>BSBN01000690.1:2881250-5762500 GCA_027924645.1 Cunninghamia lanceolata | reverse complement strand
ACCTGTACCACAAGCACCATTAGAACCACAGGCGACACCAGTATTGGATATAGGTCCACAGATTTTACAGGCACTACAGACTATGTTAGACAGGTTACCGCTAGTGATTCCTGAGCCACGTATAGAGCCTCGTGTCGATCCGCGAGAGGAGCCACGTGCCGAGTCACGTATTGAGCCACGTATGGAGCCCTGCGTTGATCCACTAGAGGTGCCACGTGTGGAGCCCTTCGTTGAGATTCCCGACACAACAGTAGAGGAGGTAGGGTCAGCCTCCCGAGCACGGAGCAGGAGTCCTCCGAGATTTTTGAGACAAGAACAGGTTCAGCATGGATTATATGAGGATGGTGTGGAAGAGCCACTTGTGAGACTTAGAGACAGAGGGGACCCCATCAGAGATCTACTGAGGCTCAACCCACCCACTTTCGCAGGTGCCACAGAGGGAGCTGTGGCCGAGGCTTGGCTGATTAGCTTAGACAGGTGTTTCGCATTGCGACCATATGGGAGCAACACGAAAGCACGAGTGGCAGTCCATCTTCTTAGGGATGCAGCAGCCACCTGGTGGCGCACAGAGGAGTGCAAGTGCTGACTATCCGTGGATACACTCACATGGGACATCTTCATTGAGCGCTTCAATGCGCGATATTTGTCTGAACATTATAGACAGCGCAGGATCGATGAGTTCCATGATTTACAGCAGAGGGGACTCACCGTTACTCAGTATGAGAGCCGATTTATAGAGCTTTCTCGTTATGCGGAATACCTCCATGACGAGAAAATCTTAATATACAAATTCATCAGAGGGCTAAATCACGGGATAGCAGGACCAGTTCGTATGGAAAATCCCCAGACCATGAGTGAGGCTGTTGAAAAGGCCCTTATATCAGAGGAAATTCAGGGACGAGGGCAGAATTCACACCCGCAGTACCAGGAACGTAATCCCCAACAACAGCAAAACTTTCGAAGGCCTCAAAATACAACACAGAGAGGAGGATATAATCCTTCATCATTACCTCCTAGGCCACCACAGCAGCAGCAACATCAGCAAAAATCTAAATTTCAACAGAGGGGACAGGGAGGACAGAATCGTGGATGGCAGCAGCAGGGTCCACGCAGAGATCAGAGACAGCAGGGTTCATCGGCAGGACCCGCGAGGTCCCAGCAGTCTTACAGAGGCTCACAGGGATCCACTGGACGGACTGGGCAACAACAATCGGGTAGAACACAGTCAGGGCAGTTACAGGTTCGAGGACCATGTTATGTGTGTGGTGGGGCAGGGCATCTGGCTAGAGAGTGCCTGCAGGGATTTACTGCAGGGGGACAGCCCCGATCAGGAGGATCTGAGCAGACCGTAGGTGACGTGGGCAGAACCCACCACATGTTTGCAGCGGTTGATAACCGCCAGGCCGATTTCCAGGCTTCTGTCATCGAGGCAGCAGGTACGATTGAAGACTTTTCCATTTCGATCCTTTTTGACTCAGGAGCTACTGACTCTTTTTTGTCTACATCGTTAGTGGAGCGTTGCAGGCTGGTGGCTTCTAGGCAAGACATTAGGTGGGAAGTTGAGTTGGCCTCAGGGGCCAGGATGTCAGTAGATTCCTTGGTTAGAGATTGTGAGATCACATTGGGGTCATTCACCACAACATGTGACCTTAGGATTATGCCATTAGGATCCTACGGAGTAGTTCTGGGTATGGATTGGCTTGCGGCACATAGAGCCAAGCTTGATTGTCGCCAGAGGACGATTAGCTGTTTAGACGATCATGGTTCATCGGTTGAGATAGTGGGTATTCAAAAGCCCACGGCTGCTCGTATGATATCCGCTCAGCAGCTTAAGCGCTGTATGCGGAAGGGATGTCAAATGTTTGCCATCACGGTCAGTGATAGAGCAGAGGATGAACCTGAGGCTACTTTAGATGATCACCCTGTCCTTAGAGAGTTTGCCGATGTATTTCCGCCAGAATTACCAGGTATGCCTCCATGCAGAGAAGTGGACTTCCACATCGACTTGGTGCCAGGTGCAGAACCGATATCCCGTGCACCCTATAGGATGACTACACATGAACTCACTGAACTTAAACTGCAGTTAGAGGAATTACTTGAGAAGGGACACATCCGACCTAGCGTTTCACCATGGGGCGCACCAGTTATCTTCATGAAGAAGAAGGATGGGTCTCTTCGTCTATGTATGGACTACAGGCAGTTGAACAAGGTGACGGTGAAGAACCGTTATCCTCTGCCTAGGATTGACGACCTTTTTGATCAGATGCAGGGAGCTAGAGTGTTCTCGAAAATTGATCTAAAATCTGGGTATCACCAATTGCGCATCACAGAGTCAGATATTCATAAAACTGCTTTTCGAACCAGATATGGCCATTACGAATTCACAGTGGTACCCTTCGGGTTGACAAACGCTCCTGTAGTATTCATGAGTCTCATGAACGGGGTGTTCCGTACGTACCTAGATCGGTTCGTGATAATATTCCTTGATGACATTTTGATTTATTCACGGACTGAGGAGGAGCATGTAGAGCACTTGCGTCAAGTTTTGCAGCAATTACGAGGGCAGCAGCTTTATGGCAACTTGGCGAAGTGTGCCTTCTTCAGGATAGAGGTGCAGTATTTGGGACACATTTTATCAGGCGATGGCATCTCCGTAGATCCATCTAAAATCAGAGCAATTCAGGAGTGGCCGACACCCACTAACGTGACAGAGGTCAGAAGCTTTATGGGGTTAGCCGGGTATTATCGTCGGTTTGTTGAAGGTTTCTCCAGGATAGCACATCCCATTACTTCCCTTCAGCAAAAAGGGAAGGGTTTCACTTGGACTGAGCAGTGCGAAAAGGCTTTTGGAGTCCTCAAGGAGCGTCTTACTAGTGCTCCTATTTTAGCAGTCCCAGATCCTACAGAAGAGTTTGTAGTTTGCACAGATGCATCATTAGAAGGTTTGGGAGCCGTGCTTATGCAGGATGGTCGAGCGATCGCATACGAATCGCAGAAACTAAAGACACATGAGTTAAACTATCCTACGCATGACTTAGAGCTCGCAGCTGTTGTTCATGCCTTGGTTCGCTGGAGACACTTTCTCTTAGGTCGATGCTTTGAACTCCATTCGGATCATCATAGTTTGCAGTATATTTTTACACAGCCTAATTTGAACGCCCGCCAACGGCGTTGGATGGAATTCCTATGCGAATACGATTTCGATGTCCACTATATCAAAGGGAAGGAGAATGTGGTCGCTGATGCTTTGAGTCGAAGACGCCACGAGATCCAGACCCTGACCTTGAAGGTGGACTTGAAGGATCACATCTTACAGCATCTGCCGGAGGACGAATGGTTTCTTGAAGTGCAACAGGCATTACTAAATCAGAAGGCCCTTGAGGGCAAATTTACAGGATATACCCTTGAGTCTGATGGTATGCTTCGACATCGGCAGCGCATCTATGTACCCCAAGCGGGTAATCTTCGTACAGTAATCCTATCAGAGGCGCATAGAGCACCCTATGCAGCACACCCAGGAGTGAAGAAGATGCATGCTGACTTACGACAGCTTTATCATTGGGCCGGGATGAGGCGTGACATTGCCGAATTTGTTGCTCGTTGCCTGGAATGTCAGAGGGTCAAGGCCGAACACCAGCATCCAGCGGGACTGTTGTACCCTCACGAGATACCTGAATGGAAATGGGACACCATTTCTATGGATTTTATCGTTGGTTTACCTATGTCATCACGTCGCCATGATGCTATTATGGTGACAGTTGACAAGCTGACCAAAGTGGCGCATTTTTCACCAATATGCACAACATACAATGCACCATCAGTGGCAAAGGTGTTTCTTGATCAGATTGTTAGATTTCATGGGGTACCTCACCGCATTATATCTGACAGAGACTCCGTATTCACTTCATCGTTCTGGAAAGCCTTACATCAGGCGCTGGGCACACAGTTCAACTTCAGTTCAGCGTATCATCTGGAAACTGACGGACAGACAGAGAGAGTTAACCAGGTGTTAGAAGACATGCTTCGCATGTATGTGATGGACCATCAGTCTAGATGGGAGGAGTACCTGTATCTAGTTGAGTTCGCCTACAATAATGGGCATCATAGCTCGTTGGGTATGCCTCCTTTCCAGGCGTTATATGGCAGACCATGCAGAACACCTTTGAGTTGGGATCGGATAGAGGACAGAACAGTCATCGGCCCAGAGATAGTTCAGAATATGGAACTGCAAGTCAAACAGATTAGACAAAGGCTCCAGGAAGCACAGGACAGGCAGAAAAAGTATGCCGATGCTAAGAGGATCGACCGAAGCTTCTCTGTGGGGGAAAGAGTATTTTTGAGAGTGCGGCCACACAAGAGTCTAATCCGTTACGGAAAAGGCTCTAAGCTCGCACCTCGATTTGTAGGACCTTTCGAAATCTTGGAGCGGATAGGACCAGTAGCCTATCGTCTAGCCTTGCCACCTAGCCTGTCACGTATCCACGATGTATTTCATGTATCAGTTTTACGTCAATATATTTCTGACTTATCTCACGTGTTGGATTGGAGTGCTCTTCAGGTAGAGGCAGACGGACAGCTGGCGTTGGAGCCAATTCGCATATTGGCTCGTCGGACGCTGGCCCTTCGAGGTCGAGAGCTGGACCAGGTTAGAGTCCAATGGGACCTATACGACGAAGTCACTGCAACATGGGAAGATGCAGAGAGACTGAAGACCCTTTATCCTCACCTTTTTGACGACTTCCAGGAGGAAGTATCGTCTTAGGGGGAGAGGATGTGAGGACCCCTTTTTTTTTTTACTTCTGTTGTTATGACTATTTACATGACTGTTATTGTTACTTTTTATGTTTGTGGGATAGCAGTTCCCGGAATTGTCAAACTATTAAACTTTATTATGATTTCGGAAAAACTAATTGGGTGATGTTTGGATAAGTTTACATTTCAGAAAAACATTAATTAGGTGATGATGGAAAATTGTAATATGATTTCATTTATGTTAATTAGTACTATGTCATGATAATGCATGTTTTCAAGTTGCTTCGGCTATGATGATTTTATGTGGTTACTGATCTTGTAATTAAGTGTGCAGGAATTACTAATCGAACCACAGAATTCAGAGATCATTCCGCACCTTGTTATTTGTTATTCCCTGTTAAGCCAATCTGGTTCCACGAGGAACCAAGATCTCTTTGTGTTTGATGTAATGTTGTAATGTGGTCTTTCGTATGGTCGAGTGGGTTAAGTTACCCTCATGTAACATTATTTTATAATTTGTGTTGTAAAAAGGATTGAAATTGAATTTCCTTATTTAATTTAAATTTATGAGGCCTTTTCTTGTGCTTTACCTTGACCAGGGGTGTCTTGTATGGGTTAAAGTTGACCCTGGGTTATACCCCATGGGTCCAGGGGCCCATTTGGCATGGGTAACCCTTGAGTAACCTCCATCTAGTCATCTTAACTTCCCCCTGAAGTTAAGTGGCGAAAATTGGAGGTAGGAGGGGACATGATGGGTTGTACCAACACCCAACCCATCCCCTCTACTTTTCCCAAGGTAAGAGATGCCATCCATTATTGAAGGAATGACTTAAAGTCACCCCTTCCATAGTGAGATTCCCCCATGTGCTGTGGGGACACCCATGTGAAGAAGGGAAGAAGGGGCATGGGTCACCTGTCTTCTTCCCCCTTTAACTCCTTTTATTTCTCCCATGCGTAAGAGGAATCACATGAGGAGAGGAATAAGGAGTACTCTTGGGAAGGGTGAGTGACATAAGCCACCAGGGCAGAATAGTGGTTTTGGGGGAGAGTGAGAAGGTGACAAGTGTCACCTCCCCATTCCTCAAAACTGAAAAGAATTTGGTTATTTGTTTCCAATTTTGGGATGAGAGGGAGTTAGTTGAATTTTGGGAAAACTTTCATTTTGCCTTACCAAAAATAGAATAGTTAGCTTGTAGGAGAGAGAAGGGAGAGGGAGTTGGTGGCTAAGGTTGGAAGAGAACTCTGTGGGCTCAGCAACAGCTTCATTCCAGGAAGGCTTTGTAAGGTTGGTTTGAATTCTACCTTTGTTTCGTATAGCTGAATATGTAAAGTGTGTGAATTTGTGTTTAGATTTGTTTTCTGTGGGGTTTGTTGTCGGGTTGTTTGACAGAGCTTCTCCCACTTGGGAGAAATGCTCATCAAGTTTGGGGTAGGGGAGGAGAGATCCTCCTCGGGTGCATACCTGTTTCCATCTTTTGGGATGTTGAAAGCCTTGAGGGCATGTATCTGTGTCTGTATCTTTGACTTGAGAGTCATATACAGATTTCTTACAAATTTGTGATCAAACTTGGTTTGAGACCAAGAGAAATTGTATTGGTTAACTTATCTGTCAGGGTGACATTCTGGAGTCGAGTGTGTCCACTCTCCTGCCCCTTATGAAACTCACTGTAGATGAGTTTCCGTGTTGTGTAAATGACCCACGGGTGTTTGTGTGCTTTGGGATTGTTGTTGTTACTGTTGTGAAGTGGAGTGTTTGAGTTACCCAGGTGTGAGTATGGTCTCCCTAGCTCGGGGGTGACCCACTTGCGGGTCTACGGAAGGGAGGAGAGCTAGATGAGTGGTGTTTTCTTCTTTGTTTGTCTTTGATACGCAGGTTTTCTCTTGGAGCTTCTGGTTGGATATTTATGAAGAAACAGCTTATTCTTCTTTGTCATGAGAATTAGGCCTAGTCCTTTTCATATGAGTTGAAGAGGGAGCACCTCTCTTGTTATTGCTGTAATTTTATTGTTACCCTGGGAGTGAAGGAAATCACCTCCCTGATCTTGTTGTTGATGGACTTTTACTTGGTTGTCACAAACTATCAGTTGTATATTGTTTGGGAGAAGGAAGTTCATATCTGGGAAGTTAGTTGTTTGTATCCATGGTTTAAAATCTGTACTATGAATGTGCTTAAATTTTCAATGTTGTTGCTTGTAAACTTTGTTCAATAGCACTTTATTTGTGTTTCCAGTATTATTGAAAGGAAGAGTTCATTATTTAATTGCAATCTAATCTGAGTTTGTTTATGTAATTGAAAGTTTGGAATTGCTTAACTAGTTGAAATGTTAGTTTTATGGTTCATTGTTCTAATTGATAAGTTAGTTTTAAATGATTAAGTTTTCTCCTTCATAAGTAAAGGAATTAGTTATTTTGTACGTTTTAAAGAAAATCTATTATATTTACTTCTGGTTGTCCAAAAGGTGAAATGGACATGTATTCATTGCCTAAATATACTGATTTAAAACTTCATTTTCTTTAGTGTAGATATATTTATATATATATCTATATATATATTTATATATATATATAGATATATATATATATATATATATATATATATATATATATATATATATATATATATATATATATATATATATATATATATAATCTTATTTAATTATTACTTGATTTTTTTTACTGACTCCAAGAAAATGAATAAAATACTTAATTTGAGAAAATTATGAAAGATATATACATACATATACAAATATATATATATATATAAATATAGATATATTTATATATATATATATAGCAGTTGTTATGAATTATCATGTTGACAGAAGAATAGAAAACTGAATAAATTGTTTTATTAAGAGACTGAATTATAAATCTAAATATATTAAAATATATATATATATATATATAAATATATATATATATATATATATTATTGATGATAGATATCAATGAAAAGCACCAAATACTGACGAAAGATATGACTGTCGAAATTGTAAACTCGCGGTATAAAAAAAAACACAGTTGCGGTTTCATATTGGGCGGTGGGGAGAAATCCCCACCACAGGCTCTAACAAATAAATGGAGGTGTGGGGAGGGGCGGAGCCCCACCCACACCCCACATCGTGGGATGTGGGTGGGGCTCCGCCCCTCCCCACATCCCCATTCCCTTATAACTCCCGCGGCCTACACAGGCCCTTCCCCTCCGCGGCCTACACAGGCCCTCCACTCTGTGCGGCCGACCCTGCTTCCTCTGCCGCTGCGGCCACCGCCGCCCATGTCCGCCGCTGGCTGTGGAAAATAAAAACAAAAAAAAAATGTTAGGGCTTTTGGCCCTAACATATAATTGGTCTATTTTGAAATGGATACATTTTAATTGCTATATATATAGGCATATATAGATACTATATATGTCTATGTATATAGCAATATATAATGAAATAATTACTATATATCTATATATATATAAATATATATATATATATATATATATATATATATATATATATATATATATATTGTTAAACAAATTTCGTCCTCTACATAGGCATTAAAATATATATATATACACACATAGGAGTAGTTCTATGAACCATTTTATTGGGCCCTCGTTTAAAATCTTAATAAAATGTGACACACGGATATACAAAAATAAAATAACAAATTATATTTTCACAGTTAGTTTTTATTAAGTGTTGAACACAACAACCAAAGAAGTTATATTTCCATGAACAGGGTTTTATAAAGAGGAGAGCCTCCTACATCTATTAACAGTGTTATACGAGTCACAATCAGAGTATTAATAGTCATTATTAGTAATAATAACAACAGTAATTATAAACAAGAGAAAATTAAATTATAATGTAAAGAGAGTGTAAAGGAATATTCCGTAATACTCCGGAAAGAGTTTCTCGGAAGTTTCAACTATCAACGTAATTTCAATCACCCAGAAAATGAAGAGGAAAAAATTACACGTCACCTTGCTTAAAAAGAACACTGGAAATAAACTTAAGGAGACATCACAGGCATTTCATGTGAGACCATTTTAATCTCAACTGTAGTAAACGTTCTCATAAGTAAACCTGTAAGAGAGTCAGAAGAAGAAAAACTAACATTGGAAAACACAGAGGAGAAAATGCGCGACATTTCCCACATGGGATAAGAGAACTAAGTCGACGGACTCTTCCGCTAAAATTTGCTTCGGAACAAGATTCATAATACATACGAAGAGGAGGAACCTAGATCGGAGAAGATTAGGAGACCGAGTCTAGCGAAGTAGTAAACCAGCCTATGTGACCTAGACCATCTGGTAGTTAGGTTTAATATCAACAATAGATGCAGTGATAACCCTGATTGACGTAAATCATGAAGAAAGGACCGGATACACATAAAGAAAGGAAAATGAAAGAGAGAGAGACCGAAATATAAACAAACTAAATTATCACAGAAATAGTTAAGGTGAGCGCGATAAAAATACAATCAAAATTAAGACCCAGAGAAAAGGGAAGAGAGAGCAAACAAACCGCCTTGTTGAGAATGCTAAGTCGTAGGAGGAGTATGTTTCAGGAAACAAGAGAGGAGACAGACAACCGTGCCTGGCTGAAAAATGACTAAATAGGGAGATCACTAGTCGGTTTAGTCGGAACAAGGCGTCATGGGAAGTTGTTAGTCTATCAGCGAACCACGTGCGTAAATGAGTGCAGCGTAATTCCCACTAACGCCGTAAGGCGTTATGCTGCCAGAAATTGCCGAGGTTTAGATTTAGGAACTTTGGTAATCTCACTCTTGCAATGACGTTAGCGGCGTCGTAAAGACCCTCTTGTTGATCTGTATGCGTCTGGTTGCACGCAATTGTACTTATATCCCGCCGAAAATTGTAGTGTTTCGCCATGAGAGAACACCGCCGAGCATGCTTACGCATGCGAAGGGGTTTTTAGGACAGTGTGAGAAAAGTTTTTCATATCTCGTGTCATAACCACATGACAGATGTGGCTATGACACGTGCGATGTGTGTTGTGACCACATGGAAAATGTGGGCATGACAGAGTTTAAGTGTTTGAGATCTCTTTATTTTCAACTTTCATAGTTGAGTATTATGAAATTCTTACTAAGATATTGTCATTTGGTTGATGCTTCAAGTCTTGTGTTATTTGTGATGTTTTTGGTTAAACATTATTAGTTGGGAAGATCTTTTAATAGTGACCTTTTGAATTATCTTTGATATAAATTCTTTGCATTGGAGTAATTTTAGAGAATTTAGTAATTTTAGAGAATTTATGTTCTGAGTTCTTCTTGGTGGTGTGAATTTGATGTTTTGTTCTTGTTTGATTAGAATTCATGATGGTTTATTCATTGGATTAGTTAGAATTTACTTAATTTAGTACTTTATATTGTGTGATGTATTCCTGAGTGTAAATAATGTCCAAGATGACATTAATTCTAGGGGGAAGGATGTAACATCCCTAGTTCTTGACTCTTTTGAATAAAAAGGTTTCAATAAATGTACATGAATATTTATTCAAAATGCTAGTGGATGTGTGATATGTGGGTTTAGAGAGTGTTTACTTCATTGTGTACTTGTTTGTTGAACACGTGTTTTGTTTGTCATGAATAAGTATTTAAATGTTGATATAGATTTATTATTATTGTCTAAATGTTGATATAGATTTATTATTATTGTCTAACAATGCTACTAAGGATTATTGTGGCAAGATTATGTTGTGTGATAGGTACAAGTACTAAGGAAGGCGAACCAGGTCATGGTGTTGATGTGTCTTGATGATAGTCCAATGGTGTGGGAAATAATAATTCATTAATTAAATTAAGATAATTAGCTAAGTAAAAATGTCATTTATGGCAAATATTTATTTAGTGCTTGAATTTTATTTTATTTTAATTATCACGTTCTAGATAATTTCCAATATCTTTTAGAAAAAGAAATAAAGTGGATTGGAAAATTTTAATTGTTTTAATTAGATTGATTTGAATGTGCAAGTTCATAAATAGAATTTTAAGATTAAATAATTATATTTCTTTTATTTTGGAGAATAAAGATAGAGGATTTCTTATCTTTAGTTATGATGAGTCTTAAATTTTACAAAATTAGAACAAGATAATATTTTGTTATTAGATATTTTCTAGGTTGTGTGCATGAATAAGATTATTTAATAAGATTTTTATTCTAGATTGAGAATAAATTATTATTTTATGAGTTTTATTCTTACAATTAGAGAATGCACAATTGAGATTAAAAAAAAGAGAATTATTTTAGTGGAGGTTAATAGTTCATTTCATTTAAGAAGAAGAAGAGAGGGAAGAATTTACAAGTTGAAGTTTAGAGCTCTTGGATTATTGCTGTTTGGGATTCAAGTTTAAGGGTTGATTGGAATTATTTTTGGATCTTCATCAATTGTTGACAAGTCATAAAGGATTCAATATGTGATCTTAATCATGGAATTGATTAGAAAACATTTTAATTTGGTTTAATAAAGAATTTAGATTCATGATTGTGAAAGAGATGTTTCTTTGATTGAATGAATGCATCTTGTTCAAAAAGAAAACATTAGGAAAATTAATCATTCATTGGAATGAGGAGTTAGATCCAATTTAGGAAAGATCAAGATAATGGTAGATTGATGGAATGATTCAGGATATTCAATGAATCCAAATTGTTTAAATCTAGTTGTTTTAGATCTTGAAACTAGGGTTACTTGTAGATAAGGAATGTAGTAGAATTTAAAGAAGATTAAGGGATTTATGGTTTTGGATTTAGATATTTCTTCAATATTGATTTAGAAATACAATCTAAAAAATATGAATTCAAATTATTGTTTCAATGATAATTCCTTTAGTGTTTGAAACTCTATAAATTTGTGTTAAAAAGAATAGTATAAGAACAACCTAGTTATGAATTCTTAAGGAAATAAGACTTAGATTTTATGGGAGATATTTGTATGAATTAATCTATGAATTGTTTATGACTGTAATTATTGTATGATTCTATTATGAAGGTGATTTTACTTTCTTTGAGTGAATTTGGATTGGAAACACGGCTATTAGCTAGTGAACTAGTAAATCTTATTAAATAAGTCTAAACTGGGTGTTGGATTTATTTTAATGAACGATTATGGTCTTGAGATTAGATAGAATATATCTAAGTGAATTATGAGAATAAGAACATGTTAGGAATTATGTTTGTAAACTCTTAGAAAACTTGTCTTGTTATCTCTATATTCACATTCTATTATATTGCTAAGTTAGTTATTTGAAAACCCTTAGATTGGGCCATAGTTTTGATCTGGGAAGTTAGTTCTAGAAAATACTTGATTAGAATAGAAGTGCAACTAGGACTACAACACTAGAGTGTTAGTGTTTTCCAAGTGTGTTGATGTTTAGAGTCTGCACTAATGTCCTTCAGTTACACTAGTGTCCCCAAAGTGCACTAATGTCCTTCAGTTGCATTGTAGACCCTGAAGTGCACTATTGTCCTTGAAGTGCATTGTAGTATGACCTATTAGAGGATTTTAAAAGTTGCACATAGTTCTAGGATGTCTACTAGTTTGTACTTTGATTGTAGGGAGGGATAGAAAATAGTAGATAATGTTGTGTATGATTTCCTTGTGTAGAAAGGTTTAAGATGGTTCTCCTACTTCGTTACATGTGATTTTAGTTGTGGTTGGTGTTGTTCCATCTTTGCTATGAGTTAAACTTGATAGGTATTATGGTGGCATGTGAGTAAGTGTATTCCATGTTTTTCTACACCTATGGGTCTTATTACAAGACTATGCATACCATGGTTATCGATAAGGTACTAGGATTAGATTGATTTGAGAGGTTAAGGATGGTAACATTTGACTTCACTTTCTCTACTCCAAGTCCAACATATTTGAAAATTGCTATCCCCTTAAGATAGGATTTTATGAGAATTTGATCTTGCTCTTCTCACCACAAACTCATAGCACATAAGCTCTAATACACTTGCAAGGCGAGGTCTTCACAGACTATGTGTCACACATTTTTTCCTTTCAATCACTCTAGATCTAATCTCTAATGAAGTCATGTGGCCTAACTTATGGTGTGCATTAGAATTTCCATTCATGGGTGGCATGCTCTGCATGTTGCTATTTTTAGTTTTCTTACTTATGTGAGGTTTTGGTATGGTAGTACACTATCACTAGGAGTTGACATCTTTGTGTGGAATGGGACATTAGAATTGTGTGGCATGGGACTATTGTTGTTGTGAGTTCTAGGTTGGGCAAGAAGGTATAAGTTAAGTTCACTCCTTATACAAATCCTATACCTGAATACTGCTTATGCATTCTACAATGGGTGTGTAGGCATAGGTTGAGTTTAGTCCTTATGTAGACCGTATGTTACAACATTTGTTATATTATGTGTGTTAGCTTTGTGTATTTGATTTATGTGTGTTTGCTTTGTGAATTTGCGTTATGCGTGTCTAGATTTGTATGTTGATGTATGCTATTTGGTTTTTTGTATTTGTGTACTTGTGTTGTTGATGTATGTATGTTGGTTCTATGTGAGAGAAATGGTATATAATGTATAGTACTGGTCAAGCTTAGTATGGTTGCAAGGTCCTTTAGAATATAATGATTGTCATATTTGGCATGTTTTATGTATTTATGTTTATATGTGTTTCTAATGATAGAAATGGTGTGCTATAAACTCTTGATTTGTGTGGTATGAATGTATCACATGTAAATGATCTGAATTTGGTTTGCCTTGGTTAACTATTTGGATCTATGGTTTTGAATATGTGTCTAAGTATATGTTAAAATAATAAACTAAGCAAGATAATCACTAGTGTTGTAAGTGAACCACACTTATTGGATTATGGATGGATACTTTTTGCCTTGATTGATAGTTGGGGAGGAAAGGGATTTCCTCTAATGGTGGATTCAATGCCTTCCCCAATTGCCAACAAAAACTTAGAGGGATCAACTTGCGAATTCTAGTTGAATACATTTATATTGTTTATTATACTTTATATTAAGACCACTTGTGTATGTGGAAATTGGCTGATGGCCTGGTGTAATAGTTGTATATTATATTGAAGGTTTGTAGTACTTGAGCCATTGTATAATTGATTATGTTAAGATATACTTGATTGTAATTTATTATTGTACTTCATGGATGATAATTAATATTCATCATGATGTTCTTATTTGATATTATTTGGATGGTTACATGTTGATGTAATATTTGTTTAAATGGAAGGAAAATATTCTATCCATTTTTGAGGGGCTGTTACACCCTTTCACCCTTTTCACTCACTTTTGTTCTTATTATAAATACATTGTGGTAATGCTCAATTTTGCTTGTTTTGCACATAAGGTGATCCCAACCTGAAACTTATTAGTCATTCAACCTCATCTAGTCCCAAATGGCCTAGACTATTTTATCTAAAATAACCATCATGATTGGATTCTCACGCACGCTTTGAAGTGTCAGAGTGTGAATCTATTCTAGCCTATTTTTTGCTCTATTTGGGCATTGTTCCTGATCGTGAAAGCCACAATCATTAAGTCACTTTAGACTAGACTATAGATGCATATCTATCCCCTTGATAGGAGAACACTCATGACTTAGTCCTCATAATTCAAATCTCATTTCTCACTTTTTTTTTAATCTAACCCTTTCAAAGAATCTTACCATTACTAGTGGGATTGCAAACTAAAACACTTTGAATTGAGTACCTAGGATCTTGTATTTAAGTATAACCCTAGGTCATTAGTTGATATCACATCATCTCATCATCTCATCATATTTCATTTGCATCACATCATAAGAGACATATAGTTTACATCAACATGACATCATACATTAAATTGATGACTCTTTAAGGTGACCTAAAAGATTACATTTACTATTACTACAACTTGAGTTAGCCTAATGGTTAAGACATATGCACTCAATTGTTGAAGGTTACATGTTTAAAATTCTTACACAAGAAAAATATCATACAAAAAATTAGTATCTTACTAATACGACTTGATTTCCTCTAGTGGTGAAGGCACATGCACTTAATAGCTAAAGGCTATATGTTAAATATACTTACACAAAGGGGATTAATTGTTTGCACATAATTGGAAAGGCTACTTTAGTTGATGTAGTGAATTTTGAGATTGTATATAACTAGATATTAAGGGTAGCAACCATTCCAATTAGTCAATTGCAGTCATTATACGAGGATGCAATTCTATTTTATGAGTATTACATTGATATAGAATTGATTCAGCTTTTGTTTAATGTCGAACATGTCGACCGAATATTAGAAACAAAAACATTAATGAATACATAAATCTTATTAATGATATTTCCAAATAAAAAAACACGAAAGTACACTGGGTGCTCACTTACTCCCAATGATACATTTATTTAACCCATTTTTATTTTCTTAAAATTTCCATGTTTTCTAAATTCTCACTCTTAATGGAGTTTTTCTCAAGAATTCACTTGTTCCCCAATATGCTATCACTTAAAAAATGTAGTGGTATGCCACTTAAACATGAGCAGAAGGGGAGAAGGGGAGAAGGGTAGGTGTCACCGGGTGTCTTTTACCTTCACTTAAGTGGCACAAATTTGCAAACTTGTTGGGCACACATTCATTTTAGAGAGCTTGGAATGCATCTACAGAGGTTGAAGTACAAGTACAATATGTTTGATACTATTTAGGCAATTCTGTATTTTTCTGGATCAGAGACATCTAAAATTGGCCCTTTGTTTCTTTTGCTGCGCTTTGATTTGCCAAAACTTCTGTTTTTTTTTTCTAGATCAGGGACATCTGAAATTGGTCCTTTGTTTCTTTTGCTCCGCTTTGATTTGCCAAAACTAAAATTGGCAAATCAAAGCAGAGCGAAAGATATAAAGGGCAAATTGTTCACCATGGAATGGAAAAATGATGGGTAGCTTTCTGTGTAAGGGTTTGATTTTGCAGGCAAATATCCACTGTAATTTAAGGAACGCCTACTGTCTTCTCGTCATCTGCTGCCTCAATCCCATTGGTGAATGTTGTTGTGTCACGCATGAAACCCCTCTTTCTCATCAGTAGCCTCATAGCTGCTCCTCTTTTTGCTATTGATCTCCTCGAGGCTTGATTCAGCTGCCCTTTCCCTACCTGCTTCTCCTATTGTAGTTCATACGAGCATCTAATTCCTCTTTTCTCTCTGCATCTTTCTCTGAATTTCCATATAAACCAGATGGGGAGAGATTGGATACCTATTTCGGAGGCAGAGATGATTTTGGAAGGAAAATTCTGATTGAGGGATTGGTGAGTGCGTTTATGTGTATATATTTGGAGGCAATTCCATCGATGAATGTAGCATTTGCAGGCACAGAAACAGATCCAGATCTTGATGTAACTGCATGCCCTTGTCCATCCTGATCTGTGACTTGGGTCCGGTTGTATAACCCTTATTTCAGTAGCAGCTTGAAGAAAATACTATGGAGCTTCACATCCATGCTGGGCATTTTCGGCAGATCTACCTACTCCTCTTTCAACGGATACACAGAATTTGATGCGAAGCATCTGATGATGCAAGTGATTTGAACCTTGCTTGCATGTTTTTTGTCCATCAGAATTGGAGATACCCTACATGTTTAAACGAGGGATAATCAAGGAAGCCTTTAAAGGCAGGAAAATCAATGCGGGCAACCTTAAAATCCTTGCAGACCAGCGGCATACATTCAAAATGGGCTTGCACAAATGAAGCGGTTGAATAAAGCTGGCAAGTTTTGGCAACAAACAAGCTGCTCTGAGACGAATGAAGAAAATGGAAAACATTTGATTGCTAAAAGTGAGCTCTTCATCTGAGTGCCAAGACTAAAATTGCTTTTGATTTTCTTAATTTGAGCGTCTTTGTTTTTCAGATCAATGAGAAGTGGGTGGCAGAAGGCATCTCAGTGGCAGGTAAGGATATATTTGAGTCCTTTCTTAGGCTAAGCCATGAAGTTTTTTATAGCGTTTAAACAAATTCATCGTACTCTGTCTCTTCATTTTATTTAATAACTTATTTATGAGGCAAATTGTTTGCTTTTAATGTTTTCACCTCTGCATCGTTGTGCTTGTATTGCATCATTTGTTCTTGGTATTTAGACTGTTAAGAATTGAATTTATTCAGAGATTTGACATGTATGGTTAATATGGGAATGCTAAGTGATGAGAATTTAGTTTTCAACCAAATCAACCTGCAGAATAGTGTATCAATTTTTCTGTCTTTTGACTTTCTTCTCTACAACCATGTAGACAACTAGAATGAATATCATCTGTGGTAGCCTCCAAATAGTCCAGGAGAACAGCTGTGGCTCATCCTCTCCAGTCCATGAAAAACCCTGAGCTGGCTGGGAAACTTTCAGCTCGGCTAGATTGTAGGGCTTCTAGTGTTGCACGAAAGATTTATTTCAATGTTGTAGCTGTATTTTTCAATTTGATTAGACTGTTCTCAGAATAAAAACAGGTTTCCAATTCCCTTCCATTGAACTGTATTTTAGTGTAAAATGTATAACTTCATTTTTCTGGGCAGTCAGAGTATTTTTTAGACTAACCCCATCTCATTGAAAAACCAAAAAAAGTTCAATTTGAAATAGAATTAGAGAGAAAAGTAAGGTTTGAAGGGCTTTGAGCGCTTATAAGATTTTGTTTGTATCTTCCTCACTTGGGCTTGAGCTTGAATGGTTTGAGGTTGGGTTTCAATTGTAGGTATCTCTATTTACCACTAAAAAATATGTATCTTCGAATTCTTTTTATCATTTTTTATTTTTTATATATTCATATCTAATAAAAATATATGTTCTAAGAGTTTCTGGGATATGGACATTTGTATCTATCTGGCATTCTCTATACATTTTTATCAAAATTATAGGGACATAGTTTTTGGATGGACAATCTTTTTTTGGATTTGGGAATGGTTGGTGGGTGGTTATTAACATATACTATATTCATATCTAATAAAAATACATGTTCAAAGAGTTTCTGGGATATGGACAATTGTATCTATCTGGCATTCTCCATACATTTTTACCAAAATTATAGGGATGTAGTTTTTGGATGGATGATCTTTTTTTGGATTTGGGGATGGTTGGTGGGTGGTTATTAACATAATAAGTAAAATTACCAATAAACAAATAAATTAAAATAATTCAACCAAAACACACTTCACTATAAGTTTAGTTCATGTTGGTGTGGGTTGTAGAATGTGCCACTTGACACAAATAATTATGAATTTTCATGTTTACCCATATATAATGTGCTTATATATATAAACCAAACAATACCATGCTTTTTTTTAAAAAAAAAGAAGGGGAAAATTTTTTATTCAATCCAAAACATGATACAAGGCAAGAGCCACGGGCTCAACAGAAAGAAGAACAACCAACAAACCAAACAACAACACTACTAAGTCCTGTCTTCCAATAACACTCTCTCCAAAATCCCCAGATAATCAGAAGGTAACTCATCCCTACCGCTGATATCCCAACCATCCCCTTTCTCCGAGGCCCACTTCGCCAGGCAGTCAGCCACCCTATTCCATTCTCTAGGGATGTGGCAGAAGGAGAAAGAGGCCAAGGAACTACAAACACTTAAAATCTGTCTGACCATCGAAGCTAAATGCCAACTAACACCATCCAATCTCTGGTTGTTCAACATATCGATAACAATCTGAGAGTCAGACTCACAGATAATCCTCCTCCAGCCAAGAGAGTAGCCCCGCTCAACAGCAATCTTAATAGCAAGGGCCTCCATCAGGTTATTAGAGTAGTGCCCTTTGTAGACAGAGAAGCAAAAAACAACATTACCATCTTTACTTCTACCAATACCCCCAATCCCAGCATGTCCAGGATTCCCACGAGAAGATCCATCAGTATTAATCTTTAGGACCCCATCTGGTGGAGGCACCCACTTCCCATCATGACAGACCCGTCTCTTGACATGACGGGGCCTAATACCAGTAGTGCAACCCCTACTCTTAACACCCAGGCTCAGATCCCGCACAACCGTAACATCCCCGGGATCGATACTTTCAGACATATCACATTTAGCAGTAATAGTCTCCTGAAGCCTACTGATAATCTTTGTCCATAGTTGGCCACTATCTAATCTGTAATCACAAAAAACTCTACGGTTCCTTTCCAGCCAAAGGTTCCAGAGAATGAAGATAGGCCCAAGGATCCAGGCCACCTGGAGAAAAGGCGTCTTCGCAGGGGGCCTGCCCAGGCTCTCCTAAAACTCAATAAGAGAGGAAGCATGAATGCACCCATGATGCCAAGCCTCCCACCAACGGTGCCAAATCTCACGAGCAAAGGGGCAGTGAAAGAACAAGTGGGAAGAACATTCTTCACTGCAGAAACAAAGAAAACAAATGGAGGGTCCCTGAAACTCTCGTTTACGAAGATTCTCCCAAGTGAGACATTTCCTCTGGGCAACCAACCATAAAAAGAAGTTACACTTGGGCCAAGAAAAGTTGTTCCAAACCTTCCTCCACCAGGGCACCTCAACGGGACCATGTAAATTTCTATCGAGCACAGCGTAACCTTGAGCAACAATATAATTACCTTTTGGGCTAGGACTCCAAGCCAACTTGTCCCGCTCATTCAGGGAGCTGCAAAGCCTGCCCTCCAAGACCTTACCCAAAGCAGCACGATCCTCATCAGACCCACCCACAGGCCACTCCTGCGGATCCTTCCAGCAAGACACCTCCAGTTGACCAACACGCTTAACTGTTTTAAAATGCTTCACCTTAATCCAACCAGCATCAGAGAACATCTGGCACAGAGGTAGAAACTGAGGGAAACTAGAAAGAATGGGAGGATGACCATCCCAAGAGTCCAGCCAAAAGAGAGCATCAGAGCCATTATTACAGATCCAGAAGAGACCATTCTGAACAAGCTGAGCTCCCTTCTTAAGAGTATCCCAAATGCAAGAACCTTTGCCCAACAAAGCAATCCGTGGCACATCCTGGCTCTCAACACCAGGAACATACTTCTTAGCAAGAATCTTGGCCCAATCCTGATCCTGGTTGTTGCACCATCTCCAGTACAGCTTGGCTGCCAAAGCCGTAACCACAAGAGCCACAGACCTAAGGCCAAGGCCCCCAGCATGCTTCGGCCTACAGACAGACTCCCACTTGACTAAACTCCACTTCGAGGAAAGAAGGTTACCCAACCAAAGGAATTGCCGGGAAAGAGCATCAAACTCCCTCACAAAGGAGGCAGGAGGAATCTGCACGCAACACCTATAAATAGGGAGAGACTGCACCACAGCTTTTAGGAGAATCACTCTACCAGCAGAAGAGAGCCATTTGTAAGTCCAATGACTAACCTTACTCCGGAATTTATCCAAAATCCCCTGCCAAAAATCTCGACGCTGAGGTCCCAGGGCCAAAGGAATCCCCAGGGACATCAGGGGGAGAGAACCAATTTGGAATCTAAGAATCCTGGCAATCCTGTTCTGAATGAGACGAGGAGTATTGAAGAAATAAATGGAAGATTTATCATCATTAATACTCTGACCAGAAGCTTTCAAGTAGATGTCTAAAGTTCTCCTGAAATTCACAGCCTCACTAATTCTAGCCACGCCCATCAGACCAGTATCATCCACAAATTGAAGGTGAGAACAGGGAGGGAGATCATTGTACCAGCTCCAGCCGTGAATAAGACCCAGCCGCATCTGAGATTTAATAAATCTACCAAGACCCTCCGCCATGATAATGAAAAGATACGGGGACAGAGGGTCCCCTTGCCGAAGTCCTCGAGAAGCACTAAACCAATCTGAAGAATCCCCATTAATGAGAACAGAGAAGGAGGGCGAGGTCACACAACTGAGAACCCAGCTCACCCAATCCTCGTTAAAGCCAAAGGCCAAGAGGATATTTTGGAGGAACTCCCAGCTCACCCGATCATAAGCTTTAGCCATGTCAAGCTTAATGAACATCGCCTTCTCCTTGGAGGAAACCATAGAGTGAATAACCTCCGTAGCAATCACAACACCATCCAAAATTTGTCTCCCTTCCACAAAACCTCCCTGCTCAGCAGAAATCAAAGCACCAAGGAGGGGTTTGAGTCTCTCAGCAATCAGCTTGGTGATGATCTTGTAGACAACATTGCATAAAGCAATAGGCCTGAAAAGATCCATCCGATTAGCCCCCTCCTTCTTAGGTATGAGAGCCAGAAAAGTAGAATTCAAAGACTTAAGCATTTGTTTGTTCCTAAGGGATTCCTGAACCACCTCAAGAAGATCAGACTTTATTATTTCCCAAAATTCCTGGAAGAACTCAATCGGAAACCCATCTGGGCCAGGAGCTTTGCCTTTTTTCATACTAAACACAACTTTCTCCAATTCCGGTAACAAGATTGGACCCAAGAGAGCCTCATTCATCTCATCCGAGACCAAACAAGGAATACAATCCAAGATAGCCCTCTCCTCAGATCTAGCAGCAATATCCGTCCTAGTAAAAAGATTGGAAAAATAGTTGACAGCTTCCCTGGAAATTTCACCCTGAGACGAGAGTTGAGTCCCATCACTCGTGACAAGAGTGGAAATAGAGTTCCCTTGTCGACGGGCCTTAACTGAGTTATGAAAAAAAGCCCTGTTCGTGTCACCCTCCTGAAGCCAATCAATACGAGATTTTTGCTTCCAGAAAATCTCCTCTCGAAGCTCCCACTCTTCTAAGCCCTTAAGGGCCAAGGACTCAGCATTCGAAAGGTCAGAGGACAACCCATGGTCACGAATTTGACGAGTGACACTATCTAGCTTGGACTGAGCTGCGAGCTTCTGAGCATGCAGGTTCCCAAAACATTGTTTATTCCACCTCTTAAGCCTATACTTCACATGTTGAAGCCGTTTACTAAAAGTGTACATGGCCCTCCCATGGGCAGGAAGCCCTTCATACCACCAATCCAGCACAAGATCCCGAAGAGATTGATCCCGTAACCACATCAATTGAAATTTGAAAGAAGGGTTTTTGGTGACTCCATAAGAGGAGACACAGAGTTTGATAGGCCAGTGATCGGATCCCCGCCAATCCAGGATTTCAGAACTGGTAGTCCACCTGCTGCTCATCCAATAACATGAAACCAGAAATCTATCGAGCCGTTCTGAGATAGCCTCATCACCACACCTCCTATTATTCCAAGTAAAAACTCCATTGCCTGGCTTCACGTCAACAAGGTTAAGGAAACCAATATTATTTCTGAGCAAGAGAGAAGAAGGATCTAGCCTGGCTAACCCTCCTCGTTTTTCATCCATACTAATAACAACATTAAAGTCACCCGCCAAAATCCAAGGAAGAAAAGGGTCCAGAGAGCGGACAAAATTGATATGATCCCAGAGATGTGTCTTATCTGGAAGATCAGTAGGAGCATAAATATTGGAGAAAAGACATCTTTCGCCAGTTTCAAAATTGGAGGCAACCATAGAGATGGAAGCCCGACTAGAAAACCACCATAAGGGGGAGACTTTCCTCGGGTTCCAGAAGCAAGCCACCCCCCTAGAACTGCCCAACGCCCCCATCCCCTGCCAGTAGCCTTGGGGCCAGATACGCGGAGCACAATTATTCAAACCATCAACTGTAAGCTTGGTTTCCTGGATAAAAACCACATCCGGAGCCTGAGACTCGATTAATCTGCGAACAACGTTTTGTCTGGGGATGCTGTTCAACCCCCTTACATTCCATGATAACACTATCATTTAGGGGGGTGGGAAAAGTGGGAATCAATGGGTTTCACAGACCCAGACTCAACCAAAGTATCACCCATAATCTTAACCTTCTCTTGATCAGTCTTCCTTCCACTCCTTGACTGTTTATCTAGAGGCCCCTTTTTAAAAGATTTTTGATGCAAGCCTAAGGCAGGAGGAGCCTTCGCACCCTTCACAGGATCCACAGATCCCTTCAAAACCTGGGGACAAGGAGCTGAACCAACAGTACCCACCAGAGTTTGTGACTCCTGGAGACCACCAAGAGTCTAAACTTGAGCAAGCAAGTCCAAAGCCGGCTGACAAACCTGGTGAACCCCTGACGATAAAATCGTTTGCATCCACCTCTTGAATCTCTACCTAACCCTTGGCCCCAGAAGAAAGCTCAACGGGAATACCATCTTCTTGTACTACGCTATCAAGGACCTCAAACCTATTAAATGTGCCATCATTTTGTCTATCCATCCAGGATCTCTTCTTGCCTTTGCCCTTATTACGGGAGTTAACCGGGATAAATCCCTCCTTATCAACAGGCCCATCAGTCACTGGAGCTTTCCCCTTGTCCATCCTAGGAGGTCTAGAAGCAGACAAGGGGGAAGAATTCATTCTGGGACATCTGCAATGTAGATGACCATATTCATGACAAATTCTGCATCTGAATGGAAGGGTTTCGTAATCTAGCTGTTGGATCCAGGAGGAAGAGCCCATGCAAATTTCCATAGAGTATGGTAATGGATTATTCAAATCAACTTCGACACAAATGTGAGCAAAAGAAATTACCTTCCGATCTTGAGTCTGTGAGGCCGATCCCACAGGCTTCCCAAGAAGCAGAGAGATTGAGTGGAGAATATCTTCCCTCCAAAATTCAAAAGGAAGCCTTGGCAAACGAACCCACACAGGTACCCGCGAAGGGATCTCTTCCGTAGAGTTGAAGCCCATATGCCAAGGCTTGATGAAGAGCCCAACCTGGTTGAAGAAGTAAGGGCCACCTTCAAAAGCCCTATTCCTGTCCGACATGCTTGAAAAAATAACTAGGAAATAGTTATTAGCTGCTAGAAGAATCTCCATATCTCCTTCAGGCTTCCAAACCCTACGTGCCCAGGATTCCAACACAGGAAGAGAGAGACGAAGGCCCAAAAATTTGCAAATAAGAGCATGCTTGCACTAGTAATCAACATCTTCTGAAACCTGCTCAGGTTGAATAACCAAAACCGGCCTATCTTCCGATCTCTCCAGACATCCGTTTACTTTTTTAATTCGAAATGACCCTTTTGCCGAGGAGGTACCTTCTCTAGAAAGAGGAAGTCCGATCCTTGATACTGGCATGCAACGAAGAGGATGGATCTACCATCTCCAAATCTAGGGAAGAAACAAGACCCTGATTTTCCATAGCAAGACGAGCCCAAGCACCAAACAAAGAGGGGAAGAGACAAGGCAAATGGCCCAAAAGCCCCAGCTGTCGCACACCCCCTGCCAAGAGACCGTCGCACCAAAAAACAGCCAGAAAAACCGCCCAGCCGCAGAAAAAGGGGATCAAACCCTTGTCCAATCCCCACCAGGCCCCTACGCACATAGCAAAACCCCCCCGCGAGCTCCAGCAGAACACCACCCCGAGCAGAAGGCTAGACGGAGCATGCTAGGGCACGCGGGCCCTAGCTCGCACCATCGCTCCGTGGGTTGCCATCAGAAATCCAAACAATACCATGCTTTACTATTATGGAGGGTTCTTATTTTGTAAGATGTTAGGAAGTTAAGAGGCAAAGTATGATATCCAACATTTATACTAAATGTTGTTGCTCTGAAATTGGGCAAGCCAAGGCTACATGAAAGTATGCTTGGAGGCTTGTTTCTATAGTGGGCTTGTAATTTGATAGCCACCCTTTCCTGTCAAACGTGAATTCTATCATGGCTAGATCTTTTAAGTGGCTTTCATATATGTCTTGAACAAATTTATAGTGTCAAATCTTATAAATTTTATAAAATAACATTTTCATAATTTATTTTAATGATTGTTTACTTCATAATATATTTAGTTCAACCTTATTAAACTTCCATTGATTTTCAATGTTCATGAGTTTTTAGAACATTGTAAAGATGGTAAGAGGCTATAAATTTGCATGCACAAAAAAATCGCAAAAGAGACAGTATAAGGATATTTTAGACTTAGAACTTTACTATATATGCGAACTACACCGTAAGTCTTCCAATAGATTTTTTTTTGAAGTATAGTTGTGAATAATTTGTTCTTGATCAAAGGTTTCAAAGTATGGGGTAATGAAATTCTTATCATAGAAAACACAACTAAGAAGATGTATTCAATTTATTATAAATAGATGTCAAACTATGCAATATTAGTTCAATGTACTTACCAAGATGTAGATTGAATGCCTTGCATACAACATTGATCTTGGTTCGAAGTGATCTTCATGTGAGCACACGAATGAACTTAAATCTTAAAATTGAAGTATCAACAAATAGGGTTAAAATAATACCACGTGAAATTTGAATGAAATGACATTTAGAGTGAAGAGTGGACCACTTTAAAGTTTATAGACGTCTTATTATAAAATTTGCCTATTACATGGTAGTTAAGTTTCTAAATTAATGACCTTCAATAAAATACAAATGATAAACTCTAAGCTAAAAGTCATGTATTTAACTACAAGCTAATTCAAATTGGAGGGTTGTAGTTCCACCATGGTACACATAGCGTGGGCCTTTGAGTACTGTCACAGTAGATGAAGTGTTCTTTCCTTTTGTACATTTGTATGTTATGAGAAATGTATACTTTAGGTTCAATGATAAAAGCTCAGTTATCCAAATCTCTAAGTAGTGTAGGCTTTAATGTAGACTTGGCTTTCCTAAGCCCTCTAACCACTAAGGTACAAACCTTAAGAGGGAAAATGTGTCTTGACATCATCTAAGGACTTGCAATGCTTTGCTTATGTGCGAGTTATCATTTTGTTTTGCGATCTATTGGATAGGATCTGTTTTGGTTGATTTTTCTTATAATAATATCTTTAGCCGATAGGCTCATTAGTGGGAGCTTTTTGCCCCCGGAGAGCGTCGAACGCCGGAAAATGTCTGATGCCGGGAATTTTTCGCCGTTCAGTTTTTCGTGCGCTGGGAAACCCATTTCTGTTGGCCGCGCCGCATGCCACGGGAAAATGACACGTAATAAACAATTCTGCGCATTAACATTATCTTTTGTTGCTGTTTTATTTTTATTGCAAGCATTTCTGATGCGGAAAGGCTTCTGAATCACACAGGTTTCCATATCTTCCAGAGAACTTCATTTTTTCTCGGAATTCTGAGGACCAATTTCGACACCCACAGGTGGATTTATTTCAAATTTTGGGGACGCTGAAGCCCATAATTGCACAGCCGCATCATGCATATTCACCACCTAGCTCCAAACAAGATTTTATTTAGAAAAGCTTGTGGCTCAGTGGCTCACAAAAGAGGGTTTTCAAGGCTAACGCTTGGCATAAATTTTAGGTTTTCTAAACTTCAGAGTGCAGAAATTTTATAAGAAACTTGATAATTGTATTGAAAATTTGTTAATGTTCCATACAAATAGAAGAATTAAAACCCATTTTAGCCCTTTGCCTGACTTCACCATATAATGGGGATTTAACAGGCATTCTTCTTTGGATCAAGTGACACAACCCATCAAAACTCTTACCCAGTAAGCAATCCAATTGCTCCTATTTCATTGCATTTGTTCTGCAATGCCAATATTAACACACCCTAGCCACCACCAGGAAACTTGGCCTTAGGATGTATCAGATCCTAAAGGCTACACACATTTCCTGGCTGTTTTCCTTAAATGCAATAGAGTGGCGCAGGGAGGCACTTATTCATGTATTTCTGTACTCCAGTTTGAAAATGACTATCAGACGCCGGAAAATGTCCGATGCCGGATCTGACGTCGGAAAATCGTCTGACGCTGGAAAATCGGTGAGAAAGCGGAAAACACATTTCTTTCTATTTATTTAAATCTGAGAGTCTTGGCACCACGTTTGCAGAGTTATGAGGAAAATGATGGGCCCATCACCCGGTGACTATCTTTAAATGGAATAACAATATCATAACATACCTGTGCCTTTTTCCATGTCAGTTCACAAACCCAGTGTCCTGGTGACTATATTCGAAAATTTTGGGTTGAAATTTGATTTTTATTTGTAGCCGAAATACTTGTAAAAAAAATTGCTCTAATTAAATGCTGCTAAACAACAGAGAAGTGTTCTAAAATGATTGAGTAGGCACTGCAGATTTTTAGCCCTTCATTGCCACCAGTAGCCCAATATTTTTTTGGTAAGGAATAGCCTGCTGCGCAGTATTTTCAGGCAAGTTGTTAGTGTCTTTCAGTTCCTCTGTCTAATTGCTTCTATAGGACCACTCTCCAATAAAACAGGCGCATTTGTCACCTCCGTGGGACCCCAGACCAAATCTGTTAACTTTTATGCTTCTGTGAAATGGTAAAGGCTATTATTTAGGAACCAAACTCCAGGGTGAAACCGGACCTTTCCAATCCACCTGGAGTGCCATCCACCTACTAAACATGGGGTGTCATTCCCTTTTGAAATCTTTCTCTGTTGATGTGTGGCTTGCGTCTCCGATGGTAACTTAATGTTTACAACAAAGTTGGCAATTTTTAGCATTTTTAATTCTGGCTTGATATCTTTTTTCAAATCTTAAAGAGCTTAAATTTTATATTCTTTCTATTTTGATCCAATAGACTTTTCTCCCCAGTCTCTTGTTTGCAAAAATTAAGAATTTTGAGATTTGATAATGCTATAAACATATTTTTTTGATATGGTGATTATTAGGGAAACAACTATCTAGCTTCAGAAAAAGGGGGCATGGATGCCGGACGCCATACCATACATATGTTCTCGTTGGAAATCATAATTTATTTCCAACATTTTATGATTTCCAACAAGTGTAAGTACAGATGTATGGTATGGCATCCGACATCCATGCCCCCATGCTTTTCCTAGGGCTGGATAGCCATTTTTGATGATTAGGGTGCTCCAGCCAGTTGTCCCTTACCAATCCTTCATTATGTAAACATTTGCGGTTTTAGATCAGCTAGAGATGATGGTAACAAACATTTCAAGAAGTAAAATACGACTAGAGTTGCTTCTTGATTAGTAGAAACAAAACATTATAGTTTTGGAGGAGAGCATTATTGGTTTTACCATGTACAAGTATTTATGTTTTTTCAATCTATAGCTACTTTGGCTCAATTATGAAATAAGCCGTAAATCCTCATTATCCCTTTAAACTAAAATGTAGGCATGTAATTGCTTGTAAGCCATCTAGGAGTCATAAGAGGATTCAAAAGTGCGATATTGATAACCCTATCGACTATTCCGTTGCACATAAATTTCGTGCAACTGCTAGTTTTGTTTTGTATTCTATTGTATCTATCTATAGTAAGTGCTTAACGCATAAAAGAAAAACGTTTGATAGGGAATTAGTTGTTGGCCAGAATTTGGTCATTGGCCTCTCATGGCTTGCCACGTACATATCAAGGGTGGACAAGCAACATGAAAAGACATAATATAACAAACATTCAAGCAAATACGGTTAACATGTGTAAAGCTAAATTCCACAACTTTTACCAACATCTTGCCTGTATGTGCTATAACAGGATCTTTAGAATAGGTTATGACATATATCAAAGGATAAAGGAAGGGGTTTTTTGTTAGATACATTATAGTCGCAACTACCCTAGTAAAGTCCATGTATGCAAAATGTGGAACATAGACAAGGCATCTCGTGCTTTTCATGATCTTTATTGAAAGAAACAAAATAATTTTTGTTTAGTCTTTGTTTTGGTTGTAAAATTATGCTTTCATTAATGGAGAAGAGTGTTTTTTAGAACAACAAAATCATATGAATGAGGAGACTAGTGGCTTGCTATGTAATGCCCACCCTAGTGTGTGCCTTGTGTGCTTTTGATTCATGTGTTATGTGTTGTTCTGAGTGTTTATCATTGTATTATGTGATTATTATGCTTTGATGCATTGCACCAAACTTGTCGATGAGGTCTATGGTGCCATTGAGGGGTTCTGAGGGTGTATTCTACATGACCATTGAGGTGTTTCCAATGGTGTTTTGCTTTATTATTTGGCTTTCCAACTATGCATTATGGATTGCATATGTTGTGTTCATGTGTGTTAGATTATTGTAGTGTTTTAGCTTCATTGTTTTCGATTGTGTAATATGTTGGATGGATGTGATCTCTTCAGTATGATTGTGTTAGTTGATTTATGCATATATGATTTTATGATGTCGATTGATTGTCGACTCATGTTTATGATGCTTATGCAATATTATGCCATGTTGGGTATTATGATGTGCTTTGGCTATTTTATGTATGGAGCAGGTAGCCTGATGGTTGACTTGAGTGTGCAGGTAATTACAGGTGTTAACTAATGTGGGAAATGTGGAGAAGGTTGACATGGGACGCTAAGCCATCTCACCCTTATCCTTGTGTTGTGGAAATCCGTGATGTGTGTTTGATATCATTTGCATGTGTTTCCTTAGCATTCTTGCACTTTATTTTAAAATGTTTCGAAAAACATGTTTTTCGTGTTTTCAGATTAAATTAATGATTTTAATTTGGAAATTGCTATTTTTGCTTTAGCGAATGTTTGTTGCATCATTATATGCTTGTGGAACAAATTTGAGTGATTTCGGTTTAATTCTGAAATTTGATATTTTTTTCTGTAAAAAGGTAGAAATTGCATTAAATAAGGAAACTGAATGCCTAGTATGGCATGTTTGTACTTTTTAGAATGAGATTGAGTTAAATGACAATAACCTGGTTGGAATAGTTGAGTTCATTCGACTAACTATTTCCCTATCTATTTGAGTGAATTATTTGGGTGTTTTAAGTAAAAAAAAGTTTATTAATGTGTTATTTGAAATGCCTATTTGATTTGCAAAAGAAACATTCAATTATTTAATTGTTGAATTAAATGATTCAGTTGTGCAAAAGCTATAATTTTGAATTGATTGATTAAATCACTAAAAGAATTAATTTATTACCAAAAAATGAATAGTGTCTTTGGAGGAATAAAAGGAAAAAGACATGTATTTTTCATTATTCTTTTTCTCTCCAAAATTTGCTCTCCTTTGTTTGAAACCGTTTTGTTTAAAAAATGGATATCTGATTGCTTGGAAGGGACTTTTGCTTGGAGTTTGGATTGGATTCAAGAGCTTGGTGTTTGCTTGTTGTATGTGGATTGAATCTGACATTCAACCTTATTCTTTTCCTTGGATTTTCCTTGTATTGGAAGATAAGTTTTTCTAATTTTTTCATTTAAATTGTTTTATTTTGTTTCTGTCATGCCACACCATCTAGAATGGTTGAATATGGCTTTGCTTAGTTGTAAGAAACTTAGAAAATTTATTTCAGCTGGTTATGTATTTATTTCATGTATTTTATATTTTGGAAACATAGAAATACAGACAAAAGCCTGACAAATTTTCTGTGGAAATTCTCAACTCATTTTTATTGCATATATTGGTTGTTGGGCATGTTATCTATAATGGGTAGTTGTCAGATTATCTATAGCTATTGAAAAACAAAAGTTAGAAAATTGGTCAAACTTTGGTCAAGGTGCTAAAGAGAGCTCCAATGGAGTTTTTAGGGCCTTATGGTTATTTTGCATTTTTAGAAAACATGAAAACTGAATTCTATGCATTTCCTTTATGATTCACTTTGAGGGATGAGTTGATTGCTTCATATTATGTGATTCTGCATCTTGTGAGACTGTTATTTTTCGAGACATTTTGGTGCATTGAAATCCGTGCCACTTATTTATCTATTTTTGAAAATCTAAAAATTGTTTTGTATGCATTTCCTTGATGTTTTAGTTTGTGGGATGAGTTGTCTCCCAATTAGAATGGTATTTTGCATCTTTTGAGAATATGTTGTGTTTTTGTCAAATTGTGATTTTGTCACTTCGAAATCCGTGCCATGCCCAATTGGTCAAATTGGTGCTATGGGTGTTTAGGAAGAGGTCTAGGGGTAGGAAATGAGTGGTTTCTATCGTGTGCCACGGCCCAAAGAGGTCGTTGGAATTTATCGAATGGAAGTTTTAATCAAGAATAACATTTAAACACATTGGGTAATAAAATTTAATAATAAGATCATCTACACCAAACTACATGTGCTGGTGAAGTGTCTGCTTTGCTTGGGTTTGGGTGTAAAGAACAAATTTTGGTGTAGTGTCTAGTTGCTATGAGGAGGTTATGCCCTCATGTTCTACTGCGAGGTGAGTATTGCTCTCGTTTGAGACTCCTTGTCCTAAATACCTAGGTCTCTCTTCCTTCTTCCACCGTCAGAGTTTGACTTGACGTGTGATGTTTACTATGTGATTGTATGTGCATTGTGATGCCTGATTCATGCTTGTATGTGTCTATGATGGATTATGATTTATGCCTTGTTTGGTGTGCATTGAAGGTGTGACTATTTCCCTTATGCTTGGATGTTGTTATGTCATTCTATTATGTTTTGACAAGTGTGTCATATGTTATTTGAATGCAATTGGATGATAGTTGTACCATGTGTTGTTTATATGCGTTGTATTGGCAGTTGTGTCATGTGTGTTGTGTGCATTGATTGACATGTATTCCATATGTTGCTTGTATACCCTGGATGTGTGAGATGCTCTTAGCGGGTTTGCCATGACCACTTTCTCCGTAGCTCAGGGGTTGTCTAGAGTTGCGTAGACATCTATTGCACTCGACGATGGCAATATGGTTGGGAGGTGAGCAACATTTCCCCATTGGTCCTTCATGATGATCTTCAGGTGCTGGATGGATTCCTTGATCTTTTTGTAGGTGGTTTACCTTGTGCTTTGTGCCTTGTTGTACCTTGGAGAGTATGTTGGTTTTGGGTGGTTTATGCACTTGTATTTTATCATTATTGATTATTGCAACCTTTGTAATGTAGGTCTTTTGAGACCTTTGTAATAAGATGCAATTAATGCTTTAAGTTGATGTATGATGTTGGCTATGTTTCATCTATGTTTAGGATGAAGCCCTTTGAATATTGTAATTATTGGATATCGTCTTGTATTTTTCCACGCCTCGGTTTGTGAGGACATCGGCATGTTTTGATAGATTTTACATGTTAGAATCTAGCTATGTTAGCATGTTTAGATTCATTTATTTGATGCTTATGGATATGTTTGTGTTGGATCGTATTCATCCCACATAGGCGGTGAGAATCCTATCTTTTCTTTTGGCATGTGTCGACATTGGTGTTGAACATGCATTGCCTTTTGTATCACTTTTGTCCTTTTTGACACGTGGACGTAATTGGTTCGACAACTTAATGTTTTTGGTTAAAATGAATCCTCTTTGGCGTTGATTACTATTTTTAGCCTCGTAGGTGTTTGGTGTCATTTCCATGATGTGATATGCACTTTTGGATTATTCCCTCCTTTGCATTGGGAAGCGCGCCTTTACACGGGCTTGACTAGTGACCATTCCAGTTGGTTGAGGAATCGTACCTCCTAGTTGGACTATCTCGTGGGTGAGCGTTACCCTTGTGTTTGGGATGTCTTGTGTCATCATGGAATAGACTGAGGTGTATGTCACTCTTATCCTACTCCATGTGTTCGTGAGGGAGCGAGGTCATGGACATGTATCTGATCCTCGTTATGGAGTGAGCTCCACCTCTCTCTTGGTCATCGTGGTGAGTTGTCACATGATGGGTGAAGTCTTCCGCTTGTGCCACCTTGCATTGTGCAATGGTGATGTCTTTTTAGGTGTTGTTGTACATGTCGCAACACCTTGTGGGTGTGTGAGTGCAATGCGACATGTAAATATCGCACTTGCAAACGCGAAAAATTTGTTGGTTCGGTGTTTGTTCGGCTAATGTCCTGTGTGAAAGCTTGGGGCATTACATGCTACTAGCAGGGTATAGGCTATGTGTTCGATTTCCATTGACCAATGGCCAAACCACACCCCTTAGGGAATTTGAAAGCTAGCCATATTAGTTTATTTGCCATGTGTTATCCATGGAGGAGATTAACATATTGGGCCATGAATGCTTACATGTAATGCATTGCATGTAGAGGTAAGGGCCAAGCCAATGAAATACCAACATGTGAATACCCAATGTATGATTTGCGCTTGTACTTAGTGATGATGAGGCATGTCTTAATTGCTTTTGTCTACCATGTATATGATATCATCTTGGACCCATTGTTAGCCATGTGTTTGAATCTCATAAATACAGTGGCGCTTTTAGAATTTAACTTTGTACAAGTTCTTTTTGTGGTTGACAGGGGCACAACAGTTTTTTTTTCTTAATGCAAGTGAAGCCTGCAATAAGATGTGAAAATACCAAGTTAGAAGAATCAAAAATAAAATATTAATTTAGAATAAATTTAGAAACACTCATTTATAATGAAAATATATACTTAAACCTCCTCTTGTGTAAATTCATAGTCAAATACCTTATAAAAAACAAATGAATACTTTTCCGTGAGAACAAGAAAAAATATAAAATAAAGAGAAAGGTTATATTAAACACGACATCTACTTTAGAGGCTAACTAGAGAGACCACAAAAGCAAATGTTTTAGGTTTTTGTACTGAGTCACAGTTATCTGGATTCTATAATGCCCTAGCCGAGTAGTTCTGTAGATGGAGGATATGATACAACTACATAATTACTCATGCATTCATCATTTGGCAACAGAAAACATGGCTACGTCAAACAATAGAAAACACGGTTAGTAAAAAGTGTAAAGAAGATGACACTACGTTACTGATATTATGTCATGTAACTCCCTTCATAGGCTTTGGGTTTGACCGATTCACTCTTGTGTACTCTGCCAAAAATGTATCGTTTGTAGCAGCAACATTAGGATGAGTATCATGCTTATGTTGAAATCATGTAACAAGTGAAGAGATTTTTGTCACATGAGAAAATATGGTGTTGAATAATAATCCGCTTTCCATTGTAACCTCCTATTAGCTCACTCCTTTGTATGGGGATCTCCAATTTTTTTTCATTTCTGTATTCTGACAATAATTTTTTTATACAAACTACAAAGATTGCAATTGATTACCTCTTCTTCATGTGTCACCTATAAATTAAATATTTTTAATATAAAAACTACTTATTTATACTATAATTAACAGTTATTAAAAAAGGTTAGTATAATGACCTATTGACCAAAATCAATAGTAAATGATTACATTAGCATATTCAAATCAATATACAAATAAATTTATGATCTTTTAGTTATATTGATTAATTGCAATCCCTACCTCTAAATATCCTCTATTATGACTACCTGTAGGTGGCCTTGCATAAAATAAATCAAATCCTTATATTTAACCTTCTCAAACTATTGGTCATCTTTCATATCATCTATTATGACTACTTGTAGATGGCCTTGCATAAAATAAATCAAATCCTTATATTTAACCTTCTCAAACTATTGGTCATCTTTTATTGTCCTTTTGTATGTTAATAACATTCCCTTTTTAATGCTTTACTTATCTTCATTTTAACAGTTCTTGCACTCTTTGGTAATAAAAATATACAATGTTGATAAGAGAAATATCATATCTTTCTTTCTATTTACTCACAATAACAGAGTGAGGGAAACAAAATCCTCATGACAAACTTCTGCACTATTACATGGAATGAGAGAAAAGTTCTACTATGAAAACATTGTGAAACATTCAATATATTAGTTGAAGTATCTATTTATTTGGATTTGCAAGATATCAAACCATGTTGCAAAAGTTTTTGAGCCTACAATTTTTTGCTTGTACCAACATGAGAGTGGGTAGTGGTGTTCACGTTTGGGTAGTGGTGTAAGTTGTAACTGTTGGAAAGCTACTTGTTTGGACATTACTATTGTTTAGTTATTTAAGATTAGCTCTGCAGTTACTGTGATTATGAATACAAAATTAATTACACTTAGAGGCTTAATGTAGTTTTGGGTAGATCACAGCTTCCCTTGTTCTAGCAAGTTATATTATTTTTACTATAAGTGATCTGTTTACTTCAAGTTTGTCATTGTTTTGGATATCTGGTTAAATATTTTAGTTTAAAGAGTTACATTTTTCTATATAAAAACTAAAAACAAGTTATGGACATGTAAGAAATGGTCTCATGGTAGGTCAAACTCCAATTTTAAGATGTGAGCTGGTCCTATGAATAGTTATTTTTTCACACATAGAAGTAGCTACCATTTAGGAGGAAAAATTTCAATTTAATTACTTAAGAGTATTTGGATCCAAATGAGTGAGACCTAGTGCTCAAGGGAAAAAACCCATGGTTAACATACCCCTTTTTAGGGTCTTGCTTCATTGAAGATCACTTAATAGGAAAATGAGCACCCTATCTAGAGGATAGATGGTCTGCTTGATCCTATGAATACAGAAGCAAAGGGGAATAGAGGGGTTTGGAAGCTTTCCAAAAGCCTTTTAAGTTTTAGGGAAGCCTCTCTCCATGGACTATTGCTTAAACTTTTTATTATTTATTTGATTCTCCATACTCACTATGATTTTGTTGGAATTAGAAATAGAGTGGTGATGTTAAACAACCCGTTTCAATTTTATGAGAAAGATCAGATAATAGTATCTATCTATCTATAGTATGGTTCGTAGGATTCACACTCTTCTTGCATTTCAGGGACATGTGACTCGTTTGGTGGTGTTAATGGAGTGTAGGTTTCTGCTAGGTCTTCTTCAGGATCTAAGAAAGCATGTGGATCAACATTTCTTAAGTCTAGTGTAGTTGTTTCAAATACTGGTCCTTCGGTTCTATGAGGTTTTTCTCCTATGCACGGGAAGAGTTTATACGCTGGCTCCACATTAATCATAAGAATTTCCAAAGGAAACTGAAGGGGTCCATCCTTTTCTATCCACTCCATGATTCTTGTTGTTGTTTCCTTAGGGATGACCTCCTTTTGTTTTGACGGTGTTTCATTTTCTAAGGCTTTCATTTCTGCATTGTTTACTGTCTTTGCCGAGATTTTTGTCCTCTTGATACATATTGATTGCAGTGTGGGACTAGGAACATAAATCTTGTTTGTGGGAAGCTCGTAATCGATGGGGATTCCTATTTTCTTGTTTTCTATATTAGACTTTACCATATTGAAAGGCTCTGGATCCCCTTTGGCAACATATACCTTTCCAAGGTGTAAAAATTGAACTTCTTGGAATAAAGTGGACGACACAACTTTCATTATGTGTATCCAAGGTTTCCCAAGGAGCAGATTATACCCCATTTCCTCATCAATAATGTAGAATGTGGTTGGGATAGTTTTTGGTCCTAAAGATACTGGAAGTGTGATTTTCCCTATCGTTGCAGCCCTTAAGTTGTCGTATCTACTCAATGTGTCTTGAGCTGCAGAGATGTTGGTGTGTCCATAACTCATCCTCTCTAAAAGAGAGAACGGAACTATATTCACTATTACTCCATCGTCAATTAGTGTTCTTTTGATGCATGTGTTGTAAATCCACACCTGTAAGTATAGTGCGGGGGGTAAGTGCAAAAAAATGGGGGGCCAAAAAGTGGCCAAATTGTTTAAAAAAAACACAAAACGCGAGCACATTATAACGCGCTTGCATTATGGTTTGGTAATGACGAGCCTAAGGCTCGTCAAAACCAAACCATAATGCAAGCACGTTATAACCTATTATAAATTAAAAAAACTCATCTTATTTCATTTCATTTCTTTTTTCTCCACTATTCTCGCGATCTGCAAACCCTAGGAAGCGCGCTCGCGTTTTGGATTCCTCAATGCAACACAAAAATCTTATTGATTCGTCGCCAAAATGCTACCACGACATTGAGCATGCCAAATGAGTGAGTTTATTTGTCTTTTTGTTTGAATTTACTTCTAAATAGGTAGGTTTGAGTTGTTTTTTGATTTATATTTCGTTAATTGTCAGGAAATGTTAATGCACCTCCTCCTCCTCCTCAAAATCCACAAAATCCTGCGGAACAACAACCTCCTCCATCCATTCCTCAATATGCCCCTGGAACACAAGAAAATATAATGGGGCAAATTGAAAACAATAAAAAAGAAATTGAAGATATAATTGCAAGGTTGAAAGATCCTTCCACTTCAACCTTGCATAGGTCCATGCTTGCTGAATCTCTTGAATCTATATTATCAAATGTAGATTCAATTAGCAAGCAAATAACTCATTGGACGGATAAGAGGAGAGAGTTTAGAGATTATTATGCAAACAAGCTGTCATACCAAGATGTGAAAAAATTACAAATTACAAAATTAGACTTGTGTTCGATTTTCACAAACTCACAAACAAATCAACCTCCACCCATTACATGCAAGAGGTTCCCTATCCATTGGTGCAACAACCAAGCAATAAGGGACAATTTTGGGCAGAGGTGGTGGATGGTTTTTGACTATCCTCCATGCAATAATAATGAGGTCTCGCAATACTTTTTGAAGAAACTCTACTGCGAGTTTGTCCTTAATAAAGTCCCAAACTATTTTGATATGCGGGACTTTTAGGGTAGAGGTGGGGGGTCAACACAAGATAGACCAGGGGCACGTCTTGATCCACAGCGGGTAGTGAGACGAGTAATCAATAGACTAGCCCATGAGCATGTTTCTATCCCTTCCATTGTGAAGGAGAGTGTTGAAGTCGATACACTTCAGTCCATTAGTGCCTTGACCCAGAGCATCATAGAGCATGCCGGTCCTACAGCACAGAGTGGGTTGGGAGATAGTGCGAAAAGTAGGGTCCCACCCCATGCTTTTCAGACTTGCGGATCAGCCTGTGGTTATGACCCCATGGATAGTCAGGATGCAGGTGCACAGGCTACATCTGCAGCTGAGCAGATGGTGATGACAGATACCCTCCTGAGTGAGACTTTCGGCCTTGATACTTAGGTAAATATTAGCAAGTTTATTGAATTTAATTTATTAAATTTTATTTTTGAAATGCAAGATTAACTAATTTAGTTTGATGATTTTAATGAAATTTCAGGGTCATAGCATTGATGCAGTTTTCAGTGGTTCTCCACCTGTATATTACACTAGATCATCTATTGTCAGGGTATGTAACTAGTAAACAATTATAAATATTACATGTGAATAGCATCGTTATATGAATGGTATTCTAATATCTAATTTTGGATGTTGAATAGGTTAATATTGGAGATTTCATGGCAACACCTGCTAGCAATGGTGGACTTCAAAGCTTCACAGAGGTAATAAAATAAATAGTTTGATGAATGAATTGTACTTACTAGATTTTTGTATGTGACTTGTGTGCTTTATTGTGTGTACTTCCATGTTTAGATGAACGTGTGTGTATGTTAGGAGCCATGATTTGCATCACTATTATAGTTTTCATAATTGAATAATGTTGTTTTATTTCCAGATGATGTAGGCTGCGGAGACACCTCCCGATGTTCATAGGGCAATGGAGCATGGTGTGACCTTTGCGATTCATAGCTCCATGGCATTGACAGGGGTATGAGGCAGATTAGTAAATTTTAATTTACATTCATTGTTATAGTTGTCTATTTTTTAAAAATCAAAAGATTATTGATTTGAAGTTTAATTTCTATCTAGATAGTTTCTATAGGACATGACATCACCATGACCTATTCCTACTACTGAGGCAAGTGAGGAGATAGATTATATGGTAGTGGTAAGTGATTATTTTGTTAAATGTTTCATTTTTTATAACATATAATTTCTATATATTAATGTCTATACTTTTTATTGTAACAGCTAAAGATGCGGGAAGAACTAAATAGGAGGAGCAGCCCTCAGGGTCGTAGTAGACCACCCACATGTGCGTCTCCATCCCCTAGAAGATCAAAGGCTACCCATGATCTATTCTCTTCACCAGCCAAAGGGGAATGACTTTTTATTGTGTTTCTTTGTTGTATGCCTATATGACATTTGTGGACATATATTTTGTATTGTATATAGTTGACATTGTATGCCCATATGGCATTCTTGTAAGCCTATATGGCTATTTTGTATATATGTTATACTTATATCGACAGATATTGATGTATGCCTATATAGATATTTGGTTAATACAAATCTTTTTTATTGATGGCGTCCATACTTGCATTATAAATCCACATTGGAATGGATATTTGTAGATGGCTACTTCAAATATTTAAAGTCCAATTGTATTACATAGGATGTTTGTTGATTCAATAAACTAGCTATTGTTATTCAAGTATCACCTAAACCTCATTTTGGAACTAAAAGATAAAAGTTGTATTTAAAAAAAAATAAATCATCATGTTGAACAAAAAATATTAATATTCTTTATGAGTAGCATACAATGTCAACTATATGCACTACAAAAAAATAAATCATCATGTTATTCTTTATGTTTGAGATCATGAAAATGACTAAGTCTAGTAAACACTAGGATGAATATTCAAGTCATTAGGATGATTGCGCCTTGAGAAAAAGTCATTAAGATGAGCGCCTAAAGGAGACTTTCTTAAACATTCAAACATTGAGCAACAAGCATGAAGGGTTAAGGTGCAATTTGCAACTCATAAAGCCTCAAAAGGGCACCCAACTTGGAGAGAGCATTCATCTAAGACAAGGCACCCATTGACACCTGTTCCACTATAAAAGTGCGCCTAAGGTGGAAGGAGAACAAGCCTCTAGTAAGTGAAGCGTACCTATTGTCTAAACCACTTCATTATGGCGCCTTAGCATGAGGAGGAGTATATAAGTCAATAGGAAATGGCGCCTAGAATGCAAATGAAGGATTAAGTGGCATTTTCAATAAGCATCAATTCACCTTAAGCTTTCAATAAATACTCTTTCAATAAATACATCAAATTGAGCCCCATAAGCCTAGCGCCCTTTGCCTTCAAAAGAACCTTGTATTGGCGCCTTGGAGGAAATCAACTTACAATGACAAGTCTTGGGGGTTTCTCATTTTGGATGATGTCTTTTGAGATTAACTACAATGATTGAAATTTAAGATGAGTGGAAAGAACCTATCTTGAACCTTAGGTGCCCTTCATGTAATTTCCCACCATCATGAGCACCTAGATCTAAGAGGGAGTGAATGAAGGATCTTAACATCAAGAAGCATGTTATCAATCAACTTGGAGAAGTCTTTGACAATAATTATGATGAATTGAGTACATGGAAGTAAAGGAAGTACATATCAACTCCAAAGTGTGCCTAATGATCAATAAGAAATTCTTCCAAAGCAAATGTGCTCATTGTAAATTTTCCTACTAGTTTTGGTGCCTTGAAGTCTAAGTGCATGAAAATCATGAGGATGAGCGCTTAGGGATGAGATAGTCTTCATAAGAGTTTAAATAAGAACATCATCAAAATGCGCCTTGGTAGAGAGACTTGAGACTATCATCAAATAAGCCAAAATATCTATCTCCAATCTAGGTGCAAATTCTAGCTCCTCCCAACTCAAATGAGCGCCCAAGTTGAAGTCAACTTTCATCTATACAACCCTCATATTGTGCCTTGATTGAGGAAGGGATTTGAACCTCAAAATTTAATCATCTCAAGATAAAAGCTTCCTTAGACACTTGGCATTTGATTGAAATCATTGAGAATTAGAAAGAACCACCTAAGGATGTAAGGCGCACTTTTCACCCATACAAGCTTAAAATTGCACCTAAGGGAAATAACTTGATTTCATATCAATAGGTGAGTGCCTTGAGAGAAATGATCACTCTAGGTCATTTTCAATTGTTGAAAGCACAAAAATGATAAAGATAAAGGCAATTGAGTTAGGCGCACTTTAGCCTCTAAGTACACCTCAATGAGCGCCTTGGGTGAAATTGCATGAGATGACCTTTTGGAGTGAGTGCTTAAAAGATAGAATTCATTCTAAGACATGTCTCATCATGTAGAATTGCAAAATTGCAAGTATAAAGATATTTAAATCTAGGCGCACTCTCCATCAGTACAAACCCATTCTAGCACCTAAGGGAGAAATTGAATTGAAAGACACCTTTTGAATGAATCTCTTAAGGGAGATTGACCTCTTTAAGCCATTACAATTGTTTGAAATCATTTAAGGTGATAAATATGGACCAACTTGTGTTAGGTGCCCTTTGCTCTTCTTTTTACCTATATATGCACCTAGATTTGTAGTAAGATTATTCCATGCTTAAAGAGGATTCCTTTGTGTTATAAAATGTTTATCATGAGGATTGATGTGTTTCTTGGTTTGTATTGTAGGAAGATTGAAGGAAAAGGTAGGAGCAAGAGCTTGCAGTCGCCTAGAGTCATCATGTAGCTGCTCCAAAGGAGCCTTTCACATTCATTCATGCCAGAGAGTTAAGATGGAAGTAATCACTGCCAAGGAAACACCACTTCAAGAGGTAGCTACTCCAAGAGGTCACAACAAGATATATTTCAAGTCTTTTTCATCAACGACATCACCAGTTGCATCATGTTCGAAGACTTCCATCTATCACGTCAAGTTCCATTCATCTTCAAGTATAAACTAGATTTTTCATCAATCATCACTTCAAGATCAGCATGTAGCCACTCCAAAGGAACTTCTCATCATCATCAAGCATTCCAACGACATCCATTCAATTTCAAGTCCCTCTGATACATTCAAGCCTCCTTGAGAAGTCATCTACTTCACATATAAGGGAAAGTGTTATCATCAATATCTACACTTCAAAGGACCTTTCAAGTTGGAACACTTCTTCATCGAACATTCAAAGACATCCATCCAAGCTTCAAGTTCTTTCACAATCTTCAAGTCCAGGAGAAATTGCATCTAGTGAACTCATTAATTGGCGCCTTGGAGGAAAAGACCTTAAACTTACATTATTGAGTCAGCACTTTAGAAATTGAGCCATTCCTAGTCAATTGGAGTCATAAAATATCAAATACAAAGTTAAATTGGACTTAGGTGCCCCTTCATGTAATTTCCCACCATCATGAGTGCCTAGATCTAGGAAGATCATCCAATTGTGCCTAGGAATAAGATACAAGTCCAATACCTCAAATTTGTGTGCTTAGAAGTGTGATGGATTGAAGAAGCTACATTGGCGCATAAGGGTAAGTTGTATCTAATGACATCACCTAATTAAGTGCCTAGGAGGTATAAAGCTTAACATTTGCATGAGGAGAAGTGCTTAGTAAAGGAGAGTTTCGCAAACATTTAAACATGTGAATGAAGTCATAGAAATGCACTAACTCATCTAGGCACCATTTGCCCCTTGTGTACCCTTACATTTGCACCTAAGAAGAAGTTGCTTCAGTTCATTGGAGTGTTTGAGTATTGAGGATTTCTTAGCAATGCTTTGCAACTTTACACTGCTTCCTTCTGACAATTTTTGGGGCAGCAGAAAACCTTTCACCACAGGCAAACACCCTAGAGATATAAAAAACTGAGAGAGGTTATTGTAGAGGCACTCTATGTGATTGTGTTGCCTCAGACAAAATATTTCTAAGTGACACAGTTTTTGAGTAACATCTTGTCAAAGACTGCTGCCTTTTTGCACTTTAGACTCTTCAGGGATATCGTCGGTACAATGTAGCTCGGACTGTTTCGATATGTTTGGGTGAAAAATGGGACTATGCCTAGCGTAAATGTACCTATATGGACGCGTTGGAACAGTCAGTTTGGTCGCATCAGGAGCAGGATGAAAGTTACACCCCTTTGCAACTTTACACTGCCTCCTTCTGATGATTTTTGGGGCAGCAGAAAACCTTTCACCACGGGCAAATGTCTCAGAGATATAAAAAACTGAGAGAGGTTATTGTAGAGGCACTCTACATGATCACGTTACCTCAGAGGGAATGTTTCTAAGTGACACAGTTTTTGAGTAACATCTCGTCAAAGATTGCTACCTTTTTGCACTTTGGACTCTTCAGGGATATCGTCGATACAATGTAGCTCAGACTGTTTCGACATGTTTGGGTGAAAAAAAGGACCATGCCTAGCGTAAATGTACCCATCCGGACGCATTGGAATAGTTAGTTTGGTTGTATCAGGAGAAGGATGAAAGTTACACCCCTTTGCAACTTTACACTGCCTCCTTTTGATGATTTTTGGGGCAGCAGAAAATCTTTCACCACGGGCAAATATCTCAGAGATATAAAAAACTGACAGAGGTTATTGTAGAGGCACTTGATGTGATCGCGTTGCCTTAGATAGAATGTTTCTAAGTGACACAGTTTTTGAGTAACATCTCGTCAAAGATTGCTGCCTTTTTACACTTTGGACTTTTCAGGGATATTGTCGGTACAATGTAGCTCGGACTGTGTCGACATGTTTGGGTGAAAAACAGGACCATGCCTAACGTAAATGTACCCATCCAGATGTGTTGGAATAGTCAGTTTGGTCGCATCAGGAGCAGGATGAAAGTTACACCCCTTTGCAACATTACACGACCTCCTTCTGACGATTTTTGGGGCATGAGAAAACTTTTCACCACGGGCAAATGCCTCAGAGATATAAAAAACTGAGAGAGGTTATTGTAGAGACACTCTACGTGATCGCGTTTCCTTAGACTGAATATTTCTAAGTGACACATTTTTTAAGTAACATCTCATCAAAGATTGCTGCCTTTTTGCACTTTGGACTCTTCAGGGATATCGTCGGTACAATGTAGCTCGGACTGTTTCGACATGTTTGGGTGAAAAACATGACCATGCCTAGGGTAAATGTACCCATCCAGATGCGTTGAAATAGTCAGTTTGGTCACGTCAGGAGTAGGACACCAAAAATGCATAACATGATGATGTAAAAATGTGTATATGTGTAAAAATGCAACAGGAAATTAAAAAAAAGACAAAGCTTACAAATTGATGTGCATACTTACAACTCAATGTAACATGACTTTACAAAATCAATGTGAATACTTACAAATTAATCCAATGAACCATCCGGGTCTGTTCTACTCTTTATTGTGTCAAGTATTGCTTCATGGTCAGACTCACGCACCTTCCACAAGATTTTGTTCAAAGGTCTACCCTGATACTTTATCAAATGAACATTCGATGCCACGACAAGGTTTGAGTAATGAAGAATCTTCCGATGCATGTCAAAGTCTTGAAACAACCAAACATTAACACTCTTATGTGGGTACCTTCTAAGCCATGTTCTAATAATAATTACTGAGCCTGTAGGGTATTTGATGTTTTCTCCATCTGTAACAGGGGCCTCCAATTTCTTTTTGGCCTCAACACAATGACATAAGTAATAATCTGTTTCCTCTTCATTATCTTCATCTGCAATAACTACATATACATGCCCTACATTTATATGTGTAGTAAATTAGATGAAATTAGTCAACATTACAAAAACACTACAAAGTAAGATTACATTACCTGGTTGAACTAGATGAAATTAGATGCATATACATGCCCTATATTACCTGGTTGAACTAAATCTGATATGTGGTCAAAGTCAACTGATGATTCCATCTGTGTTAGTTCCAGTGCCGTCCGGGGTTGATACGTGTCAAGTGGGCTAAGATAACTTAACTGCCATTCATCAACCCACTCCTTTGACTCGCACTCATCCCAGACTTGAATTGTACAGGAAGAACAAAAGCATGACATCTTTCATGTATGGATACTCCATGAACCTGCAATTGAGCTTCTGAAAGAGTGCATCTTATTTGATCCTGTCAGTGTACAACAATCCTCATATGGTGCAATGTTAGTATCATCGATTAACCAAAAAATTTTACAAACTAAAGACTTACCTTCATTACCTGGACCCATAAAAGCATTACACCACTCGACAATCAATTTTGCATCTGTTAACTTTGTATTGTCTTTATACTTTAACTCTTCTTGTGCTATGGCTCTTTTGATACATGATCTTACACCATGATGCTCCCCCTTTCCATGCCCAACCTCACAAAAGTTTCACATATGCTGAATACCTGTAAAATTATGCCTCCTACTCAGCCAATAGAAATTCTGTGAGTTCTTGAATTGTGACGCATAGTTATCTGACCATATGATATCCTGACTAGACGATATGCCCCTTCTAGCCAAATCATTGTAGAACACCTGAAAGCAACCTTGCACAAACTCCGTAGAATGCGTGCGATCATAACTAATATAGAAATTATACTCCCTTATGATCTTTCTGTCATCCTCTGTACTATCATTCACATGAATGAATGCGATGTGCACAAATATAGAAACCTGTGTGGAGTTGTAATATTGTGATTGCACCTCACGCTGTGGTTGTAGACTGTAGTTCTCTGCAAAGTCAATGACTGAAACAATGCTACCAATCGGAAATGTGTCCTTGCATAACTTGAATTGCAAGTCCAACCATCGAGCTCTATGGGCATGTCTTGCATACTCATACACTATGCTGTCACAAAATATAAGCATAAACTAATACACTAGAATCTTTTCAATAACCAATTAACACGTCTTTGCTTCTTTACCATCTTTCGTATTGTATGCCACTGTTTTATACTTGCCAAACTCTACTAGTTCATTTCCAACTGCATGTGTTCTTTCCATATGTTCACATATTGGCAAATGTTGCAAGCCACCACAACAATGACATGTGCCATCCAAGCATAATTTATTGTAGAATATTTGACCTTCTTCTCTTTCACATAAAATTCTTGATATGAAGTCTCTTGAAGATGTTGGTGGGGCACATATGGCACAACCCTGAAAAATATTGTTAGTATGCATATCTAAACATATAGACCTATAAGCATCAAAATGGTTAGAAAATTCAATATGTAATCTACAACAAGTAGAGCATGTGTGATTTATCTTGACATAGAAAGGTTTTAGCATTTCAAAATATCTTTGACAAATTTTAATTTGAGGATACTTCTCTAGAAATTTACCATAAAACTGTGTTTGATTCTCATCCAAAAAATGCTTTGGATGTGGTTCACGGTTCTGACTACCGATTCTCCTTCTTACCACATCCCTTTGATTCGGAGATACCCTTGTGTAATTCTTCTAAAAGTCTTCAATTAGTGATCTCAATGCTTCAACAATTGGTTTATCTTTTTGTGGTAGTCTCCCCGAGAACGCCCATAATTCATTGGCATTAGTGTCCTCAATTCTTTGGCGTCTTCCAACGGCTCTTGATAAAGTTTTCCTATTAATTCTCAATTCTTGACTCGTCTTTCTAATGAGACAAGCTTTCCTCGTTTGACTACTTACTATAGTCGATGTAATCACATGCCGTGTTGCATTACTATCTTTTGTGCGTGAGGTGTTACCCACACTCTCAAACGCACTCATTAGATTCTTGACAATAGATTTTTCACTTGAAGCCTCTGATGTTCTCAACCCAAGAATCTTCATGATGGACCTATACTTTATACTTCGCATCATTTCAATAAATAGTTGACATCTTGCAGTCTCATTTAACTTTTCAAAGAACAATCTCCAAATCTTATGAGCATATCTTCTACAAGTACATTTTGGAATCTTACCTTCCATTGGCTGCAAAATATTCTCATCAATATCAATCAAATACTTTGGCTTTCTATGCAAAATTCTAGGTGGTGTTAAGTTAGGTAAATTCATCTCAACATTAGGAATTTCATCAATATTTAAATGAGATGGGCTAGATGGCATACCTTCGATCGAAGATGGAATAGATGACATACCTTGAGGTTAAGGTGGGAACGATGGCGTACCTCCTTCATCACATGTGAGTGATGATGTACTCTCAACTTGAGATGTGGTAGATGGTGTCCCTACATGTTGACTTGCGGTAGACGTATTCAAATCTCTCGTAGCACGAAGTTTTTGCATTCATTCTCTTTGTGCCGCTAATACCATATCTCTTTGTGATGGTTGTGGTTCCTCTTTAATTGGTATGTCTTCATTTATCGTGTCCAATTTCCTCTTCTCACGAAGTTCCCTCATAGCCACTGCTTTCTTTGCATTCTTAACTTCTATCTCTTCCTGTGTTGGTTTAATTCTTGATCGTTTCCTCGGCATGATGAAGAATTTGTCTGTAGCATGATAAAGAGACCAATATTACTTCCTAAGAAATGAATACAAGATAATAGTGGGATTGTATTTTTATTATGTTGTAAGGATTTATTCTTGTATAGTTTGACATCATGGTATGTTAAGGTCTATTTATTACACATAATTATTAAAGAGCCCAAGTGTAGAAAATATACATGGCATCATGTGAGATTGTAGGCTGCTTTCTTGATTAGGAATGTGTCTATTTTAAACATGTATGACAAAGCATGATAAAGTAATTCAATCTGAATTAAGGAAAATGTAAAGAAAATGCATGTAAAGACTTGACATACCTAAAAAATGAAGGTTTGAATGGAGAGAGTACCCAATTATGTAGTGTTTTTTTCTTCTTGCATCAAACTCTTCAACAATTTGAGTTTTTCACCACTTGCTTCCTTTTCAATGTTAAATTGAATAACACTCAAATATAATTACTAACAACAATACTATTAACTAATCTATAATGTTAAATTCCTAAAATTGAATCACAATTAACATTGCAACACTACAAAAATTGAAACTTAAATAGATATATATCAAACTTGGTGTGAAAACTATGTTATTTCCTCCTTCTCAAGTTGGCAAAGTAGAAAAGGTGGTGGAAAGATCATGCAAAGGTGGTACAATGTGTCAAATGTGCATGTGAACTTCCCAACAGCATGAAAGCACTTCTTTTTTGTCAGAGCACGCACATAATCAGTATGAAAACAAAGCATGTGGGCCTAGATCACGGGGGTCAACACTTTTTTACCATTTCTGTAGCAGGACAAAATGCGAGCGCGTTATAACGCGCTCGCATTTTGTCCTGCTATAGATTGATCACATCCTATGCATTATCTTCCTTAACACAAGCAGGATGACCACATCCTGTGCTTCATCAATTGACACTTCCAAACCTTACGATTCCTCTTAAATACAGGAGGATCCATGACTGGAAGAGCCAAGCCACTTGGTCCCGCCTTGTTGAAGGATGACATTCTGGGAGAATTAGGAGATTTTCCTTTGGAGATCATATAATCTTTAAATGCTTTCCATCTTGGTAGGTCCTCTGCATCAAAGAAAAACCACTGATGGTGTTTGAGAAATAAGAAATTCTTCATCTCTTTGGTGATCCATTTCTCTTTCCAAACCTTCCCCTTTAGACTTGAATGACCACAAGATTTTTGAGGCAGAACTTTTCCTGTTTCCTGCAAGAGCTTGCTAGATGCTCCGCCATATGATAGACATAACAATGAAGGGGCAAGCCCTCATAATCAATTTCTTGATAGAAAATGCCCATCAAGGAAGAAAGACAAATCTTGTTTGGAAGCAGAAGTTCTAATTTGTGACAAATCCTTATCCAAGCATAAATAACAGGGGTTCTGTCAAGCGATTAAGAATCCCCTTCCACAAAGTCTCCTGAAGACTTCCTAATTGATTCCAAAACATCGACACCCCAAAACTGGAGAGGCAATCAATATAATCGAACCCATAAATCTGCATTTGACGATAGAAACTCTCTTCAAGCTAGATTAAGAGTCCAACATTTTAGCTCAAGTCTAAACCCATCAACATCTAAATAACCTGAATACAAAATCTCTATTTGCCTATCTTTAGAACTCAACCCTTAACGTCAAACCCTAATCCCTCAACCCTTAACTTTGATCCCTTGACCCTCAACCCTAAACCCTAAAGCCTCAACCCTCAACCCTCAACGTCAAATCCTAATCCCTTGACCCTTCACTCTAATCCATCAACCCTAAATCCTATCCCTAAACCCTCAACACTATACCTTAAACTCTAATCCTTCAACCCTCAACCCTCAACCTTATCCCTAAACCCTAATCCCTCAACCCTCAACCCTAATCCGTCATCCCTCAACTCTAATCTCTCATCCTTAAACCCTAAATTCTATCCCTGTTCCTAAACCCTCAACAGACTCGATACTATACCTTAAAACCTAATCCCTTATCCCTAAACCCTCCAACCCTTTCCCTAATCCTTATACCCTCCACACTCTATTTTAACCCTAATCCCTCGACCCTCAACCCTATCCCTAAACCCTTGACCCTCGAACCTCAACCCTCAACCCTCAATGTCAAACCCTAATCCCTCAACCCTTAACTCTGATCCCTCAACCCTCAACCCTATCCCTAAACCCTAAACCATAAAGCCTTAACTCTCAACCCTCAATGTCAAATCCTAATCCCTCGACCCTTCACTCTAATCCATCAACCCTAAACTCTATCCCTAAACCCTCAACACTATACCTTAAACCCTAATCCCTCAACACTCAACCCTAAACCTTATCCCTAAACCCTAATCCCTCAACCCTCAACCCTAATCTGTCATCCCTAAACCCTAAATACTATCCCTATTCCTAAACCCTCAACAGACTCGATACTATACCTTAAACCCTAATCCCTTATCCATAAACCCTCCAACCCTATCCCTAATCCTTATACCCTCTACACTCTACTTTAACCCTAATCCCTCAACCCTCAACCCTATCCCTAAACCCTTGACCCTCAAACCTCAACCCTCAATCCTCAAGGTCAAACCCTAATCCCTCAACCCTTAACTATGATCCCTCGACCCTCAACCCTATCCCTAAAACCTAAACCATAAAGCCTCAACCCTCAATCCTCAATGTCAAATCCTAATCCCTTGACCCTTCACTCTAATACCTCAACCCTAAACCCTATCCCTAAACCCTCAACACTATACCTTAAACCCTAATCCCTCAACCCTCAACCCTAAACCTTATCCCTAAACCCTAATCCCTCAACCCTCAACCCTAATCTGTCATCCCTCAACTCTAATCCCTCATCCCTAAACCCTAAATGTTATCCCTATTCCTAAACCCTTAACAGACTTGATACTATAACTTAAACCCTAATCCCCTAAACCCTCCAACCCTATCCCTAATCCTTATACCCTCCACACTCTACTTTAACCCTAATCCCTCGACCCTCAACCCTATCCCTAAACCCTTGACCCTCGAGCCTCAACCCTCAACGTCAAACCCTAATCCCTCAACCCTTAACTCTGATCCATCGACTCTCAACCCTATCCCTAAACTCTAAACCCTAAAGCCTCAACCCTCAATGTCAAACCCTAATCCCTCAACCCTTCACTCTAATCCCTCAACCCTAATCCCTATCCCTACACCCTCAACACTATACCTTAAACCCTACTCCCTCAACCCTCAACCCTAAACCTTATCCCTAAACCCTAATCCCTCAACCCTCAACCCTAATCCGTCATCCCTCAAATCTAATCCCTCATCCCTAAACCTTAAACGCTATCCCTATTCCTAGACCCTCAATGGGCTTGATACTATACCTTAAACCCTAATCCCTTATCCCTAAACCCTCCAACCCTATCTCTAATCCTTATACCCTCGACACTCTACTTTAACCCTAATCCCTCAACCCTCAACCCTATCCCTAAACCCTCAACCCTCAACTTCAAACCCTAATCCCTCAACCCTTAACTCTGATCCCTCGACCCTTAACCCTATCCCTAAACCCTAAACCCTAAAGCCTCAACCCTCAACGTCAAATCCTAATCCCTCAACCCTTCACTATAATCCCTCAACCCTAAACCCTATCCCTAAACCCTCAACACTATACCTTAAACCCTAATCCCTCAACCCTCAACCCTAAACCTTATCCCTAAACCCTAATCCCTCAACCCTCAACCCTAATCCATCATCCCTCAACTCTAATCCCTCATCCCTACACCCTATACGCTATCCCTATTCCTAGACCCTCAACAGGCTTGATACTATACCTTAAACCCTAATTCCTTATCCCTAAACCTTCCAACCCTATCCCTAATCCTTATACCCTCGACACTCTACTTTAACCCTAATCCCTCAACCCTCAATCCTATCCCGAAACCCTTAACCCTTGAACCTCAATGTACTCAACCCTCAACGTCAAACCCTAATCCCTCAACCCTTAACTCTGATCCCTCGACCCTTAACCCTTAAAACTTGAACCCTAAAACCTATCCCTACATGCTCGACACTCGACACTATATCTTAAACCCTAATCCCTTAACCCTCATCCCTAAAGCCTCAACCCTAAATCCTTAAATTTTCAACCCTAAACCCTATCCCTAATCCAACTACCCTCGACACTCTTATTTAACCCTAATCCCTTGACCATTAACCCTATCACTCAACCTCAACCCTCAACCCTCAACCTGTAACTCTCAACATTAAACCCTAATTCATCAACCCTAAACCCTAATCCCTCAAACCTAAACCCTATCCCTAAACCATCAACCCTCAACACTATACCTTAAACCCTAATCCCTATCCCTCAACCCTTAACCCTTAAAACGTAAATCCTATCCCTACACCCTCAACACTTGACACTATATCTTAAGCCTTAAACCCTCATCCCTAAAGCCTCAACCCTCAATCCTTAAACCTTCAACCCTAAACCCTATCCCTAATCCCTCTACCCTCGAAACTCTAACCCTAACCTCAACATTAAACGCTAATCCGTGAACCCTAAACCCTAATCTGTCAACCCTAAACCCTATCCCTAAACCCTCAACCCTCAACACTATACCTTAAACCCTAATCCATCAACCCTAAAACCTAATCCCTCAACCCTCAACCCTAAACACTATCAATAAACCCTCAACCCTCGACACTATACCTTAAACCCTAATCCCTCAACCCTCAACCCTAATCCCTTATCCCTAAACCCTAAATGCTATCCCTATTCCTAAACCCTCAACCCTTGACACTATACCTTAAACCCTAATCCCTTATCCCTAAACCCTAAACCCTAAACCCTATCCCTCAACCCTTAACCCTTAAAAATTAAACCCTAAAACCTATCCATAAACCCTTGACGCTCAACACTATATTTTAAACCCCAATCCCTTAACCCTCAGCCCTAAAGCCTCAACCCTCAATCGTTAAATTTTCAACCCTAAACCCTATCCCTAATCCCTCTACCCTCAACACTCTACTTTAACCCTAATCCCTTGACCATCAACCCTATACCTAAACCCTCAACCCTCAACCCTTAACTCTCAACATTAAACCCTAATCCGACAACCCTAAACCCTAATCCGTCAACCCTAAACCCTAATCCCCCAACCCTAAACCCTATCCCTAAACCCTCAACCCTCAACACTATACCTTAAACCATAATCCCTCAACCCTAAACCCTAATCCGTCAACCCTATCCCTAAACCCAACAAAACTGCTTTGCCTTATGTTAGGTTGTTAAACCCATCATTTATGACACTCTTCTCTTAAAGATATTTGAGTTGCAAGAATATGTCAGAAAAATGGCTATGAACTTTTTTAATGTTAGTAATGTTATATGGCATGTTTTTCTGGCCCATCTGGGGTTCATTATGCCAATAGGTGTACACACTATGAGAAAAGCTTTGCGTATGGTACATCCACAGTGAGTAATTAACAGTTGAAATCAGAAGGATGATCATTATGAGAAAAGATTTGCATTGGGGTACATCTATGTTTCTTGTTGTCCACCCCGCACTTAGGGGAGGTATATTGTTATGAAACAGGTAAATAATCTCCCATTGTTTACTGGCTCTATCCACAAAAACTACTAAACTATACCTTAAACCCTAATCCCTCAACCCTAAACTTTCAACTCTAAACCCTATCCCTAATCCCTCTACCCTCAAAACTCTACCTTAACCCTAATCCCTCGACCCTTAACCCTAAACTCTATCCCTAAAGCCTCAACCCTAAACCCTAATTCCTCAAGGTCCTAAACTCTAATCCCTTATCCCTAAACTCTAAATCCTATCCCTAAACGCTCAACCTTCAACCTTAAACCTTAATCACTCAATCCTTATCCACCCCTCTCCTCCCCTATCTGGCTCATTCCCATCTCTACCCTTCTCTGTCCTTGACACTATACATACATACATATAGGCATACATAGATACATACATACATATAGGCATACATAGATACATAGATACATACATACATACATATAGGCATACATAGATACATACATACATATAGGCATACATAGATACATACATACATACAGGCATACATACATACATACATGATTAATATCACTGAACATAAAAAAATTTAAGGGGAACATAACGCAAGCGCGTTATAACGCGCTCGCATTATTTCAAACATGGCAAACAACACAAACTTTTGCGGAAAAGGAAAAATGTAAAGCAAAATATAACACGAGCGCATTATAACATGCTCGCGTTATGTTTTGCTTTGGGAATCCCAAGCCTTGGGCTTGGGATTTGCTTTGGATTTCCAACCCAAAGGCTTGGAGTGCCTTTTGAACAGCCACAGACGTGTTTTTCCATATTCTTCAAGATTTCACATAATTTTGTTCTTTCTAACCCTCAAATTTGCACGTGTTTCAAGGTCAAACAAATCAAACACTTGGGTAATGTTAGGCTTTCTCTTAGCTATTTGACGATGTGATTTTTTTCACATTTTAACAGTGTTAAGCCTTTCATCTTTAATTTCTTTTGTTTGTGTGTCCGTTTCTAGGCAAAAACCACTGTTTGGTCTTTTTTTCATTGTAAATTAACTATTCATTGAAATTAAAAAAAAAAAAAAAAATTTAGAAACTAGATTCCATTCTACAAATATTAAAAAAAGAAAAAAATGATTTTCAATTAGCTTTCAAAATTTATAGGGGTAGCACGTCCAAAATTCTATTTTTTAGGATATGTCTACTTTGAAAATTAGTAAAAAATCAAATATTCATCAAAAAATTATCAAAAAAATCGAGCATAAACTACATGCTATTAGCTAATTTCTCATTGAAGCAATTTTAAAAATACCAAAAAAAAGTTGACCTTTTGAGGGAGCCACAAAACATACTATGTTATGTTTTTTTGACAGAAACAACACCAATTTCTATGGCTCCCTCTTTTGAATGCCTTAACCTATGCCATTTAAAAAAAAATAGTAGTTTAGAAAGTAGACTCGGAGCACTACGAACATTGTTTTGGTTGCATCTCCAAATTTTGAGTGTAACTATGCTCAATTTCTCATCCAAGGCCAGTATTTCCTTATTTCAGAAAAAAAGTGGCCACTTAAGACCCCTTTTTGGCCCCCCATCTTCTTGCACTTACCCCGGGATCACCTTTTTTTGTTAATTTGGCCTCAAAAAGCATTTGATTTAAGTCAGAGAAAAACCTTGGATCTTTCAATTTGGAATTTGGTGGGTTTACATTGAAATCTACATGATTGACTTGTTCGCTAGGAGGTAGTGTGATTTGGTCCAGGTATTTGAATCCTATTGCTTAATTAGTAATGCTGAGCGATGTGAAGGAGAGTTTTTGAGGAGGTTAATGAACGAGATGTGTGTGTACGTTTTCTTCAAGTCATCAATTAGTTCATAGGGTCCAATTAGCGCCAGTATCAGTTCCACTACCGAGACCGTGCTTTCATGGATCTCTTTTTGTTTGTTGTTGAGTTCTCTTCCTTCTTGATCATGTAATATTTCCACCAGTCCTAATATCCTGGCTTCTCCTTTTTGTCCTAGTTATGGAGGGATACTTGCATATGTACCTTGGACTACATTGTTTTGACCAATTGTTTCTGTGTTTCTATGCGTGGGAAATGGGTCTTGATAGATTTTCATATCTATGTTTTGCTGAGCTATCAGCGTTTGTTTGCCTTTGTCCTTCGTTGTTGTTCGGTGTGACCTCTTGTGGATTTAGAAACTTCTCTATGAATTATCGTTGTTGGTCTTCTAGCAACCTTGCTATGAACTTATTATACTCCCTGCAAGACTTCGTGTTGTGCCTTCTAGTCCTGTGGAAGGAACAAAACTGATTATACTTGTAGGGGGGCTTTTCGTATCTTCCATCGTTCCCACTTCCATTTTGATTCCATGATTGATAGTTATTCCTTGGATAGTATGCATTATTTCAAGGATGATCCACTGCGTTAACATTCGTGGGATAATAGTCTCTTCCATTGTAATTGAACCTCACTTTCTTGATTGGGAGTTGATCTGTTACCCCGTCTGTCGTTGTGTTTCTATTATTCTTAAGGATCTTAATGATAGGTGCATTATTTCTGATATCCTCATTTATCAACCGCTCGTTTGACCCATAGGTTCTTCAGCCACTATTGACTGCTTGGTCAATTCGTAAGGCATTTTCCAAAGCCTCTTCATAAGACTTGTAAGACAATTTTTGAACTTCTTCCCTTGTATCCTTGTTCAAACTGTCTAGGAAGAGATCACATAACTCACGGTGATCCATATTTAGAGCACTTGTTGAAGAGTAGAGAACTTGTCTCCATCGAGTGACGAAATGGGCCACTAACTCATTAGGTTCTTGCTTTATGATCATAAATTCTTGGATTCCTATCTTTACGAGTTTATTCATGTCAAAAGCCATAACAAAATCTCCTATTAACTATCTGAATGAGTGTATCGACGCCTCTGGCAGGCAATAATACCAATCCAGTGCTATTCCTTCTAGTGTTTTTGGGAAGATTTTTGCGACTGCCCCATCCCAAGGGAGGAGTTCTCTTATAGCGGTTGTATATGCCTTGATGTGTGAGTTAGGGTCTCCTTCTCTTTTAAACTTTGGCCGATCTGATAGTGGTCGCAGTAACAAAACACTTCTTATATCCATGTTGAGCGACTCTTTTAAATACTCCAAGTATGTGCCCAAAAAGGCACTTTGCGATTGTGGAGTTGACAACATTAACCCCATGGGTGGGCTTTGATAGCCCAATGACATTGCTTGATTTGATTGATTTCCATGTATTGTTTGAGTGTTTCAAATAGGAGGATTCACATTCGGGAATGTGTCGTTACTCCTATTTTGCAAGTAATAGTTAAGGTAAGGGGGATTCTGAGATGCCCCCTAGTTTTGTTCAACTCTAATGTGTTCATGCGACTTTTGCCTTCTCTCTTGGATGTGTTGTTCTTCTTCCAGAGTCCTAATTCTTTGCACTAATGTTGCAATGAGATTTGCAGGTGTAGGGCCTCTTGGCACTTCCTCATTTCTAGGGATCTCGTTTCGTGTGTTGTCATGATTTTCACGTAGCATTTTCACGTTGCTCTTCTCGTAAATCAACTTTCAAGGCCTCTTGAGCATCCTTGGCCTCTTGTAAATTTCTTTCGAGTCTTCTTACCTTATCATCTAGATGGGTACTTGAATTGCTTGTAGAGGGTTGTTCTAGGTGATGGATTTCCAACCTCATTTGTATTCTTCTTGCCTTATGAGGTGTGTTTGGAATTACAAGATTATGTTCCCATACAGGATTGTTGAATGATAGAGAATGTCTAGGGTCTCTTCTATCATGTTCATAATTTGAGTCTTCATAGTTGTAACAATTAGAGATTGGTGCATTTGGATCAGGTGGTACATACTTGTCGAAAGAGGGAGTTTCTGGCTCCCTTGAGGGAATATTCCCTAAGTTCAAATTTGGCTCTGTCATATTTGGGGGTGTCATAAACACCATAGAATAAATGGAACGAGTGAAGATGAGGATGGAAGGAGTGGAAGCGGCAAAGATAATGGAGATGGTTGCAAAAGAAAGAATGGCAAGATTCTACAAGGACAAGCGAAAAGTGCAACAAAGTTTTTTTCTCTTCATGTCAAGTTCACCAAAATATGTAATGAATCTGATATCAAGTGTAAAAATGGTGATGAATGAAACTTTGAAGTTGAAATGCAAGCCACTCGTCATAGAAGGATTTGTAATTTCATGTCGGGTTCACTAAAATATGTACACTCAGAAACATGACTCGGGAGCCTGGGGCGGTTGAGTCAGCTTTGGCAGGCACATGGACCCCTCTCCTTGCCACGAGGTGAACCTCCACATCACTCACTCATGGAAGTAGCCGGTCGAGAGGAGGCGAGACATGGGGGTGGTCCTGCTCGCTTGAGAGCTGGACTTCATGGAGAGTGGCCAGTCAGTCCTATGGCCTTTCTTGTGTATTGATTCTAATATGGTGCTCTATGACCGTTGTAGTTGAAATAACCATATGACCCGAAAGGTCACTAGTCATTGTTCTCCTATTTGGATTCCAAATATTCCAACGTTGCGTGGGCTGACGATTGCTCTTGTTTATGCTGCTATTTTAAGTTGGAGTTGTTCTTCAAATTGTTGGATGATGAATTGTGTTTGGAGTAACCTCAACCTGTGTTGTTCCTGGACCGTCAATTGATCATGTTGTGGTCTAGGGTGAATTTCCTCAATCTCTTTGAGGATTGCCCTCACCCACTTGCCTCTAAGACCAGGGCACATTCGTGAGTCCAAATCAAGAGAGAGTTGGTTGGAGTTAACCTTAATTTGATGTAAGGTTTGACTTAGGGTTTATGACCTAAGGTTTGACTTTGTGTTGACCTTGTGTTGGAATCAAGGGTTTGCAATCTTCTTGTGATACTAATGTTTTTGTGCTTTTTTTGGTTTTTGAATTCAAAACAATATTTTTGTGTTTTTTTGGATTTTTATGAAAATAAAGTGTTTTTTTTCTAATCTAGGAATTGAAATATGTATGCAATCTAGAATGTATTTAACTAATGCAACCTGATCCGTGTTTTTGTTTGGTTTTCTGAATATTTGGATCAATTACTCTAATAAATGAATTGCTTTGAAATAAACCAGGCCAAAGAAAAATCCTATTTAGCCTATTAAGGAAATTGCAACATTTAATTACTATTCCCAAGAGCAAATTTCAAGATTTAGCTAATTACTAAAAAACACTAAAGAATTTGGAATATGAGATGCGGGAGCCTCCACTACCCTTAGGAATCCTTGTGTCAGCAACCTCTTTGTCCTCTTGCAGCAGCGGGGATATCCTCTTGGCAACAATAGGGAAGGGGTGCAAAAGAGCTTTAGAAAGCATGAAACATGAGCTCAATGTGAGATAATGAGCACTATGGCTTGCAAATGGGCAACATATCAACGCGATATGAAGCTTTTAGCAAAACTTAGATGAAACACCAACAAAATAAAAGGCTCGAATGTCCTATATGAGCATATGGATGTTATGTGGAGATCAAAAACCTGCAAAGACTGGATGCATAGATGAAATTGCCTCCCTTTGTGCTTGAGGGAGGGGTATTTATAGGTTAAAAGAGGCTATGAGAGGTGGGAGAGAATGGAGAGTTAACTCCCTTGATTGGATAGTTAACTTAGATGACCAAGGAGTGAATTGGGCTAATTAAAGAGTGAACAAGCCAATATAGCTTATCACTGAAGCAAAAATGGAGTTAGTATAAATGCATGAGTTGACAAGTAGAGATAAAAAGGACCTAATTATGTTGGAATGTTTATCATTGATGTCAAAGGTGCATACACATGTGGTCGTTGATGTCAAGAAGGTGCATGAACAAGATTGTTATCCCTAATGTCAAAGCCCGAGATTGTTGGTGAGATTGATGTCTAAGAGATCGTTGTGGAGATTGTTGGATTAAGATGTATAGACAAGTGATGTCAAAAGCACAGAGTCATAAAAAGGATCATTGATGTCAAGGCAAATAAGAGTGGCCCGATATAATAAGAATTGTCTGTTGGAGAGCAAAGAAAAATACATTTGTTACATGTTACCATTGGGAGATTGCATGTTTAAATTAAAGATTTAAACATTTGAGATATAAGTATTTTGGGTCTACATAGAATGGAGTTCAAATTTAATTATACATCCAAGGTGGCTGACTTGTGAAAGAGAAGAATTTAAAGTAAATATTTAAATCCATATGAGGTCGACTCCTTTGAAGCAAAGAGACAAGGATGATATAAAAGAAGTTTTTGAAGTCATTTCCAAACAACCATACTTTGATATACACACGCAACAATCAATTTTTGTATGGTGCAAATACTTTGTGGATACCAGTGATTTTCAAGTGTTATATTTTGCAAAGAGGAACAACAATCATTAGTATACATGATGTGATTTTATGAAGGCAACAAGAAGACAAATTGTGTTAGCAAATAAAGACAAAATCACTAGAGGATGAATTGGAGAAGAAGATGAAAATGAATAAGATAAAATCACTAGAGGATGAATTGGAGAAGACGAAAGCGAATAAGACAAAATATTACAAAAGGACATATCTATTCATTAATGACACATCCATTGGAAAGTATAAAAGGGTGTTGAAAGATTCATTTTGAAATAAGCAATTCAATGAAATATTTCTGCGTTTAGAGCAGAGTTGAAAGAAAGAAGAGGGGCAGAATTATGAAGAGAAAAATTGATTTGTTTTGAGAGGAAGTGTGTATGTGATAGTATGCTGACATGAGTAGAAATTTATGAGAAGAGAATGCCCTGATTATGATTAGTTTTATGTAAAGAAGTTGTGCATGGTTGGATTGGATTTATGAAAGAGAAGTGTGCATGATTTATAGCAGATTTATGAAGGATATGATTGGAAGAGGTGTGAGTTTATGAAGGGTTGTGTTCATTGGCAAAAGACACATTCATTCAAAATGGAAGCCTCTCTTGGGAGGATATAAAAGGAGATTGAAAGGTTGAGTTTTAGACAATAATTTAATGATTTATTTCTAAGTATTAAAGCAGATTTGATAAAAATAATAGAGGTAGAAATGAAGTACAAATCAGATATCTTTTGAAGAGTATGTGCTGCCATATGAGAAGGATAAGTGAAAATATCTAAATGACAAACATATGTGAAGATTGAGAAGTAAATATTAAGGGAGAGAGTGTAGATTTTAAGGTGAAATTATGGATTAGATTTGTGAAAGGATTGTGTGAATAGTTGTGATCAGATTTGTGAGAGAAGGAAGTGTGTGATTAGATTTGTGAGAGAAGGTTATTGTGTGGATAGTGATCAAAGTTGGAAGAAGGATATTGTGTGAGGTGTAATCAGATTTGTGAGAGGAAGATCCTGTGAAGAAGCATACTATATCAACCATTGAAGGATTAATAGGTTGGAGCCTATCAAATAAAGGTTGGAGCCTCTTGCTGAGCTTGGAGCCTCTTGTTGAGCTTGGAGCCTCTTGTTGGGTTGGAGCTTAGTTTTTTTGGGGGTTGGAGCCTCCAATAGGCTGGAGCCTATCAAATAGAGGTTGGAGCCTCTTGCTGGGTTGGAGCTCAGTTTGTGTGGGGGTTGAAGCCTCTAATAGGTTGGAGCCTATAATTCTGTCATGGAGATTGGAGTCTTTAGTAGGTTGGAGCCTACAAGAAGAAATAAGATATATAAGAAATATTGTGTTGTGGTTTTCTCACGAAAGGCTTATATATATAAAAGAAATATTGTGTTGTGGTTTTCTCATGAAAGGGTTTCCACGTAAATCCTGTGTTCTCATTGTGTACATAATTGCTAGATCTTGCATATGTGTAGTTGATGTAATTAATTGAGTTTGAAAAGTAAAAGAATGTTAGATACTGATTCACCTCCCCCCTCTCAGTATCGCTGTGTACTCATCAATTAGTGTCAGAGCGAGTTCCTTCAGAAATAGCCTAACCACTAGAAGATAGATCCTAAGAGCACATATGGGAAAAAGAAAAGGAAATAAGGGAAAAGGAGATACTAAGCAAAATGTTGATAAATTGGCACAAATAAAACCAAACACAAGTAATAAGGGAGAAGTAAGAAAAAATGATGAAGTGATAAATAGAACACATATGGCAATAGAAACAAAGAAAGGTGTTGTGAGAAATGGAGATAATTTTGAAATGGCATTAGAAGAGAAATCTTCTAAAACAAAGACAAGGTTCAAAGAATCTAAGGAGATGAAGAATTCAAAGCATGAATCAAGCAATTGCTCCAGTGATGAATCAAAGGAAACCCATGTTGATAAAAAGCCCAAAGAAGAATCCAACATATACAAAGGTAAGTATAAATGTTTTAATTGTGATAAAACTAATTATTGTGTTTTTGAATGTGTGTAGGTTAAAAGAGAAGACAAAAGAAAAGAAGAGAAAGATTCAAGAGAAGAAATACTTTTCATGGCTATTGAAGCAAAGGGTGATGAACATGATGATGAAGAAGTAGCTCTTATGGAGGAATTCCATTTCGCCTACAATGATGCCAAAAAGCTTCAAAGTAGACACTTGAAGCTAAAATTACAACTTCAAGTGGACAGTGTGTTGGTTTTTCTTCTGAATCAGCATTAGGGTTTGCCACTTCTAATGCACAGGCAGATTCAACCAACTAATACAGGAGGTTGCGTGAGCTCCTCCCCTTCACTTCTGGTTCTGCCGCACCAAGGGGGGTATCCCTATAACTCAAGATGTAACTTTGACTAGCTCAAAGATAGAAAGATCTAACTTGACAACAACAGGCAGAATACTCTCATGTATGGACCAAGATCTGTATGATAGATAACAAGGTGGGCAACGTTCTTGGACATATATGTCTGGTTAGGGATGAGAGCATGCAAGGGTTTCCTACTCCTAATCCTACAACTAACAGATGGAAGGGAGAGATGGTTTGAAATGGTGTTTGGATGCAAAGCTGGACATGGTGTATAACCTCAACACAGAGCTAGATTGGTGCCTATCCAGGGCTTGGAGTCGGTAGACATACACCTGTGAATGATCAGCATGAATAGCTAAAACTGGATTTCAGGGGGATACACACGATACCTGCCTTACAGATATCTCCCAATACAGAGTGTTAAGCTGTCGATACTTATGGCATCCCTATTGCAGGAAGAAAGATACATGCAAAACTGGAGACAGAATCAACATAACACATGCAAACATAGCATTATTCATATAAGATTAACCATGAAATCAGTGGATTCATGCCAAAACGTACAACAGGAGATACATAAACTCACAAGTTTTGCTGCACAGAGCAACCAAAACTAGTTGTATCTTATTACAGAGCCAAAATGTCCAGTTTTCAACAACCTGAAAAATGGTAACACAGTCTGCTTATAACAGCCAGAAAGTGTACCACAGCAATTAATTACATGGTTGACCAAAAAACCCGCCAGATACACAGTATCAGAAAAATGGCGCTCAACGCATTACCAGATTGGCACCCAAACATGAATGCAGTAGGTAGGGGAGGAGACAGGAAGAAACCTCAAGCCCTGCGCCACTGTCCGTTGATGTACACCTTCAATCAGGTACCAGATCCGTCCATACCTCTGCAACCTTCGCCATTAATGCCCATCTACCTTGCAGCCATCGGGAAAACATCAAACAGTGCATCACAACCGTTTCCCTCCAAAATACCTCATCGTGATATTTCAAAATATGCAGGATACCAATTATCCCACATGCACCCCGCGGTGACCATTTCAACACTTTATATACTAGGCCACGAGCATATATGATGTCGGTGCTTTTGCTCCCGACAACACTAGTATAAGCCTTCATCATCATCCTCCAACAGCATGATATCCTGTTGCTTGAAATATCACCCTGACGTCAGCATCATCATCGCAATATCACCTACATGATAATCGCCTTCATTGGCACAACCTGATGCATCGGAGGAAGATCCTCCTGCTCAGTCGATACTAAATGTCTGGCCGATGAACATCCTGATGACGTCACCGTCATATCCTGCTGACGTCATCAGCATATCTGCCTATCGCGCACCTCCTCATATCCCGATGACGTCATCGTCATGTTTGCAAATATCAGGGGATCTCCACAAGATGATCAGTGTTAGAAATATGACCCCCCGGACCTTGATGATGTCACCATACATCGGCATCAGGATGATATTCGGAAGATAACCAGATATTTGGAAATATCATCCTGATGCACACATATCATGCTGCACTGTAGCTCCACTATAAGATCGGGGTGATATATGAATATGTGACTGATATTTGAAATGATCACCCCCATTGGACAATGCATAAGCCGACAGGCGAATATCTCCCTTCGAAAATATCATGATGTAGACAGGTAGAAAAACGGATATCACCCTGACATAAGAATGACGTCAGCATCATCAGGGTGATAAAACAACGAACATGAAGTGATAAAACAACATCAGGATGATCTTGACTAAGATCACCCGATGTTTAAATATGATGACCCCGATGAAGATCGGGTCATACTTAGGACTTTGCAGCAATCATCATCAGGATGATCTTAAGTAAGATCACCCGATGTTAGAATATCACCCCAGCGAAAGATCATGCTGACAGAAAATATGATGACCCTCATAAGCAACATTAGGGTGATGTCTGGAAACATGATGATGATGACCTCCTCCAAAGAAAATATGATGCTGATGTTAAAACATGCTGAGGAGGCCCAAAGAATTAGAACTTTTTTGGATTTTTTGGGAAGGTACCTGCATGAAAATTGCTAAAATAACCGACAGTGAATTCAGGCACCAATAGTGGCTCTGATTGGGGACGTGTAGGTGCAAGACTGCAGCGAGAACCCCAGATCTCTGGGATGCAGACCAGTCCCTTATCCATTGGGCACAGAGTCATGAAGTTACCATGATCTGCATCACCAAACACATTATTTTTAAAATAAACATGGTGGCCCAGGGCCACCAAAAAGAAAAACCAGACTTTTCCTTTGTCAAACACCTGATTTTCTTTTGATTTCTTCAAATGAAGCCTAAAAGCATTTAACTGTCTGCAGCAAGCCCCTTGGCAATTATTTGTGCTGCTGCTCATTTCTTTTTCTTCAACAAATCTACAACTAGCTTCATCAGCATATATCATTATCAGTTGTAGAATGTCATCATCATATGAGTCACTGATGTTGCTTGGAAAAATAACAGACTCACATGAAACAAATGAATCCACATCAGAATTCTGCCCTTCCTCAAAAAATAAGAGCTCCTCTGCATCAAACATGCAATATTCAGGCACAAGCAACATCTCATAATCAAATTTATCTTGATGAACATATAGATATCCATCATCATCATGCACGGTAGTTTTGTCATTAATGTCCACCTGAAATGTCTCAAGAGAAGGCAGAAATAACTCAGAATGCAGCCCTACACTGAAAGCTTCATAGTCACCCCTGCAATCAACACTATTCCCAACTGTATGAGCACACACATCTGCAATTTTCCCATCCACCTCTGAATAGTGACCTTGTTTTTTATCTTCACCAGTGCCCTGATAATCAAAAACAAAGTTTTCAACCTCTGCACTATGAAGGTGGCCAAAATCTTCAAGGAAACATTCATAATCAGCATCCAAATATATTTCATCATCTGAAAGGCTCACATATGCATCTGAATGCTGGCAATCACTAGCATATTCACTGCCATCCCTTGAATCAATATTTTCTATATTCAGAGTGAAGCTCTGCATATCCACTTCATATAAATAATCAGGCATAACTGAGATATGCACACTGCTGCAAGACACAACTTCATGTATGCCTCTCATTTGATCAATTGGAGGGCACCTTGTGTCTGCAGGCTTGTCTTCTAAAGGCTGATAACAATCTTTGTTTTCATTATTACAAGATGTGCTTACATTTTCTACAACATTTTCTTCATGCATCACATCATGGCTGCACACATTATTCTGAAATATATTTCCCTCTATACAATCATCTCTCAATGCACATACTGGGAGAGCTGAAATATATTCACTTTGATAACTGCTTTGACAACTTGCAGCCATGAAACATACTGGCATTCCATATTTCTCATTGTTTTCTATGTCTATAGCAAATTGGAAAGCCTGGTGAAGTGTGACTGGTTCTTTATCTCTCAACAGATAACTCATTTCTTCATCAAATGCAGCCAAATAAATTGTCAAGCACAATGCATTATTAGGTCTCATATATTCAGGGATCTGCCTGAGCAATTTAATAAACCTAAGATTAAAGGCTGGAACCAGTTCCTCATCTTCCCTTTGGATATTCATAAAATGTATGATCAATGAGGCCACATCAAACCTTTCACCAAACTGCCCTAGGAATGCAACTTCTAAATCTATCCATGAAGAAACTGAACAAACAGGCAAGTCTGAAAACCATATCCTAGCATCATCTTCTAATGACTGAACAAAGAGTCTCATTACTACATCTTCATCCTCTACCTCATAAGCTTCTATTAAATTACAAAATCTTTGCAGATGTTTGTTTGCCGATTCAAAATCTGATCCACTATATTTTGGCAAACATCTTCTAATTTTACTGGGAATAATATTTGGGTAACCATATATCCCTGTGAAATTTAGGGCTTTATATCTTTCAATAAAGAATGGTCTTCTCTGAGAGCACGACCAGGCTTGATGTTCTAAACTCAACATTTTGAATCAAAGATGAATACCTGGATATATATTGCAGCACTGATAGGTTCTTTCAACAGAGTCGCCACCTCTCAGAGAGAGGATAGAATGTCAGCAAGGCACTTTTGTTTTTTGGATTCATCACCCCAGCAGAGCACCACATGGTTCCTTTTTGCTGCAACAACTTCACTGGAAACTAGATTTTCCAGCCCTCAGGTTACTTGACTCTCTCTGTCCCCAGCAGAGTCGCCATTTATTTGGTGACTCAGATGGGCCACAAGATATAACACTTTTTCATCAATTTTCTCCCCAGCAGAGTCGCCATTTTGTTGGTGACTCGGATGGGTCACAGATATATTACTAGAGATGATTAGATAGTACTTTTACTTCTCAATCCCCAGTAGAGTCGCCATTTTGTTAGTTTTTCTTCTGAATCAGCATTAGGGTTTGCCACTTCTAATGCACAGGCAGATTCAGCCAACTAATACAGGAGGTTGCGTGAGCTCCTCCCCTTCACTTCTGGTTCTGCCGCACCAAGGGGGGTATCCCTATAACTCAAGATGTAACCTTGACTAGCTCAAAGATAGAAAGATCTAACTTGACAACAACAGGCAGAATACTCTCATGTATGGACCAAGATCTGTATGATAGATCACAAGGTGGGCAACGTTCTTGGACATATATGTCTGGTTAGGGATGAGAGCATGCAAGGGTTTCCTACTCCTAATCCTACAACTAACAGATGGAAGGGAGAGATGGTTTGAAATGGTGTTTGGATGCAAAGCTGGACATGGTGTATAACCTCAACACAGAGCTAGATTGGTGCCTATCCAGGGCTTGGAGTTGGTAGACATACACCTGTGAATGATCAGCATGAATAGCTAAAACTGGATTTCAGGGGGATACACATGATACCTGCCTTACAGATATCTCCCAATACAGAGTGTTAAGCTGTCGATACTTATGGCATCCCTATTGCAGGAAGAAAGATACATGCAAAACTGGAGACAGAATCAGCATAACACATGCAAACATAGCATTATTCATATAAGATTAACCATGAAATCAGTGGATTCATACCAAAACGTACAACAGGAGATACATAAACTCACAAGTTTTGCTGCACAGAGCAACCAAAACTAGTTGTATCTTATTACAGAGCCAAAATGTCCAGTTTTCAACAACCTGAAAAATGGTAACACAGTCTGCTTATAACAGCCAGAAAGTGTACCACAGCAATTAATTACATGGTTGACCAAAAAACCTGCTAGATACATAGTATCAGAAAAATGGCGCTCAATGCATTACCATATTGGCGCCCAAACATGAATGCAGTAGGTAGGGGAGGAGACAGGAAGAAACCTCGAGCCCTGCGCCACTGTCCGTTGATGTACACCTTCAATCAGGTACCAGATCCGTCCATACCTCTGCAACCTTCGCCATTAATGCCCATCTACCTTGCAGCCATCGGGAAAACATCAAACAGTGCATCACAACCGTTTCCCGCCAAAATACCTCATCGTGATATTTCAAAATATGTAGGATACCAATTATCCCACATGCACCCCGCGGCGACCATTTCAACACTTTATATAGTAGGCCACGAGCATATATGATGTCGGTGCTTTTGCTCCCGACGACACTAGTATAAGCCTTCATCATCATCCTCCAACAGCATGATATCCTGTTGCTTGAAATATCACCCTGACGTCAGCATCATCATCGCAATATCACCTACATGATAATCACCTTCATTGGCACAACCTGATGCATCGGAGGAAGATCCTCCTGCTCAGCCGATACTAAATGTCTGGCCGATGAACATCCTGATGACGTCACCGTCATATCCTGCTGACGTCATCAGCATATCTGCCTATCGCGCACCTCCTCATATCCGGATGACGTCATCGTCATGTTTGCAAATATTGGGGGATCTCCACAAGATGATCAGTGTTAGAAATATGACCCCCTCGGACCTTGATGACGTCACCATACATCGACATCAGGATGATATTCGGAAGATAACCGGATATTTGGAAATATCATCTTGATGCACACATATCATGCTGCACTGTAGCTCCACTATAAGATCGGGGTGATATATGAATATGTGACTGATATTTGAAATGATCACCCCCATTGGACAATGCATGAAGCCGACAGGCGAATATCTCCCTTCAGAAATATCATGATGCAGACAGGTAGAAAAATGGATATCACCCTGACATAAGAATGACGTCAGCATCATCAGGGTGATAAAACAACGAACATGAAGTGATAAAACAACATCAGGATGATCTTGACTAAGATCACCCGATGTTCAAATATGATGACCCCGATGAAGATCGGGTCATACTTAGGACTTTGGAGCAATCTTCATCAGGATGATCTTAAGTAAGATCACCCGATGTTAGAATATCACCCCAGCGAAAGATCATGCTGACAGAAAATATGATGACCCTCGTAAGCAACATCAGGGTGATGTCTGGAAACATGATGATGATGACCTCCTCCAAAGAAAATATGATGCTGATGTTAAAACATGCTGAGGAGGCCCAAAGACTTAGAACTTTTTTGGATTTTTTGGGAAGGTGCCTGCATGAAAATTGCTAAAATAACCGACAGTGAATTCAGGCACCAACACAGTGAAGCTAAGGCTAAAATGTCACAAAGTCTCACACTTCCCAAACTCGTCACTTGACTCAAGGGTCAAGTTTGGGTGACCATACAAGGTCCAAATCAAGTTTAAACATGTTAGGAATGGTCCTAGACCCTAGGGGTATGACCTAGGGTCAATATTTGACCATTAACAACACTTAGAAACACATAAAATCACTTAAAAAGGGCTTCAAACATTTAGCACTAAAAATTGTGCAAACCCAACATTACACTTTTTACAACACATCAAAAGATAAATTAAAAAGGGGGTAAACCATACAAAATGTCATACGTTAAGTACAACATAATCAACATTCTCCAACACATATGACCTTAGTCCTACTTAGGACCAGGTCAGCTGAATAGGGGTATAAGATATGGTTATTGTCCGACCTCTGATTTTCTATGGGTATGGAAAGTAACCTGCACCCTTCCACAAACCCATTAATAGCACATGGTAAAATAGCTGAAGCAAAGTGAACAACATACATCACACACATGATCACATAATCACATATAATCAACAATAATAACCACATGCTAACATATATAATATCTCTGAAGTCATTCTCATTCACCACTCTAATCAAGATCTCATAATGTAAGATAAATCATCAATTTCACCATCAATACATATACCGATAATCATCAAATGAAATCATAGCATGTAAACAACATACCATCAAATGAAATCTAACATGAGATCTAATCATCCACCAAGCATAAACCATCTATCTAAACAACATAAGATAAAGTAATGAAGGTCTAAGTACAGGATCAACAGTCCCCAATATCCGCATGTCCATAATAAAATCCATCACAAATGTATTGTAAGCAAAAAATATATGGTAAGGAAAAGGTAGGCCTCACAATCTCCAAACACTCCTTGAACTCCGCACAGCAACAACTTCATGGCGCACATCATCAACATTCCTCAATCAGCATCAACAACTCTTCACAAACTGACTTGAAAACTTTGTGCAGTACTGGAAACATGAAAGATTTGCATGCTTTTCAAACCTGAAACACTCTGAGACATGTAGAAAGTCCACACAAACTCATATAACTAATATGTACATTCTCCAACTGGCACAAGTACTCAAACATATGTCCTAAGATCAATTAGGCATCTAGAACCATCTGTAGTACATTATCTTTTGAAAATTGAACTTGTGGACCTCCAAGTCATCTGAAACTCATATGGATGCTCTCATACACTAATCTAAACATATTGTCAAAACTGCACAGCCATATCTATCACTGTGGAGGAATGCAGAGCATTCCAATCAGCCTTCATCATCACTTGACTCTGCCAGAGCACAGACCAGAACTCTATCTCTTATAACTTTCACTGCGGAGCAGCAAATGATTTGAAACTTTGGATTTAGCACCTTTACAACATAATTAACTTAACTTCTAAACTACATGACTATATCTTCAATTGCGGAGGAATTCAAAGCATTTTATCAGGTAGTCTTCCAGGCAACTTCTTGCAACATAAATCTTCATCAACATCCAGAGGTCAAAGTCTTCTTATATCAACACATACTTCCTTAGGAACAAAAGGAAGGATCATACAACATGCTACATGTCATCAGCAACATCTTCTCATCCTTAGCATAGCTTCTAATTCCCATCTTAATATATCATCATTCATCTTAATGCTTCTAATTCCCATCTTAATATTTTATCATGAAATCATCTCTACTGAACACAAACATGCTCAATACAACTTTACTTGACTTAATCAAGGCATGACATCCAACCATGAACACCAACAACCAACCATGAACATTAGAAACTGACTATTAACATCAAGAATATAATTGAACATCAGCATCATCACTACATCTTTGTTACAACATTGGTATATCTTTAACATGAAAATTCACATCAACCACATCAGACCACCACAAACTAAGTGCTGACATCACTCAGAGCGTTGACATCAATGACAACACATATTTCCAATAGAGCCAATATGTAAGAGGCATGACACCCAAACTCCATGACCCAAATTCTAATGCTCCATACCAAGTTTGAATTCATAGGCTATATTTATAATATTCTTTACAACTGTCATTATTACTAAATTTTGTTCACATTAAATTTAGTTAGACCTAAGTACGGTTGTTTCAGGAAGAATAAAAGAAAACTTTGAAGTTATTGCATTTAATGAATAGTTGATGTCTTGACAAAGCAAAGATAGATATTCAGTTGTCAGGATAACCCATCAGTCTAATCACGACTGATGAATCATCATAACAAGTGAATCATGATGTCAAGGAATCAATCATTCAAGAAATATAGTTGATCTAACATAGTGTTATCTTTCAGGAGTTATAAGTCATATTGATTATTCACTTGATCATATTTGAAAGAAAGAAAGAAAGAAATTTATTTAAACTGTCATTTCATGTCATGTTTGGAACATACATTCAATATCTATTACTTTATCCTATGCATTGATTAAAAAAGAAACATACATATATCAAGTGCATAAGATAAATTAACTGATCATGTTTTAAAGAAGTGTTCAAATGTGTCCCACACAAGCCGTGGGAGTAACTAAACTGAGAAATGCAGACATATACAAGCTATACATCTAATGATAAAGAAATAATGAAGAACATATGATAAAGATAAACATCCATCATTGCTTGAGCAAGAAGGTTGTTGACTTGTTGACAGTTGATCTTCAGTACTCATCTTTAGCTCTAGTTGCATCAGTTGAACCTGTAAAAAATTTGGGAAATTCTCGTAAGAGCTCCGGATATTTAATGTTATCATATGCTTTTATCAAGAAGACATATCAACTTGTCACATCATGCATTTCATGTGAAGAATCAGAAAGTAATCACATGAGTATCAAGAGCAGAAAAGGATAGCCAAGCAAGTGCCTTACATTGGAATTCAAAGGTACATTTTTATGACTAACATGTGTGTTTGATATGCAGGTACATATGAACATTCATTTTAAGATTCTTATCATGACATGTGGACTAAATGTAGCTCCCATGAGGGTTGAGCCCAACATGTCTAACAGAGAGCCATTAATACTTTTAAAAAGTATAAAAGAAAGAGATACAGTCACTAAGGTATTTCTCTATTGTTTCCATGATCATTAAAATATCTTGCTGCTGTTCATAGGTGTACTATATGTATGATAGTCATTTAAATGGGTCAAAATCATAAAATCAGACCTTAGAATTTCATAGAAGCATATAGGCATTAAAAATGATCATAGACTATCATCAAATATAGAGGTGCAGATTTACATGCTACAAGGAGCCTATATGTAGAGACAATCAAGTAATCTACAGACCTGTTAAAAGTCAATTACTTTGAGAAAAGTAAAGGAAAACATTAAATGACAGAGTCACACCTTATGAAGGGACAATCATGTATGATTGTAATAAGAACTTTGCATGAAGCATCCATGATAAAAGAGAACAAAGTACATGAAAGGAGGCATGTAATAATGTCTTGTTCAAGTATTCATTATTTGCATCAAGAGTATCAATGACCATCATCACAAATGAAACAAGAGGTCAACAACAAAAGGAGATTTGATACAGTGGATGGAATTATCAGCACTTAATGAATATTTACCATTGTTTATTATGAATGAAGGTAAACAAATTTGATGTTGACTATTTGACCATTGAAATGGATGATATTTATACAAGATGACTGTCAACAACTCAAAGAGAGGCAGTCACCACATAAGCAACAAAGCACCTGCAATCTTCAGGGAGATGTGAGTGTACAAGAAGTTTTGAACCAACATCATCTAATATGTTTTCTTATGTCCCAATATAGACAGGAGGTGAAAATAGTTCAGTCATTAATACAATTTTGGGAGGAAGAATGTTTGAGGACAGGTATGGACATGACTATGGTGAAAGGTTGATGATCAGAAACCATCTTCAGAAAGAGTATTGAAAACCATTTCACATGGACAAGAATATCATAATTGTCAAAACTTACTATTATGAATGAGCAGAAAACAAACTTCTCAAAATCTTACTCATTCATGTTGTCAGAAGCAAATGACATAGCAGATCAAAATAGACAAGTAATACAGGCAAAACCTGATGGGTCAAACTCAGATGAAGAACATTTTTACATGTTGGAGATCTATAGGTATATGTGGTCAACTGAGGAAGTGCACACAAGCTGTGAATGACAAAAATCTCATGCTTGAACTCCATGCATCATCTTCGATTAGATTGTTAAATGTAGACAACTGATACATGAATGCTTGTTCTAGGTGAAAAAGGGTTTAATATAATTGAAGCACTGGTTGATGAGGATTTTGTAAGGTCCCAAATGACACAAAGTACTGAGCATGGAAGGACTATCAGAGAATAGCAATAAGGGTATGAAGAACAATCATTAAGTTAACTGTTATTAGTAGGAAAACTAGTGTTTTAGATAAGACAACCATTAGATCTATGAGATTTATCCACATTGAATGTACAAGCAACCCTTGATGCAAACAAAGAGGTTCTTTGTTATATATAGTCACTAAAAATCAAAGGAACTATTCTTAAAAGATGTATTTAGGGCATCCACAAACAAATGGCAAGCTGTTCTTGTCAAACCTTCAAAGTAGCCTTCAAACAGCTACAAAAAATCCATGAAGACAAATAGTAATGATGAGGTAAGATACAACCCTAATGAATAGCTGAAACAGTGCCAAATAAGGGGCAACAGTAAAAATAAGTCTTTCTTTTGTTCAAATACAACCACAAGTGAAAAGAATGAGCAAGACACAAGGAACCCTTGTCTTTTTCTAGTTGTAGTATCAAAAGGGGGCTTCATTCTTGCATAATTAAAACCCTAGCTTCGTTGTTATATACAATTAAAAGAAGGCAGAGAACATGGCCATAAGTAATAAAGCCTTTCATTCTTTAAAATGACAAACTCTTGTCATAAAATTCGAAAACCCTCATTTTTTTTACCTACAGTCAAAGATAGAATGAGATAGTGCATATACAGAGTGGCTGTGGCTTGCCAATTGTTCTATGTAGAAAACAACAGAGAAATCAAAGGTTTTCACATAAACTATCACTGTTATACATATTCAATGGTTTCGACAAGGTGAGTATAAAGTTCATCAGGGAAATATATAGGCCGTGGCCAGATATACTGAGTTTTTGCTCATAAAACAAGGAAAATACAACACATTTTATAGAATATCACCTCCATAGCTTTGCTCAAGTAGATAAAGGAAACAAATAGAGCAGCGATACAAAGATGTACTTACCAATAAGACTAAGCAGAGAAATCTTCAGAAAGCCACAAACCACCTCTTCAAAAAATTCCAATGGCAGCGCAACAGAGCTTAGAGAAGAGAAAAAAGAATGCAAATGACCTCATTAGGGTTTTCTCGAGCTTTTGTGCTCTAGCTCGAGTTTTCAAGTTATTTTGTGACTTTTGAAAATTAAATCATTAAAATTCAAATGGGTCACTATGGTCAAAACTTCATCTTTCAAAATTCCTAGTGATCATTGTTTAAAGGGGCCGGGTGCCAAGAAAAGACATATAACCTTTTGCATTTGATTTTGAAGAAGTCAAAAATCATCATCATGAACGTGGTCAAAAGTGCCTTGGGTATGATACCTTTCTTTTTGCAAACTTAGTCAAAAAAAAAAAAAATTCCTCATTATCATGCATAGTGCCCTATTAAGGTCAAAAGAAGAATCTTTTACACCTTATGTATTTTACATCAAAGGTCAAAGGAGGGAACATCATGTGAAACTTGGTGTGCATAATGAGGTGGCAGAAGAAGAAGGTATATTTTGCATAAGGATGCATATAGCAAGGTGACTTAGGATTTTACATGGTGAAGATATATGGCAGTAAGGCCAAGATTTGCATTGTAAATGGAGTGATAAGGCAGAGTTGGATATTTATTTTTCTCCTTGATACAAATTGGAGTCATAAGGATTTATGGATTATGCCTAGGTGTTTCATGCATTTTTTAATGATGTATTATTGGCATGCAAGTAGATATATCTTCTCACAGGGGGCTATAAGGTGATTTTATTTTCCTCTAAAGTCCTATTTTTTGCTCAAATCATCCAAATTAGGCATGTGTAATTCGAAGAGATAAGGAGATTTTTTCTTTTCATGCATGATTTTACAAACAAATCAAATATAAATAAATAATAAAGTAATATTCTTCAAATTACTTTATTATTTTTCACAAATTGTAAAATTAAAAGTAGTACAAGTTGTAACTAATAATATAGTAATTATTTTAATTACTTTATTATTTACTCACAATCAATTTTGCAAATGCAAAATCATGCAAATTGATGAGTTGAGTTAACTAGGCCATCTAGGGGATTTTTGCATGATTTAAGGAGTGATTTGAGGGATCTTGGTCAACTTCTTGGTCAAGCATATGGAGAAGACTAAATTGGAGCTATTTTTGCTCAATTTGTGGCAGTTTGAGCCCTTATTTTTAGGGATTTTTGAGTTTGCTCGTGGATTACTTTGGAGGGCTTATTTTTAGAGGTAGTTAGCTGTAGTTCATTTTTTGCATGCCTCTTAGTGAGAGCAAGCTATATATTGTAAAGCAAAACTTGTTTTTACTCGTTCTTGCCTTTTTGCTCTTATACACTTTGAGAGAGAAGAAGGTTTTATAGCTCATCTTTAACAGTTTTATAGAAATTACAATAGGTTACAGGTTCCATTTTTGTCTCTCTTGCAATATTTCCTTTATTTTTTGGAATCAAGTAGTTGCCTTTCCATTTAATACTAATTGTACGAGGTGATTTGATGAAGTTTTACTGTGTTTAATTATCAAAACCTTAAAAACTATTGTCTCATTCTTACTTACAGTATTAAGCATAGTGATATTATAGGTCTTAGGTTGTGTTACAAAAAATAGTTCTTTTATGTTGTGAAAAGTCATTTTCCTTCATAAAGAGTTAATTTTCCAGCCTTCCTCAGAAATACTTTTTGTGATATTTATGCCAAGATTAGATTGTGTGGGTCAGATTTCTAAATTCTATTGTGAACTAGATTGCAAATTTTCCATCCTTACTAGGTGCATCACCAAATTTTACAGTTTTATTTCCTTATAGTTTCCTTCTTACCCTTTTCCAAAATAGAGAATCATAGTTTCAAAATAGAATATTTCAAGGGAACCAGCCCACAATCTGGAGGCTCAAACTCACTATAGGTCACCCATAGCCTGAGTTTGTCCCCATGTTTCAAAGGATTGTAGAGTGTCACAGCTTTGCATAAGGTTGCAATCCTCATCAACAACAGTCATAACTTGTAATAATCTACCATAATCAACATTCCAACTTGGGTACTCCAATTGGTCATGTTCCTCTACTCAAAGATGATTTATGACCATCATAAGACCATCATAATGCTCATCAACATTCCATTGTGACCCCCATAATCATGCTCTTACATGTTATAGAATCTATTATAAGTAACTCCTACATCTTATAATGTTATAAGATGCTCTTACACATCATAATGACATTAGATGCTCTTAAAACTTCTTACACATATTCCAAGATGGTTGGCACATGGTAAAGAGTGCCACCTCAAAGTGGGATGCCCCACAATTTCTCACGTAAGGACAAACTAGTAAATAAATATAACAAATAATAAATACGAATCATTGGGAATGTAAGGTTTTGATACCTTTCCAAATATTCTCCCACTTGTCAAACACCTTGAAAGATCAAAAGGGGAACACCAACATTGTTTTCTAATTTCTAGGGGCTATGAGGCCCATAGTCTTAGGGCACCACCTGAACTTCTCTATGCTCACTAGCTTCATTAATGCATCCACAACATTTTACAAAGTGTCAACCTTCTCTAGCATCACCATCCCATCCTCTACCATGTCTCAAAAAAATGGTATTGTACATAAACATGCTTTTTCCATGCACAAAAAGTTGGTTTTTTGCTAGACTAATGGCACTTTGACTCTCACAATGAACTCTAACTACTCTTTAACTTAGCTCCATATCTGAACACAATCTCAAAATCAAAATGGCCTCTTAACATGCATGAGTATTTTCAATATATTCTACCTCTATTGTGGATAAAGTGACCATAGCCTACTACTTGCTCATCCAACTCACTGTACCACTGCAATTAGGCTAAACACATACCATTGGTAAACCTTTTTCTATCAACATCTCCTACCGATATAAGTCCACATGTCCCTAAATATCCACTGAATGTTGCAATTCTCCTGTAAGTCCTCTACAAGTTAGTTGCAAATCATCTACAAGTCCTCTATAGACTAGTTATAGGTCTTTTGTATCGGTCCTCTATGAAAGGAAGCTAGGTGTGTAGAAATTGCTTGCTACACTAATCTAAAGAGGAGAGATGAGTGAAAATTTGTTTTAATCTTTACAGTTACAACAATGTTAACTTAATAACAGAGATATTGCAGTAATACACAACACAAGAATGTAAGATAGAAGAGAGAGAGAGACAAGATATAACGCGGGGAAAACCCCACCCCAAAACTTGCATAATGTATTATCTAAACAACGAAGTTTACAACACACTTGCAATGCAAGTCTTTATAGGAGTCTTTGACACTCGTATCTGGAGACAATCCAGTAGCATAATAGTACCTGTCAATCACATAATACATCTCCACTTCAAGCACCTACTTAAATAGAAGTTTACAAGGCAAAAATGTACTTTCCTTGAGATGGGCGTCCAACTTGGCCTCATGGCCCAAAACCCACGCCTAGGGACACTTATCCAACACTGAAGCATGGTCATGACACTTGTCACATCATCCCATCCCAATATGGGTGCCTATTCCCAAGTTGGGCAATGAAAGATGCTCTTATGCATCTTACGACTGTCATAGAATCCGTCATAACTGACAGTACTTACAGTTGTAAGAGAATCTATCATAATTGACTAAAAATAACATATTCCTCTTACAACACATCATCACCTTTCTTGGGGTGCCCAAATATGCCTTCTTCCAAGATGCCTTGTGACACATGTCTTCACCTATCATAGAACTTTCCATTTATGATTCTTACGCGTCATAGATTCTATCATAGGAATCTGTCATAACCGTTTCGGTCAATATTCACTTACACACTAGTCAAAGTGCTGACACATGGTAAAGTACCTCTACCACTAAGTGGGATGCCTATCTCCTCATGTGAGGACAAAATTACATGTGGTCACCTTCCACATAGGATGACACATCACCGTGCCAACTCCTACAAGATGACAAAATAGGACTTGAATCCAAAAATACATTAATAGGCAATAAATAAATATATACAATTAATTAATGCAAGGAATTACCAAGGTTGAGACACCTTAATTCCCAACACTCTACAAGTTAGCTGCAAGTCACTAGAAGTACCACCTTGATAGAAAATAAAATACTTTGTAGTCAACTACAAATATTTGAAGATCCTCCTCACTAGCACCCAACAATCCCTACTAGGATTAGTCATGAAATTTCTCAAGGCTCCCACTTCTTGAGAAATGTTTGGTCTAGTGTAGACCATAACATACACTAAACTACCAAATACACTAGCATAGCATGTTGAACTCATCTCCTCCATGTATATGGGTGTTGTAGGACACTACTCATCTAAAAGCTTGGTTCCCATAGAAATAGGAACATTAGTTGGCTTTCTATTGGCCTTGATAAAATGTTGCAAATGGATTCAACATACTTCCTCTTTCTAACTCGTACTTTTCTTTTAGCCATATCCCATCTAATTTCTATCCCAAGGATGTATTTAGGAGCCTCTTAGTACTTCATTCCAAACTATAAAGAAAGATGAGATTTTAAGTCCCTAATCATTTCCTTACTATTACCAAATATCAGAATATCATTGACATATAAAGTGACAATGATAAAATGATCACCACTCTATTTATAGTGAACACAATGATCTGACTTAGATGTAATAAGCTTCAAATCTAAAACATATGAATCAACCTTTTTGTACCACAATATAGGAGATTATTTTAAGCCATAGAGGGATTTCTTTAATTGACAAACTAAAATTTCCTTACCCTTTTCAATGTAGCACTCCGACGATGACATGTAGATCTCCTCTTCCAAATTAGTCATCATGGAAGAAAGTTATTTTCACATCCATCTACTCAATCATAAGATCAAAAGTAGTTGCACAATATAAAAGCATTCTAATATCTATGCCAACTTTGCAACAAGGGATAAAATCTCACCAAAATCTATTCCCTCAACTTGGGAATAACCTTTGGCAACCAACTACACTTTGTACTTCTCAATGTTACCATCTAATCCCAACTTCTTTTTGAACACCCATTTGTATCCAATAGGTTTTCATCCCTCAAGCAACTAAACCAAGTCCCAAATATCATTCTTTTTTAATGTAGCCACCTCCTCATCCATGGCTAATCTCCATGACTTATAATCATCCATTTCTATTGCCTCCTTAGTTTTTCTAGTCTCATCAATGTTAGACACCAAAGCAAAAATAAATCTAAAATTAGGTAAGCTATACCTTTTTTATTGCCTCCTTTAATGAGTAGACCCTGTCAAATATTGAGGTGGAAGTTCTACTTCTTTTGAGCTCTCTGGACTGTCCTCCTCATCTAGTTCAACTTGACCCTCTAGTTCAACATTTGGTGTAGCCTTATTAGTCTTAGGCTATAGCTACACAACTGACTTCCCATCCTCCTTTGGCTACTCAATTGTAGAAAAAGGCCTAACCTATCTAAATATCACTTTTTGACTATACAAAACTTTTTGTCCATAGGATCCCAAATCTTGTACCACTTCACACCAAAACCATAGCTAATAAAGATACATTTCATAGTATTATTATCCAACTTTGACCACTTCCCCCATGGCACATGAGGATATGTCTCACAACCAAATACATGAAGATGATGTTAAGTGAGAAATTTTTGGCCATCCAAACCTCTATAGGGTTTTTCTCTACAAACATTGATGTAGGAGATTTGTTAATCAAGTAATATGTAGTAGCAACTACCTCTACCCAACACTTTTGTTCCAAGCCAACTACATTGATCATACTCCTAGCCCTCTCCATCAATATCTTGTTCATGTGTTTTGCAACTCCATTCTACTGAGGGATGTATGGAGTCATCTTATTCTTTTCTATACCATTCTCCTTAAAAAAAAGATCAAACTCTACAAAATAACTGACTAAAGACCTCAAACTTGCTCTTGAGGAAATACACCCATGTCCTTCTAGAAAAATCATCAATAGACGACACTAATACAATAATTTAGATAATGAAAGAAAATTTACAAGACCAAACACATAAAAATGAATTTGATCCAAAAACTCAGAAGATTTATTAAAATTAGAATAAAATTGAACATAGTTGTACTTTCTATGCATTCAATGTTCACAAAAGTCAAATTCAAGAAAAGAATCTATAAGCCCCTCTACAAGATTTTTTTTCAAGGCAAATAAACCTTTCTCATCTATATGCCCCTTATGTTGGTGCCATAGAATTATCTTCTAAATATGTGACTTGGTCTCTAAGGTAAGAGCATGCTTAGGTACTCAAAAGGCATGACCATCATAACTAGAAGTAGAAGACTTGTAACCAACTCAGGTAACCTCACTATAGGTTCAACTTGTAGCTTCTCTGCAGGTTCTAAAGCTAATGATGAAGACTTGTAACCAAATTGTAAACAACTCATAAATTCTCTTCAAATACTACTACAAATATGTAACTAACTTCCAATCACTCTATAAGTTCAACTTGTAAGTTCTTTACAGGTTCTGTATATACAAAAAAACTATTGCACTGAATGTATGTGCATGCATCAAGTTAAAATAGAGTACCAAATTGAACCCCCTTCACAAGCACCATAGCTCCTTGAACCATCTTAAACATCTTCCATTGTCAAAGACCACTTGCATTCTAGCATCATTGATTTTATTAATAGATAACGGTTTCCATGCCAAACTAGGGGTGTGCAGAACTCCTGAAATAATTTTGATCCTCCCATAAGGGAATCAGATCTTGACTCTCCCACAACCAACAATACCGAGGTAAGAGTTGTTGTTAACATATATCTTCCCACCATCATACTTCTCATAATGAGTAGTCATGTGGAAAGCAAATTTGAAGTCAATCATCCATTCATCATCAGATTCATGCATTGCCAAGTCCACAAAAAAGACATCTCCTATATCCTCGTAAGAAGATTTATCAAAATCATCAGTAGATCCATCATTTTTTTTGTTTTCTCCTCGCAGTCTTTTCTAAAATGACTTGGCTATTTAGCCTTGTAATTTTTACCACAAAATTTAGATCTTCTTTAATCCTTTTTCTTATCCTTCTTCTTGCTTTTCTCCTTCAACCATTAAGGATTAATCGAATCTTTTTAGTAGATTGGAAAGCTTTTCACTTCATTTCCTCCAAGCGTAAAGAAACCACTACCTCATCAAGCACAAGATTTGAAGTAGTGCTCCCGATAGCCATCGCCAAATTATCCCATAAGTCTAACAAAGAAAATAGAAGGGTCATGCCTCTAGCACTATTAGAACTAGTTGTTGCTATTATTGTGAGGGTTGTTGTAGCTTCTCTTTTAAAGCTTGCTCGATTGACAAATTTTGATCCTAAGTCCTCCACAACTTTATTTCAATTCTTAGTTCATACTTGAGGACCTTTGAGCTTCTGATACTTTTTAACCAATTTTTAAAATGCCCTTAGATTATGCCATCCAACAAGGTGCAAGACCTTCATAGGTATGAAATATAAGGGATAAGGTCAGGATTGTGCCCTAGACAACTTTGGTGGAATAGATACCCCTCAATCCTTTGCTCTTAGTTGAAGAGGTATAAGCATAGACTCATGCACTCATATCGGGTAGCAAAATGATCTTGTGAATGATATAAAATCCTCCATAAAGAAAATGACCTTAGAAGATCAATCCTCAATCTATCCACTTCCAATATTAAATTGAGTCTCTTAAGTTTGATTTCTACCTAAAAGTAGCAACCCTCTTATTCATTGTAATTTTTCTAATTAGGTAATGGATAAATGTACATTCAAACCCAAATAAAATATGACAAACACAACACCAGTCAATCAATCTAACCCCTCAAAACATTAAAAAGTCCTTTTACTCTTACCTACCCCATACGATTGATGGATAGCAGTGGATTTGATTGTGGAAAATGAAAACTCTGCTCTTTGTAATACACTCTGAAGGCTCTCTCCTTTTTTAGGAAATACCAACCTCCTATTTGTCTTCTTTGTAGATAATTATTGCAGGAGATGGGGCGTTTACCCGTCTTTTCATCCATTATTGATGTAATTGTAGGAGCCATGAATGTATAGATGAACTCTTCATTACGAGAGTCCATTCAGTGGGTTGAAGTGCCTGATTATTTTCGTCAACCACAAACTGTCGTCCATAAGAAATAAATTATTTGTCAGCTGAGTTGTTTTGACAGTGACTTTTCTTATCAGCATACTGTACTATATTGATATATTCTTTTGTTCATGAACATACGTTTTCTTGAATAAATAATATTTGACATCGATCTCTTAATTTCAAATCATAAACTGTATGAGTTTCCAATAAAGGCTTCAGCACAGTGTCTTCAGTACTTGTGATCCCGTGAGTTCATTAAGAAATCCTTGCCTTGTGGTTTTTATATTCTATGGAGATTTTGTCAAGATGCTCAACCTCCTCAGAATAGACCAGAAAATCATTGATATTCTGCTAGAGATGACTTTTAAGGTAGATCCAATGATAAATATTTAAAAGAAAAAATTTAAAATGATAATTTTAAATAAGAATTGCTCATGGATTAGTTTTTATCCTTGTAATATGATTGAAGATATAACTGATAGTAAGTAAAAGACAAGCAAATATTAATTGTTATAGTAATTTTATTTTGATAGAGAAGTTACAACATAGTTGAAAGTATAGTTGATAATAATTAGTTAAAGGATTAACAAATATTAATTGTTGTAATTGTCACATCATGACAGAGAAGTTATAACATTGTTGATAATAACTAATTAAAGGATTGACAAATATTAATTGTTGTAATTATCTTACCATGATAAGGAAAACAAAACTTTTTCTATTGCTTGCTATTACTCTCTAAACCATGTGTCTGACCTCAAACAATGGAATATTGTAAAACTCTTTAGCTATTTCTCTTATTTTGTTGAGATGCTCAACCTCCTTAGAATAGACCAGAAAACCATAGATATTCTGCTTGAGATGACTTTTAAGATCAACCCAATGAAAAATTTTAAAAAGAAAAAAATTAAAATGATATTTTTAAATAAGAATTGTGTAGGGATTAGTTTATGTCATTGTAATATGATTGAAGATATAATTGATAGTAAGTGAAAGGAAAGCAAATATTAATTGTTATAATTATCTTATTATGATAGAGAAGTTACAACATAATTGAAAGTATAGTTGATAATAATTAGTTAAAGGATTAACAAATATTAATTGTTGTAATTATGTTATCATGATAGAGAAGTTACAACATAGTTGATAATAACTAGTTAAAGGATTGGAAACTATTAATTGTTGTAATTATCATACCATGATAAGGAAAACAAAACTTTAATAATCCTTACTATTACTCTCTAGACCATGTGTTTGACTTCAAAAAATGGAATATCATAAAACTCTTTAGCTATTTCTCTTATTTTGTCAAGACGCTCAACTTGGATTGACAAATATCAATTGTTGTAATTATCTTACCATGATAAGGAAAACAAAACTTATTCTATTTCTTCCTATTACTCTCTAAACAATGTGTTTGATCTCAAACAGTGGAATATTGTAAAACTCATGAGCTATTTCTCTTATTTTGTTGAGATGCTCAACCTACTTAGAATAGTCTAGAAAATCATCGATATTCTACTCGAGATGACTTTAAGCTCGACCAAATGAGAAATTTTAAAAAGAATTTTTCAAATGATAATTTTAAATAAGAATTGCACAAGGATTAGTTTCTATCATTGTAATATGATTGAAGATATTAAGTAAAAGACAAGCAAATATTAATTGTTATAATTATCTGAGTATGATAGAGAAGTTACAACATATTTGAAAGTATCTAGTTGATAATAACTAGTTAAAGGATTAGCAAATATTAATTGTTCTAATTATCTTATCATGATAGAGAAGCTACAACATAGTCTATAATAACTAGTTAAAGGATTGTCAAATCTTAACTATTGTAATTATCTTACCATGATAAGGAAAACAATTTTTTTCTATTGCTTGCTATTACTTTCTAGACCATGTGTTTGACCTCAAATAATGGAATATTGTAAAGCTCTTTAGCTATTTCTCTTATTTTGTTGAGCTTCTCATCCTCCTTAGAATAGACTAGAAAATCATTGATATTCTTCTCAAGATGACTTTTAAGGTCAACCCAATGAAAATTTTTAAAAAGAAAAACTTTAAAATGATAATTCTTAAGAATTGCATAGGGATTAGTTTATGTCATTGTAATATGATTCAAGATATAATTGATAGTAAGTAAAAGACAAACAAATATTATTTTTTATAATTATCTTATTATGATAGAGAAGTTACCGCATAGTTGAAAGTATAGTTGATAATAATTAGTTAAAGGTTTAGCAAATATTAATTATTGCAATTGTCTTATCGTGATAGAGAAGTTACAACATAGTTGATAATAAATAGTTAAAGGATTGTCAAATATTAATTGTTATAATTATCTTACCATGATAAGGAAAACAATTTTTTTTCTATTGCTTGCTATTACTCTCTAGACCATGTGTTTGACCTCAAACAGTGGAATATTGTAAAACTCTTTAGCTATTTCTCTTATTTTGTTGAGATGTTCAAACTCCTTAGAATAGACAAGAAAATCATCGATATTCTACTCGAGATGACTTTAAGGTCGACCAAATGAAAATTTTTAAAAATAAAAAAAATTAAATGATAATTTTAAATAATTGAAAAAAATTAAACGATAATTTTAAATAAGAAATGCACAATGATTAGTTTCTGTCATTGTAATATGATTGAAGATATAATTGATAGTAATTAAAAGACAAGAAAATATTAACTGTTTTAATTATCTTATTATGATAGAGAAGTTACAACAAAGTTGAAAGTATAGTTGATAATAACTAGTTAAAGGATTATGAAATATTAATTGTTTTAATTATCTTATCATGATAGAGAAGTTACAACATAGTTGATAATAACTAGTTAAAGGATTAGAAAATAGGAATTGTTGTAATTATCTTACCATGACAAGGAAAAAAAACTTTCTCTATTCCTTGCTATTACTCTCTAGACCATGTGTTTGACCTCAAATAGTGGAATATCGTAAAAATCTTTAGCTATTTCTCTTATCTTCTTGAGATGCTCAACCTCCTTAGAATAGACCAGAAAATCATCGATATTCTTCTCAGGATGACTTTTAAGGTCGACCCAATGGAAAAATTTAAAAAGAAAATTTTTAAAATGATAATTTTAAATAAGAATTGCATAAGGATTAGTTTCTGTCATTGTAATATCATTGAAGATATAATTGATAGTAAGTAAAAGACGAGCAAATATTAATTGTTATAATTATCTTATTATGATAGAGAAGTTACAACATAGTTGAAAGTATAGTTGATAATAGCTAGTTAAAGGATTAGCAAATATTAATTGTTGTAATTATTTTATCATGATAGAAAAGTTACAACATAGTTGATAATAACTAGTTAAAGGATTGTGAAATATTAATTGTTGTACTTATCTTACCATGATAAGGGAAACAATTTTTTTTTTCTATTGCTTGCTATTACTCTCTAGACGATGTGTTTGAACTCCAATAGTGGAATATCATAAAACTCTTTAGCTATTTCTCTTATTTTGTCGAGTTGCGCAACCCCCTTAGAATAGACCAGAAAATCATTGATATTCTTCTCGAGATGACTTTTTAAGGTTGACCCAATGAAAAATTTTAAAAAGAAAATTTATAATGATAATTTTAAATAAGAATTGCATAGGGATTAGTTTTTGTCATTGTAATATGATTAAAGATATAATTGATAGTAAGTAAAAGACAAGAAAATATTAATTATTATAATTATCTTATTATGATAGAGAAGTTACAACATAGGTGAAAGTATAGTTGATAATAACTAAAGGATTAGAAAATACTAATTGTTGTAATTATCTTATCATGATAAAAAAGTTACAACATAGTTGATAATAACTAGTTAAAGGATTGTCAGATATTAATTGTTGTAATTATCTTACCATGATAAGGAAAACAATTTTTTTCTATTGCTTGCTATTACTCTCTAGACCACGTGTTTGACCTCAAATAGTGGAATATTGTAAAACTCTTTAGGTCTTTATCTTATCGCATGTTAAGGCTTTTGGTGTATGCTTATGTGGAAAACAATAGCTTAGGCTAAATTTTACACGATGAAAATTTAAAAAAAAAAAATAGTAATATTGAAAATGACTAGACATAATAGTTAAGAATTATTTATTAGTAATAATGAAAGTTATTGTATATGATAATTAGGAATTATTTATTAGTAATAATGAAAGTGACTATGATAAAAAAGCCTAATACTATTGATGTGCATAGGAGAATTGACTTTTATTATTTTATTTTTTAGTAGTGGAATTAATCTTTTGGTTTACATTTAGAGTCATGCTCAAGGAGCCATGAAGAGCTCAAGTTTGCTGGTGCATATGCTCAACTATCTATAAGTACACATTGTTTTGTAGTGCAATAGCCTCATATGTATAGGAGAATTAGGAGAATCTAATGTGCTCTCTAACACAATTTTTCCGACACTGACAATTTGTCAAAGTTTTTGCAACATATTTTGTAGATTAAAATTTTAAATTTGTCAATCAAGTTTCAACAATCTAAAGGAAAGTTCTCACAACATTATATAATAATGATACAAAGTAATGGAAATAGCTATGCGTTACTCTTTATTAACCATGTGTTGTTTTTTTTTAAAGCAAAAAAGGTGGTAGACCACCAGTAGATTATATTAAACAGAGTTTATACATAAGGCAACCAGCTGCTAGATCACCATAAACAGAGATAAACAAAACATAAGAGGGTCCTATCTGGCCAGAAAGGAATACAATTAAGGAACATAGCAGGAGAGAGCAAATACTAGTAACGAAGTCCCTTATACAAAAAGACCCAACACCCAAGTCACAAACCACCAACTGAAATTAAACACCACCATCGCCACATTTTTAAGATTAACCATGTGTTGTTAAGATTTTACAATACATTTTTTTTTATTTTGATATATAATTTAAATAAATAAATATATTTTTTAATATAAATATATATATTATATATATTTATGTATATGTATGCCGTAAATTTTGAGGAAATAAACCTCTTGGTTGGGTTGAGTATGAGCAAATGTTCATTTGCAAATGTTGTTATTTAAGTTGGTATTCTTAATTACAACTCCTAACTTTAACTTCTTTCCTGCCAAAATTTTAAACATATTTGAATATATCTTACTATAAGAAATTTGAGGGAGTATTTCAGAAACTATTTTGAGGATAAGATATTAATGGAAGTGAATATATTGATTGTTCGTTGCTTGTGGTAGAATGGCTCGGAAATTTAAGTCTAGATAAGACATCTCTTCGATATTGGACGAAATCCCCTTTATCATCCATTGCTTGTAATTCTATTTTGTTTGAAAATTTCTAGTACTTGAAATTGACTTGTATAGTATTTAGGTATGATAGGATACCTGTAATTCTATTTCATTTGAAAATTTGTAGTACTTGAAATTGACTTGTACATTATTTATGATAGGATGTAAGAGAGATCAGATTTTCACTGTTTATAGGGGAGGGTTTTTTTTTTTTTTTTGGGTTGTAATTGTATAGTTTTTTACATCAATATTTCAGATTATATTTGGTGATTTATGGTTAAGAAGAAAAAAAATAATCATAAAATATTTTTATCCATTTACATGAAAGTTGTAATAATATTTTAAATTTATTAGTTAATTGCATTTACCATAAATATTATTTATGTTATTTTCAATTAAAATTTAAATATTTTTTGCAATATAAATAATAGAATTAAAAATTGTATATTAAAAAATAACTAATTTTAATTAGACATAAGGTATTAAGTATTGTAGACACTTAAAATGCATCAAGTTTATCCCACATCTTCCCTTCTTTATTTATTTAATTAATCAATTCAATCATTTATCTAATATTAATTAAATAAGTCACGTTATTTAATTAATAAATCTAACGATTCTTTTGATATTATCTAATTAATTAACTAATTTAGTTTTTCTTCTAAAGTCCCAACATTAATTGAATAACCTTAATTTAATTAAATCAATCATTCTTCCAACATCCCCTTATAAATTAAATAAATACATAATATGGTGTGTGGAAGAAGTTGGGTCCACATATAGGGGAAGCGTCGGGCAAAAAAAATCTCGACAAGAACTGGATCCCGTTTAAAAAAATAGGACCCTATTTAGAAACGGGGCCCCGTTATGTTTCAGGATTGGACCCCGTTTAGAAATGTGGCCGCATTTCTCAAAAGTATTTATTTTTTAAAAATGGTGTCCCACTTATTTTTTTTTAAAGCGGGATCCCATTCCAAAAAAATTGAAATATCGACTCGCCTTTCAATTTTTATTTTAGGCTTGAGAAAGACATGGTAACTCGACCCTTAGCCTTGGATCTGCAAGTACAAGGTCATGTCAATATCAAGAGAAAAAACTGGGTTTGACAATGTTAGATAAAAAAGGGAGACTTAGCCTTAAAGGTTAAACTACCTCCACTAGGTCAAACCCTCTTCTACCAACATTGGAGCACAAATTGAGTTTAGCTTCTACCGTGTGAAGGAGAGCCAAACTATAGGGGTTTTTCCCCTTTGTTGTATAAAGGAGTGTCAACCAAATTTAACCAACCAAACTAGGGCAAATCATGAAACCCTAATTATGCAAGATTGACCAATAAATGATTGTCAGAAATAGATACAAAGATTTTGAAAGTACAACAGAGATCAAGAGATAGTTCAAAATAGGAACTTAAGTTTGAGAGCAGAGAAGTACCAGGGCATTGGGTGCCCTAGACCCAAATTAGGGTTTTACAGGATCTTCAGATTTGGAGGCCTTATTCTATCAGTCTTCTTCCTTCCTTTAGCTTGTTGTTGTTTGATTCTTCCAGATGCACACAAACAAGAAGGGAAAAGGGTCGTGTTGTGTTTAGGGGATTGACATAGTCAAACCCCATGTTGGTGTTTCCACCTCCACTACAACATTAATTAGAGATCCAAGAGTGTGTGCCCTAGGAGGGCAGAGGCAAGATCTGTAATAAATGCTGAAAGAATGAATGTAAATGATAAAGAATACCACAAGATATGAAACCCTAGTTGGATTAGGTGACTCAAGACCATGCACCAACAAGGATATGGAAAACGAAGGCTTGAAATTCCTTCAATCCCTATAAACAAGCACCATAACATCCACGTAAAGAGATTTCTAACCATGAAGAATACTTGAGCATAGGAGATCAATTTATCAAAGCATAAGGTAAGTACTTCTAATCTTCTCATAACAAGCTCTAGGTGTAAAATGAATAACAAGACTCCTTATATGCATTCCTGCTCACTAACAATGAATAAAACCAAATGGGGCCAAATGGGATAAGCTAATGAGGTGTTCTAAGCCAACACCACAAAAATAGGGTTGGGGCTAACATCTGGGATCAAGGCTCCTTTATAGCCCCACAAATTCCAAAGAGTGTCAAATGAATTGCTCTTAGACCAATCCTAAGTTTATTTTGTTGGGTTTATTCATCGGGATTGAGATTTAATTGTTTATTCTTCCAAAAGGTGTCAAAATAGCTCCTGATTAGTAAGGGTTTAAACATTTTACTCCATAACATTTATCCCCCACTTTAGCATGGGTACGAACTTATGTTTGAACTCACACTAAAGTAAGGAGGAGATAGATTTCCAACATGAAAACATAGAAGCCCAAAGAGTTCTGCCAAGTTGTGGACTATAGTAGCCCCCAAGCTTAGGATTCTAAGGTTGCAAACATGCAAGAAATTCACATACATGTCCACTATAAGAATATATAGGGAATACACGCAAAAGACACAATACACAAAGGTAATACATGCCATACACAATGCATACACGCTTGACATGAAGCATATACATAAGACATAAAGTATACACATGGAAAACATGATGAAGACACACAAAACACTTTTCTAGGCAAACATAAAGAATACATGGAATCATTAAGGGAATACAAGTTCAAACATCACACAAACAAACATGGAAACAAACACACAAAAAACATGACTTTGACACTAGATTGCTCTGTTACTAGGGGTCAATGAAGAAAAGTGTTTTCATGGATTGCAGATTAGTAAGAACCACCGAATTACTAGGTGACCATGACAAGTCACATGAAGAACACGGGATAGAAAACTTTGTTATACTAGGTGGCTCATGGACCAATAACAAAATGAAAACATCATGGTCTAGTGAGGACCTCTGAATCACTAGGTGAGGGAGCATAGTATGATGTATGCCCGCACCTTAAAGTGATTGCTTTCTTCATTGGAGAGCAATTTCTTGAAGGTAGAACATAATACAAGATATGCGCAAGAGCCTTTTGGAAGCACATGCCTACATGATATGTGTTCCAAAAAGCTGCATCACAACAAGGGGTTTCCCCCATAAAAGGCAAATCAAGGCCATGCTATGAGCATGATACACAATAGCTTGTGTAGTCATGGTATGACGCTGAGCATAGCAACAAGGTGCCACATAACTCAAATCATATAATTAATATCAAGTTAGAGTGAATACTATAAAGTAATACCACAAAAGGATTTACCTGACTGGTGTCACTATGTGAATGGTTGTATAATAGGAGATGTCTCATAATTATAAATATTTGGAATTGTCATCATCCGCTAGTTGGTAAAACTATGGAGAAAAAGGAGGAAATATCACATGAAAACAAATATAAAACCTTAGGTCAACAAGGAAGGATGCTAAATCATCCTACGCCTTGCGTTGTCCCCAAAGGAAACAAGAAAAAGGCAACTTACAACATATAAAGGAATGATGATACAAATAGAGAGAATGTCACAATGGACTTCAGTCCCTTTGTATCCTTGTACCAACAAGGGTATCAAGGGTCATCCAAAGAGAGCTTAAAAAACAAAAATACACATCAAGCATCATAATACGAGGGTAACAACATGTGCAATCATAACATGAGAGAGAGAGAGAGAGAGAGAGAGAGAGAGAGAGAGAGAGAGAGAGAGAGAGAGAGAGAGAGAGAGAGAGAGAGAGAGAGAGAGAGAGAGAGAGAGAGAGAGAGAGAGAGAGAGAGAGAGAGAGAGAGAGAGAGAGAGAGAGAGAGAGAGAGAGAGAGAGAGAGAGAGAGAGAGAGCACTTGCAAGTCAACCTAAAACAAGTCATTTTCCTCCCAATATTGCTCATCAAAAAGGGATGGAGGGAAAGATTCAAGAGGGACTATAGAAAGTGTAGTATAGGTAGTAAGAGTCATACCTATATTGTTATTACCTTCGGATTCACTTTCATAATATAGCACAATAGGTTCCGTTGTGGGTTGTGAAGAACTATATTTTAGCAGAGGAGACAAAGCACTAATAGATGTCTCCTTCATATTTATCAGTGACTGACACTTGTGAGGAGGGAGATTCTCCTCTCTTGCATAAAGGTGAGCATAGCAAGACAACGCTTCTTTCATTCTCTTGCAATTTGAATTCTCTTAGTTTTGTTTGTGATGTTTGTTAAGGGAACCGTAACATCTTCCAATGTGGGTTCCCTTTCTTCTTTTGCTTTAGGAACATTATAAGAAATGAGAGGAACCACCAAAGGTTGAGAGACCATGGGGGAGGGTTTCTCATTGCATGTTTCTCTTCCCTCCCAACTTTTGAAATAGGCAGAGGTATATGAGCATTCACAAGTGGTTGAGATACCTTAGAAAATAATTTATGTGCAATTAATTGCTTTTCACTTGTCTCCGTAGAGGCAGGTGGGACAAAAGTAATACTGCGATTATGAGGAGGTTTGTTTTGTGCTAGATGGTTGCCTCATTGTCCTTGAAGGGATGGTAGGGGGGAACCTCAACATATCTACTAGATGCTTAGGGACGGGGAGGAACCTTTAATTTGGGCTTAACTTCATTCACCGCCTACGGGATAGGGAGAACTATTGTCATAGCCTCAGAACATCGAGAGGGTCTAGGGACATTACTAGAAGGTATGTTACTAAGCGACAATTCAATAATTTTTCGTGCCTTGTATTTTTGAAATGACAAAAAGAATAGATTCTATCTAGTTCGAGCAACTCCAACTGGTTTAGACTAGAAGTAGTCAAGTGTAAGGTGTCCATGATGAGTGAAAAATGAGTACCAACTATGATGTACAATGTGCACACATCCATCAAATGGAAACCCTAAGCACTTATGAACCATAGAGGGGATTGCCTTCATGGAGTGGAGCCATGGGTGACCCAAATTAATATGAAATAAGTCCGATGTTGGAATGATAATAAAAGTAGCATCGAAGGTTCTTGGCCCAACCTTGATGGCAAGGGTCAAGGCACAAAGAGTTGGAAGAATAGACCCATTGTGTGCTCTAATCATGATTTTTGAAACATCATAGTTATCATAGTATAAACCATGCATGTAGAGAATCTCTTCAGTTACTACATTTACCATGCAAACATGATCGATCATAGAACCTCTTATGAGTTTATCATTAATTTGAATGGTAATGTATAGAGGTCCATCATGAACTTCAATGGTAGCCTCATGATGAGTGAAAAATATAGCTAGGTTAGGCTCTACTCGCTCTTGATGAGGGTGAGCATCCACCATAAAAATATCTCCTTCATAATTTTGTTCTTGATTATTATAAGTACATATCATCTCTTGAGATGGATCTACAATGTTAGATTCATGATGAGATAAATGGATTTGTATATATTTGCAAGTTTTGATTAGGTGGAGCCACCAATTTATTTCCTTTGTCATTTACGCCAGCAACCTAGATGACATTGGAATCGATGACGTCTTGAACTTCATTTTAAAGAAGCATACATCTTTCAATGTCATGATTGACGTTGTAGTGAAATTGACAAAAGAACTTCAAATCAAAAGAAGATTATTGCATCTTTCTTGGATCGAGAGGTTGAATGGGTGGAATTTTGATGAGATTGTTGTTTAAAAGTTGCATCATTATGGAATAAAGAGATTTTTCAACAATGGTGTGAATTGTCTTGTTTTTGGTTTTAGTTTGTATGGGGTGAAAGAAGAAGATGTTGCAGTCGAGCTACATGTTTTTGAATGCGATTTGATGATATGGAATTGATTTTGATGAAATTTTTGTTGTGTTTTGAATGAATGAGTGTTGTAGACACCTAAAAATGACCCTTCACAAATTGCTTGCATCAACATTAATTGAATAATATAATTATTTAATTAATTTCATCAAATTCATCATTTCCTCTAAATCACCTGATTTCAACATTAATTAAATAATCTAATTGTTTAATTAATTTTATCAAAATCCACTTTATTCCTCTTTCAAATATCAAAACCACATTAATTAAATAAATCAATTATTTAATTAAATCATGATCCTCTTTCAAATATCAAATCCACATTAATTAAATAAATCAATTATTTAATTAATTCATCACCTAATTTCTCTTATCCACAATTAAATAATTTTTAATTATTTAATTAATTAAATATTCCTCTAAATTTAAATAAATTGTTCAAATTTATTTAAGTTGACTCAATCTTCTAAAAATAAATAAAATCAATATTTTATTTATATTCCTCTATCATGCAAAATAAATTAAATAAATTTATTTGTTTAATTTATTTAAGTCTTCTTATCTTGTCTTTTCTTCAATCATGCACAATTAATTAAATAAATTTATTTATTTAATTCTCAATTATTCTTCCAAAAATAATCTTATTCTTCCATGCACAATAAATTAAATAAATTTAATTTATTTAATTTGTTTTTATCTTCCAGTTCCTCTAAAAATATCATTTTCCTCTATGTGCACAATCAGTCTTATTTTTGAAACTTCAAAAAGCAAATCTAAAGTTGAGTTAATTGACTTTAATTCCTATTATTTTTATCATCAACTCATAAATTGGAAAAAGCATTCTAATTTATGAAATCAAATCCTATCTTTAGCCAAAAAGCAATTAATTCAATAAAAAATAGCTTTTTCTTCATGACACATGTCGTGTGCACATTCATCATGAGTTATTAGATTTATTTCAACCATTGATTGATTATGTCCTGAATCCTATATATATCCCCTTCATCCTTTCACAAATCCTCTTCGATCATTTAAGCTTTGGGGATTCGTAATACAACGCTTTGAGCTTTTATCACGCATCGTTGAGCACATCGACCTTTTGAGCACGCATATTATCATCTATCTGCGTCCGCTTGTTGCAACCATGGGTACGTGATGTATGCAAAAAAATTGGAAAAAATGAAAATGATAAAACAATACAAATACATTACCTAAATCCAAACCTTCAATACCTCAGATAGATAGAATGATAGATGCAGGTAAGATTGATTGATTGAGTGATTTGATATGTTGGTTGCTCAATTCAACATCATAAGAATAAGATAAGATGATAGATAGATGAAAGACAGTGGATGAAGAGATGATGGATGGAAGATGAAAGATTGTAGAGAAATTTTGGCAGCATAAGGATGCATGAAAGGTGGATTCTCAAATGGCTTGTGAGAGGGTTGATTTATAGGCAAGGCTTGGTTCAAATGATGGTTGAGATTAAAAGGCTAAATGAATGATGTGGACGGCTATGATTGATTAGTTATTCCCACTCTTCAAGGAAGTTGTAGTCATGTAACAAGTGTAGAAAGGAGATAGGGCTTATGTGTGACCTTGTACACAAAAACCTTTATTTAATAAGTTTATGTGTGATTGTATACACAAAAAGGGATATTAAATGAAAAATGTTCTACCACACATGATTCAAGTGAGAGGTGGACAAGTGTTGCAATGTGGTGAAAGGCGAGAACCTAATTCAAATATTTTATTTGAATTAGTTGGGATATGAGTTGGAAAATTAATTAAATAAATAAGATTTATTTAATTAATTGGATAGTGGCATTATGAATGTGAAATTAATTAAATAAATAAAATTTACTTAATTAATTGGCTAAGTGGGAAAAGGATGGGATTAAGATAGGATTTATGAATGAGAAATTAATTAAATAAATAAAATTTATTTAATTAATTGTCTAAGTGGGATAAGTTGAATTAGGAGTGGGATTATGACAAAATGCTACATGATGTCTCTAATAATGTATTTTGACTAGGTGTTGTAATACATTGGGACAATTTTGGGTGTCTACATTTTGCCCCTCTTTGAGATGATGTTCGAGATGATAAGATTTGTGTCGAGTAACATCATTTCAAAGAAGATAAGGTATGGATAGAGGAAAAGGATGAGGATGATGGAAAGATAGGATGATGATGAAAAGATAGGACGAGGATGGAATGGGATGAAGATGCCCCCTCGAGAGGATAGGCGGGTTGGACAAACACGGGTAGACTTTCAAAATGAAAGGGATTGGTTAAGAAAGATAGCAAAGGGAATGGATAGAAGAAATGAATGATGCGTCATGCTACAATGAAACGTGAGCAATCATGATGTTTGATATAGCACTAGACATTATGCACCAAGGTATAAGGACCAAGGTGACGATGTGTCTTATGCCCTAGCATAATACAACCTTGTCTAATGTATGAGGAAGAAAAATTAGAGCATTAAAGTCCTAATGCACAAAAGGTATGATATGACCTTAGATGCAAAGGATAATGCAAAAATCTATTCCAACATACACAAGATATGAATATTAGCTGGAATGATATAGATGTGATACAGATGCAAGATAAAAAGATAACACACACAAGCAAGCAAGCAAGCATGCATGCACAAATGATTCAAAAACAAACAAGGTATTGCCCCTGTCAAGCTGTAAACCAATGATTGAGTGATTGATTCATGATGATACATAGTGTTGTCATGGCGGGGAACAATATATCCTAGATCAACACAAGGATGATTGATTGATGATAATGATTGATTGATTTGGTTTATGACAAGATTAGGGTCAAGACCAAGGATGTGATTGGATAATTTCACAATATTGATTAACTTGATTGCATTGATTAATGATGACTTGCATTTGGATCATTGCTTGAAATTGATTTGAGTTGAGGATGAATGGGATTGATGTGAAGTGATGATTGAATTGAATGGATTTGAAGAATTAGTTGGATTGATTGGATTTTAGGTGTTTATTGATGATGTGGGAGATAGATGATAGAAGAAATGATGGACAGATGAACATGATGATTGGTGAAGATTAGAAGGAGGAAAGATGGAAGAAGTTTATCGCCTATGCATGAATCTAAGTACTTCCTTCGTATCCTAGATTGCCTACATACCCTGTATCCATGGGATCAAGGATTTTAACGATAGAGATGAGATGTAGTTCTAATTTGTGTTTTATTGATGGTGACAATGAAAGGGTGGATGGATCAGATTATGGATTGATTGCATGTTTGATTATATGAGATGTTATTGATGGGATGATATGGATTGGATTGATGTGATTTTGATTGATTGATAGATTGGCTTGATTTGATGATTTGATTGGAGTTGTTTTGATGGATTTGATGTGATGGATTGTTTGATGATGATTGATTTTGATAGATTGGATTGATTTGCTTTGATTTTTTGATGGATATTTGATTTTTTTGTATTTTTGGGAATATTTGATTTTTTGGATTTTTGGGAATATTTGATTTTTTTGGATTTTTGGGAATATTTGATTTTTGTTTTTGGATTTTTAGGAATGTTTTAATTTTTTTTTGAGTTTTTAGGAATGTTTGATTTCTATTTTTATTTTTAAAATGTTTTGATTTTTTTTGTGTTTTTGGGAAATATTTTGAGATGTTAATGGATTTACAATTTGGGGTAGCCTTTGTGCTAGATACCAATGACAAGGGAGAAAACCAAGTCTAGGTGCAAGGATGGAGGTAGGATTGATGGATGAAAGGATGGATGATAGTAAATGGGATGGAAGGCTAATGATAGATGGATGGGCAAGTGGATAGGTGGAAGCTCATGATATATGGATAGATACAAGGATATACGATAGTGGAACAGATGTATGCCTCATAATGGAGCTAGGATGTGATCTCCAAAGACTATGTCACATAGGAATAACATGCCCCATTCTAGGTAGTAGACTTAGGATTTTGACATGACAAGGCTTATGACGAAAGGATGACATGATAGATTTTACATGAGAAGGCTTATGATGAAAGGATGACATGATGGATTGAATTTGGAAGGGATGAGGTATATCAAGAGATATCCAAAGCATATTTCAACATTTTGCCCCTCAATCTTTATCAAGATCGAAAGGAAGAAGGGAGGATGGATGGATTCAATAGGATAGGTATGTATAGGGGTGTAATGGATAAGGATGAAAATGGTAAGATAGGACATGATAAGATGGAAAATGATAGGTTGGAAATGGTAGATGGATGAGACAATGTGCCCCGAAGTGTAAGTGACATAGAAGATCAACCTACACATGATGCCTGTTTACTAGGTTTTCATCATGGTACTTATCCAAGGTGCCCGTTTACCAGGTTTTCACCGTTGGATGAAGGGATTCCTCATTACTTTTTTTTTTATTTGATGGGATAGGTGGATATGGATAGGAGGATTTGGAAGATGGTGGGGACTCAAGCGTCTAGTGCTATGAAAGGTGATAGTGTCCCATTAGAGAGTGATGTCATCACATGGACCATGTCAAATGTCATTGTGCTCATAGATGTTGGTAAGGGTTGCATGAAAGGGAGATGGATTAGGTGGATAGTTGATTATGATGTAGATTATGAAAGGTTCATGCAAGGATGGGAGAAAGTGGATTATGAAGGGTAGGCTAGTGGATTATGATATGGATTATGTAGGACTTATGCAAAAACATGGACCATAGGAAGGTGATGGGGAAGATATGTAGGATAGTAGTTGAATGATGGGGAGATGGAGGTATGTGGGAATGTTGTGGAATGGAAGGGGATCATGACCAACAGTTGCACACACCATGATAAACATTGAAGCTTTTGATGGGAAGGTGGTGTAGGAAGAAATGAGGATGTTTGCTTGGGAGATGGGTGACTTAGTGATTTAGGTACCCACATAGACTTAGTAATTTTATGATTTTTGTGTGACTTGTGGGATTTTTGGGATTTTTGGATGGAATGGGAATTTTGGATGGAAGTGGATGGTTGGGATTTTGGAGATGTGGAAATGGATGCCTCATTTGGCTTGCTTGATTTTTTCTTAGGGACCTAAACCATTTTTCTTTTGGACTTTTCTTGTGAAGGTATGGGTTTGGATAGCTTTTTGGATGTACCTTTGCTTTGACTTTTTGCATTTGTGCCCCAAGGCATGAGGATCTTTAGGATTTTTGATAGGACTTTTGGCTTTATAGGTAGAGGCATCCAAATTTTTTTTTTTGAATCCCATGGACATGATGGAAGCAAGGTTGGTGGAATGAGTGGAAGCTTTATGTTTAGACAATGTATGCATTTGTTGGTCATGATTAGGAATGTACAAGAATTTATGGATGATAGGGGGATAATTAGGCGTTGGTAGAAGTGGTGGCAAAGTGGATGGAGGGATATTAGGAGTTGGAAGTAGCAGAGGTAAAGTTGATGGAGGAAGGTGTATGGTCACATGCTTTTGACATTTGTAGGATGGTGGAGGTGGAATGACAACATATGTTTTGGGTATATGATGGGGTTTGTGATAGAAAGTGGTGGACATAGGATGCATGGAGGAAGTGCCAACATCTTTAGAATGTTTACCTTGGGGTGTATATCCAAGGCCATATGAGCATGGAGAGATCTTGACATGGATGGGCTCCAAAATACCTTGTTCATAAAGGCCTAATCCTTTACCTTGATAGTTCATGTTTTGAAGCATGCAATGGACAATAGGACTTGGTGTGCTTTGGGAACTAGACATGAGTTCCTTATTGGATGGAGAAGGTGAGGTGGATGACAATGGTTTTTGTTGTCTTAGGGAAGAACATTCATGGATGAGGGTGGATAGACCAAGTGGATATGTTGGTGGACTTGAAGTGGAATCAATAGTGGATGATGATGAAGAATCATTAGGATCTTGAGTATGTTCATTGTGTTCACTAATATCCAAGTTATTTGTTTGATCTTCTATGTTTGCTTGGGAGGCACATGTCTCATCATGACGCCTGCTTATTATGAATAGGGCTAGATGGAGGATAGATAGAAGCAATTTGGATATCTTTCTCATGGATGGTTATGGGAGTAGGGATAGGATCAAGGTGCCCTTGGATAGGTTCTTCATCATAGGTATCATCTTGATCATGGAATGTATAAAGTTTGGCTAAAAGGATCATCATAGTTTTCATGATCATAGATAGAACCTTGATCATAAATGTGAGAATAGATAGGATTAAGTGTGCTATGCATGGGATAAATTTGCTCATGAATAGGGTCATGATCATAGTTAACATCTTGATCATAGAAAATATATAGGTCATGAATGAGTCAAACTTGGAAGCGCTTTGATCTTGATTATGACTAGGGCTTGATGTTTCCACATGCTTTGGATTATACCCTTGACATAGCTCTTGGGTTGCTTGAATGGAAGGGGATGACTCTTGGATAGGCTCTTGGTCAACAACATGAGAACACGATGACTCTTGACTTGAATTCATGGGGTGTTCTTGAATAGGCTTGGTGGCTTGTAGGTCACATGACGAGTTGGTAAGATTGGGCATCGTGTTTGAGGACTCTTTAAGAGGCTCATGGGTTGGCATACTATGTGAAAGAGTTGTAGGATTGGACATGACCTTTGAAAGTTCTTTGGTAGGCTCATGAATGGGTATTTGACATGGGGGTGTCCTATTCCTTGCTAGTAGCCATTGGATCACATCCTTTGCAAGTGTATGGGTAAACATACAATATAGGGGATGGATGATAAAGGTAGATGGTGTTGTAGGCTTAGGATTATGATTAGGTTGAGGGATAATTGGATTGGATGGATTGGGACTTGGGCTAGATGGAAGAATAATGGAATTAGATAGATTGGTTTTATCTAACACAATCCTACCACAATCTTCTAGGTTCTTGACCAATCTTTTAAATTGTATCCAAGTGGATATGGCATGGCCATTACACCTATGGTATGCACAATATTCATCATCTTTATACCAATGGGTTTTAAAGTAGATTATTTCAAAGGGTGTTATTGGTGGTAGCTCAATCAAATTTTCTTGGACCAATCTTTCCAAAAGTATCTCCATGGAATATTTTAATGAAGGATTAATGGAACATGGGGATGAAGGTGATGAAGGGCTTGATTGATTAGAAGGTTGGTGGATCAATGGAATAGGATTGGAATCACATGAAGGTGTTAGGATAGGACTAATTGGCTCATGTGTTGGCATGTGATTGGATTGGTATCTCCCTTGTCAAAGGATACTAGGTCTTGCATAGGATAACTTGGGCTTGCTTGATTTATGTACAAGGGACCACTTTGACTTGGGTGTGATTCTTGTTGCAAAGGTGGACTTAGGTCAATCAATGATGCTTGATGGCATTGTGAGGACACTTGGTTGCCTTGTGAATGGGTTTGTGGTGCAGTGCACCTAGTTTAAGCATTTAATCAATTTTTTTTTAAATTTAGTGTCAAAAGGCAAAATGAGTTTCAAAAATAAATGTAATAGATCCTTAAAAAGGCATAGGTCAGTAATTGGAGGTGGTTTTTAGTCATTTTATGTTAGTGGAGTTTGAAAATAGTTAGTTTCATTTAGTGGTCTGTAGTCATAAAAAGCATGACAGTCTATTTATAGAAAAAAACAATTTTTTTGAGAAAAGAAAGCAGTCATGGCTATTCTAAGCCATTTCCCATGATAAAAACAAGTCAAATACATTGTAAAAAAAGGTATATTGGTCAGATGTATGGTGATTTGATGAAGTTTTGAATAGGAGAATGAAAAAAATTATTGTTTGTTGTCCCTTATCTCTATTTTTCTCTTTTTTTGCTCTTTCTCAGTTTGTTGCAGACCATACCATGAATTTGTACAGAATATTTATGCCATGAAACCAATTGGATGTGATATAGGGATGAGATAAATATCCATTTCCATTGGTTTGAGGTCATTTCATTCATTTTTGTGAAAGTTATCATGTTTTTGCTAAAAACTGTCCAAAACCCTATTTTTTTTTGCAACAGTCCTGTTCACAACCATTGCATGCCTTTGTACGAATAGATATAGAGTCAAGACATATATTTATGGAAATAGGGTTGAGATAAATTTCCAATGGTTCTAGTCTGAGGTCTTGATTCAATTTCTAGAAGGAGATATTGCTTTTTTTCTAAAACTGCCTGTGTCATTCCAGCAAACCATTGATTTGGGGGTTTTAGAGAGTTTTGTTGTTTTCTCACTCCATATTGCTATGTTAGAGCCCCAAAATGGGTGGAGTGAGTTTATAATGGTATGTTTTCTAATGGGTTTTGCATGCAGGAGCAAGGGATAAGAAAAAGGTGAAGATTTGAGTCATGAAGACCTCATTGTGTCATGTTAAGGCAAACTAGAGTTGGAGAAGTGAAGTTTAGATCGTAAAACAAGTTGAAATGATATTAGACCCATAAAACCTCTGAAATTGGTCTATTTGGAATGTTTCTAATCTCACCAAAGTGGAATTTTGGTTGTGGGCTAAAGATTTTGTGTACTTCCTTTGTAAAACAGGGCTAATTGCCCTTTTGGACAGCAGGGACAGTCCAAATTTAAGGTGTATGTTACAAAACCACCTACCTTGCATGTTTAGTATGTTGTATAAATCCATAATGGGTACTCAAAAAGGTTATTTTTTAGTGGGTTTGTCATGTCTTGTGAACATTATGCTTCAAAAACCTCTCTGACAGGGTTACAAGGAGATAGGTTAGTCTGTGAAGGAGGTGGTACAAGGAGGTATCCCCTGAGTATTTTGATGGTTTTGTAAGCTTGGGATAGTAAAAAATAGAAGGTCTAGGGTCCCTATAAAGTGTGGAAAGGTTCCCATGTATATGAACCTATAAATGGTGATATTGTGTTGTGTTGAAGCCATGGAGTGTGAGTGGACAGTCAAGTCTAAATTGAAGTCAAGTGTTGCTGTTTGGTCCACTGAGGCCTAGATGAGTTGTTTGCCCTACCATTCCCTGTATCCTCTTCCCCCTGTGTTGTTAGTTTTATCCTTTGTGGTCTTGTGTTAGTGAGCTCTGCATCAATTTGGTAATGATTTGGAATGTTGTAATGAGAAATTGGATAATGTTGAAGTGGAGGTTGATAGGTTGATATGGAGTTGACTTGATAAGGAGATGAAGTAGGGTGATATGGGTAAGTTGATGTGGAATTAATTTGATATGTGGATAGATTGGATTGATATGAAATGGAAGGTGATGTCGCATAGGGATGAGGTGGAATTTGTTGATGTGGAATGGATAGAGGATTATGTGTTTGTTGGTTTTGACAAGCGGCTATGAGGTATTGGGCTTGTGCTATGAGTTGTCACATTTGAAATGATTGACTTGCTTCAAGTTGAATTTCTTGGATGAAGGCTTGTAGTTCTTGAATGATTCCTTGGTTTAGGGGTTGTGGTTCTTGGTAAAATTTTTGGAGGAGGTTTTGGAATTTGGATGCTAGGTCTTCTAATGTTGGCATAATGTCACACACGTGTTTAAGTCTTAAGTCCTTTTTGGCAAATACTTGATTATGATTTCAATGATGATGTGGATGTGATTAGGATATGATAGTATGATGATTGCTTAGATGATTAGGATGAAGGTGATTTGGATGGAATGTGTTGAATGATGTGTAATGATTAGGAATGTGGATGAGTGTGACTAGAATATGTTTAGGATGAAATTGGTTTGGATATGATTAGGATATAATGTGGAATTATAAGATTGGATGATGTGGATGAAATTGAGTTGGATATGATGTGTAGGATGACTTGTTTATGTGTTTGGTGTTTATAGCTTGAATTGGCCATGTTCAAACAAATGATTATGCATATACACACATGAATCACTCACGCAAGACACATAAGAAATTTTTGATTTTGAAAATGAAATGTGATGATTATTAAGCAAGCACTTGAAAACACATCAACAAGCCTAATGTCTAGTCAAGTGGGTATGGCCAATTAGGTCTTAGGTTAGTTTGTACAAGGTTGACTAAGATGCAAGGAAAGAAAAAATACTGCACACAGCCGGGAGAAAGGGGTAACCCACCCTTCACCTTCACTTCCCAAAGGTATAAAGTTCTTTGGGGCTTAGCCAAGAGTGACAAGATTCCAACTCTCAAAGGATGGTGTCTTTCGACTCAGCCTCAGTTGAGGTCATCCCTTGGAGTCCAAGCAGGCCTCCTAAGATAGGGTATACAAAAGCAAACCAAGTGAGATTTCACTTGATTCCCACTCATAGTTGTTAATTGCCCTTTATAAAATGAAATGTGTGGAAGATAATTCAAGCACTTGTTCTTTTTAGATCCAAATCCAAATATGTAGGAAGACACTTGTTTGTTTTAAGCCCAATTTCAATAATGTGATTCAAAGGCAAGTTGTTCATTTTAATGCCCAAATCCAAATGTGTGATCAAACAATGATTAAGAGATGAAATATTAGAATGAGTGCACCTGATAAAATTTCTTTCCAATTTGCTATTGTGATTGATCCAAACGTTGATCCAACTCCTTTGATGCCGCTACAAGCGACCAAATCAAAAAAGAAACAAGTAAACTTGCAAAGAAGATCATTATGTGAAAAAGATGAAATCTAATAAATTTTGATGAAAAATGATTTGATATAGAAAAATGGACTGCATGAACAGATTCTTCAAGAAATTCTATGCACTTTTACAAAAAATTTTGTTGAAAAAGGATAAAAAAATGCAAAAGTAATGTTCGTTTAAAGTTTATGTGCAAGTTTGACTTTGACTAAGAAAATGAATAATAAGATGATGAAATAACCTGATAAAACCTCCACATTTGTAACTTTTGTCGAGTTATCTTTCCAACGAGTCCTTGTTTGCACGATTTTGATACCGTATGCAAAAGTTATGGCAAAAAGAAAAAACAATACCCCCTGCTACACCAAATGCGACCTGCTACTGCCAAATGCGACTTACTGTGCTTCAATTGCATTTGAAATAAAGCCAAATACAAGGTTCTATGCTTCAATTGCGTATGGATAAATCCAAATTTGAGGATCTATCCTTCAATTGTGGCTAAGGATGACCAAATGCACATACAGGGGTTTTAGTAGGAGATCTTTTTTAGGGAAGACCAATTGCAAGCCAGAATAAGCCAATTGCAATGATGGATAGCTCAATTGCAACCATGGATAAGCCAATTGCGATGACATATAGCTCAATTGAGATCGGGGATAAGCCAATTGCGACAGATTGTTGTTTAATTGTGGCTAAGACTTTAATAGATGCGACGGGTTGTTGCTCAATTGCACTCAAATCTAGACAATTGTGACGATTTGCACTTCAGTTGTGCTTGAATCTAGACAATTGTGATGAACCTACAAAACAGAAAAACCCTAGATACCAAATGTGACTGAAAAAACCAATTGTGATGCTCTGCTGTGCAATTGCATTCAGATTTTGACCAATTACAATTTTCTGTTGATCAATTGCACTCGATTTGTAGCCAATTGCAACGACTTGTGGTGTAATTGTTTTTTTCTATAGATCAATTGTACTCAGAACCCTATAAAATTCAACTTCACAAAAAGAACTTTCCAAAAAATGATGTTAAATCAAGGATGTGAGTCCCACCGGACGTGCTAGAATGTGTATGTGAAAAATTTGGATAAAATGAAAATGATAAAACAATACAAATGTATTACCTAAATCCAAACCTTGAATACCTTAGATAGATAGAATGATAGATGCAGGCAAGATTGATTGATTGATTGATTTGATATGTTGGTTTGGTTCCTCAATTCGACAGCATAACAATAAGATAAGATGATAGATAGATGAAAGACAATGGATGAAGAGATGATGGATGGAAGATGAAATATTGTAGAGAAATTTTGGCAGCATAAGGATGCATGAAAGGTGGATTCTCAAATGGCTTGTGAGAGGGTTGATTTATAGGCAAGGCTTGGTTCAAATGGATGGTTGAGATTAAAAGTCTAAATGAATGATGTGGACGGCTAGGATTAATTAGTTATTCTCAGTCTTCAAGGAATTTGTAGTCATGTTACAAGTGTACAAGGGAGGATAGGACTCTATTGTGTGGTTGCACAACACACCCCATTTTGACTTGACAAAACAGGGACCCAACTTTTTGTTTGGCTTGGCTTGTGTTTTTTGCTTGCTGGCGGTCTGGTAAAAGTAAGTCATGTAGATGATCCTGCATAAAGGGTCTGGGTAAGTCATCATGATGAGGTCAGTTTTTCAAAGTTCATATTTCATGTCAATAACCTCATGGTTGGATAGAGTACAAAATTTCATGCAGGTTTGCCTTTTGGATCACCCTGATATTCCTTAGGGAACGAGAGTTATGGTGAGTCAAAGTCCTGGTCAAACCTGATATTCTGAGGGGGGGTCATATTTCTTAACATCAGTCATCTTATGAAAGATCACCTTGATCCAACTTTTTCACCCAATAAATCATTTATCCGGAGATCTGGACGTCAATTTTAGGGGATAGGAGCATTTACCCGTCGAACAACGTCATATATTTTGCGGGGGTCATATTCCCAGTATCACCTGATATTCTGAATATCACCCTATCTCCCGAATATCACCCCGTCGCAGAATATCACCCTAAAGCCAATATCATGATGACGTCGTATAATCTCGATGAGATAAGAAAATTGCCATGACGATGACGTCATCATCCTTTTTACCTCGCGGAGGTATATTTCCAATAGCAACCCTTTCTACATAACATGATGATGACGTCATAGTGCAACAATAATAAACTAAGTCATTATCTTGGTGACGTCATCTTGATATTTCCAATATCACCCGACATTTTAAACATGACTCGATATTCAGAATATCCCCTAATCTTCTGAAGATCACCCCGCTCCTCTTGCCGTGCAGTATTAAATGCCATAAATGCAGTAGGTGGATTCCCGCCGATTGCGAACGTGATCTAGACACTTGGCAGCGTCCATGAATTAATGACAGGGGATCAATAGTTAAGATTGAATAAACCCTATGTTGCCCTAAAATTGCCCTAATAAAGAGGATAAAGTGAATTTACACCGTCATTTTACACTTACCTTGCGATAAAATCAATTTTTACAGAGCACAAAGCTTTCAAACCCTCATACGACCTACCTGCGAACACACACGGCTTGCAGCAGAACAGGACACGTGATTATCACCAGTATCTGAATCTCTTTCATATAATCATTAGCATAATCAAGGAGTTAAAAGCTATTAAGTAAGTAATTAAAACCCTCCTCCTGTCATTTTTTGCATGTCCAGGTAGTATGCTTTTGCTGGCTTGAAGATATATGTTATGCATATCATGATGAAGTGATGATTAATTAATATAATTTGCATCATGCCGTAAAGATATAATGTTGTGTGCATGTATGTGAAGTATTGTATGGTAAGGCTGGTCGTGTTTATTGCAGGAAACCATGGCAGACAAGAGGTTGAGCAAATCTGATGCTGAATTTCTTAAACCAATGTTTGCTCAGCTTGAAGGTGTACGGTTCAAATATGGCGTTATCATAGACACACACCAGGGAAGCACAGATTTGGTCACTTGGTCATCTAGAATGCATGATAACAAGAATAATACCCTGTTGGAAGCCATTTTCCTGTCGGGAATGTGGAATGTAGCTGGATTTCTCTATTCTATGGAGACTCCAGAATTGATTATTGAATGTGCTAGAAACTACAATCCACAAACAAGGAAAGTGGAAAAGCATGGTTGAGTGTATGCAGATCTGTCCATCAGGGGGATTGCAGCCATTTTCAATTTACCATTGGGAAAGAAGGTTGTCAACATGGATCTGAAGAAACTGGAAACCGAATATATAAATAACAAGAAAGCTGCTAGGAAGAGAATGTATCAATGGAGGGCAAAGAATAGTCCTTATACTGCGGCTGCCAAACTACCAGTGCATATGTACAAGTTTGACTTTGATGATGAATACCAATATATGATAGCCCTACTTAGTAGAGTGATAGGCCAACCTGATGCTGGGAGTTTCAAAGATTGGATGTATGGGGTTATCCTGATGTGTTTGTATACAGACAACAAGCCATTATGGGCCAAAATGATAAGTGATGCCCTAAATGAGCAGCTCATGAACCTAGGAGGCCTAGAATGTTCATTTCATATGACTTCATATGTGGTATACTCATGTGCATACAAAGGTACATTCAGTGCACTTGCAACAGAAGGAAAGATTGGTGGCACTACAAATGATGCCCACATTTGGGATCATTATCCCCAGTTGCAAAGACAAAATTATCTTCCAGATTACAAATTAGTGAATGATGCATTTTCTATACATCTGGTCAAGACAATGGAAGAAGATAGGACTAAAAGACTGAGCATGGAAGCTCAAGAAGTCATATACAGACATGGTGCTTGGTTTATACAATATACCACATTCTCTTATATCAGAATAGAGGGCTTTGCAGGACAACCCCTCATGCTCCCAAGATATCCCATGGATGCAGTTGTCCTGATGGAATTCTTGAGATAGATATCCACAATACTGGATGCTTACAAAACAAATAATAGGATTCCACTAGTACTGTTTCCAGTAACAATGGGTTGGTATAAATGCCAAGATTCTGATAACATTAAGAAGGCCATAGCTTGTCTAGACATGATGAAGTTACAGCCGTTCCCCTTGGTAAGATCATATGACCCATATGGGAGGATGCAGAAAATCATGGGGAAGCCCATCCATTAGAAGCACTTAGAGGATTTCTGGATAGATTGTGAGGATGAAGCTGAGGATAGAAGAAGAAAATACCAAAGGCTAACTCTCAACCAGATCAGAATTTTTGATTGTATTCCAGTGCCTACTCAGTTAAAGAGGGATGATGGTAAAATAATAGCTGATGAATATGAGGAAAAGAAGATATACAATGACACAATCTCAACACCTGATCTTACACAACATGAGGATATTTCATTAGATCAATTTATAGGCAGGATGCTGTAGTTAACCCAGTCTTGGGTAAATGAACAAATAAATGCACTAAAGAAGAAGGGTGTAGCCCTTACAGTTGACAATAAGAAGAAGAGGCAGGAGCTTCCTGATAATGAATATGACGACTTTTTGATTGAAAAGAGGAAATCTAAAGGAGAAAGAATGCCACCTCAAGAACAAAGAAAGAGACCCCCCAGAGGTAAAAAAATTGATAATGAACCTAAAGGGGTAATAGTTGAAAGAATGATTATAACAGCTTAGGATGCATCCGCATCAGGACAGGCATCCGCCTCATCAGCTCCGTGTCCCTTGGATAAACAGAAGGCTAAAAAGATCCAAGGGCTGACTGTGGAAGCCACTTAAACATATGAGGAGGGTCAAGCATCACAAAAGCAAAAGGAAAAGGATGTTCTTCTTGATGAAGAGCCTGAAGAAGAGGACTCTATGCCCCTCATAAGAAAAATAAAAGCACCTCAGGTGATGGAATCCACACCTAAGAAACCAAGAACATCCATGAGAGGTGAAACAAAACATGACCCCATAGTATTGAGGGGAGCTGGTGGAGAAGTATTCAGAAAGGAACTGCAACACAATGTACCACTTCCCACCATTGTTCAGTTTAAGACTGAACAAGCTGAAGAATAAATGAAAGAAGCCTCTCGGCCAATTCAAAGTGGTCTTGTCTCACTGGAAGAGATAGTTGACTTATCTGATGATGAGGTAGTAAAGGATGTTACATCTCAACAAATGGAAACCCTTACTACTAACACCCCCATAATTCTACAAGGAACTCCCTGAGTATAGGCGGCTGTGTTAGAAGAACTGAAGCAAGTGGAACAGGAAAAGGAAAATAGCCCAGAAAGGATTGCACAACAAATAGGGCTTGATAAACTAGGGGATCGGGTGACTAGGCCCGAAGTGATAGATTTAACATACATGGAGGATGTAGCACATCCTGAAAATCCAGTGGGTACACCTGAGAGAACATAAAATGTTGAGGAGATTAAGTTGACAGAAACAGAAGGACACACTGCAGATATGGGTCAACAACAACAAGATATATCTAATGAGCCCAAAATAGTTGAAGTCGAGGAAAAGGGTGGAAATGAAAAGGTCATATTAAGTGAAGAAGTACCCTGGACTCAAGAAGCCTTTGGTGAAAAGGATACATTAGGTCAGGATGACCTAAGGACTCAAGAAACAGATACTACAGGTGCGGATCAAAATGTGATCTAAAATTAGGTAGAAGCACCTAAGGTAGATACAATGACATTTACGGATGCAAATGTGCCTCATAATGAGGAAATTCCCAAAGGGGATGAAACAAAAAATGATAAGGTACAGGACCAAATACAAGATCATCATGTGGATGCATTACAAGATCCTCCACCACAAGAAGAAATTCCTCAACAGGAGGAAGTACCCTAGAATCACCCTAATGAAGAGCATCATGAGGAAGAAATAAGGAAGTCACCATCCCCATCAAAAATAGATGCAGTTACTGGAGATCAAGGTGATCAGTATGATGATGGTGGATGCCAAGGATCTAGAGACCAAGTTCCTTCATGGCTTGAGAAAGAAATAGATACAGAGTCAGGTTTGGAGATTCAAGAGTTTGATGTGTCAACCCTATTTTTAGAGACCATCCTGAAGCTGAAGAGGAAGGCTAGATTAACCTCAGCCATAAGAAGAGATCCTGCTACAGGCAGAAGGACTACTCAGGTAGCCCTTCCCATGGTTGAAAAGGAGAAAGGCAAGATCACTCTAGAAGAATTCCAGATCACTACTATTGATTTAGGGTTTGCCAATGAAGACGAGGAAGGTCAAGAGGGAAAAGATATAATTGATTCTTTAACCCAAAGTGTAAAGAAAGAAAAAGAGAAAAATAAGTAGCATAAGGAGCACATTGCTCAGCTGCATGCCTACATAAAAGGGTTAATTAACCCTGATGATACTTCAGATGTAGAAGCAGTCCCATTGACTGTAATTTCTTAGGAAGAGGTCAATAAGTTAGACCTTATGAAGCACGAATTGGTAATTATGAGAAGGTGGATGTTATCCGCACTCAGTGGAGCAGAAGAAGTAGTGAAAGCCTCTTTACAGAGGTGGAATTCTCTAAGTATCTCTAGAAAGAAGGTTGATAAATTGCAAATGGAGGCCGGAAGAAGGTCATTCTAATTAGAGAAAGCTTTGAGTGCTTTGGATGAAATGAAGAGGATTAATCCTCAAGTTCTAATAAACAAATAGGTGCTGGATAATAATAATGCCATATTGATGGATATCTGGTATAAAGATATCAGATTTGAAAATGATGTATTAAAAAGATGCAACAACAAGTTAAGAGACATCAACATGAAGCTGCATGACATGATGTCATTTGAAGCAGAGATCCTAGAAGCCCTAGAGGGGAAGATAGAAGGAAAGGTTGAGAATCAAGATGAAGATTTTGCAGTAAAGGCTCTACATAATAACTTCCAGCTGATAGCTGATGACCCTCTTAACCACCTGACAGAAGAAACCATGGACAAGATCATGAGGATCAAGGTCAGGGTGGAGAATTATAATGAAACATCAGGCAGCAGAAGGAACAAATTGGAGGCTCTTCGAGATAAATATTAGGCCCACAAGCATGCCATTGTCAAGGCAAAAACTCAAGATGGCAGAGAAGTTAAGCAAGTGGTGGGGGCATATTAAAATGTCAGGATAATCATGCAGGCCCATATACAAAGCAATGTTCATCAAGATGATGAAGATACAGGAAGTGATGATCAGGATGCACCTGATGATGAAGATGAAGAACCTGAAAAATGAAGAGTGGATGAAGATGCAATACCAAAGAGGGCATAAGCATCTGACATTTAGAGAAAATAAGTAATTCAGATGGTTGCCAGCTGGCAACCTATGCCACGTGAAACGTTGACTAAGTCAAGGATGAATATCCACCGTAGATCTTAATAGATAAATCTTGATCGTGGATCATGTGTAACCGCTCCCTCACCTTGTTCTATAAAAGGTGCAGGGATGCCTTATTTTGAACATTGGAAAATTAATTGAAATTTGTTTGCTGAAATATTCAGGGCTTATTTCAAAGTTGTTGTACACATATATGTTCTTGCATACTTAATGAATGAGAAGACTGTTTTGATTACAATCCATCATAAATCTTGACTAATCAGTGTATGAATTCTTGATACATGCTTTGATTTGCTGTGTCCCTTGGAGTGCATATCAGCTTGCATGTGTTGTCTTTATTCCTTTCCTTTGAAGTTAGCATCGACTGTATCTAGCTGTGGAATGTCCTAGTGAACATATGGTTTGATCTCTTCTCTTCATGACTGTATCTGATGTGTATGTAATTCAATAACTGAAGGTTCATCATTATTTGAAGTATTCTTCTCAGTTTCTTTTAATTTTAGAATAATTCACCATCATAATTGCAATAATTAACAATCATAAGCAAATAGTAATAAATATGCAGATATCTCGAAGATAATTGAAAATCAGTAGCATATTTGAGTTAAAGCATGTCAAATTGACAAATATCATGCAAAGATTTAAGTATAAATATATCATCTAGAGAAATATACTATGAAATACCGTTTCTTTGTAGCATCTTATCAGATCCTATTGATGAATGTAAGGCCCCCAAAATGGAAAACAACAATGCACATCAACCATTGAGCAACGTCAGTAGGTTATGAACTAATCCACGGAGACTTGGGATCATGAATTCTCTGAATTCATTGTATCTTTCAAGATGAGTAAAGGTTGTTGTGCAATTTTATTCTATGTTTGCTTATGATTAACATCATGATCAACATAAATTGGCACTAGAAGGAGGGCCTTAAGCTAGAAGATCATCATCAGAAGTTCAGATGATAATAAAGATCATAAGGTAACACTCAGACACCGCCAAATTTCTGATTAAACACAAATATTTGTTGTTCTAAGCTTGTACATGCTAATCTTGTGTGAAGTTTTCAAAGTTAACCATAAATATTGCAAGCTTTACAGATGATCATCATGAATTTGCAGAAATAAGCCTTGTCTCATGTAGATTTGCCCAAATCTTTGAGGTAGTTAGCTTGAAAAACTTGATATCCTACCGTTTGTGACACAAAACTTCAAATATTACCTCATAATCACAGCATCTCTGCAAATATTCCATAAATATCCAGTCAGTATACTTTTCTGACTGTAGAAACAACCTTTACTGGTGAATTTTGACCGATCTTTACAATAATATAGCCAATTTTCCTCTAAATTGAGAAATCCTGGCTTTCAGGCCAAATACCAGGTCTAGATCTAGTGGAATCTTTGACGAATTACCTGTTAAAGGATTTAGACCTAGAATTGTAGACATTCATCATACTCTAGGTTCTAGTGCATCAGGAGCTTCACCAGAGCGTCCTCCTATAACTCCTATTGGTTTGCAAATACCCACAGGATCACTTGTCCAACCTCAAGTTCAGCCTCAGCCCGTTATACCTCAAGTTCAACCTCCTCCGGTTACAATGTCATTCTTTGCAGAAGAGTCACCTTTGACCTTTAATGCATATCATCCTTTACCAAAGAATCCAGATAAACTGTGTCCAAAATATCATCCTTATCAAGATGCGGATGATCATGTCAGAACTTTCAAAGAAGCCTGCTGTAGGGCCCGAATAGAGCATCAGGATGTTGTATGTAGATTATTTCCTTTTTCCTTAGGGGAAGAAGCCTATAATTGGTATATTAGCCTTGGTCAAGGTTCTGTAGGATCATGGGCTATTTTAGAGAAAACTTTCACTGATAGGTTCAAAATACCAATAGATCCTTTAATGAACTATCACCTATTTGCCACAATTAAGAGGTTTGAAGGAGAACCTATTGCCAACTTCAACGCTAGGTTCCAAAAAATGTTATCCAAGTTAGTCACCCCATATGTTGTAGCAGATGCTGCTATGAGGAGCATTTATTATTCAGCTTTGGATCCATTAACTTCTATGTTCATCAGGAGAGCACATCCTGAAATCACAACTTTGACAGGAGCTTTCCAAGAAGCTATCAAAGTTAATCAGCAGCTAGTACCTGCTCCAACACCAAACATAGCCTTTCCTACACTGCCTAGATATCCTACATATCCTGCACAATATCCTAATGGAGCTATGATACCTCCAGCGGTCATGCCAACACCATTATAGATATCTCCACTAAGTATCATGCCTCCTCCTCCTAATGGAAATGGTCAGATGCCACAGTATCCAAGTCAGACACAAGTACCTTAGGGTGCTGACCAGTCCAACAATAACCATGGATCTTCCTTTTTCAAACCTCGAATTGAAAATGTAGTAGCCAGGGTCCAAGAAGAGAAAGAGGAAATCAATGAAATATCAGCCCAGCTAAGGAAACTTACTACTGAGATTACTCACCTGAGAAGCCAAAACTTCTATTCTTAGCCTAATTAGAATAGAGGCTATACCAATGACATACCTAGTTATCCTGATAGGGGGTATAACAATAATAATTATAACAGTGGCAACAACAATCCTCCTAGACAGCCTAGAGTATGGAACTCCAGGCCAAATAATGGTTCCTTATCATCACCTTTAGATAATCAGCTTCCTAGTGAAGCTAAACAGACTACTAGAGTCAATCTTGCTGAGGCAGCCCTCACTAATTGGTGTAGGATACACAATACTAATGCTCATGTAGAGTTAGATTGCCCACAATTTCAAATTACTACAAGTATTTTCCAACCTGAGGTGTCCAATACTGCAGGAAATTCACATCATGTAGAAGGGAATGAGCTTGTTCCTTGTGGATATGATTCAACTTTAGTACTAGAAAGTTATACCGATCAGCCTTATCAACAGACTGTGTCATCTCATCAACATTATACCCAGACATGTGAAGAATCAGCTATGGTTTTTGAGTCAAATTATGTTTTTCCCTTTGAGGATGACAATGATCCTTCAAATGAACATGAAGAGGTACATGCCTACCAACAATAGTACCAGGGTAAGCATAACTATAACTTGAGAAATAATGCCAACAGACCTTCTGGTCCATTGACCTCTTCTTTACCTCTGAATAATTTCAACACACCTCCTGATCCCAAAGCAAGCAATAACCTGGGATTTCCCAAGGTCAATGCTCAATATTTAGCATCACCAAACACAGCATCAAAAGCTTTGAATATGCCTCATGAATCTGACAAGTTAGTCACCTATCTGGCAGATAAGATGAAAAAGATCAAAATCAGCCTATCCTTGTCAGAGTTGCTGAAAACTCCAGCCATTAAGAAAGCATTCATGAAATCACTAGATGATCCTACTCCCAAAGAGGATAGCCATACTTCAGGTCAGTTTGGAGGTAAGGATCATGCTGTCAGAGATAATAATGTTAAAATTAAAGTCCCAGCTACTGTTTAAGCTACAGAGACCTCTCACATGACCTTGTACAAAGATAAGAGTGAATCACCTCCATTTCTCCTTACTATACGAATGTTTGGTAAGAATTTGCATAACTGTTTAGTAGATTCAGAAGCATCCACCAATGTCATGCCCTTTTCCATATGTAATGCTTTAGGGTTGCATCCTACTAAATCTCTGAAGAAGGTAACCCAACAAGACAAAACAGAGGTGAATGTAATAGGAGAATTAACTCACATTCACATGCAACTAGCATCAGACCCTAGGATCCAATACTATATTGATATTCAAGTAGTTGACATACCTGATACATATGGGATGCTACTTAGCAGAGATTGGTCCAAAACCCTCAACAGATATATGTCTACCGACTTCAGTCATATGTGGCTACCTTAGAAGGGGATACCAAACTAGATAAGGGTAGATGCTGAACCAAGAATGAAACACATGATCACCGAGTACAACAAAACAAATGAGATCATGTACGTGAATGTTGAACCCAGAGTTTACTCCATTAGACCTTAGACTGTCAAGATAGAGGAAGTCCTGATGTATGATTTTCAGGATGATCATGATCTTGATGATCATCCTCAGGACGATAATGCTGTAGTTTTTGGATTTGATCACGATGATGGAAATGAAACAGAAATAGATCATTTCAAGAGTTTTGAAATATACTTGTCCAAATAGGTAAAACGTTGTCAATTATTGGATATACCTGTTCACGATATTTTGATTGATGGTTGGTGCAGATTACACGATGAAGCACATTTTGAGAAAACTTGTGAAGCCTGCATTGACATGATGGAGCTTGAGCAAACATGCGGGGAGGCGTCATCATCATTAGAGGTAAGTTCCACATATAGTGATGATGATCATACTAATTTTTGTTCGTCAGTTGTAGGAACAGGAGAGGATATGAGTCAGGATGAGGATTTTATGCAGATGACAGAAGAAATTCTAGTTTGCAATGAGAATAAGGGTAAAGAAAATAATAAGATCACCCCAGGGAGTGATTGTTTGATGGAGTTAGATTATGAGTTATCTGATGATGACAGAGGCAGTAACTTGACCAGATTTCAGGAGTTTTTATCAGAGGAAATTAAAAAGATGATAGAACAAGAGAGACCTCCATAAGATGCACTAATTGAAGGATGCTTCAGGTTGCATGAAGCACCTCAGTCAGAGACTACTTGTTCGCTGTGTCTACATATTTTAAAGAGACATTTAGTGCGTAGTCCAGAAGATCACCCTTCTGATGATGGAAAGAAAGAAGAAAGATCAGCTTCACATATGGTGGATAAGGTAAAGTTTAAGAAAGCTAAAATATCTAAGTTAAAATGGATATCAGGTGGAGCAGTTGCCAGAGTTGCAAAGAAGAAAGAAGGCTCAAGTAAGCCTCCTGCTGAAGATAAACCGTGGATCCTTAGATTTGATGGATCCAAGTCAAAACAAGGTGCTGGAGTGGGGATTGATCTCATTGATCCATCAGGAAAGTCCTACCTAGCAGCCTATAAATTGTAATTTCCCTGTACTAACAATGTAACATAGTATGAGGCTCTAATACATGGGATATTGTTTGCCCTTAAGAAGAAAGTAAAAATTCTGCATGTCTATGGAGACTCAGAATTAGTAGTGAGACAAGTGAGAGGAATTTATTCCTGCAATTACAAAAAATGTCTAATTGCAGACACATGGTGTGGGACCTGATTGAAGATTTTGATGCATTTAATATCACCCACATACCCAGAGAACAGAACCATAGGGTAAATGCTTTAGCCCATGCTGCTAGTACTTTAGAGCCACTGTCTATTTCTGGTTTGAAGAGGTTCTTAGTAGAACTGATATCTGTGCCTTCATTACCTGATAATGTTACTAATCTCCAAGTCTTTGATGATGATCAGCATATCTTGGATTTCATTTCCAATAGGGATGTATTTGATGCTCAGATTATAGATGAGAATAATACACAAGATCATGTATGGGAAGAGGAAGAAATTTTAGAATTGCCCAGTTATAAGATTCCAAAGGGAATGATTGAGCTAGAGAGAGCTTTTGATCTAGACAACATGCTGAAACAGAAAGATCTTCCAAAAGCTGATGGAGGACAATATTCACAGGTTAACATTGGGCAAAATGAGGAAAAAAGAAATGTCCTGATAGGAAAAGTTTGCACAGAAGAAGAGTTAGAAGGAATAACTTAGGCTCTCAAATATTACATACATGTTATAGCTTGGACCTATGATGAGATAAAGACATATGACACATCAGTCATCACACACACCATACCCCTCAAGCTAGATGCCAAGCCTTTCAGACAGAAGCAGAGGCCTGTCAATGCTTTGTTGGAACCCATAATTTTTGAGGAAGTCAAGAAATTGTTAAATGCAGGGATCATATTTCCTGTTAGACACTCCACTTGGGTGGCTAATCTAGTGCTAGTAAGGAAGAAAAATGGTGACATCAGGCTATGTGTGGACTTCAAAAACCTGAATAGAGCTTCAGAGAAAGATAATTATCCTTTACCCTCTCTGGATGAAGTTTTGCAGATTGTAAATGGAGCAAAAATGATGTTGTTTCTGGATGGTTTTTTTGGATATAATCAGGTAATGGTTGACAAAATTGACAGACAAAAAATTGCCTTCACCACAAAGTGGGGGATATTTTCTTATAGACGCATGCCGTTTGGGCTGATAAATGCTAGAGCAACATTCCAGCGCGCAATGGACATAGCCTTCAGAGGCTTAATAAGAAAATGCATAGTCATATACATGGATGACTTAAGAGTATTCTCTAAAGATAGAGGAAACCATGTGGAAGATCTCAGAAGGGTATTGAAAAAATGTGAACAGTATGGGATATCCCTGAACCCCAAGAAATGTATATTTGGGGTAACAACCGGAAAATTACTAGGCCACCTAATAACTGAAAATGGGATTATCATTGATCCTGACAGGGTGGAGTCTATTATGAAAATACAGCTTCCTGGAAGCAAGAAAGAGCTCAAATCTTACTTTGGTAAGATAAATTTTGTCAGGAAGTTTATCACTGGCTTTGCTGAAATAGTTAGACCTTTAAATGCTATGTTGAAAAAGATGCAAAGATTGAGTGGACACCAGAAGCTAAAGCAACTTTTGAAGGCATAAAGAAAGCTATATCTGAAGCTCTAGTGCTGATTAGTCCAGATTACACCAAGGACTTCTATATTTACTCATTTGCTTCAGAGCATACCTCTGCAGCAGTGCTGACACAAAGAAACAAAGAAAAAGAAGAAAAGCTTATAGCATTCATGAGTTGCCCATTCAGAGATGTAGAACTTAGGTACATGGATGTAGAAAGACAAGCCCTTGCTTTGGTTAGAGCAGTAAAGAAATTCAGACACTATATCTTGAGGAGCAAGGTGATTGCTGTGGTACTTGATGCAATAGTGAAGATGTTATTGATGTAGAGCGAGCTAAGTGAGAAGAGGGCTAAGTGGATCACTATCCTACAGGAATATGACATGGATATCACACCCATGAAATTAGTAAGAGGACAGACTTTAAGCCAGATGATATCAAAGATTGATCCAAATATCACAAGTTAGTAGTATGTTATTAATGAGAAGGATAGTGGAGAATGGTACTCAGACATTAGGCATATCCTGATTACTGGAAGATGTCCTCCTAGACTGCAGGCTTCACAAAGAATAGCCCTGAAAATAAGGTCCCAAAAGCACATGATGAAAGCAGGGGTACTTTTCAGAAAAATTAATGAAGGAATATACTTAAGATGCCTAGAAAGGCCAAAAGTAGACAAGGTGTTGTCAGAATTACATGACAAATTTGGAACACATGGGTCATCCTTAGCCACAACTCATGCTATTCTAAGGGCATGATATTACTGGCCTACAATTTTTAAAGACACTGCTGAACATATTAAATGCTGCCATGTATGTCAGGTCGCTACCAATAGAGAGAGATATGCTGCTCAACCTCTGCAGCCAGTGATGGAGATACGCCCATTTGCACAATGGGGCATGGACTTCATAGGACCAATTAATCCTCCATCATGTTCAGGCCACATGTACGTGTTAACGATTACTGACTACTGTACTAGGTGAACTGAAGCTGTCAGCACCAAGACCTGCAATGCTAAAGATGTCATCAGATTTCTGGAAAGTAATATAGTCACCAGGTATGGAGTTCCCTATGCTCTGGTAAGTGACAACGGGTCTTCTTTTGCTTCAACTAAATTGTCAAGTTAGGCTTTTGATTATGGGATCATACTGAAGTTCTCATCCAATTATTATCCCCAAGGGAATGGATTGGTAGAATCCACTAATAAAAATTTGTTGAATATGATAAAGAAGTTAATAGAAAAGAACCCTAGGGAGTGGAATACCCTACTGAAGTATGCCTTGTGGGTAGACAAAACTAGAATGAAGGTTGTACTAGGAAATACACCTTTTCATTTAGTGTATGGGGTGGATCCCATCCTCCCTGTTAACCTGAATATTCCTACCCTGCAGTTTGCCCAAGAGTACCTAGGCATAGACAATAACCAAGAAGTCAGGTTGCTTCAGTTGATGCACCTGGAAGAGAAAAGAAATCAGGCAATTGATCAATTTGTTAAACATCAGGCTGTTGTCAAATGCTGGTCTGACAAGAGAGCCTCAGGATATCTAATTTAGTCCTAATGTGGGACAAAGCCCATGAGAGGAAAGGAGACCATACTAAGTTTGATAAATTATGGATAGGTCCCTTTCAAATTTCTGAGATATTAGGAGACAACACTTTCAGGCTTAAACACCATTACCAATTAATGGACAGTTCCTCAAACATTATTTCCAAGCCTAAGTAGCTTCATGTCAGTCATGTGTATCATAGTGTATATTTGTATAGTTGTTTGTACAGTGTTGTTTTGTTTTTGTTTGCTTGTTGAGTTTTTGTTTTGGTTAGTCAAGATGATGCAACTCATCACCCCATAAGTGATGAGAACACATTCATATATATGTTATGACTCATTTTGAGAAAGTACTTATGATCAGGTCTATGATATCTTTTCATCAGGGTGCCTTTTCTTAACCAAAGTGATTTTTTCACAATGACTCACATAACAGCCTTGGGTTTGTTGAATACACAAGTATAGGTGTTAAGTGAAAAATCTAAAGGGACTCCCTTGGTACCAATGCAATCTCTAACCTAAAACAGCAAGTGACCATACCTTGCACACTGAGCTTACATGATGACATTAGATATATAAAGTATAAATGTTAAAAAATCCAAAAATATAATAAAATTAGGTCATCTGAGTAACTCTATCGGGGCTATAGACACCTGCTGGCAGTGGGGCTCTACTTAGGGGGATTGTATAGATAACCTTGCCAGGGCTATGGACGCCTACTGGCAGCAAAGCTCTATCCAGGTCGGCTATGAGGGATGATCACCAACTATGTAGCTTAACATAAGTTACTCATGTTTTCAACTTGCTTTCAAGATGAGGATAATTAATCATTTGCACACTATTGATCCTTTGTTAGCATTGTTACCATGAGGACATTTTATCATTCAGAAAGATTATGATGCTTATGCTTGAAGAGAGTTAGAATGCTATGTTAAAATGTGTTCACATCACTTGAATCATTAGAATTTTGGTGTTTTCTTTGGTGGCAAGTTGTTGTGTGGTTGCACAAAACGCCCCATTTTGACTTGACAAAACAAGGACCCAACTTTTTGTTTGTCTTGGCTTGTGTTTTCTGCTTGCTGGCAGTCTGGTAAAAGTAAGTCATGCAGATGATCCTACATAAAGGGACTGGGTAAGTCATCATGATGAGGTTAGTTTTTCAAAGTTCATATTTCATGTCAATAACCTCATGGTTGGATAGATTACAAAATTTCATGCAGGTTTGCCTTTTGGATCACCCTGATATTCCTTAGGGAACGAGAGTTATGGTGAGTCAAAGTCCTGGTCAAACGTGATATTCCGGGGGGGGTCATATTTCTTAACATCAGTCATCTTATGAAAGATCACCCTGATCTAATTTTATCACCCGATAAATCATTTATCTAGAGATCTGGATGTTAATTTTAGGGGATAGGAGCATTTACCTGTCGAACAATGTCATATATTTTGCGGGGGTCATATTCCCAATATCACCTGATATTCTGAATATCACCCTATCTCCCGAATATCACCCTATCGCAGAATATCACCCTAAAGCCAATATCATGATGACGTCATATAATCCTGATGAGATAAGAAAATTGCCATGACAATGACGTCATCATCCTTTTTACCTCGCGGAGGTATATTTCCAATAGCGACCCTTTCTACATAACATGACAATGACGTCATAGTGCAACAATGATAAACTAAGTCACTATCCTGATGACGTCATCCTAATATTTCCAATATCACCTGACATTTTAAACATGACCCAATATTTAGAATATCCCCCGATCTTCCGAAGATCACCCCGCTCCTCTTGCCATACAGCATTAAATGCCATAAATGTAGTAGGTGGATTCCTGCCGACTGCGAATGCGATCTAGACACTTGGCAACATCCATGAATTAATGACAGGGGATCAATGGTTAAGATTGAATAAACCCTGTGTTGGCCTAAAATTGCCCTAATAAGGAGGATAAAGTGAATTTAAACCGTCATTTTACACTTACCTTGTGATAAAACTAGTTTTTATAGAGCACAGAGCTTTCAAACCCTCATACGACCTACCTGTGGACACACACGGCTTGCAGCAGAACAGGACACGTGATTATCACTGGTATCTGAATCTCTTTCATATAATCATCAGCATAATCAAGGAGTTAAAAGCTATTAAGTAATTAAAACCCTCCTCCTGTCATTTTCTGCATGTCCAGGTAGTATGCTTTTGCTGGCTTGAAGATATATGTTATGCATATCATGATGAAGTGATGATTAATTACATTTGTGAAGATATAATGTTGTGTGCATGTATGTGAAGTATTGTATGGTAAGGCTAGTCCTGTTTATTGTAGGAAACCATGGTAGACAAGAGGTTGAGCAAATCTGATGCTGAATTTCTTAAACAAATGTTCGCTCAGCTTGAAGGTGTATGGTTCAAATATGGCGTTATCACAGACACACACCAGGGAAGCACTGATTTGGTCACTTGGTCATCTAGAATGCATGATGACAAGAATAATACCCTGTTGGACGCCATTTTTGTGTCAGGAATGTGGAACACAGCTGGATTTCCTTATTCTATGGAGACTCCATAATTGATTATTGAATGTGCTAGAAACTACAATCCACAAACAAGGAAAGTGGAAAAGCATGGTCGAGTGTATACAGATCTATCCATCAGGGGGATTGCAGCCACTTTCAATTTACCATTGGGAAAGAAGGTTGTCAGCATGGATCTGAAGAAACTGGAAACTGAATATATAAATAACAAGAAAGCTGCTAGGAAGAGAATGTATCAATGGAGGGCAAAGAATAGTCCTTATACTGCTGCTGCCAAACTACCAGTGCATATGTACAAGTTTGACTTTGATGATGAATACCAATATATGATAGCCCTACTTAGTAGAGTGACAGGCCAACCTGATGCTGGGAGTTTCAAAGATTGGATGTATGGGGTTATCCTAATGTGTATGTATATAGACAACAAGCCATTATGGGCCAAAATGTTAAGTGATGCCCTAAATGAGAAGCTCATGAACCTAGGAGGCCTAGAATGTTCATTTCATATGACTTCATATGTGGTATACTCATGTGCATACAAAGGTACATTCAGTGCACTTGCAACAGAAAGAAAGATTGGTGGCACTACAAATGATGCCCACATTTGGGATCATTATCCCCAGTTGCAAAGACAAAATTATCTTCCAGATTACAAATTAGTGAATGATGCATTTTCTATGCATCTAGTTAGGACAAGGGAAGAAGATAGGACTAAAAGACTGAGCATGGAAGCTCAAGAAGTCATATACAGGCATGGTGCCTGGTTTATACAATATACCACATTCTCTTATATCAGAATAGAGGGCTTTGTAGGACAACCCCTCATGCTCCCAAGATATCCCACATATGCAGTTGTCCTAATGGAATTGATGAGACAGATATCCACAATACTGGATGCTTACAAAACAAATAATAGGATTCCACCAGTACTATTTCCAGTAACAATGGGTTGGTATATATGCCAAGATTCTGATAACATTAAGAAGGCCATAGCTGGTCTAGACATGATGAAGTTACAGTCGTTCCCCTTGGTAAGATCATATGACCGATATGGGAGGATGCAGAAAAGCATGGGGAAGCCCATCCATCAGAAGCACTTAGAGGATTTCTAGATAGATTATGAGGATGAAGTTGAGGCTAGAAGAAGAAAATACCAAAGGCTGACTCTCAACTAGATCAGAACTTTTGATTGTATTCCAGTGCTTGCTCAGTTAAAGAGGAATGATGGTAAAATAATAGCTGATGAATATGAGGAAAAGAAAATATACAATGACACAATCTTAGCACCTGATCTTACACAACATGAGAATATTTCATTAGATCAATTTACAGGCAGGATGCTGCAGTTAACCCAGTCTTGGGTAAATGAACAAATAAATGCACTAAAGAAGAAGGGTGTAGCCCTTATAGTTGACAATAAGAAGAAGAGGCAGGAGCTTCCTGACAATGAATATGATGACTTTTTGATTGAAAAGAGGAAATCTAAAGGAGAAAGAATGCTGCCTCAAGAACAAAGCAAGAGACCCCCCAGAGGTAAAAAACTAATAATGAACCTAAAGGGGTAATAGTTGAAAGATTGATTATAATAGCCGAGGATTTATCTACATCAGGATAGGCATTAGCCTCATCAGCTCCACCTCCCCTGGATAAATAGAAGGCTAAAAAGATCCAAGGGCCGGCTATGGAAGCCACTGAAACATATGAGGAGGGTCAAGCATCACAAAAGAAAAAGGAAAAGGATGTTCTTCTTGATAAAGAACCTGAAGAAGAGGACCCTATGCCCCTCATAAGAAAAAGAAAAGCACCTCAGGTGATGGCATCCACACCTAAGAAACCAAGAACATCCATGAGAGGTGAGATAAAACATGACCCCATAGTATTGAGGGGAGCTGGTGGAGAAGTATTCAGAAAGGAACTGCAACACAATGTACCACTTCCCACCATTGTTCAGTTTAAGACTGAACAAGCTGAAGAACAAATGAAAGAAGCCTCTAGGCCAATTCAAAGTGGTCTTGTCTCACTGGAAGAGACAGTTGACTTATCTGATGATGAGGTAGTAAAGGATGTTACCTCTCAACAAATGGAAACCCTTACTACTAACACCCCCATAACTCCACAAGGAACTCCCTGAGTATAGGTGGTTGTGTTAGAAGAACTGAAGCAAGTGGAATAGGAAAAGGAAAATAACCCAGAAAGGATTGCACAACAAATAGGGCTTGATAAACTAGGGGATTAGGTGACTAGCCCCGAAGTGATAGATTTAACATACAGGGAGGATGTAGCACATCCTGAAAATCCAGTGGCTACACCTGAAAGAACATAAAATGTTGAGGAGATTAAGTTGACAGAAACAGAAGGACACACTGTAGATATGGGTCAACAACAACAAGATATATCTAATGAGCCCAAAATAGTTGAAGTCGAAGAAAAGGGTGGAAATGGAAATCTCATATTAAGTGAAGAAGCACCCTGGACTCAAGAAGCCTTTGGTGAAAAGGATACATCAGGTCAGGATTGTAGGAATACACTCAACACTGAGAGGGGGGGTGAATCAGTGTTGTTAACAATTTTTACTCCTTTTCTTAATTTAATTTCACAATTGTAAAATTCTTCAGATAGAACAAAGAAAATATGCAGAGTATCAACACAAAACTTGACACAAGAAATTTCCTGAGTGGAAAACCCTCCTGGGGTATAAAAACCACTCAACTGCCTCACTGGCTTAACACAAATTTTAGATTACAATTGTCTCACTGACATTACAATTTTGCCTCACTGGCATATTGTACTTCTCTGCATGTCTCACTGACATTACAACATCAACAATTTCAATGAAAAATATAACTCAGGGGATTTCCCTATTTCAATGAAAACAAAACCTTATTTCTCCCTTTTAACAATCAAAGATATATTCTTTACAATTAAACTTCAAATCAAACAATTTTGATCTTCAAAAATACTTCATATCTCTGCAAAAACAACCTCAAACTAATTCACCATTTCTTGATCTTTCTCCCTGTGCAAAACTGAACAATTTACCCTCTCTAAAAAATTATTGTCTTTCATCACTTTCACTTTCTCTGAACAAACATTCATTCATCCTGATCATTGAAGAACTCCATTCATTTATTGAACCAACATTCTTTCAAAACCTCAACACAATTCTCTAAAATAAAATTGTTTCTTCATACCTGCATAAAAATCATTTCATAGCAAAAATCCCATTAAAAGCTTCTCACCACACACAAGATCTTCTCTCTTCTCTGCATCATTATCCACCCTTGAAAAAAAATTCTCTTTATACAAATGAACTTTCATCATTCAATCTTCTGCAAATCCGTTCAACTTCTAACATCATATATTTTTTATCACCTTCAAATCATATTCTCTCAAAAATAAAAAAATCTTGATGATCACAATCTTTCATCTTCTCAAAAACTCTCTCATCTTCAAAAACTTTCTCCTAAACTCTTCAACACAAAATCAATATTTTCTTTTCCTTAAAAATTGCATTGTATTCTATATGATTTCTAAAATAAAAGTTTCTAATTTCTAAATGTCTTCGTCGATCCACATTCCATGATTGAAAAAATCTTTTAAGAATCTTTCTATAAACACACTCTTCTAACATCAACCTTCGCTGTCACTTTAGAATAGAAACCACATTACTTTCTGCCTTTCAAACCGTCAACTTTTACTCCCCGTTCTGCGGCATGGTTTAAAAACCCACCATCGGATATGGTAATCCCGCCATCTACCGTTTAAACCTTAGCCGTTGATCAGCTTTCTCACGCCAATATTTGAACTTCCACCGGCGCTCACCCGAAGCCTAGCACAAGGGGCCGGTAAGAATTACGAGCCAACACCCCTTAAGTTATAACTTAAAAACCTGATGACCTTCTCAACTGGTCACTGAACAGTTAAAAGAAAAGTGCATTGACGTTTAGAATAGGATTTTAATGAAGTTTAAATTAGGTCTTGTGAAATAATGAAGAACTACATAAACCACATTTACCACTTCAAAAATTCTAAACCTCAACATTGTAAACCAAACTTCAACTGATCTGCCACTGTCATGAAGTTAATATAATGCAAGTTAAATGAAGTTAATATGATGCATATTAAATTTTATCAAATGACACAAGCCCTTGCCCTGATAATATGCAATGAATGTCATCCACTGACATGACTAAGTCACATAACAACTTCACACAAGATCAACATTGATGTCACTGATGTCATTACCATGAAGGACCACTGAAAGATCAAAACTGAGAGATCTAACAACCATTGTCACTGATGCAGACCATATCACTGAACTGAAAACCATTGCCATTGATGAAGACCATGTCACTGATGAAGACCCTTTTGGCATCAATGAAAACCACCATCATTTTGTCATCAATGAAAAGACAATATACTCAACTGTGAAATGTGCTACAAGGATGACCTAGAGACTCAAGAAATAGATACTACAGGTGCAGATCAGAATGTGATCCAAAATTAGGTAGAAGCACCTAAGGTAGATACAATGACATTTACGGATGCAAATGTACCTCATAATGAGGAAATTCCCAAAGGGGATGAAACAAAAAATGATGAAGTACAGGACCAATTACAAGATCATCATGTGGATGCATCGCAAGATCCTCCACCACAAGAAGAAATTCCTCAACAGGAGGAAGTACCCCAGGATCACCCTCATGAAGAGCATCATGAGGAAGAAATAAGGAAGTCACCATCCCCATCAAAAATAGATGCAGTTATTGGAGATCAAGGTGTTCAACATGATGATGGTGGATGCCAAGGATTTGGAGACCAAGTTCCTCCATGGATTGAGAAAGAAATAGATACAGAGTCAGGTTTGGAGATTCAAGAGTTTGATGTGTCAACCCTATTTTCAGAGACTATCCTGAAGCTAAAGAGGAAGGCCAGGTTAACCTCGGCCATAAGAAGAGATCCTGCTACGGGAAGGACTGCTCAGGTAGCCCTTCCCACGATTGAAAAGGAGAAAGGCAAGATCACCCTTGAAGAATTCCAGATCACTACTGTTGATTTAGGGTTTGTCAATGAAGACCAGGAAGGTCAAGAGGGAAAAGATATAATTGATTCTTTAACCCAAAGGGTAAAGAAAGAAAAAGAGAAAAATAAGCAGCATAAGGAGGACATTGCTCAGTTGCATGCATACATAAAAGGGTTAATCAACCCTGATGATACGTCAAATGTAGAAGTAGTCCCATTGACTGTAATTTCTCAAGAAGAGGTCAATAAGCTAGACCTTATGAAGCACGAATCGGTAATAATGAGAAGGTGGATGTTATCCGCACTCAGCAGAGTAGAAGAAGTAGTGAAAGCCTCTTTACAGAGGTGGAATTCTCTAAGTATCTCTATAAAGAAGGTTGATAAATTGCAAATAGAGGCCGGAAGAAGGTCATTCCAATTAGAGAAAGCCTTGAGTGCTTTGGATGAAATGAAGATGATTAATCCTCAAGTTCTAATAAACAAACAGGTGCTGGATAATAATAACGCCATATTGATGGATATCTGGTATTAAGATATCAGATTTGAAAATGATGTATTAAAAAGATGCAACAACAAGTTAAGAGACATCAGCATGAAGCTGCATGACATGATGTCATTTGAAGGAGGGATCCTGGAAGCCCTAGAGGGGAAGATAGAAGGAAAGGTTGAGAATCAAGATGAAGATTTTGCAGTAAAGGCTCTACATAATAACTTCCAGCTGATAGCTGATGACCCTCTTAACCACCTGACAGAAGAAACCATGGCAAGATCATGAGGATCAAGGTCAGGGTGGAGAATTATAATGAAACATCAGGCAGCAGAAGGAACAAATTGGAGGCTCTTTGAGATAAATATCATGCCCACATTTCCCATGCAGTCACAATACGTATTCACGCGTGTCATGTCCACATGCGTCATGTGGTCATGATACGAACTATTAAAAATTTTCCCTTACTACTCTGAAAACCCCCTTGCACACGTAGATGTGTTCAGCGGCATACGCTTAAGGCGAAAACAATACAGTTGTCGGTGGGGTACCAAGTACAGTGTGATAAACACTAATCTTGAATGCATGGTTTCCTGACTTAGGTTAGTCTCACGAGTTACATTTGAACAATAGTTGTTTTAGGTGATAGAACATTTTTCAACAAAGCACAATCATTTGCCCTCTCTTCCGTTTATCTAAAATTTAATTTTGATTTTATTTCTATCTCATTCTCCTTAGTTTCCACTCTAGGTTTTAGTTCACCGTTTGAATTAATTTGAATAATCATCTTGTTCCTAAACAGGATTAACTGTAGGTAAATCTTACTTAGTTCTCTTAGCTCAGTTCGAAAATGCCGTGCATTTTCTCCTCTTTGTTTTCCAAGGTTGGCTTTTCCTTCTCAATTGGGTGTTTTCTAAATCTACAGTTGAGTTTAAAATGGCCACTCATGGAATGCCTGTGATGGCTTGTTTGCGTTTATTTTCAGTGTCCTTTGTAAATGAAAGGATCATATTTTCCTCTTCATTTTCCTGTCATTTAATTTGTGATAATTGTTGAAACTTCCGAGAAACTCTTCCTTAAAATTAATATATATTTACCTATGCTCTTTTTAAATTATAAATATATTTCTCCTTATAAATATAATTTAAATATATATATATATATATATTTCTCCATTATCTTAGTTTACTTTAACTCACAATTTCATTAATAAGTTCCTTAACTGTAAAGAAAGTATAGAATATATATATTTAATTTGTTAAAACAGATTACCATCCAATAATTCATTAAAAACAGAGCAATGTGTTAATTTTTTTTTTTTTTTGGCAAATATCAACATTGTATTTCCGAATTGCAACTCCAAAATTAAACTTCATACAAAATAGTGATATACAATAGATATTTAAAAATCTATTTTCCCCTTAATTAATTTTAAATTTCAAGTCTCTAATTTCAGTCTAAATATAGTAGCATATAATATAAAATGGAAAGAAAATAATTATAATTGCATTTATTCATAACAAATAAAAGTGTATGAATATAACACAAATTCTTTTCCCATTCAAATGTCATAATTTCAACTACCTTAATTTATTAAATTCAACATTTCCACTAAACATTACAATAGATAAATTTTAACAACTTTGTCTACATCAACAACTAATTTCACAACTTCTTAATTAAATAGATTTATAAGAAAATAGACAAATCTAACATTCTTTGTAAAACAATTTTCTTTCTTTCTTTCTCATACTAAGGTAGAATGGAATAAACTATTAAATCACAACTAACAACACATTAAGGAAGGATTTACTCTTGACTCCCCAAATAACAAATTTTTTACAACATTTAAAGAGTTAATTTTCTCCTCTTGGCTTTTCTGGATATTTGTGTTGGCTAAGCTAGGTTCTTTCTATTTTTCTAGTGCTGGTCTTGTGTCATGATGTTCTTCTCACCATGTCGATGGAGCGACCTCTGGTGGAGTGTATAGAAGGAAGCAGACATGGGAAACTTTTGAGGATGGGGGTAGGTGTGGACTAGTATGGGCTGTCAATATCCACTTACCTTCCTAGGGATCTTGTTCTTATATTGGTTATCTCTTGGAGGCTAAACCCCTTATACAAACAAGAGGTAAGCCATTGTGGGAATGTATGGTGAGGCCCCCAGGCGTGTGGCCCTGAGACCATCATTCTCCCTGGTTCTTGGATCTTTGGTTACTTGACACTGGTTATTGGTTACTTGGTTCTATGATGAGACTATGGCATCCCCCTAAACCTTTATGTGAGCCTTGTGAAGTTAATTCCTATAATGTGGATGAATTGAATATGTGTTTAGATGTAAGATCTGTAATTGAAGTATCTGTATATGAGTTGATGTTCTATACAAACAGGTTGTACAATGTGTGAATTCCTTATGCATGTGTGATAATGATTGATGAACATGAAATTCCTTATGTTGATTTCAATTAATACAGTGTGCTTTGTGAATAGGATTATGCCTTTATAACATTTAGTTATCATACTTTATAATCTTATGAGTTCCTTATTGCATATGTAGTTTTTGTACTTACCTTGTCTGGTGCAAGAAAGTATTTTATCCTTAAAGCTTACTTAAATATCAAAACCTGCCGTAGTATTTTACTGGCACGTATCTAAAGTGGATGCAGCGAGACTGAGGACTCTGTATCCTCACCTCTTTGATGACTTCCAGGAGGAAGTACAGTCTTAGGGGGAGGATGTGAGGCCTACACTTTTTCATTTCCATTCATGTGACTTTTTACCTTACTATTGCTGATACTTGTTTATTTGGGGGACTATTGATCCCATATTTTTGAACTAGTAAACCCTATTATGTTAAAGGAAAACTAATTAGATGATATAAAATAGATGTTTGCTTTAAGAGAAAACAAATTGGGTGATGTAAAATAGATGTTTATTTTATAGGGAAAACTAATTGGGTGATGTTAAAAAGAAAATTGTTATGTGATTTCATTATGTTTATAAGAACTGTGGTATGCTTTAGAAATGTATGTATTAAATTTGCTTTGGCTATGATATGTATATGTGGAATTAACTTTGAGATTGAGTGTGCAGATATTTCTAACAAAACCACAAATACTGGAGATCATTTCGCACCTTATGTTGTAATCTCTTATGAAGCCGATCTAGTTCCACGAGGAACCAAGATCAACTCTGTGTTTGGTGAAATGTTGTAATTTTGTAATGTGTCTTTCATGAGGTTGAATGGGTTAGGTCTACCCTCTTATAAATTGGAATTATGATTTGTGTTGAAAGAAATGTAGTTGAATTTTATTTTTTTAAATTTAAATTTTTGAGACCTTTTTCTTGTGTCTTAACTTGACCTTGGGTGTCCTAACTAAGTTTAAGTTGACCCTGGGTTATACCCCATGGGTCTAGGGTCACTTTTGGCTTGGGTAACCTCCGTATGGTCACTTTAACTTCACAGTGAAGTTAAGTGACGAATTTGGAGGCATGGGAAGGATATGATGAGTGGGACCAACACTCAAGCCCATCCTTTCTCCATTTCCAAGGCTTGAAAAGACTCCATGGTCCACCAATAATGGAGGGGCTTATCTTCTTATTCCCTCACTTTTGGTGAGAGTCCCCATGAAGTGGTGTGGTCCTTCATGAGTGGGGTTATTTTTAAATCCCACTTAGGATAGTGGGGATATTTTTTAATTCCACTTGGGATAATGGGGATATTTTTTAATTCCACTTGGGATAGTGGGGATTTTTTTTAATCCCACTTGGGATAGTGGGGATATTTTTTAATTCCACTTGGGATAGTGGAAAAAGGGAGTGGGGTTATTTAAATATTACAATCTTAAAAAATTCATAAATATTACAATTTTTAATTCATTTTGTCCTCCACTAATGGAATTAAAAATTCAATTTATCATAATCCACTCTTCCCAAAAATGAATTTTTAATTCATCCACTATGAATTTAAAATTCACAAATAATGAGAGTCTTTGATCTCAACTCTTGATCCTCACCCTCCATTCCCTTTTCAGAAAATCTATAAATGAGACCCTTCTCTAAGCCATTAGGGGAGGAGGAGAAGAGACTTCATTCTTGCAGGGGGACTTCATTCATGCAGGGGGAATTCATTCTTGCAGGAGGGCTTCATTCATGCAGGGGGACTTCATTCTTGCAGGGAAGGACTTCATTCTTGCATATTTATCATGCTAATTTCCTCTAGGGAATCTTCTTCTGGCATCCTCATAATGCCCAACTCTTTCTCTATTTTCCTCTTCATAGCCTCATAATGCCAAAATTATTCTAGCCATCCTATATCCTCCATTCATTGTCCCTGTGTTTGAAGCTCATCTTCACCACAACAAGTATCACAGCTATTCCATTCTTGTCATCGTCAACAAGCAAGGAAGCAAGCTCCCTGAGGGCCAATCTTCTTCATCATCAAGGTCGAGAACAGATAGGCGATCATTCTCTTTTTTCTCTTTCATATTTCATAGATAGTTGGGTTCATTATTTATCATTATTGATCAGTCCATTTTCCCATTCGCACCTATTTCATAGATGTTTCTTGCATGATGGATTTGTGAAATGAAATTTGATTAAAGTTGTGTAATTGAGTTAAATAGAAACTAATCTCATATTAAAAATTTGCCTTAATATGAATAGTGAATAGTAACAGAATAGTGAAAAGTGAATAGTAAAAGTGAATAGTGAATAATAAAAGTAATAGTGAATAGTAAAAGTAATAGTGATTAGTGAATAGTGAAAAATGAATAGTAAAAGTGAAAAGGTCCCCATCCTAGGAAGAGACCCTCATGGTGGGCATCCCATTATGGAGGGAATATAAAGCAATGTATTGGGCTCTATTTTGGTATTCTATTATCATTTTCTAAAAACACAATTGCAAGTTTGGAGCTCATAAATATTTTGTATTTTATAGTGATATGTGTTACTTATGAAACCGTGAATTTTATCACTGTGAGAAAAATGTGTGAAGTAGTTATCTATATATATATTTAAAAAAATTATTTGGGTGTTGACAGAGCTTCTTCCACTTGGGAGAAATGCTCATCAAGTATGGGGTAAGGGAGGAGTGATCCTTCTCGAGTGCATATCTTGTTTCTTTTGAGATGTTGAAAGCCTTGAGGGCATTTGTGGGAATTTAAGAAAATTGGTTATATGGCTTGAGAGCCAAATATGATATTCCTTAGAATCTGATTATCTTGTTTGGCTTGACGCCATGAGGAAAACTGTGTTAAAATTTAATTGAAGGGTGACACTCTAGAGTTGAGTATGTCCACTCTCCTACCCCTCTGTAAACTCACCTTTGTTGAGTTTTTGTGTTGGGTAAATTCCCTTGGGTGTATGTGTGTTTTGGTGTGTTGTTTATACCTTATTGTGAAGTGGATTTTTGGAATACCCTAGGTGTGTGGATGATCACCCTAGCTCGGGGGTGACCCTCTTGCGGGTCTACGGTAGGGAGGAGAGCAGTTAGTGTGGTGTTTCTTCCCTTGTGTGTTATGCAGGTATTCTTGGAGCTTATTGTGAAGTTGGAGAAGTTTCTTGTGTTGGGAAAATATTTTATTTTTCTTTACTCTTAAGGCTCTATAAGAGAGCTTGGTCTTAGTAGTGACTGCATCCTGGTTGATTTGCCAAGAGGAGAAAATTAACTCTTTAAATGTTGTAAAAAATTTGTTATTTGGGGAGTCAAGAGTAAATCCTTCCTTAATGTGTTGTTAGTTGTGATTTAATAGTTTATTCCATTCTACCTTAGTATGAGAAAGAAAGAAAGAAAATTGTTTTGCAATGAATGTTAGATTTGTCTATTTTCTTATAAATCTATTTAATTAAGAAGTTGTGAAATTAGTTGTTGATGTAGACAAAGTTGTTAAAATTTATCTATTGTAATGTTTAGTGGAAATGTTGAATTTAATAAATTAAGGTAGTTGAAATTATGACATTTGAATGGGAAAAGAATTTGTGTTATATTCATACACTTTTATTTGTTATGAATAAATGCAATTATAATTTTTTTCTTTCCATTTTATATTATATGCTACTATATTTAGACTAAAATTAGAGACTTGAAATTTAAAATTAATTAAGGGGAAAATAGATTTTTAAATATCTATTGTTTATCACTATTTTGTATGAAGTTTAATTTTGGAGTTGCAATTCGGAAATACAATGTTGATATTTGCAAAAAAAAAAAAATGAACCCATTGCTCTGTTTTTAATGAATTATTGGATAGTAATCTGTTTTAACAAATTATATATATATTTATTAAATATATATTCTATACTTTCTTTAGAGTTAAGGAACTTATTAATGAAATTGTGAGTTAAAGTGAACTGAGATAATGGCGAAATATATATATATATTTAAATTATATTTATAAGGAGAAATATATTTATAATTTAAAAAGAGCATAGGTAAATATATATTAATTTTAAGGAAGAGTTTCTCGGAAGTTTCAACAATTATCACAAATTAAATGACAGGAAAATGAAGAGGAAAATATGATCCTTTCATTTACAAAGGACACTGAAAATAAACACAAACAAGCCATCACAGGCATTCCATGAGTGGCCATTTTAAACTCAACTGTAGATTTAGAAAACACCCAATTGAGAAGGAAAGGCCAACCTTGGAAAACAAAGAGGAGAAAATGCACGGCATTTCTGAACTGAGCTAAGAGAACTAAGTAAGTTTTACCTACAGTTAATCCTGTTTAGGAACAAGATGATTATTCAAATTACTTCAAATGTTGAACTAAAACCTAGAGTGGAAACTAAGGAGAATGAGATAGAAATACAATCAAAATTAAATTTCAGAGAAACAGAAGAGAGGGCAAATGATCGTGCTTTGTTGAAAAATATTCTATCACCTAAAACAATTGTTGTTCAAATGTAACTCGTGAGAATAACCTAAGTCAGGAAACCATGCATTCAAGATTAGTGTTTATCACACTATACTTGGTCCCCCGCCGACAACTATATTGTTTTCGCCTGAAGCGTATGTCGCCAAAGACATCTACATGTGCGAGGGCATTTTCAGAGTAGTAAGGAAAATTTTTTGATAGTTCGTATCATGACCACATGACGCATGTGGACATGACACGCGTGAATACGTGTTGTGACCGCATGGGAAATGTGGGCATGACAATAAATATCAGGCCCACAAGCACACCATTGTCAAGGAAAAAACTCAGGATGGCGGAGAAGGTGAGCGAGTGGTGGGGGCATATGAAAATGTCAGGATAATCATGCAGACCCATATACAAAGAAATGTTCATCAAGATGATGAAGATACGGGAAGTGATGATCCAGATGCACCTGATGATGAAGATGAAGAACCTGAAAAATGAAGAGTGGATGAAGATGCAATACCAAAGAGGGCATAAGCATCTGACATTTAGAGAAAATAAGTAATTCAAATGGTTGCCAGCTGGCAACCTATACTTGTAAGGTGATAGGTATATGCTCTCCCCTTGCAACATCTTGGGTGATAAAAAAACTAGACTCATTTATCATTTACTTTCAATTTATCCTTTAGAAGGACCTATTTTTGGATTGCGCTTCATCTAAAAGGGACGACCCTAAGTGGAGTTTTCCTTTGAACCACTATATAAATTGGTTGAGGTGAAAGCTAAGTCCTAAGTAGCGTTAGTCTTTCCTTATGGTGCCAACTCAAAAGGAATTGAATGTAACACTCTTGTGAAAGAAATTTTGCACTTGTGTAGGGTATATTGCATTCCTAGTAAAGTTGGTAAAAGATTTTAGTAGCTTGCCGCATGCTCGCAAGGCATTGGTCTCCCAAAGTAACTAAAAACCCCTTAGCTAGTGAGTACATGATTCACCTCTGAACATTGTAGCAATTTTTCAGTGCAAGGGGAATCATTATAATCCCTCAAGATTACTCACCATTGCCTCCCTTGAGATGAGATAGAAATCCCTGGTATTGAATAAGCTACTTGTAACTTTCTGGGGAAAGGGTGATTGGGTCATCCTTCCATTCTTGGAGGCCCCTATCTATCCTCTCTTGCAAAGATGAAAAATTGTACGTACCCACTCTAGGTGTGATGATGCTTGAGTCGACGAATATTTCAAGTTTTGATCTAATGTACCACAATGAATCCATGTCCTTAGGTATAAATTGTGCTTGATTTGTTTTTCAATTGTCTTATACCCATGAAAACATGGTCTTTTTTGTGAGCCTTGAACATACACTATTTGTTGTTTCAGTTCTTGACCACTTTTTTTACTGTGATTGTTCTCTTGTCAAAGAAAATCCTATCAAAATCCAACCAAAAATCTATCAAATTTTGCCTTACAACATTACTATCAAAAAAACAATGCTTTTGCAACATAGTTTCACACTTTTGAGCCACAGTTCAATTCTTTTGAAACATAGTTCCGTTCCTTTGCCCTACAATAAAGCACTTTTGAATCAAATTTCTGCACCTTTAGCAAATAGTACCGCGCCTTTGAACCACAGTCTAGTGCTATTGGTCTTTGTCAAACTGTCCATTATTCATTTTACCCCAGAACACATCAAACTCAAAATTTTGATCATATTAACCTCTGAGCTAACATTTTATAACACTATCAAACCTATTCTATCAACCATCAGACCGTCCTCATCCTAATCCAAATTGAAATCATCCAATCCAAGCACAATCTAATCCCATTCTTGAATCCCATCTAATCCATCACTTGTGAAAATAGTTCTGATCATCAACAAACCTAGGTCAAATCCAAAACCCAAAATCACACTTTGAAGAGGCTTTCCTTCTAGCACCAATGATCATGAGAACCTCATAGACTATGATGCATATCTTGAGGAACAAGCTGAAATACAAAGACTTCAACACCTTTGTAACTCCATGCCAACACTAAAGAACAAGACCATAATTCTACAACTACAAGGCCTCATCCAAACACTTCACCAAATGCCACAACCCCTAGACCAACAAACCATACAAAAAATACAAACCATCATCCAATCACTTCAACAACACCGATCATCTCGAATGCAACAACTCCTTGTTGAATTCCAATAATTCATAGCCATTCAACCAATACAAACACAATATCAACAAATTCCCACTCAATCCCATGTGTCCCCCTCAACTTCATACTAACATAATCCAAGCATATATCATGTTACCCCTACATCAACCTATCCCACTTCTTCCAATATTAAGTAATATCAACATCAATACATTCAACCCCAACAACAACATCAACACATTCAACCCAAACAACCACATCAACACATCCAACATCAACACATTCAACCCCAACAACCACATCAATACATAAAAAATCAACACATTCAACCCCAATGACAACATCAACACTTTCCACACCAATACTCTCAAAATCTAAACACCACACGTCTTCCTCCACCTCAACCACCACAAAATCAAAACACATACCTCATTCCTCCACAACAATATCAAAATCCTAATCCCCCTCAACAAGATCATCAAAACATCCCATTTCATAATCCCCAACTTGAAATTCAAAGTAACATCCAAAACAATCCTCAAGAGGGTAATACATCTTTGATAGATGCATCTCACTTTGACACAGGAATGTGTTCTCCTTAAAAAAGGATATACTATTGGTCAAAACCCCTCTCAAGAAGAGCAAAACTTTCAAGAAGGTCAATCCTCTCAAGAAGGGTCTCAAAAAATAGATGAAATCATGCAAGATTCTAAAACCATGGTAGTTATTGATAAACTCATAATCTCTAATCCAAATCAGTACTTCCATTTGCTTGCTCAAAAAGGAGCCAAATTACCTAGAGATTTTGATACATTTACTCTTAAGGAGAAAGATCCCATCCATGAGGCTGTTAATGCTATGGGTAGACCTCAAGTAAACCCCATCCAAACAATGTCTACCATATCTACACCATTTCCTGAATCATCTTCACAAGAGGGGATACCCAATCAAAAACCCATGGGAGAAAAACCACTCGAACCTGTCCAAACTCTCATGGAGATTTGTAAAGCTCAACAAGATCTACCACAAGCTCATACAACTCCTTATTCCAATATTCCTACTCATCATCAAACCCATACACAAGGCTATCAAGTTCCTTCATAACAAGAACATACAAGTCTTCCTTTGCACCAAAATCAAGTGTCCTTAAGTCCTTATGATATCGTTGACAAGGGGAACACCATTGTAGCTTTTACATCCTATGGGTACCCTACATCATCATCATCCAATCAAATGTCTATCCAAGAGCCTACTAGTCCTATCCCTACACCACCATGCACTCCCTATCATAGTCCACAGTGGGATAATTCCAATCCTAATCCTAATCCATCTAATCACATTATCCCTCCACCTAATCCTAATCCTACACCTACAACACCATCCACCATTATCATCCATCCATTATATTGCCCATCCACCCATACTCTTATGAAGGATGTGATCCAATGGATATTAGCAAGGAATCAACCATCTTCATGTCATCAAACACTTGTCCAAGAGCCTATCAATCTTATTCAAGAGCCTTCAAACATGTCTAGTCCTTCAAATATATCATATAGTCCACAAGCTTTCAAGCCTATTGAAGCGTATCCTACCAAGAGTCCAAATCTAGATCCATTGTATCTTCACATTGTTGACCATCAAGAGCCTATCAAGCCTATACAAGAGTCTCCCACTTCAACTTCCATTCAAGAAAAATAAGAGCTATATCAAGAGTATAATCTAAAGCATGTGGAAACATCAGCCCTTTATCTAAATCTAGGTCAAAGAAACTCCATCCAACCAATCCATAACCTTTATACTTTCTATGATCAAGATATTGTCCAAGATCATGAGCCTATCCACAAGCAACTTGATCCTATCCATGATCCCACAAATATCCACGAACAAGTTATCCACTCTACTTCTATACATTATCCATCTAGCATTATCCATGATCCAACAAAATCCAATTCCCTTGATGAGACACTCGGTCTCCAAGAAAGCATTGACAATCAAAAAAGTCACTTGGATCCTATCCCTTCATCTCCTACTGAGCATAATGTTCATCATGATCCAAGCATCCCAAGTCATCCATTGCATGATCCCTCATTGTCTCTTGTGGATCTTCAATTATCTCATATTGATCCTCCACCATATTCCATCAGTTCCACTCCAAATCTATTATCCTATCCTCTTGGTCTTACCACCTTCATCCATGAATTTTCTTCCTTAGGAGAGAAATAACCACTATCCACCACTTCACCTTATCCATCTCATAATGGACTCGCATCTTGTTTCCAAAACAAACATCCCATTGCATACCATATGTTCCAAAACATGAACTATCAAGGCAAAGGTTTAGGACTTCATAAACAATGTATCTTAGAGCCCCTCCATGTCGTAATCCATCCTCGAGCACATGGTCTTGGTTTTTCATCCCAAGATAAACAATCCAAAGATGTTGGTACCACCTCCACACATCCTCTAGTTACTTCTTCCACTCCATATCCCAGTGCGCCTTATCACACCTCTCACTCATATGTCGCCATCCCTCCTCCATCATCATACCATTTGCAAAAGCATGTGACCATACATCTCCCTCCATTCACTCTTCCTCCACTCCTTCCAACTCCTAATATTTTTATCCTTTCATCCCCTAATCCCTTCATCCATTAGTACACTCATCCCTCCATCCACACATCCCATCCCCTCATATCCCCTATCATTCCTAATCATGGCCAATGAATGCACACATCAATCCCATATGAAGCTATTCCTAATCCCATGAGATTCAAAAATAAAAATTTGGATGCTTCCACATATATAGCAGAGTATCTACAAAAGTCTCAAGAATATCATGCCATAAGGCATCAATACACCAATGCAAAGCCAAATCCATCTCAAAAGTTGCATATGCCCACACACCTCAAAGAAAAAATGAAAATGGTGTGGGTCCGTAAGCAATAAGCAATTACCCAAAAGGAAGCATCCATATCTCAATCTATCCCCAAATTCCAAAAATCTCATTCCCCATTAACAAATCCTACACTGTATATGCCCACACACCTCAAAGCAAAAATGAAAATGGTATGGGTCCCCAAGAAACAAGCTATTAAGTCAAATAAAGCATCCACATCTCAATCTATCCCCCAAGTCCAAAATTCCCACTCCCCATTAAAAATTCCTGTAAATCCTAAGTCCATTTGGGTTCCTAAATCCATAAATCGATAGGTTCCAAATCCCTTATCCTGATTCCCATTACTCCCCACTCCCCATCCTAGTCAAAGGCTTCAAAATCTATCATGGTGTGTGCAACCATCGGTCTTGGTTCCCTACCATTCCATGACATTTCCACATACTTCCATCCCCCCATCTTCCATCCCTTATCCTCCATATTTTCCCCATCATACCTCTATGGTCCATGCTTTTGCTCCATCACCCATTTATCCTTCCATCTCCATCCATCATCCATATCATAATCCACCATCCATTCCATTTCCATATTCCCACATCTACCAACATCCATGCATGTAATGCTACCTGATATAGTCCATGTGCAAACATGCATTAAAGTGCTAACATAATACCTTGCTATTGGAAACAAACACTTGAGTCCTCATCCTCCATCCTATCCAAACAAAAGTAAAAAAAAAAGATCAAAAAAGTAAATAGAAATCCCTTTGTCCAATGGTGAAAACTTGGCAAACAAGCGCCTTGGATAAGTACCATGATGAAAAATTGGCAAACATGCGTCATGTGTAAGTTGATTGTCTATGTACCTCACACTTGGGGGCATGTTGTCTCATCTCCCCATCCTATCATTCCTTCTACATATCCTTCCTATCATATCTTCCTTATCTATTATATCTGCATAATTATCCCCTTGATCCAATCCATCCTCCTTTCTTCCTTTTGATCTTGATAAAGATATAGGCAAAAATGTTGAAACATGCCTTGAAAATCTCTTGATATACCTCATCATTGCCAACCAATCCAATCAATCCGATTGTCATAAGCTTTGTCATGTACAATCCTAAAGCATTATACCTAGAATGAACCATGTTATTCCTATGCAACATAGTCTTTGGTGATCATATCCTAAGCACCTCATCCATTCCATCCACTATTGCCTATTCTTTTATTCATCCTTTTATCATCCATCCATCCCATTTTCTATCACCCACCCTATTGTTCACTTATCTAATACCATCTTTCTCCTTGTACCTAGAACTAATTTTCCCTTGTCATTGGTATCTAGTACTAAGGCTATCCAAATGCAATCCAATGTCATCCCAAAAACATTAAAAAATCTAGAAAATCCCAAAAACATTCAAAAAATCTTAAAAATTCCCAAAAACATCGTAAATCATCATCTCCATCCCAATCCATCAACACATCCATCTTTCTCGTCTTCCATTTATCACTCTCCATCCTATCACCTAGACTTGACTAACTCAAGCAGAAAATGAACTATGCATCCTTTGAAAGCTAAAGTACTTATCAAACCCAAAGCAAAAAGAATACTCATAGAGCCATATGTTGTCCCTCATATCCGCTTGCCACATATGCTACAACAATCCATCTATCTTAGATCAGATCAAAAACCTTAACAGATATATCTTTCCTACAATAAGGCTTTATGTACCAATCTACCCTGAGCAACCTCTTTAGCAAGAGAATATGTTGGTTGTATGTTTACTTTGTAAGTTGGTCAATTTTTCTTTTTTTTTGGTTTATCTTTGGTCCCTTTCTCAATTACCTATTCAAGACTACCTTGATTATCTATATATTGGTATGTTGCAAATCAATATTGATTGGGGCATTGTCATTGCTTTCATATTCTATGTTTGTGGGCTGAACTTATTATCCTATTAAGGCTAATATTTATCGTGTGTGTGTGTGTTACAACCTAGCATATTACATATTAATAGTCTTTTGCATTTATGTATTAAGATTATTTTATGTTCAAGACTATGGCTCTCTTACATATCCAACAAGGTTCTATTATGTCTAGTAGATATAAGTTCAAACTGTTTGTTTGTAGAGTCAACGTCCTATGCATTGGATACATCGTCACCTTGGTCTTCTATACCCTGGTGCATAACATCCACATGCTATATCAAAATAAGGATTGCTCTTTATAAATATTCACGTAACCATTACAACATCACCCCATCTCATCACGCTTCTAGAACTACATATCATCATCTCATCTCAATTAATGTATCTTGATCCCATGGATATGGGTATATAGGCAGTCTGGAATATGAAGGAAGTATCTAGTACTCAGGTACATAAGATATCATCATTTCACCCCATCCATCTCACCCATACATCCTAATAAAATCTATATCTTTCATGAAGATCAATCAATCTGATATCAATTCTTCTATTCTTTTTTTCATTTATCTTCCATCTTTCATGTAACTTTTCATCTTCATCTCTCCTTTCATTTTGAGAGCACACTTGTGTTCTTTGAACCCAATTGTCCTCTTGAGGGGGCATCATCATTCATCTTACCAATATATCCTCAATGCTATCACATACCAATATAGATAATCAATCTATCCGCATTATCCAATCACATCCTTTGGTCTTGACCGTAATCTTGTTGTAAATCAATCAACCAATCCATCAATCATACCAATTGTCTTATACAGATTATCACACTTTGGAAACCAGACCAGGCATCTTATACGAGGTGTTTCATTTCTGAAACTAGACACTATCAATCAATCAACATCAATTAATCATTGGTTTACAACTTGATAGGGGCAATACCATGTTTGTTCTTAGAATCATCATCATCATCATCATCGTCATCATCGTCGTCATCATCGTCATCATCATCATCATCATCATCATCATTCATTAACTTACCATTATCTTTCCTTGTCACCCTCGCTTTTGAGTGACTAGGGCATCACCATCTCCAATCCAATCATTTTTCCAATCAATATTCTTCTAAATCCATCTTCTTCTATCCAATTGAGCACTATATTTTAAATTTATTCGAAATGATGTTACTTTACAACACCATCTCAAAGAGGGGCTAAATGTAGACACCTAAAAGTGACCCTTCACAGATCGCTTGCATCAACATTAATATAATAATCTAATTATTTAATTTATTTCATCAAATTCATCAATTTCCTCTAAATCACCTGATTTTAACATTAAGTGAATAATATAATTGTTTAATTAATTTCATCAAAATCCAATTTATTCCTCTTTCAAATATCAAAATCACATTAAATAAATAAATCAATTATTTAATTAAATCATGATTCTCTGTCAAATATCAAATCCACATTAATTAAATAAATCAATTATTTAATTAATTCATCACCTAATTTCTCTTATCCACAATTAAGTAATTTTTAATTATTTAATTAATCAAATATTCCTGTAAATTTAAATAAATTGTTCAATTTTATTTAAGTTGACTCAATCTTCTAAATAAATAAAATCAATATCTTATTTATATTCCTCTATCATGCAAAAACAATTAAATTAATTTATTTGTTTAATTTATTTAAGTCTTCTTATCTTGTCTTTTCTTCAATCATGCACAATTAATTAAATAAATTTATTTATTTAATTCTCAATTATTCTTCCAAAAATAATCTTATTCTTCCATGCACAATAAATTAAATAAATTTAATTTATTTAATTTGTATTTATCTTCCAATTCCTCTAAAAATATCATTTTCCTCTATGTGCACAATCAGTTTTATTTTTAGAACTTCAAAAAACAAATCTAAAGTTGAGTTAATTAACTTTAATTCTTATTATTTTAATCATCAACTAATAAATTGGAAAAAGCATTCTAATTTATGAAATCAAATCCTATCTTTATCCAAAAAGCAATTAATTCAATAAAAATAGTCTTTTCTTCATGACACATGTCACGTGCAGATTCATCATGAGTTATTAGATTTATTTCAACCCTTAATTCTATTGTTTTATTTCAACCATTGATTGATTATGTCCTATATCTTATATACATCCCCTTCATCCTTTCACAAATCCTCTTCGATCATTTAAGCTTTGGGCATTCGTAATACAACGCTTTGAGCTTTTATAACACATCGTTAAGCACATCAACCTTTTGAGCATGCATATTATCATTTATTTACATCTGCTTGTTGTAACCATGGGTACGTGACATATTGAGCAATCCACACCTAACTAAGAGATAAATACAATCTAGGTGATAGCTTTCAATTATTAATTGTATTATTCATTGATTTGGTTATAATTTAGATCGATCTTTTGATGTTATAGGATTGAGTTTATTGTCATTATTTTGATCTTTCCTAAGCTCGATTTTACCTATACACAAGTGTGTGAGGCTTCAAATTGACCAACTAGAGCCAATGAGTGATTATTCTCATACTGACTAACCGATAGTTAGTAATTGTATACACCTAAAAATGACATGACTGTACTTAAATAAATATTTTAAATATTTATTTCATTTTTATATTCCTCTATCAATAAATAAATAAATTTGTTTATTTATTTGATTCACTTTCTCCCATTTAATTAAATAAATTACATTTATTTAATTAATTAATTTCATCTACATCAACTTTATTCCTCTAAATAATTAAATTTTTTTAATTATTTAATTAAATCTTTTATTCTTCCAAATTTAAATAAAATGCAATTTTATTTAAATTAAATCTTAAATCTCCAAAAATAAAATATAATTAAATGTTTTATTTATTCTTCCAAATTATCTACAAGTAATTAAATAAACTTATTTATTTAATTATGCTTTCTTATCTTCTAAAAAATCTTCAATATCTTCTAAAAATAAATTCTTCTTGTCATACAAAAACAAAAGCTAGTTAACTGATTTAAAGCAAATCTATTTTATCAACAAAGATCTTAAATTAGAAAAATCTATTCTAATTTAAGAAATAAAAACTTATCCTCATCAAGAAAGTAGTTAACTCAACAAAGCTTCTTTTTGAATGACACATGCCCTTCTTCTATTTGCGCACGTTCTCTCGAACATCCTCCTCCATTGATCTTCTCATTTCTTGTCCACCATTGATCTTCCCTCACGTAACTCTATAAATACAACCCTCTCCTTCTTCATTTGATATCCATCATTTGAGTAAACTTATGTTGCAGGAACTATAGGGCGCCATTGGCACCCATTTTCATACCATTCATCATCCATCCATTTCATAGTGTGTTGAAGCTCATCTTTAACACACCAAGTATACTAGCCATTTCTCCTTGTCATCTTGAGGAATCAAAGCAAGGAAGCGAGCTTCCTGAGGGCCATCTTCATCACCGAAAGATCAAGAAAGAATAGGTGAGCAATGGAAGTCGCAAGGTAAAAGGTTGTGAGTATCTCTCTTCTTTACTTTAAATCTTCTTTTATCTTCATATTCCATTGATGTTTGGGTTTTTATTATTCATTTGATAATTCCCATTTTTACCCTTACATTTCTGGCACCCACCGTGGGGCCCTTGCCCCTAATCTAACCAAAATTCTGAGTTTCTTAGTGACAGGTTCTGTACAGGTTTCCGTACAGGCTTCTGACAGGTCCAATTGGCGCATCTAAGCAATCACGTGGCGCATATACAACTTGTTCTAGCGCATACAGTCTTCTGGTGCATACATCCTCCAAGCTGGTGCATCTAGTCATTATTCTGGCACTTTTACCTCCTATTCCATTGCCTGCGTAATTCTGGCGCATGCATCCTAATACATGGTGCTTTTATACAGTTTTACGATGCATTTGTTAGATTAACGCATTTGTCTCATCTTCTTGTGCTTTTGACATCTATCTTAGTGCATCTATAAAATGACGCTTACAACCTCTATTTTTGTGCATTCAGACTGCATAGCAGCACATCTGATTTGTCACTGTATTTTTTAGAATTTCTTCTAATTTTTCTGATTAACGCTAATGTTTACTTGCATGATTAGGAGCTGGATAGATCATTTAGTTGCATTAATTAATTCACTTAGATTAATTAGGGGAAAAAGTAAAAAAAAATGCATGCATGCAACTCTCACATAGTCTTTAACTAGGAGGATAGTAACTGAACCACTGCTATCTTTGCATTATTGCTATTTTTGCATATTGCTATATTTCCTAGTTTAGAACATTGCTATCTTTTAAACACTTCAAAGTTAACAAATGCGTGAGTTCCCAAGTAGATAGCACATTTAGTTTTTTTCCTTTTAACTAGGTTTGGATTAATCATTGTCTTTTGTGACTGTTGAATGACAATAGGCTTATGCTCTCCCCTTTACTGAGTGACCAGAACGCCAGACTTGTTATTCCCTTTGTATAACCTTTAGAGGGCCCTATCCTTGGATGCCCGCCTATCCAAGTGGGAACGACCTTGAGTGGAAACAGGCTAAAGCCAAGCCTTACCGATCCACTTTAAATAAACTGTGCTTGAGGTGAAAGCTTCCTGCAATGAGTGCTGCTGTGTTACACTGACAACCAACCTCCCCCAAAACCCTCCAAGGTGTAACCCTCGGAGGCTGGGAGACTCCATAATGGAGTGTAGTGCTACCGCACGTGTAACCACTCAAACAGTTGCCTTGACTACTTAGCCATTTGTTTAGTATACCAAAAAACCCTATTTGTTGACACAAAAGGTAGAGCCTTTGAAGCGGCCCTGATTCATGTGATTCTTAGTAGAGGTAGCAGGGACAATCCTAAGGTTCGGTGGGGGTATGAGCCTAAGGAAACCTAGATCTGGTATGTGTGAGAAGCAAGTGCCATGGAGGGGAGCCGATGTTACCAGATCCTGGAGCTACATGCTTTGAATATGCACAGCTAGGGGATTCAACAAATACTATCCTATCCAGCCTAGGTTGTACTTTTTTTGTGTCAAAATGTCCAAAAATATAAAAAAATAACAAAAGATAAAAATCATGAAAACTTTTATGCGTTTGCTGTGTCTTTTGCCATAATTAAAAATCAAAATTCTTAAAAAGACCAAGTTTTCAACCAAAAATAGAATTTTTTTTTTTAAATGTGCCATAAACTTTGAAAAACCAAGCTAAAACCAGAACGTCGCATTTGCTGCGACCTGCGGCGCATTTGCTTAGACTTACAACACATTTAAACACTGTTGCGACGCATTTGAAAATTACCAGAGTTGCGCATTTGATTCGACCTACGGCACTTTTGAACTCTGTTACGGTGCATTTACTACTGCACATACAAACCAGAGAGCTATTCCATACCTTCCATGAGAAAAACTATCAACTTTGCAGAAACTTAGTTCAAACATATATCAATTGTTCCAAGATCTGATTAGAATTGTGCAAGTCAACCATTTCCCTCTTTTTCCACACCATAGCTACTTTTTCCACGCTACATCATCTAAAATCTCACAAAACTCTTCCAAAATCCAACCAGGTTAGAACCAAGCTATTCTTGATCGCATCAAACCTCAAACAAACTTAGTGAGTCTCCACTATCAAGGATCACTTATCATTTTATCTTGGAACTCCACTAGTGGCTTGTGCAAGACTAGTCCACATCAAGTAAATAGATTTCTATCATCCTTACTTCGACTATCATTTTGTTCACCCAACTTGTTTGACACAAACTAGATCTAAGAAGAACCTTGCTCAAATCTTGACACATTCTAGCACCTTTGTTCAAAACTTTCAAACTCTTCATCCCATCTCTAGTCACCTTGCATGGTCTTAACGAGGTCACAAAAATAAAAATAGATTGAAATGGCTGAGAAAACTACTCCAAACTCTCACGAAAGTGATGAGGAAATCTCTATGGAAGAAGTCCTCCAAACACAACAAGACCAAAGATTTCAATGCCTAATGGATAAGGTACTTCCCCAATACCCTATTAAATTCTTTCTACACCTAGCACATCTAGGAGTCAAGCTCCCTAAAGATTTTGACGTAGAGGCTCTGAAAGAACCTGTGGAAGAAAGAAACCCTGAGGGAAGCACACATGAGGAAATACCCGTAGACAAAAGCAAAGAAACCATTGATTCTACGGATGCCTTAAGCTTAATGACCCAACAGATTCAAGCTTTACAAAATAATTCACAGACATGCAAACAAGAGCATCAACTAAGCAATACTCCCTAGAGGATATTTCACCATATCCTTTTGACAGGACCTTGATCATGATACCTTTCCCCTCTAAATTTGAGGTGCCAAAATTTGATAAATATTGGGGAAAAGGTGATCCAAGGGACCACATTAGGGAATTTAATGCTACTTGTCTTGAAGTCGCACACAATGATACTTACCTTATGCGACTGTTTCCAAGAAGCTTAGGAGGACAAGCCATGGAGTGGTTCTCTAGACTACCACCTGGCATTAGAACATTTAACGAACTTGTGGATAAATTTGTCACACACTTCTCCTATAATATTGAGCATGACACCTCAATCTTAGATCTTTGTAATACCAAACAAAAGGGTGGAGAATCTTTCGCCACCTTCCTACAAAGATGGAGATAGTTGGCAAGTAAGTGCCCACACCAAATGCCTGAAAACAAATGCTGGAAATGTTTGTCCATAACTTACAAACCGATCTAAGCTATCAGATACAAATCCAATGTCCCACTTCCTTTAGTAAGGTCATTGAGATGGGTCTAATCATTGAAAAAGCTTTAATCGCCAAAGGTCAAATAAATCTCTATAAGGACAATCCTAGTACCAATACCAACATAGATAAACCAAGATTCTGGACAAAGAACAAAAACATTGTGAATGATGGGGTGGTAGATGCCAAGAATGTGACACCAAAGCAACCAATTTTCAACTTATCGAGTCCTCAAAACAACCCCCCACAAAATAAACCAAGAAATAATGAATCACGGTTTACAAGTTTCCAACCTAGGAAAAAATTTACACCTTTGGGAGAATCATTGGAAATTACCCTACGAAAGTTAATCACAAGTAAGATCATAACACTTCCAACTATGCGGGAATATGAACCAAAAGTCAAACCTCCTTGGTGGAACGATAACGATTTCTGTGAGTACCACTGAAATAGGGGGCACAAAACTGATGACTGCATTGCACTCAAGCACACTATCCAAGATTTGATCAAACAAAACAAAGTGTCACTTGATGGACATACCTCTAATAATGATCATCAGGCATTCAAGGATCCTCTTCCCAACTATGAGCAAGGAGGACCTTCCAACCAAAACAACAGTGGAGCTAATAACACAAATTACACAAACGTCGGCTTTGACTATGTTGTTAACCATATCTTAGAAAGTGATTCACGCATCAATATGAACACTATAAACAAAGATCCTAATTGCAATGTTACCACTTGTAGTAATCGAGTCACTCTTAGAGGAGCTGCCGCCCTCCAGATAATCAGTACAGTATCTTAGATCAGCTACATAAGACCCCTGCACATATCTCCATTCTAGAACTTCTGTGTCTATCCCCATCCCATAGGGCCATACTTGACAAAGCTCTTTTTGAAGCCTCCGTTCCAATGAACCTCACTGAGGAATAGTTTCAAACCATGGTAGGTCACATTACCTCACCTCACTCCCTATCATTCACTAAAAAGGATGATATGTCAATCACCCAACCTCATAATGCCTCTCTTCATATCGAAGCCTTCATCCACAAACACAAGATAAAAAGGGTTTTAATCGATGGAGGAGCTGGTTTGAATATTTGCACCTTGAAGCTAATCCTTGCATTGGGGTTTTCAAAGAAGGCTATAGATCCAAAAAACAAAATCACTATCAAAGCCTACGATGAGGAAGAAAGAACTTCCAAGGGAATCGTTACTTTACCAATCAGAGTGGGACCTATAGTAAAAGATGTGGCTTGCCAAGTCTTGGATATGGAGCTAGCATATAACATTATTCTTGGGAGACCATGGATACATGCTCTGAAAGCAGTACCATCAACATACCATCAGTGTATCAAATTCCCTTATGAAGGCCAAGAGATCACCATCCAAGGTGATCCCAATCCATTTCAGTATTGCAACTCCATTCAATCTAAACCTGAAGTTGTGATTCCTAACAACCGAGCCTCTGCTTCATCCTTATCTCATGTTGACCCAGCTTCACTTGCTTCCACTTCAAAAGCATTCCAACCTGACTTTAGACTCAAAGATAAGGGCTTGGGTGAGTACACAATCTCCCAATCCCTCTGTTTAGCACAACTCCCCCTATCTCCCAGATCATATGGAAGACCTACTTTGAACAAATCAAAAGTAGATAAAACTACCAAAGGTCTGTTAAGGTAGTTCATCAACACAACAAGACCATCACACTATACAAACTGAACAATATGGTCAAGGATTCCAAATGCTACAAAGAATGGGGTACGAAGGACATGGTCCACTTAGTTCAAGAAAAGATGGTATCACTGAACCCATCCAACCTCATACCTTGACAACCTAAGACACTACAGGGCTAGGTTACATTGGCACATCAAGAACCAATAGAGCAAATAAGAATAAAGGCAAACAACCAGAAACATTTGGTAGTAATCTGGTTAATCAAATTCAGCAACTGCAACTAGGGAGTGAGACTAATTCCAATGAGTATGAATGGGATAGCCACTCTGAGCTATCTTGTGATGAAAAAGGTATCGATGTCGTCCATGAGTATGACCCAACCCATGCAAATGAGAGACAAAGTCCAAGGGCTAGACTGCTAGAGTTCGTCCCGCATAATAACGATAGTGAAAGTTGTGAGGATAGAATGATACCCCCCTTGACGGATCTGCTAATAGAGAGTACCATCATAGACTTTGTTCGTACTTTTAACAACTCTATCCTAACCATCAACACCATCAAACTGGACCAACCCAATGACCCCTTACCTTTGGTGCACCCCGAACTCATAGATTGGGATTTACAAGGTACTACCCTTGAGCTCGATACCTTTGAGAACAATGAAGCCATCATAGATTATCTTGAGTTTAGAGATCATATACCCGTAGGAGACCACAGGGCTGGCTATGCTATAGAACTCAACAAAAAGGCCTATTTTAGAGAGAGTGCCAAGCCTTTTAGTCTCAAAAATGTCAAAATAAAAGAAAGATCTAATGGTGAAAACCATTCTATGGTAGTATTAGATCATGAAAAAAGTAAAAATATAGATGTATCCAATGGTGAAAACCTCTCTGAGGTGCCGAAGGATGGAAGGCTTGACCCTCTACTCAATCTTACACATCAGGAGAGATCTTCAATCTTGATAGAACCAACAGAATCGATCAATGTTAGCACATGTGATAATCACAAAATGATCCACATGACACAGTCTTTAACAGAACAAGAAAAGCCAGCATTTATCTACTTCTTCAAGAGAAAACAAATCAACTTTGCATGGACATATGCAGACATGCCAGGGCTAGATTTGAATCTCATAATGCATCATTTATCCTTAGCTCTAGGAGCTAAACCAGTAAAGCAAAAACTCAGAAAGATGCACCCACACGTTGCCCTCATGGTGAAAGAAGAGCTAAGAAACTATTAGATGTCAGATTGATCAGACCTATAGACTATCATGAATGGGTTTCAAACATAGTACCAGTTGCCAAACCAGATGGTAGAGTCTAAATATGTAATGACTTCAGGGACTTGAACAAAGCTTGTCCGAAAGATGATTTCCCCCTACCAAACATTGACATGATTGTAGATATCACGGCAAGGCACACCATGCTGTCACTAATGGATGGTTTTTCTGGATATAACCAAATAAAAATTGCACCTGAAGACCAACACAAGACTGCGTTCACATGTCCTTTGGCCTATTGTTTGTGTGTCATGCCATTTGGTTTGAGGAATGCTGGCGCAACATATCAGAGAGCTATGACCACAATCTTCTATGACATGATGCACACTATAATGGAAGACTATGTTGATGATATTCTGGCAAAATCACTCACAAGAGAAGGACATCTGGTAGTACTGGACAAAATCTTCAAAAGACTGGAACAATTTAATGTGCACCTCAATCCAAAGAAGTGCGTGTTTGGAGTTACCTCAGGTAAGCTACTTGGATACATAGTGTCCGCCAATGGAATCAAAGTTGACCCAGCTAAAGTGAAGGCCATCATGGAAATGCCACCTCCTAAGAATCTCACTCAGCTAAGGTCCCTATAGGGAAAACTACAATCTATCAGAAGGGTCATTTCTTAATTGGCAGACAAGTTCCACCCATTTTCCCACCTCCTACATAAGAATGTCCCTTTCAAATGGAATGATTCATGTGAACAGGCATTTCAGTAGTTAAAAGAATATCTCATGAAACCACCTGTATTGATGCCACCTATTCAGGGAAAATCTCTGCTACTGTATATCTCAGCTACACCAACAGCTTTAGGAGCTCTCCTCGTACAACAAAATTATGAAGGGAAAGAACAAGCAATCTACTATATTAGTCAAACACTTGTTGGATATGAACTGCAATACACACCAATCGAAAGAGCATGTCTCACTGTGGTCTTCACGTCACAAAAGTGGAGACATTACATGTTGTCACATTTGGTTGAACTAATAGCAAAGATTGATCCACTCAAGTATTTACTCAACAAAGCAGCCCTAACAGGTAGACTGTCCAAATGGGTCATGCTTCTCAGCGAATTTGACATTGAATATGTAGACAGGGAAGTAATAAAAGGCCAAGTACTTTAAGATCAATTGGAAGATGCACCTCTAATGGACGATAACCCTTTGAGCTTTGAATTTCTAGATGAGTCTATCTTCCACATAAACACAACAACCTGGAAAATGTACTTCAATGGCTCATATACTCAGCATGGATCAGGAGCAGGTATCATGTTGATCACCCCTAGTAGCGACACCATTCCTAAATCATACACATTACTCTTTCCCTACATTAACAATGTGGGAGAGTATGAAGCCCTAGTCATTGGCATCAAGATAGCAGTTGAATGGAATATCCAAGAACTTCAGGTGTATGGTGACTCACAACTGATCATCAATCAAGTAAATGACGACTACCAGACAAAAGATGAGAAATTAATCCCTTACAAACGGATGGTAGATGACTCCAAAGAATATTTTGTCAAGATCTCTTTTCAGTAGATACCAAGGATTGAGAACACAGCTGCAGACGTCATGGCAATGATTACATCTCTCCTTGATATTCCAAATAATCAATCACGTTATGAGTTCCTGGTAGAGCCAGTATCCTATCCTGCATATGACACCCCTGAATCCCATATCATTTGCCACATTGTTGGAGCCGATTCCCCCCTCTATGGAAAAATATTTGCCTATCTTAAAGAGAATACCCTCCCACCTGATCTCTATAGTAACCAAAAATGAACCTTTATCCGTCAAGCATCTTGGTATGCCATTGTCGCCAATACCCTATATCGCAGAGGTCTCGATGATACTCTCCTTAGATGTCTCGATAGTGAGGAATATCAAACCGCCCTGAGTGAAGTACATGACGGTATATGCAGGACCCACTCTAGTGGCCCTACCCTAGAAAAGAAACTCATATGCATGGGCTACTACTGGCCAACCATGGAACATGATTCCTATCATTTTGTAAAGAAGTGCAAAAAGTGCCAAATCCATGGGAACCTGATACATGCACCAGCACAGGAACTACAGCCATTAACGACTCCTTGGCCTTTCTGTCAGTGGGGACTTGACTTAGTGGGCAAGATTCACTCTTCTTCATCCAATAGCCATAAATTCATAATCACTACCACTGAGTACTTTACAAAGTGGATTGAAGCCGTGCTCTTAGCCAACATCACAGGCAAATAGATTGCCTCCTTTATCTTGAACTATATAATTTGTCGTTATGGTGTCCCTTCGTCCATTGTCATGGATAATGGACGACCTTTCAAAAATCAAGATGTCAGGGAACTATGCGATAAATTCCATATCTAGCACTTCTTTTCAACCCCTACTACCCCCAAGGCAATGGTCAGGTGGAGGCATCAAATACAACCATTTTGAAATCCCAAAGAAGACTGTCAATGACGCCGGCTGTGATTGGCATGTCCAACTAAATCTCGTGTTGTGGGCCTATCGGACAAGCATCCACACACCCACAGGTGCAACACCATACTCCCTAGTCTACGGATCTGAAGCAATCTTGCCCATTGAAGTTGAGATCCCATCCTTGTGAGTTTCGTTAAAAGGCCTCATATTTGATGAAGAGTACAGAGTGTCCAGACTTCAAGAGTTAGAGCTGCTCGAAGAGAGAAGGCAACAAGCCTTTAACCACCTAAAAGCTTATCAACAACAGATGTCCAGAAGCTATAACCATAGGGTAAAACCCTAAGTATTCCAAGTTGGTGATCTAGTCCTAAGAGAAAACCCCAGAAATCAGCAAGATCGAGAAAAGAAAGGCAAGTTTGAACCCAACTGGCTGGGTCCCTATGTCATCATTGTAGCTTATGGGTCAGGAGAATATCAATTGGCTACATCTAAAGGTGAACTATTTGATGATCCTATCAATAGCATGCATCTTCCCAAGTTGTATACCTAACAACCCTAATGTAAGGGAGTCCTTAAAAATTCAAAATGCAAAAAAAATTGAAAAAGTGATAAAAAACAAACAAAAAAATAAAAAAAATAGAAAAATAACAAAAAAATCATCCTTTGGTGAAAACCTGGGAAATAGGCACCTGGGATAGGTACCATGATAAAAACCTGGCAAACAAGCGTCATGTGTACTTTTGGCATTCATGCAAATAAAAGCAAGTGGTGAAAACCTGGTAAACAGTTGCTATCTGCGACAAACCATTTCCTCCATTTGTTGTGACCTCATGTCTCTTGTGTCCATCACATCATTCATCTTGAACTAGTCCTTTGAACCATTATCAAACTACGTCACATCTGAGTTATCACGTAGACAAGGCCATTCTCAATGCACCCTCGAGGCTTTGCTTCCCTCTGCTCCACTTCTTTCCTCTCCTTTCCTTTGAGTGTTATCTATCTTGCTGTCCATACCGTTTCTGCACCTTTGCCATCGCCTAGGTCTTAGGTCCATCAGGTTCACCCCGAACTATGTTGTCTCTGTGTCGTCACGTAGGCAAGGCCATTTAGCAATGAGCCCCTAAGGCACTAAGTTAGTCCCTTAGGGTCTATCTCTCCATGTCTATTTGTCATATCACCCATAATAAGTCAATCCTTTGTCTAAACTGGGGGCAACTCCTCAACCTGGTTGCAGGTTTGGATTCATGAATGCCACATGTCCTAAGAGGATACCAATAAGGATTGTGATACCTTTCACTAGACAAGCACGCATAGCAAAGCAAGCTTCCCAAAAATAAAAAATCTTGGCGCAAAACATCAACCTATCCAAAGCAAAGTAGAGAACCATACCGAAACACTCAAACTGGCTCTATATCAATTATGGCAAAAAGACACATCTAATGCAAGAATGTTTTGTGAACAGGTTAACTTACAAAGTCTTAAATTTTTGTCATTATGTCTTCCTATGCTACTCAAGGATGCCAAAAGCTAGAGATGCCATGATGGGGGCATAATCTTTTTCTTTGTCTGCTGTTTGTGGATTAAACTTTAGTAATGTGACAACTTTTGTCTAACGACATGATTAGCAAAAGATCATTGAAGACTTCAGAGGTCCGAACATCAAAAGGGGCAATCCATGTCTGTTGAAACGCAAGAAGTACCCAGGTCATCTAGATTCAAGTTTGACTAGATGCTTGTATCAAATTGCTATATCAAAATCCATGTAAGGAATACTCAGGTCATCTCGGTTTAATTATACTTAGATGTTTGTATTTTCTTACAACATTTTAAAAAGTTAAAAGAAACAAAAAGAACCCAATGATGAAAGCAAAACACTTGCAATATCAAGATGACAATCCACATCCATCCCGTATCCAAAAATCCATATCAACCATGCAATAAGAAAATCCTATAGTATATCAAATGAAAGCCTGTTTTTCTTCATTTCTTCTCTTCCACATCTATATCATCTCTGTGTTGATTAAGTACATTTGGACATATAAAAAACATAGCATAGGTAGCATATCATATCACATGAGATAGTCATTCACATGATTAAATCATTTGCATACATAATAAGTGCATTAGGTCATCCACATACATTTGCATCTGCATATCATATCAACAATTAAAAAAACATAGACAGATACATATAGAGCTGCATAATCATATCCATAACATTTTACATTTGCATTTACATATCAAATCATCCTACAATCCATCTGGTATGCATCACATATACAAAACATCATAAGATAGATTGCATCCATAACATCTCAACATAGAACATATGCATGTAGAACATCAATAACTGCATCATCGTATAAAGAATAAAAACATGTCCAAATGTGCAACATATAAAAATATCTGTCCAATCTCTTAGAGTCATATCGTAAAGTGTATACAAAGTACAACAAGATAGTGATACATGTCTTGGGGTAAAACTAGTACATATACAGGCTATCTCAGCCATCAAAAATGTGTACTTCAGATCAAAAATTGGTACAAGTGTCCAAGTCTGGCTAACCCTGCTACCGTGGAGACTGCTCCCTGCGCTACCCTCTCCTCTGTCTCCCATTGACTGCTGAGGGCCCCTCACTGATGCCATGGATCGGGATCCACCTGCCCTCTGAGATGCCTCAGACTGACTCTTGTAGCTAGGCGCACATTGATCCACTAACATTGCCCTGTGGCATAACCCTCTGTAATACTAAGCTTGAGCCTGCGCTTTGGCAATCTCACTCTGAACTTGGGCCAACTGTGTCTATGCCTACTGCAACTATGAAACTAGAAAGATAGAAGTACTATTTGTACCCATGGCTGCCACTGCTGCATGCCTCTCTGTTCTCATCACTCGCACACTAGCCAAGCCTGCATCTCTCTCTCTCTAGATATCTCTGATATCCATCCTACATCTACATCTCTCCAAGACTCCACTGCTCTCAGATGGGCCCTCAACTACCTAACCTGACCCTGTAATGCAACCATAGCCTACTGTTATAAATCAGGCTGTGGAGCCTGCCCTACCTGTCCCTGTGCCACCTGTTGTGCTGACACTTGTCCTTGCACCTGCTGCTGTGCCACCTGCTGTGGTGGTGACATCTATCTCTGCGGTGCCACCTACTGTAATGGTACCTGTGCCTACCCTGTAGCCTGCAGTTGCGCAACTGCTTGCTAACCTGAAGGTCCCTCCCCAGATCTCCTCCTCTGTCTCAGTCTGCCACCTCCTCCTCCATCTCCTCCTCCTCCTCCATCTCCTCCATCATCTCCCTGACCTCCTCTCCCCCTCCTTCATCCCCTCCTCCTCCTGCCAGCTCCACCCTCATCATCTGAATCCTCCTCGTCTATATGAGGAGCCAACTCTCGAGGTCCTAAATATCTAGGAAATGGATGAGCGGCGAACGACTCCTCATAGTCGAGTGTCATACCCACATCTACTATATCCCTCCTCACAGACTAGGCTGCATGAGGAATTTGTTGAAAGTCTGCTAAAGCCTCCTCATATGATGCCACGGGATCCCACTTGTATCTCTCTGCATGGGTCCTCGCGAATCATGCCTGCCCCTATGGCCTGCCCTGTACTTGGCCAAACTGCCTCTATACTCTTCTCACAATCTGTCGCTCCAGTATGTACCTCATCCTGTGAATGAGCCACCTAGTTTGGAAACAGTAGGGCAACTCATCAGCCTCATCCTCCCATACCTCGCAGTCTAGGTATGGATGCCACATAACCAGATCCACATTATCCAGCACATGTCTCCAATACTTGAGCTTTCCCAGCTTGTGCTGGGAAATCACACCTGCATAACCATAGTTGTAGGGCTCACCCCTCTGCCTGTGAAAAAGACATATCGGCCGTGTAATAGCTATGTGCTCCCATTACCAAAACTATAAAAGAGACACACCTGCTGACAAGCTAGCCCCTCTGTGATACATAACCTAGTGCATATCCCTATATAAGTGTGCTAGGATACACACACCCCATGCATACTGAGTCCCGTCGGTGATCATGCTCTCTAGTACCCTCCCCCAACTAGTCGGAAACCCATGTGACCTCCTATCAGGGCATACTATGTCGTTGATCAGTCCCATCACTATCCCAGGGAAGTAGTCATAGTCGTCATGAATGTCATGCCATGAAATCACCTGCTCCACCAACTCTGGGTCATCAAACACCCATCTGCACTCAGCCAATCTAGCGTCACGCTGTGACTCATACTCTACCAACTCTCCTTGAATAGGGAGGTGCAAAATCTTGTACACGTCCTCTAAACTATTCGCCATCTCCCTTGTCAGTAGATGGAATTTTCCATCCTCACCGTGGAATCACTCCACCGCTGTAGTCAACAACCCATGGTTCACACGAAGCTCAAGCATGAAACAAATATAATGCAAACCCATCGCACCAAGAGCCTCACGGTTAACCTCTATCAACATGTATCGATGCAATAACGACAAAGGGAACTGCTCTCATGACATCAGGGTATCTTGGATATCCTCCTGCAATCAAGCAAAGCATAACGTCAAAGATATCCATATCCAAGTCAACCTACTCAAAGTAGTCAAACTATCCTATCATTGACTTAGCATATCAAATTAATCAAAACAACATATCATCTCTTGACTAGATTCTCGACAATCTCAGAGATTGCTTATCAATTGACGCATCGATCAAGGTGCCAATTGGGTTAATTTCGTTAAGTCAACTAATTTTCCTAGTGCAAATGCACCAATCCAGGTGGCAAATGCACCAATCCATATCATATGCGCCGCTTCACCGTGAATGCGCCAATCCTTGACGTGTATGCACCGTTCTAGCATATGCTCCACTTCTTGTGTCATATGTGCCATTCCACAATGGATGTGCCAACTCATAGCCTATATGCGCCATAAGATCTCTCATATGTGTAACTTAGAAGCATATGCGCCATTTTAGAGAGCATATGCACCGAACGGTAGTTCGGCGCATCTGTCATAACTTTTTTCCCTAAGCATTTATTAACCTAATAAATCACTTTTAGCAAGTTTTGACAAACTACATACCGGTGGTCCTACCTCAGCTAGCCGATTGAACTGTTGGACTCGCTCAAACTAGTGCTCCTCGCATGGAATATCCATCTCTCTGTCAACTGTTCTAGCTCCCATACTCTCCTAAGCTCTCAGAGACCAATCAACTAAGGACAAGTGTGCAAATGAATAGAACTTGTGGACCCGGCTCCTATATATAGCAAGTGAACCATAGCTGACTGTGTGACAACTGTGACTACTTCCCATATCTATTCCTCCAAACCATATCCTGATTTTCTCCATCCTAACATGCTTTTCACCTTCTTCTTCATGAGATTGTCCGTCTCATGCTTTCTATCGTCTTCCCGTCTAATCTCCCGAGGGGGCATCTTGTCATTAAACTTGTACTAGGGGCAAACTGGGGCATGTATCATTGTCAAAAATTCTTATTCTTTGAAACAATGTGATAAAACTCATTGCATCAAAGAGGGGCAAAATGTATACTCCTAAAAATGACATGACTGTACTTAAATAAATATTTTAAATATTTATTTCATCTTTATATTCCTCTATCAATAAATAAATAAATTTATTTATTTATTTGATTCACTTTCTCCCATTTAATTAAATAAATTACATTTAATTAATTAATTAATTTCATCTACATCAACTTTATTCCTCTAAATAATTAAATAATTTTAATTATTTAATTAAATCTTTTATTCTTCCAAATTTAAATAAAATGCAATTTTATTTAAATTAAATCTTAAATCTCCAAAAAAATAAATAAATAAATATTTTATTTATTCTTCCAAATTATCTACAAGTAATTAAATAAACTTATTTATTTAATTATGCTTTCTTATCTTCTAAAAAATCTTCAATATCTTCTAAAAATGAATTCTTCTTGTCATACAAAAGCAAAAGATGAGTTAACTGATTTAAAGCAAATTTATTTTATCAACAAAGCTCTTAAATTAGAAAAATTTATTCTAATTTAAGAAATAAAAACTCATCCTCATCAAGAAAGTAGTTAACTCAACAAAGCTTCTTTTTGAATGACACATGTCCTTCTATTTGCGCACGTTGTCTCGAACATCCTCCTCCATTGATCTTCTCATTTCTTCTCCACCATTGATCTTCCCTCACACAACTCTATAAATACAACCCTCTCCTTCTTCATTTGATATCCATCATTTGAGTAAACTTATGCTGCAGGAACTATAGCGCGCCATTGACACCCATTTTCATACGATTCATCATCCATCCATTTCATTGTGTGTTGAAGCTCTTCTTTAACACACCAAGTATCCTAGCCATTTCTCCTTGTCATCTTGAGGAATCAAAGCAAGGAAGAGAGCTTCCTGAGGGCCATCTTCATCACTGAAAGATCAAGAAAGAATAGGCAAGCAATGGAAGTCGCAAGGTAAAAGGTTGTGAGTATCTCTCTTCTTTACTTTAAATCTCCTTTTATCTTCATATTCCATTGATGTTTGGGTTTTTATTATTCATTTGATTATTCCCATTTTTACCCTTACAGTAATCATAGAGAGTCATGCAAAGGTTAGTGAAGGAATCATAATGCATCAACAAGATTTTGTCATGGATGTGAGGTTGTAAATTTGCAATGAAAATTCTTTGTACATCAGCACTAGAATAGAATATTGAATTTGTGAAAAGAGGTTTTGATAACACCCCATGAAATCTATTACTTTCTCCTTTATTCCTTGTTTACAATGGACCAAATCAGTCAAAGAGAATTGAGGTCCAATGTTTGCTTGAAAGTGTTGAAGAAATTTTTTGATTAATTGTGAAAAAGAAGTGATTGAATTAGGAGGCAATGAGAAAAACCAACCCAAGGCTGAGTCTTTGAGTGACCTAGGAAAGAGTTTAGCCATTATTGCATCTTTGAAGAAGAAATCACTACACATAGTTGTAAAGGCTGCCATATGGTTGTCAGGGTCTCCCTTCTTATTATACTTCTCAAAGCTAGGGGGTTCAAACTTCTTAGGAAATTTAGCTCTTAGGATTGGATAAGTAATGGGCTAAGAATATAATGTGATGTCATAACAAGTTTCAAGAGACTTTGGTTTATGTTTGTTAACCATTATTAGATGGAATTCATATTTTGCAAAAGCTGGTTGATGATAGGGTTTGAAGGTGAACTAGGTTGAGATTGGTATGAATGAATAGGGTTAAACATAGGTTACAACATTGTATGATTGGCTTTTTTGGAAAGTTATATTAGGATTAGTTTGATTTGATGTAGGTAGGGTGACTGTTAGTAGGATACATCACATAGAGCAGAGCCGATCGGAAGCTAGCACATACATTATGCAGAGTTTGGAGCTGAATATGATGCTAGAAGGCACATCCCTAGATACAATAGATACAATATATATAGATATAGGATATGATGATATAGGATATGGTAGGTGATAGATGATGATATGAGAATGACATAGAAGTCATGTATGTATATGGATGTGGTAGAGACTTAGACCTACCAGAGGATGGATGTATGATGTTTGATTACTATTTATATATATCTATATGGAGATCTACCAGTACCAGATAACTCTATGTTGTCTTATTGGTATGATATGTTTATGATACTCTACATATGTTATTCTTTGTGCTTTGCTATCAATCTCTAACTACTTGATCGGGGTATAAATTGACTACAAAGACTTGGCTGAGGACCGGATCTTCATACCGGTATCCCTCTCTATTTCTTGCCAACATTTGGTTCCATTGCCGGGACCCTGGAAGAGGGTAGTTAAATATTAAAGGGGCAAAACATTAAAAGGAGTAGCACGGAGTACCAAAAAGAAAAGAAGGCTAGGTTGGCAGAGAAAATTTCTAATTTGCAGAGAAATTTTGGTCTCCTTAAGTTCCTACCTTTGTGAGAGGGGGGCAAGCACTTAAGGGGATGGCAAGTGGAAATGGGGTAGGATCTACAAGGATCTTTCAAATGACGTGACTCTTCAAACAAGGCTACCATGGGATATAAAAGGACTAATGGAACACTAAATCAAGAAAACTCAAGGTGAAAGGGGAGAAGCAGAAGAAAAGAGAGATCGATAAAGACATTGAAACCAGAATGGAGATAAACAGGGAAGAAAGAATGAAGCAAACTTAGGAATGACAGGAATGTTACAACAGAAGGATGGAAAGGACACAAGAGACTGGAAAAATGATGACAACAAAAGTTGCAGAAGGAAAGGAGGAACAATTTTTTGAGCGCACCATGGAGGGTGTTGTTGGAAGGGAAGAAGAAGACAAGCACATCATGAAGGATGTTATTGAGTGTGGCAATGTGGCTGTTACTGGAGAAAGGGGATTATAAGGAGAGGAAAGAGAGTGCGTCATGGAGGATACTGCTGACTGCACCACTATGGGTGTTTCTAGAGAGGAAATTAGAAGGGAAAATGAAGAAAGAGGTGAATTAGGGTTTATGCCACAGACTATCAAAAAACCTAAATTTATACTAGAAATTTTGAAGACGGATGAGGAATATAGAGGGGCTAATTTGATGAAGCATAAAGGAGATAAGAGGAGGATAAGATGTGGTTAACATTGAGAGGAGTTCTAAGGATTTTAGAAGGTTATTTCAATCATCACTGGATGCCAACATGATGTTGTTCACAAATAGAAGAGTATCCCTTAATTTGAAGAGATACTATGAAGTGTTTGACTTCATAGGCACCTTGTGGAATGAAGCATTGAAGTGGTATAGGAAGACCTATCCAAACAATGATAAGGAATGGGATAAAATCAAGAAACTATTCTTGGAGAATTTTGGAGTTCCAGATATTCCTATAGAAGGGGTCAGTAAGATGAGAGATTTGATACAGTTGGACAAAGAATCAATAAAGGACTTTGATAAAAGATTTAAGGAGACAACTAGGAAGTTGGAAGAACCACTGGCTAAGAAGCAAAAGATAGAATGGTTCATTTTTAGAATAAACGTTGACATAAGATTAGCCCTGGATGAAAGAACATTTGAAACATATGTAGAAGCAGTTAAACTAGCCTACCAGATAGAGTCTCAATCCTAGCATAGACAAGACAAGATGAAGGAGAACCTAGAACTAGAGAAATTGAACTTGGAACTAGAGGAATTAAAGCTAAGACAAGAGATTTTGGCCAAGCAGGAGGAGAGTACACAGAAGCAAAGGCCTAATATTTGGTGCTCATACTATACAAGGGAAGGTCAATTGAGAAATTAGTACCCTAGAATAAATGATGAAAGACAAGTGGCTACAATGTGTTAGATTTTGTTATGAAATCACAACCCAAAATCTAGAAAGCTAAAGGCAAGCACAAAGAGAAGATTACAAAACAAAGATCATATCAGAATAGTTTGAATAGATTGCTGACAAAATAGAAAATAATAGCATGGAAATTACCAAATACAAGCTAGGTAGTGAGTTTAAATAGACTAGAGAGAGGGGGAGAGGTGGCAACACCAACCAATAAGAAGCAACCATCTATCAGACTAAAAATAGCAAAAGCATCTTCCCAAGATAGCTAATGGATGCTCATAGGAAGGTGACACCTCATAAGCTACTCACCTAATTAAACTAACTTTATTAACCTAATAAAGCTTAATAATATGTGTAAGAAAAACCTTATGAAAAGCAAAAAAAAACCTACACTAACACCCCCCTTAAGCGTAGCTTAGGTGGGTGAAAAGATGGGTCCTGAAAAATGAAGCTTGATGAGGTACCCATGTACAATGATATCCCCCCAAAAGAGAAGAAGTCCCCCCCAAAAAAAAGGAATATAAGACTCCTCCCATAAATAGAGAGAGAACACCCCCCATAATAGAGAGAGAGAATAGAAGGACTAAGAAGCTCCCGAAGTGAAGCAAATGTGTGAATGGTGGATGCTCGGAACTGGATGGAGAAGATGATCCATGCTCGCTAAACAACATTTTTCCCCTTGGGAAGAAACAAAACCAAAGGTGTATGAAGAATTTCTTCCCATTCCTTAAAGGAATATGAAGGAAGAAAGCTCAAGATGTATGAAATCTCTAAAAATTGCTCACATGTCTCCATGTCGATGCTGAAGGATGCCATGACCAAATTAGGAGAAAGTGACAAACTAGAACCAAGTGGAAACTAAAATAGAATAGGATCCAAAGATGAAGGTATCTCCTCTAAAGACAAGGATGCCTCCTGCTTAATGATCTCTAAGCCAATGCCAAACTGTGACAAATACTGATATGGATCAGGTACCATAGAAGATGCTAATACTTCTGCAAAGGATGTCAACATGAATGATGATTGAGTCAGATGTGTGGACTCATGAGTATCTACAAAAACTATTACTGTAGAAGCAAATATAGGCAAAGAAGGAATAGGAGGGTCTGAATGTGCCCTTGAAACATATGAAGAAGAATCAACTCCATCAAAGAGAAGATGAATGCAATCAATAGTGTCTCCAAAATATGCAATGTGGGACTCTAGAAACAAAGATGAGATGTCTGGTAGGAATATGTCCCAATCAACTATCTGTAGAAGATCAATGTGAGCCTCATGTATCACTGAAATGCTGACATCTAAAGAAATAGGAGGAGGAGAAGAAATACAAGGTTCAAGAATTGGAGTGGACGTGAAAATACCCAGGTTCAAGTAACCAAAATTCTCCTCAAAATCAAATGTCACACAAGGAGTGTGATCAATAGCCAAAGGATCCGAGCCATCATCAAGTGCAAAGTCTAAAAAAGAGAATAACCAAGATGCATGATCAAGCATCCCAGTAGCAACAATCTCTCCACTCTCCAAGTCTTGAATGACAACTGAACCAGGTGTAAATTCCAGTCTTCCCTACTCCACCATGGGTAAATGGAAAGAGGATTGTTTATCAAATGAGGTACACACAAAACATCATTAAAGGTGCCATTCCCAATATCAACAGATCCCCTTCCAATTACATTCATGTAAGTATTGTTTCCCATCAGAATAGGTAGCATAACACAATGCTCAAAAGAAGAGAACATGGACTGTGAAGAATCCATATGGTGAGAAGCTCCAGAATCGAGAAGCCATCTCCTCAATACAAGACCTGTAGAAGCACAAAGAGCTTTACCCTTAATTTTTGTGACTTAGAAGAAAAAATTGCATGGCCATTTTCCTTATTAGATCCTAATTGTTTGGAATGTGAAGAAGAAGAAGAAGAAGATGAAGAAGAAGACTCAAACATTCTAGAAGGTAGCCTGATATTGTTCTTCTTAAGAAGATATTTTAGTTCATCAATATCCTTCTTATAACAAGAATGTTCTTCATGTCTAGTCCTCTTGCAATATGTACAAGTAGATTTCTCCTTCTTAGATGAGTCCTCTTTTGAAGAGGATTTGTTCTATTCTTGATCTGTATGTGGATTTTTTCTTAGATTTCTTTTGTTTCTTGTCAGAAGGACCTAACTCTTTCTATCCCTTAGGCTAACTAGCCAATAAGCCCTGAGTTTGTGATGGATTAATGATAGCCATAGAAGGAAGCTTCTGTTCATGCATTAACATCTCAGAAAAAGATGCAAATGAAGGCATAATATATGTAGCTCCCATAGTTAGCCTATGAGTGTGAAAGCTAGAAACAAAAGCAACAAATTCAGGACCAAGTTTGTTCAATACATTATAGATTAACTAAATGTCCTTTTTCTCAATACCACATGCTTTACATTGTGTTCTCAAATCATTAACCTTAGTTATATAATCTTGGATGTTGCCAAAGTTCTTAGGATCAAGGATCATCAAATCATTGTCAATCTGATAGCCTCTAACTTCATCAGTTGTACCATACAATGTTTTCAATTTTCCCCAAGCATCATGTGAATTTTTGTATGCTTCAATTTGAAACAAAATATCAAGGGAAACAAGGCTATGGAGACATCCAAGAGATTTTGTATGTTCAAGCATCCATTTTATCTTTTCCTTATCATCTGTGGGTACAGTTACCTTTTGGTCAACATATGGAGTATACCTAAGTTGCATTAAGGCATTCCTTGCATGTTGATGCCATGTTACATAATTGTAAGGTGTTAACAAAGGAACCTTAGAATGATCCATGTGAAGGAAAAGAAGAGCACAAGTAACTAGATCAAAACCACACCAAGAGATCCCCCCTTTTCACTCAATCAAGAATCCCCCCAACAAAATTGATTTGACACTTTATAGATCAATGCATTTACAATGTTGGAGTTGAGTTTTCCAGAGTTCTATAATGTCCAAAATGGACCCAAATACTGAAAGTATAGAAATATCTTAGAATCAAAACCTCAAAATAGCACCAATGTGTAGTGCTTAGAAAAATATCAACTTAAAAAAAAAGAATGACCTCAATCTGATATCATATGTGAAAGTTATAGCCGTTTGAAGTTCTAAAAACTGAAATTGCATGTCAAATTTGATGAGAAAATAGAATTTATGAAAAAATGGGATCACCTGAGAAAAAAATGGTCACACCACTAAGAAGATCATGAAATTCTACCCTTTTAAAAAAAATTGCATTGAAAATACCTCTGTATGACTGAGAATGGGCCTCTCGAAGTTCAGGTACAAAACTAAAAACTGCAATGGTGAGGGGATCTGTTGTAGCTTTTCAATTTCATTTCTACAAAATATATAAGCTACATGTAAAAAGCAACAGATACCAAGATGGTTTTTCAATGCTGCAAACAAAACCCAAAAGGAGTTTTTCTTTCTGATGTATAAAAGATGTTGATCTAATGTAAAAAAATGCTTTTAGCAACAAAAAATGACCCCAGAAATCAAAAAATGGCATGCAAAGACTGAATCAACTACCTAAGAAAAGCAAAGTCATTCTGCAACCTGTAATATTGATTAAAACATAGAATATGCAAGCTGATTGTTAGATTTGAGCTCAAAAAGTCTCCAAGAAGCTCTGGAAGAACCTGCAACACAAAGCCACATACAAAACCCTCCCCCAAAACTGGTATTTCTATCAAGTTTTTCTGATTCTCCAGGTCATCATTAGATGCAAGAGAAGAGCATACTCAACTTTCAAGAGCAACCAAGATCTCAAATCCTAGATCTTCTAAATGACTAACCAAAGGCATTCACCTACTCTAACACCATGTTAGATTTTGTTATGAAATCACAACCCAAAATATAGAAAGCTAAAGGCAAGCACAAAGAGAAGATTGCAAAAAAGAGATCATATCAGAATAGTTTAAATAGATTACTCACAAAATAGAAAATAATAGCATGGAAATTACCAAATACAAGCTAGGTAGTGTGTTTAAATAGACTAGAGAGAGGGGTCAAGGTGGCAACACCAACCAATAAGAAGCAACCATCTATCAGACTAAAGATAGAAAAATCATCTTCCCAAGATAGCTAATGGATGCTCACTTGTAGGAAGGTGACACCTCATAACCTACACACCTAATTAAACTCACTTTATTAACCTAAGCAAGCTTAATATATTGTGTAGGAAAAACCTTGTGAAAAGGAATAAAAAACTTACACTAACACAATGAAGACAGACACCAGAGAAACAACAAAAAGAATAAATTCAGTATATTGTGGATTGTACAGAGAATGGGATGACCATGAAACACTAGACTGTCCTTCATAGGACTTCCAAAGGAAAATAAATATTCACGATGAAGAAGATGAAACATGGTACAGTAACACAAACTCGATGAAGAGAAATAAGATGTCATATGTGAAGGGTATAGTAGAAATAATCTTATATGATGAAGGCTACAAGCAACTGAATTAGAGAAATCAGAGGAATGTCTATGCAATACAAAATTCAAACTCTAGCAGTCCATCCTATGGGAATAGCTATAATAATGATGAGGTCAAGGCTATAAAGGAGGTCAAGGCTATGGAAGAGGTCAAAGAAGGAGAGAGAATGCTACATGTTTTAATTGCAGTAAGCTAGGACACTTTGCTAATGAATGTTGGGGTGAAAGAAAAATACAGTGCTCATTCTATAGCAGTACAGAGCATGACCTATTTTTTTGTGAGAGAGCACAACAATAATTCTGGAATGCACCACCACAATCTAAGAGTGATGAGTTACAGAATCTGAATACACAAAAAGGGGCTAGGATCATAAGAAGGGAACTTAAGGGTCATGGAACAAGAACTTGTCAGAAGAACAATATGGAGGAAACAAACACATCTTCAACTAAATCTACAGAAGAAGAGTATTACCAAAGAAGAAAGTCAAAACATACTAAAAAAGATAGAAGAAGAATGAAGGAGAAAGCTATAGTACTGACAAGACAAGGAACAAATACTAGAAGACATTATACCATTGTAACAAAAGAGGAAGACAGTGAGGAGGAAGAAAAAATTGATTCTACTAAGAAACAACATGAGGAAGTTGTGAAGGAATCTAAACAAACAATAAGGAAGGAGCAAGAAAAGGAGAAACAATACAATTAGTTTTCTACCGAAGAAGTACAAGCTCTCAAGCAGTTAGCCCAATTGAAAAAATAACACAAACTCATTCAGAAACTAAAGCAATTCTCTAAATATTGGAATAAGGAGTAAGGTCAAAAGAGTCAACTCTAGAGGATGGAAATAATAGATAGAGAATGGAAGACAAAGCTACTTATAGTGGATTTTCATATCAATCACAGAAAAGTCTAGAATATCATGATAGATCTGGGAACAAATGATAACATGCTAACAAAGAAGCTTTGGGAGTAGTTGGGAAGACCTAAACCGATAGAGACAACTTACAACATAATCTTGGCATATGGATCCAATATGCAGACAATGGGAACATGGAATCAAGTGGAAGTTAACCTAATGGGGGTCAAACAAGTCTTAGACTTTATTGTTGAAGCCATGAAGGATCAAGGAGAAGCTTTCAATGCACTTTTGGGTTTGAGATGGTTTGTAGATGAAAATGGTATCATAGACTCCTAGAAAGAAATGATATCATTTGCCAATGTGATGCAGAGCATGCAGAAGAAATGTTTGAACAACTTTAAAATCCATTTTCACATAACATCGAACCAAATACATACCTTCTCCCTCTATCGGCAAGACATACTACTGTCAGCCTAACCCACTCCTCATCTTTTGATATCCAATCTTACACCAATGTATACACTTTTCGCTGAGACTTCCACCTTGTTCTCTTTGATATGCTTTCTGTCGGCATAACTCTGCCATTCGCTATGACTTCCAACATCTTCCCCGATGACTCTCATTACTCTGATGTATTCACTTTGCATATACAATGCATGACCTTCTATCGCCGGTATTCCTTTGTATCTCCTCCCATTTTACCTAATATGGCCAATCATTCAATTGTATCTAATTCAATGCATATCAACAATGTACATTCGCTCATACATTTATAACATACAACCTCGATATCCAAATGCAGGATATACACAGAATGATCTCACATACAATTGGGATATACACACACACTGTTTGCAACATACAATTGATGTATACTCACAAATTGCATAACTGACATGCTTTAGCAGTATACACACAAATTGTCTCTTCCCATACATCTGCAGGATAAACATAAAATGTTCCTGACATACAAATGTGATATACTCATAAGATGCATGTTTAATGAAATCACACGATTTTTAAACTGATAACATCCTCAGCAACCTTTATAACCGAACAACACACAGAAAACAACTAATTCCTACCAAACATAAAACAAACTAACAACATGGAGGTCATTCCACTGATTTTGAAGAAATCTTAACCAGTGGAATGACTCCAATCTACATTTTGATAATTAGACCAAAACACCAAAATTTATTTATTCCTCTTCTTCAAAAATATACATACAAATTAATTCTTTTCCCTCGCTGTCTCTCTCGTACTTTTAACAAATACAAACTCAACTATTTAAAAATTCACACATGTTGGCAGTTACAAGATGGAAGGCAAACTACCTACAACCACTTTTGCCAAACGATTACACTACACATCAGTTCGGTTACAAACTTTTAATCTTTTCTTGCCACATATGTCGTTACTCAGCCAACATAACAGTTGGACAAAATAGAAAATGTAAGGGAATATTCAGATTCTTGAGGTGCTCCTGCACCATACAACCAACCAACAAACTTTCCAAGTCCCTTGGAAATGTACCTACAACATAAAACTTCCTTTTTCTTCATCTGGCTGGCTTCATCTTCTTTAGCTTCAAGCTTCAAATCTTCACATCAATGGGCTAGTGACCAACCAACCAACAAAATCAAACTACCATCAACTTCAGAGCATCTTCAGGCTCCTTCTACTCCCATTAGTGGAGTACTTTTTAGGCTGCAACATCAAGTGCTTCTTCAGTCAGGTATCCATCCTTCTCACTGCCTTACCACACAACTCACCAACTCAGCAAACCATCCATCTTACCCAACAGTAGATCCTAGTGATGCAGCTACCACTCTCTCCTCAGTGGCCTCTCTCTACATCCTTCTCCAGCCAAATCTCTATTGGAGAATGGTCATGACAGACCTCCTCTTGTCTTCCCACACACACAAACTCAAAAACCTCCTTCTAGTAGCTAGATGGAACAAGCACCTACAACCAAACAACTTAGCAACACAAAATAATGGTCACCAATGCAATTCTTCAGCTTTTCTTCAGTTCTTCACCTGCCTTCTCAGTGATAGGAAATAAATACACACCAACCAAATCTTTCTCCAGACCTTTCGCTAGCTCTGATACCAATTTGATGCAGAGCGTGTAGAAGAAACATTTGAACAGCTTTAAAATCCCTTTCACATAACATCAAACCAACTACATACCTTCTTCCTCTATCAGCAAGACATACTACTGTCAGCCTAACCTACTCCTCATCTTCTGATATCCAATCTTACACCGATGTATACACTTTTCGCTGAGACTTCCGCCTTGTTCTCTCTGATATGCTTTCTATCGGCATAACTCTACCGTTCGCTGTGACTTCCAACATCTTCCGTGATGACTCTCATTACTCTGATGTATTCACTTTGAATATATAATGCATGACCTTCTATTGCTAGTATTCCTTTGTATCTCCTCCCGTTTTACCTGATACAGCCGGTCATTCAATTGTATCTAATTCAATGCATATCAACAATGTACATTCGCTCATACATTTATAACATACAACCCCGATATCCAAATGCAGGATATACACAGAATGATCTAACATACAACTAGGATATACACACACACTATCTGTGACATACAATTGACGTATACTCACAAATTACATAACCGACATGCTTTAGCAGTATACACACAAATTGTCTCTTCCCATACATCTATGGGATACACATAAAATGTTCCTGACATACAAATGTGATATACTCATAAGATGCATGTTTAATGAAATCACATGATTTTTAAACCGATAACCTCCTCAGCAACCTCAGTAACTGAACAACACACAGAAAACAACTAATTCCTACTAAACAGAAAACAAACTAACAACACGGAGGTCATTCCACTGATTTCAAAGAAAACTTAACTAGTGGAATGAATCTAATCTACATTCTGATAATTAGACCAAAACACCAAAATTTATTTATTCCTCTTCTTTAGAAATATACATACAAATTGATTCTTTTCCCTCGCTGTCTCTCTCATACTTTTAACAAATACAGACTCAACTATTTAAAAAATCACACATGTTGGCAGTTACAAGATGGAAGGTGAACCGCCTACAACCACCTTTGCCAAATGATTACACTACACATCAGTTCGGTTACAAAAATTTAATCTTTTCTTGCCACATGTCATTACTCAGCCAACATAACATTTGGACAAAATAGAAAATGTAAGGGAATATTCAGATTCTCGAGGTGCTCCTGCATTACAATGATAACAAGAGTATCCATATTCCTTTGGGATCATCAATGGAGGAAGTATACATAGAAGAAGTCAATCAGCCTGAAGAGAGTGATAAGGATTCAAAGAATATCTACATAATTTCAAGGTTGGATGAAAAAGAAACAACATAAGAGACTAACTCTGAGGGAGAATTGGAGATAGAGGATGATCACTACAACATAGATAGTGAGGAAGTTCTAGAAGCCTGGTTGAGAGAAGAACCAGAACTAAAGACACAAAAATTGGTTGGTTATAGGAGGATATTCATGGTCAGGATTGGAGAGGAAGACATATCGCAATCCTTTGCATTTCATCAAAACTCACCAGAGATCATTTGTGACACATCTAGGCAGAACAAGGAGGCTATATCTCATAATTTCATCAAATGAAGCAAATGAAGAAGATAAATCAACACACCAAGATGACCGAGTTACCGGAGACACAAACAGGATAGTCATAGGCAAAGAGGAAGAAGAAAATGGAAAAGATACAAGGAAAACAATGTGGGCATGTTATTTCAGATGCTAAAACCACCAGATCATAAATCTCCAAAAGAAAGAAACTGATTGTAGAGAGATTCTGCCATTGTACCATAACGTAGTATGGACTAACCACTAATAAGAGGCATAACTCAAAACACAAAAAACAAGGAAATAAGATAACAAAGGAAAAGAATAAAGGGAAGAAAGAAAAATTAGCGTGAAAAAAGGAAGGGTATTTAACCCTAATCAGACATTACAACCTCACTTTGCATTCACACTTTGGCAAATTTGGACCTCTGAGAGAAAACACAGTGGTGAGAAAAGCAATGAAGAGTATAAGAACACAGATAAGTAGAAGATATACAATGGCTACCCCTAAGATGATTGACATCACACACAAGCTGAGGTTGAAGTTCAAGAAATATCCATGGAAAGCCCTAGAAGTCGATAAAGATGATACATTCTTGAATGTGTCGGCAAATGTGGTTTACATAGAGGATGTGAGAAAGTACATTCATAATACCTTGGTGGAGATTGATCACATGAAATTGATGCAAGAGCATCCAATGGTGTAAGGGCAATCTTGCATCACCCAAAAAAAATGACGATTTGTTTTGTGTTCTTTTCAATTTTTGTATTTTCAAGTACCTATTTGCTTGAATAATGATTTAGAACCTTCAAAGTTTCTTAAAGGGCTAAGAATACTAGAACTTACTATTTTTAGTAACCCTATATAGGAGGAGTGATTGGGCCCAAAATTTTCCTGAAATCTTTGGAATAGTCAAATAAAAATTCTTGGTAAATTTCATCCCAAGATCATGTCTGGATTGCAAGATATTAAAGTTTCCATTTTTGAGGTTTCTAAAAAATTTTTAGAATCATATTTGAAGCACTTAGACATCCCTAAATGGCCCAAAATTTTCATAACCCATGAATCAGGTTATATCTTGATAGATCTCTTCAGGAGCTTTCCAACGCATCAAACAGTTCGTCAATTAGACACCTGATTCAAAAGTTATGGCTCCCAGAAGTTGCGCTACCTAGTTTTTTAATTTTAAAATTTTAAAATTATTTCCTAGGTGGGAAAAAGGGATAGTTGGGTTTATTTTGGTGCCCAAATGGGAGTTACGCATTTCAAAGCAAGCTGACATTGGGAAAACTACGCAAAGTGGTGCTTATGTGTATTTATACCCCATTTTTGATAGCTCTAGAGGTAGTGGTCGGAGGAAGTTATTGGCTAGTCCTGCTCATGTGAATAAGGAGATCAGGAGATATTAGAAGGTTTTGTAAGTTAGATATTTATATTCTAAGACAACCCATATTGTTGTAATAAGTGGGCATATGACCCTAGCAATTGTATTTCATATTTTTTTCCCTTTTACAAGCAAGTTTAATGAAGAAATTCTGAATCAGTTTACAGATTGCTTAACTAATCTTTCCTCAAATCTTGTTCTTTTCTATTTGAAATCAATAATTTTTTGTTGTATGTGTTTTGGGTGGAGTCCATCCTCATCAAGTGGTATCAAAGTAAGGGTTCTTGAGTGTGTAGATAGATCACCGACTGTGAGGCAGTTTGCACCAAGACCTGAGGTTGTGGGTTTGCTGTAGAGTTCAAAATGCCTTGATGAAGAAATTGTGGTGGGAGAAATGCTTTGAAAAAAGTGGGTTTTATTGCCCTATAGAGGCAAATCGATGCATTGAAAGAGGATATGCAAAGGGGAAGAGGTCATGGTGGAAGGATTGGTGGAAGATCCTATGGAAGCTGAAATGAAGATCAAAATAAAAGTGAAGAAATAGGCACCAGTCAAAATTAGAAAGGAGATAATGCCTACCACCCCCATTACCAAAATAATGGTGATCAAAGAAGAAGAGGAAGAGGAAGACCTAGGCAAGGACCTAGAAGAGGAGGTTTCAGAGGAACTTGTTTCCAATATGGAGAAGAAGGACATCAAGTCTACGAGTGTCACCAGCATCAAATAAGGACATATAGAAGACCTAAAGGTAATGCATGAGTTGTACATATAGATGAAGATGCATAGTCTGAGCATTCTAAAGATGCTAAAGGAGGGGAAATCCTCATTGTCAGAAGAACCTTGTTAAATGAGGAGAAAGAAGTAGATCAGAGGAAGAGTTTATTCTACACAAGGTGCAAGTGTGAAGGTAAGTGTTGTGATATTATTGTTGACAGTGGAAGAACTGATAATCTTGTCTCATAGGAGATGGTTAACAAGTTGAAGTTGACAAGGAGAAGACATATGCATCCATACTGAATTGCATGGTTGCAGAAGGACCATAGAGCTTTGGTCAATGAGTAGTGTTTAGTCAAGTTCAAGATTGAAGAATACCATGATGAGGTGTTGTGTGACATCATACTGATGGATGCATGTCATATGCTATTGGAAAGGTCATGGTAGTATGATAGGTGTGTTGTATATGATGGCCATGCAAATACCTATACCCTGACAAAGGATGAAGTTCGTGATAAGTTGAAACCCTTGAAGAAAGTGGAAGAAAAGGTATCTAGTACTACCATAATTTTCTTAGTAGATGGTAGGAAATTTTTGGATGGTATGAAGCATGAGCGACATTGCTTTTCATTGATTCCTAATATCAGCCAAGAGAAATGTGAAGATGTATCAATAGAAGTCTCAGATCTATTAGAAGAATTTTAGGACATTATCTCTAATAATGTACCAAAAGGTTTACCACCAGTGAGAAGATAAGTCACCAAATGGATTTGATACCAAGAGCTAGTTTGTCAAATAAGGCAACTGACAGAATGACTTGCATAGAATGAACAGATGAACATACAAGTTCATGAGTTGTTAAGGAAAGGACTAATAAGGGAGAGCCTAAGTCCATGTGCAGTACCTATAATACTAGCACCAAAGAAATATGGAGAGTAGAGAATGTGTATAGACTCTCGAGCCATCAACAAAATTACAATCAAGTACAGATTCCCATTGCCAAGGATGGATGATATTATAGATTGCTTGAGTGGAGCCAAGTACTTTACAAAGATTGATATGAAGAGTGGATATCACCAAATTTGAATAAGAGGAGATGAATACAAGACAACCTTCAAGATGAAGGAGGGCCTATACGAATGGTTAGTCATGCCATTTGGGCTAACCAATGCACCGAGTACATTTATGTGGCTCATGAACAAGGTACTAAAAGAGTTTTTGGGTAAATTTGTCATTATTTATTTAGAGGCTATTTTGATTTTCAGTAAGACTTTGGAGGAGCACTTGATGCATGTTTAAAAAGTTTTTGAGAAGCTGAGGGAAGAAAAGTTGTTGATTAATCTAAATAAATGTAGTTTTGTGAAGGAGTTGGTGTACCTAGGATTTGTTATCTTAGTTGAGGGTCTTAAAATGGATCCAGAGAAGGTGAGGGCTATCATTGAATGGCCTACTCCAAGGAGTACTACAAAGGTACGATCTTTTCATGGTTTGGCAAGTTTTTATAGAAAATTTATCAAGAATATTAGTAGCATTTGTGCACCTCTAAGAAAGACAATGAGAGGGGATGGAAGAGTTTAAATGGACTATAGGAGCAGCCAAGAGTTTTGATACATTGAAGCAGAAAGTCATAGAGCAACCTATTTTGGCACTTCCAGATTTCAACAAGGTATTTTAGGTAGATTGTGATGCTAGTGGCAGTGCTATAGGAGTTGTTTTGAGTCAAGAAGGTAAGCCCATTGCATATTTCAGTGAGAATCTTAATGATGCCAAGAAAAAGTATTATGTTTATGATCAAGAATTTTATGCTATAGTTTAGGATTTGAAGAAATAGAGACATTATTTGTTGCCGAAAGAGTTTGTTTTATATACTAATCATCAGGCTTTGTAGTATCTTAATAGTGAAGGAAAGTTAAATTAGAGGCACATAAAATGGGTTGAGTTTTTGTAGAGTTATACTTTTGTTTTAAAGCATAGGAGTGGGAAGTCCAATAAAGTTGAAGATGCCTTGAGCAAAAGGCAAATTTTATTGATAGAGATGAAGATAGAGGTTGTTGGGTTTGCGGAGGCTTGGAAGGCTTGTTTGGAGCCTGTTACCCTAGATAAGACAAGATGGTTGGAATATATAACTCAAGATGGTATATTATTCAGAGGAAGCTAGTTGTGCATCTCGAGGATTTCCATGAGAGAGAACCTGATTAAGGAGAAGCATAGTGGAGGATTGGTAGGACACTTTGGTCAAGATAAGACCATTGCTCTTGTTAGTGATAATTATTTTTGGCCACAGTTGCATCAAGATGTAAAGAAATTTGTGCAAAGTTGTAGAGTATGCTAGATGGCCAAAGGAGTGAGTCTTCTATACTGGGCTATATCAGCCATTACCTATACTAGAGAGATCGTTGGAGGATATTGACATGGACTTTTTTCTTGGTTTATAGAGGACATAGAGAGGACATGATTCAATATTTGTGGTGGATGACATATTTTCAAAGATGACACATTTCATTCCATGTCAAAAAACTAGTGATGTTGTTCACATTGTAGACTTGTTTTTCAGAGAGGTGGTTAGACTACATGGTCTACCAAGAAGTATAGTTTTAGATAGAGATACTAGTTTATTGGGTATTTTTGGATGACCTTATGGAAGAAGTTGAAGATTGAGTTGAAGTTTAGTTCTGCACATCATCCGTAGACTAATGGATAGATAGAGGTAGTGAATCAAAGTTTGGGCAACTTGCTAAGATGCTTAGTAGGAGATAAGCCCAAGGGATGGTTTTTGATATTACCACAAATAGAGTTTGCTTATAACAATTCTATCAACAAAAGTAGTGGTAAATCCCCATTCCAAATTGTATATGGAAGTAGTCCAAGAAATGCTTCTGAGTTGAGAAAGATAGACAGAGGAGAGAAGAGTAGTGTTGAGGCCAAAGACTTTGCAAAGCACTTGAAGAGATTGCATGAAGAGGTATGATAGCATATTAATAAAATGAATTCTAAGTACAAGGCTAAGGAAGATCAGAAGCAAAAATTTGAGGAATTCAAGGTTGGTGATGAAGTCATGGTTCACCTAAGGAAAGAAAGGTTCCCAATGGGAACATTGTTGGAAAGAGACACTGCTATGTTGGATAATTGAGTGTTGTCATTGATGGTAACAAGGAAATGAACAAGGTTGAAATAGAGTTTGTGGTCTGGTAAGGAAGACTTAGTCATATTGGCAAAGTATTGGAAATGTACAGAGGTAGAGACATAAGAATAGTGTTTGGATTGGCATTGGTCCATAGTTGATGACTAAGGTTTGTGGTTCTGGTATGATGCTCCTAACTCTGAGATGATCTTATATTCAAGGTTTTAGCTTTTTATCAGTTCTGGGAGTATATCTTCAAATGGCCTAAGTCTGGTAGAACATAATACAGTGCTATTTAGAGTAGTACACTCAGTTGTTTTTGGTCCACATTCCTCTAGTGTTGCATATCTAGATATGTAGTTTTGAGGTGTTGTAAAAACTTATATGAAGTCTCTAAATCTAGAGTTGTAAGTTCTGAAGTCCACCGGAAAGATAGTTACAAGCTACTGAGTATCGCTACACTGTTTGACAGAGTTTGACCGTGACAGAGTTTGAGTTCTGATGGTTTGCATTTTTGCCACTAAAGGATATTTTACTTTACAGTTCTAAAGGTATGATTTGTGATGTTTAAGGAGTCTTTGATATGATTTTGAGAAAGTACTATGGTCTACAGTGAAAGATGTCATCTGACAGTTAGATTGAGTCAGTAAAAGTCCGTGTTTGAGGCTGACATGACAGTTTGACTTATGTGTGGTAAGTTCTATTGATTAGAACTTTATCCTAAATGGTTCTATAGTTGGAGCTGACATATGAGAAGGTGTTTCAAATGTTATTTAGGTCCACTATGTATTTTTATGAATGGATTTGGCTGACAAGCTACAAGTTTATTAACTATATGCTTCATCTGAGCATGCTGACCTAATATGAAGATCTTAGTGTTGCAGATATATATAAGGGATCAAATTTAGTGTTTGGTGGGTGTGTGATGTGAATTTGAATGTGTAACATTTGAAGTAAAGCTATTGTGTAAGAATAGGAAAAGAGAGATCTTGCTCCTATGTAAAAGCAGAGCAGTGAAACAGAGTAGTCAGAGATGAAGAGTTTTGAGATAGTATTTATGTGCTTCATTGGAGCTATAACCATGCATGTGTAGATGCAGTTTGAGTAGTTCAACTTGGTAGTGAGCCATTCTTCTTTCTTCTTTCTTTCTCTAGGTAGTGAGCCATTCTTCTTTCTTCTTTCTTTCTCTAGGCAGTGAACCTGTTTAGGCAATGAGCCTTTCTTACAGTGAGCATTTCTCTAGGAAGTGAGCCCTAAGGCAGGGAGCCTTCTTGTAATCCAGTATTGTGCTATACTAATATATTTTGAGCTAACACTCATCATGGTTTTTCCCTTTTTGGGTTTTCCACATAAAAAATCCTGGTGTTCATGTGTTATGTCTTTGTGGTTGCTATTCCTATGTTTATTCTGCTTTCATATTATTAATTTTAGAGATTGGATTAATAAAGTTGTTAAGAAGTGGTTTTGTGGAATACTAATTCACCCCCCCTCTTAGTATTCCTTACTATCAACAATTGGTATCAAATAAAGGTTCCATGGAAGAAGCATAACAGCTTGAGGAAGATCTGGGAGAGTTCACTCATGGCAGCTAGAAGACTTGGAAATTTCTCAAACAATGTTGAACTGGAAACAAATCTTGTTGATCTTAAAAAATCTGAAGCAAAAGTCAGGGATTTGAACGATAACTTACAAGAAGCTGATAAATGCATTTCAAAGTTAAAATAACAAGTCAAGAAATTCAAAGAAAAATATAAAGAAGTTAGCGATCAATTGATATCAGCAAATGAAACCTTGAATGATTTGGAAGCAGAAGTTATAGAAAGAACAAAAGTAGAAGAAGATATGAATTTAATGGTGAAAAGAAAATCAAAAGATTGTGCCAAACTTGAAAAAGAAATTGTAAGTCTAAAAGTAGACTTGGAAAAAGCCAAGACCTATGAAGAAAAGTTCAAGATAAGTATTGTAAAGCTTGATGAAATGATTTCTAGTCAAAGGAGTGCAAATGATAAGCAAGGTTTGGGATTTGAGAAAGGAGAAAGTTGAAATTCTAGTCAAATAAACACTGAGTTAAATAAAAATAGAGGAAACTAGTTCAGAAATCAAAGAAGAAGACCTAGAGGATCTCTGGTCAGACAACCAAATTCTGAAAGGTATCCATCTTTCAATGGCCACTATTTTAATTACAAAAATTTTGGTCATAAATTTACTCAATGTAGAAGTAGAGTAAATCAAAATGTTCCATCATTCTCTGGTCAATATTTCAATTGCAAGAAAATTGGTCACAAATCAAATGAATGCAGAAATCTGGTAAGGAATGGTTCTTACAATGCAAGGAATAGTCAATCATTCAATGGAAAGTGTTTCGCATGCAATAGATTTGGACATATGGCTAATTAGTGCAAATCAAATCCAATCAATAGAAGGAATCAAAGACAAAGGAATGTGGTGTACTACAATTGCAACAAGTATGGACATATTGCAAGAATCTGTAGAAGCAAAAATGTGAAAAAAAACTACCTTACTGAAGAAAGGAATGTTGGCAAGAGACATTGTGTGGCTTCATGAGTGTTGTCATTGATGGCAACAAAGTCCATCTCACACATCTAAAGGACATGGTATGTCTATACCGAAAGTCAAATTGAAGAGTATTTTGGTCCGGTGAGCAAGAACAGAGCATACAACAGGTCTAACAATTAGGTCTGGATCTCTCAAAGGAAGTATCTCAGCAAAGTACGAACTTGGGGAAGTCAAGAGGAGTACTATGATTGATACATTCTAGAGATTGAGCCTCCGGTGATGAAAGAGTGAAAAGATATGAGCACCTAAGTGCTGGGTTCCTGTTTGATAGAGTAGACTAAGGAAGAACTGACCGACAGAGCATCAGACCTTAATCCGGATGAGAAATTGATGGTGATCAAGTTTCTTGAGGGATCATTCATGGTTGGCCATCATGATTGATGACTCCTATAACTTTATTTTTGATATGCATCACTTAGTAAGCATGGATTCAACCGACAGACTAGAGTTTGGAAATATCTTGAGTTTTTCAGATGCTGACAAGAAAGATGTTGAAATCCTTGGTGCAGATATATATACCAGATGGATTTCAATGTGAAGGTGTGTGTGGTGTGTTGCGAAGTGCGAAGAAAAGTAGAGAGTAGTGTGGAAGCAGCAATATAGGTCCGATATGTGACAAAACAACAACACTAAGCAGAGGAATAATGAAGTGCAGTAGATTAGTATATTGAGCTTAACCAGAACTGAACCTTAGCATATGTGGATGCCCCTAATTAGTTCAAACACCTAGTTACATTCTATATACCTTGTAGATAGTGAGCCTCTTGTAGGCAGTGAGCCTCTTATGAGCAGTGTGCTCGGGTAGTGAGCCCTAATTGGCAAGTGCCATTTTGTACTTCTATTCTTTTAACAGAGAATACAATCTTGGGTTAGTCACCCCGTGGTTTTTCCGTTAAAAGGGTTTTCCATGTAAAAATGCTTGTGTTATGTGTGTTGATTTCTTTCTGCTCTCATGTTCATGTATGCTTATATGTTTTTGATACTACACTAATTATTAAAGAAGAAAAGAAAGTCAATTAATTGAAGATAATTGATTTACCCCCCCTCTCAGTTATCAACAATTGGTATCAGAGCTAAGTTCCTCTAGACAGAGCCTAACAGCTTGAGGAAGATCTGGAAATTTCAATGGATATGTATGGTATGAGGGATCAACTTCAGTCTTCCCTAGATGATCTTGAGCAATCTTACTCTGAAGTCAATAACCTGAGAGAAAGACTCAAACAAGTTGATGATTTCATAAATGAACTAAAAGAAAACTGAGTATCTCTATGAAAAAGAGAAAGGAACTTCTTCAACAATTAGCAAGTCAAAGTGAAGCCAATGATACTAATGAAGATTTAAATGGGAAGAACAAGTTATGTGAGAAGCTATCAAAAGAGGTCATTATGGTAAGACATGAAATGGAATCAGGGGTTGTGAAGTTCACCCAAGAAATTGAAGAGAAGAGAAAAATTGAAGATAATCTAAAACAATCTCTCAAGGAAAAGTCAGAAGACTACCACAAAATGGATAGAATAATCAGGCATCTGGAATCTAATCTTGAAGAAGCTAGAGACAATCAAGAACAACTTGAGAATCAGATAGACACTCTTAAAAGGGATGTTCAAACAACAAATGAATACAAAGAGAAATTCAAGATAAGCTTTGCTCAACTTGAAGTTCTTCTTGAAAGCCAAAAGAGGGTAGATGACAAGCAAGACTTGGGGTATGAGAAAGGGAAAAATTCTGGATCTGGTTAGAAGAAATCTGGATTAGGAAATCCAAGGAATAGACCTAGAAGACCTCCGATAAGGCAACCAAATGCTCAAAGATATCCTTCATTCAATGGATACTGCTACATCTGCAACAACTTTGGTCATAAAGCAAATCAGTGCAGAAGAAGAATGAATCAGACTAATTCATCCTTCTCCGGACAGTGTTTTAACTACAAAAGGTATGGTCACAAATCTCATGAGTGTAGAAATATGCAAATAAACAATTCATTCAATGGTAGATGCTTTGTATGGAATAGAATGGGACATATGGCTAATCAATGTAGATCAAGAGGATATTGGTCAAATTTGCAAAGAAATGTTGTTTGCTATAGATCCGGTCATATTGCCAAATTTTGCAGAAGTAAGAATCAAAATAAAAGGGGTCTGGTGCATCATAATCAAAATCAAGACAAAGGAAAAGGAAAGGTGAATGCAGATGAAATTCAAAGGGAAATGAACAAGTTTTGGGTGAAGAGAAGCACATAAAATGTTGAGGATGGATCCGCACCAGAGTTTGGTGCTGATATTCCTTCAGGAAATTGAATAGATGAGCTATGGCTCAGGGGGAGTCACAAAGGAAAACAAATTCCCCCATCCAGTCACTCGGTGCCTGAAATTGGCACATGGAAAGTTGTGGATAAAAGGGTTCTCAGAGAAATATCTAATTAACCCTTGGTAAAAATATGAAAGATCCGCAAGAAGTTTGAAAAGGTCAATCATCCAAAATTGATCCGGTTTGACAGTCATCCGATAAAAGCAGGACTTTCACGGTTAGATCCGATATGATTCAAATTGAAATGTTTGGATATGTGGATTGATGGAATGATTGGAGAAATGGAGATACATTGTCAATCATCACCAAGAATAATTCTAAGTGCAGCACAACGATTCGGAAGGATCTCTCTCAGAATAAGGGAACTGGAATGACTTAAGTTGTGCATTTATTGCAATATGGAATTAGGGTTTGCACAGAAATAAAAGGGTTCTTTTGTTCCTCATTTACACATTTGCATTCGAGAAGAAGTGAGAAGGAGCTCTGCAACAAGATTGTCTCAAACCTCTTGAAGATTAACTGCAAAAGTTGATTCATCCATCAATCTTATCCAGCTCATGTCGTGAACCCTAGAGGCATAAAAAGGTATTTTCACTCTTAAATATCTCTCTCTGAATCTTTTGAAAGATGGTTACTCTGAATGCTGTCAAAATCACTGATAGGCTACGCCTTAATTTCAAGAAACACCCTTACAAATCTCTAGAAGTCAATCCTTTAGGCGCCTTCTCTAGCATTTTGCATGGGGTCTTGCATGTAGAAGATGTTAGGGCATACATTCATGTGAATATTGAGGAATTTGGGGAATCCAAGCTGATGGATATCTATCACAAGCAGTTAATAGATGAATCATTTGAACTCAAACCTCAGTACAATGCTATCTGAGACAAGCATTTTGGACATTGCATCCATTTCCCCTGTTTTGCAGAAGATGAATGGGTCCTGTATGTTCTAAGCAGAGTGCATGACAACTTCATGTGGCTGATGAGACCATTTAAGATCACAAAATATGCCATTAGGGAGGTAACCGGATTGCACTCATCCAGTGGGTTACTTGCTCTCAAATCGGTCAAAAACCAAATTGTAAGTGAGGCTACCAGATCAAAATTTGACAAGAGAGAAATGACAATAGAAGATATCACTGATCCGGATATTAAGTTTGCCTCTATGATAATTGGCTATAAGATATATCACTCCAGCAGGGAGAATTCTATATCTGGAACTACAATTTATACTGTTTATCAGATGCTAAGGGAGAATGCAGATTATGATCTTTGCGAGCTTCTTCTAAGCCAACTGTTGGAAAACCTACAAAAGATCAAGAAGGATAAGAAGAACTCATTCAAGTATGGTGGGCTAATACCATGTTTATTCTTTTACTTTATGAATGAGCTACCCAGACCCAGTGGTTGGGTATGGAAAAATGATAGACCTGTGGCCATACAAATCAGAGACTATATGTGTGGGCTTGGTGATGCCAAGGCACAAAACACAACACTCTTGGGTTACTTCAAAAACTTCCAAGGCATGATGCAGGCTAGAGAGAGAATCCCCTAATCTCTAGTTGAAAAATACAAGGATACAGTGTGCTTCATGGTAGACACTGATCAATGCTTAATGGAGGCAGTGGAATCGAGAATAGTGTGGATTATGCCAATGGGCTATGAGGTTGATGAGAAAATCCTAGAGTTGCATATCCAACACTTGCTAAGTCAGCCCAAGGACCTAGAGACAGAAAGGTTTGGCACCTTTCAAGAATTGAGTGTAAAAATTCATGTTGAACTAAGGCAACCTGAAATAAAGAGAAAAGTTAGGAAGGAAATAGAAGAATTCGCCAAGAGATATGGAATATCAAGGGAGGTAGTTGATGCCAACAGAGACAAGGTGGAAAGGGAAGAGAAAGAAAGGAAAGAAACAGAAAAAGAAAGTGCTCTGGAGCAAGCCCCCTCCTGGACCAGATCCTCCAAAATCTCTGCACCAGCCACCTCTAAGAGTCAAAAAGCCTCAAAACTGGAAGTCAGGACATCTGGAAAGGGAGAGAAGAGAACTAAGACAAAGGCCATGTTGGTTTTTTCCCAGACTGGATGCTTACTCACAGATTTCCCTACAAGGTAGCCATCAATGATCAACAGGATCTCCGGGCTAGGGGCCAACAGTGTAGGAGATAGACTCTATATTGTATCTCCCCATCTTCTTCAGGCTCTACAAAACCTAGGGGGATTTTCCCTACTCAACATCCATAAGGATGTGCATACTAAGGCTGGGATGCTGACAGAAAGTAGCTATGTCCTCTTGTAAGTAGACCAAAACTGAAAGATAAGAGCAAATGGGCTAGCTTTGGGCCTATTTGCAGTTGTAGACAGAGGACTTGGATCCTAAAATAATTCTACTGTCCTAATGATTGTTTTAGAGTTTGATTTTGATTTTATGTTTGGATGCAAAGATGGACATGGTATATAACACAAATATAAAGCTAGATCGGTGCCTGTCCAGGGCCTGGAGTCAGTAGACATACACCTGTGAATGATATGCATGAACAACTAAAACTGGATTTCAGGGGGACACATATGATACCTGCCTTACAGATATCTCCCAATACAAAGTGTTAAGCTATCTATACTTATGGCATCCCTACTGCATTATACCCTTCCCAATGTTCAATCTGAAAACAGTTTAATCTACCTTTGAGCAGAAGTTAAGAGATCAGACATTCAACACAAGAATTCTATGTTCTAGAGTTTTAAACATTCCTTAAATATTCAGACTCAGAAGAAAGATACATGCAATAATGGAGACAGAATTAACAAAACACATGCTAACATAGCATTTCTCATATAGAATTAACCATGAAATCAGTGGATTCATGCAAAGCATACAATAGGAGATACATAAACTCACAAGTTTTTATGGACAGAGCAGCCAAAACCAACTGTATTGTATCACAGAGCCAAAATGTTCCACTTTCAACAACCAAAAAATGGTAACACCATCTGCTTATAACAGCCAGATAGTGTACCATAAGCAATTAATTACATGGCAAAAATATCAAAATTTGCCAGATACAGATCCCACAAAGGAATGGCGCTCAAAAGATATTAATGCAGCAAACAAAGAGGGGCCTCGAGCCACGCGCCATTATCTAGGGTCTTCACTCAAAAATCAAGAAACCTGATCGCTTGTACCATTGCCCACATCTCTGCATCATCGCCATTAAGGGCCTCAACCACCCGCAGCCACTCAAAAACTGTTGCAACATTTCAAACAGAAGTTCCCGCCAAAATGCACATCACTGAAGTTTCAAATGTGCAGGAAGAATAGTCCCACATGCAAGGTGCGGAGACCCCTTCAGTAATTTATAAACACGGCCACATACACACCATGTGTCAAGCACTTTTGCCGCGCTTGACACACAAGCCTTTGCCCGAGAGCCCATCGCCATGACACAAACCATCGGCCTACTCCATAATTCTCCTGCCGACCTTACTAGTCTCACCGATGCAAAACTACATACTCCATCTCCGCAAGCCTCCGTCGGCTAGACCACTACCATCAAACCATCCAGAAAACCTCTGGCTGACTAACTAAGTCTCACCGATGCCTATTTCACATTTCCCATCATCGGCCAGACCAAAACTATCGGGCTAGCACGAAACTTCCTCATCGATATAACAACTCCTGCCAATGAACTATGGCTTCATCCCTCCGTCGGCCAAACACACGCCGATGAAACCTCATCGGCCAAACATTACCCCATCGGCGGACCCTCCAACTGTTGGCTTGATCCCAATAGTCTCGCTGATCGCCAAAGTCTACACCCCTGTCGGCCAGACTGAACACAAGGTCATCTTGATGGTATTCCCCATCGGGGTGACCTCCTTCTATCAGCGAACCACAAAACACACTGGCCGATAATATAAGTCTAGCCGATGAACACTTGAGATACCCCCATCGGCATGACCAACACCATCGGTGGAACCACAATCTCCTTCGCCGATAGGCAAAAGTCTCAGCGATGTAAAAAGAACACACCGTGCTATCAACATGATCGCCAAAACGCTCACAAACTTATGCCGATGGAGAGGAAAGCCTAGGGTTTAAATGAAGAAACCCTCAAACATGAAAAATCAACATCTAGGCCAAAATGAGCACCAACACTGGCTCCGAATGGGGACGTGCAGGTGAAAACCTGCAGCGAGAACCAGATCTCCGGGCAGACCAAGCAAAAAGCCAAAAAGCACAAACTGTACAAGGCACCTACAATATATACATAGTTTTACATATGCGCACAGGGATAGGTCATCATGCAAAGTAGAACTTGAGGAATTGGCCATGCACAGGCAATTCCAGAAATTCACCATCTAGGGCCTGGAGGAAATAGGAGTCCTCCCCATGGGTACTGCAAATCTGATATGGGCCCATCCATAAGGGTTTGAATTTACCATGTTTACCCTTGTCCTGATCTTTTGCATTCCATACAAGCACCAGATCATTAATTTGAAACTTCCTCTTAGTAGCTCTCCTATCAAATAGGTATTTCACATCTTGTTGTCTCTTGAGGTTGATCTGGTGTGCTTTCCTTCTGTCTTCATCCAGTGCAACCAGTTGGTTCACTCTTGCTGTCATGGAGTCTCCAATCTCCTCATCATCCTGGATGAATCTGTAAACTGGTAGGAAATTGTTTATAGGCAATCTGGCTGATGCACCACATACTAGCTCAAAGGGTGACATCCCAATAGCCTTTTTTACTGTCACCCTGTCAGCCCATATTGCTAACTTTAATTTTGAGTCCCAAGCTCTCTTGTTTTTATCTAGTATCCTCTTGATAATTTTCATGATGCTCTTATTGCTTGATTCTACTTGACCATTTCCTTGTGGGTGGTATGGTGATGCATATGATAGATTGATCCCATACCTGTTGCAAAAATCAACAAATTCACCTGATCTAAAGCACATAGAATTATCAGTGACTATCTTGAGTGGTACTCCAAACCTGATGATAACATTTTCCAGTATAAAATTTGTCACCACCTTACTTGTAGCTCTCTTAGTTGGAATGGCCTAATTCCATTTGGTAAAATAATCAGTTGCCACCAAAATCCAATTGTGTCCCCCACTTGACTTGTCTGCAATTTCCCCTATGAAGTCAATTCCCCATTGCTGAAATGAAGCATCCACAGTTACAGTTCTGAGGAGTAAAGCACCATCATATCTCAACTTTCCTGAGAATCTTTGGCAAGAGTCACACTTCCTCACTAACCTTTTTGCATCTGAAAAGAGAGTGGGCCACCAATATCCTGCCCTGAGAATCTTATGAGCTGTTGTCTGGGTAGTATAATGTCCACCACACAATCCTTTATGCATGTCATTCAAAACATTGTTAGCCACGTCTTCATCCACACATCTCAGTAGCACACCATCAGGGCTTTTCTAGTATAGCTCACCTTGAACAATAGCATACTTGATTGCATGTAACTTTAGAGTCCTCTTTTGACTATCACTGAAATGGGAAGGACAATTCAAATTTTGCAAGTAGTATACAATATCCTTGTACCATTCAGATCTTGATACATCTACATTTTCATGTTGGACTGCATTGACTTGGCATGCTTCCAAGTTTGACTGTGCAATCATCTTGGCTAATCCTTGTCCCCTTACCAACTTGGTAATTTGTATGTCTATGTTGAACTCTTGCAGTTTTTTTATCCATCTGCACCTTCTTCCAGTCACTTCCTATTGAGTGAATATATCTTTGACTGCTGCATGGGGTACATATGCAATTACATGTGATCCTACTAGGTATGGTCTAAAACTTTTGATGGCTCTAACTAGTGCATATGCCTGTTTTTCCATGATATCATGTTTCAACTCAGCAGCCTGCAAGGACATACTGAAAAAAGCTATGGGTTGCTCAAATCCATCCTTATTTTTCTGTAACAAACATGCAGCAACAGTGTGAAAGGAAGCAAATGAAAACAATTGGAATGGCCTAGAAAAATTAGGAGACTTAAGAACAGGGGCCATCTTGATTGCCTCTTTGATACTCTGAAATGATTCAATTGCTTCACTTTCCCAGTGGACAGTTGCATCCTTTTTCATCATTTTGGAAATGTTCCTTGTGGTTTCTGCAAAGTTGGGAACAAATCTCCTAACAAAATTTATCTGTCGAAAGAAGGACTGAACTCCTTTTACAGTTTTGGGCATTTGAATTCTATCAATAGCAGCCACTCTTTCTGGATCTATCCTAACTCCATCCTTGGAAACAATGTGCCCCAGAAGCTTTCCTTCAACTACTCCAAAAGCACACTTCTTTGGATTTAAAGAAATGCCATACTCTAGTGCTCTTATGAAAATCTGCTCTAGATGCAAACAATGCTACTCTTCTTTCTTTGAATAAGCAGTCAGATCATCTTGATACACAGCCAGGACTGAATCAATCAACCTTGCAAAAGCAACATCCATTGCCCTTTGAAATGTAGCACCTGCATTTGTTAGTCCAAATGGCATTCTAACATATACATAAGTTCCCCATGGAGTGGTGAAGGCAGTCTTATACTATTATGATTCCTTTACCTTCACCTGATTATAACTTGAAAATCCATCCATCATGGACAAGAGTTCACAACCAGTCACTCTCTGCAACATAGCCTCCATATTAGGCAATGGATAATTATCCTTTAGAGAGGACACATTCAAGTTCCTGAAATCAACACAAAGCCTAATATCACCATTCTTTTTTCTAACTGGGACAAGGTTAGACACCCAAGTTGAATGTCTGATTGGCACAATTATTCCAGCTTCCCTAAGCTTCCTGAGTTCTTCTTGCATCTTAAGCTTCCTGAGTTCTTCTTGCATCTTTGGAGCTAAGGTAGGATTAATAGGTCTTTGCCTTTGTCTAAATGGCTTGGCTCCCGGCTTCAATGGGATCTCATGCTGGAATAAATCTTCCCTATAGGCTTTTAGGTCCTCATATGACCAAGCAAAAACATGTTTATATCTTTTCAGTAATGCAATCTGCATACTCCTGATGTGTGGTTTGAGCTGCTTACCAATGTATACCTTCTTGGGGACCTGAGATGTTCCCAAATTTATCTCTTCTAAATCCTCCTTGTTTGCGAGAGATGTCTTTGTGACCAATTGGTCTCTACTGTCAAAAGCTCTCTCCAAAGCTACTAACCCTCTAGGGAACTTATTAGTCTTCAATTGAATTATCTCCTTTCCCACAAGAGTTTCTTTTCCATCTATAGTTTCTACAAAAGCTTGGAAATCAATTTCTTGATTCTCAAATTCATCTATGCAGTGCAAAATTTTTAACAAGTCCCTATCATCATTAAACACTTGCCAACTGCATATATTCTCTGGTACTACAGGCCTAATTTTAACTTCTACATTTGTAACATCTGACAGAGTGATGTCATCTGGCCTTATTGCAACATTAGCTAAGAAATCAGCCATAACATTCTTTGATCTCTCTACCCAGGCTATTGAAAATGCATCAAAAAGTTCAATGGTATCCCAAACAACATGCTTATATTGTTTCAATCTTTTGTTTTTCGAAGCATATCTATCTCTAATTTGGGATACAATTAGCTCAGAATCCCCAAATACTCTTAGCATTTTGATTCCATGTTTGAGAGCTATATTTATGCCTAAGAGTAAAGCCTCATATTTTGCAATGTTGTTTGTGCAAACAAACCTCAGCAAGAAAGAGAATTTGAGGAGCTTACCATTTGGAGACAGGAAAACAACTCCAGCTCTAGAGCCTTCTTTTGCACAAGCTCCATCAAAAAACATAGTCCATAAACCTTGTTGGTCCAGCTCCTTGATGCAGGCATTTTTTTCTTTATCCTCTCTATCATCTGAGACAACCTTGAAGTTATCACAGTCAGTGTTTACAAAGCATATCTGTTCCTCTGCTTCTTGGTCTTCCACTGTCTCTGATGATCTTTCTTCTCTGATTAGCTTAACATCCCTGCCATTCATTGGAATCATGGCATATGACAAGTCCAGCTGCATACTTCCACCAATTAGTGCTGCCCATCTTCTTGACATCAACATACCATACTGTGGCTTGATGTCAACCATTGTTATATTCATTTTATATCCTTTTTTAGGAAATGCTGCTAGTTTGAAATCTACATCCTTCATGATTCCCATGACTGGTACCTCTCTGGCATCCATAGCATAACATTTTCCACATGCCCTGTCAATTTTCAATCCAGTTTGTTGCATGATGGCTAAAGGCATAATATTTGTAGATGCTCCAGAGTCAAGCATACAATTTCTGATTATTTTTCCATTTATAACCAAGGATACATAAAATGGTTCCACTTGTGAGGGGCACTTTGTCATAGTCACTCCTAAATAGACTTCAGGGGCCTCATCTTCTTCATTACATATGACATGTCTCTCACCCTGGATCTGAGCATTTTGTTTGGCCTGAAAAGGCACCCCTAAAATTAGGGATATTGTCCTATTCTTGATTTCTTCCACTTTCATCAGTTCCATAAGTGGAATAGAGACTTTTACTTGGGAGAGGACTTGAGCTATATCAAATGAAGCATAATTTTGTATAACAGTTGTTGCTTGCTCCATGGTCTTACTCTTATCCTGAACTGATTTAGCTTTTACTTTCATAGTTCCTTGATCATCATTCTTGTCTTGGGAATCTTTACCTTGATCTTCAGCTTGGGGGATTCTATTTTCTGATCCTTGAGATTCATGACCTGTTTGTTGTCTAAAATTTTGCTTATTATTAACCCACTGCCTTTTTTGTGGTTCAATTCCCTTATGACCATGCACTGGCTGACCTGCAGAAATGCCTTTTGGCTGATGTGGGCTGCTTATTTGAGCTTTACCTCTAAGATTGTAGTTACTCTTGACTTGGGCCACTGCTGCAGTTGTGAGGGCTCTAATTTCCTCATCAGAAGGCTGTTGTAAGTTACTCAAAAAATTGTGTGAGCTTTGAGCATACACATAGTTTTCTTCATCATTTTCATCATAAGAATCCGGCTGACAGGCCCGAATTCCATTATCTATATTCTCATCAGCATCATAAAGATGGTATCCATTACTTATGGACATCATATTAACATCATCATCTTGCACATAATGTGGCTCATTGCATTCATTACAAGATGTAGCATTATCATACAAGGATTGAGCAATTACACATTGTGACTGTGAATGCGGCATCTGACAAATTATACACCATGGAGTATCATCAACAATATTTACAGCTTTCTTTAGAGGATCAGGAGTTTCTTTGACATGTTGAGATCTCTGATTTGTGTTGTTATGTGGCAATATAGGCTTACCATTATGCCAATTGGTATTATAAGGCATATCATGCAATGATGGTCTCCTTTCCTGCCTTTGGTAGACTTGCCTATCAGGACCTATCCCTTTTTCAATTCTAGCTAGTCTATAACTTAGGTCCTTAACAACATTTGCCAATTTGTCTATCTTATCTTCAGGGGCAGATGTATTACCTTGAGTGTTCTGAGGCTTGTTTGGATTCTGCAGAATTTTCATATCATCCCTTCTGTTTGTCTTGCCTGATGCCTTCCTGTTGTTCTCGATATTCACTGCAATTCTAAAAGCATCCCTGAGAGTAGCAGGGCTTTTATCTCTTAATCCATATGCAGTTTGTGCATCAAAAGCATTAATATACAATATTATGCACATTGGTTCATTTGGCCTCATGTGATGTGGCAATTTGTTTAACACTTTAGTAAATCTTGCATTAAAATCTGCAACCTGCTCATTTGACCCTTTAGTGATACTGGTAAACTCATTTACAAAAAAGCTAGGGTCAGTTTTGTCACCATATTGCTCCTTAAACACCCTTTTAAAATCATCCCATGATGAAATACTCTAGTCAGGCAGATTCTTGTACCATTCTCTTGCCTCATCTACTAAAGATTGCATGAATGACTTCATGAAAACATCCTCATGTTCAACCTCAAAGTTATCCATGACATTTTGAAAGGCCTTTAGATGATCTTCTCCTGACACAGTGTTGTTTCCTAAAAATTTAGGCACTTGCAGCCTTATATTCTTGTCAATGGGGTTAGGATACTTAGGAATACCATCAAATACCAGCTGTCTAAATCTATCTAGCTGCATGGGCTGTCTATCAAACTGATTAACATTAACATTTCTGTTTGCATTTTGGTTTCTCACATTGTTCAGTGGTATTGTCTTTCATCATTATGCTGATGTTGCATTTCATTTCTTTGCTGATGTCTTTGCACATTTGCATTCTCAAGGGTAGGAATTGAATCATTTTGGGCAGTCCTTAAAGCTTGCACTTTCTACCTCATGTCATCTTTGATTTTCATGGCTTGCAGATACTCTAATTCTACTCTCAAATTTCTGATTTCTTCAGCTAACTGTTCTTCCTTAGGCATGGAGGTAGATGGTCTCATACCATTCTGGTCATCACCTTCATCATCCCTCAGAGACTCTGCCTCTTCAAACCTTTCACTAGGGTCTAGAAATGGGCGTTCTTGGAACACCTCTGACCTCATTCTCATGCTACCACCCTATTGCCTCTCATATGCACCCTGAATATCAGCTTCTGCATTTGAAAAGTAAGGTACATGCTGTCCTGATGGCCTAGGGTTGTCTTGCATATCATCATTTTTTCTGGGGGAACCCTCATGACTGGCTGAGACAGCTCCCTTTCTTCTGTACATCATTCTTCTTGTTACTGGTAACTCTTCAAATAAAGGATTTTGTTGGGATCTTCTCCCCTGCATATAAATTTTACTTTGACCGGTTGGGAGGTTACTTCGGAGTCGCCACCTATTACTAGGAACTGTTTTCTTTTATAAACCAGGGTTCTTTCACAAACGTCCCCAGCGGAGTTGCCAATTTCTGTTGCGACTTGGATGGGCCACAAATATTTCACCAGGGAGGACAAAAAAGATAACAATTTTAAAATCACTCTCCAGTAGAGTTGCCAATTTCTGTTGGTTTTTTCCCAGACTGGATGCTTACTCACAGATTTCCCTACAAGGTAGCCATCAATGATCAACAGGATCTCCGTGCTAGGGGCCAACAGTGTAGGAGATAGACTCTATATTTTATCTCCCCTTCTTCTTCAGGCTCTGCAAAACCTAGGGGGGTTTTCCCTACTCAACATCCATAAGGATGTGCATACTAAGGTTGGGATGCTGACAGAAAGCAGATATGTCCTCCTGTAAGTAGACCAAAACTGAAAGATAAGAGCAAAGGGGCTAGCTTTGGGCCTATTTGTAGTTGTAGACAGAGGACTTGGATACTAATTCTACTGTCCTAATGATTGTTTTAGAGTTTGATTTTGATTTTATTTTTGGATGCAAAACTGGACATGGTATATAACACAAACACAAAGCTAGATCGGTGCCTGTCTAGGGCCTAGAGTCAGTAGACATACACCTGTGAATGATATGCATGAACAACTAAAACTAGATTTTAGGGGGACACATATGATACTTGCCTTACAGAATCTCCCAATACAAAGTGTTAAGCTATCTATACTTATGGCATCCCTACTGCAGTATACCCTTCCCAATGTTCAATCTGAAAATAGTTTAATCTACCTTTGAGCAGAAGTTAAGAGATCAGACATTCAACACAGGAATTCTATGTTCTAGAGTTTTAAACATTCCTTAAATATTCAGACTCAGAAGAAAGATACATGCAATAATGGAGACAGAATTAACAAAACACATGCTAACATAGCATTTCTCATATAGAATTAACCATGAAATCAGTGGATTCATGCAAAGCATACAACAGGAGATACATAAACTCACAAGTTTTTATGGACAGAGCAGCCAAAACCAACTGTATTGTATCATAGAGCCAGAATGTTCCACTTTCAACAACCAAAAAATGGTAACACCATCTGCTTATAACAGCCAGGTAGTGTACCATAAGCAATTAATTACATGGCAAAAATATCAAAATTTGCCAGATACAGATTCCACAAAGGAATGGCGCTCAAAAGATATTAATGCAGCAAACAAAGAAGGGCCTCGAGCCACGCACCATTATCTGGGGTCTTCACTCAAAAATTGGGCAACCTGATCGCTTGTACCATTGCCCACATCTCTGCATTGTCACAATTAAGGGCCTCAACCACCCGCAGCCACTCAAAAACTGTCGCAACATTTCAAACAGAAGTTCCTGCCAAAATGCACATCACTGAAGTTTCAAATGTGCAGGAAGAATAGTCCCACATGCAAGGTGCGGAGACCCCTTCAGTAATTTATAAACATGGCCACATACACACCAAGTGTCGAGTGCTTTTGCTGTGCTCGACACACAAGCCTTCACCCGAGAGCCCATTGCCGTGACACAAACCATTGGCCTACTCCATAATTCTCTTGCTGACCTTACTAGTCTCACCGATGCAAAACTACATACTCCATCTCTGCAAGCCTCCGTCAGCTAGACCACTACCATCGGACCATCCAGAAAACCTTTGGCCGACTAACTAAGTCTCACCGATGCCTATTTCACATTTCCCATCATCGGCCAGACCAGAACTATCGGGCTAGCACGAAAGTTCCTCACCAATATAACAACTCCTGCCGATGAACTATGGCTTCATCCCTCCATCGGCCAAACACACGCTGATGAAACCTCATCGGCCAAACATTACCCCATCGGCGGACCCTCCAACTGCTGGCCCGATCCCAATAGTCTCGTCGATCGCCAAAGTCTACACCCCTGTCGGCCAGACTGAACACAAGGTCATCCCGATGGCAATCCCCATCGGGGTGACCTCCTTCTATCGGCGAACCACAAAACACACTGGCCGATAATATAAGTCTAGCCGATGAACACTTGAGATACCCCCATCGGCATGACCAACACCGTCGGTGGAACCACAATCTCCTTCGCCGATAGGCAAAAGTCTCAGCGATGTAAAAAGAACACACCGTGCTATCAACGTGATCGCCAAAACGCTCACAAACTTACGCCGATGGAGAGGAAAGCCTAGGGTTTAAATGAAGAAACCCTCAAACATGAAAAATCAACATCTAGGCCAAAATGAGCACCAACAGGCCACAAGGTCTTACACCAACTAGAAGGATGATGAAGACACAGAATCAGATGAGGAGATCAAGAAAATGAAGAAGAAGAAGAAAACATCCGGTGAATCCTCTACCGGTCATAACAAGGTAGAAGAGGCAGAAGAGTTCATTGAAAGGCCTACTCTCTGCATTGATGATATCATCAAATCAGTCACTGTGGATGGGAATCTGCAACCAATGACTAAATTTTATGATGAATATAGTGAAGCTGACTAGAAGATCTTACAAGATGCTACAGTCAAATATCTAAACATTTATAATAAAGCATTCATTGAAATTATATCTCTGATTCCCAAAATCCTAGAGAATGAACTTGAAATGAGAAAGAACAATGCCAAGGCAAAAGACCTAGAAATCTGGGAGCAGATTGCTATCCAACTCTATCCTTCCATTACCCCTCAACAAAAGAACATGATCTTCAAGGATTGCAAGGATGAGTTCCGGAGCAAAGCAAGAATGAACCATCTTATGCTTGGAGTGACTGACCAAGTGGCAAAAGAGACATAAGATATCCTCCAAAATGCTTTTAAAAGATTCAATCTTCCTGTTATAGAGGACTTAGGTGATGAACCTTCTGCCATGGATGATGAAGGACTAAGTACATCAAAAGAAGAATCTACTGTGAAAGATGCAGAAGAGCCAAAGGTCATAGGTGAGGAGAGGACTCATAACTTGGATTCCTCTGCTCTGGAAGAGGAAGTCCCTGAAGAAGTAAACATCTCTCTTCTAGATCCACCTGTTGACTCTAGAACTGAAGGAGAAGAAAGAAGAGATGAGAAAATTAGTCAAGAAGAAGAGGTCAAGGGAAGAGAAAAAGATCAAACAGAGAAAACCCCAGGTGATAGTTCTGAAACTGTAGAAAGAAAGAAGACTTTGTCTCTAGCAAGAGACACTGCAAAAATAGTTAAAGATTTCTTGACCAAAGAAATGATGGAATTAGATGAAGCGGAGCTATTTCAAGGACCATTCAATTTTGATTCCCTCTCCCCAGTTTAGACAATGAAGATAGCATCCTTTGCCCAAGCAAAGGCAAAAGAAAAACTTCTAAAGTCTCACATGGAAGACTGTGAGCTAATAGAGATTGCATCTGGTGTGTTGGAGAAGATCATGTCATCTTTCCAGAAGGATCTTTCAGCCTCTTCATCTAGTAATTTGAAATCTCTTGTAAATTCTGTTAGCACACATTTTGATTCTTTGGAGAAAGCAGCAGAAGAGAAAGTCCGGAAAGAGTTTTTCGGTAAGAGATTCTCCGAGATACAAGAACTTATAACAAATGATAGGAGAAATTTGGATATTGGGATAAAGAGCTTAGAAAATGCTCTTAAAGATGGCGGAGACCTATACAAATTTTGTCTATCTTGGTCCACCGTGACAATAGATATCACCAAGAAGGTGGAAGAACAAGAGAGCAAACTATCAAGTTAATCTCAAAATTTTGATCCTCTCACCTCTTCCATAATAAATCAAGAATGTCAGACTATTGCAGCTATAAATGGAATAAAGAAGCTTGAGAAGGAGAAGAAAAATAGAATAAGTAGGCTAAGTGAACTAAGAGGGAAAATTATCCCCAAGTTAGAGGCCATGCATGAGGCCCTAACTGATGCCTAGACCACAGCCCAGACTAGTGATCTGGCAGACCTAAAGAGGGTAGAAGCTTTTGCATTTTTGCTAAGTGGTCATATTTCAATTTTGGACAGGATGAAGAAGAGTTGGGCAACAAAAGTGGTACAGTTGAAGACCACCTTTGCAGATATACTTCAGTAAATGTAAGTACAACATGTATATATATTTATGCGGCCACGTATATATTGATTTTTTGAAATTTTGGTGTGCGGGTTCTACCCTTTTCCATTGATGTCAAAGGGGGAGTGAGGAGAAGTGAAAAATGTGGAATCTAGCTAAGGGGGAGCTCTGGAAAAGTGTACATTAGAACAAAGCATCAGCCAAGGGGGAGTGTAGTGTGACAGTCATTTTTCATTAAGTGTTGCCATCAATGCCAAAGGGGGAGATTCTTAGCAAGAGACACTATGTGGATTCATGAGTGTTGTCATTGATGGCAACAAAGTCCATCTCACACATCTGTAGGACATGGTATGTCTATACCGGAAGTCAGATTGAAGAGTATTTTGGTCTGGTGAGCAAGAATAGAGCATGTAGCAAGGTCCAACAATTAGGTCCGGATCTCTCATAGGAAGTATCTTAGCAAAGTACAAACTTGGGGAAGTCAAGAGGAGTACCATGACTGATACATTCTAGAGATTGAGCCTCCGGTGATGAAAGAGTGAAAAGATATGAGCACCTAAGTGTTGGGTTCCTGTTTGACAGAGTAGACTGAGGAAGAACTGATCGGTAGAGCATCAAACCTTAATCCGGATGAGAAATTGATGGTGATCAAGTTTCTTGAGGGATCATTCATGCTTGGCCAACATGATTGATGACTCCTATAACTATATTTTTGATATGCATCACTTAGTAAGCATGGATTCAACCGACATACTAGAGTTTGGAAATATCTTGAGTTTTCCAGATGTCGACAAGAAAGATGTTGAAATCCTTGGTGTGGATATATATACCAGATGGATTTCAATGTGAAGGTGTGTGTGGTGTGTTGTGAAGTGCAAAGAAAAGTAGAGAGCAATGTGGAAGTAGCAATACAGGTTCGACATGTGACAGAACAACAACACTAAGTGGAGGAAGAATGAAGTGCAATAGATCAGTATATTGAGCTTAAGCGAAACTGAACCTCAGTATATGTGGATGCCCCTGACTAGTTCAAACACCTGGTTACATTCTATATACCTTGTAGATAGTGAGTCTCTTGTAGGCAGTGAGCCTCTTGTGAGCAGTGTGCTCGGGCAGTGAGCCCTAATTGGCAAGTGCCATTTTATACTTCTATTCTTTTAACAGAGAATAGAATCTTGGGTTATTCATCCCGTGGTTTTTCCCTTAACAGGGTTTTCCACGTAAAAATCCTTGTGTTATGTGTGTTGATTTATTTCTTCTCTCATGTCCATGTATGCTTATATGTTTTTGATACTGCACTAATTATTAAAGAAGAAAAGAAAGTCAATTAATTGAAGATAACTGATTCACCCCCCCTTAGTTATCAATAAGGAAAACAGAGTAGAACAATGATAAGGGAAAAGAAAAGGTTGATCCAGTTGAAACTCATAAAAAGTGGACAAGATCTAGATCAAGAAAGAAGTAATTGAAGTTAAGGATAGATCCACACCAGCATCTGGGGCAGATACTTCCTCCGGGAAGTAACTTGGGAGCTCTGGCTCAGGGGGAGCAGTGTTGAAAATCTAAAACCCCCAGCCAAATATTTAGTGCTAGAGTTTGGCACGAGGATATGTGGTGGAATATGATATGAAAAATCTTTTGAAAGAAAATCCAGATGAAAATGAGTTAGTGCAGCACATTGTGGAGCAATTGTTGATCGACTGTATCTATTAGAAAAGAGGGTCAAGCAGCTTTTGAGAATGAGCATTTATGATGATTAGGTCAAGTGCGGGGATAAAAAGAAACTCATTTACCTTCTAAATCATTTTGCGTTCGAGCCACCAGATATCCAAGCAAGATTGAAGCAAAATGTCAAATGATAATAGAAATTCAAAGAACTCAAAGTGATTGAGGTGAAGAAAACCCTAATTCAACATAAAAAGGTATTTACCGTTGAAACTCTATTGTGAATATGTTGAATCTTTGCTATGGAAACCCCACAAGTTGTTGATATCACTGAGTGACCATGACCTAAATTCAAGAAATACCCATTTAAATCAGTCAAAGTTGATCAGATGGGTGCATTTTCAGAAGTTCCACATAGAGTTTTGCATGCATAGGATGTTAGGGCTTACATTCATATTGCCCTAGATCACTTGTACAGTGAGAATTATGATTTGAAGAATGAATACAAGGCACTGTAAACAAATAAATTCATTTAGTACATTGATTTTCCTACTTTTGTAGAGGCTGAATGGGTTTGATATGTATTGAGTAGGGTTCATGATGAATTCATGTGGCTTGAGAGACTGTTTAAGATTACACAAGATGCTATAGGGGCAGTAACTGGATTAAACTCCATTGGATCGATACCATTGTTGAAAATTGTGAAAATGACACAGTAATGGTGACCATCAGAGTAAAATTTGACAAGAGGGCTTTAACAATCAATGCTATTGAAAACCATGCTGTAAGATTTGCATCCATGGTACTGAGATATAAGGTCTATTTCTCCAACTGGGAAAACTCTATTTCAGGCACATCCATTTACATAGCCTTTTAGATGAAGGAAAATGCAGACTATGATATCTGTGAATTTCTATGACAAGTGATGGAAAACCCGAGGAAGACAAAAGAAAGTAAGTATTCATTCAAATTTGGATAATTGATCATGTGTTTATTCTTCTATTTTATGCAAGAATTACCTGGCATGAAGAACTATCTTTGGACTGAAGACAAACCAGTTGCAATTTAGATTAGAAATCTATTGAGTAGCATAGGAAATATTGATGCACAAAATTCAGCCCTATGGGGCTATTTCAAAAACTTCCAAAGGTTAATGCAAGCTAGGGAAAGAATCCCTAGAGTAGTAGTTGAAAAATACAAGGATACTATCTACTTTATTGTAAAAAAAGATCAATGCTTGATGGAGGCCGTTGAGCCTAGAATAGTATGGGTTATGCCCATGGGTTATGAGGTAGATGGAGGAATATTAGAAAATTATGCTCAACATATGTTAAGTAAACCCAGAGATCCCAATGAAGGAAGATTTGGGACTTATGAGGAATTGCATCCTAAAATCTTTGTTGAAGTGAGAAAACCTGAGATCTCTAAGAAAATGTAGAAAGTGGTAGAAGAAATTGCCTTGAAACATGGGTTCACAAAAGAACAAGTGGCAAAGGCAAGAGAAAAAGCACAAGCTGATAAGGAAGTAAATGAAAAGACAAAAAATGAATCAATTGGAGCTTTAGAAGAACCCAAGGGTGAACTAGAAAAAATAGAGGCAACAAGAAAGAGAATTAGAGGATCTACCTCTGCAGAAGATGCATCTATTTCTTTCAGTCCCACATCATCTGCAAGTGTGGAGCAACCATCTAAGAAATCCACTGACAAAGGCACACAGAGACAAAAAATGAAAGGAAGAAGGATGTATGTCAGTATAGGAAAAACTGAAGAAGAAGAGACAGAGTTTTATGAAGAAGTGAAAAAGATGGAAGGTGAGGCTACTAAAGCCTTTGGAAGCAGCAAGGAGAAGCCCTCTAGAAGGGATAAACCCAAGAAAAGGCCAAGGAAAGATGAGCCACAGACTAAAAAAGCCACAATAAAGCTAGAACATATTCTAAAGGTAGTTACAATAGATGCAATCTAAAACCAATGGCCTAATTCTATGATGATTACAATGATGCAGACAAGAGGATCTTAGAAGAAGCTACTGTAGAGTATCTAAACATGTACAATAGATCCCTCATTGAGATCATTCCTGATCTCCCAGATACCTTGGGTAGTATATTGTCCACTAGAAATGAAGTTGCTATGGCTAAGGACATTAACATCAGAGAACATACATTGATAAAATTATGTCTAGAGATCAGTCCTGAAGAAAAGGCCAAGATCTCAAAAGTACTTAACAATGTGTTCAGATCAAAGAAAAGAATGAACACACTGATGTTAGGAGAAATTGATAAAGTGGTCAAGGAGACTAAGGAGATTATTTTGGAGATACTAAAGAAATATAATATCCCCACCATCTATGACAATCAAGAAACAAATGTTGGAAATGATACATTTGCTCCGGAAGAAAAAGTTAAGCAGAAAATAGATGAAGATGTCAAAGTGACTAAGGAGAAAGAAGTATCTACCGCTAAAACAAGATCCTCTCTAAGACATCAAACAGATGACAAAAGTGACAATGAGAAGATTGAGGAACAGGCTAAGGAAAATCCTTCTCCGGAACAGAAGGAGGACTCTAATAAGGACATGGATCTAGATAATCCAGAGCAGAACTTGAAAGAAGACATCTCTGCTACACCAAGAGACACTGTAGAGTCAGTTAAATAACTTTTGGAGAAAGAGAAACACATTTTGAATGATCCTGAGTTTCTACATGGTCCAATAAACTTGGATACAATGTCCCCTATATAAAAACTCAAATTGACCTCAAGTGTACATGCAAAAGCAAGAGAGGAAATGTTAAAGTTGCACATAGAGGATAGTGAGCTCATTGGTGAGACATCTAGCATTTTGGAGAAGCTGATGCCAACATACTTGAAGGACACATCTATGTCATCAACAAATCAACTAAAGGAACTCATAAACTCTGTAAGTAAACATTTTGAATCTCTTGAGAAGTCTACAGAAATAAATGTAAGGCAAGAGTTTAATGAGAAAAGATTGAATGAGTTGAAGGAAATGTTAACAAATGACAAAGCCCAGCTAGACAATAGGATAAAAAGCATTCAAAGTGCCATTAAAGAAGCTGGTGATATATACAAATTTTGTTTATCTTGGCTAGAAGTCGCAAAAAAAACAAAAGAAAAGATCAAGGAGTTGGAGCAGAAACTGATGAACACTTCTAAGACATATGATCTGGTAGTAGAATCAGTTAGCACCAAGGAAAGTCAAGTCATCAACCTTCATGATGAGTTGAACAATTTAATAAGAGAGGGATAAAATCAGAAACAAAATGTGTTAGCTAAGAGGAATAATAAGTCCTAAGTCAGATTCTATGTTTAATCTAGCAGCTGAAGCACAAGTAGCTTCACAATCTGACACACCCTCTGATCTTCACAAGGCAGAGTCTGTAGTTTTTCTACTTAGTGGTCATATTCAAATTTTGGACAATGCCAAGAAAAGCTAGGATGGTGAGCTAGCCCAAATTAAGAACATTTTCAATGACATCCTCCAACATATGTAAAATCAGTGAAAAAGTTGAAGATTGCACTTGTACATATGTGGCAGAGTATAACAAATTTTCCAGTTTTGACAATTTTTTACTCTGGAATCTACACCTTTGCCATTGATGTCAAAGGGGGAGAAGAAGATCAATGAAAAATGGGTGAACATCTCAGGGGGAGAAGAAACATAGAGTGTATATAGAAATGGGGAGCAGTCAAGGCAGTCAAGCATTTTCACTAAGTGTTGCCATCAATGCCAAAGGGGAAGATCATTGGCAAGAGACATTGCTATGTTGGATAATTGAGTGTTGTCATTGATGGAAAAAGGGAAAGGAACAAGGTTGGAATAGAGTTTGTGGTCCGGTAAAGAAGACTTAGTCATATTAGCTAAGTATTGGAAATATATAGAGGCAGAGACAGGAGAACAATGTTTAGATTGGCATTGGTCTGTAGTTGAAGACCAAGGTTTGCGGTTCTGGTAATGCTCCTAACTCTTAGATGATCTTATATTCAAGGTTTTATCTTTTGATTAGTTCTAGAAGTATATCTTCAAATGGCCTAAGTCCAGTAGAACAAATTATAGTGCTATTCAGAGTAGTACACTCAGTTGTTTTTGGTCCATATTCCTCCGGTGTTGCATATCTAGATATGTGGTTTTGAGGTGTTGTAGACATTTATATGAAGTGTCTAAATCTAGAGTTGTAAGTTCTGAAGTCCAACGGAAAGATAGTTACAAGTTGTTGAGTATCGCTACACTATTTGACAGAGTTTGACTGGGACAGAGTCTGAGTTTTGATGGTCTGCATTTTTGCCGCTAAAGGATATATTTCTTTGCAGTTCTAAAGATATGATCTATGATGTTTAAGGAGTCATTGATATGATTTTGAGAAACTACTGTGGTCTGTAGTGAAAGTTATGATCTGACAGCTAGACTGAGTTAGTAACAGTCTGTGTTTGAGGGTGACATGACAGTTTGACTTATGTGTGGTAAGTTCTATTGATTAGAACTTTATCCTAAATGGTTCTATAGTTGGAGCTGACATATGAGAAGGTGTTTCAAATGTTATTTAGGTCCTCTATGTATTTTGATGAATGAATTTGGCTGACAAGCTACAAGTTTATTAACTATACACTTCATCTGAGCATGCCAACCTAATATGAAGATCTTAAGTGTTGCAAATATATAAGGGACCAAATTCATTCTTTGGTGGGTGTGTGATGTGAATGTGAATGTGTGACATGCGAAGTAAAGCGATTGTTTAAGAACAAGAAAAGAGAGATCTTGCTCCTGTATAAAGGTAGAGCAGTGAAATAGAGCAGTCAGAGATGAAGAGTTTTGAGACAGTGTTTTTGTGCTTCATTGGAGCTGCAACCATGCATGTGTAGATGCAGTCTAAGTAGTTCAACTTGGCAGTGAGCCATTCTTCTTTCTTCTTTCTTTCTCTAGGCAGTGAGCCTTTCTTGCAGTGAGCATTTGTCTGGGTAGTGAGCCATAAGGCAGCGAACCTTCTTGTAATCTAGTATTGTGCTATAATAATATATTGTGAGCTCACACTCACCGTGGTTTTTCCCTTTTTGGGTTTTCCATGTAAAAAATCTTGGTGTTCATGTGTTATGTCTTTATGGTTGTTGTTCCTATGTTTATTCTGCTTTCATATTATTAATTTTGGAGATTGGATTAATAAACTTGTTAAGAAGTGGTTTTGTGGAATACTGATTCAACCCCCCTCTCAGTATTCCTTACTATCAACAAACATATAATAAGTTGAAAATGAAGAAATTTGGACCATGCAGGATCCTGAAGAAGCATGACTCAAGAAATGCATATGAGGTAGAGTTGCCAAACGGAATCAATATTTCCCATGTGTACAACATTGCTGATTTAACAAAGTATCATGAAGGTGGCACATAGGATGGACAAATAGAAGAATAGTGGAGTATCCTGACATCTACTTCAAAGGAGGAGATAGAAGAAATCTTAGATAGTCGGATGGGAAGAAGTACTCAAAATAGGAAATATGAAGAATATCTGGTGAAATGGAAAGGAAGGCCCGTCAAATATTCTTCTTGGTTGTCTAAGGCAGAGGTTGACCATTTGGGTTTTCCTTGAACATTGAGATATGACAAGGTCACTTCTCAAATTATCCTAGGTGTCTGATGTAGGAGCATCTAGTGGTGTAAGGGCAATCTTGTATCACCCAAAAAAATGATGATTTGTTTTCTGATCTTTTCATTTTTTGTGTTTTCAGGTACCCATTTTCTTGAATAATGATTCAGAACCTTTAACATTTCCAAAAGGGCCAAGAATACAAAAACTTACTATTTTAGTAACCCTATATTGGAGGAGTGGTTGGGCCCAAAATTTTCCCCAAAGCTTTGGAATAGTCAAATAAACATTCTTAGTAAATTTTAGCCCAAGATCATGTATGAATTGCAAGATACTAAAGTTGTCATTTTTGAGGTTTCTAAAAAAGTTTTGGAATCAAATTTGAAGCACTTAGACATGCCTAAATGGCCCAAAAGTTTTTGTAACCAAAAATGCAGGTTTAGCTTGATATATCTCTTCACGATCTTTCCAACTCATCAAATGGTTCATCAATCAGACACCCAGTTCAAAAGTTATGGCTCCCAGAATTTGCGCTACCTAGTTTTTCAATTTTAAAATTTGAAAATTATTTCCTGGGTGGGAAAAAAGGACAGTTGGGTTCATTTTGGCACCCAAATTAGAGTTACACATTTCAAAGCAAGCCTATATTGGGAAAACTACACGAAGTGGTGCTGATGTGTATTTATAGCCCATTTTTGATAGCTCTGGAGGCACTGGTCAGAGGAAGTTATTGACTAGTCCTGCTCATGCAAATAAAGAGGTCAAGAGATATCAAAAGGATCTGTAAGTTAGATATTTATATTGTAACACAACCCATATTGTTGTAATAAGTGAGCATATGACCCTGTCAATTGTATTTCAGATTTGTAGCCTTTTACAGGCAAGTTTAATGAAGAAATTTTGAATCAGTTTGCAGATTGCTTAACTAATCTTTCCTTAGATCTTGTTTTAGTCTATTTGAAATCTATACATTGTTGTATTATGTGTTTTGGGTGGAGTCCACCCTCATCAGAAATTCAAGGAGTTAAGGGACAAATTGTTGGGAGACACCGGGTATCTACCTAAATTTGTAGACATACTGACGAAGAAATTAGATGTGTGGAAGGATTACCTTGCCTTCATAGATGTACACAAATGGGTAAGAATCATTCTGAGCCAAGTTCATGATGAATTTATATACTTGGATAAACCCTACAAAATCATGAAGGAGGTCATTACGATAGTCATAAAGTTAAGTTTCGTAGGACCCCTACTGGTGATGAAGGCCATAAGAATTGATCAGGTGAGGGAATTGACCGGAGCAATGATAGTAGATATGCCACCATGGGCATTGCATACAAAGTGTACTATGCCAACTGAGAGGGTTCGGCCATAACCATTACTATTCATACTTCCTATCAAATGGTGAAGGAGGTCAAAGATTTTGATCTCTGTGAGGTAATGCGACAACAACTGCTAGAGAATTTGCAGAAGATCAAGGACTCCAATTACAACTTCTGGTATGGTACTTTGATTCTTTGCCTTACACTCTATTTTTTGAATGAATTATAGGGTTTTAAGGGGAATCACTAGCATCAAAACATACTGGTAGGGTTAGAGGTAAAAAGACATATAGCTAAGCTTAAGGACACAAAAGCATACAATGCTGCATATTGGGGTTTTTTCAAAACCCTACAAGAAGAGATGAGTGTAAGAGAAATAATTCCTTATGGAGCTGTGAGGCAATATATCAACCAAGTTGCCTTTTTGGTGGACAAGGATTTCACTTACATGGAAGTAGTTGAGCCAAGAATGGCATGGGTACCCCAACTTCCCTATGAGATAACCGTAGTAGAGGCCAATGCTTTTGCAAAAAACCTATTGAGTAAACCTAAGGATACAAACACATAGAGATTTGGTGCTTATTTAGAAGTGATGGACAAACAACATCAAAATCATGTGGAGGAACAATTGGAAAAACATAGAGATAATTTGCATAAATAGTGGGGAGTTCTAGAAAAGGGAACTACTGTTGATCATGATGTTAGTCATACACAAACATAGAATAAAAGTTACACAACAACCTTTACTCATCTTGAAAGATACAATGAATTTAGAGAATTCATGATCCCAAGTCTCTGTTGATTAGTTCTTAATCTACTGACGTTACTCAGTGGTTGATGTGTGTTGCTGTTTTCCATTCAGGGGCCTTACATATTTTGATTATTCCTACAAAGTTCTTCAATATTCCTCCATATATCCTGTCCTTTATGTCTGCCCTACATAAATATTTAACAATTCTACCTCTGCACTATGAATTTACTCAAATGATGTGCCTACAGGCTGATACTTGCATGATTTCTGCCATTATTTATGATTCTTTGCATGATATTTTCAATACTACATGCATTCAGCTCAAATATGCTAATGATTTTCAGTTATCTACAAGATGTCAACATATTTCTCTGTTCTGCTCATTATTTATCATGATTTGCAGTTATGGAAGTGAATTTATGAAATTAAAATGAGAAAAAAGGGTGAAAGGATGAGATTCCCAAAATCACTTGGCTGAGATCACTGATCCACATACATACTCCCATACATGCAATGAAGAGAAGAAAACTAGAATCATACTTCATCGAGACATTCCACAAATCCACATGACCCAGTGCAAATCTTCAAAGGAAAAGTTGACAACAACATATAATAAAATGAAAGCGCTTCTATTTGAACACATCATTCACTAGTACATATCTAGAAATCAACTTGAAGATTACTTAAGGTTTACAATCAGGATCTAATCTGAAACTTCATCTCCATTCAGTATGCTTAAGAACAGGTACATTTACAAAGATTTGAAGAAAGAACCTTGATGTTTCAACAATTCAATCCCCATTAGTCTTAGTAATCCAACCCCCTATATTAAATTGGCTTGGTCTAATTTTGAATAAGTGACCTCCCCTTTCTTTATGACAAGTTCTGGCCTATATATAGAACAAATGCCAGAAAACGGTTACATTGATCCAATGATTAGGATCCTTTTAGAACAAACAACGGTCTAGATGAACAACACGTGCCTTGCCAGTTGGTACTCACACAGCTGGCACAGAATATTCCAACATCTTTGATTTGGTCCATCCTCCAGCAGGCGAATAGTGCTTTTGACAATATCCTCCTCAGCTCTGGTTCATGCTGCCTCTATGTGCAACTCTGCAATACAGTTCAGCTCAGCCCCAAATAGCTCCAACATCCTGCAATAAATAGATGAGAATTAAGTATCATCATTTAATAACTAGCAGGGAGATAAAATTACATTAAATCAGGCTAAAGTGTAAACACAGAATATCAGGTCATGAAACTATGAAAAACATGCGTTTAAATGCATATTCAACAACTAAAATAATCAGGTCAACCATTGTTGACCAAAATCAGGCTATTGGGCTCCAAAAAAATAACTTTAAAATCCATCACTCTGTTTTCCCACCCATTTCCTTGTATATCGGGTGATAAATCATCATGCATATGCCTTTTGTACATATCGGGTTGCATATACAAGCAATAAAATGTACAAGGAATTAGCCACTTTTAAATTTCCTTCAAATCCGCACTTTGTACATTATTGGGTTGCATATCGGGTCATAAATGATCATGCAGACACACCCAATAGACAAGGAATTCTTTATTTCTAACTTTCATTTGGGGTCCGGTGCTTGTATATCATCAGGTTATATATCAGGTGATAAATCTGGATATACAAGTATAAAACATACAACAGACTTTCAATATTTCATTTTCACTTCGCATCCGCCGGTTTGTATATCCTGCACATACAAAGATTCTTGTATGTACACCACGGACTCCAACTGCATTATAAATCGCAGTTTATTCACTCTCGATTCCAACATGTATAATGTAACATATATCAGGCCGTGTATTATGGTCATGCAAGTGGCCCAAACATACAAGCATTTAATTTCATTTAAAAACCATTTCGGATCCGCTATTGTATAAAGTAGAATGCATATCACCCTTGTATGCGAAACACATACAACACAGGAAACATACGACTTTTCAACTTTTAATAAACATTTCTGGTCCGGGGTATGTATAAAGTGCAATGTACATGACAACATACAAAGCCGCAATATGTAACAAATTTTCATTCTTTAATAAACATTTCGGGTCTAGGGAAGTATACAAATTGTTAATATGCGGGATATTAACAAACATGACTCTCCTCATCGAAAGAGATATGATGGTGACGTCACCATCATATCCGGGCTTCATTAAAAATGCAAAAGATGATGTAACCATCATATTGGTAAAATCAAGGGATGTTGATAATATCAAGTCATATTAGTGAATATGACCCCGCTGTTCATGAATATCACCCTCCTGAATAAAATGACGTCATGGTCATACTATAATCTTTGTAGCATGGGGATGAGTTGATGTCAGAGTCATATTAGTGCTAGGGTGATATTTGGAATATAGGGTCATCTTAGGAAGATCGGGTGATATAATAATATCAGGGTGATATCGGAATATGACCCCTCCTAGGAATATCAGGTTTGACCAGACCTTTGACCCACCATAACTTTCTCATTTGGTCAAATTTCAGGGTGAAGTAAAAGGCAAACTTGCATGGAATTTCATCCTCTTTCACATGGTAAGCTTTTTGAGGACAGATTCAGACTTTAGATTTTGCGTTCAGACTTCAAGATCACAAATATACTTGACTTTAGGCATATGCATACTGACTGTTATTGTTTTTTTACCATTACCGTCTAGAGCACAAAAGCAAAGGAACAAGCTAGCAAAGTTGGGTCCCTATTTTGCTAATGCAAAATGGGGCGTGTTGTGTAACCACACAACAACTTGCCACCAAAGAAAACAACAAAAATTCAAATAATTCAAAAGGTGAGGATAAGTTAAAACATAATGTTCTAAACTCCTATTAAGCATGAGCATCCTAATCCTTTCTAAATGGTATCATGTTCATCAATATAACAATGAATTGATAAGGGATCAAGTGTGTGCATTTGATTCATATACACATCTTGAAGTGAGTTGAATAAACCAGTGACTGGTGTTAGGCTACATAGTTTGGTTCATCCCTCATAGCCAACCGGATAGAGCCTTGTTGCCAACAGGCATCCATAGCCCCGACAAGGTTATCGTTGCAATTCCGCTAAGTAGAGCCCCACTGCCAGCAAGCGTCTATAGCCCCGGTAGAGTTACTTAGATGACTTAATCTGGATTTTAGTAAATCTACTTTATTTATTTTATATTTTGAATTTAATTTCATAAGATATAACAGTTGTATCTTCATGATGCAAGAAGTGGTCACTTTCTGAAATTAAGCTGAGAATTGCAATGGTAGCAAGGGCAACCTTTAGATTTTTCACTTAACACCTACACTGATATGTTCAACAAACCCAAGGCTGTTAGGTGTGTCATTGTGAGGATCACTTTGACTCAAGAAAAGGTAGTACTGATGAATATGATAGCACAGACCTGATCAAGAGTACCTATACTGACATGAGTTACAACCTATGTAAAAACTTATATCCAACTTTTGAATTCTAACAATTTTTATAGTGTTCTTAAGTAACAAGGTGCACCAGTTTTGCCCAACCAAAACAAAGGTTCAACAATGCAAAACAAAAAGAAACACACAAAGAAAATTGTACAAACAACTAACTACCAAAAAGAGACAATGGAAAACAAAACAAGAAAGCAAAATAAGCAGACTGTACAAACAGCTAACCTACAAAACTATATACACACCACTACTAGGAAAACAAAAACTAGAAAAAGACCCAAAGACACCTGTATTTGCATAATTCTTTTGATTGTGCAGGAGCATCAGGGTATTAGTTATGGTTCTCAACCTAGAAAATTTATCTTTATATTCTAAAAAATATTCTGATATTCTGAATTCATTGTACTCAACAGAATAACTTTTGATGATCAGCAACTGAGGAAGCTCATCATGTTCATGATTAATCCATATGCATGTTTTATCTCTCAAATTTCCATAATCAAAATAATACTCAACATCATTTACTATGGAAAGGAGAAATACAACCCGGTGTATTTCTGGTTCTATCAGACATGCTTGTTTAATGACAGCTGGTCTTTCATTTAACCCAGCACTTTCATTATTTGGATCAATGTTTGGTCTCACTTCAAATTGAAGGATGTATGGCTTTTGATGGATTATTTCTTCATCTTTATCCAGCTTTGTTCCTTCATTCTGTATGTATGGTTTATCCTCTAGTTCAGGAAACATCTCAATGTTTTCTTTAATTCTCTACACATCAGCATCTAAATGAGTATCTTTATTATCATAACCTAATATACATAAATTTATCATTTCTAAATCATTTGACTGTAAATGAGAAACAACTTTCACTTGATAAGAATACTCCCCTGTTTCATTTTCAAAATAATGCTAGAGTGGCATCTGATCATGCACAACAACTCCAAAGTTTTCTACATCTTCATCTTTCAGGAATTGTTCATCAAATAATTCACACTTTCCATCCAGTAGAGTGTCTGGTTCCATTAACCTGCAACATTCTTGCATTTGATCATTTAATTTAAAAATGTCATTTATGAAATCAGCATTTACTTTCTTTTTTATAACTTCCCGAGTTACTATCATAGGAACTTCATTAGTAGCAGTGCATTTAAATTGTTCTACCACTTGTTTACACTTCTCTTTACCATAAAATGACTCTAGGAAAGATGTTTTAGCATCCTTATCAAAAATATTAGGATCAGAATCAAAGACTTTATCCTGACAAGGGGTTTCTTCTCTATGATTTTCAAAAGACTCATACCTGCACTTGGCCTCATCCACATCAGGGAGTAGAGAACTCCAATTCTCACCATAAAATGATTCAAGGAAAGATGTTTCCTCTTCTTTACCTTTTGGAACCGATTTAGCTATTGCATTTTCTAAACAACTCATGATTACAGGTGTTGCATCTTCTTGCTGTTCCAGAATTTGAGTCTTCTCCAACATGTCCAAGCAAGCTTCACAATCCCTTTCTGAATGCTCTTCGTCATGTAATCTGCACCAGCTTTCAATCAGGACATCATCAGTGGATAAACCTAATATTTGACTACATTATATATTTCTAAACAAGTATAATTCAAAATCCTTAAAGCGGTCCACTTCAGTGTTTGAACAACTAATAATTTCTAGTGCTGTATCTACTTGTTGCTCCACAATCTCTTCATTTTCCTGCCGGACTTCAGCCCTGAACACATCTATAAAAAATATTAGTCCTTTCAAATATAAATCCAACCTTGTGAGAAAAGTTAGACAATTATTTTCACTGTGCACTATAGTATGGTGTATCCTGCAGCAAGTAGATAAACCAAAGTCAGGTAAACATTGAGGATAAAGCTGCCTATTCAAAGTTTCCTAAAATAAAGGAATGTTAACCTGACAATTTCCTTCATATGCATCCATCAAAATGAGACTCTACTTCCAATTTTTAGGATTTTAAAATTTTAATGAGATCTATCATATCTTAGAATAAAACTTGAAAGTTCAGAAAATCCAACAAATCTTTGAAGCTTTGAGCTGGATCTTTGCAAAGATGCAACCAAGACCTCTCAGATAAGAGATATTTATAGACATTCAACTCAAACGAGGAAATATTTATGTAATATTTGTAGAAAAATAGAGATTTCTTGTTCGGCCCTCCTTCTAGTGCCAATTTATGTTGCGTTAGGAGCGAGGAGCCTACATAAAATGAATGATGACTAAAGCAATGGTGTCTTTTCTTGTTCGACCCTCCTTCTAGCACCAATTTATGTTGCGTTAGGAGCGAGGAGCTTGCATAAAATGAATGATGACTAAAGCAATGGTGTCTTTTCTTGTTTGACCCTCCTTCTAGCGCTAATTTATGTTGCGTTGGAAGTGAGGGGCGTGCAGATCAATTGCAAGATTTAAGGCAAGCTGCTATACAGAGGCAGGGGATATCACTTCAATTGAAAAGAAGTTCTTCACTGAGAAATAGCTCATGCCCTCCTTCTAGCGCCAATTTATGTTGATCATGATGTTAGTCATACACAAACATAGAATAAAAGTTACACAACCTTTACTCATCTTGAAAGATACAATGAATTCAGAGAATTCATGATCCCAAGTCTCCGTTGATTAGTTCTTAATCTACTGATGTTACTCAGTGGTTGATGTGTGTTGCTGTTTTCCATTCAGGGGCCTTACATATTTTAATTATTCTTGCAATGTTCTTCAATATTCCTCCATATATCTTGTCCTTTATTTCTTCCCTGCATAAATCTTTAACAATTCTACCTCTGCACTATGAATTTACTCAAATGATGTGCCTACAGGCTGATATTTGCATGATTTCTACCATTATTTATGATTCTTTGCATGATATTTTCAATACTACATGCATTCAGTTCAAATATGCTAATGATTTTCAGTTATCTACGAGATGTCAGCATATTTCTCTGTTCTGCTCATTATTTATCATGATTTGCAGTTATGGAAGTGAATTTATGAAATTAAAATGAGAAAAAAGGGTGAAAGGATGAGATTCCCAAAATCACTTGACTGAGATCACTGATCCACATACATACTCCCATACATGCAATGAAGAGAAGAAAACTAGAATCATACTTCACCAGGACATTCCACAAATCTGCATGACCCAGTGCAAATCTTCAAAGGAAAAGTTGACAACAACATATAATAAAATGAAAGCGCTTCTATTTGAACACATCATTCACTAGTACATATCCAGAAATCAACTTGAAGATTACTTAAGGTTTACAATTAGGATCTAATCTGAAACTTCGTCTCCATTCAGTATGCTTAAGAACAGGTACATTTACAAAGATCTGAAGAAAGAACCTTGATATTTCAACAATTCAATCCCCATTAGTCTCAGTAATCCAACCCCCTATATTAAATTGGCTTGGTCTGATTTTGAATAAGTGACCTCCCCTTTCTTTATGACAAGTTCTGGCCTATATATAGAACAAATGCCAAAAAATGGTTACATTGATCCAATGATCAAGATCCTCTTAGAACAAACAACGGTCCAGATGAACAACACGTGCCTTGCCAGTTGGCACTCACACAGCTAGCACAGAATATTCCAGCATCTTTGATTTGGTCCATCCTCCAGTAGGTGAACAGTGCTTTTGACAATATCCTCCTCAGCTCTGGTTCATGCTTCCTCTATGTGCAACTCTACAATACAGTTCAGCTCAGCCCCAAACAGCTCCAACATCCTGCAATAAACAGACGAGAATTAAGTATCATCATTTAATAAACTAGCAGGGAGATAAAATTACATTAAATTAGGCTAAAGTTTAAACACAGAATATCAGGTCATGAAACTATGAAAAACGCGCGTTTAAATGCATATTCAATGCCTAAAATAATCGGGTCAACTATTATTGACCAAAATCAGGCTATCAGGCTCTAAAAAAAATAACTTTAAAATCCATCGCTCTATTTTCCCACCCATTTCCTTGTATATCGGGTGATAAATCATCATGCATATGCCTTTTTTACATATCGGGTTGCATATACAAGAAATAAAATGTACAAGAAATTAGCCACTTTTAAATTTCCTTTCAAATCCGCACTTTGTACATTATCGGGTTGCATATCGGGTCATAAATGACCATGCAGACACACCAAATATACAAGGAATTCTTTATTTCTAACTTTCATTTGGGGTCCGGTGCTTGTATATAATCAGGTTGTATATCGGGTGATAAATCTAGATATACAAGTATAAAACATACAACAAACTTTCAATATTTTATTTTCACTTCGCATCCGCTGGTTTGTATATCTTGCACATACAAAGATTCTTGTATGTACACCGTGGACTCCAACTGCATTATAAACTGTAGTTTATTCACTCTCAATTCCAACATGTATAATGTAACGTATATCAGGCTGTGTATTATGATCATGCAATTGGCCCAGACATACAAGCATTTAATCTCATTTTAAAACCATTTCAGATCCACCATTGTATAAAGTACAATGCATATCACCCTTGTATGCGAAACACATACAACGACTTTTCAACTTTTAATAAACATTTCGGTTCCGGGGTATGTATAAAGCGCAATGTACATGACAACATACAAAGCCGCAATATGCAACAAATTTTCATTCTTTAATAAATGTTTCGGGTCCGGGGAAGTATACAAATTGTTAGTATGCGGGATATTAACAAACATGACTCTCCTCATCGAAAGGGATATGATGGTGATGTCACCATCATATCCGGGCTTCATTAAAAATGCAAAAGATGACATCACCGTCATATTGGTTAAATCAGGGGATGTTGATAATATCAGGTCATATTAGCGAATATGACCCCGCTGTCGATGAATATCACCCTCCTGAATAAAATGACGTCATGGTCATACTATAATCTTTGTAGCATGGGGATGAGCTGACGTCAGCGTCATATTAGCGCTAGGGTGATATTTGGAATATAGGGTCATCTTAGGATGATTGGGTGATATAATAATATCAGGGTGATATCAGAATATGACCCCTCTTGGGAATATCAGGTTTGACTAGACCTTTGACCCGCCATAACTTTCTCATTTGGTCGAATTTCAAGGTGATGTAAAAGGCAAAATTGCATGGAATTTCATCCTCTTTCACATGGTAAGCTTTTTGAGGATAGATTCAGAATTTGGATTTTGAGTTCAAACTTCAAGATCACAAATATACCTGACATTAGGCATATGCATACTGACTGTTATTGCTTTTTTACTATTACCGTCCAGAGCACAAAAGCAAGGGAACAAGCTAGTAAAGTTGGGTCCCTATTTTTCTAATGCAAAATGGGGCGTGTTGTGTAACCACACAACAACTACCTTAGCTCCAAAACCTTCCACACCAGCTCCCCTACCTACCAAGGAGGTTTCGACAGTTAGAAGATCAGAAAGAACCACATCTCAGGCTCCATCATCATCAACAATATCATCCAGAGGGAGAGCAATTTTAGAAGTATTGCCAGGAATGAAGAAGAGTACACAAAGGAAGGCTCCCTAATAGAAACATCAAGCAAAAAGAAAGAAAACTCAAGAAAATCTAGAGGTGATTGAATCTGAAGAAGAAGGAGAAGAACAAGAATCAAAGATGAAGAGAAAGAAATGAGGACAACATACACTGGAAGAAGAACCAACAGAACAACAAGAAGAGGAACCAACATAGGAGCTTTACAAACTGGATGCACTACTTAATGCCATGGAGAATGTAGGTATGCTAAAAAAAACTACTGAGTTATATGATGATTCATCTGAGGAAAATAAATAAATGATAGTCCAAGCAATGATCCAATACATGAGGGATAAAGATAAGACATTAGATGAGATAATGGAAGGATTTTTGAAGAGCTTGATAGAAGCACTAGGGAAAAGAAGGAATAAGGCACTCCAATTGGAGGAAGAAATAAGGAAAAATACCATTGATACGCTTAGTGACACATTGTCATTGGAAAAGAAGAATGAATTGATACTGTTGTCACATGAAATTGCACCCTGCTTGAATGGGTTCCAAGCATTCCAATGACACAGTGGGATTGATATCTAAGTGTGGGACTTTACTAAATGAGATCAAACCTCTGGAGAAGGCTGGCTTCCTTGACTGGATATCACCTAAAACTACTGTATTTTTGGGGTGAAAAGGGGAAGAAATCTGCTAAAATGAAAGTTAAAGAAACAACACTTAAAACATGAAAGGGTGATGCACCAGACAGATTTAAAAAACCTTTGCAAAACTGAAGCATGCACAGCACAACCAGATACAACAAGCAAATATTCACATAATAGATGATTCTAACAGAGGTAAGAAGCAAGATGATTGAGAAGAATAAGAGATATTCATAGACAACCATATGCAAATTCACACGGAGATAGAAAAATCAACAAAAGGCATGATAGCTTGCATATATCTAATGAAAGGCAAGGTTACAGCATGAAAAGTTCTGTTTGGAAACAGGAAGAACAGGATGCTCCAAAAAGTTTTCCAACCCTTCTTACATCATAAGCCTCAACTTATATAGCATTTCAAAACTAACCTAGGTCGGTTACAAAATCCTTGAAAGAACATCCAGCTGACAGGAGTAATGGCGTCAAAATTTGGAACTGGGGCAGATGGAAGATATTTTTGAGTCTTCAATGCAAGCAGCTGCATCATCGATCTGATCCTCAGAAGTGGTGGAGGATAACCTAGCATTGAATGCGGGCAGCTGCCTTTGACAGTTTTTGACAATCAGGCAGTGGAGGAAAGATTGGACATGAAGTGGTGGCAGGATATTTTGGGCCATCAATGCGAGCTGTGCCCTCCTATGCAACAATGAATGCAAAAAATATCTTCACCAACTCAAGAAAGTTGCTACTGAAAAGGTCCACCCGATCGACGTGAAGATCCAGATCAAAAATGGAAGTGGGAACCCTTCAGAAGAATTCCTGCCAAAAGGTCATCATCATGATATTTTCAAATTTCTGCGGGAACTGATTATCCCACATGCACCCTGCGGCGACCTCATCATTAGTTTATAAGTGAAGCCGTGAGCATATATAATGTCGGTGCTTTTGCTCCCGACGGCATCATCATAAGTCTTAACATCATCCTCCTTTAGCATGATATCCTGTTGCTCTAAATATCACCTTAACGTCAGCAGGCCTCAGCACCATCACCTGTCGGCCAGACCTCTAACATCGGTGAGCCATTAGCATGTCTAGCCGATATGAAAAGTCATCCTGATATGAAATTAGCCCTGAGCCTCATCATCATCTTCAAGATCCGTGAAATATCCTCCTGATGGAAATATCCTCCTGACGAGCTCATCTTGATAATTCATATCACCTTGATGTGAAATATTAGCCTGATGCGAAATATCCTCCTAATGGAGGTAACATGATATAAAATATCACCCCGATGTTTGAAAATCAGGATGACATCAGCAGGATGTCAGGGAGGAAAGATCCTCCTGATCATGTTCATACAACATACCTCTTCATATCCCGGTGACGTCATCAGTATGTTAGAGTAGGGTGATATTCAGAAGCAAGAGCGATATTTGTAAGGTACCTGATATTCAAAAATATCACCTTGATCCTGAAGAAACCTGATGATGATATTCAACCTCATTGGCATAAACCGATGCATCGGAGGAAGCTCCTCCTGCTTTGCCGACCTCATATGTCTCGCCGATGATCCAGATGATCATGTCCACAAACATCCTGATGATGTCACCATCATGTCGAACATCAGGATGATCTTCAAATGCTAACTAGTGTTAAGGAAAATATGACCCCTTTCGGGCCTTGATGGCATCATCATGATATTCAGGGCAGGATGATATTCGGAAATATCATCCCCACAAAATATCAGGCTGCACTGTAGCTTCATCATAAGATCGAGGTGATCTTGGAATATGACTGATATTTGGAAATATCACCCCCGGCAGGAATATGCATGAAGCTGTGAAACAAGTGGATATCACCCTGACATAGGAATGACGTCAGCAACATGTTGGGTGATCCAGCGAACATGAAGTGAAAAATATCATTAGGATGATCTTCAAAGATCACCTGATATTCAAATGTGATGACCCCTCAGAAGATCGGGTCATACTTAGAAAACTTAGTAGCACCAACATCAGGATGATCTTCAACTAAGATCACTCGATGTTAAAATATCATCCTGATGCGAAAGATCGGGTTGGCATAAATATGATGACCTTCGCAAGAAAGATGATCCTCCCCTAGAATGGATCTGAATGACATCAACAACATGTTACTTGGTTTATCACTGCAGTTATCATGACGTCATCATCATGTTATCAGATGGGGGGGAAGTTGGAAGATAGGGTGATGTTCGGAAGATCAGGTGATATTCAGAATATCACCTGATGTTCAAAATATCACCCGATATTAGAAATATGACCCGATATTAGAACATTAGGGCTTGACCAGATGATGACCCCACATAAGTTCCTCCTTTTAGCGAATTTCAATGTGATGTAAAAAGCAAACTTGCCTATTTTTTCAAGCTCTTTCACATGGTAAGCCTCTTTAGGCAAGCTTCGGATTTTGAAATTTGGGTTGAGACCTCAGGATCACAAATATGGCTTTCATGGGGATATGCATACTGACTGATCCTGCTTGAATTATTTTGACTCCTGCTAGAGGAAAAATAGGTCAACAACTTTGGTGACCTCTATGGGATGTTTTCCTGCTAAACAATCAGATTAGTGGCCTTAAGCATCCATTGGGCATGGAGTCAATTTTAAAATATGCTGGGGAACTAGGACCAACCTCTCAAAACACAAAAATGGAGAAGGCCTACTTTCTCCTAATGACAAAGCAGCTTGTGCAGAAGAACTTAGGGAAGTTAAAGGATCTAAACTATCGTGCAGCAACACTTATTGAAAACAAGAAATCTAACCTACTAATTTATAGGGTGCTCATACCTCAAAACATCTTTTCAAGTGTATCCCATTAACTGGGATATGCAGATTTTCTCCATTCATATTTGACAACTGAAATGCATTGTGCTCCTTGCATTCCATAATGAGAAAGGGGCCACTCCACATGCTGTCAAATTTGGAATGCTTCCCTGGTCTACTCCTCAGCTCATCCCATTTGAGCACCATATCGCCCACTCTAAAATGTCTAGGGGTAGCCTTCTTGTCAAAATTTCTTTTTGTTTGCAGCTAATGATGTTCCATGGCTACCATAGCTTTATTTCTGCTTTCCTCTAGCTCCATAAGCTAAGCATATCTTACATCCATGGGGCTTTCTGCTTCAAGCGTTTCTAGATGATTCATGATGTCTAGTGCTGGTAGTTCCATAGACATAGGCAACCTTGCCTCCTTTCCATACACTAGCAGATAAGGGGAGTTCCCAATAGACCTCTTAGGAGTTATCCTATCAGCCCACAGAGCAAACTTCAAATGAGTGTGCCAGGTCCTTTGATTATTCTCCATTGCCCTCTTAATAATCCTGATGAGATTTTTGTTTGTGGATTCAGCTAAACCATTACTTCGAGGATAATAATTTGATGAAATATTCAAATAAATCCCATTCTTGACAGCCCAGTCAGTTATTCTTAGGCCAACAAAAGCTAGAGCATTATCAGAGATGATTGATTCAGGCACTCCAAATCTGGAGACCAAATCACAATAGAAATTCAAAACAACACTCTCATTAGATTCTTTCAGAGCCACTACTTCAGTCCATCTTGTGAAGTAGTCTATGGCTATGAGTATCCGCCTATGGCCTGCACTTGATGGTGGGTTGATAGGTCTAATAAAATCAATGCCCCATCTCATAAAGGGCTGCTCTACCTGGATTGGGTGTAGAGGCAAAGTTGGCAGCCTCTCTTTTCCTACAAAATGGGTACACTTAATACACTTTCTAGCCCATGCATGGGCATCCTTAAATAAGCTAGGCCAATAATAGCCAGCTCTCATTACTTTCCAAGTAGTAGTCCTTGGGGTAAAATAAACCCCTGCTGTTCCATCATGGAATTCATGTAGCACCTTGCCAGTCTGATCAGTATCAATGCATCTAAGCAATACACCATTAAAGTCCTTTCTGAAAAGGATGCCTTCTATTAAAACATATGGAATGGATTGCAGCTTGAAGTATCTTCTTTTAGCTTTATCTAAGCCTGCAGGACATCTACCAGTTTGCAAAAATTGGGTCATATCATTAACCCAACTAGTACCTACTGCTGCTGTATCATCTTGATGCTCCTCTTCTATGGTCAGGAGTACCTCTTCTTCTTCCTCTACCTCATCCTTAGAACTGGTGACAAGCTACTCACTGAGTCCTCTGCCTCTGACCAGCTTGGTTATCTTGATCTCCACATCATATTCCATGACCTTGGTTATCCAACCAGCCCTTTTCTCATTAACATCTTTACTCAATAGGAACTCCTTCACACTAGGATGAGCCACCATCAGGTGTATCTTGTTATTTGAAACAAGATGTCTAATTTTTTTTAGGCTTCTGACTACTGCCAGGACATGCTTTTCAATGAAGCTATACTTCTGCTCATACTCCTCCAACCCTTGGCTGAAGAAGGCGATTGGTTGTTCAAAACCCTCGCTCTGCTGCTGCACCAGAATAGCAGAGATGGTATCCAGGCCGCCATAAGCATACAAGATAAAGTCCTTAGAGAAATCAGGATTGATCAAGGTTGGTGCAGTTGCTAATGCCTCCTTTATGGACTGGAAGCTAAGTCTGCCCTCTGACGTCCAACTAAAAGTTATGTTCTTTTTTAACATAGACGTCAAGGGTTTCAAAAGATTTGCAATATCAGGTATGAACCTTCTCAGAAAGTTAATTCTGCCAATGAAGCGCTGTAGTCCCTTCTTATGACTAGGTAAGGGCAATTCCAAAATGGCCTTTATTCTCTCCTTATCAATGGTAATACCCTCCTTTGACACAACATGCCCCAATAACTTGCCCTCATGTACAGCAAAAATGCATTTCTTTGGATTGAGGGATATCCCAAACTCTCTACATCTTTCAAAGACTAGCCTTAAGTGGGATAAATGCTCAGATGCATTTTTAGAGAAGACTGTTATGTCATCCAGGTATACCAGCACTAGCTTATACATCAGACCCTTAAAGGCCATGTCCATGGCTCTTTGAAAAGTAGAGCCAGCATTTGAGAGGCCAAAAGGCATCCTCTTATAGGCCATAGTACCCCACTTGGTTGTGAAAGCAGTCTTGAATTGGTCTTCTTCTTTGACCAGCACATGGTTATAACCAGAAAATGCATCAAGCAAAGAAAACCTTTCTGAGCCAACCACCACCTGCAGAATTTGCTCCATTGAAGGCAATGGGTAGTGGTCTTTTAGGGAGGCTTTGTTGAGGTCTCTGAAGTCAACACACAGCCTGACCTCCCCATTTTTCTTCCTCACAGGCACAAGGTTAGAAAACCAAGAAGTGTGCTTGATTGGAAAGATGATCTTTGCCTCAATTAGCTTGGTTAGTTCTTTGATCATCAGGGGTTCTAGCTTTGGATTCAGAGGTCTGTTTCTGCCTCACAGGTTTTATACCTGGCTCTAACTCTATGGTGTGTTGGGCAATATGAGGATCAAATCCCTTTAAGTCTGCATAATCCCAAACAAACACCTCTTCAGATTCTTTACAAAGAGCAATGAAAGCTCTTCTGTCTTCAGCTGAGCAGATTTTGCCAATTTTGAGGAGTCTACCCTTAAAAAATTCTAGCTCTTTATAATGCTCCTCCTTTACCTGCATACTAGTTTTTGTCTTCTTCTTTTGGTCATCACTGCCAAAAATAGACTCCAAGGTGACCAATCCCTTGGGTAGATTATTTGTTCTCAGCTGAATTATTTGATCACTGTCATACTGTTGTTTGAGTTTATCCTGATTCATTATGGAAAACTCATCTTCCTCTAATAGGAACCTCAGGATCTGTTCATCACTGTCAAAAACTTGCCAGTGAATATTATTATCAGGGAGAGAAGGCCTAGAGATTATCTTTACATGAGGCTGAACCTTCTCCCTTTAAATATCACTGGGGCTGTCAAATTGAGCCCCAATTGAAGTTAATCTGTCAGCATGATGGTTCTGACTCCTTGGAATGGAGATTAGATTGAAAGCATCAAACTCTTCAATCAAATTCCATACCCTATGTTTGTAGCACTTCAGGGCATCACTTTTTGTAAGGTACAGTCCCCTCACCTGATTCACAATGAGCTCACTATCTCCAAACACTTGTAGGCAGCCAATCTTCCTCCTTGTTGCCCACTGCAGACCTTGGATCAACCCTTCATACTCAGCAGTGTTGTTAGTACAAGAAAAGGCAAAATGAAAAGCAGCATAATAATTTTCACCTTGTGGTGACACAAGTATTGCACCACCACCAGATCCATTTTTGCCCCTAGAGCCATCGAAATACATTTTCCATACCTCATCATGTTGCTCTACCTGCTGCTCTGCTTTCTTCAGAAGACTTGGTATTGTTGTTTCATGCTCATGCAATATGTACACTCCCAGGCCAGTTTCTTGGATATGTCCCTCAGGATCATCCACAACATTTTCAGAGGCCCACTCCTTCAAGAGTACCTCTGGTATGCTCTTAGCTTGTAGTTCCTGAGCAGCAACTAGTTCAGGGTCATCAGAGATAATGCAATTTACATTAACAACCCTGGGTGTGTAAGGCTCTATGTGATAGTCTGAAAGTAACTCAGATTTCAAAGTTACTTTGGTGCCATACCTGGTCCTAAAAGACATGTGGAACTAGTTAGAAGATATATATCCTCCAATTTTGGCGGTAAATTCCCTTGATAAGCACATGGCAAAATGAGGAGGCAAATCTATTATGAACACCTCCTGTGAAATAGAAACATTGGGGCAGGTGTGTAGGGTGAGACCTAGGTCTCTTATGATACCCACAGTATTAACAGATGTACCATCCAACTGGAGTACACCTTTCTCAAGTGGCTGGTACTTAAGCCCTAATTGATCTGCAATCTGCTTAGGCATGACAGAACTGCTTGCTCCACTATCCACCATGCAATTATGCACTAGTTTGTCCCCAATTATCAGTGATACATAAAAGGGAAGAGGTTTGGCACCTTGGTTAGGCTGCTTGATGTCATCTTGGGATGAATTAGCAAGAACAGTCCTATTTAACTCAACAGTGGTATCATTGGATACCTTCAAATTAGACAAGGCAGATTGTAACATCTTCTTTTGGCTAGGGATTGCTAAAGAATCCCACATAGACATGGTTACATTCATCTTTTTCATGTTTTCAATAATATTGAAAGGTGAAGAGGCACCTACCTTTTGACTTGACTTTGTAGTAGCAGTATCAGCTTGCAAATGAGGCATCTCCCCTGCTGTTGCTGGAGTACTTCTTTGCAAGATGCGAGGGATATGGGATGTGGAAGCATCAGTATGTCCTCTACCTTTATTTGCTGCTGGCTCAACTTCATAACCCCTCTTCTTAGCCCTTGTGTTGGCAGCAATTGGATTACTATCACTGTTTACCCCACAGAATTCTCCTTCCTGCCAATTCATGAAAGCAGAATCATTCTGATGTTGCTTTTGTTGTTGTGTAGCTCCATCATTTGGTGTGTATGGCTGTGTAGCTGCCACATTTTGTGCCATTAGAGCTTGATTTAAGACTCCACTTGAACAGGCTACCTGATTGTGTGGCATATGGCATGGGACACACCAATCATAATCAACTGCAATGTTATTTTGAACAGGGACAAGGTCCCTTGCTGCATTAATAGGTGCTGGATTGTAAGGCTGAAAAGGCCTTTGGTTCATGTTTTGCCTGACACCTTGGTAGTTGTTCTGATAAGGTGGCCTATTGGCCTGGTAAGGTTGACCCTGCCCCTGATATGCTTTGTTCTACCCCTGATGTTGTTGTTGATAAGGCTACCTACCTTGATACTGTTGCTTCTTCATGTTTACTAGATCATTCCCAAAAGTCTGTAGAAGATTTTCTATTTTCTGCTGGCTACTTTTTATCTCCTTTAGCTCTTGAGATGAACTAGAGGCAGCAGGTTCAGAAGTGGAGGTACTTGGCAATGCTACAACAACATGTGTAGGGACAAAATATGGGGTGGGCAAAGGCATAGAAGCCTGGATCTCAGGAAAGATGGGCATAGGGGGCCTAGGTGCTATTTTTCCAGCCTGAATTAGACTGTTCTCTACTCTGATGGCTATTTCATAGGCATCATGTAGGCTTACACCTCCTAGTGATTGTATCATAACTGAAATATCACTATTTAAAGCTTTCAAGAAATATAAGAATGCATACTCAGCTGAAGGTCTTACTGTGGCAGGGATTCTGTCCCATGTCTTTTGAAATCTGAAGTTGATGTCCATCATGGGTTCCTGAGGAGCTCTCTTTATGGTGGTCATCTATTCCACCAATGACAGATTATCTGATTTATCCTGGAACTGCTTATTCATCTTGTCTCCTAAGTCATCCCAGGTTCCTATAGTCTGTACTAGTAGACTTCTAAACCATTTTAATGCCTTTCCTTTGAATGAGGCAGCTAGTAATCTGATGGCTACATTCTCTGGTGTTACATGATGTACTCCACATAGAGAAGCCACATCTCTTATGTGTTCAATAGGTGTAGTTTGGGTTTCCCCTATGAAATAGGGCAGGCTCTTCAAGGCTGCCATAGGTATGGCATCATGTACTACTAAGTTCAAAGGGCTTCCTCCATCAAAAGCCACAAATGGTTGATTTCTTGCCATATGAGCAGTTGGAGGTGGGTTTACTTGAGTTGCTACAAAGACTACGGAGGCAACTGGTCTAAAATTTGGAGGAGTTGACAATGTCCTCTTAGAATAGGGAGTTCTTACTACAGTTCTACTCTGCCTCCTAGGTGGAGAAAGCTGTAGATAATCAAATGAGCTTGAACTTGAACTCCTAGTTTGTATCCTTTTCCTAAAAGTAGATAAGCAGAACTGGCTTGCCTGATCTTCCTTAGTATGAGTCACCAGATAGCCAATTTTTAACCTCTTATAGGTCAAAAAATCACCGGTTGCACATCAAAACTAGTAACTAGAGTTTGTATGGTCCCACCAGGCATGCCAGAAACTGTTGTCATATGAAATTGCACCCTACTTGAATGGGATTGATCTCTAAGTGTGGGACTTTGCTAAATGAGATCAAACCTCTGGAGAAGGCCAGCTTCCTTGACTGGATATCACCTAAAACTACTGTATTTTTGGGGTGAAAAGGGGAAGAAATGTGCTGAAATGAAAGATAAAGCAACAACACTTAAAATATGAAAGGGTGATGCACTAGATAGATTTAAAGAACCTTTGCAAAACTGAAGCATGCATAGCACAACCAGATACAACAAGCAAATATACACAGAATAGATGATTCTAATAGAGGTAAGAAGCAAGATGATTGAGAAGAACAAGAGATATTCATAGACAAACATATGCAGATTCACACAGAGATAAAAAAATCAGCAAAAGGCATGATAGCTTGCATATATCTAATGAAAGGCAAGGTTACAACATGAAAAGTTCTATTTGGAAATAGGGAGAATAGGATGCTCCAAAATTTTTTCCAACCCTTCTTACATCATAAGCCTCAGCTTATATAGCATTTCAAAACTAACCTAGGTCGGTTACAAAATCCTTGAAAGGACATCCAGCTGACAGGAGTACTGGCGTCGAAATCTAGAACTAGGGCAGATGGAAGATATTTCTGAGTCTTCAATGCAAGCAGCTGCATCATCGATCTGATCCTCAAAAGCAGCGAAGGATAACCTAGCATTGAATGCGGGCAGCTGCCTCTGACAGTTTTCGACAATTAGGCGGCAGAGGAAAGATTGGACATGGAGCGGCGGCGGGATATTTTGGGCCATCAATGTGAGTTGTTCCCTCCTATGCAGCAATAAATGTAAAAAATATCTTCACCAACTCAAGAAAGTTACTACTAAAAAGGTCCACCCAACCGACATGAAGATCCGGATCAAAAATGGAAGTGGGAACCCTTTAGAAGAATTCCTGCCAAAAGGTCATCATCATGATATTTTTAAATTTCTACGGGAACTGATTATCCCACATGCACCTCGCAGCAACCTCATCATCAGTTTATAAGTGAAGCCGTGAGCATATATAATGTCGGTGCTTTTGCTCTCAATGGCATCATCATAAGTCTTAACATCATCCTCCTTCAGCATGATATCCTGTTGCTCTAAATATCACCCTGACATCAGCAGGCCTTAGCACCATCACCCGTCAGCCAGACCTCTAACATTGGCGAGCCATCAGCATGTTTGACCGATATGAAAAGTCATCCTGATATGAAATTAGCCCTGAGCCTCATCATCATTTTCAAGATCCGCAAAATATCCTCCTGACGAGGTCATCCTGATAATTCATATCACCCTGATGTGAAATATCAGCCTGATGCGAAATATCCTCCTGATGGAAGTAACATGATATAAAATATCACCCCGATGTTTGAAAATCAAGATGATGTTAGCAGGATGTCAGGGAGGAAAGATCCTCCTGATCATGTTCATACAACATACCTCTTCATATCTAGGTGACGTCATCAGCATGTTAGAGTAGGGTGATATTCGGAAGCAAGAGCAATATTTGTAAGGTACCTGATATTCAGAAATATCACCCTGATCCTGAAGAAACCTGATGATGATATTCAACCTCATTGGCATAAACTGATGCATCGGAGGAAGCTCCTCCTGCTTTGCCGACCTCATGTCTCGTCGATGATCCAGATGATCATGTCCACAAACATCCTGATGACATCACCATCATGTCGAACATTAGGATGATCTTCAAATGCTAACTAGTGTTAAGGAAAATATGACCCCTTTCGGGCCTTGACGACATCATCATGATAGTCGGGGCAGGATGATATTCAGAAATATCATCCCCGCAAAATATCAGGTTGCACTGTAGCTTCATCGTAAGATTGGGGTGATCTTGGAATATGATTGATATTTGGAAATATCACCCCTGACAGGAATATGCATGAAGTTGTGAAACAAGTGGATATCACCCTGACATAGGAATGACGTCCGCAACATGTTGGGTGATCCAGTGAACATGAAGTGAAAAATATCATCAGGATGATCTTCAAAGATCACCCGATATTCTAATGTGATGACCCCTCAGAAGATCCGGTCATACTTAGAAAACTTAGTAGCATCAACATCAGGATGATCTTCAACTAAGATCACCCGATGTTAAAATATCATCCTGATGCAAAGGATCGGGTTGGCATAAATATGATGACCTTCGTAAGAAAGATGATCCTCCCCCGGAATGGATCTAGATGACGTCAACAACATGTTACTTGGTTTATCACTATAGTTACCATGACATCATCATCATGTTATCGGATGGGAAGGGAAAGTTGGAAGATAGGGTGATGTTCGGAAGATCAGGTGATATTTAGAATATCACCCGATATTAGAAATATGACCTGATATTGAACATCAGGGCTTGACCAGATGATGACCCCACATAACTTCCTCCTTTTAGCTAATTTTAGGGTGATGTAAAAAGCAAACTTGCCTATTTTTTCAAGCTCTTTCACATGGTAAGCCTCTTTAGGCAAGCTTCGGATTTTGAAATTTGGGTTGAGACCTCAGGATCACAAATATGGCTTTTATGGGGATATGCATACTGACTGATCCTGCTTGAATTATTTTGACTCCTGCTAGAGGAAAAATAGGTCAATAGATACAACTTCAAGCCATGGAGTTGAGGAGAAAATAAAAAGTAGATACACTCATGGGTGGAAACAAGAAGGAAAAGGAGAAGATAAAAAAAGAGACTGAATAAATAAAAACAAATCTATATCAGTCTATCAAGGAGTGAGAACAATAATAGGCACCATCACCTCTGCACAACACTAAAACACTGGTAGGAGGACAGGACATAACAAAGGTAAGTCAAGAGAAAAATCAACTGGAAGCTTCTACACAAGGGGTACCTCCTCTGGAGAACACAAGGATGGAGGAGAGGAACACACAATAGCAACAAATGAGCCCACAAACACACAATACGGAGGATAAGGAAGAAGGAACACAAGAGAACATAGAAGGGCAAAGAGAATCAGAGCAAGTTGATAATTTAGAAGCGTCTTCTTCCTCAATAGAATCCATTGAGGAGTTTTTTGAGTGGAAAAAGCAAATAACACCTATTGTATCTCCACAATTGCTATAGTTTTCAGTGGTAGAAGGTTAAGTGAATCTAGCTGGAATATCTTCTGTACAAAAGCTACATTTAGGAGATATCTTCCACTCCTCAGAAAGAGCAGAAATTTTGAAACATGTAGAGGGAAGTGAACTACTTCAAGATGTAGTGAATAGATTGGAAAAGGAGATGTTGGAGAGGATACCACTTTGTCCTTGCTAGAGCAACTGAAACAATAACAACACAGTGATTCAATGAGTATTCTAGCCAGCTGGAGAAGAAAATAACAAAGCAACTCAACAAGAAAAGGTTGGCAAAAATGAAAAATAAGTGTGCCAAGGCACACACTCAGTTTGAAATGCAAATAAAGAGTATTCAAAAAAGCATTGTAGAGGAAAATATTCTTTACCAATTTTGTTTAAAATGGCCACAGTCCACCAAAGCAATAAAAGACCACATGGATGCTCTAGAGCTACAAATAAAAAATGTGGCATCCCAATATGATCCTCTAACTGATAAGGATGGAGTAATAAGGGCGCAAGTGGAGACACTTCATAACCAGCATCAACATCTCCAGGACCAAAGAGATCAAATAAGGAGCCAAATAAAACAGTTAAGGGAGGTGGTCAACTTGAGATTGGATAACCTAACAGGTAGGTTTGCAGAAGCTAAGAAAACTAAACAAATAAGACAAATACTGATAAGTATAGCAAAAGTAGAAGACACATATATGAAGATAGAAGGATAAATAACTATGTTGTCTAAGGCTAAGAAACAATGGGATAACAGTTTAGCGTAGCTGAAGCAGATCTACAGGACTATCTTATCCAACAACTAATTTTGCATGTCTTGAGGACAAGACATAATTTTGAAAAGGGGATGACGTTAGCATGATATAGGGCATAGAGGATACAAGGCATAGAGCAGAGCTGACTAGAAGTTGGCACATACATTATACGAAGGTTGGAGTTGACCTATGATGCTAGAGGACACATACCTAAATGCAATAAATACAATATATATATATATATATATAGGATATGGTAGGTGATAGATGATGATATAAGAATGACACAAAAGTCATGTATGTAGATGGATGAGGCAGAGACTTAGACCTACCAGAGGATGGATGTATGATGTTTGATTGTTGTTTATATATATCTATATGGAGATCTACTGGTACTGGATAATTTTGACTTGTCTTATTGTTATGATTTGTTTATGATACTCTGCATATGTTATTGTTTGTGCTTTGCTATCAATCTCTAACTACTTGACTAGGGTATAAACTGACTACAAAGACTTGGTTGAGGACCAAATTTCCAAATTGGTATCCCTCTCCTTTTCTTGCCAACAATGACACTAGGTGTAGTACTTAGATAATTGAATGGAATGACACTATAATGATGAACGAGATTCCTGATAGATAACCCAACACATGTGGTAGCACTATTACTTGGTTGTTTAGTTGTGGTGAGAATAGTAGAAATGTATGTAGGAATATGGACTGTTTGTATGGGTGCCGACACTTGAGTCCCTATTTAATTCAAAGAAGTCACATTAGTGATGATTTACACACAACTAGATGCAGACATAATGTTATTGTACACTATGTCAGCTAGGCCATGCAAGACTTCTAGTTCCTCTTGTCCTTCGAGCAATAAACTTCTTAGAATCTCAACAACATGAATGACCTCCTCAACTATATGTTTTGACATACAAATTGCTAAAAATAGCCAAATTAGTGTCTATCTTTGAATTTGAGCTATGGGAACATGAGCCATGAGGTCCTCTATGTTGGTGGATTCATAAAAAGTTGATGCTTCTGAGATATGTGAAGTAGGTATATCCTAAAGAGATGATGGACCCTCTTGTGTGATTGGACTCATGAATTGGGGTTCTGATGTTTTGATATTAGTGCTATTCAAAGCATTAGAACCCATAATTTGATGACTTCTTCGTACAAGGGTGTTAGAATCAGGGCACTGGGTCACAAAACTCATAAAGTGTTTACAAGCTTTAGTGACACACAAGATGCACACAAAGAATAAATAAATGATGTGATGAAAGAAGAGGTTGACTTTTTGTTTAAATGAATCAATGTTTTGCTCTTTTGCTCAAATGTAAACACATATAATGCAATAATAAACCTTTAAATCAAATTCACCTCTACTCTAGCTCAATTTGAATTAAACAATGCTCATATTCAAATCAAACCCTAAATCTAACAATTTAAGAATGCTCTATCTTTAAAATTTCAATAGAAGATGATATTTTTGGTATTCTAAAGCAATATAAAATTAGATTTGATAAGCAAATAACTCCAGAAAAGTCTAAAACAACACACTAATCACAAACCCTAGGCTTGAAGACTAGCTAGGTTTTTTAAAAAATGCAAGATTTTAGAAAAAAAGCCCTAATAATGAAGAAGAGTAAATACAAAATATACCACTATGAAATGAGTAATTAATGCAATACCAATCAGATCTGATGCAAAAATCAGAAATTTATATCATGCTATGATGATCTATACTTATGACATATAGACAATGCAACAAATATACTTTTTCTACACCTAAATCAAATCCTTGATTTTCAAATTTTTAAATGCCAAGATTCAAGAATGTTCTAAACACAAGGAAAGATAAGGTAAAACAAATGAAATCAATTTAATAAACCAATTAATGTTACCAAGATCTGAAACAACACACTAATCTATAAACCCTAGGTTCAAGACTAGCTAGATTTTCAAGGAATGCAAGGTTTTTTGTTACCCTAATAATGGATCAAATGCAAAAAGCAATGTATGTAAGTATGAAATTGATGAATAAACTAAATCCTAATCAGATCTAGGATAGAAAATACATTATGGTAGATGAAGAAGGATTCAAGGGTACAAGACACGCCATGTTCACCAAAATGTTAGATGGAAAAGGGAGACTTAGCCTAAAAGGTTATACTAGGTCAAACCCTCTTCTACCAACATTGGAACACAAATTGAGTTTAGTTTCTACCTTGCAAAGGAGAGCCAAACTACAGGGGTTTTGTCCCTTTGTTGTATAAAGGAGTGTCAACCAAATTCAACCAACCAAACTAGGGCAAAGCATGAAACCCTAATTATGCAAGATTGACCAATAAACGACTATAAAAAATAGATACAAAGATTTTGAAATTACAACAGACATTAGGAGGCAGTGTAGAATAGGAACCCAAGTTCAAGAGAAGAGAAGTACTAGGGTGCTGGGCACCATAGACCCAAATTAGGGTTTTGCAGGATCTTCAGATCTATGTGCCTTCTTTGGTTAGTCTTCTTCCTTCATATAGCTTGTTGTCATCCGATTCCTCTGGATGCGACCTGCACACAAATAAGAAGGGAAAAGGGTTGTGCTATGTTTAGGGGCTTGCCTTAGTCAAACTACATGTTGGTGTTTCCACCTCCACTACAACAATGATTAGAGATCCAAGAGTGCATGCCCTAGGAGGGAAGAGGCAACATTTGCATAAAATGATGAAAGAATTAATGTAAATGATAAAAATTACCACAAGATATGAAACCCTAGTTGGAGTAGGTGACTCAAGACCATGTACCAACAAGGATATGGAAGATGAAGGCTTGAAATTCCTTCAAGCCCTGAAAACAAGCATCATAACATCCACATAAAGAGATTTCCAACCATGAAGAATACTTGAGCATAGGAGATCGATTCATCAAAGCATAAGGTAAGTACTTCTAATATTCTCATAACAAGCTCTAGGTGTAAAATGATTAACAAGACTCCTTCTTATATGCATTTCCACTCACTAACAATGAATAAAGCCAAATGGGGCCTGTAGGAGTCAAGGACAACACTGAGAGGGGGGGTGAATCAGTGTTGTGTGAAATTTTTGATCTTTTTACAAATTTTAACTTGTAGAGTACAAGGAGGGAGAGCTATCATTGATTTCTCACATACATGTGCACATAACTGAGAATGAAAAACAAAAACTCATGAGTAAAACATACAGCCACAGAAAGAAGATCAAGACACAAGAATTGCACGAGTGGAAAACCCTCCAGGGGTAGAAAAACCACTCCAGAATTGCCTCACTGGCTTAACTAAAAAATATGCCTCACTGGCAATAGAAATTGTCTCACTGACCTATAAGCCTCACTGGCTAATACAATGCCTCACTGGCAAACCAAATCACCAATAGAAGTTATAAACCAAATCAGAGGGATACTCTGTTTCCATTCAATTCTCAATTCCTTCACACCTGCATAACAATTCAGTTGATTATCTCTGCATTACAAACCCAGTATCATCTTATCTTTATTATTTTTCTTCAAAAGGATTTATTAGAAAATGTTTTCATTTCTCTGTTCAATTCCACACACAAAAATCCATTCAACAACACTGTATATCAGATCTATATTCTAACACTTCACAACACTATGTGTTTCATCTCTATACTTCTTAATTCATCCGTTAATGCACCTGAAAAACAACTTTATACAAGTTGATTATCTTTTTACCTTCTCTCTTCTGTATGAACATTTTCATCTTCTCTGCAAACAAAAAAAACTTTTCACCTTCTCTCTGCAATTTTTTCTTATTTCAAAAAATCAATCTCTTGTAATAAAATATTATTTCTTTGTCCATTTTAGAACCCTTTCATATTATTTGACATCTCAAATTATCCCTTGCAAGAATATGTAAATCTTCTTCAAAAATTTCGAAACCTTTCACTTACTCTGCACAGACAAATTATCTAAAACAATAATTAAGAAAAATCTTTAATTGAAATAAGATTTTTCAATTTGCTCTTGAAATAAAATCTCTTTCTGATCTCCATGTGCAAGAAGTCAAACCCCTTCATTGAAACCATTTAATCCTGTAAAGAAAAAATCTCTTTATATTCCTTCGAAGAAGACTCTTCAATCTCTTCAATCTGCATAAATAGCTCTACAAATTTGTCAATCAAACTTCTCTGCAAGATCATTTCATATTCTCTAACATTACAATCAGGACTTGTAGGAAAAAAAAAAAAATCTCTTAGTCTTTTCATTTTTATCTCCTTCTCTGCAAATCCTGCATTCAAACTCTTTATTCAATCTGCCTTTCAAAAGAAAATCACTTCAAATTCTTCATACAAAAATCTCTTCTCTGACAAAAATTTTCAATAACAAAATATCAAAAAAAAATTCTTCTTTCCTTTTGCTCTCCAAAAAACTCTCTTAAAAAATTTCTTAGTATAAAGTTTCTAAAATGAACAAAAGCCATAAAAGGCTTAGTGGCTTTGTATAATAGAAACTTTTTTTAAAATTGAAAAACTCCCAAAAAAAATAATTTTAATGCCTTATAAATTGAGCTCCCTCTTGGCATCTAATTCAATGGCTTTTTTAAAAAAACTTTATAAAAATGTTTTAATCCTTTTAAGGCATCGGGTATATGATGCTATTTCTATTTAAAACGAAGCTTTAGACTTAAACTTCACTCGGGCTCCATGCACTATTTGAAAGACTTTCCCGCTCACAACTTTTAAACCAAAGGTTCTCTATTCGCGCCCATTTTGCTCCGCGGTCATAAGGAGATACCGATGATATCGGTAAAGGGCTGTGAAGGGGCTGGTTTCAGGATGGAATATGATCCCTTTAGTAGGTAAGTTTCAGTGTTATTACCTGCAACACCAAGTCACTGTAATAATATAACAAGAGTGACTATAATAATGTGACAGGCAGAGAAAGATGAGACTATAGAACTTTTAGTCTTTGAGGAAATCAATAAACCTTAAGCCCTTACAAATGATGATCTCACAATGATCATGAACTGAAACATCATTACTGAAGAAACACTTATATAGCAGAGCAATCACACCAAATAACAACTTTTGACTCAAAGAGGGAAGTATGGACAACCAATCTAAACTTTCTCCTTTTTACTCTCAACTTACTGATACTGTAAACAAAGTGACAACAAGGTATCCCTGTGATCAAGACATCTCAAATGACAACATTCTTCAACACTCTGAATCATGTGATCATATAAAGACCCTGTGAAGTTCAACACAATACTGATCTTATTACTGCCATATTAATGAAGTCTGAGGAACCATAATACTGTAACTCCTGAAGTGAAGTAATGATCAACCATAACAAACCAAATATGAAGCATTGCACCAATAATTATCATGAACATCATTTTGATCAAGGTACATTGTGATGGCCTTTTAACTCTTCTCAACAATGAACTTATAAAGACAACATCAAATAGATAGTCCTGATGATGAAAACGTAAATGAAGCTCTCTTGACATCTTTGATACTCCCGAGTATCCCTAATCTGATCCTCTTATTCCAAAGCACCAATGTGAGTATCATGAAGATATCTTGATCAAATGGAAGCATCATGAAACAACTTCAACAACATTACCTAACAAACTCCACATCTTTGTGAACTGAAAAAGCAATGAACAACTATCTCCTCCTGATATCCTGCAACAACTATCTTCTCCTGATGTCCTGCAACAACTTACATCATCATACTGATCACACTTTTGACATCAATGACAACCTATCATCATCAGGGCCAACTGGGATAAGCTAAGGATGTGTTCTAAGCTGACACCACAAAAATAGGGTCAGGGCTAACATCTAGGACCGGGGCGCTAGGTGCCTTGGTCCTTTAGCCCCACAAACTCTAGAGAGCGCCAAATGAAGCGAGCTTAGATCTATCCTAAGTTTATTTTGTTTATTCATTGGGATCAATATTTAATTATTTATTGTTCCAAAAGTTGTCAAATTAGGTCCTGATTAGCAAGGGTAAACATTTTACTCCATAATAGGCAATATGGCTGATGATTTTTTTTTAGAATTTTTTTATGAAATGAAAACCCATTATAGATGATGATGTATAGTTTTCACATATATAAATTTTTTTATGATTGGATTTGTTTTTCTATTTTTTAATTAATTTATGAGGAAACTAGTCCATAAACTTGAACTACCAAGTGTTCGTATTTTTTAATAACTTTTAATTTTTAAAAGTTTATTTAAAAAAATTATATGTCATCAATCTACACACAATTCTTTCCACAATGAAAACAAATAAAAAAAATGATTAGTTTAGCTCAAATTATGCTTGCCAGACACGAGGGCTTATCAGAAATAGCAATTAGGACCAATAAAAAATTAATAAAAAAAGAATATTTGGAAAAAATTATAAAAAAATATCCTATCAATCTTCAGTATAATACACATCATTTCCTAGAAGGAATTAGAAAAATACTTTTATTTAGGTCAAATTATGCTTACTGGACATGTGCATGGTATGGTCCTAAAAAAGGGACTTTTAAAGGGTGGTTTTTGTACAAGCCTATACATAATTAATTTGTATCATGGGTAATCGCACAATAATGTTTCCCACTTTTTGGCCAAGATGGACATTGATATTAGCATTTTTAACTAAATCTTCACTTTCTGAGACCTATAGTAGCTAAACCGTTAAGAATTTGAAGATGACGCAAACTAGTGATTTGTGTGTAGATTCTAAATATATTTTTAATTTTTTTTTGAAATAAATTGTGAATCTTTCAATGTCTCCTTTAATAACTAGTTTTTAATAGTAAACAACATTTTCAGAAAGTAACGTTTATGTCATCAAGCATAACTTTTTTCTATAAAGGATAAAATTCTAATTTTTTAAATATAGGTTTTTAACATCAATATCTAGTGCATGGATATTTTTTCATAATTTTTTCTTACATACATTTTTTTAATTAGTTTTTGAAGTCAGGGTAACTATAATTTTGACATAGGTGTATGCCATCAAGCATAACTTGTGTATATATCAAAATTCAATTTTTTTTTGGTGAAAAAAGGACATCAATACCTAGTGCAAAGGTATTTTTTGGATTTTTTTCAATGTTTCACTATTTTTCCACTTGTGTGTAATGAAGAACTTGATGTTCGATGAAAAACCTATGTTTAATAAAAATAAAAAATTAAATACATAATAAAATGAAAATATATCAAAATTATACTTTTTGGAAAGCTCATTATGAGGACTACGATCTTGCAAATTATCTTGTCAAGTTAATTACATTTGAAGTTCCAACCTAAGGTTTGAAACTAGATTTTTTGAGGAAGTTTTGAAGAGGACACAAAAAGTGTCTAGGTAAGCACTTTCATTAAGAGGTCCTTTAAATGAAGGTACCTGCGAACGAAGATTTTAACTTCATTCGTAGGTACCTTCGAACGAAGGTGTGTTCCAAAAAATCAAGGTGAAAAATAATATGTATATACCTTCGAATGAAGGTCACTGAATAAAAATATGTCTGCAATTTTTTAGTAGTCGACCTTCGAGTGAAGGCTAATTTAGCCGACATTTAACAAAATGTATGTATTTGAATTACATGTATATATACAAGGTTATTTTGTGATTTTAGTATCAAAAAATAAAGGAAAATTTGTTAAGTCTATTTGAAAGGTCAAATTTTTTCTAGTGCTTTACAAATTTGGAATGTGGAATTGGCAACAAATTTATCAAGATCATATTTTGCAAATCCTTGAAGAAGATGGGAAATAAAAGGACAAGGAAAAATAAGACTGCACGATATCATTCAATGGAAAGGGAACAAAAATTGCATGAAGAAAGGATGCAAAGATATTATGCTCAAAGAGAAGTTATGTATATTTTATATAAATTATGAATTTTTTTCAATTAAATCATCTTTTAGATAAGATTAGGATCAATAAGATCAAATTGTTTTCAATTGAACTAATTTTTTCAATTCAAGTATGTTTTAAATATATTCATTTATTTAAATTTCACAAATTCTATTACCATTCTTAAGTTGTCTACTAAAACCACTATGTTCCCTAAGTCTGTTGCAAGTATGTGCTAATCGGTGTTGTTAGTAGTGTCAATTGTGTCTTCTGATATTGCTGATTATTGATTGATTGAGTTGTCATGTTAAAGTGATTTGAATGCCTTATAGAAGTGCTAATGATTCTAGTACATTGCTCTTGCTATTGAGTATCCAAGTGCTTTTGAGAAAATTTACTCTCCGAAGGAAACAATGTGTTGCAGAGTATTCTGGCTTGCAGGATACTGTTTGAGTTTTTGCTCCGCATTTTTTCTATGTTGAAGACAAGAGTGTGAGCTTTGGATATGTTTTAGAGAAGTGTTTGAAGATGCTAAATCCAAAATTTGATGGTTCGGATCACTGTATAGTAGAAGTTATGTTCACTAGTTTGAAGACTGTAATTGATAGAGTTTCTAGGTTGTGTAGAGGTGTATGGGAGAAACTACTTTGCTCTGTATTTCTCTGCAGAATGGTTTCAGGTGGTATGGTTCTACACATATTCTTATAAGGTCCTTAGCTATCTTTTTTCCATAGGATTTGTGATTTGATGCTTTGAAAAACAAGTTATTATGTAGTAGAGTTCAACAATGTCGTTTGTGAGTAGACAATGAACCTTCTTTAGATAAAAGGTGTTACAGATGATTTTGTTGGTTCTTAGGTGACTTAAGGTTGTTCATGGATGTCTCCAGATCATGCTTAAGTCTTGTGCTTGGTCCATAAGTTATGATTATGTTCTTGGAAGTGTGTGCCTAAAGATCCTAGTGTTAGCACCAATTTTGGTAGACTTGGTTGTTTAAACTCTTTGCGGATGTGCTTTGTGGATTGTGGAAGCATGTTGAAGTGTGTGAAGATGTATTTGGGTCCAAACTAAGCTATGAAATATTCTACCTTCATTCCTTTTCTTCAAAAGATTGCTTAGGTCCAAACCTAATTTGAATTGTGTATGTTTACTGACCTTGGAGACTATTCTAAAGGTTGTAGAATGTCTTGCCAACCTTGATGTATATTCCAAGGTTGGTGATTGCTATAAATAAGCAAAAAGGATTTGTGTATTGTGGTGAGTGAGTGAAGATGAAAGTATTTGTGTTGTGAGGCAGCAAAGGTGATATGTATTATTCTTCATTGGAACTGAACTTAGGCATGTGGTAGATGCTATCATATCATTTCATGGCAGTGAGCCACCTCTTTTGGTAGTGAGCCACCTCCCTTGGTAGTGAGCCTATTGCAGTGAGCCTCTTTGTAATTTGGTATTGATACTACTATATATTGTGAGCTAATCCTCACCGTGGTTTTTCCCTTTTAGGGGTTTCCACATAAAAATTTGGTGTTTTCTTGTGCATGGTGTTGATGTGATTAAGTTTCTGTTATCTATTTTTCATGTTTAATCTTCATAACAGGTTTAGGGTTTAAGTATATTGATGTGGAAGTGATTATGTTTGTGAAGGCTTAAATTTTTTAATACAACTGATTCACCCCCCTCTTAGTTGTCTGGTGCATTCAACAAAGTCTACTTAACTAAACCCTAAACCATATTTACCCTAGAAACCCTCAATCATAAACCCCAAATATTATTGAGCTAAATATATGATTAGATGTTTTGGATAAATTTTCTTCCACTAGAATAACTAATCAAACTCCTTTCTACTATACTTTTGTACCTTACTTGCCAAGTGAATCTATGATCTAAACCATAGGCCCTATCTAGGACCCTGCCTCAATGGAGACACACATGTAATTTGACTATCCTCAAAACATCCCTAGTCCTAACTTGCCTAAGTCTTAAACCCTAAACCCTAACCCTTAAGTTCCTTAAATATTATAATTACAAATAAATTATTTTAGTTACGAATTAAAGACTTGTGAGATCTTCTTATATATACCCTAGACTCCTAAACCATAAACCTTATTTGTCCCTTAAATATTATCGAGTTTTAAATCTACATGTATATATAATAATATTAAACTAATATTTTATATGTATATTCATGCATATATATAATATATTTGAGCAAATATTTTATATACATGTGCATATGATTATTCTAGCCCTTTAGGAATTTTGCACCACATTCGTAAACCATTGTTCTAAGATTGATTATTTATTCATAGGATGTATGTAGTTAACATTTTTCAACACAAAATGTAATATTATCTCCTCCTCTACTACTATAAATTATATATTGATCTATAATTTTGTAGGTACACTTAAATATTTATTACATTAAATCTCTTTTTAGGTAAAATGATCTAGTAATTGAATATATGTACCTATAAGTTTACTTGACATTAGAGACATATAAGTTCATAATCACCTTAATGAGTTTTATCCATGTAGTTTAATAATCTAACTTTTATATATATTCTAAAATCTTCTCTTTTATATGATATGTGTAGGGGCTCAACATATGAAAACTGGAGTAGAGGTCTAGCCTAATTTAGTTACTGGAGTAGAGGAGGCTTAAGCACAAGTTGATGTTAGGGAGGAGATTGGGTAGGCACAAACAACTGATGTTATAGAGGAGGCCCATACACACTTTGATGTTGGACAGGGGTTAGGATCGCTTCCTTCTAATGATATTCATACTATGAATCTAATTAAAGAGGTGAAGAGAAAATTTTCTTACAAAGATACAGATCATTTTCTTGAAATGGATATAGAGAAATTGCAATTTAATGTTTGTAATGTTGGAAAATGTCCCCTTGGGGTCTTTTCCCTCATAAGGTTTAGCTCTCAAGTCTTTTATCTACATTTACGACATCTTGCATCATATTTTGACATCCTGATGAAATGAACCCTAAGTTTCATGACAAATGAGACCTAGGGGGATCCCTTGAACCTAACCCTGACCAAAATAGGGAGGGAGGACTTGGATGCCCATGCCCTAGTCCTACCCTATTTTGGGTCAGTCCCAAATTTTGAGTGTTGGCTTGTGATTGTTATTTGGGTCCTATGCTGACACGATAAGTTTGAATTACGAAATTCTTGGTGGGAGTGTTTGTAGTTGCATATATAAGTATGTTTATGCATTCATTGCATAGAAAGAGCAGATTTGTGTTGTCTATGTGTTTGTATTTATAGATTTGAGCATCCATCTCCTCATGGTATGAAGAGCTTCTTCCTTCCATGAGATCTTCACTACAAGGTGATATCATTTGTGTTTTTGAGCATTTATCATTTGGTTTTTGCCTCTACCTCACAAGGGTACGCACTCTCTATATAACAATGGTGTTTGGAAGACTTGAATGTCTCTCTGGGGCTTGACTGAGGCAAGCCTCTAAATACCACAACCCCCTCCCAAAGTTTCTGTGATTGCAGGTTATAGATTGAAGATACAAGAAAAGTGGAGTTGCAGGAGGATGTTGCAGAGTGTCAGATTCATAGATTAGAGTTAAAAATAGCACCCTGGACTCAAGCGCTTGCTACTTTGTCCTTTGGATTCCGTGAGGAAGAAATCTTTGATACAGCAGGAACAGATTACAGATCAAATTTCTAGATCCTGACAAAAATATGGGCATTGGACTTAGGCATCCGCTCCTTAGTCCCCAACTATTTTGCTTCTTGAACTTCAAAAATGGGTGCACATTTATCTATCATTTTACATCTCCCTGTAGAAACATTTTTGAGTAATTTGTCTATTTACTTCGGTAATTGCATAATTAGGGTTTTGATGAAAAATTGAGCATAAGTAAGAATAATTGACAATCAAATCACACAAATCCAAGATTCCCTACATTTCTAAGTGACCAAGGGTCTGATAGTGCATTGCCACTTGACCCAAAGTCCTTGAATGTATTAGGATAGGCATCAAACTAATCAAACACCCACTATCCAAATTTTACCACTTTACAATGTTGAACAACCTAGTCAAACTACTAAGAGGGCATTAACAAGAACTTCAAAGGAAATAATTGAGGATTATTTCAACAATCATGATACACTTGGTCAAGCCCAAATTTTATAAACATTGCTTCTTCATGATGACCTAAAAGAGCCATTACAATTCATGGGTGTAGATTTCACAAAAAAGAGGGAAAAACATGCCTAGAAAAAGATATTATTGAAAATGTTAGAAAAGGTTTGGGTTCCATTGGGAAACAATCTCGATCAGTGGACACAAGCATTTCAAAAAGAGTGATGTTGACATCTATTGTAAGTCCACAAATGTCAAGAAAGCACCAACTCTCTTCACTTTTAAGTGAAATTGGATTAAGTAGAAAGACACTAACAAGATATGTGAAAAGGAGAAAGGTTTTGGATGATTCTACTGCAGAAGGCAATTTGGCATTGATGTGTAGGGCTCCTCATTTTGACAAGATTGAAGACGGTATTAGGAACTTGATCTCAAGTTTTTGGCATGAAGATATTCGTACCTCATCAAATAAAAGATATTTTCTAAAACACAGGACTGGGCCTAGAGACAATTTTGAACTGCATAAAAAACATTGGTTAGACATAACACAACATGAGATGTATGTGATGCTTTGTGATGCAAATTGTCATTTAAAGATTGGACAAACAATGTTTCAAATGTTAAGGCCACATTATGTGAGGGAAAACAAGGTTTTTGAAACTTGTTGATGTCGTTATCATATTGAATTTAATCTTTACTATCAGGTGTTTTGAAAGATCAAAGAAGAAAGTGATGGTTCTCAAAATGTACCTTCTAAATGGGTAAGTCAATTCATAGCATCCATCTTATGTGATAAATCTGATGATGATGAATATTTTCTAATGAAATGCATAAAATAACTTTGTGAAACATGTGGAAATCTAGCTAAAATTCCTTTGAGAAATGAAGATAGTGACATGACCAGGATGGTAATTGCAAGAGTTACAAATATATAAAGTTTGAAACAAAGATTGGGAAAGAATCTACAAGGTTATATTATGTAGAAGAGGAGGTACCTATTGGAAAATTTATGGAAAATTTTCATTAATTGATACAACCATACACACATCATGCCTTTTATGCTAGGTGGCAAGCAAAAACAATTCAAGTTGTTAAGAGATACTTTCCCACTTGGAACAGTTTTATTAGTAGTTGACTTTGTATAAAATTACTCTTTTACCCATCAAAAGGAGACTCAAACACAATATTACTATTTAGTGCATGTGTGTTATCGACATGCACAATTGGATTTGGATGGTGTTGACAGTACATATGAAAAATGAGTCATTAAGAAAGAATATTGCTTTTATATTAGTGATGATAAAGAGCATGACACACTTTTTGTCCAACATTGTTTTAAGATGTTTTTTGATGATTTGGCAAGAAGAGGTGTGAAGATTGAAAAACATTTTGTATGGTCTGATGCATTTGCATCACAATTTAAATCATCAAGGCCATTTTATGCACTATGTAGATATCATCAGCAAGATAATATACCACATGTTTGGAGTTTCTTTGAGAGTGGGCATGGAAAGGGTGAACATGATGGCATAGGAGCTTGCATCAAATGTGCTCTAAGAAAACATCAAATGAATGATGAGGGAGATTATAAAAATGATGCACATGATGTTGTTGAATGGTGTAAGAAACAATTTGCATGTGATGTTGGCATATCTTCAGGGAGGAACCCATGTCCTAATAGAGTTTTTTGGGAGATATCAGGTATGTAATTTACTATTTGAAAAAAGTTTCACTTGTTTCTAAAAATTTAAGTTTAAGAACTCTATATTTATATTTTATTTTGAAAATTATATATAAAATTTGTAGGTGTGGATAGAATAACAATGCATGGATGCAAGTGGGTAGAGAAAATAAGATCTTTACATTGTGTCATGAGTACAGATAGGCACCCATGGATGTTGTGGACTAGGGATTACTCACGTTTTTGTTATGACCGCATTCTGGGAAATTACGATAATTGCAACAACCAAGAATGTGTATATGTCAGTGAATGGAATCAGGTGCCACTAGTTGTTACTAACACATACAATGAAGAGGAAGAGGAAAGATTTGAAGACATTCCTTTGATTTCAATTGATTATGACCAGATTTTAGGATTGATTAAAAAAGTGATGTGTGCATATATATATATAAATTATTGCAAAGTTTGTAACTTTAGATTGATAAATTCTTGCAAAGTTTCTTTAATATTAATTTTTTTCTACAATTAAAGATTGGTTCTAATTTTTTAAAATTGAACATCGTATATATATGTGTATAGGAGATGTTTTTGTAGTTATAGCAGAGATTGGAAACATAGAAGGTGTTAGTTATTATTTATTACGTTGCATAGAGGAGAGGATGAAGTTAATAAAACCAGAAACAAGTGATGGAATGTTGTTTGCCACAGGTTCAGTTGTGGTGCAAGGGACATATCTCAAACAAGTCAAAATTGTTTAAAATGGGATTCATTTTACTGATTACCATCTTGAAAACAAGGTGTCTCAATATAGCCACCTAGTAATTGCTACTGGCCTATCTCTTCATCAATTTCCATGTGCATGTGGATGTCATAATTAGAGACTAGATAAAGATGATCATCAAATAATACTAGAAGTTATTGAAGAGTGAGCTGAACCAATGGATGTGGTACATGAATGAGTGAGACCTGTGTCTAGGAATGAATTTATTTGGTTGGATGTGCATGCAAATGACAAGTGATAAATTATATGACAAGTGTTATGTTATTGATTCTAGTTCAATTTTATATTAGAACTTGTGGTAGAGCCTTACAACATGTTTGGATGCATCTTAAGTAAAATCTTTATATTTGAATTTAATGAGTTTAGTTTATGTTGTAGTGATAAATTATATGACAAGTGTTATGTTAAATTGCTTCTAGTTCAGTTTTATATTAGAACTTGTGGTAGAGTTTTGTACAACATGTTTGGATGCATCTCAAGTAAAATATCTTTATATTTGAATTTAATGAGTTTAGTTTAAATTATATATTAAATCTATGATGTTATATGTTATAAATCAATTAGTGATTTTATATTAGAATGATCAAGTGGTAGAGCAACTTACAATTTGGTTCGATGCATACAAATGGCAAGCACGATAAATTATATGGCAAGTGTTATGTTATTGATTCTAGTTCAATTTTATATTAGAACTTGTGGTAGAGCTTTACAACATGTTTGGATGCATCTCAAGTAAAATATTTATATTTGAATTTACTCAATTATCTAATGAACCAAGATCAATGATGGTGTAGGAAAGGATACAATATGCTTGTGATGATCAATGTACATATTTGAGCTTATAATGCATTTATAGAAATTTGATTAATGATTCTATTTATATTATGATATATCAATTTTTTAGATTCTATTTATATATATAATTTACCAAATTTCATAGTAAGTTGCACATATATATTTAGTTCCAAATGTCATGTACATATATATCTAAAATTAGTTAAATCAATCATTTCATTTTGTTTAAACTTTCATAAACATGTGAACATGTAAAAACATAATTATGTCCCTGAAGGATACAAAATATCTGATATATATATATATATATATATATATAAACATATTTGAAACATTTAAGAAGTCATGTAAACACAAATATACATTGAGGTGAAACATAAGACTTGTCATAAACACTGTAAATGTCATCTATGATATATATATCTCAAACATGTATAAATTTGTACACATGTGCACATACATCAATAGATCTAAAGCATAAACATAAATTCAAATGTCTAGAATTGATATATAATCATGTGTCTAGAGTAGATCTATGAAATATAAGTGAACAGAAACATAAAATGTCCATGTAATAAACATAAAATGTAATAAATGTTAATGTGTATAAACTAGTGCAGGTCATCTCTAGTCTCTAGGTCATCATATCAGCTCCTAATCAAGCGACCATTTGAGCATGAATCCCATCTGATAAATGTGTTGAACCCTATATATACACACACATACACAAACTTGTGTAATCAATTAAAAATTATATTAAGTTTATATATAACACACACACATGAACAAGTGAACATGTGTACATATATACGTTTTAACTTAGATGAAAATTAAAGTTCACCTATCCACTGACATGCTCAAGCAAATCTGAATGTGTGCATACGTGCTCTCTCCTCAAACTAGGAGTCACATGCTCTACCTCCACCTACACACATATGCATGAATGCATAAAATAAGACAATTAATTTTGAGTTATATTTAATTTATAAAACTATGTTGTATGTGGTTCCAATGAAGTTACATACTACATATATTTAAATTTAAAACTTAAAAAACTTAAAAATTATATGTACATATATATATACCTTTCCAGAGGTGCATCCTCAATGCCACCTTTTGCAATAATATAATCTACCAGCTCCTCTGTAGTCCTACCTTAGACTAGGTCTATCAATGATGTGTGTAGTAGACTATGAAAGTGAGATGACATCGACCCTGAAGAGAGCATCTCCATAAAACCTAGACCTCTCAAAATCTACTCGAGTGTATCAATAGATGTCTAAGTACCTAGAGCAATTACAAATGTTTGGGCACCTAGAGCAGTTGTAGATGTCTGGGCACCTAGAGCAGTTATAGATGATTCGGCCCTTGGAGTAGCATCAGCCTGTGGATGCACCTGTGATGAATCGGTAGAATGGTGACAAGTAGGTGGCTCATATGCTCCTCCAGATGATCAAACTGTAGGTATTATGTCATAAAATGTCCCCCTAGGATAAGTTTAGCTCCTAGGTACCTTAGATTTAATCATGCATGTTAAAAATGAATCCCAGAGAAAAATCCCCTGAAACCCATTTCAAATGGAGCCTAAGGGTGCATCTTAAGTTTAATCAAGTCCAAAAATAGGCCTCCAGACTTGGGCACCCATGCTCTAGTCTAGACCTATTTTGTCAGGACCTAAATTTTAATTGTTGGCAAAGTGACCATTAAAAGGTTTCCCTTTGTCGGCCTCTTCAATTTGAATTACGAATGTTTAGTGGGAATGCATATATAAACATGTTTAGGACTAAATTTTTCTCCTAGTTGATTCAGGAGAACTTATGATCATCAAGAAAAGAGAATTCAAGGCATTCATTGTGTTGTGTTTGTATGTGTTTGTTGCAGATTTGGCTCCATCAACTCATTTCCTCATGATGTGAAGGAATTTCATCTCAGTGAGGGTTTACACCTACTAAGGTGAAATCTACTTTGTATTTCAATCAATCAATCTTATAATTTTCTTTTGCCTCTGTCTACCAAGGACACACACTCTATCTAACAATGGTGTTGGAAGGCTTGAATGCCATTTCCAGGGCTTGACTAAGGCAAGCTTGTAAACAACACAACCCCCAACACCTCTCTTGTGATTGCAGGTTACAGGTGTGGAATCTTGTGGAAAGGAGTTGCGGGAGATCAGTGTAGAGGATAAAGATTTGGGATCGGAAGGAAAGAGCAGAAAATATCCCTAATTAGACATAGGTGCCTACCCCAGTTTCCTCCAATTTTGAAAGGAAGCTAGGTGTGTAGAAAGCGCTTCCTACACTAATCTAATGAGGAGAGGGCTATGCAAATTCAACTTTATCCTAACTATTATAGTAATGTTAAACAATTAACATGAGATATTGTAGCAAAACACAAGAACCAAAAAGTAGACAGAAGAAGAGAGACAAAGATTTACGGTGGCGAAAACCCTTATTAGGTGAAAAACCCCACACTCAGAAACCTACACAATGTATTAACAAATCTGAAAGAATGTTTACAATACACTTGCAATGCAAGCTTCAATGATCTTCAACACTCATGTCTGGAGTCAATCTGGCAGCATAAGAGTACCTATAAACCTATGATACAAACTCCATCTCCAAGCACCTGTATATAAAGAAAATACAAGGCAATATTGGACCTATCTTGGAATGGGCGTCCAATATGGCATCTTGGACCAAAACCCACACCTAGGGACACTTGGTCAACATTGTAGAATGTGTTTGACACTTTTCCACAGCTCCCATCCCAAAGAGGTCACCTATTTCCAAAATGGGCTATGACAGATGCTCTTATGACACTTACGACCGTCATAGAATCTGTCATAGCGGTTACAACTTACAGTTGTAAGAGAATCTGTCATACACATGCTATAAATAGCATATTCTCTTACAACACATCATATTCCACCTTGGGGCACCCAAATATGCCTCATTCAAAGATGCTACATGACATATGTCATTACCTGTCTTACAACCTTCTATTCTCGACTCTTACATGTCATAGATTCGTCATAGGAATCCGTCATAACCATTTCGGTCAAACATTCCTTACACAACATAGAAGATGCCGACACATGGCAGGATATTCCTACCACTAAGTGGGATGCCTATCTCCTCATGTGAGGAAAAAATAACAAGTTGTCATAATCCATGTAGGATTGACACATTACCGTGCCACATCCCATAATATGACAAAGTGGAATTTCCAATTATTTACAACATAGGCAATTGAATAATAAATATAAACATTACAAATGCAGAGAATTACCAAGGTTGAGACACCTTAATTCCCAACATTCTCCCACTTGTCGAACACCTTGTAAGAGCCAATAGAAAAATATGATTTAACTACTATAGGCCGAGAGGCCTATATACTCCAAACACCATCTGAACTTCTCTGTGCCCACTGGTTTTGTCAATGCATCTACAACATTCTTCAAAGTATCTACCTTCTCCAAATTTACCTTTCCATCCTCAACCATGTCCCTCACAAAGTGAAACTGAACATCAATGTGAGTGGTTCTAGCATGGAAAGTTAGATTCTTTGCAAGGCAAATTGTACTCTGACTGTCACAACTGATCGTGATCTGACCTGCATCAACACCAATATCGGAACATAATCTCTTAAGCCAAATGGTTTCCTTACAAGCATGAGTTGCTGCCATATACTTAGCTTCTATCATGGACAAAGCAACAATAGGTTTTCACTTACTCATCCAACTAATAGCACCACCAAATAGTGTAAAAACATAAGCACTGGTGGATCTCCTGCTGTCAATGTCACCTGCCCAATCTGAACCCACAAATCCACGAATATCAACAAAATGCAAAGGTCCTAAAACATTACCATGATATCAAATGGAGTACTCAGAAGTACCCCTCAAATATCTGAACAATTGCTTAACTGCGTCCCAATGAACCCATCCGGGATTAGCCATAAATCGACTAAGGACTCCCACTGCTTGGGCAATGTCTAGTCTTGTGCAGACCATAACATACATCAAACTGCCAATAGCATTAGCATAAGGTACTCTACTCATGTCCTCTACCTCACTAGGAGATTTTGGACAATCCTCAACAGACAACTTTGTCCCCAATGAAACGAGAACACACAATGGTCTACAATCTGCGATGCTGAATCTGTCCAACACAGACTTCACATACTTACTCTGGCTTAACCAAAGTTTTTTGTTGGTTCTATCTCTTTTGATTTCCATTCCTAGAATGTACCTGGCTGCTCCTAAATCTTTCATTTCAAACTGAGCTGACAACTGAGATTTAAAATCAGAAATCATATTTTTACCCTTCCCAATGAGCAACATATCATCAACATATAGTGCAACAATGAGAATACAATCACCATCAAATTTATAATACACATAGTGATCTGATTTCGATCTCACAAATCCAATTGACAACACAAATGCATCAAACTTCAAGTATGATCTCCTAGGGGATTGCTTCAAACCATACAAAGACTTTTTAAGTTTGCAAACCAAAATTTCTTTACCTTTCACCATGTAATGCTCTAGCTGTGACATGTAGATCTCTTCTTCCAAGTCACCATGAAGAAAAGTTGTCTTCACATCCATCTGTTCTACCTCCAAGTCATAAGTTGCTGCGAGTGACAATAGGATTCGAATGGATGTTAGCTTTGCAACAGGAGAGAAGATCTCACCATAATCTATACCCTCCACTTGTGAATACCCCTTCACAACCAATCTAGCCTTATACTTCTCAATACTTCTATTTGCACGAATCTTCTTCTTGAACACCCATTTGAATCCAACAGGTTTCCATCCAGGAGGCAAAGCCACCAAGTCCCAAGTTTGATTCTTTTCCAAAGAAGCCATTTCTTCCTCCATGGCCTCCTTCCAGGAACCTACATCCTTCATATCCAAAGCCTCTGATATAGTTCTAGGTTCATCACTGTTAGTGATTAAAGCATAAGCACAACTAGAATCAAGCAATGTAAAACCAAACCTTTCAGGTTGCTTTCTTATTCGTGTAGAACTCCTCAAGAGCTGAGGTTGAGTTTCAGCTTCTTCCTCTGAGCTTTCAGAGCTGCTAGAGCTCTCCTCATCATCAGGTCCAACATTGTCTTTCTGTTTAGTCTTCTCAGGGGTGAGAGGAAACTGAACAACATCCTCTTTCTTTTCTTTTTCTTCTGGCTGCAAAATAGTGGAAGAAGGTGTAATCTCTCTGAAGATGACACTTCTGCTATACAACACTTTTTTAGCCACGGGGTCCCAAAGCTTGTATCCTTTCACACCAACACCATAGCCGATGAAGATACACTTAACAGCTTTATTCTCCAACTTTGACTGCTTCTCCCTAGGCACATGTGCATATGTCTCACAACTAAAAACATGAAGATGCCTTACTGAAGGATTTCTACCAGACCACACCTCCATGGGTGTCTTTCCAACAAGAGCTAATGTAGGAGATCTATTTACCAGATAGCAAGCAGTGGCAATAGCTTCAGCCCAAAAATTTTGTTCTAGACCAGCTCTACTAAGCATACTCCTAGCCTTCTCCATCAGTGTCCTGTTCATCCTCTCTGCAACTCCATTTTGCTGCGGTGTGTATGGAGTTGTCTTACATCTTTCAATCCCAAGTTCCTTGCAATACTTATCAAATTTTGTAGAACAAACTCACCATCGTTGTTAGTTCTCAAACATTTAATCTTTTTACTAGTATGGTTTTCAACAAAAGCTTTAAACTCCTTAAACTTGATATAGACTTCGGATTTGCTTTTGAGAAAATAAATCCATGTCCTTCTACTATAATCATCTATAAAAGATACAAAGTATACAGATTTTGATAACGAAGGAACATTAACAGGACCAAACACATCAGAATGAATAAGGTCCAACACACTAGAAGACTTATGAGAACTTAAGTAAAACTAAACATGGTTTTGTTTTCCATAAATGCAATGTTTGCAAAAGTCAAACTCAAGATTACAATCATCTAACCCCTCAATGATATTCTTATTTTTCAGGGTATATAGATCCTTCTCACCAATGTGGCCAAATCTCTTATGCCATAACATTGTCTTTTCTGTAGGAAGTTTAACTTCCAATGCACGATTACAACCATCAAGACAAGAAATAACAAATTTCTTCATTGCTTGTTCAGATGGTGGGGATGAAGTGACTGCTGCCCTCTTCCTTGAGTCAGAAGAACTATTGCATTGTGCAATGCATGCTTTCATTTGAAACAGAGTACCTCTCCAAGTACCCTTAGCAAGCACCATAGATCCTCTAGTCATCTTGCATCCTTCTTTCAAAAAGACAACTTGCACACCTGCATCATTCAAACTACTTACAGAAAGCAGGTTCTGTGCTAAGCCTGGGATGTGCATAACCCCAGAGATCCCCTTCACTCGACCATCAGGGAATCGGATAGAGACTCTTCCACGACCAATGATCTTCAAATGAGAGTCCTCACCCAGATACACCTTTCCACCATCAAACTCCTCATACTTAGTGAACCAGTCTAAATGTCAGGTCATGTAGAATGATGCACTAGAGTTGATTAGCCACACATCATCAGATGCATGGGTTGCAAGGGCTGCGATGAAAGCATCATCGTCATCTTGTGATTTCTCAGAATCTAAATCATGAGCTTTGTTCTTTTTCTTCTTCTCCTCTTTGCATTACTTTCAAAAATGCCTGGTCTTGCCATAGTTCCAACAAAGAGCCTTGGACTTTCTAGGAGATTTGGATCTCCCATGGGATTTGGATCTACCCTTCTCAGCTTTCTTGTCCTTCTTCTTCCCTTTCTCCTTGGGTCTTCCATGAACTACAAGGGCTTCTTTGGCTACCTCAGAAGTCTTTCTCCACATCTCTTCAGACAACAATGAAGAAACCACTTCTTCCATTTTGAATGTGGATGTGGTGCTTCCGATTGCCATGACAAGATGATCCCATGAGTCTGGTAGAGAACAAAGCAGGGTCATACACCGATCCTCCTCCTCCATTTTTACACCAATAGATGTTAATTGTGCAACTAACATATTAAAGGCATTCATATGCTCAGCCACAGATCCTCTATCCTCCATTTGGAGAGAATACAACTTCTTTCTCAGGAAAAGTTTATTGACTAGGGATTTGGCTTGATACACATCCCCCAACTTCTTCCAAAGGAGTTTTGCAATAGTCTCCTCATGGACATTTAATAACACAGAATCAGTAAGACTAAGTCTTATGAGACCCTTAGCCTTCTGATCCTTGAGATCCCACTCATCTTGAGTCATTGTAGCTGGTTTAGTTCCATTCAGACTTTCCCAAAGGTCTCGGTCAACTAACATGTCTTCCATTTTGAGCTTCCACAGCTCGAAATTATTGCCATTGAACTTCTCTACTTCAAACCTTCCTGATGTGCCTACCATCTCCTTATTGCAATAAGATATAGAATGCTCTATGTAGACTCTCACTCAACCTAAGATTAGCTCAAAAAACCCCTACCCTACAACTAGGACCAAAGGTGATCAAGCTATGATACCAACTGAAAGGAAGCTAGGTGTGCGGAAAACACTTCCTACACTAATCTAATGAGGAGAGGGCTATGCAAATTCAACTTTATCCTAACTATTACAGCAATGTTAAACCATTAACATGAGATATTGCAGCAAAACACAAGAACCAAAAAGTAGACAGAAGAAGAGAGACAAAGATTTACGGTGGGGAAAACCCTTATCGGGTGAAAAACCCCACACTCAGAAACCTGCACAATGTATTAACAAATATGAAAGAATGTTTACAATACACTTGCAATGCAAGCTTCAATGGTCTTTGACACTCATGTCTAGAGTCAATTCGGAGGCATAATAGTACCTGTAAACTTGTGATACAAACTCCATCTCCAAGCACCTGTATATGAAGAAAATACAAGGCAATATTGGACCTATCTTGGAATGGGTGTCCAATATGGCATCTTGGACCAAAAACCATGCCTAAGGACACTTGGTCAACATTGTAGAATATGTCTGACACTTGTACATAGCTCCCATCCCAAAGAGGTCACCTATTTCCAAAATGGGCTATGACAAATGATCTTACGACACTTATGACCGTCATAGAATCTGTCATAGCGGTTACAACTTATAGTTGTAAGAGAATCTATCATACACATGCTATAAATAGCATATTCTCTTACAATAAATCATATTCCACCTTGGGGCACCCAAATATGCTTCATTCAAAGATGCTACATGACACATGTCATTACCTGTCTTATAAACTTCTATTCTCGACTCTTACATGCCATAGATTCGTCATAGGAATCCGTCATAACTGTTTCGGTCAAACATTCCTTACACAACATAGAAGATGCTGACACATGGCAAAATATTCCTACCACTAAGTGGGATGCCTATCTCCTCATGTGAGGAAAAAATAACAAGTTGTCATAATCCATGTAGGATTGACACATCACTGTGCCACATCCCATAATATGACAAAGTGGAATTTCCAATTATTTACAACATAAGTAATTGAATAATAAATACAAACATTACAAATGCAAAGAATTACCAAGGTTGAGACACCTTAATTCCTAACAAATTTTGCATCATCGAGAATCTTGGAGCAGGTTATAGTCTGAAGCAGATTTTGGTTCCAAACCCTAAAAAAGTGCCATATCAGATACAGGCACCCACCTTGGTGTCCTCAAAGTTTCCACTTTCTGGAATCTAAATCTTGGTATGCTTCTAATTTGCATTTAGTGCCTTGCTATGTGATCGTTTGTCATATTTTGTCTATTTGCTTTCGGAATCATAAAATTAAGGTTTAAGGCATAATCGGATTAGGGCTTAACAAATTAATCAACAAATTCCAAATTTCCTTATCATTCGAAGTGACACCAAACTTGTAGTTGAGTCCTTTTGCAAAATTTGTGACTTGACTCGATTTAATGTCCTTGAATGTTATATGTGAACGGAGGATTTAATCACACTATCAAACATTATCGTCATCCCTCTTTTCCTACATAACATTTTGGTGAATCCATGTTTATTTTGATAAAATTGCATCTTGCTAAGTGTTGTAATCAGATTTACATTCATTCATATCATTTTCATCATCATACATTCAAAAAATCTTGCATAAAAATTGAAATTTTTTAAAAAATAGGCATTTTTAGCTTGTATTAAAACACAATTTGTAGTATTTTTCTTGCATATCATTCAAAACATTTAATTTTCTGATATTTATATCAGATCTGAGATAAACTGCAGCACTTCATATTTTTATCATCATTTAGCTTGCATTTGCATCTCTCATTTGCTAGGGTTTTGCTTGAAATTTTGCATTCGTCTTATAACCTAGTAATTTCAAATGCTAGGGTTTGTAATTAAAATCTTGTTTCATATTTTATTACTCATTTTAAAACTCTTTCAAATCTGATTTTGGACTGTAGTGTTTCATCATTGTGTGTTTTATTCATCTACATTTCAAATTTTGCATTTACACATTGTGTATTTCAACAAAAATAAGCATATTCATTCATCTTGCCTTAATTTTGACTTTGCATTGAGCATTGTAGCATGTTGGAATCATTTTTAGATCTTATCTAAGTTATTTTACACATTAAATCAGATTACATTTCATTTATACATCATTGGGCATAATTTTATAACATTTTTTGTGCATTTACATTGAAAAAGTGAAAAAATAGAGCATTTTAGGTGCATAAACAAGCATAGTTTTGCTTTGTGTCATTGCATTTGTCATAAAAATATTTCATTTCAGATATTGCATTCATTTTCAAACATATATCCATTGGTCATTTGAAAATTTTGCATCATTTCATAGCATTGTGTGAAAATTGGCATATTTTTAATTACATAGTGTGTATTTCAACACTCGGTGTTTATACACTTTATTCACACGTTCTTGATCAAAACCTTTAAAACACTTACTTTGTCTTGTTCTATAGTACTTTTTCCTCTATCCACTATGTTTTTTGTGGACTTTGTGTGTCTTTTAGTACCCGTTTCCCTCAAACAAGTGCATTAGTGTGAAATAGTCTATCCATCATGGATGCATCTTGTTATTCATCTTTGGAAGCTTTGTTTGCATACATCATAAATGTTGACAATTTCTATAAATTCATTGACAAGTATCCTCAAGTCCTCCAACAAATAGCACACATCTATGATATTGACATTTCCATGAGCTCTACATACAAAATTTTATGTTCCATATCTGATTTTGAAAGTTTCACCACTCTCATGGGTATCTACCCTTCGATCATGGAAAATCTCATGAATTTCATCTCCACGAAAGATAATAAAGAAGTTCATGATGAATACATTCCTCCTTCTCTCCCTACATTTCATGATGATATAATGGACATCATTTTTGAGACATATGAGGATGACATAGCCTTGGGTGATTCATCTAATAATTTGAAGTCTTCCCCCAACAAAACCCCACCTGATGAGGATATTTTGGCATAAAAAGAAGAAATCATTGAAACATTCCTTAACACCACTCTACCATCTCTTCATGCTCTCCCTAGCTAGGATGAAGTGTTGGATGATGTAGACTCTCTTTTTGAACTTCTCCAACCTATTGACACTGAAAATTCAACAATTGATCTTCAAAAACTTCTTAACTATATCTTAAACAAAGAAACGGATCACACACCCTTACCCTAACACTTACATACCTTGGAAACTACAAACAATTCAGAGAACATAAAACAACATACTCTTCCTAACAACCAAGGTGTAATTCCAACACCCTACAAACCAATTGAAATGGGCATTTTTCCAGTTCCTTCATTACCTCACTCAACCAAAATGGGAATCTATGAGGCTCCTTCTCCACCATCCTTGAATATTGCAGGACAAAACCTTCAAGACAATATGGATAACATAATTCAATGAGAGGAAGAACAAGGGACAAAGATTTGACAATAAATGTAAAGATCAGAATCAAAGGCAATAGGTAAGTATTTCTAACCCCATTGGTCACCTTTGTTGCATCATACCTATGCTCTCTTATGTGACCTCCTCTTATGTGTTGTGTTCCCCCGTGATGTGTTATATGTTGTTTAGGCCTCCTTGGATGACCTTTGATACTCTTGTAAGGTCAAGGATACCGGGAGACCACCTCTATTGTAACTGTTATCATATAGGATTGCACCCGTTATGCAAAGTTGTGAAGCTTAGCAATCCTATGTAACATGGGAACAAACTTAGGCTGTGGGTGACCTATAGCGAGTTTGAACCTCTAGATGGTTCCCTTATAATTTTTTCAAATGGGTTAATGACTTTGCAGGAAAAGTGTTGAAAAGACCTACTACAAGCACTAAAATTGTAACTTAAAAAGTGTGGTGATGCACCTAATTGGTTGAAACATGCAATTCTAACTCACAATAACTTTCAAAAAATCTATCCACACAAACCACTTTGGCAATATGACCACAAAAATGATTCTAAGGAAGGCTTGAATAACTTTTTCTTTGAAGGAAAAATGGGTTCTCACAGCATGAAAGAAATGACTATTTCAATACACAACCTAAGACATGTGATTTTTACTGCTTTTGAATGCATGCAAGTATAAATGAGACAATTATTTTAAAGGTTCTAATTCTAAACACAATAAAATCTCATCAAATCATTCATAAAACAACATAAATGGGAAGGTAGATACTTAATTCTACTGAAAATAAAGGAACACTTGCGTAAGCAAAAAATAGAACCTGTAACCTACTGTACTGTATTAATCTACAAAAGTTGAGTTACAAAAACTCTTTCTCTCTACAATGCATAAGAGAGCAAAAAGGCAAGAAATTGAAAAACATAAGTTTTTCTCACAATATATAATATGCTCTCAGAAAAGACCTAGAATGGTCAATTGTAGTCAACTGCCTCTAAAACTAATCTCTCTAAGACTGATCCACGAGCAAGTGTGAAAATCCATAAAAAATAGGGTCCTGACTACAGAAAAAGAAGCCAAAATAGCTTCAAATTGGTCCTCAAACTTAGTTTGACCAAGTGGTGGACCAAACTCTTCCAAATTTGATGAAAAATCATGCAAAAGATCCCAAAATAGCTTAGTTAACTTTATCCTCCAATTTTGCATGATTTTGGGATGAGAAAACAATGTGAGCAAGGAATAAAGTAATCAAGATGATTTACTTTACTACATGTGTTACAAATTTGTTCAATTTTTTGACTTTTACAACTTTGTGACAAATAATAAAGTAATTTATAATTATATTACTTTATTATTTGTTTACATTGTTAATAAGTTGCAAAGTCATGCAAAAATGAAGGATTTTATTTTCAAAAAGGTTTTGAAACAAAAAAACAACTCCTTATATCTCCTTTTGGATTTGCACAATTATATTAATGCATCCTATGATGATGCCAAAAATAAACAACCTCCATGCATGCAAAAAGATCAAAAATCCTTATTTTACTCCCTTATGTCTCCCATGCATAATCAGGATCTCTTCCATGTAAAAATACATCATGCATTATTTCCTTTGTGTTGTAAAAAAACCCTTATGACTCCCCATGTGCATCACCATACATTATTTATCTTTGCATATTTAACAAAACACCTTAGAACTCCCACTTCATCATATCCCTTGTATCATTTCCTTTAATTATGAGAAGACCTTATGACTTCATGGGGATTAAGAAACCTTATATTATTACCTTACCTTCACATCATTTGCTTTTGTTGACTTGTGAAAATCAAAAGAAATATAATAATGGCCCTTTTGGGCTCCCTCATGCATACTAGGTTTCAAGACTTGACCACAAAATGCATTATGGATAACAATGATTTTTAAAAAAGAAGTCAAAAAGACATGATCCCTCAGTCGGCAAAAGAAGGTTTGTAACCCTAAACTTTTTCATTTCTCACTTTTGATTTCTCCTCTGCTTCTCTAAGCACCGCCATGCAAAGGTTTTCTTTTGCTATTTCAGAGGTATCTTTGAGCTCAAACTATTGTTCTTCTGAGCTATTTTTGACGCCATACTGCTTCAGGTGAGTTTCTCTTCTCTATATCTTTTATTTCTCCCTACAAAAGAATGAAAAAAAATGCAGCATTCATTGCTCCTCTAGTTGCTTTCACTCTAGTTTTTTGCTAGTGATGTGATGAAGGCGGTCTCTCCATTTATCTTTGCATATATTCCATCTTTTCTGCACTTTTTATCATAATAGAAGCAAGGAAGGATGAGGGTTTTTCACACTGGTTTCTTCATTACACTCTTTGTATCTTGCTCTATAACTCTTTCTCCATCTTATTGACCTCCATGGTATATAGATTATGAAGGTTTTGTGAAAACTCCTTTAAAAGGTAACAGTACCTTGTTCATTTTTTCATTGAATGCCTTGATTCCTCTAATACTCACCACGGCTGTTGATGAAAAAGCATATATCTGATGAAGAATGCTAAAAAGTTTCATTTATTATGTGAAACCTGTTGATAACTGAGAGGGGGGGGGTGAATCAGTTATCCTAATTATTTCCCTTATTGAACTTTCTTTTTAATTGATGCAGCATAGAATCAAACACAAAAACATTAATCATGAAATAAGAAACACATGACACAGTATTTTTGACGTGGAAACCCTGTTAAGGGAGAAAACCACGGGGTGATTAACCCAAAATTATTCTCTGTTAGAAGAATAGGAAATTACAAAATGGCACTTGCCAATTAGGGCTCACTGCCCGAGCACACTGCTCACAAGAGGCCCACTGCCTACAAGAAGACACACTGTCTACAAAGTGATAAGAATCACAGTCTTGAACTGATTGGAGGCATCTGCATATGCTGGAGTTCAGTTCCGGTTAGGCTCAGTACACTGATCTGCTGCACTTCATCTTTCCTCTGTTCTTTATTCTGCTATCTTTCACATACCGGATCCTTTTTGCTACTTCTGCTCTGTTCTGGACTTATTCGCATATATCTTCACACTTTCACTCACTTCACAACTAAATCCATCCTCTATATATATCCGCACGAGTAATTTCATCACCTTTCTAGTCGGCATCCGGAACAGTCTAGTTTCTTACAAACTTTTGTTCTGTCGGCTGAATCCTTCCTCACCAAGCAATGCGGATCAAGCATATACTTGTAGATATCATTAATCATGTCGGCCAAACATGATTCATGCCTTCACAACCTCTATCATCAATAGTAACACATCCGGAAAGTAGTCTGATACTCTGTCAGTCAGTTCTTCCTCTGTTTTCACTGTCTCTCAGGAATCCGGTACTCAACTATTCATATCTTTTTCCTTGTCCATCACCGGAGGCTAAATCCTTGGAATATACCACTTAAGGTAGTCCTCTTGACTTCCCCAAATCCGCACTGTACCAAGACACTTCCTCTGAGAGATCCGGATCAATCTGTCGGACCTTGCCACATGCTCTGTTCTTGTTCACCGGACCACAACAATCTTTATTCTGACTTCCGGTAGAGACACATTATGACTTGCGGATATGTGGGATGACCTTTGTTGCCATCAATGACAACAACCATGAATCCATATAGTGTCTCTTGCCAACAATCTCCCCCTTTGGCATTGATGGCAACACTTAGTGAAAAATGACTAAGTGTTTTCACTATGCTCCCCCTTTGCTGATGCTCTGTCTTTATATACAATTTCCGGAACTCCCCCTTAGTTGGATTCCTCATTTTTCACTGCTCCTCACTCCCCCTTTGACATCAATGGCAAAGGGTAGGGTCCGCACACCAAAATTTTCAAAAATTTTCTATACATAGCCGCATATTTACATACTCACATATACTGAAGAATGTCTGCAAAGGATGTCTGCAATTGGATCATTTCTGTAGCCCAACTTTGCTTCATTCTATCCAAAATTGAAATGTGACCACTCAACAAAAATGCAAAAGCTTCTGCCCGCTTGAGATCTGTCGGATCTTTTGTTTGGGCGGTGGTCTGAGCATCACTGATGGCCTCATGCATAGTTTCCAACTTAGGGATTATAATCCTTCTAAGTTCTCCCATCCGGTTAGTGATATTCTTCCTTTCCTTCTCAAGATTCTTTATTTCATTCAAGACTGCAATAGTCTGACATTCTTGATTTATTATGGAGGAAGAGAGAGGATCAAAACTTTGAGATAAGCTTTGTAGCTTATCCTGTTCCTCTTTTATTTTCTTATCAATTGCTGCTGTTGCCTTTGACCAGGATATACAAAATTTGTAGATGTCACCGCCATCCTTGAGAGCATTCTTTAAGCTCTTTATTCCAATGCTCACAATCTTCCTATCTTTAGAGATTAATTCTAATATTTCTGAAAATCTTTTATCCAAAAATTCCTTCCGGACCTTTTCTTCAGCTAATTTTTCTAGAGAATCAAAATGTGTATCAACACTGCTGACTAAGGTTTTTAGATTACCGGAAGAGGAGGCTATCGGATCTATCTGGATTGATGGCATAATCTTTACAAGTACTCCGGAAGCAGCCTCTATCAACTCACAGTCTTCCATATGAGACTTCAGGAGTTTTTCATTTGCCTTGGCATTTGCAAATGAAGCTATCTTCATTGTTTGTACCGGAGAGAGAGAGTCAAAGTCGAATGGGCCTTTTAGAAGCTCTGGTTCATCAATCTCTAAAGTTTCTTTGCTCAAAAATTGTTGAACAGTTTGTGCAGTGTCTCTTGCCGGAGACAAATGTTTCTTTTCTTCTGCAGTCTTGGAACTGTCAACCTCTTTGTCTTTCACCACTGCTTCCTTCTCCTGTAATTGCTCTTCTTCTTTGGATCCGGAGACTGTAGGGGAAACCGGAGGAGAGATGCTTGTATGTTCAGGGCCCACTTCTTCCAGAACAGATGATTCCAAATCCGCAGCTGTTTCTGCACCTAAGTCCTCTACAACAGGAAGATTGAACCTTTTGAAGGCCTTCCGGAGGATCTCTTCTGTCTCTTGGGCCACTTTGTCAGTCTCACCAAGCATGAGTTGATTCATCCCGGCTTTACTTCTGAACTCATCTTTGCAGTCCTTGAAGATTATGTTCATTGTCTTGGGATCAATTTGAGGATATAGCTGAATAGCTATCTGCTCCCGGATCTCAAGATCTTTGGCATGAGCATTGTTCTTTCTTACTTCTAATTCCTTTTCTAGGCTTTTAGGAATAAGAGATATGATCTCAATGAAAGCCTTATTGTATATGTTCAGATATTTGACTGTGGCTTCCTGAAGAGTCTTTTGGTCAGCCTCACTGAAGTCATCATAAGATTCAGTCATTGGTTGAAGGTTTCCATCCACCGTGACCGACTTGATTACATTCTCTAGAGACAGAGTGGGCTTTTCAACAGATACCTCCGCCATTTCATCCTTGTCTTGGCCTGTGGAGGGTTTACCGGATCCTTTCTTCTTCTGTTTCTTTATTTCTTTTACTCCCTCATCTGACTCTGTTTCCTCTTCATCCTTTTGGCTTCCATAAGCCCTTGTGGCTTTTGTCTTGGATCTCTTACCGGATGCCTGGACTTCCGGTTTTGAACTTTTGGTTGAGGGAGGTGCAGATCTTTTTGATGATCTGGTCCGGGTGGGAGTTTCAACCGGAGCACTTTCTTTACTTTTCTCTTCTTCCTCAGCCTTCCTCCTCTTTTCCCGGCTGGCATCAAGTGCCTCTTTTGAGATGCCTAGGCCTTGAGCAATGTGCTCTACTTCTTTTCTCACCTTTCTTTTAATCTCAGGTTCCCTGAGTTCTACATGTATTTTTACACTCAGCTCCTCAAAGGTTCCAAGCCTTTCTGCCTTAGGATCTTTGGGCTGACTTAGCATGTGTTGAACATGCAGCTCCACTGTCTGTTCATCCACTTCATACCCCATGGGCATGATCCAGACAGTCCTTGGCTCCACTGCCTCCATTAGGCACTGATCAGTGTCAACCATAAAGCACACTGAGTCTTTGTATTTTTCAACAAGAGACTGGGGAATTCTCTCTCTTGCTTGCATCATGCTCTGAAAGTTTTTGAAGTATCCCCATAGAGCTGTATTTCTCGCTTTTGCATCCCCAAGTCCATGCAAATAGTCTCTTATCTGGACTGCAACAGGTTTGTCATTCTACCATACCCATCCACTTGATCCGGGTAGCTCATTCATGAAGTAGAAGAATAGACATACAATAAGAGTACCATACTTAAAGGAATTCTTCTTATCCTTCTTGATTTTCTGTATATTTTCCATTAATTGGCTTAGCAGTAGTTCGCAGAGATCATATTCTGCATTCTTTCTTAGCATTTCATAGGCAGTGTATACTGCAGTTCTGGATACAGAATTCTCCCTGCTGGAGTGATAGATCTTGTATCCTATTATCATGGATGCATATTTGATATCCGGATCTGAAATATATTCAATGGTCATTGCCCTCTTATCAAATTTTGATCCGGTGGCCTCAGTTACAATGTTGTTCTTGACAAATTTGAAGATAGGTATCCCTCCGGAAGAGTATAGACCAGTTACTGCTCTAATTGCCTCTTTTGTGATCTTGCAGGGTCTATCCAGCCATAGAAAGTTGTCATGCATCCTGCTCAGTACATACCGGACCCATTCATCTTCTTCAAAGCAGGGGAAATGAATAAATTGCTCAAATTGTTTCTTCTGGATATCCTTATACTCTGGTTTAAGCTCAAAAGCATTGTCTATCAGTTGCTTGTGATAGAGGTCTCTTAATTTGAATTCCCCAAATTCCTCAATGCTTGCATGTATGTAAACCCTAATGTCTTCAGTATGTAAAACTCCGTGAGGAACACTAGAGAAGGCTCCTAGTGGATCTACCTCCAATGATTTGTAAGGATGTTTCTTGAATGTGGGGCGAGGTCTATCAGAGATCTTAACTATATTTGGAGTAGCCATTCTTCAAAGATTTGTAGTGAGATAATGAAAAACGGAGAATACCTTATGCGCCTTCGGTTTGCACGGAGTGGTTGGATTGATTTCTTTATGCAATAACTTCGGCAGGAGATCCTTGGTGTGCTTGATGAACCTTGTTGCAGAGCTCCACTTTTCGCTTCTTCTTGAGTGCAGAATGAGCAAATGACTTTTGAGAAATCCCTTAAATTGCTCCGCGAACCCTAATATCTGTCTGCAATAAATGCTTCACCTACATTATTCCGGTTTGCCTTGTCTGGATAGCTTGGAGTATCCCGGATTAGTCCTGATCTGTGGATATCATCCGGATCTTTCAATCATGAATAAATCGAGGTAACATATTACAAGAATATCCCAAACACTCTGTCCAATCCGCAGAACAAGATAGTGCACTTCCGGATCTCTCCGGACCTTTTTGTAATCCTTTATCATACTGGAGCATCTCCCTGAACATGTCTTATTTGATCGATCACAGCTTCTTCATGACTCCATGCGGACCTCTGAAAACTTGACTGAAGCATCTCAAGACTCATATCTGCAAACCCTTTAATCCGCATCTTGTGCCACATTCGGCACCACTTGTTTGGCTGGGGGAACAGGATTTTCTTTGAGTCTCCCCCTGAGCCTGAGCTCACTTTTTAATTTCTGGAAGAAATATCAGCACCAGAGTCTGGTGCGGATCCAACCTCTACATTCTCTGAACTTTTCTTCACCCAAATCTTGCTCATCTGATTCCTAACTTCATCCGCATTCATCTTTTGTTTACCCTTGTCTTGATTCTGATTATACACCGGACCTCTTTTGTCCTGATACTTATTTCTGCAGACTTTAGCATTATGACCGGACCTATTGCAGATTTGGCAAATAACATTTCTTTGCATATTTGAGTGATATCCTCTTGATCTGCATTGATTAGCCATATGACCTACTCTATTGCATGTAAAGCATCTACCTTTGAATGATTTGTTTACTTGCATAATTCTGCATTCATGGGATTTGTGTCCATACCTTTTGTAGTTGAAGCACTGTCCGGAGAAGGATGAATTAATCTGATTCATTCTCATTCTGCACTGATTAGCTTTGTGACCGAAGTGGTTGCAGCTGTGGCAGTATCCATTGAAGGATGGATATCTTTGAGCATTTGGCTGTCTTACTGGAGGTCTTCTAGGCCTGCTCCTTGGATTTTCTGATCCAAGATTCTTCTGACCGGATCCGGAGCTTTCTCCTTTCTCATATCCCAAACCATACTTATCATCTGTCCTCTTTTGACTTCCAAGAAGAACTTCAAGTTGAGCAGAACTTATCTTGAATTTCTCTTTATATTCATTTGCTGTTTGAAGGTCTCTTTTGAGAGAGGCAATTTGATCCTCAAGTTTTTCTTCATTATCTTTGGCATCTTCAAGATCAGATTCAAGATGTCTGATAATCCTGTCCATCTGGTGGCATTCTTCTGATTTTTCTTTAAGAGATTGTCTTAGATTGTCTTCAGCCTTTCTTTTTTCTTCAATCTCTTGAGTAAACTTTATAGTTCCTGATTCCATTTCATGTCTTAACATAATGACTTCTTTTGATAACTTTTCACATAACTTGGTTTGCTCAGTCAATTCTTCATTTGTATTGCTTTCTTCACTTTGTCTTGCCAACTGTTGGAGCAGCTCCTTTCTCTTTTTCATAGAGAGACTTAGTTTGTCTTTTAATTCTCTCATGAATTCATCAGCCTGTTTGAGTCTTTCCTTTAATTCACTGACTTCAGAATTTGACTGTTCAAGATCCTCAAGAGCAGTCTTGAGTTGCTCCCTTAAACCATATGCATCCATTTGAAATCCCAGATCTTCCTCAAGCTGTTAGGCTCTATTAGGAGGAACTTAGCTCTGATACCAATTGTTGATAACTGAGAGGGGGGGGGGTGAATCAGTTATCCTAATTATTTCCCTTATTGAACTTTCTTTTTAATTGATGCAGCATAGAATCAAACACAAAAACATTAATCATGAAATAAGAAACACATGACACAGTATTTTTGACGTGGAAACCCTGTTAAGGGAGAAAACCACGGGGTGATTAACCCAAAATTATTCTCTGTTAGAAGAATAGGAAATTACAAAATGGCACTTGCCAATTAGGGCTCACTGCCCGAGCACACTGCTCACAAGAGGCCCACTGCCTACAAGAAGACACACTGTCTACAAAGTGATAAGAATCACAGTCTTGAACTGATTGGAGGCATCTGCATATGCTGGAGTTCAGTTCCGGTTAGGCTCAGTACACTGATCTGCTGCACTTCATCTTTCCTCTGTTCTTTATTCTGCTATCTTTCACATACCGGATCCTTTTTGCTACTTCTGCTCTGTTCTGGACTTATTCGCATATATCTTCACACTTTCACTCACTTCACAACTAAATCCATCCTCTATATATATCCGCACGAGTAATTTCATCACCTTTCTAGTCGGCATCCGGAACAGTCTAGTTTCTTACAAACTTTTGTTCTGTCGGCTGAATCCTTCCTCACCAAGCAATGCGGATCAAGCATATACTTGTAGATATCATTAATCATGTCGGCCAAACATGATTCATGCCTTCACAACCTCTATCATCAATAGTAACACATCCGGAAAGTAGTCTGATACTCTGTCAGTCAGTTCTTCCTCTGTTTTCATTGTCTCTCAGGAATCCGGTACTCAACTATTCATATCTTTTTCCTTGTCCATCACCGGAGGCTAAATCCTTGGAATATACCACTTAAGGTAGTCCTCTTGACTTCCCCAAATCCGTACTGCACCAAGACACTTCCTCTGAGAGATCCGGATCAATCTGTCGGACCTTGCCACATGCTCTGTTCTTGTTCACCGGACCACAACAATCTTTATTCTGACTTCCGGTAGAGACACATTATGACTTGCGGATATGTGGGATGACCTTTGTTGCCATCAATGACAACAACCATGAATCCATATAGTGTCTCTTGCCAACAAAACCCTCCTAGGGTTTGTGGACAATGAACTCCATTTTATCTTTCTCTGTCAATGAAATTAGGCCACTGCACCTTGGTATCTTGACACTACATCATTTGTCTCCTCTATTCCTCATATACTTATCATTTGAATGGATATGGATTCTAGTATGTATTATGTTGCTCATGCTTTCAACTGAACTCTATTGATGCTTATTTTACCTTCATGGCTTCTGTAATCACTCAAAGGTTATGATTCATCTTCTTCTTCATACTACTGAGACAATGTATTTATTGAATATGAATATTGCAATATATAGAAGGCATGTGCATCCTCATGATGCAATCATACTATTCCAGTATTTGTACTCTGTTGCACCTTTTAGGCATCATATGTTTGTATGTGATGAAGGTAAAAAGGAAAATCCTTATGAGATACAATTTCTCCTATTTTCATTATCCTTTTTGTTGTTCCATCACTTTACTCTCGTACACCTTTTATATGTTGTTCCCACTTTCTTTTGTAACTGTATGTGAATAAAGAAATATGCCTTTTGTTGTTCCATCATTTTATTCTTCTATATGTGATCACACCATGGCTTCTTTACTCTATTGTTCCACCTTCTTCTGTAACTTGAACAGTGACTTTTGCTTGGCATAGATGTGAATGATGTTGCATTGTTTACCTTGGTGTATCTCCTTGTCTCTTGACTGTCTTTATTGATGCAGACCTGTATATGCATATTGTTTTAGATGTCACTCTTCTTGATTCAAAGGTGCACTATCTCTTTATGAGGACTATTTTTTTACTTGAACTTTCATCAATGACTGTATCTATATGATGGCACATATCCTCTTATAGAACCATATGCTTTGAAAAGTGTCATTGATGTTCCATGATCTTGATTGTACCTCTTGGCATAGACATGACTGTCCTCTTCTCAAAATGATGGATAAAATGCCACATTTTCTATCACTGTCTCATGCTCCTATGTACTATGTAGTGGCAAGGATGTTAGTGGGAATGACTTTGATAGTCATATGATATTTATCTCTTTACTCCTATGACTGTTCCACATCCTTTTGACTTGACATTGTTGTTCTATCTATGTGGTTGTACCTCTTGGCATAGATGAATGGTATCTTCTTTTGATCCAAGGCATACTATATCTTTAGGATGTTTGGTTTCTACCTGTACCTTGCAATTCTATGACTGTCTGAGTTCTCTTGCACTTGATACATTTGATATAGCAGCAACATGCATATGATTTAATACCATGATGTTTGTTATCATTGTCTCTTGGCTGTCAAAACAAAGTTTCACTTTGACAGTAGACAATTACCAAAGCTAGGGAATAGCTTATTCTGATAATTGTCTATTGCCAAAGATCTACTCCATGATTACTCTAAGTTCACTAAACATTTCTTAGTTCTAGTATCTGTCTATTATCAAAATGCATTCTTTTAATGACACCTTGATAGAAAGTGATTACAGATTGAATATTTCTACATTAATGACATTATTTTAGTATGCTGGGCTCAACCCTTGTGGGAGCCCATTTTCTCCACATGCTATTTCATAAAAATGAATCAGCAACATAATATCCTATACCTGCACAGTAAATAAACAAGCTAGCATATAAAACATACCTTTGAAAGTTCAATGCTCCTCCTAATGATGATTTGGCCTTTTATCTGATGATCTGATTTTTGTATATATCTGATAATGACCCAATTGTATTGATGCATCATAATTGTAAGTTTATATATTTGTTGATAAGGCATATGATGAGTTTTTATACCCTGAGCTCTAACCAAATCTTTCAAACATTACAGGTTCATTTTGAAGATCAGGAGTAGGGAGCTGAAGATATGAAGATCAAGCTACAGATAGGAGGGTCAACACCAACACTTCAAGGCAATGGAGGATATAACTCTCCTCATATGTTCCTTTCTTTACTTTATCTTTAGATGTATAGCTTGCATGCTTTATTGCATTAGCTTAGTTTAGTCATTCCCATGGCTTGTGTGGGACATATTTAAACACTCTCTTGAATATAATCAGTTATTTTACTTTATGCAATGACTTATGTATATTTTGCTTTCTGAATCAAATATATAGCATAAAACAACTGAATCTCTTTTAAAGCACATGTTTAAAACATGATGAAGAAATGACAGTTTATAAATACCTCTCTTTTTCTTTGTATTGAACTGTACTGAATAATTAGTAACATCATATCTAAAAAGATGAAGTCAGCTAGATACCTGTCATTCTTTGAATGTCTATTTTTTGTCTTCAGATCATTTAACTTATCAAGATGGTTTGACAGCCCATCTTGAGCTGTCACATTATCTTGATAAGTGATCTTTCATTGCTCTCTTGTCAAGACAGCAGGCATTTGACTGAGTGATCATGTACATAAAAAATTTCTTTTCCCTCTGTAGACACCTAAAATTGGACTACTCTGCAAACCAATTTTCCATACCTCACACTCATCTATTCCCCCAATCTGCATATCCCTGGTGATCAATTAATTCACCTAATTAATCCATTTAACCTTACAACCCTATCCTATTAATTGAATGAATATTCCTAATATTCATTTAATTGATTTATCCATTTCCCTAATCCCTATTAATTAGATAAATCCTGTTTATCTGATTAACCTAGACTTAAGTTAATTTAACCCACTTTCCCATATTCTCCAAATAAAGAAATGGGAATAAATCCACCTAAAACCCCACATTATAATAAATAAATATTTTTTCCCATACCTATACCTCTATTTCCCTCCAAATGAATTTTTTAATTCATTTGGATTTCCCTCCCATGAATCTTTTATTTAGAAATAATCTTCCCTCCATAACTTATTTAATAATTTCCTCTTCCCCAAAATGAATAAAAGAATCACTTTTATTCATAGCCATCCATTTTGCTAGATTAAATATGAGCCATCCATATCATCTCCATCCTCCACCATTGATCTTTCCAATCAATCTCCACCCTTGGATCAAAAATCCCTCCAAAACTCTATAAATAGAGCCTCTCCCAAGCCATTTTAAAAAGAGGAAGCCAAGTCTATGCATCAGACCTCTACCCGAATCTCCCCACAATCTCCTCATCTTATCAAACCTCTGCCAAAATCACTCCAATCATTCCCAATCTCCATCCAAATCAGGCATCAAATCCCTAATCACTCATTTACATTGTGTTGTAGGCATTGAGCAATCCACATTCTCCACATTAGTCACATTAATCACGGGAAACATCTGAGGAGCTACATAGGCGCACTCCTTCCCGCATGGATTCGTGAGGTCTTCATGAAGGTATAATTGAGTAGGGAGATGGATGGTCACATGCTTTTGCAAATGATAGGATGATGGAGGAGGGATGGCAGCATATGTTTTGGGAGTGCAATGAGATGCACCATGCTTGGGATTGAATGAATGGAATTTGGAAGGTGGGTGGATGGTATCAACTTGTGTAGATTGTTTTTCTTGGGATGCATAGCCAAGGCCATGCGAGGATGGATGGAATGTGGTGTGGATGGGTTCCAAAATGCCTTGTTCATGAAGGCCTAAGCCTTTGCCTTGATAGTTCATAAGTTGGAGCATGTGACATGCAATGGGATGTTTGTTGCTGTGGAAACAAGACGCGAGTCCAGTATTTATTGGAGAAGAATAGGTGGTGGATGGAAGTTGTTCACCTCCTATGAGGGAGTCACCACAGATGAAAGTGATTGTACCAAGTGGATAAGGGGATGGATTTGGGATGGGAATGGTAGATGGAGGTGAAGGATTAATGGGGGATGGTAAAGGGGTGGTAGAGGTTGATGTGGGATGAATAAGGGGATCCACAGATGGGAGGGGATCAGGGATGGGGTTAGATGGGATGGTTAGATCTTGATTAGGAGAAGGGGTTGATGTTTCAACATGCTTTGGGTTGGATTCTTGGCATAGCTCATGTGGTTGGGTAGAAGTGGGATTGACTTGGATAAATGTGGTGGGTGCTTGGATGGATATGATAGGTGTTTGGATGGATGTGATAGGTGTTTGACTTATGGGTTCTTGAACATGGCTGTATGATGGTTCTTGACTTATGATAGGGAGTTGTTCAAGAGGTTTTTTGGATGTTGGATTGCATGAGGGTGTTTGATTCCTTGCTATTAGCCAATGGATGGTATCCTTCATGAGTGTATGGGTTGAAGGGCAATATAATGGATGGATAATGATGGTGGTTGGTGTGGAAATAGGATTGGGATTGGATAGGTGGGTGATGGGATTAGGTTGTGATGGTTCATGGATGGGTTCAAGGATAGGTGTGGGATTAGATGGTGGAGGGCACTCTAGATTGGTATCTCCCTTGTCAAAGGTTATTAAATCTTGCCTAGGATAACTTGGACGCATGTGATTTGTGTACAAGGGACAACTTGGACTTGCATGTGCTTCTTGTTGCAAAGGTGGATTTGGGCTCACTAGTGCTTATTGGGGAGGCCATTGATAGTCTTGGTAGCTAGGTGTAATGGTAGGATGTGTAGACGAAAGGTTGTGGGGTTGGTATGAAGTTGAGGGTTGATATGAGGATGATGGAGGTTGATATGATGGAAGTTGATATGAGGTTGAAGGTTGATATGATGGAAGTTGGTATGATGAAGGTTGATGGGAGGTTGATGGTGTGGATATGTAAGATGTATGAAGGTTGAAAGAATGATGATTGATATGATGTGGATGGGGACAAGGTGTAGGTTGTTTTTTGATATAATGAAGGTTGGCATGATGTCAATGGTGTGGATGTGTAAGATGTTGAAGGTTGATATGATGAGGGTTGATAAGATGAAGATGGGGGAGGGGTTTGGGATTCTCCAATGATGAGGTGTGCCAAGGGATTATCTTTAATGTCATTTTTGAATTGTTCTTTAGCATTAGGATCCATGTTCTCATAGACTCTTCTAAGTCTTTGTACTTGTTGTATTGCTGCATAAAGATCCATTTTGTTGGAGATAGTATGGGATGATGGGGGATGATGGATGATTGTGATGTTGGGAATCAAAAATTCAAGACCTTAAGATGATTTGGTTTGTTTTGATTGTGTTGGTTCCCAAAAATGCAGGTTGCTAACCCTAAGAGGATGCCAGACTCTATGTTTGGATTTGCAACGTTTTTGGACCAATTGACAGAGCTATTAGCTCCCTACACTTCAGGTCCTGCAAACCTAGGCGGGTGTACCTTTGTAACTAAAGCAGAATGAAAACTATATGACTTGATTGGATTAATAGATCTATCACAATGGCATAAAATGTAATAGATGCAGTCTAAAAGTTATCCTATTCCTAATGTACTGACTTGAAATAGAAATGTTTTGAATATGAGTTTGGATAGTAATGACTAGTGCCTACTTCTATTGGGCTATGGAGTCGGTAAATGGATGAAGATTTAATGGAAACAGATGTATGAGGTAAGTTGATCTACTTCATAGTTTAACTCGAACTTGTAAGGCACATGGGATGTTTACACCTTATGCAAACGTGCAAGAATGTCAGTTATAATGCTCTTCTTATACTATCCCAATGATATTCCCCGTATTACTGTGAACAACTGAGAGGATGTTTAATTCTAGTGAGAAGAAAATTTAGACCAGACTTGTTTTGTAGAAAGGATTTACCTCTTGGCAGAGACCTTATGACAATTCTGATCAACTTCTTTATAGAAACCAACCAATTTGAACACACTGAATCAGCAAATGTGACCAGATAAATCAACAATATTCTTGATACGATAATTTAAATAATACAGAAAAACCATTCTGGAGACAACATTACAACATTTAGGATTTAATAGTAACATTACAGCTGAACACTGAAAATAGATAACTGAATTGAAGCATTCTGTTCCATTAATAAAAAATGTGTATATAACAGTTCTGATGAGGCGAATGGGTGGAGTGGAATTAAATAATTTCCTACTGCTACCCTAAACCTACTACTCTCTTCTAATCTACTGATGATTCTTCCTTTTGCTGGATTCTTCTTCCCTGATAAATATCCTTTGGATTCTAGGGTTACAACCCTTCATACTCATCCTGTGCATCTTTTTGCTTGCCAAGAGATATTAGTTTGGTTAAAAATATTATCTTCCACAAAATTTTAATTTTCTCTTTGCGTTCAATAAAATATCTTCCAATAATTTCACTCGTGAAGTATTCCTCTGACCGTTTACTTAACTCATCGGGAAAATATTTGAGTTATTGAAGTAACATTCCTCCTTAGGGTTTATTCATTTTTATTAAATTTTTCCAACATTAGTCCCCATGTCCTTTACATTGTTATGAAAACAATAATTATTATTTTTCCATTAATCCCAATGCTCATATTTTACCTTCGAATTGGAGACATTTAACCCATTACTGCATTCTTGTATTCCCTTGGGTGAAAATATTTCATATTTGGTTGAAAGTATTTTACAACTCCATAGAATATTCATCTCTGGGTTAAAAAACATCTCTTCCTCATAAAAATCTTCTCTTGGGTAAAATAGCAAACCATCTTAAATCCGTTTTGAGTAGGAAATAATTACTCACCCATAGAATAGTTATATTTATCAATTAATGGCTCCTGGTAAAATATCTCACATTTTAGTGGAAATATTTTATATTATTTCATCACGTCCCAAAAGAATATTTATAAATCTGCATTTTGAAATATTTCGGGATGCTCATTTCAATTTATTACTCTCCTCGGTGAAAAATATCTCTTACAACTCCCTTAGTGAAAATGTTCAATCTCTAAGTGAAAAATTCCAATTTTAAATATTAAATCTTTCCTTTGGCAAATTAATTATATCTTTTGATTACCATCATTTTATCATCGGGCTGAGTTATAAGTCGGGAAGACACCAAGTTTGCTGACCGATAATCCATTTCTTACCGATGTATATTTTTGCCTTCATTTTTACTTAGCATTCAAGTAATTCCTCGAGGAAAATATTATAGAAAATGCTCACTTTGAAATATCATTTATTGTCCTGTATAATTTTATATTTTTCACACAATATTTTCCGAACATATTTTGGTGGCCCACCCCATCGGTGTAATGCACATCATCGGAGAGATCTTGAAAGTCTATCCCGATCCTAAATATCTCTCCGATATAAGACTTTTAGGGTTTTCCCATTTTAGTGTTGCTTCAGCATCATGCCCTAAATCCATTCTGTGTATATCTGCAATCATCGCAGTTAATGAAATTATATCTTTTCAAAACATTTTCATTTATAATTTTTGACAAGAATTACCCTTCCACTACATATTGATGGCGCAGTGGAAAGGATGTATTTACTGGAAAGTTTTTTGAGTCCTCTAAAATGATTTCATATTGTGCACACTCTGGGACAAGAAGCCGTGATCTGTGTGATGACCGTATAATCTATCTTTTGTTTGCGGAGTAAAATTCTTTTCACAGATGTGAAGCCATCTTTGAACAACAAATGGACATCAGTTTTCTGTAGATATAGCAATTGCCAAATCTCGCAGCAAGTCATGGATCTTGCAATGTTTGATTAGACCTTCATTCTCCTTAAGAGCTGGAGGCAAGAAGTCATAACTCAATTTGAGAATCTTTAAAACTCTATTCTTGTTATGATCACCAACCTTAATGAGTTGATCAACTTGTCGCTCCATTGGCTTTCCTTTTTGTAGCCGGCGAGAGAACCTCCTATTACCTTGAAAGCCAATGGTAATCTCCTGCATTTCTCTCCAACTAGTAGCACCCATGCGAGATAAATTTAGAGAGCAATCGATGTCCTCAATTATGATAAGAGATCTGTTCCATGTTTGCGCAAAAAGATAGCGGAGTTGATTACTATCTTTCACCTTGGAGATCTTAAGCTCGATAATATCATATTTCATATACTTAGCAATGGCTGCAATGAGGCTTGTCTTTCCTGTTCCAGGAGGCCCGTAAAGGAAATACCCCCGTTTCCACAAATGTCCAATCCGTGCATAAAAGTCTTTACTTTCTGTAAACCAGTTAAGATCCGAGAGAATGGTTTGTTTAAGCTCTGGATCGAGAGCCAGGGTATGAAAAGTGGAAGGATGATAGAAACTCATGGACGACCACCAATCACCGTTATTGAAGGAGATTGTGAGATCATTATCTGTTCTAATATAGTCGGTTGAATTTCTTTCAATGTGCGAAAGATAAGCATGAAAAAAAAATCTCTGTTTGGATTCTTGACTCTAAGAGTGAGCATTCGAGCCTCGAACAGCCAATCCTGAGAAAAGAAGAGGTTGATCTTGGACATGGTCCACCATACTGTGACGCCCTGGAAGCAGTCCCTTATTACTTCACCATAATCTAGACTTATCGTCACTTTATCGGCTGACTAGGTATGTCTAATATAATTTATGCTTAATTTTTGAGCCTTGGTGATGCTCTCTAGCTTTCCCACATATTCCTCTGATGCCAAATACAGAGGATTTAAACCATATCCATTTATACTATATCCATTTAACATTTTTTCGTACTCCTTTATCTTCATCTCACTGTAGAGATTGAAAAATGCTCCAATTTTGTATAAGAAGAACTTGCTTAAGATTTGGGTAACCTCCTTGGGAAGAATACTCTGAAGTGCCATTAAGACTCCTGTGAATGACCATATTTTTCCTATCAATTGGGTTACAGTTCTTTGAGTGCTTGAAAATAGTTGGTAGATGTTTTCTTTTATGCTCATGTTCACCCCACGATCATTTCAATAGATGAGCTGATGAGATTATGATGGCAAAAAATTCTACTTAGGTCATATCCTTTATCAAAATCTGTCCAATAAATCACTATGCACATTGACATAAAAGACAACAATGTTTAGCAAGCGGAGAACTTCTACCACCCCTTCTTCATTTCCTTGACATGGGAGTAAGAGGGCAAAGCTGCTTAGCCCCTATAGACATGAGGTATTGATTCACTTTCTGATCGGCAATCATCGTCAACATATGAAACTATAGCAGGATAGTCATCGCTAATAGAAGCTTCAATGTCAGTGTGTATCTCAGGTTATTGTTTGATATTGAATTTTTATATGGGAACCTAAAATTTTGTAAAAATTTTTTACAAAATTTTAGGTCCCAACAGATTGGATGGATGAGTGATTATCCTATTATGCTTAAGGTAGACTAATGACACTTAAGCAATAGGGTTGATTAGTTCTCTATGCTTTTGATAGACTAATGATCTTAAGCAAGAGGGTTAATTCATTTGGATTTTCCTCCCATGAATCTTTTATTTAGAAATAATCTTCCCTCCATAACTTATTTAATAATTTCCTCTTCCCCAAAATGAATAAAAGAATCACTTTTATTCATAGCCATCCATTTTGCTAGATTAAATCTGAGCCCTACATATCATCTCCATCCTCCACCATTGATCTTTCCAATCAATCTCCACTCTTGGATCAAAAATCCCTCCAAAACTCTATAAATAGAGCCTCTCCCAAGCCATTTTAAAAAGAGTCAAGTCTATGCATCAGACCTCTACCCGAATCTCTCCCCAATCTTCTCATCTTATCAAACCTCTACCAAAATTATCTCTCATCCTCATCTCCATCTCCATCTCAGTCCAAATCACTCATCTTGCATTGTGTTGAGCACTTGAGCAATCCACATTAGTCATTCTGATCACGGGAACAATCTTGAGCAGCTCTCTTGGGTGCATCTCCTTCCTGCATGGATTTGTGAAGTCTTCATTAAGGTATAACTGTGTTGTTATGCATTAGATTAGTTATTATCTTCATTCTAATTTCACTGATCACACCCTCTTTCCAACAACTACTATCTAGGCCTTGCTAAATTAGTTTGCAAACATAATTTAGTAACAGTAACCATTCTTCTATTTATTTCATCATTCTTCTATCTTGTCTCTCCTCTATTTTATTGTTGTGTGTTGTGCCTTAGGAGCATAGCATTGTAGAGGGTGTTTTGGGGGCATCCTCCTACATGGTGTTCCTAAGGCACTTGTTCTCCTCTCTCATTTTTATGGTTTACCTTCTTCAATGATTCTACCCAGTTGGTGGATGATGAAAACAAACAAATATTGATACGGACTGTGTGTCCCTTCAGTGAGCAAGAAAAAATGGACATAGTCCATATATGAAGATGGGGTTGATCTATATATATCTGACACTTGACTAGTAGAATCACTCCGTGTGATGTAGCATCTTATGGCATTTCTTGTAACTAACATTTTACAATCCACTCAATCTATTATTGCACACTTTGAATGGTATCTCACCTTGTTGCTACACTTGGTTCCGGGGTACCTAAAGTATAGACCAACTATTATACTTGGCTCTGAACCTGTGAGTATAGCCTTGGTCCTTGATGTGATTATTTTCATGCATAGCTTTCGTGATGTGATATGGTTGTTATCTTAGAGTAAGATTTTCTAACCATCTTTTTGTTTATCTTAGCATATCTTATCAATGTGTTTGTGGGAACATTCGGAAATCATAAACACATGTCACCTTGGGGGCATGGGCATTGTGAGAGCGCTTGTTCCCTTGTGTGTTTTCTCTCTACCTTAATGTGCTTGATATCAGTAAGCGACACAACCACCTTAACATGGGGGCATATATAATTGTATTTGTCTGATGATTTTGGCACTAATGAAGCATGTTTGTAAGCCGTCTCCGTGAGGTGAGATGCTGTATCTCTTGAGCTAGTGCACATCCTTATATCAATTGTGAGCTAGTGCACATCCTTATATCAATTGCAATAAAAACGCCCTCTCCACAAGGTGGGATAATGTATCTCTTGAGCTAGTGCATATCATTTTATACAAAAGCTCTCATCGCGAGGTAGGATGGTGTATCTCTTAAGCTAGTGCACATCCTTTTATTACAAAGTCCTCATTGGGAGGTGGGGTTGGATCTTGAGCTATCCTCCCTTAAGTGTGTCTTTGGCAGTTGTTATGGCATAAGCCCAATCGTTAGGTTTGTCTGCAGTGTGTTTGAGATGGTGGGACTTAGCAATAAGCTCCTTCCATCACCCGTGTTTGTCGTGTTTAAGACATATAGTATGTCTATGGCATACTATATGATGCTCATGTATTTTGTGTGTCTTCTATGTGTTTTCCCTCATGTGTGGTGTAAAGGATGTGGCGATGAGTCGCACCCACACTCAAGATTTGTTTTGCGTGTCTTCCCTTGTGTGTGGTGTAAAGGGTGTGGCGATGAGTCCCCCCACACTCAAGTTTTGTATGGCATGTTTTCTCCCTAGTGTAATGTAAAGGGTGTGACAATGAGCCCCCCTACACTTTGGATTTTGTATTGTGTATTTTTGGCAGTGTAAAGGGTGTAGCGATGAGTTCCTCCTACCCCTTAGAATTTTATTATATATATGTGAAAATGTTATATCACTGTATTCGTTGTGTTTTCATGATTGTTCTCATGTCTTCATCATGTTTTGCATGAATTCAATAATGTCTTCTCCATGTCTTGCATGCTTCCTACTATCTTCATCATGTTTTGCATGTCTTCAATATGTTTTCTAGTGCTTACCTGAGACTGGGGTTAGAAATATTTTCTCAATCTTTGTTTATACCTTAGCTTAATGTGCCTAGCATGTTTGATGTGTTTTTGACCATACTTTAATGCATGTATGGGTTGTAAGATCATACATACATTAAAGTGGGGGCTAAATGTTATGTTATAAAATGTCCCCTTGGACTTTTACCTCCTAAGTTTAGCTCCTAGGTCCCTTAGATTTAATCATGCATGTTAAAACTGAATCCCATAGAAAAATCCCTTGAAACCCATGTCAAATGGGGCCTAGGGGTGCATCTTAAGCTTAATCAAGTCCCAAAATAGGCCCTTAGACTTGGGTGCTCGCACCCTAGTTTAGACCTATTTTTTCAGGACTCAAATTTTAATTGTCGGCAAACTGATTATTAAAAGGTTTCCCTTTATCAGACTCTTCAATTTGAATTACGAATGATTAGTAGGAATGCATATATAAACATGTTTAGGACTTCATTTTACTCCTAGTTGATTAAGGCAAACTTATGAACATCAAGAAAAGAACATTCAAGGCATTCATTGTGTTGCAGATCAGTATTGTGTTGTGTTTGTACGTGTTTGTTGTAGATTTGGCTCCATCAACTCATTTCCTCATGATGTGAAGGCATTTCATCTTTGTGAGGGTTTACACCTACTAATGTGATATCTACTTTGTGTTTCAATCAATCAATCTTATCATTTACTTTTGCCTCTATCCACCAAGGACATGAACTCTATCTAACAATGGTGCTAGAAGGCTTGAATGCCATTTCTAGGGCTTGACTAAGGAAAGCTCCTAAACACCACAACCACCAACCTCTCTCTTGTGATTATAGGTTACAGGTGTGAAATCTTGCGAAGAGGAGTTGTAGGAGATCAGTGCAGAGGATAAAGATTTAGGATCTAAAGGAAAGACCATAAAATATCCCTAATTAAACACAAGCACCAGTCCCAGTGTTTTCTAGTTTTGCATCATCAGGAATCTTGGAGAAGGTTATATTCTGAAGTAGATTATGGTTCCAAAACCTCAAAAAAAGTGCCATATCAAATACAAGCGCCCACCCCAATGTCCCTGAAGTTTTCACTTTCTAGAATCCAAATCCTGGTATGTTTCTAATCTACATTTAGTGCCTTCCTATGTGACCATTTGTCATATTCTGTCCATTTTCTTTCAGAATCATATAATTAGGGTTTAAGGCATAATTGGATAACAAATTAATCAACAAATTCCAAATTTTCTTACCATTCCAAGTGACACCAAACTTGTAGCTGAGTGCTCTTGCAAAAGTTGTGACTTGACTTAGTTTAATGTCCTTGAATGTTATATGTGAAAGGAGGATTTAATCACACTATCAAACATTATCATCATCCCTCTTTTCCTACATAATAGTAGGATACATATTAGATTGCTGAGACTGACCCACAAATGAAGCAACATCTACTAACGGGATCTCCAATCATGATGAGATCACATGATACACCATCATCAAGTTGTCATACAATCTATAACTGGTATCTCTCAAAATCTAGGCATCCCATGCAATGTGATCTATATCATCTGGAGATGGGACATCTGCCACATCATATGCATATGAATCAATAGCTAATGTGCATGGTTGTTGCATCAGGTATTGACCCACATGATCTATAGATATGTGCTGAGCCTCCACTACAATATCAACAATATTTTCAATTGCATACTGTTGGGAAGTAATGACAACCTCATCAGCAATAGGAGTAATGGCTGGAGAGATGACAAGTATCATCTGGCCAACTAAGATCCTGTAATCTATGGACTACCTATTTGCACGATGATAAGAATCCCTATCACAAACCCTACCATGACCTTACCCCAAATGACCTGGTAAATCTAAATAGTTAATGTTAAGGCTTAAATGAACCTTAGTGTATAAATGCTGTACAAAATATAATGGAATCTAGTCATTGTTTGGATAACGACCGTGAGTAACAAGAAATCATGGATATATCAAAGGTTCCACCCTAGGGCATATACACCTAGTCACCTAATATGCCATGACCTAAGATCTAGTGGAGTACTAGGGAAAAAATTGATTTTTGATTGTTTCCTTTGGCACTCTGCTCTAGACTGTGCTCAAAGGAACATCGCCTGATACCTGATCTCTCATTTGGGAAAGGATAGCTATTAATGTCTTCCCAGAATAAGCATGAATACCTCCTAATGACTGTCTAATAGTGATCAAACTCTATAAAATCATACTACAATTACTTCTATGGAAGGATCATCTAGAATCTACCTCAATGTTAGAATCTCAGAATCAGTATGTGTCCAAAGCATATCCATATCAATCTCTAAATTTTAATGAACACATGAATCAAGAAAAATGAACTTTACCTAATGTTGATTTAGGATAATTAAAAAATTTACATATACAAATTGAAACATGTAAATCAACATTTAAACTAGTAAATGAATTAGCGAGCTAGAACATGATGATTGAACATAAATGAACACATGATAATTTATATTATTTCCATTAATCATGAATAGATTAAATGTGCACTTAACTAGATTGGTCCAAAGAGATTGAGTTTGAATGTTAATACATTACATTGAATCAAACACATATAACCACATATAGAGCATTTTAGCTGACTTCCAAGTGCAAAAAATTTCCCATGTGAGAAAGAAATCTTGAGTTTTATATCTAGCCATTGAATGGCTTCATTTTCTACTTTGAAAGAAGCACTAAAGAGATTTTGATCATGGGGAACTTTATATAATTTACTATGTATTTGGAATATTGGTCTAGAACCTTAAATATATCTAATTGGTGGGATCAATACCATTAAATTTGGGAAATTCTAGTTTGGGGGGTATCTACCAGATGAGTTAATTAGGTTTATTGTCCACTTATACACGAGAAAATGATTAGGATATGTCGAGATGATCAAATTTCAAATGTTGTACACCAAAGGGTGTATGGGAAACCATATCCCAATTTTTATATGATATTGAACTAGAATTTGTGGATTCAAAGTACTTTTTAGTTTCAAGTAGAAAATGTGGCTATGTGCATAACCTTCCTATTGATTTAACTATTTTCAAATTTTACCTGTACTAGGTCCATAAAAATTGAAGAGGGATTTCCTAAAACACAAAAGTATTGGCCATCATGGGATAACAAAACTAAGCTCAACTACATAAACATAGTGGCAACAAGTGTTTGATTAAATGTGATAGACTTAGGGCTATGGTCAAGCACTCTAATGGAAATCTCCCCAAGGAAGATCAGGATATCTAGGAATTTTACAATGTAAAAAGTGGAACTTGGTATGGGTTGGTCCATATTAGCTGGCTTTGTTGGAGCCTCATGAAATGGAGCTTGTGTTAGGATTTGATGTGGGCCATGCACATGGCACTTCTATCAGGACAGAGCGCATATGAACCCTTGGAAATGCTTTTCAAGTAGAAACATTAGGATACCATCTTTCTATTTTGAAGCCTATTTATCCAAAGGGTATCACTGTCCTTTCTCTATTCTTTGGAATTGGGGGTCCAGAAGTTGCTTTGCATTGAACCAGGGTATAAAATTCAATTATGTTGTATCTGTAATTTTTTTTGCAAATTTTTACAGATACAACATAATTGAGTGGTATTCCCAAGTTTGATGCAATGCAACTTCTACACCCCCAATTGGATAGAGAATTTAGAGAAAGGACATTGATGGACCCTTTGGATAAATAGGCTTCAAAGTAGAAAGATGGTATCCTACTGTAGTTAGGGTAAAATTGCAAATCAGGGCAAATGAATAAACAACAATGATAAAAACCCTAGCAATGCACAATGAAGCACAAGACAACATGAAAATCAAAATAATAAATGTAAATGCAAACCGATCTCCATGCTATGCTCGATTTATCTCCATTGCTCTTCTCCACCTCGCATGAACATGCAAGATTTTGAAGGATTATTGTTGGAGAAATGTTGGGTGCTCATTTCTGCAGCATAACATTAAGATGAAGATGATAGAATGAATGATAGCTGAAGGATGCAAAGGCTCTAATGATATTTCGATAGCATGTGGATACTTGGGGATCAATGCATGCTAATGATAATTTGGCAGAATAATGTTACTTGAAGCTCAATGCATGCTAATGGCTTGTGAAGGGTTTGATTTATAGAAAAGGCTTGGTTCAAATGGATGGTTGAGATTAAAAAGCTAAATGATTGATATGGACGGCTAGGATTGATTTGGTTATCCCACTCTTTAAGGGAGTTGTAGTCATTTTACAAGTGGAGGGAGGATAGGGCTCATGTGTGCTTGTGTACATAAAAAGTACTACATGTAAAAGATATTAAATAAAAGGCTGTAGTACCATTTATCTTTTTTAAATGAAAGAGGCACACATGTCGGCTAAATGATTAGATAAATTAATTAAATAAATAAAATTTATTTAATTAATTGGAAAGTCAGCTTATGATGAGAACTTAATTCAAATAAAATATTTGAATTAGTTGGGATATGAGTTGGATATTAATTAAATAAATAAAATTTATTTAATTAATTGGATAAAAGGGATTAGGATATGATTGGGAAATTAATTAAATAAATAAAATTTATTTAATTAATTGGCTTAATGGGATAAGTGGGATTAAGATGGGATTTTAATTAAATAAATAAAATTTATATAATTAATGGGATTAAGAGTGGGTTTTAGGACAAAATGGCTTATGATGTCTAGGATAATGTTTTAACAAGGTGTTGTAGGACATGAACAAAGTTGGGACAAATTTGGGTGTCTACATTTTGCCCCTCTTTGAGATGATGTTCGAGATGATGAGCTTTGTGTCGAGTAACATCATTTCAAAGAAGTTAAGGTATGGATAATGGAAAAAGGATGATGATGATAATGAAATGGGATGATGATGCCCCCTCGAGAGGATAGGTGGGTTGGACAAAAACGGGTATGCCCTTGAAATGAAATGGCTTGGTCAAGAAAGAAAGATAAGGGAATGGATAGAAGAAATGATGATGCGTTATGCTGCAATGAAAGTGAGCAACCATGATGTTTGATATAGCACGAGATGTTATGCACCAAGGTATAAGGACCAGGGTGACGTTGTGTCTCGTGCCCCAGCATAATACAACCTTGTCTAGATACAAGATATGAATATTAGCTGGAAATGATACCGATGTGATACAAATGCAAGATAAAATGATAACACACACAAGCAAGAAAGCAAGCATGCACAAATGATTCAAAAACAAACAAGGTATTGCCCCTGTCAAGCTGTAAACCAATGATTGATTGTTGATTGATGATAGTTGAGAGTGTTGTCATTGCGGGGGAAGCTATATCCCTAGATTAACACAAGGTTGTTTGCTAAGTTGGTTGGCTAGTTGATTGATTGATTGGGCTTACAACAAGGCTAGGATCAAGACCATGGATTGCGTTTGGATAACTTGGCTAGATTGATTAACTTGATTGGTATAGCTTAATGATTGACTTGCATTTGGATCATTGCTTGGAATGGTTGGAAGATGATGAAATGCTGATTAGATTGATTTGATGAAGGATGGATGATTTGTGGTGGATTGAGCTGCTTTTGATTTGCTGAAGTGATTGGATTTGTTTTGATGGTTGGCTTGATGTGCTTTGGTTGATTTGCTTTGGATTTTTCGTTGGATATTTGATTTTTTAGATTTTTGAGAATATTTTTATTTTTTTTGTGTTTTTTGGGAATATTTTGATTTTTTTTATATTTTTTTGGGATATTTTGATTTTTTTGTGTTTTTGAAATATTTTGAAAAATGCCAATGGATTTACAATTTGGGTAGCCTTTGTGCTTGATACCAATGACAAGGGAAACCAAGTCTAGGGGCAAGGGATGGATAAAAGGATGGGCTCATAGTAAATGGGATGAAAGGCTCATGATAGATGGATAGATAAGAGGATAGGCCGTATAAGGTATGTATACATGCCTCATGATAAACGGATAGGTAGGCTATAGTGGAAAGCTCATGATAAACTGATGGGGATAAGCTATAAGATGGAAAGCTCTTGATAAGGATACACCATAGTGGATGGATCATAAGGGAGCTAGGATGTGATCTCCAAAGGCTATGTTGCATAGGATGAACTTGCCCCCATTCAAGGTGGTAATGTTTAGGATTTTACATGACAATGTTCATGACCAAGGGATGACATGATTAGATTTTACATGGTGCTTATGATGATAGGATGACATGATGGATTGGTTTAAATGAGATGGATAAATGGTCAATAGATAGGACTTGGTTTGGAAAGAAGGTATGTTAAGAGATATCCAAACATGTTTCAACATTTTACCCCTATGTCTTCATCAAGATCAAAAGGAGGAAGGGTGGATGAATGGGTTCAATAAGATAGGCATGTTTATGTAATGGCTAAGGATGGTAGGATGTAGCATGATAGGATGGAAAATGATATAATGGGATAGATAGTTTGGAAATGGATAGGTTGGATAAGACAATGTGCCCCCAAGTGTAAGTGACATAGAAGATCAACCTACACATGATGCCTATTTGCTAGGTTTTCATCATGGTACTTATCCAAGGCGCCTGTTTACCAGGTTTTCACCATTGGACGAAGGAATTTATCTTTACTTTTTTGATTGTTTTTTTCTTCTTTTGCTTTTTTTTTGTATTTAGATGGGTTGACAATTACACATGGCGCCTGTTTGCCAGGTTTTCACCATGGTAATGGATAGGAGGGACTCAAGTGTTTAGTGCTATGAAGGTTGATAGTGTCCCTTTAGAGATTGATGATGTCTTCGCATGGACCATGTCAAGTGTGCTCATAGATGTTGATAAGGGATTGCATGGATGGGAGATGGATTAGGTAGATAATGGATTATAATGTGGATTATGGAAGGTTCATGCAAGGATGGATAGATAAAAGGCTTATGCAAAAGCATGGACTATAGGAAGGTGATTGAGGAGATATGTACGATAATGGATGAAGGATGGGGAGATGGAGGCATGTGGGAATGTTTTGGAATGGAAGGGAACCATGACCAATTGTTGCACATACCGTGATAAACATTGAAGCTTTTGATGAGATGGCGGTGTAGGAAGCAATGGAGATGTTTGCTTAGGATATGGTTGATGAAGTGATTTAGGAACCCACATAGATTGAGGATTTTTAGTGCTTTTATTTTGCTTGTGGGATTTTTGAAGGGAATGGAAGTTTTGGATGGAAATAGGCTCTTGGATGGATATAGGTGGTTGGGATTCTTGAGATGTGCATGAGGATACCTCATTTGACTTGCTAGCTATTTGCTTAGGAACCCAAACCATTTTACTTTTGGGCTTTGCTTTTGAAGGTATGGGCTTGGATAACTTTTTGGATTGCTTTGCTTTGATTATTGGCATTGATTTTTCATGTTTGTGCACTGAGGCATGAGAGTCCTTAGGATTTTTAGTTGGAGTTTTAGCTTTATAGGTAAAGGCATCAAAATTTTTTCTTCTGAATCCCATGGGATGGGTGGAGTGGATGGAATGATTGGAATCTTTATGCTTAAATGATGTGTGCTTTTGTTGGCCAGGATTAGGGATGTAAGGATACTTATGAATGATAGGTATGTTAGGTGTTGGAAGCAATGGTGGCAAGGTGGATAGAGGGATATTTGGAGTTGGTAAAAGTGGAGGCGCGGAAGGTGTATGGTCACATGCTTTTGACATTTATAGGATGATAGAGGTGGAATGGTTACATATGTTTCGGGTAGATGATGAGGTTTGTGATGGAAAGTGGACTTAGGATGGATGGAGGAATTACCAACATCTTTAGCTTGTTTACCTTGGGGTGTGTATCCAATGCCATATGAGCATGGAGGGATCTTGACATGGTTTGGCTCCAAAATACCTTGTTCATAAAGGTCTAGACCTTTACCTTGGTAGTTCATGTTTTGGAGTATGCGATGGACAATGGGACGAGGTGTGCTTTGAACATTAAACTTGAGTTTATTATTAGGTGGAGAAGGTGAAGTGGAGGACAAAGGTTTTTGTTGTCCTAAGGAAGAACATTCATGGACAAAGGTGGTAAGACCACTAGGAAATGATAGTGGATTTGAAGTGGAATCGATGGTGGATGTGGAAGAAGGATCATTAGGATCTTGATTATGTTCATTATGTTCGCTAAGATCCAAGTTATTTGTTTGATCTTTTATGCTTGCTTGGGGGACAAGTGTCTCATCATGACAAGTGGATGTTTGCTTATTATGGATAGGGCTAGATAGCGGATGACTAGGAGCAATGTGGATATCTTGCTCATGGATAGATATAGGATTATGGATAGGATCAAGGTGCTCATGGATAGCTTCTTCATAGGTATCATCTTGATCATAAAGAAGGTAAATGTTATGGATGGGTTGCATGAAAGTGTTTTGGTCTTGAGTTGGACTAGGGTTTAATGTTTCCACATGCTTAGGATTAAATGCTTGACATACCTCTTGGGTTGCTTGAATGGAATTGGAAGGCTCTTGGATAGGCTCTTGGTCAACAACATGAGAACATGATGACTCTTGACTTGGATTAATGATAGAAGGTTCACAAATAGGCTTGATGGCTTGTAGGTCACATGATAGGACTATAGGTTTGGACATGACCTTTGGAAGTTCTTTGATAGGTTCATGAATGGGTGTTTGACATAGAGGTAGTTTATTCCTAGCTAGTAGCCAATGGATCACATCCTTCGCAAGGGTATGAGTGGATGAGCACTATAATGGATAGATGATAATAGTAGATGGTGTTGTAGGCTTATGATTAGGATTAGGTTGAGGGCTAATTGGATTGGGTGGATTAGGATTTGGACTAGATGAGGGTGACACATGGGATTGGGATGATGTGGCATGTTTTTCCCATTATAGGTAGGTACACCTTGTAAATAATTCGGACAAATATTGGGCATTGATTTGTATTATGGCCTTTGGTCCTATGGTATGCACAATAATCATGTTCATCATATGGACTTTCTTCACATGGTTTGACTTCAGGAAGTTCAATGAGTTTTTGTTCAAGCATTCTTTGTAAAACTATCTCAGCCGCATCCTTTGGTGAAGGATTAGAATGACATGGTGATGAAGGTAATGGAGGGATTGGTGGTTTGGAAGGTTGATGGATTAATGAACTATGATTGGGATCACATGGTGGCATTGGGATAGGACTTGTTGGCTCATGTGTCGGCATGTGACTGGATGGTGGTGGCCACTCTAGATTGGTATCTCTGTTGTCAAAGGTTATTAGATCTTGCGCAGGATAACTTGGGCTTATTTGGTTTATGTACAAGGGACCACTTGAACTTGGATGCGCTTCTTGTTGGAGAGGTGGACTTAGGTCTATCAATGGTGCTTGATGGTCTTGTTGAAAAGGTGTACTTGGACTTACTTGATTTATGTACAAAGGGCTATTTGGACTTGCATGTTGTTCTTGTGAGGACACTTGGTTGCCTTGTGGATGGGCTTGGTAGTGCATTGGAATGGTGGTATGAGGGATTGGATAAGCTTGAGGTGGAGGTTGATAGGTTGATGTGGCATTGACTTGGTGGATAGGTAGATTAAGTTGATAGGAAGTGGATGGATATGACATGTGGCTATGAGGTGGATTGGGTTGGTATGGATTGGCTAAGGATTGATGTACTTGTTGAGCTTGACTAGTGGCTAAAAGGTGTTGGACTTGGGCTACGAAGTGTTGCAGTTGAGGTGATTGGCTTATGTGGGGTTGAGCTTTTTGGATGAAGAAATGTAATATTTCAATGGCGTCTTGGTTTAGGGGTTGTGATCCTTGATAAAGATTTTGGAGGAATCTTTGGAATTTGATTTCTAGGTCCTCTAGTGTAGACATGTTGTCACCAAGTGTTTGTCTTAAGTCCTTTTAGCAAGTGCTTGTTTAGGGATTTGGATGATGATGTGGAAGTGATTTGGCTATGAAGGGTTGGATGATGACTAGGCTATGTTTGGGATAAAATTGATTGGGTTTGAATGTTATTGGATGAATGTGTAGGATAACTTGTCTTTATGTGTTTGGGTGTTTATAGCTTGATGTGGCAATATTCAAACAAATGATTATGCATATACACACATGAATCACTCATGCAAGACACATAAGCAAGTTGTTAGTTTGGAATAATGTGATGATGGTTAAGCAAGCACGTGAAGACACTTCAACAAGTCCTAGTAAAGGCAAGGCCACTATCACAAGGAGGTTCTAGTGAAAATCCGGGGGACCGGCACCCCACGAGCATCCAGCAAGCCACTTAAGACTTTATCTAACCCTACTAGGAGTTTTAATATACACAAAGGTACACCTCCTTTCGAGTTAGCACTATATGGTGAGCGCTAATACCGGTTAGACTTGGCTTTCACCTTATCCTCTAATTTTTATAGTGGACCGGATGAAAGTACCGCTTGAGGTCATTCCCTTGGGGTGGATACCAAGGCAGGCCTCTCTAAGGTTTAACAAAAGCAACACAAGTAAATGTTTTTGATCTCCAAGTTCGTGTTGGGACGCGAGGAGATAGCATACACATTTACTTGGTCACACTCGCATGGGGTTCATTAACCTTAGAAATTTAATGTGTTGAAAACAATGCAAGCACTTGTTTGTTTTAAAGCCCAAATCCAAATGTAATGAAAGACAATGGTTTATTTTAGCCTAATTTTTTGATGTGAATTTACAAACAATTGTTCATTTTATGCCCAAAATCTAAATGTGTTTGCAAACAATGATTAGAAGATGAGAAATGAAATGATTGCACCTAGTTAATTTGCTATCCAAATTGCTATAGATGTTGATTGCAATGTTGCTTCAGCTCCTTATGATCACCTACAACATAAAAAATACGCTGATCAGGCAAGGAAAATTGTAATTTTATATGCATAGCCGAATTAGATTTGATTATTTCGATAGATTTTTTATTCAAAAATTAAAAAACCAAAGAAGAGACCCCTATTAATTTTCAGAGAGCTTTCTGAAAATGTAAAGAAATCAGAAAAATCCCCTGATTTGCGCCCAAAAATGTGGATTTATGAAAATAGTACAGTCGGTAAAGATCTGATTTTTTCACACTGTAAACAAGCTCTAAATTAAATCTGCAAAACATAGACCCCCATTAGAATTTCAAGATCTTTCTAGAAATGTAAAAATTTCCAACAAATTTGCTGATTTGCGCCTAGAATTACGATTTTATGAAAAAACATAAAAACGTGATAAATCCCACAAAAATCACGATAAACCAAAAAATTTTCTTCTGTAGCTTCCTTATATCATGGACAAACTTCTGCTAAAATCTTTTAGAAAAATTCACAGCCGTTTGAAAGATATGATGAAATCTTTAAAACCTAGGGTTTTGTCCAAAAAGTAGCAGATCTGCAACAAAAAGTTAATTAAACCTGCAAAACTCAACAATGGGGGTTATATGAATGCAAATTTTTACTACAAAAACCTGCAAAAAAGATCAAGCGAAGTGAGTCCCACCGGGCGTGCCAGAATGTAGTTAGGGTAAAATTACAAATCAGGGCAAATGAATAAATAGCACTGATAAAAACCCTAGCAATGCACGATGAAGCACAAGACAACATGAAAATCAAAATAACAAATATAAATGCAAACCGATCTCCATGCTATGCTCGATTTATCTCCATTGCTCTTCTCCACCTCGCATGAGCATGCAAGATTTTGAAGGATTATTGTTGGAAGAATGTTGGGTGCTCACTTCTGTAGCATAACATTAAGATGAAGATGCTAGAATGAAGGATGCAAAGGCTCTAATGATATTTCAACAACATGTGGATACTTGAGGATCAATGCATGCTAATGATAATTTGGCAGAATAATGTTACTTGAAGCTCAATGCATGCTAATGGCTTGTGAAGGGTTTGATTTATAGAAAAGGCTTGGTTCAAATGGATGGTTGAGATTAAAAAGCTAAATGATTGATATGGACGGCTAGGATTGACTTGGTTATCCCACTCTTTAAGGGAGTTGTAGTCATTTGACAAGTGGAGGGAGGATAGGGCTCATGTGTGCTTGTGTACATAAAAAGTACTACATGTAAAAGATATTAAATAAAAGGCTGTAGTACCACTTATCTTTTTTAAATGAAAAAGGCACACATGTCAGCTAAATGATAAGATAAATTAATTAAATAAATAAAATTTATTTAATTAATTGGAAAGTCAGCTTATGATGAGAACTTAATTCAAATAAAATATTTGAATTAGTTGGGATATGAGTTGGATATTAATTAAATAAATAAAATTTATTTAATTAATTGGATATAAGGGATTAGGATATGATTGGGAAATTAATTAAATAAATAAAATTTATTTAATTAATTGGCTTAATGGGATAAGTGGGATTAAGATGGGATTTTAATTAAATAAATAAAATTTATATAATTAATGGGATTAAGAGTGGGTTTTAGGACAAAATGGCTTATGATGTCTAGGATAATGTTTTAACAAGGTGTTGTAGGACATGAACAAAGTTGGGACAAATTTGGGTGTCTACACCTACTGTTTCTACTTGAAAAGCATTTCCAACGGATTGTATGCGCTCTATCCTAGTAGAAGCACCACATGTGTGGCCCACATCAAATCTTAACAGAAGCTCCATTTCATGAGGCTCCAGTGAAGCCAGTTGATTTGGACCAACCCATACCAAGTTCCACTTTTTACATTGTAAAATTACTAGATATCCTAATCTTCCTTGGGGAGGTTTCCATTAGAATGTTTGACCATAGCCCTAAGTCTATCACATTAAATGGAACACTTGTTACCACTATGTTTATGTAGTTAAGCTTAGGTCTATTATCCCATGATGGCCAATACTTTTATGTTTCAGGAAATGCCTCTTCAATTGTCATGGACCTAGTAAAGGTAAAATTTGAAAATAGTTAAATCAATAGGAAGGTTATGCACATAGCCACATTTTCTACTTGAAATTGAAAAGTACTTTGAATCCACAAATTTCAATTCAATATGATACAAAAATTGGAATATGGTTGCCCATGTACACCTTTTGGCATACAACATTCAAAATTTGACATCGACATGTTCAAAATCTGAATACATGAGTTTGACATAAAAATTAATGTACCCATTATATTTAAATAAAGTTATAGTGCTTCTATAAAGATGTATATATATATATATATATATATATATATATATATATATATATATATATATCATAATATATATGTACATGATGATATATAGCATCATATATATCATTATATCATTGAATGTATGTATATTGAATTGATATGAGTTTGACATAAAAACTAATGTACCCATTATTTTTAAATAACTATATAATAATTCTATAAAGATGTATATATATCATCATATATATACACATGATGATATATATCATGATATATCAACATTGGATGTATATATTTTGAAATGATATGAGTTTGACATAAAAATTAATGTACCCATTATTTTTAAATAACTATATAGTGCTTCTATAAAGATGTATATATATCATGATATATCATCATGTATATATCATTGAATGTATGTATATCATTGATATGAGTTTGACATAAAAATTAAATATACCCATTATTTTTAAATAACTATAGTACTTCTATAAAGATGTATATATATCATGATATATACATGATATATCATCATGTATATCATTGAATGTATGTATATTATTGATATGAGTTTGACATAAAAATTAATGTACCCATTATTTTTAAATAACTATCTAGTGCTTCTCTCTCTCTATATATATATATATCATGATATATACATAAGTTCAGGTATATAAATTTTGACAATATATTAAGAGTGAGTCATTTGAAGTCTATATAAATTGATATATACACATAGTGATTTTGTAATAAGATACACAACAAATTAGGGTATATCAATTTACATGATATATAATCTTAGAATTGTCTCCAAAATGTTGATACAAAATTTTATTACTGATATATATATATATCAGATTTCATAATCAGATCCACAACAAATTACGGTATATCAATTTACATGATATATTATGTTAGAATTGTCTCCAAAATGCTACTACAATGCTATATTATTAAAAAAATAATAGTTCATAACTTATATAACTCTACAAAACAAACAAACAAAGTTTAACAAAATTAGGGTCTCATATTAGCCATAGTTTTCTTAGGGAAAAAAATAGAACAGTATGCCATCATTGTCTCCAAAACGCTACTACAATGCTGTATTATTAGAAAAATAACAGTTCATAACTTATATAACTCTATAGAACAAACAAACAGAGTTTAACAGAATTAGGGTTTCATATTAGCCATAGTTTCCTTAGGGAAAAAACATAGAACAATAGTCTGCCACCATTTTCATGTTGGTGGACTGCAATCTTACCAAGTAATCTGACTCCATTCGAATACCTGTATCCTTCTACACTATCCACTAGGTTCACCATGGGTGCCCTTCACCTTCACCCTGTCTCCACAACTCAAGTTTTTTCTTTTGCTAAAAATGAGCCGACAACTTTGTTTTGTCAGCTCATATAAAGATTAAAAAATATTAAAGTAATACCTTCGAATGAAGATTCTCTTCGTTTGAAGGTACTATTTTAATATTTTTTTTGAATTGATGAGAACCTTCATTCGAAGATGACCTTCATTCAAAGATAAATCTTTGAATGAAGATTATTGCACAGTAATCTTCAATCACAGGTACCTTCATTTGAAGAAAAACCTTCGAATGAAGGTACCTGTTAATTTTTTTCCCCCTTCCTCCAAATATTTTTGTCCCAAGTTTGGGACCCATTATTGTGGGATTACCTAAGTCAAATCAATTGTAATTTCGGCAGAGCTTTGCTACCAAAGAGAATCAATCTTTTGCAATGACAAATCTACTTTCTTAAATAGAGAAATCAAGGATAAGAGTCATTTGGGAGTAGATAAGGACTTAGAAAATCTTGGTGAATTGCGCAAGTGAAAAGACAACTTCTAAAAATGATCGTGGGACTGACATAGGCTATTGAGATGTTAGCACATGGCATAGATGTCCACACTAAACACTAGAGTCTTGGTAAATATAGTTCTTAAAATGTGTAATTCCCTAAGGACAAAGCCAAGATTTAGGGACTTTTATAGTTTTTGGATATGTTTAGCATAAAGGGTCAAAACAATGCAAGGAATCTCTCATGGGTTAAGGGTAAGGTTGAGGCTGGAAATGATCTTAAAAGCACACCAAGGCATGGACACTATAGTGAGTAGAAAAAATAATGTGAAATTGTGGGTGAGCATAATTTACAATGTTACATTTAGCCCCCACTTTAGTTGGTGTATTACACTACCTGCATATGCATGCTAAAGTATAGAAATATAGTACTAAAAGTAAATAAGAAGGAAAAGGATACCTAAAAGGATATTGTAGAGGACACAACATGTCATCAAGTGAAGGAATAGAGTCCCCACCTTAGGAACCTACAAAACCACAATGTTAGGGACCACATTCTGCAAAACCACTTGTTAGAAAGACAAAATCATCCTGCAAGATGAAAAGATATGTTAGTCAGTAAAATTATAAGGGGAATGAAAGGGAAAAGTGATCTAGAGTAAAGAGTGAGGGTATACATGTGCCCCTTGTTTCTTCTTACTAATTTGAATGGAGAAACATGGTAGAAATCTATTGCTTCACCTTTTTGAAAAAGTGTTGAAAATACCTTCAGTAGGGTCATTTTGTAAAATGACATTGGTTCAAAAGGCAAATGCTAAAATAGGGGCAAAGTTAGGATTCCAACGCAATAAACGACATGAAAACTAGAGTTCACAGGCCCAAGTTATGAATATTTATGTGAAGAGTGCTACAGGAAAATGGTGAAAATTTTGAAAAATTACTATAAATAGTAAGAAATATTTTATTTTTACTATTCATTTGTAATTTCCAGTTTTGTAGAATTGTGAGGATTCTGAGCACCTGAGAGAGAAAACATGCCACAGATGAGCCTACTAAGCAGCTAGGCTAGACACGATGATGGATAGACTAGTGCAAGATGTCACAATATGTGAGGTATGTTTGAATTTTTATTTTGATGTCATTTAGTGCCTCATTTTTCATGCTAAAGGGTACACCCATGCGCTAGTGTCATTCTGGTGCGCTAGCATTTGGAATGGATGCTAGGGTCCAAGGAACAAGCCAGTGTTAAACATGGGCACTAGGGTCTGAAAGACGTGCTAGCATCCAAGGTGCTAGCATCCTTAAACACTTAGAATTTTTTTGACATTTTTGAAGTTTAAGATTTATTTTTGATGATGGGAAATTGATGAGATTTGTTTGTCAGAATTGCAGACTCCCCCATCGATGTAGGAGCATGCTGGAGGACACTTGTAGTAGCCATGTCAGTGCAATGACACATGCAGAGGTTGGGTACCTTTGAAATGTTAGACTCTGGGGGGTCTATATGATGCCCATAATGAGATTCAATGACACTATGCTGATGGCCTTGATGGAGCGCTGGGACACGAACACTTCTACCTTTCATCTTCCAACATGAGAGATGATAGTGACCTTTGAGAATGTGTATTGGATCCTTTAGCAACTAGTGCGAGGTTGCATTGTATCAATCATCGAGCAGAGGCCAATTACCTACATCTAAGAGGGACATACCAACTGTATTGACTAGACCATGCCTATAGATGACTCAGGGAACATATACATCAACTGGTTAGAGTGGGGAATAGTGGTCACACCATTAATCCATCACATCATGATTGTGACCATTGCCTTATGTGTTGCACAGGATGGGTGAGGCTCTCACCTTTACAGGGGCCTCATCCATACCATTAGAACAATGGAGGACCATAGGACAATGTTTGTGTGGGGACCGAGCATGCTCACCCACTTGTATCATGATTTGGGTTAGTATGTGCACTATGACACAAAGCTTGATGACCTACATGCTCCTTTAGGTGTGTGCATTCAAGCATATTGCATGCACATGACTGGTAGGGGTCTTAACAACTATGGTTTGGACTAACCCACAAGCACATCCTATGCATTGAGGAGGTCATGGTAGTTTGGAGACCTACTGCACTAGTGGGTGACCTTTGACAGATAATTGAGTGTATTCATAGTGTGGAGACCATATATAGCCATGGGGGTATGGATTGGGCAATGATGGAAGCTTTCACAAATGCAGAGGGATCAACTTTTTGTTGGTCACCTTGATCACATTATATTGTTGTTCTACTATGATGATGTGAGGAAATTTGGGTAGGTGTAGGGAGTTCCTACCGATGTACTAACATACATGAGCTACCCACGTAGTGCAGTGAGGTCTAGTGACTATAGGACATAACTGACAGTGGTGGATGTTTCCTTAAGTAATTCAGATGATGAGTTTCAAGATGCAATTCTTGTAACTCCAGCGGATAACATGGGGGTGACCCTAGCATACACAGCATGGTGAGCCGCATCTGAACCTACCCCCATCTATCTAATAGACCATCCTATTATAGATTTGAGACCATGGACTGAGTAGGATTGGCTAGGATAGGGAGTTGGTGTTGATAACTGAGAGGGGGGGTGAATCAGTTATCTTAATTATCTCAGCTATCTAAACTTTGTTAATAATTAGTGCAGCATCAATTCAAACAAGCAAACTTAATTATGAAATGGAAATACACATGACACAATATTTTTGACGTGGAAACCCTGTTAAGGGAAAAACCACGGGGTGATTAACCCAAGATTGTATTCTCTGTTAGAAGAATAGGATTACAAAATGGCACTTGCCAATTAGGGCTCACTGCTCGAGCACACTGCTCACAAGAGGCACACTGCCTATAGGAGACACACTGTCTACAAATTATTAAGAATGTAATACAATACTTGAACTGATAAGAAGCATCAACATATGCTGGAGTTCAGTTCTGATTAGGCTCTGTATACTAATCTGCTACACTTCATCTTTCTTCTTCTTTTATGCTTCTCTTCTTTCACATACCGAATCTTCCTTTCTACTTTTATTCGGCTCTACTACTTTTCTTTGCACATTATTATCCACAACAACAACTCTCATAACTAAATCCATCTTGTATATATATCCGCACAAGTGATTTCATCACCTTTCTAGTCGGCACCTAGAATAGTCAATCTTTTCACAAACACTGATCTGTTGGCTGAATCCTTGCACATCAAGTAATGCGGATTAAGGATATACTTGTGGAAATCATTAATCATGTTAGCCAAACATAATTTATGCCTTCATAACCTTTACCAACATTAGTAATATATCCAGAATAATGTCTGATGTTCTGTTAGTCAGTTCTTCCTCTGTTCACACTATCACTTGGGAACCCGACACTCAAGCATTCATATCTCTTTATCCTTTCCACACCGGATGCTCAAACCTTGGAATATATTAGTCAAGATACTCCTCTTGACTTCCCCAAATCCACACTTCACTGAGATACTTCTACTGAGAGATCCAGACCTGTCTGTCGGACCTTACTGTCTGCTCTGTTCTTGTTTACCAGACCTCAACACTTCTTCAATCTGACTTCCAGTGAAGACTTATCATGCATTGCGGATGCGTTGGATAACATTTGTTGCCATCAATGACAACATTCATGAATCCATATAGTGTCTCTTGCCAACAGTTGGTGGAGTAGAAGAGAGAGAAGAGGAGGAGGAGGGAGTGTTGGCTAGAGACACTGCTATGTTGGATAAATGAGTGTTTTCATTGATGTCAACAAGAAAAAGAACAAGGTTGGAATAGAGTTTGTGGTCCGGTAAAGAAGATCTAGTCATATTGGCTAAGTATGGATAGTATTCAGAGTAAGAGACAGAAAGTGGATCAGTATGGCTCCGTAGATGAAGACTAACAAATGTAGTTTAGGTATGATGACTCATAGCTACTTGATTATGATTTATTCTAGTGTTCAGGTCATGACTTCCACCGGAAGTCATTTGAAGAAAATGTCTAAGTTTGGATGAACAGAAGTAAGATAGGGACAGTGTACAGTGCAAAGTAAAAGGGTCCGCATTCCTCTGCAAGTGCATATTTTTTATGCCGTTTTGAGGTGTTGTAAACACTTATATGAAGTGTCTAAATTTAGATTTGTAAGATCTGAAGTCCATCGGAAGGATAGTTACAAGTTGCTAAGTACCGCTATAGTGTTTGATAGAATTTGACTATGATAGAGTCTGAGATCTGATGGTCCACATTTTGCTACTAAAGAATATTTTTCTCTGCAGTTCTGAAGATATGATTGGTGATGTCTGAGGAGTCTTTGGTATGATCTTGAGCAAGCCCTATGGTCCGTAGTAAAAGTTGTAGTCTGAAAGATGAACTGTATTAGTGGCAGTCTGAGTCAGAGGTCAACATGATAAGTCTGAATTGTATACGATAAGTTCTATTGTTTAGAACTTAATCCTAAGTTGTTAAATAGTTGAGACCAACATATATGAATACAATTCAAATGTTATTTGAGTCCGCATAGTATATAGTGCATTGGACTAAGCCGAAAAGCTACAACCTTCAATGTACACATTTCACATTTTGGATGCTGACCTAATTATGGTTTAAATCAAGATGTAGATATATAAGAGTGATGAATTTTGGTCGAAGAATGTGTGTGGTGAATGTGATTGATGTGAGGATCAAAATAGTAGAGTAGAGAAAGAAGATCGGTAATGATGAAGACTTAGGATTTAGTATTTAGTTGCTAAATGACTACACCCTGGCATACTAAGAGATGTTGTTGCAGTATTCATATTTCTTAAATAATTTTAGTTGTATTTGGCAGTGAGCCTAGCTATAAGAAACCATTAGGGTTTAATATCCCTCATTGTAATCTTTCTAGGTTTAGGGTTGAGGCAGTGAGCCTGCTAGACCTAGTTGTACTTCATGGCAGTGAGCCAACATTGTGAGGCCTACCTTTTTCACTTTTGTTCATGAGACTATTTACAGTACTATTGTTACTACTTTTATGTTGGGGGACTGTTGATCCTGGAATCTTGATTATTAAACCTAATTGATTTTTAAGAAAAATAAATTGTGCAATGATAGATAGATGTTTGCTTTTAAGAGAATAATGAGTCGATAATATTAGAAAGAGAACTTTAATGTGATTTCAGTATGTTTATATGGTAGTATGTTTTAGGAATGCATGTATTTAATTTGCTTCGGCTATGATATTTATATGTGGTATTAACTTTGAGACTAAGTGTGCAGGTATTGCTAATGAAACCACAAATATAGGAGACCATTCCACACCCTATGTTGTATCCCTTGTGAAGCCGATCTAGTTCCACGAGGAACTAAGATCAACTCCGTGTTTGGTGAAATGTTGTAATGTTGCATGAGGTCAAAGGGAATTAGGTCTACCCTCTTGTAAAAGTGAATTATGATATGTGTTGTAAGAATTGTTGTTTGGAATTTCATTTTTGAATTTTAAATTTTTGAGACCCTTTACTTGTGCTTTAACTTGACCCTGGGTGTCCTAACTAGGTTAAAATCAACCCTGGATTATACCCCATGGGTCTAGGGATCCTTTTGACTAGGATAACCTTGGGATGACCTCCATATGGTCACCTTGACTTCATAGTGAAGTTAAGTGACGAATTTGGAGGTATGGGGAAAATGGGATGAGTGGAACCAACACTCATGCTTATTCCTCAATTAGGAGAAATAGAAAGTAATAAATTTTGTTGATATAAAACACATACTCCATGATCCACCAATAATGGAGTGGTTTGTCTTTTGTCCCTCACTTTTGGTGGGAGTCCCCCATAAAGAGGTGTGGTGTGTCATCCACTCCCTCTTTAATGTTATTTTACTTATTTTATTTTATTCCTCCATGTGTTGGAAAAAGGACCATGGTGGGGGACCTCATGAGTGGGGTTATTTTTTTATTTCCATTAGGGATAGTGGATAAGGAGTGGGATTAGTTGTTTAATGCCACTTGGGGATAAGAAAATGGGGGAATTAGTTTTTAAAAAGGAGAGGAGGGAGAGTGTAAGGGGGTTGGATTATTGTGGAAAGAAGGAGAACTTGGAGGAGGAGACTAAGGGTGGAGCTCTTCTTCAACTACATCCATAATAGGGCTTGTTAAGGTTAGTGAGCAAGTTTTCTCACCCCTTGTATTTTCTGTTACTTGTTTGATGAATGTTGTTATGCAAAAGTTGTCTATGTGGTATTTCTGTTATTGTGGGGAATTTATTGGGTGTTAAAGAGCTTCTTCCACTTGGAAGACAATGCTCATCATGTATGGGGTAGGGGGGGTGTGAACCTCCTTGGGTACATTCTTGTTCTTGTAAAATGGAAGCCTTGAGGGCATTTTTGTGATTTTTGAGAAAATGATTATAAGGCTTGAGAGCCTAATTGTGATATCCCTGGGATTCTGATTATTTGGTTGGCTTGAGGCCATGAGAAAAGTTAATTTTGTTGGCTTGAGGCCATAAGAAAAGCTATGATAAAATGTTGAGAAGAATGACACCCTTGAGTTGAGTGAGTCTACTTCCCTACCCTCTTCAAACTCACCTTAGTTGAGTTTTCATGTTGTGAGTAAATCCATGGGTGTTGTGTGTTGTTTGCCCTTGTTGTTGTTGTTCAATGTTGTGAAGTGTTTTTGGACCATTCTTCCCTAGGTGTGTGGATGATCTCCCAAGCTCGGGGGTCTACGATAGGGAGGAGAGCTAGTCATGTGGTGTATTCCTTCCTGGTTGTTATGCAGGTTTCTCTTGGAGCATGTGGTAAATATTGGAGGAGTTTTCTCTTGTCTTGAGAAAATGGTTCTTCTCCTTTACTTGTAAGGAGAGCTTGGTCTCTTAAGTTCCATCCTGGGTGAATGTTCTAGAGGAGAGATATTCTCCCTTTGAGTTGTAAGAATTGTAAATGGGAGAAGAGAGTAAAATTCTCCCTTAAATGTGTTGATAGATATGATTTCTGTTGTATATTCATCTTACCATTTGTGAGAAAAGCAGAAAGAAAATTGTTAGAATTGCTTAAATTCCTTGTAATCCTTATCTATTAAGTTGAGAAATAGTTGCTAGATTTAAAAAAATTTGTAACAAATACTTCATTTCAAGTCTTGTGGAAATGATCTAATTTGGTGGGTGACTAGAAGTCGCAGTTTGTTAATACGGAAATAGATGAATATATTTCTGTTATTATAATCATGCAATTGATTTAACGTAAAGGAATGCAAGTAAAAATTATCCCTATTTCCTTTCCATGTTAAATGTTTCTATATTTACAAGAAAATAATTAAATTGCAATTTTGGACTTTATCAGAAAATTTATATTTAGTGGGTCTTGAAAATTACATTGTATAATGTATTTAATAAAAGGATTTGTATTTGGAATTAGATTCGTATGAAAATGTAATATCAGAGTTATTTTAATATTATACCCTCAATAAATACTTGACAAACATATATATATACCTTATTTAGAGTTAATTAGTTATTTAAATTCTAAATAATAGAATAGTGATTTTTGGATAAACCCTAAATCTGAGAAATATATATATATATAAATATAAATATATAAATATATATATACATATATACATTTATATATATATTTATATTTAAATGTTTTTTTTGTTCTTTAACAAAAGTGAAAGTGTCATTATTTTATGTAACCTGCTGTGATTAAAAACACAGTATTAAAAAAAAAGACTGTTATACAGAATGGTGGTGGGGAGGGTTCGAACCTCCCCACAACCATCGAAATGGGATGTGGGTGGGGCTCTGCCCCTCCCCACACTCCCCCTTCTGCCAATGCCAAGCCATCCCCGCGACTACCTCCACTTTGTGCACCGTCGCATACACACCGCCCTCCGCTCCTCCCCTCATCCCCATCCACATTGAAACCCCGCGGCCACCACAGTTTGCTGCCATAACCTCCCTCACACACCGCTCCCAACAGATCCCCACCAGTGGTGCCCTCCATCTCTTGCGTCCGTCTTCACCTTCCGCCTCCCCATATCCGCAGCCTCTTCACTACTGCAGCCTCCTCCCTCACTGGCGCCGTCGCTGCCTTGCCTCCATTGCTTGCACAAACCCTATACTAAAATTTAAAAAAAAAAAGGAAAAGAAAAATGTGTTAGGGCTACATCTTGTGAGCTCCTAATACATTTTGGCTTATAAGATAAAAAGCCATGTTCTTCCTCTATAGAGGTAACCTAACATTTTAATACTCTCTCTCTCTCTATATATATATATATAGAGTTATATATATCATTTAAAAAAAAAAAAATGTGTTAGGGCTATATCTTGTGAGCTCCTAATACATTTTGGCTTATAAGATAAAAAGCTATGTTCTTCCTTTATAGAGGTAACCTAACATTTTAATACTCTCTCTATATATATATAGAGTTATATATATCATTTAAAGTATATATAGAGATATATACATATCATTTAATGTTATGAATTTAATACGGGAGTACACGATTTAATTTTAAATAAAATAATAAAATAATAACAATAACATATGAGTATTTAAATTAGGAATTTTATTTTTTAAAAAAATATATATATGTATAATATATATACATTAAATATAGATTAAGAAGATTATGATATATATATATATATATAAGCACATACAAGTTTATCAATAAGGAAATTAGGAATTTGGAGTTAAATTATTACCAAACGGTAAACTATGAAAATGAGACAATTGATTTGAATAAATAGATAATTAAATAAATAAATGATGGAATATAACAACAAGGAGAAATGCGAGTCAATATTGAAATAGACTGAGAAAGGCAATTAAAGGTCAACCACCTACCAAGGAAATCCTAAACGCTGAAAACAAAACTAACGTAGTCGTAGTGATCGACATCAAAATAGAGAATGCACACTTGTGTAGAATATTCCGTTAAACAATAGTATCATTGATGACATAAACATACGCAACCGAGCATGCTTACGCGTGCGAGGAGGAAATCTTAAGTAGTAAGGGAAAATTTTTGATAGTTTGTATCATGATCACATGACACATGTGGACACAACACATGTGTTTGCATGTTGTGACCGCATGGGAAATGTGGGCATGACAAACATGTTCCAGGCCCGCGGAGTGACCAAGCCTGAACATCACCATTTGTAAAAGATTGCAATATATATTGAGAGCTAATCCTCTTTGTGGTTTTTCCCTTTCTTGGTTTTTCCATGTAAAAATATGGTGTCTATGTGTCATGCTTATGTGGCTTGTATTTCTGTGGTTACTTTGCTTTTTGATTTTTAAAGTTGGCATTTGGTTTAATTGTTTAAATTTTAGAATATTGATTCACCACCCTCTTAGTATTCAAGAATTGGTATCAAAGAAAGGTTCCTTGGAAGAAGCTTAACAGTTTAAGGAAGATCTAGGGTAGTGTAACCATGGCAGCAAGAAGATTTGGAAATTATGAAAGCAATAAGGAACTTGAAGTAGCCCTTATTGATCTTGAAAAATCTAAAGCAAAAATCAAGGATCTAAAAGCTAATATTCAAGAAGCTGATGAATGCATCCTAAAGATAAGAGAGCAAGTCAAGAAGTTCAAAGAGAAAAGCAAGGAGCTAAATGATCAATTAGATGAAGCACATGAGTTTCTAAATGGGTTGATACTAGAAGTTGAAAAGAAGGAAGAAATTAAAAGGCATTTGAATCAAGTTGTTAAGGATAAATCAGAGGAATCTGAAATTTGATCTAGATGCAGCCAAAAGCTATGAAGAAAAGTTCAAACGAAGTTCTCCAAAGCTTGATGAGGTGATTTCTAGTCAAAGGAGTGCTGATGATAAGCAAGGTTTAGGATTTGAGAAAGGAGAAAGTTCAAAATTTGGTCAAACAAACACTGAGTTAAAGCAACATAGAGGAAACCAGTTCAGAAAGAAAAGAAGAACACCCAGAAGACCTCTGGTTAGACAGCCAAATGCTTAAAAAATTGGTCAAACAAACACTGAGTTAATTGCAATAAGTTTGGTCATAAAGCTACTCAGTGCAAGAGTAGAATAAACTAGAATCAAAATATTCCATCCTTTTCTGATCAATGTTTCAATTGCAAGAAAATTCATCACAAATCAAATGAATGTAGAAATCTGGTAAGGAATGGTTCCTACAATACAAGGAATAGTCTATCATTCAATGGAAAGTGTTTTTCTTGCAATAGATTTGGACATATGGCTAATCAATGTAGATCAAATCCAATCAATAGAAGGAATCAAGGACAAAGGAATGTTGTGTGCTACAATTGCAACAAGTATGGACATTTTACAAGAGTCTGTAGAAGCAAAAATGTGGAAAGAAACTACCTTACTGAAGAAAGGAAAATAGAGTAGAGCAATGTTAGGGGAAAATAAAAGGTTGATTTGGTTAAAACCCAAAAAGAAATGGACAAGATCTAGATCAACAAAGAAGTAATTAAAATTAAGGATATATCCACACTATCATTTGGCGCAGATACTTCCTTCAGGAAGTAAATTGGGAGCTCTGACTTAGGGGAAGTAGTGTTGAAAATCCAAAACCCCCAGCCATATAGTTAGTGCTGGAGTTTGACAAGAGGATAAGTGGTGGAATTTGACTTGAAAAATCTTTTGAAAGAAGATCTGGAGGAAAATAAGTTAGTGCGACACATTTTTGAGCAATTTTGATCGAATGTATCTATCAGAGAAAAGTTAGGGAGGTTTTGAGAATAGGCATTTATGACGATTAGGTCAAGTGAGGAGGATAAAAAATCTCATTTGTGTTCTAATTCACTTTGCATTCAAGTTATCAGATATCCAAGAGAGATTGAAGCTAAATTTCAAGCGTTAACAGAGATTCAAAGAACTCAGAATGATCCAGGCAAAGAAAACCCTAATTCAACATAACAAGGTATTTATCATTGGAACTTTATTGAATCTTTATAATCGTAACCCCACAAGTTGTTGATGTTACTGAGTGACCAAGACCTAAATTCAAGAAACATCCCTTCAAGGCAACCAAAGTTGATTCAATGGGTGCATTTTCAAAAATACCGAATGGAGTTCTGTATGTGGAAGACGTTAGGGCATATATCCATGGTGCCCTAGGCAAGCTCAATTTGACCTAAAGGAAGAATACAAATTCTTAAAAGAGAAGAAATTCATAGATTTATACCTAAAGCATTTAAGCAATGATCAATTTGACCTAAAGGAAGAATACAAATTCTTAAAAGAGAAGAAATTCATCCAGTATGTAGAGTTTCCTTCGTTTGTAGAGGATGAATGGGTTTGGTATATCCTGAGTCAAATTCATGATGAATTCATGTGGTTAGGGCAACCCTTCAAAATCACCAAGGAAGAGATTAGGGTAGTAACAGGGCTAAATTCCATCGGAGGTGTACCCTTGCTGAAAGATGTGAAGAATCAAACTATTATAGAGGCTACTGGAGCCCAATTTGACAAGAGGGCATTAACCATAAATGACATCACAGACCATGCAGTAAGATTTACTTCTATGGTCATAGGCTACAAGATCTATTTCTCAAACCAGGAGAACTCTATCTCCGATACTGCAATATACACTGCATATCAAATGGTCAAAGAGAATGCTGATTATGATTTGTGTGAATTGCTGAGAATCCAACTACTAGAGAATCTAAAGAAGATCAAGGAAAGCAAAAACTATCCCTTCAAATTCAGTATGTTGATTATCTGTCTATTCTTCTATTTTATGAAAGAGTTGCCAAAAATGAAGAATCTATTCTAGTTAACTAGTAAACCAGTAGCTATCCAAATTAGAAATCATTTAAGTAGCATTGGAAGTCATGATGAACCAAAAGCAGACCTATGGGGGTACTTTAAGAATTTTCAAAGCATGATGCATTCAAGAGAAAGAATCCCTAAGAAAATTGTTGAGAAGTATAAGGATACTATATGTTTTATGGTTACAAAAGATTAATGCTTGATGGAGGCTGTTGAGCCTAAGACAGTCTGGATAATGCCAATGGGTTATGAAGTGGATGGACAAATATTAGAAATCTATTCTCAAAACATGCTGAGAAAACCCAAGGATGGCAGAGAAGAAAGGTTTGGAACCTATGAAGAGCTATCTGTGAAACTCAAGCTGAAAAGGAAGAAAAGGAAAAGAAGAAAAGTGACTCTGTTGAAGTTCTGAAAGAACCCAAGGATAAATCACAAAAACTAGAAGCATCAAGAAGGAGGACTAGAGAATCTACCTCTAAAGAAGCTACACATATTCCTTCCAATCCCACACCATCTGTAAGTGTGGAAATTCCTGCTACTAGCCACAAAAGATAGAAGACCAAGGCTAAAAGAATGTATGAAAGCAATGCAGTTGATGAAGAAGAAATAGAATCAAATGAAGAAGTATAGAAGATGAAAACTGAGGCTACAAAAGCCTTCAGAAATAGCAAAAAGAAACCCTCCAGTGTAATGCCCTACCACGAAACCCTAGGGAACATCTCAACTATGCTATAGAAAGGACCAAATTTTTTTTAAAAATAAAGAAATAAATAACAAGAAATGTAAATCATTTTTAATCATACATCAAGTTAAGCCGAATCGTCTAGGGATTCCACAACTGCATTACTAACAACTATTAACATGATCTAACCAACATTACAAATTAACTAACAAACATGGTTCATTCTAATTTAATTACATCAAATGAATAAACACATACATTTCTATATTATATCATTAGATAAGTAATCATGAAGATCCTACAAAAGGATACAAGTACATATACAATTTCCTTTACAAGAGAGTACAATATTACATTGTTTACAATATCACTTTCCTAATTACATTGGAGTACATACATCAAGATAACAACACATGATTCAACTGATATACAAGATTGGAACATGAACATAAGTATCTATCTCTTCAAGCTAGAACAAGATCTGTAATCTTATATAAGAGGTACATCCTTCTCACACATGAACAACAACATGGGAAACCAATGGAGATAAAAGCACAACCACCTGACCATGTGGAACCCTAAGGTCCACTCCCCGTGCTAGGAGATAACAATAAGGTCCCACTAAGAAAATAGTCAAGAAGACAATAGGCTAACAGGTGCAAGGACTACACATGACTCTAATACAACACTGGTCAATATGAACATCACAAGCAACTCAAACAACACTTCCAGAGGCAATCACACAATAAAAGGGGAAAATACACTTAGGGAATGCTAGGCTATAGTAGGGAAGAGTGTCATCGCATGGTCCTAACATGGGTTATCCTGGCAGTCTCTCACTAGACTCCGGCCCCCATCCATGGGTTATCCTAGCCATCTAGACGTTAGCCCCCATCTATGGTTATCATAGCAGTCTTTCACTAGACACTAGCCCCATAGGGTGACACATGTAGAACCAACATTCCTTTTGTGAGGACAAGGAAGTTGATCTTGCCAACCACAGCCTTCTCATCCCATCCTTAGCATGAACAAGCACTACAACATGGGTGAGGCATCTAATTATCTTATTTAGTGTGGAAACTAGCCAACCCTCTAAATTTAATATTAAGTTATTACTGGATTAAAAACTTCCAATGGGTTATTCTGGTAGCCACTTTGGGCACTGGCCCCACATTGAAAGCCACTCCCCTACCTGCATCTAGAAGACCCTATCCATGAAGCAAGACAATTACCATCATAATGACAAGTAACATATACAATGCAAGGCATTACCTTCTTGCAAGAAAAACATAATCACAGGGACCAATTCTTATATCCTTGTCCCAAAACATAAACTAAACATGAACTATCACATTCTCATCATGATGCATTTACAACACAAAATACACATCATTTCACATCACACAGAGAAATGCATTATCCATCTTGCATAGTCATCATAACCGCATGAATATGTACCTTGAGCAAGGCATTATCCATCTTGCACATGAATCATACCAACATGAATAGGAGGCAACATTTGAAGAATGCATTTCATTCAACTCACATGATGCACATAGAGCCAACCCCCACACAATCATACCCTCCTAGGCCTCTGGAAACAACTTCCCCAAATGACTCAACACTTGACACCATTAAAAACACAATGGTTTCACACCACATTCACTCTCAAAGCACATCATAAACTAATACCCTTCAACATTTTTTTTAAGGAATGTAACATTAATCCAAGCATGAACAATCATCGAACAGTTATAAAGTGAATCTATCTCAACAATAAAGAACTGTAACTTTCTAATCACCAGTAGCAGTTACAATATGATCATAAGATATAAGTATCCACAAGTAACAATATTTTAACTAATAATTCTCAAGACCTATTTTAATTTCATTTAATTAAAATGAATGTGAACAACATGCAAATAACCCTAATACATACAAATTAAACACAACAATTATTTACACTATTTACAACTGATGTAAATTTCATTAATAATCTAGACAATTTTGTAAATACTATTAAATATAACTATATAAGCAAGACTAAAAGCCTATAATATTAGAATGCTATAAATCTCTTAAACTAGTTATAATCAGAAGATACAAAACTTGAAGCTACAATGAAAGAACCTTGTTCTAAGGTTAACTTGAGAGGAAAGGAATATAGAACAACAAAACATTCCTATAGATCTAACATCTTCATCAAATCTACCACACTTTTAACCACATGCATATGATAGGATCATAACACATTTAAAGGATGGTTCAAACCAAATAGAAGTATCAGGGCTAAAGCAAATCAAGAGTGAACACTAATAGGGCACAAGTAAAAGAACAATCTTTTTCTAGGTTTTAACAAATTTTGTTCAACACAGGAATAGGAAGAGAGAAGCTCAGGTTGCTATGGGAAAGCTTAAGTGTCAACTTGATCAATCTTCTATTAACCACTACTACATTGGTCCTATGAATACCAAAATGAACATACCTAATACATATTTTTTCTAGAGGTGTCTACACCTCATATTGATTACCAAGCTTGTTAAAATCCCTTACCCAACACTAGTATTAAAGGAATAAACCAATACAAAGCATTCTAACTTGCTAACATACCAAGTCTAGGAATAGAAAAGGGTTGATTGAGTTCAAGACATAAATATGATACAAACATTTTCTCAACAACAAGGTTAATAAGAACGTGACATTTCTTAAGCACAAGTAATAAACATGCTCTATACAACTAATGAATCACCACATCTATAAAGAACTTTATTATCACATCAAAATTCACTTACAACATCGCATACACAAGAAATCAGGACATACTAATTTATGCCTCAGGAAAACTAAACCTTGACAACATGACCATATTATGACCACTGATACAATTTACACAATTTCCATTTACCTTATACAATTCCACTTGTAATCAACTAATTTCTAAAACAAACTTATAAATCAAATCTTAGATACATTGTTTACAAACCTAAATTTCAAACCCACTTATCATATTTCTACTAATAAATCGTAATAAAAATCAATATCAATTTAAATTAAATTTATCAACATTAATATACAATCACTCTATCCAAATTGAATTCTTCTACTTCTATTCTATATAGATTTAATAGCTTTCTTATAACCTAACAAACGACCAAAATAAGTAGAGTTATTGGTGATGCAACTAACTATTTTAACAGAGATGAAACAGGTGAGAGGTAGACAGTCAAAACATATTCATATCTCCAAAATGACAAACTGGGTAAGGTTAATTTTTGGATAAGATTTAGATAACTAGGTTATGCACCATATAAAAATAATTTAAAAGAACCCAGTTCGTAAAAATAAAGTTATGGCTACCGTAACAGACTATAAAAATAGAGATGAAATCGATGAGAGATAGACAGTCACAAAATATTCATATCTCCAAAATGACAAACTGGGTAAAGCAGATTTTATGATATGATTTGGATAACTATCTCATGCACCATATATAAAAATATTAAAGGAACCCAGTTAGTAAACATAAAGTTACAACAGACTAATAAAATAGAGATGAAATGGGTGAGAGATAGACAGTCACAAACTATTCATATCTCCAAAATAACAAACTGGGTAAGGTTGATTTTTAGCTATGATTTGGATAACTAGGTCATGCACTATATATAAAAAAATTAGAGGAACCCAGTGTATAAAATAAAGTTATGGCTGATGCAATAGACTGAAAAAATAGAGATGAAGTGGGTGAGAGATAGATAGTCACTTCAATCGGCGATTCCTAGAAATGCAATGATACAGACATGCACAATTGGATCTGATAACAAGGCTTCTAACCTCTCAAGCAAATTACAATCAATAGGAAAAATCATAAATTAAACATTTTCTTCAACAAAAAACTGAGACAGAAATTAGAACCAAAGGAACATGATTTCGCTTGCTTGACTGGACTAAAGATTCAATGTCAGGTTCAACTGTTGCAGCCACAAACTAGTCTCTCCCATCTCCTCTCCCCCCCTCAAAAAAATTCCATTTTCTAAAGATTATTATGAGAGAGAAATCCCCCCCATATCTTCTATAAGATTCCCCCCATTAAAGGCAATAAATTCTGCCTAAATCCCTTTCTTACAATTTGTTATTTTTTCCATTTGCAGCTAGACCAGACAATATTTTTTTATCTTATTTATTTCCTTTACAACTAGACAAGAATCATTTTTATTTTTATTTATTTAGTATTTACTATATATGAGTTTTATGACAACTCATAAATATTATCTATTTTTATTGCCACTTAACACAACATTTAATTATATTAATTAATTTATTTATCTTTAGCTAGCATTTACATTTATTATTATTATTTTTTAATTATTTATTTCCATAAACTCAAATTCTCATAAAGACATTTATATTTATTTATTTATTTAACAAAAATGCTTTCATAACTAATAATATTATTTTAATGCAACAATTAACCAAAGCACCAATCAAACAATGCCAAACTAAATAACCCAAATGCCGGACAATACTTGACACAATGCATGATCGAAAGCATGACCACAATGATAGTGAATGACCATTACGCTCATACAGACAACACTGACTGGGTGCAAAACTAGATACTTATCTTTTTCAAGGATGATGGCTAACTAGGGGACCATATGTCATCTTTGTTCATCAGTTTCCATTAGGTTTAAGACATGCTCAAACCTGTCAATTCAGGTGGAGTCGATGCATGGTACCTACAACCTGCAACAACCAAAAAATGGCCAAACATATAGATGTAGATATAATCATACAATCAAACACACTATGAAAGGAAATCATAGCGTAGCAAGGTACTCACGCATGAGTAATGCAACACTGTTCCTCTCACAAACACACATCAAACAAGTAACCACATCACACATGATAATCAATAGCTGATCAACCAAATAAGAAACATCATCAGATAATCTTGTGATGCACATAATAAGATTGATCCACATAATCAATTAAGTCTATAAAGTTGTCATAACATATGCATAACTTAATTAAATATCAATGTCACAACAAAGATTATCGATAAAACATACTAATTGTCATATGAAACCACATGAGGATAATGAGGAATGTCACCAACATGAATGTAGCATCTACCAACATCATATAATGTACAACATCAACTATCTAACATACCCTAAATATTCCTATTATTTTACCTTCACCTTCATGCTCCTTATCCAGACCACCTGCACATCCAAGGTGAGAATGGAGGGGCACTACATCCGGTAAGGGTAAACCTGAGAAAAGGCAAAAACAAGATGTGCCTTAGACAGAAGAAGCAACCATAAGTCTTGAAGATGTTCTTAAAGCCATAATAGTGGATGGCAATCTGAAGCCTATTGCATAATTATATGATGAATATAATGATCCAAACAAGAAAATCATTGAGACTGCTATTGTAGAGTATCTGAACATCTACAACATGGTCCTAATTGAAATAATTGATGATCTTCCACATAGCTTGGCAAGCATAATGTTTGCAAGAAAAGAAGTGGCCCAAGAGAATGATGTTGAACTAAGAGAGCACTCTTTAATAAAACTATGTCCGGAAATCACTCTGGGAGAAAAAGTAAAAATATTCGAAGCAATTCACAGCAAATTCAAGTCGAAGAAAAGAATGAATGCTCTAATGTTAGGAGAAACTGAAAAAGTGGTAAAGGAAACTGAAGAAGCCACTCTGAACACATTAAGGGAATTCAATCTTCCAACCATTTATGACAATGAAGAAACAGATGCTGTAAATGATACATTTGTTCTAGAAGTAAATCTTGATCAAGAAATAGATGAAGGTGTCAAAGTGACTGAGGACAAACAAGTTCCTGTTGAAACATGATTCTCTCCAAAACATCAAGCTGAAGATAAAATTGACAAGGAAAAGACTGAGGAGGAACAGGCTAAGGAAAATCCCTCACTAGAACAGAAGGAGGACTCCAATAAGGACATGGATCTAGATGATCCGGAGTAGAGCCTGAAAGAAGAAGTCTCTACTACACCAAGAAACACTACAAAGTTGTTTAAAGAACTTTTAGAGAAAGAGAAACAAGTTCTGGATGAGCTTGAGTTTCTAAATGGTCCAATAAACTTGGACTCAATGTCTCCCATAGAAAAATTTAGATTGGCATCAATTGCACAGGCAAAGGCAAGAGAGGAAATATTGAAGTCTCACATAGAGGATAGTGAGTTCATTGGTGAGGCATCCAACATTTTGGAGAAGTTGATGCCAACATACCAAAAGGACACTTCTATGTCATCAGAAAATCAACTCAAAGGACTTATAAACTTTGTAAGTAAACATTTTGAATCCTTTGAGAAGTCTGCAGAAATAAAAGTTAAACAAAAGTTTAATGAGAAAAGATGGAATGAGTTGAAGGAAATGATAACTAATGACAAAGCCCAACTAGATAATAAAATAAAAAGCATTTAGAGTGCCATTATAGAAGCTGGTGACATATACAAATTTTGTTTATCCTGGCTAGAAGTCACAAAGAAAATAGAAGAGAAGATCAAGGATGTGGAGCAAAAATTGATAAACATTTCTAAGTCATTCGATCTAGTGACAAAATTAGTGAGTAACAAGGAAAGTCAAGTCATCAACCTTCATGATGACTTGAACAATCTAATAAGTGAGAGGAACAAAATCAAAATCAAAATGTGTCAGCTAAGAGGAATAATCAGTCCTAAGCTAGATTCTAGGTTTAATCTAGTAGCTGAAGCACAAGTAGCTTTACAATCTGACACACCCTCTGATCTTCACAAGGCAGAGATTGTAGTTTTTCTACTTAGTGGTCATATTCAAATTTTGGACAATGCCAAGAAAAGTTGGGATGGTTAGTTGGCCCAAATTAAGAACACTTTCAATGACATACTCCAGCACATGTAAAATAAAGTTGAAGATTGTACCTATACATATGCGGCAAAATATAGCAAATTTTGCAGTTTTGACAATTTTTTACTCTAGAACCTACACCTTTTCCATTGATGTCAAAGGGTGAGAAGAGGATTAGTGAAAAATGGGCAAACATCTTAGGGGGAGAAGAAATATAGAGTGTATATAGAAAGAGGGAGCAGTCAAGGAAGTCAAACATTTTTCACTAAGTGTTGCCATCAATGCCAAAGGGGGAGATGGTTGGCAAGAGACATTGCGATGTTGGATAATTAAGTGTTGTCATTGATGGAAACAAGAAAAGGAACAAGGTTGGAATAGAGTTCATGGTCCGGTAAAGAAGATCTAGTCATATTGGCTAAGTATGGATAGTATACAGAGTAAGAGATAGAAAGTGGATCAATATGCCTCCACAGATGAAGACTGGCAAATGAAGTTCAGGTATGATGACTCATAGCTACTTGATGATTATACATTCTAGTGTTCAGGTCATGACTTCCACCGGAAGTCATTTGAAGAAATTGTCTAAGTCTGGATGAACAGAAGTAAGACAGGGATAGTGTACAATGCAAAGTAAAAGGGTTCACATTCCTCTGCAAGTGCATATTTTGTTATGTGGTTTTGAGGTGTTGTAAACAATTATATAAAGTGTCTAAATCTAGAGTTGTAAGATCTAAAGTCCACCGGAAAGATAGTTACAAGTTGCTAAGTACCGCTATAGTGTTTGACAGAGTTTGATTATGACAGAGTCTGAGATCTGATGGTTTGTATTTTTTCACTAAAGAATATTTTGCCCTGCGGTTCTAAAGGTATGATTGGTGATGTGTGAGGAGTCTCTGGTATGATCTTGAGCAAGCCCTATGGTCCACAGTAAAATTTGTAGTCTAAAAGATGAACTGTATTAGTGGCAGTCTAAGTCAGAGGCTAACATGATAAGTCTGAATTGTATATGGTAAGTTCTATTGTTTAGAACTTAATCCTAATTTGGTAAATAGTATGAGTACAATTTAAATGTTATTTGAGTCCGCATAGCATATAGTGCATTGGACTGAGCCGACAAGCTACAACCTTCAATGTACACGTTTCACATTTTGGATGCTGACCTAATTATGGTTTAAATCATGATGCAGATATATAAGAGCAATGAATTTTGGTTGAAGAGTGTGTATGGTGAATGTGATTGATGCGAGGATCTGAATAGCAGAGCAGAGAAAGAAGATCAATAATGATGAAACTTAGGATTCAGTATTCAATTGCTAAATGATTGCACCTTGGCATACTGATAGATGTTGTTGCAGTATTCATATTTCTTATATAATTTTAGTTATATTTAGCAGTGAGCCTGGTTGTAAGAAACCATTAGGGTTTAATAGCCCTCATTGTAATCTTTCTAGGTTTAGGGTTGAGGTAGTGAGCCTGCTAGGCCTAGTTGTACTTCATGGCAGTGAGCCAGCATGTTCCAAGCCTATGGAGTGACCAAGCCTGAACATCACCACTTGTAAAATATTGCAATATATATTAAAAGCTAATCCTCTTCATGGTTTTTCCCTTTCTTAGGTTTTCCACGTAAAAATATGGTGTCTATGTGTCATGCTTATGTGGCTTGTGTTTTTGTGGTTACTTTGCTTTCTGATTATTAAAGTTGGCATTTGGCTTAATTGTTTAAATTTCATAATACTGATTCACTCCCCCTCTCAGTATTCAATAGGGAGATGATGAGGAGGGGAGCAAGTAGGAGCCAACGCTAGTAGTAGCAGGGAGACACCTGTTGGCAAGAGACACTATATGGATTCATGGTTGTTGTCATTGATGGAAACAAAGGTCATCCCACATATCCACAAGTCATGGTGTGCCTCTACCGGAAGTCAGAATGAAGAACTGTTGTGGTCCGGTGAACAAGAACAGAGCATGTGGCAAGGTCCGACAGATTGGTCCGAACCTCTCAGAGGAAGTGTCTTGGTGCAGTGCGGATTTGGAGAAGTCAAGAGGACTACCTTGAGTAGTATATTCCAAGGATTTAGCCTCCGGTGATGGACAAAGAAAAAGATATGAATAGCTGAGTACCGGATTCCTGAAAGACAATAAGAACAGAGGAAGAACTGACTGACAGAGCATCAGAATATTTTCTGGATGAGTTACCATTGATGGTAAAGGTTGTGAAGGCATGAATCATGTTTGGCCGACATGATTAATGATATCTACAAGTATATTCTTGATCCGCATTGCTTGATGAGCAAGGATTCAGCCGACAGAACAGAGTTTGTAAGAAACTAGACTGTTCCAAATGCCGACTAGAAAGGTGATGAAATTACTTGTGCGGATATATAATGAGGATGAATTTAGTTGTGAAAATGGTGATAGTGTGATGGTGTATGCGAATAAGTATAGAGCAAAGCAGAAGTAGTAAGAAAGATCCGGTATGTGAAAAGGTAGCAGAATAAAGAACAGAGGAAAGATGAAGTGCAGCAGATCAGTGTACTGAGCCTAACCGGAACTGAACCCCAGCATATGTAGGTGCTTCCAATCAGTTCAAGTATTATATAACATTCTTTGTAGACAGTGTGTCTCCTTGTAGGCAGTGGGCCTCTTTGTGAGCAGTGTGCTCGGGCAGTGAGCCCTAATTGGCAAGTGCCATTTTTGTAACTCCTTATTCTTCTAACAGAGAATAATCTTTGGGTTAATCACCCCGTGGTTTTCTCCCTTAACCAGGTTTCCACGTCAAAAATACTGTGTCATGTGTTTCTCATTTCATGATAATGTTTGTTTGTTTAATTCAATATTGCTTTGCTTAATAAGAAAGTTCAAAAGAAGAAACAATTAGGATAACTGATTCACCCCCCCTCTCAGTTATCAACAATTGGTATCAGAGCAAGGTTCCTCCTAATAGAGCCTAACAGCTTGAGGAAGATCTGGGAGTTCAAATGGATGCATATGGTTTAAGGGAGCAACTCAAGACTGCCCTTGAGGATCTTGAACAGTCAAATTCTGAAGTCAATGAATTAAAGGAAAGACTCAAACAGGCTGATGAATTCATGAGAGAACTAAAAGACAAATTAAGTCTCTCTATGAAAAAGAGAAAGGAGCTACTCCAACAATTGGCAAGCCAAACTGAAGAAAGCAATACAAATGAAGAATTGACTGAGAAAACCAAGTTATGTGAAAAGTTATCAAAAGAAGTCATTATGTTAAGACATGAAATGGAATCAGGAACTATAAAGTTTACTCAAGAGATTGAAGAAAAAAGAAAAGCTGAAGACAATATAAGACAATCTCTTAAAGAGAAATCAGAAGAATGCCACCAGATGGACAGGATTATCAGACATCTTGAATCCGATCTTGAAGATGCCAAAGATAATGAAGAAAAACTTGAGGATCAAATTGTCTCTCTCGAAAGAGATCTTCAAACAGCAAATGAATATAAAGAAAATTCAAGATAAGTTCTACCTAACTTGAAGTACTTCTTGGAAGTCAAAAGAAGATAGATGACAAGTACGGCTTGGGATATGAGAAAGGAGAAAGTTCCAGATCCGGTCAAAAGAATTTTGGATCAGAAAATCCAAGGAATAGGCCTAGAAGAGCTCCGGTAAGACAGCCCAATGCTCAAAGATATCCATCTTTCAATGGATACTGCCACAGCTGCAATCACTTTGGTCACAAAGCTAATCAGTGCAGAAAAAGAATGAATCAAACTAATCCATCCTTCTCCGGACAGTGCTTTAACTGCAAAAGGTATGGACACAAGTCTCATGAATGCAGAAATATGCAAGTAAACAAATCATTCAATGGTAGATGCTTTACATGCAATAGAGTAGGTCATATGGCTAATCAATGCAGATCAAGAGGTTATCAGTCAAATATGCAAAGAAATGTTATTTGCCAAATCTGTAATAGGTCCGGTCATAATGCTAAAGTCTGCAGAAGCAAGAATCAGGACAAAAGAGGTCCGGTGTATAATCAGAATCAAGACAAGGGTAAACAAAAGATGAATGCGGATGAAGTTAGGAATCAGATGAGCAAGATTTGGGTAAAGAAAAGTTCAGAGAATACAGAAATTGGATCCGCACCAGACTCTGGTGCTGATATTCCTTCTGAAAATTAAAAAGTAAGCTCTGGCTCAGGGGGATACTCAAAGAAAATCCTGTTCCCCCAGCCAATCAAGTGGTGCCGAATATGGCACAAGATGCGGAGTAAAGGGTTTGAAGAGATAAGTCTTGAGATAATCCAGATAAGATTTCAGAGGTCCGCATGAATATATAAAGAAGTTGTGATTGATCAAGTAAGACCTGTTTCGGGAGATGCTCTGGAATGACAGAGGATTACAAAAGGGTCCGGAGAGATCCGGAAGTGCATTATTTCACTCTGCGGATTGGACAGAGTGTTTGGGATGTTCTTGTAATGTGTCATCTTGATTTGTTCATGATTGAAAGATCCGCATGATGTTCATAGATCAGGACTAATCCGGGATACTCCAAGCTATCCGGATAAGGCAAACCAGAATAATGCAGGTGGAGCATTTATTGCAAACAGATATTAGGGTTTACAAAACGATATAAGGGATTTCTCAACAATCACTTGATCATTCCACATCCAAGAAGAAGTGAAAAGCGGAGCTCTGCAACGAAATTCATCAAGTTCACCGAAGATCTCCTGCCAAAGTCATTACATACAGAAATCAATCCAACCACTCCGTGTAACCGAAGACGCAAAAGGTATTTTCCACTTTCGATATCTTGCTACAAATCTTTTGAAGAAATGGCTACTCCAAATATAGTAAAAATCTCAGATAGGCCCCGACCTGAATTTAAGAAACATCCATACAAGTCATTGGAGGTAGATCCCTTAGGAGCATTTTCCAGTGTTCCTCATGGAGTTTTACACACAGAAGACATTAGGGTTTACATACATGCAAGCATTGAGGAATTCGGGGAATTCAAATTAAGAGATCTCTATCACAAACAACTGATAGACAATGCTTTTGAGCTTAAACTAGAGTACAAGGGTATCCAGAAGAAATAGTTTGATCAATTCATTCATTTCCCCTGCTTTGAAGAAGAAGAATGGGTCCGGTATGTATTGAGCAGAATGCATGACAACTTCCTATGGCTGGATAGACCTTGCAAAATCACAAAAGAGGCAATTAGGGCAGTAACTGGTCTATACTCTTCCGGAGGGATACCTATCCTCAAATCTGTCAAAAACAACATTGTAACTGAGGCCACCGGATCAAAATTTGACAAGAGGGCAATGACCATTGAAGATATTTCGGATCCGGATATCAAGTATGCATCCATGATAATAGGATACAAGATCTATCACTCCAGCAGGGAGAATTCTGTATCTGGAACTGCAGTGTATACTGCCTATGAAATGCTAAGGAAGAATGCAGATTATGATCTCTGCGAACTACTCCTAAGCCAATTAATGGAAAATATACAGAAAATCAAGAAGGACAAAAAGAATTCCTTTAAGTATGGTACTCTTATATTATGTCTATTTTTCTACTTCATGATTGAGCTGCCCGGATCAAGTGGATGGGCATGGCAGAATGACAAACCTGTTGCAGTCCAGATAAGAGATTATCTACATGGGCTTGGGGATGCCAAAGCAATAAATACAGCCCTATGGGGATACTTTAAAAACTTCCAAAACATGATGCAAGCAAGAGAAAGAATTCCTCAGTCTCTTGTTGAAAAATACAAAGACTCAGTGTGCTTTATGGTGGACACTGATCAGTGCCTAATGGAGGCAGTGGAGCCAAGGACTGTCTGGATCATGCCCATGGGGTATGAAGTGGATGAACAGATAGTGGAGCTGCATGTTCAACACATGCTAAGTCAGCCCAAAGATCCAAAGGCAGAAAGGTTTGGAACCTTTGAGGAGCTGAGTGTAAAGATCCATGTAGAACTCAGGGAACCTGAGATAAAGAGGAAGGTGAGAAAAGAAGTAGAGCATATTGCTCAAGGCCTAGGCATCCCAAAGGAGGCACTTGATGCCAACCGGGAAAAGAGAAGAAAAGCTGAGGAAGAAAAGAAAGAAGCAGAAAAGAAAAGCAAGAAAAGTACTCCGGTGGAAACCTCAACCCGGACCAGATCATCAAAAGGATCTACACCTATCAGAACCAAAAGCTCAATACCAGAAGTTCAGGGATCTGGTAAGAGATCTAAGACAAAAGCCTCAAGAGCTTATCAAAGCCAAAAGGATGAAGAAGAAACTGAGTCAGATGAGGGAATAAAAGAAATAAAGAAGCAAAAGAAGAAAGGATCCGGTAAACCCTCTTCAGGCCAAGACAAGGAAGAAATGACAGAGAAATTTGCTGAAAAGCCCACCCTGTCTCTAGACAGTGTAGTCAAATCAGTCACTGTGGATGGGAACCTTCAACCGGTAGCTGAATTCTATGATGACTACAATGAGGCAGATCAAAAGATCCTGCAGGAAGCTATAATTAGGTACTTGAACATCTACAATAAAGCTTTTATTGAAATTATCTCTAAAATTCCAAAGAGTCTAGAGATGGAACTAGAAATAAGAAAGAACAATGCCATGGCAAAATACCTTGAGATCAGGGAACAGATAGCTATTCAGCTATATCCTTCAATTGATCACAAAACCATGAACATGATATTCAAGGACTGCAAGGATGAATCAGCTTATGCTTGGTGAGACCGACAAAGTAGCCAAGGACACTGAAGAGATCCTCCGGAATACATACAAAAGGTTCAATATTCCTATTACAGAGGACTTAGGTGCAGAAACAGCTGCGGACTTGGAATCATCTGCTCCGGAGGAAGTGCCACTTGAACAGACTAACATCTCTTCTTCGGCTTCTCCTACAGTCTTCGGATCCCAAGAAGAAGAGAAATTACAGGAGAAAGAAGCAGCAGAAAAAGAAAAAGAGGCTGACAGCATCAAGGATGCAGAGAAAGAGAAAAATCCAACAGAGAAAACCATGACTGTAAGTGGTAAAAATGTGGAAGGAGATAAGACTCCTAAGGACAAAACTGCAGAAGAAAAGAAACATCTGTCTCCAGCAAGAGACACTGCACAAACTGTTCAAAAGTTTCTAAGCCAAGAAACTTTAGAGATTGATGAACCGGAGCTTCTAAAAGGCCCATTTGACTTTGACTCTCTCTCTCCAGTACAGACAATGAAGATAGCTTCATTTGCAAATGCTAAGGCAAATGAAAAGCTCCTAAAGTCTCATATGGAAGACTGTGAGTTGATAGAGGCTGCTTCCGGAGTGCTTGAAAAGATCATGCCATCAATCCAGATAGATCCGACAGCCTCCTCTTCTGGTAATCTCAAAACCTTAGTCAGCAGTGTTGATACACATTTTGATTCTCTAGAAAAATCAGCTGAAGAAAAGGTCCGGAAGGAATTTTTGGATAAAAGATTTTCAGAAGTATTAGGATTAATCTCTAACGATAGGAGAAATATGAGTATTAGAATAAAGAGCTTAGAAAATGCTCTTAAGGATGGCGGTGATATTTACAAATTTTGTATCTCCTGGTCAAAGGCAACAGTAGAAATAGATAAGAAAATAAAAGCGGAACAGGACAAACTACAAAGTTTGTCTCAAAGTTTTGATCCTCTCTCTTCCATAGTAAATCAAGAATGTCAAACTATTGCAATCACAAATGCAATAAAGAACTTTGAGAAGGAAAGGAAGAATATCACTAACCGGATGGGAGAACTTAGAAGGATTATAATCCCTAAGTTAGAAACTATGCATGAGGCCATCAGTGATGCTCAAACTACCACCCAAACAAATGATCCGACAGATCTCAAGAGGGCAGAAGCTTTTACATTTTTGTTGAGTGGTCACATTTCAATTTTGGATAGAATGAAGCAAAGTTGGGCTACAGAACTGATCCAACTAAAGACATCTTTTGCAGACATTCTTCAGTTTATGTGAGTATGTAAATATGCAGCTATGTATAGAAAATTTTTGGAAATTTTGGTGTGCGGACCCTACCCTTTGCCATTGATGTCAAAGGGGGAGTGAAGAGCAGTGAAAAATGAGGAATCCAACCAAGGGGGAGTTTCGGAAATTGTATATAAAGATAGAGCAGCAGCAAAGAGGGAGCATAGTGTAAACACTTAGTCATTTTTCACTAAGTGTTGCCATCAATGCCAAAGGGGGAGATTGTTGGCAAGAGACACTATATGGATTCATGGTTGTTGTCATTGATGGCAACAAAGGTCATCCCACATATCCGCAAGTCATGGTGTGCCTCTACCGGAAGTCAGAATGAAGAACTGTTGTGGTCCGGTGAACAAGAACAGAGCATGTGGCAAGGTCCGACAGATTGGTTCGGACCTCTCAGAGGAAGTGTCTTGGTGTAGTGCGGATTTGGAGATGTCAAGAGGACTACCTTGAGTAGTATATTCCAAGGATTTAGCCTCCGGTGATGGACAAAGAAAAAGATATGAATAGCTGAGTACCGGATTCCTGAAAGACAATAAGAATAGAGGAAGAACTGACTGACAGAGCATCAGAATATTTTCCGGATAAGTTACCGTTGATGGTAAAGGTTGTGAAGGCATGAATCATGTCTGGCCGACATGATTAATGATATCTACAAGTATATGCTTGATCCGCATTGCTTGATGAGCAAGGATTCAGCCGACAGAACAGAGTTTGTAAGAAACTAGACTGTTCCGAATGCTGACTAGAAAGGTGATGAAATTACTTGTGCGGATATATAATGAGGATGGATTTAGTTGTGAAAATGGTGATAGTGTGATGGTGTATGCGAATAAGTATAGAGTAGAGCAGAAGTAGTAAGAAAGATCCGGTATGTGAAAAGATAGCAGAATAAAGAACAGAGGAAAGATGAAGTGCAGCAGATCAGTGTACTGAGCCTAACCGGAACTGAACCCCAGCATATGTAGGTGCTTCCAATCAGTTCAAGTATTATATAACATTCTTTGTAGACAATGTGTCTCCTTGTAGGCAGTGGGCCTCTTTGTGAGCAGTGTGCTCGGGCAGTGAGCCCTAATTGGCAAGTGCCATTTTTGTAACTCCTTATTCTTCTAACAGAGAATAATCTTTGGGTTAATCACCCCGTGGTTTTCTCCCTTAACCGGGTTTCCACGTCAAAAATACTGTGTCATGTGTTTCTCATTTCATGATAATGTTTGTTTGTTTAATTCAATACTGCTTTGCTTAATAAGAAAGTTCAAAAGAAGAAACAATTAGGATAACTGATTCACCCCCCCCCTCTCAGTTATCAACAACACCAACATAGGGAGGAGGGTGGTGTCACCATGGAGGGGAGACCTAGGGCCCAACCTTGAGTTTTAAGACCATGTCTGATTGTGAGTGGTGTGCTGAGCCAACACAAGAGAGGGGAGATGAGTGGTGAAACTACTATAGTGGCCCCATATTCCCTAGTGATGATAGCAGCAACTCCTAGGGATGCTAAGTGGTAGGATGGAGACCTAGGTGAGTTTTGATTTATGTTTTTGTGATTTTAGTAGAACATTAGATGCTTGATTGATTTTGATTTGATACATGGTACATGATAAGAGATTTGACATGATCTTTGTTTTAATTTTGGGTTTTGGCACACAGGCATGGATTGACTTCATAGTGTTGCAAGTATGTGCCTAATTGGTGTTGTCATTGGTGTCAACTGTATCTTATTCTATTACTTGTTTAGAAGACTTGTATGTTAAGGATATTGAGAAAATTAGCCTCTCTAGAAGGAACAAGTAAGTTACAGAGAAGTGCAGTACAGACAGTGAGTTGTATGTTGAAGAACAATTTAGTAAGCTACTCCACATTTATTTCTGGTTGAAGATCATGGTCTACAAATTGGAAGTAAGTTAGAGGTATGACTAAGGATGCTACATTATGGTTTTGAGCCCTCTGCATGAAGATCTGAGTGAGTTGTGTTCACCAAAGTGAAACTTGCTTTTTCTGTAAGTTCAGTTGGGATAGGAAGAAAGTGTTTTGCTCTGCATTCCTCTACAATAAAGTATTTTTCTCTGTGGTTCTAGAAGGAAGTCTAGAATGATGATAAGTGCCTACAGTTGCAATGGTTCATGGCTTGGTGGTCCGTAAGCTATCTTTCTTTTATGACAGTTGAAGACAATATAGTTCATGTGTTCCAGTGAGAAGATTCCTATGGATAAAGTGGTTAAGATTCGTGCGGTTTCTCCTGATGATTATAATGTGCTTGTGGATGTCTCCTAATCATGTTCCTATCTTGATATTGGTTCGCACTAAGGACTTGAGATTTGTTCCTAGATAGTGTAATGTGTAACCAGTTTTGGCCGACTTGGTTAATCCTAGTGATTGCAGAGATCTCTGGAAGATTGTGGAAGTGTGTTGTAGTGTGGAAGATCATGTTTGAGTCCTAGCTAAGGCATGGCATGATCTATATTTCATTTCCTTTGCATAATTTATAGTAGGTCAGGACCTATTTTGTAAATGTTTGTAATACCAACCTTGGAGATTTTTCCAATGGTTAATGATTTTGGTGCCGACCTTGATGATCATTCCAAGGTTGATGTAGTATATAAATACTTGTAGTTGAGTTGTGGAAAAAGTGTCCTTGAGCAAAAATGGAAAGATAATAAGAAAGGTCCAAAAGGCAGAGTAGAGAAGAGGTAGAAGGAAGAAGAGGAAAAGTAGAGCAGAGGAAGATCAGAGGAAAGGAATTATTGTACTTCAAAAAGGTGTTGATCATGGCAGTGAATCTGGTAGTAAGCCGTTAGTAGGGTTTAACATCCCTTAGGGTTTAACAACCCTTGTTGTAATCTTGTTGGGTTTAGGGTTGAGGTAGTGAGCCTTCTAGACCTAGTTGTTCTTCATGGTAGTAATCCAGTATGTTTAGGCCCATGGAGTAACCAAGCTTGAACATCATTATTTCAAGATTGCAATATATTTATGAGAGCTAATCCTCTCCGTGGTTTTTCCCTTTTTGGGTTTTCCACATAAAATCTTGGTGTTATGTGTCATGCTTTTGTGGATGCTGTTCAGTTGTATATTTTGCTACTATTGGATTATTTGTTTGAAGTGGTTAAGTAAAAGTACAAGAAAAGATTTATAGAACACTGATTCACCCCCCCTCTCAGTGTTCCTGACAATCAACACATAGGTCGAGTCTTGGTAGAGATGGTACCCACTGTGCAGCCTCAACAGCTAGTGTAGGCTAGTTACAAGCCATTGTATAGCTTCGGGCTGTATACAAGGAGAGCTTGGTGTAGCTATGGTAGGTCACAACTAAGAGAGATCAGGATGTATCGAGAGTAGTAGGTACTGAGTAGGTGCACAACACTCTATAGGTACAATTAGATCTCCTCGTAGTGGACTCGCAGGGAGACCAGCTAGCATCAACATCTACTATTGTGGACCCTTGCATATAGACATTGACTATAGAGACCATGAGATTTCAATCCAAGTTGTCTCAACTACAGTAGTGTGAGATGGATCTGAGATTGGTGGTGGTGAAGTTGAGAGGCATCATTAGGGGCCTATAGACACAGAGTGGGTCCAAGACCCATTCTCATTCTTTGGCCTCGTAGTGGGAGCTATCTATCACTCAGTCAACACCAGGGCCTAAGAGATTTGATAGTCATGGTACTGGAGAGTGATTGAGACTTTGTATATGTACTTTTTTTGTACATCATATTTTGTGATAGTGGTGATTTTGTATACCATGTATAGAGACATTTGATGTATATACAATCTTTTTGTGATTTTGCTCGATATCTCTGCATTATGTTTTCATATTTTTATGTGTTATGGATGATTTAATTAAATGCTTTTGTAATTTAGTTTAAACAACTTGGTTAAATTATTTAATTAAATGCTACAAAGATCTAATTAAATGATGTGATGCGACATGTGTGGTTAATTAAATACAATTGTACTTTAAGTAAATAACATAATAAGATTGTTTTGTAAATACAATAATAATCTCATTAATACATGTGATGAATGGTTTATGACAATCAAATTGTGATCTAATTAAACAATCTTGGTTAAATTGTTTAACTAAATACAATAATGATTTACGGACAATACTTAATTAAATACAATTGTGATCTAGTTAAACAATATGATAATATCATTTAGTCAAATGTGACAATGATATGATTAATCATGGTAGAATTGTTTACTTGTGAGGCTAAAATGACTACATTATCCAATTAAATATTATACATTTATCTAATCAAATAATGGAAAGACTAATTAATTGTATCCACAACTAACTAGAATAGCATGGTAAGAAAGCAATTTTCACTAACTAGGAAAATTACTTGACAATTCATGACAACTAGATATGTGTCGAGAATGAAGCAACAAAAATGTAATAAGAAAAAGATAAGCATTGAATATTAAACTATCCAACATCATGCGCTTTAAAAAGAAAACTAGCATACCATGTAGAAAGGAAGATGATTTAATTGAAAGAAAAGATATGAAAAGAAATCAAGCTAGGCATAGAATCTACATAAGGGCATAGCATTGATAGGCACTTTAAGAGGCTTATCATCTATTGTAGAGAGTCTATATGCACCTGATCCATATACTTTAGTGATGATGTAGAGTTCTAACTAGTTTAGATTGAATCTCTCTTTCGTACTTGGAGGAGTGTTGACATTGCGTTGATTCTCGTAGAGCACTAGGTTGCCCACTTTGAACGAGTGATGAATGATGTGTTTGTTGTAGCTATGTGTGAGGTTCTTTTTATAAGATTGGAGATGTTTGAGAGCATGGATGCACTATTCATCAAGAATCTCAAGCTATTGAAATTTTTGTTCCCTATAAATGTTGTTGTTGATGAGGTCATTGAGGGAAATCCACAGTGAAGGAATTTCCAACTCCAAAGGCATGATTACCTCAACACCATACATGAGATTGTATAGGGTAGTACCTATAGCCATATGAATACTCATGCAATAGGCCCATAATCCATAGGAGATTTGAGTATGCCAATCTTTACCATGTTTGTGAATAGTCTTTCAAAGAATTTGTTCAACAATTTTATTATAAGCTTCTTCTTGGCCATTTGACTATGGATATTATGGAGTAGAGAAGCAATGTTGAATGTGAAATTTCTATAGGAACTTCTTCACTTCTTTTTCTTAAATGAGGAACCATTATCATACACCAAAGTGGAAGGAAGGCCAAACTGAGAAATAATGTTATCATAGAGGAAGCGACATATTACTTCAGCAGTCATGGATCGAAGTGGAACCACTTTGACCTATTTTGTAAAGTAGTTTGTAGCTATGATGATAAAAGTGTAACCTTGAGAAGAAGGAGGAGAAATTTTTCCAATGAGATCTAAACCCCACACAAAAAATGGCCAAGGGGATACCTCGGCATCAAGTTCCTAGGCAAGAGCTTGGATCAGATTGTTATGTTGTTGACATTGAGGGTACTTTTTAATGAAAGTGAAGGAATCTTGTTCCATACTTTTCCAATAGTAACCCTTGTGAAGAAGTTTCTGAACCAAAGATCTTCCACCAAAATGTCCCCTGCAAGTACCTGAATGGGCCTCTTTGAGGGAAATGGGGATCTCTTCTTTATTTAAACAATGGAGGAGGTTGTTGTAACCTCGAGGATAGAGAACATTAGAAAGTGTGATATATCTTGCAGTGAGCTTACAAATACAAGATCAAGAATTTTTGGATGAGGCATTTAGGAAGGTACTATCATTCAAATAACTAAATATATGGGAGTACCATTCTTCCTAATTTATGTTATAACAAAAAGAAACATCAGAAGAGCTATCAACTATAGCTGGTGAAGAAAGAGTATGAATCATGAATTGATAATTGGTAGGAGAATCTTCAAGGGGTACAAGGGAGGCAACACTCTCCATTGCATCTACATGTCGATTGTCCTTTCTTAGAATTGTATCAATAGTGAAAGAAGAGAAATTATTCAACAATGATAAAGCCAAGTCATGATCTACCGAGATAACTTATTATGCTTCGCTTGATAATATCTAGTAACTTGCTTTATGATCAACTGCGAATCACAAAATATGTGAATAACATGGATATTAACTGACAATGTGACACATAAGCCTACAATAAGGGCTTCATACTCAATGATGTTGTTTGTAAGAAAAAAATTAGATGGAAAGAAAAGGGAATTGGCTTGCCATAAGGGGTTACTAGTATGATACCAGCACTGGAGCCAATTCGACACTTCAAGCCATCAAAGAATAAATCCCATGATTGATTGACATCTAGAGAAAGAATACTATCATCAAGGAAAGATTCTTAATGGGGAATAGAGAAGGGGGATGGAGCATCAACTAAGTGATTGACTAATGCTTGACCTTTTATTTCCTTTTGGGAGACAAATTTGAGGTCAAATTCCATTGGCAACATCACCCATTTATCTAGAGACCCTGAGAGATCTTTTTTTGAGAATAAATACTTTAAAGGATTAAATTTAATCATGACAAATATTTTAGCATGAAGAAGATCGTGTCTTAGCTTATGTCTCACAAATACGAGAGCAATACACTTCTTCTCTATTGAAGAATATCAAATTTCATAATCCAACAAAGTTTAGTTGATATAATATACAGTGAATTTTTTGCCTTCATTATCATACTAAGCCAATAAAACTACTAGAGTGTGAGAAGAGGCAGAAATGAGAGAAGAAAGGAACACCCAAAAATTGCTAGAGTTAAAATAGGATGGTTAGCCAAATATTATTTGAGATCTTGAAAGGCTTTTTGGAAACCCTCAATCCAGTTGAAACAAATGTTCTTTTTAAGAAGATGGGTGAAGAGGAGAGTTTTATCTACCAATTGTAAAATGAATTGACAAATATCCTAAAGCTTTGCCTATAAACTATAAATATGGGAAATGTTTTGTGGAGGTGGCATATTCACAATAGCATCGATCTTCTTCATATCAACCTCAATACCACAATGCAATACAATAAACCCCATAAATTTTCCACTGTCGACACCAAAGACACATTTGTAGGGGTTCAGGTGCATGTTGTAGAGGTGAATACATTAAAAAATGTGGCAGAGGATTTTGATGTAATCTTGGCACAAAATTGATTTGGCCAACTATTATCGACATAGTCCTCCAAGATGTTGTGACTGAAATCATGAAAGATGAGGGTTATAGCTCATTGGTAAGTTTCACTAGAATTATTTAAACTAAAAGGCCTAACCATCCAACAAAAATTACCCCAAGGTGATGTAAAAGAAGTTTTATACTAATCTTAAGGGTTTATGATGATTTGGTTTTAACCAGAGAAGCCATCTGTGAAAGAAAGTAAGGTATGGCTAGTAGTAGATTCTACTATCATGTTAATGTTCATAAGGAGGAAATTATCCTTTAGGGATGCCTTATTGAGATCACAAAATTCAATGCAAATTTGAATACAATTGTCGGGTTTAGTGACAACAATGATATTTGACATCCAAGGTGAATAGTCAATTCAATGGATAAAGACAACTTGTAAAATCTTCTCTATCTTAGCATTGACCATTAATTCTACCTTGGGATTAATCTTTCAAATCTTTTTCTCGACTAGTTGGGCATTAGGATATAACATGATATTGTGTGTCACAATCTCTGAGTCAATACTAGGTATGTCCTCATATGACCATGCAAAACACAAGTGATCTTGTTGTTCTTCAAGATTTAAACACTTTCCTATTTGAATGAATTTCTCTATATTGGCCTAATCCATCAAGACATTAATAGTGTCTCCAACTAGGGGAGTGTTGCGATCTGGGATATTAGGTGGATGAGTGGACTCCTGAGGTGTGTCGTGAGATGCTTGCATGTCATTTGATAAATCAGAGGTTTCTCCAAAGTATATGTTAGAATTTAAATAGTAGGGGAAGCCTCAATCATGATGATATTTGGGCATATGGTTATAGACACCTTAGAATTTAGATAATGCCTCATCCATTGAGAAAGAGTCAAGGGAAATAGTGTTAGAACTAGAAATTTCTTTGATCATCTCAAGAAAACCAAAGGAAGAGAAGAAAAAGGCTGAGAAGAAGTTATCATGTTAACATTTAAAGAGGGGCGATGAGAGGTGTGAGAGGTTTGAGAGGGAGGTTATCCTAGGCCTTTGGAGTAATTATTTGGATTAGTTTCCAAAGGGACTTTGATCCCTTGTTCCTTTCAGCCACATCCATTGCCTTTGTACCCAATTTGGGATAAAATGTGAAAACCATGACCATAACGTAATTCCCATTTCTGTTAATGGTGGTGGATCACCATTAGTGGCATATTTGATTTTATATGTATAGTCATATGTATCTATTGAAGCAGGAGGAAAACAAGGTTTTTGTTTCTTAGAATAAATAGGTTGTGAAGAAGTGGAAGCCACTTTTGGAATATTAGGTTAAGGTTGTGGGACTTTATACTCTCCAAGAAATTTTTATGTCATAAGTTGTGTTCCTTGGTTGTGTAAGCACAATTTCACTATGTTTAGAACCATCCTTTAGTGATCCCAAGCCTAGTTCATTTTTAGGTCTACCTTAAAGTCTTGATTGGGCCCCAATTATGTGAAATATCATGATTTTGGTTCAAGTTTCATCATGACCCAAAAACTAATTTGAAATTTAGAGTTAGCACCACATTAGATATAGGCTTGTAACTTAATTTTCCTAAAGGGCCTAGGGCACCTAGCGCCTTGGTCCCTCCCATGTTTTTAGGGAGGAAAATTAAGTCCACAAGTCAACTTTTATGATGGTTAGGCTGACCCTAAACTCAAATTTTCTTTTTGACACATGTTGTCATCTCTTTAAATCAAATTATTCATTTCTTAAGCCTTGAATAAAAATAAATAACATCTTCATTTGAAACTAGATTTGATCTTGATATTAGATGAAGGATATTATGCTCTCTATGCTATTGAATTATTGCAAGTTTCTATTTGATCAAGTGGAGTTCAACTTTGCTCTTGGAAGGATTTGTATGAAGGCTAGGAAGTGAGATCTTGAGTCTATCTCATTTATTCCTAGGTTGAAGAACTTTTCATGATTGGGAGAAGGGTTGGAACCACCAACTTGAGATTGGCTTGAGTACCCTCCAAGGGTATGGTTGCATCGCCTTCTTATTCAACAAACCTTCAATGAATCCTCATCCATGAGGTGAAGTTGTACACTTCCTTGAGTGATGCATCTTTTGTATCATTCTATCCTATTTTATTGAGTCATCTAGGGTTATGGTTTGATATATTTGATTAGATCTTGCATGTTACTACTCACACTTAGTATTTATAACCACACACAACTTGTTCTAATCTTGGCTATTTGTGAGCTAGGAATAAAAAAATAGGGGATTGACTAAAGAAAGCTCCTATATAGCCACAAAAAATGTTCCTTCTTTTGTGTGTGCAGGGTGAAGTAACAGGTTTTGGAAGAAAAGATCCGGGAAGAAGGAAGGTTTTGCAGGTATAGGTTAGGCAAAGCTCTGACTTTCTACAAAACCCTAATTAGGTTCTAGGGCACCCAATGCCCTAGTACCTTCAATATTTTAGGCCCAGGTTCCTACTTTTCTTTGTCTCTTCATCTCTACTATCCTTCATCTTTTTTGTTTCTATTTCTAACAGTCGTTTATAGGTCAATCTTGTTCATTTAAGGTTTGATCTTTTTCCCTAGTTTTCTTGGTTGAATTTGGTTGACTCCTCCTCTATACAACAAAGAGGAAAAACTATTTTAGTTTGTCTCTTCCTCAAGGGTGGAATCCAATCTCGTTTTGTGTCTCAATGTTAATGGAAGAGGGTTTGGCCTAGTTCAACCTTTTTAGACTAGATCTCTCTTTTCCATCAAACATTTTGGTGAACCCGACTCTTCTTACACTCTTGCATCCTTATTCATCTGAAAATAATTTGTTTACTATCCTAGATCTGATTAAAAGTGAGTTCATTCATCATTTTTATACTTACATCTATCACATTTTGCATTTAATCCATCATAAGGGTAACAAAAATCTTGTATTTTCCTAAAAATCTTGCTAGTCTTGAACCTAAGGTTTGTAGATTAGTGAGTTGTTTCAGATCTTTGTAAGAATTTATAAGTTTATCAAAGTGATTTCATTTGCTTTACCTTATCAATATTTGTGTTTAGTGCATTATTTGCATTTTGGCATGTGAAATTGGAAAAACAAGCATTTGATTTAGATTTGAAAAAAAAGCTATACTTTTTACATTGTTTACATTTCATAAGAGTAGATCATTGTAACTCAATATAATTTTCTGATATGAACTTTAGATCTGATTATAATTGAGTTTGATACACATTCGTTACATGCACACCTTGCAGTCATACATAAATATTGATTAGGGTTATCAAAAATCTCATTTTACGGGAAATCTAGCTTGAAAATTGAAAAATCTTAATTATGTTTTACTTAGTAATTGAGTAAATTTTGTTGCTCATAGGTTGGTATATTTCATTTTGTACAGCATAAAATCATAAATGAACTTAATTTCATTCCCTCTCCTCCACTTAATTTCTATAAGGTTTGAAAAAGTAGGGTATGCAAATATGTCAGACTTCTTTCTTCAAGATTTCAATGCATTTGATGAGCTATTTAGTAGTGATGATTTTGACATGTTAGATGAAGCCTTGGATGACTTCATCTCTATGAAATCATCCTCTACGAATCCTAAACCATCTCTATTTCAAATATTCATTAACACAATTTATGTTTCTGGTTCCCAAAAAGAGCGTGATAAACCCAAAATTGGTTTACATCTTCGTAATGATGCTCCTCAATCACAATCTATCACAATAGGTGGTTCTCCAAAAACACCTAGACCTCTTGATTATATCTTAAACTATGCAAAACAAATCACTAGAAATAATCAACTCAACCAAGATGTGTTGCAACAACCCATGCATCATGTGGTTTCTCACACATATGACACTAGAAACAATAAACAAAAGAAACCAATCACATTTGTTCTAGCTTCTCTTTCACCTTCTCAACCTATTCTTCCTCAAGCACCTCATCTTCCTAGTCATACTGGTAGAGATTATGATATTGTTGAGAAGCTTTGTTCTACTCCAGCAAAGATCTCTTTATGGGAGTTGATACAAACATCACCTACATACCACAAAATGCTCTACGAAACTTTACAAAAGGTGATTGTTCTACATGTTGTTAAGCCGAATGATGTAGAAGCCTTGTTAGATTGTATGCACATGACAAAAATAGATATCATTTTTCAACCACATGAATTACCTCCCATAGAAGTTCAAAACCAATATGAGCCTCTTATGATATTTGTCATTAACAATAAAATGAGGGTTAGATGTACCATGATTGATGGTGGATCAGGTCTTAATGTCTGTAGCATAGAATTGTTACATAAAATCAATGTTGATACATCTCTCATTAAACTAGATAAACTCAACATTCATGGCTTTGATAATGTTGGTAGACAATCATTAGGTACTATCACATTACCTATTAAGGCTGGACCTATGACATTGCTTACCCTTATCCATGTCATGACTAATTATCTTTCATACAATCTTCTTCTTGGAAGACCCTAGATTCATGCCATGGGGGCAGTCCCATCTACCCTTCATCAATCAATTAAGTTTGTTCATGATAATAAGCTCCAAACAATTCAAGTTGATCTGATTCTAGAAAGTTGTCTACAAACTGAAGCTAAAAATAGACAATATTTTAAACCCTTTACTTTAATTTCTCCTCTTTCTAAAGTTAATTCTTCTCCCCCTCCTGCAGAGGTTATTGTAGAAGAATATAATTCACCTTCAAAGACACTTTTTGGTGATGATTGGGGTTCATTAGAATTTACATCTATCTTTGTAGGGGAGTATGAAGTCTCATTGTCAAAGCAAAAAAGTTCTAAGGTTGATTCAATTTCTACTCCTAAGACACCTAAGATTTATTTCAAAAGTAATGATGACTTACTCTTATACTACAACATATGAGACCTATGAGGTGCCTCCTTCCTCTTCAGAAATGACATCTATTTAGGGTCGCAATTTTCAAATTCTCTCTCAATGTGGATACAATGGTAATGGTTATGGTATAGAGGAACAAGGCATTAAAGTCCCCTTACAGGCTAATCCACATTACTCATCGTTTGGACTTGGATACCATCCTTTATAGCCCACAAAAGTTGCTCGTCATCCTAATCTAAATGTAAACACAACTTCTTCATCTACAAATCTTATTTCAATACTTAATTGGGTATATCCAGAGTTAATTGACACAAATTGTGATTCTATAAATGTTCTTGTTGATGATGATTCTACTCACAATCAGACATAGATAGAAATTCTACACTTGAACACCTATCTTTCTTGAAAGAAATGATAAATCTACAATGAATTTATAATTTCAAGGCTCCGTTAGTCGGGTCTTGACTTCACATGTAGTTACTTAGAGTTCATTGTAGGTTGTTTTACTTGGGAACTTACAAAATGTTGCATCTAATCTTCTGGATCTAGACAACTTCTTGCAAATATCACTGTTGTCTTGTACGATTTATACATCCTATGTAATTCTTGTCAAATATATCAATTAACAACTAAGCTTTGAGCAGACCTTTTTTGTATTTAGCATAACTTTGATCAATTCTTCTGAATTATCCTTAATTAGCCAAATCTTTGATTTTATTCATATTTAATATAACTTTGATCAATTCTTCTAAATTGGTCCTGATTAATTGAACTTTACTCAATTCTTCTGTATTTGCTTAAAGATCTTCTTTAAAGTGTCAAATTCATTGATATTATTGGTTATTGCCTCAAGATTTTCCATTATTTACACTTATTTGAGACAATTTTGGAAATAAAGAACAAAAGATAAGGCTTGAGAGGGAAAATTCCTAAGAATTTATGTTTCCAATAGTTTCACATATATATCCTAACAAATTCATGAATTGAAGTTAAAATCTACTTATACTTCACTAGATGTTCCATAGCTATGTATAATAGATGCAAATCTGCAAAGGATAATCAATGACAGTAAGAAATGGTTCAAATGCACTCCAAGGGACGCAACAATTTAATATTTCATTACCAGAAATCAATATGAAGATCACTTATGATTTACAATAAGGTAGTAATCCATATCCTTCAATCCATTCATATGCACAAAATATACAAATGATCTCACTCAATGTGAGATAAAATCATGAGGTAAGACAAAAAGTTACAAGTGTAGATAACTTAATGCTTAGTGAATTTCATCAATTCCATCTCCCTATTTACAATGATCTGAAATTGGTTATAACAACAAACAGTTAGGATCTCACTTTCCAAAATCAATGATTGAGGAGAAAGGCACATGAATACCAATTGGCATTTGATGTGGATGAGAACTAGTTCCAATGAATATCCTTTATATTGCATCAAGATCTAGGAATATTCTAGTATATCCCCTTCAGACACATTATCCCTTAGCTACTCTTCACCATCTTGCAGCCCTTTTGCAATTGTCATCTAGATGTCTATCACACTACATTTTGCCAAAAGGAATATCCCAATTGGATATCCATTACCCCTTGCATTTCCATGTTGTCCTTATGCACATCTATTTAAATGAAAATACTTAACACTTGAGAGCTCCATTACTCTGTATCAGAACCAACGTCATCTTCAACAAACCTCTGTTTGGACTCCTTAGCCCTATATATATCGTAAGATGCAATCTTTTTTTTGATACCATCCCTATCAAAGGATTGATCTTTATCCTTAGTGTATTCTTGCATTTGGAGTTGATCGCTCAAGGTTATCCATTTATTTGTATGGGCATGTAGCTTGCCCTTATATCCTTTTATCTTCAAATATAAGTCCATTACCTCATTGACGATACATTCTAAGAAATGGCCTACTAGATCTTCCAAAACTAGGCCATACTTGGCCTTGAATCCGACAATTGAAGCTTGCTCTTCATATAGCTCCTTTTCATCCATCATTTGGCCTGTTACTTCCTCCAAAATCCCCATTTCATTGGCAAGGAGTTCATGACCCTTGTTGTTGACCTCAATGGACTTTTGTCGGCATCCTTTCAATATTTATTCCTCAAAATTTAGGTCCTTCATCCATGTTGATATATACGACATGGTCTGGATTGTCATTATATGTTGGTGTATTAATACCTTGTCAGGTAATGTCTGGATGTCCTTCAGCTTGGTGATATCTTGATCAGATTGATCTAGTCCTGTTGAGCATGCTACTTTCAGGACATTAGCCTTATTCTTGATGAAGGTCAGGGTGTCCCAATTTGATAAAGAAGATAGGATAACATCCTCCCCCTCTTCTAATAGCTTCTGGTACCACCTTTCCATGACTTGAGCCTAATGTTTCTTTGCATCCAGCTCTGTAATTTGCTCCTAGGTCACCAATGCTAGATTGGTCGGGACCTCTGTTATTGACATTCGAGGGGTGAATAACTCCTTAATGAATGACTCTAGTTGGACAATGTGCCCTTTCAATTCTTACTTCTTCAATTTGTCTTTTCTTATCTGAGCTGCAATGGCCTCTATACTTCCTTTAAGCTTGTCTATTTCCTACTCCGCAGTGGCATGCCCCAAGTCCAGGGTGGTTATTTGATATTCACCCACAATTATTTCTCCCTTAGCCTTATCAACTATAGGTACAACCAATTGGGTTGTCCTACGTCCTATGGCATCTCACCTGATGGAGGATACTGCTCATACCTTCCTCTTGGGGTTTATTTCTTCAGTCGAAAATAATGTTTTGAAATCAAAAGGAATTGAATGAATAGGAGTATTGTGTACCTTTGATGCCACCCATCTAGGAATGTCCTATGCAGGTCCTTCTTGACTGGGTTGTTCAATTTGAACATCTTATGTTTGCGGCTCATCTTCTTTGCATTGAAAAACTTCACCTTGACCTTGTTTCTCCTCTAGGTGTTGTTCACCCCTATCCATTTTAGGATCCTATTCATCATTAAAGGCCTCAATTCCTTTTTCCTTCTCAACATATGATTGATCTACATCCATAGGTTGGGGCTTTGGGTTTTCCTCCTCAAGAGGTGCCTCTTTTGTTCCCTAGTCCTTTGGACCTTCATCAGATGCTAGTTTTTGATGCATCTCGTTATCTTGATCCCCTATTGGATGCTCTTCATCCTAATGTGCAACACCTTCTTTTAGGATATCCTCAGGAGTCTTGTCTTTATTCTCTAGAGGGGTGAGGTCCACATTTTTTTGTCCTTTCTCTAATTGTTGTGGTGGATGTACCTCCTCATGTGTCATCATGCCCATGTCTTTGACCTATTTTGGTTAGTCCTCTGGCACATTCTGAGGTCCCAACATCTCTGTATCAGATATAACCTCAACTTCTAGACCTTTTACTCCCTCTTCCTCAGCATGTGTTGGTTTTGAGTCATCTATTTGTGATTCTTGAGTAGTAAACAAAGAGGAGACCAAATTATTTCCCACATCTATGGTGACCTCATCATCGGTTAGGTCCACGACTTGATCTAGGGGCAATTGCACAACTTCTACCCTTTCTTACTACTAGATCTCCAAATCTTTTTTCATGTCTTCAGCCATTTCTCTCTTCACCTAAATGATATCTTGAATCTTTTAGGTTTGAGCTGTTAATGCTTGAGGCAATTGAAGCTTAGGCTAGGAAGAAGCAGACACAAATAACATCTCCATGGCAGTGGCTAATCTAGATGTCTCTACTTCTCCATCTTTGTAATTTGAGAGGGTCCCCCTCATATGTGTAGTCAGTTGGGGAATACTCCTCTTTTTCCTAGGGATTTCCAATCCTTCTAGGATGTCCACTCTTGGACGTTCTAGTGGAGCTGCATACAACAATGTGATAGCACCTATTGTTTGTTCCCTTTTGGAGAAGGCATTGTGGCCACACTTACACCAGCTGAAGTTAAGGGTGGTCTAGAACTAGATGTGCCATCTTTGGCAAATGCAGCCTCCATGAATCTCCTCTTAACTATGAGGAAATCATTGTAATCTGCATTTGTTCAATGTTTCCTCTTCCTCTTCTTACCGTATCTAATGTCCACTCCTTTGGACTTCAGCTCATTCACTTGTGTATCTACCCATTTCTAGGTAGCGGCCAGGACATTCTTTGACATGACATTAATTGATTTCTCATCTGGCTTTGTCCAGCCTACAAGAGGCAATGTCTCCTTGTATATTTGTTTATTATCATAGTCTGGATCTAAAGTTAGACTGTCACCAAACTTAATTTTTGGGGGCACCTCTGGAATCCATAGAGTTCTTGTTTGGTTAAGTATTAAGCACTGATATCCCCTTTTCCTGACATCCTCCTCATCATTACCAAGAAGTCCTCCAGATGAGGCATATGATGCAATTTCTTGTCTACATAGTTTTTCATCCTATGGTAAGGATCAAACATTCCTTGGAGTGGGAATGGTTACATGTTCAACATTTATAGCTCAACTTTAGATAACATAGAGTCCTTGAACTCGATACACTTGAACCACCTGACATCCAATAGAAACTTCACCATTCCTTAGCTTTGTTTCTTGACATATGCTTCATATGAGGGAATAATATGTCTGGTTATCTCTAGGAGATACACCTTGTCGGTGGGATACCTCAACAACATGTATGAGAAGCCTTCAAACCCCTCCATCCAGATATATGTGTAGGTTGGAAACTATATAAATGAAGATCCATGTGGAGTGATGGCTATTTGTACCTCCTGAGATATCCTCTTTGCTCTATCACCCTCCAGTAATTAGACTAGCCACATCAAGAAACAATAATTTACCCTTCAGAAGTGAGAAATAGATTGATTCTTCTCCAGTTGGGGATAATGTTGCCATACTAGTTTCTCTCCATCCCTACTTCCCAGCTTGCCTTTGTATACAAGCCATCAAACTGTGACTTGAAGGTACATGAATAAACAACATAGGATGTCATGAAGAACCTTCTCTTCTTCTTCCAATCTACTAGGCCATTGTGTACTGCATTAATGATTAGTTGTGCCTAGTGCACAACTCCATCATCTTTCACTGACCTGATTACTGCATACATCCATAACTTGAGGGACCTGGCATCCTTGTTCTCGACCATCCTATTAAGCAAGGTGAATGAGTGCTAGACTTCATCATTGAAGTCAAACCTGTATAATGTTTGTGCTATTTTAGACACTACCTTCAGCCTTGTTGCAGGATCTAGCCATGAATTATGCATCACCTTCCTACATCCAACACCATTTAAATTATATTGTGTTGTTAACACATTTATGTCAACCATGAACACATCCCTGCTCCTTGGGAGATTGAAGGTCACTAAAATTCCCTTGGGCAAGAAATTTGCATAGGTCTAGCCTTGGTGTTCTACATGTCGCTTGACTAGATTGTACTTTTGTGCACACTAGATAACAAACTCCAAGCCATCCATGGAAATTGGAAATCCTTTCATGTTATACATACTGCTAGTGAAAATGTTCTTCAACACTTCACTTGCATCATGTTCATGGACCTTCACCCTGAATGACTCTAGATCCACATTACCACAGTGAGTATCTAAGGTGTAACTAAATTTACAACAGGCTTCTCCAGGAGTGTGACCCAATGGGTCATTGAACTTGTCATCCCTTTTTTTCAACCTTTTCATCATCATGTCCCTCATGATGCACACACACCAAAATTACTTTCCTGTGTGGGGGATAGGGCTAAAGGTTATTTCATTTCATTGTCCTAATTAAAACTAATCTCTGCAACAAATGCGGTTATGGATTAAAGCATGCAAATAATAATAAGATTTTACTATGGTAAAGCACCTAATCAGATTTACCCTAAGTGAACAAAATTACCCTGTTGTAATTGAAAATTAAGGTTTTGTCTTATACATACCTATGTGAGTGGAAGTTCACCTTTGTAGAGATTTTGTAATGGATGTCCATTTACCTTTTGGCGCATTCTATTCTTTAACTTGTTCTATAATTTTTACTTAATTCACCTTAGGATTTTCTATAAATCACTCTTAAAAAACTCTTTGCAAATTCACTTTGGATGCTCGAATGCTTTGTGATTAATAGATTGATCAAAATTTTCTTTTGTCTCTCATGAAATTCACTAAGTGTGGATGCATTCAATACCTTGATATAGTAGGTGAGAAATTACTCTTTAGGAGTGGGGAAACATGCTAGCAAGATTGGTTTAAATTTGAAATCCAACAACAAAAGGCAATCTGCTTCATTGGATATTAATGTGGACTAGACTAGATGGCTGTCAGGATGTCCACTCAAATTTCTTTTTTAAAATGTCTAGTTGAAAAGTCAACTATCAATTAGGACGATAAAGCCACTCATACAACTTGGACAAGATCTTTAAGTAGAACCGGACATGAAAAATGTCCAGTCCAAATGTCTAGTCAAAATATCCATTCTTGTAGGATCAAGGATTTTTTTCTTATGCTTCAGGTCCAGGGCTTATAAGGATAAATTTGATAGCTTCTACAGGATCTAGACATAGATTTCCTGAGCATGCTAATATCCCCATTAGGTTGGGGAATTAGTTGATTGCATTTAAATTTAGTTTCGGGTCCAAGAGTTTTAATAAAGTATTTGTAACCAGATATGGATATCAGACATGACTTGAACATCTCACAAAGATTCATGTCTAGTTGACCAAAATATTCAGTTGCAATCACTTTGCTCATTTTAGTGAATTTTCAAAAACTTTAAAAGGAAACCTAGGTTAAAATTTCATGCTGTATCCATCCAGGACCATTCTAGGGGACACTTCGTAACTTGGAGTTCACTCTCATTTACTTATCATTTTACCCATACTACCTAGGTAGACAACAAAAGACCAGCCAAGAAAAAAATGAGAGTTGGGTCCTCATTTTGCTAGAGCAAAATGGGGTGTGTTGTGAGACCACACAAGAACTTGCAACCAAATAAAACAATTAAATTTCAAACAATTTAAGAGAGAAGAGTAAATTCAAACATAAGATTTCCAACCTCCATTAGACGTGACCATATAATTCAATCAAAGGAAATTACATTCACCAATATAACCAGATTTCAAAAGGATTCAAGTGTGTGAAATTGATTCTTTTCCTTCCTTTTTGAATAGAAAGAGTTAGTAGATACTTACATTAAACTACATAGTTTGGTTTAACCTTTTAAGCCAAACTTGGATAGAGTCTTGCTACCAATCAAGCATCTATAACGCTAGCAAGGTTATCTCTATAATTCACCCAAATATTGCTCTACTGCCAGTCAAGCGTCCATAGCCCTGATAGAGTTACTTGGATGACCTGTAGAGACTAAGATCTCTTTATTTTTATTTTTCAATGTATTTCCCTTTTGTTGATATATCTTGTCATCTCATTTGCAAGGTTATGACACCTGCTGTTAGGTTGAGAAGTATAGTGGTAGTAGAGGCAAACATTTAGATTTTTCACTTAATGCAAACAACTTCCACTCCCAATTGATTCAAGGATTTTAAGTGTGTTTATTTTTGTCATTCCTTAAATAATCCATGTTACTGTTGGTGAATATAATTTCTAGAAACAAACTAGACCAGCTATACTTATGGAAGTCACAGCTTATGTAGGAATTTAACCATCTTTGCTAAATTCCAGAAATTCTAATGTTTTTTGAGGTTGCAGTTTGCTCCTTATTTCACCTGACAAAATAAAAAATCAATGAACAAGAAGAAACAAACAAACATAACAACTATACAAGGATATTTACACATATACATGTATTTTAGTTTTCCTTCTCTTTAGATGACCACTAGGCTTGGAAGTAGTGTTTTAGGAACTGTCCATTGATAGGCAATGGAACATCATCACCCATTAAGGTTTCCAATCTCTAAGTAGTGTCACCCAAAATATCAATAATCTGGAAAGGACATGTCCAAAGTTTATCAAATTTTCCATTTTCTCCTTTCTTTTCATGAGCCTTGTCTCATGACAAGACGAGGTCTGATATTATGAATGTTTTGACCTTGGCTCTTTTGTCAAACCAATGTTTGACCGTAGCCTGATGTTTAGAGAAATGGTCTATAGCTTTGTTTCTCTTTTCTTCTAGGTGTAGAAGCTATAGTAACCTAACTTTGTTCTTGTATTTTAAACCTAGATATTCTTGGGCAAATTGCCAAGTGGGGATTTTTAAGTTAATAGGCAAGATAAGGTCAACTCCATAGACTAACTAATAAGGTGAATTTCCCAAAGCTAACTTTACTCTTGTCCTATCTACAGATAAAGTATATTTCAGCAATGTGTTCCATTCCTTGGGATTTTTCTTTACCAATTTCTTAATAATATCCAACAGGTTCTTGTTGGTGGATTTTGCTAAACCAGTACATTGGGGATAATAGTTAGATGAAAATTTTAAGGTGATACCATATTCAAATGCCCAATTAGAAAACTTTAATGAAGCAAAAGCAAGGCCATTGTCACATACCAGAGCATAGGGAATGCCAAACTTGGTGATGATGTTGTCTTCCAAGAACTTGATTACAACATCAGTGGTGCACATCCAGATGTGACCCATGGGTTGTTCTGAATTTGTCATGTAATTTCTTGCAGAACTTTATCTACTTCTCCTCGATTTAGGAATCTCAAATATATGCCTTCATGGTTTTTTGTTGAAAATGACTCCCCCTTTTATCATGTATCCTTGATCTTTGAACCTCAAGGCTCTTCTTTATGATGCCTTCAGATGTGATGGGCATCTATTTGTAACCAAATAATGGGTGATATCTGCATATGAGTCATCTTGTTCAAATGTATCCACTACATATTATTGATTTATCAGGCTAGGCTCTATCTCTATGATCACCTACATCAAAGCTTGTCCTCGCACCAATTTCATCAGAGTGATATCTAGATTATAATCTTGTAGGATAGTTATCCACTTAGCTCAATGCTCTCCTGGTTCATCCTACATCAACAACATTTTGACTGCTGAGTGAAGCACTACCGTGATCACATGACTTCTCAGTATGTAGTGTCTAAACTTATTGACTGCTCTAACTAATGCTAGAGCTTGTCTCTCAATATCTAGGTACTTCAACTCCATGTCTTTAAATGGGCTTCTCATGAATGCAATAGGCTTTTCCTCCTTTTTGTCGCTTCTTTATGTTAACATTATAGCATAAGTATGATTAGATGTAAATGAATAGATGTAAAATGATCTAGTATAATCTAGATTGTTCAAGATATGGGCATTAACAATAGATTTCTTGATATCTTTAAATGCAGACTTAGCTTTGGATGTCTACTCTATCTTTGCATATTTCTTCAACATTACATTGAGTGGTCTCACGATCTCAGCGAAACTAGTTATGAACTTCCTGGCAAAGTTCATTTTACCAAAGTAAGACTTTAATTTTTTCTAACTCCTTGGCAATTGGAGTTTCATGATAGTGCTAACTCATCATGATTAATAGATATACCATTTTGAGATATGACATGTCCTAATAACTTTCCAATCATGACTCTGAAGATTCACTTTTTTAGATTGAGAGAAATTTCATATTGTTCACATCTCTGTAAGACCTTTCTTAAATCTATAACATGATATCCTCTATTTTTAGAGAAAAATGTCATGTCATCCATGTAGATGATCATACATTTGCCAACCATTCCTCTGAAAGTGATGTCCATGGCACGTTGAAATGTGGTGTTAGTGTTAATTAAGCCAAACAACATCCTTATGTAGGCATAGATCCCTATTTGGTGGTGAAAGTTGTCTTTAACCTATCTATTTTGTCCACCATGACTTGGTTATATCCAAAAAATCCATCCAAAAAGGACATAATTTGGGCTTCATTTACCATATGTAACACTTCATCCAACGAAGGGGGAGGATAATTGTCTTTCTCGAATGCCTTATTCAAATTTCAAAAATCCACGCATAGTTAGATATCTCTGTTTTTCTTCCTTACGGGTACTAAATTCATGACACATGTTGAATGTCTGACAAGGAAGATTATGCATGCAAAAAATAACTTCTTGACTTCAAAAATAAAAAGGTTCCAGCAATGCATTAACTGACCTTTGTTTCTTCCTGAATGACTTTACATCCAATTTCAATGGGATGGTATGCATGATGATTGATGTGTCATATGTCTTTAGTTTATCTTACGACCAGGCTATCACATGCAAGCAATCTTTCAAGGCTTGAGTGATATCTTTTCATTTTTTTGGGTAAATACCTTTCCTATCAACACCTTCCTAGGTTTTGGTCCTTCACTTAGATTGATGGACTTGTAAGCACCTTCGTCCTTCTTGGGGATGTCTTTCTATTTTGTCATTTTATCTAGATCAAATAATCTTTCTAGCTCAATCATCCCTTTGGGAATTTTGTTGTCCTACAAATTAATAATGGGCTCCTCATCCAACTCAAGATCTTCTTAGTATTGTTCATCAATCACTTGAGCTTCAAAAACATCATGACTAGTGATAAAATCAAGGATATGCCTGTCATCGTCAAAAAATTGAAAGTTAGTGATATTATCTGGTATGGATGGAATGGACACTAATTCCATGAAGAACCTCTTTAGTATTGATAGGGTTAGTGGCTCATGTTGGGAACAAGGCAGATAACTAAGAGGGGGGGTGAATCAGTTATCTTAAACTTCTTAACTTTCTTTTCTTCTTTAGCAATAGTCTAGTATCAAAACATATAAGCATAAAAGAACATGAAAGCATAAATGAAATCAAGACACATAACACAAGGATTTTTATGTGGAAAACCCTATTAAGGAAAAAACCACGGGGTGACTAACTCAAGATTGTATTCTCTGTTAAAAGAATAGAAGTACAAAATGGCACTTGCCAATTGGGGCTCACTGCCTGAGCATACTGCTCACAAGAGGCTCACTGCCTACAAGAGACTTACTATCTACAAGGTATAAAGAAAGTAACCAGGTGTTTGAACTGATTAGAGGCATCCACATATGTTGAGGTTCAGTTCTGGTTAGACTCAATATACTGATCTACTGCACTTCATTCTTCCTCTACTTGGTGCTGCTGTTCTGTCACATACCAGATTTGTATATCTGCTTCCACACTACTCTCTACTTTTCTTCTCACACTTTATCACACACCATGCACACCTTCACATTCAAATTCATCTGGTATATATATCCACACCAAGGATTTCAATAATTTTCTAGTCGGCATCCAGAATACTCAAGATTTTCCCAAACTTTGGTCTGTCGGCTGAATCCGTGCTTATTAAGTGATGTGTATCAAAGAGATAGTTATAGAAGACATCAATCATGTCTACCAACCATGAATGATCTCTCAAGAAGCTTGATCACCATCAATTCCTCATCCGGATTAAGGTCTGATGCTCTGTCGGTCAGTTCTTCCTTATTCTACTCTGCCAAACAGGAACCCAACACTTAGGTGCTCATATCTTTTCACTCTTTCATCATTGGAGGCTCAATCTCTGGAATGTAGCAGTCATGGTACTGCTCTTGACTTTCTCTGAGAGATCCAGACCTGATTGTTGGACCTTGTTGCATGCTCTGTTCTTGCTCACTAGACCAAAATACTCTTCAATCTGACTTCCGGTATAGACATGCCATGTGCTGTGGATGTGTGGAATGGACTTTGTTTTCATCAATGACAACACTCATGAAGCCACATAGTGTCTCTTGCCAACAATCTCCCCCTTTGGCATTGATGGAAACACTTAGTGAAAAATGACTGTCATAATAAACTCCCCCTTGGCTGATGCTTTGTTCTTATGTACACTTTTTTGGAGCTCCTCCTTAGCTAGATTTCACATTTATCACTGCTCCTTACTCCCCCTTTGACATAAATGGCAAAGGGTGGAATCCGCACACTAGAATTTGCAAAAAGTAGCCTATACATAGCTGCATATATACAAGTTATACTTACATAAACTTGAGTATATCTGCAAAAGTATTCTTTAAATGTACAACTTCTGTCACCCAACTCTGCTTCATCCTGTCCAAATTTGAGATGTGATCACTTAGCAAAAATGCAAAAGCTTCAGCCCTCTTTAGGTCTACCGAATCACTGGTCTAGGCTGTGGTCGAGGCATCAATTAGGGCCTCATGCATTGCCTCTAACTTGGGGATAATTATCCCTCTTAGTTCACTTAGCCTACTTATTCTATTCTTCTTGTCCTTTTCAAGCCTCTTTATTTCATTAATAGTGGCAATAGTCTGACACTCTTGATTTATTATGGAAGAGGTGAGAGGATCAAAATTTTAAGATAAACTTGACAATTTACTCTCTTGTTCTTCCACCTTGGCAATGTCTGATGTCATTGTGGACCAAGATAGACAAAATTTGTATAAGTCTCCACCATCTTTAAGAGCATTTTCTAGGCTCTTTATCCCAATATCTAGATTTCTCCTATCATTTTCTATAAGTCCATGTACTTCAGAGAATCTCTTTCCCAAAAACTCTTTGCGGACTTTCTCTTCTACTGACTTCTCCAAAGAATCAAAATGTGTGCTAATGGAATTAACAAGAGATTTCAAGTTACCAGATGAAGAGGCTGAAAGATCCTTCTGGAAGGATGGCATGATTGGTGCAGGAGCACCTACCTGACAGCTGGCCTCCATGAGGCAGTTAGTTTGTTTTAGGTCTTGTTAATGTTTCCAAGAAGGTCTTATAAGACCAATGCATGTAATAAGGTCATGTTGACCATGCTTTACTATTTTTAGCTAGTTTGTTAAGACAGCTGTTATGCTGTAGGTCCGGTTGGATCTCCCAGCCGCCTGGAGAGATTTCCCAGCCGCTGGGAATCGAGTGGTAGTACTCGCAGGAGATCCTATTTATACATGAGGATCGGTTGGTTTTAGATATAGTATAGTATTGCATTGAGCAGAGGAGTTAGATTGCAGAGAGAGACTGAATATTGTATTTGCATCTTTTGAAATCAATAAGGAGATCCTGTTGTGTCAATTCTCTGTTTGGATTCCATTATGTGATCGATTTGCTGTTTTGGTGGGTTCATGGATTCGCTGATTCATTCCACCGGTTGATTCGTCAAATCGGTGGAATGGCTGTGTACAGTAGTTTAGGGTTTAGGTTGCATTTTGTGTTTGTTTACATGCAGGTGTGCAGGATCATCGTCGAAAGGTGTTGAGAACCCTAGCATGGGTATGTGCTAGGTCGTGCTGGTTGTTAGAGTTTCGAAGCTCACCCTGGAAGTGGATCGGGTCACCTGAGGAGGTTCGGCGGATCAAAATTCGCTAAGGTTGGAAAAATCCATCGCAACGGCATCATCAGGATATTTCTGTGTATATCCTGCAGTTACTTCGGGCGTCATCCGAGTAAGTGGAGATGAGCATGATGCAGTCGATTGCATAAAGTGAATGTGCATTGGGGTGATCATCATCAGGTGTTGCCGAGGAGGAGCGTATCGGCATAAGGTAGAAGATCGGGTTGATAAAACCATCGCGGGCCGATAATGCTAAGTTTGGCCGACAGCAGGATATTGAAGAAACTGCATGTGACGTCATCATCATCAGGATAATCGTCATCAGGATATCAGGGCAGCAGGATATTGAAGGAGCTGCATGTGACGTCATCAGGATATCGGGGTGACGTAAGCATCGAAGGAACAGTGCATGAGGTTGTCGTCATCAGGATATATGGGAGGAACCGGATGTTCTATATCCTGTTGATGAACATGATGTTGAACATCATGATGCTGAAGAAAGAGGTTGGCGGTAAGGTGAACAGTGAACGTCAGGAGGATGTTTGCGCTTGCTGAATGTGATGATGATGCCGATAGTCAGATATGATGATGCTGCTGACATGCGAAAGGGCGAAGGCTTGTCTGCAGGAGGATATTGGTCGGCAGAGAAAATATGACGATGCTGACAGTGTTAAGGGAAATATGATGATGATGATGAAGGGTTGAGGACATTCATGCTGTATGTCAAGGTTATAGTGTGGATGCCTCTGCATCATAGTGGTATCAGAGCTCAGAAAAAGGTCTGGGCTGTTGTGTGTTGATTCTGTCACCGAAAGGGCAGAGGTAGAGTTGATTCTGTCACTGAAAGGACAGGGGTAGAGAAGTGAGAGGTTGACAAAATGCCTCCGAAAGGTAGTGGTACTGCAAGGAAATTGCAGGAGATGAAGGAAAAATATGCCAGAGAGATGAGGAAGATGAAGGATCTTGCTGAAGCACTTCAAGCCAGGCTTGTAGCCCTGGAAAAGAACAAAAAGAGGGTAGTGGAAGACAGTGAGTCTGAAGAAGATGAAGATACTGTTGAAGAGTATGAAGAGGTAGCTGAAGATCTGGATGCTGAAGACCAGAGATTTGTAAAACTGTTAAAGGCAGTGCAGAGTGATAAACCTAAGGTAAAGGTTGATGTTTCCAAGTATAATGGAAGTTTTAATGAAGATGAGTTACTGGATTGGATTGCTGCACTTGATAATCACTTTGAATGTGAAGATGTTGCTGAGGATTAGAAGGTAAAGATTGCAAAGAGCAAGTTAGGAGGTCATGCTTTGGTATGGTGGGATTATGTACAATCCAAGAGAAGGAAACAAGGAAAGTCAAAGATCACTTCATGGGATAAGATGGTAGCAAGGATCAAAGGTAAATTCTTGCCAAAGGATTATGAAATTCAGATGTTTAAGAAGCTGCAATTTTTAAGGCAGAAGGAAATGGATGTGAAGGCATATACTGAGGAGTTTTATAAGTTGAGTATGAGATCTGGTCATCATGAGAATGAGGTAGAAAAGGTGGCTAGGTACTTGGCTAGTTTGAGATTGAACATACAGGATGAGTTAGTTTTAGCTAACCCTAAGAGTGTGGAGGATTGTTACCAAATGGCAATCAGGATTGAAGAAAAGATGAATAGGGGACAAGAGAAGTCCATGAGAGGAAGAGGCAACAATATGAGGGGAAGAGGATTAGCCCCTACACAAAGGCAAACCAATGAGGGTCAAGAAGACACTGGTAAAGGACAGGGACAGTCTGATTTCAGAGGTGGATGGAAAGGTAATAGAGGCAGATTTGGAAGTGGTAGAGGTTCTACTACATTTTCAGGAAAGTGTTACACCTGTGGTGAGTTTGGTCATCCATTTTTCAAATGTCCAGAAAACAAAGGTTCATCATCCAGAAATGATAGAACGAATGACAAGAGAGTACAACTTGTGCAAGAAGAGAAAGTAGAGCAAAGTGTGCAGAGTTCAAACACTTATCAAGGAGATAGAGTTCCTGATGGTTATGGATATCCTGAGGAGGGAGAAGCATTGATGCTAAGGAGAACTAGTTTGCAGGCATCAAAGGATATGATGCAAAGAAGAGCTCTTTTCAAGACCACATGCAAGAGCAAAGGTAAGGTATGTAAGGTTGTCATTGATACTGGTTCAACAGACAACATGGTATCTCAGGAAATGGTGGATAAACTGAATTTGGAAAGGATTCCACACCATCACCCTTACAAGGCATCTTGGGTGAGTGATAGTCAATCACTTTTTGTCTATGAACAGGCATATGTGGATTTTCAGATTGGAGCATATCAGGATAGAGTTTTGTGTGACATTTTGCCCATGGAATGTTGTCACCTACTATTGGGTAGACCATGGCAATTTGATAGGAGGGTACTGTATGATGGGTATGCTAATACCTACACCATCAAGAAAGATGGGAAGACTATTATGTTGATGCCATTACAGGAAGCAGCTGCAGCACAGGGGGTAGCCAAAATCATTTTAGTGGGAAAGAAGGAATTTATGCAGATGCCCATAGGAGCAGGCATAAAGGCAGTTGAGGACACTGCAGGGAAAGGAGTTGTTAAGGACAACAGGTTGAAGAAAGCTTCAGTTTTGACTGACAGAGGTCAGCAGCAGGTTCAGAAACAGGTTTGCAAACAGCAACCAGTTGAGAGGAATGACAAGGATGTTGTCATAGTTGGGACTATTGTTTGTCCTATAAAGGTTGAAAGAAAGATAGAGTTGAACATTGCAGAAGTTCAAGAGGCAGTTCAGACAAAGGTTCTGGTCAGACAACCTGACGAACACAAGGTATGTGTGAGAAAGGCCTACATTGACAGGCATGAGGATTTACTTGCAAGAAAGCAAGTTACAGTTCAGAAGTCTTGGAGCAGCCAAGAGCCAGCAGAGGACAAAGCTGGAACAGGTCAGAACACTGACATGACAAAGTGTAAAGGTGGAGGACTTCCACAACCTCACTCATGGGACATGAGTTGTTTTCTGTTGGGGAGTATGGTGCAGGAGCACCTACCTGACAGCTGGCCTCCATGAGGCAGTTAGTTTGTTTTAGGTCTTGTTAATGTTTCCAAGAAGGTCTTATAAGACCAATGCATGTAATAAGGTCATGTTGACCATGCTTTACTATTTTTAGCTAGTTTGTTAAGACAACTGTTATGCTGTAGGTCCGGTTGGATCTCCCAGCTGCCTGGAGAGATTTCCCAGCCGCTGGGAATCGAGTGGTAGTACTCGCAGGAGATCCTATTTATACATGAGGATCGGTTGGTTTTAGATATAGTATAGTATTGCATTGAGCAGAGGAGTTAGATTGCAGAGAGAGACTGAATATTATATTTGCATCTTTTGAAATCAATAAGGAGATCCTGTTGTGTCAATTCTCTGTTTGGATTCCATTGTGTGATCGATTTGCTATTTTGGTGGGTTCATGGATTCGCTGATTCATTCCACCGGTTGATTCGTCGAATCGGTGGAATGGCTGTGTACAGTAGTTTAGGGTTTAGGTTGCATTTTGTGTTTGTTTGCATGCAGGTGTGCAGGATCGTCGTCGAAAGGTGTTGAGAACCCTAGCATGGGTATGTGCTAGGTCGTGTTGGTTGTTAGAGTTTGGAAGCTCACCCTGGAAGTGGATCGGGTCACCTGAGGAGGTTCGGCGGATCGAAATTCGCTAAGGTTGGAAAAATCCATCGCAACGGCATCATCAGGATATTTCTGTGTATATCCTGCAGTTACTTCGGGCGTCATCCGAGTAAGTGGAGATGAGCATGATGTAGTCGATTGCATAAAGTGAATGTGCATTGGGGTGATCATCATCAGGTGTTGCTGAGGAGGAGCGTATCGGCATAAGGTAGAAGATCGGGTTGATAAAACCATCGCAGGCCGATAATGCTAAGTTTGGCCGACAGCAAGATATTGAAGAAACTGCATGTGACATCATCGTCATCAGGATAATCGTCATCAGGATATCGGGGCAGCAGGATATTGAAGGAGCTGCATGTGACGTCATCAGGATATCAGGGTGACGTAAGCATCGAAGGAACAGTGCATGAGGTTGTCGTCATCAGGATATATGGGAGGAACTGGATGTTTTATATCCTGCTGATGAACATGATGTTGAACATCATGATGCTGAAGAAAGAGGTTGGCGGTAAGGTGAACAGTGAACGTCAGGAGGATGTTTGCGCTTGCCGAATGTGATGATGATGCCGATAGTCGGATATGATGATGCTGCTGACATGCGAAAGGGCGAAGGCTTGTCTGCAGGAGGATATCGGTCGGCAGAGAAAATATGATGATGCTGACAGTGTTAAGGGAAATATGATGATGATGATGAAGGGTTGCGGACATCCATGCTGTATGTCAAGGTTATAGTGTGGATGCCTCTGCATCAATGATCTTCTCCAACACACCAGATGCAATCTCTATCAGCTCACAGTCTTTCAATGGTCCTTGAAATAGCTCCGGTTCATCTAATTCTATCATTTCCTTGGTCAAGAAATCTTTAATTGCTTCTGCAGTGTCTCTTGCCAGAGACTTCTTTCCTCTTGTAGCCTCAGAGGTGTCAACAGAGACCTTCTCTATTTGTTCTTCTTCTCTTCCCTTTTTCTCCTCTTCTTGACTTGCTTTCTCCTCTTTTCTTGCTTCTCCTTCAGTTCCAGAGTCTGCTGGGGGATCCGGATGAGAGATATTTACTTCTTCATGGACTTCCTCTTCTGGAGCAGAGGGGTCTAGGTCCTTAGTCTTCTCCTCACCTATCTCCTTTGATTCTTCTACAATTTTCTCAGTAGGATCTTCCTTTGATACACTTAGTCCTTCAACATCCATGGCAGAAGGTTCATCACTTCTGTCCTCTATAATGTGAAGATTGAATCTTTTATATGCATTTTGGAGGATGTCTTCAGTCTCTTTTGCCACCTGATCAGTCTCTCTGAGCATAAGCTTGTTCATTCTAGATTTTGTCTAGAACTCATCCTTGCAATCCTTGAAGATCATGTTCATTTGTTTAGGAGGGATGGAATGATAGAGCTGAATAGCTATTTGTTCCCACATCTCCATATCCTTTTCCTTATTATTCTCTTTTCTGAGTTCAAGTATTTTCTCTAAACTCTTGGGGATTAGAGAGATGATTTGAATGAATGCTTTATTATAGATATTCAAGTACTTGATTGTGGCTTCCTCCAATAATATTTTGTCAGTGTCATTATATTCATCATAAAATTTAGTTATGGGCTGCATATTCCCATCTACAGTGGCTACTTTGATGACATCATCAATAGAAGGAGTAGGCTTTTCAACAAATTCTTCTGCTTCTTCTTCTTTGTTCTTACTGGTAGATGATTCCATAGATGTTTTCTTTTTCTTCTTCATTTTCTTAACCTCCTCATCTATCTCTGTCTCTTCATCATCCTTGTGGCTTGTGTATAACCTTGTGGACTTTGTCTTTATTCTCTTATCTCCTTTTCCAGATATCTTCGCTTCCAGTTTTGAAGCTTTTGAGCTCTTAGAGGTGGCAGGTGTAGAGCTCTTTGAGGATCTAGTCTGAGAGGAAGCTTGCACTGGAACACTTCCTTTTTCTGCTTCTTGTCTCTCTTTTTTTGCTCTTTCTACCTTCTCTTTGTTGGCATCAACTGCCTCCTTTGATAAGCCATATTTCTTGGCAATTTCCTCTACTTCCTTCCTAACTTTTCTCTTTATTTTAGGTTGCCTTAGTTCAACATGAATTTTTACACTCAATTCTTGAAAGGTGCCAAACCTTTCTACCTCAGGGTTTTTAGGCTGACTTAGTAGGTGTTGGACATGTAGTTCCAGAATTTTCTCATCCATCTCATAGTCCATTGGCATAATCCAGACTATTCTCAGTTCCACTGCCTCCATTAGGCATTAATCAGTGTCTACCATGAAGCACACTATATCCTTGTATTTTTCAACTAGAGATTGGGGGATTTTCTCTCTAGCCTGCATCATGCCTTGGAAGTTTTTGAAGTAACCCCAGAGTGTAGTGCTTTGTGCATTGGCATCACCAAGTGCATACATATAGTCTCTGATTTGTATGGCCACAGGTCTATCATTTTGCCATATCCAACCACTGGATTCGAGTAGCTCATTTATATAGTAAAAGAATAGACATAGTATCAAGCCACCGTACTTAAATGAATTCTTCTTATCCTTCTTTATTTTCTGTAAGTTCTCTAACAGTTGGTTCAGGAGAAGCTCAGAAAGATCATAGTCAACATTTTTCCTTAGCATTTCATATGCAGTATATATGGTAGTTCCAGATACTGAAATTTCCCTTTTGGAGTGATAGATTTTGTAACCAATTATCATAGAGGCAAATTTGATATCCGGATCTATGATGTCTTCTATTTTCATTGCCCTCTTGTCAAATTTTGATTTGGTAGCCTCACTTACAGTTTGGTTTTTGATTGATTTGAGAGCAAGCAACCCACCAGATGAGTGCAATCCATTTACCACCCTAATGGCATCTTTTGTGATCTTAAATGGCCTCATCAACCACATGAAGTTATCATGCATTCTGCTCAGAACATACTGGACCCATTCATCTTCTGTAAAACAAGAGAAATTGATGCAATGTCTAAACTGCTTATCCCGGATGACCTTGTATTGGGGTTTAAGTTCAAATGATTCATCTATTAGTTCCTTGTGAAAGATATCCATTAGTTTGGATTCTCCAAATTCCTTAATATTTGCATGTATCTAAACCCTAACATCTTCTACATGCAGAACTCCATGCGGAATGCTAGAGAATGCGCCTAGGGGATCAACTTCTAGGGATTTGTAAGGATGGTTCTTGAACTTAGGGCACAACCTATCAATGATCTTAACAACATTTGGAGTAGCCATCTTTCAAAAGATTCAGAGAGAGATATTCTAGAGCGAAAATACCTTTTTATGCTTCTAGGGTTCACGATAAGAGCCATAAAGATCGTTGGTTGAATCAAATTATGCGGTTGATCCTTGAGAGGGTTGAAGCAATCTTGTTGCAAAGCTCCTTCTTTCTTCTTCTCGAATGCAAATGTGCAAATGATGAAAAAAAGAACCTTTTTATTTCAGTGCAAACCCTAATTCCATATTGCAATAAATGCACAACTTAAGTCACTCCGGTTGCCTTGTTCTCCTTGTTCTGAGAGAGATCTTTCCAGATCACTGAGATGCACTTAGAATGATAAATTACAATGTATCTCCCTTCCTTGAATCATCCTATTTATCTGCAGATCAAGGTATTTCAATTTTGAATCATACTGGATCTAACTGTGAAAATCCTGCTTTTACCGGATGACTATCAAACTGGATCAATCTTGAATGATTAACCTCTTCAAACTCCTTGCAGATCTTTCATATTTTTACCAAGGGTTATTTGGATGATTCTCTAAGAAGCCTTTAATCCGCAGCTTCCATGTGCCAATTTCAGGCCCCAATTGACTGGTTGGGGGAAATTGTTTTTCTTTTGTGACTCCCCCTGAGCCAGAGCTCATCTATTTAGTTTCTGAAAGGAATATTAGCACCAGATTCTAGTGTGGATCCATCCCCAACATTTTATGTACTTCTCTTCACCCAAATCTTATTCATCTCCCTTTAAACTTCATCCGCATTCACTTTTCCTTTTCCTTTGTCTTGATTTTGATTATGATGAACCAGACCCCTTTTATCCTGATTCTTGCTTCTACAGAATTTGGCAATATGACCGGATCTATTGCAATTGTAGAAAACAACATTTCTTTGCAGATTTGATTGATATCCTCTTGATCTACATTAATTAGCCATATGTCCCATTCTATTGCATGCAAAGCATCTACCATTGAATGAATTGTTTATTTGCATATTTCTACATTCATGAGATTTGTGACCATACCTTTTGTAGTTAAAGCACTATCCGGAGGAGGATGAATTAGTCTGATTCATTCTTCTTCTGCACTAATTTTCTTTATGACCGAAGTTATTGCAATTGTAGAAATATCCATTAAAGGATGGATATCTTTGAGCATTTGGTTGCTTTATCGGAGGTCTTCTAGGTCTGTTCCTTGGATTTCCTGATTCAGAGTTCTTCTAATTGGATTCAGAGCTTTCACCTTTCTCATACCCCAAGCCATGCTTGTCATCTACCCTCTTTTGGTTTTCAAGAAGAACTTCAAGTTGAGCAGAGCTTATCTTGAATTTCTCTTTGTATTCATTTGTAGTTTGAAGATCCCTTTTAAGAGTATCTATCTGATTCTTAAGTTTTTCTTCATTATCTCTAGCTTCTTCAAGATCAGATTCTAGATGCTTGATTATTCTATCCATTTTGTGGCAGTCTTCTGACTTCTCCTTGAGAGATTGTTTTAGATTATCTTCAACTTTTCTTTTCTCTTCAATTTCTTGGGTGAATTTCATAATTTCTGATTCCATTTCATGTCTTACCATAATGACCTCTTTTGATAGCTTTTCACATAACTTCTTTTTCTCATTCAGATCTTCATTAGTATCATTGGCTTCACTTTGACTTGCTAATTGTTGAAGTAGTTCCTTTCTTTTCTTCATTGAGATACTTAGTTTTCTTTGAGTTCATTTATGAAATCATCAGCTTGTTTGAGTCTTTCCCTCAGGTTATTGACTTCAGAGTGAGATCGCTCAGGATCATCTAGGGCAGACTGAAGTTGTTCCCTCATACCATACATATCCATTGAGATTCCCAAATCTTCCTTAAGCTGTTAGGCTCTGTCTAGAGGAACTTGCTCTGATACCAAGTGTTGGAAACAAGGCAGATAACTGAGAGGGTAGGGTGAATTAGTTATCTTAAACTTTTTAACTTTCTTTTCTTCTTTAGCAATAGTCTAGTATCAAAACATATAAGCATAAAAGAACATGAAAGAAGAAATGAAATCAACACACATAACACAAGGATTTTTACGTGGAAAACCCTATTAAGGGAAAAACCACAGGGTGACTAACCCAAGATTGTATTCTCTGTTAAAAGAATAGAAGTACAAAATGGCACTTGCCAATTGGGGCTCACTGCCCGAGCACACTGCTCACAAGAGACTCACTACCTACAAGAGACTTACTATCTACAAGGTATAAAGAAAGTAACTAGGTGTTTGAATTGATCAGAGGCATCCACATATGCTGAGGTTCAATTCCAGTTAGACTCAATATACTGATTTGTTGCACTTCATTCTTCCTCTGCTTGGTGCTGCTGTTTTGTCACATACCAGATTTGTATATCTGCTTCCACATTGCTCTATACTTTTCTTCACACACTTTATCACACATCATGCACACCTTCACATCAAAATCCATCTGGTATATATATCCGCACCAAGGATTTCAACATTTTTCTAGTCGGCATCTGAAATACTCAAGATTTTCCCAAACTCTGGTTTGTTAGCTGAATCTGTGCTTATTAAGTGATGCATATCAAAGAGATAGTTATAGAAGACATTAATCATGTCTGGCAACCATGAATGATCTCTCAAGAATCTTGATCACCATCAATTCCTCATCCGGATTAAGGTCTGATGCTCTGCTGGTTAGTTCTTCCTCAGTCTACTTTGCCAAACAGGAACCCAACACTTAGGTGCTCATATCTTTTCACTCTTTCATCACCAGAGGCTCAATCTCTGGAATGTAGTAGTCATGGTACTCCTCTTGACTTCCCCAAGTCTGTACTTTGCTAAGATACTTCCTCTGAGAGATCCGGACCTGATTGTCAGACCTTGTTGCATGCTTTGTTCTTGCTCACCGGACCAAAATACTCTTCAATCTGACTTCCGGTATAGACATACCATGTACTGCAGATGTGTGGAATGGACTTTCTTGCCATCAATGAAAACACTCATGAAGACACAGTGTCTCTTGCCAATAGCTCCAATGTGCTAGTAGTTGTAGCTAACGCGTCTACTCGATGATTAGATTTCCTTAACATGTGAGTGATATCGAAGGCTTCAAAACCTTCAATCAGGTCCCATACCTGATGTCTGTAACTTAATAATCTTTTATAATTGCAAGTGAATTGCTTCCAAACTTGTTTAATGATTAGCTCCAAATCTCCAAACACATGAAGTATCTTTACCTTCTTCTTCAATGCCAGGAGAAATCTATGGATTAAAGTTTCATACTTCGCAACATTATTAGTGTAGTGAAATTGTAGTCTATATGCTGCTAGGAATGACTTACCTTGTAGACTTACTAAATCAACCTGGACTCTATCTCCCTATTTGGACTTAGATACATCAAATTTTAATATCCATGGATGATCATCTCTCATGTCCTTTTCAAAATATTTCTTTCTTTTGACATTCTTAGGAGGACCATGTTTATTAATAGCATCTAGTTCAGACTGACTAAATTGCTCCTCTTTTGTTCTACTTGGAGCAATGATTTTACCTAAACTTTTATCCAGTTCATTATCTGATTTGATGCAGATATCTTATTGTACTTCTGTATCTGGTTTATCCAATGGAGTCTTGTCACTTGATTGCTAGATGGCATCTATTTTGATCAATTGTTGCATATCTATTTCTTTTTTGACTATGTCTAGATCTTTGTTTAATTCAACATCATCTCAACTTTAGACATCTAGTCCTTCTTTGCTAGAAATTTTTCTCTTGTCATGATTCTTTTGTGGGAATGTACATTAATTCTTGTCAATCATAGTTAAGCATAACACACATATAATTTTAGAATGTGAAGTATGGTGTAGTCTACACCAACTATCCATTAGTATTTCTTTCAGGGGAATTCCCTATTGCCTGCACTTTTGTGCTTCTTTGGAAAGATGAATTTCAAAATCATATAAATGACTTATCTCCTCATCTAATGAGTCATAATCAGATTCAATCAAAATATTAGTACCTGGTGTAATTCAACTTCTAGTATTATCTTGTACTTGGTTGCACATTAATATCTCTTCAACATGAAACTCTGGAGTCATGATATGGTACACTCTTGGTTCTACTTCTATATAGAGTAGTTCATTATTTTGATGGTATTTTGTAATCATATGCTTCATCTTGAGTTCAACTTCTATATAGATTTGATTAGGAATTCCTCTCCATGGCAACCACATGTGGGAGAAATCTGCTGCCATGTATCCATTCAAAGTATTTGACTAGCCTCTGCTTAGTAACATGTCGTATGTATCTGGTATATCAACTACCTATATATCAATGAAATGTTTCACTCTAGGATCATAGGCTAATTGCATGTTGATATGGGTTAACTCACCTATGATATTGACCTCAGACTTATCCAGTTAAGTAACCTTCTTTAAGGACTTAGCAGGAGAGAGGCGTAGAATTTGACAAACTAACAAGGGCATAACATTAGTGGATGCTCTAGAGTCTATTAGACAATTATGCAAGTTTAAACCAAAAATCCTCAAGGTTAAGAGAAATGGAGGGGACTCTATTTTTTCTTTGTAAACTATGATTTGAGCATCAGCAGCATGCACTTGACCTTTATCCTTTGACCTAGGAGGGACATCTTTATTTTGAGGTTCCTTACCTTGAACATTACTAAGAGCACTTTCCTTTGGTGTGGGTTCTTCTGAGGATTTAATAAAGGCTTTCTTGATGACAAGGGTTTTAAGCAATTCAGACAAAGACAAGCTTATTTTCATTTTCTTAATCTCCTTCACTAAATAATTGACTAATTTATTTGATTTGGATAATTCAGACATACCTCTAGTTGTAGCTGAAAATGATCCAGTATGTTGTTGACTTACCCTCAGGAGTAGAGGATTGTTACTCAATGACACATCCAAAGGTGTATTGACATTGTTCAGTGGAATGGAGCTTGTAAAAGGTCCTGACATTCAACTATTGTTGTTCCATAAGTTATAATTGTGACCTCTTTGGAATTGTCAAAATGCATGGATCTCATCTACTTCCTATTCCAATTCATTATCCTCCTCAAAAGGGAAAGTGTAAGCTTCCAATGCTAGAGCTGACTCTTCATACACAAGAGTATAACTCTTATGAACTATGTTCATTCTCTCTTCTAGAAACATGAAGCTCTCAATCATCATAGCTGATTCATATCCAAGAGGAATGATCTCATTTCCTTCTGGAACATTTGATTCTCTTTTAGTGTTATGCACTTCTGCCTAAAAGATACTTGTGGCAATTTTAAATTGTGGACAATACAACTCGACATGTGCACTTGTATTATGTATCTTGCACCAATTATTCAGTGAAACTTTGGCTAATTTGACTCTAGTTGTCTTTTTTGGCTCTATAGGAATAGGATTATCTAAAGGTGACATAACACTTCCATTGTTTGGCCTTGTTTTTCAGACTCTCAAAGGTCTGGGTGCATTATAACCTCTATTTTGTTGATTTTAGCTATTACTCTGAGCGTAGAAGTTTTGATTTCTCAGTTGTGTTACTTTAGTTGTCATTCTTTTTAGTTGAGCTATGATCTCTCTCAAATCTTCCTTTTCTTCTTGGACTTTAGCTACTACATTGTCTTGAGTAGGAGGGAAGAAAGAATTACCATTTCCATTTGGTCAGACCTCAGTAAAAGTAGGTCCAAGATGTAGTACCATTTGATTGTTCCCTTGTGGTTGGAACACACTGATCTATTGCATTGGTAAAGGATTCATCAGAGGAGTATGATTTGTTAGAGCTCCATTAATCTATTGCATTTAATTGGAAACAATAGGATTTCCCATGCTTTGTAGTGGACTATATCCTACTTGCTTCATCTTAGTATTTACCTTCACTACTTCAGCATAAGCACTGGAAAAACTTGCTATGGGGGGATTTGCCCTCCTTATGAACATTGTGGTCAAACAATCTAGCACTGAATAACACACTAGAAAGGCTACGGGTTTGGTGATTTTATAAGGATCCATTAACCTTGAGTAAGCCTTTTGAAATCTATCATTGAATGTTGTTATGAATTCACCTTCAGCTCTCTTAATTTCAGCAAATCGATGATGCATCATTCTTACATCAACAAGAACTCTGAATCTAGCTTGGAAAGCTTGTTCTATTAGTGGCCAGGTTGTTATTGAATTTGTTGTAAGTTACCATACCATCCCTAAGCTTCATCTCTGAGTGTAGATGGGAACAACCAGCATATGACATCCTCATGTTGAATTCTTTCTCTAAAGCAGGCCTCCTTAAATGTTATAAGATGATCTTCAGCATCTTGATGGACATGATACTTAGGACATAGTTTGCCTAGATTCTTTGGCATGTCATGTTATCCAAGAAAGCAGATGGGAGATTCAATGTTAAAGAAGGCCATGCAGACTTGTAATAGGACTACCGAAATAGTAGGGACAAGATTTCTTGGTTGTGCACTAACTGAATGAGTTCTTTGCCTTACATTAGGCAATTCACTCAAGGGACCATTGGATCTGGACCTTGTGGTAGGTCGATGAGCTATCTTAAGAAATTAGGTCAAACTTTTAAGTTTAGGACAGGATCCTTGCACAGTCATGCCCAAATTGTACCATAATGAGGATATTTGACATAAACTATTATGACCAGATCTTCAAGGAATATCAACTCAAGATGCAAAGAGTTGGCCCTCCTTCTAGTGCCATTTCTATTAATGATGATTTTACTCACAATCAGACACAGATAGAAATTCTACACTTGAAGACCTATCTCTCTTGAAATATATGATAAATTCAGAATGAATTTATAATCCCAAGATTTTGTTAGTCAGGTCTTTACTTCACATGTAATCACTTAGGGTTTGTTGTAGGTTTCTTTACTTGGGGACTTACAAATGTTGCATCTAATCTTCTAGATCTAGACAAATTCTTGCAAATATCACTATTATCCTATATGATTTGCACATATCCTGTGTAATTCTTGTCAAATATATCAATTAACAACATAGCTTTGAGTAGACTTTTTTTGTATTTAGCATAACTTTGATCAATTCTTCTAAATTATCCTTAATTAGCTAGATCTTTGATCAACTTCTTCATATTTAATATAACTTTGATTAGTTCTTCTAAATTGGTTCTAATTAACTAAACGTTATTCAATTCTTCTATATTTTCTTAAAGATCTTCTTTAAAGTGTCATATTCATTGATATTATTAGTTATTACCTCAAGATTTGCCATCATTTGCACTTATTTGATACAATTTAGAAAATAAAGAACAAAATATAAGGTTTGAGAGGGAAAAGTCCTAAGAATTTAAGTTTCCAGTAATCTCACACATATATACTGACAAATTCATGAATTGAAGTTAAAATCTAGTTATACTTTACTAGATGTTCCACAACTATGTATAATAAATGTAAATCTTCAAAGAATAATTGATGATAGTAGGAAATGGTTCAAATACACTCCAAGTGACACATCAATTTGATATTTCATTACTAGAAATCAATATGAAAATCACTTATGGTTTACAATGAGGTAGTAATCCATGTCCTTCAATCCATTCATATGCACATAATATACAAATGATCCCATTGAATGTGAGATAAAATCATGAGGTAATCCAAAAAGTTGCAAGTGTAGCTAACTTAATGCTTAGCAAATTTCATCAATTCCATCTCCCTACTTACAATGATTCAGATGCCTTTTATAAGAAAGGGTGTTGAACACACCAAGAAACTGAGAGGGGGGGTGAATCAGTATCTAAACAATCTTCAATTTTAACAACTTCAACTTATCTAGAGTAGTTTTAAAACTTAAGCATAACAACATTAACATGAACATGAAAGATTAATGCAACGCACATCAACACATAACACCAAATATATGTGGAAAACCCTAGAAGGAAAAAACCACGGTGAGGATTAACTCACAATGTATGAAGCTCAAATAATAATTTTGTTTTAGGGTTACAACTCAAGGAACTTCTACCCCCTGAAGTACTTTGCTTTAGGGTAACTCCTAAGGAAGCTTCTACTCCCTGAAGACTTTGTTTTAGGGTCACTTCCAAGGAAGCTACTACTCCTTGAATTGAGAACACACAAAAAATATAGTATGACAGTCCTACTACTATCTGAAAACTGACATTGGAACTCACACTTTTTGATGATTTCACTTCTACCTCTTCACTCTTTCTTTTGATGATTTGATCAGCTAGGCACACTCTATACTTGATCACTATCACAAAAATGTCTTCAAGATGAATCTAGACAACATCAACAACTTCTTCTCTTTATCCTTCAGTCACACATTAATAAGGCATTTGTTTTGCTTCTTATTTGCTTGCAAACTATTCAATCAACTTGCAATCACACACCTCCTCACTCAATTTGATTCATTATTTATAAATTGTATTACATTGATTACATTGCTTGTTGGCTAAATACAACATGAAAAATACATTTACAAGTCAGCCCGATAACACATAATATGAAACACGTAGAAGATAAGTCCTAATTGAAACCACATGTTACACAAGTAGAAGATTCATGCCTTCAAGATCCCAACACCTGCTTAACCAGGTCCAAAACATCCTTCACAGCTTCAAACACCAAGGAATTACATCCACAAACTCCGCTCATTTGGAAATAGGACAGATTTAAGAAAAACACATGAAGACTTGAAGTATAATGGCCACATCAACTTGAAAACCTTGTGTGGTACTAGAAAAAAGAAAGATCCTCATGAAACTTTTCCAGATGAGTCCACATGACTCATACAACTTCCCCAAACACTTCTTTTCCATCGCACATCAAATAATTATGCCGTACAACTTCAATCATTACCTTTGAGAACACTCTGTCTCATGAAACACATTGCAACATGATGTCATTTGAAAAATGGAGCTACAGACCACCAAGAACCTTGAACTGCAAGGAAGCATGTAATACACATCCATAAACATGTCCTCAAAACTGTAAGGGAAATCATTCATTTCTAGAGGAATGCAAAGCATTCCAATAGGCCTTCAACACTAGTTTATTCTGTTAGAACACATGCCAATACTCTATCATGCATGACTTTTACATCAGAAAGACAAATGATCTAAAAACTTAGAATTATCACCTTCACTACATCCTAAACATAGTTCCAAAATTGCATGGTCATATCTACAAATGTGGAGGAATGCAGAGAATTCCATTGTCCTACACAGAACATCTTCACAGAGACAACACTGTCTTCAGTCAGTCAATAGCAAAACACTCTTCTGGTAATGCAATCATCATGGAACTTGGAACATACATACTTTAGGCCATTAGTAGCATCAACAATGCATATGATCATCTTCATGCTTCTAATTCCAATATTAATATGAACCATATCTTCTCCCTTCTCTTGTTGGACGGGACATGACATTCAACCATGAATTGTATCTTCTTCTCTTGTTGGATGGGATATGACATCCAACCATGAATTGTATCTTCTTCTCTTGTTGGATTGGACATGACATCCAACAATGAACCATATCTTCTTCTTTTGTTGGATGGGACATGACATCCAACCATGAACACCATCACATGACTATGATAGTGTCAATATCAATGACAACATAGTGATAGTTTTGACATCAACAACAACCCTAGGAACCACATGTGTAACAATCTCCCCCTTTGGCATTGATGGCAACACATCTCTGCTTCTCTCCCCCTTTGACATCAAGGACAAAGGGTAACCACTATCTACTCATTAGAGATCATATACTTGCACATTCTTTCTTAGGGCATAACTTCTTCTTGCAGCAAACAAACTACCCCTTACATCAGCAACCACTACCTGTTCCCCCTGAGAGGTAGCCACCATCAGTCCAAGAACAAGATATAACATGAACTCCCCCTAATCTGATGCACCACTATGCATCTAGCAAGAAGGAGGGGCAATTACCCCTAACCTTTGTCGGAGCTCCTTAATTTGCAAGTGCCTTTGTGAAAATATCTGCTATTTGATCCTTTGTTGGAACATATTCCAACTTCACTTCCTTATCTACAACCTTCTCTCTCAAAAAATGATACTTGATTGCTATATGCTTGGATAGCACTTGCATTGCCACACAAGATAGGAATAGGCTCATCATACAATACCTTGATATCCTTCAGGGTTTGCTTCATCCACAACACTTGTGTATAGTAGGATGTTGCTACAATGTACTCTACCATTGCAGTAGATAGGGACACTGAATCTTGCTTCTTACTCTACCATGAAACTAATCTACTTCCTAAATAGAAAGCACCAGCACGTGTACTTCTTCTATCATCAACACAACCAACCCAGCTAGCATCAGTGTAAGCACTTAAATCAAAGTCATTACCTCTTAGATACCATAGGCCATAGTCTAGAGTTCCTTTCAAGTATCTAAATATCCTTTTCACTACCTTCTCATGTGTTTTCTTTGGATTGGCTTGATATCTGGCAACCAAACATACTGTATGCATAATATGAGGTCTAGAAGCAGTCAAGTATAGTAGTGCTCCAATCATAGATCTATAGGTAGTCTAATCCACATCCAGAGACTCATCATCTTTTCTCAAGTGACATCCAGTGACCATGGGAGTAATCACTAGCTTTGAATCCTCCATACCAAACTTCTTCAACAACTCTTTGGCATACTTATCATGAGAAATAAAGATACCACCATCTAGCTGAGAAATTTAAAGTCTAAGGAAGAAAGACATTTCAACAATCATAGACATCTCAAACCCTTTTTGCATCTCCTCTACAAATCTCTTACACATATCATCATCTCCACCAAAAATGATGTCATCAAAAATACTACAACTATCAATATCATGTCTCCTTCTTCCTTCATGTAAAGATTACTATATGTAGTACCTTTCTTAAAGCCCTGCTGAAGTAAGTACTTGTCTAATCTAGCATACCAAGCTCTAGGTGCTTGCTTAAGACCATACAAAGCCTTCTTGATTTTGTACACCATGTCTAAATCTTCTGATATCTGGAAACCATCTGGTTGTTCAATATAAACCTCTTCCTCTAGCTCACCATTCAGAAATGTTGACTTAACATCCATCTCATATGCCTTGAAGTTCTTATGAGCAACAAGAGCAAGGAACATTCTAATTGCCTCCATCCTTGCCACTAGAGGAAAAGTCTCCTCAAAATCAATACCTTTAACTTGTGTCTATCCTTTGCATACCAGTCTTGCCTTGTTCCTTACAACTTCACCTTCTTCATTTATAATGCATGGAAAGATATCAGATTCAAAGTCCTCTGAATCATGTGTGAATTTGATACAATTCTTCATCTACCTTGATATTTGTTCTTTCAATCATCTTTCCCAACCTCTTGTTGTAGAATCCATAAGCCTTGCTTCTAGTTGAGTAGCCAAGAAATATTCCTTCATCACTTCTTGAATTAAACTTTCCTAGGTCTTCTTCATCTCTTCTGATATATCATTTTCTACCAAAGATCCTAAAGTATCTGTCTGTGGGAGATCTTCCATACTATATCTCATAAGGAGTCTTAGTGTTGTTGACCCTCAATTACACTCTGTTAATTAGATAGATAGTAGTAGTATGAACTACATTCTTCCAGTACATATCAGGCATATTTGCATCTTTCAACATTGCCCTAGACATCTCTTGTATAGTCCTATTCTTTCTTTCCACTATCCCATTTTGTTGAGGGGTCCTAGGAGCTAACAGATGTCTCCTAATACCATTATCTTCACAAAACTTCTCAAATTCATTTGAAGTCAACTCACCTTCCCTATTAGACCTCAAACATTTAATCTTGGCATCTACTTCATTCTCAACCATAGCTTTGAACACTTTAAATTTATCAAGGGCATCTAATTTTTCTCTTAAGAAAGTAACCCAAGTCATTCTAGAATAATCATCAATAAACAACATGAAATACCTCTCACCTTGTTGACTCTTTACTCTAGCAGGGCCACATAGATAAGTGTGAATCAGCTCCAATGGCTTTGAATAAGAGTACTCCTTGCTTTTGAAGTTTGTATTTGTTGGCTTTCCCATTTGACATTCCTTGCATACTACATTTGTAGGCTTGGTTATCTTGGGCATATCTCTCATTGCATGAGTAGAACTGATCTTTAACATATTGTCCAAATTGTTGTCTCATTCTCTTGTGCCACAACCAACACTCATTAGATTGAGCCAAGAAACATGTTCTTCCATTTACCTCCTTTAGATGATAGATGTCACCATATTTCTTGATACCTTTTGCAACTAGTTTTTCAGACCCTACCTTCCTGATTTCACATCCATTGGCATGAAAGATGAGATCATACCCCTTGCTGCACATCTAACTAATAGTAAGAAGATTGTTTTTTAGTCCTTTGACATAGAGGACATCCTCAGTCCTATTCTTCCCATCAATAGATATAGCACCTTTATCATAGATCTGTGCTAACTCATCACCTCCAAACTGGACAGCACCACCGTTCCACTTCTCAAGATTGATAAACTTCTCCTTATCACCAGTCATATGATTTGAGCATCCACTATCAATTACCCAAGCCTTGGATTCTTCTTTTGCATGAAAGGCAGTCCATACACTAGTACAGAAACAACAACATGTGATTAAAAAAACTACTAAAAACTACTTATAAATGACTAAACTTGGTCACGTGACCATCAGTAGTTTATTGCCAGTCATTTATAACATGACGAAATTTATGACTAAACCAATTTTAGTCATTTATTTGGTCATTTTGATTGATCGATTTGGTAGTATGTTTAGTCATTGATTTAGTCATATATTTAGTCATATTATTCACTGAGCTTGGTCACGTGACCATTAGTAGTTTATTGCTAGTCATTTATTTGGTTGTTTTGATTGATCAATTTGGTAGTATATTTTGTCATTGATTTAGTCATTTATTCACTGATTTCTGTCAATTGGTAGTATATTTATTCACTGATTTCTGTCAATTGGTAGTATATTTATTCACTGATTTTTGTCAACTGGTAGTATATTTAGTCATATATTTTTAATCATTTATTCATTGATTTATGTCTATTGGTAGTTTATTTAATTGTTTTTGTTCATTGATTTCTGCCTAAAAGTGTTGGAAATGAGACAATGCTTTTGAGGTTTAAATATAAAACATAGAAAAACATAAACATTCATTTGCACATAATGAAATAGCTATTAAGAAGGCAAAATATTGAAATTTAATTGAGAAAAGGTGTTCTTACAGTGGATACAAGACATAAATATGTGTCTTTGCTTTGAAAAATGTGTTACAAAGTGTGTTTCTCGGTGCTATGACTAAGAAAACTGAGTTACAATGCTCTATTTTTTGCATATACAGCTCCAAAACATGAAAGAACTACTTGAAAAATGAAGCCTAAGGGTCCTATGAAAGACTCCTCTGTAGACTTCACACCATGAATAATCAGTATGGATTGAGAACTATGTTCTGTATATACCTTGATTGATAAGCTTTATTGAACATGATAGTGGACAAATCCAAACTAATCACAAACATTTATTAATGGACGAGCATTTGGAAGTCTTGCTTCCATAAGAAAGTTCTTTGTCCTTTCAACATCATAGAAGTTTGACTGTCTGGTTACACGTTCCACCTCCTTGATTTATCTAGTTTTGGCTGCTACTTCAATGTATTTGAAGTGAATGTTGGGATCCTCACTACCAATGACATTGAAAATATAGTTTATCATATAAGTACAAGGTTCCCAAGCTACTACAAAATTACCTCCTCAAATAGATCAATGAATATCAATGACAAAATGATACAAGTGACAATCCAAAGTCAAATCACCTAGAGCTCAAATATGCTTATAACATACAAGTAATCTGTGCTTACTATTCCAAGATTACAAGGGTATAACATGTGGAATGGCTAACAATACCTCCATTAGAGCAGTTGGAGTTGACTATTCTTATATCGCGTAAAGAGTCAAATATCTATCAAATAGCTTGGCAAATGAAGGCAGTAGGGTATTTTGCAGTCCATGTTGAACTTGACAACAATGCCATTTATTATGCTAATTGAAAGAATTCAACAAGAATGAAACTAAAACAAATGACAAAATTCCTCTATCCTTCATGCTTTGATGGATGTCCATACCTTATTCCAAAGCTCCTATTTTGGCACAGGCAGGGAGTATGCTGGCAAAGGTTATTGAATTTGGCTTTACACATGCTAATTGCATTTTCTTGAAAGTTTATAAAGCCTTTTCAACAAATCAATTTTGTGCATATCCCACAACCATTGCATTCCATGAGATGACATCTCTTTGAGCCATTCTGCCAAACAGTTCACATGCCTTATCAATGCTTCCACATTTTGCATACATGTCTCCCAGGGCAGTTGTGTAGAAGACCACCGCAACACCGCAAAGTGGTTTTTGGGCCGTTGCAGTGATGCGAGGAATTCCCCACATCACCGTGAAGGCCCAAAAACCACCTTGTGGTGTTGCGATGGTTTTCGTTACTTCCAGAATAGCAACTTCTATTTCTTGTAGGACCCTCCAGCCCATGTAAAACAATCTCCTCCTCTGGCTAGCCCATCTCCTTCATTGGATTGTTCTTTCTTTCTTGTCCTAGAAGGCAATGATTGGTTAGGTCCCGAAGGAGTGACTAGAAGAGGATGTTTGGATGGAAGTAACGAGTTGACATCCCTAAATAGTCAGAATGAAGGAAGGTGCTCGAGTCACCGTAACACCACAAGATGGTTGTTGGGCCTTTGTGGTGATGTGAGGAGTTTTCCCACATCACCGTGAAGGCCCAACAACCACCTTAAAGTGTTGCAGTGTTGTTGACTTACAATTTGAGAAACTTTAGTAGCACTATTTGCTTGATTTTGGCCATCTAGAGCAGTTCATTACTAACAACGAGTTGGCAAAACAGGCTGATAAATGCATCATGCTCTCAAAAGAATAATTCATATCTAGTATAAAATTTAGAATAAAGGTAACATGGTTAAACTAACTAGTGTTACTCACCCCCATCATAGTCGGCTCGGCACTAGTACTAACATTGGCAGGAGATAGATTTCCAATCCCAATAGAATTAAGCACCATAGCAAGAATCTTCAAACAAATTTTTCAATTGTCTTAGCAATGCTACTATTTAGAAAATGTGGTGTTCTAAAAAAATTCAAATGCAAGGCAAGTATGTCATAATAGTAAAATCCAACATGTAAATGTATACCCTATTAATATTTTGAAAACCGCCTTCACCTTGGTCTTGAAGATTGAAAGTCCCAAACACTACATTATGAGCAACTTGTCCATCCCTGTTATGACCTGTACCTGCTGTAGGATCAGTACCTATAAAAGGTTTTGAATGTTCAGTGTCTAATATTGTAGTTGCTACCTAATACTTACCAATCAATTATAGATAACAATTACATATAATTGTGAAGAAAACTATCAATGTCACTTCTGGAATCAAGTAACTATAACAATTCCACCATATTGGCTTCTTTATACTACAGGTGATAGCAAGCATATTCATATACAAGCAGAAAGGTCACACTATGAGCATTAGCAAACAAAATTAAAACAAAGTCTATTTGAAATAATAGATATTTTAAATATAATTTCCCTCCGTATATAATTGTTCTATCTCTCTTTTCATTTTGCACAAAAGTTCAAAACCCATATTTTATAAAAATACTTTCATAGTTGCTTAGTGTGTTTTATGCAAACAATAAAACACAATGTGGTAGTTGCTCAGTGTCATTACATATTGTTTGCATAAACTAGGTTTGCATAGGCTCTTTAGGATTTGACAAAGCTCTTTAGGGTTTCATATAAGGTCTTTACCATTGAGAGTTTCCTAGGGTTTATGGAAGTGCTACAAACTGTTATTTAGACCCTTTAACGGTTTTCACTTTTCATAAGGTTTCTAGGGTTTCTACAGACCCTTCACAAGGTTATCTAGACTCTACATAGAATATACATACCTTTCAAAGTTTGACAAACCTTGCAAATACTTATACACACCTTAGGAATGCATGACAGGGTTTAAAAATGCTTCACTGACCATTAGAATATTTCACAAACCTTTAGGAAGCTTCTTAGAGTTTCTAAATGGTTTGACAGGGTCTAAAAGAGTATGTAGACCTATAGAAAGTTTGACAAGACTTTCTAGGGCTATACAAACTTCTTTATACTCTTCCCTTGATTTATAAATCTTTGTACACACTGTGCACCCTAGGATAGACTTTCTCAATGATTTCATGGGCATGTAGAAGGTTTGACAAAGACTCTAATGATTGGACAAACTCCTTAGGATTGTCATAGAGATCTTAGGATTCAATAGACCTTTCTCATGGTTTGATATGGTCTTCTAGGGTCAATAAAGAACTTGAAATGACTGTCCAAGCTTTTAACCTCTTTGATAGACCTTCTTTGGGATATACTGACCCCTAAAATGACTATACAGGCTTCAAAGTTCTTGTACAGACCTTCTACTATTTGATAGAGCTTATAAATGACTATATAGGCCTAAATGTGCCTCTTGATGACTTTCTATACCTTGAGTTAGACAGAGCCAATCCCCCTACCCCCATTTTTGTTCTACTTGGAAAACTAGTGGACCATCTGTCTCCATCCTTAGTAAGTTTTTCCATACAGGTTCTAGGGCTCACAAGATCATCTCTAGTAATGTTGGTGGCTCTTTTAACAAGGTCCTTGCTCCTATGGTACACATGATTCTTTAGCACTTATTAGTCAATACAAGATTAAAGGATGTTAGGTTCACATGTGCTTCTTACACTTTAGTTCTAGCATGATGTAATAGTTTTGAATGCCATTCAATAGTGCAAAGTAGATTCAACCTTGTTGGAAGATTCTCCAAGTGAGTACCAAATGATTTGGCTATTTTTGAAGCAAAGGCAATCATGGATTTATCAAAAACTATTTATTCTGATTGGGAGAAAAATCTAATTAAAGTTTCTGCCAGTTATCAAATCTCATATCGAGATAAGGGTTTAGATTTGACAAAAAAAAGCAATGATAAGAGATTAATCCTAGAATTAATGCCCATAACATTGCCCTTGTTAAAAGAAGTTAAAAATATTTGTAGTAACTATAAAGATGATGGCTTGGATGAATCCCTACCTAGTGCATCAAAATCTTCCACAATTATAGCATCACATCAAATGTGTTGGTGCTTGAAGTAGGTTAAACATCCATATTTTGGACCATCATGTGTGTTGGTTATTCCCTGTTCATTAATGGCCTTAGATCATTGGTCTACTAAAGTGAAGCTACAAGCAATAACTACCTTTGTACATTTAACAAAGAATCTAAATTTAACCAAGCTTGGATGACACAATGATGCAATTCTTGATGCATCTTGTCAGAACATAGCTGGCAATGAACGATTTTGGAAATCTATAATGGAAATGGCTATGACACTTGTAATTTGCATTGAGGGAAAGAATAGTCATGCATATTGGTATAAAGAAATCTTGGGTGCAATGCTTGGGGAGATAGAGAACCATAGTAAAGATAAGGAATGCCACATTATATGGCTCCAGTATATTGAACCAATTTTTGAGGCCATGGGACTTGTTATTATAGCTTTTTTAAGCACTTATTTCCTCTTCTTTTTCATTGGTTGCATGCAAAATATGATACCACAATGATACTATTTCTTAAAAGGGTTCTTACCATTACTAACTTGACATGGATTCGAAAGACACCTTATGTAGAAAGGCTGGTAGAGGAATTGGTACTCACACACAAGGCATCATGGACAAGAAAATCTAGTTCTGATATCCATGACTTAGTTGTTCAAATCTTGGGACTACTTAAATTGTGTAAAGGTTTGCAATTTGAAGAGGCTTAGAGAAAGTGCAAGGATTCAACTTTTAACTCATAACTGATTTTCCAGAATATGAGCGCACACTTCTAACAAAAAGGTTGTTGTAATTAAGGGGTTTTATATTATTGGAAGTTTCAGATTTGTTAGTGTATAATAGATGGAATTTAAGTGGCATAACTTGTAGGAGCCTCTGGACCTTATGAAGATAATGCCAATATGCAACACACACTTTTTCCAGAATCATGGGTTTAATTATATACAGACACCTATTATCACAACTAGCGATTGTAAGGGTGCTGGGGAAATGTTTCAAGCGACAAATTGAATTCTTAGTTGGCAGAAAAAGTGGGAGCTCAAATACAGATCTTCTAGGTGATGCTTTGGGAATCATACAACATCATGATGCAGTTTCTGGCAAGGTAAAACCCAAACCAACCACTTAGAAAGATTGCCTAGGCCCAGTACACATAAGTGAAAAAATGACATCCATTATCAAGACACATGGTAACATAAAATCCTGCATTAAATGTCTAGAAAAGAAAAGATTTTCTAAAACATGGGAATAAGAAGCAACAAAAAATTTCCAAATCTTACATTATCTTCATTTCTGCAATTCCTGCTAAATTCAAAGTATCAACCCTAGCAAGGTATCTAGCATTAAGTGAATACTCCTTTGTAGCTGATAATGGAGGGCCCCAAGATCACCTAGCCCAAGCAATTTTGCACAACTCCAACTAGCTTGTGCCTGTGCAACCTTCTCCCACTGCTCTTTACGTCTTTGATTAGGATCTTTGGTTAGAGACATAAAGGATGGATCAAGCAATGAATCAACATAAGAAATTTTCCTGCAAAAACATAAATCCCTCCTTTAGTAAACTTACATAAACAATGTTATGATTCTTGAAATTTACATAAACAATATGCATATTTTGTCTTGTTTTGAAATTTTTGTCTAAGCAAAAATGGTACATGAACAACTGAGTTTGTATATGTGTAGATGGTACAACATAGACATTTCTAGGTCTGCAGTAACTCTGCATTGTATTCATAAATATTGTAATCAAATCTAGTTTGTTTGATGAAATTAATTATATGCAAATCATTGTATTCCAGTTAGGTGTTGTGTAATCTTATAAACTGAGATTGTTATGCTCCAAATTGATTACTGCTCAAGTGTTGTAGTTGTGTATATTTTGATTATCAAACAAAATACATATACATCTATATAAGGGATATTACATTCTACCTATTCCTATTATTGTATGAGTCTCAACACTATTGTTCTTTTTATGGAAAAGAATTGTTAGTTGCAATACACTGAGAGTCTTAGTGCTCACTGTTTCAGAAATCACTTGATAGGTTTATCCTTGCTACAACTACATTTTTTCCTTTGGTTACTTATCCCCTTGGTATTAGGAATGCTACTAATTATTTACAACAATTCCTTCTAAAATGATTTCCTCTGCAATAAGAGCATTACAAAGGGATATTAACCTTAACTTTTTTGATCCCTTTGCCTGGGAGAGAACTTTTCTAAGGGGGTGAAGAGGAACTTTGTGCAAATGAAGTTTCTCTATTATTTTGCAACTTTCAGAAGACTATAATGTGTATGAGCTGATTCAATTTAATTTATTTCAAAAATAGAACATTTTTTTACTCATTTTAAATGGGTCCATGCCTCAATATATCCAAAATGGACCTCACTATTTAAAAAAGAAATAGCATGCCAAATGGAAATATATAGAACAAAATAGTGCTCTTCTGAAGATAGATCAAATTTGATATGTAATACCAATCATCCAACAAATGCTTAATTTAATTTTTTTAAAAGAAAGATAATAATCAATCAAACTCTTGAAGTTTCATCACTTGAGCAGATGATATGGCAAGAAACAAAGAATCTCCATGTCTCTAGTGGCTTCCCCAAAAATGAAATCTATTTTTGGACTTGGTAGAGTTGTAAGCACACTATATGACATATTCACAACAAAAACTCTTTAAAAAAATAGTAAAACAAGTTGAACAGAATTTGAGATGAGAAATTTGGGCAACAGTAGAAAGCATGAAACATGCAAAATCACTACTTAGTACTTAAAGGATATTTGACTACCTGTGCAAGTCTAGCTAGAAGATACAAAGCCAAGGTATGCCTCCTACTAGGATTATCTAAAGATAACACTGATAATGCCACCACAGATCCTGCCAAAAATCTATTCCACATTATGCTTGGTTAGTGATGATACAAAAGCATTAATAAATTGCATAAATGACATCAAAATTTGCAATTTAGTTCCCAGAGTGGAAGTCTAGCCTTTAAAATTAAACAATATTAGGTAAATCCAGAGCATAATACCAAACATAGAATCCTCTATAATAGTCACTTGATAGCTTAAAAGAGATAAAAACTGTGACCTGAAGAAGCTATATTTCTTCCTAGCCAAAGTCATTATGCCCATTGTGTTATCAGGATTTGACTACACAAATAAACCAAGATATGCCAGATCCAATTTTTATTTCCCTAAATCAATTTATAATAGAGCCCAAATGATGAACCAAAAATATAAATAGATGGGGTAATAAAAATAACCAAACTTGGGTTTTTACCCCACATATAAGATTGATTGTATCTGTCTGCACCTAAAATTTAGAGGGGTTGTAATCCCCATTTCTCATCCACTCTGAATTGTCTATGCATATCATAGTAGCCTAACAGAACACACATGATATATATTACTTAATAGATTTGAATTAAACTACCTAGGGCAAGGATTGAATGGTTTAATATCAAAATGAAATTGTGAGAATGATGTATACCTCAAGAACCATGGTGCAGAATGAATTCAATTAGCAATGGAGATTCTTCCAGTCCCATGGCCAATGATCCAACATCTATTGATTCCATCCTAGCCTCATCCTGAACCAACCTACATATGACTCACCGAGCGTCTGATTTGACAGGGTGGGGAGGAAGGGGCCAAATATTCATGAGTCTAAATCCGAATGGCCATCTATTCTTCCAGCCAATCCAATATGAAAATACCTTCCTTCCACCATTGATCTCCCACGCCTTTCTCTATTGAAAAAAATTGAATGGCCATCTATTTTTAGCTTTTCATCTATACTTTCTAGCCTCCACAAACTAAACCTATTTTTAAGTAATTAGTCATTTTTATTTGTGTGACTAATTATTTAGTTGTGTTTTTTACTTGACGATCAAATTAGTCATTTATTTAGTCATTTATAGCTGTGTTGCAAAAAATTAGTAGAATGATTAAAAGTTTTAGTCATGTAGTCATTTATTTGTCAAAATTCTATTAGTGGTACCACCATTGATCTTTCATTGTTTTGATTTGTTTGCAAGGTATCAGTCTTCTCACATGTTCTAGCATCATCCTTTTTTACCAACACTCAGGGCCATGAAAAGTGTTTCATCATTTGAATCATCATGATCTTCATCTTTTGAAGAATAATTGCTTTCTATGGAATACAAACTTCTCTTGAACTTGTCTCTTTTGTTACTACCCCTTGATTCTTTGAAAGGACCTTTAGAAGCAAAATGGCCAACCTTTCCACAATTGAAACATTTGAAGGGTAACTTACCTTTATATTTTCTAGTTCCTTTCTTCAGTTTTCACACAAAATTTGCTTCAACTTCAACAAAGCTTTCATCTTCATCAGAAAATTCTTCTTTTGTCTTCATACTATTTTTGAAAGTAGCTTCTTTGTTTGGAGCATCACTGCCAAACTCTCTCATTTCAAATGTAGTTAGGGAACCAAATAATTTATCTACAGTGTAAGTATCCAACTCTACATTCTCCTCAATGGCAGATACCTTATGACTGTAAGACTTAGGAAGAGATCTCAAAACCTTTTTCACAACCTCATCTTCTTTCACTTCTCCACCAAGATGTTTAATGCCATTGACCACTTCAATCACCTTGAACATGTATCTAGCAATGTCTTCATCCTCTGAAATTTTTAGGTTCTCAAATTCTCTCTTGAAGATCTGCATCTTGGCTTACTTTAAACTTTATTGTCTCCTTCATAAATGGTTTTAAGTTTATCCCAAACTTCTTGAGTAGAATTGCAATTCATTACCTTTGAAAGTTCTGAATCAGCTAGCCCACTCATGATAGCAAACTTTTCCTTGGCATTGTTATCATACTTCTTAACTTCATCTGCATTTGTAGGAATAGTAGCAAGTATAGTGTAACCTGACTTGACATATTCCCAAACACCACATCCTAGAGAATTGATATAAGCTTCCATCCTTAGCTTCCAAAAAGCATAATTTGTCCCATCAAACATAGGTATCTTACTAGATCCATTTTGTGTCATCCCAAATCTTCCTCATGTGGTTAATCTTCCCTGAAAGGAACTTGGCTCTGATACTAAATGTTAAACACACCAAGATACTATGAGTGGGGGGTGAATCAGTATCTAAACAATCTTCAATTTTAATAACTTCAACTTATTTGGAGCATATTTAAAACTTAAGCATCACAACATTAACATCAACATGAAAGATTAATACAATGCACATCAACACATAACACTAGATATACATGGAAAACCCTAGAAGGGAAAAACCACGGTGAGGAATAATTCACAATATATGAAACTCAAATAACAACTTTGTTTTAGGGCTACAACCCAAGGAAGATTCTACTCCCTGAAGTATTTTGATTTAGGGTCACTCTAAAGAAAGCTTCTACTCCTTGAAGACTTTGTTTTATGGTCACTCCTAAGGAAGCTACTACTCCCTGAATTGAGAACACACTTACAAAAGATTACAATATGATAGTCCTTCTACTGTCTAAAAACTAACATTGAAACTCACACTTTTTGATGATTGCACTTCTGCCTCTTCACTCTTTGTTTTGTTGAAATGATCAGCTAGGCACACTTGATCACTGTCACAAAAATGTCTTCAATATGAATCTAGACAACATCAACAACTTCTTATCTTTCTCCTTCAGTCACACATCAATAATGCATTTATTCTGCTTTTTATCTACTTGTGAACTTTTCAATCAACTTGCAATCACGCACCTCCTCACTCAATTTGATTCATTATTTATACATGATATAACATTGATTACATTACTTGTCAGCCATATATAACATGAAAAATACATTTACAAGTCGTTCAGATCGCACACAATATGAAACGTGTAGTAGATAATTTCTAAGTGAAACCACACGTTACACTAGCAGAAGATTCATGCCTTGCGGACCCCAACACTTGCTTAACCAGGTCCAAAAAATCCTTCATCGATTCAAACACCAAGGAATTACATCCACACTCCAGTCATTTGGAAATAGGACAGCTTTAAGGAAAACACATGAAGACTTGAAGTATAACAGCCACATCAACTTGAAAACCTTGTGTGGTACTAGAAATAAGAAAGATCTTCATGAATCTTTTCTAGATGAGTCCACATAACTCATAAAACATCCATAAACACTCATTTTCTAGCACACATCAAAGAATTATGTTGTACAACTTCAATCATTAACTCTGAGAACACTCTATCACCCAAAACACATTGCAACATGTTGTCATTTGAAAAACTGAGTTGTGGACCGCCAAGAACCTTGAAATTGAAAGGAAGCATGTAATACACATCCATAAGCATGTCCTCAAAACCACAATAGTAATCATTCATTTCTAGAGGAATGTAGAGCATTCCAACAGGCCTTCAACACTAGCTTATTCTGCCAGAACACATGCCAGTACTCTATCATGCATAACTTTCATAGCAGAAAGACAAATTATCTGAAAACATGGAATTATCACCTTCACTGCATCCTAAACATAGTTCCAGAACCACATGGCCATATTTGCAAATGCGGAGGAATGCAGAGCATTCCATTGTCCTACACAGAACATCTTCACAGAGACAACACTATCTTCAGTCAGTCAACAACAAAACACTCTTCCGACAATGTAATCATCATGGAACTTAGAACATACATACTTTAGGCCATCAGTAGCATTAGAAATACATCTAATCATCTTCATGATTCTAATTCCCATATTAATATGAACTATATCTTCTCCCTTCTCTTGTTGGATGGGACATGACATCCAACAATGAATTGTATCTTCTTCTATTGTTGGATGGGACATGACATCCAATCGTGAATTGTATCTTCTTCTCTTGTTAGATGGGAAATGACATCCAACCATGAGAACCATCTCACCACCATGATAGTGTTGACACCAATGACAACCTAGTGACAGTGTTGACATCAATGACAACCCTAGGAACCATATGTGTAACACAAGGATCTATAATCGGTTACAACAAAAAATGGTTAGTATATCACTTTCCAAAATAAATGGTTGAGGAACAAGGCATGTGAATGCTATTTGGCATTCGATGTGGATGACAACTATGTCCAATGAATATCCTTTATACTCCATTAGAATCCAAGAATATTCCAGAATATCCCCTTCAGACACTTTATCCCTCAGCTACTCTTCACCTTCTTGTAGCCTTTTTGGAATTATCATCTGGTTTTCTATCACACTATATTTTTCCAAAAGGAATATCCCAATTGGATATCCATTACCCCTTGCATTACCATGATGTCCTTAGGCATATTGTAGGATGCAATTGCTTTTGTGATGTCATCTCTATCAAAATCTTGAGCTTTAGCCTTAGGATATTATTGCATTTAGATTTGATCGCTCAAGGTTATCCATTTATTTGTACATGCATCCAGCTTGCCCTTATCTCCTTTTATCTTCATATATAACTCAATTACCTCATTGATGACATCTTCTGAGAAATGGCCTACTGGATCTTCCAAAACTAGGCCATACTTGGCCTTCAATCATGCAATTGAAGCTTGCTCTTCATATATCTCCTTTTCATCCACCATTTGGCTTATTACGTCTTCCAAAATCTCCATTTCATTAGCGAGGAGTTCATGAGCCTTGTTGCTGATCTCAATGACCTTTTGTCAGCATCCTTTCAATATTTCTTCCTCAAACTTCAAGTCCTTAATCTATTCTAATATACATGGCATGGTCTGGATTGTCATTATATGTTGGTGTATTAATACCTTGTCATACAATGTCTAGATGGCCTTCAACTTAGTAATATATTGATTAGCCTAATCTAGTGCTCTTGTGTATGCTACTTTTAGGACATTAGCCTTATTCTTGATGAAGTTTAGGGTGTCCTAGTTTGACAAAGTGGTTCGTATAACATCCTCCCCCTCTTCTAAGAACTTCTAGTACCACCTCTCTATGACTTGAGCCTGATGCTTCATCGCATCCAACTCTGTAATCTACTCCTAGGTCACCAATGATAGATTGGTTTGGGCCTCTGTTATTAACATTCTAGAGATAAATAGCCCCTTAATGAATGACTCCATTTGGGCAATGTGTCATTTCAATTCCTAATTCTTCAATTTGTCTTTTCTTATCTAGGTTGCAATGGCCTTTGTACTGCCTTTAAGCTCATTTATTTCCTAGTCTGCAGTGGCATGCCCCAAGTCTAGGGTGGTTATTTGATATTCACCCACACTTATTTCTCCCTTAGCCTTATCAACTATAGGTACAACCAATTGGGTTGTCCTACGTCTTGTGGCATCTCACCTGGTGGAGGATACTACCCTTGCCTTTGTCTTGGGCTTTATTTCATGAGCAGAAAACAATGTCTCAAAATTGAAAGGAATTAAATGAATAGGAGGGTTTTGTACCTCTAATGTCCACCATCTAGGAATGTCCTGTGTAGGTCCTTCTTGATTGGGTTGTTCCATTCGAACATCTTCTATTTGCGGCTCATCTTCTTTGCATTGAGGAACTTCACCTTGACCTTGTTTCTCCTCTAGGTATTGTTCACCCATGTCCATCTCAGGATCATGTTCATCATTAAAGGCCTCAATTCCTTTGTCCTTCTCAACATCTGATTGACCTACATCCATAGGTTGGGGCTTTGGGTTTTCCTCTTCAAGACACACCTCTTTTGTTCCCTAGTCCTTTTAACTTTCATTAGATGCCAACTTTTGTTGCATCTCTTTATCCTGATCCCCTATTAGATGCTCTTCATCTAGATGTGCATCACTTTCTTTCAGGATATCCTTAGGATTCTTTTCTTTATTCTTAGGAGGGGTGAGTTCCACATTTGTTTGTTTTATCTCTAATTGTTGTGGTGGACCTACCTCCTCATTTTTCATCATGCCCATGTCTTTGACCTATTATGGTTGGTCCTCTAGCACATTCTAAGGTCCTCACATCTCTGTGTCAGATATAACCTAAACTTATAGACCTTTTACTTCCACTTCCTTAGCATGTGTTGGTTGTGAGTCATCTGGTTTTGATGCTTGAGTAGTAAACAGGGAGGAGACTAGATTATTTACCACGTATGTGGTGACCTCATTATAAGTTATGTCCATGACCTGATCGAGGGGCAATTACATACCTTCTACCCTTTCTTGCTACTGGATCTCCTGATCCTTTTTGATGTCTTCATCCATTTTTCTCTTCACCTAAATGATATCTTGAATCTTTTGGGCTTAAGGTGTTAATGCTTAAGGCAATTGAAGCTCAGGCTAGGAAGAAGCAAACACAATTAACATCTCCATGGAAATGGCTGATCTGAATGTCTCTGCTACTCCATCGTTGTGCTTTAAGAGGGCCCCCCTCATATGTGTAGTTGTTTGGGGCATCCTCCTCTTTTTCCTAGGGATTTCCAATCTTTCTAGGATATCCACTATTGGGTGTTTCAGTGGAGCTACATATGACAATGGGATAGTGCTTATTGGTTGTTCCCTATTGGGTGAAGGCATTATGGCCACACTTACACTAGCTAAAGTTAAGGACAATCCAGAACTAGATGTGCCATCTTTGGCCAATGCAACCTCCATGACTCTCATGTTAACTATGAGAAAATCATCCTAATCTATATCTATTTGATCTTTCCTCTTCCTCTTTCTTTCGATATGTGATGTCCACTTCTTTAGACTTTAGCTCATTCACTTTTCTATCTACCCATTTATGGGTAGTATCCAGGACATTCTTGGTCACACCATCAATTGATGTCTCATCTGGCGTTATCTAGTCTAGAAGAGACAATGTCTCCTTGTATATTTGTTTATTATCATAGTCTAGATATAAAGTTAGATTGTCATCACAATTGATTTGGGGGTACCTCTAGGATCCCCGAAGTTCTCATTTGGTTAAGTGTCAAGCAGAATGCCAACCATAGTGACTAGAAATCCCACAACATTGTACATGCCACTAGTGACAATGTTCTTCAACACCTCACTCTAGATCCACATTACCACAATGAGTATCTAAGGCATAATTGAATTTACACTAGACTCCTCTAAGAGTGTGACCCATTGGGTCCTTGAACTCGTCATCCCTTTGTTTGAACCTTTTCATCACCATGTCCTACATGATGCACACACACCAAAGTTGCTTGTGTGAGGGCTAGGGCTATAGGTTATTTCTTTTCACTTCCCTAATTAAAACTAAACTCTACAATAGACGTGGTTATGGATTAAAGCATGTAGATAGTAACAAGATTTTACTATGGTAAAAAACCTAATCAGATTTACCCTAAATGAACAAAATTACCCTGTTGTAATAAAAAAATTAAGGTTTTGTCATATGCGTACCTATGTGAGTGGAATTTCACCTTTGTAGAGATTTTGTAATGGATGTTCATTTACCTTTTGGCACATTCCATTTTGTAACATGTTCTATAATTTCCACTTAATTCACCTTAGGATCTTCTACAAATCACTCTTAAAAACTCTTTGAAAATTCACTTTAGATGATCGAATGCTTTGTGATTAATAGATTGATCAAATTATGCTTTTATCTCTCATGGAATTTGCTAAGTGTGGATGCATTCAATACCTTGATATAGTAGGTAATAAATTACTCTTTAGGAGTAGGGAAATATGATAGTTGGATTGGTTTAAATTTTAAATCTAAAGGAAAAAAGAAATCCACTTCATTGGAGTTTAATGTGGATTGGACCAAATGGACATCAAGATGTCTGGTCAAAATGTCCTATGAAAAATACCCAGTTGAAAAGTCAATGGTCAATCGAGACGATAAAGCCACTCATATCTCTTGGATGAGATTTTTAAGTAGAACTAGACATGAGAAATGTCCAGTCTAAATGTTTGGTCAAAATATCTAGTCCTATAGGATCAAGCATTCTTTTTCTTATGCATCAGGTCCAGGGCATAGATTTCCTGAGCACGCTAATATCCCGATTAGGTTGGGGAATTAGTTGATGACATTTAAATTTGGATTTGGATCTAAGTGTTTTTATAAAGTATTTGCAACTTGATATGAACATCAGATATGACCTAAACATCTCGCAAAGGTCCATGTCTAGTTGATCAGAATATCTTGTTGACCAGAATAACCAGTTGGCATCACTTTCTCATTTTAGTGAATTTTCAAAAACTTCAAAAGGCAACCTAGGATAAAATTCCATGATCTATCCATCCAGGATCATTCTAGAGGGCACTTCATAACTTGGAATTTACTCTCAGTTACTTGACATTTTACCCATACCACCTAGGCAGACAACAAAAGACTAGCCAAAAAAAGAGAGTTTGGTCCTCATTTTTCTAGAGTAAAATGGGGCATGTTGTGAGACCACACAATAGTTCCTTTGGATAATTTTTTAATGGATGAAGATTTAGCTGAATTCCTAGGAGCTTATGATCATTTGCCTCGATAGCATCATGATTGTGGATTTCCTTATTTTTTAAATGCAGAAGCATACTTTGGGAAAGATGCATGTTTATCTAATGGTACTTCATCATCTCATAAATCAACTATGGAGTCCCATCATCCTCCTGAGGTCCTAGACTACAGTACTCTCCTTAATGGAAAGACTATCAATGTCTTAATGGACAAGGATAACCTTGAAAAAGTTATCTCTATTGGAAATTTTCTAAATCTTGAAGAAAATCAAGAACTTACTTATCTTTTACATGAATATCTTGACCTTTTTGTTTGGACATATTCTAACATGCTTGACATTGAGTCTAAGGTGGTGTTGATCATGATGTTAGTCATAAACAAACATAGAATAAAAGTTACACATCAACCTTTACTCATCTAGAAAGATACGATGAATTCAAAGAATTCATGATCCCAAGTCTCCATGGATTAGGTCTTAATCAACTGACATTACTTAGTGGTTGATGTGACTTGTTGTTTTCCATTTTGGGGCCTTACATTCATCAACAGGATCTGATAAGATGCTACAAAGAAACATTATTTCACAGTATATTTCTCTAGATGATATATTTATACTTAAATCTTTGCATGATATGTGTCAATTTGACATGCTTTAACTCAAATATGCTACTAATTTTTTATTATCTTCGAGATATCTACATATTTATTACTGTTTGCTTCTGATTGTCAGTTATTTGCAATTGTGATGGTGAATTATTCTAAAATTGAAAGAAATTGAAAAGAATACTTCAAATAATGATGAACCTTCAGTTATTGAGCCACATACACATCAGATACAGTCATGAAGAGAAGAAATCAAACCATATGTTCACTAGGGCATTCCACAGCTAGATATAGTCGATGCTAACTTCAAAGGAAAGGTTTGAAGACAACACATGCAAGCTAATATGCACTCCAAGGGATGCAGCAAATCAAAGCACATATCAAGAATTCATACACTGATTACTCAAGATTCATGATGGATTGTAATCAAAACAGTCTTCTCATTCATTAAGTATGCAAGAACATATATGTAACAACTTTGAAATGAGCCCTGAATACTTCAGCAAACAAATTTCAATTAAGTTTTAAATGTTCAAAATAAAGCATCCCTGCACCTTTTATAGAACAAGGTGAGGGAGCGATTACAAATGACCTATGGTCATGATTTATCTTTTAAGATCATGACTGATATTTATCTTTAACTTTGTCAGTATTTGACGTGGCACAGGTTGCCAGCTGGCAACCATCTGAATTGCTTATTTTCCTAAGTATCAGATGCTTATGTCTTTTCTTGGTATTACATCTTCATTTATTTTTTATCTTTCAAGTTCCTCATCTTCATCATCAGGAGCATCAGGATCATCGATTCCCAAATCTTCATCACCCTGGTGACTTTCTCCTTGTATATGGACCTGCATGGATGTCTGGATATTTTCATAGGATTGTACTATCTTTTCTACTTCCCCGCCATCTTGAATTCTTGCTTTGTTGATGGCGTGCTTGTGTATCTAGTAGTTGCCTCAGAGAGACTCTAATTTACTCTTCCTTCTGCTAGATGTTTCATTGTAGTTTTCTACTTTGACCTTGATCCTCATGATTTTGTCCATGACTTCTTCCGTCAGGTGATTTAGGGGGTCATCAGCCACTAGCTAGAAATTGTTATGCAGAGCTTTAATAGCAAACTCTTCATCTTGATTCTCAATCTTTCCCTCTACTTCACCTTCCAAGGCCTCCAAGACATCTGCCTCATATGACATCATGTCATGCAACTTCATACTGATATCTCTTACTTTGTTGTTGCATCTTTTGAGCACATCACACTCAAATCAGATGTCCTTGTACCATATATCAATCAAAATGGTAGTATTATTATTTAATACTTGGTTACTTGTGAGAACATGAGGATTAATCCTCCTTATTTCATCTAAAGTACTCAATGCTTTCTCTAAATGAAAAGACCTTCTTCCTGTCTCCATCTGTAATTTGTCGACCTTCTTCCTTGAGACGCTCAAAGAATTCCACCTCTTCAAAGAGGCTTTCACTATTTCCTCTACTCCATCAAATGCGAATATCATCCATTTTCTCATTATTGAGGACTCATGCTTCATGAGATCCAATTTATTCACCTCATCCTGAGAAATAGCAGTTAATGGGACTGCATGATCACTTGAAATATCATCAGGGTTAGTTAACCCTTTTATATAGGCATGTAGCTGAGCAATGTGCTCTTTATGTTGTTTATTTTTCTCTTTTTACCTCTTCACCCTTTGGGTTAATGAATCAATTATATCTTTTCCCTCTTGGCCTTCTTGATCCTCATTGGCAAATCCCAAATCTACTGTACTAATTTGGAATTCATCTAGAGTGATCTTGCCTTTCTCTTTGTCAATTGTGGGAACAGCTACCTGGGCGGTCCTTCTGCCCATAACAGGATCTCTTCTTATGGCCAAAATCAACCTGGCCTTCCTCCTTGGCTTCATTAGAGTCTCCGAAAATAGTGTTGAAACATCAAACTCCTGTATCTCTAATCCAGACTCTGTGCTTATCTCTTTCTCAAGCCATGGAGGAATTTGGTCTCCAGATCCTAAGCGTCCACCATCATCATGATGATCATCCTAATCTCTGGCAATTGCATCTATTTTTGATGGAGATGGTGACTTCGTTATTTCTTCCTCATGATGCTCTTCATCAAGGGGGTGATCTTGGGGTATTTCCTCCTGTTGAGGAATTTCTTTTTCTGGAGGAGCTTCCTTTTGAGATGAAGAATCTTGCGATGCATCCACCTGATGATCATGCACTACTTCCTTATGTACCTCATCCACTTTGGTGATTTCCTCATCCATAGGTCTATTCATATCAGTGGATGTTATTGTGTCTATTTTAGGTACATTAACCTGATCTGAAGCTGCTATCTGCTCCATACTTGTAGTAATTGCTTCTTGAACTTTTAGGGCAGGATCAATTGATGTATCCTTTTCTTCTGCTCCTTTATCTTGTACTTCTACTATTTTGGGTTCAGCAGATGTATCTTGTGGTTGTTGACCCATATCTGTAGTGTGGCTTTCCACTTCTACAAGTTTGGCTTTCTCAATATCTTCTATTTTCTCAGGTGTCCCCACTGGATTTTTAGGATGTGCTACATCCTCCTTGTGTGTTAAATCTATCACTTCGGGACTAGTTACCTGATCCACTAATTTATCAAGCCCCATTTCTTGAGCTACCTTTTCTGGGCTCTTTTCTTTCTCCAGCTCTACTTGCTTCAGTCCTTCTAACACTGCCGCCTGTACTGATGGTGTTCCTTGTGGTGTTATGCAGGTGTTAGCAGCAAGAGTCTCCATTCGTTGCGAGGCAACATTGTCTACCACTTCATCATCTGATAGGTCTACAGTCTCATCTAATGAGAAATGACCTCCTTGACTTGCGCCAGTGGTTTCCTTCATTTGTTCTTCAGGCTGTTCAGTCTTAAACTGAACAATGGTAGGGAGTGGTACATTATGTTGCAGTTCTTTTTGAAACACTCCACTACTTGCTCCTCTCAACATTATAGGATCATGTCTTATCTCACCTCTCATGGATGTTCTGGGTTTCTTAGGTGTGGAGGCCATCACCCAAGGTGCTTTTCTTTTTCTAATGAGGGGCATTGGGTCTTCTTTTGTAGGCTCTTCCTCAAGAGGAACATCCTCTTTCATTTGTTTCTGTGATGCCTAACCCTCCTCATATGTTTCAATAGTTTCAACTGATGGCCTCTGGATCTTTTTATCCTTTTGTTTATCCATGGGAGGCGATGATGATGTGGTCAATGCTTGTCCTGATGCTGATGCATCTTCAGCTATTATAACTACTCTCTTAATTATCACCCCTTTAGATTCATTACCAATCTTCTTACCTCTGGGGGGTTTCTTGCTTTGTTTTTGCTAGGGTGGCAACCTTTCTCCCTTAGATTTCCTCTTCTCTATCAAGAAATCATCATATTCCTCATCAAGAATATCTTGTCTCTTTTTCTTATTCTCAACTGTAAGGGCTACACCCTTCTTCTTCAGTGCATTTGTTTGGTCATCTACCCAAGACTGGGTTAACTGTAGGGTCCTGCCCGTGAACTGGTCCAATGAAATATCCTCAAGTTGAGTAAGATTAGGCGCTGATATTGTGTAATTATATATCTTTTTCTCTTCATACTCATCAGCCATGATCTTGCCATCATCCCTCTTCATTTGTGTAGGCACTAGGATGCAATCAAAGGTCCTGATCTGGTTGAGAGTTAGCCTTTGGTATTTTCTCCTTCTAGCTTCGGCTTCATCCTCACAATCTACCTAGAAATATTCAAGATGCCTTTTATGGATGAGCTTCCCCATGATCTTCTGCATCCTGCCATATGGATCATATGACCTTGCCAGTGGTAATGGCTGTAATTTCATCATATCCAAGCCAGCTATGGATTTCTTTATATTTTTAGAATCCTGGCATATATACCAGCCCATTGTTACTGGAAACAATACTGGTGGGATCTTATTATTTGTTTTATATGCATCCAGTATTGTGGATATTTGTCTCATAAACTCCATTAACACTACTGCATCAGTGGGATACCTGGGGAGCATGAGGGTCTGACCTTCAAAACCCTCTATCCTGATATAGGAGAAAGTAGCATATTGTATAAACTAGGCACCATGCCTGTAAATAACCTCTTGAGCCTCCATGCTCAGTCTTTTAGTCCTGTCTTCCTCCATTGTCCTAACCAGATACATAGAAAATGCATCATTCACTAGTTTATAATCAGGGAGGAAATTTACTCTTTGTAGCTGAGGATAATGATCCCATATGTGGGCATCATTAGTAGTGCCACCAATCTTTCCTTCTATTACAAGTGCATCAAATGTACCCTTATAGGCACATGAATATACCACATATGAAGTCATGTAGAACGCACACTCCAGACCTCCTAGGTTCATGAGTTGATCATGTAGGGCACACTTATCATTTTTGCCCATAGTGGACTGTTATCTGTATAAACACACATGAGGATGACCCCATACATCCAATCTTTAAAACTTCTAGTGTCAGGCTAGCCTGTCACTCTGCTGAGTAGGGCTATCATATATTGGTATTCATCATCAAAGTCAAACTTATACAGATGCACTGGCAACTTGGCAGCCGCAAGATAGGGACTGTTCTTCGCCCTCCATTGATACATTCTCTTTCTGGAAGTTTTCTTGTTATTCTCATATTCAATTTGTAACTTCTTCAGATCTATACTAGATACCTTCTTTCCTAATGGAAAATTGAAAGTGGCTGCAATCCCCTTGATGGATAGATCAGCATAAACCCTACCATGTTTCTCAACTTTTCTAGTCTATGGGTTGTAGTTCCTTGCACATTCAACAATTAATTCTAGAGCTTCCATAGAGTAAGGGAATCCTGCAGCACTCCACATTCCTGAAGACTGTGTCCAACAAGGTGCTGTTATTCTTTTCATCACTCATCTTAGCTGACCATGCCACCAAATCAGTGTTTCCTTGGTGTGTATCTGTGATGGCACCATATTTAAACTGCACACCTTCAAGATGAGTGAACATGGGTTTACAAAATTTGGCATCAGACTTGCTCAATCTCTTGTCCGCCATGGCCTCCTGCAATAAACAATACCAGTGTTACCATACCATATTTTTCATGCATGCATATAACAACATATTCTCACGACGTGATGTACATTATATTCATTTATCATCACTTCATTATAACATGCATAGTTCACAGCTTCAAACTAGTGGAAACCATACTACTTGGACATGCAACAATGAATGGAGGGGGGTTTCAATTACTTACTTGATCACACTTATTCTCCTAATAATGTTGATGATTATGTGAAAGGGACTCAAATACCAGTGATGTTCACATGTTTTGTTCTGCTGCAAGCCGTATGCAACCATAGGTAGTCGTATGAGGGTTTGAAAGCTTGGTGCGCTATAAAAACTTGTTTATTCGCAAAGTAAGTGTAAAATGACTCTATAAATTCACTTTTAACCTCCTCTTTAGGGCAGATTAGGGCAAATCCAGGTTAATTAATTAATACTACTGATTTCTTGTATGAAACTTCTGGATCTCACCAGGTGTATATATTGCATTCGTAATCGACGGGAACCACCTACTGCATTTATGGCATTTAATGTCATGGCGACAAAAGGAGTGGGGTGATCTCTGAATATCAGGTGATATTCTAAATATCGAGTGATATTGAGAATATGACCCCCTTGGTATAATATGATCATCCGCTTTTAGGTGGAAAAACTTCTGTCAATAGATCGGGTCAAGTTGAGAATATCAGGTGATATTCAAAATATCAGGGGATGCTGAGAATGTCTGGTGATATTTATAACGTCACCCCCTGAACTAAAGTGACTCTTCCTCAGAATATTAGGGTGACATCATCAGGATAGTAACTTGGTTCATTATTGTCGCACTATGATGTCATTGTCATTTTTATGTACAAAGAATCGTTGTTAAAAATATACCTCTGTGAGGTAAAAAGGATGATGATGTCATCGTTATGTCAATTTTCTTATTTCATCGGGACTATATGATGTCATCAGGATAATGGCTCTAGGGTGATATTTTGTACCAGGGTGATATTCTAAATATCAGGTGGTATTCTAGATATCAAGTTATATTCAAAATATGACCCCCGCAAAATATATGACATTGTTCGAAGGGTAAATACCTCTATCACCTAAAATTGACGTCCGGATCTTTGAACAAATGATTTATCAGGTGATAAAATTGGATCGGGGTGATCTTTCACAAGATGACTGATGTTAAGAAATATGATCCTCCCCCTGGAATATCAGGTTTGACCAAGACTTTGACTCACCATAACTCTCGTTCTTCAAGGAATATCAGGGTGATCCAAAAGGCAAACCTGCATGGAATTTTGTAACCTATCCAATCATGAGGTTATTGACGTGAAATATTAACTTTGAAAAACTAACCTCATCATGATGACTTTACCCAGTACCCTCTATGCAAGATCGTCTGTATTGACTTACTTTTACCAGACTGCCAGCAAGCAGAAAACACAAACGAAGCCAAACAGAAGGTTAGGTGGTGCAAGAGCACCAAGACATCAGGGTTTTGGTTAGATTTTCTAGTAGGTTGTTTATTTAATAAGGTCTTGGAGACCATCTTCATAAGGCTTGTAACCATGTTGTAAATGGACTATCTCCAAATGTCTAAAAGAACATATTGTTATGTTGCAAGTCCAAGTTAGGACAGTCATATTGTATAGGTAGTCTTAGGAAGTCATTAAGTTTTAATGTTTGTCATAGGTAGTCATTTAAAGTCTTCATGTTGTAAGCCTTTTAAGGCATGTCTTGGATTTGGAGGTTTGTTAGGAACCTTGCCAAAGGATAACCAAGTGTAAAAGAAAAAGCATTTGAAACCACGAAAAACAGTAAATACAGTCCAAAATAGAAGGTGGACAGTTACTAAAATAACAGTTTCAAAGAACAACAGTTAGAAAGCAAGTAAAAATTTGATGGTTGAGAAGATGTATGGAATCCCAAATGACTCCATGCTTTGTTGAAGGCTATTTGAAGCCAAAGATAATTCATTGTATGTAGAACATTCAAAGGAATATAAAGGAATACAAAAAAGACTCTGTTTTTTCTGCTTTTTCCTGATTTTCTATTTTTTATGAATGATTCCTACCATACTATACTCCTATATGGAATAGTCATGTCATGTTGCATGTGTAGAGGGGGGAGATGACTCTCAAATACAATTAGTTTGAAGTCTTGACAGTAGATAATAGTAGAGATATTCATGTTTTCCCAAAACTGCTTTATGGCGACTGTTTTCTGAATTTGCACATTGTAATAGTCCGTACCTTTCAGTTGTATGGCACTATCATGAAAGGTTGGTTGTTTTGAAATAGAGCTTGGTGGGCTGGCTATCCATGGTAGTAAGTTAAATCCTTGAAGTTAACCAGAAAGTACATTAGCACTGTGGATTTATAAACTATCTTTGTAAGTTGTTGTCTTCTTTTGAAATTCACTATTTTTCTGTGTATTCCGTACCTATACAGCCTGGAGGTGGTTGATGGTTGTAATGCATGGTTAGAGTGGAGAGTCAACCTTCATTTGCAAGTGGTTTGGAGACTTGACACAGAACTAGGTGAAAGAAAACCTTGTTTTTCTATAAACTGCCCTCAAATCTGTTGTCACAATTGGAAAATCACCGTTCTCTTGCAATAAACTGTACCTGTATGGCTTCATCATAGCCTATGATTGTAGTGGAATGTTAGGAGATTGAATTATCTTAGTTTTAAACCTATTTTGGGCTCTTGACAATACTCTTAGTGTGAGAGGATCTCTATTTGTGTTAGGGTGTCTGAAAACCTAGGTTTTGGCTCTTTTCTGAGTAGCCCGATGGAATTTTCCCCAGTCCATTGACCTTTTCCAGTCTATACTCAATGGAATGGGTTTTAAGGTAGTTGGTCCTTAGGCTTGTGAAGGTTGCAGGGGTAGGAGGAGGTGTAGGATGGAGTTTACCATGAAAGAGACCTTGTAGAACCATGTGTAAGAAGTTCATGAAGGATAGCAGCAACTAGGTATGTTTGATAAGCTATTGTTTTGCCTATGAAGGCATTAGGGTAAATGCATGTTATAGGTTTTGGAAAGTGGCATTGGGATTGTGTTTGTGTAGAGGGAGATCACCCCAAGGTGGATGTTGTGACTGTCTTAGAAAGGCAAAATGAATATTGTTGTCCTGCAGTCCTGTGTGGAAGAGTTGAAGGGATGTTAGAAGGAGTGGGCATCTTGGAAGGTGTAGAATGAAGTTATTGGGTCAGAGACCATGTGTTGGTCATGTTGTGTCATGCAAAATTCTAGTATGAAGTTGATTTACTGATTACCTTTGCATCATTTTTGGTATCAGAGCTAGCTAGTAGATCCTTGAAGGTGTTGTGGATCTTGTGAAGAAGATAAGGTTTATGAGAGTTTGTGAAGATGCCTCCAAAGAACCAGATGGCAAGAGAGAATTTTGAGTTGAGAGAAGCCTTAGAGGCTAGAGACAAGGAGTTGAGGGATAGAAGAGAGTAGGATGCTGCTAGAGAAAGAGAGTTGAGGCAAGTAAGAAGGGAGAATGCAACAATCTTAGCTAGATTGGAAGCATTAGAGAAGAGACCTAGAGGGGATGAACAAGATGGTTCAGAAGGAGATGAGGATACTGATGAGAATCCTCCTGAGGATGAGTTGGATGCTGAAGAAAAGAAGTTTGTGAGATTGCTGAAGGCAATCCAAGGAAGTGGGACAAAGGCAAACATTGAGTTACCTATCTATCAGGGGAAGATGGATAGTGAAGAGGTGTTAGGATGGATAGATGCCTTGGAAAATTTTTTTGAGTATGAGAAGATGAGTGATGAGAAAAAGATCAAATTTGCAAAGACAAAATTGAGAGGAACAACACTTACCTGGTGGAGTAGTGTGTAGACAGAAAGAGTGGCTAGAGGTGCATCAAAAATCACTTCTTAGGGTAGGATGAAGGATATGATGAAGGACCAATTCCTTCCATCTGATTACTCTATTCAGACAAAGAGGATGAGACAAAATCTGAAATAGAAGGACATGGATGTTCTATCCTATACTGAGCAATTTCATAAGCTTAGTATCAGAGGTGGATTGGAATATGAAGAAGAGAAAGTGGCAAGATACCTCAATGGGCTTAGGTATAACTTGCAGGATGAGATTGGTTTGTCAGTACCAAAATCACTTGGAGAGTGTTTTCAGTTAGCCATCAGGGCTGAAGAGAGAGTGAAGAAGAAGCAAGAAAGGCAAGGAGGTTATGGAAGAGGAAATAGAGATAGGGGCAAACCTACTAATGAAGTTCAAACCAGCAATGAGAGGGGTAAGGAGATGTCTACAGAATAGAGAGGTGGATATAGAGGTGGAAGTAGATTTGGATCAGGTAGGGGAGTGTTCATAGGTAGATGTTATCACTGCAATGAGGTGGGACACACATCTTTCAACTATCCTAAGAAGGTTGGTGTTGACAAGACCAAGGATAGAAGGGTTCACTTGACACAAGAGGAGGAGAAGCCAGAAGAACCAGAAATGTCATTAGCCTCTCCAATGATGGATGGAGAAATGCTTATGGTGGAGAAAGGTACAATGCAGCAACCACCACAGGTATCTATTTTCAAAACTAATTGTTTGAGCCATGGAAAGATATGCAAGTTGATTGTAGATTCAGGTTCTCATGATAATCTAGTTTCTTGGGAAATGGTGAACAAGTTGGGATTGAAAACTTTTGATCATCCTAGTCCTTACAATGTCACTTAGGTGAGTCAAGAGCAGCATGTAATGGTTACTAAGAAGGCATATGTTGATTTTACAATTGGTCCATATCAGGACTATGTTTTGTGTGATGTTATTCCTATGACATGTGGGCATATAATCTTGGGTAGACCATGGCAGTATTTGAGGAGGACTATTCATGATTGGTATACTAATATCTATGTAGTGCACAAAGATGGTAAGAAGTTCAAATTGATTCCTTTACCTTGTGAGGAGAAGAAGGAACAGGTTACAATTTTCTTTGGAGAGAAATTGAAGTTGAATGTGTAGGTTCAGGGTGATTGCACACAGCAGAAACAGTTGCAACAGAGTAAGGTGGATGACAGTCCTAGAGAGCAGCAGGCTTGGGACTTGAGTTATGTCAAAGTTGGAGACATTGAGTGCAATCTAAAGAGGTAGAAGAAGGAAGGCAAATAGCAGAAGGTATAGGGAGGAACGAATCAAAGCCTCCAGTTGAGAAGAGCTAAAGCATTGCAGTAGCAAGGTCCTAGACAAGGACACCAAAACAAGTTTTATGGTTCTAACCCTGTTTATGGGAGCCATGCAGGTTGGAGAAGGAGGAAGATAACTCTTGGAGAGTTCTTGTTCCCTATCACCAGTCAAAGGAACATCCCAACAGGATTGAAGAATGCTTGGAGCAGATCCCCTAACTCTTGGGACAAGAGTTTTCATCATGTTGGGGAGTATGGTGCAGGAGCACCAAGACATCAGGGTTTTGGTTAGATTTTCTAGTAGGTTGTTTATTTAATAAGGTCTTGGAGATCATCTTCATAAGGCTTGTAACCATGTTGTAAATGGACTATGTCCAAATGTCTAAAAGAACCTATTGTTATGTTGCAAGTCCAAGTTAGGATAGTCATATTGTATAGGTAGTCTTAGGAAGTCATTAAGTTTTAATGTTTGTCATAGCTAGTCATTTAAAGTCTTCATGTTGTAAGCCTTTTAAGGCATGTCTTGGATTTGGAGGTTTGTTATGAAACTTGCCAAAGGATAACCAAGTGTCAAAAAAAAGCATTTGAAACCATGAAAAACAGTAAATACAGTCCAAAATAGAAGGTGGACAGTTACTAAAATAACAGTTTCAAAGAACAACAGTTAGAAAGCAAGTAAAAATTTGATGGTTGAGAAGATGTATGGAATCCCAAATGACTCCATGCTTTGTTGAAGGCTATTTGAAGCCAAATATAATTCATTGTATGTAGAACATTTGAAGGAATAGAAAGGAATACAAAAAAGACACTATTTTTTCTGCTTTTTCCTGATTTTCTATTTTTTATGACTGATTCCTACCATACTATACTCCTGTATGGAACAATCATGGTCTCAATTCATGTTGCATGTGTAGAGGGGGGAGATGACTCCTAAATACAATTAGTTTGAAGTCTTGACAGTAGATAATAGTAGAGATATTCATGTTTTCCCAAAACTGCTTTGTGGTGACTGTTTTCTAAATTTGCACATTGCAACAGTCCGTACCTTTCAGTTGTACAGCACTATCATGAAAGGTTGGTTGTTTGGAAATAGAGGTTGGTGGGCTGGCTATCCATGGTAGTAAGTTGAATCCTTGAAGTTAACCAGAAAGTACATTAGCACTGTGGATTTATAAACTATCTTTGTAAATTGCTATCTTTTGAAATTCACTATTTTTCTGTGTATTCTGTACTTGTACGGTCTGGAGGTGGTTGATGGTTGTAATGCATGGTTAGAGTGGAGAGTCAACCTTCATTTGCAAGTGGTTTGGAGACTTGACACAGAACTAGGTGAAAGAAAACCTTGTTTTTCTATAAACTACCCTCAAATCTACTGTCATAGTTGGAAAATCACTGTTCTCTTGCAATAAATCGTACCTGTATGGCTTCATCATAGCCTATGATTGTAGTGGAATGTTAGGAGATTGAATTAGCTTTGTTTTAAACCTATTTTGGGCTCTTGATAGTACTCTTAGTGTGAGAGAATCTCTGTTTGTGTTAGGGTGTCTGAAAACCTAGGTTTTGGCTCTTCTAAGTAGCCTGATGGAATTTTCCCCATTCCATTGACCTTTTCCTATCTATACTCAATGGAATGGGTTTTAAGGTAGTTGGTCCTTAGGCTTGTGAAGGTTGCAGGGGTAGGAGGAGGTGTAGGATGGAGTTTACCATGAAAGAGACCCTGTAGAACCATGTGTAAGAAGTTCATGAAGGACAACAACAACTAGGTATGTTTGATAAGCTATTGTTTTGCCTATGAAGGAATTAGGGTAAATGCATGTTATAGGTTTTGGCAAGTGGCATTGGGATTGTGTTTGTGTAGAGGGAGATCACCCCAAGGTGGATGTTGTGACTGTCTTAGAAAGGCAGAATGAATACTGTTGTCCTACAGTCCTGTGTGGAAGAGTTGAAGGGATGTTAGAAGGAGTGGGCATCTTGGAAGGTGTAGAATGAAGTTATTGGGTTAGAGACCATGTGTTGGTCATGTTGTGTCATGCAAAATACTTGTATGAAGTTGATTTACTGATTACCTCTACATCATTGGGTCCTTGTTTTGTCAAGTCAAAATGGGGCATGTTGTACAACCACACAACACGTGGTAACACATAATATCATCATGCATCCTAATGCTAAACCTATAAAACAAAATATTCACAAGATGAATTCTAAGGTTGCATTGTTAGTCAAAGATGAGATAGAGAATCTTCTTCAAACATGCTTTATCCACCCTATTGACTACTTGCCTTGAATCTTGAATATTGTGGTTGTCGCTAAATCCGACAACTAATTCAAATTTTCAATGACTTTCAAGATTAGAATAAAGCATCTTTAAAGGATTACTTTCTTCTTCCAAATATTGATATGATTATTGATTCCACTACAAGTCATGCTTTACTTTCCTTTATGGATTGTTTCTCTAGTTATAATCAAATATTCATCAGTCCTCAAGATCAATATAAAATAGCTTTCATAATTCCTTGGGGAACATTTTTTTGGGTTATCATGTTGTTTGGATTAAAGAACACTGGTCCAACTTATCAACGTGTTATGACACTCATCTTTCATGATTTCATGCATAACATTTTAGATGATTATGTTGATGACATTCTAGAAAAATCCATTGTGTGCCATGATCACATCAAAATTCTCTGTCAAATCTTTGAACGTATACATAAATACAACATGCACTTGAATCCCTATAAATGCGTCTTTGGCATTGATAGAGGTAAGCTATTAGGATCCATTATTTTGCATCATGGTATTAAGGTGGATACGAAAAAGATTGGCACCATTGTCAACATGCCACCTCCTAAAAACATTTCACAACTTTATAGTTTACAAGGGAAGATACAGGCCATTCATCGATTTGTTTCACAACTGGTGGATCAGACTCACCCTTTTAGACAACTACTCAAGAAAGAATCTAACCTTAATTGGGATAAGTATATCCAAAAAGATTTTGATGATCTCAAAAGCTACCTAGCTAATCCTCCTATATTACAACCTGTCATCTCTAGATGACCCTTTATTCTCTACACATCTGCATCCCCTAATGCTCTCGGAGTTTGTTAGCACAAGATGATGATGATGGAAAACAGTGCACTATATATTATATTAGCCAACTTTGCTTGATTATGAAGTGTGTTATTCTGCAATAGAAAAGTAGTGCCTCACTCATGTTTTTGCAATACAAAAATTGAGACATTATCTCCTAAATATTGAAATTAATGTAATTGTAAAATTTGATCCTTTGAAACATCTCTTTTCTAAAATAGATCTTTCAAGATGTTTAGTGAAGTGGGTTATGTTGTTAAAGGAATTTGATCTTAAGTTTGTCTCACAAAAGGTAATTAAGGGTCAAGCATTGACCAACCACTTAGTTGAAGCTCCTTCACCATTTTCTATTCTGAATCAAGAATCATTCCCTGATGATCAAATCCTTTACCTAGATGTTGATAGTAAGTGGAAGTTATTCTTTGATGGTTCTAGATGTCAAACTGGCTCTGGTACTAGTGTTATACTACTACCTCCGTCAAGTAAGTCAATTCCTCTATCTTATCATCTCAACTTTCTATGTACCAACAACATTACAGAGTATGAAGTCCTTATTGCTAGCTTGCATGTCACAATGGCTCTCAGCATTAAACACATTTGCATATTTGGTGATTCTCAATTGATCATAACTAGATCTTATCAAGCAAAGAAAGATAAGTTATCTTAGTATCGAGACTTGGTCTTATCATTATTGAAGAATTTTTCATCCTTTACAATTGACACAATTCCACGAAAACACAATCGAAATGCTGATGTGATGGCAAGAACTACTTCCCTTATATCCCTTGATTCTTTGGGGAATTATCAATTTATCATTCATAATCTCAAGTCACCTTTAATATCAGAAGTATCTGATGTTTCCTTTTGTAGTAACATAGATTCTGTTGAATGGTACTCCCATATATTCCAATATTTGAGCAATGATACCTTTTCTGATCTAGCATCCAAAAGTGCCTAAACTCGCATACACAAAATTGTGGCATGCCACATCATCTTATCAAATATATTATATCGAAGAGGCTATGAAGGTCTTCTCCTTCATTGCCTTAATAAATATGAGATCCTACTTGCCCTAGAAGAGGCACATTCAAGTGCCTGCAGAGAACATTTCGGCATGAAATCTCTAGTTCAAAAATTGATCCGTATGGGTTACTACTGGTAGAACATGGAAATATATTCCTTTTCCTTTGTCAAAAATTTCCCACAATGTCAAGAACATAATAATATCATTCCAGCTCCTCCCTAGGAACTTTGTGCTCAAGTTTCACCTTGGCCATTTTTCGTGTGGGGCTTGGATCTTATTAGAAAATTTTCATCTCCTTCTTCTCAAGGACACACTTTTACTCTTGCAACTACTGACTACTTCATGAAATAGGTTGAAACAGTTCCTCTCTGATCCATGACTGCTGAATTAATATGTCATTTCATCAGCTATAACTTAATCTCTCAATTTTTCATTCCTTCCACTTTTATTTCTAACAATGGTGCATAATTTAAGAACAAAGATGTGAAGAAATTCCTAAAAAATAGAATATTCAACACCACTTCCCTACACCTTATTATCCACAATCAAATGGACAACTAGAGGCTTCTAATAAAATAATTAGACAAATTCTTCAGAAAAATGCTAACAAACATCAAAAGGATTGGCATACTCATCTATCTTATGCATTATGGGCCTACCGAACAAGTGTGTGTATGGATATAGGTACTACCCCATACAACCTCATGTATGGTGCCGATGAAATCATGCCTTTGGAGTTAGAAATTCCTTCATTGTGAATTTCTCTCAATGGCATTCTTGATAAAAATACTAAAAGAGAACTATGACTTCAACAACTTGAGATGCTTGATGAACAACACATAAATGCTCTTGAACATCTCCAAGCCCATAAAAAAACTATTCAACACTTGTCTAATGAACATGTTATTCATCATTCATTCAAGATTGGAGATCTTGTACTCTGCTAAAATCAATGCAATGTCAATGCACCTCCTGGAAAAAAGGGAAATTCAACTCGAATTAGCTAGGACCATACATCATCACTGAAGTCTTTGGATTAGGTGCATATAAATTATTTGATATGCATGGTATGCCTCTCAAATAACCTATTAACACAATGCATTTGTGTAGCTATTATGCTTAATATTTATTTTCATTTAAATGCTAATACTTTCTTTATAAAGCAAATGATTGTAAGATAGTAAATTCAATCTTTCTATTTTATTGTTTGCTTCAATCATGACAAAATACATAGTCTGCCTTGATTTATTAAGGTATTTTTCTTAGTTTATAAAATTACTTAGTTGTTAGCATATAACATGTTATGTGTGTACCATGTTCAATAATCATTGTTGTATCTAATTTAACGATATCACAATGTTGTTAATTGGATCATAATTGAATTATTTGAACATGCATATATGCCCTAGTAAAATATATATGTGTGTTTATTGGATTCTTCAATTACATACATGTATCAATTAAATCATTGTTTGCATTTGTTAAACAATGACATATAATTGTTTACACAAATCACAATTGCATATAATTTTGACATACATTTCAATCATTATATCTTTTTTGCATTTACATGACAAGTAAATCACATATAGAATGTAATAGTAAATCAAATTATAACTGTAAAGGGTAAAATTTGGATAGTTGGTTTTTTGGTAGTTTTGTGTATGTATCCTCCTTTAACCCTTTCATTCAAGGACCTAGGGTTGAGTTGTGATGTACTATCCTACCCTAGGTCACTATGAGATGTAGGGAAACTTATATTTTTATGATTTGATTACCAATTATCTTCTCTTATGCTCAATTATACCTTAAAATCCTAATTATGCAAATACAACAACAAACGAACAAATATCATAAAATGTTGCTACAAAAAGATGTGAAATAACAAATAACTATGCACCTATTTTTGGGGTTCAGAAGTAGAATAGTCAGGGACTAAAGAGTGGGCACCCAAGTCCAAGGTCTTACTTTTTGTCAAGATCTGCAAACAAGATCTATAACCTGTTCCCGCTGTACCAAAGATTTTTCCGTCACAGAACTTCAAGGACAAATGAGTGGGTGCCCTAGTCCAGGGAGCTATTTTCTTCTCTGATCTATGAATCTGACACTCTGTTGTACCCTCCTACAACTTCACATTGTCTGTAGCTTCAACCTTTAACCTGCAATCATGAAAACTTTGGGAGCTCATTGTGGTGTTTAGAGGCTTGCCTTAGTCAAGCCCTAGAGAGACATTCAAGTCTTCTGAACACTGTTGTGAAATAGAGAGTGTGTGCCCTTAGAGGCAAAGGCAAAAACCAAAAGATAAATGCTCAAAAACACAAATGATGTCACCTTGTAGTGAAGATCTCATGGAAGGAAGAAGCTCTTCATGGCATGAGGAGATGGATGTTCAAATCTGCAAATACAAACACATAAACAACACAATATCTACTCTTACAACACAATGAAAGCCTTGAATCACCATTAGAATGCATAAAGTTCACAAAAAAATCTAGTAATGCTCTCATTTACAAATGAATGCCTAAACATGCTTATATATGCAACTACAAACACTCTCGCCAAGAATTTCATAATTCAAACTTATCGTGTCAGCATAGGACCCAAATAATGGTCACAAGATGACACCCAAAATTTGGGACTGACCCAAAATAGGGCAGGACTAGGGCACAGGCGCCCAAGTCCTCCCCCCTATTTTGGGTAGGGTTAGGTTCAAGGGGTCCCCCTAGGTCCCATTTGACATGATACCCAGGGTTCATTCCATCGGGATGTTGAAATATGATGTAAGATGTCCTAGATGTAGACTAAAGACCCGAGAGCTAAACCTTATGAGGGAAAATCCCCCAAGGGGACATTTTTTGACGTTACATTTAGCCCCCACTTTAATGTATATATAAACGCAAGGCCAATACATGCATTTACCAAAACTGTAAAGGGTTAAATTTGGATAGTTGGTTTTTGGTAGTTTTGTGTATGTATCCTTCTTTTACCCTTTCATTCAAGGACCTAGGGTTGATTTGCAATGTACTATCCTACCCTAGATCACTGTGAGATTTAGGGAAACTTGGATTTTGATGATTTGATTACCAATTATCTTCTCTTATACTCAATTATACCTTAAACCTATAATTATGCAAATATGACAGCAAACAGGTGAATATCAGAAAATGCTGCTACAGAAAGATGTAAAATGACAAATAATTGTGCACCTATTTTAGGGGTTTGAAAGTGGAATAGTCGGGGACTAAAGAGTGGGTGCCCAAGTCCAATGCTCTTCTTTTTGTCAAGATTTGAAAACAAGATTCGTAACCTATTCTTGTTGTACCAAATATTTTCCTGTTATGGAACTTTGAGGACTAATGAGCAGGCACCCTAGTCCAGGGAGCTATTTTCTTCTCTGATCTGCAATTTTGACACTTTGTTGTACCCTCCTGTAACTTCACTTTGTCTGTAGCTTCAACCTGTAACCTGCAATCATGAAAACTTTGGGAGGGCATTGTGGTGTTTAGAGGCTTACCTCAGTCAAGCCTTGGAGAGACATTCAAGTCTTCCAAACATCATTGTTAGATAGAGAGTGTGTGCCCTTGGAGGCAGAGTAAAAAACCAAAAGATAAATTCTCAAAAACACAAATGATGTCACCCTGTAGTGAAGATCTCATGGAAGGAAGAAGCTCTTCATGCCATGAGGGGATGGATACTCAAATCTCCAAATACAAACACATAAACAACACAATATCTTCTCTTGCAACACAATGAAAGCCTTGAATCACCTTTAGAATGTATAAAGTTCACAATAACACTCTAGTAATGCTCTAGTTTATAAATGAATGCATAAACATGCTTATATATGCAACTGTAAACACTCCTGCCAAGAATTTCATAATTCAAACTTACCATGTCGGCACAGGACCCAACTAAAAGTTACAAGCTGACACTCAAAATTTGGGACTAACCCAAAATAGGGCAAGACTAGGGCACGGGTTCCCAAATTCTCCCCCCTATTTTGGGTAGGGTTAGGTTTAAGGGGTCCCCCTAGGTCCCATTTGACATGATACCAAGGGTTCATTCCACCGGGATGTTGAAATATGATGTAAGATGTCCTAAATGTAGACTAAAGACCTGAGAGCTAAACCTTATGAGAGAAAAGCCCCCAAGGGGACATTTTCTGATGTTACATTTAGCCGCCACTTTAATGTATCTATAACCGTGAGGCCAATACATGCATTAAAGTATGGTCAACAAACACATCAAACATACCAATCACGGAGAAGACATGCCAGACACATTGAAGACAATGATAGGCATGCAAAACATGGAGAAGATAGTTACAGTCACACAAAACATGGTGAATACACTAAATGCATAGAAGACACATTAATGCATAGAAGACATGAATGCTTTTCTTTTCTTTTCTTTTTCCCATATATATATGAAATGCAGATGCAAGTACAGGAAAGTAAACACACCTCCTATAATATACGATGCACTCATCGCACAGGTCTTTAAACTGTATATGGGGCAACACATACACAAGACACACCAAACCTTCCATAATGTAGGATGCACTCATTGTGCAGGTCTTTAGACTGCATATGGGGAAATAGACATGCCAAACAAAGCAAGCATGCCAAAACACACACTTTAAAGATAGAGAAAACATGACAAACAAGCAATGGAGTGCTCATATTTCTAGGTTCATCACCATCTTAGGCACATTACAAGTACACACCGATGGTTGGGCTTCGCCACAACAATTGTCAAAGACACACTTAAGGGTTGAGTTAGTCATAGAACCTCTCCCCGCCTCTGTAGAGGACTTTTGAAAATCATAGGATGGGCACTCTCTGCAAGAGATACACCACCCCCACCTCTGCATAGGGCTTAAGATGATTGATTGATTGCAAACAAACTCAGAGTGCAGGAGGGACTCATCGCCACCAATCTTTAAACTGCACCTGAGGACAAGCACATTGATAACATCTACAACATACAAATTACCTTATATATACCCCCACCTTAAGGTGGTTGATATTAGGCATTGATATCAAGCACATTAAGGTAGGAAGAAAACACACAAGGGAACACAGACTTTCGCAAAGCCCATGCCCCCTAGAGGTGACATGTACTTTATGATCGCCAAATGTTCCCACAAACACATCCCTACAAGAAACATGTTAGTGTCCAAAATCATGATAAACAACAACATCGATGCATATGATCAATCACACAAAGATCCAAGGTTATACTATGAATTCAGAGATCGGGGATAACCTTGGGGCTATATCATGAAAATCTCTGAACTGAGTATCACGAAGGCGAGATTCAAAGATAGACAGAGTGCGCGGAGCATCAGTATTGTTAAGGATTGTAAATAAGATAAAGATCATCAAAATCACTACACAAAAATCACGAGTGTTTCTACTTGCCAAGCGTTGGATAAGATATACAACCCCATTGTCATATGAGGAACTAAGTCCAACTTTTGATTTCTCACTAAAGGGATGCTAGGTTTGTATCAGTATAAATATTTTTTCTATCATTCACCTACTAGATAGAAACACTAGAGGAAGGAAAACAATAAATAAGAGAGGAGAAACAAGTGTCTTAGGGACATTCACGTAGGAGGGTGCCCCCAAGTAACCAATTGCAACACTATGTCCGTAAGACACAACACACAACAATGAAATCAGAGAGAGGTAGTATAGAAGAATGATGATACAAATAGAAGGTGGTCACAACAGAGGTAGTCTCTTGGTATCGCAAACCTAACAAGAGAATCAAGGGTCATACCAAGAGGCCTAAACAACACATAACACATCACAGGGGAAGCACATCATGAGATAGATAAAGGGTTAGAGATACTTACCTGTAGGGTCTGGTGGTGCCCACATGAAATCAGGGTTTCAAGCATGAAGTCTTGTTAAGGCAAAGTTTCTATCAGGCCTCTTTTTTCTTGCGGGGCGTCATATTTCATATATGACCTGATCTTTCGCCTGGGGGTGATGTTTCGAACATCAGTCATCTTAGTCAAGATCACCCCAATGTTACAGACATCAATTTTACATGAGGGTCGATATCTACCTATCCAAAAGCATCATATTTTTGTCGGGGGGTGATATTTCAAATATCAGGTGATCTTACGAATATCACCCTTGCCATCGAATATCACCCCGATGCCAACATGACGATGACGTCATCTAAGTCCAATGGGGTCATAGTTGAAATTTTTAGTCCAGCTTGATATTCTAGAGAAGGGGGTCATATATCTCATATCAGTCATCTTACAAAGATCCCTTTGATATTGCAATATGATGGTGACGTCATCATGATTGGTGGAGTGCATCATGTGGTCTTCGACATGACAGTTACTATCGGCAGCCTTACTAAGGATCCCCCTGATCGTTGATGAGGATATGAATATGATGATGACATGAATATGATCAGGAGGTTCATCAGTGAAGTATTTGGTATACATATGAGCAGGAGGATCTTTCTCTGATGCATCAGGTTGCGCCAATGAGGGTGGTCCTCAAGATGATATTGAATATCAAGTGATGAGGTCTGGTGATATTTCTTATCAGGGTGATATTTCTGATAAGGGTGATATTTTGCATCAGGGTGATGAGAAATATCAGGGTGATATTTTGTGTGTTGAGTAGGCGGGACAATCATCATGCATGAGAGGATCATTAGCAAGAGGTTCACCATTGGCGCGGGTCATGATGATGAGGTCTAAATTGGCGTCGTCAGGAGCAAAATCACCTACTATCATATATGCTCACGACCTAGTTTATAAAGTGTTTGAGAGGTCATTGCAGGGTGAATGTGGGATAATTAGTTCTCACATAATTTGAAAAGTCAGCGATGGGAGCGCATAGTGCCTACGTGGCACGTTCTGGTTGGTGGCTGAATTTTCAGTGTGATTGTAGTTGCAAATCTCGGTGGGAAAGAAGGAGATCGATGATCCTGATTCAAATTTTCAAAGGGAAGGATTTATTCGTGTTTGTGACTGTGATCTTGGCAAAAGGAGACTTCAAGGGCATGCGAACTGCTGTTGCATCCCAAAGCAGGAAGGTAAGCATTAATGGCAAAGTTTATAGAAGCATGGGTCGAGAGGACAGGTCAATTGCCATTTTCCAAGATGAAAATCTTCAGTCAACATCTCTCCTCCCAAACCTGCCTATCCTTTCCCTTTTCTCTAAGTGGTTGCATTAAATGTTTGCGGTGCCCTCCTGGTGATGCATGATATCTGGTGAAATCTTGGAGATTGCCATGTAATTAATGGTTGAGTACAAGTTCCTGCTATATAAGCAGAATTTGTCACTCATTTAAGGTTGTTGGAAATTGGAAAAACTTTTGGTGCTGTGTGAAGATACAATCCTACTGGTGGCTCTATTCTGGTATCTTGTGAGTTTATAAGTTGTATGACTAAATGTTGATGCAGAGCGGGCAGTGGAATTTGGTGGAACTAGTTAAAAAATGCGACTGTGACTGTAGTTGAGTCACTGTACCCCTGCACTTAATATTTTATTGTATCAAATGTTATCAGCATGCATTGTAGGCTATTGAACCTGCGACCTCCACTGAATCGCTGAACTATCAGCTTGCTGAACCTTCGAGCCTTGGTGAGCCATTGAACCGCTCCTGTCATTGAATCTGCCAGCTCGTTGACCATTAAACCGTTGAACCAGTTCAATGGGTGGTTCAATCATCGTTATTTATCCTTACCACCTTCATCATTCCGCTGGACCTCCAAACAACCTGTGGTTGAACTATTGAACCCTTTGAACCGTTGAACTGGTTCAAAGGTTCAACCAAAAGGTTTTCTATGTGAAACTTATCATGCTGATCACTTAGCTTCAAACACCATTGAAGTAGTGAACTCTCAAACTTTCAAAATCGGTTCAACCAAAAGACTTCATCCCAATTTAAGTTATCAGCGAAACTTGATATCCTTCACCTGATAATGAATTTCACACCGATACTGTGCACTGTCTCTGTTAAACTTCCACAGATTTTAATCTTTCATATCCTAGCACATGAGGATGCTAGGATTCACCACAGCATGATGTCGATCGATCTTGTAACTGTAAAACTCACATAAACAGAAAATACAAAAACAAAATCTAAGCTAGTAGGTGTAGCCATTCCACTGATTACATAGTAATTAACTGGTGGAATGGGTTAAAACCCCATCTCGACTGTAAATCAGAAATCAGCTACACAAATGTAATTCGAATGCAAAATAGGATCTTCTTTATTTCTCAAAGGAGGAATACAAATGCCTGTTTTCACAGTACAACTCACAATCACTGCTTTGTCTAATTTTCTTCTTTCTGATCGCTCTCTATCTCTCTCTATTGATCTCTTAATCGATCAGAACTTAGGCTATTTAACAACCCATAGAGAGTAGTACTGATTGGATTCCGTGTGGCTGGGAGACAATTCCAGGTGGCTGGGAGACACAGCTAACTAACAAACTCATAACTAACTAACAACCTATCAATACAGATTGACATGTGTCCTAACAACAAAAACAAACTAAAAATAGCAAGCATTGGTCAAATAGACCTTATTACATAGGAAATGCATAACAACCTATTAAGACTTTAGGATTCTAATTAACTTGATGAAGGGGTACCCCTGCACCATACTCCCTGAGAGAAGAGATCTCAAGCCCACTTGAGATCAAAGTGTGTAAGTCTGCTCCATGTTTCTTGATCTATTCGTCAGTCATCCAAACTACTTCCAAATCAGGTTGCCCCTACCAAAATACTCTATATATTCTTTATTCCTAGTCTTCTTTACCATTCGGGAATCTAAAATCTTCTGCAAGTTTGGTAGATCATGTTTAGGAATGTCATCATCTGCTGTATCCTGTAATGTTTCCTGTTCCATATCTGCATTATGTTTGTATGGAGTTAAATCACATCATTAAAAATAGGTGACAAACCAAGATCAGAAGGAAGTTGGATCTCATAAGCATTCATTCCACATTTCTTCAAAATCTGACATGGTCCAATCTTCCTCTGCATTAGCTTAGTATGTTTTCCTTTTGGGAGTCTTTCCTTTTTCAGATAAACCCATACCAAATCTCCAACATCAAATTGTACATCTCTTTTCTTTTTATTAGCATATTCTTTATACTTCAAAGTAGTTTGCTAGAGTTGGTTCTTGACTTGATCATGCACCTCTTTTATTGTTGCTGCAAAAGCTTCTCCATTTGAACTAATTGAGTCTCCTGTAGGTAGATTTATTAATTCCAAAATACCTCTTGGATGCATACCATACACCACTTGAAAAGGTGATTTCCCTGTACTCCTATTGATGGTATCATTATAAGAAAATTCTACCTGTGCTAGGATGCTATCCCACTTCTCACCATGCGGTTTTGTCAAACATCTAAGCAGATTTCCTAATGAATGTTTAACCACCTCAGTCTATCCATCTGTCTGATGATGATAGGTTGATGAGAAAGATAAATTTGTGCCAAGATTCTTCCAAAGAGTCCTCCAAAAATGACCAATGAATTTCACATCTCTATCTAACACTATACTCAATGGCAATCCATGTATCTGCATTATTTCCTTGAAAAACAAATCTGCAACATATGAAGCATCACAAGTAGTTTTGCATGAACTGTCATAACCCTTCCTTGTTCTAGATAAACCCAGCACAAAATCCATACTTATGCCTTCCCATGGCCTAGAAGGAATGGGCAGTGGCTGATATAATCTTGCATTGTTGATCTGCCTTTTTCTTTCTGACATATCACACATGTCTCCACAAATTTTCTTACATCTGATTGTAATTTAGGCCAATAGTAATGTCTCTTTACCAGTTCCAGAGTCTTATCTAAACCAAAATGTCCTGCCATAGCTCCACAATGCTTTTCCCTAATGATATTCAGCCTCATAGAACACCTTGGAATACACAATTGTACACCTTTGAATAGCAATCCATCCTGGATCAGAAATTTAGAAAATTCAGTTTGATATTTGTCTCCAAAAGAAATACATACTTGATAAATCTCTCCAAAGTCTTCATCAGCATCGTACATAGTCTTCAAGGAATCAATGCCAACACTTTCCAATTTAATCTGATTTATAGTTAGAGCTCTTCTGCTCAAAGCATCTGCTACCTTATTCTTTACCCCTTTCTTGTGCTTAAGTGTGAAAGTAAAAGCTTGCAAAGTTTCTACCCATTTCATATGTCTGTGGTTCAGCTTCTCTTAACTGTTAATGAAACTAAGAGCCTGATTATCTGTGAAGACTATGAATTCCTTTGGCATCAAGTAGTGCCTCCACTTCTTGAGTGACTGAACTAGAGCATACATCTCCAAATCATATGATGAATACCTCTTCTTTGCATCATTTAACTTCTCACTGAAAAATGCAATAGGCGTACCTTCTTGACTGAGTACTGTGCCAATTGCCATGTGACTGGCATCACATTCTACCTAAAAGATTTTACTAAAATCAGGTAGTGTAAGGACTGACTGCTGTGCCACTTTCTTCTTCAATGTTTCAAATGAATCATCTGCTTCTTTGGTCCAAGCAAACCTACACTTCTGTCCTCCTTTAATGGTGTCAAGCATGGGTGCACAGATATGACTAAACCCTCCTATAAACTTCCTATAGAAGGTTGCTAACCCATGGAAACTTCTGATATCATTCATAGTTCTCAGAGATGGCCAAGACAATATGGCACTTACCTTCTCCTTGTCCATTTTCAGTTGTCCCTATGAAATGACAAAACCCAAATAGGTGATCTCTTCGTGCATAAACAAACACTTTTCCAAGGTGATCATAAGCTGCTCTTCATGTAACCTTTTAAGGACCAATTTTATATATCTGAGATGCTCTTCCCTTGTATTACTAAAAAATAGAATGTCATCTAGATATACTATGACAAATTTGCCTATAAATTCTCTCAAGACCTCATTCATCAGTCGCATTGAAGTACTGGGGGCATTAGAGAAACCAAAAGGCATGACCTTCCACTCATACAATCCCTCATTTTTTTAAATGCTATTTTCCACTCATCTCCTGGCCTAATCTTGATCTAATGATAACCACTCTTCAAATCTATTTTTGTGAAATACTTAGCACCTCCTAAACAATCAAGCAAATCTTCTATCCTAGGTATTGGGAACCTATACCTGATTGTGATCTTGTTAATAGCCCTTGAATTAGTGTAAAGCCTCCAAGTGCCTTCTTTCTTTGGTGCTAGTACAGCTGGTACTACACATGGACTTAAACTTTTGCCAATTAGGCCTGTGTTCAACAATTCTTCAATCTGTCTTGCTACTTCTGTATTTTGTTCTGGAGTAAGCTTGTATGCTTCTTTGTTTGGAAGTGTAGATCCTGGGATCAGATCTATGCAATGGCTGATATCCCTTACAGGTGGTAGGGATCTTGGCATTCCATCAGAGATAATGCCTTTGTATTTATCCAACAACTCTTGGACAGCAGGATCTATGAACCTCTGTTGCTTCTCTCCCTTGATTTCTTGCTGTTGTTCTTTATTTACTTTCAGGCATGGAATTAGGGCATATGCAACTATACCCTCTTCTACTATTTCTTTCATGAACTGTTTACCTTCTACCAGCATTATCTTGGCTTCTTTCCCCTTTGACTCTACCTCCTTATCCATCAATGGTAGTAACTCTATCACCTTACCATCCTTGGTGATGGAATATGTATTTCTAACTCCATCATGTTGTGCTCCTAAATCATATTGCCATGGTCTACCAAATAGAAGATGACAAGCATCCATCTGAGCTATGTCAAATAGTAATCTGTCCTTATATGTTCCAATTTGAAATTCTACCCAAGCCTGTTCTTCTACAACTGTTTGCTGACCTTGAGTGAGCCATGAAATCTTATATGGGTAAGGATGTGGCAGCCTTCTAAGCTTCATCTTTTTGACCATTTCAGCAAACACAAAATTTTCAGTAGATCCAGAGTCAATCAGAACTCTACATACCTTTCCTCCTGCCTTGCAAGTAATTTTGAAAAGAGATTTTCTTTGTGGGGGTTCTCTGTCAGGCACCTTCATGGTGGTCATTGCTCTTCTAATCATCAAAGATTCTCCTATCTTAGGATATCCATAACTATCAAGAGCTCTAACACTTTGACCAGTGTTTGAGCTTGTCACACTTTGACAGTCAGATTCTTGTATCATATTTGTTCTTCTTTCTCCTGTTGAACTCGATGCTTTTTCTGGACATTTGCTTGCTATATGACCTTCTTGATTACAATTGTAACATCTGATAAATCCTCTACCCTGAGATCTTCCTCTAAATGGTGGTCTTCTGTCCCTAAAGTTTCCTTGCTAATTATAGTTTCCTCTTTGAGTTTGACTACTATCTCCTTTGTTGTTTTCCTGATTGGTTTCTCTGTGATATCCAAATCCATTGCCTCTGCCTTTGAAAGGACTTCTTCCACCTCTTTTCTATCTTCCTCTTCCTCTGTTGTTCTACTCTTGCCTTCTCTTTAACTTCTCTTCTACCTTTAGTGTCAATTGATAGCACTTCTGAACTGTATCTGGACTATGCAGATTTAAATCTTCTTGGATGGCAAGTCTCAACCCATTGAGATATCTTGCTACCCTTTCTTCCTCATTTTCCTTTACCTTTGTCTTGACACAGAGTTTCATGAATTCTTTAGTATATGAGCTGACATCTACCTCTTTATGCTTCAAGCTTTGCCTCCTCTTATGCAATTGGATGTTTTAATCCAATGGAACATAGGCTTCTTTCACTAAAGCCACCATTTTCTTCTAAGTAGCAACTTTGTTCTTTCCTTCCTTCACTCTGTCATCTTGGATGAAATTCCACCAAGTCAATGCAGCCTCTTTCATTTTGGACTGTGCCATCTTTACCTTTTGATGCTCTGGTATTTCTTCTATTTTGAAGAAATTGTTCAGGGAATCTATCCACTCCATCACTGAATCAGGATCCATCTTTCCTATAAACATTGGTAAATCTAGTTTCACATCCATGGTCCTCCTCTCCATGGATTTGAGGGCATTCAATAAAGGTCTCTGGTCTGTAGAAACCTCTATCTCTTCCTACCTAGGGATTTCCTCTTTTGCCCTATCATCTTCTTTACCAGAACCTACTCTATCCCTCAATTTCTCCAACTCATCTTTCAAAGCCTGATTCTAAGCTTTCACTGCTTTTCTCTCTGCAATCTACTACTTTACCAGGACAGCCAACTCAGTGTTGGTCATCCTTGCTGGGAGATCTGATCTTCCCTCTCCATTTGACATTCTATCTTCTTATCTTCCCAGAAGATACTCCTTCGCTCTGATACCACTATGACATAGAATGGGTAGTGGAATTTGGTGGAACCAGTTAAAAAATGTGGCTGTGACTGTAGTTGAGTCATTGTACCCTTGCACTTAATATTTTATTGTATCAAATGCTATCGGCACGCATTGTAGGCTGTTGAACCCATGACCTCCATTGAACCATTGAACTATCAGCTTGCTGAACCTTCGAGCCTTGGTGAGCCGTTGAACCGCTCCCATCGTTGAACCCATCGGCTCATTGAACCGTTGAACCGGTTCAATGGGTGGTTCAACGATTGTTATTTATCCTTACCACCTTCGTCGTTCCGCTGGACCTCCAAACAACCCGTGGTTGAACCGTTGAACCCTTTCAACTGTTGAACCGGTTCAAAGGTTCAACCAAAAGGTTTTCTCTGCCAAACTTATCATGTCGATCACTTAGCTTCAAATGCCGTTGAAGTAGTGAACTCTCAAACTTTTAAAATCGGTTCAACCAAAAGACTTCAGCCCAATTTAAGTTATCAGCGAAACTTGATGTCCTTCGCCCGATAATGCATTTCACACCAATACTGTGCGCTGTCTCTGTTAAACTTCCATAGATTTTAATCTTTCATATCCTAGCACATGAGGATGCTAGGATTCACCACAGCATGACATCGATCAATCCTATAACTGCAAAACTCACATAAACAGAAAATGTAAAAACAAAATCTAAGCTTGTATGTATAGCCATTCCACCGATTACAAAGTAATTAACCGGTGGAATGGGTTAAAACCCCATCTTGACTGTAAATCAGAAATTGACTACACAAATGTAATTCGAATGCAAAATAGGATCTTCTTTATTTCTCAGAGGAGGAATACAAATGTCTGTTTTCACAGTATAACTCACAATCACTGCTCTGTCTAATTTTCTTCTTTCTGATCACTCTCTGTCTCTCTCTATCGATCTCTTATCGATTAGAACTTAGGCTATTTAACAACCCATAGAGAGTAGTACTTACTAGATTCCTAGCGGCTGGGAGACAATTCTAGGCGGCTTGGAGACACAACTAACTAACAAACTCATAACTAACTAACAGCCTATCAATACAGATCGACAGGTGTCCTAACAACAGAAACAAACTAAAAATAGCAAGTGTTGGTCAAATAGACCTTATTACATAGGAAATGCATATCAACCTATTAAGACTTTAGGCTTCTAATTAACTTGATGAAGGGGTGCCCCTGCACCAAATGTCTTATGCATAGCATGTATCAGTTTCATGTTGATATAGATGAGTAATGCTTCATTGCATGTTTTCTGTTATCTGTCTCCAACTTGAATGTGTTCTTCTTATGAATTTAAATAGCTAAGGGGTGTTTAAGATTCTAGAGTATAGACTTGCCATACTAAATGTTTGATTCTTTACTTTTACTCAAGGAGTAGATTGAATGTTTTGGATTAAGTGTTGGGAAGAATACATTGCAGTGAGGATGTTGTAAGTAGAGATAATTGAATACTTGAACTTGGGAAGTCTTTGTAAGGTAGAAACTACAAAACCCCCTTGAAATCTGAGTATTGTTTCAAGCCTATGATAAACATTCACATATATATGTCTATTGACTCCAAGCCTTGGATAGACACCAGTCTGGTTTTGTGTTGAGGTCATAAGCCAAGGTCCTAGTCTTACATCCAAATACAAAATCAAACTTAAAACTTCAAAACCAAACCATTAGGACCATAGAAGTAGTTTTAGGATCAAAATCCTCTATCTCACAATTGAACTTAGGCCCAAAGCTAGCCCCTTTGCACTTATCTCTCAGTTTTGGTCTACATAAAGGAGGATTTATCTACTTTGTGTCAACATCCCCCTAGTTCACAGGCATATCTTATGGATGTTGAATAGGGAATCCCCCCCTAGGTTTTACAGAGCCTGAAGAAGAAGAGGAGATATCTATAGAGTTTATCTCCTGTACTGTTGGCCTCTGGCCCAGAGATCTTGTTAATCATTGATGGCTACCTTGTAGGGACAACTGGGAGAAAGCATCTAGTTTGGGATAAATCCAATAGGGTCTTTGTGCTAAGTCTCGTCATCAAGTAAATCATTGAGGAGGTTGTCATCTTCGCAAATTCAAATTCTAGAAAGAGGTATAGGTTGTTCCATTTGTCTGTCTAATGTATTTTGATCACATCATGATCCCTGAAGGGATAATGAAGGATGGACCACAACATGAATATCATCTCTTAGTGGGCTAGGTGGGTTATGAAATTGTTCCTTATCCACATCAGTCATTTCGAATAGGTCAGGATAATCAAAATAGTCTTGTATTCTCACGATGTCATCCATTAATGCTTCATTTTGGTTAGGAAGATTATTAAAATTACTAGAGCTATCCCTAGTCTTCTCATGTGAGTTATATGAATGCTCAAATGTAGGATAAGTAGGGTGGCTTGTGAATTCATCATCACTCTCATAGTCTTTTACAATATCATCTCCATATGTTTCAACTATCAATTCCAAACTATTAAGAGAAGTGTCATGCTCTTCATTCAAAGTGTGTTTTATCAATTCTTCTACTACCCAAGGGTATGTATTGATGAGAGATATGAAGTTGTTAAGATCAGATACATAGTCAAGGATTTCGAAGGAAGAGGACACAAATATATCCTTGTTGTACATAGCTTGTATATAGGTAATGACATGAGGATGCATGCTAAGAAATTTGTAGACATTCACAAATTTTGTGATATAGGAATGTAAAGATACCAAAAAGAATTGGGAAGATGAATCCATGAGTGCCAAATCAGATTTTAAGAGTTTTTTAGACTTTATGCAAAAGACAAATCCAAAGTTATATGCAAAATGACCTAAAATGCTTGATTTGTTATACTTTTTCAAAGCAAATAAGTGAAAGCAAAGATGTTGTAAGGATTTTAATCAGGGAAAACAAATAATATGTCTGATATTAGTCCAATACAATAATAATATCCTTTACAACACTCTTTCTATGCAAACCCAGGATGATAACTAGTCAAGAGCTAGTGAAAATACCCAAAAATATGCAATTTTCCACAGTTTTTCAATCCTAAGACCTAATGAAATAGGTGTTGTAAGGAATTTTATGAGGTATAGAAAATAATAGCAATAATAATAGTCACCTAGAAGCATAAAATCAGTTACAACACACTTGAGGTGCAAACTAGGCCAAACCCTAGGGCAAAAATAGCAAAAATAGGCAATTTTCACCAAATTTTCAATACAAGAGGCCAATAAAAAGGTGTTGTAAAGAATTTTGGGAGGGGTAGAAGATAATACCCCTGATATCAGTAAATTAGTGCAGAAATATCCTCTACAACACACCTATAGTGTAAATTTAGAGAGTCGATAAGGCCAAATCTAGTAAAAATCAAGTTTTTTTTTAGGCCCTAGGTTTGAGATCTTGATGTAAAATGTTATATGAATGTTTTGCTCGCTGTTATATGATGAAAATTAAATGCTCTCAGATCTGAAAATTATTTCCATGCTATAACATGCAAAATGTAAGTGTAAATCTAATGAAAGATTAATGAAAATGCTAGTTTTTTGTTGAAATTTTTCTATGCAAAAAAAAAGCAATTTTTTGAGATCTAAATGCAAATTTGTTCTAAAATGCAAGACTACATCCAAATGCAAATTTGAATGAGCCTCTAAAATCAGTAGAAAAATCTGAAACAAGATTTTACCTACAAACCCTAGATTTTGAAATTACTAGGTTATATGCAAAATTCACATTTTTCAACAAAACCCTGGCAATTTTATGATGAAAATGCAATGTAAACTAATGAATTTTTGTAATTTTCTATAATTTAAATCAGATCTAATGCATAAATCAGAAATTTTATGAAATTGAATTTAATTAATGCAACATCCAAAACCCTAGTGTCATGCCTGCATCTCCCGAGCGGACATGACACACAAATGCCCATGTCACGACCACATTCACCATGTGATTGCGACACGGGCCACGAAAATTTTTTTTCTACCTATCTCCAAGGACCACCTCGTGCGTGCTTGCGTGCTCGATGGCAATACACCAAAGGCGTAAACATGACAACATGTTCGAAGAGGTGTAGGCTGCCTAGTGGTGTGCGACACGAGCGTGTCGCTCTTAGGGTTAGGTTAAAAATAATCAGAACCCTAAGTTTCCTAGGCGATAATAAAATTAAATAAAACTTAAGTTCAAATTTAAATTAAACGCCAATGGAAGACTAAATAATTAAACGATTTATTATAATTAATTTAGTAATGTTATATGATATAAATATAAATAAGTTGATAACACAAAAACGTTAAGTCACCAAAAAGATTCAACCGGGAAACCGAGTTCACCCTAAATTTACTCTGGGCAGTTTACTTATCGACTCGCTCGAAATTTTAAAGATCGAGGGAGGAGGCTCAATTAGCCCTCTCCAAAAATTAAAAAAATAATAACCTCGATTTTTTTTTTAAAAGTTTTCGCAAAAATAAAGATGAGTTAACTCATTAATTAAATTCAATACAAAGAGACATCCTGCACAAATATCAGAATTATTAAAGCAAAACTTCCATTAGTTAATTTAAATAAAGGAAAAAGAAGGTAGGTTTTAATTAAGAAAAGGAATGTATTCCAACCAATATATATAAAAAAAAGAGTAAAAATAATCCTCTCCAAGAATTAAAATAGAAATTAAAGTTTAATTCCCTCAGATAAAAAAAATATTGTTTTCTAAATTAGAAAACCCTAAATTGCATAACCTTAAGTGATTCTAAAAGCCACCCTAATCCAAACTCTATTATCCCTCTCCTCTAAATTTGGCCTAATTCCCAACCTTCATTTCATTTGCCCTAACCTCTCTTTGATTTCTTTTTTTTTGTTTTAGTTTTGTTCTCTCATGTAAGGAGCAGGTCTAGGGTTTGAAGAGGCAGCCATTGGAGGCTGTAGGAAGCTTCCATGAAGGTGTGTTTCCATCACCATTGCTCAAGAGATCGCTAAAGTATTTTTTTTTTGGTCTTGTAACACAAGAGTTGTGTTTTTTTGTTGCAGGGCTATGATGCAAGGGAGCCGCTGGCGCTGCTGTGAAAAGGGTAGAAGTAATGGCAGAAGGGCGTGGGCAATGGAGAAAGTGGAGTGGTGGCAGAATATGGTGAGGCCACTGCGGGTGGCAGTACTGGGCGTGGGGAGAAGGTTGGGGAAGCGGCCCGGCCACATTGTATACAGGGTTCGAGAGGGTGTGGGTGGAGGCTAAGCCTCCTCCCCCACACCCCTATACTTAGCACAACTGTAGGCGGTGCTGCCACCCACAAACATGTATTTTTTTTAATTTTATTTTCTAAATTCTATACTATTATTTGCAACAGTCCGCCACTCTGCTGAAAATTACCCTCTGCGAAAAAAAGAACACTATAAATTCAATTTTTAGACATATATATATATATATTTATTTATATATATATGTATATATATAAATATAAATATATACATATATTTATTTAATAGAAGGGATAGCCTCCTTTTTTTTATATATTTTTTTCTTTTATTTCGCAATCCTATTTTCAACAATAAAATGTGCATAACAGTCATATTAACCAAAAATAAAATGATATATTAAAAGCATTTAAATATATACCTATATATATTCATATATATATTTAACTGTCACACACATATTATGCAGATTAAAAGAGGTATAACTCAGTTTGAATGATCTGTGATAATAACAATCTAGTAACCCAGTTTATGTAAACATATATTTATATTTCTTTTTTTTTTCTTTTTTTGCCAATACATGTAGAGAGAAATTTATTATCTTAATACAGAATTCTCATTTTCATGCAGGCTAAATTTCTAATGAAATACAACTAATCCTTATAGAATATAGGGGAAATTTTTTCTTTCAAAGTCCCTGAATATAATTATCTCTTCAAATCTAAATTGCAATTCAATGTTTCCTTTTTAATACAGAATCATTTAACTTAACAGAGTAAGGAGGTTTTGAATTCTGGTTGTATCAAATGCAAACTTACATACATATAGAGGAATGCATTTATTTTCCTAATCTCAAATCTGTAACTTCAAGCATCTCACAATATAGGGGCATTATTTCCATGGGTCTTGTGATGAAAAAAATTGTTACAAATCAAGTTAAAAGCAACTTCCAAAACACCACTTTGCAACTAGGGAAATAGATAGCTTCAAGTAGTATAAAACAAAAGTTTATATTACACAATTTCACAACTCTACACGATTAAGAAGTATCAGCATTAAATAACTAGGGAATTCATTTCTTAACTTTCATTTACATCAAATTCTAAACAGCTACTTATATCACATACATAAATCACTTTTTATTTTATCTTTCTGAAGAACAAAGGTAGAAGGCATCTAAGTTTATTTTCCATGCATTTTCTTAATACAAAATGTTCACATTATAATGCTATCACAGCCAACTTCTATGGCAATTCCATTGCAGTATTTTAAACAAGAATTTATAGGGCAAGAAGACCACAAGGACCAAGGCTAATCCAGCCACTTCAATACTACATGGGGATCCATTTTAACATCATAATGAGCTTCCAAACAGCTCCACCTCTACACAAACAACCTCAAACTAAACACAACAATGAAACAACCGAGAAAACAACCACTGAGAAAGGAAAGCTCTCCTCCCTACCATAGACCCGCAAGTGGGTCACCCCTGAGCTAGGGAGGTAGGGAATTCACACAGGGTTCCATTCCACAGCATAAAAAACTCTAAACACAAGCAACCCATAGGCTTAACACATTACATCAACTCATAAAAATGAGTTTGGTGAGGGTAGGGAATAGACCTCTCAACTTAAAGGGGCTCCCAATAATAAAGAAGATCTCAACACATGGCCTTAAGCTAAAATCCCTGAACACCACAATCCACAAGAATCTCACACCAATTTGCTTGGCACTCTTGCCATATAGATAACTCCTCCTCAAATGATAATAGGCCCTCAAGGCATAAACTCATAAACACAAAACTGTGGGAGAGCCCCCAAGGATTGTTCCTCTCCCCTACCCATACAAGTTGAGCATTTCCTCCATTGGAGGTGCTCTCACCATGACACCCAACCCAACATCAAATGTAAAAGAAAACATCACAATGCAAACAAACTCACAATCAAAATTCAACCATGGGACATCATATAGCAAAGTAGGAAATAAGATAAGAAGCCTACCTTCAAGATCTTGGCAATGGAAGTGGAATTGGTGAAGAGCTCCCAACCTTCCCAAGCTTTCCAACTTTTCAGATTTTCTCCCAACCTTCTCTAACTCCTCCAAACTAGTAAGGAAATCCAAATTTGCAAGAAGTCTCTAAAATCCAAGCAAAAAGAATAGAATGGAAGAACCCCCACTCCTCTACAAGAGGAGCTATTATAGGCCCTCTACTTGGCCTTGAGAAAATGAGGTGGTGACATTTGTCACCATCTCTTCCCTCCACCAAAGCCACTTGTAATAGTGAGGAGGGAAAAGGATGACAAATGTCCTCCTCTCCCTCCACCTCCATCTCCACCTCATCCACTTGTGCTTCCACACAAGTGGGAGGGGGACAAATGGTGAGTTGGATTCCCACTCACCCTTCCACAAGACAATGGCCTTGAGTGGTGTTCCCACTCACTTGGGAGCTTGGGAGGACTCTTGGAGACCTCCCAAGTCTTCCTTGGGAATGTTTCCCAAAACTTAGGGATGGGAGATGTGCTCTTCCCAAGGCAAGGCCCATCCCCATCTCCCCTCTTCCCAAATTTCGTCACTTTTACTCCACCATGGTTTAGGGTAACCTAAGGTGAGTCAAAACTAGGGTTAGGTGGTCCAAGTTGACCCTAGACTCATGGTTGACCACCTAGGGTAACTTTTGGGACCCTAGGGGTCATGAAAGGGGTCAAAATCCACATATAAATGGCCCAAATAAAATAATAATAAAAATGCCAATTGACATAAATCAATTAAAATTTTACAACACTTAATATTAATCAAAATGAGAAAGAGAGGTTACTAAGGCTAAATAAACAAAAAAAATAGAAACTAAACCAAGCACAATTAAATCATCATTCAATTACACACGTGATCCTTACCCCTCTTGGGAATGGATCGGCTTAACAGGGAATAACATGGTGTGAATCCTACCTCTGATTTCCCATGGCTAGGGATAGTAAAACCTACACATCTCGATCAAGTGTCAGTCATGTCATGATAAATCATAGCTGAAGCAACTGAAATTAACTTCACGCAACTGAAATAAACATCAATGCACAACTACAAATTAAACTGCATTTTTTTAAATCACATGTTCAATAGTTCATATCACATAAACAACTAAAATCTCATAACAAGATAACATCTAATATCAATCCCATATATCGAACCACAACATATCATCAAAATGACCAAATCAAATCACATATATCAAATCAGTGAGATACAACATCAAGTCTGCATAATGAAGCATGGTCACTACTGAATGGCTCAATGATCAAAATATGGACAGTAAAATAGGTCGGCCTCACACCTAGCATGTAATTTTTTTTCAAAATTTTCCAAATTTTCAATTTTTTTTGTAAATTTTCCAATGCAAAAAGATGAATGACTATATGAATGAATGAAATTACTATAAATCTGAAGAAAAACACTTAGAAAGGTGCAGATAAGTCCAATAACATGGGTTCACCAAAAAGTAAAGGGTAAAATTTGGATAGCTGGTTATTGGTAGTTTTGTGTATGTATCCTCCTTTCACCCTTTCATTCAAGGACCTAGGGTCGAATTGCAATGTACTATCCTACCCTAGATCACTGTCAGATGTAGGGAAACTTGAATTTTTATGTTTTGATTACCAATTATCTTCTCTTATGCTCAATTATACCTTAAAACCCTAATTATGCAAATACGACAGTAAACAGGTGAATATCAGAAAATGCTGCTACAAAAAGATGTAAAATGACAAATAATTATGCACCTATTTTCAGGGTTCGGGAATGGAATAGTTGAGGACTAAAGAGTGGCTGCCCAAGTCCAATGCCCTACTTTTTGTCAGGATCTATAAACAAGATCTATAACCTGTTCCTTTTGTACCAAAGATTTTCCCGTCACGAACTTTGAGGACTAATGAGCGGGTGCCCTAGTCTAGGGAGCTATTTTCTTCTCTGATCTACAATTCTGACACTCTATTGTACCCTCCTGTAACTTCACTTTATCTGTAGCTTCAACTTGTAACTTGTAATCATGAAAACTTTAGGAGGGGGTTGTGGTATTTAGAGGCTTGCCTCAGTCAAGCCCTGGAGAGACATTCAAGTCTTCTGATCACCATTGTCAGATAGAGAGTGCATGCCCTTGTAAGGCAAAGGCAAAAATCAAATGATAAATGCTGAAAAACACAAATGATGTCACCTTGTCGTGAAGATCTCATGGAAGGAAGAAGCTCTTCATGCCATGAGGAGATCAATGCTCAAATTTGCAAATACAAACACATAAACAACACAATATCTTCTCTTGCAACACAATGAAAGCCTTGAATCACCTTTAGAATGCATAAAGTTCACAATAACAATCTAGTAATGCTCTAGTTTACAAATGAATACCTAAACATGCTTATATATGCAACTACAAACACTCCTGCCAAGAATTTTGTAATTCAAACTTACCTTGTCGACATAGAACCCAAATAACGGTCACAAGCCGACACACAAAATTTGGGACTGACCCAAAATAGGGCTGGACTAGGGCACCGGTGCCCAAGTCCTCCCCCCTATTTTGGGTAGGGTTAGGTTCAAAGAGTCCCCCTAGGTCCCATTTGACATGATACCCAAGGTTTATTCCATCGGGATGTTGAAATATGATGTAAGATGTCCTAAATGCAGACTAAAGACCCAGGAGCTAAACCTTATGAGGGAAAAGCCCCGAAGGGGACATTTTCTAACGTTACAATAACATTAATCAAAACATCATATATATCATAATAGTTTGAGTACATGATAATAAAAAATCCACCACTACATCAAAATATAGTGTATCATAATACAATGTAAAAATATCATCAAGATGCTAGACCGTGGCATCCAGATCCCTCGGGACTTGGTGGAGCATGAGTAATGAAAGACTGTCTATGTGAGGCTACTAATCATGAGTAACTTCTAGAGGTACTCCATGAGCATATAGCCCTATGCTTACCTCTAAGCTCTCCCACCTCCCATGTGGAATATGTAAATAGCTTCTTAAATTGATGTCTCTTGACTCACATCTAGTCCACCTCCGCCTGTAGATAACTCACAAAACTACAATTAGTCCCTAGTGTCACTACCACCCTATGCTAATCTAGTTGTATTTGTAGTGCATCTCGTGCCTCCTCAGCACTTGCTACTCTCTGAATCACCTAATCTCTCTCAACCTCAAGCTAATCTCACGCTACCTATCCCTCCTCATAGGCTGCTCTCAACCATACGATAGGATCGAATAACTCAACATGTCAACCTGCTATGTACGGTGGCCTATAACAAGCCTATACTAGCTGTCCAGTTGGCTTAGTAGGTACCATATCTGCTATGACTCAACCCACAAGGTCTCGCCATGCCCTAGTATCAACTCCAGAACAAAAACAAAGATCATATCTATATCTCAATCAAAATCATTGATACATTCAATGATTCAACAAACACAAGTATAATAATGAATTACTCACCAAGATCATCCTCCTACCAATCTGGATCCACTGGAATGGTGACTATGCTAATGTTTGCAATCATCTCAGCTATTGGGGGCACCGTAGTGGCACCACCACTTAACTCCCTATGCTCAAATCAATGTTGTACTCCTCTGGCCATGTGTAGTGATTTCAAGCTGCAAGGTCAGACCTTAGGTCTCTCCTCCTCATCACCTACACCCTTTTCTCCCTGGCGTTGTATCCCTCTTGACACTATCACTAGAACTGGTGGATCCTGCTCATCCTCATCATCATCATCACCGCTAGCATATCTCCATCACTATCTCCCTCCCACTCCTCTGACTCATCTCCTTGCTCCATCTAGGATCTAGGATCACTAGTGGGATGATCTACAAGAAAGACTAGAGCAGGACGTGTTGTCTCCCACCAAGGTGTGTATGTTGGTCTAACACCTACATCATTAGCCTTAGAGATGAGATCATCATCCTCGGTAACATCATATGGATCACTCAACACCACATCGATGATGGTAAGTCATGCCTGATCATAAGGCCGCACCCCACAATGTGAGGACCATGCATAGAATGGTCACATGGAAAGAACTCCCTGCACTTAGCTAAACTACCTCATCACTCTATCATAATAGACCACAAATATGATGCGATCTCTACAATTGGCTAAAAACCAATCTCTCTACATCCTCACTAGCTATCAAGTCTATCCCATCCATAGCCTACATAACCTGTATGGCCTCCACAAGATGACCTCTAGCTATAGCCTATCAAATACTACTCTCCAATATAACAAATCACCCCATTTCCATGGTTTCCTCATCTTGTAAGTGTGCGCTCGTCGACATGGCTCTATCAAATATCCCATTTGTCGTGTGCACATGATGTTCTTGAATGACCTCACCTATAGGAGTGTGCATATCATCAAGTTGTGTGCCTCATAGTGCACATATAAACCCAAATCATAATACAAGTGAGCTAACATACTCCATCCCTAGGAGTATACCATCCTCTTCTCCTACATTTCTATAATCATATGGACAAGGCCCCCATGAAGTTGAGTGCCTCTCCCATCTAGTGTGACAACTAGTGTGATGGTAGCAATCATGATGCGATGAATGATTGATGTAACAATTGCACCCTACTCCTTCCATCTAATATCAATGTGTCCTTGATTATGTGATGACATGATGCAACCAAGACAGTACATCTAGCTCACCTGAGTGTAGTCCTTTGACTGCTACTCAATGACTCTAATTGTCTCACCTCACAGGGGAAATCATAGTATTTGGTACACATCCTCTAATGTAATTGTCATATCCCCTGTTAGAAGATGAAAGGTGGAAGTATCTGAGTTCCACCGCTCCATAAGCACCATCAACATTATACAATGGTATGTCATCATGGGCATCGTATACACCCACCATAAGCTAACATCTCATAGATGCCCCATCTTTGTGTTAGTAAGTATGCTAGAGTGGCTATGTAAGAGTGTGTATAAGTGGCTGTCGGCATGCTCTCGCATCCCTAGGGGTACCTGAAACATGATAATCAAAGTACACATTAGAATTCAATCCAAAAAAGCTTCAAAACCAATCAAACAAATCAGAAGAAGCCTTGATCCTGGACTAGGGTGCCCTGAAAGGACAAGGGAACTTAGGAAGGACTTGGGGGCTCAGAAAGGTTTGGGGTGTCCTAGGAGGTCAATGGTGCCCTAGGATGACAACAAAAATGTCCCATGTACCCATTTTGGCTTGTAAAATGATAAAAATGTATTAAAATAATAGAATAAATTAAAAATACACTTTGGACAGAAGCCTACCTTATGCTTGTCTAGCCCTTGTGCTACTCGGCTCCATAGTGCATCCAACCTCGGTGGTCAATATGGCCTTCAGCTTGGCATGATCACTCTCCTCCTTGCTCAATCTTCTCTAAAGCTGAAAATGGCACAAGGATAGTAAAAGGTGAGAACTTCTTTTACTACTTATAGTAAAAGGATAAGAACTCCTGATTGCTATCTAGGGTCGAAGACCACCATCGACCTCTCCTCATCTAAACATCGATAACTTAGGCTAGCTAAGTCAGATTTGAGTGTCAATCATTGCGTTGAAATCCTAGTTTCGTGATCTCTACAATCATATGTTTTGTGTCTCGGTGTTATTCAGTAAAATGACCCTACCAAAGCATATAGATCAACTTTTCTCTAGAAATTCAAAGTGAAAAGATCGCCACCCTATTTCTACATCCTAAAGAAGAAAGAAAAAATAGGGGGCATATATCTACCCATGGATTTCACTTTGATGATGTCTCATCACCTTTCCCCTTTACGTTTTTGAACTAACTCATACATTTGTTGGTTGTAGGATGATTTTATCTCACTAACAATTCTTGTTGCAGGATCTGATTTCCTGACTGTCATTTGTAGGATCATAGACTGGGGGCTTCACCCTCTTTCTTAGAAACTATCTATGTCCTCTACAATATCCTTTTTGATATCCTTTTACATTGTTTTACTTTCCTATCCTTTAGCTTGCATATGCATGTAGTGTCATTTGACCACTAAAGTGGGGGCTAAATATTATGTCATAAATTGTGCTCCTTGGTTGTGTAAGTACAATTTCACTATGTTTAGCACCTCCCTTAAGTGATACCAAGCCTAGTTCATTTTTAGGTCTACCCTAAAGTCCTGATTGGGCCTTGATTCTGTGAAATGTTGTGATTTTGGTTAAAGTTTGGTCATGAACCAAAAACTAATTTAAAATTTAGAGTTAGCACCATATTAAATATAGGCTTGTAACTTAATTTGTCCAAAGGGCCTAGGGTTCCTAGTGCCCTAGTCCATCCCATGTTTTTAGGGAGGAAACATAAGTCCACAAGTTAGCTTTTATGATGGTTAGGCTGACCATAAACTCGAATTTTCTTTTTGACATGTGTTGTTAGCTATTTAATTAAAATTACTCATTTCTTAAGCCTTGTATAAAAGCAAGTAATCTCTTCATTTGAAACTAGATGTGATCTTGATATTAGATGATGGATATTATACCCTCTATGCTATTGAATTATTGCAGGTTTCTGTTTGATCAAGTGGAGTTCAACTTTGCTCTTGGAAGGATTTGTATGAAGGCTAGGAAGTGAGATCTTGAGTCTATCTCATTTATTTCTAGGTTTAAGCACTTTGCATGATTGGGAGAAGGGTTGGAACCAATAATGTGAGACTAACTTGAGTACCCTCCAAGGGTATGGTTGCATTGCCTTATTATTCAGTAAACCTTTGGTGAATCCTCATCCATGAGGTGAAGTTGTATGCTTCCTTGAGTGGATCATCTTTTGTATCCTTCCATCCTATTTTCTTGAGTCATCTAGGGTTAGGGTTTGATATATTTGATTAGATCTTGCATGTTACTGCTCACACATAGGGTTTATGAGCACACACAACATATTTTTCTAATCTTGGCTATTCGTGAGGTAGGAATATCAAAACAAGGGCTTGACTAAGGCAAGCTCCTATATAGCCACAACAATTTTTGCTTCTTTTGTGCATGCAAGTTGAAGTAATAGGTTCAGAAGACAAGATCTGGGAAGAGGGAAGGTTTACAGGTATAGGTTGGGTGAAGCTTCAAGTGTTTTAAAAACCCTAATTAGGGTCTAGGGCACCTAGTGCCCTGGTACCTATGACATTTTAGGCCCAAGTTCCTACTCTTCTCTATCTCTTCATCTTTGCTATCCTTTCATATTTTGTGTTTCCTTTTCCAATAGTCATCTGTAGGTCAATCTTGAGTTTATTTAGGGTTTGATCTTTTGCCCTAGTTTTCTTGGTTGAATTTGGTTAACTCTTCCTCTATACAACAAAGAGGAAAAACCCCTATAGTTTGGCTCTCCCTCAAGAGTAGAATCCAAGATCAGTTTGTGTCTCAATGTTAATGGAAGAGGGTTTGACCTAGTTTAACCTTTTAGGCTAGATCTCTCTTTTCAATCAAACACAAAGGAAGGAGTAAAGTCCAACAAATCCCAGTTGTCACCTAGATATGCATTTGAAGATGAATCACTTTCCTTATCAACACTATTATAAACAATGGAGGTGTTGGTACCTAAAATTTCATACCAAGTTTTGCAAAATTTTAGGTTCCCATATGAAAAATTCAATTTCAACACTCATAGATACACCTACACAATATGCTCAAGTGGCCTACTTTGAAGCATTATAATTCGGAGCCGGTTCGTCTTCATGCAAAATCATTTCACAAACATGTTTGTATGCCATATGTAAGTGAGCACACATAATATCAGCTTCTTACGATCAATTTTGACTAGGTTTTGAAGAACCAAGTTGGAGGGTTCTGGTAGGGTTTGTTACCTGCACAATGTGAAATCAGCCCGAGAAGCCAACTTTGGAGGTTGATATCTAGCAGGTACATGATGATCCTGAAAAACTAATTAGGTATCTGTATTCCCCTCATAATAATGTACTTTCATGCCAGTTTTTGGGACCCCAATGTCTCGTTTGCTATTTTTTCAAAATCAAAAGCAAATGTAAAAAGTTTAATTTCCATATCTGCATTTCTAGAAAGTTGCGGAGAGGTCAACTTTGGCCCTTAACATTTCATCCCAGAAGATGGATGGTGAAGAATCCTCTTACACATGCACTCATCAAGCCTAAATGAACCAAACTCTCCAGTTATAACTTCCCAGGAGGAGATTTAATGGTCTTTCAAAATTGCAAATTGGTGAGCTTGAAACAGGGTTTGACAGGCAGCTTCAAAGAGGTCAACTTTGGCACCTGGCATTTTACGAAGGAAGAGGAATGATGAAAAATCCTTTTGTACATATGTTCACGTGGCCTAAATGAACTAATCCCCAGGACGACAGCTTCTCAATATCAGATTTGATATTTTTCCAAAGAGGCAAAATGATAGGTTTCAGTTGGGTTTAAAATAGGTGTAAAACATGCTGAGTGAGCTACTTTGATTACTAGCAGCTTTTAATCCCAATAACTTCATGCCAATCCGTCTGACGACCATACTCCCCTATCATAATTCAACATGTTGGTGTATTTTTGTGGCTCCGGGAGAAGTTTTGATTAGTTTTCCAAGGTAATTTTCAAAGCTACTTGACCATTTTGATCACTGTCTAAATATGTCAAAAAGAGGATTTTGGTGACAACCCAGTCCATTTTTCATCTTAGTAGCAAAAGCAAGGCAATTCTGAGATAAGCATGAACCATGTAAAAGAGATACCTTTGATTAGTATTGTTGATGTTCTCTTTTCCGAAGAGGACAGGAAGGTACTTCAAGGGCATAGTATATATAGAAACACTTGATAGATCTGCAGCTGTAAAAAAGAAAGTAGTATTTACACATTCTGAAGAGGACAGGAAGCTATTGATGAAGAGAGACACATGGCATTGGAGTCTGAAGTGGAACAAGCAATAGGTTTTCACCATGTAATTGATTTGATTGCTTCTGCAGGAAAGCTTATTGTAGGTCACAACTGCCTTTTAGATTTTGGTCATATCCATAGCAAGTTTATTGCTCCTCTGCCAGAGATAGTGGTTGAATTTGCAACATCTCTTCGCAAGCATTTTCCATATATCATTGATACTAGGTACCTTCTCAAAACAGAGCCAATGTTACAATATATGATGAGAAATAAGAGCACCAGTTTGTCCTTGGCATTTATTCACTTGTGTGGGTAGATTGCTTGTACTTCAGAAGCTTTCAGTAAAATTATGAATTCTACTGTCAAAGTTGTAGTTCCAGCTAAACTACAGAGGTACACAGATGCTCATTTTGGTGTAAAGCATGAAGCGGGATATGACGCTTACATGACTGGATGCATATTTTCTTAGGCTTGTAAACACTTGGACATTGACTTCAACAACCTTCATCTTGGATCTAATTTTTCTTTGGCAGATAAAGTTCAAGGATATTTCAATCTACTTTATGTTGGCTGGATCAGGAGTATAGTGCTAGACTTAACAACAGGAGAGGAAGTAGTGGAATCTAGAACTATGCTTCAACATCACAAGCTTTCAAAACTCAGACTTGCTAAACTAGTCCTCGTCTGGGGCTTTCAAACTGGATGTAGTGACAGTGACTTGAGAGGTTTAGTGAAAGGTGTGCTTGGTACTGTATCCCCTGTTACTGGAGTTCACTTCTTGGATGCAAGTTCTGCATTCATCCATTTTCATAATGAACAGATGGCAGCTGAATTTCTTCGTTTAATGGAAGATAAGATGGAAGAAACATGTAATTTGTTCTCATCTCAGAGACCTTTAATTTCACTACTAGAAACTAGAAGCATTAATGCTATAGGATATGATATGTATGCACAGATATACAAGTCTTCATTGTCCAAACTGCTGTTTACGGAGCAGGCTGAAGGATTGGGAATAAGATGGCAGGTTAGTGCTAGTTTAACAGCAAGTAAAAACTGGAATAAAACCCAAATGTAAACCCAAGGTAGACACATTATTTCACCATATGCAAAAAATGGATTTCCAACCTGGTCAGTTCATATTTTCCAGCATCCTCCCCATCTATACTAGAATGGGAGCCTTGAAACAGTGTATGGACATCCATCGAAGCGTAATGGAAGGGGGATTTTTTTTTCTTCAGATATTGTAGTTGCGAATGCCTTGATAGGCATGTGTGCCAATGATGGAGCATAAAAATAACACACATGAGTTGTTTAATGGAATGATTCAGGGAGATATGATCTCTCAGAATGCCAAAATTGCAAGCATAAAACCAGGTTCCATGATGGTTGCCAGCATCCACGGTGCTCAAAGCAAGCAAATAGGGCAAAATTAGAAAACACATGAGAAACCCTAAACTCATGTATTGGCATGTCATTTGAAGTCAGAGCAAAAATTTTAATTCACACCGATCTTAAGTTTCTTACCGATGGACACCTTTTCGGGGAGACAATTTCTTTCGGTGGAGATTATTTAGATCACATCGATATTATACATCTTGCCGATACCATATGCTGGAAACCATGAGGTAACAGAATTATTAAAAGTGAGAATTTATTTCAAAAGGGAAATGAATATCGGCAGAGGGTGTGAATAAAAAATTAAATCACATGAGATTGTAGTAGAATAAAATATAAATTTTCTATTTTCATGGAAGGGGTTATAAGGTGAATATTTTCTAGAAGAAAAATACTTTTCTAGAGAAGTTAATCAAAATAGATTTTTATGTGAAAATGCATAAGACGGTGAGTGAAACAAGTGGGTAAAGGTGAAAATGAACAATGGAAAATAGAATCCAAAAATCTCAACACAAAGATTAAAAATAAAGTATTATGAGATACTTTATTTTCATGGGAAAGTATATCAAGTATCTTTTGATTAAAACAAGGAGAGGTAAATATTTTTCACCTCTTGTTAATGAAATTATAACATATTTTCACCGAGATGTGAAACCAAGGAGTTATAAAGTGAAGACTATTTCACCCTGATGACATTTTATTAAAGATGAAATAATTCAAGAAGTATGTAGGCCGGTAAAACACTTCGCTAAAGAGGTTAAATGGGAGTTATTTTACCTAAATAAATTCATTTTGTCAAACAAAGGTGAAAGCACATCGATAAATATCATTGAGAGATAGAATGAAGATTAAAGCATTACTTTATTATGTGATAGTAAAAGGTCAGATGGAATATTAAAGATAATTGATTAAATGAAAAAGTATACCAAAGGTTGCACTGGAAATCAGAAGGTCATAACCCTAGAAGATATCATGTATATATGCTAGATGAAGAGGAGTAAATAAAAAAAAAGAAGTAGATTAGAAAAGGCATCAGTAGATTTAGGGTAGCAGTAGGAAATTATTTAATTCCACTCCACCCATTTGCCTCATTAGAACTTTTATATACACATTTTTTTAAATGGAAAGGAGTGCTTCCATTCAGCTATCTATTTTTAGTAGTCAACTGTAATGTTATTATTAAATCCTAAATGTTATAATGTTGTCTCCAGAATGGTTTTCTCATATTGTTTAAATTATCATATCAAGGATATTGTTGATTTATCTGGTCACATTTGCTGATTCAGTGTGTTCGAATTGGTTGGTTTCTGTAAGAAATTAATCAAAATTGTCATAAGGTCTCTGCCAAGAGGTAAATCCTTTCTACAAAAACAAGTCTGGTCTAAATTCCCTTCTTACTAGAGTTAAATATCCTCTCAGTTGTTCATAGTAATATGGGGAATATCATTGGGATAGTATAAGAAGAGCATTATAACTGACATTCTTGCATGTTTGCATAAGGTGCAAACATCTCACGTGCCTTACAAGTTTGAGTTAAGCTGTGAAGTAGATCAACTTACCTTATACATCTATTTCCATTAAATCATCATCCATTCACCGACTCCATAGCCCAATAGAAGTAGGCACTAGTCATTACTATCCAAACTCATATTCAAGACATTTCTATTTCAAGTTAGTACATTAGGAATAGGAGATAATCACCTATTACATTTTATGCCATTGTGATAGGTTTACTAATCCAATCAAGTCATATAGTGTTAAGTCTACTTTAGTTACAAAGGTACACCTGCCTAGGTTTGTAGGACCTGAAGTGTAGGGAGCTAATAGCTCTGTCAATTGGTCCAAAAACATTGCAAATCCAAACATAGAGTCTGGCATCCTCTTAGGGTTAGCAACCTGCATTTTTGGGAACCAACAAGAGGATTGCAAATCAAATCTTATTGAAGATGGGATTAAGTTTTACAGTGTTTTAGATATAGTAAGTTGATTCCCAGAATCCACATGTTAGAATATTTTAGATTTGGATCAACCTTGACTATATAAGCTTTTTTTTTATGAGAAAACTTTATCAAACCATGCAAGGTAGATGGAACCATGTCCATGGCATGAATCCATGGTCTACCGAGAAGTAGATTGTAAGAAAGAGCACCGGGCATGACATGTACAATGGTAGGTAGAAAGATACAGGGCCCAATGTAATTGGTAACGTGATTGTGCCAAGAGTCTGTTTGCTGACATTACCAAATCCATAGATGGAGAGACTATCAAGTGAAATATAAGACATATCTATATCAATCTTATACAATAGGCCTATCCCACAAATGTTGAGACCTAATCCATTGTCGATAAGTGTACATTTTACTCAACAATTGTTGATGACCACAATGATTAAAAGAGGATCATTTTGTTGTTGAACCTCTATGGAAGGTAACTCATGTTTTTGAAATACAATGTTTGAAGCAATAGAATGCATACAATCTAACCAAGTTGTTGCATCATTCATCTTGATGGGAGGTGCAACTACTACCTTATATAAATCCTCTTGGAGCATCCCATGGTATGCAAACAATGTTTGAACCAAATCCTAGTGAGAGATATTGGCAGTAGTAGCATGAAGTTGCTCTACTAGATCATACTCTCTTCTAGTGTTCTGGGGAATACAAGGAACTAAAGGAAGAGGAGGTGTAGAAACTAGAAGTGAAGAAGGAATAAAGAAGATTGTTTACTTTGCTTGTTAAGTCTAGTGTTGTATGTGTGAGGAACTACACAATAATGAGGTGGCTATGACACATTTGAAGTAATTGACCTTGCAACATTGGTGAAGTAATCAGGAGGTTGAAGTGGGATTGGAGCACCTCAAATAGTGATTACTGGTTTAGACTATTATTGTGCTTCAAACCAGAGATGAACAATAATTTTTTTTTTTCATAGGTTCTTGTTTGGAACTCAAATATAAAGTGTGTTTATCAATTTCTTGAAGATAGATGTTTTAGAAAATGTAGTGGAAGATTCAATAGAGATGAAGTCATCAAGAGCTTCATCTAACATGTCAAAATCATCATAGCTATACAGTTCATCATAAGAACTAAAGGTTTAGAGAAAGAAGTCTAACATAGTCAAACAATTGCTTATTTCTAAACTGAAAATGACAATGTTTTCAAAATGTGCCAAGAGAAATGTGTCGGGTTCACCAAAATGTTTAATAGAAAAATTGATCTAACTAAACTACTCATAATCAAAACAATTCTCTATTGAAAATTAGGATACTAGCTAATAAAGACGTATATTTCACCTGTATCCAAACAGGAAGGGTGAAATTGTCTGAGCTATATCCCTTTGTTTTAATCGAGTGATAAGGTAAATAACTAAATTAACTAGAAATGGAAAATATAGAGATATATAGAATATTTCAAGAAATGAAGTACAGAGTTGGAAAACTGCAATAATAGAGAACCTAGCACCAGAAGGTGGCACCCATTTCTAAGGATGACAGCATGTGGCACAAACATTTGCGCACTATGTTGTACTTTGTGCAGTGTAGGATAGTACAAAATACTATCCTTGACCTTTGTGCCAACCCTTTTAGTCATCTCTTGGATCAACAGACTTCTGGATGAGACCTACAAACATAGAGGCAGAGGAAAAGGGTTGGGCTATATAGGGGCTTGCCTTAGTCAAACCCTGTTTCGGTGTTTTCACATCAACAATAGCCAAATTGATAAATAGATAAAATAATGTGTGTGTGCTCTTGAATTCTAAATGTGTCTACAATTGCAGTGAGTAGTGACAAAAGTAGTAAATGTAATAAACAATAGTATAAGGCCATGTTCAATAGCTTAGAGCAAATTTACACAATGATCTTTGCATGCAAGAGATAAAATGGTATTGTAAACAACCCATGAAAGATATGTGTGATATATATCAAAGGGATTGTAAATAACCAAAGCATGAAAATGAGAACTATTGAAACTTTATTGGCTCACAACGAGGAGGTGAAGGTCGATGAGAAAGCAACGGTTCCAATTGGAATTCTTTAGAATTCATTGAGCTTCAATTGCAAGGGTGTTGAGAGATTTTAATATGATAACTACAGTAATGCTTGTTCTCAAATTTTGCAGAGCTTTATCATGAAAGTCATATTGAAATATTTTTATTGATGTCAAAGGAATTTGGAAGTGTTGTTATTAATGTGTCTAAGGCAGCAAAGGAGTGTAAAGAAGCAAAAGTTTCTAAGGCAGAAGGGAAGAAAAAACACTAAGGCATAAGTTTTACCTTTAGTCGGCAAAAAGTTTGGTTTGCAAACTTGGAATTTTGTCAATTTTGAATTTTGTTGATTTGCCAACATAAGAGAAAGGTGAAGTGTTTTTTGATGAAGACTTGGAAGATAGAAAATGTTTAAGTCTCAGCCAAAGTTTAGTTTGAAAGTTTTGAAATTCTTCGATTCACGAAGGAAGTGTTGAAAAAGAAAGCTTGAAGAGTAAAGGCTTAGTTATTAGCAAAACTTTTATTTTTTGAACTAGTTCATAAGTTCATCAATTCACCGACTGGGCGACAAAGGGCTCAAAGGTCAAATTTTTTGGTTTGACATTTTTTCCAATAAAGAAGAGCTTGAAGGGTAAGTTTGTAAAAAGCTTGATTCGCTGATAGAGAAGACAAAGGCCAAGGTTAGCAAAAGATAGTTTTCACTGATAAAGAAGACAAAGGCCAAAGTTTGAAAGATGATAATTTTGTTGATAAAGGAGTTGAAGGCTAATGCAGGAGCATCCTTGGTTCAAGATCAATCTTTCATCAACCAAAAACATTTGCATTTCAGTTTGTTTGCAGTTCAGTTTGTTTCTTTTCATTTTCTAGTTTAGTTCAAGCAGTTCAGTCAGTAGCAGTTTTTGTATTTTGGTCTGCATTCTACCACAGTTGCATTTTAGATCTCGTAGAGCTAGACTTAGCATCTTGATTCATTCATCTACATCATATCCTATTTGTAGAGCATTTGGTTAAGGTACTAGAAAGATATCACCATCAGAAGATTGACTATTTTCTCAAACAGAGCATCCTGACAGTCTCAGACAATCAGCTAAGGGAGAAGACTTGCAGAGAGTTCCTTGACTTGTGGAGCCTAATGACACATCATTCATTGTTCTTTGGTTCATGGCCAACCTTCCCCAAGATCCGCACTTCATTCCATTCATTTGCGGAGGAGTTCTACATGATTAGGTCCAACCTATCTGTGTACATACATTACAACTCTTCATTGGAGCTTGTGATCTTCTTTGGCTGACGCAGAGGAATCTTTTGTACTAGAGATGATATATATTGATGTATTATATCTCTAGGAAAGTAGTTATCAAGTTCATCATAATATAGATAGTTCATAGTTTGGATTCTTTGCAAAGGGACTTCAAAGCTATATCTTGTGCATATTCTAATATTCTGTAATTAGGCCTGTGCGCCCTAATTGTAAGCCCGCATGTTGCCAGCTGATCTATATTTGAATTCTATGATATATTGAATGATTGAATCTACATTTGTTCTATATCTTTGAGTTGTTTCCGTTGTGTTTACTCTTTCTGCATGGTCTAGACAGTTCATTCTATGAACCCTCCTACTATGACTGCACCAAAGGCCCAGGTTCATGAAATGATAAATTTGCTGATAGAAAAGGAAGATTAACAAAAAAAAGGTATAAACTATTATTTTTGGTAGGTAAAATAGATGTTTAATTAACTGTTAAGGACTGATAGTGGATGCATGGCGATGACGATGAAAACAACACATAAAAGCATATTTTTTTGCATGCATGTAGATATATAGAACTATGACTGTAACAATGGTAAACATTAGAAAAGCTTATTTGTTGCATGTACAAAGCCACATGCAAAGTAGATTTTCTGTATATTGCAAATGAGTGGGAGTATAGGCATGCAAATGAATTGTATTATAGACATGCAAATGAGTGGGAATATGAAATGATAGTTGTGTACATATATAAAGCAATTGTAATAGATGATATAGGGGAGATGTGAGAGAAGAATTCAGTGCAGAGAGTAAGGTGGTGTAATGTGAAAAGTTGAGTTGATCAGAATATCAATGCAGAATCAAAATTGATTACTCAAAATGGGAGTAGAGCGAGTTGTAGTCAATATTGTAATGTTTGATGTATTTCATTTCTATGTTAATTTGTGTGAAGTTGGTGCTTCATATCAGTGATGTTGGTGCCTCTTGTGGACTAAGTTGGTACTTAGATTAGGGGATTGTAGTCTCCTTGGAGTTGGTGCTCTTAAACATTGTAATCAATGGTTTCATTTGTGAGGCTAGATTAGGACGATAGATCCTAGTAGCATTTTCTCACCATGGTTTTTCCCATACTAGGTTTTCCATGTATATATGGTGTTCATGTGTGCATGCTTTCTTGTTGTTGTTGTTAATACACTAAAAGTTAATTTGATCTACATTCTAGAGACTTGGAGTTTTAAGTTTTATTGATCTACTGATTCACCTCCCCTCTCAGTAGATTGCTTGTGTTCTAACAAGTCAAATCAATTATAATTTTAGTAGAGCTTCACTATCAAAAAGAATCAATCTTTAGCAATGACAAATCTACTTGCTTAAATAGAGAGAACAAGGATGAAAAATCAAAGATAAGAGCCATTTGAGCATGGATAAGGGCTTAGAAAACCTTGGTGAATTGTGTAAGTGAAAAGATAACTTCTAAAACTGATTGTGGGACTGATAGAGGCTATCAGGACGTCAATGTGTGGTGCAAACATCTGCGCTAAGTGCTAGAGTCTAGAAAATATAGTTCTTAAAAGGTCTAATTCCCTAGGGACAAAGATAGGATTTAGGCACTTTTGTAGTTTTTGGATATGATCAGCAGAAAGGGTCAAAGCACTGCAAGGCATCTCTCATGGTTAAGGGTAAGGTCAAGGTTAGAAATGATCCTAAAAACACACTAAGGCATGGACACTAAAGTGAATACCAAACATAACATGAAATTGTGGGTAAGCACAATTTACAACAATACACCAAGCACTCGATGATATGCATAGAAAGGAAGTGTTGATTGAATATGTTGTGAAAAAATTTTGCATGTAGGAAGAGAGGAGTGATCAAGTGGGGCTTTATAAGCCTCAACAAAATACACTCTAGTTTAGATAGAAGAGAAGAATTAGGTGGAGTAGTAAGCAACCCTTTCTATTGTGGAAAGAGGGTTGATTTCTAAAAAGAAGATGCCATAAAGACCTCAGACAATGAGGAGTGGATGTAGACAGAGGAGAAGTTCAGTAACCTAAATCCACTATATAATTTAAGTGTGGTGTAGGTTCCATAGGGACCTTAACTCCTTGTTCCATACACTCTATACCATTTCCATTATATCTGTACTTAGAAAAAATCTTGTGGCTGAGCTCGTAATGTGTCTCCAAATCAAAAAGAGGAGGAGAATCAACATCACTAGCCTTGCCAAAATGAGATGTGTATGCACATGTTGGAGAAGAAGGAGTAGCAAAATTTACATGAGAATAGGATCAATTCTAATGTGAGAATTTAAATCCTTGTTGAATGTGGAGACATCAATGTGAGAAGGGTCAACCTTATACTCACCAGGCCCATGGAAGGTGATGTCTAAGGAGCCCCTCATCACCAAGACATGCATTTAAGGATGAATCAACACCATTGTCAACTTCTTGAGTAGGAGTTGAGGATGGGGAATCATCTTTGATAGAAGAACGAATGAGATTCTAGAGAGTAGGAGAAGTATTATGCTAGGTCACAGAATCCACTTGTTGACAATACTACATAGATCTAAATCAACTTTTATTGTTTAAGTCTTATTTTCATAAACTAATTTAATCAATCCATGCAAGGTAGATAGAACCAGATCCATGGCATGAATCCATAGTCTACTAGAAGAAGATTATAAGATAACACACTGGGCATGACATGAATGAGGGTAGGCACAATGATAGGGCCCAATTCAATTGGCAATGTGATTGTGCCCAGTGTTTTTCTACCAATGTTATCAAATCCATGAATAGAAAGATTAGAAGGGAGATACAAGGCGTATCAATATTAATACATTTTAACAGGTCTACACCGTGAACATTGAGACCTAAGCCATTGTCTATAAGGGTATACTTGACTTTGAAGGAATTAATCCCAACAATAATATGAAGAGGATAATTTTTCTTTTGAACCTCCAAATATGGTAACTCATATTGTTAGAATATTATATCTGTGGAATTTGTATATATAAAATCAAGTAAGGTAGATACATAATTTGGCCTAGTAGAAGATGCTATGGGGATCTTCTATAAGGCTTCTTGGAGCATGCCATGATATGTTGGTGAAGTTTGAATGAGATCTTGATAGGATTAGCACAAAGCTACACAACAAGATTATACTCTCCAATAGTCTTTTTAGTAAGACTGGGAGCTAAAGGGAGAATAAGATGTGATGGAGGAAGAGAAAAAAGGACAAGAGTAACCTGTTTGTTTTTTTGTGTATTATACATGTGGGCTACTACATGGTAGTGAGGAGCCAAATACATGTTTTGAGTTATAAACTTTTCAATTTCTAAAAGGTGATTCAAAGATTGAGGATTGTAAGGAATTCCTCAAATAGTGATCATAGGATGAGAGAGCGGGGGAAGATCAAGTGCCCTATGCACAATGATTTTAGGAGTAGAAGAAAGATTTTGAACATTAATACACTTATCCAACATCCCCTTAGTAGGTGGGTGTTGATGATGATTGTTAGTCATAACAACATGCATAAAAATTTGCACAACAAACCTTTATTATCTTGTAAAGCACAATCAACTTAGGATAAGTTGATGACTCCAAGTCTCCGTTGATTAGGTCATGATCATCTGATGTTACTCACAGGTTGATGTGACATGTTGTTTTCCATTTCAAGGGGTCTTACATTCATCTAGGTGATCAGTATTACACTGTATCCTGTAAATTCACTCCACAAAGAGGTCAATTCTATACTATTTTTAAAGTCTACTAAGATATTTGTAAGTTTGATCAATTCTTCTGACCATTGATCATTATGAACTTGCTCTTTCTTCTACACTGTATATCTATTCAAATGATGTGTCTATAAGTGGATATTTATATGTATTTCATGGATATTTATCTGTATTTGCATGATATTTATCAATTTGACATGCTTTTACTTCAAATATGCTCTATATTTTTAATTGCTTACGGGATACCTGCATATTTCATATTTTATTTGCTTTTGATTATATGTTATTTGCAATTATGGAGATGATCTATAATGAAATTCAAAGAAATTTAAAAGAATACTTCTACTTTTTAGTGAACCTTTAGTTATTGAATCACATACACACAAGATACATTCATGGAGATAAGAAATCAAACCATAGGTCACTAGGACGTTCCACAACTAGATATGGTTGATGCTAACTTCAAAGGAACTAGGAATGAAAACAATACATGCAGGTTGAAAAGCACTCCAAGGGACGTAGCTAATCAATGCATATATCCATATTTCAATCACAGATTACTCAAGATTTATGATGATTTGTAATCAAAATGGCTTCTCTTTCATTAAGTATGCATAACATGTACATTTACAACAACTTTGAAATGAGTCTTGAACTTTTCAGCAATCAAATTTCAATTAAGTTTCGAATGACTAAAATATTGCACCCCTGCACCTTTTATAGAATAAGGTGAGGAGGCAGTTACAATTAACCAATGGTCAAGATTTACCAATTCATATCAACAGTTGACAATTCTCCTATGACTTAGTCAACTTTTCATCATGGCACAAGTTGCCAGCTAGCAACCATCTATATGACGCACTATTTATGAGTACCTTATGCATATGTGCACTTAGTGATGCATCTTTATTCATTCCTCAGGTTCTTCATTTTCTTCTTCTTCATTGTTCTCCTCATCTTCATCACTTTTAGCATCACTATCACTCTGATATACATCATCTTGTATGTGGACCTTTACTGCTGTCCTGATATGTTCATATGCTTGTACTATTTTATCAACCTCTCCCTCATCTGGGATTCTAGCTTTTGTTATTGCATGTTTATGAGACTGGAACTTAGCCTTGAGAGCTTCTAGCTTACCTTTCCTACTGTTTGATGTCTCATTGTATGTTTCTACTTTAACTTTTATCCTCACAATTTTATTTATTACTTCTTCTGTCAGGTGGGTGAGAGGATCATCTGCTACTGATTTAAAATTATCATGCAGAGCCTTAATAGCAAAGTCTGCAGCCTGATTCTCAATTTTCCCTCTATTTTTCCTTCCAAGGATTCAAGGATTTCTGCTTCATATGCCATCATGCTGTGCAATTTTACACTAATATCCTTGAGTTTTCCGCTGCACTTCTTCAAGATATCACACTCCAACCTGATATCTTCATACCATATACTTATCTATAGGGTAATATTATTATCCAATACTTTATTGCTTATCAAAATTTGTGGATCAATTCTCTTCATTTCACTTAGAGCAGTCAGGTCCTTTTCTAATTGGAATGACCATTTTCCTGTATCATTCTGCATTTTATCTACCTTTCTCTTTAGACTATATATCTATAGTGAGGTTCTTAATACATCTTTAGCCCTAGTGAGAGCTGACAACATCTATTTTTCCATGACCATTGCCTCATGTTTCATTAGGTCCAACTTGGTGACCTCTTCCTGTGATATGACAGTCAATGGGACTGCAGGATCTGCTAGTGTATTATCAAGGTTAATTAACCCTTTTATGAAATAATGTAGCTGAGCAATGTGCTCCTTATGCATTTTATTTTTCTCCTTTTCCTTCTTCACCCTTTGGCTTAAGGAATCAATAATATCCTTCTCTTCTTGACCTTCCTGATCTTCATTGGCAAAACCCAAATCCACAGTTGTGATTTGGAATTCCTCTAGGCTAATTTTGCCCTTTTCCTTTTCAACTGTGGGAAGTGCTATTTGTGCAGTTCTTCTACCTGTGGTAGGATCTCTTTTTATGGTAGATGTTAATCTGGCCTTCCTCCTTGGCTTCATCATCTTCTCTGTGAACAAGGTAGAAACATCAAACTCATGAATTTCTGACCTTTGTTCCATACCTATTTCCTTCTCTAGCCACTGAGGAACATCATCTCCAGATTCTTGGTGGCCTTTGTCAATATCATGTCTGCCTTGTTCTCCATTATCTGCTTCTATCCTTGGTGGAGAAGGCACCTTCTTAATTTCTTCCTCATGTATTTCTTCATGAGGTGGATCTTGTTGAAATTCTTCTTGCTGAGGGGTTGCCTTCTGCAAAGGAGGATCTTATGGAATTTCCACATTCTGATCATGTGCTTGATCTTGTACTCAATCCTTCAGATTTTCATCCTCTTTATTACTTTTCTCATCCAGTGGCATATTGACATCTGTGGATGCCTATGTATTTTTCCCTTGAGGATCACCCTAATCAAGGGTCATTTCCTATACTCCACCCGATGCACTGATGTCTTTTGGCTTAGGGTCCTCCTAACATGATTTATCCTCTATTATTGGGACTTCTCCCAGATCTCCCTGAGTTTGAGCAACATCAGCGTCTAATATATCTTGATCACCCCTGCTCTTCTATTGAACTTCCACTATTTTTGGTTCTATAGGTGTCTCATGTTGTTGTTGACCTATATCAGGGGTAGTGCTATCTTTCTCTACATGCTATGCCACTTTAACCTTCTTTGGTTCCTTGGGTGCACCTCTTTTATCCTTAGGGCTTACATCACCCATATATGTTAAATCTATGGCTGCAAGACTAGTCACCTTCTCAACAAAATTGTCGAGCCCTATCTATTGGGCTACCCTTTCTAGGCTACCTTGTTTCATTTCCTCTATTTGCTTTATTCCATCCAACACCACCATTTGTGCTAATGGGGTTCCATGAGGGGTCATACGGGTATTGGAGACCAGAGTTTCCATTTGTTGAGAGGCCACATTCTGGACCACCTCATCTTCAGATAGGTCTACGCTATCCTCCAAAGAGAAAGGAGCACCCTGACTTTCTTTAAACATTTCTCTTGTTTGCTCCTCTGCCTTCTCAGTTTTGAATTTGATTATGGTGGGAAGAGGAACATCATGTTGCAGTTCCTTCCTAAATGCTTCACCACTAGCTCCTCTTAATATAATGGGGTTAGCCCGGATATCCCCCCTCATGGTTGTTCTTTGTTTCTTGGGTGGTGACATCAGCGACATCACCCTCCTCTTCTTGCTAGCTACCTACAAGTCGTCCCCTCTAGGTTCCTTATTTGCTTGTTCTTCTTCCAAAGGGATGCCCTCTTCCACTTCCTTCTGTAGGGTCTAGCCTTCTACATGCACCTTTGTAGCTTCAACAGTGGTCTTCAAGATTCTTTTAGTCTTTGGTTTTTCAACTAGAGGGTGTGCAGACAATGCAGATGCCTAAGCTGATGTAGATGCACCTACAACTAATGTGGCAATACTTTCTATTATCACCCCCTTTGGTTCATCTTCACCTTTCTTACCCTTATGGGGAGCTCTCCTTTGTTTTTCTATAGGTAATCTTTCCCCATTGCATTTTCTCTTTTCATTGAGGAAATCATCATATTCGTCGTCAGACACCTCCTGCCTCTTCTTCTTGTTATCAACTATAAGGGCAACACCCATTTTCATCAATCTAGATACCTCCTCATCTACCCAGGCCTGGGTTAGTTGGATCACCCCACTTGTCAGCTAATCTAAGGATATATCCTCTAGTTGTGTAAGATCTAGGGCTGATATGGTGTCATCATACACCTTTTTGTCCTCATATTCATTAGACATGATCTTCCCATCATCCTTCCATAGCTACACTAGCACCAGGATACAGTCAAAGGTTTTAATTTGATTCAAGGTGAGTCTTTGATATTTCCTTCTTCTCACCTCAGCCTCATCATCACAATCAGTCCAAAAGTCTTCTAGATGCTTTTGATGTATTGGTTTTCCTAGTATCTTTTGCATCCTGCCATAAGGATTATATGATCTGGCTAGGGGGAATGGCTGTAAATACATCAATTTTAACCCCCCAATGACATGCTTTATGCTCCCTAAATCTGAGCACATATACCAGCCCATGGATATTGGAAATAAAATTGGAGGTATCTTCTTTTGTGCCTTGTAGGCTTCAACTATTGTAGATACCTGTCTGACAAATTCCATCAAGATGACCCCATCAGTAGGGTATCTTGGAAACATAAGAGGTTGTCCTTCAAATCCCTCTATCCTATTGTATGAAAAAGTGGCAAACTGGATAAACTAGGCTCCATGCCGATAAACAACTTCTTGAGCTTCCATGCTCAGCCTTTTAGTCCTGTCCTCCTCCATAGTTCTAACTAGATGCATGGAGAATGCATCATTTACCAGTTTGTAATCTATGAGGTATTCCTTCCTTTGTAATTGGGGATAATGATCCCATATGTGTGCATCATCAGCATCACCACCAGCCTTACCCACTGTCTTCAAAGCATCAAAAGTTCCTTTATATGCACATGAGTATACCACATATGAGGTCATGTAGAATAAGCATGTTTGTCCTCCTAGGCTCCTCATTCCCTCATCAAGTGTGTCACTAATGATCTTATCCCATAGTGGCCTATTGTCTGCATATAAGACCATCTGGATGATCCCAAACATCTAGTTCTTGAAATTTCCACAATGAGGCTTGCCTATCATCCTACTCAGCAGGGTAATCATATATTGGTACTCATCATCAAAATCAAACTTGTATAGATGTATGGATAATTTGGCTGAGGTGGCATATGTGCTGCTCTTTGATCTCCATTGGTAGATCCCCTTCCTTGTATTTTTCTTCTTATTATTATACTCTATTTCCAATTTGCGCAGGTCCATGCTCACTACCTTTTTCCCAATTGGCAGATTAAAAGTGGTGGTAATGCCCTTGACTGAGAAGTCTGCATATATCCTTCCATGTTTCTCCACCTGCCTAGTTTTAGGGTTATAATTTCTTGTACATTCTACTACCAGCTCCAGGGCATCCATAGCATATAGAAAACCAGCTGCATGCCACATACCTGAGACATATACCCCATCTAGAATGGGATTATCCTTATCATGATCTGCTCTTGTTGACCATACTGCCAGGTCCATATCTCCTTGGTGTGTATCACCAATAACTCCGTACTTAAATTGCACCCTCTTAGGATGGACAAACATGGGCTTGAGGAACTCCACCTCAGACCTATTTCTTCTGAGATTTGCCTTGGATTCCTGCAGTAAACATGATATGTTTTACCCCACAATGTCCACATGCATTTCTACAACATCATGTACTTATATCATACATACTCTGTATATTACTCTTCACTTCATCATGATACATACTTTTATAGAGCCAAACCACAGGAAAGACAAATACTCTACCTGAAAACACATAAAATGACAATAGGAGGGTTTACAGTTACATACCTAATAATGATTTCCTCTTGGATTAGACGACTGATTATGGAGAAGGGTTATAGACGCTTAAGATCACTTGTTCTGTTACGTTGAAGGATCTAATCCGTTGACAGGTAGTTGTTAGAGGGTTTGACTTTGGAGCTCTGTAATTTCTTGATTTATCGCAAGGTAAATAAAAGTAACCTTCAAATTCCACCTTTAAGGCAAGTAAATAGGACAAATTAGGGTAAAAATGCATTGTCTTGATCAAATCCGTTGATCATCTGCAGGGGATCCGTAGATGCTGCGAAGTGTTCAATTTGCATTTGTAATCGGCGGGAATTCATCTACCGTATTTAATTGCATTTTATGTCAAGAAATAGGGGGAGTGATCTTTAAAAGATCAGGGGATATTCAAAATATGACCCCTTTTGGATAAAATGACCCCCCACCTTTGAGCAGCAAAACTGAATGCAAAGGATCAGGTGATATGGTCAAAGTTTGACCATGTGTATATCAGGTCACAGAACTAAGATTAGGGGTTGTTCAAAATATGACCCCCCAGACAAAATGACCCCCTTTCAGAAAAAATCAGGGTGAGATCATTATGTCAGCGACATTATTTAATCATTATGTTTTAATGATGTCATCATCATATTAAAGAATATGACGAACATCAGATATATACCTCCCCGCAGATAAAATGGAATGATGTTGTCATCATTAGCGTGATTTTCTTCATTTATTAGATTTGGATGATGTCATTATCATATCGACATAGGGTGGTATTTGTGAAGAGGGTGATATTTGTAAGATGACTGATGTTTTTGATTATATAAGGTGGCTAAAACAAGGGGCTGAACCCTTACAAAACAGTAAAAAGAAACCCCAGAGGCAACAGCACAAAAGAGCCTCACAATAGTCATAACATAACCTACTTAGATAGCATAAACAACTTATACAATAACCAATCTAAAGATAGAAAATTTATGAAAAGCAGAGTATCAGCAGTATGACAGAAACTAGAACTAGGGAGATAGATTCTCCCATCTTTTAGCCATGGATTCAATAAATTCATCCAACTTTTTGAAATTCTCATCCTTCTCAACAGCAGTAGTAGCCGCCAGAACCTGCAACACAGATAGATTAGATAGAATAGTACGCCTGAGCATGGTGAAAAAAGATTGCTCTAGCTTCTCAACATAGCTCCTCAGGAAAACAATGTCATTCATGTAATCAACTTCTTCCTCCGTTTCATCAGTAGCTTCCTCCACAAACATCTTTCCCCCTTCGTCAGCATTATTTGCAGAGTCACCAACCCCACCACCAGAAGCCTCCATCGATTTATTCCCGTTCTTACCTTCAGCATCTTCAGAAATCTCCTAAACTTCCAGAACCTTGGTCTCATCTCCCTGAGTGGACTCTTCCGACGCACTCTTAGAATAATCTATAAGTTTATCTTTGGGTGCAGGTTTTCCAGCAATCCTCCCCGACCTCCTAACCCCAGAGGAAAAGCCCTCCTTCATATCCTTAGCAGCCAACTTAGATTTACTGCCCAGTCCCTCACGGGTACTACATAGATTTTTAGGGGTCCCCACAACAAACCCCACAGTTTCCTCTTCCACCCCCCTTGTTTCCTCTTCTTGTTCTTCACACTGCATTTAGAGAGCGGAGTTTGGGTAGCTATCACCATAGGAATCTCTCCATTAGATAAGGAGACCCCTTTAGACTTAGGAGAAACCAGGGAAGGGCATGGCTCTTCAAAAACAACAGTATTATTAGGGTTGGCAGACATTTCCTCACTATGAGACTAGATAGGCTTAGGAGGCTCCAACACAAGGTGGAAATTATAAAGGTAGAGAATAAGACCCTGGTACAGGGGAATAGGTTTCTTGGACAGTTTTTAAGCCAGTTTTTCTTTAACCCTAAAAATTGAATGCTCAAGGGAAGACATCAAATAAAATGGGAAACTAATATGGGCATTACAACTAAAATGATTCAAAAGAGGAAGATGATAACTGTAAAACCTAGTAAAGCGCCCCTCAAGAGTGAAGTATTTCATCATGAGGAAACACACTTCATCCCACGGTTCTGGTAGCTTAGTCCTTTCGAAACCTCCCTGGTAAGGAACAAGTTCTTTGCCTTCCCCAAGAAATAACTTCTGGTTAGAATGATCAACCACTTTAGCTTTCCCTTGCAGCTTGATCCCCACAGTTGACATGTCAATCGCCATAGCAATAACTTTTTCAGAAATCTCGAACCCAATTCTCCCCACAAAGATATGATGGTTTTGCCAAGACCTAGCAAATTGCTCAGACAGATTTTCATCATAGCCATTAAGGCATTCCAAATAAGGGCTGATACCGCCTTCCTTACAGTAGTGCCAAACCACCACATTGTCTTTAAACTCAGCAGGAAACTAGCTCCATTCAGATTCTATCTCCACCCATAGCAGCCTTCCAGACAAAAGCATAGAATCCCTAATAATAGAAAATCTGAGAGTTAGTGTGGAAAGTAAAATTAACCGCTTGACAGGGGATTATGATAACAATCTAGCTGCACGCATTAATATTAATGAGAGCCGCCTAACGCCTATACTTCCCATGATCAAACATGATTTTTTGGCATTCGCTATAATTAGCAGGTAAGCAACTCACCTTAACACAAGGGAGTAATAAAGCAGATATGACATTGAGCCACGGAGTATAGAAAAACACGTACTTCAAGATATACGTCAACATCTTCCAACAAGGCCGACGGAATAACCTGTCCTTCCTAATATGCTGACGAATCATTAACACGTCATTTCTTTTTGAATTAAGTCCCTTATGTTTAAAGGGATGTTAATTTCGTGCCAACAATGCCAATTTGAGAATTGTTGGCCGAGGTCAGCTAGAGCATCTGCAACTCCATTGCCCTCTCTATATATATGAGATATGTCAACTTTGTGCATCCGTTGTAGAAGGATCTGAATGTACACTATTATATCTTTCAATTTCCAACCACAAGTCGACACATTATTAACATCATCAATAACTAGTTTGGAATCACCTTGAATAACCAATTGCCTAATATCAAGAGAAATAGCCAACTTCATCCCCCATAGAAGAGTAGAGGCTTCAACATAATTATTGTTGTGAAATCCTATCCCACCAGCATAAGTAGCAACCATCCACCCTCTGTCATCCCTTATAATCCCACCACTGCTAGCTTTACCATCTGCCTTAGAAGCCCCATTAAAATTCAATTTGAGCCAATGGGGCTTTGGGGGAATCAATTTTGTGTTCAATATTTGCAACTGTTTAGAATTATCATGAGCCAGAATTTGGTTTAGAAATCTCCAATTAGTTGCAATTTGCTCCTCTTCATGAGAAAGAGGTTTTTCCGCAGTTTTGATGTGAGAATTGGTCACACTTTCCATGAGGATCTTAGAAAAGGAATGAAGAACTTGAGAGGTATCTCTAGCAGAATCCCTAAATATTCTATTGTTACATTCTTTCCACAAGGTCCAACCAAGACAAGGCAGAGTTTGGTTCCAAAGCTCAACAAGCCATGGATGAGAGAAGGAAGGGCACCAATTGGCAATGACTTCCCTAATATTAGAATTACAAACCCATTGAATGTCAAAGTTCCTTAAGATAAAATTCTAGATTTCCTTGGCAAAATCACAGTGGAGGATTAAATGAGAGACTATTCCCTCCTCCAAACAGAGAAAACACCTATTAACCAAAGTGAATCCCCTCCTCTGTAAGTTATCTTGAGTTAGGATTTTGTTATGAACAGCCGCTCACCAGAACATGTTGATTTTAGGGATAAGTTTATGATTCCAAACTTTCCTCCAAATTTCATTTTTATGCACATCAGGTATTAATAGATGGTAAGCAGTCTTAACAAAAAAACAACCTTTCTTGTTTGTCACCAATACAGCTCATCTTCCCTAGGGAAAAGAGGGATTTTGACCCCCTAAATTAAACTTTGAATAGACCTCATCCTAGGAGTCAGTTTAGGGCGATGAGTACAACAATCTAAGAGGTTTGTCCAAATCCTAATGCCATTATTATTATGAATATAATGACAAACTTTATCCCCAAAAAACTGAGTAGCAATGCCAGCAATAACTCCATAATCTCCTTGATTAACAAGAGCCTTATCATTCATCCAAATATCTTCCTAGAAGTTAATAGAATCACCATTCCCCAGTTTTTATCTGAGCCCATGCTTGAGCAGACTTTTGGACTTTAGCATTTTGTTCCAAATAATAGATCCCTGAGGGATCCCTTCTTGGTGGAGAAAGCTAAAGTGATTTGTTCCATGGAGATACTTGGCTTCCATAATGTCCCCCCACTCTTTATGATTGTGGATCAAATTCCAATTTATTTTGGAAAGGAGGGCCTTATTCATATTCCTGATAGATCTAATGTTAAGGCCTCCATGAGATTTGGGGAGACAAACTTTCTCCCAACTAACCAAAGACATTCTCTGTTTGTCTTCCATCCTTGTCCATAAGAATTTTCTCTGAATCTGTTCCAATTTGTCAACAACCAGCCTAGGCATTTTGAAAAGGGACAGGAAGTAAGTAGGAATACCTTGTAAAGAAGACCTTAAAAGCTGTAATTTGCCTACATTATTGAGTAATTTCCCCTTCCAACCAACCAGCTTCTTCTGAGTTCTTTCCAGAATTCCATTCCAAAATCCTTGAGACACTTCTTTGACCGTAAGAGGGAGGCCAAGATAAATAGCAGGAAGATCAGCTTTAGCACAACCAATAATATTGATGATTTTTCACTGAAGATCAGTCAGAGTATTAAAGAAATAAACATTGCTCTTCTGGAAGTTTATGTTTTGACCAGAAGCTTTGGCATAGTCATTTAAAATATTCTTCCAACTACAAGCTTCAACCATAGAAGAGATACCAAAGAGGATGGTATCATCCACAAACTGCTGCACAGACATAGGAGGAAGGGAGGAAGCGGGTTTAATACCCACAATTTCTTTAGAAGTAATCTTAGAGTGAACATACCTCCCAAGGGCCTCTACCATTAAGATAAACAAGTAAGGTGAGAGAGGATCCCCCTGTCTAATCCCCCTTGAGGAAGAGAAAAAAACTCTAGGGACCCCATTGACCAGAACTAAGAATTTAGCTGTAGAAACAGCCTCACGAAAGAGAATGGAAATTTTATCATTAAAACCAAACTTTTTGATGACTTCAAATAGGTATTTCCATGAAAATCTATCATAAGCCTTGGAAATATCTAACTTTAGAACCATGCCAGGAATTCTACTCTTGTCCATAAAATGGATAGTTTCATGAGTGGAGATCACAACATCAAGAATTTGATGACTAGGGACAAAGCCTTTCTGAGAAGGAGAAATAATTTTGTCTAAAAAAGGTTAAAATCTCAAGACAATCACTTTAAAACACAACTTATAGATGGTATTACACAAGCTAATGGGCCTGAAATCAGAGAGATGAATAGGCTTCGGCTTTTTTAGAACAAGAGTAATAAAAGTATTATTAATATGCTTTAGAAGTTTACCAGTTCTGAAAAAATATCTAACAGCAACCATAACATTAGCACCCATAATATCCTAATATTCCTAAAAAAATATTGGGGGAAATCCATCAGGGCCAGGGGCTTTAAAAGGACCCATAGAAAATAAGACAGCACGAATCTCCTCCTTAGAAATAGGTTTTAGCATTTCAATGTTGTCTTCTTCAGCTATCAGATAGGGGATCTTATCAACAAACTGGTCCATAACTCTTCCATTCCCATCATTATTAGCTTGCTCCGACAACAAATTCTAAAAAAATAACACAGCTTGGTCTCCAATCTCATTGTCCTCAGTGATGATATTGGCATTTTATAGACATAATTTAGAGATGGAGTTAGCCTCCCTATGTTTCATGGCTGAGAGGTGAAAGAAAGCAGTATTCATGTCGCCTTCTTTGAGCCATTGAACCCTGGACTTCTATTTCCAGAAAATCTCTTCTCTGCTCATAAGATTCTTCTAGTCAAAAGTCAGATCACATTCCTCCTGAATAATCTCATCAAAAACATCTCCTTGAGCTAGCAGCTGTTGAAGGTCTGCTAATCTACCAGAGATATTTTTCTTCTGGCTAAATACATTGCCAAAACTATATCTATTCCAACCCCGAACTTCCTGTTTAATGTGAAGGAGTTTTTAACCAACCTAAACATAGGAGGACCTTGAATGGGAATTTGCCACCATTGAGCCACAAGGTTTCTAAAATCTTTATGTTTAATCCACATGGCTTCAAAATGGAAAGGGATAGGACCCTTCTTACACTGATCCTTCCAATTAAAGAAGATAGGGCTATGATCAGATATGGTTCTAGGAAAAGCCTGCAGACTCATATTGTGATGGTTATCCCAATTACTAGAAATAAGAAATCTATCCAATTTAACTTGAATCATCTGATCTCCTCTCGTCTATTTGACCTGGTGAACTTCTGGTTCTACAGCTCCACATCCAGCAACCCAAAGGAATTGATAAATTCCCCAAAGTCAAACATGCTGTCAGTATAATCAAGAATACCCCTAGATTTCTTAGAAGGATATAAGGGAGTATTAAAATCACCAACCAACATCCACTAAGACTGGGGGGAATTGGAAAGAGTGTTACATAGATCTGCCCACAAAGTTTTCCTTAGAACTCTAGTGTTCGGGGCATAAATATTAATTAAGGACCAATTTAAAGAAGACAAAGAGAAGTTAACAACCAGAAAGTGCTTACATGAAACAACAAGCGAGCCCTGGATTTTAGCATTGTTCCACATAGTGATGATCCCTCCAGAGGCTCTCGAAGCTGGGCTGATACAGAAGGCAACCTTAGGCCATATATAATCAGCTATCTTCTTAAAGCTCTCCTCATTCATCTTAACTTCCTGAAGTAACAAAATATCAATCTTATTGTCTAAAACATAGTTTTTCACCTCAAACTATTTAGTGGGGCTATTGAAGCCTCTCAAATTCTAGGATAGAATTTTCATTTAGAAGGTTTAAGAGATTGGATCTCCAGTGTTTTTTTCTTACCACTGGCAATCTCCCAGGCAATCTCTCTTTGCCTTGTTTCCCTTAGGGTCATTCTCCCTTGTTTAGAGTCTGTTCCAACATCCACAAACTTTTTAGCCCTATGGTTCTTTTTCTTGGGGGTAATCCAATCCTCCTGGTCGTTACCACTACCATTCAGTCCAGTATCGGTGGTCAATGAAGGAATAACCACTTGTTCTACAAGAAATCCCTCCTCCGGGGATTCTACAATAGGGGGATCCTGCTTAGGGGAGTTTTGGGAGGTTATAACCCTATGATTGTAGCTCAGTTTTGGGGGCTGGGCATTCTATTCACCTGAATCCAGAGCCTCATCTTCTTCAACAGCATCCTCCACCACCTAGGATCGAATCTCACCTTCTTTAGTTTGAGTATTTTGATGATCAAGAATCTGATATTGATCTGTATCTGAACCTGATTTTTGACAATATTTCTCCATATCCTTCTCAGTATGTTCCTCTGGGATAACATTTTCCTCATTACCCCCCATTCCCTGATCAATAGGGGTAACATTTTTAGGTGAGTTATCCTTAACCTCATTATTAAAACCAGTATTTCCTCCCGTGTGCCTCACCTTACATTGGGTCATTAAATGGCCCTTCTTCTTACAAATCTGACAGAAAATGGTAGCATTCTCATAGAGAATCGGATGGGTCCAAACCCCATATTTAGAGTTTAATTCTATGGACATGGGGAGAGTTTGGTGAATCTCCACATTAACACAAAAATGAGCATACACACAACGGGACTTAGTCTGAGTGGTATTATCCACTGTCACATACTGGCCAAAGGTATTGCCAATAGCAAAAAATATATTTTCATCCCAATACTCCAGGGGAAACCCCAGTAGCCTCACCCAGACAGGTGCTGACCTATTTAAATCCATGCTGGGATCAAACCCAGGTTTCCAAGGGCATAGAGCAAGCGAATGGGTACCATAGATCCATGGCCCTCCTATAAGAATAGTTAACATGTCCTCCATATTCGTAAATTTGAATAAAAACAATCCTCTGGTCATAGCAATGACTGACACACTACCTTTGATCCTCCACTGATTGGCCACCCACTTCCTTACCATCTCAATATTGGGACGAAGTGAAAAAAACTTACCGACCAGAGCAAGATCCATGGACACCACTATTTCCTCAACCAAGTCATCAGGAATATCCAAAGCCATCCCTTTCGCTGAATCTTTTTAGACAGGAACCCCCGACGCGCCTTTACGAGACACAGGCTTCTTCCTTGTTAGCACCCCTTTCCATCCTTTGAGAGGATCCTCACCTGCCAAGTTTTGATTCCCAGATGTACTTCCCAAGACAGTAACCTCCATCATCACAGAAAAGTTAAGATGACTGATGTTAAAAATATGACCCCCCATGAGATAAATGAAGTTTTTTGACACGTAGATATCAGCTCTTACTTAAATTTGACATCCACACATTGTGGACCGGGTGATTTATCAAGTGATAATACCATATCAGGGTGATCTTATCTAATATGACTGATGTTTGAAATATGACCCCCCCTCTTAGGCTATCAGGTTTGACCAAACTTTGATTGAACATAACTCTCTTCCCTTAGACAATTTTGGAGTGATCTAAAAGGCAAACCCACTTGGACTTTTGTGTACTTTCCAACCATGATGTTACTAATGGGAATTACTAACTTTGACAACTGACCTCATCATGGTGACAAATTCACCCTCTTACAGGGCTACATGCATGACCGATTTTACCAAACCGTCCAAAGAAGAAAACAAACAAGCCAAAGAAGAAGAAATGTCAGGTCCTTGTTTTGTCAAGGCAAAATGGGGTGTGTTGTGTAACCACACAATAGTGGGATAAGTTGATTAACAATTATGGTATTAACATTATTATCTCCTTGAGAAAGACACGATGTAGGAGAATATAGCTGCTCAACATCTATCCTTGGAGGATTTGATGTGAGGTGAGACTCTTCATCTACTAATTCTTCATCTCTAGAGAGGAGATCATCTAAATGAAAATAAGGTAAAATAATGTTAAGAAAATTATCAATTATTTCATTCTCTTGCGCCAAAATATGCTCACAAGTATGAGGAATTTTAGTAGAGGGATCAAAATAATAGAGGGACATAGGAAGAGCTAAGTCATCATCACACTCATGGAATGGAAAATCACTCTCACAAACCTTTTGAGAAAAGTTGGAAAGTGATGTAAGAAAAGAATAGAACATGCTAATTTATAAAAATAGAAGGAGAATGTTAAGAAAGGTATTGACAAATCCAGCTGAAGGTCAGGGTTCAAGGTAGTGCTCTGAAATTTTTTTTGATTCACTTTTTTAAAAAATGGAATGAAAAAGAATGTGTTTTTTATTTAAAAATGTGGGTTCATCAAAATGTAATGATGAAGAAAAAGGTAATACCTCTACTTTCTAAATTACATTACATACCAATATAATGGTGGTCTACACCCAATAACTCAAGAAAAATGGTGGTATCCAACAACAAGCAGGCAACTATGTTGTCCTTTGCTAGCATCTCAATAGTTTGGGCTCAAAAATGGCAAGGCACTAGAAAATCACATGACTAACACAAAAGTGACAACTAATTTGACAAAAAGATAAAACAGTAAGCAAATCTTAAGAACCATGGGAAGGTAAAAGGCTAATGCAAGGGCTAAAATGAGGCCACAAACAAACTAAGGAAATGGACACTAAAGGGAGGCCAAAACATAGCATGAAATTGCAAGGGTATGCAATTTACAACATCACAAAATTATTTTTAACCATTCTTGAAATATCTTTCAAATAGAGAGTTAAACCCTACTCTTCTTTTTCCATAGTAAGCTTTCAAATGAAGAAGGACGAAATGTATGAACTTCTATTCTGCATACTATAGAATGTATATATCAAAGAAATAGAACCCTTTTGATACGTTGTAGAGCTCTTCCCTATTTTCTGTCACCTTCAAGATTGTTTTCTTCTCTTCCCATCTTTCCCTTCTTTTGTTTACTCCCTTATTCCAAGCAGTGAAAAACCCTAGAATTTCTCCTTGAATGATAACATTACAATGGAGTAATTTCCACTTCACTTCCCATTAAAATTATCCATAACTAGAGAGTTCATGTAAGATGAGTTTTGTTGGAGTATTATCTCCACTCCTCTTCATAGTTATTTACAATTAATGCATTTTAATGCCTCCTGCTCAACTTTGTGGAGTTTTTTCATGACCCATGGATTTGAAATTCAAATCTTTTTAAAACAACAACTATGTAATTATATTATATGAAATACATATCTATATACATGTATATTTATAAACTTATATATAAATTATATATATAGATATAATTATATATTCTTATATATCTATTTATACAAATTTCCACAAATAAAAACTAAAATCACTTATATAGAAGATTCTATCAGCTTCTCAGTAAAGTCCACTAGTGGTAAAAAAAATAAAATTAAATGACATGTGATGTTAAACAAATATAATCAAACTTGACACAATGAAGGACAAGTTCAACAATATTGAAAAGGTGAAATTCAAGACAAGGAGTTGACATTGATATACTTCATACCAACTTGATAAATTAAGAACAACCAAAAAAACATACCAATGATGATATTATGATGCAAAGTACTACCATTCTTATGACACAAGAAAAGTATCCTATATCACATGTGAATAAACACAAATATATATATATTGTGTGTGTGTGTGTGGGTGTGTGTGTGTGTGTGTGTGTGTGTGTGTGTGATTTCTCAAAGTCATGATGTCTCATCCATTCTCCCTGATCTACTTCCCTCTTTGGTGATACTCTCCCTCCTTATCTGGGAGGGGAAACTAGTTTCCTACATCCACCTCATTTTATCAACATAGTAGTTAGTCCATTAACCACATCTATAACATCATATAAATATTTTAATAATCAATAATCATGAAGATAAACCATTATCCACATCTAGAAACATATCTATTTCTTTTGATCATTACCAAATCTAATATTGTCTTACCACATATCATGAGTGAAACATAATTATCCCAGTATAATTTTCCTCAAATCACAATTTGATAAACATAATTTAAAACATATGATAATGTATCTAACTAATAATTAGTTAAGAACAACATAAATAAGTTTGTCTAAAAATAGGGTGTGACACATGTCTTATTGTTCAACTTTTTAAAGTATTCATTTGACATAACCATAGTCTTTCCTTCCTTTACAACAACTCTCCATTGATCATTTTCTTCCAAGAGATCCTCCATTTTTAACTTCCATAGCTTATACTTAGTACCATTTAATTTCTCAATCTATAAATAGGAAGTAGATGTCATGACTCCAACTAAAATAAAATTTCTCACAACACTTCTAGAAAGGTGTCCCTCTTTGATAAAACCCAATGGCTCTAATACTAAATGTTACAAAAAATGGGTGAACAATTATAGTGAGAATATATACATAAAGTGCTCAAATCCAATTATCTAAAAAGATAAACATATGATTAACCATCAATCTAAAATGTACAATGGAGAAATACTCATAATAATAAATAGAAATCAAAACACACACAATCAACTCATAACACTATAGTTTACATGGAGATTCCCTCTTATGAGAAAACTCCACCACCAAAGAGATATTGAGCTTATATTAATCAAAAATAAATAGATACAACAATACAACCCACTCTATCTACTTTGGTCTAATAGCATTATGGAAGTATAATGCTACTCTCATATGCAAAAAGATGTAATACCTCTATCCATGCTTCCAATATCTAGAAAAATAAGAAACTAGAAACTTAAATGCTTTTCAAAACTAGTGGCCAAATCCATGGGCCCAAAACTATGCATCCCCCTTCTACAAGCAAAAATACAACATCCCATATTTCAAGAAGAGCATCTCCTAGAATAGTAAATAACTCCCATGAATAAGTAACCTCCATCATAATGTTAGAAAATTCAAATTGTAACTCCCAAGTGCCCCATTATGCTACTAATTACAATTCATGACTCTTTGTATTCCATTGTGACCTTTCATCTTCCTTTTCCTCTTTTCATGTCTTCTTGCAATAATAATCCCAAATAACTAGAGAATTAGAATGAATATTGGTGTACCCACCACACATGGGCATCCAAGTTCACCCGTTCCATGTACTAAGGTGTAAATACATTAATTATTCATCTACACATATAACTCAATACATAGGACCTAGGGATTTGTAAGTAGATATCATCTTATCCCAAGAGGTCCGACTTGGACTAGTTGTACAAAGAATTGGATCATGGTTGTGTGTCCATAGTTTTTGGAAACTATTTATCATTTTTATGATCTCGTTGGCCTATAAATTAAGGGCTTGGGATATGTAGTGTGTTTTGACACACTCCATTTTCTTTTGTTTCCTAGATAGGAAACATGTTTCTTTAAATTTATTTGAGGCTACAACAGTCTTTATCTCCTTTGGTTGAGGCCTCTCTTCATCTTCTATTGAGGTTCTTTCAATCATGATGATCCATCAAATTTGAAGTCATTTGCCACATGGAAGCATTTCACTTCACTTTAGGTGCCACATGTCATGATTTCTCAATGTATTAACATTGTCAGTTCTGGCATAGGTTTCTTGATGCACCATTGGATGGTGCATCCAAATCAGCCTATAGCAGGTCCATTTGTTTCTAAGGGAATAACGCTACCAAGTGTCGAGGTTTTGTAGCTCTAATGTGTGTCAAGTCTGACACGTTCTTCATGATGTGCCATTGGCCAACTCAAATGAATCACTGATTTGTGGGGCCAGCTTCCTTAAAGACTCGGTAAGAAAAGGAAGCCATAGAAGGGAAACATGGGGCATCATATCACAACCCTAAGACCTTGGCAAGTCTGACAACATATCCTCATTGTGCCATTGGTCCATTTAGCTGAGTCACCCTATGGTGGGCCCCTTTTCAAAAAGAATCAAGAATCCATGAGACTCTTATGGGAAAGATAGGTGGTGGCACCATGCTCATCCTTTTACTTGGTAGCACTAACATAAATCTTTTGTGCACCATTGGCTGGCGCATCCACATTAACTTGTGGTGGGGCCCACTTAGTTTAATCCTAATGAATCAAAGAAGAGGCAGTGGGTCCTAAGGCAAGTCTAAGGCACTCCACATGGAGATACCACACACATTTAGAGGTTTCCAATTTTGGCAACTTCTAAATGGTGTGCCATTGGATAATAGCAATGACTCAACATAGTGGTGCGCTCAGATTCTTGTGAAGTAAAGAGCCAAAAGAAGACATGAGGGGATTCCACGCAACAACTCTACACAACTCCTCATGAAAGGTAAGTTTGATGCCTCATAAATGATGTACCATTGTGCCAAGTCATCACGGTGGGTCCCATTTTCTCTATTAAACCTCAAGAACCTCCAAGCCATCAATCTTATAGAGAACCATCCAACGGTCTGCACATCTATGGGATTAGAACTAGCAAGTGCCAGGTGTTTCATTGTTGGGCATGGAAGGAGTCAGCAGGTCTTAGCCTTACAAAGATGACACAAGAGCTCCCCTAAGGTGACACATAGTAGCTCAGGAGTATGTTGTGAGGTTGCTAAGCCTTGTACATGGTTGTTTGGTGAGAATTGAATGCCACAAGCTAATTCCCATTGTGCCCTCAATACGAACATAAAGCTTTGGAAAAGTGGTTGCAATTCAATGCTGATGTAACAGAGGTAATTGGGGTTAGTGTTTCCCACCTGAGGTAACTTTTGAAATTAGAATTGCTATATATGTCTATTCTATTGATGTATCAAGGGTTTGGCAATGTTTATTCATTGAGCCAGTTTGAGATCCTAGGCGAAGAGTCAATAGGCATTCTTAGCCTTTATGGGTGATTTTTAGAGCTAATTGAATACTTATGACTATTCATTTTGCCTTCTATAACCTATTCTCGATTCAATAATGAAGAAAAGTAATATTTTGTGCTAATTCTCGTGCCTACTAAGTCTTCTTTCAGACCTTGTGTATTGATGTTGTGCCTTTGCTTTCATTTCAACAAATGATATTAGTAAATATTTTGAAATCATGCATTTATTCTCTTTGAAGCCATGAGTTGGTATTGTGAGTTAAATAGGAAATCATTGTGTCATTTTTACATCATTTAAGTACTATCTTTTAGCATATCGCCTTAGAGTAGTTTCATTTAATTAAAGTTTATCTCATCTTTTCTCTCCCTCCATTGGAACAAATAATGAGATTCTTAGGAAGAGCCAACTTCTTAAATCCTAGAATCTATTCTACAAGTCAATTCCCACATTTGTAGGATTTCCCATCTATGGTGATCAATCAGGTCTAAGAGTAAATCTTACACAATTTTAACCATCAACAATTTTCTGGCACACCTGGTTGGACTCAAACCCACAATCATCTAATTAGAATTCAGATTGTATGATTAAAAGGCCAACTAAAAGATCTCTCTTACCATCAAACTTAGGTCTTTTAGTCCCTCCATTAATGCTTGTCTCCATAAGAATAGTAGTACAACCAAATCCACCACTTTCTTAGATGGCTACACAAGAAGTTCCTAGGAACTTTGTGAATTGGAATAGTGGCAGTCCACTAATTCCGCCTTTTCCACCAGCTAGATGGGATGCTATCATGACTAATGTTCTCAAGGCTCTACCCAAATATATAGGTGAATATTCAAAAACTTTTGTTAAACACCTTCCGGATGTAGTAGATATTTGTGTAGTACACTATGTGATAAAAAAATGTTGCCTTAAGATTGCTTGTAGCATCATTCAAAGAAAAGGGCTCAACTAGTGTCAGTCTCTCCCATAAAATTCAATATGCATGTGGGACTAGTTAGGGTACATGTTCTTTGAAAGGTTTAGTGAGAAAGGAGATAGATCCTTGCGATTGCAACAGATGATAACAATCAAGAGGACACCTCAAGAAGTAGTCATTGATTTCAACTCTTGAATTTAAAAAACCTAGCAAAGGATTCTAGCTATGGCACAACCACCTCTAGGTATGGTTATCATCTTTTATCTCAATGATTTCAATTCAGATATAGCTATTATGATTTAGTCCTTAGGAGGAGAGGATCTCTCAGCGACATATGAGTTGGTGGTAAGAGCTAATAATAGTTTAATAGATGTTGGAAAACTACCTCCAAGGCCTCCCATGCTAGTGTTTCTTGATCTATCATTATAAGAAGAGTTACCTAAGGATGATCCCCCACAACCAATGAAAATTAGGCTTCCCCTTCCATATATGTATAACCTTCTCCCCAAGCACCAATGCTGGTCATCCAACCCCCCAAGTGACATCTAAAATAGATGATATGAAGAGTATCTTGCACAGCTTTTTGAATGAAATCATTAATCTAAAGAGGGAACAAGATTCATAGCCTAAACCCCCTTATTAGAACTATCAAGGTCCCAGGCCTTAGTATCATCCAAATAGATATAAAAATTTCCAAGGGTGGGTCCTTCTCAACAGCAGCTTGTGCTAGTTCCTTCTCCATTACAACAAATCATTCCTAACCCAGTGCAAGACTTCATCTTGGAGTAGAACAACATCATGGATGACTCAAATTCATGGTGTTTTCCTTGCAATGATCCCCATCCACCCTGAGCTTACCCATGAGGGAACTTGTAGTTGAAGGTAGTAGAATAGAGACAACAAAGTTTTCAAGGGGAGACCCAAGTTGGGCAATCTCCATACCAGTCACCAAGGGTAAAAAATGTTGTATTAATATCACAAGTACAAGGAATGTCCCTACAACAAGAATAAATTTCTCTTGAGAATGTGTTTTTCTCCTAGATAGAAGAGAAAGTTGTGTTTGCCAATGATCCTTCTATTTCCAAGGTTCCATAGGTGCAATCTGACTATTTCACCCATTCCAAGTGAAGGATGGTAGACAACCCAAAGGAAGTTGTTTTCTATGAGGTAGCCCCTCAAAAGAGTCTAGTCTCTCCTATTGTTCAGGTATTCAATCATGGAATATGAATTTAGAATTGTGGAACACCAATATAGAGTCACAAAGTACCAAATATCCCAGTCAAAAGGCCAAGATATTCAGGATACATTCCCAAGCGTCAAATAGTTGGATTGCTAAATGTAGTGGAGAAACTTAAGAAGGCACCAACTAACATATCACTATGGGATGCCTTATCCATTCTAGAACAAGAGACATTGCTTCAAAAGACTCTCGAGAAGTAGAAGAGTCCGCTTTCAACAAATCAAACAAGTATTGATGCTAGAGAAATGGTGATGCACCCTCAGAAAACTATGCAAGATCAACATCCCATTGCACTCATGACTACAAGATTAGAGGTGAGTAAAGTTAAGCCTTCTCCATTTTACTTAATAGTAATAGTGGGTAAGAAATTATTTCATAATTCCATGACAGACTTTGGTGCTAGCACCACTGTTATGCCCAAAAGGATAGCAAATACTCTTCAACTAGGATATGAAACTATGGAAAAAGGGGTCATGCAATTGGATGTAAAGAAAGTACAAATAGTAGGAGTCATCAAATAATTTATTATTACACTATACGCTTGCCTAAATATCATAGTGCAACAATAAGTAGTAATCATTGATATCACACCAGTCTTCGAGTTGTGCATTTCTAGGGATTTCATAGAAAAAATTGTCAGATATTTCTCCCTTGATTGGTCTCACCTTATCCTTAGAACCAAATATGGCTCTAAGATGAAGATCCTATTAGAGCCCCTCCAAAAGGAACACATCACTCATAAAGTGATGGTAAAATTTGATCCAACCCACATTATGTTTTCAAAAGAGGAAAGGTATGACATGGAGTCCTTAGATCAAGAAGCTAAGGAAAATAGTCAAATTGATCAAGTGGATTCACTCATGTTTAAGTTTATGTAGACCAACCCCTATGATAACTTTGACTCCATAAGTTTGGGAACATATATGATCTATGATGAAGAGCAATCGATATCAGAGATAGCTAGCTCACCTGTAGACTCTACTCATGGAAGTTGTATTTTGATGGTGCAAGATGCGTGAATGGTTCTAGGGCAGGGATGTATCTCCTATCTCCTCAAGGGAAATGTATTCTTAAGTATTTCTATTTCTAATTTAACTACACCAATAATTTGACTAAGTATGAGGCTTTGGTACATGGCCTCTGCTAGTAGAGAAGTTGACAATCAAATATTTACAAGTGTTTGGTGATTTAGAGTTGGTCATCAAGAAGGTTCGAGGGATTGCTACAACCAAGAATGACAAAATGAGGTCATACTACTACAAGGTATGGGATCTTCTTGAAATATTTGGAGCATTGAACATCAGAGTGATTCCAAGGACTCAAAACAAGGAGGCTGACAAAATGGATTTGACAGGATCCTAGTTTGATCCAACAAAATATCTTCTTCATAATAAGGATGTGGCCAAATTGATTATCATGCCTACTATCCCTAATAATGGGAATCATTGGCAAGTGTTTGAGAGTGATGCTTAGATAGTTGTGTTTCTACAATAGTCTAGGGGATTTGTGGATCAACTACAACCAAGGATAAAGAAATCTTATGGAGAATAGATCATGTTGTAACTAAAATCAAACAAGCTCCTGAAAGGCCTCATAAATCTTGAGTCAATTTGACTCAAATACTACAAAAATAGACAAAAGATCTATTTTAACTAACAAGGAAGACTATGTAGTGCTATAAGTCAGTTCTAGAAGAAAGATAAAAGTAGGGAAGGTCACTACTCAAGCTGAGAAGGATAGGTTGATATCTTTCTGTAACAAGTACAAATAAACTAATGGCCTAGAGCGATGAAGACCTTAGAGGCTATGATAGAGATGTATTTCAGCACACCATTGGATTGATCCTTGAATCAAAGCCAGTTCATCCAAAGATCAAGCCTATTATCAAGTAGGAACTTCATAAGTTAATCGACTCCAAAATTATTTTTTCAATTAAACATTCAATGTTGGTGTCAAATCTAGTTCCGATAAGGAAAAAGAATGGCAAGATAAGGCTTTATGTTGACTTTAGGGATCTTAATACAATATCTCTTAGAGACCACTCTCTACTCCCTTTGATGGAGCAAATATTTCAAATAGTCACAGGGTTAGAAAGGTTCTCTCTACTATATGGTTTCTCTAGTTACAATTAGATTTGTTGGAGTACATGACCACTGAGAGGGGGGGTGAATCAGTGGTCTAAAGAGAAAACAAATTTCATAAATGTAACTCACTTGTATTATGCAAAGAGACCCATTGAAAACACTTTAAACATTATAGGTATTGAATGTTGAGGGAGTCACAATGATATGCAAATTAGAATATAAAACTTGAAAAAAGATGACCAATCAAGCACAATAAGACAAATCATCAAGAGGAGACATAACACAAGTTTTATGAGTGGAAAACCCTTATAGGGATAAAAAAACCACTCTTGAAAATTCACTTCATTAAGCCACACTGGAAAAAATAAACCTCATTGGTTACATTTAGTGCCTCATTGACAAAAAAAGGCAGCCTCACTGGCAATCTGAATGTCTCATTGACAAAACAATATGCCTCACTGGCAACATAATACACATCACAAATTTGAATTAAAATAAAATATATAGAGGGACATTCTGTTTCACTATAAACCACTCTTAATACATCTTTTATCTCTTCATTTGACTCTACAAATATAACTCATCACAAATTGTGTTCACATCACATTAAAGCACCTATAGAATCTTTTGTCTTTGCAATATTTACTAACTCTGCAACACAACTCAATACACAAACTGCAATAACAATATGCTTAAAAATCAATATTCTCATCTTGAAAGAAGAACTCATAGCTTATACACAATAACATTACAAAGATACCCATTTGCAGAGAGTCCCCTTCAACTTCTTAAATTTCTGCACATCCTTCACAATACTAAGTCCCCTTCAACTTCTTAAATTTTTGCACATCCTTCATAATACTAGCTTCATGAGCATTTATCACTTAGGCCTGATAGTCACCCTCTCATATCACCAACCAATTCTCCTTCTACAAATAACATTTGTGAACAAAAATATATTTAAATTATGAGCATTCTATAATCACCATGTAGGTATCACTCAAATAAACTCAAAACACTAACCAATCCCTACAGAATTGTTATACAGAGCATTTAATGAGTTTTCCTAGCCCACTTGGTTGGTAGAAAACCTGTAATAAAGTAGCTAGGGCTTCATTGGGGAAACTTCCCATCAAAGTCAAACCCATAGAGTAACCATTGTCATTCAAAAACAATTTAAATTTTCTCCATTGATTTTGATTTTGCACCCTCGAAGACTTTCAATCACAACCTTTGATCACCTTTTAGATGCCTGACATAAGAGGTATAACTAGAGGAGCCAGTTTCCTTAGGTTGAGGGGCTGGTAAAGGCATGGCAATGACCCCTTAAGTTTATGAATTAAAATACGAGTGACCCACTACTGCAAGTCACCAAGCCAAAATAACCAAAAAGTAATACGGGTAGATAGTGAATGATGTTTACTTTGAATAAACTACATTAGGGTTTAGAATACATTTTAACAAAACCCTAATATAGAAGCCTCCTAACACATGTTCACAATTCCCAACAATACACCTCAATGACAATATTTTCTCCATTCAAACTTTGTGAACCATAAACATTATGAGTAACATCATAAACAAAAAACAACAAGGCTCTTGAATCTATTTGTGCCTTTAACAAGCATCATGACACCAACCAAAATATGAACACCATATTAAGATTGTACACACTGTCATATTATAACAAATCACAACACCATTATTGATGTCATGAGATGTCACTATTCTTTCATCATCTTCGACAAACAAGGAATACTTAATGAACTTCTCAAGTATGATCAACCATATGAAGTAATATCATCATGACAACATAAAGTAAACCCTAATGAAATTATACTGTCAGTGACCAACTTCTAACAACTGACATCTACTCCAACTGCCAACAACTAACATCTGCACTTGCTTTTCACTGTATCACACAAACATGAAGTCATCTACATGAAGTATGATCATGATCTCTAACCTCCAACTTGATAAGCCAACAAATCATACCACTCAAAGACTTGCTAAGCATCTCAAGTTGTCTTGGATCATCTCTGACCTTTTGAATATTAGAAACATCTGACCTCCTAAATCAAGAACACTAATAAAAATAATGTAAATAACCTTAAAGCATTATGAACATGAATTAAATGACACAATCTCCAACACATCACAATGAACATAGAAGATAATCTGAGATGATCCAAGACAACCTGAGATCCCATCACAACTCCTCAACTCTTGAAAGCATGAACATTATCAAAGTAACATCAAACACCCAAACATGATCAGATAAAGACATAAACTCCTCTAAAGGAAATGCACATCAACTTTTGACATCAATAACAAACAACATTCAGCAATCTCCCCCTTTGTCATTGATGGCAAAACTAAATTTCTCCAACCTCTCTCTCTCTCCCCCTTTGACATCAAGGACAAAGATCCTATGATTGCATATCAAGTAACACACCAAATACTCCCTGTTGATGGATGTTATACCCTGTTCCACATTTGCCAATATTAACAAAGATTGTAGAGTCTGTTTGAACTGCATCTTTTTGAACATTTCTGAGACCTTTTCACCGAAACTAAATTTTGCATCATCATCAACAAACCATAGTCCTTTGCTCTGTACTGCCTATCATGAACACACACCACCTGTACTATGTATTTAGCATTATACCTCATATGACTAAATGACCTGTCTACCTTAGTTGGGGACTCATACTACCTTGATGCAGTGAGAAACCACTTCAAATAAGTGACATACTAAACATTAAGGCATAAAGGAACTATGAACCACCTTTGGAAGCACCATATCACCATAGGTTATGAACTTTTTAGCATGATCACTACATGAATGACTAAACAACTTAGCATGAACCAACATTACAATTCAAACAACAAATCTTTAACTATGATCTTCATGAGGAGATTGAATGCAACACCACATTATATCATACCATGAAGCATCTCTTGATGACAGAGATATACAACTACACTATCATGATCATGAAGACATTGTCAAATACATTGTTATGAACTCTCATTCAAGCTTGTCCCACTATCATACTCACTATCCTTTTATGCACATGATTGATCTTCACCTGCTGTTATAAATAGTCCTCAGTCTAAAAACATTATACTCATGCAGGATTTAATGAAAGTCTAAAAAAAAACACTGTCCCATGCACTATGAATTGATAAATGTCATCATTGAAGGAAAGGATATCATCATTAATAATGATTGAAGAGCATAATAGCTATTGCCTGCACTTTCTTAATGCACTATCAAGCACTAAAATTTTGCATTCAAAACATTGTTAACTAAGATTGTGATACTCAAACAAGTAGACTTCATTCTATCACTTGGAATGTATCAATAACTCAACTGAACTAAAGAAAATGTCTCCAATAACATCAAATCATCAAGGATACTAAACTATTACTGCCATGTAAATGGTACCATGAACATATGTCAAAGAATATTGTTATCACTAACTAAGAGTACTGGCAAGAGTAGCATAAAAAGCACTGTATCAACAATATATCATTGTTTGACCATCAAATTTATTTTGCAATAATTACCTATTTGTCATAGGACTGATTTGACCTTGAGGTCACTGATACTATGTCAGATTCATCTAAAATATAGCACTATCATTACACCAATATCACCTGAAAGGACTAGCAAGAAAGTTGTTTGGCCATGTATAACACTATTAAGTCAAGGTCCACCCAAAAGAATACTTCCAATAACACTATTAAAGACATCACATTGACCAAGAGCAACCTGGAATACTTACTATTCTAATCAAATACCATTATCAACTATCATTGCTAGAGAACCACATTCATAAGGTTGTCATTTCATCATTGGACTTCACTGTCTTACACACAACATCTTTTAAATCAATAAGGATATGAGAAAGGATGATATTATAAAAAATCCTAAACATGAAGCATTTGAACATGGACATAAACCTTCTTGAACTAGGAAGCATTACAAACACCATAGCATGAGTATCATGAATAACCTACATTGTTAACCTTGAAAAAATGATCAAGAACATCAAAACATTTTGACCATAACAACTGATCTGATCTACACTCTGCAACAACAGAGATCAATAGGGAAACATTATAGTTGCTTAACACTTCAATACACTATCACCTTAGGGGTAAATAATAGAACATAGAACACCTCCCCTTCACTTCATGGATTTCTTTATGCAGCAAGTGATGTCTCTTGTGCAATATGCATAAGACTAGATTTTTCTTCTTCTTGACCTTGTTTTCTTCTCCAAACTGGCATAGGACCTTTATTCACCTTACTCAAGACATTCTCTTGCTTTTGCTTGAACATGTAGCCTCTAGATGGTTTCATCAAACTTCTTCTACACCACTGTGCTTTGTGTCCAAACTTATTACATCTATAACATATAATATTGCTATCTAGTCCAAAGGAAAGATATTTTCTTCTAGGCATTCTTAAAGAACTTCTATTGACATTCCTTACATGATCATGTCTTTCATACATCCAACAATTTCTTGCTAGGTGACCAATTTTGTTACAATTGTAGCATACCATATTGTAACTCTTGTTTGTCATTCTATAAGAGCTTTTATTCTTATTCCATTCAAAATCATTTGGTGTATGAGTTCTATAATTTATAGCTCTATGACCATAAATATGATAGGAATAGAAATAACCATGAAATTGAGAATAGTTGTACCTTATTGAATGGTATTGTCTGAGAGTTGGAGATCTTGAGGATCTACTTGTCCTTCTACCTTCATCAACACATTTATTTTCTATCTTCTCTTCATGAGCAGCAGCATGATGACCCAAATCTATCTTCTTCGTTGGTGTATTTCTAATTTTAGAAGCCTGCCCTTCTTCATATCCTAGGCCTATAGTATCCTTATGACATTTTTGTTTGTTTAACATGTCATTTAAGCATTTAGTACTCTTTTCAAATTGTAGATGATGCCTTTTCCAATTCTTTTCTCAAAGAGACTATTTCTAACTCTAGTTTTAGGCATTCATTGGTTTTGACTTCAAGATCAGATTTTGTAAAATCAGCTACCCTTTTGGCTTCTTCAACTTCAGCTTTTAGACTAATAATTAGTTTGTTAGACTCTTTAAGATCTAAAGAAACTTTTACAAGATCTGAAACTACCTTGTCCTTGGAGTCCTTTTCTTGTTGAAGTTGTACTTCTAATCTCTAATTCTCTTTTTTGAGTTTCTTGATTTTATCTAGAACACATAAGAGTTCACCTTCAATATCAATCTCACAATCATGTTCATCATACTACTATTCATAGTCATCTATCTCAACAAAAAAATAAACTTCTCTTTCATCAAGTTCTTGTTCATCTTCACTCACAATGAAATCTCCCTTTTTATCAAAACTCTCAACCACAAGACCATTCTCTTTATCACACTTTGTATCAACTTTCAGGGGTGGCTCATACAACAACTCATTACTTGACTTGATTAGGGCTTGTTTTACAACATTTTTCTTGGCATCTTTCCTTCCTCTATTTCATTTACACTTTCCCATAGTACTCCACTATTAGGATCTCCTAAGTTGATTAAACTTTAAGCAAGGAATCCAAAGCTCTAGTACCACTTGTTGGAGTATAGGACCACTGAGAGGGGGGTTAATTAGTGGTCTAAAGAGAAAACAAATTTCATAAACTTAACTCACTTGTATTATACAAAGAGACCTATTGAAAACACTTTAAACATTATACGTATTGAATGTTGAGGGAGTCACAATGATATGCAAATCAGAATATAAAACTTGAACAAAGATGACCAATAAAGCACAATAAGACAAATCATCAAGAGGAGACACAACACAAGTTTTATGTGTCAAAAACCATTATAGGGATACAAAACCACTCTTGAAAATTCACTTCATTAAGCGTCACTGGCAATCTGAATGTCTCACTGACAAAACAATATGCCTCACTGGCAACATAATACACATCACAAATTTGAATGAAAATGAAAGATACAGAGAGACACTCTATTTCACTATAAACCACTCTTAATACACTTTTTTGTTCGAAAGAGACACTACTAGGCATGTCAGGTGTTGTCATTGATGGCAACTGAATTTATCTTACACATCCACATTGTACCATTTGATCATATCAGAAGTCAGATTGTAGATTTGTCTAAGTCTGGATAGACAAGAACAGAGCATATGATAGGGTTTAGCATTTTGGTCCGCATTTTTCCATAGGTAATCATGTTGTACTGTGGATTTGAGGGAATGTTAAGGATGTTAGGGCTACCTAAATCCAAAGATTTAACCTCTGGTGATGAAAGGATTGAAAGTTACAAGCCTATGAGTATCAGGTTATGGTTAGACAGTCCAGTCTGGTGAAGAACAGGCTGACTAGGTGTTTGATCCTTGTGTGGATTAAGAGAAGTGGTTGGTTGAGTGATTTATGAGATCCAGTGGTATTGACTGACATGTGTGGTGACTTGAATTCATAAGTTGTGATCCACATTGATATTTGTGCATGGATTCAGCTGAAAGAACAATGTTCTTGAAAATGCCTCTGAGTCTTCTTGAGGCTGACTATAGTTGATCAAATTTCATATAGCGGATATATATAATCAATGGGTGCAAGCATTTTGTGATATGGTTGTGTGAATATGAGATGAAAGGTATGACGTGTGGTAGTATCAAGTGTGAAGCAAAGATCTGAGGATCAGATTATGGCAGAACAATAAAATAGGGAAATATGAGATGAAGTGTGTGAAGTTAGTATATTGATCCTAACCAAAATTGTAATCTTACATTATTAGATGCTATTCTTCAGTTCAATAATTCTATTAAACTTTGTTGCAAATATGTGTCTAATTGGTGTTGTCATTGATGTCAACATATCCTTTTTGCTATTGGTGTCAACTGTATCCTATTTTTCTACCTGTATAGAAGACTGGATTGGTGAGGATATTGAGAAAATTAATGAGGACCAATGTATGCAGACCATATAGCTGAGTAGAGGATTTTTTGAAGAAGCTCCAGATAAGTTTTGAAGGGTTCGCATGAAGATTTGAAGAAGCTATGGCCATCTGAGTAAAACTAGTTTTCTAGTGTTTAAAAGAGAAAGAGTGATAGGAAAGAGGTCCAGATTGTACCAGATATGTCAAATGATGATCTACGGATCTAGAGGCATGTTTGGGAAGTTAGTGTGTATCATCCATTCAAGTGGTTCATGGTTTGGAGGTCCACAAGCAATATTTCTAATGTGACAGTCATGGCAAATAGTATTCTTGAGGTTCTGGAGGAAGATGCAAGTGATTCTGATGATTTGGAGGAGTGCAGATGTTTTTGTTGAATTCAATGTGCTTATGGAGGTGTCTAGATCATGTGACTACTATATTAGAGGTCTGTATTAAAGTTTGAGCTTGTCAAAGAAGATTTCCTTCTTGGTGTTGTTGTTCTTCCTAGTCTTGGCCGACCGAATGATTCAAGCGTGTTGTGGATGCTCTAAGAGCAATTCTATGAGGCGTGGCATGTTGATCAAGGAAGATTTGAGTCCCAGTTATGTTTGGCCAATAGCTTAGTGATTTGCATTAAGTCAGATGTTTGTAGTGCCGACCTTGATGTTCATTCAAAGGTTGATGAAGCGTATAAATATTTGTTGATGAGTTGTGGAAAATCATCCTTGTGTGAAAACAATTAAATCCAAAGAAAGGATCAAAGGGAGAGCAGAGCAGAGAAGTAGCAGAAGAACAAGAGATGTTTAGATGAAGAGCTAGAGAAGAAATATTTAGAGTAGAGCAGAAGTGTTGTGAGCTTTCAAAGGAACTAAACCTAGCATAAAGAGGATGCTATCTCACAGTTCATTCTTTCTGTATTAAACATAAATTTTGTAGTCAATGAGCTTCTCTTGAGTAGTGATCTCTGGGCAGTGAGCCCGAAGGCATGTGCCTTCCCTTTTCTTCTAAGTACTTTTAATAGGGTATGAATCTTGTGGGTTAACCCTTACCATGGTTTTCCCTTAACTGGGTTTTCACATAAAAATTTTGGTGTTATGTGTGCTCAATTTATTTCTGGTCTTGTGTTATTTATTCATGCTTTAATGTTTATTTGGTTGAAATTTGTTAAGGAAGATTAAAAGTAGAAATGATTAATTTGTGGGACAACTGATTCACACCCCCCTCAATTGTCTAGACTAATTCCAACAATTGGTATCAAAGCCAAGTTCCTCTAAAAGAAGCTTAACTGCCCGAGGAGATCCAGGATGTCGACTTACAAGAAGGATAGTCTGAGATTTGATTGAACAAATTACTTTGTTTGGAAGAGTTGCATGAAGTGCCATTTGCAATGCATGGGTGATGCTTATTGGGTGATAACCAATGATGAGTATAAACCTTTGGAGAAAGGTCCTTCAACTCAAGATCAAATCTAAGATGCTGAAAATAACCTTCGAGCTAAAGAAGTCTTGTTGAGTGCCTTGACTGATTCAGAAATGACAAATCTCTTTGGACTAAAAACCACTCATGAAAGCTGGAAGAAGTCAGAGAATCTTTATGAAGGTGATGAACATGTCAAATGTGCCGAGCTACAAAGTCTGAGAGGAAAATTTGAAAATTTGAGGATGATTGAAGATGAAAACATCACAATCTACATGCAAAAGATAAATGAACTTGTGTGTGGTATCAGGTGTGCTGGTGGAACTTTGGAAGAATCAGAGATTGTGGAAAAAGTGCCTAGATCTTTACTTGATTCATACAAACATAAGGTTGCTACTATAGAGGAAATCAAGACTGTCACAAAAGTTACAAGAGATTAGCTGGTTGGCAAAATTTTAGCTTTTGAATTAAGTGAGTTTGGTGATTCTCTTCCTAAGTCTAAATCTACTTTTAAGGCTAGTGTTCATGGAAAACAAAGATATGATCCGGGTGAAAGCTCCTCTACAAGATCAAATAGATTTGCTAAGGCAAGGAAAGATCTTGAAAATGATGAAATTGAGTCTACAAAACTTGAAGCTCTTATTGCCAAAAGAATACCAAGAGGATCTGGTAAGTATGAAGGAAAGTTGCCATTCAAATATTTTACTTGTAATAAGATTGGTCATTTTGCCTCAAGATGTCAAGAAATTTTTTCAAAGACAAACCCTAACAGATATAAAGGTTAGAAGAAATGTTACTATGTCCAAGAAGCTAGAGGAGTCACAGATGATGAATCCTATCATGGAAGTGTGACTAAAGAAGATCTAGTGTCTATTGAATCTACTAGTTGTGCAAATGTGGAAAGTGCCCTTGCTGCTCAGATTGTTGAAAAGGATGAATGGGTGATTGATAGTGGATGTTCTCATCATATGATTGGTTATAAAAGTAATTTTATAAACTTTGAAAAATATGAAAGTGGAATTGTGAAATTTAGAGACAACTTAGCTGATAGAATCTGTGGTAGAGGATCCATCTCTTTTGATGGTAAGAAAAACACAAATAATGTTTTGTATGTGGAAGGACTGAAGCATTACCTTCTCAGCGTTGGACTATTGGTTGACAAGGGTTATGATCTCTGATTCGAGGATGGCAAATGTAGAATCTTGGAAAGCTCCAAAACTGAAATTGCATCTGATACACAAACTAGGGGTAACATCTTTCAATTAAGTAGCTCTAGTAAAAGTTGTTTGATTGTACAAACAGATCAGAGTTGGTTGTGGTATAGGAGAATGTGTCATGTGAATTTTGACAACATTGTCAAGATAAGTTCTACTCAAGTTGTGAGAGATCTTCCAAGACTTGTGAAACATAATAGCATGTGTAGAGAATGTCAATTGGGTAAATAGAACAAAACACCATTCCAAAGTAAAGAAAAATTTTCAAGTGGGTGATTGGAACTTGTGCATACTAATCTATGTGGTCCTGCTAGAATTAGGAGTGTGCAAGGAGATATATATTTTATGTTTCTAATTGATGATTACTCTCGGATGATGTGGGTAACTTTATTAAAAGAAAAATTTGAAGCTCTTGACAAATTCAAAGTTTTCAAAATTATGGTGAAAAATGAGATTGGTGTGAAGATAAAGTGTCTGAGATCCAATAGAGGTGGAGAATTTACCTCTGGTGAATTTGATACATTATGTGAAAAGCATGGAATAAAAAGACAGTTATCTACTCCTAGGACTCCTCAGCAAAATGGAGTTGTGGAAAGAAATAACTGGACCATTCAAGAAGCTGCCAGGACCATGATGATGGAAACAAATGTTCCACAAGTTTATTGGAGAGAATCTGTAAGTAATATTGTCTACACTCTTAACTGGGTGCAAATCAAAGGCAATTCTGGTAAGACTCCTTATGAACTCTGGTTTGGTCATCCTCCTACTATAATATATTTTAGAGTTTTTAGTAGTAAATGCTATATCAAAAGAGATGAGGATCTAGGCAAGTTTGAAGCAAGAAGTGATGAAGGAATTTTTCTAGGATACTATACTCAAAGAAAAGCATACCGGTGCTTTAACAAGAGGTTAAAAAAGATTGTTGAAAGTGCTAATGTCAGAGTTGATGAGAGCAAAGAAGGGGATTCCAGGTCTTGCAGATATGATTCCGATGATCAAGATGAAAATCCAAGTCAAGAAAGGAAAGTGCAAACTTAGATTCAGATCCAGATTGATCTGGAAAATCCAGTAATTCAAGAAGATAGTGCAGAAGTTGAAGCTCAAGAAATAGAAGCTCAAGCAATTCCCAAAACTACCAGGTATGTAAGGATGAATCATCCTGAAGATCAAATCATAGGAGATAGAAATAAAGGTGTTCAAACTAGGAGAAAAATTACTCAAGATCAAGAAGAGATTTGTTTAATTTTAAAGATTGAACCAAAATTAGTAAGTGAAGCCTGCAATGATGAAAACTGGGTAAAAGCAATGGAGGAAGAACTAATGCAAATTGAGAAGAATCACACTTGGGATCTTGTTTCTAGACCTGAGGACAAAAATGTGATTGGAACTAAATGGGTCTTCCAGAATAAACTAAATGAAGATGGTGAAGTTGTAAGAAATAAAGTAAGGTTGGTATGCAAAGGATATTCTTAAGTGGAAGGAATTAATTTTGAAGAAACTTTTGCTCTGGTGGCAAGAATAGAGGCAGTCAGATTATTTCTTGCTTTTGTTGCCTATAAAGATTTCAAAGTCTATCAGATGGATGTCAAGTCAACATTTCTAAATAGAGAGTTAGAAGAAGAAGTCTACATTGAGCAACCGGAAGGATTTCAGTTGTCTGATTAGAAAGACACGGTCTACAGATTGAGGAAAGCATTATATGGACTCAAACAAGCCCCAAGAGCCTAGTATACAAGATTAGATAAGTATCTACTAAAGCTATGATATAACAGAGGCACTACTGATAGTAATCTTTACTTCAAGATTGATCATGAGAATATTCTGATTATTGAGGTATTTGTTGATGATATCATTTTTGGTGGAAATGAGAGCATGTACAAAACTTTTGTTGATCAGATGCAAAGTGAATTTGAGATGTCCATGTTTCGTGAGATGAATTTCTTCTTAGGTCTACAAATCACTCAGTCAGACAAAGGTATCTTTATATCTCAGTCTAAGTATGTGAAAGAATTATTGAAGAAGTTTGGAATGGAAGATTCAAAGCTAGTAGGTATGCTTATGGTAACTGGATGTAAGTTGAGTAAAGATGATGACTCCCCTAAGGTAAATCAGAAAAGGTATAGATCAATGATTGGAGGACTGCTCTATCTAACTCAGACCAGACCTGATATTATGAATGCAGTTGGGCTTGTTGCTAGGTTCCAACCTGATCCTAAAGAATCCCATATTGTAGCAGTCAAAAGAATGTTCATATATCTCAAAAGAACACTTGATTATGGATTATGGTATCCAAAAGACAATGACTTCACTCTTCATGCATATACAGATGCTGATTGGGTAGGAGATATGGATGACAGGAAAAGTATTAGTGGTGGTACATTCTTCTTGGGAAGAAGATTGGTTTCTTGGCTGAGCAAAAAGGAGGCAATATCCCTATCTACAGCAGAAGTAGAGTATATAGTAGAAGCAAACAATTGCACTCAAGTTCTGTGGATGAAGCAAATGTTGAAGGACATTAGAATTGTTTTTGAGGAGCCTATCACAAGGACATTAGAATGTTGAAGAAAATGTTGAAGGACATTAGAATTTATTGAGAGAGAAGGTAAATGTGAATGAAGTCAAGTTGGAGTTTGTGTCTTCAAAAGATCAGTTTGTGGATATTTTCACTAATCCTCTTCCCAAGGATACTTTTGAGTATCTCAGAGAGAAGTTGGGGGTCATTACCCCTCCTGATCAAAATTAAGATGCACTTGAGTGCATCAGTTCGGTGGAATTCACAGTCACATCTTGTGATCCAAATTGATGTCAAGGAGGCACTACTTGGAGGGAGTAGTCTGCATGTAATTTTTGAGTTTGGTCCAAAACAAAATAAGGAGAAAAGACTGCAAATATGTGCCCTTTGCCATTGATGTCAAAGGGGGAGAGAAGTTCATGTGAAAAACTAGTTGCTAATGAAAGGAGGAGCAGTGAAGAAAGTGATTGTAGAAGTGATAAGAGAAAGGGGGAGAAGGTCTTGTATTGATGGTCAAATAAGTTTTTCACATCATATGTTGCCATCAATGACAAAGGGGGAGATTGTTGCAAATATATGTCTAATCGGTGTTGTCATTGATGTCAACATATCCTTGTTGCCATTGGTGTCAACTGTATCCTATTTTGCTACCTGTATTGAAGACTAGATTGGTGAGGATATTAAGAAAATTAATGAGGACCAATGTATATGGACCATATGGCTGAGTAGAGGATTGTCTGAAGAAGCTCCAGATAAGTTTTGAAGGGTTCGTATGAAGATTTGAAGAAGCTATGACCATCTGAGTAGAACCAGTTTTACAGTGTTTAGAAGAGATAGAGTGATAGGAAAGAGGTCTAGATTGTACTAGATATGTCAAATGATGATCTACGGATCTAGAGGCATGTTTGGGAGGTTAGTGTGTATCATCCATTCAAGTGGTTCATGGTTTGGAGGTCCGCACATAGTCTTTCTAATGTGACAGTCATGGTAGATAGTGTCCTTGAGGTTCTGGAGGAAGATGCAAGTGATTTTGATGATTTGGAGGAGTGTGGATGTTTTTGTTGAATTCAATGTGTTTGTGGAGGTCTCTGGATCATGTGACTACTATATTGGAGGTCCGCATTGAAGTTTGAGCTTGTCAAATAAGATTTCCTTCTTGGTGTTGTTATTTTTCCCAATCTTGGCTAACCGGATGATTCACGCATGTTATAGATGTTCTAAGAGCAATTCTATGAGGCATGGTGTGTTGATCAAGGAAGATTTGAGTCCAAGTTATGTTTGGCCAACAATTTAGTGATTCGCATTAAGTCAGATGTTTGTAGTGCTGACCTTGATGTTTATTCCAAGGTTGATGAAGCGTATAAATATTTGTTGATGAGTTGTGGAAAATTATCCTTGTGTGAAAACAATTAAATCCAAAGAAAGGATCAAAGGGAGAGCAGAGTAGAGAAGTAGTAGAAGAACAAGAGATGTTTAGATGAAGAGCTAGAGAAGAAATATTTAGAGCAGAGCAGAAGTGTTGTGAGCTTTCAAAGGAACTGAACCTAGCATAAAGAGGATGCTATCTCATAGTTCATTCTTTCTGTATTAAACATAAATTCTATAGGTGAGCAGTGAGCTCTAGGCAGTGAGCCCAAAGGCATGTGCCTTCCCTTTTCTTCTAAGTACTTTTAACAGGGTACGAATCTTGTGGGTTAACCCCCACCATGGTTTTCCCTTAACTAGGTTTCCACGTAAAAATTTTGGTGTTATGTGTGCTCAATTTTTTTCTACTCTTGTGTTATTGATTCATGCTTTAGTGTTTATTTGATTGAAAGTTGTTAAAGAAGATTAAAAGAAGAAAAGATTAATTTGTGGGACAACTGATTCACCCCCCCTCTCAGTTGTTTGGACTAATTCTGACAAACACTTTGTAATTAATCTTGTAGGCAGTGAGCCTCCTTTGAGAAGTGAGCTCTAGGCAGTGTGCTCGAAGGTATGTGCCTTCCCATTTATAATACTTTTAATAGAGTATAAAATCTTATGGGTTAGCCCCCACTGTGGTTTTTCCCTTAACCGGGTTTCCACGTAAAAATCCTGGTGTTCATGTGTAATGACCTTATTGTTGTTGTTCTTGAGTTAATGTTTCTTTCTTTTGAATGTATGTGGTAAACTAACAAAGGAACATAATAATAAGTTTTACAGAACACTGATTCATCCCCCCTCTCAGTGTTCCTTAATCTCAACAATTGGTATCAGAGCAAGGTTCCTTGGAAGAAGTTTAACAGTTTGAGGAAGATCTGGGAAGGTTTTTCAGTGGGTTCATCCAGGTATTTTGATGACATCAATGAACAACTTCAAGTTGCTTTAGAAGACCTTGATCAGTCAAGAGCAGAAGTCAAAAAACTACAAGAGCACCTTAAAGATGTTGAGGATTTCATTGAGACTTTAAAAGGGCAACTGAGAAAATCTATGGAAAAGAGGAAGGAGCTACTTCACCAGTTAGCAAATCAATAGGAAGACAATGGTGTGAATGGGGCTCTGAAGGAGAAGACAAAGGAATGTGAGAAGCTAACAAAAGAAGTTGTTGTCCTAAAACATGAGATGGAATCCAGGGTGATGAGGCTAACCAAGGAAATTGAGGAAAGGAAGAAGACTGAAGAAAACTTGAATCAGTCTCTAAAAGAAAGAATAAAAGAGTGCTACAGATTAGACAGAATAATTGGCCATCTAGAGTTTGATCTTCAAGAAACCAGGTATAATGAGGAACAACTTGAAAGGCAAATTGTTACTCTCAAACATGACCTAGAAGCTGTAAATGATTACAAAGAGAAGTTCAAGATAAGCTCAGCTAAACTTGAAGTGGTGCTTGATAGTTAGAAGATGGTAGATGATAAGCATGGTCTGGGATATGAGAAAGGTGAAAACTCTAGATCTGGTCAAAGAAATCCTAAATCAAGGAATCAGAGAAACAAGCCTAGAAGACCTCCTGTAAGACAACCTAATGCTCAAAGGTATCCATCCTTCTATGGAAATTGTTTCAATTGCAAAAAATTTGGCCATAGAGCTACTCAGTACAGAAGTAGAGTGAATCAAAGTGGTCCATCTTTCTCTGATCAATGCTTCAATTGTAAAAGGTATGGCCATAGATCAAATGAATGCAGAAGTATGATGATGAATACCTTTAACAATAGAGGAAATGCCAATTCTTTCAATGGCAAATGTTTTGCATGCAATAGATTTGGACACATGGCTAATCAGTGCAGATCAAGAGGAAATCAAGTAAATGAGTCAAGAAATGTTGTATGCTTTAATTGCAATAGATCCAGTCATATTGTAAGATTCTACAAAAGCAGGAATGATGATAGAAAAGATCCAGTAAATAGAAACTAGAATGTGTAGAGACAAGTAAAGGAAATGGAAAAGTAGATGTGAATGGGATCCAAAATGAAATGAATAAAACATGGGTAAAGAAAGGTGCAATGAATGATGGTGATGGGTCCACACCAGAAACTGGTGCTAATAATTCCTTCAGGAATTGAAATAGGAGCTTTGGCTCAGGGGGAACTGCATTGAAAATCTAATTCCCCTACTAGTAAGTGGGTGCCTGAATCTGGCATGATGAATGAAGATAAAGAAGCCTACTACAGATCTGTTGAAGCAAATTTTGGAAGAAAAGAAGCTAATGTGATTGATTGTGAAGCAATTGAAGATTGACTATATGTAGAAATAGTGTAACTGGATGTATTAGGGCAAAGCATTTATTATAATGGTGAATTAGGTCTTGTGGAGCTTAAAAGGTCATTTAATCAACATTTGAATCACTTTGCATTCAAAGAGAAAAAGGAGAAGAGTGCCTGAGATGAGATTTCAAAGATTTGAAGTGCAAAAAGTGAATTCGACAACTAACCCTAACCGGTGAAACAAGGTATTCTCTGTGAAACTCTCTAAATTTGAAATCTCTAGATATGGCTACTCTGTTGGTTGTTGACACCACCAAAAGACCCCAACCTAAATTCAAAAAGAATCCACACAAATCTATAGAGGTCGATCTGTTAGGTGCCTTCTCAAATGTTCTACATGGTGTGTTGCATGTTGAAGATATTAGGGCTTATATTCATGCTAGCATAGGTGAGTTTGGGGATTTGAACTTAGTAGATTTATTCAAGAATCATCTGAGGGATGAGATTCATGGTCTTAAACCTGAGTATAAGGCACTCCAAGTCAAACATCTCATTCAGGTTATTGGGTTCCCGTCTTTTGGTGAAAATGAGTGGGTTCGGTATGTACCGAGTCAGATGCATGCTGAATTCATGTGGTTGATGAAACCCTTCAAAATCACCAAGGATGCCATCAAGGCCATAACGAGATTGAACTCATCTGGTGGACTGCCAATGCTAAAATCAGTAAAGAATTAGACTGTAACTGAAGCTACCAAATCAAAATTTGATAGGAGAGAAATGACAATAAATAATATAACTGATTCAGATGTCAAATTTACATCTATGGTGATTAGGTATAAGATATACCACTCCAGTAGGGAAAACTTTGTATTCGGTACAACCATTTATGCCACCTATCAGATGTTAAGAGAGAATGCTGACTATGACCTATGTGAGCTACTACAAAACTAGTTAATGGAGAATCTAAACAAGATCAAAAAAGACAAGAAGAATACATTCAAGTATGGTATGTTGGTATTGTGTTTGTTCTATTTCATGAATGAGTTACTTGGCAAGAAAATCATGTGTTGGACCAGTGATAAGCCAGTTGCCATACAAATAAGAGAGCACTTGAATAATATTGGTGACTCCAATGCCCAAAGGACTTCTCTTTGGGGATATTTCAAGAATTTTTAGAACTTGATGCAATCAGGGGAAAGAATCCCTACATCTGTGGTGGAGAAATACAAGGGTAGAATTTGCTTCATGGTGGAAACAAATCAATGCTTGATGGAAGTAGTTGAACTGAGGACTATATGGATCATGCCCATGGGGTATGAAGTTGATGAACGAATACTAGAAATGTATACTCAACACCTTCTGAGAAAACCAAAAGATACTTCACTTGAGAGGTATGGTACATATAGTGAACTCAGTGTGAAACTGCATGTTGAGCTCCAGAAACCTAAATCTAAGAGAAAGATTCAAAGACAAGTTGAAATGTATGTAGAAAGCATTGGCATAACAAAAGAAGTTGTGAGAAAAAATAGGGAAAGGATAGAGAAAGCAGAGAAGGAGAAGCAAGATAGAGAATAGGGATGTGTTTCGGTGGAATCCATTTCTAAAGCAAGGACTAATAGGAGTTTTGGTACAACCTCTGGTGCATCACCTTCTCCTATTGTAGAGAAATTCAAAGAAAAACCTATTGGTAAGGAAGGGAAAAGAACAAAAGTAATGGCCAAAAGGTCATATGTCAGTGTGGAGAAGGAGGATGAAGAAAAGACTGATTCAAATGATGAGGTTAAAGAGTTAAAGGCCTCAGACACTAAGGCTAATAAAGTATCTAAGGAGAAGCCCTTTGAAAGCACAAAGTCAAAGAAAGTAGAAGCATCAACAATTGCCCAAGACAAACCCTCTGAAAGTGTAAGGATAAGCAAAAGACTAAAGAATAAAAATTCTACCCTGTCAGTTGAAGATATTGTGAATGCAATAACTATTCATGGGAATTTGAAGCCCATAACAAAATATTATGACAACTTTAATAAAGCCAACAAGAGAATTCTGGAAGATGCTACTATTAAGTACTTGAACACATTCAACATAGCACTTGTGGAAATTTTATCTGAAATCCCTAAGAGTCTAAGTGACATTTTGGAGATGAGAAAAGAAGTTACCAAAGAAAAGCACTTGGAGCTAAGAGAACATGTATTGTCCAATCTATGTCATGTCATCTCTAGTAAGGAAGCAGATAAAATTTTCAAAGAAGTTAAAGATCAATTCAAAAGAAAGAAAAGGATGAATAAGCTAATGATTGGAGACATTGATGAAGTGGTCAAAGAAATAGAGTAAATTCTGAGGAAAGCCCTGGACAAGAATAAATTTTATGTAGTCACTGAGGAACCTGATGCTGATGATACATCCCTTCCAAATGAAGAAGAGTTGAAGGAAAATGAGCAGCAAGTTGAGGTAGATGACCTCTCTATTCTGGAAGAGGAAATATCAAATAAAGGAGATGAAGAGATGATGAAGGAAGTTAAGTTGAGTATACAGAAGATACTCAAATTCCTCCAGACCAATCAGGTAGAGAAAATACAGAGATGAATATGGAGATAAATGCTCCTACTGAAGGTGATTCTGAGGAAGAGTAGAAAGCAGAAGGTGTTAAGGACAAGGAAGATCAAGAAAAATAAACTGATGATGGAATTGATTCCTCCATTCCAGATGTTGAGGAATTTGATAATGCTGCTACTGAGGATACACAACCCTCCAGAAAGGAATGTAGAAGACATTTCTGATAAAGATGAAAGGAAGGATGGCTTTGATGATGATGCAGAGAAAGCAAAAGTAGAGAAAAAAATGAAAATGATAAGGAAGACAATATGGTTGACTCTGGAAAGGGAAAAGATGCAGGCCCTGATGAGCATAAAACTGAAACATCATATTGGGAAAGAGACACTACATAAGTAGTGAAAGAAATTTTGGAGAAAGATAAACAAGTTGCAGAAGATTCAAATATAATACAAGGTCCAATCAATTTTGATGCTCTGTCACCGGTACAAAAGATGAAGTTGGCCTCTTTTGCACAAGCTAAGGCTAGAGAGGAAATATTGAAGTTCCATATAGAAGACAGTGAGTTGCTTGGTCTTGCATATGGCATTTTGGAGAAAATCATGCCTAAATTTTAGAAGGATTCATCAGCATCCCCCTCTAGTTAGTTTAAGAGTCTGATAAACTCTATAAGTACTCACTTTGAGTCTTTTGAAAAGTCAATAGAAGTCAAAGTTTAGAATGAATTTAATGATAAAAGATTTAGTGAACTAAAAAGAATAATTGCCAATGACATAATTATGTTGGATACTAGTGTAAAGAGTATTCAAAATGCCCTCAATAAAGGAGATGTGTACAAATTTTGTCTATCTTGGTCAAAATTTATAGAGGACATTGAGAAGAAAATAAAGGAGTCTGACCAAAAATTGTTAAATGTATCTCAATCCTTTAATCCTTTGACAGTATCTATAACAAGTCAAGAATGTCAAGTAGTTAACTTGATTGATGAAATAAAGAAATTTGTCAAAGAAAAAGAAAACATTGTGGCAAGGATGTGTGAACTCCGAGGACTGATTCTCCCTAAGTAAGAAATAATTTTCAATACATTGACAAAGCTCAAACTGCTCCTCTAACAAGTGATCCCATTGATTTGCAAAAGGCAGAATCATAGGCATTCTTATTCAATGGTCATATTTCAATTTTGGATGGCATGAAGAAAAGTTGGGACAGTGAGTCGGCACTATTGAAAAACATTTTTGGTGATGTGTTTAAGTTTATGTAGATAAGACATAAGGATTATTTGTACATATGCAGAAGTATGTATAGAGTTTTATGTAAACTTTTGGATCCGGACCTCGACCTTTGCCATTGATGTCAAAGGGGGAGAGGAAAGTAGTGAAAAATGAGGAATTCATCAAAGGGGGAGCATTGGAAATCACAAGTGTACATAGTAAGAGGGAGCTATTCTAACACTTAGTCATTTTTCACTAAGTGTTGACATTAATGCCAAAGGGGGAGATTGTTGGAAAGAGACACTGCTATGCATGTCAAGTGTTGTCATTAATGGCAACTAAATCTATCTTACACATCTGCATTGTACCATTTGATCATACTGGAAGTCAGATTGCATATTTGTCTAAGTCTGGATAGACAACAATAGAGCATATCACAGGGTTCAACATTTTGGTCTGTATTTCTCCATAGGTAATCATGTTGTGCTACAGATCTAAGGGAATGTTAAGGGATGTTAGGGCTACCTAAATCCAAAGATTTAGCCTCTGATGATGAAAGGATTGAAAGTTACAAGCCTATGAGTATCAGGTTTTGGTTAGACAGTCCAATCTAGTGAAGAACAGGCTAACTAGGTGTTTGATCCTTGTGCGGATTAAGAGAAGTGGTTGGTTGAGTGATTTATGAGATCCATTGGTATTGGCCAACATGTGTGGTAACTTGAATTCATAAGTTGTGATCCACATTGATATTTGTGCATGGATTCAACCAATAGAACATTGTTCTTGAAAATGCCTCTGAGTCTTCTTGAGGCTGACTGTAATTGATGAAATTTCATATAGCGGATATATATAATCGATGGGTATGAGCATTTTGTGATATGGTTGTGTGAATATGACATGAAAGGTGTGAAGTGTGGTAGTATCAAGTGTGAATTAGAGATCAGAGGATCAGATTATGGTAGAATAGTAAAATAGGGCAGTAAGAGATGAAGTGTGTGAAATCAATATGTTGATCCTAATTGAAACTGTAATCTTGCATTATTAGATGCTATTCTTTATTTCAAGCATTCCAATAAACTCTTTGTAATTAATCTTGTAGGTAGTGAGCCTCCTTTGAGTAGTGAGCTCTGGGTAGTGTGCTCAAAGGCATGTGCCTTCCCATTTATAATACTTTTAACAGAGTATAAAATCTTGTGGGTTAACCCCCACCGTGGTTTTTCTGTTAACTGGGTTTCCACGTAAAAATCCTGGTGTTCATGTGTAATGATCTTATTGTTGATGTTCTTGAGTTCATGTTTATTTCTTTTGAATGTATGTCATAAATTAATAAAGGAACATAATAATAAGTTTTGCATAACACTGATTCACCCCCCCTCTCAGTGTTCCTTAATCTCAACACTTTTATCTCTTCATTTGACTTTGCAAATATAACTCGTCAAAAACTATGTTCACATCACATTAAAGCACCTATAGAATCTTCTGTCTCTGCAATATTTACTAACTTTGCAACACAACCCAATACACAAACTACAATAACAATATTCTTAAAAATCAATACTCTCTTCTTGAAAGAACTCATAGCTTATACACAATAACATTACAAAGATACCCATTTTTAGAGAGTCCCCTTCAACTTCTTAAATTTCTGCACATCCTTCATAATACTAACTTCATGAGCATTTATCACTTAGGCCTGACAGTCACCCTCTCACATCACCAACCAATTCTCCTTCTGCAGACAACATTTGTGAACAAAAATATATTCAAATTATGAGCATTCTATATATCACCATGTAGGTATCACTCAGATAAACTCAAAACACTAACTAGCCCCTACAAAACTATTATACATAGCCTTCAATTAATTTTCTTGGCCCACTTGGTTAGTAGAAAACTTGTAATAAAGCAGTTAGGGCTTCGTTGGGGAAATTGCCCATCAAAGTTAAACCCATAGAGTAACCGTTGTCATTCAAAAACAATTTAAATCTTTGCCATTGATTTTGATTTCATGTCCTCAAAGACTTTTAATCACGAATTTTGATCACCTTTTAGATGCCCGACATAAGAGGTATAACTAAAGGAGCTGGTTTCCTTAGGTTGAGGGGCCAGTAAAGGCATGGCAACGACTCCTTAAGTTTATGACTTAAATTACGAGTGACCCACTACTGCAAGTCACCAAGTCAAAATAACCAAAAAGTAATATAGGTAGATAGTGAATGATGTTTACTTTGAATAAACTACATTAGGGTTTAGAATACATTTTAACAAAACCCTAAGGTAGAATCCTCCTGACACATGTTCACAATTCCCAACAATACACCTCAATGACAATCATTTCTCCATTCAAACTCTGTGAACCATAAACATTATGAGTGATATCATAAACAAAAAATAATAAGGCTCTTGAATCTCTTTGTGCCTTTAACAAGCATCATGGCACCAACCAAAATATGAACACCATATAAAGTTCATACACACTGTCAAATTATAACAAATCACAACACCATTACTAATGTGATGAGATGTCACTATTCTTTCATCATCTTCGAAAAACAAGGAATACTTAATGAATTCCTCAAGCATGATCAACCATATGAAGTAATATCATCATGACAACATAAAGTAAAGCCTAATAAAATTACACTGCCAGTGGCCAACTTCTAACAACTGACATCTGCTCCAATTGCCAACAACTAACATCTGCACTTGCTTTTCACAATATCACACAAACATGAAGTCATATGCATGAAGTATGATCATGATCTCTAACCTCCAACTTGATAAGCCAACAAATCATACCACTCAAAGACTTGCTTATTGTCCCAAAGCAATCTAACCTCTTGAATATCATGAACATCTGACCTCCTAAACCAAGAACACTAATAAAAGCAATGTGAATAGCCTTAAAGCATCATGAGCATGAATTACATGACACAATCTCCAACACATCACAATGAGTATAGAAGATAATCTGAGATGATCCAAGACAACCTGAGATCCCATCACAACTGCTCAACTCTTAAAAGCATGAACATTATCAAAGTAACATCAAACACACAAACATGATTAGATAAAGACATAAAATCCTTTGAAGCACATGCACATCAACTTTTGACATCAATGACAAACAACATTCAACAAGATTTGGCTCAAGAAGGACCAATATAAGACTACCTTTACCACAAAATGGGGCATGTTGGCTTATGCAAAGATGCCTTTTGGTCTTTAAAATGTTGGGGAAACTTTCTAACACACTATGGACATTGTGTTCCATGAGATGGTAAATAAAATCATCCTAGTTTACTTGGATGACCTTATGGTGTTCTCCAAATCAAAAGATGATCATTTTGATCATCTTGAGAAAGTTTTTCAAAGATGCCAAGAATTTACGATCTCTTTAAACTTGAAGAAATGTGTTTTTGGGGTACCGTAGGGTAAGCTATTAGGACACATAGTCTCAATGGAAGGAATCTCTATAGACCTAGACAAAATCAAAGCTATTATGGAGCTACCTCTACCTATGAACAAAAAGGTTGTCCAATCTTTCTTAGCAAAGATAAACTTTGTGGGTAGATTCATTTCATATTTTTCCAAATTAGTTTGAGTTATTACTCTAATTCTCAAGAAGAATAAAAATTTCAAATGGACCCCTGAGGGAAGATAGGCTTTTGAGAAGATCAAACAAGAAATATCAACCACATCGGTCTTAGTTAATCCTGACTTCTGAAAGGATTTCATAATGTATGTGTATGGAGGAGATCATAGTGTAGTTGTTGTGCTGACACAAAAAGATGATGTAAGGAGAGGAGAACATCCCATTGCCTTTTCCTCTAGAACCATAAAGGAGTATGAAGCAAAGTATAACTTTGTTTAAAAGTAAGTTTATGCTAAATAGTTAAAGGGCTCAAGAAGTTCAGGCATTTGGTGTCAGGAAACAAGATTACTGTCTATATGGCTCACCCAATTGTCTGAGTACCTAATGGAGGGAGAAATCATTGAGAAAATATTCAACTGGATTATTAAGATCCTAGAATATGGCATCAAAGTGAGGTTCACTAAGCTGGTCCAAGGGAGAGCCCTATGTGAGCACATAGCTCAAAGCCAAGGTTTTGCCAAAGAGGATGATCAGGTGTCCAAAACAACCTTGATTAATGACATAGAAGAATCAGGATAATGGATTCAAGATAGAATATGCTTCAAGGAAATGGGGTGGCATCCTAGTCAACTACCTCCTTTCAAGAGACAATTCTATAGACTCCAAAGGGCTATTTTTTCTTTAATCAATGGTATTCTCTTCAAGAGAAATTTCAATGGAATCTATTTAAGAAGTGTGGAGAAGGAAGAGGCCAATAAGACTCTATCTAAATTTTGGCACATCTGGAGGATATTTCTTGGCAAGAACCATAGCAGCAAAAATAATCTGCGTAGGATGTTATTGGTCATGAATGTTTTCATATTGCCACAAGTTGGTTAAACAATGTCAGAAATGCCAATTCTACACCAGAAAAAGGAGAAATGTTGCTCTACCTCTTAAGCCAATCCTAGTAGAGGAACCATTCACCCAATGGGGATTGGACTTCATTAGAATGATAGATACCATTTCAAGTGCAAGCCACAACTGGATCCTGACATCCATAGGTTACTTCAAAAGATGCAATGAAGTGATGCCATTGAAGGAGGCCATGGAGAAGGTGGTACTTGATTTTCTCAAAAGTATTGTTACCTGATTTAGCTCCCCACACACAATTATATCCGATAATACAAAATCATTCCTCGAATCTAGGATTTCTAATTTTTGTTTGAGGAATGTCATCTTCCTAAAGACCTTATAAAACTACTATCCATAGGGGAATGGTCTTATTGAATCAACAAATAAGAATTTGATTAGATTGATCAAGAAAATTGGCTCAAAAGACTAGAGAGAATGGCATAAATACCTCAAGACAGCTTTATGGGCTAACAATATCACCCCAAAGAAAACTATTGGAACATCTCTCTATAATTTGGTATATGGGAAGGATGCCATAATGCTAATATCAATGGAAATTACTACACTTCAATTGGTAAAGCAGTGTGAGGTAGAAGAAAATGGAGCCATGAAAATTCAAATGACAGAATTAATGGAGCTTCAAGAGAAAAAAGAGTCGACACTCAATTCCATGGCCAATCACCAAAAAATTGTGAAACGATGGTTTGAATAGAGATCATCTAACTTGGGCTTGAAGATATGAGACACAGTTTTGAAGTGAGAAGAGTGAGGGGCGAAGCTTGGACAACATTCCAAATTTAATTCCCTATGGAGTGGTCCATATAGAATTATTTCTTGTAAGCAACGTAATGCCTTTGAATTGGAGGATGAAATTGGTGAGTTACTTAAGATTCCAGTGAATGGCATCCATTTGATGCACTAGAATTTAGGCGAACCCAACTCTATATATTAGTAGAGTAGTTTTTTCCATTTCTGTGGATGGGTGTGTTTTCTCGCTTCTTTTTGAATAAGTGCAGTAAGTGTATGTTTGTTCGACTCAGTTTTTGTTGTTTGAATAAGGAAATTCCCCAAGGTACTAGGTACCAAGTTTCAAGGCTTCTTGATGGAAGATGTCCTCTCGAGGCCCAAAAAAATCTTAGGAATGATGACAAAACTACTCGTTAATTAGTTATTAATGCTATAGGATACTTGCAGATATAGTCATCATTCCAAATTCTATAAATGAAGAAAACATAGAAGGTTCAAGCATACAAAATGACATCTTCAAGCATCTAGAGTGGTGCTCATGAGTTGGGACATAAATGAGTCTGACAAGGTAATAATATCTTCCCTACAGGTGAAAGGAAGCAAGGTACGTAGAAACACTTCCTACATTGATCTAATAAGGGAAGTAGACTGCAAATTATTTTAAATCTTTACAGTTGCAACAATGTTAAACATATAACATAAAGATTATAGCAGCAACACAACACAAGAATACAAGAGAGACACAAGATATATTGTGGGGAAAACTTTTTCAGGTGAAAAACCCCACAAACCAAAACCTGCACAATGTATTATCAAAATAAGATTGTTTACAACACACTTGCAATGCAAGTTCTACCAGGAGTCTATAAATATCATTTCTGGAGTAATTCCAATAGCATAACAGTACCTGTACAAACACTATGCAACTACTACTCCAAAACACTGCATTATATAGAGTTACAAGGCATAACTAAGAAGCTTCTAGAGGTAGGTATCCATCTTGGCCACATGGCCAATTTCCCACATCAAAGGACACTTGTACAACATGCATACACTCTCTTACATCTGTCATACATGACAGATTTGACTTCCCAAGAATGGAGCGCTCCAGGCTAAAAATAGCTATGATAGATGCTCTTACACATCTTACAACTATCATGAAATCTGTTGAGAATTTGTATCTCAAACTCACTGGTAAAATCCTAGTTTAGTCACCATCAAAACTCAGATTTCTTGAAAGTGTTGCATTCAGCCTTTACCACAGTCCCATAGGGTATAGACAAGAGAGGTGTAGGCTAGCGGTGTTGACCGCCATCCCGTGGGAGTCTTCATTAGCCTGTGTAGTTGTGCAGAGCCTTACTGCTATCCTGCAGTGGTCCATGGAATTACTAGCGGTAGTGTGGGACATACCACCACCCCATGATAGCCTGTGAATTGTCTTGTGGTGGTGCGGTGTATATCCCATCATCCTGTGATGATCTGTTGGTGTTGGTTGCGGTAGAGTGGGATTTACCCTGCCACCCTGTGACAATTACTAGAGAGGCTGGTGGGTGTGTGGTGTTACCGCCACCCCGTGACAGTCCATAAGATTGCCTATGGCAATGTGGTGTACATACCATGGTCCTACAATGGTCAAAGGATTGGGCCTATGGTGTTGCGATGTAGCTCACCACCCCGCGACAGTCTAGGGGAAGGCTTGTGGTGGTGCAGTATAGGTCCCGCCACACTCCGTTGGTCTTTTGGAAGGGTTGCGATATAGCGATATGATGCAGTATAGCAATAAGGATTGGAAATGGTGGGTAAAGATGGTTAAACTATTTGTGATGGTTAATCTGGTGTGGAAGTTGAAGTGGTGGTTTTCCTAAAATGTTTGTGAAGTCTATATTAATGCAATATTGCATTGTAACTGAGAGATGTGTGTGACTGGATGTAAGGAAATGCTACTAGATTTTCTCCAGAGATGGAATAAGATGTAAGTCTCCAGTAAAGGCTATGAGCCTAATATTGTATTGTAACTTGTACTCTTTTTGCTGAATAATACAATGGCTCTATGTTTTGGAGTGTGAGGTTTTTTTCCCGAAAGGGTTTTCCCAACGTAAGTCTTTGTGTTCTTGTCTTTTGCTCTATCTTCCATGTTTAGTGATTTTGTTTATTGAATCTGTTTAATGTATGTTGTTGAAACTAGTTTAAATTACAATCACTTTTCGCTAAGGGTTAATTTGGGAAATGAACTGTGTCTGATTCCACTTTATGGCATAGGAGTATGTGTTTTGAGGCAATTAGAGAGAATGATTGTTACTGCAGACACTTACTAATCTCAGATGCTCATTCTAGGATGAACTGTATTTTTCCCTTCAATTGGTATTAGAGCCATAGTTTCTAGTTCTGGGTATTCCTTCTGTGAGGATTTCTTAGTCTAGAAAGCTTGAGGAAATTTAAAGGAATTAGCTGAAGATTGATCATTTTCTGAGTGAAAGTTGTTTGCTCTTTTTGTGTTAGTTTCAGGAGACAACACACAGCTTAAAGGATGGTGAAGAAGGAGAAAATGGAGTTGATCACATTGAAATGATGTTGATCTGGAGCTCCTAATACGTAGTGGAATAATTTTGATGCATGGGGTGGGATTTTTTGCTTTATGGTTGTGTTGTAGCAAAGATTTCATATTGGGCGTCTATGTGAGAGGCTCCCTGGTGATATGGAGAAGCTTGTGTTGTTTTTAATCTATGGAGTAATGTGCTTATGCTGGGTGTTTATTCTTGGTATTAAAAGGCACTATTTCTGTTACCCTAATTGCAGATAGGCTATGGAGTTGATCATTGGATGATCTGGAAGCTTCTATAATAGCCTGTCTCCCTCGAATGCATGTGTATGTTGGTGGTTGTGGAGTTGGCCTAAAATGAGCTTGGAGTTCCTGAACTACTTTTTCCTTTTAAGGATGATTTGTACTTGCATGGCTTGGATTCACGTTTCTTGGATCTGAGGGTTTTATAGATTTTTTTAAAAAAAATCTATGGTTAATGCTCATCTATGATACTTCATTATTCTAGTTTAACTGTTATGGTGTTTTTGTTTTAGACTTTTGAGTCTTCTAGATGTGAAGTGGGTATGGATGTGCATGGGTGTTTTTAAGACACAATGGTTTTCTAGGTTTTACACAGTCAAGAGAAAAAATTATGGTTTTGTGGAGCTGCAGTTAAGCTATTTTTCTAGACCTTGGCTTTTGGGGTGTTGCTGGATGAGATAGTTGTAGTTTTGCATGCATGCTCCGTGCATGGTGTGAGGAGGTGAGATGCTTTCTCTCCATGGGAGTGTTGGTATGTGATCTATCACTCAACATTTCTATGGTGATGCTTGGTGGATTCCTAGACTATGGTGCTTAGGTTGTGGACCTGATTGGTGAATCGAATTTGAGCATGATCTGGTGCTTGAGTCTTGTTGTCTACATGGTAATTCTCTTTTGAATATCAGTTTTCTGATTATTAGAGAAATGATGGGTTTGCATGTTTCAGTGTATTGGATCTACGAGTTATATAGTTTTGTAGGTGTGTATAGCCTATTGATTGCAGTGGGATAATTCAGAAGTGGATTGTCTATATCCACAAGATTGATTCAATGTTTATGTAGACTTGTTAGCTAGCCTTGTCTGTGGTCACTTGTGCATTGGTGTGGTTGCTTTGGGATGAGAGAATGGATGGTGTAGAGTACCTGGTTAGTTGGTTAAGGGGACCTGTAGCATGTGTATCACAATGTCATGAATAGCTTGGATACACAGTTTTGTGTAAGCTTTTGACAGTGATGGTGTATTTCCTTGGTTTTGGAGATCTTGGTGCCACTTGGTATTATTGTCAGATGGACATGTTCATGTGTGGACCAAGAGGATTTTTAGATTAGGAGATGTTTGGTCATAATTCTTGGAGAGCTTGGTTGTCATGGTTCAGTGGGAGATTTAGAAATGACTGTGAATTTATCACTTGGTGATGGATGATCTTCTTTAGTGTTGCAGAGGTTACTAGGAGGAGCTCTTAGATCCTATTTCTATAGAAGGGTTCTTTGCATTTGCATTTGTATGGACACTATTTGGAGGTTGTCTCCATGATATTGAAGATGTGTAACATCTTGGAGCCATGGAGGACTCATGGAGTCTTTGGTTGAGGTGTCAGTGGTGCTTGAAAGGTGATGTTGGTTTAGAGTTTTATGTCATGGTATACTCTTGTTTATGCATTAGAGTTTCGGCATGATACATTGCTCTTGAGACCATGCTATGTTCACTTGGAGCATGGAATCTCCTAAGGGGGATGGTAAGATCATGATGTCATGACAAGTTCCTGATTCAGATGATTGGAGCTTTTTCAGCGGTCTAGTGATTCTCTGTGTTTTAGGTGCATTGGTCATATGCTTGAGAACTTCATGATGGTGCAATGATGCATTTGGATTTTAGCATGAGATGATTGTTTGCAGGTACTCATGGATACATGGAGAATGAGGTGAGGCTGTATTTCTCTTAAGATGAGAGAAGTGTTGTTGAGATGGTTACTCTTGATGAGATTTCAACAGAAAGTCTAAAGAGCCTACAACTTGGTTGGACACGAGTTCAACAAAGAGCTAAGAGGAGATTGTTCTTGGAGAGAGTCTATGAGACTTGGTGTATCTTAGTGGATCATTTTCATTCCCCACTCTTAGTTCACTTGGTAGAAAATGGTCTGATAGGTATTGCCCATGTTATTTCAGATTCATTTTGTTTTATGTTTTTATTTCTCATGGATATGGATCTTGAGCTATAGTTTCTAGTTGTGGAGTTTTCATTTGATGATTAATTGGCATGGTTATCTCCTTAGGCATATGGTTTGTTTTATGAGAAGTTTTGGAGGTGTTATTGGGCTAAATTCCTATTTGTGGAATGAATATTTTAAATTTTATCTTCTTTGAGAAGCTTACATACATGTAGTTACATGATTGAACAATTTTGGGTGTTGTTATGCTATTCTCTCTGGGGTTTTATGGAGGAGATCATACTTGACACAGTTGGCACTTAGAGGTGTATGTAGGAGGATTTTCTATGGGTATATGATGTGCAGAGTTTCTCTCTTTGTCTCAGTTATCTTCCTAGATAGTTGGTTTCACATTACATTGGTTTGAGGTTTGGTTAGAGCTATTGTGATCACCGGATTTTAGTCATGTGTTTTCACTTATGTTCTTGGGTGATGACATGGAGGTTCCTTTATCTCTTTCCTTTGCTAGTTGTGGAGAACTTGGGAGATCTATGGAGACTTGTGGTGAGAGTTGTTCTTACAGTTTATTGATTTACAAGTTTTGCATATCATTGTGGATGATTCCTTGGTACTACATGTTGTTTACACTTTCTATATGATGCTATTGGTAGACTTGGTATGCCTTGGTCTTTTTTAGATTTGCATTACCCATGTAGTAGGAGCTCTTGGATGTGTATGTTATTCTTTGACAAGTTTGCACATGGAGTTTATGATTGCATTTTATGGGTGTATATATATTTATGGCATGAGTTTACTATGTTTTGTATACCTTGGAGGTATGGGTGTTTAAATGGATTAGCACTTGCTGTGTGTGCTATTTTCAATCATGTGCATTAATTAGTAGGATGAGAGCAGTTAATTTCATGGTTGTTGTTCTAGCTGATGTTCTATCTCATTTTTTGGAGGATCTCTTCATAATTGTGTTCAAGTTGAAGCTTTGAAGTTGATGTTGTTGATGCTTGTGTTCTTTAGATTCATGCATATATGCCTTGGCTCGTTCCTTTTCCTTTGGTGGATGGTTAGAACTATTGCCTGATATGGTGGACATCTTGGATGTTGTTGCGGGTGTCTTGGTTGGAGCACAACATTGTTTAAGATTCTTGAGATTGCATGTATGGTTGTGATGATGTGATTCAGTGACTTCAAGCATTGGAAGGGATATAGTGAGTTCTTTGTCAACTGGGAGAATGTTGAGAATTTGTGTCTCAAACTCACTAGTAAAATCCTAGTTCAGTTACCATCAAAACTCAAATTTCTTGAAAGTGTTACATTCAGCCTTTACCACAGTCCCGCAGGGTACAGACAAGAGAGGTGTGGGCTGGCAGTGTTAACTGCCATCCTGCAGGAGTCTTCATCATCCTATGCAGTTGTGCAGGGCCTTACCGCTATCCCACAATGGTCCATGGAATGATTAGCAGTAATGTGGGACATACCACCACCCTGCGATAGCCTTTGAATTGGCTTGCGGTGGTGCGGTGTATATCCCACCATCTTGTGAGGATCTGTTGGTGGTGGTTGTGGTAGAGAGGGAGTTACTCCACCACCCCACAATAGTTACTAGAGAGGTTGGCAGGTGTGTGGTGTTATCACCACCTCGTGACAGTCCATAAGATTGCCTGCAGCAATGTGGTATACATATCGCAGTCCTATGATGGTCAGAGGATTGGGCCTGTGGTGTTGCGGTGTAGACTACCACCCTGTGACAATCTAGGGGAAGGCTTGCGGTGGTGCAGTATAGGTCCCGCCACACTGTGTTGGTCTTTTGGAAGGGCTATGATATAGTGGTAGGCTACAGTATAGCAGTAAAGACTAGAAATTGTGGGTAAAGATGGTTAAACTATCTGTGATAGTTAATTTGGTATTGAAGTTGAAGCGATGGTTTTTCTGAAACATTTGTGAAGTCTGTATTAATGTGATAATGCATTGTAACCGAGAGATGTGTGTGACTGGATATAAGGAAATGCTACCAGATTTTCTCCAAAGATGGAACAAGATGTAAATCTCCAGTAAAGGTTATGAGCCTAATATTGTATTATAACATGTACACTTGTTGCTGAATAATACAATGGCTCTATGTTTTGGAGTGTGGGGTTTTTTACCTGAAAGGGTTATGCCCATGTAAGTTTGTGTTCTTGTCTTTTGCTCTATCTTTCATGTTTAGCGATTCTGTTTATTAAATCTGTTTAATGTATGTTGTTGAAACTGGTTTAAATTTCAATCACTTTACTCTAAGGGTTAATGTAGGAAATGAATTGTTTCTAATTCCACTTTATGGCATAGTAGTATGTGTTTTGAGGCAATCAGAGAGAATGATTGTTACTGCAGACACTTACTGATCTCAGATGCTCATTCTAGGATGAATCATATTTTTCCCTTCAAAATTTGCCCAACATAACAACCTTAAATGTTATAATAGAATCTGTCATACAAGACTAAATATAGAAAATTACTCTTACAACATGTCATAACCCAACTTGGGTGCCAAAAGATGCCTTTCTCTCATGCAAAGAAACTCTTTGACACTGGTCTTCACTCTTCATAGGAATCTTTATACTTGGCTCTTACGCGTCATAGATTATGTCATACAAAATAACTTCTCTATCATAGTCCAAGATGCCAACACATGGCATATTATTGCCACCTCAAATGGGATGCCCAAATCCACATATGTTTGACTTGACCATCCAAGTCATATTACGGGTAGGATGACATGTCACAATGCCACCTTATACTAAATGACAAAAATGGATGTGCAAGTAAATACAAGTTAGGAAAATAAATAATGAAATAATCTAATAATCAATGCTAAGAATTGCAAGGTTGAGACACCTTAATTCCCAACATTCTCCCACTTGTCGAACACCTTGCAAGAGCAATAGAAAGACAAGATTTAACTGTTAGGGGCCAAGTGGCCCATAGACTCTGAACACCATCTAAACTTATCTATGCCTAGAGGTTTCATCAATGCATCTGTAACATTCTTCAAAGTGTCAACCTTCTCCAACATCACCTTCCCATCTTCCATCATATCTCAAACAAAATGAAACTGAACATCAATGTGCTTTGTTCTATCATGGAAAGTAGGATTCTTTTCTAAGCAAATTGCACTCTGACTATCACAATGGATTGTAATTTGTCCTGCATCAAAACCAACATCTGAATAGAACCTCTTAAGCCAAATGGCTTCCTTACAAGCATGAGTTGCTGCCATGTACTTTACTTTTGTCATGGACAAAGTGACCATAGGTTGTTGCTTACTTATCCAACTAATAGCACCACCAAACATAGTAAACACGTAAGCACTGGTGGATCTCCTACTGTCAATGTCACCTATCCAATTAGAATCCACAAATCCATGAATACTCACAGAATACTGAGGTCTTGTAGGATAACCATGATAACATAGGGAATACTTTTTAAGTACCTTGCAAGTATCTAAACACTCTCATTACTGTATCCCAATGTCCCATCCAAGATTAGCCATAAACTGACTAAGGACTCCCACTACTTGGGCAATGTCTAGTCTTGTATAGACCATAACATACATCAAGTTGCTAAATACACTAGCATAAGGTACTCTGCTCATATCCTCTATCTTAGAAGGAGATTTTGGACAATAATCAACAAATAACTTTGTCCCCATTGTAACAGGATTAGTCAATGGTCTGTAATCCACCATACTAAATCTCTCCAACACAGTGTTAACATACTTACTCTAGCCTAACCAAAGTTTTATGTTTACTCTGTCTCTTCTGATCTCCATCCCCACAATGTACTTGGCTACCTCTAGGTTTTTCATTTCAAACTATATTAACAACTGAGACTTCAAATCAAAAATCAAATGTTTACCATTCCCAATTAGTAACATATCATCAACATATAATGCTACAATGAGAATGTGATCATTATCAATTTTGAAATACATACAATGATCCAATTTTGATCTCAGAGATCCAATACTCAACACAAAGGCATCAAAATTTTGGTACCACATCCTAGGAGATTGTTTCAAACCATACAAAGACTTCTTTAACTTGCAAACTAGATTTTCTTTACCTTTCACCATGTAGTGCTCTGGCTGTGACATATAGATTTCTTCCTCCAAGTCACCATGAAGGAAAGTTGTCTTCACATCCATTTGTTCTACCTCTAAGTCATAATCTACTACAAGAGATAACAAGAACTAAATAGATGTCATCTTTGCAATAGGAGAGAAAATCTCACCATAATCAATTCCCTCCACCTAAGAATACCCCTTCACAACCAATCTGGCCTTATATTTCTCAACACTGCCATCTACACCAAATTTCTTTTTGAACACCCATTTACATCTAACAGGTTTCCATCCTTTAGGCAAAGGCACCAAGTCCCATGTTTTATTCTTTTCTGAAGAAGTGATCTCATCTTCCATGGCCTCCTTCTAGGAACCTACATCTTTCATGCCCATAGCCTCTCTCACAGTTCTAGGCTCATCAGTGTTAGAAATCAAAGCAAAAACACAACTAGAATCAAGAAATGAATAACCAAACCTCTCAGGTTGCTTCCTTATTCATGTGGGCCTCCTCAAAAGATGAGGTGGAGGTTCTTCTTCCTCTTCTAAACTTTCAGAGCTGCTAGAGCTCTCCTCATCATCAGGTCCAATAGGGTCTTTTGATTCAGTCTTCTCAGGAGTAGTAAGAAACTGAACCACATCATCTTTCTTTTCTTTTTCTTTTGGTTGTAAAACAATAGGAGGAGTTACCTCTTTGAAGATAACACTTCTGCTATACAAGACTTTTTCATCCATAAGATCCCAAATCTTGTACCCTTTTGCACCGATACCATAGCTAATGAAGATACACTTAATTGCCTTGTTCTCCAATTTTGACCTCTTCTCCTTAGGCATGTGCATATGCCTCACAACCAAAAACATGAAGATGTCTCAATGAAGGCTTCTTAATAGACTGCACCGCCATCGGTGTCTTTTCAACAAGTGTTGAAGTAGGAGACATGTTAACTAGGTAACAAGCAGTGGTTACAACTTCTGCCCAAAAATTCTATTCGAGGCTAGCTCCACTAAGCATATTCCTAGCCCTCTCCATCAATGTTCTATTCATCCTCTCTACAACTCCATTTTGCTACGGGGTGTATGGAGTTATCTTATGTCTTTCAATCCCATGTTCTTTACAAAACTTATCAAACTCTACAGAACAAAACTCACCACAGTTATCAATTCTCAAACACTTAATCTTTTTACCAGTCTGATTCTCTACAAAAGCTTTAAACTCTTTGAACTGACTAAAGACTTTAGATTTGCTTCTGAGAAAATAAATCCATGTCCTTCTATTGTAATCATCTATGAATGATACAAAATATAACAATTTAGAAATCAAAGGAACATTCACATGACCAAACACATCAGAATGGATTAGATCCAACACACTAGAAGACTTATGAGAACTAGAGTAAAATTAAACATGGTTTTTTTTCCATATACACAATGTTCATAAAAGTCAAACTCAAGATTACAATCATTTAAACCTTCAACAAGGTTTTTATTTTTTAGGGCTTTAAGACCATTCTCACCAATGTGACCAAGTCTCTTATGCCGCAACATTGTCTTCTCAGCAGGAAGTTTCATTTCCAAAGCATTGGCACCCTTAGGTACCCAAAAAGCATGACCATCAAAAGTTAAAGCAACACACTTCTTTGCTGTTGGTTCCAATGGTGAGGATGAAGAATCTGAAGCTCTTTTCTTCAAAATAGAAGAACTATTGCATTGAACAATGCATGCATCCAACTGAAATAGAGTACCTCTAAAAGTACCCTTAGAAGGCACCATAGCTCCTCTTGTCATCTTGCATCTTCCATTCAAGAAGACAACCTACACACCCACATCATTCAAATTACTTATAGAAATAAGGTTTCATGCTAAACCAAGGATGTACAAAACTCCATTGATCCCCTTCACCCATCCATTAGGGAATCAAATCAAGATTCTTCCACGGCCAACTATCTTCAAGTGAGAGTCATCACCCAGATACACCTTCCCACCATCAAACTCTTCATAATTTGTAAACCAACCTTGATGTGAGGTCATGTGGAAAGAAGCACTGGAATCTATCAACCACACATCTTCCAATGCATGGGTTGCCAAGGCTACAACAAAAGCATCACTATCATCTTATGACTTGTCAGAATCAGAATCAGAGAAGTTCTTCTTTTTCTTATTCTCCTCTTACACTCCTTTCAGAAGTGCCCAGATTTACTACAATTCCAACACAATGCCTTACACTTTCCAAGAGATTTGGATCTCCCACAAAATTTGGATTTGCTATTTTCATCTTTCTTGTCTTTCTTTTTCCCTTTCTCTTTGGGCCTACCATGAACCGCAAGAGCCTCCTTTTCTGATTTGAAAGAATTTCTCTACATCTCTTCAGACAATAGAAAAGATACCACTTCATCCATCTTGAAGGTGGTAGTAGTGCTCCTAATGACCATGACAAGGTCATCCCATGAGTCTGGAAAAGAACAAAGCAAGGTCATGCAATGATCCCCCTCCTCCATCTTTACACCAACAGAAGTCAACTGTGCAACTAACATGTTAAAGGCATTCAAATGATCTGCAATAGATCCTCCATCATCCATCCTTAGATAATATAGCTTCTTCCTCAGGAATAACTTGTTTACCAAGGATTTAACCTAATAAAAATCTCCAAGCTTCTTCCATAGTTCTTTTGTGGTCTTCTTTTCATGAACATTTAACAAGACAGAATCAGCTAAATAGAGTCTCACAAGACCCTTAGCTTTTTGATCTTTGAGATCCCAATCTGCTTGAGCCATTGTCATTGGTTTTGTGTCGAATATAGCTTCCTATAGATCTCTGTCAACAAGCATGTCTTCCATTTTGAGTTTCCACAACTTGAAATTGATGCCATTAAATTTTTCCAAATCTATCCTTTTGGATGTGCCTGCCATCTCCTTCTTGCAACAAGATTACAAAATTTCTCTACACAGATTCCCACTCAATCGAAGATTAGTACAAAAAACCCCTACCCAACAACTAGGATCAAAGGTGATCAAGCTCTAAAACAAACTAAAAGGAAGCAAGGTATGCATAAATGCTTCCTACACTGATCTAATAAGGGAAGTAGAGTGAAATTTTTTTTAATCCTTACAATTGCAGCAATGTTAAACATATAACATAAAGATTACAACAATAACACAACACATGAATACAAGAGAGACACAAGATATATCTATTGGCAAGAGACACTGCTAGGCATGTCAGGTGTTGTCATTGATGGTAACTGAATCTATCTTACACATCCACATTGTATCATTTGATCATATCAGAAGTCAGATTGTAGATTTGTCCAAGTCTAGATAGACAGGAACAGAGCATATGACAGGGTTCAACATCTTGGTCCACATTTCTCTATAGGTAATCATATTGTGATGTGGATTTGAGGGAATGTTAAGGGATGTCAAGGCTATCTAAATCTAGAATTTTAGCCTCTGGTGATGACAGGATTGAAACTTACAAGCATATGAGTATCGGGTTTTGGTTAGACAATCCAGTCCGGTGAAGAACAGGTCAACTTGTTGTTTGATCCTTGTGCGGATTAAGAGAAGTGGTTGGTTGAGTGATTTATGAGATCCAGTGGTATTGGCTGACATGTGTGGTGACTTGGATTCATAAGTTGTGGTCCACATTGATGTTTGTGCATGGATTTAGCTGACAAAACAATGATCTTGAAAATGCCTCTAAGTTTTCTTGAGGTCAACTGCAGTTGATGAAATTTCATATAGCGGATATATATAATCAATGGGTGTGAGCATTTTGGGATATGGATGTACGAATATGAGATAAGAGGTGTGAAGTGTGGAGGTATCAAGTGAGAAGCAGAGATCTGAGGCTTGGATCATGGAAGAACAGTAAAACATGGCAATGAGAGATGAAGTGTGTAAAGTCAGTATATTGATCCTAACTGGAACTGTAATCTTGCATTATTAGATGCTATTATTTAGTTCAAGTATTCCAGTGAACTCCTTGTAATTAAACTTTTAGGTAGTGAGCCTCCTTTGAGAAATGAGCTCTGGGAAGTGTGTCCGAAGGCATGTGCCTTCCCATTTGTAATACTTTTAACAGAGTATAAAATCTTGTGGGTTAACCCCCACCGTAGTTTTTCCCTTAACCGGGTTTCCATGCAAATATCCTGGTGTTCACGTGTAATGATTTTTTTCCTACTGTTCTTTAGTTCATGTTTCTTTCTTTTAAATGTATGTGGTAAATTAATAAAGGAACAAAATAATATGTTTTGTAGAATGTTGATTCACCCCCCTCTCAGTGTTCCTTAATTCATACAATTGGTATCAGAGCAAGGCTCCTTGGAAGAAGTTTAACAGCTTGAGGAAGATCTGGAAAGGTGTTTTAATGGGTTCATTAAGGTATTCTGGTGGCATCAATGAACAACTTCAAGTTGCTTTAGAAGATCTTGATCAGTCCAGAGTAGAAGTCAAAGAACTACAAGAGAACCTTAAAGATTCTAAGGGTTTCATTGAGACTTTAAAAGGGCATTTGAGAAAATCTATGGAAAAGAGAAAGGAGCTACTTCAACGTTAGTAAATCAGTAGGAAGACAATGACATGGATGGGACTCTGATGGAGAAAACAAAGGAATGTGAGAAGATGACAAAAGAAGTTGTTCTAAAACATGAGATGGAATCTGGGGTGATGAGACTAACCAAGGAAATTGAGGAAAGGAAGAAGACTGAGGAAAACCTGAATTAGTCTCTGAAAGAAAGAACTAAAGAGTGTTGTAGATTGGACAGAATTATTGGCCATATGGAATCTGATCTTCAAGAAAGTAGGTATAATGAGGAATAACTTGAAAGGAAAATTGTCATTCTCAAACATGACCTAGAAGTTGTAAATGAATACAAAGAGAAGTTCAATATAAGATCAACTAAACTTGAAGTATTGATTGATAGTCAGAAGATGGCAAATGATAAGCATGGTCTGGGATATGAGAAAAGTGAAAGCTTTAGATTCGGTCAAAGAAATCCTAAATCAAGGAATTAGAGAAACAAACCTAGAAGACCTCCAGTCAGATAGCTTAATGCTCAAAGGTATCTATCTTTCAATGGAAATTGTTTCAATTGCAATAAATTTGGCCATAGAGCTACTTAGTGCAGAAGTAGAATGAATCAAAGTAGTCCATCCTTCTCCAGTCAATGCTTCAATTGTAAAAGGTATGGTCATAGATCAAATGAATGCAGAAGTATGATGATGAATAACTTTAACAACAAAGGAAATGTCAATTCTTTTAATGGAAAATGTTTTGCATGCAATAGATTTGGATAGATGGCTAATTAGTGAAGATTAAGAGGAAATAAAGTAAATGAGCCAAGAAATGTTGTGTGCTTTAATTGTAATAGATCCAATCATATTGCAAGATTTTGCAGAAGAAGGAATGATGATAGAAAATGTCCAGTAAATAGAAACCAGAATGTGCAAAGACAAGATAAAGGCAAGGGAAAAGTAGATGTGAATGAAATCCAAAATGAAATGAACAAAACATGGGTGAAGAAAGGTACAATGAATGATGGTGATGGGTCTGCACCAGAATTTGGTGCTGACAATTCCTCCTAGAATTGAAACAGGAGCTCTGGCTTAGGAAAAGCTGCATTGAAAATCTAATTCCCCCTTCCAGTAAGTGGGTACCTAAATTTGGCACAATCAACAAAGATAAAGAAGCCTATTACAGATCTATTGAAGCAATTTCTGGAAGAAGAGAAGCTAATGTGATTGATTGTGGAGCAATTGAAGATTGACTATATGTAACAATAGTGTAACTGGATGTATTAGGGCAAAGCATTTTTTACAATGGTGAATTAGGTTTTACAGAGCATAAAAGGTCATTTACTCAACATTTGAATCACTTTGCATTTGAAGAGAACAAGGATAAGAGAGCCCAAGATGAGATTTCAAAGATTTAAAGTGTGAAAAGTGAATTCAACAACTAACCCTAATCGGTGAAACAAGGTATTCTCTGTGAAACTCTCTGAATTTGCAATCTCTAGATATGGCTACTATGTTGGTTGTTGACATCACTAAAAGGCCCCAACCTAAATTTAAAACGCATAAACACAAATCTGTAGAGGCCGATCCATTAGGTACCTTTTCAAATGTTTCGCATGGTGTGTTGTATGTTGAAGATATTAGGGCTTATTTCATGCTAGCATAGATGAGTTTAGGGATTCAAAGATAGTAGACTTGTTCAAGAATCATCTGAGGGATGAGATTCATGGTCTTAAACCTGCGTATAAGGTGCTGCAAGTCAAAGATTTCATTCAGGTTATTGGGTTCCTGTCCTTTGATGAGGATGAATGGGTCTGGTATGTATTGAGTCAGATGCATGTTGAATTCATATGGTTGATGAAACCATTCAAGATCACCAAGGATGCCATCAAGGCAGTAACAAGATTGAACTCATCTGATGGACTACCAATGCTAAAATCACTGAAGAATCATACTGTACTTAAAGCTACCAGATCAAAATTTGATAAGAGGGCAATGATAATAAATGATATAACTGGTCCGGGTGTCAAATTTGCATCTATGGTGAGTGCATATAAGACATATCACTCTAGCAGGGAGAACTTTGTATCTGGCACTACCATTTATGTTGCCTATCAAATGTTAAGAGTGTTAGTTTCGAGACATACAACTGAGAGGGGGGGTGAATCAGTTGTCTCAAAACTTTCCTTTTATTAACTACTTAATAAATCAATGATCTAAACACAATGCAACAATTCAAGAGTAGAAACACATTAACACATATGACACCAAGATTTTAACATAGAAAACTTAGTTAAGGGAAAAACCATGGGGTGACTAACCCAAGATAGTATTCTCAATTAAAAGAATAAGAAGAACAAGATGGTACATGCCAATTAGGGCTCACTGCTTGAGCACACTGCTCACAAGAGGCCCACTGCCTACAAGAGACACACTGTCTACAGAATAATAAATATTACATACTTGAACTGAAGATTAGAATCTTCACCATGCTTGAGTCAATTCCATTTAAGCTCAATACTTCTGCTCTGCCTTTCACTTTTCTCCTTTCTACCACACTCTCATCTTCTTCCCGATGATTTTGAAATGACTTCACAACTCTTATTTATACAAGACATCAACTTTGGGATAATCATCAAAGTCAGCATACTTTACAGAGAAAATACACAAATACAACTTGATTTATTACAAAAGACTTCATGCAAATCACCACACTATTGGTGACATAGATCTGGGACTTAAATCTTCTTTGAAGAACATGCCATGCTTCACAGAACATATTCAAGATCATCCGCAAGATGTGTAAATCATCCGGTTGGCCAAGTTTAGGAAGAACATCATCATCTGGAAGTACTTTTTTAATTATGAGCTCAATCTTCAATGTGGACCACCAACATAAATTGGACACAATCTAGAGACCCTCATAAGCTTGCCTGAATCACCAAGTACATCCACACTTCTTCTGCATACCGAAATCATTCTCTTCTTCATCTAGAACCTCAAGAACACGGTCTGTCATTACTGTCATATTGGAATAGATGCTTGTGGATCTCCAGATGATGAACCAATTGAGTTGTCAATTCACATTGACTTCCTAAACACTACACCAAATCTACAGAAAAAGATATTGCATTTCTAGATTTCATCGGACCTATTTGTGTCACTCTGTCACCTCTGAACATTTGCCATAACCGGTTTTACTCATATGGCCATAACTTTTTCAAATCTTCATGCAAACCTCTCAAATCTTTACTAGATCACCTTTAGACACATATCTACAAACCCTTTGATGCATATACTCTAATCTTCATCGTAGCTAGGATTTTCACTTCATAGAGATTCATTGTCTTCACTATTCTTCTTTGTTTCTGATAGGACTAATTTTCTAATTATCCTCAACACACTACTCATCCAATCCTTAACATCAATGCAACAAGAGTATGTTGACATCAATGACAACACCGGTTAGGCCCATACTTGCAACAATCTCCCCCTTTGTCATTGATGGCAACATATAATGTGAAAAATTGTTTTAACCATCAAGACAAGTACTCCTCACTGACTGACACAACTCCCCCTATCAACAACAACCATTCACATGTCTTCTCTTCCTTTACTACTCCCCCTTTGATCAGCAACCACTTTTTGTTTTTCACATGTCTTCTCTCCCCCTTTGACATCAATGGCAAAGGGCATATACTTGCATTGCTTAGAATTATACAGACTGCTCCCCCTGAGTAGAAGCTTCCCATCATCAATTAAAACCACAAGATATGATTGTGAGATCAACCGGATTGATGCACATCAGTGCACCTTAATTTAGAACCGGAGGGGTAATAACCCCTAACTTCTCCCTGAGATACTCAAAAGAGTCCTTAGGTAGAGGTTTAGTAAAAATGTCTGCAATCTGATCCTTGGAGGGCACAAACTCCAATTTGACTTCATTCTTATTCACTTGCTCTCTCAAAAAGTGAAACTTGATGGATATATGTTTTGTCTTTGAATGCAACACTAGATTTTTTGATATATTTATTGCACTTGAATTATCACAGAAGATTGTGATAGGTTCCTCATACTCCATTCTGATGTCACTTAGCATTTTCTTCATCCACAATACTTGAGTGCAACTACCTGCTACTGCAATATATTCTGCTTCTGCAGTGGATAGAAATATTGCCTCTTGTTTCTTTCTCAGCCAAGAAACCAATCTTTTCCCTAAAAAGAATGCTCCACCACTAGTACTCTTCCGGTCATCCACATCTCCTACCCAATCCGCATTTGTATATGCATGAAGAGAGAAATCATGATCTCTAGGATACCATAAACCATACTCAACTATTCCTTTTAGATATCTGAGAATCCTCTTAATTGCCATGACATGAGATTCTCTAGGATCAGCTTGGAATCTAGCAACAAGACCAACAACATTCATAATGTCATGTCTAATTTAAGTAAGATACAGTAGTCCTCCAATCATTGATCTATACTTTTTCTTATCAGCCTTAGGAGAGTCATCATCTTTGCTCAATTTACATCTGGTTGCCATGGGAGTATTCATTGGTTTTGAGTCTTCCATCCCAAATTTCTTCAACAATTCTTTCACATATTTGGTCTGTGAAATGAAGATTCCTTTCTTTGTTTGAATGATTTGCAGACCCAAGAAGAAATTCATTTCCCCAAACATGGACATCTCAAATTCACTTTTCATTTGATTTGCAAAAGTTTTGCACATACTATCTCTTCCTCCAAAAATGATATCATCAACAAATACTTCAACAATCAAGATATTTTCATGCTCAATTTTGAAGTACAAGTTACTATCAGCAGTACCTTTGTTGAAACCAATCTTCAAAAGATGCTTATCCAATCTTTCATACCAGGCTCTTGGGGCTTGTTTGAGTCCATACAATGCTTTCTTCAACTTGCAGACCATATCACCATGATCAGATAATTGAAATCCATCCGGTTGCTTAATGTATACTTCTTCTTCCAAGTCACCATTCAGGAAGGCAGACTTGACATCCATCTGATATACTTTGACATCCTTGAAGGTAGCAAAGGCAATAAATAATTTGACTACTTCAATTCTTGCCACCGGAGCAAAAGTTTCTTCAAAATCAACTCCTTCTACTTGAGAATAACCCTTCCAGACCAATCTGGCTTTGTTTCTAACTACTTCACCATCTTCATTCAGTTTATTCTGGAAGACCCATTTGGTTCCAATCACATTTTTGTTTCTAGGCCTAGGAACAAGATCCCAAGTGTGATTTTTCTCAGTTTGCATCAGCTCTTCCTTCATTGCTTTAGTCTATCTTTCATCATTGCATGCTTCACTCACTATTTTTTGTTCAGTCTTTGAAATCAAACAATACTTTTTTGAGTCTTGAGAAATCTTTCTTCTCATTTGAACACCTTTGCTTTTATCACCTATGATTTGATCTTCAGAGTGATTCAGACTTACATACCTGGGAGTTTTGGGAATTTCTTGCACTTCTATTTCTTGAACAGGTTCATTCAAACTTATTTCTTCTTCCTAATTCTCTGGATCAGTCTGGATTGAAATTTCAGAAGGGGCTTGGACTTCTTGGACCAAAACATCATTATGATCATCTTCTTCATATTCATAAAACCTTGAGGATTTTTCAATACCTTCATCAACCTTCACATTTGTACTTTCTATAATCTTTCTCAATCTCTTATTGTAACACCGGTATGCTTTTCTTTGAGTAGAATAACCCAAGAATATCCCTTCATCACTTCTAGCATCAAATTTACCAAGGTCTTCATCTCTTTTAATGTAACGTTTTCTACCAAAGACTCTGAAATACTTCATAGTGGGAGTGATGCCAAACTAGAGTTCATAAGGGGTCTTACCAGTATTGCTTCTGATTTACACTCGATTAAGAGTATAGACAACAGTGCTTACAGCTTCTCTCCAGTAGATCTAAGGAACATTTGCTTCCATCATCATAATTCTAGATGCTTCTTGGATGGTTCGGTTCTTTCTCTCCACTACTCCATTCTGCTGTGGAGTCATTGGAGCAAATAACTATCTTTTTATCTCATGTTTCTTACATAATTCTATGAACTCTCCGGATGTGAATTCTCCACCTCTATCAGACCTGAGACATTTTATGTTTAATCTGGTTTCATTCTCTACCATAGCTTTGAATTTTTGAATTTCTCAAGAGCCTCAGATTTCTCTTTCAAAAAAGTCACCCACATCATCTGGGAGTGGTCATCAATTAATAACATGAAGTATCTATCCCCTTGTAAACTCCTGATTCTTGCCGGTCCACATAGGTCAGTATGTACTAAGTCCAACATTCTGGTAGAAGATTGTTCCTTACTTTTAAATGTGACTTTGCTCTGCTTACCCAATTGACATTCTTTGCACAAACTATTGGTAGGTTTCACCAGTCTTGGAAGATCTCTTACAGCTTGAGTGTTGCTTATCTTGATGATATTATCAAAATTCACATGACACATTCTCCTATGCCACAACCAACTCTGATCAGTTTGAACAAATAAACAACTTTTTCCAGTACTAACCAAGTGGAAGATGTTACCTTTTGTTTGAGTACTGGATGCAATCTCTGTTCCAGAACTTTCAAAGATCTTACATTTTCCATTTTTGAATTAGAGATCATAGCCTTTGTCCACCAACTATCCAGCACTGAGAAGATTCTGCTTCAGACCTTCAACATACAATACACTACTGGTTTTGTTCTTTCCATCAAAAGAAATAGTTCCTCTACCTCTAATTCTGCCAGTAGAATTATCACCAAATTTTACCAATCCTCCTTCATATCTTTCCAAATCTATGAACTTATTTTTGTCACCTATCATATGGTGGGAGCATCCACTATCAATGAGCCAGTCATCCTTTTCTTCAACTTGGGCAAGCAGAGCTCTTTCTATCATTTTTTGATTGATAGATTTAGAGGGCATTAGATCTTCTTCCTTGATGGAAATAAACACCTAGTCACTTCCAGATTTGTTTCTTATCTCTGATTCATCATCTGTTACTCCTTCATCATCATCATATTCATGAACATAGTAACATTTCTTTTGGAATCTTGATCTATTTGGATTTGCCCTTGAAAATCTTTCCGAACACCTTGAGGCAAAATGACCAATCTTATTGCAGTTGAAACATTTGAAGGGCAATTTTCCTTCATACTTACTGGATCCTCTTGGAAGTCTTTTTGCAATAAGGGCTTCAAGTTGAGCATCTTCTGCTTCATCTTCTTCCAAATCTTTTCTTTCTTTTTCATACCATGTTAGTGTTGATAACTAAGAGGGGGGGGTGAATCAGTTATCCTAATTATTTCCCTTATTGAACTTTCCTTTTAATTGATGCAGCATAAAATCAAACACAAAAACATTAACCATAAAATAAGAAACACATGACACAGTATTTTTGATGTGGAAACCCTATTAAGGGAGAAAACCACGGGGTGATTAACCCAAAATTATTCTCTGTTAGAAGAATAGGAAATTACAAAAATGGCACTTGCCAATTAGGGCTCACTGCCCGAGCACACTGCTCACAAGAGGCCCACTGCCTACAAGAAGACACACTATCTACAAAGTGATGAGAATCACAGTCTTGAACTGATTGGAAGCATCTGCATATGCTGGAGTTCAGTTCCGGTTAGGCTCAGTACACTGATCTGCTGCACTTCATCTTTCCTCTGTTCTTTATTCTGCTATCTTTCACATACCGGATCCTTTTTGCTACCTCTGCTCTTATCTGGACTTATTCGCATATATCTCCACATCACCACACCCTTCACAACTAAATCCATCCTCTATATATATCCGCATAAGTAATTTCATCACTTTTCTAGTCGGCATCCGGAACAGTCTAGTTTCTCACAAGCTCTCATTCTGTCAGCTGAATCCTTCCTCACCAAGCAATGCGGATCAAGCATATACTTGTAGATATCATTAATCATGTCGGCCAAACATGATTCATGCCTTCACAACCTCTGTCATCAACAGTAACACATCCGGAAAGCAGTCTGATACTCTGCCAGTCAGTTCTTCCTTTGTTTTCACTGTCTCTCAGGAATCCGGTACTCAACCATTCATATCTTTTTCCTTGTCCATCACCGGAGGCTAAATCCTTGGAATATACCACTCAAGGTAGTCCTCTTGACTTCCCCAAATCTGCACTGCACCAAGACACTTCCTCTGAGAGATCCGGACCACTCTGTCGGACCTTGCCACATGCTCTGTTCTTCTTCACCGGACCACAACATTCTTTATTCTGACTTCCGGTAGTGGTGCAGGAGCACCCGGACATGATCAGGATATAGGTCCGCATGATGACATACATGATCAGGATATAGGATAATTATCAGCATGATGACAGGATAGTCTATTTTTAGTATGTTTGACTTTCTCATGTAATAAGGTCCATTGGACCGATGCTATGTATTAGATCAGCATAGGAGTATGTGTAGGCAGTTAGAGATCGGGATAAGATAGTCTGAGTTGTCCTCTCTCCCAGCCGCTTGGAAGCTCCCAGCCGCTGGGAAGTGAGTTGGTAGTACTCGAAGGATTTGTTATATATACCTTCGATCTGTTAGGGTTTAGATACATTGAGTTCATATTGACAGTTCAGATTGATTATTGAGATTGATATTGATGTTGCTAGATGTACTGGTGTTGTGTTGAGTTGAGATTCAGGAGAGCAGTTCAGACATTGTGAAGCTGTATTCAGGACATTGAATTTCAATTGAATAAGATCTCATCTTTTGCATTATCTGGTTGTATCTGTGTTGATTTCCTTTCCGTTTGCAAGTTGATGGGTATTTTCAACCCTTCCACCGGTTGATCCTGCAAATCGGTGGAATGGTCCTGTATCATAGCTTAGTTTGCATTTGTGTTTTCTGTTTATGCATTGCATTGTTCAGGAGATCAGTTAGGAGCATGCTGTGAATCAGCCTAGCATCCTCATGTGCTAGGTCTAGAAGATAAGTTGTTAGATTTTGGTTTGAAGGTGATCCGGCCCGATCATCACATGATCTTTGTGAAATAGAGTGGTTCGGAGTGCTTACATGCAGTGGAAGGATACACAGGAGTCCGCATGTGCATTTCCAGCTGGAGCAAGCCGCATCGTCATCTGCGAATGCATTGTCATCAGGATCGGGTCATGAAGTTGTTGAAGTTTGCATGTTACAAGTGCATCATGATGTTTTGAGTTGGATATATACTCAGTGTATATATCGCAGTCAGGATCATCTCTCGGGGAAGTTTATCATCCGCATATCGCTAGCGGATGCGGGTGTGAAAGTTAAGTTTTTTGGCTAAGTGTTGAAGAGTTCATCAGGATGATGTGTGACGTTATCGTCATCAGGATATGACGTCATCGTCATCAGGATATTAAGAAATCCCTCAATGCGAGTTTATCCTGTTGTCACTAAGTGGTAAGGTATCGGCGTAGGCAGGAAGTTGTATTAGCATCATCAGGAGGTTTCGAGAGAACCGGATGAACAATATCATGATGCTGTTGCTTGTATCGTCGGGCAGTGGAGCATCGAAGGCAAGTTGTTGAAGTGCAACGTCATCAGGATATTTGGAGCAACCGGATATTTGGATATCCTGCTGACGAAGGTGATATTGAATATCATGATGAAGCCGCTTGTATTTGGCACCCGATGAACAGTGCAACCGGAGGATGTTTGCGCCCGTTGATTATCATGATGATGATGATAGGCGACAGGCGGAGGAGGTAAATAGTAGTCGACAGGAGGATATTTGCGATCATCCGAAATATGATGATGCTGTTGAAATGTGATGATGCTGTTGGTGTCTCTAGGAAATATGATGATGATGTTCAGCCGATAGAGAATTTTATCATGCTGTTTGTGTTGTTGGCTACTCCTTCCTGTTAGTTAGCCTCCGTTGCGTCCCACTCTGCATCATAGTGGTATCAGAGCAAAGGTTAGGATCTTCTGGAAAGGATAAGCAGGATGTCAGACGAAGAAGGAACATCTGAGGTTCCAGCAAGGATGACCAACGCTGAGTTGGCAGTTTTGGTGAAGAAACAGATTGTAGAAAGCAAGGCCGTGAAGGCTCAGAATCAGGAGTTGAAAGATGAGTTAGCAAAGTTGAGGAGCAAAGTAGGTTCTGGTAGAGAAGATGATAGGGAAGAAGAGGATATCCCTAATTGGAGCGAGGAGGTCGTTCCTGCAGACCAGAGGCCGCTGTTGAACGCCCTCAAGGCCATGGAGAGGAGAACCATGGATGTGAAGCTCGATTTGCCAGTGTTTACAGGTAAGATGGACCCTGATTCAGTAATGGAATGGATAGATTGTTTGAACAATTTCTTTGTAACAGAGGAGATACCAGAACAGTAGAGAGTGAAGATAGCACAGTCAAAGATGAAAGAAGCTGCCTTGACATGGTGGAACTTTGTTCAGGATGATAGAGTGCAGGAGGGAAAACGTAGAGTTGCCACATGGAAGAAGATGATGGAATTGGTGAAGGAAGCTTATATTCCTTTGGATTACAGTATCCAGTTACACAAGAGGAAGCAGAACCTGAAGCAGAAGGAGCTAGATGTCAGCTCATATACAGAAGAGTTCATGAAACTCTGTATGAAGACCAAGGTGAAAGAAAGTGAAGAGGAAAAGGTAGCCAGATACCTTAATGGACTGAGGTTTAATATTCAGGAAGATCTCAGTCTGCATAACCCAGATACAGTGTAGAAAAGCTTTCAGTTGGCATTGAAAGTGGAAGAAAAGCTGAAGAGAAAACAAGATCAGAACAACAGAGGAAGAGGAAGACAACAAAGAGGTGGAAGAGGTCCTTTCAGAGGCAGAGGACATGGACAGGGATATCAAGGAGAATCCAGTCAAGACAATAGTAAGGGCAACAATAGTCAGAATCAGAGAGAGAATTTCAGTCAGCAAGGAAACTTCAGAGGTAGAAGACCCTTCAGAGGAAGATCCCAGGGCAGAGGATCCATCAGATGCTACAACTGTAACAAAGAAGGCCATATAGCCAACAGATGTCCAGACAAGGCCACAAGTTCAGCAGGAGAAAGGAGGACAAATCTGGTCAAGGACCCTGATAATCAAAGTAGGACAAGCTCTAATGATTTTCAGAGTGTGAATGGTCCTGAGAATTATGGATATCCAGAAAGTGGAGAGTCCCTGATGATGAGAAGGACAGTAACTACCATGAAGGTACCTGATAAAGAAGCCCCTCAAAGGAAGTCCCTTTTCAGAACCACTTGCAAAGTAGGAGGTAAGGCTTGTAAAGTTTTGATTGATTCTGGTTCTACTGAGAACTTTGTGTCTGAAGAAATGGTGATAAAGCTGAAGCTTAGGAGATTGCCTCACCCAGCTCCATATAAAGTCTCATGGCTTACTCAAGGTCAGCAGACAACTGTAGAAGAGCAGGCTTGGGTAGAGTTTCAGATTGGTGGATATAAGGATAAGTTGTTGTTTGATATCACCAAGATGGATGCTTGTAACCTTTTGTTTGGTAGACCATGGCAATATGATCTGAAGGCACAGCATGATGGTGTTAAAAACACCTATAAAATCACTAAAGATGGTAAAGAAGTAACGTTATTCCCATTGAAGGAGAAAGAGGAGAAGTCTAAAGGCAAAGAAGTGAAGGTCATGCTGATGGAAGGCAAACAGTTCATGAAAGAAGTAGCAGCAGAAGGTGCAGTTGCATATGCCCTGATCCCCTGTATGAGTGTGAATAAGAAACAACAGCAAGAAGCCAAGAAAGAGAAGAAGCCAAGGTTGATAGACCCAGCTGTCCAAGAGTTATTGGATAAGTACAAAGGTGTCATCTCAGAGGGAATGCCAAGATCCCTACCACCTATCAGAGATATCAGTCATTGCATAGACTTGATTCCAGGGTCTACACTTCCAAATAAAGCAGCTTATAAGCTTACCCCAGAACAGAATGCAGAAGTAGCCAGGCAGATTGAAGAATTGATGAATTCAGGTCTGATTGGGAAGAGCTTGAGTCCATGTGCAGTACCAGCTGTACTAGCACCAAAGAAGGAAGGCACTTGGAGACTTTGTACAGATTCCAGAGCCATCAACAAGATCACAATCAGGTATAGGTTTCCAATCCCTAGAATTGAGGATTTACTTGATTGTTTGGGAAATGCTAAGTACTTTACAAAAATAGATTTGAAGAGTGGATACCATCAGATAAGGATTAGACCAGGTGATGAGTGGAAGACAGCATTCAAAACAAATGAAGGGTTGTATGAATGGAAGGTTATGCCTTTTGGTTTGTCTAATGCCCCTAGTACTTTCATGAGGCTGATGAATGAGGTTCTGAAGGAATTCATTGGTAAGTTTGTCATAGTCTATTTAGATGACATTCTGATTTTCAGTAACACCAGAGAAGAACATCTCAGGCATATAGAGCTGGTTCTCAAGAGGTTACATGAAGAGAAGCTGATGATAAACTTGGACAAGTGTTTGTTCATGAAACAGGAGATCACATATTTAGGTTTTGTCATCTCACAAGGAAAGCTGCAGATGGATAAGGAGAAGGTGAGTGCCATATTGAATTGGCCAACTCCACATACCATGAATGAAGTCAAAAGTTTCCATGGGTTAGCAACCTTCTACAGAAAGTTCATCAGAGGGTTCAGTCATATTTGTGCACCCATGCTGGATACCATCAAAGGAGGACAGAAGTGCAGGTTTGTTTGGACTCAAGGAGCAGATGATTCCTTTGAGGCATTGAAGAGGAAGGTGGCACAGCAGCCGATCCTTGCACTTCCAGATTTCAATAAGATCTTTCAGGTAGAGTGTGATGCCAGTCACATGGCCATTGGAGCAGTACTCAGTCAAGAGGGTAGACCAATTGCATTTTTCAGTGAAAAGCTCAATGATGCTAAGAAAAGGTATTCATCATATGATCTGGAAATGTATGCTTTAGTTCAGTCCCTAAAGAAATGGAGGCATTACCTGCTGCCAAAGGAGTTCATAGTTTTCACAGACAACCAGGCTTTGAGTTTCATCAACAGCCAAGAGAAGCTGAACCACAGACATATGAAGTGGGTAGAGACCTTGCAGGCTTTCAGTTTTACCTTGAAGCATAAGAAAGGGGTTAAGAACAAAGTTGCAGATGCTTTGAGCAGAAGAGTTCTCACAGTCAATCAGATTCAGTTAGAGAGTGTTGGTATTGATTCACTCAAGACCATGTATGAGTCTGATGCTGATTTTGGAGAGATATATCAGGTCTGTACTTCTTTTGGGGAGAAATACCATGCTGAGTTCTCTGAATTCCTGATCCAGGATGGATTGCTGTTCAAGGGTGGACAGTTGTGTATCCCAAGGTGTTCTATGAGGTTGAATATAATCAAGGAGAAACATTGTGGAGCCATGGCAGGTCATTTTGGTCTAGATAAGACCCTTGATCTGGTCAGGAGGCATTATTTCTGGCCTAAGTTGCAGTCAGATGTCAGGAAATTTGTAGAAACCTGTGTAATTTGTCAGAAGGCTAAAGGCAGGTCAACTAATGCAGGGTTATACCAGCCCTTACCCATTCCTTCCAGACCATGGGAAAGCATCAGTATGGATTTTGTTTTAGGTTTACCAAGGACCAGGAGAGGATTTGACAGTGTTTTTGTTGTAGTGGATAGGTTCAGTAAAATGGCACATTTCTTGCCATGCAAAACCACTGCAGATGCCTCATATATTGCAGATTTATTCTTCAGGGAAATTGTCAGAATTCATGGGTTGCCTTTGAGCATAGTTTCAGACAGAGATGTGAAGTTTGTGGGTCACTTCTGGAGAACCCTTTGGAGGAAATTGGGAACCAATTTATCTTTTTCCTCTGCATATCATCCTCAAACGGATGGACAAACTGAGGTTGTGAACCGTTCCTTGGGGAATCTACTTAGATGCTTGACAAAACAGCATGGAGAGAAGTGGGACAATATTCTGTCTCAAGCTGAGTTTTCATATAATGATACTGTCAACAGGAGCACAGGAAAATCGCCTTTTCAGGTAGTGTATGGAATGCATCCCAGAGGTATTTTGGAGTTGCGAGATCTACCTACAGCAGATCCTGTTAGTGCAGATGGAGAAGCTTTTGCTGAAGCAATCAAAGAAGTTCATGATCAGGTTAAGGCCCAACTCCAGCAAACCACATTGAAATATAAGGAGTATGCTGATAAGAGGAAGAAGGATGTTCAATTTGCTGTTGGAGATTTGGTTTGGGTTCACTTGAAGAAAGACAGGCTCCCTAAGGGGAAGTATACTAAGCTCATGCAAAAGAAAGTTGGACCATGCCAGATTTTGCAAAAGCATGGACAAAATGCTTATGAGATCCAACTCCCACCTGATCTCGGTTTGTCTCCTATCTTCAATGTATGTGATTTAACTCCATACAAGGCTAATCCAGATGTAGATCAGGATATCCTACAGGATACAGTTGCTGAAGACATTCCTCAACATGATCCTCCACAGATACAACAGATTTTGGACACTAGAGTGGTCAAACAGACCAGGAACAAGAAGTACTTGGAGTACCTCGTCTCTTGGAAGGGACAGCCAACTTCTGAAGCAGTATGGATGACTGCAGAACAGATACAGAAACATGGTGCCGACCTTGATACTCTCATCTCAAGTGGACTTGAGATTTCTTCTTTTGGGGAGTATGGTGCAGGAGCACCCGGACATGATCAGGATATAGGTCCGCATGATGACATACATGATCAGGATATAGGATAATTATCAGCATGATGACAGGATAGTCTATTTTTAGTATGTTTGACTTTCTCATGTAATAAGGTCCATTGGACCGATGCTATGTATTAGATCAGCATAGGAGTATGTGTAGGCAGTTAGAGATCGGGATAAGATAGTCTGAGTTGTCCTCTCTCCCAGCCGCTTGGAAGCTCCCAGCCGCTGGGAAGTGAGTTGGTAGTACTCGAAGGATTTGTTATATATACCTTCGATCTGTTAGGGTTTAGATACATTGAGTTCATATTGACAGTTCAGATTGATTATTGAGATTGATATTGATGTTGCTAGATGTACTGGTGTTGTGTTGAGTTGAGATTCAGGAGAGCAGTTCAGACATTGTGAAGCTGTATTCAGGACATTGAATTTCAATTGAATAAGATCTCATCTTTTGCATTATCTGGTTGTATCTGTGTTGATTTCCTTTCCGTTTGCAAGTTGATGGGTATTTTCAACCCTTCCACCGGTTGATCCTGCAAATCGGTGGAATGGTCCTGTATCATAGCTTAGTTTGCATTTGTGTTTTCTGTTTATGCATTGCATTGTTCAGGAGATCAGTTAGGAGCATGCTGTGAATCAGCCTAGCATCCTCATGTGCTAGGTCTAGAAGATAAGTTGTTAGATTTTGGTTTGAAGGTGATCCGGCCCGATCGTCACATGATCTTTGTGAAATAGAGTGGTTCAGAGTGCTTACATGCAGTGGAAGGATACACAGGAGTCCGCATGTGCGTTTCCAGCTGGAGCAAGCCGCATCGTCATCTGCGAATGCATTGTCATCAGGATCGGGTCATGAAGTTGTTGAAGTTTGCATGTTACAAGTGCATCATGATGTTTTGAGTTGGATATATACTCAGTGTATATATCGCAGTCAGGATCATCTCTCAGGGAAGTTCATCATCCGCATATCGCTAGCGGATGCGGGTGTGAAAGTTAAGTTTTTTGGCTAAGTGTTGAAGAGTTCATCAGGATGATGTGTGACGTCATCGTCATCAGGATATGACGTCATCGTCATCAGGATATTAAGAAATCCCTCAATGCGAGTTTATCCTGTTGTCACTAAGTGGTAAGGTATCGGCGTAGGCAGGAAGTTGTATTAGCATCATCAGGAGGTTTCGAGAGAACCGGATGAACAATATCATGATGCTGTTGCTTGTATCGTCGGGCAGTGGAGCATCGAAGGCAAGTTGTTGAAGTGCAACGTCATCAGGATATTTGGAGCAACCGGATATTTGGATATCCTGCTGACGAAGGTGATATTGAATATCATGATGAAGCCGCTTGTATTTGGCACCCGATGAACAGTGCAACCGGAGGATGTTTGCGCCCGTTGATTATCATGATGATGATGATAGGCGACAGGTGGAGGAGGTAAATAGTAGTCGACAGGAGGATATTTGCGATCATCCGAAATATGATGATGCTGTTGAAATGTGATGATGCTGTTGGTGTCTCTAGGAAATATGATGATGATGTTCAGCCGATAGAGAATTTTATCATGCTGTTTGTGTTGTTGGCTACTCCTTCCTGTTAGTTAGCCTCCGTTGCGTCCCACTCTGCATCAGGTAGAGACACATCATGACTTGCGGATATGTGGGATGACCTTTGTTGCCATCAATGACAACAACCATGAATCCATATAGTGTCTCTTGCCAACAATCTCCCCCTTTGGCATTGATGGCAACACTTAGTGAAAAATGACTAAGTGTTTTCACTATGCTCCCCCTTTGCTGATGCTCTGTCTTTATATACAATTTCCGAAACTCCCCCTTAGTTGGATTCCTCATTTTTCACTGCTCCTCACTCCCCCTTTGACATCAATGGCAAAGGGTAGGATCCGCACACCAAAATTTTCAAAAATTTTCTATATATAGCCGCATATTTACATACTCACATGTACTGAAGAATGTCTGCAAAGGATGTCTGCAATTGGATCATTTCTGTAGCCCAACTTTGCTTCATTCTATCCAAAATTGAAATGTGACCACTTAACAAAAATGCAAAAGCTTCTGCCCGCTTGAGATCTGTCGGATCTTTTGTTTGGGCGGTGGTCTGAGCATCACTGATGGCCTCATGCATAGTTTCCAACTTAGGGATTATAATCCTTCTAAGTTCTCCCATCCGGTTAGTGATGTTCTTTCTTTCCTTCTCAAGATTCTTTATTTCATTCAAGACTGCAATAGTCTGACATTCTTGATTTATTATAGAGGAAGAGAGAGGATCAAAACTTTGAGATAAGCTTTGTAGCTTATCCTGTTCCTCTTTTATTTTCTTGTCAAATGCTGCTGTTGCCTTTGACCAGGATATACAAAATTTATAGATGTCACCACCATCCTTAAGAGCATTCTCTAAGCTCTTTATTCTAATGCTTACAATCTTCCTATCTTTAGAGATTAATTCTAATATTTCTGAAAATCTCTTATCCAAAAATTCCTTCTGGACCTTTTCTTCAGCTGATTTTTCTAGAGAATCAAAATGTGTATCAATACTGCTGACTAAGGTTTTTAGATTACCGGAAGTGGAGGCTGTCGGATCTATCTGGATTGATGGCATGATCTTTACAAGTACTCCGGAAGCAGCCTCTATCAACTCACAGTCTTCCATATGAGACTTCAGGAGCTTTTCATTTGCCTTGGCATTTGCAAATGAAGCTATCTTCATTGTTTGTACCGGAGAGAGAGAGTCAAAATCAAATGGGCCTTTTAGAAGCTCCGGTTCATCAATCTCTAAAGTTTCTTTGCTCAAAAATTGTTGAACAGTTTGTGCAGTGTCTCTTGCCGGAGACAGATGTTTCTTTTCTTCTGCAGTCTTAGAACTGTCAACCTCTTTGTCTTTCACCACTGCTTCCTTCTCCTGTAATTGCTCTTCTTCTTTGGATCCGAAGACTGTACGGGAAACCAGAGGAGAGATATTTGTCTGTTCAGGGCTCACTTCTTCCGGAACAGAAGATTCCAAATCAGCAGCTGTTTCTGCACCTAAATCCTCTACAACAGGAAGATTGAACCTTTTGAAGGCCTTCCGGAGGATCTCTTCTGTTTCTTGGGCCACTTTGTCAGTCTCACCAAGCATGAGTTGATTCATCCTGGCTTTGCTTCTGAACTCATCTTTGCAGTCCTTGAAGATAATGTTCATTGTCTTGGGATCAATTTGAGGATATAGCTGAATAGCTATCTGCTCCCGGATCTCAAGATCTTTAGCATGAGCATTATTCTTTCTTACTTCCAATTCCTTTTCTAGGCTTTTAGGAATAAGAGATATTATTTCAATGAAAGCCTTATTATATATGTTAAGATATTTTACTGTGGCCTCCTGCAGAGTCTTTTGGTCGGCCTCACTGAAGTCATCATAGGATTCAGTCATTGGTTGAAGGTTTCCATCCACCGTGACCGACTTGATTATGCTCTCTAGAGACAGAGTGGGCTTTTCAACAGTTACCTCTGCCGTTTCATCCTTGTCTTGGCCTGTGGAGGGCTTACCGGATCCTTTCTTCTTTTGTTTCTTTATTTCTCTTACTCCCTCATCTGATTCTGTTTCCTCTTCATCCTTTTGGCTTCCATAAGCCCTTGTGGCTTTTGTCTTGGATCTCTTACCAGATGCCTGAACTTCCGGTTTTGAACTTTTGGTTGTGGGAGGTGCAGATCTCTTTGATGATCTGGTCCGGGTGGGAGCTTCAACCGGAGCACTTTCTTTACTTTTCTCTTCTTCCTCAGCCTTCCTCCTCTTTTCCCGGCTGGCATCAAGTGCCTCCTTTGAGATGCCTAGGCCTTGAGCAATGTGCTCTACTTCTTTTCTCACCTTTCTTTTAATCTCAGGTTCCCTGAGTTCTACATGTATTTTTACACTCAGCTCCTCAAAGGTTCCAAACCTTTCTGCCTTAGGATCTTTGGGCTGACTTAGCATGTGTTGAACATGCAGCTCCACTATCTGTTCATCCACTTCATACCCGATGGGCATGATCCAGACAGTCCTTGGTTCTACTGCCTCCATTAGGCACTGATCAGTGTCAACCATAAAGCACACTGAGTCTTTGTATTTTTCAACAAGAGACTGGGGAATTCTCTCTCTTGCTTGCATCATGCTCTGAAAGTTTTTGAAGTATCCCCATAGAGCTGTATTTCTCGCTTTTGCATCCCCAAGTCCATGCAAATAGTCTCTTATCTGGACTGCAACAGGTTTGTCATTCTGCCATACCCATCCACTTGTTCCAGGTAGCTCATTCATGAAGTAGAAGAATAGACATACAATAAGAGTACCATACTTAAAGGAATTCTTCTTATCCTTCTTGATTTTCTGTATATTTTCCATTAATTGGCTTAGCAGTAGTTCGCAGAGATCATACTCTGCATTCTTTCTTAGCATTTCATAGGCAGTGTATACTGCAGTTCCGGATACAGAATTCTCCTATTATCATTGATGCATATTTGATATCCGGATCCGAAATATCTTCAATGGTCATTGCCCTCTTATCAAATTTTGATCCGGTGGCCTCAGTTACAATGTTGTTCTTGACAGATTTGAGGATAGGTACCCCTCCGGAAGAGTATAGACCAGTTACTGCTCTAATTGCCTCTTTTGTGATCTTGCAGGGTCTATCTAGCCATAGAAAGTTGTCATGCATCCTGCTCAGTACATACCGGACCCATTCATCTTCTTCAAAGCAGGGGAAATGAATAAATTGCTCAAATTGTTTCTTCTGGATATCCTTATACTCTGGTTTAAGCTCAAAAGCATTGTCTATCAGTTGCTTGTGATAGAGGTCTCTTAATTTGAATTCCCCAAATTCCTCAATGCTTGCATGTATGTAAACCCTAATGTCTTCGGTATGTAAAACTCCGTGAGGAACACTAGAGAAGGCTCCTAGTGGATCTACCTCCAATGATTTGTAGGGATGTTTCTTGAATGAGGGGCGAGGTCTATCAGAGATCTTAACTATGTTTGGAGTAGCCATTCTTCAAAGATTTGCAGTGAGGTAATGAAAAACGGAGAATACCTTATGCGCCTTCGGTTTGCACGGAGTGGTTGGATTGATTTCTTTATGCAATAACTTCGGCAGGAGATCCTTGGTGTGCTTGATGAACCTTGTTGCAGAGCTCCACTTTTCGCTTCTTCTCGAGTGCAGAATGAGCAAATGACCTTTGAGAAATCCCTTAAATTGCTCCGCGAACCCTAATATCTGTCTGCAATAAATGCTTCACCTACATCATTCCGGTTTGCCTTGTCTGGATAGCTTGGAGTATCCCGGATTAGTCCTAATCTGTTGATATCATCCGGATCTTTCAATCATGAATAAATCGAGGTAACATATTACAAGAACATCCCAAACACTCTGTCCAATCCGCAGAACAAGATAGTGCATTTCCGGATCTTTCCGGACCTTTTTGTAATCCTTTATCATACCGGAGCATCTCCCTGAACAGGTCTTATTTGATCGATCATAGCTTCTTCATAACTCCATGCGGACCTCTGAAAACTTGACTGAAGTATCTCAAGACTCATATCTACAAACCCTTTGATCCGCATCTTGTGCCACATCCGGCACCACTTGTTTGGCTGGGGGAACAAGATTTTCTTTGAGTCTCCCCCTGAGCCTGAGCTCACTTTTTAATTTCCGGAAGAAATATCAGCACCAGAGTCTGGTGCGGATCCAACCTCTACATTCTCTGAACTTTTCTTCACCCAAATCTTGCTCATCTGATTCCTAACCTCATCCGCATTCATCTTTTGTTTACCCTTGTCTTGATTCTGATTATACACCGGACCTCTTTTGTCCTGATTCTTGTTTCTGCAGACTTTAGCATTATGACCGGACCTATTGCAGATTTGGCAAATAACATTTCTTTGCATATTTGACTGATATCCTCTTGATCTGCATTGATTAGCCATATGACCTACTCTATTGCATGTGAAGCATCTACCTTTGAATGATTTGTTTACTTGCATAATTCTGCATTCATGGGATTTGTGTCCATACCTTTTGCAGTTGAAGCACTGTCCGGAGAAGGATGAATTAATCTGATTCATTCTCATTCTGCACTGATCAGCTTTGTGACCAAAGTGGTTGCAGCTGTGGCAGTATCCATTGAAGGATGGATATCTTTGAGCATTTGGCTGTCTTACCGGAGGTCTTCTAGGCCTGCTCCTTGGATTTTCTGATCCAAGATTCTTCTGACCGGATCCGGAGCTTTCTCCTTTCTCATATCCCAAACCATACTTGTCATCTGTCCTCTTTTGACTTCCAAGAAGAACTTCAAGTTGAGCAGAACTTATCTTGAATTTCTCTTTATATTCATTTGCTATTTGAAGGTCTCTTTTGAGAGAGGCAATTTGATCCTCAAGTTTTCCTTCATTATCTTTGGCATCTTCAAGATCAGATTCAAGATGTCTGATAATCCTGTCCATCTGGTGGCATTCTTCTGATTTTTCTTTAAGAGATTGTCTTAGATTGTCTTCAGCCTTTCTTTTTTCTTCAATCTCTTGAGTAAACTTTATAGTTCCTGATTCCATTTCATGTCTTAACATAATGACTTCTTTTGATAACTTTTCACATAACTTGGTTTGCTCAGTTAATTCTTCATTTGTATTGCTTTCTTCACTTTGTCTTGCCAACTGTTGAAGCAGCTCCTTTCTCTTTTTCATAGAGAGACTTAATTTGTCTTTTAATTCTCTCATGAATTCATCAGCCTGTTTGAGTCTTTCCTTTAATTCACTGACTTCAGAGTTTGACTGTTCAAGATCCTCAAGAGCAGTCTTGAGTTGCTCCCTTAAACCATATGCATCCATTTGAAATCCCAGATCTTCCTCAAGCTGTTAGGCTCTATTAGGAGGAACTTAGCTCTGATACCAATTGTTGATAACTGAGAGGGGGGGGTGAATCAGTTATCCTAATTATTTCCCTTATTGAACTTTCCTTTTAATTGATGCAGCATAAAATCAAACACAAAAACATTAACCATGAAATAAGAAACACATGACACAGTATTTTTGACGTGGAAACCCTGTTAAGGGAGAAAACCACGGGGTGATTAACCCAAAATTATTCTCTGTTAGAAGAATAGGAAATTACAAAAATGGCACTTGCCAATTAGGGCTCACTGCCCGAGCACACTGCTCACAAGAGGCCCACTGCCTACAAGAAGACACATTGTCTACAAAGTGATGAGAATCACAGTCTTGAACTGATTGGAAGCATCTGCATATGCTGGAGTTCAGTTCCGGTTAGGCTCAGTACACTGATCTGCTGCACTTCATCTTTCCTCTGTTCTTTATTCTGCTATCTTTCACATACCGGATCCTTTTTGCTACCTCTGCTCTTATCTGGACTTATTCGCATATATCTCCACATCACCACACCCTTCACAACTAAATCCATCCTCTATATATATCCGCATAAGTAATTTCATCACTTTTCTAGTCGGCATCCGGAACAGTCTAGTTTCTCACAAGCTCTCATTCTGTCGGCTGAATCCTTCCTCACCAAGCAATGCGGATCAAGCATATACTTGTAGATATCATTAATCATGTCAGCCAAACATGATTCATGCTTTCACAACCTCTGTCATCAACAGTAACACATCCGGAAAGCAGTCTGATACTCTGCCAGTCAGTTCTTCCTCTGTTTTCACTGTCTCTCAGGAATCCGGTACTCAACCATTCATATCTTTTTCCTTGTCCATCACCGGAGGCTAAGTCCTTGGAATATACCACTCAAGGTAGTCCTCTTGACTTCCCCAAATCTGCACTGCACCAAGACACTTCCTCTGAGAGATCCGGACCACTCTGTCGGACCTTGCCACATGCTCTGTTCTTCTTCACCGGACCACAACATTCTTTATTCTGACTTCCGGTAGAGACACATCATGACTTGCGGATATGTGGGATGACCTTTGTTGCCATCAATGACAACAACCATGAATCCATATAGTGTCTCTTGCCAACAGTTAGTTTCTTTGAGGAGTTCTCTCCTGGATTAAACTTTTGTTTTCCTTTTACAAAGGCACTAGCTTTGAATGCAGATTCAGTCTTGGGGGGTGCATCTTCAAACTCAGCCAATTCAAATGCAGCTAATTTTCCAACCAATTGATCCCTTGTGATATTTGAAAAAGATCTGAATTCTTCAATAGTAGCAAGCTTGTGTTTGTAAGCAAGAGGTAGGGATCTGAGAACTTTGGCAACAATCTCATCTTCATCCAAGATTCCACTAGCACACCTAATGCCACAAACAAGGTCATTTATTTTTGGCATAAATGTAGTGATATTTTCATCTTCATTCATCTTCAGGTTTTGGAATTTTCCTTTCAGACTCTATAGGTTAGTACATTTAACATATTTGTTACCTTCATGCAAAAGTTCTAGTTTTTCCCAATCTCATATGCAGTTTTTAAATCTATAACATTTTTTAGCTCTGAATTAGATAAGGTACTTAGTAAAGCTTCTTTGGCCCGAAGATTGTCTTCAGCATCTTTTATTTCATCTTCATTTGTCAGCCCATCCTTTTGGAGGAGCATACTTCTTTGAAGCCATGATCCAATATTGCATTCCCATACATTGCAAGTGACATTCCATGTGGCTTTTCCAAAGAGTGTAATTAGTTCCATCAAACCTCAGACTATCCTTCTTGTAAGAAGACATCCTGGATCTCCTCAAGCGATTAAGCTCTTTTAGAGGAACTTAGCTCTGATACCAATTGTTAGTTTCGAGACAGACAACTGAGAGGAGGGGTGAATCAGTTGTCTCAAAACTTTCCTTTTATTAACTACTTAATAAATCAATCATGGAAACACAATGCAACAATTCAAGAGTAGAAACACATATGACACCAAGATTTTAATGTGGAAAACCTAGTTAAGGGAAAAACCATAGGGTGACTAACCCAAGATAGTATTCTCTATTAAAAGAATAAGAAGAACAAGATGGCACATGCCAATTAGGGCTCACTACTGGAGCACACTTCTCACAAGAGGCCCACTACCTACAGGAGACACACTATCTATAGAATAATAAATATTACATTATTGAACTAAAGATTAGCATCTTCACCATGCTTGAGTCAGTTCCATTTAAGCTCAATACTTTTGCTCTGCCTTTCTCTTTTCTCCTTTCTACCACGATCTCATCTTCTTCCCGATGATTTTGAAATGACTTCACAACTCTTATTTATACAAGACATCAACTTTGGGATAATCATCAAAGTCGGCATACTTTACAGAGAAAATACACAAATACAACTTGATTTATTACAAAAGACTTCATGTGAATCACCACACTATTAGCCACACATATTTAGGACATAAATCTTCTTTGAGGAATATGCCATGCTTCACAAAACATCTTCAAGATCATCCGCAAGATGTGTAAATCATCTAGTCGGCCAAGTTTAGGAAGAACATCATCATCCAGAAGTAATTCTTCAATTACAAGCTCAATCTTCAATGCGGACCACCAACATGAACTGGACACAATCTAGAGACCCCCACAAGCTTGCCTGAATCACCAAGAACATCCACACTTCTGCTTACTAAAATCATTCTCTTCTTCATCTGGAACCTCAAGAACACAGTCTGTCATTACTATCATATTGGAATAGATGCTTGCAGACCACCAGACCACGAACCAATTGAGTTGTCAATTCACATTGACTTCTTAAACACTACACCAAATCCACAGAAAAAGATATTGCATTTCTGGATCTCACCGGACCTATTTGTGTCACTTTGTCACCTCTAAACATCTGCCAGAACCAGTTTTACTCATATGGCCATAACTTCTTCAAATCTTCATGTGGACCTCTCAAATCTTTATTGGATCACCTTTAGACACATATATACAAACCCTTGGATGTGCATACTCTAATCTTCATCTTAGCTGGGATCTTCACTTCATAGAGCTTCACTATCTTCACTGTTCTTCTCTATTTCTGATAGGACTAATTTTCTCAATATCCTCAACACACTACTCATCCAATCCTTGACATCAATGCAATAGGAGTATGTTGACATCAATGACAACACTGGTTAGGCCCATACTTACAACAAAGAGAAAATGCTAACTATGACTTGTGTGAGCTACTACAAAACTAGTTAATGGAGAATTTGAACAAGATCAAGAAGGACATGAAGAATACATTCAAGTATGGTACGTTGGTATTGTGTTTGTTCTTCTATTTCATGAATGAGTTACCTAGGAAGAAAATCCTATGTTAGACCAGTGCTAAGCCTATTGCCATACAAATCAGAGAGCACTTGCACAGTATTGGTGACTCCAATGCCCAAAGTACTACTCTTTGGGGATATTTCAAGAATTTCTAGAACATGATGCAATCAAGGGAAAGAATCCCTACGTCTATGGTAGAAAAGTACAAGGATACAATCTTTTTCATGGTGGAAATAGATCAATTCTTGATGGAAGTGTTATCTCCCAGACTTGCACCCTGACTGCAGTTGTGAAACTTCAGCAATCTGGAGTAACATGGGAATGATCTCTAAGTGTGGGACTTTGCTAAATGAGATCAGACCTCCGGAGAAGGCTACCTTCCTTAACTGGTTATCACCTAAAACTACTAAATCTTAAGAGGAAAAGGGAGAAGGAATGCTTTTGAATGAAAGATGAACTAAAAAACTTGAAAGTAAAGGATGATTCACCAAGTTAAATAAAAGAACTCCTACAGCACTGAGAAAATGCATAGCATAACCAAATACAGTAAGTAGACATACACAGATTCAACTGGTCCTAGTAGAGGTGAGAAACAAGATGATTGAGAGGAACAATATGTTCACAGGAAATCATATGCAGATTCACACTAAACCAAAAACTCAGTAAAAGAGGTAAAATAACTTGCATATATTTAGTGGGAAGGCACAGTTATAGTAGCAGAAAGCTCTGTTTGGAAAATAGAAAGTACCTGAATGCTAAAAAATTTTCAACCTTATTTACAACTTACAAATGCATATATATAGCATTTCAAAAAATGCCCTAAGTTGGTTACAAAATTCATTCTAGGAGCTGTAGTAGGAAAATATCTCGTTTGAATGACTATCCACCTGCATTAGTTATGACATCAAATATCTAGAACTGGGCAGATAGAAGATATTTTTGGTCTTCAATGCAAGCTGCTACATCATCGATCTGCACTTATGAATCAGTGGAAGATATTTTGGGCATGAATGTGAGCAGCTTCCATTACCTGCAGAAATGAATGTAACAAATATCTGCATCTTGCCCCAAAAAGTCAATGAAACGTCCAGTCGCCCAGAATATGCAAGGCTAGATCCAAAACTTGAAATTGAAAATAATTGCCTCAAAAGCTCGCCAAATGAAAGAGGAGGCAAAAACAAGCATTTTTGCCTTTTGCAACAGGTGGAAATTCACTAGAATGGAGGAGATACAGGTAGTCAAAGTTTCAGTCAACTGCCTATATATATCGCTTTACATCTGTGTATATATCACTTGAATTTGCTGCCTGAATCGACATCTAAAACCTTCTCTACAACTCCTTTTGCATATGCCAAGCGCTTTGTATATCGGGCTATGAAATGTCTTTGTATGTTCAAAAGTATGTCACCTCTTTGCATTTTAGATTTGTTTATTTAAACATACACGTGAAACATGCATACAAAACTTGCACATACAAACATTCATTTGACCCTTGTATCTCACATTGTACATGACCTTTGTATGTGCGAACATACATAACAAAACTTGTATCTGCACCTGTGTATGTTTCTTTGTATCTGCGACTTGTATATGCATACAATCGCCTTTGTATGTGTGGGCCCCACCTATTGTATGTTAACTTTGTATCTTGCCTTGTATATCGAAACATACAAGCAAACATACAAGCAGAAGATACATGCAAAGCGCTTGTGCCTTGGCGGACCCCGCTAGTTGTATCTCCTTTGTATCTGCAAACATACAAGCCACGGACTCCAAAATGACCATTAGCTATATCTGATTGTCCTATCAGGTCCAGTTTGTATCACCTTTCTTTGTATATTTCTTTGTATGTTCAAATATACAAAGCACTTATACATACAAGTCGCGGACTCGATGCTTGAATTGTCAGAATTAACTTCTGGGTCGGGTCCGGCTTGTATGTATCCCTTTGTATATAGGCTTGTATATCGCAATATAGAAAATGCAACATGCATAGCGCGGACCTCAAATGGTTATGGAGTGGATTGGAATTTCTATCAGGTTCGCCTTGTATCTCTTCCTCTTTGTATATTGCCCTTGTATGTTTGACTTGCATCTTTTCTTTGTATGTCACCAATATACAAACGTCTTTGTATATTCAAATGTATATTGCCGATATGCAAAAGGCTTTGTATGTGCCCCTTGTACCTGACCCTTTGCACATTCAGCCTTGTACTTTCATGGGCCCCACCAAATGTATGTCGGCCCTGTACATTTTTCCTTGTATGTTTGGATTGTATGTTGGGAACATACAACGCAAAATATACATTGTCTTTTGTTCATTGTGTCGATGTACATCAACTATAGCTGATGCATATTATCTTTGTATATTGGCCTTGAATGTTGGACTTGTATGTTGGCGATATACATTCCACTGTACATTCTCACTTGTATGTCAACTTTGTATATTTGGCGAAAGTCCTTTGTATGTCCTGCCAATATAAATTGCAAAATGTACATTCATCCTTGTATGCTTGCCGATTGCATCTTGCCCTTTGCATATGTGCGAATGTATGTTCCAAACATACAATGGAGAATGTATATGTGAATGTACATTCAAAAATGCATATTGAAATACAAGCATGAAACTAATAAATCCCCGTGATAGAGAATATTTGAAGTTAAAAGATTTCTGGGTTTTTCTGGGTTTTTTGCAAAGATTTTCAAGATGAGATTTTTGGGATTTTTTGACAAGGCATAGCATAATTATTTGAAGGATTTAATCCTGTAGGGACATCTCTAAAGGATTTTCAAGGAAAATACAAGGTGAACTATTTAACTCTAGACAGAGGAAAAATAGGTCAACAGGAAGTAGTTGAACCAAGGATTGTATGGATCATGCTCACGGGGTATGAAGTTGATGAACAAATAATGGAGATGTATGCTCAACACCTTCTAAGCAAACCAAAAGATACCTTAGTTGAGAGATTTGGTACATATAGATAGCTTAGTTTGAAACTTTATGTTGAGCTCCGAAAACCCAAAATTAAGAGAAATGTCCAAGGGCAAATTGAATTGTATGCAGAGAGTATTGGAATAACAAAGGAAGCTGTGAGACAAAATAGGGAAAGGACAGAGAAAGCTGAGAAGGAGAAGCAAGACAGAGAAAAGGGAAGTATTCTGATAGAATCCCCTTCTAAATCAAGGACTACTAGGAGTTCTGGTATAACGTCTGATGCATCACCTTCTCCTATTACATAAAAACATATCGGTAAGGAAGGAAAAAGAATAAAAGTAAGGGAAAAAGATCATAAGTAAGTGTGGAGAAAGAGGATGAGGAAGAGATTGAGTCAAATGGTGAGGTTAAAGAGTTGAAGGCCTCATGCACTAAGGCTGCTAATGTATCTAAGGAGAAGCCCTTTGGAAGCATAAACTCAAAGAAAGAAGAAGCATCAAGGGTTGCCCAAGACAAGCCCTCTGGAAGTGTAAGGGTAAGCAAAAGACTAAAGACTGAAAAATCCACCCTATCAATTGAGATATTGTGAATGCAATAATTGTTCATGGGAATTTGAAATTTATAACAGAATATTATGACAGCTTTGACAAAGCTAACAAGAGAATTTTGGAGGATGCTACTATTAAATACTTAAATACATTCAACAGAGCACTTGTGGAAATTTTGTCAGAACTCCCTAAGAGTCTAAGTGACATTTTAGAGATGAGAAAAGAGGATGCTAAAGCAAAGGATTTGGAGCTAAGAGAACATGTGTTAACCAGTTTGTGTCTGGTAATCTCTGAGAAGGAAGCAAATAAAATTTTCAAAGAAGTTAAAAATGAATTTAGAAGAAAATTTAGGATGAATAAGCTAATGATTGGAGACATTGATGAATTTGTCAAAGAAATAGAACAAATTCTGAGGAAAGCCCTAGACAAGAATAAGTTCTATGTTGTCACTGAAGAACCTGTTGATGATACATCCATTCCAAATGATGATGAGTTGAAGGAAGATGAGCAACAAGTTGATGCAAATGCTTTCTCTGCTCCGGAAGAGGAAATATTGAATAAAGAAGATGAAGAGACGGTGAAGGAAGATAATGATGATGGTGCAGAGGATACTCAGATTCCTCCAGACCAATCTGGTGAAGAAAATATAGAAATGAATATAAAAAATCCTACTGAAGGTGATTCTGAGAAGATTAAGGAGCATAAAGTAGAAGAGGTTGAGGACAAGGAAGGTCAAGAAGAAGAAACAAATGATGGAATTAATTCCTCCATTCTAGATGTTGAGGAATTTGATAAAAATGACAATAATGTTGCTGCTAAGGATACACAAAATTCTCTGAAAAAGAATGCAGAAGACATTGTTGATGATGCAGAGAGAGTAGAAGTAGAGAAAAAGAATGAAAATGATAAGCAAGACAATGTGGCTGACTTTAGAAAGGGAGTAGATGCAAGACCTAATGAGCATAAAACCAAAACATCATATTGGACAAGAGACATTGCAGAAGCAATGAAAGAAATTTTGGAGAAAGATAAATAAGTTGCAGAAGACCTGAACAATACAAGGTCCAATCAATTTTGATGCTCTATCACTGGTATAGAAGATGAAGTTGGCCTCTTTTGCACAAGCTAAGGCTAGAGTGGCAATTTTGAAGTTCCATATAGAAGACAGTGAGCTATTTGGTCTTGCCTCTGGCATTTTGGAGAAAATCATGCCTTCATTTCAGAAGGATTCATCAGCATCCCCTCTAGTCAGTTGAAGAGTCTGATAAATTATGTAAGTACTCACTATGAGTCTTTTGAGAAGTTAGCAGAAGCCAAAGTTTAAAATGAATTTAATGATAAAAGATTTAGTGAACTAAAAAGAATAATTGGCAATGATAGAATTATGTTGGATACTAGTGTAAAGAGTATTCAAAATTCTCTCACTGAAGGAGGAGATGTCTACAAATTTTGTTTATCTCAATCTAAAGTTGTTGAAGATATTGAGAAGAAGATCAAGGACCTAGAGCTTAAATTGTCTAACATCTCTCAGTCCTATAATCCCTTAACTGAGTCTGTAATAACTAAAAAATGTCAAGTAGTGAATTTGCTTGATGAATTGAGCAATTTGGAGAAGAAAAAGGTTAAAGTTTTGGGTAAATTGGATGAACTCCGGGGACTAATTTCTCCTAAGTTAGAGACAATGTTCAATGCATTGACAAAAGCTCAAGTTGTTGCTCTAACAAGTGATCCCACTAATCTACAGAAGACAGAGTCATAGGTATTTCTATTTAGTGGTCATATTTTAGTTTTAGATAACATGAAGAACTGTTGGGACAGTGAATTGGCACTGTTGAAAAATATTTTTGGGGATGTGCTTAAGTTCATGTAGACAGGACATGAGGATTGTTTGTATATATACACCCATGTACATAGAATTTTTGCATGAATTTTGGTATGTGGATCTCAACCTTTGCCATTGATGTCAAAGGGGGAGTGGAAAGTAGTGAAAAATGAGGAAGTTAGCTAAGGGGGAGCATTTCTAACACTTAGTCATTTTTCACTAAGTGTTGCCATCAATGCCAAAGGGGGAGATTTTTGGCAACAGACAGTGCTAGGTATGTCAAGTGTTGTCATTGATGGCAACTAATTCTATCTTACACATCCACATTGTATCATTTGATCATACCAGAAGTCAGATTGCAGATTTGTCCAAGTCCTAATAGACAAGAATAGAGCATATGATAGGGTTCAACATCTTGGTCTACATTTCTCTATAGGTAATCATATTGTGCTACAGATCTGAGGGAATGTTAAGGGATGTCAGGGCTACCTAAGTCTAGAATTTTAGCCTCCAGTGATGAAGGGGTTGAAAGTTACAAGCATATGGGTATCAATTTTTGGTTAGACAGTTCAGTCCGGTGAAGAACAGACCGACTTGGTGTTTGATCCTTGTATGGATTAAGAGATGGTGTAGTCATAGTAGGAGGGTTCATAGAATGAACAACCTGAACCATGCAACAAGCGTAAACACAATGGAAACAAATCAAAGCAATGGAACAAATGTAGATTCAGTCATTCAGTATATCAAAGAATTCAAATATAATCTGGCCGGCAACATGTAGGCTTACAACTAGGGCTCAAAGGCCAGCTTACATACATGCGCAAGATAAGGCTTTAAAGCTCCATTCACACAAATCTAAACTAAGAATTATGAATCAATTGCTAACTTCTTAACTACTTTCCTAAGGATCTATTACATCAATATATATCATCTTCGGACCAACAGATTCCTCTGCATTGGCCAAGGAAGATTACAAACTCCAATGAAGAGTTGTAACGTGTTCACAGATAGGTTAGACTTAAATGCATAGAACACTTCCTCAAATGAATGGAGTAATGTGCGGATCCTCAGAAAAGGTCAACCACAAACCAAAGGGCATTGAATGATGTGTCATTGAGATCCTCAAGCCTTCTCCTTTAGCTGATTATCAGGAACTGTTAGAATGCTCTGCATTGAGAAAACAATTGATCTTTTGATAGTAATATCTTTCTGGTAATTGATCCAAATGCTTTGAATTCTAGATATGATGTACATGAATGAATGTAGATGCTAATTCTAGATTTGCAAGACGTGAATTGCCAAAACTAGATGACAAGCTAAAACTCCTTCTGACTGAACTGCCTGAACGAAACTAGAAAATGAAAGAACTAAAATGCAAACAAACTAAAATGCAAATTTTTTTGTTGATCCAAGATTACTCTTGACCCAGGGATGCTCTTGTATTAAGAGAAGTGGTTAGTTGAGTGATTTATGAGATCCAGTAGTATTGGCTGACATGTGTGATGACTTGGATTCATAATTTGTGGTCCGCATTGATGTTTGTGCATGGATTTAGCCAACAGAATAGTGATCTTGAAAATGCCTCTAAGTTTTCTTGAGGCTGACTGCAGTTGATGAAATTTCATATAGAGGATATATATAATCGATGGGTACGAGCATTTTGGGGTATGGATGTGTGAGTATGAGATAAGAGGTGCGAAGTGTGGTAGTATCAAGTGAGAAGCAGAGCTTTGAGGCTTAGATCATGGAAGAATAGTAAAATAGGGCAATGAGAGATGAAGTGTGTAAAGTCACTATATTGATCCTAACCAGAACTGTAATCTTGCATTATTAGATGTTATTCTTCAATTCAAGTATTCCAGTGAACTCTTTGTAATTAAACTTGTAGGAAGTGAGCCTCCTTTGAGCAGTGAGCTTTTGTGCAGTGTGCCTGAAGGCATGTACCTTCCCATTTGTAATACTTTTAACAGAGTATAAAATCTTGTGGGTTAACCCCCACTGTGGTTTTTCCCTTAACCGGGTTTCCATGCAAAAACCCTGGTGTTCATGTGTAATGATTTTGTTGCTGTTGTTCTTGAGTTCATGTTTCTTTCTTTTGAATGTATGTGGTAAATTAATAAAGGAACAAAATAATAAGTTTTGTAGAACACTAATTCACCCCCCTCTCAGTGTTCCTTAATTCCAACAATATCATGGGGAAAACCTTTTCAGGTGAAAAACCCCACACTCTAAAACCTGCACAATGTATTATCAAAACAAGATTGTTTACAACACACATGCAATGCAAGTTCTTCCAGGAGTTTACAAATGTAATTTATGGAGTAATTCCAGCAGTGTAATGGTACCTATACAAACACTATGCAACTACTACTCCAAAACACTATATTATATAGAGTTACAAGGCATAACTGAGAAGCTTCTAGAGGTAGACGTTCATCTTGGCCACATGGCTAATTTCCCACATCAAAGGACACTTAAACAACATGCATACACTCTCTTACATCTATCATACATGGCAGATTTGACTTTTCAAGAATGGAGCACTCCAAGCTAAAAATAGCTATGACAGATGCTCTTATGCATCTTACAGATGTCATAAAATCTGCCCAACATAACAACCTTAAATGTTTTAAGAGAATCTATCATACAAGACTAAATATAGCATATTCCTCTTACAACATGTCATAACCTAGCTTGGGTGCCCAAAGATGCCTTTCTCTCATGCAAATATACTCTTCGACACTTGTCTTCACTTGTCCTAGGAATCTCTATACTTGGCTCTTACACTTCATAGATTATGTCATATAAAATAACTTCTCTGTCATAGTCCAAGATGCCGACACATGGCATAATAGTGCCACCTCGAATGGGATGCCCAAATCCACATGTGTTTGACTTGACCATCCAAGTCATATTACAAGTAGGATGACATGTCACAATGCCACCTTATACTTGTTGGGAATTAAGGTGTCTCAACCTTTGCAAGTTTCTAGCATTTATTATTTAATTGTATTTATTTTTTGCCTATTATTGTAATTTGGATGCAAATCCTATTTCGTCACTTTGTGGGAGTTGGCACGGTGATGTGTCATCCTACATGGAAGGTGACCACACATATTTTTGTCCTCATATGAGGAGATAGGTGTTCCACCTTGTGGTAGAAGAGTTTTGCCATGTGTCAGCATCTTTCAGGTGTTGTAAGAGGTTTATGACGCGTAAGAGTTATGACAGATTCCTATGACAGAATCTATGACATGTAAGGGCCAGAAATGGAAGACTATATGATAGGTGAAGACAAGTGTCCGAAAGCATCTTGCATGGGGAAGTAGACACCCAAGTTTGACTATGACAAGGTTGTAAGAGAATATGCTATTAATAGATAGTTATGACAAATTCTCTTACAACTGTAAGAGTTGTCATATATGACGGATTTTATGACATTGTAAGAGCATCTGTCATACCTTAATTGGGTAAATTTGGGGTGCCCAATTTGGGGGGTTGTAAGGGATGAAAGAGAATCACTTACAAGTGTCATACGCATGTTTTATGGCCTTGGAAATTGGGCCACATAGATTTGGATGAGTTCCTTGTGTGACTTTCTCTAGAAGCTACCTCCATTCGTACTACTTCTCTTTATATACATGTGCTTGGAGATGGAGTTTGTATCACAGGTTTATAGGTACTATTATGCTGTTAGATTGACTCTAGACATGAGTGTCGAAGACCATTGAAGCTTGCATTGCAAGTGTATTGTAAACATTCTTTCAGATTTGTTAATACATTGTGCAGGTTTCTGAGTGTGAGGTTTTTTACCTGATAAGGGTTTTCCCCACCGTAAATCTTTGTCTCTCTTCTTCTATCTACATTGTGGTTCTTGTGTTTTGCTACAATAATGGTTTAACATTACTGTAATAGTTAGGATAAATTTAAATTTGCATAACCCTCTCCTCAATAGATCGGTGTAGGAAGCGATTTCTGCACACCTAGCTTCCTTTCAGTTGGTATTAGAGCTTGATCACCTTTGGTCCTAGTTGTTGGGTAGGGGTTTTTTGAGCTAATCTTAGGTTGAGTGGGAGTCTGTGTAGAGCATTCTGTATCTTATTGCAGCAAGGAGATGGCAGGTACATCAGGAAGGTTTGAAGTAGAGAATTTCAATGGCAGTAATTTTGAGTTGTGGAAGCTCAAGATGGAAGACATGTTAGTTGAACGAGACCTTTGCGATAGTGTGAATGGAACTAAACTAGCTGCAATGTCACAAACTAATTGGGATCTCAAGGATCGGAAGGCTAAGGGTCTTATAAGACATAGTCTTGTCGATTCTGTGTTGTTAAATGTCCATGAGGAGACTACTACAAAACTCCTTTGGAAGAAGTTGGGGGATGTGTAACAAGCCAAATCCCTAGTTAATAAACTTTTTCTAAGAAAGAAGTTATATTCTCTTCGAATGGAGGACAGAGGATATGTTGCTGAACATATGAATGCTTTCAACATGTTGGTTGCACAATTGACATCTATTGGTGTAAAGATGGAGGAGGAGGATCGGTGTATGACCCTGCTTTGTTCTCTACCGAACTCATGGGATCATCTTGTCATGGCAATCAGAAGCACCACGTCCACATTCAAAATGGAAGAAGTGGCTTCTTCATTGTTGTCTGAAGAGATGCAGAGAAAGTCTTCTGAGGTAGCTAAAGAGGCCCTTGTAGTTCGTGGAAGACCCAAGGAGAAAGGGAAGAAGAAGGACAAGAAAGCTGAGAAGGGTAGATCCAAATCCCATGGGAGATCTAAATCTCCTAGAAAGTCCAAGGCTCTTTGTTGGAACTATGGCAAGACCGGGCACTTTTGAAAGGAATGCAAGGAGGAGAAGAAGAAAAAGAAGAAAGCTCCTGATTCAGATTCTGACAAGTCACAAGATGATGGTGATGCTTTCATCGCAGCCCTGGCAACCCATGCATCTGATGATGTGTGGCTAATCGACTCTGGTGCATCATTCCACATGACCTCGCATCAAGACTGGTTCACTAAGTATGAGGAGTTCGATGGTGGAAAGGTGTATCTGGGTGATGACTCTCATCTGAAGATTATTGGTTGTGCAAGTGTCTCTATCTGATTCCCTGATGGTCGAGTGAAGGGGATCTCTGGGGTTACGCACATCCCAGGCTTAGCATGGAACCTACTTTTTGTAAGTAGTTTGAATGATGCAGGTGTGCAGGTTGTCTTTTCAAAAGAAGGATGCAAGATGACTAGAGGATCTATGGTGCTTGCTAAGGGTACTTAGAGAGGTACTCTATTTCAGCTAGAAGCATGCATTGCACAATGTAATAGTTCTTCTAACTCAAGGAAGAGGGCAGCAGTCACTTCATCCCCACCATCTAAATGAGTAGTGAAGAAATCTATTGTTTCTAGTCTTGGTGGTTGTAATCGTGCATTGGAAGTTAAACTTCCTGTAGAAAAGACAATGTTATGGCATAAGAGATTTGGCCACATTGGTGAGAAGGGTCTGCGTACCCTAAAAAATAAGAACATCGTTGAGGGGTTAGATGATTGTAATCTTGAGTTTGACTTTTGCAAACATTGCATTTATGGAAAACAAAACCATGTTTAATTTTACTTGAGTTCTCATAAGTCTTCTGGTGTGTTGGACCTTATTCATTCTGATGTGTTTAGTCCTGTTAATGTTTCTTCATTATCAAAATCTATATACTTTGTATCTTTTATAGATGATTATAGTAGAAGGACATGGATTTATTTTTTCAGAAGCAAATCTGAAGTCTATAGCAAGTTTAAGGAGTTTAAAGCCTTTGTTGAAAATCAGACTGGTAAAAAGATTAAATGTTTGAGAACTGACAACGGTGATGAGTTATGTTCTACAGAATTCGATAAGTATTGCAAGGAACTTGGGATTGAAAGACATAAGACAACTCCATACACACCGTAGCAAAATGGAGTTGCAAAGAGGATGAACAGGACATTGATGGAGAAGGCTAGGAGTATGCTTAGTGGAGCTAGTCTAGAACAAAAGTTTTGGCCTGAAGCTGTTGCCACTACTTTCTATCTGGTAAACAAATCTCCTACATCAGCTCTTGTTGGAAAGACACCCATGGAGGTCTGGTCTAGTAGAAAGCCTTTAGTAAGGCATCTTCCTATTTTTGGCTGTGAGGCATATGCACATGTGCCTAGGGAGAAGCGGTCAACGTTGGAGAACAAAGCTGTTAAGTGTATCTTCATTGGCTATGGTGTTGGTGTTAAAGGATACAAGCTTTGGGACCCCGTGGCTGAAAAAGTGTTGTATAGAAGAAGTGTCATCTTGAGCGAGCTTACACCTTCTTCCACTATTTTACAGCCAGAAGAAAAAGAAAAGAAAGAGGATGTTGTTCAGTTTCCTCTCACCCCTGAGAAGATTGAACAGAAAGACAATGTTGGACCTAATGATGAGGAGAGCTCTAGCAGCTCTAAAAGCTCAGAAGAAGAAGCTGAACCTCAACCTCAGCTCTTGAGGAGGTCTACACGGATAAGAAAGCAACCTAAAAGGTTTGGTTTTACATTGCTTAATTCTAGTTGTGCTTATGCTTTAATCACTAACAATGATGAACCTAGAACTGTATCGGAGGCTTTGGATATGAAGGAGGCCATGGAGGAAGAAAAGGATTCTTTGGAAAAGAATCAAACTTGGGACTTGGTGCCTTTGCCTCCTGGATGGAAACCTGTTGGATGTAAATGGGTGTTCAAGAAGAAAATTGGTCCAGATGGCAGTGTTGAGAAGTATAAGGCCAGATTGGTTGTGAAAGGGTATTCACAAGTGGAGGGTATAGATTATAGTGAGATCTTCTCTCCCGTTGCAAAGCTGACATCCACTTGATTCCTGTTGTCACTCGTAGCAACTTATGACTTGGAGGTAGAACAGATGGATGTGAAGACAACTTTCCTTCACAGTGACTTGGAGGAAGAAATCTACATGTCACAGCCAAAACATTACATGGTGAAAGGTAAAGAAAATTTGGTTTACAAACTTAAGAAGTCTTTGTATGGTTTGAAGCAATCCCCTAGGAGATGGTACTTGAAGTGTGATGTCTTTGTGTTGTCAATTGGATTTGTAAGATCGAAATCGGATCATTGTGTGTATTATAAATTTGATGGTGACCGTATTCTTATTGTTGCACTGTATGTTGATGATATGTTGCTCATTGGGAAGGGTAAGAATATGATTTCTAATTTTAAATCTCAGTTGTCAGCTCAGTTTGAAATGAAAGATTTAGGGGCAGCCAGGTACATTCTAGGAATGGAAATCAGAAGAGACAGAACCAACAGAAAACTTTGGTTAAGCCAGAGTAAGTATGTGAAGATCATGTTGGATAGATTTAGCATGGCAGATTGTAGACCATTGTGTGTTCTTGTTTCTTTGGGGACAAAGTTGTCTATTGAGTATTGTCCAAAATCTCCTAGTGAGGTGGAGGACATGAGAAAAGTACCTTATGCTAGTGATGTTGGCAATTTGATGTATGCTATGGTCTGTACAAGACCAGATATTGCCCAAGTAGTGGGAGTCCTTAGTTGATTTATGGCTAATCCTGGACGGGTTCATTGGGATGCAGTTAAGCGAGTGTTCAAATATTTGAGGGGTACTTCTGAGTATTCCATTTGCTATCATGGCAATTTTTTAGGACCTCCGCATTCTGTTGATATTCGTGGATTTGTGGATTCAGATTGGGCAGGTGACATTGACAGCAGGAGATCCACCAGTGCTTATGTGTTTACACTATTTGGTGGTGCTATTAGTTGGATGAGTAAGCAACAACCTATTGTTACTTTGTCCATGATAGAAGCTGAGTACATGGCAGCAACTCATGCTTGTAAGGAAGCCATTTGGCTTAAGAGACTGTGTTCCAATTTTGGTGTTGATGCAGGTCAGATCACGATCAGTTGTGATAGTCAGAGTGCAATTTTCCTTGCAAAGAATCTAACTTTCCATGCTAGAACCAAGCACATTGATGTTTAGTTTCACTTCGTGAGAGACATGGTTGAGGATGGAAAGGTAAATTTGGAGAAGGTAGATACTTTGAAGAATGTTGCAGATGCATTGACGAAACTAGTGAGCACAGAGAAGTTTAGATGGTGTTCAGAGTCTATGGGCCTCTCAGCTTATAGCAGTTAAACCCTGTTATTTCCATTGGCTCTTGAAAAGTGTTTGACAAGTGGGAGAATGTTGGGAATTAAGGTGTCTCAACCTTTGCAAGTTTCTAGCATTTATTATTTAATTGTATTTATTTTTTGCCTATTATTGTAATTTGGATGCAAATCTTATTTCGTCACTTTGTGGGAGTTGGCACGGTGATGTGTCATCCTACATGGAAGGTGACCACATGTATTTTTGTCCTCATATGAGGAGATAGGTGTTCCACCTTGTGGTAGAAGAGTTTTTCCATGTGTCGGCATCTTTCAGGTGTTGTAAGAGGTTTATGACAGATTCCTATGACAAAATCTATGACATGTAAGGGCCGGAAATGGAAGATTATATGATAGGTGAAGACAAGTGTCTGAAAGCATCTTGCATGGGGAAGTAGGTACCCAAGTTTGACTAGGATAAGGTTGTAAGAGAATCTGCTATTAATAGACAGTTATGACAAATTCTCTTACAACTATAAGAGATGTCATATATGACGGATTTTATGACATTGTAAGAGCATCTGTCATACCTTAATTGGGTAAATTTGGGGTGCCCAAGTTGGGGGGTTGTAAGGGATGAAAGAGAATCACTTACAAGTGTCATACGCATGTTTTATGGGCTTGGAAATTGGGCCACATGGATTTGGACAAGTTCCTTGTGTGACTTGCTCTAGAAGCTACCTCCATTCGTACTACTCTTTATATACAGGTACTTGGAGATGGAGTTTGTATCACAGGTTTACAAGTATTATTATGCTTCCAGATTGACTCTAGACATGAGTGTTGAAGACCATTGAAGCTTGCATTGCAAGTGTATTGTAAACATTCTTTTAGATTTGTTAATACATTGTGCAGGTCTCTGAGTGTGGGGTTTTTCACCCGATAAGGGTTTTTCCCACCGTAAATCTCCGTCTCTCTTCTTCTGTCTACATTCTAGTTCTTGTGTTTTGCTGCAATATCTCATGTTAATGGTTTAAAATTGCTGTAACAGTTATGATAAATTTGAATTTACATAACCCTCTCCTCAATAGATTGGTGTAGGAAGCGATTTCCGCACACCTAGCTTTCTTTCAATACTAAATGACAAAATTAGATGTGCAAGTAAATACAAGTTAGGCAAATAAATAATTAAATAATCTAATAATCAATGCTAGGAATTGCAAGGTTGAGACACCTTAATTACCAACAACATGCCTATGTCCTTATAAATTCAAAGCTAGGCGTACCAAGCAAGCTATTGTGAATGAATAAAAGCTCAGTTGCGTCTACAAATCAAATCCCATTTGCCTCTGTATCAGTTTGGCTACCTATCTAAAAGACAAAATTGTTGGAAAGGAAGATGGATTTGATGAAAGAAGCCTCAAGTAGTGAGATGTCGTGAAGGAAGAGAAGTTCTCCAAAGAAAAAATAGGATCCTCCTCTAGACTTAGGTGCTAGCAAGCCTTATGTAACAGCACCAGATCAACCAAAGGAAAAGGTTCCTCTAGTGAGGAAGTTGAACAAAGGAGTGCATAAAGATTCATCTCTCATTTTCAACCTTGCAGATGATGTATTTTACATGGTGCTCTCGAAATCCACAAAGATCCTCAGAGAAGGTGTCCATGCCTACATGTTCAATCAAGTTAAGGCTGGAGAAGTGGAGACCTTTACGATTTGAATTTGGAGCTCAACTCTAGCACAATATATGGCTCCAACTATTCACCCCTGCTATGAGATTGGGGATGCCTATGCCAAGGGTTTCGATGCAAGGACATGGATAATTCAAGGAAGAGCCTGTGAGTCAAAGTCACGGCCATTACCATGAGGGATATGCTAAGGATTGAATATGATCCCATGATCTATTTTGTGAAGGATATAGGATACAAGGCACAATAAGATTAGCTTCTTGAATAAGGAGCTTTGTTTGGATGAAGAGAACACAGTGCTACCTCCCCTTCCCCTTGCATTGCCACAATTCACTCAAGATGTTCAAGATTCTTGTTCCATGATGGCCTTCATTTTTAGCCTAGACAATGATCACAATGTCTATGATTATCAACTAGGAGCCCTCGTCAGACTAAAAACCATTACTCAAAAGCAAGCTTGTAAGCTTGATTTTTTGAGATAATTGCTAATGGACTCGACTACCAATTAGTAAATTTTAGTAACTAGAAATTTTTTAGGTACTCCTCTTTTCTATTGCATCTCATTTTGTTTTAGAATCCACGATTCTTCTAGTGACACGTGCACTTGGCCATGTACGATGCTTTGGTGGACGCTTAAAAGTTTATACCCATTTCATCATGGACTTAGCTCCTCTCAAAGGCTTTTGATTTCTATGAGTTAATTGAATTATTCCTCACCCCTTCTCATTGAGCTCAACCTGAAGGGAATCACCTTTAGTCTGAGAGACAGATAAAAGGGTCCTATGACTAATAGCTAGATTACCTGTGATTGGTTCTTTGGTTCCCACTATATAATGATCCAAGTGCATGGTTTCAAGGAGGTGTTTATACTCTCAAAGGTTCTCATGGACTGAATTTTGGTTCTTGAGTTCATCCACTAGCTAAACATTATTGATTCATTATATGAGACTGGAATAAAGAAGAGAGTAGTCTATGACATCCCCTACTCTAAGGAGGGAATAATAGTGAGTGGGAGAGGAGCATAGCACCTACTAACATTGAAACTGGTGGAGTTGGGGTTCAACCTCATAGAGAACTGTTGGCCTTATGTTGGTGGCTTGGATTGCAAGGCTAAAGACCAAAGAGAGTTTCATTCACCAGATTCATCTAGCAATCGAGGACAAGAAGTCCCCCTAGGTTGATTCTCTAGATGTGTATGTAGAGCTACAAGAGCTCCCCTTCAATCCACTCCCTCCTTGGTAGACATTCTACAATCTAGTGTGTGCCTTCAATCCCTCCAAGATAATGACTTATAGCCTCATAAAAACCCTCAAAATGGATGATTGGAATGAAGAAAAGATCAAGGCCTACTGGAAGTACAAGCAGGAGATAGCAGAGTTGGAAAAGGCTATTAGAGATGTCAAGACTGAGGAGACCTAGGAACCACTGTGGTATAGGGAACATAATTCACATACATTCTCCTATGATAAAAGTAATATACATCTAGAAAGGACTCTCAGGGCATTATAAGAAGAGGAAGAAGCTGGAGCAACCTACAAATTAGAGGAAGGTAGTGATTCCATGGAAGAAGTGGCTTAACTTGAAACAATCCATAGACAATGGCTCCCTCCACTATATCAAGTGAAGGGATAGAACACTCAAACTTCTACTCACTTGGTCCAAATAGACATGGCACTTGGGGACTTCAAAGAAAATCTTGCATAGGCCCATATAGTTATGCAATTAAATTTTCAACAGGTGACACACAAAGGAAAGGAGATAGTGGAGAAGCCGCCACCTAAATCCACAATATATAACTCTTACCAAGTAACACAGAGACATAAATCCCAAAAACAAAGGAGGCTATCCCACTCTTGAAGGAGCAACCCAGAAAGAGGAGGAAGATAAACCTTAAAGAATATTTAGAAGAAGAGATGTTTCCAATCAGAACATGGATAGATCCTATGACCCCTATGGTCACATAGGTAAGTATCCTGCTTCCCCTTTTTGCAACTCAATTTGTTTCCCCTTTCACCCTAACCACACCTATAGTTGCAATACGTCCAACTCTTATGTCCACTCCCCTAATTACCCCTGTCTCATTGCCTTTTATGCAACCTTTTAGAATTCCTCAAATTCCTTTTCTACCCCTATTCACCACTTCACCATCCACCCCACATATCCTAAGTTTGCCTCCATTTTCCCCATCCATATTCACCGTACCATCTCTGCTACCTCTCGAGGGAGTTTTAGTTCCCAATCAAAAGTAGATCACCATCCCATACACACTTCTGCAAGGGATCCCATTTACTGGTGGAATCATATAGTCTCCTACCACTCTCTAGCAATAGATACAAAAGTGTGTGTTAGGTGCAAGAGGCAATGATCAAAGCTAGAAGGAAAAAAAAGGAAATAGCCCATCTCAGCCTTGCATGAGGTCATTTAATGACCTAATACAACAATCACTGATGATTACTCATATGACTCCCATAGTAGACAAACTGCAAGAGAAAATCCACCCTGAAGATTACACAATCCATGCGGTTGGGATGAATCTATCTCATGAATGCCCACATAATTAGGTGGAATTAATGAAGGAAACTAAAAAATCTATTACGAAAGACTTCATTAAGGTGGGATAGAAGCCAAAGAAATGAGAGTCAGAGCTAGCCAAAGTAAAGGACATAATGAATCAACTATGGGTGGAGGTAAAGGCTTAAGAACAAAAAGTGAGTAGGTTAACCTAGGAGATGCATGCTCAAATTAATCAAGAGCATCATCAGACCTTGTAGTCTAAACGTGTGGCACTACAATCAGAGCTAGAAAGGACCAAGTTAACCTTGGAAGGCTGCAAGCAAAGAGTCAAGAAGGTAGAGGAATAGGAGAAAAAGAGGATGGAAGAGTTGACATAGCTCCACATGCCTCAACCAAGTTGAGGACCTTGAATAAATCACTTGAGACTCAACTTTGCACTAAAGAACTACAGCTTTAGCAATAGAAGGTAGAGATGCAAGTAGTAGGTCATGCACCAGAGGTGATTCAATTGATAAAGGACCTATATGTATCTCATTGGGCTAGAATAACTACTAGCACAATATAGCTTAAGTGGGCACTAAAATTCATCTCAATTGCCCAAAGACTCATCATGCAAGTGAAGGTCGAGGTGGATCAAACTCTCCAAATTCTCACTCCCAGGGTTCCTTAGGCTTAGAATGTGTTGGACAAGTTGTACAGCCTACCTGATGAAGCTCTTCTATCAGCCAAGGTGGATAATTGGTACACTACAGCTACCAAGGTCAACAAAGTAAAGAGAAGAAATAAAACCAACCTAAAGTACAGGTCCCAATTGGTCACTTTAGAGTAGGTTGTGAGGGATTTGAGAGGGCACATTGATTCATTGGTGTAGCAGGGCTTGCCCTCTCCTTTCCAAAATGATGGTGATGTATTGAGTGAAGTAGAGTACAAGTTGATGCTCATGAACAAGAAGGTAGATCAAACATATTTTCAAGGCTAGGTACAAACATTGAGCATCACAAAAGTGGAGGCAATCCTTCAGCCATTAGCTTAGTTGGAGAATCAAAAGAAGGTTTCTGTAGAGAAGCTATAGAGTATCTCCCATAAGGAGATAATCGAGATGGATAGAGATTTTGAGGCTCTAAAGAAGAAGGGCCAACCTTCTAAGGATGAATGGGTATTTTTAGAGACTACCCTAGAGAATCTCTAAGGTTGGTAACATTCCTTACAATTTTGAAGTTTTTGTTTCCATGTCTTTTGTGCATCTTGTGTTTGACATGTGCAAGAACACTTCCCCAAAAGTCACCAAGAAATGTAGTGTGTTTTTACACACTCCATTTTGTTTTGTTTCCTACCTAGGTGGTGTGTTTCTTTAATTTTTTTTTTGGGTGGTAGCATTTTGAATCTCCTTCGTCCTTGACCCTTCTTCATCTTCTATCGAGCTTCTTTCAATCATTGACGGGCTATCAAATTTTGAGAGTTATATGCCACATGGAAGCATTTCGCTTCACTTTGGGTGCCACATGTCATGATTTCACAATGTATTAATGTTGTTAGCTCTGGTGTAAGATTCTCGATGCGCCATTGGCTAGGACATCTAAATCGGCCTATAAGATGCCTATTTTTTTCTAAGAGAATGATGTTGCTGAGTGTTGAGGTTTCACATCTCTAATGTGTGTTAGGTCTGACACATTCTTCATGATGCATCATTGGCCATATCAAATGAATCATTGATCTGTGGGGCTGGGTTCCATAAAGATTTGGCAAGAAAAGGAAGTTGCATAGGGGAAACACATGGAATCATCTTGCAACCCTAAGACCTTAGTAGGTCTGACAACATCTCCTCATTATACCATTGGTTTGTTCAGCTAAGTCACTCTTGTAGTGGGCCCCTTTCAAAAGGAATCAGGCACCCATGAGACTCTTACAAGAAATATAGGTGGCAGCACCATCCTCATCCATTTACTTTGAAGTATTGACACAAAGCTTTGGTGTGCCATTGCCTGGCACATCCACATCAGCTTGTGGCAGGACCCACTTAGTTTAAGCCTGATGAATTAAAGAAGAGGCAGTGGGTCCTAAGGTAAGTCTGAGGCACTCCACATGGTATATTATCACACACATTTAGAAGTTGCTAGTTCTAACAAATTCTAAATGGTTTGTCATTAGATAATAGCAATGACTCATCCCAGTGGTGGGCTCAGATTCTTGTGAAACAAAGAGCCAAAAGAAAGCACAAGGGGATTCCATATGGTAACACCATGCAACTCCTCACCAAAGGTAGGTCTGATGCCTCCCAAATGATGTGCCATTGGGCCAAGTCATCATGGTGGGTCCCATTTTCTTCACTAAGATTCAAGTGGCTCTAATTCATTGATCTTATAGAGAACCATCCAACGGTCCATGCATCTCTGGGATTAGAAATAGCAAGTGTCAGGTGTTGCATTGTTGGGCATGGAAGGAGTCAATAGGTCTTAGGCTTGTGAAGAGGACACAGGAGCTCCCCTAAGGTGACATGTAGCAGATCAATAGTACACTATGAGGTTTCTAAACCTCTTACATGGTTGTTTGGTGAGAATTGAATGCCACTGGTGGGTAAAAGTTCAAAGCTATGTCATACTTTGGGCCAACTTATCAACATAAACTAATTTAAGTATTTCCAACTAAAAATCATTTTTGGTGAAACTTATGTTCTATCTGGATTCATTCTAGCTAAATTAGTTTAGGCCACAACTTTTCCAAGTGGAACCACCCACTAAAAACATATGTAGCATCACTTTGGGGCTCATTTACCAAAAAAATGAAATTATTTGAAAAATTTGATGTTCTAAAAACTCCTACTTGTGCAAATAATCATTTTAAAAGAATCTAAAAATACCCTTTTGTAGATCTATAAGTCTAATTTGTAAAAATAAAAAATTTTAAACATTTCAATTAGTTTTTATATTTTATTTTTTATTTCTACTAAAAGTAGGTCATCGGCACCAAAATATGGTGTTTCTCTCAAGAAAAAATAGTAAAGTTTATAAAAAAAAAATTAAAAATATGATGCACTAGAGTAGAGGTTCCTTATCAAGATGATATATTTTTTTTCCTATTTTGGATAAATAATCAAGACAAAAGATGGTGTCCCATCGAAACAGTTGTGTTTTCATTACACGCAACTTCCAAGATTTATTTAACAACATATATTTATTAGATTGGGGAAAAAATTAATCCATGCACTAAAGTTTTGAGTTATAAATACACAAAAAATATAGAAGGAAAATAAATGAAAATTACTATATAAAGTGTGACATCCCATTCAACCTTAGTTTTCAGTATTTTATCAGCAACTAAATTATAGTGTCAATTTTATAAAATACAACTTTTAAATAAGTTTTAAATATTTTTAAAAATACAAACATAAAATACACTAAAAAATATACATTTTATTAGTTTACATTATTTTAAAATTCAAAACATATATGTTACTTTGTAGTGATTCAAGTTAAAAAGTTAGATTAGTGTTGGTCATTCCTTTATAAAATTGTGACCCAACTTTGAACATTCACCCAGGCAAGTTCCTATTGTACGCTCAATATGAACATAAAGCTTTGGCGGAGTGGTTGAAATTCAATGTTGATGTAACAGAGGTAGTTGGGGTTGGTGTTTCTTGTTCGAGGCAACTTTTGAAATTGGAATTACAATATATGTTTGTTTAGTTGATGTATCAAGGGTTGGGCAATGTTTATTCATTGATCCAATTCGATATCCTAGGAGAAGAGCTGCTAGGCATTCTCAGTATTTATGGGTGCTTTTTAGAGCTAATTGAATGTCTTATGACTACATATTTCCTTTGTAACCCATTCTCGATTCAATAATGAAGAAAAGTAACATTATGTGCTAACTCTCATGTCTGTTGAGTCTTCTTTTAGATCTTGTGTATTGGTATTGTGCCTTTGCTTTTGTTTTAATGAATGAAATTACTAAATGGTCTAAAAACATGGATTTTATGCTCTTTGAAGCCATGAGTTAGTATTGTGAGTTAAATAAGAAAGCACTGTTCCATTTCTGCATCAATTCAAGTACTATCTTTTGGTGTATCACCTTAGAGTAGTTTCATTTAATTAAAGTTTCTCTTCTCTTTTCTCTTCCCCCATGGGAAGAAATAATGAGATTCTTAGGAAGAGTCGGCTTCTAAAATCCCAGTTATTATTTTGCAAGTCAATTCCCACATGTGTAGGATTTCCCATATGTTGTGATTGATCCATCAATAGTATAGAGATTGTATGCGAAATATATTACAAGTGTATGCTATTGAATTGACTCTAGAGGTTATAGACTGCCATTGAAACACTGATACTATGTAAGTGTATTATAACCATCTTATTGAAGATTAATACATTGAGAGTATTATTTTGGTACTAGGTTTTTCCCTTTTGAGGGTTTTCCAAGGTATATTTTGTTTATCCTAACATAACTTTACTAAAATTTATGTAGATCTATTTCTATTTGCATAATTTCTCTCTTTGGATTAATTTGGATCTAGACTAGTTCCATTTCATTTCATATTAGCGAGCTAGCATATTTTTTTGGACCCATGGGAGAAGAGGACTTGTTATTAATCCTAGTTTTAGTGGAAGATTCATGTAAGTGATATTATTTTTTACTTACAAAGAATGTCAAGCACATTCATAATATAGGTTGAGAGTTTCAATTATACTAAGTTTAAGCTTTGGAAGCTCAAGATGGAGAACCTTATTATTGATAGGGATTTGTGGGTTGTAGTTTTTGGTCAAAAATCCTTTGGCATGACCATATAAAAATGGACAATTATCTATATAATGGAAAGTATCTTCATTTGCCTATGCCTTTTTGATTCATTGCTCCTAAATGTATTGGGAGAAACCATACCATCAAGAACCTCTAAATGAAGTTAGAGAACTTGTATCAAACAAATTTTAGTTGTAACAAATGTTTCTTCAAAATAAGTTGTATTCATTGAGGATGAATGAGGGTAAAGCCACAATACTAAGTCCCAAACTTGGGACATTAAACTTTTGAATGTGGATGTAGAAAAAAATTACAAGATACCTTCGTTTGAAGGTATTTCTTCAAATGAATGTACCTTCATTCGAAGGCATGTAAAAATCACCTTCAAATGAAGGTGACCCTTCATTTGAAGGTTTTTATGTGCATAACCTTTGAACGAAGGTCATTTAAAAAAAAAGGAATAAAAGGGACCTTCATTCGAAGGTCCTTTTTTATTCTTTTTTGGAAATTTCCATAAAAGGAATAAAAAAGGGACCTTCATTAGAAGGTCCTTTTTTATTCCTTTTTTTGGAAATTTCCATAAAAGGAATAAAAAGGGACCTTTGTTCTAAGGTCCCTTTTATTCCTTTTTTGGAAATTATTTTTCCCTTAGGTATCTTCACATCAAGGTGCCTACGAATGAGGTAATATCTTCAATCAAAGATACCTTTGAATGAAGGTCCTTCGAATGAAGGTCCTTAGCTAGACACTTTCTGTGTCTGCTTCAAAATTTCCTCAGAAAATCTAGTTTCAAGCCTCAAGTTGGACCTTCAAATGTAATTAACTTAATAAGATAATTTGCAAGATCATAGTCCTTGAAATGAGTTTTCCAACAAGTATGATTTTGATATATTTTCATTTTATTATGTATTCATTTTTCAATTTTTACTGAACATAGGTTTTTCACTAAACATCAAGTTCTTCATTATACATAGGGGGAAAAATGTCCTTGTTTCACCAAAAAAAAGTTTGAATTTCAATATATACACAAGTTATGCTTGACGACATACACCTATGTCCAAAATAGAGTTACCCTAACTTCAAAAATTAATTTAAAAAAAATATGTAACAAAAAATTATGAAAAAATATCCATGCACTAGATTTGATGTTAGAAATTTATATTTTAAAAATTAGAATTTTATCATTTCTAGAAAAAAAAAAGTAATGCTGGATGACATAAACGTTACTTTCTAAAAATGTTGTTTACTATTAAAAACTAGTTATTAAAAGAGACGTTGAAAGATTAACAATTTATTTCAAAAAAAATATATATATATATATTTAGAATCTACACACAAATTTTGACAAATCACTAGTTCGCATCATCTTCAAATTCTTAATAGTTTAGTTGTTACAGGTCTCAAAAAGTGAAGATTTAGGTAAAAATGTTGATATCAATGTCCATCTTGGCCAAAAAGTGGGGCTCATTATTGTGGGATTAACCATGATGGTGATTCCATGATAGAGCTCCTAAATTCCTTCAACATTGTGGTGATCCAATTATCTTTTGTGGATGTAAAAATGGATGACTTGCAGACTAGTGTATGATAGCAATCTCTAGTACCATCTCTAAGTCAAAATTTGAAGAGGAAGTTGGTGCCTTATTGTTTAAAATGAGGATAAAAACATCAGAATCCTTCATAGATTCTTTGATCATTAGAGTCTATTCAAAGGAGAAAGGAAAGAATAAGAAGAAGGATAAGAGATAAAAATATAAGGGTGAATTTATATCTCCTAGAATATCTAAGGCTAATTGTTGGAATTACAAAAAATCTAGCCACATGAAGAAGGAATACAAAAGAAGAAGGATAAGAAATATTCCAATGATTTTTTAGATTAAAAAGCTTCAAATGAATACAATGAAGATGTATTTAGTGTATCCCTTGCTATGCATGTATGATAATGGACTTTGTATCTTCTTTCCACATGACTCCACATATAGGGAGTGATTTTCTAACTATGAGAGATTTGATGGTGGCAAGGTCTATTTGGGAGACAACTCATCTCTCAAGATTGTTGGTCATGTCAAAGTCAAACTTGTGTTCAAAGATGGAAGGACCAAATCTCTTTTCATCATTCTACACATTCTTGGTTTGGAAAAGAACCTATTGTTTGTAAGTAAGATTAAGATTAATGATGTAGATTGTGTTTGGGTAGTATTCAATAAAGAAGGATGCAAGATGGGTTATAAAGCCATGGGTTGGCTAAGGGAATTAATTCTAGAGCTCTATTTCACCTTGGTGCAAGCAAAAATGGATGTAATAGTTCTAAGATTGATGATTATGGGAATCACAAGCTTCCTAGAGAAGACTATGTTGTGGCATAAATGCATGGGCCACATTACTAAGAGAGGCCTTATGGCCTCAAAATCTAAGAATATGGTAAAAGGGATAACTAACTTATCCCTAGATTTTGAATTTTTTGAACATTGTATTATGGAATGAAAAATTATATTAAGTTTTACTTGAGATTTTCTAGATCTATAGGTATTTTGGATTTGATTCATAGTGACATAATTGATCATGTTTTTGTACCTTCACTTAGAAAATCCATATATTATCTTTATTTTATTGATGATTTCTCTATGAAAACATAAGTGTTCTTTCTCAAGTATAAATTTAAGGTCTTCTCAAAGTTCAAAAAATTCAAAGATCTTGTGAAGAAGTAGATAGAGAAGAAGATCAAGGTTTTGAGGACAAACGATGATAGAAATTTTATTTAGAAAAGTTTGATAGAATTTTTAGGGACAATGGAATCGAAAGGCATAAGACAACTCCATGCATTCCTCAATAGAATATGGTTATAGAGAGGATCAACAAGACACTAGTAGATAGAGCTAGAGGTATGCTTAATGAAGATGGTTGGGATTAAAAATTTTAGTCCAAAACTTTGAACACATATTTTTATCTGATTAATAGATCTCCTACTTTATCTCTTATGTACAAAACCCCTAAGGAGGATTGGATGACTAAGAAGCCTTCATTGTAGCATATTGGTTTTTTTTTTGTGAATCATATGCACATGTACATAAGGAGAAGAGATCCAAGTTGGATTTTCAAGTGGAAAGTGTACCTTCCTTGAGTATAGGGTGACAACACAATGGTGTCTCCCACTTTTTTACATTTTGGGGCTAGGGAAATTAGGATTTTTTTGGCATTCATCATATTTTATCAATTAAAACAAGAAAAATATCAAGAATTTAACAACAATGCAAACTAATGATTTGTGAAATTTTCTATGCAATTTCAATTTATAATTTTTCTAAATTCTATAAAAATAATTTCTATCATATTTGGTTAGTTTTCAATAAAGTGTTTAGTATATTTTGACTATTTTTTATTGAGTAATATTTTCCCATAATGCATAACTTGAACGAAAAATTAAATATTTTCATATTTTTGGACACAAATCACTAACTCTAACATCTTGTGCATAGATATTTTTGGTAAATTTTTATTGAATATTTTTTATTATTTATTTCAAATTGGTAATAACATAAATTTAGACCTATATTTTCCCTTAGTATATATCAATTTTTTTTTCCATTGAAACAAGGACAATTGATATTGGAATATACTACAATTTTTTGAGATATTTTTAACATAGTTTGTTATTTTTCCCAATATCCCAAATAGAGGTCATTATTTTTGTGATGTATCTATGTTGATTGTAACATAAAATATATAATCTTTAAGTAAAAGATAAAAATTATATTTTTAGAAAAATAACAATGAAGACTACTTACCTATAAAATTGTGTTTGCATGACTTTGTTTGACCCCCAAAAATGTGATACAAAGTGACAAATTTCAATTAGTAAAATTAATTTATGTGGCTTGGAGGGAAAAAGGTACCACACATAATGTTTAAGGAACACACATACATGTTGATAATCATATAGAGAATGAACTTAATATTGTTTTCTTATCTTTGAAGATTGGGACTTACTTTTTTACATAAATTGGCAAATCAACATGTGTCCTACTAGTGGGACAAACTATTATGATTCAACCTATAATGGTAGAATCAAGAGAACAAATTTTTAGAGTCCTAAGAGAGGACAATTTATCTACAATAAAAAAATAATCTTAAAATAGTTGAAATATTCTCCTAAGCCATTTATATATTATAGATGAGGTGAATGTTGGCCCACAATTGCCATTAAATCAAAAGGTTAACCTATCAATTTCCAATACAAGCGTCAGAGTTAATGCATCCATGAGAGGCGATTAGTCCATGTTAGGAATCCTGATGCTGCGCTGAACATAGAAACAACCTTTCAGGAGATGAAAGCACCAACTTTCCAACAATATCCCGCCAGCACCAGCCTGAGGGGATTCAAACTCGTGACCTTTCACTCTGATACCAATTGTTGGCCCATGATTAGCGTTAAACCAAAAGGTCGACCTATCAATTTCTGATACAAGTGCCAGAGTTAATGAATCCACAAGAGGTGGTTAGTCCATGTCACGAATCTCGAGGCTACGCTAATCATGGCACCAACCTTTTGGGAGACGAAAGCACCAACTTTCCAATAGTGAAAACATTAGTACAACTTGAACCCCAATTAGAAGATTACACTTGAGGTTGAACTAGATATTTATGTTGGTCCTGATGAGGAGGTTGATTTAGATAGCAATTTAGATGAATCAAATGTATAATATACACCTCGTTCCCCACTCATGAGGAGGTTCACTCAATAGAAGAAGCAACCAGAAAGGTATATCCCACCTAATTATGTTGCATTTTTAATTTACTAATTATGATGAGTCTATAACTATGAAGGAGGCAATAGAGTCTAAAGACACAACGTTCTAGAAGAATAGCATAAAGAAGAGATGGTTGCATTGGACAAGAATAATACATGGGACTTGGTACAATTGCCTAACAAAAAGGAAACCCATTGGCTATAAATGGGTTTTTAAGAAGTTCAATTCTAAGGGAAAAATTAATAAGTACAAGAAACGTTTAGTCACTAGGGACTATTCCTAGGTAAAGGGAATTAGTTTTGGTGATATATTCTCTCCTATTATGAAGCTTACATCCATTAAATTTTTATTATGTATATTATTTAGAAGATAGGATTTGTTAGAACTAAGTCAAATCATTGTGTTTATTATAACTAGATAAGTCATAAGTTTATTGTTACTATTTGTTACATTGATGACATGTTGATCTATAACTAAGGGTATGATTAGGGTTTCAAAATCTTATCTTTCATTAGAGCTTGATATGAATAATTTAGGGAATGTTAAATTTATCTTAGGGGTGGATATCAGAAGGGATAGAGATACCATAAAAATTTGTTTAAGTTAGAGGGAGTATGTTGACTTTATTTTGTAGATATTTAGGATGCATGATTAAAAAACTAGCGAGTGTTTGCATTCTCATGGGAATAAATATTTTGATTTAGCAATGTGATTTGAAACCTAATGAGATTTAGAACATGAGTCATGCCCCTTATGCAAGTGGAGTTGGTAACTTGATGTATTCTATGGTCTACACCAAACCAAATATTGCGCAAGAAATGGGGTTCCTAAGCAGTTATATGTCAAATCTAGGCAAGGAGCATTGGATTATAGTGAAAAGGGTCTTTAGATACCTTCTTGGAACTTTAGAGTATTTTATTTTACACCATAGAGGACCTACTTTAAAAAGGATAATGGATATACGAGGATTTATTGATTTAGATTGGGTAGGAGATGTGGATAGTAGGAGGTCTTGACTAGTAGTTATGTTTTTAATCTATTTAGTAGTGTAGTGGATTGGATGAGAAAAAGAAAACTTGTTGATATTTCTACTATAGAGGTGGATTTTATGGAAGTTACTCATGCCTATAAGGAGGTAATTTGGCTTTAGACATTGTGTTTAGATATTAGTTTGAGTTACGATATAGTGCAAATTTAGTGTGATAGAGAACCACTAGCTTGGAAAAGTCCTACTTTCCATCCATGGACAAAGTACATTGATTTGAATTACCATTTTCTTCATGACATGGGGGAGGACAAGAGGGTTATGATCAAGAAAGTGGATACTTCACTAAATTTCAGAAATGCATTAACAAAACGAATGAGAATAAAGAGATAAGTATGGTACAAGATGGCTATGGAAATTTCAACCCTAGCAATTAGTTCACTTTTTTGGAAACCCATGTTATTTTGAAATGTATACAACAAATGGGATATTGTTATGGCTAGGTGTTGTACTCCTTACAAATCCTAGGGAAATTATAATTATTTAATTATTGTAATATGTTATAATATTTGGCCCCCATGTAATGTGGCACCATACATGGATGAATCCATGAGATTCCTTGAATGACACACTACACCATATGTAAGTTATACTATGATAATTGTAAGAGTGCATTGAAAAGGGGCTACATAGTGGACTAAGAAGGGCATCTTTGACTAGCTAAAAATAGCCATGTAAAAGGTTTGTAAGTGTAAGTGGTGTCTCTACATGGAGAATTTTTCAATTACATTGGACACCCTTGGTCATAGGGGTCAAAGGTCAACATCAAGAGTTGCAATCTAATATGAGAGGAGATACTCTTAAGAGGGCATACATGAGTCCAACTTGGACTAGTTGGACCAAGACTTAGCTCATGGATTTTAGAAACTATTTATGGTTTCCAAGGTCTCCTTGGCCTATAAATCAAGTATTAAGGATGAATATTAAGTGTGAATTTTATTGTAGGGTTATGTTATCAGGTTAACTCTATAGATTGAAGACCTCCATTGAAGCACTACAACTCTATGTATCATAACCATCATGTTTAAGATTAATACATTGAGTGTGCTCTTTTGGTGTTGGATTTTTTCCTTTTGAGGGTTTTTCTAGGGTATATCTTGTGTCTCTTTCCATTTCTCTACTGAAACTTTTGTAAATTTGTTTTTGTTTGTATACATTATCTACTTGTTTTAATGTGGATCTGGAGACTATTTTCCTTTCAAGTATCCATTACTAAAATTTCATTAGTGGAGAAGGTAATGGATTGGATTTTAGAATGAGAGGGTTGGATATAAATGGTACCAACATAGTTATCAAAGTAAGTAGATAAGGGAGGAGTGATGTCTAGTTTAGGTTCATCAACATCAACAATAGAGTCAACGCGATTGGCTTGAGTGTGTTGGAAAGGGATTAGTATAAATTTGTAGGTTTTGGTTGGGAGAGGTAATGGATTTATTGTCCCTATCATTAAGACCTCCAACATGAATTAGATTGTTGTCTAATAGTTCTTGAATTTTTTTTAAGGTCCATGCACCATTCAATGTCATGGCCTTTGACATGATGATATAGGTAGAAAACATTGGTATCATAGCCATGAGGAACAAAAAAAAATACATCCAAGGGTTGAATGAGGGGTAAGGTGATAAATATAGCCATCAATATTTGTTTTAGGATGACATCTAAGGTGTCTACCAAACATGTGAATTTTCATAATGATTATCCTTTTACCCATATAACATTAGAAGACAAATTTGCATTATCAACATAGTTAGCATTTTGCTTCTAGTCTAGTTTGAATAAAGGAGAAGGTCTAGTACCATTTTGAATGGATTTTTCATTGGAATTTTAAAGGATATGTAGAGGAAGATGATGGTTGAAAAGAGTTGTATCTTAAAATATTGGCATCAAGAAGCTTTAGCTCTTAATCTTGTAGGCTAACACACAAATTATAAAAATGAGCTTAATAGTTAAACATGACTTTATCATTGATTTGTTGGAGGAAGTTATCAATAAAAAGGTGTTGGATCTCATCAAGTAACTAATAATGTGTTTTGGCAAGCAAGGACATAAAAAAATGTCATCATTATTGACATGTTCAGTAGTGCCTTGCTTGCATTGGATCAAGTTAGAGAAATCAACTTCTAGGCTAATATTTACCTAAAAGTGTCTGAAAAAATATTTTCTAATTTGGTATAGGGGTGAATGGAACTATGAGGGAGTGAATAAAAACACTCTAGAATATAGTATTTCAATGTATAAGGGAAGAATTTAGCCATAAATCAATCATCATATGGTAAATCAAGACAAACTGCATTAAAAGAACAAATGTCACAGGTCATAGGTTCTTCCTTACCATTATACATTCCAAAGTGGGGAGCCAAGAAACTCATGGGGAAATGGTAAGATGGAATGTCATAAGAGGTGATTATGGTTAAAATCGATGGTTATGTCTTTCTATGAAGGTGTAAGGATATAATTTAATTTAGCTTGTATTGAACCTAACTAATGAAGGATATGTTGAATTTTAGAGTTAGTAGGAGGCTTGGCAGATGTAGGAATATGGTGGGTAATGGGAGAAGTGTAAATTGGAGGAATATGAATGGAAGCAAGGTATGTGGAAAATGATTCCTACACTAATCTACTGAGGAAAGATTTATGCAAATTTCAACTTTTAAAGTTACAAATTAAGATGCACATTAATAGAAAGGTAATACCAACATTCAAATGCAAAACTCACAACACAAGATATATGAGGGGAAAACCCTTTTAGGTAAAAAATCCCACACTCCAAAGCCACCCAATATATTATTTAGGAATCAAGAAGATTACAATATACTTGTAGAGCAAGCTTTTATAGTATTATTAATCAACCAAAGATCCAGAGGTAACTCAACATCTATTAGACTCTTACACACAACCTCCATCTCTAGCTCCTGATATATAGAAGATACAATACAATAAATCCTCAATGGTAATTACAAACCATGAGCCAAAACCACCTAAAAGTGGTGCCCAAATTATCTCCAATCAAAGATGCCTTATGATGTGCCAAATCACACACCAACACATGTAACTCTCCTCTTTACAGCTCTTTTATGTGTCCAACACATTTTCACATTTCCCAAAAGTAGGAGGTCCAACTTCTAGAGGCCATAACTTTTGATCTGGGTGTTTGATTGACAAACCATTTGATGCGTTAGAAAGATAATGAGGAGATCTATCAAGCTATAACCTGCTTCACCAGTTATGACAACTTTTGGGGTGTTTAGGGACCTCTAAGTGCCTCAAACTAAGTTTAAAACTTTTTCTGACAGTTTCAAAAAATAGAAACTTTAATATCTCACAATCTAGGTATGATCTTGAGTTGAAACTCACTCAAGATGTTTACTTAGTCATTCTACACCTTTTAGAAAAAATTTAGGTCCATCTGAGGTCAAATGTAGATTTACTAAAAATAGTAAGTCCCGCCATTTTTAGCCCTTTTGGAAACTTTGAAAGTTCTAGACCATTCTTCAAGATAAATGGTATTTAAAAAGACCAGAGATGGGAAGAATAGTAACCTTTTGTAGTTGCAAGGTTGAGACACTTTTTTTAACAAAATAGGTGTAGACATAGTCAGTGGGGTGAAGGAGTTTGGGTAGGGCTGGAATTCATGTGTTAAATGGCTAGTGGTGAGGTTATGATATGAATAAAGGTGGGAGGAAGTGTGTGTGAAAGAGGTTGTGTAAAAACAATAGGCATGGAGTAAGTAGTGATGGGGATTAGGGGTGAGTTGGGAAGCCAATAATGGGAAAGTAGAGGGAGGAGGTTTGAAATGAGCAAAGGATGAGGGATCATATATGTGAAGAGTGAGAGGTTGTGAGGGAGGAAGGGGAGGAGGTAGAATGTGTGAGGTAGGGGTAAGGAGGGGATGGTGGAAGAATAAGTGTGTGAGAAAATGGTTGAAGAAGAAGACTGGGTTTGAAAAGTACTAGAATCATTCATAATTTGACCAATCTCTTTAAGGATACCAATACCTTATGATGTTGAGAGAAGGGCATGTCCAACATCCACAAGTGAGGAGGAGGTTAAATTTTGAGACTTCTTTGATAACGATCAAGCCCCACAAAAGATTTGAAAGATTTGACAGCATGTCCTTGAGAAATATGGAGTGTTTTAGATGGGTGTGTGCAGGTATGACTATGTAAGTGCAATATTGGCTTCTACTATGTTGTCTTGTACCTAATGTTGCTTACTGTGTGTTCTATTATCTTCTACTTGTATTTTATTGTGTATCTTATGTTTAAGCAATAATCCTCTCTTAAATAATTTTTTTTTGTGACTGTTTATGGTTGTTTGGGACAAAAAAGGATAAGGATGTGAATTGGAGTGGACAAGCCAACCTTAAGAACTATAAAAATCAACTTTTGAGTGTTAGGGACACTACTATGTGCAGTCTTGTCTATGGGGAAAAAATTGTGGGTGCAGTGGTGTCCAAGGTAGTTGGATGATAAACACTAAAGTAAACTTGGAGTTTTTGGGTCTAAAAGGCCAAATGTAAAGTGAGTTGTGGAATCAAGAACAATTTACACCTCAAACTATCATAAAAATTCATTGTGATGTTTATTAAAGTAAAATGAATAAAATTAAGTACTAAATGGAAGGGGAAAATGTTAAGTACAATATAAATAATAAATTAATCCACTTATTATATTAAATCATATATTTTTGATATACCTACATATATTCTTATCCATAACGTAAAAATTAAATAATATATTTTTCCATATACCTAATTTTTTATTGAAATAATAACTTTATATTAATGGGCTCATTGTATTTATTTATAATAATCTTTTATTAGCTGATAGGATTTCTCTATGGGGGCTTTTCTCCTGGAAACCAAATAGTATCCTAGAAACCAATTAGAATCTTGGAAAAAATATCTCAAAAACTAGTCAGTATGTCATAAACCAATTAGTACTTTGTTGGAAACTTGTGAATCCGTAAAACCTCATTTTCCACATGCTTTGAAATCTATTCTATTGAACAAATGTCTTTATCGATCATAACCAAAAGATAGAATTTAATTCAAACCATAAAAGTAAGTAGGTGAAATGTTTAAATTATATCTTGAATAATTGCTCTCTTAGTTGCTTTGTCTATTTCTTTCAACATGACATGCTAAGGGTGACTATGGCATCTAGGCACACATGTTTGAAATGCCTCACCTTTCTTTTTACCTCCAAACACTTATGTCTAGCTATTTAAACTCATGCCTCACGACTTGTTCTTATTTTTGAAATGCTAACAAGAGGTAATTCTAAAGAGAAATGGTCGTGTATACTCCTAAAAATGACATGACTCTACTTAAATAAATATTTTAAATATTTATTTCATCTTCACATTCCTCTATCAATAAATTAATTAATTAATTTATTTATTTGATTCACTTCCTCTCATTTAATTAAATAAATTATATTTATTTAATTAATTAAATTCATCTACACCAACTTCATTCTTCTAAAATAATTAAATAATTTTAATTATTTAATTAAAATCTTTTATTCTTCCAAATTTAAATAAAATGCAATTTTATTTAAATTAAATCTCAAATCTCCACAAAAATAAAATATATTTAATATTTTATTTTATTCCTCCAAATTATCCACAAATAATTAAATAAATCTATTTATTTAATTATGCTTTCTTATCTTCTAAAAATCTTCATATCTTCTAAAAATAAATTCTTCTTGTCATACAAAAGCAAAAGCTGAGTTAAAGCAACTTTGCTCTTAAATTAGAAAAATAAATTCTAATTTAAGAAAATGAAAACTCATCCTCATCAAGAAAGCTTTTAACTCAACAAAGCTTCTTTTTGAATGACATGTGTCCTTCTATTGATTGCATGTTCCTCAACTATCCTCCTCCATTGATCTTCTCTCACCCATCTCTATAAATACAACACTATTCTTCTTCATTTCATATCCATCGCTTGAGTAAACTTATGCTGCAGAAACACTAGCACGCCTTTGGCACAACCATCTCCATATCACTTATCATCCATCAATAGTGTGTTGAAGCTCATCTTCAATTACACAAAGTATCATAGCCATTCTATTATTGCCATCTTCAACAAGCAAGGGAGCATACGCTTATGAGGGCTTCATTATTATCAAGATCAAGAACAAATAGGCGAACAATGGAAGATGAAAGGTAAAAGGTTGTAAGTACCGCTTTGTTATTATTAAATCCTTTTTTCCTTCACATTTCATTGATGTTTGGGTTTATATTCTTAAATTGATTTTCCCACATTTTTACCCTCACATTTTGGTGCCCACCATGGGGCCCTTGCCCCTTTATCTAATTAAAATCTAAGTTTTCTTGTAGATAGGTTCTGTAGAGGTGTCGCATAGGCTTCTGACAAGTTAATCTGGTGCATTTGAGTAATCCTATGGCACTTCTACTCTCTATTTTGACACATGTAGAAGTTTGACACAAACACTCTCTAAATCAGTGCTTCTATCTTCTGTTCTTGCACCTGCGATCATCCAGTGCATTCATCATCCGAGACAATGCATCCGAGTCCTATCCCGGTGCCTACATCATCTCGACGCATATACCTCACCAGACGATGCTTACACTCTGTTTCACAGAGCATTTGTTCATTTAATGCATTTATATCATATTCCTATGCTTTTGACACCTGTCTTAGCGCATCTATACAACATCACATGCACTCTCTATTTTTACACATTCAAACTACATAGTGGCGCTTCTATCTTGCACTATGGATTTAGGGTTTCATCTGATTTTTATGTTTGAGATAATGTTTGTCTTGTAGGATTAGAGGCTGGATTAGATCATTTAGCTGCATTGACTAGTTCATTTAGACTAATTAAGGGAAAAAGTAACAAAAAAATGCTTGCATACAAATTTCACGTAGTCCATAACTAGGAAGAGAGTAATTGAACCACTGATATATCTGCATATTGCTATCTTCTTTAGTTAGATCATTTCTATCTTACAAACGGGAAATGAATAATGCTATCTTTTTAACAACTTCAAAGTTAACAAACGCGTGAGTGCCCAAGTAGATAGGACATTTAGTTGTTTTCCTTTTAACTAGGATTGGATAAATCAGTGTTCTTTGTGTTTATCAAATGACAATAGGCTTATGCTCTCCCCTTAACTAGGTGACTAGAATGCCAGACTTGTTATTCCATTTGTTTAACCTTTAGAGGGACTTGCCCTTTGATGCACACCTATCCAAGTGGGAATGACCCCGAGTGGTAACAGGCTAAAGCCAAGCCCTACCAATCCACTTAAAATAAGCTGTGCTTGGGGTGAAAACCTCCTGCAATGAGTGTTGCTGTGTTACATTGACGGCCAACCTCCCCCAAAACCCTCTAAGGCATAACCCTTTGAGGCTGGGAGACTCCATAATGGAGAGTAGTGTCATCGCACATGTAACCACTCAAACGGTTGCCTTGACTACAAACCATTTGTGTAGTATACCAAAAACCCCTATTTGTTGACACAAAGGGCAGACCTCTTGAAGCAGCCTCGATTCATGTGATTCTTAGTAGAGGTAGCAGGGACAATTCTATGGTTTGGTAGGGGTACGAGCCTAAGGAAACCTGGATCTGGTATGCATGAGAAGTGAGTGCCGTGGAGGGGAGCCGGTACTACCAGATCCTGGAGCTACATGCTTTGAATATGCATGATGCAGAGTGGGACGCAACGGAGGCTAACTAACAGGAAGGAGTAGCCAACAATACAAACAGCATGATAAAATTCTCTATCGGCTGAACATCATCATCATATTTCCTAGAAACACCAACAGCATCATCATATTTCGGTCGGGCACAATTATCCTCCTGCCGACTACTGTTCACCTCCTCCGCCTGTCGCCTATCATCATCATCATGATAATCAACGGGCGCAAACATCCTCCGATTGCACTGTTCATCGGGTGCCAAATACAAGCGGCATCATCATGATATTCAATATCACCTTCGTCAGCAGGATATCCAAATATCCGGTTGCTCCAAATATCCTGATGACGTTGCACTTCAACAACTTGCCTTCGATGCTCCACTGCCCGACGATACAAGCAACAGCATCATGATATTGTTCATCCGGTTCCTCGAAACCTCCTGATGATGCTAATACAACTTCCTGCCTATGCCGATACTTAACCACTTAACAACAACAGGATAAACTCGCATTGAGGGATTTCTTAATATCCTGATGACGATGACGTCATATCCTGATGACGATGACGTCACACATCATCCTGATGAGCTCTTCAACACTTAGCCAAAAAACTTAACTTTCACACCCGCATCCGTTAGCGATATGCGGATGATGAACTTCCCCGAGAGATGATCCTGACTGCGATATATACATTGAGTATATATCCAACTCAAAACATCATGATGCACTTGCAACATGCAAACTTCAACAACTTCATGACCTGATCCTGATAGCGATGGATCCGCAGATGATGATGCGGCTCGTTCCGACTGGAAACGCACATGCAGACTCCTGTGTATCCTTCCACTGCATGTAAGCACTCCGAACCACTCTATTTCACAAAGATCATGTGACGACCGGGCCGGATCACCTTCAAACCAAAATCTAACAACTTATCTTCTAGACCTAGCACATGAGGATGCTAGGCTGATTCACAGCATGCTCCTAACTGATCTCCTGAACAATGCAATGCATAAACAGAAAACACAAATGCAACCTAAGCTATGATACAGGACCATTCCACCGATTTGCAGGATCAACCGGTGGAAGGGTTGAAAGTACCCATCAACTTGCAAAACGGAAAGGAAATCAACACATATACAACTGATACAACCAGATACTGCAAAAGATGAGATCTTATTCAATTGAAATTCAAAAGTCCTGAATACAGATTCACAATGTCTGAACTGCTCTCAACTCAACACAACACCAATACATCTAGCAACATCAATATCAATCTCAATAATCAATCCGAACTATCAATAAGAACTCAATATATCTAAACCCTAACCGATCGAAGGTATATATAACAAATCCTTCGAGTACTACCAACTCACTTCCCAGCGGCTGGGAGCTTCCAAGCGGCTGGGAGAGAGGACAACTCAGACTATCTTATCCCGATCTCTAACTGCCTACACATACTCCTAGGCTAAACTAATACATAGCATCGGTCCAATGGACCTTATTACAAGATAAAGTCAAACATACTAAAAATAGACTATCCTGTCATCATACTGATAATTATCCTACATCCTGATCATGTATTTCATCATGCGGACCTATATCCTGATCATGTGCGGGTGCTCCTGCACCAATGCACAACTAGAGGATTCAACAAATACCATCCTATCCAGCCTAGGGTGTACTTGTTCTTGAGTCAAAAAAGTCCAAAAATACAAAAAAATAACAAAAGATAAGATCATGAAAACTTCTATGTGTTTGCTGTGTCTTTTGCCATAATTGAACATCAAATTTCAGAAACACCAAGTTTTCAAACCCAAAAAATAGAAAAATCTTGAAAAATGTTCCAAAATTCTACAAAACCAACACAAAAACTAGAATTGCGCATTTGTCATGACCTGTGGCACATTTGATCCAACTTTTAGTGCATATAAACTCTGTTGCAGCGCTTCTGAAAAATCGCCAGTATTGCGCATTTTGATCAGACTTGTGGCACATTAAAACTCTGTCATGGTGCATTTATTGTTGTACATCCAATCTAGAGAGAAAATCCATACCTTCCAAGAGAAAAATTGTCAACTATTCAAAACCATTTCAAACCTATCTCAAATTGTTCCAAAATCTGATTAAGATCTTGCAAAATCAACCATTTCCCTCTCTTTCCACACCATAGCTACTTTTTCATCCAAACTCTCACAAAATTCTTCCAAAATCCAACAAGGTTAAAACCAAGCTCTTCTTGATCGCATCAAACCTCAAACAAACCTAGTGAGTCTCCAATATCAAGGATCACTTATCCTTTTCTCTAGGAACTCCACTAGGGGATTGTGCAAAACTAGTCCACATCAAGTAAACGGATTTCTATCATCCTTGCTTTGACTATCGTTTTGTTCATCCATTGTTTGACACAAATTGATCTAAGAAGAACTTTGCTAAAATCTTGTCACCTTCTAGCACCTTGTTCAAAACTTTCTCACTCCATCCCATCTATTTGTCACCTTTACATGGTCTTAACACAGTCTCAAAAGCAAAAACAAATTGAAATGGCTGAGAAAATTGTCCTAGACGGTCACAAAAGTGATGAAGAAATTTCTATGGAAGAAATCCTTCAAACACAGCATAACCCAAAATTTCAACACCTATTGGAAAAGAACTTGCCCAAGACCCTACCAAATTCTTTTTACACCTAGCAAATCTAGGAGTCAAGCTCCCTAAAGATTATGACATAGAGGCTCTAAAAGAAACTGAGGAAGAAAGAAACCCTAAGGGAAGTAGACATGAGGAAGTACCCATAGATAAAAGAAAAGAAACCATTGATTCCATGGATGCTCTAAGTCTAGTGAACCAATAGATCCAATCTTTACAACAACAATTCACAGACATGAAAACAGGAGCATCAACTAAACATTACACCCTAGAGGATATTTCACCATATCCTTTTGATAGGACCTTGATCATGATACCTTTTCCCTCTAAATTTGAGGTTCCAAAATTTGATAAATATCAAGGAAAGGGTGATCCAAGGGACCACATTAGGGAATTCAATGTTGCTTGCCTTGAGGTCACACACAATGACACTTACCTTATGTGACTGTTTCCACGTAGCTTAGGAGGACAAGCCATGGAGTGGTTTTCTAGACTACCACCCAGCATTAAAACATTCAACGAACTTGTCGACAAATTTGTCACCCACTTGTCTTACAATATTGAGTACGACACCTCAATATTGGATCTTTGTAACACCAAGCAAAAAGGTGGAGGGTCTTTCGCCACCTTCCTACAAAGATGGAGATAGCTGGCAAGTAAGTGCCCACACCAAATGCCTAAAAAACAAATGTTGGAAATGTTTGTCCATAACTTACAAACTAACCTAAGCTATTAGATACAAATCCAATGTCCTACTTCCTTTAGCAAGGTTATTGAAATGGGGCTCATCATTGAAAAATCTTTAATCGCCAAGGGTCAAATAAAGCTATATAAGGACACTCCTAGTACCAACACCAACACAGATAAACCAAGATTCTAGACAAAGAATAAAAACATTGTGAATGATGGGGTGGTAGATGCCAAGAATATGGCACCCAAACAACCAATCTTCAATTTATCAACTCCTCAAAACAACCCCCCACAAAACAAACCAAGAAACACTGAATCACAGTTTACCAACTTTCAACCTAGGAGAAAGTTTACACCTTTGGGAGAATCATTGGAAACCAGCCTATGGAAGTTAATCATAAACAAGATCATAACACTTCCCTCGGCATGAGAATACGAACCAAAGTCAAACCCCATTGGTGGAACAACAACGATTTCTATGAGTACCACCGAAATAGGGGGCACAAAACCAACGATTGCATTTCTCTAAAGCACACTATCCAAGATTTGATCAAGCAAAACAAAATATCCATTGATGGACATACCTCTAATAGTGATCATCAAGCATTCAAGGATCCTCTTCCCAACTATGAGCAGGGATGACCTTCCAACAAAAACAACGGTGGCTCTAACAATGCAAATTACACAAACATCCGCTTTGACTATGTCGTTAACTATATATCAAAAGGTGATTCACACATCAATGTGATCACTATAAATAAGGATCCAGATTGCAATGTTGTCACCCGCAGTAATAGAGTCACTCTTAGAGGAGCATCTGCCACTCTGGGTAATCAGTACAGTATCTTGGATCAGCTACATAAGACACCTGCACATATCTCCATCCTGGAACTATTGCGTCTGTCCCTGTCTCATAGGGCCATACTTGACAAAGCCTTAGTGGAAGCCTCCATTCCCATGAAGCTTGTTGAAGAATAGTTTCAAACCATGGTAGGTCACATAACCTCACCTCATTCCCTATCATTCACTGAAAAGGATGATATGTCTATCACACAACCTCATAACACCTCTCTTCATATCGAAGCCTTCATACATAAACACAAGATAAAGAGAGTCCTAATCAATGGAGGAGCTGGTTTGAATATTTGCACCTTGAAGCTAATCCAAACATTGGGGTTTTTAGAAAAGGCTATAGATCCAAAAAAGAAAATCACTATCAAAGCCTATGATGAGGAGGAGAGAAATTCTAAGAGAATTGTTACTTTACCGATCAGAGTAGGACCTGTAGTAAAAGATGTGGCTTGCCAAATCCTTGATATGGAGCTACCATATAGCATGGTTCTTGGGAGACCATGGATACATGCTTTGAAAGTAGTACCTTCAACATATCATCAATGTATCAAGTTCCCCTATGAAGGTCAAGAGATCACTATACAAGGCGGTCCTAATTTGTTTCAGTACTGCAACTCCATTCAATCTAAACTTGAAGTTGTGATCCCTAACAACCGTGCCTCAGCTTCATCTTCATCTCGTGTTGACCCAACTACACTTGCTTCCTCTTTAAAGTCATCCCAACTTGACCTCAAACTCAAGGATAAGGGCTTGGGTGAATACACAATTTCCCAATCCCTCTGCTTAGCTCCCCCTATCTCCAAGATCGTATGGAAGACCCATTGTGAGCAAACCTAAAGTAGATAAAGATACCAAAGGACCATTTGTCAAATGGGGAAGCCTCGAAGATGAGAGTGACAAAAAAATATCCTCCAATGGTTATACAAGGATGAAGGCAATTCATCAGCACAACAAGCCCATCCCACTATACAAACTACACAATATGGTCAAGGTTTCCAAATGCTACAAAGAATGGGGTATGAAGGACACGGTGCACTCAGCTCAAGAAAGGATTGTATCACTGAACCCATCCAACTTCATACCTTAACATCCCAAGACACTACAGGGCTAGGTTACACTGGAGCATCAAGAACCAGCAAAGCAAATAAGAATAAGGACAAACAAAAAGAAGCATCTACTAGTAACCTAATTGAGCAAATTTAGCGAATGCAACTGGGGAGTGAGACTGATTCCAACGAATATGAATGGGATAGCCTCTCTGAGCTATCTTGTGATGAGAAAGATATCGACCTTGTCCACGAGTATGATCCAACCTATGATAACGAGAGACAAGGTCCAAGGGATAGACTGCTAGAGTCCATCCCACATGATACCGATAGTGAAAGTCGTGAGGAAAGAATGATACCCCCTTGATAGATCCACTAATAGAGAGTACCATCACAGACTTTGTCTGTGCTTTTAACAACTCTATCCTAACCATCAATACTATCAAACCTGACCAACCAAATGATCCTTTACCATTGGTACACCTTGAACTCATAGATTGGGACCTACATGGCACTACCCCTGAGCTCGATACCTTTGAGAACAATGAAGCCATCATAGACTATTTAGAGCTTAGAGATCATATACCCGCAGGGGACCACAAAGCTGGCTATGCTATAGAACTCAATGAGAAGGCCTATTTTGGAGAGAGTGCCAAGCCTTTCAGTCTCAAAAATGTCAAAATAAAAGAACGATCGAATGGTGAAAACTACTCTACGGCAATGTTAGATCATGAAAATAGTAAAAATAAAGACATATCCAATGGTGAAAACCTCTCTAAGGCACCGAAGGATGGAAGGCTTGACCCTCTACCCAATATTACACGCTAGGAGAGATCTTCAATCTTAATAGAACCAACAAAGCCGATCAATGTTAGCATAGTTGATAATCCTGGAATGGTCCACATGGTAAAGGATTTAACATAACAAGAAAAACCAGCATTTACTGACTTCTTCAAGAGAAAACAAATCAACTTTACATGGACATATGCTGACATGCCAGGGCTAGATCTGAATCTCATAATGCATCACTTATCTTTAGCTCTAGGAGCTAAACCAGTAAAGTAAAAACTTAGAAAGATGCACCCGCATGTGGCCCTCATGGTGAAAGAAGAGCTAAAGAAACTATTAGATGTTGGATTCATCAGACCAATAGACTATCCTGAATGGGTTTCGAACATAGTACCAGTTGTCAAACTAGATGGCAGAGTCCAAATATGTAATGATTTCAGAGACTTGAACAAAGCTTGTCCGAAAGATGACTTCCCCCTACCAAATATTGACATGATTGTAGATCTCACGATAGGGCACACCATGCTATCACTAATGGATGGTGTTTATGGATATAACCAGATAAAAATTGCACCTAAAGACCAACACAAGACTACATTCACATGTCCTTGGGGCACCTATTGTTTGTGTGTCATGCCATTTGGTTTGAAACATGTTGGTGCAACATATTAGAGAGCTATGACCATGATCTTCCACGACATGATGCACACTATAATGGAAGACTACGTTGACGACATTCTAGCAAAATCACTCACAAGAGAAGGACACCTAGCAGTACTAGACAAAATCTTCAATAGACTGGAACAGCTCAATGTGCACCTCAATCCAAAGAAGTGTGTGTTTGGAGTTACCTCAGGAAAGCTATTGGGATACATAGTGTCTACAAATGGTATCGAAGTCGACCCAGCTAAAGTGAAGGTCATCATGGAAATGCCACCTCCTAAGAATCTCACTTAGCTAAGGTCTCTACAAGGAAAACTGCAATCTATCAGAAGGCTCATTTGTCAATTGGCAGACAAGTGCCACCCATTCTCTCATCTTCTCCATAAGAATGTCCCTTTCAAATGGAATGAGTCATGTGAATAGGTGTTTCAGAAGTTAAAAGAATATCTCATGAAGCCACCTGTATTAATGCCACTGATTCAAGGAAAACCACTGCTACTGTATATCTCAGCCACACCAACATCCCTGGGAGCTCTCCTTGCATAGAAAAACTATGATGGGAAAGAACAAGCAATATACTATATCAGTCGCACACTTGTTGGGTATGAACTACAATACACACCCATTGAAAGAGCATGTCTTGCTATAGTTTTCACTTCACAAAAATGGAGACATTACATGTTATCACATTCTATCAAACTGGTAGCTAAGATTGATCCACTCAAATACTTACTCAACAAAGCAGCCTTAATAGGTAGATTATCAAAATGGGTCATGCTTCTTAGTGAGTTTGATATCGAATATATAGATAGGAAAGCCATAAAAGGCCAAGTACTTGTAGATCAATTGGCAGATGCACCTCTAACAGATGATAACCCTTTGAGCTTTGAATTTCCAGATGAATCTATCTTTCACATAACCACAACAATCTAGAAAATGTACTTCGATGGATCATACACTCAACATGGATTGGGGGTAGGTATCTTATTGATCACACCTAATGGTGACACCATTCCTAAATCATACTAATTAATGTTTCCATGCACTAATAACATAACAGAATATGAATCCCTAGTCATTGATATCAAGTTAGCGGTTGAATGGAACATCAAAGAACTGCAGGTGTATGGCGACTCACAGTTGGTCATAAATCAAGTAAGTGACGAATACCAGACAAAAGATGAGAAATTAATCCCTTACAAATGGATGGTAGATGACTTCAAAGAATACTTCATTAAGATCTCTTTTGAACAAATACCAAGGATCAAGAACAAAGCTACAGACGCTATGGCAATGATTGCATCTCTCCTTGATATGCCAGATAATCAATCACGTTATGAGTTCTTGGTAGAGCCATTGCCCTGTCCTGCATATGACACCCTTGAATCCCATATCATTTGCCACATTGTCGGAACTAATTCCCCCCTCTATGGAAAAATATTTCCCTATCTTAAAGAGAATACCCTCCCACCTGATCTCTCTAGTAACCAAAAATGAACCTTCATCCATCAGGCATCCCGGTATGCCATTGTCGCTAATACCCTATATCGCAGAGGTCTCGATGGTACTCTCCTTAGATGTCTTGATAGTGAGGAATATCAAATCACCCTGAGTGAAGTACATGATGGTATATGCGGGACCCACTCTAGGGGCCCTACCCTAGCCAAGAAACTCATACGCATGGGGTATTACTGGCCAACTATGGAACAAGATTCCTATCATTTTGTAAAGAAGTACAAAAAGTGCCATATCCATGGGAATCTGATACATACACCAACACAGGAGCTCTAACCATTGATGACTCGGCCTTTTGTCAGTGGGGACTCGACTTAGTGGGCAAGATTAACCCCTCTTCATCCAGCAGTCATAAATTCATAATCACTGCCACTAAGTACTTTACAAAGTGGATTGAAGCCGTGCCCTTAGCCAACATCACAAGCAAGTAGATTGCCTCTTTTATCCTGAACTATATCATTTGTTTTTATGGTGTCCCTTCGTCCATTATCACGGATAATGGATGACCTTTCAAAAATCAAGATGTCAAGGAACTATGCAAAAAATTTCATATCCAGCACCACTTTTCAACCCCATATTAACCCCAAGGAAATCGCTAGGTTGAGACATCAAATAAAACCATTCTGGAAATCCTAAAGAAGACTATCAATGATGCTGGTCATGATTGGCATGTCCAATTAAATCCCGCGCTGTGGGCGTACCACACAAGCATCTGCACACCCATAGGTGCAACACCATACTCCTTGGTCTACAGATCTGAAGCTATCTTGCCCATTGAAGTCGAGATCCCATCCTTGCGAGTTTTGTTAAAAGGCCTCATATCTGATGAAAAGTACAGAGTGTCCAGACTTCAAGAGTTAGAGCTGCTCGAAGAGAGAAGGCAACAGGCCTTTAACCATCTAAAAGCATATCAGCAATGAATGTCCAAAAGCTACAATCATAGGGTAAAGCCCTGAGTCTTCCAAGTAGGTGATCTTGTCCTTCGAGAAAATCACAGAAATTAGTAAGACTGAGAAAAGAAAGGAAAATTCAAACCTAACTGGCTAGGTCTCTATGTCATCATTGTAGCCTATGGGTCAAGAGCATATCAATTGGCTACATCTAAAGGTGAACTATTCGATGATCCTATCAACAACATGCATCTTCGCAAGTTCTACACTTAAAAACCCCAATGTAAGGGAGTTCTGAAAAAATCCAAAAAAAAATTATTAAAAAATGATAAAAAATAGAACAAAAAATCAAAAAAATAGAAAATAGCAAAAAAATTGTCCTATGGTGAAAACCTGGCAAACAGGCGTCATGTGTACTTTTAGCTTCCGTGCAAATAAAAGCAAGTGGTGCAAACCTAGTAAACAGGTGCTATTTGCGGCAAACCACTTCCTCCATCTGTTGTGACTTCATGTCTCTTGTGTCCATCATATCGTTCATCTTGAACCAGTCCTTTGAACTGTTGTCGAACTACGTCACCTCTAAGCTATCACGTAGGCAAGGTCATTCTCAATGCATCCCCAAGGTTCTGCTCCACTCCATTGTCCCATCCGTCCCATGTCTAGTCCTTCTATCTATCTGTGTCCACACCACTTTCTATCACCTAGGTCTTAGGTCCGCTAGGGTTTACCCCAAACTACGTTGCCTCTGCGTCGTCACATAGGCAAGGCCATTTAGCAATGAGCCCCCGAGGCACTAGGTTAGTCCCTTAAGGTCTGTCTCTCCATATCTATTTGTCATATCACCCATAATAAGTCGATCCTTTGTCTAAACTGGGGCCAACTCCTCGACCTAGTTACGGATCTGGATTCTTGAATGCCACCTTCTCTAAGAGGATACCACTACGGATTGTGATACCTTTCACTAGACAAACAAGCACAGTAAAACAAGCTTCCCACAACAAAAATCTTGATGCAAAAACATCAACCTATCCAAAGAAAAATAGAGCACTATACCACAACACTTCAACCAATTCTATATCAATTATGGCAAAAAGACACATCTAATGCAAGAATGCTTTTGTGAATAGGTTAACTTAACAAAGTCTTGGATTTTTGTCATTATGACTTCCTATGCTACTCAAGGATGCCAAAAGCTAGATATGCTATGATGGGGGCATAATCTTTTTCTTTGTCTACTGCTTGTGGATTAAACTTTGGTAATGTGACGACTTTCTGTCTAATGACATGATCGGCAAAAGATCATCAAGGACTCCAAGGTCTAAACATGAAAAGGGGTAATCCTTGTCTATTGAACCGCAAGAAGTAGTCAGGTCATCTAGTTTCAATTTTGACTAGATACTTGTATCAACTTGCTATATCAAAATCCATGTAAGGAATACTCAGGTCATCTCGGTTTAATTATACCTAGATGCTTGTATTTCCTTACAATATTTCAAAAAGTGAAAAATACCAAAAAGTGCCCACTGATGCAAGCAAAAGACTTTCGATATTAAGATGACAATTTGTATCCATCCCATATCCAAAAATCCATATCATCCATGCAATAAATAAATCCTGCACTATATCAAATGAAAGCCTATTTTTCTTCATTTCTTCTCTTCCACATATCTATATCATCTCTATGTCGATTGAGTACATTTGGACATATCAAAAACATAGCATAGATAACATATCATATCACATGAGATAGTCATTTACATGATTAAATCATTTGTATTCATAATCAAAAGCATTAGGTCATCCATATACATGTGCATCCACATATCATATCAAAAAAAAATCAATCAAAAATGTAGACAAATACATATAGATTTGTATAATCATAACATTTCGCATTTACATTTGCAAATCAAATAATTCTAAATCCATCTAGTGTGCATCGCATATATAACATAATAAGATAGAGTACATCCATAGCATATAAAAACACATGCATGTAGAACATCCATTAACTGCATCATCATATAAATCATCAAAACTATGTCCAAATGTACAACATATCAAAATATATGTCCATCTCTTAGAGTCATATCATAAACTATATACAATGTACAACAAAAATGGTGATACATGTCTCGGGGCAAAAAAATACATATATAGGCTATCTTAGCCATTAAAAATGTGTCCCTCAAATCCAAAAATCTATACAAGAGTCCAGGTCTAGCTAACCCTGCTGCCGTGGAGCACTGCTCCCTACACTAACCTCTCCTCTATCTTCCTCTGACTGTTGGGGGCCCCTGACTGATCCCACAGATCGAGACCCATCTACCCTCTGCGATGCCCCCGACTAGCTCCTGAAGCTAGGTGCACGCTGGTCTGCTGACACTGCTCCATGATATAAACCCATGTAATACTGAGCCTAAGCCTGTGCTCTGGTAAGCTCACTCTATACCTGGGCTAACTATGTCTATGCCTGCTACACCTGTGAAACTAAGAAGCTAGATGTGTCATCTATGCCCATAGACGTCACAACTGCATCTCTCTCTGCTCTCATAGCCCGCATGCTAGCTAAGGCTGTGTCTCTCTCTAGTCAACTCTGATATCCACCCCACATCTACATCTTTGTGAGACTCTACTGCTCTCAGATGGGCCCTTTGATGTCTAACTTGTGTCTGTAATGATACCATAGCCTACTGCTATAAATCAAGTTGTGGAGCCTGCCCTACCTATCCCTGTCCCGGTGCCACCTAATGTGCTGGAACCTATCCTTGTACCTACTGCTATGCCACCTATTATGGTGGCGGCATCTGCCTCTGTGGTGCCACCTGTTGTGCTGGCACCTGTACTTGTATCTATTTTGTAGCCTATGGGTGTGCAACTACTTGTTGACCTGAAGGTCCCTCCCCAGACCTCCTCCTCCTCTGTCTCAGTCTACCACTTCCTCCTCCATCTCCTCCATCATCCCCCTGATCTCCTTTCCTCCTCCTCCATCCTTCCCTCCTCCTACCAGCTGCACCCTCATCGTTTGAATCCTCCTCGTCAATACAAGGAGCCAACTCTCCTGGTCCTGAGTACCTAGGAAAGGGATGAGCAGCGAACCACTCCTAATAGTCAGGTGTCATACCCGCATCCACTATATCCCTCCTCATGGGCCAAGCTGCATAAGGGATCTACTAAAAGTCTGCTAGGACCTCCTCATATGATGCCACAAGACCCCACCTGAATCTCTCTATGTGAGTCCTCGCAAAATGTGCATGTCCCTGTGGTTTGCCCTGTACTCTGCCAAACTATCTCTAAACCTTGCTAACAATCTGTCTCTCTAATATGTACCTGGTCCTCCCAATCAACCATCGCATCTGAAAGCAATAGGATAACTCATTAGCCTCATCCTCCCATACCTCGCAGCCTAGGTATGGGCACCAGATAATTACATCCAAGTTATCAAATGCGTGTCTCCAGTACTCCAGTTTCCCCAGCCTATGCTGGGAAATCACACCTGCATAGCCATAACTATAGGGCTCACCCCTCTACCTATGAAATAGACATATCAGTAGTGTGATAGCTATGTGCTCCCACAACTAAAACTGCAAGAGAGAGACACCGACTGAAAAACTGGCTCCTCTATGGTACACTACCTAATGCATATCTCTGTATAAGTGTGCAAGCATGCACACACCCCATGCATACCTAGTACCATCTGTAATCATGCTCTCTAACACCCTCCCCAGGCCAATCAGGAAGTCGTGTGACCTCCTATCAGGGCATACTATGCCATTGATCAATCCTACTACTATTCCTAGGAAGTAGTCATAGCAGTCATGTATGTCCTGCCATGAAATCACCTGCTCCACCAACCCTGGGTCATCAAACACATGTCTGCACTCCACCAAGCCAAAATCCCACTGTGACTCATACTTGACCAACTCTCCCTAAATTAGGAGGTGCAGAATCTAGTACACATCCTCAAGCGTGATCGCCATCTCCCCCGTAGGAAGATGGAATGTGCCATCCTCATTGTGGAATCGCTCTACTACTGCAGTCAACATAGCTCAGTTCGTGCGAACCTCAGGCATGAAACAAAAATAATGTAGACCCATAGGGCCTAGAGCCTCATGATCTATCTTAGTCAACATGTATCGCTACAACAACGGCAACGGGAACTGCTCTCGTGACATAAGAGTATCCTAGATATCCTCCTACAATCAGGTAAAGCATAACGTCAAAGAAATCTATATCTAAGCAAACCTACTCAAAGAAATCAAACTATCCTATCATTGACTTAGCATATCAAATTAATCAAAACAACATATCATCTCTTGACTAGATTCACAGCAATCTCAGAGATCGCTTATCAATTGATGCATCGATCAAGGTGCCAATTGAGTTAATTTCGTTAAGTCAACTGATTTTCCTAGTGTAAATGTGCCGATCCAGGTGGCAAATGTGCTGATCCATATCATATGCGCCTCTTCACCGTGAATGCACCACCCTTTGACGTGTATGTGCCATTTTGGCACGTGTGCCACTTCTCATGTCACATGTGCAACTTAGCAATAGATGCGCCAATTCAGAGCATACATGCGCCAAAATACCAAATGTGTCGTAGAATCTATCAAATGCATTACTTCGCAACATATACACTATTTTGGAGCATATATGTGTTGAAAGGCAGTTCGGCGCATCTGTCCTAGTTAGTTTTCCTAAGCATTTATTACCCTAATAAATGACTTTTAGCAAGTTTTGACAAACTACATACCGATGGTCCTGCCTCCGCTGCTCGATCAAACTGTTGGACTCGCTCAAACTAGTGCTCCTCACATGGAATATCCATCTCTCTAGCTGCCATGCTCTCCTAAGCTCTCAAAAAACTAATCAACTAAGGACAAGTGTGCAAATGAATAGAACTTGTGGACCCAACTCCTATTTATAGCAAGTGAACCATATCTGACTGTATGACAACTGCAACGACTTCCCATGTCTGTTTCTCTGAAGCATATCTAATTTTTCTCCATCCTAACCTATTTTTCACCTTCTTCATGAGATTGTCTGCCTCACGCCTTCTGCCTTCTTCCCGTCCAATCTCCCGAGGGGGCGTCCTATCGTCAAACTTGTACCAGGGGCAAATTGGGGCATGTATCACTACCAAAAATTCTTATTCTTTGAAACAACGTAATAAAACACATTGCATCAAAGAGGGGCAAAATGTATACACCTAAAAATGACATGACTCTACTTAAATAAATATTTTAAATATTTATTTCATCTTCACATTCCTCTATCAATAAATAAATTTATTTATTTATTTATTTGATTCACTTCCTCTCATTTAATTAAATAAATTATATTTATTTAATTAATTAAATTCATCTACACCAACTTCATTCTTCTAAAATAATTAAATAATTTTAATTATTTAATTAAAATCTTTTATTCTTCCAAATTTAAATAAAATGCAATTTTATTTAAATTAAATCTTAAATCTCCACAAAAATAAAATATATTTAATATTTTATTTTATTCCTCCAAATTACCCACAAATAATTAAATAAATCTATTTATTTAATTATGCTTTCTTATCTTCTAAAAATCTTCATATCTTCTAAAAATAAATTCTTCTTATCATACAAAAGCAAAAGCTGAGTTAAAGCAACTTTGCTCTTAAATTAGAAAAATAAATTCTAATTTAAGAAAATGAAAACTCATCCTCATCAAGAAAGATTTAAACTCAACAAAGCTTCTTTTTGAATGACACGTGTCCTTCTTCTATTGATTGTGTTAGTACTCATTTATGTTTAGGGTTTTAGGTTTGAACATTTGTAGATTTTCCCATTCAAACCCTAAATTTTCTGAGTCATGGGGTTCTGCATTGTTCTGCCTACTCTGATGCTGGTCTTCTGTGGTGGGTTCCTAGTTATTAGGTTTCATCCTTGTGCTTAGTGTTCTTAGGTTGACCAGCCCCCATGTAATATTTTACTGCTTTTTCTTGTCGCACTCATGAAAAATGTTAAGTTTTTGTATGTGCAATTACATATGTGTGTTGGTGGGCTTGCAAAATCTCAATTGGTTTCCAAAAATGGTGAAAAACTGAGTTATATGCATTTTGAAATGTATATCGGGTTCAAAAGGACGCATGTACATTGGGGGAATCTTCTGCAAGATTCCTAGAATATTCTCTGCATGTATATCAGGTTTTTCTTGTACATGTTTTGTTGTATGTTCTAACATACAAAGGCTATATACAAGCAAAAAATGTGCAATGGTGAAATATACATTGAAGATTCCTTGAAGACGCCGCTATTGTATCGAGTAGGTGAGTTGTGTGTTTATTTTGTTGTATGTTCAACATACAACACCAAGGATGCATTGCAGACTTCAAAGGAGGTTCAAATCAAGGCTAAAGTGAAATTCAGGTCCACAAATATGTCAAGCTAAGTCAAATGTATGTCCAATATACACTGGGTCTTATACAATGAAATATATACAAGGAGGGGCAGACATACATTTGCTACACTGCAATATACAAAGGCAGTTGTATATTGGTGCATGCAATCAAATATGCAAGGCCCAGACCCGAAGAGTATTACATTCTGGTTGATGCAGGTATGAGGTCTGGATTGCATGTCTATTGGGTTTGTATATGCGGCATACAACCCGATATACAAAACAAAGGTGATACAAGCCGGACTTCAAAGGAAGGTACATTCTGATGCATAATGTTTTCAAGTCCGCTGCTTGTATGTATGTGTGTATTGTATATTGCGGATATACAAAGGTAAGAGGTACAAGTCGGACCTGAATTAGTTTCCAATTTGCTTCGTAAAAATTTCAGATCCACCTTGTATGTATGTTGCACTTGCATTTACAAAGCGACAGGTGCAATGAGACATATGCATTTCAGACCTGATGGGAAAATCAAATGTGGTAGGTAAGTGTTTGAGGTCTGGATTGTATATCAGACATTTATATATGCATATGTTTATGCATATATAAGGGTGAAAAGGGCAAAATAAGGATATAAAGGTCAGTGATAGAGGAGCGACGTACCTATGTGGCAAAATTTTATTGGTTCGTGACTCTTCAGCATTTTTTGGAGCCATTTGTTTCAGTGATGGAATCAAAATCGACAGCTATCTTTCAAGTTCACAGCAACGATATTTTTTTTGTATCCGTGACTGCATTTGGGCGGGAAAAATTCTAGAGGCTTACTGCTGCTGTGTCTTCAGAGGCTGCAGGTAGTTGAGGCATTCATGGCGGATTTGCAGAGGATGGATGATGGAAAGGACAGGTCAACCACTTGATTGAAGATGAAGATTCAGGAGCGGTGGCCCAGATCCAAAGTTCACCTGTTCATTCCTCTTTGTCTCTCTGTAGCATTGAATATTTCTGAGCACCATTTCTCATGCATTGAATCTGGCGGATTTTTGATTTACCTTGTAATTAAATTTTGTTGGGTACACAGTCTTGGTATAAAAGCCAAACTGTGTTACTCATTATGGTGGTTGAAAACTAGACAAAATTTTGGTGTTGTAATAAGATACGACTTTATTGGTGGCTCTGTCTTGGTTGTCTTGTGAGTTTATGAATCTCATGTTGTATGTTTTTCTGCATAAATCTACTGATATCATGCTGATTTAAATGAGTAGTGCTATATTGCATGTGTTTTGTTATCTGTCTCCAAATTGAGTGTGTTCTTCTTATGAATCTAAGCATTTAAGGGGTGTTTATGATTCTAGAATATAGGTTTGCTGTGTTGAATGCTTGATTTCTTACTTCTGCTCAAGGAGTAGATTGAATGTTTCAGATCAAGTGTTGGGAAGAAGACATTGCAATAGGGATATCAGTAAGTAGAGATAACAGGATACTCTATTTTGGGAAGTATCTGTAAGGCAGATACTAAAAATCCCCTTGATATCTAGTCTTTGGTATATGTTCATGCTAGCCATTCACATGTATATGTCTATTGACTTCGAGCCCTGGATAGGCACCGAGCCAGTCTTGTATTGAGGTTGCAACCCAAAGTCTCAGTTTTGCATCCAAACATAAAATCAAACTTCAACTTTAAATCAAACCATTATGACTTTAGAAGTAGTTTTAGGACCAAAATCCTCTGTCTCACAACTGAATATAGGCCCAAAGCTAGCTCCTTTGCACTTATTCTATAGTTTTGGTTTGCATAAAGGAGGATTTATCTGCTTTGTATCAACATCCAAGTAAGTTCATGTGCATATGTCATAGATGTTGAGAAGGGAATACCCCCTTGGTTCTGCAGAGCCTAAAAAAGAAGAGGAGATATTGATAGAGTCTATCTCCTGTACTGTTGGCCTCTGGCCCAGGAATCCTATTGATCAATGATGGCTACCTTGTAGGGATAACTGGGAACAAGCATCCAGTCTGGGAAAAACCCAACAGATTTTGGTGACTCTGATGGGGAATTGAAGTGAAAGAACTCTGATTTTAAAAGAAAACAATTCCTAGTTATAGGTGGTGACTCCAACCCAATCTCCCAACTGGTAAAGTAAAAATTTGTATGCTAGGGAGAAGATCCCTGCGTAATTCTTTGTCTGAAGAATTACCCAAAAAAATGATGTACAGGAAAAAAGGGACTGTTCAAGCTAGTCAAGAGGGTTCTCCCAAAAGTAATGATAATATTCAAGACAATCCAGGATCTTCAAAGCGGACAATGCCTTATTTTTCAAACACTGAGGCTGAGATCCAGAATGTATATGAAAGATAGTAGGGTAGTGGATTAAGAATGAGATCGGAGGTGTTTCAAGAATTCCCTTTCCATGATTCCCCTGATAGATTTGAAGAAGCTGAATCCCCAAAAGATGATAAAGATGATCAAAATATAATGAAACCATCATCTTCTATGCCCAGAGAGGAGGAATTAGCTGAAGAAATTAAGAGCTTAAGGGCAGAATTAGAATATCTATAGGCAGTAAAAATTAGAGATGACATGAGATAGAAAGTGCAAGCACTGAGAGTTGCTCAGAATGATTCAATTCCTACCCTTGAAAATGCAAATATGCAGAGAAATCAACAAAGAAATGAAGTCCAGGATCAGCATAATGATCAAAGACAAAATGCAAATAATGCTAGAACACCATTAAATAATGTAAGAAATCATAATGCAAACAGAAATACCAATGTAAATCAGTTTGGTAGACAGCTGATGCAACTGGACAGATTCAGACAACTTGTTTTTAATGGCATCCCTATTTACCCCAATCCTATTGACAAACATGTGAGGTTGCAAGTACCTAAATTTTTAGGAAATAATACTGTGTCAGGAGAAGACCACTTAAAAGCTTTTGAGAATATCATGGACAACCTTGAGGTTCAGCATGAAGATGTTTTTATGAAATTATTTATGCAATCCTTAGTTGATGAGGCCAGAGAATGGTACAAGGGTCTGCCTGACAGAAGTGTTTCATCATGGGAGGACTTCAAAATAATATTCAAAGAACAATATGGTGATAAAATTGATCCTAGTTTTTTCATTAATGAATTTACTGGCATTACCAAAGGATCAAATGAATAGGTTGTTGATTTCAATGCCAGATTCACTAAGGTGTTGAACAAATTACCACATCACCTGACGCCTAATTAACCTATGTGCATAGTGTTGTACATAAATGCTTTTGATGCCAAAACAACTTATGGGTTAAGGGATAAGGGTCCTCAGCCTTAGAGATGCTTTCAAAATTGCAACAAATATTGAAAATAATAGAAAAGCATCTAGTAAGACAAACAGAAGAGATGATGTAAAAATTTTGTAGAATCCAAATACTAAATCTCAAAGTGTTCAAGGCAATGCATCTACTTCTAAGGATAAATTAGATAAATTGACAACTATTGTCAAGAACCTGAGCTATAGAATGGCTAAAAATGAAAAGGGGGTTGGTCCTGATAGACAGGTTTACCAAAGGCAGGAAAGAAGACCATCATTACATGATATGCCATATAATACCAACTGGCATTATGGTAAATCCATTCTCCCAAATAGCAACCCAAATCCAAGGAATCAAAATGTTAGGGAAACACCTGACCCTTTGAAGAAGGCTGTTAATATTGTTAATGACAACCCATGGTGTATAATATGCCAGATGCCTCACTCACAGTCACAATGTATGATTTCTCAGTCTCTATATAACAATGTTGTGGCCTGTGATGAATGCAATGAACCACATTGCATGGAGGATGACAATGTCAATATGCTATCTACAAACAGGGAGTATCCTTCTTAGGATGCTGATGCAAATGCAAATGTTGAGATTCAGGTCTACCAGCAGGTTTCCTTGTGATGAAGATGACGAAGATAATTATGCTTATGCTCAGGACTCACACAATTTTTTGAATAACTTGAGGAGACCATCTGATGAAGAGATTAGAGCCTTCACAATAGCAACAGTGGCTCAAGTCAAAAGCAATTACAGTCTCAGGGGTAAAGCTCAGGTAAGTAACTCACACCAACTAGAGAATACTTTTGCAAGCCATCCAGTGCATAGTCATAAAGGGACTGAACCACAAAAGAAACAATGGAGCAACAATAAGCAAAATTTTAAGCAAAAAATAGGTCATGATTCTCATGGACCAGAAAATAGAATCCCCCAGCTTGAGGATTAGAACAAAGATTTTCAGATCAAAGATGACAGTCAGAGAGGCATGAAAATAAAAGTTGGATCATACCAAGATAAAAATAAGACCATAGACCAGGCCACAACTGTTATACAAAATTATGTTCCATTCGACATAACCCAGGTCTTGTCCCAGGTAAAGGTTTCTGTTCCATTAATGGAGCTGATGAAAGTTGAAGAGTTCAGAAATAAAACATTGTCCCTGATTTCAGGAATACCCTGTCAAGCTAATCAAAATATTAAGACCCAGGGTAGAAAACAAATTATGTGTATTAATGAGGATGAGACCCCTAAAGTTTATTTGGGGATGACCATGACAAAATGCCCTTCACAGGTTGAGCCATTCTATGTCTCCCTTGTCATAAATTGAAATGTGATTAAGAATTGTATGCTTGACTCAGGAGCATCAATGAATATCATGCCTTTGGCCATTATGCAACAAGCTAGGTTAAAGATATATAAGGCATGCAGGAAATGCTATGCCATGGATACTAGAGAAGTACCTTTCATTGGAATTATGAAAGATGTGGATTTCAAACTAGTAGCATATCCTGAGAAGACCTACAAAATGAACATAACAGTTGTTGATATCAAGCCACAATATGGCATGTTGTTGTCAAGAAGATGGGCAGCATTGATTGGTGGGAGTATGCAATTAGATTTGTTATATGCTATGATCCCTATAAATGGAAAGGATGCCAAATTAATTAGAGAAGAAAGGTCACTAGATACAGTTGAGGATCAAGAATCAGAGGAGCATATTTGTTTTGTGGACACTGACTGTGACAATTTCAAGGTTGTCTCAGATGATAAAGGGGGTAAAGAGGGAGACATGTGCATTCAAGAGCTTGACCAACGGGGTCTATGGACCATGTATTTTGATGGAGCTTGCTCAAAGGAAGGCTCTGGTGTTGGAATTGTATTTCTGTCTCCAACTGGTAAGCTTCTAAAATTCTCTTTCTTGCTAAAGTTTGCATGTACAAACAATATTGCATAGTATGAAACTTTGTTATTAGGATTGAATGTGGCTTTGAAGCATGGGATTAGGATGCTCAAAGTATTTGGGGATTCAGAGTTAGTTGTTTTCCAAGTCAGGGACAAGTATGCATCAAAAAATAAGAGATTAATATAGTATAAGCATGTTGTTTGGGATACAATTGAATTGTTTGATGCTTTTTCAGTAAGCTGGATAGAGAGATCAAAAAATGTCAGGGCAGATTTTCTAGCTAATGTGGCCATAAGGCTAGATGATGTAACTCTATCAGATATTATAAATGTTGAAGTCAAACTTAGACCTGCAGTGCCAGATAATGTATGCAGTTGGCAAGTGTTTGATGATGATAAAGATTTGCTAAGATTTCTACATTGTATTGATGAATATGAGAACCAAGAAGTGGATTTTCAGAACTTTATGGAGGTTGTAGATGGAAAAGAAACCCTCTTAGGGAGAGGTAATTCAACTCAAGACAAATAGACTCCCTAGAGGGCTAGTAGCTTTAGAGAGAGCTTTTGACAATAGGGACCAATTTGTCACAAAGATATCTCCAACAAACAAGAATGATTTAGAAGAGATAAACTTGGGGACATCTCGTGCCCCCAAGAAGGTATACATTGGCAAATAGCTCAAACCACACATCAGGACTATGTTGATCGCACTACTGAGAAGATATAAGCATGTTTTTGCCTAGTCATATGAGGACCTGAAGGCTTATAGAGAGGATTTATTCCAGCATGAAATCCCTTTGAAGCCTAAAGCTAAACCATTTAGACAAAAACAAAGGCCTATCAACCCAACTCTAGCTCCTAAAATGCAAGAAGAACTTATGAAGCTTAGGGAGGCTGGAATAATTATGCCTATTAGGTACTCAACTTGGGTGTCTAACCTTGTCCTAGTCAGAAAAAAGAATGGTGACATAAGACTATGTGTGGACTTTAGAAATCTAAATGTATCTTCTTTGAAGGACAATTATCCATTGCCAAACATGGAAGCCATGTTGCAAAAGGTGACTGGCTGTGAGCTTTTGTCCATGATGGATGGATTTTCAGGGTACAATCAAGTGAAAGTAAAAGAATTAGAACAATTTAAGACTGCTTTCACCACTCCATGGGGAACCTATGTATATGTGAGAATGCCATTTGGACTGACAAATGCAAGTGCCATATTTCAAAGGGCTATGGATGTTGCTTTTGCAGGATTAATTGAGTCAATCCTAGTTGTATATCAGGATGACTTGATAGCTTATACAAAAAAGGAAGAGCAGCACTGTATGCACTTGGAACAAATTTTTATTAGAGCATTAGAATATGGCATCTCACTTAACCCAAAGAAATGTGCTTTTGGGGTAGTGGAAGGAAAATTGCTTGGTCATATTGTTTCCAAGGATGGAGTTAGGATTGACCCTGAAAGGGTGGCTGCAATTGACAAAATTCAGATCCCTAGAATAGTGAAAGTTGTTTAGTCCTTCTTTGGACAAATTAATTTTGTTACGAGATTTGTTCCTAACTTTGCAAAGACCACAAAAGATATCTCTACGATGTTGAAGAAAGGTGCAACTGTCAAATGGGAAGATAAAGCAACTAAATCATTTCAGAATATAAAAGAGGCTATAAAGATGGCTCCTGTGTTAAAATCTCCTAATTTTTCTAAGCCATTTTAGTTATTCTCGTTTGCTTCTTTCCATACTATTGCTGCATGCTTACTACAGAAAAATGAAGAAGGTTTTGAACAACCTATAGCTTTCTTTAGCAGGTCATTGCAAGCTGTTGAGTTGAAGTATGACATCATGGAGAAACAAACATATGCACTCGTTAGAGTAGTCAAGAGCTTCATGCCATATTTGGTAGGCTCTCTAATAGTTGTATATGTGCCTCACGCAGCAATCAAAGATATTTTTACTCAACAGGAGGTAACTGGAAGGAGATGCAGATGGATGAATAAATTGCAAGAGTTCAATATTGAAATACAGATCAAAAAATTGGTAAGAGGGCAAGGTTTGGCAAAACTGATGACATAATCAAACCTAGAGGCATGCCAAGTGAATGTAGTGCATAATGAAATTATAAATGTCAGAATCTGAATGGTATAAGGACATAGTACATTATTTACAGAATTTGAACTGTCCTTCCCATCTCAGTGATAATTAGAAGAGGACCTTGAAGCTGCATGTTATATACATCATTGTTCAAGGAGAGCTGTATTCAAAAAATCCTGATGGTGTATTACTTAGATGTGTGAATGAGGATCAAGCTAAGGATATTTTAAGTGACATGCATGATGGAGTGTGTGGTGGACACTATGTTGCCCATACAACAGCCCACAAAATTCTCAAAGTTGGTTACTGGTGGCCAACTCTCTTCTTAGATGCACAAAGAATGGTAAGAAAATGTGATCCTTGCCAGAGATTTTTAGGAAAGTTAAAATATGAAGGTGCATTGCCCCTTAGGACTATAATTGTAGAAGCTCCATTTCAGTAATGGGGAATTGATTTTATAGGGGACATTTTAGAAAAATCAAGTGGAGGACACAGTTGGATTTTGGTTGCTACTGACTACTTCACTAAATGGATTAAGGCCATTCCAACTAAAAAAGATACAAGAAAAGTGGTGATGGATTTTATTCTGGAAAATATTATTATCAGATTTGGAGTACCAGCCAAATTGGTCGCAGATAATGCTATGTGCTTCAGGTCTGGTGAGTTTATTGATTTTTGCAGCAATTATGGAATTGATTTGTCTCATACATCACCATATCATCCACAAGGGAATGGTCAGGCAGAGTCAAGCAACAAAAGTCTCATGAAAATCATCAAAAGGATGATAGATAAAAATAAGAGGTCTTGGGATTCAAATCTAAAGTTGGCATTATGGGTTGACAGGGTGACAGTAAAAAGAGCAATTGGAAGGTCACCTTTTGAATTAGTATATGGTGCGGCAGCTAGGTTACCTGTGAACAACCTCCTGCCAGTTTATAATTTCATCCAAGGGAATGATGAGGAGATTGGAGACCCAATGACTAAAAGAATAAATCAACTGGTTGCACTAGATGAAATAAGAAGGGAAGCACAGAAAACAAACATCAAGACACAGCAAAAAGTGAAATATTTGTTTGATAGAAGGGCTACAGAGAGAAGGTTTCAGCTAGGTGATCTAGTCCTTATGTGGAATGCAAAGAGCCAGGATAAGGGCAAACACGGTAAGTTTGAGCCCTTATGGATGGGTCCATACCAAATTTGTAGCACTCATGGAGAGGACTCTTATTTTCTCCAGGCCCTAAGTGGTGAACTATTGGAGTTGCTTGTGCATGGTAAATTCCTTAAAGCTTTTTCCTCATAAATGAGTAGCTTATGTGCACACTGTAAACTAGGTGTAAATATTTTGTACATGCCTTGTATAGTCGGTCATGTTTTGAATTTTGTGTTTTGACTGGTCTTCCCCAGAGTAGTCTGGTCCTCGCTGCAATCTTGCGCCTGCACATCCCCAATCGGAGCCTGTGTTAGTACTCATTTATGTTTAGGGTTTTAGGTTTGAACATTTGCGGATTTTCCCATTCAAACCCTGAATTTTTTGATCATGGGGTTCTACATTGTTCTACCTATTCTAATGCTAGTCTTTTGTGGTGGGTTCCTGGTTATTAGGTTTCATCCTTGTGCTTAGTGTTCTTAGATTGACCAGTCCCCATGTAATGTTTTACTGCCTTTTCCTATCGCACTCATGAAAAATGTTAAGTTTTTGTATGTATAATTGCATATGTATGTTGGTGGGCTTGCAAAATCTCAATCGGTTTCCAAAAATGGTGAAAAAATTGAGTTATATGCATTTCCAAATGCATGTACATTAGGGGAATCTTCTACAAGATTCTTGGAATATTCTTTGCATGTATATCGGGTTTTTCTTGTACATGTTTTGTTGTATGTTCTAACATACAAAGGCTATATACAAGAGAAAAATGTGCAATGGCGAAATATACATTGAAGATTCCTTGAAGATGTCGCCGTTGTATCGAGCAGGTGAGTTGTGTGTTTATTTTGTTGTATGTTTGACATACAACACCAAGGATGCATTGCGGACTTCAAACGGGTTCAAATTAGGGCTAAAGTGAAATTCGAGTCCACAAATATGTCAAGCTAAGTCAAATGTATGTCCAATATACATTGGGTATTATACAATGAAATATATACAAGGAGGGGAGGACATACATTCACTACAGTGCAATATACAAAGGTAGTTGAATATTGGTGCATGCAATCAAATATACAAGGCCCAAACCCGAGGAGTATTACATTCTGGTTGATGTAGGTATGAGGTCCAGATTGCATGTATATTGGGTTTGTATATGTGACATACAACCTAATATACAAAACAAAGGTGATACAAGTCAAACTTCAAAGGAAGGTACATTCTAATGCATAATGTTTTCAAGTCCACTGCTTGTATGTATGTGTGTATTGTATATCGTGGATATATAAAGGTAAGAGGAACAAGCCGGACCCAAATTAGTTTCCAATTTGCTTCATAAAAATTTCAGATCCACCTTGTATGTATGTTGCACTTGCATTTACAAAGCGACAGGTGCAATGAGACATATGCATTTCAGACCCAAAGGGGAAATCAAATGTGGTAGGTAAGTGTTTGACGTCCAGCTTGTATATCAGACATTTGTATATGCATATGTTTATGCATATAAAAGGGTGAAAAGGGCAAAATAAGGATTGGAAAGGTCAGCGATAGAGGAGCGACGTGCCTACGTGGCACATTTTTATTGGTTCGCGACTTTTCATCATTTTTTGGAGCCGTTTGTTTTAGCGATGGAATCAAAATTGACGGCTATCTTTCAAGTTTGTAGTAGTGATAGTTTTTTTTGTATCCATGGTCACATTTGGGTGGGAAAAATTCTAGAGGCTTGCTGCTACTGTATCTTCAGGGGCTGCGGGTAGTTGAGGCAATGATGGCAGATTTGCAGAGGATAGATGATGGAAAGGACAGGTCAACCGCCTGATTGAAGATGAAGATCCAAGAGTGGCGGCCTAGATCCTGAGTTCACTTGCTCATTCATCTTTGTCTCTCTGTAGCATTGAATATTTCTGAGCGCCATTTCTCATGCATTGAATCTGGCAAATTTTTTATTTTCCTTGTAATTAAATTTTGTTGGGTACATGGTCTTGGTATAAAAGCCAAACTATGTTACTCATTATGGTGGTTGAAAACTGGACAAAATTTTGGTGTTGTAATAAGATAGGACTTCATTGGTGGCTTTGTCTTGGCTATCTTGTGAGTTTATGAATCTCATGTTGTATGTTTTTCTACATAAATCTACTGATATCATGCTGATTTAAATGAGTAGTGCTATATTGCATGTGTTCTGTTATCTGTCTCCAAATTGAGTGTGTTCTTCTTATAAATCTAAGCATTTAGGGGGTGTTTATGATTCTAGAATATAGGTTTGTTGTGTTGAATGCTTAATTTCTTACTTCTACTCAAGGAGTAGATTAAACATTTCAGATCAAGTGTTGGGAAGAAAACATTGCAATAGGGATATCAGTAAGTGGAGATAACAAGATACTCTATTTTGGGAAGTATCTGTAAGGCAGATACTAAAAATCCCCTTGATATCCAGTCTTTGGTGTATGTTCATGCTAGCCATTCACATGTGTATGTCTATTGACTTCGAGCCTTGGATAGGCACCGATCCAGTCTTGTATTGAGGTTGCAACCCAAAGTCTCAGTTTTGCATCCAAACATAAAATCAAACTTAAACTTTAAATCAAACCATTAGGACTTCAGAAGTAGTTTTAGGACCAAAATCCTCTATCTCACAACTGAATATAGGCCCAAAGCTAGCCCCTTTGCACTTATTCTACAATTTTGGTCTACATAAAGGAGGATGTATCTGCTTTGTATCAACATCCAAGTAAGTTCATGTGCATATGTCATAGATGTTTAGTAGGGAATACCCCCTTGGTTTTGCAGAGCTTAAAGAAGAGGAGATATTTATAGAGTCTATCTCCTATACTGTTGGCCCTTGGCCCAGGAATCCTGTTGATCAATGATGGCTACCTTGTAGGGATAAATGGGAACAAGCATCCAGTCTGGGAAAAACACCCAACAGATTGCACATTCCTCAACTATCCTCCTCCGTTGATCTTCTCATTTCTTCTCAACCATTGATCTTCTCTCACCCATCTCTATAAATACAACACTATTCTTCTTCATTTCATATCCATCGCTTGAGTAAACTTATGCTAAGAAACACTAGCACACCTTTGGTACAACCATCTCCATATCACTTATCATCCATCAATAGTGTGTTGAAGCTCATCTTCAATCACACAAAGTATCATAGTCATTCTATTGTTGCCATCTTCAACAAGCAAGGGAGCATACGCTTCTGAGGGCTTCATTATTATCAAGATCAAGAACAGATAGGCGAACAATGGAAGACAAAAGGTAAAAGGTTGTAAGTAATGCTTTGTTATTATCAAATCCTTTTTTCCTTCACATTTCATGTATGTTTGGGTTTATATTCTTAAATTGATTTTCCCACATTTTTATCCTCACAGGTGGAACTGTGTTGAAGGTTAACATCACCTCTTTCTAGATGGATTCATGATACAACTACACTATGTCACATGTAGATGTTACGTATAGGAATGATATGTTTTTTGGGGTATTAATTGATTTTCTAATTCATTAAATGTTCAATTAGAAGATGAACACTTCAAAAAGTATTAGTGGAATAATTTCTTATTTTCATATTGTATACGCCTAAAAATGACACGACTTAGTCTAAATAAATATTCTTAATATTTATTCCATTCTAATTCGTCTATCAATAAATAAATAAACAAATTTATTTATTTGATTCATATTCCTCTAAGTTAATTAAATATCAAAATATTTAATTACCTTTTCTAAAGTCAAAATTAAATATAAATCCTTTATTTAATTAAATTCTTCCAAACAATTAAATAATTCTTAATTATTTAATTAAATCGGTTCTTCCTCCAAATTTAAATAAATCAAATCAAATTTATTTAAATTATCTCAATCTCTAAAAATAAAATATAATCAAATATTTTATTTATTCTTCCAAAGCATGCACAAACAATTAAATAAATTTATATATTTAATTTGCTTTCTTATCTTCAAATTCCTCAAAATATCTTCCAAATCTTCTAAAAATAAGTCTTCTTTTTCATGCACACAAAATTAAATAATTTATTATTTAATTTCTCTCAAATCATGCAAAAGCAAATCACAAGTTGACCTAACTAACTCAATGAACCTTGTTTTTATCAATAACTCTTAAATTAGAAAAAAGCTTTCTAATTTATGAAAGCATATCTTATCTTTATAAAAAAAGTAGTTAACTCAACAAAAAAAAAGCTTTTGTGTGACACTTGTCTTCTTTCTATTTGCGCAGTTTCTCTCAAGTATCCTACACTATTGATCTTCTTATTTCTTCTATACTATTGATCCTCTCTCTCGTGAGTCTATAAATTGAACCCAATTCCTCCATTTCATTCATCCAAGCTTTTAGCATTGTTACTCTGCAAGAATTACAGCGCGCCTTTGGCACCCAAGTCATTCCATTTGCTTGCGATCAACTTGTTACCATACCATTACCATTGTTGTGAAACTCATCTTCATTGCAATAAACTATCATAGTCATTCCCTCTTGACATCTTGGAATAGCAAGGAAGTGCACCTTCTAAGGGCCATATTCATACACAAGATCATTTGAGATAGGTAATCAATGGAAGCCATGAAGTGAAGAGGTTTGCAAAGGTTTGAAGTTCTTTGTTTGATTGATTTCTTTGTTTCTTATTTCATTGAGTTATTGGGTATTATTGATTTATAATATTGATTATTCATTTACTCCAATTTTTCCATAACATTTTTGGCGCCCACCATGGGACCTTGCCCTGATTTAAACCAAAAACTGAGTTTTTTGTGCTAAGGGTCCATACATAGGAGGATTCTATGCATCTGATCAATTCTAGCATGCATCTGAGCTCTGTTCCAGCGCATCTACTCTTTTGGCACATTTACCTCCTAAAGTTGCACATCTGTGTTTTGTTACGGGGCATTTACTAAAACTACACATATGCTCTCTGTTTCCGTGCTTTTGACCTCTGTCTCAGTGCTTTTGTAATAGTTGCACATCTGACCTCTATCTCTACACATCTAATCTATGTACCTGTGCATATGATTCTAACAGTGACTTTTTGGGTTTTCTTGTGATTTTTCTAACATTGACACTTCTTGCAAGATTTTTCTCTAATCTACTTGTAGGTCAGGGGCTGATTTAGACATTCTAGTTGCATTGTTAACACATGTCATATTTTTAAGGGATAGTAATCGAATGTTAATACAAAATAACATCTAGATCTGACTAGGAAGGATTGTAATTTGATATTGTTGCATCGACAAATTGAATATAGTCCCAATGCTAGGAGGATAAAATTGAACCATTGCTATCTTGCTTTCAAAGTTAACAACTCGCGTATGTACCCAAGTAGCTTAACACATTTAGTCTTTTTTCATTTTAATTAGGGGAAAAGAACCATTATCTTTCATGTTTTTGGAATGATACTAGGCCTATGCTCTCCCCTATCTTGGGTGACCAAAATGCTAGACATATCATTTTCGCATGTGTCAAACCTTTAGAGAGGCTTGCCCTTGGATATCCTTCTATCTAAGTAGGAATAACCTTAAGTGGTGACAAGCTAAAGCCAAGCTCTGCCAAGCCACTATAAATAAATTGTGTTTGAAGTGAAAGATTCAAACAACAAGTGTTGTTGTGTTATACTGACAGCCAACCTCCCCCAAAACCTTCCAAGGCATAACCCTCGAAGGCTGGGAGACTCCATAACAGAGAGTAGCGCTACCACACATATAACCACTCAAACGGTTGCACTTACTAATCATCCTTTATTTTTAGTAGCCAAAAACCCCTATAAGTTGGTGCAAGGAAGGGTGATTATCACCTCCCAAAGATGCCTCATCTAGAAATAGTGAGAATTCAATTTATATTGTCCCAGCCAGCCTAGGATTTGTACTTTCTTTTTGAGTCAAAAAGAGTCTAAAAAATTACAAAAAAATTCAAAAACCATGAAATAATTATTTGTGTTTGTTGTGTCTTCTTTCCATAATTAAGAAAATCAGATCAAAAAGACCATCTTGCAACCAAGAAGCCAAAAACATCAAAAAACATGTCAAAAACTTTGTAAAAATAGTAAAAAACTAGAGCTGTGCATATACCCTTTGAACCTGCACATTCATTTTGACCTACTGCACATTTACTGTGACTTCCTGTGCATTTATCATCTGTTACTAAGCTTTTATCCTTCACCAGAGTTGTGCATCTATCCTAACTTACTATGCATTTATCCTCTGTTTCAGTGCATTTAGTGTTGCACATCTGCAACAGTGAGCTTTTTCACATCTTTTGAGAGAAAATTTTTGACATTTTTGGATACCCATTTTAGGCTTGTTCTAGTTTTTGAGACCAAATCTACCATGCAGTCACCTTTTCCATCTGTTTCCATAGCATACCCTCTCTTTCATCGGTCATCTCATCCACCTTCTACCAGGTCTTCCTGCAAACAAGTCAAAGTATCGTATATCAGATTAGTGCAAGATCTTTTTATATCATTTTGGATTCAAGTTAACTTAGTAAGTCTCCACTATCAAGGATCAGACATCCTTTTCTCTCAAAACTTCACTAGTGGTCTTGGTGCAAGACTAGTCTCTACATAGTAAACAGGTACTGGCTATCCTTGCTTGTGGCTATCATCTTGTATTGACCAACTTACTTGGAATCATTGATCAAAAGGCCCTTGTTCAAATCTCGTCAAAACAAGTATTCTCTTCTCACCAATATTCACCAACACCTTACCAAAATCTCTAGTTTCACCCCACTTCGTCCTATTGATAATTGAGAGGGGGGGTGAATCAGTTATTCTTAATTCGCTTTCAGTTCAAACACTTAAATCCACTTTTGTTAATCAATAGCATAGCAATTAATCATTCATGAAAGCATAAGACATAAACACCAGAGCAGATACACATCAACACATGAAACACCAAGATTTTGACGTGGAAAACCTGGTTAAGGGAAAAACCACGGGGTGATTAACCCAAGGATTATTCTCTGTTAGAAGAATAAGAAAAATAGATGGCACATGCTAATTAGGGCTTAGTGCCTAAGCACACTGCCCACAAGAGGCACACTGCCTACAAGAGACACACTGTCTAAAAGATAACAAGTATTACAAACTTGAACTGGAGATTGACATCTTTACCATGCCTGGATCAGTTCCATTTAAGCCTAAAAACTCTTGCTCTGCCTTTCGCACTTTTCTTCACTATATCACGCTCATCACCATGACACACTTCAAAATGAATTCACACCCTTATTTATACAACCCATCAACTTAGGAACAATCATCTAAGTCGGCAAACACCTACAAAATCATTCGCAAGACGTGTAATACATCCGGTCGACCTGTCTTAGGAAGAACACCAACAACCGGTGGTCTTTACATCAAATCCAAACTCCAACTTCAATGCGGACCGCCAATAAGAATTATACATGATTCAAGGATCACCGAAACCTTTCCTGAGTCATCAAGAACATCTGCACTTTATCAGCTTACTGGAATTCTTCTCTTCTTCATCTGGAACTTCAAGAACACAGTCTATCGCCACTGTCATAATGCAAAAGGTTCTTCCGGACCTCCAAACAATACACAAATCAAGTTGTCACTTCACACTAACTTCTTCAACACTCCCTCCAATCCACAGAATGAGAGAATGTAGTTCCGGAACTCACCAGACCAAACTGTGACACTCTGTCTCTATTGAACACCTGCCGGAACCGGTTCTACACAAGCAGCCATAACTTCTTCAGATCTTTATGCAGACCTCTAAAATCTTAACTAGAACATCTCAAGACTCATATCTACAAACCCTTTAATCTGCATCCTCTGATCCTCAACCTATTGAGTACTTTTTCCTTCTTCTCATTACTATTCTTCATTGTTCCTAATGGAGACTAATTTTCTCAATATCCTCAGCACCCAACTCATCCAATCCTTCTTATCAATGCAATATGAGTATGTTGACATCAATGACAACACTGGTTAACCTCATACTTGCAACACTTCCCATGTCACCTTGCATGGTCTTAACTAGATCCCAATACCAAAAATAGCTTGAAATGGCCGGAACGTCAGATAGGATTGTGTCCCCTCATGATAGTGATGAGGAAATCTCTCGTCAGGAGTACCAAGGAGCCCTCCAAGATCAGAAATTCCAACGCATGATGGACAAAATACTAAACGAAGACACTCAAAAGTACTTCCTTCATCTTGCAAACCAAGGATTTAGACTCCCCTCAGACTTCGATCTCAACAAATTAAGAGAAACTGTAGTGGAAGAAACTCATGAGGACCGCACAAGTGAAGATAAAACCATTGGCCTAGACAAAGGAAAGAAAGTCACAGACACAGAAACAAGTTGAAGGCCTAACACAACAATTAGTGGAACTTAAAATAGGGATGCTAAACATTATTCCTTGGAAGACATCACATTCTATCCCTTTGACAAAATCTTGAACATGGTACCGTTCCCCTTTCAGTTCAAAGTTCTTAAGTTTGACAAATACAAATGGAAAGGAGACCCAAGAGATCACATTAGGGAATTTAGTGCCGCATGCCTAGAAGTGGCTCACAATGAAACTTTCCTAATGAGACTATTCCCTAGATCTCTAGGTGGACAAGCCATGGAATGGTTCTCACGACTTCCCCTGGGTATCAAAACTTTTGATGAGTTAGTAAACGAGTTTGTCACACACTTCTCATACAACATTGAGCACGAAGTCTCCATCCTTGACCTATACAATACAAAGCAAAAGGGTGGTGAATCCTTATCCGCTTTCTTACAAAGGTGGAGACAACTCGTGAGCAAATGCTCATATGATGTGCCTGAGAAGCAAATGACGGAGGTGCTTGTCCACAACCTTAACCCCGATCTAAGTTACCAAATACAAATTCAATGCCCTACCTCATTTACGAAAGTCATTGAGATGGGACTATTTATCGAGAAAGATATGATCGCCAAGGGGCAAATAAAGTTGTATAAGGACACCCCTAATTCTAACTACACCACGAACAAGTCAAAGTTTTGGACAAAGAACAAAAATGTCGTCAATGATGGAGTAGTTGATGCCAAAGTGGCTGCTCCCAAATAGCAACCAATCTTCACTCTTAAAGGAGAAGCAAGCAATGCTACACCAAACAGAACCTTCTCTCATGAGCCAAATCCATGGTTCACCTCTAATCCTAGATGAAAATTCACACCACTAGGGAAGTCTTAGGAGTTTGCGTTAAGAAAGCTATTAGCCAACAATGAGATCACTCTTCCACCCACTAGCGACTATGAACCTCAAGTAAAACCTCACTATTGGAAAGATATAGTAAATTTTGTGAATATCATAGAGGAAGAGGCCATAAGACCAATGACTATATCCATCTCAAACACGCCATTCAAGACATACTTGATCAAAATCAGGTAGGCACTAAAGAACATACCTCTAACAAGACACATGTGGCATACAAGGATCCACTCCTCAACCATGATAGGCCATACAACAACAACAATAACAACTACAATAGGCTGAATCAAAACAACAGACATAACAATGTTAACTACGTGAGCATGCCATTGGATTATACCATCAACTACATATCGAAGCACATCCCACAAGTCAATGTAGTCACATTCAACCAATAATCAAGACCCAACAAAACTGATTGTAGCATCATCACCCATAGCGGTAAGGTCACGTTAAACATGCTTCCTCCAAAGTCATCACCTTCTCTGTCTAACTCCCATATGTACAGTGTCATAGACCAACTTCAGAAAACTCCTACCCACATCTATCTTAGAGTTGTTGCATCTATCTCCCTCCCATAAGGAAATTCTTGATAAAAACCTAGTGGAAACAACTATGCCCATGAACCTAGCCCAAGAGAAGTTTCAAGCCATGGTAGAAAATCTAACCTCCTCAAGCACCATATCATTCACCAAATAGGATGACATTTTAGTTTCTCAGCCTCATAACACACCTTTGCATATCATCACCTTCATTCATAAACACTGTATCAAAAGAGTTCTTATTGATGGAGAAGCCAATTTAAATATTTGCATGCTCAAGCTAGTCCTTACATTGGGGTTCTCTAAAACTGTAGTGGATCCTAGGAAAAAAATCACTATTAAGGCCTATGATGAAGAAGAAAGAACTACTAAAGGAACAGTAGTGTTACCAATACAGTTGGACTAGTGATAAAGGATGTTGTTTACCAAGTCCTAGATAGGGAGCTAGCCTATAACATCCTCCTAGGTAGACCCTGGAGTCATGCCATGAAAGCTGTGCCTTCTACCTACCACCAATGCATCAAATTTCCTCATAATGGCAAATAAATCACCATCCAAGGTGATCCTGATCCTTTTCAGCATTGCAACACTATCTACTCAAAGCCTGATTGCATCATTCCCAATAATAGAGCTTCTACATCCCCTATCTCATTGCATGATTCTACCTCTGAAGCTTCCTCATCCAAGTCCAAAGAGAAGAAAATCACAATCAAAGAAACAGGGGTAGGAGAATACTCCATCGAGCACAGCCTCAACTTAGCCAAAATGCCTCTATCTCCAAGATCCTTTGGGCGACCTACACCTAAGTACATTCCAAAACCTTCTACTTCTCCTAAACCTCCCACAACTCCCTTTGTAAAATGGGGGACCCTATTAGATGAGAGTGAGGAAAGAGATGTCTTGCAATGGCTCTACACAGAGGAAGATAACACACAATAAGAACCACCTAAGCTTCCAATGGAAATCTATGGGCGTGGTGAGTCTATCCTACATAGAATGGGTGATGAAGGACAAGGTCCCATTGGCCTAAGAAAGGAAGGAATTATAGAACCTATCCAACCCTCCTCATCCTCATTAGCAAGAAATACAAAAGGGCTCTGATACAAGGACAAAGGCAAAGCTAAGGCAAATCCTTGTCTTGTGGAAATGATCCATAATGTTCAAGAAGATAGTGACACAGATTCTAATGAATATGAGTGGGATGAACTCATAGAGCACTCCTATGAAGACAAAGGAATGGACACCATTCAAACCTATAGCCCCTACCATGAGGGACAAACACTAGCACATAGACCATTAGAGTGTGATTCGCTAACTCCTGAGAGTATGACTTTCGAGGAAGGTCAGAGTTCCATCGCAATAAACAATCTGGAGTAAAGTACCATCCCAGATCCTATCCCTACTAATCTAAATCCTTACCATGTATCCATCCAAACTATCACACTCAATGAATCAGATATATCTTCTAATCCCCTCCCCCTTATGCATTCTGAACTTATCGACTGGGATTTACAAGGAACCCCAAAACTAGACATGTTCCAAAATGATGATGCCTATATTGACTACATGGAACTTAGGGACCACCTACCTACAAGAGATCATAAAGCTAGCTTTGCCATTGAACTCAACACTATGGCTTATTTTGGAGAGGGTGCCAAGCCTTCCAATCGCAAAAACATAAAAATAAAAAATGGATCTGATGGTGAAAACTGCTCTGTGGCAGTGTCAGATCCCAAAATAATAAAAAGAAAGGATGCATCAGATGGTGAAAACCTCTCTGAGGTGCCAGATGATGGAAGGATTGACACTCTCCCCACCAACATGTATCAGGAGAAGTCTCAGATTATTGTGGAACCTACAGAACCTATCAACATTGGAACAGAGGATAATCCTATGATCATTTACTTTGCGAAGTCTCTATCTCCATTGGAAAAGACCAAATTTGTACCATTCTTCAAGAAAAAGCAACTCAACTTTGCTTGGTCATACGCAGATATGCTCAGTTTAGATCCAAATTTAATTCTACATCATCTTCCACTAGATCCAGGAGTTAAACCAGTCGAGCAGAAGCTCATGAAGATGCATCCCCACATTGTATTACTAGTAAAAGAGGAACTCAAGAAACTATTGGATGTAGGGTTCATCAGGGCAATAGACTATCCAGAGTGGGTATCCAACCTAGTACCAGTATCAAAACTTGATGGTAGAGTCAGATTGTGCAATGATTTTTGAGATCTAAACAAGGCTTTCCGCAAAGATGACTTTCTGTTACCTAATATTGATATCATAGTCGACTTGATAGCAGGACATACCATGCTTTCTCTTATGGATGGCTTCTTTGGGTACAATCAAATCAGGATAGCACCAGAGGATCAACATAAAACAAATTTCATTTGTCCATGGGGCACCTTCTTCTAGAATGTTATACCATTTGGGTTAAAGAATGCCGAGGCAACATATCAACATGCTATGACCACTATTTTTCACGACATGATGCACGTCACAATGGAGGACTATGTAGCTGACATCCTTGCAAATTCACTCACAAGAGAATCACACCTAGTTGTATTAGAGAAGGTCTTTCAGATACTAGAACACTTCAAAGTCAGGTTGAACCCAAAGAAATGTGTGTTTGGAGTCACCTCCAGCAAGCTCTTAGGCTTCATTATATCAGCAAATCGGATCAAGGTAGATCCTGCCAAAGTCAAGGCTATCATGGAAATGCCACCACCAAAGAACATCACTCAACTGCGGTCTCTACAAGGTAAGTTACAAGAAATCCATTAGTTTATATCACAACTGGCAGACAAGTGCCAACCTTTCAGTCATCTCTTACATAAAAATAGACCATTTAGGTGGGATGAGAAGTGTAAAGAAGCATTTGGCAAACTGAAGGAGTATCTTATGAATCCACCCATCTTGATGCCTCCTATACAAGGTAAGCCACTATTACTTTGCATATCTACTACACCAACAACTCTGGGAGCCCTACTAGCACAACAACATTATGAGGGCAAAGAAAGAGCTATCTAGTACATTAGTCGCACATTGGTGGGCTACGAACTGCAATATTCCCAAATAGAAAGATCATGTCTCGTTGTGGTTTTTGCTTCCCAAAAACTATGACATTACATGCTCACACATCCAGTTAAGCTTATTGCAAAGATAGATCCACTCAAATACCTATTAATCAAAGTAGCTCTAATAGGCTACCTAGCCAAGTGGGTAATGCTATTAAGTGAATATGACATCAAGTATGTAGAAAGGAAGGCTATCAAAGGTCAAATCATTGCTGATTAGCTAGCAGAAGCACCATTGCAGGATACCACACCAATGACATTTGAGTTTCCATATGAATCCATATTCAGTATCACAAAACACACATGGAAACTCTACTTTGATGGATCCCATACAAATCATGGATCGGGGGCAGGAATCCTAAAGGTCACTCCTCACGGTGACACCATACCTAAGTCTTACCATTTGCTATTCCCATGCACAAATTGTTGCAAGTATGAGCCTAACTGGTGTTGTCATTGATGTCAACATACTCATGTTACATTAATGATAAGTATTGGATGAACTATTTGCTGAGGATATTAAGAAAATTAGTCATATTAGGAATAGAGAAGAACAGTGAAGTCAGTAAGCTAAAGATCCTAGATAAGATGAAGATCAGAGGATGCAGTTCAAAGGGTTTGTAGATATGTGTCTTAAGGTGATCCAATAAAGATTTCAGAGGTTTACATGAAGATCTGAAGAAGTTGTGGCTGCTCAAGTAAAACTGGTTCTAGCAGGTGTTTAGAGGTGACAGACTGACACAGATAGGTGCGGTAAGACCTGGAAATGCAATATCATGTTCTACGGATTTGAGGGAATGTTTAGGAAGTCAATGTGAATTGACAACTCAATTGGTTCATGGTCTGGAGCTCCGTAAGCATCTATTTGTTGGTCATGATGTTAGTCATAAGCAAGCATAGAATAAAAGTACGCATTAACCTTTATTCATCTTGAAAGATACTGTGAATTCAAAGAATTCAGGATCCCAAGTCTCCGGTGATTAGGTCTTAATCATCTGAAGTTACTCAGAGGTTAATGTGTGTTGTTGTTTCCATTTTGGGGCCTTACGTGAAATTGTGCCATCATCATGACATTCCTGCAGAAATTCTTTACAGAGAAGTCATATTATGTAGTTATTAGATGAAAAGATGTAGAAATACCTCAATCTTTGCATGATATTTTTCAATTGTGCATGCGTTACATTCAAATATGCTAAATATTTGCGATTACCTACGAGATGTCTGCATATTTGCGTTATTTACTTAGGATTATCAGTTATTCGCAATTGTGATAATGAAATGTTCTAAAATTGAAAGAAATTAAAGGAATACTACAATTTAAAGTTGAACCTTCAGCTATTGATCCACATACATACTCGATACTGTCATGATGAGAAGAAATCAAACCATATGTTCACCAGGATATTCCACAGCTAGATACAGTTGATGCAAACTTCAGAGGATGATGAATGAAAACAATACATGCAACATGATGAGCACTCCAAGGGACGCAGCAAATCAAAGCACATATCCAGAATTCAGACACAGATTACTCAAGATTTACGAAGATTTGTAATCGAAATATTCTTCTCTTTCATTAAGTATGCAAAAGACATGTACATATGCAATAACTTTGAAATAAGCCCTGAATACTTCAGCACATAGATTTCAATTAAGTTTTCAAATGTTTCAATAGGGCATTCCACCACCTTTTATAGAATAAGGTGAGGAATCCGTTACAAAAGATCTACGATCTTGATTTATCAATACAAATCTATGGTCATGATTCACTTGATTTTGTCAATCTTTACAAAATGGCACAAGTTGCTAGCTGGAAACTATCTATACTACTTATGCTATTATCCCCTTCATGATGTATCTTCATCATGCTCCTCAGCTGATTCATGCAGGTCATCATCATGTGCATCACTTTCCGAACATTCACTATCCTGATGATGACGCTACTGCATATGGGGCTGCATACTACTGCGGACCTGCTCGTATGAATGCACAACCTGATCTATCCCTCCGCCATCTTGAGTCTTTGCTTTGACAATGGCGTGCTTATGTGCTTCGTATTTATCTCTGCTATTATCAAGCTTATTTTTCCTGTCCTGCAGTGTCTCTTTGTATTTCTCCATCTGGACCTTGATCCTCATTATTTTATCTATCAATTCCTCTGTCAAAGGGACAGGTGGACCATCTGTCTCTGATTGGAAGTTGCTGTGTACAGCTTTAATGGCGGACTCTTCATCTTGATTTTCTATTTTTCCTTCCACCTTGCCTTCCAATGCCTCCAGTATCACCGCTTCTTCAGCCATTAAATCTCGTAGCCTCATGTTGATATCCCTCAGCTTATTATTACACCTTTTAAGGACTCCACACTCAAACTGAGTGTCTTTATACTAGATATCTATTAATAATGTTGTATTACTATTCAGTACCTGCTTACTGATAAGTAGTTATGGATTTATATTCCTTATTTCCCCTAACAGGCTCAGGACTCTCTCCAGCTTGTAAGACCTCTTCCCGGTCTGCATCTGCAATTTATCCACTTTGGCCTTGGAGTCACTTAGGATGCTCCACCTCTTCAAAGAGGCCTTTATTATTTCTACAGCATCATCCAATGTGGATGACATCCATCTCCTTATTACGGATGCCTCATGCTTCATGAGGTCCAATTTATTTACCTCCTCCTGAGAAATGGCAGTCAATGGGACTGCATGTTCAGTTGTGGTATCATCAGGATTGGTCAGCCCTTTGATATAGGCATGCAACTAAGCAATGTGCCCTTTATGTTGCTTATTTTTCTCCTTCTCCCTTTTCACTTTCTAAATTAGAGAGTCAATGATATCTTTGCCCTCTTGACCTTCTTGGTCCTCATTGGCAAAGCCCAAATCTAATGTACTGATTTGAAATTCATCGACAGTGATTTTACCTTTTTCCTTCTCCACCGCAGGTATGGCAATTTGCACGGTCCTTCTCCCTGTTGCTGGATCTCTCTTGATGGCCGAAGTCATTCTGGCCTTCCTCTTTGGCTTCATTATATCCGCAGAGAACAGGGTGGAGACGTTGAATTCCTAAATTTAAAGTTCTTCCTCAACATTTACCTCTTTTGCCAACCACAGAGGCACTCGATCATGTTTTTCAGCATCATCCTGATGTTCACCTACATCTCCCATTTCTGTCAACAAGTGTTTTGGAGATGGTGACTTTCTCATTTCTTCTTCTTGAAGCTCTCTTTGTTGTTGATCTTGCGGGACCTCCTCCTGTTGAGGGATTTTCTTTTTCTGGAGGAGGATCTTCATGCTGTGGGGACCCTTGAGGTGCATCTATATGCTGTGGGGAACCTTGAGGTGCATCTATATGTTGTGGGGAACTTTGAGACGCATCTATATGCTGATCATGATGATCATGATCTCCCTCTGTCATTACTTCATCGATTCCCAATTCTTCCCCTTGTTGCTTATCCACTTCACCAGATATTGGGGATCCTGCTTGATGTGCTGGCGATTGTTCTGCAGCTATTATTTCTTCTGAGCTTGCACTATCAACCTCTTATGTCTTGGCAGCTAGATCCTCTTTTGTTTCTTCCTTTTCATCAGCCTTCATTTCTTGAACCTCTACTATAGCAGGTTCCACTAATGTATCCCGTGGACTCTGTTGTCCTAATTATAGAGCATGGCCTTCCGATTCTACCATCTCTATTTCTTCTGTTTGGTGGCCCTTATCAGGTGATCCTGCTAGCTGTTTAGGACTTACATCCTATTTCTCTGTCAGGTCTACCACTACAGGACTTCTCACCTCTGTGATCAATGTATCTAGCCCTATTTCCTGAGCTACTTGCTCTGGGCTCTTTTCTCGCTCTTCTTCCACTCGCCTCATTTCTTCCAGTACTGATTGAACTGGTGGAGACTTGTGGGGGATCATACTAATACCAGCAGCCAGTGTTTCCATCTTCTGTGCAGCCACATCCTGCACCACCTCATCATCAGACAAATTTATTGTCTCGTCGAGCGAGACATGCCCTTCTACTTGTGTCTGAGAAGTTTCTTTCAGCTGCTCCTCAGCAAGTTTAGTTTTGAACTTGAAAATGGTAGGAAGTGGAACATTATGTTGAAGTTCCTTACGCACTTCACTACCTTCCCCTTGTAATGAAGTAGGGGGTTGGCTTATTCCACCTCTCATGGAGGTTCTTTATTTCTTAGGTGGGGTAGACACCAGCACCTGTGGAGCTCTCCTCTTCCTTTTTATTACCAATGGAACCTCCTCTTCCTTAGGCTCTTCTTCTATGAGGGTATCGTCTCCTCCTGGTTGTTTAGAAGATTGACCCACTTCTTGGGTCTCAGTGATTCCAGCCTCTGCGGTCTTACTTTTCTTGGGCCTTTCTTTCTTTAGAGGGGATGCTGATTCTGATCCTGACCCTGCCGCCTCCTCAGCTACAAATACTGCCCTTTCAATTATAATCCCTTTTGGTCCTTGTTCCACCTTCTTGCCCCTTGGGGGTCTTTTGCTCTGCTATTGTGGTGGAGGGATTCTATCTCCCTTGGTCTTCCTCTTCTCTAACAGGAAGTCATCATATTCATCTGCGGGGATATCCTGCCCTTTCTTCTTGTTGTCCACCATAATGGCAACACCCTTCTTCTTCAATGCCTCTATCTGTGCATCAACCCAAGCTTGGGTTAGGTGTAGGGTCCTGGCAATGAATGTGTCCAAGGATATGTCCTCTTGCATAGTGAGGTCAAGTGCAGAGATGGTGTCATTATATATCTTTTTCTGTTCATACTCGTCTGCCATTGTCCTGCCATCATCCTTCTTTAATTGTTGGGGAAGGGAGATGCAATCAAAAGTTCTAACTTGGTTCAGAGTTAACCTCTGATACCTCCTTCTTCTAGCTTCTGCCTCATCTTCACAGTCAGCCCAAAAATCCTCTAGGTGCCCTTGGTGAATAGGCTTTCCTAGTATCTTCTGTATCCTGCCGTAAGGATCATATGGTCTTGTTATTGGGAAAGGCTGTAAATTCATTTTATTCAGGGTGACCATCACCTTCTTTATACTATCAGAGTCAGGGCACATACAGTTGCCAATGCTGACTGGGAACAAAATTGGTGGTAGCTTCTTGGCATCCTTGTACATTTGTATCATGGTGGAGCCCTGCCTGATAAATTCCATCAGTACTACGGTGTCGGTAGGATACCTTGGTAGCATCAGGGGATGTCCCTCGAAACCCTCAACCCTTATATAAGAACAGGTTGCAAACTGTATGTACCAGGCCCCATGCCTGTAGACTGCCTCTTGAGCCTCCATGCTCAATCTCTTTGTTCTATCTTCTTCCATGGTCCTTACCAGATGCATAGAGAACGCATCATTGACCAGTTTGTAATCTTTGAGGTAGTTGGTTCTCTGTAGCTGGGGATGATAATCCCAGATATATGCAGCATTTGTGCCTGTGAGCTTCCCATCTGTAACCAAGGCATCAAAAGTGCCTCTATAAGCACAAGAATAAACAATGTAGGATGTCATGAAAAATGCACAATTTGAACCTCCCAGGTTCATCAGTTGCTCATGCAGAGCATCACTTATTATTTGCCCCCACAGTGGCTTGGTGTCTGAATATAGACACATCATTACTATTCCGTACATCTAATCCTTGAAACTGCCAGTATCAGGTTGGCCGGTTACTCTATTCAGGAGTGCAATCATGTATTGATACTCCTCACTGAAATCATACTTAAACAGGTGCACAGGAAGCTTGGCCGCTGCATTATATGTGCTGTTCTCAGCCCGCCACGGATACATGTTCTTCCTGGCTGATTTCTTGTTGGCTTCATACTCCCTTTCAGACTTCTTCAAGTCTACACTTTTGACCTTACTACCCAGTGGCAATCCAAATGTCTGGGAGAGACCTTTGATGGAGAGGTCTGCATATATCCTCCCATGCTTCACTACTTGCCTTGTTTGAGGGTTATAATTTCGGGCACACTCCATGACGAGTTCCGGAGATTCCATGGAGTATGGAAAACCGATGGCATTCCACATTCCTGACACGAACATTGTGTCCAGCACAGGACTCTTTTCATGTCCATTGTTCAGCTTGGCTGACCAGGCCTCCAAATTAGTGCTTCCCTGATGGGTGTCTGTAATTGCTCCATATTTAAACAGGACCCCCCTCTGAGCAGACAACATGGGTTTGCTGAATTCTTCCTGACACTTGACCAATCGCTTCTCAACCATGAGTACCTGTAATTAACGATAATCCTATCTCACAACAGGTACATATATGCATGCTTATTGCAATTGACTTTATAAATCATGATGCCTACTGTATCAATTCCAACACTACTTAATCATACGGATGCATAAACCAGAACTTACATCATCGTACCAGAACAGAAACAATATGATGAGGGTTTTATTCACTTACCTAGTTATGTAGATTTCCTTTTATACCAGTAGATTGCTGAGACGTTCTTAATTCAGGTGATGATCACCTCTTTCCTTCTGCCGTGAGCTCAAATCGCACAAAGGTAGCTGGTATGCAGATATGGAAGCTGGTGCTATGTAAAACAAGTTTATCACAAGGTAAATGTGAAAATGGCGGTTGAATTACCTTTTAAGCTTGCATTTAGGGTACATTTAGGGCAACTTTGACAGATTGGATCATGTTCCTTGATTATTTGTACGAAAATGTAGGATCTCGCCAAGTTTTTCATTGGGTTCCGGGGTCGGCGGGAACTACCTACCATGTCTGCGTGCATTAAATGATAATGGCGGCAACGGGAGCAGGGAATATCCCTATGACAAGATATCATGAGGGCAGGATGATATTCGCAAATATCAGGTTGAGTTTCAATATCATCCTCCGCCGTCGTATTGACATTGTTATCGCGATAAGATTCAGGTGACAAAAGCACCTTTGTTTATGCTTAGTACATCAGGAGGATATTTCGGTGAATCAGGTGATGTTTTTTTCAATATGATGATGACGAGACAAACTTACATGTCTCTCTTTTTGGAATATCGGGATGACGTCATCCTAATATTCGCTCTTCTTATTGGGAGTGCATCATGACATCATCATCATATTAGGTGAACATGATCATGTTTTAGAAAATATCCTGTGGCAATGTAAATGTGATGATGATGTCATCGTTATGTATGTTCCTTCGTTTCTTGTATTCAGATGATGTCATTAGGATATTTGCTAAGGGTGATATTTGCGTCAGGAGGATATAAAGACATATCAGGTTACATGCGAAGTATGATGCTCGCGATAGATAAAACTGTTTGACGGGAAGATTTTGCTACCATTTAAAGTTGACATCCGGATATTTGAACCGCATGACATATCGGGGGGAATGTTTCAAATATGATGATGAACTTCAACAATATGACCGAGAATATAAAAATATGACCTTCCTCTTGCGAATATCAGGTTTGACCGAAACTTTGACTGTTCATAACTCTTACATCCTGATGAATGTCAAGGTGATGTAAAAGGCAAACCTACCCAGATTTTAATGCTCTTTCAAAATCTGAGGTCACAGAGATGAAATATGAACTTTGACAACTTGACCTCATGGTGACTTACCTCATCCGCATGATGATGCACTTGACTTACTTTTACCAAACCGCCCAGAAGCAGACGCACAAGCCAAACTAAAAATTGGGTCCCTGTTTTGCCAAGTCAAAATGGGGCATGTTGTGTAACCACACAACAACTTGCCACCAAAGAAAACAAACAAATTCTAATGATTCAAGTGATGTGATCACATTCACCTATAGTATTCTAATTCCATATAAGCATAAGTATCATGATCTTCTGAATGATAAAATTTCATCATGACAACAATGCTAGCAAAGGATCAGGTGTGTGCATATGATTAATTATCCTCATCTTGAAAGCCAGTTGAAAACATGAGTAACTGGTGTTAAACTACATAGTTGGGGATCATCCCTCATACCTGACCTGGATAGAGCCTTGCTACCAGTGGGCGTCTATAGCCCCGGCAAGGTTATCTATACAATCTCCCTAAGTAGAGCCCCAATGCCAGCAGGCGTCTATAGCCCTGGTAGAGTTACTTAGATGGCCTAATTTTATTTCTTTTCTAATTTTCTCTTTAAAATTTGTATCTGATATCATCATGTTAGCTTATTTGTACAAGGTATAGTCACTTGCAGCTTTAGGTTGGAGATTGTATTGGTAGCAAAGGAGTCCCTTTAGATTTTTCACTTAACACCTATACTTGTGTGTTCAACAAACCCAAGGCTGTTAGGTGTTTCATTGTGATTAATTCACTTTGACCAAGAAAAGGCACCCTGATGAAAAGATATCACAAACCTGATCATGAAGACTTCTTACAATGAATCATAACCTATGTCTAAATGTGATCTCATTACTTGAACCTTAACAATTTAGTTATTTTCCGGGGTGATGAAGTGCACAATCCTGACTTACCAAAACAAGGTCCCAACCAACAAAACGAAACAAGCAAAATAGACACACTGTACAAACAACTATACAAATATACAATATGATACACATGACTGTTATGAAGTCATTCAGGCCTGGAAATAATGTTTGAGGAATTGTCCATTGATTGGCAATGGGACATCCTCACCTGTCAGGTTCTTAAGCCTATAAGTACTGTCTCCTAGTATCTCAGAAACTTGAAAGGGACCTATCCATAATCTATCAAACTTACCGTGGTCACCTTTCTTTTCATGGGCCTTATCCCACATTAGGACCAAATCGGATATCCTGAAAGCTTTAATTCTGGCTCTCTTGTCAAACCAGCGTTTGACAACAGCCTGATGTTTTGCAAATTGATCGATTGCTTGACTCCTTTTTTCTTCCAGGTGCATCAACTAAAGCAACCTGACCTCTTGTTTATTGTCTATGCCTAGGTATTCTTGGGCAAACTGTAGGGTAGGAATTTTTAAGTTTACAGGGAGGATGGGATCCACTCCATATACTAGTTGGAAAGGTGAGTTTCCTAATGCAGTTTTTATTCTAGTTCTGTCTACCCATAAGGCATACTTTAGAAATGAGTTCCATTCCCTGGGGTTCATCTCTATCAGTTTTCTTATGATACTCAGTAAATTCTTGTTGGTGGATTCTACTAAACCATTTCCTTGAGGATAATAGTTAGATGAAAACTTAAGTATAATCCCATGGTCAAAAGCCCAACTGGATAACTTGGTGGAAATGAAGGCGGACCCATTATCACTTACCAATGCATAAGGAGTTCCATACCTGGTGACAATGTTGCTCTCCAGAAATTTAATGACATCATCTACAGTGCAAGTTTTGCTGCTAATAGCCTCAGTCCATCTAGTACAATAGTCAGTAATTGTTAAAACATACCTATGCCCTAAGGAGGACAGAGGATTGATTGGTCCTATGAAGTCCATGCCCCACTGTGCAAATGGGCGCTCCTCCATTACTGGCTGCAATGGTTGTGCAGCATATTTTTCTCTGTTGGCAGCAACCTGGCAAACATGACAACATTTAACATGATCAGCTATGTCTTTAAAAATTGTAGGCCAGTAATATCCTGCTCGGAGGATTGCATGTGTTGTGGCCAATGCTGATCCATGTGCTGTTCCAAACTTATCATGTAATTCTGTCAGGACTCTACTTGCTTTTGGCTTCTCTAAACATCTAAGGTATATTCCTTCGTAATTCTTCTTGAACAAGGTTCCTCCCTTCATCATATACTTTTGGGATCTTATCTTTAAGGCTCTTCTCTGTGAAGCCTGCATTCTTGATGGACATCTTCCAGTAATCAGGATGTGCCTGATATCTGAATACCACTCTTTATTGTCTTTCTCATTGATCACATATTGCTGACTAGTGATGTTTGGATCAATCTCAGATATCATCTGGCTCAAAGCTTGTCCTCTTACCAGCTTCATTGGTGTAATTTCCATGTCATACTCTTGTAATACAGTAATCTATTTAGCTCTTTTCTCACCAGGCTCACTTTGCATCAGCAGCATCTTCACTGCTACATCAGGCACCATAGCAATCACTTTGCTTCTGAGTATGTAATGTCTGAATTTCTTTACTGCCCTGACTAATGCAAGTGCCTGTCTCTCAACATCTACATACCTCAACTCAGCATCCCTGAAAGGATAGCTCATGAAAGCAATTGGTTTCTCTTCTTTCTCTTCATTTCTTTGAGTTAACACTGCTGCAGAGGTATGTTCTGAAGCAAATGAATAGATGTAGAAATCTTTGGTGTAGTCTGGACTAATGAGGATAGGAGCATCTGAAATGGCCCTTTTTATATCTTCAAATGCAGTCCTGGCTTCCGGTGTCCACTCAATTTGTGCATCTTTTTTCAACATAGCATTTAAAGGTCTGACAATCTCAGCAAAGCCGGTGATGAACTTGCTCACAAAGTTTATCTTACCAAAGTAAGACTTAAGTTCCTTTTTGCTTCCTAGAAGTTGTAACTTCATAATAGATTCCACCCTGTCAGGATCAATGATAATTCCATCCTCTGTGATCAGGTGACCTAGTAATTTTTCTGTTGTGACCCCAAATATGCACTTCTTGGGATTCAAAGATATTCCATATTCTTCACATTTCTTCAGTACACTTCTGAGATCAGCAACATGATTCCTCCTTTCCTTGGAGAAAACCGTCAAGTCATCCATGTAGATGACTATACACTTTCCTATTAAACCTCTGAAAGCTATGTCCATTGCTCGCTGGAATGTAGCTCCAGCATTTATGAGTCCAAAGGGCATACGTCTATATGCAAATATCCCCCACTTTGTGGTGAAGGCAGTTTTCAATCTATCAATTTTGTCAACCATTACTTGGTTGTATCTTGAAAAGCCGTCCAAGAAGGACATCATTTTAGCTCCATTTACAATCTGTAGAACTTCATCCAATGAGGGTAAAGGATAGTTATCCTTTTCTGATGCTCTGTTCAGGTTCCTGAAATCTACACATAACCTGATGTCTCCATTCTTCTTTCTGACTGGCACAAGATTAGCCACCCAAGTGGAGTGCCTGATAGGAAATATTATCCTAGCATTTAACAATTTCTTGACTTCTTCAAGAATTATTGGTTCGAGCAAGGCATTGACTGGTCTCTACTTCTGTCTGAAAGGTTTTGCATCCAGCTTGAGAGGTATAGTATGAGTTATGACAGAGGTGTCATATGTCTTCAGCTCATCATAAGTCCATGCAATTACATGTATGTAATCCTTGAGGGCCTGAGTTATTCCTTCTAACTCTTCTGGTGTGCAAACCTTACCCAATAAGACGTTTTTCTTGTCATCAGCTTGTCCAATATTCACTTGCGAATATTGACCTCCATCTACCTTAGGCAGATCTTTATGTTTAAGCATATTATCTAAATCAAAGGCTCTTTCTAACTTAATCATACCTTTGGGGATCCTGTTGCTAGGCAACTCTAATATCTCACTTCTTCCCAGACATGATCTTCTATACCATTCTCATATATAATCTGAGCTTCAAATATATCTCTATTTGAAATGAAGTCCAGAATGTGCTGATCATCATCAAACACCTGGAGATTAGTCACATTGTTAGGTATTGATGGTACTGACACCAATTCTACTGAAAATCTCTTTAGACTAGATATAGACAGTGGCTCCAATGTACTGGCAGCTTGAGCTAGCTCATCTGCCCTATGGTTTTGTTCTCTTGGTACATGAGTGATATTAAAGGGGTCAAAGTCTTCCATCAGGTCCCACACACGATGTCTATAATTTGATAGTTTTCTGTAGTTACAGGAGTAAATTCCTCTTACTTGCTTCACAACTAGTTCTGAATCTCCAAAGACATGCAGAATCTTTACTTTCCTCTTATGAGCAAATAGCATTCCATGAATCAAAGCCTCATACTCTGCTACATTGTTAGTACAGGAGAACTGTAATCTGTAGGCTGCCAGATAGGATTTCCCAGTTGAATCAATTAGGTCAATTCCTACCCCATCACCTTGCTTAGATTTGGACCCATCAAACCTCAGGATCCAAGGTTTATCTTCAGCAGGACATTTAGCTGAACTTTCTTTTCCCTTTGCAGCTCTGGCTGCTGCTCCGCCTGATATCTATTTTAACTTAGGGACATCATCATCCTTAAGTTTCTTCTTTCCCTTTTCTTGTGAGCCTGATGGCTTTTCTATTCTCTCTTTCGTTTTAGCAGGAGGATGATCTTCTGAATCTGCAGCTGCATGCTTTTTCAAAATATGTAAACATAGTGAGCAAGTTGTTTCTGAGTGAGGTGCCTCATGCAGCCTACACCAATTTTTAATTAAGACCTCCCAAGGAGATTTATGCTGCCGTGTCACCTTCTCTATTTCCCTTTCCAAAAATTCTTCGAACTTCGTCAGGTCACTACCTTTGTCCTCATCGGACAATTCATAATCTGGTTCCATAAAGCAATCACTCCCTGGGGTGATCTTTTCTTTCATTTCATTTTTTACTTGGAGAGAGACTAAAATTTCTTCTGTTTCCAGGATAGGACGCTCATCATGATCTGTTGGTTCTTCAGTTCCTACAAAAGACAGATAAGAATTATTATTGTCATCATCATCAAATGTAACATTTACCTCAGAATATGATGATGATGCCTCGCTGTATGTTTTCTCTAGCATCATCATCTCTAAGCATGTTTCACATGTCTTTTCTGAATGTGCCTCGTCGTGTAATCTGCACCATCCGTCAATCAAAATATCATTAGTAGGTATATTTAACAATTGAAAACGTTTTACCTATTTAGACAGATGTATCTCAAAATCTCTGAAGCGATCTATTTCATTCTCATTATCAGGATTATTATCAATTTCTATGACTAGCATGTCCTCCTGATCATCATCATCATGATGATGATGTAGCTTAAGCATCAGGATCTCTTCTATTTTGACAGTCTGCGGCCTGATGCAATAAACTCTAGGTTCTACATTTACGTACATGATCTCATTTGTTCTATTGTACTCAGTTATCATATGTTTCATTCTAGGTTCACCATCAATCCTGATCTGATTAGGTATACCCTTCCATGGTAACCACATGTGACTGAAATCTGTAGACATATATCCGTTAAGCGTTTTAGACCAATCGCGGCTGAGAAACATCCCATACGTATCAGGTATGTCAACTACTTGAATATCAATGTAATACTGGATCCTAGGATCAGAAGCTAGCTGCATGTGGATATGAGTTAATTCCCCTACTACACTTACTTCTGTTTTGTCCAACTATGTGACCTTCTTTAAGGATTTAGCAGGATGCAGTCCTAAAGCATTACATATTGACAAGGGCATAACATTCGTTGAGGCTCCCGAACCCACCAGACAGTTGTGCAGGTTCTTGCTGAACATTCTTATGGTAAGGAGGAACGGAGGTGATTCGGTTTTATCCCTATACAAGGTCATGTGGGAGGTTTCTACAGCTTGGACTGTAGCTGACACTGTAGGCTTGACAATATTATCCCTAGCAGCGTGATCCTTGCCGCTGGATTGACTTGAAAGATGACTATCCTCTTTAGGGGTAGGATCATCTAAGGACTTCATGAATACCCTTTTGATGGCAGGAGTTTTTAGTAACTTAGACAGGGACAGGCTGATCTTAATTTTCTTCATTTCATCAGTGAGATAGCTGACCAACTTGTCGGATTCATGAGGTGTATTCACAATCTTTGATACTGTGTTTTGAGGTGACAAGTACTGAGCATTCACCTTAGGGAACCCTGGGTTGTTGCTAGCCTTAGGATCAGGAGGTGTATTGAAGTTGTTTGGAGGTAGAGATGATGTCAATGGACCAGCAGTTTTGTTGGCATTACTCCTCAAGTTATAATTGTGCTTACCAGGATATTGCTGCTGATATGCATGTACTTCTTCATGTTCCCTTGTAGGCTCATTTTCATCTTCAAAGGGGAAAACATAGTTTGTTTCAAAAGCTAAGGCCAATTCTTCATATGCCTGGTTATAACTCTGATGAGGTTCATTTGTACAGGCTTCTAGCACAAAAGCTGAGTCGTATCCACAAGGAACAATCTCATTTCCTTCTGCATGAGGTGGATTTCCAGAATTGTTAGACACTTCAGTCTGAAAGATGCTAGCAGCAATTCTAAATTGTGGACAGTCTAATTCTGCATTTGCATTAGTATTGTGGATCCTACACCAATTAGTAAGAGCCGCCTCAGTAAGATTAACTCTAGTAGTCTGTTTGGCTTCACCAGGAGGCTGATTGTCCAGGGGTGATGGTAATGAACCATTATTTGGCCTAGAATTCCATACTCTGGGCTGTCTAGGTGGATTATTGTTATTTCCACCATTATTGTTGAAATTATTGTTGTTATATCCTCTATCAGGATAATTTGGTCTGTCATTGGAATAATTTCTGTTTTGACTTGACTGGGAATAAAAACCCTGATTTCTCAAGTGTGTCACTTCAGTGGTGAGTTTTCTCAATTGAGTAGAAATTTCTTTGATTTCCTCATTTTCTTCTTGAGCTTTGGCCACTACATTTTCAGTCTGAGGCTTGAAGAAAGAGGATCCATGGTTATTATTGGATAGATCAGCAACCTGAGGTATCTGGGCTTGTGCAAGGTATTGTGGCACTTGGCCATTTCCATTAGGAGGGGGCATGATGCTCAGTGGAGGTACTTGCAAAGGTACAGGCATGACTGCTGGAGGTATCATTGTTCCATTAGGATACTGTGCAGGATACTGTGGAGAATATGTTGCAGGATATGGTGCGGGATATTGTGAATGCATGCCAGGCAAGGTAGGAAATACTATATTTGGAGTAGGAGCAGGTATCAACTGCTGATTCACTTTGATAGCTTCTTGAAAAGCTCCTGTCAATGTAGTGATCTCAGGATGTGTTCTCCTGATGAACATGGAAGTTAATGGATCCAGAGCTGAATAATAGATACTCCGGGTAGAGGCATCAGATACTACATATGGGGCAACTAACTTGGACAACATTTTCTGAAACCTAGCATTGAAATTGGCGATAGGTTCATGCTCAAATATTTTGATCGTGGCAAACATATGGTAATTCATAGATGGATCAATAGGGACCTTGAACCTATCAAGAAAGGCTTTCTCTAAGACAGCCCATGAACCAACAGAGGCTTGGCCAAGACTAATGAACCAATTATAAGCATCTTCCCCTAAGGAAAAAGGAAATAACCTGCACACCACATCTTGATGTTCTATCCTGGCTCTGCAGCAAGCTTCCTTAAATGTCCTGATATGATCATCAGCATCTCGATAAGGATGACATTTTGGACAAAGTTTATCCGGATTCTTTGGTAGCTCATGATATGCAGTAAAGGTCAAAGGTGACTCCGCTACAAAGAAAGACATTGCAACCAGAGGAGGTTGAGCTAACTAAGGTTGGACTAAAGGTACACCCTGAGGCTAAATAGGAGGTGTCACAGATATCCCGGAAGGTATTTGTAAACCAACAGGAGTTACAGGAGGAGGTTCTGGTGAAGCTCTTGATGCACTAGACCCTGGAGTATGATGAATGTCTACGATTCTAGGTCTAAAACCTCTAACAGGTAGTTCCTCGAAGATTCCACTAGATCTAGACCTGGTATTTATCCTGTGAGCCAGGATTTCTTAATTTTGAGGCGAATTGGCTTAAACTTTGCAAATATTCGCTGGATTTCACCAAATGAGGTGATATTTGCAGTCAGATGGCTAATCAAACTGGATATTTATGAAATATTTATGAAGATACTGCAAGTATGACATGATATTTAGGGTATAATGACCCCTAGCATGAGATCTCAAGTATCTAAAGCTTAAATTCTTCAAAGCTCGAACAGATTTACGGATCTTTGGCCAATATTAGTGAATTCAGAATGATCTACTGTAAAGCTTGCAATATTTATGTAAGATCTAGAAATCTTTACACGAAATGAGCATATATGAGCTTCTTACAGTAAATATTTACATAATATTTGAAATTCACAGACGATCTGAGGTTACCTTACTCCCTGCATCATAGAACCTGAAAATAATGATGATGAGCGTAGTATTCCAGATCATGCCCTTTTTCTAGCGCCAATTTATGTTGGTCATGATGTTAGTCATAAGCAAGCATAGAATAAAAGTATGCATTAACCTTTATTCATCTTGAAAGATACTGTGAATTCAAAGAATTCAGGATCCCAAGTCTCTGGTGATTAGGTCTTAATCGTCTGAAGTTACTCAGAGGTTAATGTGTGTTGCTGTTTCCATTTTGGGGCCTTACATGAAATTGTGCCATCATCATGACATTCCTGCAGAAATTCTTTACAGAGAAGTCATATTATGCAGTTATTAGATGAAAAGATGTAGAAATACCTCAATCTTTGCATGATATTTTTCAATTGTGCATGCGTTGCATTCAAATATGCTAAATATTTGCAATTACCTATGAGATGTCTGCATATTTGCGTTATTTACTTAGGATTATCAGTTATTCACAATTGTGATAATGAAATGTTTTGAAATTGAAAGAAATTAAAGGAATACTACAATTTAAAGTTGAACCTTCAGCTATTGATCCACATACATACTCGATACTGTCATGACGAGAAGAAATCAAACCATATGTTCACCAGGATATTCCACAGCTAGATACAGTTGATGCAAACTTCAGAGGATGATGAATGAAAACAATACATGCAACATGATGAGCACTCCAAGGGACGCAGCAAATCGAAGCAAATATCCAGAATTCAGACACAGATTACTAAAGATTTACAAAGATTTGTAATCGAAATACTCTTCTCTTTCATTAAGTATGCAAAAGACATGTACATATGCAATAACTTTGAAATAAGCCCTGAATACTTCAGCAAACAGATTTCAATTAATTTTTTGAATGTTTCAACAGGGCATTCCACCACCTTTTATAGAATAAGGTGAGGAATCCGTTACAAAAGATCTACGATCTTGATTTATCAATACAAATCTATGGTCATGATTCACTTGATTCTGTCAATCTTTACAAAATGGCACAAGTTGCCAGCTGGCAACTATCTATACTACTTATGCTATTATCCCCTTCATGATGTATCTTCATCATGCTCCTCAGCTGATTCATGCAGGTCATCATCATGTGCATCACTTTCCAAACTTTCACTATCCTGATGATGACGCTGCTCAATATGGGGCTGCATACTACTGCGGACCTACTCGTATGAACGCACAACCTGATCTATTCCTCTGCCATCTTGAGTCTTTACTTTGACAATGGCGTGCTTATGTGCTTCATATTTGTCTCTGCTATTATCAAGCTTATTTTTCCTGTCCTGTAGTGTCTCTTTGTATTTCTCCATCTAGACCTTGATCCTCATTATTTTATCTATCAATTCCTCTGTCAAAGGGACAGGTGCACCATCTGTCTCTGATTGGAAGTTGCTGTGTACAGCTTTAATGGCAGACTCTTCATCTACATTTTCTATTTTTCCTTCCACCTTGCCTTCCAATGCCTCCAGTATCACTGCTTCTTTAGCCATTAAATCTCGTAGCCTCATGCTGATATCCCTCAGCTTATTATTACACCTTTTGAGGACTCCACACTCAAACTGAGTGTCTTTATACCAAATATCTATTAATAATGCGGTATTACTATTCAATACCTACTTACTGATAAGCAGTTATGGATTTATATTCCTTATTTCTCCTAATAGGCTCAGGACTCTCTCCAGCTTGTAAGACCTCTTCCCGGTCTGCATCTGCAATTTATCTACTTTGGCCTTGGAGTCACTTAGGATGCTCCACCTCTTCAAAGAGGCCTTCATTATTTCTACAGCATCATCCAATGTGGATGACATCCATCTCCTTATTACGGACGCCTCATGCTTCATGAGGTCCAATTTATTTACCTCCTCCTGAGAAATGGCAGTCAATGGGACTGCATGTTCAGTTGTGGTATCATCAGGATTGGTCAGCCCTTTGATATAGGCATGCAACTGAGCAATGTGCTCTTTATGTTGCTTATTTTTCTCCTTCTCTCTTTTCACTTTCTAAATTAGAGAGTCAATGATATCTTTGCCCTCTTGACCTTCTTGGTCCTCATTGGCAAAGCCCAAATCTACTGTACTGATTTGAAATTCATCGATAGTGATTTTACCTTTTTCCTTCTCCACCGCAGGTATGGTAATTTGTGCGGTCCTTCTCCCTGTTGTTGGATCTCTCTTGATGGCCGAAGTCATTCTGGCCTTCCTCTTTGGCTTCATTATATCCGCAGAGAACAGGGTGGAGATGTCGAATTCTTGAATTTCAAGCTCTTCCTCAGCATTTACCTCTTTTGCCAACCACGGAGGCACTCGATCATGTTTTTCAGCATCATCCTGATGTTCACCTATATCTCCCGTTTCTGTCAACAAGTGTTGTGGAGATGGTGACTTTCTCATTTCTTCTTCTTGATGTTCTCGTTGTTGTTGATCTTGCGGGACCTCCTCCTGTTGAGGGATTTTCTTTTCTGCAGGAGGATCTTCATGCTGTGGGGACCCTTGAGGTGCATCTATATGCTGTGGGCAACCTTGAGGTGCATCTATATGCTGTGGGGAACCTTGAGATGCATCTATATGCTGATCATGATGATCATGATCTCCCTCTGTCATTACTTCATCGATTCCCAATTCTTCCCCTTGTTGCTTATCCACTTCACCAGATATTAGGGATCCTGCCTAATGTGCTGTTGATTGTTCTGCAGCTATTATTTCTTCTGAACTTGCACTGTCAACCTCATGTGTCTTGGCAGCTAGATCCTCTTTTGTTTCTTCCTTTTCATCAGCCTTCATTTCTTGAACCTCTACTATAGCAGGTTCCACTAATGTATCCCGTGGACTCTATTGTCCTAATTCCAGAGCATGGCCTTCCGATTCTACCATCTCTATTTCTTCTGTTTGGTGGCCCTTATCAGGTGATCCTGCTGGCTTTTTAGGACTTACATCTTGTTTCTCTGTCAGGTCTACCACTACAGGACTTGTCACCTCTGTGATCAATGTATCTAGTCCTATTTCCTGAGCTACTTTCTCTGGGCTCTTTTCTCGCTCTTCTTCCACTCGCCTCATTTCTTCCAGTACTGATTGAACTGGTGGAGACTTGTGGGGGGTCATACTAATACCAGCAGCCAGTGTTTCCATCTTCTGTGCAGCCACATCCTGCACCACCTCATCATCAGACAAATTTATTGTCTCGTCGAGCGAGACATGCCCTTCTGCTTGTGTCTGAGAAGTTTCTTTCAGCTGCTCCTCAGCAAGTTTAGTTTTGAACTTGACGATGGTAGGAAGTGGAACATTATGTTGAAGTTCCTTGTGCACTTCACTACCTTCCCCTTGTAATGAAGTTGGGGGTTGGCTTATTCCACCTCTCATGGAGGTTCTTTGTTTCTTAGGTGGGGTAGACACCAGCACCTGTGGAGCTCTCCTCTTCCTTTTTATTACCAATGGAATCTCTTCTTCCTCAGGCTCTTCTTCTATGAGGGTATCCTCTCCTCCTGGTTGTCTAGAAGATTGACCCACTTCTTGGGTCTCAGTGATTCCAGCCTCTGCGGTCTTACTTTTCTTGGGCCTTTCTTTCTTTGGAGGGGATGCTGATTCTGATCCTAACCCTGCCGCCTCCTCAGCTACAAATACTGCCCTTTCAATTATAATCCCTTTTGGTCCCTGTTCCACCTTCTTGCCCCTTGGGGGTCTTTTGCTCTGCTATTGTGGTGGAGGGATTCTATCTCCCTTGGTCTTCCTCTTCTCTAATAGGAAGTCATCATATTCATCCGCGGGGATATCCTGCCCTTTCTTCTTGTTGTCCACCGTAATGGCAACACCCTTCTTCTTCAATGCCTCTATCTGTGCATCAACCCAAGGTTGGATTAGGTGTAGGGTCCTGGCAATGAATGGGTCCAAGGATATGTCCTCCTGCATAGTGAGGTCAAGTGCAGAGATGGTGTCATTATATATCTTTTTCTGTTCATACTCGTCTGCCATTGTCCTGCCATCATCCTTCTTTAATTGTTGGGGAAGGGAGATGCAATCAAAAGTTCTAACTTGGTTCAGAGTTAACCTCTGATACCTCCTGATTCTGGCTTCTACCTCATCTTCACAGTCAGCTCAAAAATCCTCTAGGTGCCCTTGGTGAATAGGCTTTCCTAGTATCTTTTGTATCCTGCCGTAAGGATCATATGGTCTTTTTATTGGGAAAGGCTGCAAATTCATTTTATTCAGGGTGACCATCACCTTCTTTATACTATCAGAGTCAGGGCACATATAGTTGCCAATGCTGACTGGGAACAAAATTGGTGGCAGCTTCTTGGCATCCTTGTACATTTGTATCATGGTGGAGCCCTGCCTGATAAATTCCATTAGTACTACGGCGTCGGTAGGATACCTTGGCAGCATCAGGGGATGTCCCTCGAAACCCTCAACCCTTATATAAGAAAAGGTTGCAAACTGTATGTACCAGGCCCCATGCCTATAGACTGCCTCTTGAGCCTCCATGCTCAATCTCTTTGTTCTGTCTTCTTCCATGGTCCTTACCAGATGCATAGAGAACGCATCATTGACCAGTTTGTAATCTTTGAGGTAGTTGGTTCTCTGCAGCTGGGGATGATGATCCCAGATATATGTAGCATTTGTGCCTGTGAGCTTCCCATCTGTAACCAAGGCATCAAAAGTGCCTCTATAAGCACAAGAATAAACAATGTAGGATGTCATGAAAAATGCACAATTTGAACCTCCCAGGTTCATCAGTTGCTCATGCAGAGCATCACTTATTATTTGCCCCCACAGTGGCTTGGTGTCTGAGTATAGACACATCATTACTATTCTGTACATCCAATCCCTGAAACTGCCAGTATCAAGTTGGCCGGTTACTCTATTCAGGAGTGCAATCATGTATTGATACTCCTCACTGAAATCATACTTAAACAGGTGCACAGGAAGCTTGGCCGCTGCATTATATGTGCTGATCTCAGCCCGCCACGGATACATGTTCTTCCTGGCCGATTTCTTGTTGGCTTCATACTCCCTTTCAGACTTCTTCAAGTCTACACTTTTGACCTTACTGCCCAGTGGCAATCCAAATGTCTGGGAGAGACCTTCGATGGAGAGGTCTGCATATATCCTCCCATGCTTCACTACTTGCCTTGTTTGAGGGTTATAATTCTGGGCACACTCCATGACGAGTTTCAAAGATTCCATGGAGTATGGAAAACCAGCGGCATTCCACATTCTCGACATGAATACTGCGTCCAGCACAGGACTCTTGTCATGTCCATTGTTCAGCTTGGCTGACCAGGCCTCCAAATTAGTGCTTCCCTGATGGGTGTCTGTAATTGCTCCATATTTAAACAGGACCCCCCTCTTAGCAGAGAACATGGGTTTGTTGAATTCTTCTTGACACTTGACTAATCGCTTCTCAGCCATGAGTACCTATAATTAACGACAATCCTATCTCACAACAGGTACATATATGCATGCTTATTGCAATTGACTTTATAAATCATTATGCCTATTGTATCAATTCCAACACTACTTAATCATATGGATGCATAAACCAGAACTTACATCATCATACCAGAACAGAAACAATATGATGAGGGTTTTATTCACTTACCTGGTTATGTAGATTTCCTTTTATACCAGTAGATTGCTGAGACGTTCTTAATTCAGTTGATGATCACCTCTTTCCTTCTGCCCGTGAGCTCAAATCGCGCAAAGGTAGCTGGTATGCAGATATGGAAGTTGGTGCTCTGTAAAACAAGTTTATCACAAGGTAAATGTGAAAATGCGGTTGAATTACCTTTTAACCTCACCATTAGGGTACATTTAGGGCAACTCTAACAGATTGGATCATGTTCCTTGATTATTTGTGCGAAAATGCAGGATCTCGCCAGGTGTTTTATTGGGTTCCGGGGTTGGCGGGAACTACCTACCATGTCTGCGCACATTAAATGATAATGGCGGCAACGGGAGTGGGGAATATCCCTATGACAGGATATCATGAGGGCAGGATGATATTCGTAAATATCAGGTTGAGTTTCAATATCATCCTCCGCCCTCGTATTGATATTGTTATCGCGACAAGATTCGGGTGACAAAAGCACCTTTGTTTGTGCTTAGTACATCAAGAGGATATTTCAGTGAATCAGGTGATGTTTTTTTAAATATGATGATGATGAGACAAACTTTAATGTCTCTCTTTTTGGAATTTTGGGATGACATCATCCTAATATTCGCTCTTCTTATCGGGAGTGCATCATGACGTCATCATCATATTAGGCGAACATGATCATGTTTTAGAAAATATCCTGTGGCAATGTAAATGTGATGATGATGTCATCATTATGTATGTTCCTTCGTTTATCATATTCGGATGATGTCATCAGGATATTTGCTAAGGGTGATATTTGCGTCAGGAGGATATAAAGACATATCGGGTTACATGCGAAGTATGCCGCTCGCGATAGATAAAACTGTTTGACGGGAAGATTTTGCTACCATTTAAAGTTGACGTCCGGATATTTGAACCGCATGACATATCGGGGGGGAATGTTTCAAATATGATGATGAACTTCAACAATATGACCAAGAATATAAAAATATGACCTTCCTCTTGCGAATATTAGGTTTGACCGAAACTTTGACTATTCATAACTCTTACATCCTGATGAATGTCAAGGTGATGTAAACGGCAAACCTGCCTGGATTTTAATGCTCTTTCAAAATCTGAGGTCACAGAGATGAAATACGAAATTTGACAACTTGACCTCATGGTGACTTACCTCATCCGCATGATGATGCACTTGACTTACTTTTACCAAACCGCCCAGAAGCAGACGCACAAGCCAAACCAAAAATTGGGTCCCTGTTTTGCCAAGTCAAAATGGGGCGTGTTGTGTAACCACACAACACTATTCCATTGTGACAATGATGACAGACTGTGTTCTTGAGGTTTTGGATGAAGGAGATAAGGATTTCTATAAGTAGATGTAGTGTGGATGTTCTTGATGATTCAGGCAATCTTGTGGATGTCTTTGGATTGTGTCCAGTTTGTGTTGGTGGTCCGCATTGGAGTTTGAGCTTGCAATTGAAGAATTACTTCCGGATGATGGTGTTCTTCCTAAGATTGGATGACCAGATGAGTTACACATCCTATGGATGATCTTGAAGATGTTATGTGAAGATTGGTGTGTTCCTAGAAGAAGATTGAAGTCTTAGATCTGTGTGGCCGACAGTGTGTTGTTCAGCATGAAGTCTTTTGTAATTAGTCATGATGTATTTATGTATTTTCTCTGTAATGTTTGCCGACCTAGATGATCATTCCTAAATAGATGTCTTGTATAAATAAGGAATTGTAAAGTCATTTCAAAGTGATCTTGTAGAGATGAGAGTCTGGTAGTGAGGAGGAGAGCGAAAGGTAGAGCAGAAGTATTGGGCTTAAATGTAACTGACTCAAGCATGGTGAAGATGATATTCTCCAGTTCAAGTATGTGATACTTATTATTTTGTAGACAGTGTGTCTCTTGTAGGTAGTGGGCCTCTTGTGAGCAGTGTGCTCGGGCAGTGAGCCCTAATTGGCATGTGCCATTTTGTTCTTTCTATTCTTCTAACAGAGAATACAATCTTGGGTTAATCACCTTGTGGTTTTTCCCTTAACCGGGTTTTCCACGTCAAAATCTTGGTGTCTTATGTGTTGATGTGCTTCTACTCTTGATTTAATGCATTATGTTTTCATGATTGATTTATTATTATGCTACTGAATTACAAAGTGGATTTAAGTGTTTAATTGGAAGAAAGTTTTGGACAACTGATTCACCCCCCCTCTCAGTTGTCTGTCCTGAATCTAACAATTGGTATCAGAGGTAAGTTCCTCTAAAAAAAAAAGCTTAACTGCTTGAGGAGATCTAGGATGTCATCTACAAGAAGGATAGTCTGAAGTTCGATGGAACCAATTTTAATCTTTGGAAAAGTCACATGCAATGTCACTTGTAATGTATGGGAATGCAGTACTGGACCATGGCTTCAACAGAGTTACTCCTCCATAGAATGGTCTGAAAGTTGCAAATGAAATCACAGATGCTGAAAACAATCTGCGGACTAAAGAAGCTCTTCTAAGTACCTTGTTTGATTCAGAGCTGACAAATGTTGTTGACCTACAAACTACTTTTGAGATTTGGGAAAAACTGAAACTTTTGCATGAAGGAGACAAGAATGTTAAATTTGCAAGGCTACAAAGTTTGAAAGGAAAATTTGAAAATTTGAAGATGAGAGAAGATGAAAATATCACTACTTTTATGCCAAGAGTAAATGAGATTGTTTGTGACATTAGATGTGCTGGTGGAGTCTTGGATGAAGATGAGATTGTTGGAAAAGTTCTCAAATCCCTTCCTGCTTCTTATAAATACAAGGTTACTACCATTGAAGAATTTAGAGCCCATTCAGGTGTCACAAGAGATCAATTGGTTGGTAAATTGGTTGCATTTGAACTGACCAAGTTTAGAGATGCCCCTCCCAAGACTGAATCTGCATTCAAAGCCAATGCCTCTGTAAAAGGTAAACAAAGGTTTGATCTAGGAGAGAAGTCTTCAAAGAAACCATCATGGTATGAAAAAGCAAGAAAAGACCTAGAAGAAGAAGAAGCAAAAACTGCTCAACTTGAAGCCCTTATCGCAAAAAGATTGCCAAGAGGATCAGGTAAGTATGAAGGGAAATTACTTTTTAAGTGTTTTAACTGCAATAAGATTGGTCATTTTGCCTCAAGGTGTCTACAAAGATTTTCAAGGCCAAATCCTAACAAATCAAGGTTCCAAAAGAATTGTTACTATGTTCATGAAGATGATGATAATGAAGGAGTAATAGATGATGAATCAGTGATAGGAAACAAATCCAAAAGTGACTGGGTGTTCATTGCCATCAAGGAAGAAGATCCAATGTCCTCTGTATCTATCAATCATAAAATTGTGGAAAGAGCTCTAGCTGCCTAAGTTGAGGAAAAGGATGATTGGGTCATTGACAGTGGATTCTCTCACCATATGATAGGTGACAAAAATAAGTTCATATATTTCGAAAGGTATGAAGGAGGAGTGGTAAAGTTTGGTGATAATTCTACTGGCAAAATCAGAGGAAGAGGAACCATTTCTTTTGTTGGAAAGAACAAAATCAATAATGTACTATATGTTGAAGGTCTGAAGCACAATCTTCTTAGTGTTGAACAGTTGGTGGACAAAGGCTATGATCTCTTATCCAAGAATGGAAAATGCAAGATCTTTGAAAGTTCTGGAATAGAGATTGCATCTAGTACTCAAACAAAAGGTAATATCTTCCATTTAGTTGGTACTGGTAAAAGTTGTATATTTGTGCAAATTGATCAGAGTTGGTTATGGCATAGGAGGATGTGTCATGTGAATTTTGATAATATCATCAAGATAAGCAACACTCAAGTTGTAAGAGATCTTCCAAAATTGGTGAAACCTACAAATAGTTTGTGCAAAGAATGTTAGTTGGGAAAAAAAAGCAGAGTCTCATTCAAAAGAAAGGAAGAATCTTCTATTGGATTATTGGACTTAGTTCATACTGATCTATGTGGTCCAACAAGAATCAAGAGTGTGCAAGGTGATAGATACTTAATGTTACTAATTGATGACCATTCCTGGATGATGTGGGTTACTTTTCTGAAAGAGAAATCAAAAGCTCTTGAGAAATTCAAAATATTCAAGGCTATGGTAGAGAATGAAACTAGATTAAAATTAAAATGTTTGAGGTCTGATAGAGGTGGAGAATTCACATCCGGTGAGTTCATACAATTATGTGAGAAACATGGAATAAAGAAACAATTGTCTGCTCCTAGGACTCCACAGCAGGATGGAGTAGTGGAGAGAAAGAACCGAACCATCTAGGAAGCATCTAGGACCATGATGATGGAAGAAAATGTTCCTTAGATCTATTGGAGAGAAGCTGTCAGCACTGCAGTCTATACTCTCAATCGAGTACAAATCAGAAGCAATACCCGTAAGACTCCTTATGAACTTTGGTTTGGAATCACTCCTACTGTGAGGTATTTTAGAGTCTTTGGTAGAAAATGTTACATTAAAAGAGATGAAGATCTAGGAAAATTTGATGCTAGAAGTGATGAAGGAATATTCTTGGGTTATTCTACTCAAAGGAAAGCATAATGGTGTTATAACAAGAGATTAAGGAAGATTGTGGAAAGTACAAATGTGAAGGTTGATGAAGGTATTGAAAAACCCTCAAGGTTTTATGAATATGATAAAGATGATCAAAATGATGTTTTTGTTCAAGAAGTCCAAGCTCCCTCTGAAATTTAGATTCAAACTGATCCAGTAAATCAGGAAGAAGAGATAAGTTTGAATGAACCTGTTCAAGAATCAAAAGTGTAAGAAACTTCCAAAGTTTCTAGGTATGTCAGACTGAATCACTCTGAAGATTAGATTATAGGTGATAAAATCAAAGGTATACAAACAAGAAGAAGGATTGCTCAAGATTCAAAAGAGTATTGTCTGATTTCAAAGATTGAACCTAAGATAGTGAATGAAGCTTGCAATGATGAAAACTGTACTAAAGCAATGGAGAAAGAGCTAATGCAAATTGAGAAAAATCACACTTGGCATCTTGTTCCCAGACCTAAAAACAAGAATGTGATTGGAACCAAATGGGTCTTCTGGAACAAACTGAATGAAGTTGGTAAAGTAATTAGAAATAAAGCCAGATTGGTCTTCAAGGGTTACTCTCAAATAGGAGTTGATTTTGAAGAAACTTTTGCTTCAGTGGCAAGAATTGAAGTAGTCAGATTATTTCTTGCTTTTGATGCCTTCAAAGATTTCAAAGTATATCAGATGGATGTCAACTCTACCTTCCTGAATGGTGACTTGGAAAAAGAAGTATACATTGAGCAACCATATGGATTTCAATTGTTTGATCATGGTGATATGGTCTATAAGTTGAAGAAAGCACTATATGGACTCAAGCAAGCCCCAAGAGCCTGGTATAAAAGATTGGATAAGCATCTTTTGAAGATTGGTTTCAACAAAGGTACTGCTAATAGTAATTTGTATTTCAAAATTGATCATGAAAACATCTTGATTGTTGAAGTGTTTGTTGATGATATCATTTTTGGAGGAAGAGATAGTATGTGTAAAAATTTTGCAAATCAAATGAAAAGTGAATTTGAGATGTCCATGCTTGGGGAAATGAATTTCTTCTTGGGTCTGCAAATCACTCAAACAAAGAAAGGAATCTTCATTTCTCAGACCAAATATGTGAAAGAATTGTTGAAGAAATTTGGGATGGAAGACTCAAAACCAATGAGTACTCCCATGGCAACCAGATGTAAATTGAGCAACGATGATGACTCTCCTAAGGCTGATCAGAAAAAGTACAGATCAATGATTGGAGGATTATTGTATCTCACTCAAACTAGACTTGACATTATGAATGTTGTTGGTCTTGTTGCTAGATTCCAAGTTGATCCTAGAGAATCTCATGTCATGGAAATCAAGAGGACTTTTAGATATCTAAAAGGGATAGTTGAGTATGGATTGTAGTATCCCAAAGATCATGATTTTTCTCTTCATGCATACGCAGATGTGGATTGGGCAGGAGATGTGGATGACTGGAAGAGTACCAGTGGTGGAGCATTCTTTTTGGGGAAGAGATTAGTTTCTTGGCTAAGCAAGAAACAAGAGGCAATATCTTTGTCCACTGCAGAAGAAGAATATATTGCAACTGCAAGTAGTTGCACTCAATTTTTGTGGATGAAACAAATGCTAAGAGACATAAGAGTGGAGTATGAGGAGCCTATCACAATCTTCTATGATAATTCAAGTGCAATAAATATATCTAAGAATCTAGTGTTGCATTCAAATACTAAACATATATCCATCAAGTTTCACTTTTTGAGAGAGCAAGTGAACAAGAATGAAGTCGGATTGGAGTTTGTGCCTTCCAAGGATCAAATTGTAGATATCTTTACTAAACCTCTACCTAAGGACTCTTTTGAGTATCTCAGGGAGAATTTAGGGGTTATTACCCCTCCAATGATGAACTAAGGTGCACTGATGTGCATCATTCCGGTGGATATCACAGTCATATCTTGTGATCCGGATTAATGATGGGGAGTTGCTACTCAGGGGGAGCAGCTGGCATGATTCTGAAGTGGTGGAGTTACAAGTATGTGCCCTTTGCCATTGATGTCAAAGGGGGAGAGAAGACATGTAAAAAACAAGTGGTTACTGATCAAAGGGGGAGCAGGAAAGGAAGAGAAGTTGTGACAGTGAGGAGAAGTTCTTGTCTTAATGGTTAAAACAATTTTTCACATCATATGTTACCATCAATGACAATGGGGGAGATTGTTGCAAGTATGGGCCTAACCGGTGTTGTCATTGATGTCAACATACTCTTGTTTCATTGATGATAAGGATTGGATGAACTGTTTGCTAAGGATATTGAGAAAATTAGTCATATTAGGAACAGAGAAGAACAGTGAAGTTAGTAGGCTAAAGATCCTAGCTAAGATGAAGATCAAAGGATGCATTTCAAAGGGTTTGTAGATATGTGTCTTAAGGTGATCCAGTAAAGATTTCAGAGGTCCACATGAAGATTTGAAGAAGTTGTGGCCGCTTAAGTAAAACTAGTTCCGGCAGGTGTTCAAAGGTGACAGAGTGACACAGATAGGTCTAGTAAGATCCAGAAATGCAATATCCTATTCTGTAGATTTGAGGGAATGTTTAAGAAGTCAATGTGAATTGACAACTCAATTGGTTTGTGGTCTGGAGGTCCACAAGCATCTATTCCATTGTGACAGTGATGACAGACTATGTTCTTGAGGTTCCAGATGAAGGAGATAAGGATTTATGTAAGCAAATTTAGTGTGGATGTTCTTGATGATTCAGGAAAGCTTGTGGATGTCTTTGGAACATGTCCAGTTCATGTTGGTGGTTTGCATTGGAGTTTGAGATTTCAATTGAAGAATTACTTCCAGATGATGGTGTTCTTCCTAACTCTGGCCGACCGGATGAGTTACACATCCTGCGGATGATCTTGAAGATGTTATGTGAAGATTGGCGTGTTCCTAGAAGAAGATTGAAGTCTCATATCTATGTGGCCAATAGTGTATTGTTCCGCATGAAGTCTTTTGTAATTAGTCATGATGTATTTATGTATTTTCTCTATAATGTTTGCCGACTTAGATGATCATTCCTAAATCGATGTCTTGTATAAATAAGGAATTGTAAAGTCATTTCAAAGTGATCTTGTAGAGATGAGAGTGTGGTAGCGAGGAGGAGAGCGAAAGGCAGAGCAAAAGTATTGGGCTTAAACGGAACTGACTCAAGCATGGTGAAGATGCTATTATCCGGTTCAAGTATGTGATACTTATTATTTTGTAGGCAGTGGGCCTCTTGTGAGTAGTGTGCTTGGGCAGTGAGCCCTAATTGGCATGTGCCATTTTGTTCTTTATATTCTTCTAATAGAGAATACAATCTTGGGTTAATCACCCCATGGTTTTTCCCTTAACTGGGTTTTCCACATCAAAATCTTAGTGTCTTATGTGTTGATGTGTTTCTACTCTTGATTTAATGCATTATGTTTCCATGATTGATTTATTATTATGCTACTAAATTACAAAGTGGATTTAAGTGTTTAATTGGAAGAAAGTTTTGGACAACTAATTCACCCTCCCTCTCAGTTGTTTGTCCTGAATCTAACACAAACAATATAGCAGAGTATGAGGCCTTGGTCATTGGTCTCAAAATGGCAGCATAATGGAAAATAAAAAGAGCTACATGTCTGTGATGACTATCACACCAAAGATGACAAGTTAATCCCATACAAGTGTATGGTCGATGACTATAAAGAGTACATTGTGATCATCTCCGTTGAGAAGATACCTCTCATTGAAAATAAAGCAACAGATGCCTTGGAAACCATTGCCTCGCTCCTTGAGATCTCAGAGAATGAGTCATGGTATGGGTTGTTGGTTGAGTTAGTTATACAACTAGCTTATGATCTTCCTAAAACACACTTCATATGCCTATTAGTCAGATCTGATTCACCCTTGTATGGTAAGATTTACACTTACCTCAAGGATAACACCCTACCACCTAACTTGTCTACCAATCAACGCTGAACCTTCATTCGTCAAACCTCTCATTACACCATTATCACTGACACCCTATACCATCGAGGTCTAGATGGTACTTTACTCTGATGTTTAGAATGGGAAGAATCTCAAACTGTCTTACGAGATGTACACGAAAGAATTTGTGGAACACACTCTAGCAGTCCTTCTTTAGCTAAGAAACTCATGCATTTGGGATACTATTGGCTAAACATGGAAACAAATTCATATCAGTTTGTGAAGAAATGCAATCAGTGCCAGATACATGGAAACCTCATCCATGCACCAGCTCAAGAGCTTCGACCTTTAACGACACCTTGGCCCTTCTGTCAATGGGGACTTGACCTTGTGGGAAAAATTTACCCTCCATCATCCAATGGCCACAAGTTCATAATAACCGCCACTAAATATTTTACCAAGTGGATTGAAGCCGTTCCACTCACAAATGTCACAGGCAAACAGATTGCCTCATTCATCCTTAATTACCTCATCTGTAGATATGGAATTCCCTCATCCATCATCACGGATAATGGAAGACCTTTCAAGAACCAGGATGTCCAAGAGCTTTGTGACAAATTCAAAATCCAACACCATTTCTCCACCCCCTACTATCCACAAGGCAACGACCGAGCAGAAGCATCTAACAAAACAATCTTAAAAATCCTCAAGACAGTCAATGATGTTGGCCATGATGGGCACATACAACTGAATCCTACTCTGTGGGCCTATCGAACCAGTATACACACTCCCACAAGTGCTACCCCTTATGCCCTTGTCTATGGATCAAAAGCCATTTTGCCCATCGAGGTTAAGTTACCATCCCTAAGGGTGTCAATAAAAGGTCTTATCACTGATGAAGACTACAGAGTTTCTAGATTGTAAGAGTTAGAGTTGTTGGAAGAGAGAGGGAAATAGGCCTTTAACCATCTCAAAGTCTATCAACAGAGAATGTTAGGAAGCTATAATCATAGGGTTTGTCCAAGGGTCTTCCATGTTGGTGATCTAGTACTTAAGGAAAATCATCATAATCAACAGGATCGGGAAAAGAAAAGTAAGTTCAAACCCAACTGGCTTGGTCCTTATGTCATCATTGCCACTTATAGATTAAGAGCATATTAGTTAGTTACTTTAGAAGGTGAGCTATTTTATGACCCAATCAATAGTATGCATCTTCGTCAGTTCTATACCTAAGGGAATCCTAATGTAAGGAGGGGCAAAAATTTAGAAAAAAATAAAAAAATAAAAAAATTAGAAAAATATCAAAAAAAAATTGTCCTTTGGTGAAAACTGGCAAACAAGTGTCATGTGTACTTTTGGCTTTCATGAAAATAAAAACAAGTGGTGAAAACCTAGTAAATAGGCATTACTTGTGATAAACCACTTCCTCCATCTTTGGGAAACCAATCACCTTGTGTCCATTCCTCCTACCATCATGTCTCATCTGATCCATATCTTTTTCATAATAAAAACCTAACGATAACATATCATGGCTTGATACTCTATCTCTTTTTGTCACCTTATCAACTAGGGTCTTATCCAGTATCCTATCCAAATTGTTAGCTTAGCATAGCGTCTTTCGTCAGGTCAACCCTGAACTACATTGCCTCTGCATCATCATGTAGGCAAGGCTATTTTTCAATGCGCCCTCGAGGCTCCACTTCCTGTCTGTCCCATACCTTGTCATCTATCCTCTAATCCATCCGTGTCTGAGTCCAAGTCCTAAACTACGTTGCCTCTGCATCATCACGTAGGCAAGGCCATTTAGCAATGCGCCCTCGAGGCACTAGGTTAGTCCCTTAGGGTCTGTTTAACCAAGCATGCAAGCACAAGAAAAAAATCCACTTTCAAACAGAAATTTTGACTCAAGACATCAACCTATCCAAAGAAAAGCAATCAAGTACCTCAAGCACTCTTAAATGATTCTATCTAAATTATGGCAAGAAAAACACATCTAAATGCAAGAATGTTTTATGGTTGTGATCAGGTTAGGTTACAACGTCTTGATTTTTGTTATCATGTCTCCTATGCTACTCAAGGATGCCAAAAACTAGAGATGCTATGATGGGGGCATGATTGTTTTCTTTGTTTTCTTTTTGTGGATCAAACTTTAGTAATGTGAAGCCTTGTCTAAAGACATGATCAGTAAAAGATCATCGAGGACATCAAAGGTCTAACATGAAAGGGGGTAATCCTTGTCTATTGATACGCAAGAAATACTCAGGTCATCTAGGTTCAATTATACCTAGATAATTATATTAACTTGCTAAATCAAAATACATGTAAGCAATACTCAGGTCATCTCAGTTCAATTATACCTAGATGCTTGTATTTTCTTACACCATTCAGAAAAAGTACCAAAAAAATTGCCCAATGATGAAATAAGCACTTCAATATACTTATAGTATCAAAATGGCACAACCATTCACATCCATATTGTATCCACTTATATCCATATCCCATGCAATAAAAATCCAAAATACAGAGTATCAATGTTTATAAAAGCTTGTGTCCTTCTACCGAGTCAGTCTTTAGTCAATCTTCTATCATTCTATCATTTCTGTGTCGATTGAGTACATTTGGACATAACAAAAATAAAGCATAGTTTGCATATCATATCACATGAGATAGTCATTAACATGATTAAATCATTTGCATACATAATAGGTGCATTAGATCATACATATCCATTTGCATCAACATAACATAGTGTCAAAACAGAAAAAATAAAAAACATAGACAAGTACATGTCTAACAAATCATCCAATAAACTGCATAATCATATAGAGAACATTTGCATATTAGATCATCATAAATGATCTAAGTTTGCATTAGATCATCATCAAGCATCATAGTATAGAAATATACAGTGCATCCATAATGACATCACATAGCCTCATATAGATAAAGTAAAACATCTACATCACATGTGAAACATTAAAAGTAAATGCATCCATGACATATAGCATAAACAAATGCATATAGAGATCATATTGTTGCATCATCATATAAATACAACATAAAACATGTCCAAATGTACAATATATCAAGTGTCTGTCATCTCTGAGTCAAAATCATATAAAGTGTATACATCGCAAAAATAATGATACATGTCTCGATATAAAATGATACAAGTATATACATATCAAGCTATGAACCATAAAAAATGTGTGTATACATTAGCCAAAATCAGTACAAGTATAACGGCTAGCCCTGCTATCGTGGGGTACTGCTCCCAACACTACCCTCTCTGCCTCCACCTCTGCTAGCCCCCGACTGTTGTGGGCCCATCACCGAAGCTGCAGAATGTGAACCCCCTACCCTCTAAGAGGTATTGGCTACTGACTAGCTCCTAAATCTAGGCGCCCTTTGATCCGTTGGTAGTGCCCCATGGTATAGACCCCTATAATAATCAGTCTGGGCCTGCGCCCTAGAAATCTCTACCTAAATCTGCACAAGCTGTGCCTGTGCATGCTGCACCTGTGTGACTAAGAAACTAGTAGCTCCATCGGTACCCAAGGCTGCTAACGCTGAGTCTCTCTCTAGTCTAAGGGCCCACACCCTCACTAATGTTGTATCCCACTCTACAGTGAGCCTATATATAATCCATGCATCTACCTCTCTCTGGGACTCTATCGCTCTAAGTTGTGCCTGGAGTTGTCTAACCTAACCTCGCAATGTAGTAATAGCCTGCTGCAGTAGATTAGGCTAGGCAGGAACCTATGGAACCTACTGCTGGGGCACCTGTTGTGCCTGACCCTATCCCTACACCTATTGTGGTGCAACTTGCTCCTGAGCTACCTACTTGGGCACTTGATGTGGTGTCGGCATCTGTATCTATTGTCTCACCTATGGTGTAGCCTGTGGCTACACTACCTACTGCTGCTAGGAGGATCCCTCTCCCACTCTCCTCCTTTGTCTCTGCCTCCATCTCCCCCTCCTCATCTACCTCTATCTCCCCCTCCTCCTCCTCTGTCACCTCCATCTCCTACGTCTCCTCTGTCATCTCCATCTTCATATCCTTCTCTCCCCCTCATCTATCTCCTCCTCCTCCTAGCTGCACTATCCTCATCATCTAAATCCTCCTCATCAAGACGAGGAACCAACTCTTTAGGTCCTATTTATCTTAGGAATGAATGAACCGCAAACCACTCCTCATAGTCGGGGGTCATCCCTGCATCCACTACTTCCCTCCTCATTAGCCAGGCCATGTAGGGAGTCTTCTGAAACTCTGCTAGTGCCTCCTCATAAGATGTGACCAGGCCCCATCTAAACCACTCTGCATGTGTCCTCGCAAACCGGGCCCACCCCTGTGGCATACCCTATATCCTACCAAACTGTTGCCAAACCCAGCTAACAATCTACCTCTCTAAAATGAACTGTCTCCTCCAAATGAGCCACTGAGTCTGAAAGTAGTAAGGCGGCTCATCATCCTCATCGTCCCATGGCTCACACTCCAAATATGGGCACCAAATAACCTCTATCTACATTATCCAGTGCATGTCTCCAATACTCAATCTTTCCCAGCTTGTGCTGGGAAATAACACCTGTGTATCCATAACTATAAGGCTCACCCCTCTGCCTGGAAAAGAAGCATATCAGCCGAGTAATAGCAATATGCTCCCATAGCCAAAACTGTAACAGTGAGATGCCTGCAGACAAACTGGCACCCCTGTGGTATACCACTTGATGCATGTCATGGTATAAGTGAGCCAAAACATAGACACCCCATGCAAAATGGGTGCCCTCTGTGACCATCCTCTCCATAAAATGACCCCAACTAATGGGGAACCCATGTGACCTCCTATCGAAGTAGACAACACCCCGATCAACCCTACCACTATCCCTAGGAAGTAGTCATAGTAGTCATGAATATCCTACCAAGATATAACCTGACCCTCGAGCTCTGGATCATCAAAAACTCGCCTACACTCCACCAGTCTTGCATCCCACTAGGGATCATACCCTACAAGCTCACCCTATATCGACAAGTGCATAATCCTATAAATGTCCACGAGAGTAATCGTCATCTCACCAGTAGGCAGGTGAAAGGTCCCATCCTCACTGTGGAATCGCTCCACCACTGTAGTCAACAAGCCAAGGTTTGCACAAACATTGAGCATGAAGTAAACATAGTCTAGACCCATGGCACCAAGCACCTCTCGATCTATCTCTATGAGCATGTACCGCTACAACAACGGCAAAGGAAACTGCTCCCATGACATAAGTACATCACAAATGTCCTCCTACAATCAAGCAAAGTCAATGTGTCATCCAAAATCTACAAAACTTCTCAAAGTATCAAAAAAATCATATCACTTACTTAACATATTAAATTGATCAAAATAGCATAAACATCTCTTGACTAGATTCTTGCAATCTCAGAGATAGCTTATCGATTGACGCATCGAGCAAGATGTCAATTGAGTCAATTTCGTTAAGTCAACTGACTATCTAAAACATATGCGTCAAACTAGAAGGTACATGAGCCATTTCACAATAAATGCACCACTTTTGGTAGATGTGCCACAAGATTGAGTAAAAGCGCAGCTTTGCAGTGAATGTGCTGAAACATATCACCCATGCACAACTTTTGTGTATGCGCAGCTTCCCGTATCAAATGTGCATGTTCTTGACTGATGCGCTGACCCATAATGTATATGTGCAGGACTCGTGCATGTACCGATTCATATCTCATATACACTGAATCTTTACATATGCGCCATCTCGGAGTGTATATACGCTAAAACACGAATCAACGCATGTATCTTAGCTAACTTTCCCTAGCATTTATTGCACTAATAAATGACCCTAGATGAGTTTTTTTCAACTACATACAGGTGGTCCTGTCTTAGCTGGCTGATCAAACCATCAAACTCGCTCAAAGTGGTGCTCCTCACATCGAATATCCATCTCTATATCGACTGCTCTATGCTCCTCTACTCTCCTAAGCTCTGAATGACCTATCAACAAAAGCCAAGTGTGCAAATGACTAGATTTGTGGACCCAGCTCCTATATATAGCAAGTGAACCCTAACTGGCTATATGGCGACCATGACTACTTCCCAAGCCCATTTCTTCCCGTTTCTCTAAACAGTGACCCATTTTTCTTCAAACCTAACCTATTTTTTGCCTTCTTCATTGTGAGATTGTCCATCTCACGTCCTTTTGCCCTTCTTCCTGTCTAATCTCCTGAGGGGGCATCCTGTCATTAAACCTATACCAGGGGCAAACTAAGACATGTATCATTATCAGAAAATCTATTCTTTGAAACAACATGATAAAACACATTGCATCAAAGAGGGGCAAAATGTATACGCCTAAAAATGACATGACTCAGTCTAAATAAATATTCTTAATATTTATTCCATTCTATTTCCTCTATCAATAAATAAATAAACAAATTTATTTATTTGATTCATATTCCTCTAAGTTAATTAAATATCAAAATATTTAATTACCTCTTCTAAAGTCAAAATTAAATATAAATCCTTTATTTAATTAAATTCTTCCAAACAATTAAATAATTCTTAATTATTTAATTAAATCAGTTCTTCCTCCAAATTCAAATAAATCAAATCAAATTTATTTAAATTATCTCAATCTCTAAAAATAAAATATAATCAAATATTTTATTTATTCTTCCAAAGCATGCACAAACAATTAAATAAATTTATTTATTTAATTTTCTTTCTTATCTTCAAATTCCTCAAAATATCTTCCAAATCTTCTAAAAATAAGTCTTCTTCTTCATGCACACAAAATTAAATGATTTATTATTTAATTTCTCTCAAATCATGCAAAATCAAATCACAAGTTGAGTTAACTGACTCAATCAACCTTGTTTTTATCAATAACTCTTAAATTAGAAAAAAGCTTTTTAATTTATGAAAGCATATCTTATCTTTATAAAAGAAAGAAGTTAACTCAAACAAAACATCTTTTGTGTGACACTTGTCTTCTTTCTATTCATGCACATTCTCTCAAGTATCCTATACCATTGATCTTCTTATTTCTTCTATACCATTGATCCTCTCTCTCGTGAGTCTATAAATTGAACCCAATTCCTCTATTTCATTCATCCAAGCTTTTAGTATTTTACTCTGCAAGAATTACAGTGCACCTTTGGCACCCAAGTCATTCCATTTGTTTGCGATCAACTTGCTACCATACCATTACCATTGTTGTGAATCTCATCTTCATTGCAATAAACTATCATAGCCATTCCCACCTGACATCTTGGAATAGCAAGGAAGTGGACCTTCTGAGGGTCATATTTATACACAAGATCATTTGAGATAGGCAATCAATGGAAGCCATGAAGTGAAGAGGTTTGCAGAGGTTTGAAGTTCTTTGTTTGATTGATTTCTTCATTTCTTATTTCATTGAGGGTATTATTGATTTATAATAATGATTATTCATTTACACCAATTTTCTCATAACACATATAATTTCTAAGTCTCGTTCCATTGCAATTGTTATAAATCAAGGTGAACAACTATAGAATGGAAATCTAATTTAACCTATTATAAATCCAGTGTAGAACCAAATGGAGATTATAGGAAATCAAATCAGCAATATAAAGAAATAAAGGAACAGAAGAACTAAACACATAACACAGTGTTTACATGGACAAACCCTTTCGAGAAAAAACTCCACACAAGAAGAGATGCACCAATCTATATTAACTTCAATAGAGTTTACAATACATCACTAAAAATCTCTTCTTTAGTCTTCAATCCACCAGCACCTATTTTTCCAATCTCAACTCTCTACTACAACACAACCATAATTTAATACCCTTCTTAAAAGAGTGCTTCCATCTAGGGAAAAAACCCTAACATAACTTCTATCATTAGATCTGCGACATAATGTTGAATGTTTGAGATTGACTATGAAATTATAATATTTTACAAGACAATTTTCTTAAAAAAATTCCTTCGAAGGTAGCCCCCGTTAGGTACTAGGATCCAAATGTGGCTGAAACAAGACTACTACTTGGTGAATACATCTTCTCTTATAGAAATTTACAAACAACATTAAGAGTAATTAATTACATAGGATTTATAAGGTTGATGGAACCTTAATCCTAATAGCAATCAGCTTTGTAACAATGTTGGTACAATATTGATGTGCCTATGTATTTTGATAATTTATATTGATGGATACTAAAGGGTGACAACATAATAGTGTGTCCCACTTTTTGGCCAAAGTCGGATGCTCAAAATTAGCATTTTCAATATTTTTCAATTTGTGTCAATTATAGGGAACAAATGATCAAGAATTTAAGGATGATGTAAACTAATGAGTTGTAGAATTTTCTATGTAGATTCAAGTTATAATTGTTTTATATTTTTAAAAGAATTATTTCTATCATTTATTAATTTTATTTTTGAATCAAATTCTTTTTCTATTATTTTTATTTGAGTGACATTACTCCATAATGCATAAGGTTCACTACAAATAATTTGTTTTCATTATTTATTAGAAGTAGACCATTAACTCCACTATCCGGTGCATGGATATTTTTTGGTAGTTTTTTTAATCAAATATGTAATTTATTAATAATTTTTGAATTAGTACTAACAAAAATTTTAGACCTATTTTATTATGTAACACATTTCTCTTAGCATATATATTAAAATTATTTTTTTCTTTTTCATTGAAAGAGGGACATTTATGTGTAGTGTAATGCATTTTTCTGAGATCTTCCTAGCAATGTTTCTTATTTTCCTAGTGTCTTGAATACAAGTCATTGTTTTTTCATAATAGACCTACATCCATTATAAAAAATTTAAAAATATAATATTAAAGAAAACATATTACATATTATAATTTTTGGAAAGGGCTACATACTTAGAAAATGAAATTTCCAAATGACTTCATTTGATCCCCCCAAAAGTGAAAAAATGGTTTTTTTTCAGCATTTTGATAGGTGTGGAGGAGATTTCATCGAGGGTTTGATTTAAGTCTAGGGGGTTTCTATCCAAGGGAGTTTGATCTGAGGGGGTTTGATCTAACCCCCTTCAATCAAACCCCCTTAAATGGAACACATCTAGGGTTAAATCATTAGCTTTTCTAAAAGATACATGATTTCAGACAAAAATCAAGACATTCCACAAGTTGGACACACTATTATGGGATCACCCTAAACTGGATATATAATAACTGGGGTTAAGAAGTTCCTTATTTGGGCTTTAGCCTCATGGCTACTATATAGTATTTTGAACTCCATCTCTTGATCTGGAGCAAAATATACCATCTCTTTTTATTAATAATAATGACATCCTGTAATAGATGATTTAGTAGCTTCAACATATAAAAGAGTTGAAAAATCAAACTTTAGAAAGTGTCAAAAAATGAACAACAGAAAGGAAAAATAGATACTCAAAATAAATACAATGGAAGGAAAGAAATATGTACATGACAATTAAAAGTTAGGCATAAAAAGACACCAACATTTCTCCAAGAAAAAATCACTATCATGGACAATAGAAGATTACAGAACACAAACAATTAACTCATTTAGGAGGCCTAAAAGGAATGGCAGTGGGGAGGATTGCAACATACTTTTCTAGCATTCATCTCATTCCCTAAATTTATGCACCTTCCTTTCATAAAAATGCAAGATAATGGTGCATTACCCTTCAATGATCGATATGCTTCATTACTCACAAAAGTGTTTGCAAGAATATGTGAAATAGAAATGTAGGATAATGGAAGAATGAGGGACAATGTGATCATTTAATCTCTAGTATAAACTGGAAGAAGAAAAAAAATAGCTTGAATAAAATATATTTATAAAGAAATTGAGAGATGTGTCAAGCAATGCGATTACAAACATAGTAGCAACATGTACTTTAAGAGAATGTTAGATTTTTGTTCAATATCCATGAATATTACATTTATTTTTGGGATTCACTAGTACTTCTAATAGACTATTGTAGTCTCCACATCATTTAGAATGAAGTATGTAGAATTTGATTCTAGAAAACTAATATATTTTGATATTTTTCTAGGAAAAGCTCCAACTATTAAAAATGAATAACTTGTAAAGTCTTTAAACATGTAGAAATTTCCAATTTAGAATCATTTGCCTAATTAACTCAACTGTAGATTTTACAGGTTGCCTAGATATTGACACAAACCCACTATCCTTTGTCTTAGAGATGATATGTCTCACAATTTTGTTATTCATGTCATGTCTTTTCTCTCTTAATGTGTACAAGCACATGTAATACAAACAAATTACTTAAATTTTTTTAACCCAATGCATTTGGCTGCATAGCTAGCACAATATGACTATATTAGTATGAGACATCATTTTACTTAGGAAAGCATTTTTTATTTCCATTAAATGGATTTTGGTTGATGATATGCTCAAAGGCATTATGCTAGAATCAGATGACATGTGACATTAAGTGAAATACTTCTAATTACCTATGATGTGTGGTACAATAATGTCATTGACCTATGTAAGATGATGCATGTTCAATTATTTTTGGTTCTCAAGATTTGTTTGGTTAAACATATTTATAGTTGGTAGTAGTAAAATGTGTGCCTATGTTAGGCTTGAGATTTACTACGACAATTACAATGGACAATTTTTTGTAATTTAATTTATTTTACATTGGTAAGAAGCAAAGTAACATCTAAAAAAATTATCACTTGCTTCAAAAGTGTGAACAGATACAAGGTTTAACACTTTTTAGGCATTTTTAGCCTTCAAACATTTTGATGAGAATGAGATTTTGAGAGGGTGTCCTTTCTACTGTGATGGTCACTTTCCAATAATATAATGTTCTACTTGTATGATGAATCTTCAATTTCAAACTATCATTTTTAGCTAATAGGCTTTCTTTATGGGATCTTTGCTCTTGAAAACCAGTCAGTGTGTCATATAAAAGTTCCTGAAAACTAGTTAGTATGTCATAATCTAGTGGCTTGCCTTTCCACATGCTTTGAAATATATTCTATTCAACAAACCTCTTTATCAGTTGATAAATAAAGGATGAGGCCCCAGCCCTTTAGGTTTAAACTTAGCAGAAAATAAAAAAATAAATAGATAGTTGAATTTATCTCTCCATCAGATCATAGGGCCCTTAATTAACATAACTTTCTAGGAAAATTTGATTTTCTAATTCATTAAATGTTGAATTAGAAGACGAACACTTTGAAAAGTATCAGTATTTATGTGGAATAATTATTCCTTTTCATATAATTTATGAGCTTCATTCAATTGCAATTAGCTTTGAAACTATGTCAATACAATATTGATGTACCTTTGTATTGTGATAATTTCTATTGATGGATACTAAATTGGATATATAATAACTGGAGTTAAGAAGTTCCTTAATTGGGCTTTAGCTTCATGGCTGCTACATAGTATTTTGAACTCCATGATAACATAGATTTGATCTAGAACAAAATGTATCGTCTCTTTTTCTTAACAACAATGACATCTTGTAATAGATGATTTGATAGCTTCAACAAATAAAAGAGTCAAAAAATCAAACTTTAGAAAGAGTCAAAAAGTGAATGACAAAAAGGAAAAATAGATACTAAAAATAAATACATTGGAAGGAAAAAAAGATGTACATGAAGACTAAAAGTTAGGCATAAAATGGCACTGATGTGGTCAACATTTCTTTGGAAAAAAATCACTATCTTGGACCATAGAAAATTACAAGACAAACAATTAACTCGTTCAGGAAGCCTAAAAAGCATGGGAGTGGGGAGGACTGTAACCTATTTTCTGGCATTCATTTCATTCCACAAGTTTATGCACCTTCCTTTGATAAAAATGTAGAATAATGGTTCATTTTCCTTCAATGATTGATATGTTTCACTATTCATAAAATTATTTGCAAGCATATGTGAAATAAAAGTGTAGGGTCTAATGGAAGTAGGAGGGACTATGACATACCTGGCATACTAGCATGTGACAAGGAACTCATTTAATCTCTAGTATAAACTGGAAGAATTAAAAAATAGCACGAATAAAACACATTTATGGAGAAATTGATAGATGTGCCAAGTGTGGTGACTGCGAAGTGATAACTGGCAGTGAACTTTGGCATTATGTAGAAATGTGAAGGTCTAGCACAATAGCAACATGCACTTTAAGAGAATGTCACATTTTAGTTTAATATCCATGAATGTTACAACTATGTTTAGGAGTCATTAGTACTTATAATAGGCTATTATAATCTCGACATCATTTAGAATGAAGTATGCATAATCTGATTTTAGATTTAAATGATATATTTTGATATCTTTCTTAGAAAACCTCCACCTATAAAAAATGAATAACTTGATGTAAGTCACTTTTATGAGTGCATGGGAAACTATATTTTTTGGGTTTTTGTCTATTTGGGAAATTACGCCTTAGGTGTATGTCTTAAGTGGGTAAATTTCCCTCAAGTTGTCTAGGTTAGGTGCCACGACCCAGAGGCATCTCATCAATTTTTTTGAGGACTTGTATCTACCCTTTCTAGAGGTGGATTTGAAGTTGAGTTTTGTAATAAACTTGATTGTTATAGTTAAAATTTAGGAGTACACAATTTGAATAATATATGAAGTTAATGGATAAAAATATATCATCTTTATTGTCATTACTAAAGTGAGACTATTGATTAAAATAACCATTTTGGAAGCATTTATCAGCAAAATGTGTGTATACTATACTATAACATCTAATAAACTATAGGAAGATGTATATGTGAATTATAGAATGAATGCAAGATCATCGTGGGCCAAACAGTGGCAATAGAAAAAAAATTGTATCTTTACTTAGCCAAAATTGTGAATTGGACAAGTTTGACTTTCTTAGGCATGTAAGGAATATCCATTTATAAAAAATATCCATTTGGAATAGATATCCATTTTGTGGGACTCAAAATGGATATCTATTTTCCATAAAGGATATCCATTTTTGAACCATAAAAAGTCAAAAAAGATGTTGTGTTTTACAAACCTACGGCTTGCAAAATGTAGACCTCTTCAAAAATAGATATCAAACTCTCCTAGAATGGATATCTAATCCAAATAGGTATGATTCTTGCATTTTTTTGTTTGTTTTGTATATTCAAGTAATTTTTTTTGTTTCTATCCTAAATGGGTATGTTTCATATTTTAAATAGGTAAAATGGATGAACAACATGAAAACCCAAACCCTCCCCCACCAACAATCAAAGAGAAAATTGAAAGAAATATTCATTGTAGAAATGTATTGCTGCCACCCTCGATTGTCTTCAATGGCATTGAATTTAGAGGGGATTATTACTCATGTTTAAACCCTCACAAGCCAAAATGAATCATTTAGGCAATGGAAAGAAACCAAGAAGGCAGAATATGTTGATTGTTTATCATATGATCAAGTGAAAGAGTTAGACATTACCAAAGCTATGTTAGCCCAATATGTTGATAACTGAGAGGGGGGGGGTGAATCAGTTATCCTAATTATTTCCCTTTGAACTTTCCTTTTAATTGATGCAGCATAAAATCAAACACAAAAACATTAACCATGAAATAAGAAACACATGACACAGTATTTTTGACGTGGAAACCCTGTTAAGGGAGAAAACCACGGGGTGATTAACCCAAGAATTATTCTCTGTTAGAAGAATAGGAAATTACAAAAATGGCACTTGCCAATTAGGGCTCACTGCCCGAGCACACTGCTCACAAGAGGCCCACTGCCTACAAGAAGACACACTGTCTACAAAGTGATGAGAATCACAGTCTTTGAACTGATTGGAAGCATCTGCATATGCTGGAGTTCAGTTCCGGTTAGGCTCAGTATACTGATCTGCTGCACTTCATCTCTCCTCTGTTCTTTATTCTGCTATCTTTCACATACCGGATTCTTTTTGCTACCTCTGCTCTTATCTGGACTTATTCGCATATATCTCCACCTCAACAACACACTTCACAACTAAATCCATCCTCTATATATATCCGCACAAGTAATTTCATCACCTTTCTAGTCGGCATCCGGAACAGTCTAGTTTCTTATAAACTTTCATTATGTCGGCTGAATCCTTCCTCACCAAGCAATGCGGATCAAGCATATACTTGTAGATATCATTAATCATGTCGGCCAAACATGATTCATGCCTTCACAACCTCTGTCATCAATAGTAACCCATCCGGAAAGTAGTCTGATACTCTGCCAGTCAGTTATTCCTCTGTTTTCACTGTCTCTCAGAAATCCGGTACTCAACCATTCATATCTTTTTCTTTGTCCATCACCGGAGGCTAAATCCTTGGAATATACCACTCAAGGTAGTCCTCTTGACTTCCCCAAATCCGCACTGCACCAAGACACTTCCTCTGAGAGGTCCGGACCAATCTGTCAGACCTTGCCACATGCTCTGTTCTTCTTCACCGGACCACAACATTCTTTATTCTGACTTCCGGTAGAGACACATTATGACTTGCGGATATGTGGGATGACCTTTGTTGCCATCAATGACAACAACCATGAATCCATATAGTGTCTCTTGCCAACAATCTCCCCCTTTGGCATTGATGGCAACACTTAGTGAAAAATGACTAAGTGTTTTCACTATGCTCCCCCTTTGCTGATGCTCTGTCCTTATATACAATTTCTGGAACTCCCCCTTAGTTGGATCCCTCATTTTTCACTGCTCCTCACTCCCCCTTTGACATCAATGGCAAAGGGTAGGGTCCGCACACCAAAATTTTCAAAAATTTTCTATATATAGCCGCATATTTACATACTCACATGTACTGAAGAATGTCTGCAAAGGATGTCTGCAATTGGATCATTTCTGTAGCCCAACTTTGCTTCATTCTATCCAAAATTGAAATGTGACCACTTAACAAAAATGCAAACGCTTCTGCCCGCTTGAGATCTGTCGGATCTTTTGTTTGGGCGGTGGTCTGAGCATCACTGATGGCCTCATGCATAGTTTCCAACTTAGGGATTATAATCCTTCTAAGTTCTCCCATCCGGTTAGTGATGTTCTTCCTTTCCTTCTCAAGATTTTTTATTTCATTCAAGACTGCAATGGTCTGACATTCTTGATTTATTATAGAGGAAGAGAGAGGATCAAAACTTTGAGATAAGCTTTGTAGCTTATCCTGTTCCTCTTTTATTTTCTTGTCAAATGCTGCTGTTGCCTTTGACCAGGATATACAAAATTTGTAGATGTCACCGCCATCCTTAAGAGCATTCTCTAAGCTCCTTATTCCAATGCTTACAATCTTCCTATCCTTAGAGATTAATTCTAATATTTCTAAAAATCTTTTATCCAAAAATTCCTTCCGGACCTTTTCTTCAGCTGATTTTTCTAGAGAATCAAAATGTGTATCAACACTGCTGACTAAGGTTTTTAGATTACCGGAAGAGGAGGCTGTCGGATCTATCTGGATTGATGGCATGATTTTTACAAGTACTCCGGAAGCAGCCTCTATCAACTCACAGTCTTCCATATGAGACTTCAGGAGCTTTTCATTTGCCTTGGCATTTGCAAATGAAGCTATCTTCATTGTTTGTACCGGAGAGAGAGAGTCAAAATCAAATGGGCCTTTTAGAAGCTCCGGTTCATCAATCTCTAAAGTTTCTTTACTCAAAAATTGTTGAACAGTTTGTGCAGTGTCTCTTGCCGGAGACAGATGTTTCTTTTCTTCTGCAGTCTTAGAACTGTCAACCTCTTTGTCTTTCACCACTGCTTCCTTCTCCTGTAATTGCTCTTCTTCTTTGGATCCGGAGACTGTAGGAGAAACCGGAGGAGAGATGCTAGTTTGTTCATGAGCCACTTCTTCTGGAGCAGAGGGTCCCAAGTCCTCAGCTGTTTCTGTACCTAAATCCTCTACAACCGGAAGATTGAACCTTTTGAAGGCCTTCCGGAGGATCTCTTCTGTTTCTTGGGCCACTTTGTCAGTCTCACCAAGCATGAGTTGATTCATCCTGGCTTTGCTTCTGAACTCATCTTTGCAGTCCTTGAAGATAATGTTCATTGTCTTGGGATCAATTTGAGGATATAGCTGAATAGCTATCTGCTCCCGGATCTCAAGATCTTTAGCATGAGCATTATTCTTTCTTACTTCCATTTCCTTTTCTAGGCTTTTAGGAATAAGAGATATTATTTCAATGAAAGCCTTATTATATATGTTAAGATATTTTACTGTGGCCTCCTGCAGAGTCTTTTGGTCGGCCTCACTGAAGTCATCATAGGATTCAGTCATTGGTTGAAGGTTTCCATCCACCGTGACCGACTTGATTATGCTCTCTAGAGACAGAGTGGGCTTCTCAACAGATACCTCTGCCATTTCATCCTTGTCTTGGCCTGTGGAGGGCTTACCGGATCCTTTCTTCTTCTGTTTCTTTACTTCTCTTACTCCCTCATCTGATTCTGTTTCCTCTTCATCCTTTTGGCTTCCATAAGCCCTTGTGGCTTTTGTCTTGGATCTCTTACCGGATGCCTGAACTTCCGGTTTTGAACTTTTGGTTGTGGGAGGTGCAGGTCTCTTTGATGATCTGGTCCGGGTGGGAGCTTCAACCGGAGCACTTTCTTTGCTTTTCTCTTCTTCCTCAGCCTTCCTCCTCTTTTCCCGGCTGGCATCAAGTGCCTCCTTTGAGATGCCTAGGCCTTGAGCAATGTGCTCTACTTCTTTTCTTACCTTTCTTTTGATCTCAGGTTCCCTGAGTTCTACATGTATTTTTACACTCAGCTCCTCAAAGGTTCCAAACCTTTCTGCCTTAGGATCTTTGGGCTGACTCAGCATGTGTTGAACATGCAGCTCCACTATCTGTTCATCCACTTCATACCCCATGGGCATGATCCAGACAGTCCTTGGCTCTACTGCCTCCATTAGGCACTGATCAGTGTCAACCATGAAGCACACTGAGTCTTTGTATTTTTCAACAAGAGACTGGGGAATTCTCTCTCTTGCTTGCATCATGCTCTGAAAATTTTTGAAGTATCCCCATAGAGCTGTATTTCTCACTTTTGCATCCCCAAGTCCATGCAAATAGTCTCTTATCTGGACTGCAACAGGTTTGTCATTCTGCCATACCCATCCACTTGTTCCGGGTAGCTCATTCATGAAGTAGAAGAATAGACATACAATAAGAGTACCATACTTGAAGGAATTCTTCTTATCCTTCTTGATTTTCTGTATATTTTCCATCAATTGGCTTAGCAGTAGTTCGCAGAGGTCATATTCTGCATTCTTTCTTAGCATTTCAAAGGCAGTGTATACTGCAGTTCCGGATACAGAATTCTCCCTGCTGGAGTGATAGATCTTGTATCCTATTATCATTGATGCATATTTGATATCCGGATCCGAAATATCTTCAATGGTCATTGCCCTCTTGTCAAATTTTGATCCGGTGGCCTCAGTTACAATGTTGTTCTTGACAGATTTGAGGATAGGTACCCCTCCGGAAGAGTATAGACCAGTTACTGCTCTAATTGCCTCTTTTGTGATCTTGTAGGGTCTATCTAGCCATAGAAAGTTGTCATGCATCCTGCTCAGTACATACCGGACCCATTCATCTTCTTCAAAGCAGGGGAAATGAATAAATTGCTCAAATTGTTTCTTCTGAATATCCTTATACTCTGGTTTAAGCTCAAAAGCATTGTCTATCAGCTGCTTGTGATAGAGGTCTCTTAATTTGAATTCCCCAAATTCCTCAATGTTTGCATGTATGTAAACCCTAATGTCTTCGGTGTGTAAAACTCCGTGAGGAACACTAGAGAAGGCTCCTAGTGGATCTACCTCCAATGATTTGTAGGGATGTTTCTTAAATGAGGGGCGAGGTCTATCAGAGATCTTAACTATGTTTGGAGTAGCCATTCTTCAAAGATTTGCAGTGAGGTAATGAAAAACGGAGAATACCTTATGCGCCTTCGGTTTGCACGGAGTGGTTGGATTGATTTCTTTATGCAATAGCTTCGGCAGGAGATCCTTGGTGTGCTTGATGAACCTTGTTGCAGAGCTCCACTTTTCGCTTCTTCTCGAGTGCAGAATGAGTAAATGACCTTTGAGAAATCCCTTAAATTGCTCCGCGAACCCTAATATCTGTCTGCAATAAATGCTTCACCTACATCATTCCGGTTTGCCTTGTCTGGATAGCTTGGAGTATCCCGGATTAGTCCTGATCTGTGGATATCATCCGGATCTTTCAATCATGAATAAATCGAGGTAACATATTACAAGAACATCCCAAACACTCTGTCCAATCCGCAGAACAAGATAGTGCATTTCCGGATCTTTCCGGACCTTTTTGTAATCCTTTATCATACCGGAGCATCTCCCTGAACAGGTCTTATTTGATCGATCACAGCTTCTTCATAACTCCATGCGGACCTCTGAAAACTTGACTGAAGTATCTCAAGACTCATATCTACAAACCCTTTGATCCACATCTTGTGCCACATCCGGTACCACTTGTTTGGCTGGGGGAACAAGATTTTCTTTGAGTCTCCCCCTGAGCCTGAGCTCACTTTTTAATTTCTGGAAGAAATATCAGCACCAGAGTCTGGTGCGGATCCAACCTCTACATTCTCTAAACTTTTCTTCACCCAAATCTTGCTCATCTGATTCCTAACCTCATCCGCATTCATCTTTTGTTTACCCTTGTCTTGATTCTGATTATACACCGGACCTCTTTTGTCCTGATTCTTGTTTCTGCAAACTTTAGCATTATGACCGGACCTATTGCAGATTTGGCAAATAACATTTCTTTGCATATTTGACTGATATCCTCTTGATCTGCATTGATTAGCCATATGACCTACTCTATTGCATGTGAAGCATCTACCTTTGAATGATTTGTTTACTTGCATACTTCTGCATTCATGGGATTTGTGTCCATACCTTTTGCAGTTGAAGCACTGTCCGGAGAAGGATGAATTAATCTGATTCATTCTCATTCTGCACTGATTAGCTTTGTGACCAAAGTGGTTGCAGCTGTGGCAATATCCATTGAAGGATGGATATCTTTGAGCATTTGGCTGTCTTACCGGAGGTCTTCTAGGCCTGCTTCTTGGATTTTCTGATCCAAGATTCTTCTGACCGGATCCGGAGCTTTCTCCTTTCTCATATCCCAAACCATACTTGTCATCTATCCTCTTTTGACTTCCAAGAAGAACTTCAAGTTGAGCAGAACTTATCTTGAATTTCTCTTTATATTCATTTGCTGTTTGAAGGTCTCTTTTGAGAGAGGCAATTTGATCCTCAAGTTTTCCTTCATTATCTTTGGCATCTTCAAGATCAGATTCAAGATGTCTGATAATCCTGTCCATCTGGTGGCATTCTTCTGATTTTTCTTTAAGAGATTGTCTTAGATTGTCTTCAGCCTTTCTTTTTTCTTCAATCTCTTGAGTAAACTTTATAGTTCCTGATTCCATTTCATGTCTTAACATAATGACTTCTTTTGATAACTTTTCACATAACTTGGTTTGCTCAGTCAATTCTTCATTTGTATTGCTTTCTTCACTTTGTCTTGCCAACTGTTGAAGCAGCTCCTTTCTCTTTTTCATAGAGAGACTTAATTTGTCTTTTAATTCTCTCATGAATTCATCAGCCTGTTTGAGTCTTTCCTTTAATTCACTGACTTCAGAATTTGACTGTTCAAGATCCTCAAGAGCAGTTTTGAGTTGCTCCCTTAAACCATATGCATCCATTTGAAATCCCAGATCTTCCTCAAGCTGTTAGGCTCTATTAGGAGGAACTTAGCTCTGATACCAATTGTTGATAACTGAGAGGGGGGGGTGAATCAGTTATCCTAATTATTTCCCTTTGAACTTTCCTTTTAATTGATGCAGCATAAAATCAAACACAAAAACATTAACCATGAAATAAGAAACACATGACACAGTATTTTTGACGTGGAAACCCTGTTAAGGGAGAAAACCACGGGGTGATTAACCCAAGAATTATTCTCTGTTAGAAGAATAGGAAATTACAAAAATGGCACTTGCCAATTAGGGCTCACTGCCCGAGCACACTGCTCACAAGAGGCCCACTGCCTACAAGAAGACACACTGTCTACAAAGTGATGAGAATCACAGTCTTTGAACTGATTGGAAGCATCTGCATATGCTGGAGTTCAGTTCCGGTTAGGCTCAGTATACTGATCTACTGCACTTCATCTCTCCTCTGTTCTTTATTCTGCTATCTTTCACATACCAGATTCTTTTTGCTACCTCTGCTCTTATCTGGACTTATTCGCATATATCTCCACCTCAACAACACACTTCACAACTAAATCCATCCTCTATATATATCCGCACAAGTAATTTCATCACCTTTCTAGTCGGCATCCGGAACAGTCTAGTTTCTTATAAACTTTCATTCTGTCGGCTGAATCCTTCCTCACCAAGCAATGCGGATCAAGCATATACTTGTAGATATCATTAATCATGTCGGCCAAACATGATTCATGCCTTCACAACCTCTGTCATCAATAGTAACCCATCCGGAAAGCAGTCTGATACTCTGCCAGTCAGTTCTTCCTCTGTTTTCACTGTCTCTCAGAAATCCGGTACTCAACCATTCATATCTTTTTCTTTGTCCATCACCGGAGGCTAAATCCTTGGAATATACCACTCAAGGTAGTCCTCTTGACTTCCCCAAATCCGCACTGCACCAAGACACTTCCTCTGAGAGGTCCGGACCAATCTGTCGGACCTTGCCACATGCTCTGTTCTTCTTCACCGGACCACAACATTCTTTATTCTGACTTCCGGTAGAGACACATTATGACTTGCGGATATGTGGGATGACCTTTGTTGCCATCAATGACAACAACCATGAATCCATATAGTGTCTCTTGCCAACACAATATTTTGTCAATCCTAAAACCAGATTGCATGTTGATGTTCATAAGCCTAAGTATTCAATCAAATGGTGTACACATGATGGTATTAGTTAGAATTTTTGGGATTGTTGGTGGATGGTTTTTGATAAACCACCCAACAATAATTTAGATGTACCTTTGTATTTCCTTCGTAAACTATATGCAGATTTTGTAATTAGTCACCATGTGAATTATTTTGATTTTAGAGCGTTCCATGGAGTAGGTAAGGGAATGCCTCAAGATAGACCTAGGGCAATGAGACAAGTGCAAGTTCCTTTTATTCCCCCTCCTGCTATCCCTTCTCCACCCCCAATTCAGCACCCAGATATTGTTACAAATGCAACACAACGGGGCCTCATTACCATACACTCTTTGACTAAGCACTTGATTTCACAAACCTCTCAGTTTGCACAACCACATGATGTTGGTGATGATATTGGATCACCTGATATTACTAGACCCTCCTCGTCCACACATGTTTGTGTGCCCCATCAATGCATTTTTTGCAATCAGTTGTGTTTAGGTCCTCTTATGGAGAGTAGTGAGCCACCCTTGAACACTTCAGAGTACAATATCCCTTCACAAGAAGAGGTAGTAGGGTCCAAAACTCAAGCTGAGGGTTCAGGGACAAGAGCAGAAGCACAAGCATCAGTGGATTGTAGAGAAGAAGAAGAACATGGCCAATCTTTTATAGAAGTAAAATTTAAAGTTCAATTTCATGGTGTATTCCATTTGAATAATATAAACAAATATTAGTACTAATGTATCTAAGGGGGATAACAGTTGATGATAGAGGAGTTGACAAAAGTTCATCATGGAACTCTGTCTGCCATCCAATTTGGCTTCGACTTGCGATATAAATTATTCTACACATCAACTTTTTTTATTGTATGCATTTAATTCTTTGTGAGTAATTATATATTAATTTATATCTAGATGTTAATTTACTTTTATGGTCAATCCAAAATGTGAATGATGTGGTGTCTTTGCCAATGGTCTTTAGTTGAACTCCTGATCGACCCAAGGGACCATCACTCGTGGAGCAACATTCTAAATGCCAAAAAAGAGTGGAGGTAATTTTATTGAACTGTACTTTAATTGATAATTTAGAAAACTTAAATATTTGATAATAGTCATTTAGATGAATAATAAATTAGAGAATAGATAAATTGATCTATTAATTTAGAAATAATTATGATTATTTGTATACATAGAGCCTTACATTCTTGTCATTTTTCATACATGAGATATTAGTTGGTTCATCCATGATGAGTCCTTCTCAATCGATGTAGGAGGCCTCGATGGTGGTATGTGCTTGTTTTCTAGTAGATAAGCTATTGTGTAGTGCAATCTAGATTGTTTATGCGTAACACATCTAACCTTTTTAAATGTATGCATTTCCCTTTTTGTTTAATAATTATATATTAATTTATTTCAATGTTACTTTACTTTTACAATCTCTTGAGAAAGTGAGCGATGTGCCACCTTTGCCATCACACTTCAATAGGACACCTGACCATCTTAAGAGAAAATCATTTGTAGAATGATTATCTAAATGACAAGAAAAAGTCGAGGTAATTGAATTGAATTTTTCTAAATAATTGATAGTTTATAGAGGTCTTCTAATTGATTTTAGTGATTCAGATGTATGTTAATAAATGAAAGTTCTAAATTGTAGTAGATAAGATTCTATTTACTAACTCTAACTTATTTGTATTTACCATTGAAGAGATTAATCAAATTTATGGTAACTTGACTTGTTAATATAGTCAACTTTGCCTCCATCAACTACTAGACATCATGGCATGAAGAGGACACTTTTTGAGGATCCATCATAGATTGAGGATTCACCAAACATAGGGTCAAGCAGACCTTTAGTATTTGATGTAGCTATTCGACATGTAGATTGTATATAGATTTTTAGACATGGCATATGCTACATTTTGTAAAAATGTTTTGAGTTGGCATATTTGCCAAATTTTTGTATATTTGTACCATTATGGACTAGATTTTAATATATATACACCTTAATATATAATATAATTTAAATTCCTTATGTGCATGTATTCCTACTTTGAAACATAAAATTATAATGTATAATCAGTTTACAATGGTTGAGTTATGATCAATAACATGTTATAGATTGATTTCTTGTTATATATTATTGTTTTTCTGGGTAGAAAGATGATATATGTAGTTTCATACCTCAATACATAACTTGATCTTAATTGCCACGTGATTGTAGTTTCAGTTAGATATAGAATTTTCATGAAATGACAAATTTGAAGGGTTCACACATGTGCAGATATATAGAAAACTTTTATCTCCTCCATATGTAGTTGTAGCTCTTCATTTTTCAAGTAAAAACATCAAAAAGCAATTGTAGATGAGCAATTTCACCATCAAAACTTCATTTCTAGCCTCCTTTCTTCATGTTTTCTCCATTTTCAGTCTTAATCAGGACATCTGCAATCTAGAACAGCAATTTGGCACCTCATGGAATGCTGCAACAATCATATCTAAGGCTGCAATTCAGCTCTAAGATTATAAAGTTTATTTTCATTCAGCTCCAAGACCTTGATTCCTTCATCTTTGACCATTTCTAGCTATGATTGTGTAGGTATAATAGTCATATAGGTCTAAAAATCAAGTTGTTTCATGGTTGGTATAGAAAATTAGGAGTTTGAAGTGTTGTCACAACAGCACTTTGTAAAAATGTTTTCAAAATTAAGTAAATGGGAAAATATTGTTTCATTTCATCTCATAGAGTTTGTCTTCAAACTCATTGACATCTTCTAGCTTTCATTTTGTAGGTACAAAAGAAGATCTTTCTATTTCATGAAGTTTCCCCAATGTTCCTACCTTGTTTATGGATGTTTCCGTAATGTTTCTAGCCTCACAAACCATGTTGTCAAATTTGTTGTTGTGGGAAACTTCACAAATTTATCATTTTCCTCAGCCTCCTAGATCTTCACCATTTGTGCATGACCAATCTAAACTTGTATAGCTACCCTTGACTATAAATAATTTCTCTTGAGCTATTTATGATGTATTATGGTAGCCTTTATTATTTTGACAGTCTATTTGCATACTTATGGACTGTTGTGATAGTCCTAGGAGTCTTTTGATAGCTCAACTCACTCCATTCTAATTTAGAATAATTAATCAAATAGATTCAATGTTTTATGTGAAAGTCCACTAAGGTTCACAAAAAATCATTTCATTTCTCCCTTTGATAACCCCTACCATAGTGCAACAGACCTCCACAATCATGGATGTCCATCATTTATGACAACTCTTCATTGATATGAAAATCATTCCTTCAACCTTTTGACTATGTGAGGACCTCATACATTCACCTTCAAACCTTATGATAGTGTCTTGTTATTATGACCAACTTTATGAGGCATAAGCTAGGGATCCAAGGCTGTAGGTGACTTTCTCAAAGGATTGCAAGTAGCTTTATGGATTGTGGTAGTAGGATAAAACTCTTTATGACTGTCCTATAAGGACACAAAAGCATTCACAACATCCAAACCCTTTCAAAGTATTGCATACAGTCTAAGGATTTATTGTTTTATGATATGAGACAACAAAAAACCATGTTTGGTGAGTGTATTGTGATGAGATATTAGGATAGTCAAAGACCATTTAGAGATCATATGATTATAAGAGTTTTATTTTTTAAATGAATTCTTTCTCTCTCAAGACCTTGACAAAATGATTAATTCTTTTAAAAACTATCCCAAGACCCTATTGATTGCCAAATTCCATAACTAGATGTGATAATAGTAGAGAAACATGGTGATAGTACACTTTATCTCATTTACGATAGTGCTCTTGCATAGTATAGTAGTGTATTAGAATCTTTAGTTGATCCTTGATGATAAGATATGATGGTAGTCTTATATTGTCCAAACAATCCCCTCCATGAATTATGTGGTAGTCCAAAGGTGATGAGGATCATGTCAGTCTAGTTAAGTTGGAGTGTTGATTGACTACATGACAGTCTCTTGTCCCATCCACATGCATTTTGCAGTTGTTGAATGATCTCCTCTAGTTGCATGACAAAGTCAAGAACAACATACATAACTGAATTCCTAGAGTCATGACAATCCTAACATCCCTTCTACAACTTTTATGTTTCCTTTGACAAATATAAACTCCTATTGACTATCCTTCATTGAATCTAAACCCACTCTCCACACTCCACCAAGACCTAAGGTTTATGACACAAGTTCCAATGCTTTAAACCCACCTAATCATGACTATACAATCCCTTTTGACTATAACAACCTTTTTCAAACAATGTTTACATGGTTTCTAAAGAACATAATGGAAATATCCTTACACACTTATTGTATTCATCACAAAGCAAAAACTTATGATGTATATGATACCCCCAATGATCTTAACTAAATATGAATGTCATGACAACCTCATGTCTCCATGGTTGCACTATTTGAGATGGCAATTATATAATCATTGACAACATAATGACATGGATAGAATTTCAACTTACATAGTGTCTAATTATGTAAAGATTGATTCAAGGAGATCCATGACTATTCTAGGGTTTAGGGAAAGATGATATGGTCATGGATCAAAGCATGACTATTCAAAACTGATCAAGACAACTTCCAAATTTCCTCATAGTTATATAATGGAAGTTAATAGTTTTGTGGCAGTTTTAGGGCTCTTTTGGTATGATAGTCCCTTGACTATTTTTATGTTTTAATAGTGATGATTAATGTTTTAGAAACATGCAACTTGGTCATTAATTGTTGATGACAACTCCATGGTGTTGTCATAGTGATCTCCTACATAATAGAATAACTTGCTAGGTAAGATCCATCATGGTATCATAATGTAATGACAATCTTGATAGATGGTCAAGAATGAAGAACCTTGGCAACCATGATTAGAAACATAATGAAATACCCATACAACATCAACAACACACTCATTAAGATTATAACATTTGACATGTGAGTTTTTTTTTATTCAAGAACATAGCTTTGACATGTTAGATTTTCTTAGAACACCACATTTGATATGGAAACTACTAAATTTGATATGATAATCATTGATAATTTCTCATCTTACATGTTAAACATGCAAGATACATGTTAAAAATGACAAAACTTGTGGTTTTTTTCATTCAATCCAAGATAGTTATTTTTGTATTAATGAGCAAAGACATGTTTGTGTGTTTACCCATTTAGTTATCTAGTTTATGCAAAAAATGACTACATAGGAAGAGAGATACATTTGGCATGATTTACATTTGGACCTAACTGATGGCATCAATAGGTCAAGGTGGGTGGGTTTATGCTAGTGGAGGCCATGTTTCATTCCCCAGGTGTCCCAATCGAATTAGGCTAAAGTGTATTAGCAAAGTCTCTTAAGAGACCTAAGAGCCAAAATTGCTAGAATTTGACAGAGTAGTTATCACACTTCATGGCACCTAAAAATGATTCGTATGGACGTACAACTGGATTTCATGCCCCTTCACAATAACCCCTCTTTGTTTTGACCAACTCAACATCATTTGACCATGCCAATGGCAGATGCATTCTTACAAAATACCTCAGTGACATGTAGTGTAAAGGTGCCAAGAGCCATATTTTTCATTCTTCACCTCATGGAACCTAACTAATGGCAATGATAGGTCAGGGTGGGTGGGTTTATACTAGTGGAGGCTTTGTTTCATTCCCCAGGTGTCCCAATTGAATTAGGCTATAGTGTACTGACAAAGTCTCTTAAGAGACCTAAGAGCCAAAAATTGCCAGACTTTGATAGAGTAGTTCTTCCACTTTGTGGCACCTAAGAATGATTTTTTTAGACCTATATCTAGATGTTAGGCCCCTCCACAATAACCTCTCTCGATTTTGACCAACTCAACATCGTTTGACCATGCCAACAGCAGATGCATTCCCACAAAATGTCTCAGTGACATGTAGTGTAAAAGTGCCAAGACTCATATTTTGTGTTCCTCACCTTGTGGGACCTAATCGATGGTGCTGATAGGTTAGGGTGGATGGATTTATACTAGTGGAGGCCCTGTTTCATTCCTTAGATATCCCAATCGAATCAGGCTACAGTGTATCGGCAAAGTCTCTTAAGAGACCTAAGAGCCAAAAATTGCTAGACTTTGACAGAGTAGTTCTCACACTTCATGGCACCTAAGAATGATCTATTCAGACCTATAGTTGGATGTCAGGCCCCTCCACAATAACCTCTCTTGGTTTTGACCAAATCAACATTGTTTGACCGTGCCAATGTCGAATGCATTCTTGCAAAATGCCTTAGTGACATGTAGTGTAAAGGTACCAAGAGCCATATTTTGTGTTCTTCACCTCGTGGGACCTAACTGATAGTACCGATAGGTCGAGGTGGGTGGGTTTATGCTAGTGCAGGCCTAGTTTCATTCCCTAGGTGTCCCAATCAAATCAGGCTACAGTGTACCGATAAAGTCTCTTAAGAGACCTAAGAGCCAAAAATTGCTAAACTTTGATGGAGTAGTTCTGGGACTTCATGGCACCTGAGAATGATCCATTTAGACCTACAGCTGGATGTCAAGCCCCTTGACAATAACCTCCATCATTTTTGACTAACTCAACATCATTTGGCCATGCCAACAACAGATGCATTCTTACAAAATGCCTCAGTGACTGTACGCTCAAAATCATGACTCTAGTTGCCTGGGGCTGTTGGGTCATATTTTGGCATGCACACGGACCCTTTCCCTCCTTGCCATGGGGTGATCTGCCATGTCACTCTTGCTCATGTGGAATTATCCAGTTAAGAGGAGGTGAGAGACGATGGGGGTCTGGCTCGTTGGAGAGATGGACTTTGCAGAGAGGGGTCAACAAGTACTGTGGCCTTTGTTGTTGTGTGCTTTATTGTATGTTTCGTTCTTGTTGTTGTAGTTGAGACAACCCTATGACCCAAAGGGTCACTAGTTTCTCTTCTTCTATTTGAATTTCTAAGATTCCACCTCTGTGTGGGTAAGCGATTGTTCTCGTTGATGTCCTCTTGTCTTTGCATGCATTGTAAGAGGTCTTGTTGTATCTGTCATTGTCTAGTTTCTTCTAACAATAAAAGGACAAATGGGCCTCCTTGTGGTAAGACAAATGTTTGTTGTTGAGGTCTTGGATGAATCTCCTCGATCTCGTCACAGATAGCCCTCATCCACTCTCCTCTCACTCCTAAGCACATTCATGAAGCAGAAGAGAGGAAGTCGTGTGATTACTAACCTTAACTAGATCTAGGGTTTTGACCTAGGGTTTTGTTGACTTAGGGTTTGACTTGTGTTTTGACTTTTTTTTACCTTGTGATGAAATCAAGGGTTTGTTTGGAATCATTTGAACTATGATTACCTCGTGATGGAATCAAGGGTTTACAATTTTGTCTATTCTATTGTTTCTATATGCAGGAAAACTAAATGATATACAAAATGTCTTTTTTTTATTTTTTAGAGTATTTTGCAAATAGAAATGCTTCTAATCTATGAAAAGGAAATATGCGTGCAATCATATATGACTTTTCAAATGCAATGTTAACCTATGTTTTTCATGTTTTTGATGTTTTGAATGCAATTTAATCTAAGAAAAAGATAAAATGCTTCTTCTAACAATGTAGATCTAGAAATATGAAAGTGATTAATCTAACATGCAAGATCTAATCTATCAAGGAAAAAGCAATGTGTTACTATTCCCAAGAGCAAATTTGATTCTCTAATTACTATGAATTAAAAGAAAACAATGAAGGAACTTGGAAGAAATGAAGATTTATTGACTCCACTACCCTTAGTAATCCTTGTGATAGGCAACCTTGAATCCTTTTGTGGCAGTAGGTGATCCTCTTGACAACAAAATGACCCAAAGAAGCAAAAAGAAGCTTTGGTGAAGCTTGTATGAGCTTTTTGAGAGCTTGGATTGAGTACAATGGCATAGAATGAAGTAGGATGATGCTACTTGGTTGAACAAATAAAGCAAAAGGAACCTTCATCCTGTAAGAGCATTTGAATGCTAAGTTGGAGAGCAAATTTTGGCAAGAGTTGTGTGCACAATGAATTTGCCTCCCTTTGTGCTTGGAAGAGGGGGGTATTTATAGGTTTAGAAGAAGAGATTGATTGAAGAGTTAACTCATTTGATTGATGAGTTAACAAGAATAGATTAGGGAGTTAACAAGGTTGATTGCCCAGTGAACTCAGCTAATTAGAGAGTGATGAAGCAATGATAGCTTATCATTGAAGAGGAAATGGAGGTGAGGGAATGCATGAGATTGATTGAAGAGTTAATTTGAGATCAAACAAAACTAATTATGCATGTGTGGGTGCATGAAATAGTTAACTCTATATCAAGGATCAAAAATCATGCAAACAAAAAGAAAAATAGGCAAAAATGGAACAAAGATGAGAGAGAAACTCGAGTTTTTCCGTAGGTCCAAAAATAGCAGGGTCACCCCTTTTGCTAGTAGGGTCACCCCTAGGTGACCATGGGTCACCTGGGGGGTGACCCTAGGTTTCCCAAGGGAGATCCGGGCTGGACAGGGTCAGATGTAGAAAAATAGGCTGGGAGATGATAGAAGAAAGGAAAAGGACAGGTTCTGCATCAAGAAATAGTTTAGTCATGTGGAAGAATCCAAATCTCCACTTGTGTCTATAGGATCTCCAGGGGAGATCTGGAAATAATAGGGGAGATTTGGATTGGTTGGTCGAAAATGAAAACTGTCAGTGGGAGATGGATCGAGGGACCTCTAGAAGGCTTCTATGAGGTGCACAAGAAGAAAAACAAAGGGGAGAGGTGAAAACTCACCTACAAGACTCTCACAAGGCTTAGGATCAAGGTTGAAAGCTAGAAAATGCAAGTTGACAAGTGTCACAACAAGTGTCAAAAAGCATCGCAAACGGGGAGAGAGGGAAATTGACAAGGAAGAAAGAACACAAGACAAGAAAAGAGGACACGTCATCAAGAGGCCTGCTTCCCAAAGGATTTATTTTCATGCTTACATGTACGTTGCAAGGATTTGAATCATCATAGGGGTCTTCATGGAGGTAGTTTATGATTTTTATGCTTACATATTTGCCCCCTTGGGGACGGTAGTCTACATGAAAGGTAAGTACCATTCCCAAACTAGGCCTTATCTGTTGTCAATTTTTCCCACAATTTGTACCAGCAATAACTAGTGTTAATTTGACATTTAAATGTATCAAAATGAATAATGAAAACTAAAATGATGAACTTACCATAGATTGAGTTTGACTAGTTTCTTGCTTTTGTCAATTCAGACCTCTAGGTATGAGAGCACGTAAAACAAGGCACAAAATGGATGCATAAAAGCAAAGAACTAATCTAAAATGTATAAATGAAACTAAGCTAAGGGAAAACAAAGAGAGCCAGATTGTGAGATTGGTGTGAAATAGTGACAGAATCGTTCATGTGAGCAGTCGATAGAGAGGTATCGTTGAGGAGATTGCAGAGATGGCTGCCTCTTCTTTAGCCATAGAGAATCAAGTATGCAATCAGTGAAAAACTCTTCTCTAAACCCTAGGTTGTATTTTGCAAAAAATCTCTTAAAATTGTCTATTTTTGGTGATTTTTCTTGTTGCATTGTGTTCGTCTCGTCGTTTAGAGCAAGATTGATCTTTCGTTTTCTAAAATCGGCCGAGAAAAGAGGCTTTTAGAGTGATTTTTGCTTAAGGGGCTCACTCCTAGGGTCACCCCTTTTGTCAGGCAGGGTCACCCAGGGGAGATCCTATTTGACAACAGGGTCGCTCAGGGAGATTTTGTTTGAAAACAGGGTCGCCCAGGGGGCAACCCTATTGGACTGATTTTTGACTTCATTTGAAGTTATTGAATGCTTATTTTACTCTAATCTAACATGATTTGTTCACTAAATCTACCTGTTTATTGCAATTTTGAAGGTTTATACAACTTTTTTGTGTAAGGTTTTATATAGTTTTACAATTTTTAGGGATTTTTGCGAGTTTACAAGATCTAATCTAAAGTTCTCTTTTGATTTTACAGGAGATGTGTATTTGAATGGAATGCCTACCGAGAGAAAGGCTAGCTCTCAAGGATGTTTTCTTCATTGATTATAAAGGAATGTGCCATACTAAAGAGGGCAGGTCTTGCCAGAGTTTGCTATGTTCCTGTGATCCATCTTGTATCCCATATATGTTGTGATATCTTGACTTACTAGGATGCAGACAGGAACACATTCAGGTTCCTGTAGATTTCAGGAGAGTGGACTATCACTCTTTATGATGTATATTTCATACTTGGGGTTCTTGTGAGGGGACAACCTCTATTTCTTCCTGTTAGCAAGTCCTTTGAGGACAAGGCTTCCTAGGCTGTATTTATGGGGGTTAATAACCCTGGGGACCAGACAAGAGCTCAGCTTAGATTTGTGCCACGACTCTACATTCAACTATTGAAGAGGTTCCTGATTGGTTTGATTGCTACAAGGTTGTCAGGAGACAAGGCCTCAGCTCATCTGAGATGGTGTTGGGTACCCATTATTTGAGGATTAGAGGAAGACACAGTTTATGCATGGGGACCTAACATCCTGGCGATGGTCTATAAAGATTTCTATCGGATCTCTCGATGAGGGGCTCTAGATTTTAACCACTCTTCTCTGATTATGACATGGATTTTTGAGCATATGAGGCCTTATCAGAATCTCATTCCTCTTCCAAACATGCGACTATTGAGAGCAGCGAGGTGGGCACATATTGGTCATTTTGATGCTACTCTTCCCACTATTGCTACTCTTACTGACGATGACATGATTTTTGACCCTTATCACGACATGGAAGGGACTTGGGCCCAAGATGGTGAGATGAAAGTGTACTGTCATGAGGTTTCAGAGATCACAAATCGTAATGGTTAGGTTGAGGCTCATCAGGTGGATTGTGTTTTGTAGTAGTTTGGTGAGGATGTCCCCAAGGACTTTCCCCAAGTGTCCACTTGTTACAGGACCATTCAGGAGATGGGTAAGATTGGACAGAGGAACGTTGTTTGGACATCTTTGACTCCAGGCATCTTTATCACTAGGGTTTCTAGAGGAGGACAGAGGGGAGGGAGAGGGACTTGTCATGCCGACATTTCCTATGCGGTCATGACACGCATCACACGTGTCATGTCCACATTTGACATGTGGTCATGACATGAAATATTAAAAAAAATTCCCACGCTTCCCTAGAAACCCCCTCGCACGCGTAAGCGTGCTCGATGGCGTACGCTTAAGGCGTAAACAATATAGTTGTCAATGGGGTAATACGCACACATACGCATACTGAAACACAAGAAGGCCAACAAGGGGGTCATTGCGACGCGGTTAACGTCGCTACAAGGGTTAAACTAGCTAATCTTCTAAACCCTAAATTTTGGGAAAAATCTAGCAGCATAACACCTCACGGGCGTGAGTGGGAGTTATTACACTAACACTAATTCCTTCTAAGAGGTTTCCTGATTTGATTAATACATTTCCTACCACTCCCTAATTACATTGAAATTCCAGTTGGTTGAGTTAATGGCACATTTTTCAACAAAGTCTGATCATCTATTTTCTTTCACGTTTTCTAAAATTTAATATCAATTTCTCCTCCTAATTTTAGCATTTTCAACAAAGCCTGTTCATCTGTTCTCCTTCCCATTTCTCTAAAATTTAATTTAATTTGTTCTCTTTCCCGTTCTCTATCAATCAAAGTTATCACTGCATCCTTTACATTATTCCTAATTTCTTGGTAAATCAGATCACTTAAACAGGACTTACTAACTTCGCTTAATGAAGTCCCCTAGGTTTCTACTCTAGGTTTAATTCAACGTTTGAATTATTTTTGATAATTAATTTTCCCCTAATCAGGATTAACGGTAAGTTAAATCTTAATTAGTTCTCTTAGCCTAATTCAGAAATGTCAAGCATTTTATCCTCTTTATTTTCACTTTTATCTTTCTTTCTCTTTTTCTCTCATTTTTCTCAATTGAACGTTTTCTCAATCTACAGGTCGAGATTATATTGGCCACATATGAAATGCATAAGATGGCTTAATTGCATTTATAAAGATATAAATATCTATATAAATGCAAATAAGCATATATATATATATATATATATATATATATATATATATATATGCTTATTTGCATTTATATTTCTAATTTCTCTTTTCGTTTTCTTGGCGTTTCATTTTTTTGAAAATCGTTCAACTCCGAAACACAATTTTCCTACAGTTAGCATTCATATATATATATGTATATATATATATTCTTATTAATTTAATTGTTATATAAATATTATTGTCAAAATAGAAACCCTATTTTTTTTAAAATGGCTTCTTTTACAAAATTATCAATAATATATATATATATATATATATATATATATATATATATATATATCTATTAATAATTTATTTTATTTTTATATATTATATTTTTCTTTATATAACAATGAATATTGTTATATTGCCATATTTTTTTTAATTCTCATTGGAGAAACCCTAACACATGTTTTTCTTTTGTTTTGTATTGGCTATGCAGGGCAATGGAGGCAGCAGCGATGGCGCAGAGAGGAGACTCTAAGTGATGGGGTCGCGGACAGAGGGGAGGTAGGGTGGAGGTAACCGCAGAGGACGGGAAGGGCGATGGAAGGGCAGTGGAAGGTGTCGGTGGTGGCCGCAGGAAGTGGCGAAGGCAGATCGCGGGGTCACGGGCGGCGGTAAGGCGGAGGCCGTGGCGGAGGACAGGAGCAGAATAGTGCCGCGGGGTGTAAATGAATGGTGGGGAGTGTGGGGAGGGAGTGGAGCCCCCACCCACATCCCATGACATGGGGTGTGGGTGGGGTCTCCGCTCCCTCCCCACACCCATTGTAAAAAGTGACGGTGGTGGGGGGTTTGAACCCCCCCACCACCACTCTGTCCTTTTTTTTTACTGTAATTCAATTCCTAAAACCTGCGAAATGCAATTTCATTTCTCCTTTGTATTTTTTTATATTTTTTATTAAAATATAAAGTATATATATATGTGTATAGTCTATATATACACAGCAACTTCTCAACAACACAATTCATAGTCTCATTAAATAAACCTGCAACTATATATTTTAGAATATATATATATATATATATTACTGTCAAAAATTTTGAAAGACAGACCAAAATAATTCAGTATAAATTTGATTTCCATATAAATTTATCTTTTCAATTTCACCTCAAAATTAAAATTTTAATTCCTCTTTTATACCATTTCACATGACTAAAGGAACCTATATTTTTTGTTTAACTCAAACCTATTTGCAAGATAATAACTTATTTTAAAATAATTTCATTGGAATGTTACAAATTTTTGTATATTTTTCTTCATAGAACTAAATTGTAATTTTCTTGTTTAACTATAAATTTAACCCACAACTTTACTAATTGGCAAATTTAGAATTTAACAAATAATAAAATTGGCTTATAACACAAAATTTTTCATTCCTCCTAACTTAATGGTAAAATTTCAAGCAACAATTTTAGCTTTCTTTGTTTACCACAACAACTAAATCACAACTTTGTAACTAGGAGTATTAGGAAATATACAAAATCAATATCCTTTTGAAAACAAATTTTTCCTTCCTTCCTCATTTCACAAATGGTAAAATTTAATAAAAACTATAATTAAAACTATCAATACAATGAAGAGGATTTTCTCACAACTCAAGAAGACTAAATATTACAACAAGAGAGGAGAGAGAGAGAGAGAGAGAGAGAAGTTCTCTTAAAATCAACAAGGATGTAGTCATTAATAAAACCAAGCTCTCCTATAGAGCCTTAAGAGTAAAGGAAAATAAAATATTTTTCAAGACAAGAAAACTCTTCAATCTTCACACTAAGCTCCATGAAATCCTACATATCACACAAGGGAAGAAAACACCACACATCCTGCTCTCCTCCCTACCATAGACCCGCAAGAGGGTCACCCCCGAGCTAGGGAGATCATCCACACACCTAGGGTATTCCAAATCCACTTCACAACAAGGCAAACAACATCCCAAAACACAAAATACACCCATGGATATTTACACACACACAAACTCAACCAAGTGAGTTTCAAAAGGGGTAGGAGAGTGGACACACTCAACTCTAGAGTGCCACCCTTCAAAATATTTTAACACACTTTTTCTCATGGCCTCAAGCCTAACATGTTAACAAGATTTCCAAAGGAGTTCATATTTTGGCTCTCAAGCCATATAACAATTTACTCAAATCACATAAAATGCCCTCAAGGCTTTCAACATCCCAAAATAAGGCAATGACCTCGAGGAGGATCACTCCTCCACTACCCCACACTTGATGAGAATTTCTCCCAAATGGGAGAAGCTCTTTCAACACCCTACTAAACATTTCCCAAAATAATAAGATATAACACAAGCAAAACACATCTCACACATTCATCATGCAACAAATTGAAAATACAAGGGGAAGGCCTTAGCCTTGAAAACCAATCTTTAAAGCCCTAATAATGGAAGAAGTTGATGTAGAGCTCCTCTAAAATCTCCTCCAACCTAAGCCACCAAACTCCCTCTATCTTTTCTCCCAAAAACAATTTCCAATAATAAAATTTCTCAAAAATTCAACAACCTTTCTCCCTATCCCAAGTGGGATTATAATAAGCCCAATCCATGAGCTTAGAGGAATGGGCAGGTGACACTTGTCACCTCCTCACTATTCCTCCCCACTATTGTTGTGTCCCAAGGGATGGGTGTTGACACATATCACTCACCCATCCCCAAAGTCTTCCTTACCCCTTACCACATGTCCTCTCTCCAACACATGGGAGAGAAAAGGGGAGTTAAAGAGGGGAAGGGTGACACATGTCTCCCCTTCCTTCCCTCTCATGAAGGACCGCGCAACTCCATGGGAACTCTCACCAATTGTGAGAGAGACTTGAAGTCAAATCCTCCACAACTTGGTGGATCTTGGAGTCATCTCTAGCTTTGGGAATTGAAAAGGGATGGGCTTGAGTGTTGGTACCACTCATCCTATCCCTCCCATGCCTCCAAATTCGTCACTCGACTTCAGTGTGAAGTTAAGGTTACCATACGAAGATTAACCAAGGGTTTCCCAAGTCAAAAAGGACCCTAGACCCATGGGGTATAAACTAGGGTTAATTTTAACCTAGTTAGAACACCCAGGGTCAAGTTAAAACACAAGAAAAGGGTCTCCAAAAATTAAAATTTAAAAATGAAATTCAAAAACAATTCTTACAACACAAATCATAATTCAATTTAAAAGAGGGTAGACCTAACCCATTCAACCTCATGCAAATTAACATTACAACATTACATCTTACACAGAATTAATCTTGGTTCCTCGTGGAACCAAATCGGCTTCACAAGGGATTACAACATAAGGTGTGGGATGATCTCCAGTATCTATGGTTTGTTAGCAAAACCTGCGCACTCAATTGCAAAGTTAATTCCACATATAAATATCATAGCTGAAGCAATTTAAAACATGCATTCCCATAAAATACCACAAGTTCTCTTAAGCATAAAGAAAATCACATTACAATTTTCTATCTAACATCACCCAATTAGTTTTCCTATAATGTAAACATCTATCTAACATCACCCAATTAGTTTTCTTATAAAATAAACATCTATCTAACATCACCCAATTTTTTTTCTCTTAATACAAGCATCTATCTATCATCACTCAATTAGTTTTCCTGTAATATAATAAGGTCTAAAAGTTTGGAAATCTGGGATCAACAGTCCCACAAATATAAAATTATCAGCAACAGTAAGGTAAATAGTCACATGAATGGAAATGAAAAATGTAGGCCTCACATCCTTCCCCCAAGACTGTACTTCCTCCTGGAAGTTGTCGAAGAGGTGAGGATAAAGAGTCCTCAATCTCGCTGCATCCTCCCATGTCGCAGTGACCTCGTCATACATGTCCCACTAGACCCTAACCTAGTCTAACTCTCGACCTCAAAGGCCCAACATTCGACAAGCTAATATGTGAATTGGCTCCAAAGCCAACTGTCTATCTGTCTCTACTTGAAGAGCACTCCAATCCAATACATGAGATAAGTCAGAGATGTAACGACGTAAAACTGAAACATTAAAGACATCGTGGATACGCGACAGGCTAGGTGGCAAGGCTAGACGATAGGCTATAGGTCCTATCCGCTCCAAGATCTCAAAAGGTCCTACAAACTGAGGTGCGAGCTTAGAGCCCTTTCTGTAATGGATTGGACTCTTGTGCAGTCACACTCTCAAAATACTCTGTCACCCAGTGAGAAGCTCTGATCAGTTCTCTTAGCATTGGCATACTTCTTCTGTCTATCATGTACCTCCTATAGTCTCTATCTAATTAGTGTGACCTGCTGCTCCATATCCTAAACTATCTCTAGACCAATGGCAATCTTGTCCTCTATTCGATCCCAACTCAATGGTGTCCTACATGGCCTATCGTATAAAGCCTAGAAAGGAGGTATACCCAACGAGTTGTGATGCCCATTGTTGTAGGCAAACTCAACTAGATATAGATACTCATCCCATCTAGACTGATGGTCCATAACATACATACGAAGCATGTCTTCCAGCACCTAATTAACTCTCTCTATCTGTTTGTCAGTCTCCGGATGGTAAGCTAAACTGAAGTTGAGCTATGTGCCCAATGCCTGATGTAAGGCTCTCCAAAAAGCTAAAGTGAAAACTGAGTCTTTGTCAGAAATGATGCGGTGAGGTGCTCCATGAAGTCTGACAATTTGATCTAAAAACACTCTCACCACATATGGTGCATTGTATGTCATGCGTACAGGTGAGAAGTGCGTCACCTTGGTCAACTTGTCAACTGTCACCATGATGGCATCATGGCGACATGCTGACATAGGTAGACCAATGATAAAATCCATGGAAATGGTGTCCCATTTCCACTCAGGTATCTCGTGAGGGTACAATAGTCCTGCTGGATGCTGATGCTTGGCCTTGACCCTCTGACACTCAAGGCAACGAGCAACATATTCTGCAATGTCTCGTCTCATCAAAACCCAACAATATAACTGTCGCAAATCAGCATGCATCTTCTTCACTCCTGGATGTGCTGCATAAGGTACTCTATGAGCCTCTTAAAGAATCACTGCACGTAGATCACCCGCATGGGGTACATAGATGCACTGCTGATGTCTAAGAAAACCATCAGACTCAAGGGAATATCCTACAAATTTTCCCTTAAGGGCCCTCTGATTCTAAATTTCATATTGCACCTCAAGAAACCACTCGTCCTCAGGTAGATGCTGTAGGGTACGCTCTCTTAAGTCCACCCTCAATGTTAAGGTCAGGATCTCATAGCACCTTTGACTCAAGGCGTCAGCGACCACGTTCTCCTTCCCTTTGATGTAGTGGACATCAAAGTCATACTCGCATAAGAACTCCATCCAACGCCGCTGGCGGGCGTTCAAATTTAGTTGTGTGAAAATGTACTATAAGCTATGGTGATCCAAATGGAGCTCAAAACGTTGACCTAAAAGGAAGTGTCTCCAATGAACAAGAGCATGAATAACTGTTGTGAGCTCTAAATCATGAGTAGGGTAGTTTAGCTCATGTGTCTTGAGCTTACACGATTCGTATACAATCGCTCTACCACCCTGCATAAACATAGCTCCCAAACCCTCTAATGATGCATCAGTGCAAACAACAAAATCCTCTACAGGATCTGGAACCGCTAATATGGGAGCACTAGTAAGATGCTCCTTGAGGACCCCAAAGGCCCTCTCACACTGTTTGGTCCAAGTGAAACCTTTCCCTTTTCGCTGAAGGGAAGTGATGGGATGTGCTATCCTGGAAAAGCCTTCGACAAATCTATAGTAATAACTAGCTAATCCCATAAAGCTCCTGACCTTTGTCACACTGGTGGGTGCTAGCTAGTCCTGAATCGCTCTGATCTTTGATGGATCTACGGAGATGCCATCGCCTGATAAGATGTGTCCCAAATATTGCACCTTTATCCTGAAGAAGGCACACTTTGCTAGGTTGCCATAAAGTTGCTGCTCTCGTAAGCACTACAAAACCTGATGTAGATGGTCCACATGTTCCTCCTCGGTTTGTGAATAGATCAAAATATCGTCAAGAAATATGATCACGAACCGATCTAAATAAGTGCGAAACACCCCGTTCATGAGACTCATGAACACTACAGGGGCATTCATCAAACCGAAGGGTACCATTGTAAACTCATAATGGCCATATCTAGTTTGAAAAGTAGTCTTATGAATGTCTGCCTCTGTGATGTGCAATTGGTGATACTTAGATTTTAGATTAATTTTTGAGAACACTCTGGCTCCCTGCATTAGATCAAAGAGGTCGTCAATCCTAGGTAGAGGATAACGGTTCTTCACCGTCACCTTGTTCAACTGCCTCTAATCCATGCATAATCGAAGAGATCCATCCTTCTTCTTCACGAAGATAACCGGTGTGCCCCAAGATGAAATGTTTGGTTGGATGTGCCCCTTCTCAAGTAGTTCCTCTAACTGCAATTTAAGTTCTGTAAGCTCATGTGTAGTCATCCTGTAGGGTGCATGAGACACTGGCTCTGCACCCAGCACTAAGTTGATGTGGAAATCAACCTCTCTTCGTAGAGGCATACCTGGTAATTCTGGTAGAAATACGTCGGCAAAGTCTCTCAGGATAGGGTGATCATCTAAAGAAGTCTCAGGCTTATCCCCTGACCTGTCACTAACCATGATAGAGAACAACTGACAACCTTTCCGCATAGAATGCTTAAGCTGCTGAGAGGATATCATATGAACAGTCGAGGGCTTCTAAATGCCCACTATCTCAACTGGTGTGCCATGATCGTCTAAGCAACTAATCGGCCTCTGGTGACAATCTAGCTTGGCTCTATGAGCCGCAAGCCAGTCCATACCCAAAACTACACTGTAGGATCCTAATGGCATAACCCTAAGGTCACATGATGTAGTGAAGGAACCCAAGGTAATCTTGCAATCTCTAACCAAGGCATCTACTGACATCCTAGCCCCAGAGGCCAACTCAACCTCCCACCTAATGTCCTACCTAGAAGCCACCAGCCTGCAATGTTCCACTAACGATGTAGACAGAAAAGAGTCGGTAGCTCTAGACTCAAAAAGAATAAAGATGGGGAAATCCCTAATCATACCTGCTGTCTCAATGACTGAAGCCTAGAAATCAACCTGGCGGTTGTCAACCATTGCAAACATGCGGTGGGACCTACCCACATCACCTACAGTCTGCTTAGATCCTCTTGAACGGGGTTGTCCCCCTGTTGTAAATCCCTGTGGACACTCTCTAGCCATATGCCCTACCCCACCACATACATAATATGGGCCCCTAGCCTGTAACTGTCCTGACTGAGTCTTGCCTGACTGTTGTTGTCCAGTCCGTCCAGTGGACCCCTGTGAACCTCTGTAAGACTGTTGAGACCTCGCGGGTCCCGCAGATGATCCCTGTTGTCTCTGATCTCTATGCGGGCCCTGCTACTGCCAACCATGGTTCTGTCCTCCCTAAACCCTCTACTGGGGTCTAGACCTCTACTGATGCTACTGTTGCTACTACTATGGAGGCCTAGGAGGTAATGATGAGGAATTAAATCCTCCTCTTTGTGGTGTGGATTGTGGTCTTCAAAAGTTCTGTTGTTGTTGGTGATTATGGTCCTGAAACTGCGAGCGTGAATTATGCCCTCGTCCCTGAATTTCCTCTGCAATAAAAGCCTTTTCGACAGCCTCACTCATAGTCTGGGGGTCTACCATACACACTGGTCCTGCTATCCTGTGATTCAGTCCTTTGATGAATTTCTGCACTAGGAGTTTCTCCTCATGGAGATACTCAGCATAACGAGAAAGCTTAATGAACTAGCTCTCATATTGAGCAACCATGAGACCTCTCTACTGTAAGTCATGGAACTCATCTATCTGGTGCTGTCTGTAATGATTTGACAAATATCACGCATTAAAGCACTTTATGAATATGTCCCACGTGAGTGTATCTAAGGATAAACGGCACTTGCACTCCTCAGTACACCACCAGGTAACTGTTGCATCTCGCAAAAGGTGTACTGCCACTCGTGCTTTCATGTTACTCAGTACGCGGCTCCTTATGTGGCTCCTCTTGTGGACAAATGCAAGGCTCATCATGTGGCTCTAGAATGGCTGGCGGTAACCTCTCTAACATGGCCTGCAATGTCTATAGAATCTGTGGACCTATGTCAAATACTGGTGGTGCTTGTGGTACTGGTGGATCTGCTATGACTGCAGGTCCCTGTCCCTCTGTCGAGGAATCACTATGCACCTCAATGGATGCCATCTTGCACGATCACGCTCATCGAACATGTCGGGGAGGCATCCTACAAAACAAGGTAGGCACTAATTAATCAAAGTTGCGAAATAACTAACGTGCCCAAATATGCCCAGTGTTTAAACTTGGGCCCTGATACCAAATGTCATGCCCACATTTCCCATGCAGTCACAACACACATTGCACGTGTCATGTCCACATTTGACATGTGGTCATGACACGAAATATCAAAAAAAATTTCCACGCTTCCCTAGAAACCCCCTCGCACGCGTAAGCGTGCTCGGTGGCGTACGCTTCAGGCATAAACAATATAGTTGTCAGCTGAGTAATATGCACATATACGCATACCCAAACATAAGAAGGCCAACAAGGGGGTCATCACGATGCGGTTAACGTCGCTACAAGGGTTAAACTAGCTAATCTTCTAAACCCTAAATTCCAGGAAAAATCTGGCTGCATAACGCCTCACGGACATGAGTGGGAGTTATTGCACAAGAGGTTTCCTGATTTGATTAATACATTTCCTACCACTCCCTAATTACATTGAAATTACAGTTGGTTGAGTTAATGGCACATTTTTCAACAAAGTCCGATCATCTATTTTCTTTCACGTTTTCTAAAATTTAATATTAATTTCTCCTCCTAATTTTAGCATTTTCAACAAAGCCTGTTCATCTGTTCTCCTTCCCATTTCTCTGAAATTTAATTTAATTTGCTCTCTTTCCCGTTCTCTATCAATCAGAGTTATCATTGCATCCTTTACATTATTCCTAATTTCTTGGTAGATCAAATCACTTAAACAGGACTTACTAACTCCGTTTGATGAAGTCCCCTAGGTTTCCACTCTAGGTTTAATTCAACGTTTGAATTGATTATGATAATTAATTTGCCCCTAATCAGGATTAATGGTAAGTTAAATCTTAATTAGTTCTCTTAGCCTAATTTAGAAATGTCACGCATTTTCTCCTCTTTGTTTTCACTTTTATCTTTCTTTCTCTTTTTCTCTCATTTTTCTCAATTAGACGTTTTCTCAATCTACAGGTCGAGATTACATTGCCCACATATGAAATGCATAAGATGGCTTAATTGCATTTATAAAGATATAAATATCTATATAAATGCAAATAAGAATATATATATATATATATATATATATATATGTTTATTTGCATTTATATTTCTAAGTTTTCTTTTATTAAAATAAAAGAACATATTTTTCTTTTCATTTTCTTGGTGTTTCATTTTTTTGAAAATCATTAAACTCCGAAACACAATTTTCCTACAGTTAGCATTCATATATATATATATATATATATATATATATATATATATATATATATATATATATATATATATATTCTTATTTATTTAATTGTTATATAAATATTATTGTCAAAATAGAAACCCTATTTTTTTTAAAATGGCTTCTTTTACAAAATTATCAATTTTATATATATATAGTTATTTAATGGAGTTACAAAGTTATTATCAAATAATTAATATATATATATATATTAATAATTTATTTTATTTTTATATATTAAATTTTTCTTTATATAACAATGAATATTGTTATATTGCCATATATTTTTTTTATTCTCATTGGAGAAACCCTAACACATATTTTTCTTTTGTTTTGTATTGGCTGTGCAGGGCAATCGAGGCTGCAGCGATGGCGCAGAGAGGAGGCTCTGAGTGATGGGACCACAAACAGAGGGGAGGTAGGGCGGAGGTAGCCGCAGAGGATGAGAAGGGCGATGAAAGGGCGGTGGAAGGTGTCGGTGGTGGCTGCAGGAAGTGGCGAAGGTGGATCGCGGGGTCACGGGCGGCAGTAAGGCAGAGGCTGTGGTGGAGGAAGGGAGCAAAACAATGCCGCAGGGTTTAAATGAATGGCGGGGAGTGTGGGGAGGGGCGGAGCCCCCACCCACATCCCATGACATGTGGTGTGGGTGGGGGCTCTGCCCCCTCCCCACACCCATTGTAAAAAGCGACGATGGTGGGGGGTTCGAACCCCCCCACCACCATTATATCTTTTTTTTAATTGTAATTCAATTCCTAAAACCTGTGAAATGCAATTTCATTTCTCCTTTGTATTTTTTTTATTAAAATATAAAGTATATGTATATGTATATTTTATATATACATAGCAACTTCTCAACAACACAATTCATAGTCTCATTAAATAAACTTGCAACTGTATATTTCAAAATATATACATATATATATGTATGTATATATATATATGTATTTATATATATATATTTATTTATTTATATATGTATTTATATATATATTTATTTATTTATTTATATAATTATATAATTATTACTGTCAAAAATTTTGAAAGACAGAGCAGAATAATTTAGTATAAATTTGATTTCCATATAAATTTATATTTTCAATTTCACCTCAAAATTAAAATTTTAATTCCTCTTTTATACCATTTCACATGAATAAAGGAACCTATATTTTTTGTTTAACTCAAATATATTTGCAAGATAATAACTTATTTTAAAATAATTTCATTGGAATGTTATAATTTTTTGTATATTTTTCTTCATAGAACTAAATTGTAATTTTCTTGTTTAACTATAAATTTAACCCACAACTTTACTAATTGGCAAATTTAGAATTTAACAAACAATAAAATTGGCTTATAACACAAAATTCTTCATTCCTCCTAACTTAATGGTAAAATTTCAAGCAATAATTTTAACTTTCATTGTTTACCACAACAACTAAATCACAACTTTGTAACTAGGAGTATTAGGAAATATACAAAATCAATATCCTTTTGACAACAAATTTTTCCTTCCTTCCTCATTTCACAAATGGTAAAATTTAATAAACACTATAATTAAAACTATCAATATAATGAAGAGGATTTTCTCACAACTCAAGAAGACCAAATATTACAACAAGAGAGAGAGAAGTTCTCCTCTTAAAATCAACAAGGATGTAGTCATTAATAAAACCAAGCTCTCCTATAGAGCCTTAAGAGTAAAGGAAAATAAAATATTTTCCAAGACAAGAAAACTCTTCAATCTTCACACTAAGCTCCATGAAATCCTACATATCACACAAGGGAAGAAAACACCACACATCTTGCTCTCCTCCCTACCATAGACCCGCAAGAAGGTTACCCCCAAACTAGGGAGATCATCCACACACCTAGGGTATTCCAAATCCACTTCACAACAAGGAAAACAACATCCCAAAACACAAAATACACCCATGGATATTTACACACACACAAACTCAACTAGGTGAGTTTCAAAAGGGGTAGGAGAGTGGACACACTCAACTCTAAAGTGCCACCCTTCAAAATATTTCAACACACTTTTTCTCATGGCCTCAAGCCTAACATGTTAACAAGATTTCCAAAGGAGTTCATATTTTGGCTCTCAAGCCATATAACAATTTACTCAAATCACATAAAATGCCCTCAAGGCTTTCAACATCCCAAAATAAGGCAATGACCTCAAGGAGGATCACTCCTCCCCTACCCCACACTTGATGAGCATTTCTCCCAAATGGGAGAAGCTCTTTCAACACCCTACTTAACATTTCCCACAATAATAAGATATAACACAAGCAAAACACATCTCACACATTCATCATGCAACAAATCAAAAATACAAGGGGAAGGCCTTAGCCTTGAAAACCAACCTTTAAAGCCCTAATAATGGAAGAAGTTGATGTAGAGCTCCTCTAAAATCTCCTCCAACCTAAGCCACCAAACTCCCTCTAGCTTTTCTCCTAAAAACAATTTCCAATAATAAAAATTCTCAAAAATTCAACAACCTTTCTCCCTATCCCAAGTGGGATTATAATAAGCCCAATCCATGAGCTTAGAGGAATGGGGATTTGACACTTATCACCTCCTCACTCTTCCTCCCCACTACTATTGTGTCCCAAGGGATAGGTGTTGACACGTGTCACTCACCCATCCCCAAAGTCTTCCTTACCCCTTACCACATGTCCTCTCTCCAACACATGGGAGAGAAAAGGGGAGTTAAAGAGAGGAAGGGTGACACATGTCTCCCCTTCCTTCCCTCTCATGAAGGACCACACAACTCCATGGGGACTCTCACCAATTGTGAGAGAGACTTGAAGTCAAATCCTCCACAATTGGTGGATCTTGGAGTCATCTCTAGCCTTGGGAATTGAAAAGGGATGGGCTTGAGTGTTGGTACCACTCATCCTATCCCTCCCATGCCTCCAAATTCATCGCTTAACTTCAGTTTGAAGTTAAGGTGACCATACAAAGGTTAACCAAAGGTTACCCAAGTCAAAAGGGACCCTAGACCCATGGGGTATAAACCAGGGTCAATTTTAACCTAGTTAGAACACCCAAGGTCAAGTTAAAACACAAGAAAAGGGTCTCCAAAAATTAAAATTTAAAAATGAAATTCAAAAACAATTCTTACAACACAAATCATAATTCAATTTAAAAGAGGGTAGACCTAACCCATTCAACCTCATGCAAATTAACATTACAACATTACATCTTACACAGAATTGATCTTGGTTCCTCGTGGAGCCAGATCGGCTTCACAAGGGATTACAACATAAGGTGTGGGATGATCTCCAGTATCTGTGGTTTGTTAGCGAAACCTGTGCACTCAATTGCAAAGTTAATTCCACATATAAATATCATAGCTAAAGCAATTTAAAACATGCATTCCCATAAAATACCAAAAGTTATCTTAAGCATAAAGGAAATCACATTACAATTTTCTATCTAACATCACCCAATTAGTTTTCCTGTAATGTAGACATCTATCTAACATCACCCAATTAGTTTTTCAATAAAATAAACATCTATCTAACATCACCCAATTGATTTTCTCTTAATACAAGCATCTATCTATCATCACCCAATTAGTTTTCCTTTGACATAATAAGGTCTAAAAGTTTAGAAATCCAGGATCAACAGTCCCACAAATATAAAAGTATCAGCAACAGTAAGGTAAATAGTCACATGAACAGAAATGAAAAATGTAGGCCTCACAGGACTCCTTCCCGATCTTTGGTTGTGACAATTGACTCAAAGTCCACTGATGATGACTATGTTCCTGATAGTCAAGATTCATCAGATGAGGTCCCTCTCGAGGATGAGGATTTTGATGACATTGGTGTTCCAGATGAGGTTCCTGACATCCCCGAGGGTCCTTCTGTTGTTCCTTGGCCTCCTCATTCAGATTAGGTGATGCATTATCATGATCCTGATTGGCAACCTAGAGATCAACGTAAGTTTTATCTATTTGATTTCACTTAACTTCGCCCTTTCTCTTTTCATGTGGGACTGAATTGGTCTTGTCTTGATTTGGTATTTTAGGCAATGTCAAAGAGTGGAGGGAGTTGGTTTGTTAATGTCGGAATGACTTTTCCCTTTACTAGGATGACCCGTGATCATCTTTTGGATGATCCCGGTGTGCCCCCTACCATGTGACGACACACTAACATTTTTTCTTCTGTCTACCATGGGTGTTAGATAATTACAAAGTTGAAGTCCCAGGTCGACATGCTTCAGGGTGAGAACAAATTACTTAGGGAGATGACTCGCCTTAATTTTGGGTGTTCTAATACTAGTATGGCAGGGCCTTCATAGTCTCATGCCCGCAGTAGAACACATCATTCTCACAGATCTCATGGAGCGACTAGTGGTACTTGTAGACAGAGGAGCCGAAGCCCTAAGGGTTCTATTGGAGAGAATCGTCCTTGGTTTTCTTTTCTTGAAATTCATACCCCCTTGCATGGGGAGCCTCTACTTCTCTTGAGAACATTTTGTCTTAGCTCTTTGATGCCATTGTATGTGTAAACTTTGGATGTATCTATGAAAGTTTATCCTTTTCTATGGTGTTTCTCTTGTCAAATTCTGTATTCATCTCTTGTGCATGTTTGGAAGTTTTTAGGAACTCTTTGATTATGTTTGATCTTTTCAACTCTTTTAACAAATACAAGTATGACAATGATGACATATTTTTGTAGTATATATATATATGATATGCAGTTTACAATATGATAATGCAAGAACACAAGAAATGCTATAAATGAAACTATTACTTCTACTGAATGTCATGAGATATGGCATTTTGACTTTATTTCTTTGAGACTATTTTTCTGATTTTGGCATGAATGCAATATGGAACAAACACAATGACTACTCTTAAATATGATTTTTGATTTAGAGGATTGTGAGTTGTCCTGATATAAGAGATCTTCCAAGGCTATGAGATGGGATTCAAGGAAACTCAAGTGGGGAGTGGGAATGAAAATGGGGTGTTTTTGATTTCTTGACTTCACTAAAGGCTAAACACTAATCCTTATCTAGATAAGACAAATTGGTAAGCTTTTAACTTAGACAAGCAGCAAATTTTATAGGTGTTTGCTAGACTTAGATCATAGATGGCAAGAAAAGTAGACTTGGGGTAAAGGATATCTGGGAAAGAACAAGGGTCCCTAGATAGCAGATGATCCTAGAGACTACTAGACTCTTTAGTTTTGCTCAGCTAGTGTGTGTGTGTGTGTGTGTGTGTGTGTGTGTGTGTGTGTGTGTGTGCGCTTAGTACCTCTTTTTCTCTGTTAGAATGTCACCCTTGAGGCTTCGAGCTTAGACTGATCTCCACCCAAGAGTATGGACATTCAACAATCTTCTCTCTTTCACTCTTTTTTTGTATCTCTCTTTCTTTTTACTTTTTACTTTTTTTTTTGTATTTTCCTCACTTGACTTATCTCATTTTTTTGGATTTTTTGACTTTTCAAATAATGAATGCTTTTGGAACTTTTGCTATGCAATACTTTTGATCTCTCAATTCTCACTTTTTGACACTCTTATTTTGACCACTAATTTTTTTATTCACTTGAATCTTAGATTGCTTCCTTCAGAGTTTTGATCTTCCTGATATTTTTGGCCAAGAAAGATAAGGGCCTGAGTGCCACCTAAAGTTTTTGTAATCTAGTTTGACTTCTCTACTACTAGGGAAGAATTGGGAAGGTCTACTTGCAAGCTTCCTTTGAACACTGTAGGTTTGAATACTAACTTTGTTTAGACCTGACATCTTAACTCATTAAGACTAGGATCAGTGTAAAGCTAAGAGCTAGGTTTTGATTAGAATCAATTGGAATGTAGGGGGATAATGGTGGTTGTGAAAATTGGGGATCTCTAGGTCCTGAAAGGATAACATATATCTGGACAACATTAGACTCCTTACTAAAGGGAAAATAGTATAAGAGCAAGTCATAAATTGTAATGCAAGATGAATAGAATGATGCAGAAATGCAAGAAACAAATTGTTTTTGACATTTTTGATTTTATAATTTTTTTGTATTTTTATGTTTTATGATTTTTTTTATCTTTTAGACATAATATTTTTTAAGGTGAAAGGCATTGATTGTTTTGCCAAATTCCTCTCCCTCCATTATACATGAGATAGGCACCATTTCTGACATCTTCCTTGACCATGTAGGGGCCTATCTAATTAGGTCTAAATTTTTGTCCTTCACCCGCTCTTTTATCGATTAGATTGTCTATCCTGAGCACTAGGTCTCCCACTTGAAAGGGCCTTGGGATGACCTTGTTGTACTATTTTTTCATCCATGCTAAATAAGACTCATGTCTTTGAACAGATCTTAGGCATGTTTCATCCATCATTTTTAATTCGGCTAACCTTACTGCTCTATATTCTTCGTTGTCCAGTAATCCTTGTAATGACACTCTTAGGCTAGGCAATTCTACTTCCAATGGCAATACCACCTCTGACCCAAAAGTGAGGCCGTAAGGGGTGGTTCAAATTTGAGTCCTAACACTTGTTCTATAAGCCCACAGAGCTGGATATAGTTGTAAGTGCCAGTCTCTTTTAGAATCTTTTACGATTTTGACCAATATGGACTTCAAAGTCTTATTGGTAGCCTCTACTTGTCCATTTCCTTGAGGGTAATAGACTGAGGGAGAATTGTGATTGATGTGAAATCTCTCACATAGCTCCCTCACTTGTGGATTTTTAAAGGATGAGGCATTATCTATCACTATCACTTGAGGGATTCCAAACTGACAAATGATTTGGTTCAATATGAATTTTGCGATTACAGCACCTGATACGGTAGTAAGAGGCATGGCCTCTACCCACTTTATGAAATATTTTGTTGCAGTTATGATGAACAGATGTCCATCTGTTAATGGGGGGTATTTTCCCCACCAGATCTAACCCCCATGTGGAAAAGGGCAAAGGGGTAACAATTGGTTGCAAATCTCTCATTGGGGTATGGTGAACATGAGCATAAGCTTGACATTTTGGGCACCTTTTAACAAATTTAATTGCATCTCCTTATAAACAAGGCCAGAAGTATCCCATTTTGTGTATCTTTCTTGTTATGGCATGACCACCAAAATGTCCTCCACAAATTCCACTATGACACTTTTCCAATATTGTTCATGCTTCTTCCTTGTCAACGCATCGAAGCAATATTCTGTCTAGGGCCCTTCGATAGAGCACATCATCTATTAAAACATATCTCACAGTGAGGACTCGTAATCATCTTTTTCCCAATGGGGTCATGTTTTTTGGGTAAGTCTTGTTTGCAAGATAGTTTACAATATCTCAGTACCAATACGAGGCGGCATATTTCTCAAGATCTACCGCACAAATCTCTTCATCAGGGAAATCTTCATTCATAGGTTCTTCTTGGGGAACTTGAGTATCTGCTAACCAGACTACTATTACTTGGGCACTTTGACTACTTTTTGGTTGACATAGATTAGCTCAAACTCACTCAACAAGGTTATGAATCAGCGGGCTCTACTTGAGAGCATGGATTAATTTAAGAAAGTCCTCAATTGCTCAGATCATATAATCACTTTAGTTTCTTAATTTAGCATGTAGTGTCGTAGCCTTCAGGTTGCAAAGACTATGGCCAGGCACTCTTTTTCAGCTTGAGTGTAATTCTTTTCATATTCCAATAAGGTTTGACTTATGAAATAGATGGCTCTTTCTCTTCCACCCTCATCCTCTTGAGCTAGTATTGCATGCTACGAAGATATCAGTGGCTTTGAAGTATAGGATGAATGGTTTGTCATGTTTAGGTGGCATCAATGTGGGTGGGGTTAACAAGAATTTATTTACTTTCTCAAATGCATTTTGACAGTCCACCATCCAAGTTATGTTGACTTGTTTCTTTAATAGTTGATTGATCGGATGGATTTTGAAAGTCATATCTGGTATGAATCATCTAATTGTGGCCAACTGTCCTAAGAAGGCTCTTACTACTCTCTCATTTGTTGGTGGGGTTGCATTTAAGATTTCTTTGACATTGGCTGGGTCGACATCTATACCTCTCTGTGAGACGATGAATCCCAACAACTTTCCTGTCGTGACTCTAAAAACACATTTTTGGGGGTTTAACCTTACTTTGTATTCTCGAAGCCTAATGAAGATTTTGCAGAGGTCCTCCACATGTTTTGATCTTTGTTCTGATTCAGCGAGTAGGTCATCAACGTAAGTTTCAACTATCTTGTGTATATAACCATGGAAGATATGTGTCATTGCTCGTTGGTATGTTGCTCCAGCATTTTTCAACCTGAAGGGTATGACTATATAATAGAAAGTTCCCTAGGGGGTAGTGAATGTTGTCTTGTTTTGGTCAACTTCTATGATCTTGATTTGGTTATATCCTAAAAATCCATCCATCAAAGAGAGAACTTCATAACCTGTCATTGAATCAACAATTTGATCAATGGATGGTAATGGGATGTCATCTTCTAGACAAGCCTGATTGATGTCTCTAAAATCAAGACATACCTAAATTTTTCCATTATTTTTTACGACTGGGACAATGTTTGACACCCAATTGGAATAATCAACTAGTTTGATGAATCCAACATTCAATAAATTTTTGAGTTCTTCTTTCACCATTTCAGCTACTTGCGGTTTTATGGGTCTTGGTTTCTATTTTATGGGTTTGGCATCTGGTTTTGTTACTAGATTATGCACCACAACCTTTGGATCTAACCCTGGCATATTTGAGTATGCCCATGTGAATATGTTAGAGTATTCAATGAGGAACTCTATGTATTCTTCCAATTCTTTGTCATTTAGTTCTCCTCCTAGTTTTAACATCCTAGGTTTCTCAGGTGTTCCAACATTGATGTCGATGGTATCTCCTGTCAGGGATGGATGTCCTTCCTCAAAATTTTGAGGTGCAGGTGGTAGATTTGAGTTCGTTTCAATCTGAAGGATTTCCTTCTCACTCCCAAAATAGTCTTCTGGATGAGGGAGGAGCATGTATCCTTTTTTGTGGTGGACTCTTGAAAGCCCATCATATGCATGTAGATATTCTAGGATGGCTTTGTCATTCTCAATGTATTCTCAGGTTGGTCGTTCTTCTTGACCCATGGCATAATTTAGGATATCTGGTAATTCTTCACTATCTAGTAATGGTTGTCCGTGCACCGAAACAATGTATTCTAAGTTTTGTAATTGAGAATGTGGCGAGAACAATATGGCCAATGTAGCCATTGAGTCTGCTGCCTAATTTTCTTCTTTGGGTATGGCTTTGATGGAGAAGAAATTGAAGAATTGAACTAATTTCTTGATGGTCTTTTTATAAGGTCGCAATTATTCATATTTTGTTTCATAATTGTCCACAACTTGGTTGATTATCAATTAAGAATCTCCAAAGGTAGAGATTTTTCTAACTCCCATTCTCATGGCTAGCATGATTCCTAGAGATAGGGCTTCATACTCAGCAATGTTGTTGGTGCAAAAGAAATCTACTCTAAAGGCAAAGGGGAGGATTTTTCCTTCGGGAGATGTTAAGATTATCCCCATTCCTGCCCCCGTCTTACAACTAGCCCTGTCGAAATGTAGGGACCATAAACTTTCATGGTTTTGTGAATGAGATGTCTCTCCAAATTCATAAGTGGAAGTTCATTTTTCTTCTTTTTCGTCTCCTTCTTCAATGATCTCGATTGTTCCAACCAATAGGTTTTTGATATCCCATTCGTTAACACATGGAATGGCTGTTAAGCTAAATGGTGCATGTGATTTAGTAGAATGTAGATCAAAAGGAAATTCCCTAAGATTGTCCATTTTTTGGTAGGATATGTTGTGAGCGGTTGTACTCGTTTGAACATCCTGAGTTTCCTCTTTCTGTTTCTCTTGTGTTTTCAACTTCTTATCTTTTTCTTCCTATTCCTTTCTATAGAGACTGAAAGGATCAGGGTTTGCCTTGATATGATTACCTTTCCCAAATGATGGAAATGTATTTCTTGGAATAACATAGAGGAAATGGATTTCATGGCATGAATCTAGGGTCTTCCGAGGATCATGTTATAATTGGTTTCTCGGTTAATGACATAGAAGTCAGTAGAGATAGTTTTTCCCATGAGATTGAGTGGTAGGCTAATTTTTCCAATTGTTTGGATGTCATGACTATCGTAAATTCTTAGCATGGAAGTTTGTTTCTTGATTCATGTTTTGTTATATCCCATCCGTTGTAGAAATGACATTGGCAAAAGATTGACTACCAATCCTTCATCCACCACCACTCTTTTATAGTGACTTCTTCAACTTGAATTTGTATGTATAGGGGGGAATCTCTTTTCTTACTTTCTTCACTTTGGAGCAGTCTGGAAACATCAAATGTGAGAAGAGATGATTTCTTCTGTGAGGAACATCCTACTTCCAATACTTCTAGGAATGTCTTGCGATGCAAGGGAGATGCTCTCAACAAATTTATCACTTGTGAGAAGACGTTCTCTGTTTGGTCTGTTTGTTCCTCTTCATGGATCATGAACACTTCTTGGTCTAGTTCTATGTTATTGGTATGGTTTTGGTTAGCCTTTCCTTTCTTAATTTGAGGTTCTTTCTCCTTTCTCTGGGATTGGAGAAGTTTAAGAAAGTTCTTATGTTGATCTGGCGTAAGTTTGGAGATGGCTTTATTGTAACCATAACAAGTCTTTGTTTCATGAACCTTTGTCCCATGGAACCAACAATAAGTATTGGGGTCATATGAAGGTTGGTTTGATCCTTGATTCCCTTTTTGTCACCATTTGTCATTATTTGGATTATTTTTTATGATGTTGACATCTTTTTCTTAAGGCGCATTAGCTATAGTCTTTTCTGCTCCTTTGGATGTTCGAAGCTTTCTATTGGTATCATAAGTCATCCGACCACTATCGATGGCAGCTTGGTCAATTTTAAGGTGCTTTACAATGCCTCTTCGTAGGACTTATATGGCATTTTTTGGACATCTTCTCTCATGTCTTTGTTAAGGGCATACAAGAAGAGATCACACAGTTCTCGATGATCCATGTTTGGAGCACTGGTTGAAGAATAGAAGACTTGCCTCCATCGGGTGTTGAAATGTGCTACGGATTCATTTGGTTCTTATTTCATTGTGAGGAATTCTCTAATCCATGTTTTCATGAGTTTGTTCATGTCAAATGCCATGACAAACTCTCTGATGAGTTGTCTGAATGAATGGATCGAAGCTTCTAGGAGACGATAATACCAGTCCAAGGTGATGCCTTCAAGCATTTTTAGGAAAAAATTTGCTACAACCCTATCCCATTGGAGGAGTTCTCTTATGGCCATAGTGTAGGCTTTAATGTGGGAATTTGGATCCCCTTCTCCTTTGAACTTTGGGAGATTTGGTAATGGTTGAGGTAGTTGCACATTTCTTATGTTTTGGTTTAGAGGCTCTTTCAAATATTTGAGATACATTCCTAAGAAGGCACTCTAAGATTGCGGGTTTGTTAATAATAACCCTATAGGTGGATTTTGATAACCTACTGTTGGATTCATTGGATTGTTCTGAATAGGAGGGTTCCCATTCAGACAGGTGTCATTACTAGCATGTCGTGAATAGTAATTGAGGTAGGGGGATTTTGAGATGCCCCCTGGTCTTGTTTGTGAGACTTGAGTCTTCTTTCTGGAGTAGCTTGCTCTGCTTCCAGGATTCTAATTCTTTGCACTAGAGTTGCAATTAAATCTACATGAGTTGCAGCTCTAGGTGTTTCTTCATTTCTAGGATGTTCTCTATGAATATTTTCATAGTGATGGGCTTCCTCACATGTAGCGTTCTCTTTTTGTTCTTCTTCTAAGGCAATCCTCAATGCCTCTTGAGCATCTTTGGTTTCTTGTAGTTGTTTTTCCAACCTTTTAACCTCTTCATCAAGGTGAGTATTTGATGTACTTGTGGAAGGTTTCTTTGGTCGATGTATTTCTAACCTCACCCTTCTTGCTTTATGTGGCACATTTGGTATGGCCAGATTATTCTCCCAAGCTAGGTTGTTGAATGATAGTGAGCGCCTAGATTCCCTTTGATCTTGCTCATAGTCAGAATCCTTGTAATCATAACAGTTGGTGATTGGCGCGTCAGGATGTGGCAGCACATACCTATCAAATGAAGGAGTTTCTAGTTTCTAGTTTCCTTGAGGGAATGTTCCCTTGGTTTAAGTCAGGTTCTATCATATTTGGGGGTGCCATAGACACCACAAAATAAATGGAATGCATGATGGCATAAGTGATAGAAGTTGAAGTGGCGAAAGAGGCTATGAAGAATGGTGTGAAAATGTTGTGAAGTTTTTGTTAAACTTGTTTTGAGATGTTTGAAATGGGAATCCAAAATTACTCATCCTAGAAGGAATTGCAATTTCATGTCAGGTTCACCAAAATATGTACATTCAAAATCATGACTCCAATTGCCTGGGGCTATTAGGTCAGATTTTGGCACTCACAAGGACCCTTTCCCTCCTTTCCATGGGGCGATCCACCATGTCACTCTCGCTCACATAGAATTAGCCAGTCGAGAGGAGGTGAGACATGGTGGTGGTCTAGCTCGTTGGAGAGTTGGACTTCCTAGAGAGGGGTTGGCAAGTACTACAGCCTTTGTTATTGTGTGCTTTGTTGTATGTTTCATTCAATTGTTATTGTCGTTGAGATAACCCTATGACCCGAAGGGTCACTAGTTTCTCTTCTTCTGTTTGGATTTCTAAGATTCCACCTCTGTGTGGGTAAGCAATTGTTCTCATTGATGTCCTCTTGTCTAAATGTATACGTTGTAAGAGGTCTTGTTGTATCTTTCATTGTCTAGTTTCTTCTAACAACAAAAGGACAAATGGATCTCCTTGTGGTAAGACAAATGTTTGTTGTTGAGGTCTTGGATGAATCTCCTCGATATTGTCATGGATAGCCCTCACCCACTTCCTCTCACTCCTAAGCACATTTGTGAATCAAAAGAGAGGAAGACATGTGATTACTAACTGCTTAGGTGAAAATTGGGATTTGTTTATTGTTTTAGTTGTTAGATGTTTGAATCCTCCTTTCACCTTTAACATTCAAGGATCTAGGTTCGAGTGCCCAGACACTATCATACCCTAGGTCATTGTGAGATGTAGGGAAGCTTGGATTAGGGAGTTTAATTATCAATTTTCCTTCTCCTATGCTCAATTAACCATTAAAACCCTAATTTCACAAATATGACTATAAACAGAAGAATAATAGAAAAAACTCTTGTAGAGGGAAGTAAAATATCAAATCATAGAGTACCTATTTTTGGGGCTCTGAGGCAGAAAAGTCAGGGACTAAGGAGTGGGCACCCAAGTCCAAGGTACTGGTTTCTTTGTGAGGTCCTAACCTCCTTCCAACACTGATCTGTACTATAACTTTTATTTCTAGAAATTCAACTACGAAGGACATAGGGACTAGCACCCAAGTCCTGAAAAGGCTCTGGTGTCCTACTTCTCTTCAAATCCTAAGTCCATGATGTTTGTTGATCCTTCCTACAACTCCACTTTTTCTATATGCGACACATGTAACCTACAATCAAAAAACTTTGGGAGGGGGTTGTGGTGTTTAGAAGCTTGCCTCAGTCAAGCCCCATAGGACACTTAAGTCTTTGAACACCATTGTCAAATAGAGAGTTTGTGCCCTTGTGAGGCAGAGGTAAAAACTAAAGGAAATGATGATGAAAACACAATATAATGTCACCTTGTAGTGAAGATCTCATGGGAGGAAGATGCCCTTCATTCAATGATGAAATGGATGCTCAAATCTGCAAACACAAACACATAAACCACACAATTTTACTCTTGCAACATAATGAAAGCCTTGAATCACCTTGAGAATGCCTAAAGTTCACAATTGCCATCTAATTGCAATCTAATTTCCATCTAGTTTACAAATGAATGCCTAAACATGCTTTTATATGCAACTACAAACACTCCTGCCAAGCTTTCATAAATTCAAACTTACCGTATTGGCATAGGACCCAAGTAACGGTCATAAGCTCACACCTAAAAATTGGGATAGCCCCAAAATAGGGCAGGACTAGGGCACGGGCGCCCAAGTCCTCCCCCCTATTTTGGGTAGGGTTAAGCTCAAGGGGTCCTCCTAGGCCCCATTTGTCATGTTACCTAGGGCTCATTCCATCGGGATGCCAAATTATGAAGTAAGATGTCCTAAATGCATGCAGGAGACCCAAGAGCTAAACCTTAAGAGGGAAAAGGCCCCAAGGGGACATTTTCTAATGTTACACTAACCTTAACCAGATCTAGGGTTTGACTTGTGTTTTGACTTTTTTTGCCTTGTGATGAAATCAAGGGTTTGTTTGGAATCGTTTGAATGGTGATTACCTCATGATGGAATCGAGGGTTTACAATTTTGTCTATTCTATTGTTTCTATATGCATGCAAACTAAATGATATACAAAACATATTTTTGGTATTTTTTAGAGTATTTTAGAAATAGAAATCATTCTAATCTATGAAAAGGAAATATGTGTGCAATCCTATATGACTTTTCAAATGCAATGTTAACCTATGTTTTTCATGTTTTTGATGTTTTGAATGCAATCTAATCTAAGAAAAAGGGAAAATGCTTCTTCTAACAATGTATATCTATAAATATGAAAGCGATTAATCTAACATGCAAGATCTAATCTATCAAAAAAAAAGCAATGTGTTACTATTTCCAAGAATAAATTTGATTCTCTAAATACTTTGAATTGAAAGAAAATAATGAAGGAACCTAGAAGAAATGAAGATTTATCGACTCCACTACCCTCAGTAATCCTTGTGATAGGTAACCTCGAATCCTTTTGTGGCAGCAAGTGATCCTCTTGACAACAAAATGACACAAAGAAGCAAAAAGAAGCTTTGGTGAAGCTTGTATGAGCTTGATGAGAGCTTGGATTGAGCACAATGGCATAGAATGAAGTAGTGTGATGCTACTTGGTTGAACAAATAAAGCAAAAGGCACCTTTGTCCTATAAGAGCATTTGAATGCTAAGTTGGAGAAAAAAATTTGGCAAGAGCTATGTGCACAATTAATTTGCCTCCCTTTGTGTTTGGGGGAGGGGGGTATTTATAGGTTTAGAATAAGGGATTGATTGAAGAGTATTAAGGGAAAATTGGCGTAAACATGAATAATCAATATAATAATATCAATGATACCCAAAACTCAATGAAATAATGAACAAAAGAGATCAATCAAATAATGAACAATGCAAAGCAAACCTCTTTTAATTCTCAGCTTCCATTGATCGCCTATCTCAAATGATCTTGTCTATGAATATGGCCCTCAGAAGATGCACTTCCTTGCTATGATTTCAAGATGTCAAATGCGAACAACTGTGATAGTTTCGCCATGAAGATGAGCTTCATAACAATGATAGTAGTGTGTAGTAACAAGTTTGATCGCAAGCAATGAAATAATTGGTGCCAAAGGCGCACTGTAATTCCTACAGAGTAACAATACTAAAATCTTGGATGAATGAAATGGAGGAATGGGGTTCAATTTATAGACTTGGGAGAGAGAAGATCAATGGTATAGAAAGAATGAGAAGATCAACGGTATAGGATAGTTGAGAAACATGCGCAAATAAGAAGAAGACAAGTGTCACCCAAAAGTTGTTTTGTTTGAGTTAAATGCTTTCTTTTCTAAAGATAAGACATACTTTTCATAAATTAGAAAGTTTTTTTCTAATTTAAGAGATATTGATAAAAACAAGGTTGATTGAGTTAGTTAACTCAACTTGAGATTTGCTTTTGCATGATTTGAGAGAAATTAAATAATAAATTATTTAATTTTGTGTGTATGAAGAAGAAGACTTATTTTTAGAAGATTTGGAAGATATTTGAAGATAGGAAAGTAAATTAAATAAATAAATTTATTTAATTGTTGTGTAGGATTTGGAAGAATAAATAAAATATTTGATTGTATTTTATTTTTGGAGATTGAGAGGATTTAAATAAATTCAATTGATTTATTCAAATTTGGAGGAATGATTTTGACTTAATTAAATAATTAAGAATTATTTAATTGTCTAGGATAATTTAATAAAATAAAAGATTTTATTTAATTTTGACTTTAGAAGAGATAACTAATTATTTTGATATTTAATTAATTTAGAAGAATATGAATCAAATAAATAAATTTATTTATTTATTTATTGATAGAAGAATTAGAATGAAATAAATATTAAGAATATTTATCTAGACCGAGTCGTGTCATTTTTAAGCGTATACATTTTGCCCCTCTTTGATGCAATGCAGTTTATAGTGTTGCTTCAAAGAATAAATAGTCTGATAATAATACATGCCTCAGTTTGCCCCTGGTATAGGTTATGACAATAGTAGGATGCCCCCTCAGGAGATTGGAGGAGAAGAAGACAGAAGGACATGAGATGGTCAATCTCACGAAGAAGGATGAAGAAAGAGCTGAATGATACGCTATGCAAGATAGAATGAAAACACACACAAGCAAGCAAGTATGCACAAATGATACAAGAACAAACAAGGTATTTCCCTTGTCGAGCGATAAACCAATGATATACTGATAACGATATACAACAGTGTTCTCATGGCGGGGAACGATAGATCCCTAGAGCAAACAGGAAGGATAGTGTCTAGTTTTAGGAAATGAAGCATGTCATGTAAGACGTGTGTGTTGGTCTGATTTCGACAATGTTACATCCTGTAAAAGATAATTGATTGATTAACTGATCAAGTTGGTTTACAACCAGACAGGGATCAAGACCACTGATTGTGATTGGATCATTTGACAAGATTAACTTGACTTGATTTGTATGGATTAAGGATGGACTTGCATTTGGATCATTGCTTGGACTAACTGGATTGAGATGAGAGATACAATGATAGATAGAAAGTTGACTGATAGAAGAATGACTCGATAGAAGGAATCACAATCTTTTGCTCTGCATAGAATCTTTATTGCATGGGATATGGATGCTTTGTGGATACGCTATGGATATGAAATGCAATTGGATATAGTATGGATATGGATATGGATATTTGTCATCTTGATATTGCAAGTATTTTGAAGTGCTTATTTCATCATTGGGCAATTTTTTTTGGGTACTTTTTCTGAATGTTGTAAGTTAATACAAGTGTCTAGGTATAATTGAACCAAGATGACCTGAGTATTTCTTGTGTATCAATAGACAAGGACTGCTCCCTTTCATGTTAGACCTTTGATGTCTTTGATGATCTTTTGCCGATCATGTTGTTAGACAAGGCATCACATTACTAAAGATTAATCCACAAACAGTGGACAAAGAAAATAATCATGCCCCCATCATAGCATCTCTAGCTTTTTGGTATCCTTGAGTAGCATAAAAAGACATGATAACAACAATCAAGATACCTATAACCTAACCTGATCGCAACCAAAAAAACATTTATGCATTTAGATGTGTTTGTTTTTTTCCATAATTTAGGTAAAATCATTTAGAGTGCTTTTAGGTACTTGCTTGCTTTGCTTTGGATAGGTTGAGGTGTTGCGCCAAAATTTCTACTTGAAAGTGGGTTTTGCTTGCACTTGCTTGCCTTGTGAAAGGTTCCACAATCCTTATTGGTGAGACGGACCCTAAGGGATTGACCTAGTGCCTCGGGAGCGCATTGATAATGGCCTTTCCTACGTGATAATAGAGAGGCAACGTAGTTCGGGACTTGGACCATGGATGGACTAGAGGAAAGATGACAAGATATGGGATGGACGGGAAAGCCTCAGGGATGTATTGAAAATGGCCTTGCCTACGTGACAACTCAGAGGCAATGTAGTTCAGGGACTCTGACCATGGATGGACTAGTGATGATAGACACTATGCTAGGCTGATACTATGGATAGGATACTGGATAAGACATTGGTTGACAAAGCAACAAAGAGATAGAGTATCAAGCCATGATAGGTTATCGTTTGGATTTTATTATGGAATAGATATGGATTGAATGGGACATGAGTGAAGGAAGAATGGACACAAGGTGATTGGTTTCCCAAAGATGGAGGAAGCGGTTTATCACAAGTAACGCTTGTTTACCAGGTTTTCACCACTTGTTTTTATTTGCATGAAAGCTAAAAAAAGTATGCATGACACCTGTTTGCTAGGTTTTCATCATGATACCTATCCAAGGTGCCTATTTGCCATGTTTTCACCAAAGGATGATTTTTTTGTATTTTTCTAATTTTTTTTTTTGTATTTTTTTTATTTTTTTGTATCTTGTGCCCCCCTTACATTGGGGTTCTCTTAGGTATAGAACCGGCGAAGATGCATACTATTGATTGTGTCATCAAATAGTTCACCCTCTAATGTTGTTAACTGATATGCCCTCGATCCATAAGCAGCTACAATCATGTAAGGCCCAAGCCAGTTGAGTTCGAACTTGCCTTTCTTTTCCCGATCTTGTTGATTGTGGGGATTTTCTCTAAGTACTAGATCTCCAACTTTAAAGACTCTTGGGCAGACTCTATGGTTGTAGTTTCACAACATCATTTGTTGATATGCCTTAAGATGATCAAAGGCTTTCTGTCTCTTTTCCTCTAGCAACTCTAGTTCTTGCAATCTAGAAACTCTATACTCTTCATCTGTTATGAGACCTTTTAACGACACCCTAAGAGATGGTAACTCAACCTTGATGGGGAGGATAGCTTCTAATCCATAGACAAGGGCATAAGGGGTAGCACCTGTGGGAGTGTGTATACTAGTTATGTAGGCCCATAGAGCAAGATTGAGTTGGATGTGCCAATCATGACCAGCATCATTGATTGTCTTTTTGAGGAGTTTCAAGATGGTCTTGTTGGATGCTTCTGCTTGGTCATTACCTTGGGGGTAATATGGTGTGGAGAAATGGTGTTGGATTTTGAATCAGTCATAGAGTTCTTGGACATCCTAGTTTTTGAAGGGTTTTCCATTATTTGTGATAATGGATGAGGGAATTCCATATCTACAGATGAGGTAATTAAGGATGAATGAGGAGATTTGTTTACCTGTGATGGTTGTGAGGGGGACGGCTTCAATCCACTTGGCAAAGTACTCAGTGGTTGTTATTATGAATTTGTTGTTGTTAGATGATTGAGGATGGATTTTACCTACAAGGTCAAGTCCCCATTGGCAAAAGGGCCAAGGTGTCATTAAAGGTCTCAACCTTTGAGCTAGTGCATGTATCAAGTTTCCATGTATCTGGCATTGCTTGCACTTCTTCACAAATTGATTGTTCTACAGATCCCTTTGTATACATCTTGTAAGGCGGTTTGGGATTCTTCTCATTCTAAACAACAGAGTAAAGTACTATCTAGACCACGTCAGTATAGGGTGTAGGCAATAATGGTATAATGAGAAGTTTGGCATATAAAGGTTTGTCATTGGTCTGAAGATAAGTCAGGTGGGAGGGTGTTGTCCTTGAGATAAGTGTAAACCTTACTGTACCAAGGTGAATCAAATCCAACTAATAGGCATATGGAATGGGTTTTAGGAAGATCATAAGCTGGTTGTTGAATTGATTCCACTAAGAACTCGTATCGTGACTCATTCTCTGGGATTTTGAGGAGAGAGGCAATGGTTACCATGGCATCTGCTGCTTTGTTTTCAATGTGACGCTTCTGCTCAAAATAGATGATCACAAAGTATTTCTTAAAGTCATCGACCATCTGCTTGTATGGGACAAGCTTCTCATCTTTGGTTTGGTAGTCATCATTGATCTGATTGATTACTAGTTGAGAATCACCATAGACATGTAGCTCTTTGATTTTGCATTTTGTTGCCATCTTGAGACTAATGACTAGGGCCTCATATTCTGTTATCTTGTCTGTGCATGGGAATAATAGATGATAAGACTTCGGTATGGTGTCTCCATGAGGAGTTACAAACAAGATTCCTGCCCCCGATCCATGGTTTGTGTAGGACCCATCAAAGTAGAGTTTCTAGGAATGTGTTGATATATTGAATAAGGATTCATCTGGAAACTCAAATTGCATTGGTGTGGTGTCCTATAGTGGTGCATCTGCTAACTGATCAGCAATGACTTGCCCCTTGATAGCCTTTATGTCTACATACTCAATATCATATTCATTTAGGAGCATTACCCATTTGGCTAGGCGGCCTGTTAGAGCTACTTTTCTTAGTAGGTACTTCAGTGGATCTATTTTTGCAATAAGTTCGCCTAGATGTGCTAGCATATAATGTCAAAGTTTTTGGGAAGCAAGAACTACCGCAAGGCATGATGTTTCTATCTAAGAGTATTGCAACTCATAGCCCACCAATGTGCAACTGATGTAGTAGACGGCTCTTTCTTTACCTTCATAATCTTGTTGTGCTAGAAGGGCCCCAAGAGCTGTTGGTATAGCAGATATGTGTAGTAACAATGGCTTCCCCTGGATAGGAGGCATGAGAATAGGTGGATTCATAAGATACTCTTTCAGTTTGTCGAATGCCTCTTCGCATTTCTCATCCCACCTAAATGGAATGTTCTTATGTAGGAGATGACTGAAGGGTTGACACTTGTCTGCCAGTTGTGATATGAACCTACGGATTGCTTGTAGTTTACCTTGTAGAGATCTTAGTTGAGTAAGATTCTTGGGTTGTGGCATGTCCATAATAGCCTTGACTTTGGCAGGGTCCACCTCTATTCCATTTGCCGATACAATGAAACCTAAGAGCTTGCCTAAGGCGACCCCAAACACACATTTTTTGGGGTTCAACCTGACTTTGAATTGTTCTAGTCTCTGAAAGACCTTCTCTAGGACATCCAGGTGTAATTCTCTAGTGAGTGACTTTGCAAGGATATCATCTACATAGTCTTCCATTATGACGTGCATCATATCATGGAATATAGTTGTCATTGCATGTTGATATGTGGCTCCTACATTCTTTAGCCTAAATGGCATGACATTCCAGTAGAAAGTGCCCCATGGACAAGTAAAAGCTATCTTATGCTGGTCTTCTGGTGCTATCCTGATCTGATTGTATCCTGAGAAGCCATCCATGAGAGATAACATGGTATGTCATGTTGTTAAGTCGACTATGATATCTATATTTGGCAATAGAAAATCATCCTTGCAGCAAGCTTGGTTTAGATCTCTAAAATCATTGCATAGTCTGACTCAGCCATTAGGTTTGGATACTAGTACTATATTGGATACCCATTCCAGATAGTCTATAGCTCTGATGAACCCTACATCTAGTAGTTTTTTGAGTTCTTTTACTAGTAGTGCAATGTGTGGATGCATCTTTTTAAGCTTTTGTTTCACTAGTTTCACTCCTGGATCTAGTGGAAGATGATGTAGAATCAAATTTGGATCTAACCCTGGCATATCTGCATATGACCAAGAAAAATTGACTTGCTTTTTCTTGAAGAATGGTACAAACTTAGTCTTATCTGGCAAGGTTAGAGACTTAGCAAAGTGAATGATCCTAGGTTGTTCCTCTGTTCCAATGTTAACAAGTTCTGTAGGTTCCACAACAATCTGAGACTTCTCCTAGTGCATGTCATTGGGGAGAGTGTCAAGCCTTCCATCGTCAGGTGCCACAATTGGGTTTTCACCATCAGATGTGTCCTTTCTTTTTACTATTTTGGGATCTAACACTGCCGCAGAGTGGTTTTCACCGTCAAATCTAGTTTTTATTTTGATATTTTTGCCACTAGAAGGCTTGGCACCCTCTCTGAAATAAGCCACGGTATTAAGTTCAATGGCAAAGCTAGCTTTATGATCTCTTTTAGGTAGGTGGTCCCTAGGTTCCATGTAGTCAATATAGGCATAATCATTTTGGAACATATCTAGTTGTGGGGTTCCTTGTAGATCCCAGTCAATAAGCTCAAGATGCACAAGGGGGAGGGAGTCAAAGGATAGATCTGATTTGTTGATAGTTTGAATGGATATGCTAGGAGTATTGGTAGGGAGAGTGTTCAGGATGGTATTTTTCTCCAAATTATTTATTGCGATAGAACTTGAACTTCCTCGAAAGTTGTATTCTCAGGGACAGACAAATCACACTCTAATGGTCTATGTGGTAGCGTTTGTCCCTCATGGTAGGGGCTATAAGTTTGAATGGTGTCAACCTCTTTTTCGTCATAGGAATGCTCTATCAGCTCATCCCATTCATACTCATTGGAATCTATGTCACTGTCCTCTTGAAGGGTATGGATCATTTCCACAAGACAAGCATTTGCTTTTGCTTTGCCCTTATCTTTATATCCTAGACCTTTTGTAGTTCTAGCCAATGAGGATGAAGAGGGTTGAATGGGTTCTATAATTCCTTCTTTTCTTAGGCTAATGGGGCCTTGTCCTTCATAACCCATTCTGTGTAAGATAGACTCACCTCGGCCATAGATTTCTGTTGGGAGCTTAGGTGGTTCTTGTTGTATGTTCTCTTCTTCTTTAGTGTACAGCCATTGTAAGACATCTCTTTCCTTTATTTCATCTGATAGGGTCCCCCATTTTACAAAGGGAGCTGTGGGAGATGTAGGAGGAGTAGATGGCTTTGGAAAATGCTTGGGTCGCCCAAAGGATCTAGGAGATTGAGGCAATTTAGCCAAGTTGAGGTTGTGCTCGATGGAATATTCCCCTACTCTTGTTTCTTTGATGGTAATTTTCTGCTCTTTGGGCTTGGATGAGGAAGCTTCGGAGGTAGAATCATGTTGTGGGGTAGGGGATGTAGGTGCTCTATTTTTGGGTATGATGCAATCAGGTTTTGAAAGGACAGAGTTGCAATGCTGAAAGGGGTCGAGGTCACCTTGGATGGTGACTTGCTTTCTGCTATGAGGGAATTTTATGCATTGGTGATAGGTAGAAGGCACAGCTTTCATGGCATAGATCCATGGTCTACCTAGAAGAATGTTATAGGCTAGCTCCCTATCTAGGACTTGGCACACAATGTCTTTTATCACCAGTCCCACTTGTATGGGTAATACCACTGTTCCTTTGGTAGTTCTCTCCTCTTCATCATAGGATTTGATAGTAATCTTCTTCCTTAGATCGACTGCATTTTTAGAGAAATCCAATGTAAGGACTAGCTTGAGCATGCAAATATTTAAACCGACTCCCCCATCAATGAGAACCCTCTTGATGCAGTGCTTATGGATGAAGGCAAAAATATGTAAAGGGGTGTTATGAGGTTGAGACACTGAGAGGTCATCTTGTTCGATAAATGATATGGTACTTGAGGAGCTCAGATTACCTACCATGGCTTGAAACTTCTCTTGGGCCAAGTTTGTGGGTACAGTGGTTTCCACTAAGGCTTTATCAAGAATCTCCTTGTGGGAAGGAGATAGACGCAACAACTCTAAGATAGAAATGTGGGTAGGAGTGTTCTATAGTTGGTCTATGATGCTATACTGATGGGAGTTGGACTGAGAAGGTGATGACCTTGGAGGGAGGGTATTCAACGTGACCTTATGACTGCAGGTGATGATACTACAATTAGTTTTGTTGGGTCCAGATTGTTGGTTAGACGTAACCACATTGATTTGTGGGACATGCTCTGATATGCAATTGATGGTATTATTGAAAGGCACACGTGTAATTGGCATTACTATTCCCATTATTCTGATTTTGCCTATTACAGTTGTTGTTGTTATTGTTGTTGTTGTTGTTGTTATACGGCCTGTTGTGATTGAGAAGTGGATCTTTGTAAGCCACGTGCATCTTATTAGAAGTATGTTGTTGAGCACCTCCTTGATTTTGATCAAGTATGTCTTGAATAACATGTTTGAGACGGATACAATTGTTGGTTGTATGTCCTCTTCCTCTATGATACTCACAAAAGTTGGCATCTTTCCAATAGTGAGGTTTTATTTGAGGTTCATAATCACTTGTTGGTGGTAGAGTCATTTCATTGTTGGCCAATATCTTCCTTAATGCGGATTCTTGGTACTCACCCAATGTTGTGAACTTTCACCTTGGATTTGAGTTGAACCATGGTCTTGGCTCCTAAGAGAATGTTTTGTTGGGCGTAACATTGCTTGCCTCTCCTTTTAGAGTGAATATTGGTTGTTGTTTGGGAGTTGCCACCTTGGCATCAACTACTCCATCATTGATGACATTTTTATTCTTAGTCTAAAACTTTGATTTGTCGGTCGTGTAGTTGGAGGTAGATGTGTCCTTGTATAACTTGATTTGTCCTTTGGCGATCATAGCTTTCTCGATGAATAATCCCATTTCAATGACCTTTGAAAATGAGGTAGGGCACTAAATTTGTATTTGGTATCTTTGATCAGAGTTGAGGTTGTGGACAAACATCTCCATTAATTGCTTCTCGGGTACATCATATGAGCATTTGCTTACTAGTTGTCTCCACCTTTTTAGGAAGGAGGTGAATGATTCTCCACTCTTTTTCTTGGTATTGCATAGGTCAAGCATGGAGAATTCGTGTTTAATATTGTACGAGAAGTGTGTGATGAATTTGTTGACTAACTCATTAAAAGTTTTGATGCCGGTGGAAGCCGTGAGAACCACTCCATGGCTTGACTACCTAGAGATCTAGGGAATAGTCTCATTAAGAAAGTCTCATTGTGAGCTACTTCCATGCATGCAGTGTTGAATTCCCTAATGTGATCTCTAGGGTCCCCTTTCCCTTTGTATTTGTCAAACTTAGTAACTTTGAATTGAAAGGGGAATGGTACCATGTTCTAACTCATATCAAAGGGGTACGGTGCAATATCTTCCAAGGAGTATGTTTTAGTGTTTGCACCGATCTTGACATCTGTCATTTGTTGTGTTAGACCCTCAATTTGTTTCCTTATTTCTTCCATAGGTGTGTTTGGGTCTATGACTTTCTTTCCTTTGTTCTCACTAGTGTGGTGTTCATGATTATCCTCTACGGTCTCTTTGAGTTTGCTTAGATCGAAATCAACAGGGAGCTTAAGTCCAAGATTTGCAAGATGAATAAAATACTTGTGAGGGTCCTCATGGAGCACTTTCTCTAGCAAGCATTGGAATTTATGATCTTGGAGGTGTCCTTGATAATCTTCATGAGAGATTTCCTCATCACTATCATGAGGGGTGACAATACGGTCAGATGATCCGGCCATTTCAAGTTGCTTTTGGTATTGAGATCTAGTAAGAACCATGTAAGGTGACGTGGGATGTGGTGGGATGAAACTAGAGATTTTGGCAAGATGTTGATGGAGACTACTAAGAATAGGATATTTGCAACAATATTTGGACAAGGGACTCTCTCGATCAATGATTCCAAGTAAGATGGCCAATACAAGATGATAGCCACTAGTAAGGGTACTCAATACATGTCTTACTGTGTAGGGACTAGTCGTGCACCAAGACTACTAGCGAAGTTCTATGACTTACTAGGGTTACTTGAATCTAAAATGATCCAAAAAAGGGGCCTATGCTAATCTGATATGGGATGCTTTGACTTTGGACTAGGGAGACCTGATAGAAGGTGAATGAGATGACCAATGAAAGAGAGACTTTGAGGGGAAATGGATGGAAAAGTGACTGCAAGGTAAGATCTGATCTCAGAACTTGGAATTAGGCTGAAATGGGTACCCAAAAATGGTAAAATTTTCCTCTCAAAGACTATGGAAGTACTCATTGTCACGCATGTACCGAAATAGATGCGCTGCAAAAACTAGTAAATGCACAAAAAGTCGGTACAGAAGCGCAATACTGGTAAACTTCAGATGCACAACAATAGGTGTTAAAAGTGCAATAAGTTAGTACAGATGCGTAGTAAGTCGGTACAAATGCACAACAAAAAAGGATAAATGCGCCACTTTGGTTTTTTTAGTGTTTTTGCAATTTTTTGGTAATTTTCTGATGTTTTTGGTATCTTTGGCTGCAAGAAGGTCTTTTTGATTTGATTTTCTAAAATTATGGCAAGAAGACATAGCAAACACAAAGAATGTTTTTATGGTTTTTTATTTTTTTTGTGATTTTTTGACTCTTTTTGGACTAAAGAAAGCAAGTACCATCCTAGGTTTCAAAGGACAGTATAAAACTAAATTCTCACTATCTCTAGTGAAGCATCTTTGGGAGGTGATAATTGCCCTTCCCTGCATCAGATTATAGGGGTTTTTGGCCACTAAGACAAAAGGTGTTTAATAAAGGCAACCATTCGAGTGGTTATACATGTGGTAGCACTACTCTCTGTTATGGAGTCTCCCAACCTGCAAGGGTTGCGCCTTGGAGGGTTTTGGGGGAGGTTGGCTATCAGTATAACACAACTTCACTCATTGTTTGAAGCTTTCGCTCCAAACACAATTTATTTATAGTGGATTGGTAGAGCTTGGCGTCTAGCCTGTTACCACTTAGGGTCATTTTTACTTGGATGAACGGTATCCAAGAGCAAGCCCCTCTAAAGGAAAAACACATGCGAAAATGATATGTCTGGCATTTTGGTCACCCAAGATAGGGGAGAGCATAGGCCTGGTATCATTCCCAAAACACAGAAGACAGTGGTTCTTTTCCCCTAGTTAAAATGAGAAAAACTAGATGAGCTATCTACTTGGGCAAGCACAGAAATTTATTAACTTTGAAGTGATAACAAGATAGCAATGGTTCAATTTTACCTAGATAGCAATGATGTGTTCAATTTTACCTAGATAGCAGTGATTTGTTAACTTTGAAGTGATAACAAGATAGCAATGGTTCAATTTTACCTAGATAGCAATGAGTTGTTAACTTTGAAGGATAGCAATATAGCAATGATTCAATGATATGCAAGATAGCAATGATTCAATTACCACCTTCCTAGTTAAGACTATGTGAGATTTGCATGAGCATCCATTTTACTTTCCCATTAAAAATCGTAGTGTGAGTTAACAAGTGCAACTATATGATTCTAACCCAGTACCTAGCCTGCAAATAGATCAAGAGTGTTCCTGCAAAAAGATGTTAGCATTAGCAAAAACTTCAAGGAAACCCTAAAAATCACTGCCTAGATCAGATGCATAGCTTCAGATCTTGAATACATAGAAATAGAGCTCAGAAGCGCTGTAGTACATATGCACTAAGGCAGAGGTCAAAAGTGCAGGAAAACAATATATATGTGCCGAACTGACAGATGCATCGTATCAGAGGATAGATGCGCCGGAACAGAGTCTGTATGCACTAGAACAGATAGCAGATGCATGTTAGGATGTGTTAGATGCATGGTTTCCTCCTGTGTACAGCTTTCTAAAACACAAAAACTTATTTTTTGGGTTAAAAATCAAGGCTAGGCCCCACGGTGGGCGCCAAAAATGTTAAGGGAAAATTGGTGTAAACATGAATAATCAATATAATAATATCAATGATACCCAAAACTCAATGAAATAATGAACAAAAGAGATCAATCAAACAATGAACAATACAAAGCAAACCTCTTTTAATTCTCAGCTTCCATTGATCACCTATCTCAAATGATCTTGTCTATGAATATGGCCCTCAGAAGGTACACTTCCTTGCTATGATTCCAAGATGTCAAATGGGAATGGCTATGATAGTTTCGTCATGAAGATGAGCTTCATAACAATGATAGTAGTGTGTAGTAACGAGTTTGATTGCAAGCAATGAAGGAATTGGTGCCAAAGGCATGCTGTAATTCCTGGAGAGTAACAATACTAAAAGCTTAGATGAATGAAATGGAGGAATAGGGTTCAATTTATAGACTTGGGAGAGAGAAGATCAATGGCATAGAAAGAATGAGAAAATCAATGGTATAGAAAGAATGAGAAGATCAACGGTATAGAACGGTTGAGGAATGTGCGCAAATAAAAAGAAGACAAGTGTCACCCAAAAGCTATTTTGTTTGAGTTAACTGCTTTCTTTTCTAAAGATAAGACATGCTTTTCATAAATTAGAATTTTTTTTCTAATTTAAGAGATATTGATAAAAACAAGGTTGATTGAGTCAGTTAACTCAACTTGAGATTTACTTTTGCATGATTTGAGAGAAATCAAATAATAAATTATTTAATTTTGTGTGTATGAAGAAGAAGACTTGTTTTTAGAAGATTTGGAAGATATTTGAAGATAGGAAAGTAAATTAAATAAATAAATTTATTTAATTGTTGTGCATGATTTGGAAAAATAAATAAAATATTTGATTGTATTTTATTTTTGGAGATTGAAAGGATTTAAATAAATTCAATTGATTTATTTAAATTTGGAGGAATGATTTTGACTTAATTAAATAATTAAGAATTATTTAATTGTTTGGAAGAATTTAATTAAACAAAGGATTTTACTTAATTTTGACTTTAGAAGAGATAATTAAATATTTTGATATTTAATTAATTTAGAAGAATATGAATCAAATAAATAAATTTGTTTATTTATTTATTGATAGAAGAATTAGAATGAAATACATATTAAGAATATTTATTTAGATCGAGTCGTGTCATTTTTAGGCGTATACAAAGAGTTAACTCATTTGATTGATAAGTTAACAAGAATAGATTAGGGAGTTAATAAGGTCAATTGCCCAGTGAACTCAGCTAATTAGAGAGTGATGAAGCAATGATAACTTATCACTGAAGATGAAATGGAGGTGAGGGAATGCATGAGATTGATTGAAAAGTTAATTTGAGATCAAATAGAGCTAATTATGCATGTGTGAGTGCGTGAAATAGTTAACTCTATATCAAGGATCAAAAATCATGCAAACAGAAAGAAAAATGGGTGAAAACGGAGCAAAAATGAGAGAGAAACTTAATTTTTTTCACGGGTCCAAAAACGACAGGGTCGCCCAGGGGAGATCCAGGCTAGATAGGGTCAAATGCAGAAAAATAGGCTGGGAGATGGTAGAAGAAAGGAAAAGGATAGGTTCTACATCAAGAAACAAGTCAATCATGTGGAAGAATCCAAATCTCCACTTGCGTCCGCAGGATCTCCAGGGGAGATCTAGAAATAATAGGGGGAGATTTGGATTGGTTGGTCGAAAGTGAAAACTATCAGTGGGAGATGGATTGGGGGACCTCTAGAAGGATTCTATGAGGTGCATAAGAAGAAAAACAAAGGGGAGAGGTGAAAACTCACCTACAAGACTCTCACAAGGCTTAGGATCAAGGTCAAAAGCCAGAAAATGCAAGTCGACAAGTGTCAAAAAGTGTCACAAACGGGGGGAAAGGGAAATCAACAAGGAAGAAAGAACACAAGACAAGAAAAGAGGACACGTCATCAAGAGGCCTACTTCCCAAAGGATTTATTTTCATGCTTACATGTACATGACAAGGATTTGAATCATCATAGGGGTCCTCGTGGAGGGAGTGTGTGATTTTTGTGCTTACAGTGACATGTAGTGTAAAGGTGCCAAAAGTCATATTTTGCATTCTTCACCACATGGGACCTAACTGATGGTGCTGATAGGTTGGCGTGGGTGGGTTTATGCTAGTGGAGGCCCTATTTCATTCCCCAGGTGTCCCAATCGAATCGAGATACAATGTACCGACAAAGTCTCTTAAGAGACCTAAGAGCTAAAAATTGCTTGACTTTGATAGAGTAGTTCTCACAATTCGTAGCACCTAAGAACAATCCATTCAAACCTACATATATATGTTAGGCCCCTCCACAATAACCTCTTTTGGTTTTGACCAACTCAACATCGTTTGATTATGCCATCAGCAGATGTATTCTTGCAAAATGACTTAGTGACATGTAGTGTAAAGGTGCCAAGACCCATATTTTGTGTTCTTCACCTTGTGGGACCTAACCGATAGTCCAATAGGTTGGAGTGGGTGGATTTATGCTAGTGGAGGCCCTATTTCATTCCCCAAGTGTCCCAATCGAATCGGGCTACAATGTACCGGCAAAGTCTCTTAAGAGACTTAACAGCCAAAAATTACTAGACTTTGATGGAGTAGTTCACACACATCATGGCACCTAAGAATGATCCATTTAGACCTACAACTTGATGGCAAGCCCCTCCACAATAACTTATCTTAGTTTTGACTAACTCAACATCGTTTGACTGTGCCAACGGCGGATGCATTCTTGCAAAATGACTTAGTGACATGTAGTGTAAAGGTGCCAAGAGCCATATTTTGACTGATAGAGTCAAAAGGTCAGGGTGGGTGGTTTTATGCTAGTGGAGGCCATCTTTTGTTCCCTAGGTGTCCCGATCGAATCGGGCTACAGTGTACCAACAAAGTCTCTTAAGTGATCTAAGAGCCAAAAATTGCCAGACTTTGATGGAGTAGTTCTCACACTTCATGGTACCTAAGAATGATCCATTTAGACCTACAGTTAGATGACAAGCCCCTCCACAATAACCTCTTTCATTTTTGACCAACTCAACATGCATTGACCATGCCAACAGTAGATGCATTCTTGCAAAATGACTTAGTGACATGTAGTGTAAAGGTGCCAAGAGCCATATTTTGCATTCTTAACCTTGTGGGACCTAACCGATAGTGTCGACAGGTTGAGGTGGGTGGTTTTATGCTAGTGGAGGCCCTATTTCATTCCCCAGGTGTCCAAATTGAATTGGACTACAATGTATAGGCAAAGTCTCTTAAGAGACTTAAGAGCCAAAAATTGCCATACTTTGATGTAGTAGTTCTCACACTTCATGGCACCTAAGAATGATCCATTTGGACCTACAACTAGATGTCAGGCCCCTCCATAATAACCTCTCTCATTTTTTACCAAATCAACATCGTTTGACCATGTCAACAGCGGATGCATTCTTACAAAATGACTCAATGACATGTAGTGTAAAGGTGCCAAGAGCCATATTTTGCATTCTTAACCCCGTGAGACCTAATCAATGGTGCCAACAAGTCAAGGTGGTTGGTTTTATGCTAGTAGAGGCCTTGTTTCATTCCCCAGGTGTCTCAATCAAATCAGGCTATAGTGTACCGACAAAGTCTCTTAAGAGACCTAAGAGCCAAAAATTTCTAGACTTTGATGGAGTAGTTCACGCACTTCGTGGCACCTAAGAATGATCCATTTGGACCTAAAGTTGGATTTCAATCCCCTCTACAATAACCTCTCTCAGTTTTGACCAACTCAACATTGTTTGATCGTGCCAACGGCAGATGCATTTTTGCAAAATGCCTCAATGACATGTAGTGTAAAGGTGCCAAGAGCCATATTTTGTGTTCTTAACCCCCTGGGACCTAACCGATGGCACTGATAGGTCAGGGTGGGTGGGTTTATGCTAGTGGAGGCCCTATTTCATTCCCCAGGTGTCCCAATCGAATCAGGCTACAATGTACCAACAAAGTCTCTTAAGAGACCTAAGAGCCAAAAACTGCTAGACTTTGACGGAGTAGTTTTCATACTTTGTAGCACCTATGAATGAGCCATTTGGACCTACAACTAGATGTCAATCCCCTCCACAATAACCTCTCTCCATTTTGACTAACTCAACATCGTTTGGTCGTGCCAACAGCGGATGCATTCTTGCAAAATGACTCAGTGACATGTAGTGTCAAGGTGCCAAGAGCCATATTTTGCATTCTTAACCCCATGGGACCTATCTAATGGTGCCAATAGGTCAAGGTGGGTGGTTTTATGATATTGGAGGCCTTGTTTCATTCCCCAGGTGTTCCAATTGAATCGAGCTACAATGTACCGGCAAAGACCCTAGTTTTCATAAGGGGAGACATGATTTTAAGAGGTTTTGGGACTATTTTTAAAAGGTTTTTGGGACTGATTTGAAGAGATATACTAGTTTATTGTTAAAATATTCATGACATCAAATCACTACATATATAACCATCAAATTTAGCATTAAACATAATGAAAAAACACAACTTAAAGAGTGTACTACTAAAATCACATGAAATGGTTATCAATTGTTAGCACCAAATGTGAAGAAACACTAGGAGGATATGTAAGATGCAAACACTATAATATTATGGTCATAATCTCCTCATAGGATATACAAAATATACAAATATACAATTATAAAATATAAAAAATGTCTCCACAATGGAAGACAAATGCTTTAACCACTGATCTCAATCCCTTGAATACAATAGCTGTATAGTCAAAAACATCTGCATTTATAAGTTAAAAATTTGTTAAGCAAAGTAAACACCATCAACTACAACTAACTTACTATTTTGTATAAGAAGTTTGATGAAATATATCTTATATGTCACCTTAGGAATTATATCGAATGTCTCTAAAATGAAAGCTAAATGCTTTAACCAGTAATCTCAGTCCATTGAATGTACAATAGCTCTATTCTCCAAAACAACTGCATTTATATATTAAAATTTGTTAAGAAAAAAAAACTTTAACCTACTATTAACTCAGCAATGGTGGATGTATTTCCATCGTAACGACAAGTCATACTCAAAACAAAGTCATGGTCTAGGTAGAATACACAAAATGTTGTTTCCAACCACATAAGTAGATCTAAGTACTCCAACCCTATGTGAAATACACATGCATCTATAATGTGTAAAAATTTGTTAAGCAAAGTAAACACTATCAACTGCAATTGACTTAAAATAATTTGTAATAAGAAGTTTAATGGAAGATTAAGAAACACTAAGTTTAGAATTCTATCTTATACACCACCTTATGAAATATATTAAATATCTCCAAAATGAAACCTAAATTCTTTAACCACTAATCTCAGTCCCTTGAATGTACAATAGCTCTATTCTCCAAAACACCTGAATTTATATATTAAAATTTGTCAAGCAAAAAAAACTTTAACCTAGTATTAACTAAGCAATACATGACCAAATCTCAAATACATAAGCAATACAATTTTAGCTATCAAGCCACATGAGGAAATATACATAACCAATAAGTAACATCTGAGGAAATATGAGGTAGGGTTGTTTTGTACGGAATGGGTAAAAATTGGATTGCTACAGTCAAATTAGGCCTCTTTTTAGGACTGTTTTGTAACAACAGAGAGTAAATGGATTGATCAGGTCATAAGATTTATATAGAAGGTGTAAATAGGCATATAGAAAATGTTTACACATCATCTTGCAATTATCACTCAAAAAACACAAGAAAACTCAAAAAAATGTAGTCATACTGCCCTATAGAAGCCTATAGACCAAGGGTTTGATGAAAAAGACACTTGCACATGTGAAGTAGGTATGAAACTTAACACACTTTTCTATACACCTGTAAGCATCAAGAATCCAAAATTTGGAGAATTTTGGCTGGTGGAATCATAATTAAACCTCTTGCCCTAGTTTGAGGCCAAAAACACATAATTAGGCCTAAAAATCACAAAACTGAGTATCAAGACTTCAAATAAATTTTGTTAGCCTTGTTTTGACCTTGTTGAAGTGTATGTAGCTTCATAGGGGTGAATCTATTGCCCAAATAGCTACTATCAACTTCAATCTTGTTGTCCTGTCTGAAACAATATGATAGTTTTGGGGAAATATGAACAAAAATCACCTCAAACTTCACTTATATTGGGCCCACTTGCTACTTTGTACAGATGGGGATGTAATGCAATGTGTAAGTTATTGGATTTTTTATTTTTTGCATTTCATGACTAACCTTGTCTTTGCAAACAACTATTGTAAAGCCTTATTCAACACTCAAACCTCATGGTTGGATCTTCACATGTGTGAAAATGTTCAAGGGGCATTATAAAGATCTTGTTATCTTGCAAAAACTAGTAATGGGACTGTTATAGCTAAAATAACATAGGACAGTGTCTAGGGTTATTTTTTACTATGCAAGTTGCAATACGGATCTATCTATACCTTCTGGATACTCATGACAAAAGATCAAATACATCTTAAGTAATGCATTAAAAATAACTTCATGATGGTCATGACTATGATAGTGGACTGTTATATAGACTTGTGACTGTCCTAAACTCATGAAAATCTCCTTTCTAGTGTTTTATCTCCTTATAACTCCCTTTGTATCATCTTGTATATACCCTAAGACAATCTCTAAACCTCTTTTTCATGGAGATTTCTTAGATAATGGGCATGATACAAATCGTAAATGACTATCACAATGGCAAATAGTCTTAAATCCCTTTATGTAAATTGTCTTCTTCTCCTTTACATGGATTCTTCTCTCTATCTCTAGTTGATGGTATCTTCAAATTATCTTAAATGAATGATACAATGGAACTAGTACCCATGAGTTTTCTAACAAATGGATGAGTGCTTCTTCTTGGAATAATGGTCCTATGACATGACATGAAATAGAAGTAGGACTATTGTATGGATTGTGATGATCCCTCTTTCTTCAAATTCAAAATGATCATCATGTTAATGTTGACAACGTCCCCTTAGAAGATGGTAGTAAAAATGATGCTAATTTGATACTCTACTAAAACCACAACCTGAATTTATAACTTAAAATAATGTTCCTAAATGGATTATGGTAGCCTCTTAATATGACAACATAGTCATGAAGGGTCGGGATAGTCATGGTAGCCTCTTAATATCCCAAAATAGGAAAGTAGGGCAAATTTCACAATGGGATGTTTGGAACAAGATATGGACATCAACCAAAGCATAAAGGATATAAGAATTTTGTCAGATGTTCTAGTTGCAACTACCTTGGTAGACATGTATACAAAGTGTGGAAGCATAGACAAGCCATGTGAACTATTTGACAAAACAACTTGAAAAGAGATGTTGTATGATGGAATGCAATGATTGCAAGATATGCACAAAATAGATTTGTTGCTTTAGAAAATTTTAAGAAAATCGGTTCTGAGGCTGTTATAAACTCACTTTTCTCCCCTTGTCCTTTTGGGATCAATCCATGTTGAAATCCTAGAATAGTGACATCCTGTCCATGGGTGGCAAGAAATATTATCATCTCTGTGTAGGCACTATTTTATGAGAGAATGGTGGTGAATAGGACTGTTATAGGACTGCGATACTAGTCCATATGAAGATGGTCATGGTGGTGAATAGGATTGTTATACTAGTCCATATGAACATGGTCATGATGTCCCTAAATATTTTTTATCCTAATCTCTAGAGAAGGTTGAAGAGGCTATCTTAGAGCATGCAAAGATCAAACATAGGGATGGTGAAGAGACCTAAGACCAAAAAGAAAATCATCTTAAGACCTTTGTGGTTGTTCACTTTCAACTAGGATAGTCATGAAGATCTTACAATCTAGATTGATCATTTCATGGAAATGCATAGATGAAGGTCTATTTGTGGATGCAATGATGAGAAAATGGAAAACAAGAAGTTGCACACGAAGGTCATGATGTCAAAACTACACATAGTATAGCTGCATATTAATATATATGATTGAAACATGAGAACCTAATGCTACAAGGGAAATCTTAATAACAAAATTAGATATCTTGTTATTTATGCTTGACATATGACAAGTAGGCATGGCATATGGGGTTTGAAGAAGTTTCTAGATCAACACATGCCTTACTAACCAAGTCATCACCTTGAAAATTGCATTCTTAAGGAACCTATGTTGTTAGAGGGGTTGTTGTTTCATGGAATGCAATGATTGCATGAGATGTTGTTTGAAGGAATGCAATGGTTGCAAGATATGCACAAAATGGATCTATTACTTTAGAAAATTTCAAGAAAATGCAATTGGCAGGTGTAAAGCAAAGTGTGGAAGCATAGACAAGCCACATGAACTATTTGACAAAATAACTCAAAGAGATGTTGTCTGATGGAATGCAATAATTGCAAGATATGCAAAAAATAGATTTGTTGCTTTAAGGATATGAGAATTTTGTTAGATGTTGTAGTTGCAATTACACTGTGACACATGTATGCAAAATGTGGAAGCATAGACAAGGCACATGAACTATTCAACAGAACACATCAAATACATGTCATCTCATGGAATTCCTTGATTGCAGGATATGCACAAAATGAATTTAGAAATTAGTATGTAGAAAAAGCTAGAAAGCAAAATATTAAGAAATACAAATGAACACCAAAAATTGTACCTTGCGTCTGAACCAATCCAAAAAAAAAATTGTACCTTGCATCTATGATGCCATGCAAAATAACCTCATTCATAGTCTTGTATAGTCAAAAGCATGCATTACAGTTAAAGAAACAAGATTTTTAATAAAAAAATTCTAAAAAATAGAAAAAACAAGAACATGTTAAGATAAAAATTCTCATACATGTCCATCTAGTAGTTTAAATGCTAGTCAAGCGTACTTGAGGAGTCATCTCTTACCTTTAGAGTATCTAATATTGCTTCATGATCAACATTACTAATTGTCCATAGTTGTTTTGTTTTTGGTTTTGCATGATGCTTTAGTAACTTAACATTTGTTGCTACAACTAGGTGCGAATATATCAATATGGTTTTATGCTTCTCAAAGTCTTCAAATGCAGGGATGCCATTCTTTCTAATCATATATGTTTGCAACCAAGTCCTAGCAATAACAACTGATCCTGTAGGATATGTGATCCCATCATCATCTATCATAGGTCGTGTTAGCTTTTGTTTTCCCTGTGCACATCGTGCCAACCAATAGTTTGATCTCTCTTCATTTCCATGCAATGCAACAACTACATAAACATGACCTAGTTGTACAAGGTCTGAAAGATGTTCATAGTCAAATGAGCTCTCCATGTCATTGACTAAAGATGATTGACCTTGAGATAAAGGGGTTAAATATCGTGGAATCTATGCATCTACCCACTCACTTGACTCACAATTATCCCAATCACATTTAATAGAACTCTGAGAAAAACAAGCTAATTCCCGCGTCTAAATAGTCTATGCACTTGCATCTGAGATTTGAAATGAATGCATCTTTGATGATTCATTGATTCTCTAACAATCTAATTTCTCTCTCACTATCCCCTCATCAACCAATCAAAAGAACCTGTGCACTTCTGAATCAAGAGCCACTCCTTGTGACAATGCATAGTTACACCACTTAACAATAGAATTTGCATCAATGAATGTAGCACCACCTCTAATCTTTAGTTGTTATTCAAAAAGAGCTCTCTTCACGCATGCACCTACTCCATCATGTTCCCATTTTCCATGCCCATCTTCAAAAAAATTCAAATATGAGGTATACCCTTCTCTACAAGCATTATGTTCAACCAATAGAACATACAAGCATTCTTGAATTGACCGATGCAATTATTTGATCAAATGAGATGTTGATCCATTCTAATATATTTTTCTTGCAAGAACCCATAAAATTGTTGAAAACAATATTACACATACTCTAATGAATGAGATCGATCATCACTCATGTAAAAATGGTATTCTCTAACAATCTTCATGTTCTCTTCTATACTCTCGAGGGCATGTCTGTATGTGATGTGAACAAAAATAGCAACCTGAATAGAATTGTAATACTGGAATTGCACTTCATTTTGGGGTTGCAACGTGTAGTTTTCTGCAAAATCAACTACAGACAATAGTTCCAATTGGGAAAAAATCTTTACACATCTTGAATTATTGATCTAACCATTGAGACCTGTGGCTATGTTTGACATACTTGTAGAAAAGATTTTTCTTAAAATCATTGATAAAATCAGCAATACTTACCTCTCTTACAATCAACTCACATCTAGAACCTTCACCTCCACTTTTCAAATTGTATTTTATTGTCTCATATCTCTTTTTCTCAACCATTCTCTTTCAAAAATCATGCTCACTACCCTCATGAAAACATGATATAAACTTTGATAACCCACAACATTGTAAACACTTTTCATTTAAACAATAATTCTTGTATAAAATGCAACCATCATCTCTAATACATAGAAATAAATCTAATAAGTCCCTAGATGACTTTGGTATTTGAATTGCACCACACTCCTATAACATTTCATTAGTGTGCAAAGTAGAATGAATATTGCATAATAATTCATGATACATAGAAAACTCTACATGGTATTTGCAACATGTATTACGAATTTTAAGAGGAACACAATAAAATAGCTTAAGAGATTCAAATTCTCTTTGTGAGATTGTCACACCTAGGTGTATTTCACAATATTGTTTGTACAATGTTGTTTGGCTACATTCCAAATAATGTTTAGGATGTGGTGTGTGGTCTTTATCACCAATTCTTAACTTTAAAACATCTTTTGCATTTGGTGATACCCTAGAGTTAGTGTGCGAAAACATTCAATTTTTTTCTTTGTGCTATTCATTAGCTTCTTATCAACTCATGGAAGCCTACCACTGAAAGCCCAAGTATCATTTCCAGGAGGACTATCTAGTCTTGATCTTAATGCTAGTGCTTTTGACAATGTTTTATGATTCAATCTTAAGTCAACATAAGTTTGCCTCATTAATCAAGCCTTTCTTAATTATTTTCTCAGTATTGAGGTTGTTATTACTCTATGAGCAGCTCTTTTATCTTTCTCCTTTGTACTCTTTCCAATAGAATTGAGTGCATTGAAAAGGCTTCTAACAATAATTTTATTCTGATCGAACACTTTGTTTAACCGAATCTTTAATTTCTTTAGTAAAGGTCTCATTATGTACATCTTTAGTAATTGCACAAAAAGTTGTCATTGTTCGGTTAATGTTTTATTCTCAAAGTATTCATTGAAGAGTTTTGAAGCCTACAATTGAACCATTCTTGATGACCTCTTACCTTCAAGTTTTTCCATTGTGTTCTCATCAATTTCAAGTAACCATTTTGGGGTTATTGGATGTTTTACAATTTCATCATGCTCATTCTCTTCTTGACAAATATCCTCTCTTCTTATGTAATTTGGAGATACATTAATTTTCATTGTTTCATCCATGTTATCAACCTCAACAATTTTATCAACAAATGGATTATGGAGTGCAAATTCAACATCATGAGATTCATATCCACTTTCTTGATGCAAACATCTACGTTGCTCTTCTTCTTTGTCCATGATATTTCTCTTATCAATAGGTGTTTCATAACATTTTGCAACATTTTCATTTGCAATATCATGGTCAATTTCATTCTTATCTAGCATTTCATTATATTCAGCATTAACACCTTCAATTTGCATGTCATTAGATGGTAAATAAGAAGCTTCACCTTGATGAGCATCCACCAAAACCAGTTTTCCAATCCTCTTCCTTGCTCTATCATTTTCCCTAATTGCTTCAATTTCTTTCAATGTAACTTTCCTCCTTTTCGCTTTACGACAACTGTTGCTCCCCATTAGGGGAACAAAAATATCACCCTTATGATTGTAACAAGCAAATTGTGTGTCAAAAAGTGCATAAAAGTGTTTTTTTGACCATGACAGGCAGAGATCACAGGTTTTTTGACAATAGAGGGTCTGTGGGTATAGTTGTCGAGCCCAACAACATTCCTTTGTCTTTTTTTGGCTTTTACATAATAGATATCCATTACCTAAAGCCCAATTCTTTGGGCAATGGATATCTAGTAATGGATATCCCTTCTACAAAATGGATATCTATTCTATAAAACAAATATCTGTTGTGTTTCCCTACGTTAACAATCTTATCAATTGAACAAAAAATTTTGTTGGTCCACAAGTGCTTCTTTGATTTCACTCTTGATCATCATGTGTATCTCCTCTTGTGTTGGTTTGGTCATTTTGAAATGAGTCAATAGATAGTCTGATGGATCTCAAGGTTTAATGCTAAGGGTCAAATACTCTAATCATATATGATAGGTCATACAAGATGAAGTTGGTCTACTCTGATACCACTAATCTAGGGCCCAAGTTGGATCCAAGTGGACAACTCTCTAAATGAGGATCTAGGAACACTTGTCTTTAACTTGTCATGCTTGGAAAGACCTATCTGGGGTTTTTACATAGGTTTATAATGCTTAGTAAACACACATACCACAAGGTTTGATTCCTTAATAATATCCTTGCATTCATGCACTTGGTTAGCATGATTTATACAATTGTTTAGAATTAATAGTTTTAATTTGACCACAAGATCAAAGAAATACACACATTTTAGTCTCAAAGCTAGTGTCTACACAAAAATCTACATATTAGGACACAAAGTACTCTCAAACCATAAATACAAACAAGTGTTCCACATGAGTTCATAAAGTTGTAGGGTATATATATGAAAGACACACATAGGTCAATCCTTGGACAAGGGGAAGGAATACTATTGGTGATTTTTCTTACCAAAATTCAAAATTTTTTGTAGTCAAGAGTGAATTAAGTTTGAGAGAATTTTTTTTTGCAATGTGTAAATAATCTATCCAAAGTTGATTTGTGTATGATAATAATTTTCAGAATTGATTTAATGCCATAAGATTTGTTGCTAAATTTAGTCATAACATATGAATGTTTGTCCAGTTTTAGCTCAAGGAATTTAAATATTCTTCATTCCATGTGTATGTAGGTTAGTGCTAGGAGCGATTTATCTCAAGTCAACAAGAGCTATAGCTAGGCCAAAGAAGAAGTATGTAGAGCAATGCAAGTAGGATGGTCATTTAGAAGATTACAAAATGCTTATCCACTTGACATGAATGAAAAGGAGATTCACAAAACCTAAATTCAGTTATAAGAGTATCATCTCTAAACCCTAAGGTTGTAGGTGTGAATACCACAAAAAATGGGCTTTGCTTGGAGAATATGGACCACCTCAAGAGCCATGTAGATCTAAAAATGTAAATAAGAGGTCTACCAAGATAATCACCTCCTTGGAGGGAGACTGAAAGCATTCATATGATAAATTTTGTAAAATTTGATGTCAAAACTTGATGAGGTTGCCCATGATAACATCAAAATTTGATATTATGAGGGAAAAGAGAGAAATTTGAAGATAGACTAAGTAGTAATTGGTTGTTTGTATTCTTATGAATAATTTATCCATTCTATATGCTTAGGTGAATTGAATTGTAATGTAGTCTTATGGTTTGAAAATCTCTGTAGTTCTAAACATCATAGGTGAAGATCTTCTAGATATATACAAGGATAGGTGTAGGTTTAAGGCAATGATAATGCTTTGTATCTTTTAAAGACTAAAATGTTGTTGAATTAACTTGTTATAGATAAATGCTTTTGGACCGATAAGTTTCCTCATTTAGAAGAATTTGATATTGCTTTTTGTTGTGGTTGTAGGACTACATGGTAATTAAACATGATTGCTTCCTTAAAGTTGCTACATGAGATCATGAAGGCTTGGTGTGGAATTGTCACCACCAAGAATGAAATGGATTGTTGATTTGACATAAAAATCTTCTCCTATTGTCAGACAATTCCCTTCTTGACTAGCTACTTTGCCTCTGAAGTGAAGATTGAACTTGAGGAAGTCTATAAGGATGGTGTTTCCATGAGAGCTTTTGACAAGGTGATGGTTAACCTACACATCCATGAAGGAGATTACCTATATGATAATAGGTTGACATAAGGAGTTGCTGCTACAATTCTTCCTTGTAGATAAAAGATTGAAAGAACTACAACTTATGCTTTGGTGATGTGAAAAGAAGGCTTTATAGCCACTTTGGAAGGTTTTGTCAAGCTGATTGACACAAAAATATTCATTTAAGCTGGAGACCTATGCTCTTCAGGGATTACTAGGATATGCCACATAAGTTAATTCTTGTAAATAACTTCCTTGGAAGTTATTTTATTACTAACATTACATGAGGATGACCTTGCTATATGGAAACATATCCAAAAGGAGAATGAACGCACTTGGGAACTTGTGCCACTTTATTTTAACATGTGAAAGTCTATTCAGAGATGGAGAGATAGCTTTTCATTGAAGGGAACTTATGGCTAGAAGAATTAAATGCATTTTTGTTTCCCATGAATGGATATTTTTTTCTAGCTACCCAAAATGGATATCCATTAGTAACGAATATTCGTTTTTCTTCGATTTTGCCTCATATTTAGGCTTGGGATTGTCATAGTTGACTTTCCTTGAATTCTAACGTTTTTGCAGGTTTCACTCTTTTCTTCAAATTTCACTCTTTGTGCTGACGACTTTTTTTTATGCAAAATTTGATAAAATAAAAAGGGTTTAATAAAGAAATTGTCAGCTTTCTAAAAATATAAGATTTATGTGGTTATCATATTATTAAATAATTATTAATAATTTTCTATATAGTGTGTGTCTAAAATCCTGATGGACACATTGATTGAAAAACATCCATAACTTTCAAACCATTTCACCTTTTTGAGATCTAAAAGTTGTGTCACACTCTATGCTTTTCTGACTATAGGTTTTAAAAAAAATTGAATTCTAATTTTTTTTATCAAGTTAGGTTGGCTGAAAAATTACTTTTTTAATGTGTCACACTCTATGCTTTTCTGACTATAGGTTTTAAAAAAAATTGAATTCTAATTTTTTTTATCAAGCTAGGTTGGCTGAAAAATTACTTTTTAGTTTTTAAAAAAAGTCACAGTAAAAAAATCATAACTAATTATAAATTATTGGAAAAAAATTTCAAAAAAATGTGTCACATCCGGGCATGAGTCCTTTACTTATTTTGAAAGATTCAAAATAAAAATATATATATTTGTTCATAGTTAAGTTGGCTGAAATGACACCCACTTTTTATTTTTTTCTAAAAAAATTAATAGTTGTTCATTGAAATGCTTGATTAAGTTTGATTTTTAGTATTTTCATTGTCACTCACACTGCGAAGCATTTAATTTTCTTTTGAATCTCAATAATGGATTCAATTAATTTTTTATGTGGTGTGATTGAAATTATATGTTTCCTCCTTTTTTTCCTATTTCAACCCAACTTCTATGTGGTGTGGATTGAATTAAGTTTTTTATGTGGTGGGACTCTTTATGTTTGGGAATGTATAACTTTTGACAGTGGACTCATATAATGCTTAGATGGTCACTAGCTTTTTAATTCATTGCTATTTGATTTTCTTATACTTACATTTTTTTTAATTTATGAGACCTATTAATCTATTATCTCTAAATTTTAGAGTTGTGGGTATTAATTAATTTGTATGGTACATATATCTCAGTTTTGAAATGGGTTGGGTGTATTAGCAAGGCATTTCATGTCAACCATGAACTTAGATTAATAGCTTCCTTGACAACCCTGTATTTACTAATATTTTTGCATCTAAAAAAACAATGAATCTCAAGTCTAAGAGTTCTATGCAGTCATTCGAGTGACCAAATTTTAATTTAATTTCACCCCTTTTGTCTTATAATGCCCATTTTGAGTCACCTATTTCAAATCTACCAAGCAAATGTTTTAAGATATTGAAAATCTACTTACTTTAAAGTCTTTATAATGATTCATTATACATATAAATGGAAATAATTATATGAAAATAGCAAGGAGATGAAACAAATTTTGTTTAATCTATATTTAATTGAAGAGAGGATTTTATATGTATATGATAATGAGTTTTTCTCTACTGAGGGTGGCACAACCATTGATGAACTACCATTCTGTTGCATTTACTAATAACACTATCATTCCATTGCATTTACAAAGTAATAGCTTTCTTGGCCTACAATCGTGAATAAACTTGTATTTACTAAGATTTTTGCATCTATGAAAACATGAATCTCAAGTCTAAGTGTTCTATGGACTCGTTTGAGTGACCAAATTTCAATTTTATTTTGCCCTTTTTGTCTTACAATGCCCCTCTTGAGTCACTTATTCCAAATCTACTAGACAAATATTTCAAGATATTCAAAGTCTACTTACCTTAAAGTTTTTGTAATGATTCATTATACAAATAAATGGAAATGATTATATGAAAATAGCAAGGAGATAAAACAAATTTTGCTTATTTTATATTTAACTAAAAAAAGATTTTATATGCGTATGCTAATGAGTTTTTCTCTAGTGTGGGTGGCACAACCATTAATGAACTTGCATTCCATTGCCACTCAAAAATATGAAAAGTTTTCTTATCAGTTAGAAGTGCAAGACTAGCTTCTTGTTTAAGATTATCTTGTGTCTCAGGTTTCATTTTAAGTTGGGAGTTGTTTTGCAAGTTCATGTGTGCATGTCTTAAAAGTCTTATTATGTGTCTTTTTATCGTGTAGTAGTGAAGATCAACTCATCTTACTATTCCATTTTGTTAAGGAAAAACAAAATAGCAAAGGTCTAGATCTTTCCTTAGCAAATGTTATTTTAAAGGCAAGTGGAGATGCACATGGGTGCACCAAATGATTGTTTCAAATCTAAAGTGATTTGAGCAAGTAATTTGTTTTCCTTCATAAATATATTCATGAAAATTTCTTTTAATTTTTTTCTATTTCCAAACATTGACTTTAATAAAAAATTAATTTATCATTCCCTGTTGCACATAAATATTATACAACTGCAAGTGATATCTACTTGTACTCAACAATAATTGATCTCCTCTCCCTATAAATCAACTGCCACTTACTATAATTTATATTTTTATTTAAATACTAATTTTAAAAATCACAAAGTTTAGATTTATTATCACATTGAAGTTAATGCTCATCTCTTGATTTTTTTTTAATAGGTTTCTCCAAGATTTTTTTTAACAGATGAACCTACACAAGACAAAAACAAAAAGTCATTTTGTGTTTAATATTCCCATGTCTGTTGACTAGCGTTGCCTTTGTGCGTCACTGTGTCAGGTGACTAGTGAACTCTCAGAAATGAAATTCAAGCAGCAAATAAGCTTTCCTTCATCCTAGTGAATTACAGTGTTAAATGTGGGGTCATTAACGGTCTTGTTTGAGGAGAAGGTACTTAGAGCCGCAGATTACTTGTGCAGGATTCATGACAGAAGAAAGAGGATCTGCAGTGAAATGGAGAGCAGCCACGAGTAACAGGGGGCTGCGTATAGTTCTTTTGTTTCCTTATTTGATGTGGCCTGTTTTACCTCTGAATCCCATAGACTCGTGAACGTCATAAAAAACTTTCATTCATTCATTCCTCGTAACCAGGCAAATTTACATGAACAACTCACAGAGTATAGTACAAAAAGAGTTAACAAATATATCATTCTTGAAATTTCAGTTTTAGTTACATTTGTTCATTATCCCACATCAGCCCAATGCTTCCTCCAACAGCGCAAAGAAGGTTGTTGATACAGAGAATTTTTATTTCATAACATAAATGGAATGACATATACGACTGGATAAAGCAAATTTTCTGCACACGGCAGTAGACGTCTTATAAGAAAGAAAAAACAGGGGATACAAAACAATAATTTCATAACCCTGCCCTAATAGGTCTGTGCACTTCCCAATATGATAAAAATACTCTAATTTGGGAGACAATAATCAGATCTCTGTTTCATAGAGTGACATAAATGGTACAGAATGCCAATGGAACTCCATGACCAATCTCAAAATTGTACTTAATCCACATATACACACAGTGAACAATCTCATTCTCAGGATCGCTTTGTACAGATTCCAGATCAGTCGCTTCATCTGGGCAAAACTCAATATTAATACATACCTATTACAGAGGGAAGCAGAGCCCAACTCTTTATTCATCAGAGGCTCGTTTCTTCCAATATTTCTCAATCTCTTCAGCAGTTCGACCAGGAAGCCTCCCAGCAATCAGAGCCCATCTGCAGAACATTTTAAATGGTCATTAAAGCAAGGTAATAAATTAGTATTAGGATGTCCTAATCCAAAAATAACCAAGGTTTTAAACCCATGTCAAATTTTAGCAGAACAGGGGAAATGCAATACCTGTTACCAAGCAGATTATATAGCCTTTGTATCAGGTCTTTTTCATCTCCTGAGAAATGGTCCTCAGATTCACCATTCTTAACATCTCCTGCACTATTCATCACATAATCAGACCTCCTGATTGAGTTTCCAATAAATTTGTCATCATAATTCTAAGCACCTGCTATACTCATGCTTCTATTTATAAGTGAATAGGATAGCAAACAAACACAGTGAGCTAACTTGCTAAGTGGACTTTGTGGAAAATTCTGTGAATAAGTCTGCTTGAGTTGAGTGACAAGCTAAGGTCACTCAGCTCAGTGACCTTGATTAGAGCTGAAACTCCATGATTAAGGACACTTGAGTCAGGATGGTACTGGAAGAGGTGATCTTCAGAGAAGTTTGGGTTTCCTGATGTAAGTTCAGGTGGTGACAGATGAGGCTATTCAAAGATTTCTCATTTTGGTAGTTTCAATCCTACAACTTCCCCCTTTGATCATCATATAATACAAAGATTTTCATCAATCCTACAGTTGGGTTATTGAAAATCACTACCAATGAAGATGGATCTCATAAATTAGTTTTCAGTTTTTACTAAAGCAATGACACTTCATTTGGGTATTCCAATCCTACTGCTGAATCCCTGTGGTCATGATCCAATACAGTAAATGTTCTATAAACCATTCAAGCTCATAAGGGATGGATTCTTCTGAGCCACTACTTATAAGTGATGGGCCATTTAAATTTGTTGGATACTAAACATTACAAAAACTGATGCAATGACACTTCATTTGGGTATTCCAATCCTACTGCTGAATCCCTGTAGTCATGATCCTATACAGTAAAATATAAACCATTCAAGCTCATTAGGAATGGATTCTTCTGAGCCACTACTTATAAGAGATGGGCCATTTAAATTTGTTGGATACTAAACATTACCACCCAATCCCCCAAAAAAAATTAATACCTGTCATTCCAATTTCCAACAACAAAACAATGCACCAAAAATTTGCAGCTGATTTATATCAATTCAAATACACATTTAAGATACCGAAAATAGTTTAGCTCTATTGCAAGTTTAGTCAGGAGTATGAGGAGAGCAGAATACCTTGAGAATTTACTGAAGCGTCCTTAGATGAACAAGTTTTGCTACCCATTAGTAGGTTTTATGAGAAATAAACTACTGAATTCTCCGAGTTCAGAGATGCAGAGCAGGCATGGCAGGATAAAGAGTAGAATAAATAAGAGAAGGTGAAATGCAGTGATTGGATTAGAACCTGTGGAAAGTGGGACAAGAGACTACATGTCATTCAATATCAAAGAATTTGTTTCTAGTCAAAATAGACTGGCAGCTGAGGTTTGAGTGTTAGGTGTGTGTTTTATGCCCCAAAACATGACATTATTATATCGTAGGAAAGAATGTCAGTTGGAATAGCAATTATAGATCTAGGATCTGATGTTTATCTTTTAGTACATAAATAACTAAAAGAAATTAACGGCTGGATTTGCTCCCAGGTCATACTGGAATACGGTTGCAGTCGATGGAGAGGACATTTGGCCGGTCAATTAGCTTGCCACTGTTTAGATATCCATATATACCACAAATTGTGGGGTAAACATTTCAACGAGTGATTCTTGTTTTTTTAGTGTTTTTGTTTTTGTTTTGTTTTTTTATTTCCTTAAATAATGAGAGGGTTGTCTTTCAATTTCATAAGGATGATGATGTGTCACATCATCTATTTATGTTAAAATTTTTAGAGGTGTCAATGATAATTATGTTCAATTTCTACGCGATTTTGATGAAACAAGATTCTTTTATCATGGTATTTTAACCGAAAACTTTTAAAAAGTGTATGTTACATATCCATTTAGTCAACATGTTATAATCAACTTAAAAACAAAATTGATGAAGTGTATGTAAGCCCTATATATATACAATTACTCAACATGTTATAATCAACTTAAAAACAAAAATGACGAAGTGTATGTAAATCCTATATATATATATATATATATATATATAGACAAAACTTGACTTATGTGCAAATGACCATCACAACCATAAAATAAAGTGGATTTATGTTTAATCCTTGCATAATTGACTTGTTGTGGATGCATATTCTACTACAACAATGGGAGATGTCAGAATCTAAGACTTGATAGTAATACTCATAAAACTGACACTTTGTCACTATAGAAGAAGAAAAGATTTAACACTTAGTTAGATGGTCATGCATTTTTTATCTAGTTAATTTATGAGAAATTTATATTAAAAAAAAGGGGGAGGATGCGTGTACCATAGGAAAAGAGCTTCAAATGACCTAACTTGTGGAAATAAAAACACACGTTTTAAAGTAAATGGAGCTTTCATGCTCATTAAATGTTTGAATATTTGTATTTGGTATTCACACAAGGTTTAAGTACAAGTTTTAAGTATAAGGTTTAAGTACAAGTTATTTATCCACCCTCGACTTTTTGGTGGAACTAGATATCTAATTGAACATGATTAAATATCTGATTAGGACTAGAAATCTAATTCTAAAAGGACATCTAGTTGAATTAGATATCTAATTCAAAGGATATCCAAGCCTAACCAAATATTTAGTTGCTAGAAACATTAAACTCTATTATTAGACTATACATGTCATTTTCACCTTGCTAGAGAAAATATCCAAATAGAGCATATATCTGAACCTTGAATCCCCCTCCATGGCCAATATCCTCCCTTTAATCCCAACTATTTTTTTTTGGTTTTTTTCTAGTAAACCTAGGTTAGGCACCTAGGAACCACAAAAATAGCATCTAAGCATGGATTCTAGTAACTTATGGTTCACCATATCTAATCAATTAAAAAGAGGCTTATCCTCCAACTTTTTACAACTTAATCATATTACATTATATCATTAGATTATTTCAAAGTAGATGACCTCCAATTCATTGGGTGTGTGCTACTACAAGGATCTTTCTTCTTATTTGTCTTCACTTCAATCCAATCCTTCTCTCAAGTAGACTCTTCATCATTATAGATTGGATGATTAATATCACTAGTAGTGGTTCATATTGTGTTTGACTTCACCTCAAGGCCCTCGAACATTGATAAAAAAAACTGATTTGACAACTTCAAATAAACACAAATTCTCCTCAACATCTAGATCAAAACTGCGTACCTCATGTGAGAGTGTGGACGGAGCCAGGAGAGAAACCTATGATCCTCTTGTGGAGTAGGCACCCATGGACTTATTTTCCTTATCCTGTAGAGCTATGTAGTGAGATTTTTCCCTAATGTCAAAGTTCAATTTTTTTATGAGATGAGATTTGGCTCCCACCCACCAAGTGGGGTTGTTAGGTTCTTCCCCAATTTTGAAGACCTTTCTTTCACATTGGGAAGTGAGGTGCCCACAAGTAAAGAACCTCTTACATCTAAAAGTAAGTTTCTCATAGTCCATTGGTTGCTTCTAAGATCCTCCACCCACCATCAAAGTATTTCCTTAGGAAAATCATTCATGAGATCAATCTCCACACACAAATAATCAAAAGTGGTAAACATTTTGTTAGTAGTCTCATTGGCTAGACATACAAATTTTCCAAAAGAGTTCATTATGACTATTAAAGCTAAAGAAACCCATAACTACAGAGGAAGGTAAGGCAGTCTAATCCAAATGAGCCCTAAAGAATAGGAGTCATATCAAGGATCAAGAGAAGGAAACCATGGTCTTACACTGGAAGTTGTCCTTCATTGTCCATGGACAAAACCTCAAAATGTACTTCTTATCTTTTAAAGAACCAAATTCAAGAATGAAAAATCCACTAGCACAAGGGTAAATGAAGATTTCCCCTTCTAGAAAAGGCCTCTAGGTGTTGGAGATCCATTCATGGAGATCTACCAATTTGGGCGAAAATTTAAAAAAAATGCATATTAGGGCATGATTGGTCAAATTATCTTCATGCTCTAAAACTTCTAAATCCAAATTAATTTTTGGATTACTAGCATTGTAATCAGTTGTAGCCCCTTTCTCACACAAACAACCTAAAGGTGAGATGGGAGAGAAGCCCCTATCAAGAGAACCATGTGAAGAAGTGTAAATACAAACAAACTAAGAATGTAAATACAAACCAATTCTCTACCTCTACCTTAGATTAGAGCATGAAATGGAAGGAAAACTAAACAATAAAAAAATAAAGCAAAGTTTATACCTTCCCTAGATGTTTGAGATTGCTCTAATGGTGTGTTGATGTTGAGAAGAGATGTAGGTTGCTTGAGATTCCTGTAGCATGCCTTTGTCTTCCACTTGATTGATGAAATGGGCTTGAGAGAGGATTTATTTATAGGTTTTTGGATGAGAATGTGAACAATTTAGATTGGATTTTAGATTGGATGGATGAGATTGATTCATTCTTAAGGGAGAATGAGAAGCCAACAAGTGGCATGATGTGATTGATACACATGAATGAGACATGGATTAAAGAGGATGGATGGTAGAGATCTCCTTGGTTAGAGTGAAGGGTGGAGATTAAAAGGTACTTTTTAGAACCTTGCGCAAGCTCTCACATGTGTGAGAAGAATCATGGGGATGTGTGATTATGACAAGTGATTGATCTCACATGTGTGAGAATGGAGGGTGGAGTTTTTCTTGGGATAATGAATGATGGAGATTTGAAGTTAGTTTGACTTTATTTATTTTTAAATAAAGTGGCAGAGGAATGTGTAAATGATTAATTAGTTGAGTAAACATGATCTGTTTTTTAAACTAATGTTGTGAGAGGATATTTAGCGTAAATTAAATAAATGTAATGTATTTATTTAATTTTTGGGGGTATGATGAGGGAAAGATGGATTTAATTAAATAACTGTGAATTTATTCAATTAAATGCTACAACATTAGAAGAAGTTGAATTGATTAATTAAATAAATAAATGATCATAATTTATTTAATTAATTATTAGAGGATGATCATATTATTTAATTAAATAAGTAATTTATTTACTTAATGTTAGAGGAAGGTATGTGGGATAAATCTAGTGATGTTAGGACATGGTCATATTTAGGTGTTTAGATTTTGCCCCTCTTTAAGACAACGTTGAAGTAACATTATTTCAAAGAAAAATAAAATATTAGGATTTGGAAAGAAGATGCCCCAATCACTTGGAGGAGAAATGAGAAAAATGAGGTTAGCTAGGGATGCCTCCTCAAGAGGGCAAGTGGGTGCACAAGACTAGGGTGGTCTCTCAATAGTAGAATAAAAGAAAATATGATAATAATTAGGGAGATGGGGGATGGAATGGAGTAGAAGGTGATAGATAGTAAGATATGGAGGATAGAATGATAGTGAGAAAATGATGTTATTAGAGGAGGAAATGGAGTAGAGGGTGATAGATAGTAAGATATGGAGGATAGAATGGTACTGAGAAAATGATTTTATTAGAGGAGGAAATGCTTGGAGATTAGATGAGATGCATAGGGATAAGATATAGATTGGAAAATGAGGATGGATTTTATGATGTTGGCAATTTGTGGAAGACAAGAATATGCTAAAGTGTGGTGAGCAACCTAGATTTGTTGTAGCACTTGACATTATGCACCAAGGTATAAAGACCATGGTGATAGTGTGTTCTGTGCATAATGGACTAACTCACAAACATGCAACAAACAATAGGATGACCTAGCACATCACAAGTGTTTGACAACCTTGGTGGGATCTATGATAGGCAACAAACAAACACAACACTCAAAATAAAAGACATGCCCCAGTATACCAACCAAGACACACTAGGATATAAGTATCATAGAAACTGTGAGGAGGTATGTTGGACCCACCTGGATATTGAGAGGGTGGGTGCATCAGTATTCAAACAAATCTCAAACCCTCTGGAGCAGATTAAAACTTAAACTTTACAGCAATAACAAAAACATGAAAGATCAACACAGAGCACATCACCACATAACACCAGATATACGTGGAAAACCCCAAAGGAGAAAAACCACGGTGAGAAAAGATGCTAGGAGCTACTGTCCTAATCCAGCCTCGGAAAAGAATCACAGTTATAACTTTATTTTAGGGATGCAACCCAAGGAAGCTACTACTCCATGAAGAAATGTTTTAGGGTCACTCGTAAGGAAGCTACAACTCCCTATGAACTTTGTTTTAGGGCTTCAACCCAAGGAAGAAACTACTCCTTGAACTGAGAACAAACTTAGAAAATATTACAACATGACAATCCTTCTACTCTCTGAAACTGATGATGAAGCTCCCTCCTTTGATGATTGTAATTGTGCTTTTTAACTCCTCTTTTGATGATTGCTCTTTTTCTTTGACAACTTCTTCAAATATCTTGTTTCCAGCTTATTGACTCACTAGTTTCAGCATTCAAGAAGTTTTGCCTTTGGCTCACTGCCTCCATCAATCAGTTAGGCACACTCTTCACTTCCTTTCTATCTCAAAACTATCTTCAAGATGAATCCAGATAGGATCTACCACTTCTCTCTCTCTTTCAGTCACACATCATAATGCATTACACATCCACATTCTGCTTCTCAAATTCACACTTCCAATCATACCTCACCTAGATCAACTAGGTTTATAGTATATACATGATATTACATTGATTACATTACATGTTAGCCAAAGACAACAAGAATATTACAATTACAAGTCAGCTAGAGATCAAACAACATGAAACATGTAGAGGACAAGCCCTAAAGTGAACCACACGCAACACTAGGAAGAGGAACATGCCTTGCGGATTCCAACACTTACTTAAACTAGTCCTAAACATCCTTCATAGCATCATCCTTTACAGAATAATATGTGCACACTTCACACAGTTGAATTAGGTGCACGAAAACATGAAGCTTTTAGCACATCAGCCATTACAACTTGGCGATACTCTTGGAAGATTAAACATTACTTTGCACTTCTCCCAGATGGGTCAGTATGACCCATACAACATCCCCAAACACTCCTTGAACTCTGTACATCAAAGACTTTATGGCACACAACTTCAACATACCTCAATCGGCCAGGCAAAAGCATAACCCAATAACACCTTCATTCTGGACCAAAACCTATTTTGGAGAAACCAGAAAATACCTTGCAGAGCAACATGAAACATCACAAGATCATCAGGATCATTCTCCATCAGCCAATTCACTATTTCATATAGCAACAAGTTGGCACAAGCCAACAACACTAAAACTAGCCACCGAACAATATAGTCCTACATTTTGTCACTTACAACTTCTTTTGCGGAGGGACAAATGATATGAAACTTTGAATGTAGCACCTTCTTAGCCCACTGAACTTAACTTCTGAACTACATGACCATATCTTCAAAGGCATAGGAATGCAAAGAATTCTCCCAAATAGTCTTCAAGGCAACTTCATGTAGCAAAAACCTTCACCAACATCTGGAGACCGGAGCCTCCTTATAGAAACACATACTTCCTTAGAAACAATAGGAGAGAGCATACAACATGCTACAGATCATCAGCACCATCTCCCCAACATCAACATTACTTTTAATCCTCATCCTAATGCTTCCAATTCTCATATTAATGCTTCTAATTCTCATCTTAATGTTTCTAATTCCTATCTTAATATATCATTATGATATCATCTCTGGTAATAAAAAGCACACTCAAGACATTAAATAAGGCATGACATCCGACCATAAAAATCTACAATAAAACAGTTAGCACACCATCAACATAAGCATCAATGACAGTCCAAACTAAATGTTGACATCAATGACAACCACATCAGTGACAACCTGCAACAATCTCCCCCTTTGGCATTGATGGAAACACATACCTGCTCATTCTTCCCCTTTGACATCAAGGACAAAGGAAAACTACTTCTCCCCCTTAGGGCATAAACTCTCCTTTTAAACCTAACATACTCCCTCTGTCAGCAACAACCACAATCTTCTCCCCCTAAGAGGTAGCCACCACCAGTCCAGGAAAAATATATAGCATGAATCACTCCCCCTGGATAGATGCACCAACTATACATCTAGAAAGATGAAGGAGGGGCAATTACCCCTAACTTTTGTCAAAGATACTCAAAGGTATCCTTTGCAAGAGTCTTTGTGAAAATATTTGCAATCTAATCCTTTGTTGGAAAATATTCAAACTTCACTTCTTTATCTGCAACCTTCTCTCTCAAAAAGTGATACCTGATTGATATATGCTTGGTTCTAGAATGCATCACTAGATTCTTGGAAATATTGATAGCACTAGTATTATCACACAAAATAGGAATAGGCTCATCATACTGTATCTTGATATCCTTCAATGTTTGCTTCATCCACAACACTTGTGTACAGTAAGATGTTGTAGCAATATACTCTAGATCTACAGTTGATAAAGATATTGAATCTTGTTTCTTACTATGCCATGAAACCAATCTACTTCCTAAAAATAAAGCACCACTACTTGTACTTCTTCTATCATCAACACAACCAACCCAATCAACATTAGTGTAAGCACTCAGATCAAAGTCATTTCCTCTTGGATACCATAAGCCATAATCTGAAATACCCTTCAAATATCTGAATATTCTTTTTACTACCTTCTCATGATTTTGCTTAGGATTTTCTTGATATTTGGCAACTAAACATACTGCATGCATAATATCAATTCTAGAAGCAATCAAGTATAATAATCCTCCAAACATAGATCTATAAAGAGTCTGATCAACCTCAAGTGACTCATCAGCCTTTCTCAAATGACAACCAGTAACCATAGGAGTACTTATTGGTTTGGAATCCTCCATACCAAATTTCTTCAATATCTCTTTAACATACTTAGCCTGAGAAACAAAGATACCATCATCTAGCTGAACAATTTGAAGCCCAATGAAGAAAGACATCTCACCAATCATAGACTTCTCAAACTCTTTTTGCATCTCTTGTGCAAACCTCTTACACATACTATCATCTCCACCAAAGATGATGTCATCAACATATACAACAACTATCAAAATCTTGTCTCCCTCTTCCTTAATGTAAAGATTACTATCTGTAGTACCTTTCTTGAAACCTTGTTGAAGTAAGTACTTATCCAATCGAGCATACCAAGATCTAGGAGCTTGCTTGAATCCATACAAAAATTTCTTGAGTCTGCACACCATGTTTGGATCTTCTGATAGCTGGAAACCATTTGGTTTCTCAATACATAGACCTTTTCCTCTAAATAACCATTCAAGAAGGCTAACTTGACATCCCTCTGATAGACCTTGAAGTTCTTGTGAGCAGCAAAGGCAAGAAACATCCTGATTGCCTCCATTCTGGCTACTGGAGGAAAGGTATCCTCAAAGTTAATACCTTCAAGTTGTGAATAACCCTTACACACCAATCTTGCTTTGTTCCTTACAAATTCACCATATTCATTCATCTTGTTCTGGAACACCCACTTTGTGCCTATAAAATTCTTATCAGCTAGTCTAGGAACCAATTCCCATGTCTAATTCTTCTCTATTTGATTCAATTCTTCTTCCATTACCTTCAACCATCCATCATCTTTGCCGGCATCAGCAAAGGTTTTGGGTTCTACCTTTGATAGTAGGCACAAATTCACTTGCTCCCTTGCTTTTGCAAGCCTTCTCCTGGTTTGCACACCCTGATTCTTATCCCCAATGATCTGATCTATTGAATGATTCCTCTGAACATACTTTGCTAGAGTCTTAGGGATCTACTCTAATTCTTGTTCCTTCTCTTCTTTCTCCTCCTCCTCCTCCTCTTCTTCTTCAATGCAGGGAGGTATATCAGATCCGTAATCCTTTGGTTCTTGTGATATCTGATACAAATCTTCATCTACTTTAACATTTCTGCTTTCAATCATTCTTCCCAATATCTTGTTACATAGCATCTATAAGTGTTGCTTCTAGTTGAGTAACCAAGAAAGATCCCTTCATCGCATCTTGAATCAAACTTTCCAAGGTCTTCTTCATCTCTCCTAATGTAACATTTGTTGCCAAAGATCCTAAAGTATCGGATGGTGGGAGGTCTTCCATACCATAGCTCATAAGGGGTCTTAGTTGTTAGAATGCACAGGACAACTATGAGGGGGGGGGGTGAATCAGTTGTGTATTAAAACATTAAACCCTCAAATCAATTCCAAACATCAACCTCTTATTATGCATTAGCAAAATGTAAACATAAGAAGCACCAATGCAAACACATTCAAACACATTCAAACACTAGATTTACGTGGAAAACCCAAGAAGGGAAAAACCATGGTGAGGATTAGCTCACATATATATGAATAGCAACACCAAAAGCAAATAGACTCACTACCCAAAAGAAAGAAGAGAGAAGAAGAATGTTATAGAGAGATTCACTATCTCAAAGTAATAGGATAAATCCACCACTGTCACTTCTTTCTATCCACAACCTTTGGCTCACTGCCTCTAGTAACTTCAAGCACACTAAAATGTAGACACATTCTGCTCACTGCATTTTAGAGTCATACTCATTTAAGCTTACACACAACTCACTACCCTTGATTCACTTTCGCATCATCTTCTCTACCTTGCTCCACTCAACTTCATCTTGCCTTTATACCATCCATGACCTAAAATAGTCTTTAATTAGGCCAGTCCTAATGAAGTGTGTGCACCCCAAACGTGAAACACCAAATAGGTCAACACTAAACACTTCTGCGGTGGAAAGAAGTGAAAGTGGACCATGTCAAGGTTTAACTAGGACTCAAATATGTATTACCAAGCTGCTCATCATATCCACAATCCATGAGGTACCTCTACAAATAGCGCTAGCAAACCAGGTTGGCCAAACCTGAGTTAACAACTATATCCACGCTTCTCCAAGTCCAAAAATATCATGCGACAAGGAACCATTCTACAACATTCACACACCTTAACAAAATTTTCACCATCATCCAAATCTTCTACAACACTACTGCAACCACTTAAAACAAAGAATGTCTTCATTATGCACATTAGGACATACTACTATTGAACACCAACACAAGAACTAAACTTTCGGAGCACCCCAACACTAGAAACTTCAAGGGAAGGTAGATACAAAAAATATAAGCACTTTCCTAGATCCATAAGACAAGAACCCTTAACATGAAGGAATGCAGAGCATTCTCATTTCTCTCAGACAACCTTCTTCACAGTCAAACATTGTCAAACACATCTTCCACTGCTGCACAATCTAGAACCTAATACTCTAAATATAACACCTCTGAACACCTCTGATCAACACTTCCAAACCATACAATCATATCTTCAACTATGAAGAAATGCGGAGCAGATCACTGAACATACCTCTGTCACACTTCACACCTTTTTATTCAAATTTGCTCAAAAGCACTTTGAAATCAAGTGAATCATCTGCTAGAGGTTGACATCAATGAAAACACCAACAAGTTTACAACATTAGTACTATTGACCCTCAATTGTACTTTGTTAAGCAGGTAGGCAACAATGTGAACTGCTTCCTTCCAATACATATCAAGCAGATCTACATATTTCAACATTGCCCTAGCCATCTCTTGCATAGTCCTATTCTTCCTCTCCACTACCCCATTCTGCTGAGGGGTCCTAGGAGCAAACATATATCTCCTAATACCATGGTATTCACAAAATGTTTCAAATCCATTTGAAGTGAACTCACCTCCTCTATCTATTGCAAGTATGGGCGTAATCGGTGTTGTCATTAATGTCAACATACTCCTGTTGCATTGATGTCAAGGATTGGATGAGTTGTGTGCTGCGGATATTGAGAAAATTAGTCCTATCAGAAACAAAGAAGATCAGTGAAGACAATGAAGCTCTACGAAGTGAAGATCCCAGCTAGATGAAGATAAGATAATGCACATCAAAGAGTTTGTATATATGTGTCTGAAGATGATCCAGTTAAGATTTGAGAGGTCTGCATGAAAATATGGAGGAGTTATGGCCATGAGAATAAAACTGATTCTAGCAACTGTTTAGAGGTGACAGAGTGACACAAATAGGTCCAGTGAGATCTAGAATACAATATCATGTTCTGCGGATCTGGTGGCATGTTTGGGAGGCTAATGTGAATTGACAACTCAATTGGTTCATGGTTTGGAGGTCCACAAGCAATCCTTCTAATGTGATAGTGATGGGCGACTGTGTTCTTGAGGTTCTGGATGAAGATGCGAATGATTACAGTAAGCAGAAGTGGTGCAGATATTCTTGGTGATTCAAGCAAACTTGTGGGGGTCTCTAGATTGTGTCCAGTTCGTGTTGGCAGTCTGCGTTGGAGATTGAGCTCGTAATTGAAGACTTACCTTTGGGTGATGGTGTTCTTCCTAGTCTTGGCCGACTGGATGATTTGTGCATGTTGTGGATGATCTTGAAGATGTTTTACGAAGCATGGCATGTTCCTCGAAGAAAATTGAAGTCCCAGTTATGTGTGGCTGACAGTGTAGTAATGCACATGAAGTTTTTGTAATAAGTCAAGTGGTATTTTTGTAATTGCCTTGTAATAAAATATGTGTATATTGTGCCAACTTTGATGATCATTCCAAAGTCGATGTTGTGTATAAATAAGAGTTACAAAGTCATTCAAAAGTATCCAAGTGATCATGATGAGAAGGTGGTAGTGAAGAGGAGCAAAAAGCAGAGTAGAGGTGTTGAGCTTAAATGGAACTGACTCAAGCATAGTGAAGATGCTAATCTCTAGTTCAAGTATGTAATACTTATATATTTCTGTAGATAGTGTGTCTCCTATAGACAGTGGGCCTCTTGTGAGCAGTGTGCTCGGGCAGTGAGCCCTAACTTGCAAGTGCCATTTTATTCATCTTATTTTTTTAATAGAGAATACAATATTGGGTTAGTCACCCCATGCTTTTTCCCTTAACTAGGTTTTCCATGTTAAATTCTTGGTGTTATATGTGTTGAATTTGTTCCTGCTCTTGAATTATTGCATTATGCTTTCATGATTGAATCTTTGATATGCTGTTGAAATATAAGAAGGTTTAAAGTGAATAAGGAACAAGATTTTGGTAACAACTGATTCACCCACCCCTCAGTTGTCTGTCCTAAATCCAACAATTGGTATCAGAGCTAAGTTCCTCTAGAAGAAGCTTAACTTCTTGAGGAGATCTAGGATGTCGACCTACAAGAAGGACAGTCCAAGGTTTGATGGAACAAATTTCATTGCCTGGAAGAGCCGCATGGAATGCCACTTACAATGCATGGGAGATCAGTATTGGAACATAACCTCAACTAAATATGTTCCCCCAAAGAATGGTCCAACAACTATAGATCAAGTCAAAGATGTAGACAATAATCTTCGAGCTAAAGAAGCCCTACTAAGTGCCTTGTCTGATTCAGAGCTGACAAATGTTATGGGATTGAAGACTGCCTATGAAATTTGGACAAAGATGGAAAATCTTTATGAAGGAGACAAATATGTTAAGTGTGCCAAGTTGCAAAGTCTGAAAGGAAAGTTTGAAAACTTGAAGATGAGAATATCACTTTATATATGTCAAAAGTAAATGAGCTTGTATGTGGCATTAGATTTGCTGGTGGAATATTGGATGAAGATGAGATTGTTGCCAAAGTTCTTAGATCTTTACCTCCTGCTTACAAACACAAAGGTGCTGCCATTGAGGAAATTAGATCTTTAACAACTATTAAAAGGGATCCATTGGTTGGTAAGATATCTGCATTTGAGTTGGATGAGTTTGGTGATGCACTTCCCAAGACTGAATCTACATTCAAAGCTAGTGCCTCTACAAAAGGCAAACATAGATATGATCCAGGAGAAAGTCCCTCAAGGAAATCAACTTGGTATGATAAAGCAAGGAAAGATCTGGAAGAGGATGAATTAGAAGATGAACAACTTGAAGCCCTCATTGTAAAGAGACTGCCAAGAGGATCCAGTAAGTATGAAGGAAAATTACCTTTCAAATGCTTTGCCTACAATAAGATTGGTCATTTTGCCTCAAGATGTCCAGAAAGGTTTTCAAGGCCAAACCCTAATAGATCAAGGTTTCAGAAGAAGTGTTACTATGTTCAAGAAGATGATGAAGAAGGAGTAACAGATGATGAATCTAAGATAGGAAACAAAGCCGAAAGTGACTGGGTCTTTATTGCCATCAAAGAAGAAGATCCAATGGCTATTGAATTTGCTAACCATAAGATGATAGAAAGTGCTTTGGCTACTCTGGTTGAAAAAAAAGATGAATGGGTTATTGACAGTGGTTGCTGTCACCATATGACTGGTGACAAGAATAAGTTCTTAATCTTGGAAAGATATGAAGGTGGAGTTGTAAAGTTTGGAGATAATTTTGCTGGCAGAATTAGAGGCAGAGGAACCATTTCTTTTGATGGAAAGAACAAAACTAGTGATGTTCTATATGTTGAAGGTCTGAAGCATAATCTTCTCAGTGTTGGATAGTTGGTGGTGTTGGGTCTTTCTCTCCGAATCGGCAGAGGGTTTGCTAGTTCCAATGCATAGACAGATTATGCCAACAAATACAGAAGGTTACATGAGCTACCTCCCCTTCACTTCTAGTTCTGCCGCACCAAGGGGGTATCCCTATAGCTAAAGATTTGACTTTGGCTCACCCAATAGAAAGATTTAGCTTTACAACAACAGGCAGGATACTCTCATGTTTGGACCAAGACTTGCATGATAAATCACAAGGTTGGTAGTGTTCTTGGACATATCTAACTTTCATATCTAACTGGTTAGGAATGAGAGTATGCAGGGGTCCTACTTCTACTCCTACAAACTAACAGGTTGCAGATTTGAAAGGATTTCTTTTAATGTTTTAGATGCAAGACAAGGGGTTTTAGATCATAACTACTACACAAGGGCAGACCGGTGCCTATCTCAAGGCAAGGAGTCAACTAGATGTATACAAGAGAATGATTTGCACTGGCATTCAAGTTTCAAGGGGTTAGATTGGTGCTTGCCTTACAAACACCACCCAAGACTGAGTATTTAGCTGCCTCTACTTACAAATATCCCAGCTGACATACATTCTTCTTCATACTTAACCTAAAATAGTTTAATCCACTCCTTGAATGGAAGTCACAAATCAAGCATGCAATATAGAAAGTCTATATTCTAGAATCTGAGGAACCCTTAGCAACTAGATTCAGAAGAAGCGATGCATACAGCAAATGGAGACAAACAACTAAACATATGCAACAATGCATTTTTCATATAAAACAACATGAAATTGAACATATGTGCAAGGTGCATTCAAATGCAACTCATAAACTCACAAAAAGAGACAGAACAACCAAGAAATGCTCTATTTTTGTTATTTCCTCCAAAAAATGCCCAAGTCTTCAACAACCAAAAAAATGAGTAACACGATTCTCTTATACATCAAGAACGTGCACTCCGCAATTAATTACATGGTCTTTTTGAGAAGCTGCCAAATACAACGCACCATGAGAATGGTGCCCAAAACATTCAATGCAGCCAAAAGAAACAGAGGAAAGAGCAGGTGAGACTAGGGGATGTGCCGCCGCCTAGAGATTTTTCATTAAAAATGGTAGCTGGTTTGTCATTCATCGACCATACCTCCGCCAATTTGTCATTAATTGCCAACCTACCGATTTCAGGATGCAGCAACAGTTCGCGTGTTTTTGAAGTTTCTTCTATTTGGAATGTAGCCGCGAACACACATAAATTCCCTCTTGTGTTGAAAATTTGAAACAGGCTGTCAATCTTTTCCTCCCACTGAGATCTACGACGTTGGTTCACGCTGACTAGATTTGGGAATCCCAATCACCTATGCTGAAAAGTCATCGGTCAATGAGATCGTGCCACGTAGGCAGCTTTTGCTTCTTTGACTTTTTGCAACATGAAGATACATATTACCCTTTTCACCCAATTGTGCCTTTTTTCACCTTCAAATCCTTGCATATGCAGTTGTATATACATACAATTGACTTAGACACGTGGCACCCTGCCATAGGATTACCATCGCTAAGCCTTTGCATCTCCATCAGCGATCCATTGTATCTTCATTTGCATCTGTGGTTGCATATGAGATTGTACATACATACAATCGCCATGCATACAAGGGTGGACCCCAAATCCTTGTGAAACAAATTACAATTGCACCATTAGGTCTGGCTTGTATCTAACTCCTTGTGCATATCGACATATACAAACACTTCACCATACAAACTGCGGACTTAATGCTGAATTTGCCAAATTTGATTTGCCAGTCAGGTCCGCCTTGTATATCACTTTGTATATGACCCTTTGATGTAGAGTAGGGGAACACTTATCAAGTCTCACAAAAATGAGTGACTGATCTTGGAGGGAAGAAGGACAGCAACCTTGCTTATCAAGACACCTACAAACTCCATTTTTGGACCCAACTTGGTTTGGACAAATGTGATGACTACAAACATTTGAGGAGGGTGTGACACATATTAATTTGACCAATGGAGGCTTATCAAACTCATAAATTAGCCCAACCAGTTGTCCTACCCAAGGTTCCTTCATAAATGGCCTATTTTGTAGCCCTAGAAATGCGGTTTAGAGGGCTTAACTCCAAAAATTTCCAAACAACTCCTAGAACTCTTTATCTTTTTAGATACCCATTACATCCCTCTATAACATACTTGACATCCAGGGTACATTGTTTTGGAACACAAGCCTCTAAAAATGACTGTTCTTGCTATTCCAAGGGGTAATTAGCCCTAGGTTTACAAAGGAAGTACCCTACCAAAGTGACCCAGAACTTTCTAACCAATTCCAGAAGTTGGTATGGATTTCAAATAGATGGATTCAATAGGTTTTGTACCTCCATGGGCATTAGAAACAAGTTTTCCAACTAAATCTTCCTCTAGCTATCACCAATGGCTTAATACATAGAGATATCAAGCCAAATCTTCCTCAAATCTTGTCTTGGACTGCTCCCTTGCACCTGCACACAAAACCCATTGTAGAATATACTTATACAGACCCAAAAAATCTATTTTGGGGCTCTAACTCAAAGATTTGGGTCAGAACCCCATAAAACTCTTAAATCCCTACCAAACTTTCCTAGAAACAACAATTTTGGGACAACGTTTTGTTCTTCTTTCTCCTGCAATTTCAAGACACCAAATATGATTTAAATGAAAGGTTAAACATTCATTTACAACATCCAAAATGTGAGATCCCTTGAAATGGCTGTACGTGTGAGTACTATGGCAAAGAGCAGCAAATTACACAGAAAAAAAACAGCAAACACTCTTCTTTTTTGTATTTTTTCTTTTCCAACTTCAATCAAAATATTTTCCATGACCCCCAAGGGATACAATCCAAATCATCACCATTTCATGCAAGATTCTTTTCCTATCTAAAAAGGCAATAAAAACTCACTAATTTCACTAATTTTAGCCTTAAGACTATTTTTTTCCAAACATAGCACATGCTATTGGGAGTTCCACTACTAGTTGACTTCTAGAATAGAGGGAGTGGTTTCTAAAATAGAGAGAGTGGTCTGACTTAGACCTTATTACAATAATAAATTAATACAAGACTCCACCTAGGCTCATAATGAGCATAAAATCCAAAATTTAAGGCTCCTAGTGAGCATACAAACCAAAATTAACTATGGTGGTCTCTGCACCATACAACTGGGGTGAAAAGATTTCAATCTCCTAATTAAATGAGCTCTTGGATAGAGGCTCCATGCTGTTTGATATCTTCTTCTGTCATCCATGTAGCATCTTCAATTGGCAAACCATGCCACTTCACCAAATGTTCATTGTAGACTTTATTTCTTGTCCTCTTAACCTCTCTTGTGTCCAAGATAGTTTCAAGTTTCACTGGCTGACTAGGTGGAAGATCCCTTATCCAATCCTCATCAGCAACATCTTTAGCTTCTTCATCTACAACATTAGATCCTTTGAAAGGATACAGGTCTGCAACATTGAAAATGGGGGAGATAGCAACTCCAGGAGGGAGTTCTATCTCATAAGCATTTTGACCAAATTTATGGACCACCTTGCAAGGTCCTATCTTCTTCATCATCAGCTTTGTATATCTACCCTTGGGCAGTCTCTCCTTCCTCAAATGAGCTAGCACCATGTCACCTACTTTGTATTGAACATCTCTTCTTTTTAGATCAGCCTTCTCCTTGTACTTGGCAACACTCTTTTCAAGAGTTTCTCTTACTTGGTGATGTATCTCCTTCATGGATGTGGCAAAGTCTTCTCCTTGTGCACTCCTATTGTCTACTCCCCTTAAGTCTCTTAGCTCATAAATGCCTCTTGGCTTCATGCCATATACTACTTCAAAGGGTGTTCTTCCAATGCTCCTATTAACAGAGTCATTGTAGGCATATTCAGCTTGGGGCAGCAGTAGATCCCATGACTGATTATGCTCCTTTGTTAAGCACCTTAATAGGTTTCCCAAAGAACTATTTACAACTTTAGTTTGCCCATCTGTTTGGGGATGGTAGGCAGAACTAAAAGTTAGATTTGTTCCCAGCTTCTTCCACAAAGTTCTCCAAAAGTGACCAATGAACTTGGAATCTCTGTCAGACACTATTGTCAAAGGCAAATCCATGGATTCTTACAATTTCCTTGAAGAATAGACCAGCAATATGAGAGGCATCATTAGTGGACTTACAAGCAATGAAATGTGCCATCTTACTAAATCTATCTACAACAACAAAAATGTTGTCATAACCTCTTTGTGTCTTGGGCAGACCTAGAACAAAGTCCATGCTGATAGACTCCCATGGCTGATTGGGTATTGGTAAAGGCTGATATAAACCTGCATTAGAACTTGATCCTTTAGCCCTCTGGCATGTCACACAACTCTCCACAAACTTCTTCACATCATTATGCAACCTAGGCCAATGATAAAACCTCTTGACCTGCTCCAAAGTTTTGTCATAACCAAAATGACCACTCAGGCTACCACAGTGTTTTTCCTTGATCAAATTTGCTCTCATGGAGCATCTTGGTACACACAACTGAGCTCCCTTGAACAGTAGACCATCTTGTACTATAAACTTAGAAAATTCATTGTGAAAAACATCTTGGGATTGATTGCAAATAGCAAAAATAGTACTGAAATCTTCATCATTCTCATACATACCTTTGAGTGCATCAATACCTACACTCTGCAACTTGATCTCCTACACCATCATGGACCTTCTACTCAAAGCATCAGCAACTTTGTTTGCTTGTCCTTTATTGTGTTTGATGGTGAATGTGTAGGCCTGCATATACTCCATCCACTTCATGTGTCTGTGACTTAGCTTATCTTGGCTGTTCAAGAAACTCAAAACATGATTGTTTGTGAAGACAATAAACTCCTTAGGCAATAAATAGTGCCTCCACTTCTTGAGTGATTGTACCATAGCATAGAGTTCAAGGTCATAGGAAGAGTACTTCCTCTTGGCTTCATTGAGTTTTTCACTGAAGAATGCAACCGGTCTCCCATCTTGACTCAGAACTACACCTATGGCATATCCACTTGCATCACATTCAATTGTGAACACCTTGCTAAAATCAGGAAGTGCAAGAATGGGTTGTTGAGCCACCCTTGTCTTCAAATACTTAAAGCTTTTCTCAGCTTCGTCAGTCCATTGGAACTTCTTCTTCTTGTCTCCTTTGATAGTATCAAGAATAGGAGAACAAATATGACTGAAATTTTTGATAAACTTTCCATAAAATGTATCCAAACCATGGAAACTTCTTACCTCTGCTGCTGTTTTAGGAGTTGGCTAGCTGATTATGGCTTCTACCTTGGATGGATCCATCTTGAGTGTGCCCTTGGAGATCACAAATCCAAGATAGACAATCTCCTCTTTCATGAATTCACATTTCTTGAGGTTGATCATTAGCTTCTCCTCATTCAATCTCTTCAACACCATGTCCAAGTGTTGCAAGTGTTCTTCTTTGGTTTTGCTGTATACAAGAATGTCATCTAGATAGACCACCACAAATTTGCCTATGAAATGCTTCAAGACTTCATTCATGAGTCTCATAAATGTACTAGGGGCATTTGATAACCCAAAAGGCATAACTAGCCACTCATAAAGACCTTCATTTGTCTTGAATGCTGTCTTCCATTCATCACCCTCTCTTATCCTTATCTGATGATAACCACTTTTTAAATCTATCTTAGAAAAGTAACATGCATCACCCAAACTATCCATTAGATCTTCTATCCGAGGTATTGGAAATCTATACCTGATGGTTATCTTGTTGATGGCTCTGGAATCAGTGCAAAGTCTCCGTTCTCCACCCTTCTTAGGTGCTAGGATAGTTGGAATAGCACATGGACTCAAACTCTCCTTGATTAGCCCCTTGTCCAATAGCTCTTGGATCTAATTTTTGACCTCTTCATTTTGTTGTGGTGTCATCCTGTATGCTGCCTTATTTGGCAAACTTGCACCAGGTATGAGATCAATATGATGGCTTACATCCCTGACAGGAGGTAGTGAACTTGGTAGGTCTTTCACCACTATGTCTTCATACTTGTCCAATAGGACCTGCACCTCCTCCGGTATCTTTTCTACCTCTGTTTCTACCTTGGTTGATATAGGCTTGCCAATGATGGCATATCCTACCTCTTCTGCTTTCAATGTCTTCAAAAACTCTTTCTCTTTCACCATCATCACACTTGGTCCTTCATGGATTGCTGCACCATCTTCTTTTATGGGTGTAAGATTGTAGGTCACCCCATCCTTCACAATCATGTATGTATTCTCTTCTCCATCATGCTTGGCCTTTCGGTCAAATTGCCATGGTCTGCCTAAGAGCAGATGGCATACATCCATAGGGATGATATCACACAATATCTTGTCCTTGTAGCCACCAATGTTGAACTCCACCGAAGCTTGTTCATTTACAAGTACTTGCTGACCCTTGTTGAGCCATGATACCTTGTAGGGTGTAGAGTGAGGAATCTTCTTTATCTTCAAGTTTTCTACCATTTCCAGAGACACAAGATTGTCAGTAGAACCAGAATCAACAATCACCTTACATACTTTTCCTTGTGCTTTACAGAGTGTTCTAAACAAAGCCTTTCTCTATGGAGGCTCTTTGGCTGATGGTACCTTCAACAATGTCCTTCTTATCATTAAGGATTCTCCTACCTCTGGGCTTGCATGCACAGAATGTGAGTTTACACTCTCTTGGTCCTCCTCTTGCACTATGTGGACTCTTCTATCACCTCCATATGAACTTGATGCTTGTTTGTCTGGGCATTTGAATGCAGGATGTCCAACTTGATTACAGTTATAGCACTTGCCTGTGAAGGTGCTTGATCCTCTACCATGGCCTCCAAACCTGCCTCTACTATTTGATCTCCTTCCTCTAAAGCTGCCTCTTTCACTTGACTCTCCTCTTGGTTCATGGTTCTCCTTGTTGCTATCATTTGTTTCTCCTTGCTACTTCTGTCCTCTTCCACCAAAGCTTCCTCTTCCTCTGAAGTTCTTTCCTCTACCCCTTCCATTTTGTTCTTGTTTCCTTTTGACCTTCTCCTCAGCTCTTACTGACAATTGGAAGCATTCGTCTACATTCCTGGGTGTAGTGAGACTTAGTTCATCTTGGATATTGAACCTAAGCCCATTCATGTATCTAGCAATCTTCTCAACTTCATCCTCATTATGGCTAGTTCTCATACTGAGCTTATGAAACTCCTCTGTGTAGGCCATTACATCCATCTCTTTCTATTTCAAGTTTTGCAGCCTTCTGAAGGTTTGAATGGCATAATCTTTTGGAAGGAATTGACCCTTCACCTTGGACACCATCCGGTCCCATGAACTGATTTTGGTTTTTCCTTGTCTTATTCTCTCTGACTGAACATAGTTCCACCATGTCAATGCTGTTCCCTTCAGCTTAGTCTTTGCCAGCTTGAATTTCTTCTCTTCAGGCATCTCTTTGTACTCAAAGTAGTTATATAAAGAATCAATCTAGTCTAGTACCTCCTCACTATTCATCTTACCTTCATACATGGGCAACTCCATCTTGACATCAGTGCTTTCTCCTTTCACAGTCTGCAGCATCTTCATAAACCTTCTTGCATTTGGATCCATCTCTGTCTCACTAGATCCCTCTTGAGGGTCTACATTCTCACCCTCACACTCTTGGTCACTATCTTCCTCAATGACCCCACCTCTTCTTAGGTTTTCTTCAATGGCTACAAGTCAAGTTAGGACTCCTTCTTGAGATTCCTTCATCAATCTCACTTCCTTAGTGAGGACTAGACTATTTTTTGGAGGCATTTTGTACTCCTTCTTCTTCACACTTTCCCAAATCAAAACTTGTGCTCTGATACCACTTGATGTAGAGCAGGGGAACACTTATCAAGTATCACAAAAATGAGTGACTGATCTTGGAGGGAAGAAGGACAGCAACCTTGTTTATCAAGACACCTACAAACTCCATTTTTGGACCCAACTTGGTTTGGACAAATGTGATGACTACCAACATTTGAGGAGGGTGTGACACATATTAATTTGACCAATGGAGGCTTATCAAACTCATAAATTAGCCCAACCAGTTGTCCTACCCAAGGTTCCTTCACAAATGGCATATTTTCCTTGTAGCCCTAGAAATGCGGTTTAGAGGACTTAACTCCAAAAATTTCCAAACAACTCCCAGAACTCTTTATCTTTTTAGATACCCATTACAGCCCTATATAACATACTTAACATGTAGGGTACATTGTTTTGGAACACAAGCCTCTAAAAATGACTGTTCTTTCTGTTCCAAGGGGCAATTAGCCCTAGGTTTACAAAGGAAGTACCCTACCAAAGTGACCCAAAACTTTCTAACCAATTCCAGAAGTTGGTATGGATTTCAAATAGATGGATTCAATAGGTTTTGTACCTCCATGGGCATTAGAAACAAGTTTTCCAACTAAATCTTCCTCTAGCTATCACCAATGGCTTAATACATAGAGATATCAAGCCAAATCTTCCTCAAATCTTGTCTTGGACTACTCCCATGCACCTGCACACAAAACCCATTGTAGAATATACCTATATAGACCCCAAAGATCCATTTTGGGGCTCTAACTCAAAGATTTGGGTCAGAACCCCATAAAACTTTTAAATCCCTACCAAACTTTCCTAGAAACAACAATTTTGGGACAACGTTTTGTTCTTCTTTCTCCTGCAATTTCAAGACACCAAATATGATTTAATTGAAAGGTAAAACATTCATTTACAACATCCAAAATGTGAGATCCCTTGAAATGGCTATACATGTGAGTACTATGGCAAAGAGCAGCAAATTACACAGAAAAAAAATAGCAAACAGTCTTCTTTTTTGTATTTTTTTCTTTTCCAACTTCAATCAAAATGTTTTCCACGACCCCCAAGGGATAAATACAATCCAAATCATCACCATTTCGTGCAATATTCTTTTCCTATCTAAAAAGGCAATAAAAACTCACTAATTTCACTAATTTTAGCCTTAAGACTATTTTTTTCCAAACATAGCACATGCTATTTGGAGTTCCACTACTAGTTGACTTCTAGAATAGAGGGAGTGGTTTCTAAAATAGAGAGAGTGGTCTGACTCAGACCTTATTACAATAATAAATTAATACAAGACTCCACCTAGGCTCATAATGAGCATAAAATCCAAAATTTAAGGCTCCTAGTGAGCATACAAACCAAAATTCTTTATTATTAAGGTGAAGTACTTTCTCTTTGAACTAGATGTGTGTAAAATGTTTCCTAAGATTGAAAACCATCCATTTATAGGGGATGGGCTTGTCATCTTTAGTTTGATATTCATTATTTACTTGTTGTATGACCAACTAAGAATCCCCATAAACAAGGAGCTATTAGATGTTCCATTGGATCGATGTTTTATGACCTATAAGTAAGGTGTCATATCATGTCATGTTATTGGTACATGGGAAAACTAGTTTTAAGGACTTAGGTATAAGATCTCCTTGTGGTGTTACAAATAGGATGTTAGCTCTAGAACCATGACTAGTGAAGGAACCATCGAAGCATAGCTTCCAAATAGAGGAATCATTGATAGTAAAAATGGATTCATCATGGAAGTTGACTGTGTATGCTAAAGTATGAAACCAAATAAGGAATGATGCATTAAATCAATACACCTATTTCATATCTAAAAACACCTCTGATTGAGAAAAGGGATAGAAAAAATAAATGAAAACATAGAAATATCTCACCAAAACTAGCCCTTGTTACACCAAGAAATGGTGGTTGTGCTCCAATAGATTTTTGATGTTGAGATTGATTGTTGGTTCCTCACTTTAGTAGCATGACATTACATTCCAAATCTATGTTGCAAATGGTTGGATTGAGGGTTGATTTATATATTTTTGGATGATAGGATGGATTGCTAAGATTTGATTAAAAATGGATGGCTAGGATTGAATGAGATAAATTAGTTCAAGATTAGAAGCTTCTAGGGAATTCAATAAGGATGAATGGTTGAGATTAAAGATAAATGAATGGATAGGATTTAGTGAGAGCAATTAGGGAAAAGATGGAAGCTTCTAGGTATTATCCTTATGTGAGTGGCTAGGATTAAAAGATGTAGTATGTAATGGATGATAGAGACAAAGTTAGTTTGACTTTTGTGAAAGTGTCCACGTTTAATGAATCTAGATAACTCTTAGCTAGTCATGTGACTTTTTGGTGCAGGAGCACCAAGGAGATCAAAATACTTATATCTTGTTTTGATGATTCACTTGTTTTTTGATTTCATAAGGTCTTGAAGACCATTCTCACTCATGTAATAAGGACTATGTCCAAATATCTATTGCTGTCTTGTATAGGAAACAGTCATGAAGTCATAGGGGCAGTCCTATGTTTTCCTCTCATTTGTAAGCCTTCCAAGGCAAGTAGGAGGTTGTCATGGAGTTCTATACCTTGTTCAAGGCCTAATTGCATTGTGAACTATTTGAAGGCACTTGTTAAGCCTAAACAGTCATCAACATGTAAAGACAAAAATGAAGTAGTTGTAGTTTTCAAAACTGTCAATGAAGTTCAATGGGAAGAAGTGGTTGTAAACCTTCCCATCGAACCAAACTATCTTGAAGGAGTTAGTCAAGGTGTGAACTAGTTTAAAACACCATGATCATGACCATTGTATGGAGTGTGAAGAAGATTCAAGCAAATAAACACCATTACTTTGTTGTTTTCTGTCTTTTTTTGAATTTTTTGTAGAAACTAGCCGTACCATTCTGCTGTACAGAATTGTCAAGGATCCAAAGTTGTTAGAAAGTGAAGCATGGTGAATTAGCTTTCATTCAAACATGGTTTGAGGCTATGACATAGAGGAGGAGGCAAGTTGTAAGCATTTTTCTTGGAACTGTTTGCTGAAATTTCTGTTTTCTTGAAGAAGTCTGCTGCCTCAGGCCCTACCATGTGAAGGTACAGGATTGTCTTTATCCCTTCATGTTTTGATCAGTTAGTATAGAGAGTTACCTGTTATTTGAAAGTGATTTGGTGTCTTGAAATTTGTAGTGAAGGGAGTTATAAGGTTTTCTTTAAACTTGGTTGGTAAAACCCTCCTCTAGGGTTTTGATAGGAAGACATGTATTCTTTTGCCATTCCACTGATTTGATCTACTTGTGATCAGCAGGATGGATAGTGGTAGGACTGCATTAGCATGTTATGGTGTTTTTTTGGTAGAGAACTTGTAAAGGAGGAGTTTTCATTGAAAGATCTAACAAAACCATGTGTTAGGTGAAGTTTAAAGGCACATTGAAGGAACCATAGATGCATTTTTGGGAACAACAGAGAGTAGAAGTCTAAAACCCACAAAATCCTTTGTTTTGGAATGCATTCTAAGTGTTCAAACCCTTGGTTGAGTTCTTGGCTTGCATTCTATAGTAGTCTCTTTGTAATTTTGGCCTAATTAGGGCTCTAGGTCATTGAGAGGGGTTATTGGTTGAGGTATTCCGTCTAAAACAAGACATACCCAATTTGGGATATGTGATAGGGGGCCATAATGGGTATCTACGAATTGTCTAAGATCTGCATTTGGAGACATATAGAAAAAGTTATTAGGATTGTTGTCATTTTGGAGGGCTACAAGCCATTTCTTAGGTTTGTGAATGAAGTGCTACCCAAAAGTTTGGTCTATCTTAACCATTGGTTGGAATGGGTCCCACAACATTTGAAAGCACCTTTTCCATGAAGAAATCAAAGCCCCTAACTGTTGTTCCCACTTTTGTGTAAAGACCTTTGATTTTGGGCTTTTGGGTGTAGTAGAACCTTGTCTTTCTTACCTATCTTCTCCTATCCAATTTGCCTCTACATCACTTTTTTTAATTTTTTAATTTATTTATTTGTGGATAATGAATAAGGATGTGATTTAATTATGATAAATGAAGGATTAAACTAAGATTTAGGATTTTTAGATTAACTAATCAAATAATAAAATTATTTAATCAATTAATGGAGATGGATGTGAGAAAATTAGATTAATTAAGTAAATGTATTTTATTTAATTAATTTGATGATGGGATAAAATGTTAAAGGTATAATCATAATTAATTAAATAAATATGTTTTATCTAATTAATTAGTGCTAGAATGAATGTGTTTAATATAAGATTAAGACAATGCCGAAAGGTGTCAAAAGTGACATTAGAGGTGTGGTCAATTTCAGGTGTCTACATTTTACCCCTCTTTGAGATGATGTTGAGACTAAGAGAACTAGAATAATTTAAAGGAAGATAAGATATAGTGGTTAGAAATGGATTCCCTAGCCACTCAAAGGGAGAGTGACAAGGAGAAATGATGTAAAGATGGGATGCCCCCTCGAGAGGATAGGTCTGGGTTGGAAGAACATGGGTATGCTCTCGAAATGGATGAAATGGATTAGTTGAGGGAATGGAGGAGAGAGAGGTAATGGATGAAATGGGTGAATGATAGGTCATGTTGCATTGAGTGCACAACTATAGAGTTTGATATAGAACTAGATGTTATGCAACAAAGTATAAAGACCAGGGTGATGATGTGTCTCGTGCATAAATGATTGAATCAAAAAGAAAAAGGTCACAAGAAAATATATACCGTATGTCACCATGATATGGAAGACCATGATGTCATTGTGGATGTATGATGTAAGGACCGATGTAAATGCAAGAAAAATGATAACATACACAAGAAAGAAAGAGAGCATGCACAAATGATATAAAGACAAATAAGATTGTTGCCCCTATCAAGTTGAAAACTGGTGATTGATTGATTGATGATGAGGATAGTGTTATGGATTTGGGAACAATATATCTTGAGAACAACACAAGGATTGGGAATGATATATCCCAATGATGAGTGATTATAATGATAGCACTATTGATGTGGGAATGATATATCCTAAAAATAATGAAAGGATTGGGAACGATATATCCTGATGATGATGATTTGAGTTGATTAGGTTTGCAGCAAGGCTAGGAACAAACTAATGGATGTTTTTTGATGATTGGCCTAGATTACTTGGCTAGATTGGTGTGGATTTAGGAATGCTCACATGTGGATTTATTGCTTTGATTTGTGATAAATTGGTTGCATTAGATGACATTTGGATAGCCTTTTTCTAGATACCAATGATAAGGGAAAACCAAGTCTAGGGGAAAGGATGAAAGGAGGATTGGATGAAAGGATTAAAGGATGGTCGATAGTGGGTAGGAGGAATGGAGGATTCATGGGAGATGGATGGAGGGGTTTAGGATGTGATCTCCAAGGACTATGTCACATAGGAATAACATGCCCCACTCTAGATATGCCACTCATGACGTTGCATGGCAATTCTTGTGATGATAGCCCTGGTGATAGGATTGGTTGTAAAAGATTGGGTACATCAAGAGTTGTCCAAAGCATGTTTCAAAAATTTTCCCATGTCCTTATCAAGGTCAAAAGTTGGAAGGGAGGATGGGTTGGTTCAATGGGATAGGTATGTAGATATAATGGATGAGGATGATAGGATGGGATAGATGAGACAATTTGCACCCAAGTGCAAGGTACATAGACAATTGATTTACACATGACGCCCATGAATGAATTTTCATCATGGTACTTATCCAAGGTGCCATGAAATGGTTTTCACCATTGGACGAATGATTTATCTTTATTATTTTGATTTTTTTAAATTTTTGGTTTCATATTTTTTGAATTTTTTACTTTCTTGATTGGATAGCATTGATAGTCTACACATGTACTTGTCCATTTGATATAGTCAATGTAGATGGTCTTGTAACAACATGCCAATAGTGACCTTCCTAAAGTAACTACTTTATTGGGATCAAAGCACTCTTGTACAAGACATTGATGTTGTCATGATCCTCATTGATAATAGAGTTGGCCTTATCCAAATGTTTAATTTTTGACAGGGTACAATCATAGCCCATATGATAAAGCGTTGCTACCACAACACGATGAATTTGAGTTTTTTGGATTTGAGGCGTGATTTTGGATTCAAATAGGGGATGTTAGATGTGGAATTAGATGATATAGGTTTGTAAGCTTTAGGTTGATGGATGGGTTGGAGGATTCTTGACTCGCCATACTTGGGACAATGGATTAGGGAATTTGAATTTTGGATCAAGGTGGTGATTACAACCAACATTCATAAACAATCTAGAAGGTCATGGAAACCTATTATATGCAAGGTGCATATTTCAAGGTTGCTCCATGTTTTAACTGATTGCAAGATTTGGATATTTAGGACCAACATTCTTATACAATTTGGAAGGTGATGGACACCTATTAAATGAAATATGCAACTTTTGATTAATTGCTTCATTGTGACACTTTTCTTTGATCAGATTTAGTGCTTCACTTTTCTTTGGGATTCATATCACTTTTGGGCCACTCTTTTGATTTTTGAATTCATGTCACCTTTTAGAGTCATTTGGATCTTTTGCTTGATTTTGATTTTCTAGTTGTTTATCATTTGGTACTTGATGTTGATCATTTTATTTGATGTGACTCTTCACTCTATACGATGTATAATTGTGTTGGTCCAAATCAATGGGTTTAGGGTGTGGGAGGGGAAGGTGGATGGAATGGTTGGAGGTGGGGATGAAAGGATTAGAGGTAGAAAGATTATTGTAGGGGCTATGAATGGACTATATTTTGATGTTTACATTAGATGAAGTTGCCCCAACAATTACAGAAGGATCACTAACACCATTAGATTGCTTGTATCCAATGTCTTGTGTTCCATGATTGACATATACTTGTACATGTTCTAAGATTCCTTACTCATGAAGGACCAATCCTTTTCCATTGTAACCCATGATTTGACACATTTTGTTGGTGATGGGATACTTGTTGCATTTGAAACATGATGCTAGCCCATTAGTGTATTGCTAGGAACCCTTTGCAATTTGCTCATCTGTAAGGAGACTAGATTTGATGAAGGTTCTTGGACCAACTTGATAAGGTGTTTATGCTTTCTCCTTCTTTATGAATATAATGGAATGGTCAATTATAGGCTCAATATGATCACTTGTGACTTGCCTGCCCTCTTGCTTGATGTGATCATATACACCTTTTTTTGAGATGCTCATTATGATCATATTACTTGTCTATGTGTTCAATGAGGACAACGATCTCCTCATGGAGAGGTGGAGTTGGGGGATGATGGGTAGGGTTAGTTGGATATCAGTGTAGTGTCAAAAATTGTGACCACTTGTAATTTCTCACTAGGTTTAGCACTCCCTTCTAGGTGTATGTGTATCTCTATTCACAAAATTACCATTTTGGGACCTAATTAAGAAATAATATTAAATTACTTAATTGCTAAGTTTTCAGAGGCTAAATTAGGTGGGACCAGGGCACCCAATGCCTGAGTCTAGCCTTTTTTCCCTGAACAAATTTTGGAATTCAAGTGTCAGCCTTGCTGCATTGGGTGGTACACCTTTTGTCAGCCTAATGAGAACTCTTTCAGAAGTAATTGAGATTCATATATATGTAGCTCTCTCCCTCCTATTTGAAAGGATGACGAAGTGATTATTTGAATACTTGATATATGCTCTCTACACAAAATATGAAGCTCTCTATCTGTGAATTATCATTTCTTCTATCATACTAACCCTTGCAGGTATCTAAATAAGCTTCCTTCTCTCTCCAATATCTCCTAGTTTGTGACTAGTATTATGGCATCAAATCTAACTAGGGTTTCATAGTGAGTTTGTTCCATTATATTTGATCATTATTGTTTCTATCAGTTATTTGCCTCTGCCTACCTAGGGTACACGCTCTCTATCACACTTATATCTACTATTGTGGAAGTGGGATACTTACATAGAAGATTGATTGAGGTAAGCCTCTATACAACACCCAAATATTTTTCCTCCTCCTTGTGTGTGTAGATCTAGAGAAAAGGATTTTTTATATTGATGGATAAAGGATAGATGAAGATTATAGAGATGAAGACCCCTACACAAAAGTGAATCTACGCCAAAACCCTAGGACTAGTTTGCCCAGTGCCTGTGTCCTACTCCAACAACTTCTTCTTTTGGTGACAGGTTCCTCTCTGTCTACTCTACTCTTCTCTACTCCTATTTTTTTATTTCTATTACTATAGCCTACACTAGTACTTAGTTTGATCATTAGATCTTCTTATTTCCATGGTTTAGTCAAAATTTTAACATCAATCCCTAATCATAGCAACAAAGGAAAAAAGTCTCCACCAACAATGTAACTTGGCTCTTCTCTAGGGACAATAGTGAAGTCTATAGCTCTTGGTGGCTTGTGTTCTAATGTTATGTGATGAGAGATTGATCTAATTGCTTCATTGTTGATTAGGATCTTCTTTTCCCATGTTACACTTTGGCGAACATAACGTATCTTACACTTGCACTCACTGATTTTATTGCTCAGATCTATAGTAGTGTTTGGTTAGTTTATAACTTGATTAGACACTTATATTGTGCATCTTTTTTTACTTTATGTATGTAAATTAGAAAGCAATAAAATATTTGACAACTTTAACATTGTTTTACTTTAGTCAACACTTTAACATCAATCCCTAATCATAGCAACAAAGGAAAAAAGTCTCCACCAACAATGTAACTTGGCTCTTCTCTAGGGACAATAGTGAAGTCTATAGCTCTTGGTGGCTTGTGTTCTAATGTTATGTGATGAGAGATTGATCTAATTGCTTCATTGTTGATTAGGATCTTCTTTTCCCATGTTACACTTTGGCAAACATAATGTATCTTACACTTGCACTCACTGATTTTATTGCTCAGATCTATAGTAGTGTTTGATTAGTTTATAACTTGATTAGACACTTATATTGTGCATCTTGTTTTACTTTATGTATGTAGATTAGAAAGCAATAAAATATTTGACAATCTTTCTTTCCTTTTGATAACAAAAACACAAACAACATTCTCTCATTATTCTATCCCTTAATCAACATATCCATCTTGTCATCACTCTTTCTTCTATATTGCTTCCTAAGAGTACATGAGTGTCCTAAAATTCATAATTTCTTTATGAGTTTTGTGACTCGGTGCTTTGAATACGAACATCCTGTGAGAAGAAGTTATCGAATCCTAATGGCCTCTCATCCATTAGCTAGCTCTAATGTTTCCACATTAGAACTTGAATTAGATAACATATTTGCACTAGGGAATTCCAGAACATGATCATCTCATAATTACATCCCCACCTTGTTGATGATCTCCAAAACACAACCTTCTCTTGATGTTCTTGAGAACTCCATAGCCCATGTTCCAGAGGCCCAAATTCAAAAGCTAGATAGTGAATTGGCTAGTTTCCATCAATTCTTTGGCATAGAACACTTGGCTGGGGAGGCTGTACCTCTTATAGAGAATCTAAAAAGTTGTTGCTTGAAGATCCATAGGATGTGGAAGTTTTACACAATCTTGCTCACATAGTGGATAACAACATTTTGTTGCCAGCTAGATACGTATAACTCATCAACAACATGCTCTCTCAACACCAAATAGGGATGCAGGTATTGGTACCTATAATGACATCTTCTATTCCAACATTCACTTCTTCTATTGTCTTCTATGGGGACAAGTGGGAACTATATCTTTGTCCCACCTTCCTCTGGCTTTCAGTCTACCTATCAAAACCTTGTTCCAACTACTTCCTAGTATCTTGTTAACCAATACCATCCACAATTCACTCCACAATTCACTTACCAAAATTCCAATCATGTTGTGTCTCAACCTCTTGTTAGTTCATCCCCTTTGCATTCCATCCATTCACAAGTTAATTCACCTATTGATCTTGTCATAAACCAACTTTTACAAAATGTCAATTCCTTACAAAAAAAATTAGCTAACATGAGCCAAAGTTAATCCCAACCTACCATTCCATCCTATTACACTCATAGTTTGCTATCCCTTGCTATCCTTAAAACTTTGATGCCTGATAAGTTTGAAGGTCCTTGTTTTGAGAACTCTAGAAAAGGAGACCTGAATAACTGTCTTAGCCTTTACCACCTTATGCAATGACTTTTTCTTTGAAGATGCTCTCTTGTATAAACTCTTTCCTAGGTAACTCAAAGACATGGCGTTGGATTGGTTTTGCTCTCTACCTAACAATTTAATTAATTCTTTTCAACAACTTGTCAATCAATTTGTCCAACACTTTCAAGCCAACATCGGACCTCAAGTGACATTGATCGATTTGGTTCATTCCAAGCAAGGAGTGAAGGAAAAAGTGAATGAATTCATTTGGCATTATCAATCCCTCTTTTCTCAAATTCTTTATTCTCTTTTAGATGCTAATGTGCAAAGGGTTTTTATTGGAAACCATAGCCACAAATCCATGATAAGATTTTGTTAATGCAACATCCTTCTTTTACACATCTTTGCACATCTCTCTGTAATTACAAACTATCGATTAGTCAGTGTGAGGGATCTTCTGTGTTAGCTCTCATTGGACAATATGAAGTTGCTACTACACATTTTTAATCATTCAAGAAATAAAACAAAAGCTTTATCAAAATCTCTTCTAATTCTTCACAATATTCAATCACATGTTGCAACCACAACACCTTTTGTTAAGACCCCCTATAAATTCAAACCAAGGACTTGATAGTTCTCCTAGCTTTCTAAATCCCTTCATTCCATCATGATGCAATTTTCTAACAATAATATCATACATCTTCCACCTATTCTCCTTATTGACACTTCTAAGCCACTACCTTCTTTTAACTCAAAGGCCTTTTGTCAATATCATTGAACCCCTAGACATGACATTGAGCAATGTATGCATCTTAAACATAAAGTTTAAGACCTCATCGACTCTAATGTTATCCAGGTGGCCAATCAAAATGACAAAGGGAATAAGTTCGTAGCTCCACCTAACCAAAACTTACAAATTTATACAAATTCACTTCCTAACCATGCTTACCCTCGACAAAAGCTAGATGAATCTGAGCTTGACATTTCCTTTACCCATGTCGATGCCTATATTAGTGCACCTAATGGTCCTCTCTACATTACTAGCAAGATTAATGACAAACCCACAAGGGGAGTACTCATTGATCCTATATGCTCGGCAAATGTAGTTACGGAGGAGTTCCTCTACGTGCATAAATTATACCAAGATAAGTACGAGAGATTAGAAATCTCAGTTAGAGTATATGACGGTTCCACTTGACCTACTCTTTGTGCCTAGACTCTCTCCATCCAGGTTAGACCAAAACTCCTAGATGTGTCCTTTCCCATCATTCCAACCTCGGATCAATTTTGTGTGAAGTTGTGCTATACATGGCTCGCTTCCATGAAGGTGATCCCTTGCATTATCCATAAGTGTTTAAAGTTTCCATTTCAAAGATAGGTGCACACTATATATCATAGTGAGTTTAAGCCCTTGTCTCTTCATGGAAACTTTTCTCTTGATTATTTCTGGCCACAACCAGTTGAGCCCATTTGTTCTCACAATGATTTTCTATTTATCTCCTATTAGAAATTCAAAGCTAGTCAAATTGCTCAATTATTTTCTGGTGTCTCCTCATGACCTATCCTCACTACTATCCTTGAGGTTTTATGATCTCCTATAGCTGTGACAGTAGTTCCCCTTGTTCCATAGGTGGTGAATGAATCACAACCCAAATTGGGAATCCTTTCCCAACCCTAAGTGTCTAGTCTCTATGCTGAGGTACCACCTCCACCATCCTAATAAGGGCCATGAAGTAAACACCCTGCATAATCCACACCTCTCCACCCGTCGAGGATTGCTTTTGTTCCTCCCACTTCTTCAGAATCTAGAGGAAAGTAATCTATGGCATGAGAGATTTTCCCTACGATTTCTCAATCATTCATGGCTATCTCAATACCTCCACTTGTTCTGTAGGCCCCAAGAGAACAACAAACAACCTTGAGAAATCCTCCTCCCATTGTCTCCCAAGCTTCAGTGGTTCCTTCCATTCCCCCTGTTGCTCCTCAAGCAGAGGAAGAAATCAAACCTATGTTGGGAAACACCCTAGTTCCTCCTAAGAATGCTCCAAACTATACAAGACAAAATCAAAATGTAAAACAACATAGGAGACAACATCATGCTATGGCTTTCTAGCTTGCTATAGGAGTTGAATATCTTCCCTCTAATCCTTCTCCTATGTAGTCGTCCCTTAACTTAGGTCCACCTATTGAGCTGTCATTGCCTACCTCTTTGATGACTAAGAAAGTTGAAAAGACTGTTTCTATGATCCCAATATCCTTGCCTCCATCTACAAAGAGTTCTATTCCAACTTTTCTTTCATTTAGTCAACCATTTGTTGAGCCTTTAGACCAACCCACTAACAAAGTTGTTTCGAGTAGTTCTCTATTGCAAATGGTTCTATCTCAGTGTACCCAACACCAAGTGTTCCATGATGTCTTGCATCCTACCACCATTGACATTGACATTCCACCACCTTCACCTAAGCATAAGTGTGAGCCTTATCCATATCTACCTTTCCAAATGCTTAAGTGATCGTTGAGTTTGAGGGATTCTTCCATTCCTCCTTCTCTTGTGATTGATAGTGATTGTGACCCCATTGTTAGCATTGTTATATCACCTCTTTTGATTTATTCTGATAGTGATTTAAAGGATGTCCTTGAACCATCGAAAGATCTGATGCAGAGCAAAACCAGATAACATACAAAACAAGTTGAAGACTCCATTTGAAGCCCACAAAATAACCATTATAGAGTGGATCGGCTAGATAAGGTAGAAGTCACACTGAAATATACATTTTCTTGCCTATCGGCAAGACAGTATTCTATCGACGAGCTCCTCGAATCTTCTGCCGACGCTATCGGTCATACCGATGAGCATCTAACTCCCACTTCTCCATCGACAACACTTCATAATGATCTCCTCGATCGGTGAGACCTTCCGCATCGGGCTAGCACACATCTTCTTCACCAATATGTTTAGTCAGACCGATAGACCTAGCATCCGCTCCATCGTCGGCAAGACTTCTCAAATCTCACCCCGATCGGCTTGACATAAATCATCGGCCACTTCATAAATTCCTTCGCCGATAAGTCTCCTCTCCCTGATGGTTAGAACCATCGGCTAGACCGATACTGTCGGCCTAACTTTTAGTGAGTCTCCCGATGTGGTCACTCTTGCCGATGCACTAACAATCCCTTCCATCGATAAGACTTTCACTATCGGAAACACACAAATGCCTCCACCCGATGGTCAAACTCTCTCTGATAAATAGGGTCCATCACCCAGACTTACACCATCGGTGTAGCCTTTTCCTTGTTCGCCGAACTACAAACTCACACCGATATGCCTTCCATCGGCGAGACTTCTTAGTTCTCACCCCGAAATACTTAATATTAATTTCTCCATCGGTCAGACTTCAACCGTCAGTGGAACTCGTTCGTTCTTTTCCGATGACTCTCTCTATACCGATGACTCCACTCTATACATACAGTGTCATTATGAATTCACCATGTACAGTCGATAGACTCAATACAATGTATCTACTCCGCATACATTTGTATACACATGAAGTACTAATTCCTTCTCTGCACATTGTAACCGAACACAACACACACAGAAAACTACAAACCTACAGAACAGAAATGAATCTACCTACATGGAGGTCATTCCACTGATTTCAAAGAAATCCACCAGTGGAATGACTCCAAACCAATGTTCTTGTGATTAGACCAAAACACAAAATTTATCTATTCCTTCCCAGAAATGATACAAATTGTTCTACTTCCTCTTCGTCTGTTCGCTTACATACAGACGCACTATTTAAAGACTCATACATTGGCAGTTACAAAAGGTGGAAGGCGAACCGTTCCTCAACCACCCTGCCAATCGGTTACATTCTACTTGTCCGGTTACAATCTCTTTCAATTCGTTTACAATCTGGAATGACATGTATACAATCTTTCAATATGGCTCAAAGGCTTACAACATAACATTTGGACACAATAGAAAATACGAGGGATCCTCTAGATCCTCAATGTCTCGAGGTGCTTCTGCACCATACTCCCAGACTTGAAAATTTTCCATGTCCCATGGAAATGCCCAGTGAAAAGCCTACAATATCTTTTGGCTTTTTCTATGTCTTCAATGCTAACTAGATGCCTCTGCTGCTTCTTCTTCATCCTCAGCTGTGCCTTCTATTAATGGAGTTTGACTGGTTGCTCCTCCAGATGCTGCTCCAAACATAAGTCCACCCTCAATGCTGCACCAACACTCTTGTCCCTCACCTGGGAGTCCTTTCTCGCCTCCCTCCCTAGGACTTTTGGCGACACCAACTGGACCTCCTTCTCAGGCCCATGACAGATCTCCTATCTGCCTACCTGCAGCTTGTGGACATACATCTGCAACTACAAATATTAGCAAACCAAAACACCAATTTCTCACTTAGCCCCATCTCAGATATAATTCAACACAAAACTTCCCAGAGCTTTCGCTAGCTCTGATACCAATTTGATGCAGAGCAAAACCAGATAACATACAAAACAGGTTGAAGACTCCATTTGAAGCCCACAAAATAACCATTATAGAGTGGATCGGCCAGATAAGGTAGAAGTCACACCGAAATATACATTTTCTTGCCTATCGGCAAGACAGTATTCTATCGGCGAGCTCCTCGAATCTTCTGCCGACGCTATCGGTCATACCGATGAGCGTCTAACTCCCACTTCTCCATCGGCAACACTTCATAATGATCTCCCCGATCGGTGAGACCTTCCGCATCGGGCTAGCACACATCCTCTTCACCGATATGTTTAGTCAGACCGATAGACCTAGCATCCGCTCCATCGTCGGCAAGACTTCTCGAATCTCACCCCGATCGGCTTGACATAAATCATCGGCCACTTCATAAATTCCTTCGCCGATAAGTCTCCTCTCCCCGATGGTTAGAACCATCGGCTAGACCGATACTGTCGGCCTAACTTTTAGTGAGTCTCCCGATGTGGTCACTCTTGCTAATGCACTAACAAACCCTTTCATCGATAAGACTTTCACTATCGGAAACACACAAATGCCTCCACCCGATGGTCAAACTCTCTCCGATGAATAGGGTCCATCGCCCAGACTTACACCATCGGTGTAGCCTTTTCCTTGTTCTCCGAACTACAAACTCACACCGATATGCCTTCCATCGGCGAGACTTCTTAGTTCTCACCCCGAAATACTTAATATTAATTTCTCCATCAGTCAGACTTCAACCGTCGGTGGAACTCGTTCGTTCTTTTCTGATGACTCTCTCTATACCGATGACTCCACTCTATACATACAGTGTCGTTATGAATTCACCATGTACAGTCGATAGACTCGATACAATGTATCTACTCCGCATACATTTGTATACACATGAAGTACTAATTCCTTCTCTGCACATTGTAACCGAACACAACACACACAGAAAACTACAAACCTACAAAACAGAAATGAATCTACCTACATGGAGGTCATTCCACTGATTTCAAAGAAATCCACCAGTGGAATGACTCCAAACCAATGTTCTTGTGATTAGACCAAAACACAAAATTTCTCTATTCCTTCCCAGAAATGATACAAATTGTTCTACTTCCTCTTCGTCTATTCGCTTACATACAGACGCACTATTTAAAGACTCATACATTGGCAGTTACAAAAGGTGGAAGGCGAACTGTTCCTCAACCACCCTGCCAATCGGTTACATTCTACTTGTCCGGTTACAATCTCTTTCAATTCGTTTACAATCTGGAATGACACGTATACAATCTTTCAATATGGCTCAAAGGCTTACAACATAACATTTGGACACAATAGAAAATACAAGGGATCCTCTAGATCCTCAATGTCTTGAGGTGCTTCTGCACCAAGATCTTCTAGAGTTGTCTTTGTTTTTCATAAAATTAATGGACTTGGCCTCTAAGGCATGTGAGAGGATCCTTTCCCAGTGATTGATTTTGCATGTCATGAACCTGGTGCCACTCCTTGTACTACACTTGATGTAGGCCATCTATAATCTTGTCCACCATCCCTTTATGATGAGAAAGATTGGGAGGAGGATGATTTTATATAGTCTGACTCGCAAGAGTGGTATGCTTGTGTTATGTGTGATATGCTTGTATGTAATGTTATCCCCGTACATGCTGCCTGGTGTGTATTTTGTTTTGTTAGCTCTCTTTGGATGACCCTTGATGCTCTTGTTGGTGCAATGATACAAAGTGAATAGCTCTTTTGTCACATTCTTCTCTATGTATCTTCATTCTTCTATTTGTTGTAAATGCATTTTTATGCCTTTCAGGAATGATGCAAAGTATCAAGGATGATTTAGCATCCTTTCCTTTGTTAACCTGATGTTTATTTTCTTTTGATTTCATGTGATACTTCATCCTTTGCCTTCATAGTTCTACTAGCTGGAGGATAACGACAATTCCTAAAATGAGTGTCCCTTTATATAACCATTCACATATTGATTCCTGTCGAGTAGATCCCTTAGTGATATTGTATGATATTACTTTATACTTGGCATCATTCCTGGGGGCAACCCCTTGTCATGATGTAGCATTTGGAACTATATCCTTTGGGCATGTGCTTTCGAAAAGCTCTCGTGCCTTTTGTGCATGTATGGATTTCTCTATCTTAAAGGCAATTTTTCCCTAATGGCATTAACAAATACTTTAAGGTGGGGGCATACACTCGGCTATGTGCCTCACTTTGTTCACACACCACATGGCTAGTCATGCTATCACAACACTGATAATCTCTATAGCACTTTACTAGAGTTACCCAACAAACAACACATTTTTCTTGGCATGTAATATTTGATATTGTTGACATGGAACTCACCTAGTAAATTTGTGGATCTTACTATCCTATGATGCTTTCATCTTGCTACCTGTTGACATGGAACTCACCTAGTAAATATGTGGATCTTACTAGCCTATGATGTTTCCATTTTCCACACATTCACGACCACCTAGTAAACAATAGATTTTACTAGTCTGTGGCTTGTGATGTGTGTTTTTGGTTTGATTCCTAGCATAACACAACTTATTAGCCTGAGAATCAGACCTTGCATGCTTTTGTTTTCCATGTATGCTTCGTGTACACTCTATGTATGTTTGGGTTTGACCATATTATTTTGCTAACCGTAGTTGTTTTGGCATATAATATTTGATATCATCCTATGTTTCTTTTGTTTTCAGATATATGTTATGTGTACATATGTAACCTATGCTATGTGTCTTGCATGTGTGTAACCTCCTTTTCTAAGCATTTGTAGACTTGTAGAATCCTAAGCTTGGGGGCTATCACACCTCTCAACTTGGTGACATTCTACTTATTTGGTGTTTAGTGAAGAGATCTATCCTCTCTCTACTTTAGTGTGTGTATGAACATAAGCTCATACCCTCACTAAAGTGGGGGCTAAATGTACTATCAAAAATTGTGACCACTTACAATTTCTCACTAGGTTTAGCACTCCCTTCTATGTGTATGCGTATCTCCATTCATGAAATGACTATTTTGGGACCTAATTAAGAAATCATATTAAATTACTTAATCGCTAAGTTTTTAGGGGCTAAATTAGCTGGGACCAGGGCATCAAGCACCTAGGTCTAGCCTTTTTTCCTTGAACAAAGTTTAGAATTCGAGTGTCAGCCTTGCTACATTGGGTGGTACACCTTTTGTTGGCCTAACACAAACTCTTTCGGAAGTAATTGAGATTCATATATATGTAGCTCTCTCCCTCCTATTTGAAATGATGATGAAGTGATTATTTGAATACTTGATATGTGCTTTCTATATGAAATCTAAAGATCTCTATTTGTGAATTATCATTCCTACTATCATACTAACCCTTGCAGGTATTTGAAGAAGCTTCCTTCTCTCTCCAACATCTCCTAGTTTGTGATTAGTGTTGTGGCATCAAGTTCAACTAGGGTTTCATGGTGAGTTTATTCTATTATATTTGATCATTGTTGTTTCTATCAATTATTTTCCTCTGCCTACCTAGGGCACTGACTCTCTATCACACTTATCACTATTATTGTTGAAGTGGGAACACTTACATAGAGGTTTGACTGAGGCAAGCCTCTATACAACACCCAAACATTTTTTCTCCTCCTTGTGAGTGCAGATCCTAAATGAAGGATTTATGATATCGACAGATGAAGGACATACAAAGATTATAGAGATGAAGATCCCTACACAGAAGTGAATCTGGTCCAAAACCCTAGGAATAGGCGCCCAGTGCCTGTGTCCTGCCTTGACAACTTCTACTTTTGGTGACAGTTCCTCTTATCTTCTCTACTCTACTCTGCTCTTATTTTCTATTTTCTATTATTGTAGCCTACACTATTAGTTAGTTTGATCTTTAGGTCTTCTTATTTGCATGGTTTAGTCGACATTTTAACATCAATCCCTAATCATAGCAACAAAGAAACAAAGTATCCACCAACACTATAACTTGGCTCTTCTCTAGGAACATTAGCCAAGTCTATAGCCCTTGGTGGCTTGTGTTTCAATGTTATGTGAGGAGAGAATGATCTAATTGCTTGATTGTCAATTAGGATCTTCTTTTCCCACATCACAATCAAATAGGATTAATTGGATTTTGAATGGGATTAGTTTGGGTTTCTTAATCATGGATGGTGTAGAGTTGGCTAAGGGGATTGTCGTAGTTCACTTGATCATAAATAGTGTCTTGATCATAAATGGGAGCATCTTGGTTAGTTTGATCTTGATTTGGAGATGGGCAAGGTTGATCACACTTTGGTACAAGTTCTTGACATATCTTTAACTACTTCCTAGACAAGAGGGATGCATATTGTTTGGTTCAAGGTTCCCTATATCAATTAGGCCTTTGATATATTCCCATAAGAGAATTTTTTGACTATTGGGATGCTCCTGGGCCTTATGACACTTATGGATTTTTTATTTTATTAATTTTATGGATAGCATGAAATTTATTTTTTTTATCTTCCCACATGGGTTGACTCATGGAGATGGTAGTGCTAGAGGGACATTGGATAACCTCAATAGGCTCATTCTTGTGGGGAATACAACATAACTCCTCAAATTCATGTTTTTGATTGTGATTCCTTGGTAATAGTCCTTGGGTAACATCCTTCATAGCTAGATTGGGTTGATTGGATTGATTAGTTTGATGGGGTTGATTGGGTTGGTTGGAATTATGGAATTGATTGGATTCAAGCTTAGAATTTTAAGGTTTGGATGATGGAGGACTTGTGAAATAGGATAACATTGCCAATGGTTTTCTTGGGAGTGGAGTAGATCAATCACATCTTGATTTTGAGCTTGGTTTTGGTGTGAAGGCTCTTCTTGTGCTAGAATGGTTTCCTCATGAAAAGAGTTAACACATAGGCCATGTGGATTAGGAGCTCCATTCTTTAATGGATGAGGATCTAAATGGGTTGATGGCTTAAGTTTTAAAGGATGTGATGGATTGGGTTTGGGATTAATGTGGGTTAGGGGATGGTTTAATGGAGGATTGAAGGGTTTAGCATCTATGTGGACTAATGGATTATGGATGGATGGGGAATGTGATGATTTAGGATTTATATAGGTTAGTCTATGGTTTGATAGGATGGGATTAGGATTAACATGGGTGGATGGATTAAGGTTAGGTTTACCTATGCATGGATTTTGATTTGGAAGGTTTCCCCTATGTAGGTGTTCAAGTTGATGACTTGGGGTTAGCTTGGCTCCTATGTCGATAAGATATTTAACCAGGGGCTCTTTGCTATGGAATCTAGTGTCGGTGAGGCACTTAATCATGGAATACATGTTTTGAGGTAATGGATGATGATCTAGTAGGGTGTAGCCTTGTTTAGTGTTGTTATGGAGTAAAAAGTGGATACATGCCTTTTTACCTCCTTGCTTAGCTCCTAGGTCCCTGTGATTACACTATACATCAGGTAAATATTCATCTCGATGCAAAATCCCTTGAAACCAATGCAAATTGGAAGCTAGGGGACCATATTAATCCTTAACCTAGACCAAAAAGGTGCCTTGGGACTTGGGCACATGTACCCAAGTCCTCCCTAATTGGTTGGGGCAAATTTAAATGAATGTTAGCATAAGACCTTTAAAAGGGTTTATCTTTGTCAGTTCTTTTGATTAATTTCATGAATGTTAGTGGGAAAGCATATATTAGTGTGTTTTTGAATTGATTTGTAACCTAGATGGAGATAGATAACTTGAAGAATTGGATTAAAGACAATCCAAAGCATTCATTATGATTCTAGAGAAGATTTGTATTGTCATTGTATTTTGTTGAAGGTTTTGAAGTTATCATCTATCTCTCCTTATGAATTGAAGATCATTCATCCTCCTAAGGGTTTCATCACATAGGTGATATCATTTGTGTTCATCATTTATTTCATCATATTGATTTGTGTTTAGCCTTTGCCCTGCAAGGGCATGCTCTCTCTAACAATGGTGTTGCGAAGCTTGAATGCTATCTTGGGATTTGACTAAGGCAAGTATCTAAACACCATAACCCCCAAACCTCTTTTCTTCTTATGTCCAGGTTACAGGTGTGAGATCCAAAAAAGCGATGGCATAGGAAGACTAAGTAATGAAAAGGGTTTCAAGATTCGAAAGCATTTTTAGAATATTCTTTTGTAGAAGACTTGGGCACTTTTGAAACTGTCCTGCATTAGATAACTCCAGATCTAGAATCATGGCAATCTATACATCATTTCTCTAATTTATAGTTTCTAGAAATTCCACAGTTGAGGACATGGGCTCCTTTGAAATAGTCCTCTAACTTTCTAGCTTCCAGGATACAGGTTCTAATATCTCTCTGATCACTCTTGTGAATTTAGTTTCTGATTCTCTATTGTACATCTTCTATTATGACCAGATCTTTACAAATCTAGGGTTTGGTGCATTGATTGACCTAGGGTTTGATAAAAGGTTTGGTTAAATCAGATCTTTCCATAGAACTCTTGAGTACAAGATCTATAGCTAAGTCCACTTTGATTTGGTAGTGATTTGGCTTGGTTTTTTCCTTGAATGTTATTGTGGAAGAGGGTTTGACCTAGTGTGCATGCTAGTCTTATTCATTCATCTTTTCCATACATAACATTTTAGTGAACCCGTAGCTTCAACCATTTGCATCTTGCTGATAGTTAAATTCAGATCTTGCATTGATTCATAGAATACTTGTCATTATTCATTAGAAGATTTTGCATAATCTTGAAAAAGGTGAAAACATTAAGCATTCTAGGCTAGAAAAAGGCATAGTTTTGCATTTCTTTCAATGCATATGATAGAAAGATTCAAATTTCTGATTTGTACACCAGATTTGATACATATTACAGTATACAATCATTTCATAGTGTTGTACCTTGCATTTGAAGATCTCATTTGCTAGGGTTTTGTTAAAAAAAATTGCATCTTTTCTAGAACCTAGTCAATTCTCAAAAAGGTAGGGTTTGTAGTCAAAATCTTGCTTCAGATTTTGCTTCTATCATTAACATTCATCCAAATCTGAGTTTGCATTGAAGTGTGGAATCATTTTTCATCTTTTGTTTCAAAAATCACAAATTCTGCAATTACACATTATGGATTTCAACATTAAGAACTCTAACATCTTCTTCACACTTCTTTGAGAAAAATCTTAATATCATCTACATTGTCCTTTGGTGCAGAATGTTTCAAATCATAATCACTTTGCTTGTAGTAAAATTAGTGTGTTTTTGATTTTCAAAAATCTGATTTCCTCAAACTAGTGACTTGGTGTGCAAAAGGTCTATCATACTTTCATCATGGATGCTTCTTGCTATTCATCTTTGGAAGCTTTGTTTGCATACATGATAGATTTTGAAATTTTTTCCAAATTCACTAATAAGCATCCTCAAGTTTTACATCACATGGCATACATATATGATATTGACATCTCTATGAGTTCCATATATTGAATTCTTTGCTATATATATGATTTTGATAGCTTCACAACTCTCATGAGTATATATCCTTCGGTATTAGAAGATCTCACTAAATTCATGAGTAGTCATGAAGAAGATGATGATGATACATTTTCTACTACTTTTCATGATGATATCATGGACATTATCTGTAAAAGATATGAATGACATAGCCTTTTCTACCTCATCCAATGATTTGGAACCCTCTCCCAAAATGGTCCCCACTCGTGAGGATATTTTTAGCGTGCAAGAAGATGAAATCATTGATATAGTCCTTAGTACCACCCTACCTTCTCTTCATTCCAATTCTCCCTCTTTACACAATGAAGAATTATAGACTGAAGAGATTCCTCAATTGGTTGACAATGGGTGTTCATCTACTACTATTACAACTCTTATCAATAACATAATAAATAACGATCCTATAACCCATCCTATAGATCTCCTGCCTTTGCTTGAATATTTATGTACCTTGATTATCTCTAAGGATGTGGAGACCATTAATAATTCTCCTTTAGTCACATGTTCAACTCCCCTGGACATCACTAAGGATATCATAATCAATAATCCTCGTAACAACACTCTACCTTCCCTTCATTCAAATGCTTTCCCTACAAAAGAAGAAGCATTGGTGGATGAGGAAAGATCTCTCACATTAAATCCTTTAGGGATGGATGTTGAGTTTAATCAAAAAGAGAATAACAGTGCTATGGTTCAGAGTGTTCCAACACCACTTCAACCAAAAGAAAAAGGAATTTTTAGAGTTCCTCCTCTGCCATCCTTAATGATCTGGAAAAAATTCCTCAAAGGCAAAGCTATCCATTACAAAATCATAAGATTACTTCTCTACCAGCGTCCTCTTAACAAATACTAGAAGGTGTGGAAAATCATGAATCCTTGATGGTCGACAACAAAAAGTCCCTTGAAAAATACAACTACCAAGACTACAAGGGAAATGAGAAGAAAGCACCACGACCTAATAGTACATATAAAAATCAAGATTAAAGATGACCATTAGCAGGTAAGTATTTCTCACCCATTTGTCCACCTTGATGTAGCACCTCTTTGAGTTGTTCTCACAGGTGGCCTCCTTTTATATGTCATGTTATGTTCCCCTGTATTGTGTTAAATGTTGTTTATGTCTCCTTGGATGACCCTTGATACTATTGTAAGGTCAAGGATACAAGGAGACTGCCTCTATTTGTTTATCTATTCTTCTACTCTCCTCTATCTTATTGTAATTATTGTGTGTGGTACATTGAGAGCATAACGTTGTGGAGGATGCCTTGGGGGCATTTTCCCACATTGTGAACCTAAGTCACTTTTGTCTCCTCTCTTATTTTTTGTGTTTTCATTCTTCAATGGCTCTACTAGTCAGTGAATGATGATAACAAATAAATACTAATAAGAACCATGCGTCCCTACAACAAGAATAAAATTGACCTAGTCCATACATGAAGATGGGGTTGATATGTTGCTAATGCTTGACTAGTAGAATCACCTCATGTTGTGATCATGTATTGTGTTGTGAAGATTCTTGTAACAATTCTTTGCAATACTCTAATCTACTTATGGGCACTTTGGATGGTTTTGTATTTCGCCTTGTCACTACACTCAGTTTTGAGATACTTGAAGTATAACCTAATGACTATACTCAGTTTTGAACCCGTAAGTGTAGCCTTGGCCTATTTATGTGGTATGTTACCTTATTTCTATGCATGAATATTGTTGATGATTAGAATTTGATACTAACATGTGTGTTTGTTGGGAACATTTGATGATTGCAAGTACATGTCACTTTGGGGCATGGGCTTTGTGAAAGCTCTTGTTCTCTTGCGTGTTTTTAACTTTACCTTAAATGTGTTTGATATAGGAAAGCGAGATCAACAAGTTTAAGGTGGGGGCATATATTGTGATATTATGTTGAGATTTTTTAGACATTATTGATAAAGCGTGTTTGCGTATGCTTCCTTTTCACCATAAGGCGTCTACAAATGCAGGTGGGGTTGTGTACTTTGTTTTGTTTTGTGTATTCCTCCTTTTCACTCTAAGGCATATGCAGATGCATGTGGGGTTGTATACTTTGTGCATGCTTCTTTTTCACCATAAGGCATCTGCAGATGTAGGTGGGATTGAATTTTGAAAGTCCTTCTACAGAAGGTAGGATTGTGTCTTCCCTTGAGTGCTTGCACATCCTTTTGAAAGTCCTCTATGGAGGCAAAGTTGGATCTTGAGTTATTTAACCTTAAGCGTATCTTTGGTGGTTGTGGTAGTGTAGCTCAACTATCAAGTGTATTTGGCATGTCTTAGATAGTGGAGTGTAGCGATGAGCTCCTTCCTATCACCTGTATTTCTTATGTATAAGATGTATAGTGTGTCAATGACATACTTTACGATGCTCATGTATTATGTGTGTTTTCCATGTGTTTTCTGTGTCTTCCTTGCATGTATTACATGTTTTTAGTGGTTTAAAAGTGCATAGCGATGAGCTCCCCCCACACCATGTGTTTTGTGTGCCTTTGATGGTGGCAAGTAGCGATGAGTTCCCCCCATCACCTAGTTAGGGTTATTTATATAATTGTTTAGTCATGTCTTCTTTGTGTATTGCATGACTGTATTCATGTCTTCTCCATGTATTGTGTGCTTCACTATCTTCTTTGTGTATTGTGTGATTCACTATCTTCTTCATGTATTGGGTGTTTCTTCATTGCATTCACTATGTTTTTCATGATTGTCAAGTATTTTCTTATGTTTTCCTAAGCTTGGGGGCTATAAATGGTCTTTCAAACTTAGGGTGTGTCTTCACTCTAGTGTTTGATGTGTTTGATATGCTTTGACTGTAATTTAATGCATGTACTGATTGTAAGCTCATACACACATTAAAGTGGGGGCTAAATGTTATGGAGTAAAAAGTGGACACATGCCTTTTTACCTTCTTGTTTAGCTCCTAGGTCCCCGTGATTACATTATACATCCTAAATATTCATCCCAATGCAAAATCCCCCAAAACCAATGCAAATTGGGAACTAGTGGCCCATATTATTCCTTACCTTGGACCAAAAAGGTGCCTTGGGACTTGGGCACCTGTGTCCAAGTCCTCCTTGATTGGTCATGGTAAATTTAAATGAATGTCAGCATAAGACCTTTAAAAGGGTTTATCTTTGTTAGCTCTTTTGGTTAATTTCACGAATGTTAGTGAGAAAGCATATATAAGTGTGTTTTTGAATTCATTTGTAACCTAGATGGAGATAGCTAACTTGAAGCATTGGAGTAAAGAGAATTCAAAGCATTCATTGTGATTCTAGAGCATATTTGTATTGTCATTGTGTGTTGTTGCAAGTTTTGAAGTTATCATCTATCTCTCCTTATGAGTTGAAGAGCATTCATCCTCTTAAGGGTTTCATCACATCGGTGATATCATTTGTGTTCGTCATTTGATTTCATCATATTGATTTGTTTTTAGCCTCTACATTGCAAGCATGTGCTCTCTCTAACAACGGTGTTGGGAAGCTTGAATGCTATCTCAGGATTTGACTGAGGCAAGTCCCTAAACACCATAACCCCCAAACCCCTTTTCTTCTTGTGTGCAGGTTACAGGCGCAAGATCTAGAAAAGTGAGGACATAGGAAGACTGATTAATGAAAAGGGTTTCAAGATCTGAAAGTATTTTTGGAATATTCCTCTATGGAAGACTTGGGCACTTTTGAAACTATCCTTCTACATTAGATAACTCTAGATCTAGAATCAGGGCAGTCTATACATCATTTCTCCAATTTACAGTTTCTAAAAATTCCACAGTTGAGGACACATGTGCCTTTGAAATAGTCCTCCAACTTTCTAGCTTATGAGATATAAGTTCTAATATCTCTCTGATGACTCTTGTGAAGTTATTTTCTGATTATCTATTGTACATATTCTGTTATGATTAGATCTTTACAAATCTAGGGTTTAGTGCATTGATTAACCTAGGGTTTGATAGAAGGCTTGATTAAATCAAATCTTTTTATAGCACTCTTGAGTACAAGATCTATAGATAAGTCTACCCCATTTGGTAGTGATTTGTCTTAGTTTTGTCCTTGAATGTTATTGTAGAAGAGGGTTTGACCTAGTGTGCATGCTAGTCTTATTCATTCATCTTTTCCATAAATAACAAGTGTGGAGGGAGCAATTGGGGTTATTAAAATATTCATTAAGGCCCTCATCATTGGGATATTCATCTTGATCAAAAAGGTTCTCATCATCATCATCATTGTCAAAGATATTTTTGGATTAGTTGGATTCAAAATATTCATCATGATCTACAAGGCTTTCATCATCATCATTTGGATAAAGGATCTCCTCTAACAAATTCATGAATTTTGATTTTACTGTGATTTTGGGTTTAGCATGAGCATTATTTTTGGATTAGGTACACGTTCAACATATTCATCATGATCTACATCATATCATCCTCACCCACTCGACACACACATGGGATATGATATGTGCCTTTAACAGAACAACTCAATAGCACCCCACTACATGAAAATGTGGTTAATGACACTTCTGTGGTTCCTGAAGAAGCTTCATCTGATGGAGACATTAAAACAAGATCCATCTATATCCTTTATGATGATCTTTCTACCACAAACTTATTTAATGATACCTCCATCCTCACTATCAACCTTGAACCCCCTCATCCTAAGCCCCTCAATTAGGACCAACTAGTACATACATCATACAAAGCAAAGGATTACAATGAAGTAAACCATCGAATTGAAGCAAGGATTCAATATCAAGCACCAAATAAAAATAAAATACACAACCAAAATCACACAATAGATCAAAGTAAATCCAAAAGAAGACATGAATCCAAAAATTATAAGAAAAGAGAAAATTAGTACAAACTTCAAAACAAAATGAAGCAATTAAGCACAATATGACACAATCAAAATATGCACATTTCATACAATAGAAGTTTGCCATCTTTACAATCTAGTAAGGCTATTAGTCCTAATCTTCAATCCTTGATCCCCCAATTCATCTCCACCATCAAATCCAAAATTACCTTATCTCACTCCAACTATCCCACTCACAAATTCAAATCCCACAATCCAAAATCCACAAGCCTACACCAACCTTCCAAATCAAAACCTACATCCATGCACCCACAATCCCAAGCTCAACGTATCCCAACATCAACTCTCCACTAAGGGGTTATTGTGACACTTTGTTAAGATGTCTACACTCAGATAGAGTTGACTTTGTTCCCCATGAAGCTCACAATAATATTTATGGTTTGTACATTGGTTGTAGGATTCTAAAACATCACTTGCTTAGAATAGGATATTCTTGGCACAACATGACAGGGGCATATTAAGTAGATACACCATGTTTCCATACTTAAGTAGAAAAAATAAATAAATAAGAATTATAATATTATAAAAAATTCAAAAAATTAAAGAGAAATAATTTCATCCAATGGTGAAAACCATTTCTATGGCACCTTGGACAAGTCCCATGATGAAAACATGGAAAACATGTTTCATGTGTAACATTAGTCCTTCCTTATTTATGAGAGATCATCACCCTTCCATACAACACATAGTTCTCCCTTCTCATAACCACCTATTAATCATTCATCCCCCATCCCCCTAATCCCCCAATCTCCCACACCCTTTTACCTTGGGTTGTTCACTCTAGCCCATTCATATCATTTTATCACATTCCCTCCTCCCCCTTTTTTATTATCACCACCTTCCTGGGCATCCTCCTCCCTTCCCCCTTCATCAATATTGCTCAACCAATGTTCCCTAACCATACACTCCCCCACATCCTTTCATGTCATTTGATTTCACCCCATCCCCTATCCACCACTTACACATGTGCCTTGATTTTTCTCTAGATTGGGGGCATCCCCTCACTAACTCATGCTTTGGAAGGGTGCTTGGACATATACCCCTCTCATCGCATGACCCTAAGTCTACCCCCACATAGTTTACCATCCCATTCCTTTCCCTCCCACATGCCTTCCAACTATTCATACAACTTAAACCTCATCCCAACCACCCCTACATCCTTTTCCTCATCATGTATCATTGTCATGGCTTCCCTACTCACAGGGGAAAAATGTACTATGTTCACTCCTTGTTTAGGAACCATCATATCCCTCTTCCTCAACCCCTATCATATCTCTCCACATTCATCCATCACCTCTATCATATCTTCCTTAAAACCCCTTGGTTTCAACATTGCACCATTGGATGATCCACCTTTTTTGCATGTTTTCTTGTTCTTGTCGATTTATTTGTTTGTCTTAGCATTTTCATGTTTATTTGTATGTGTGTATCTATATATTTTATGTATATTATCCCATCTACATACCCCACCAAGGCCACCATGGTCCATCATACCATGTTGTGTCTCATGGACATGTTGTTCGGATATCTCTATGCCATCGCTTTTTTTCTTAGCTTGCTTGCATCATTTTTGTCATTTACCTTTCGCTTGTTTTTCTTATTTTTTAATCAATCCTTTTATGCATAAAACACCATCTCACCTTGATCTTTATGTCCTGGCACATCCTCTTTTATGCTACAGTAAAATAGTTGCTCAATACATTTGAAATCTCCTCAATGATTCCTTACATATACCTGCAATCACCAACATTCCTCCCCATCATACATAAGCACATAAAAATCCCTTCAATAATTAACCATCACTCCATCCTCAAATCCACATCCTAATACTTGTGGCATAATTAATCCTTCCTCCTCATTCCTCCTTCTTCTATCTCCACCTTTTCACCATCTCTTTATCACTCCCATTCATCCATTCCTCTCTCCTCCACATCTAACCACCTCTTTAAATCATCACTAATACCATCCATCATTCACAGCTAACCCTTGTACCATTCACCTTTTTTATTCATCCCTAGCATCTTTACTAACTATTTATTTCATCCATTTTGAGAGCACACCCATGTTCTTCAAACCTACCTACCCTCTCAGGGGGCATCCCTCTACCCAATCATCTAAAATTAGGATACACATTTTGAATCCAAAAAATCCCTCCAAGCATTGAAATAGAAAAACCAATCTTAATCATCCAATCCAATAAATAAAATTCAATTAATCCAATCATTAGTCAACTTCAATCAGTCCAATCAATCAACTTCAATCAATCTAATCAATCAACTTCACTCAATCCAATCATCAATCAACTTCAATCAATCCAATCAATCAATCAATCAATTAATCAAATCTGAATCATCAATCAATCTTAAAATCATCATAGTGATTGGGGCATATTATCACCAATGTCATCCCACCAAGTTCCTATATTTAGTTTCTTTGAAACAACATTACTTCTCCTAGTCACACCGCCATTTCAAAGAGGGGAAAAATGTAGACACCTAAAATTGATGACGTCCTAATGACACATCTAACATCACAACACAATACAACTTTTGACACCATCCTAATCTCATCCTAACCACATACATCTCAATACTAATTAATTAGATAAATTATATTTAATTAATTAATTAGGATTACACCTTTAACATTCATCCACCATCAAATTAATTATATTTATTTAATTAATCTAATTTTCCCACATCCCTCTACATTAATTAATTAAATAATTTTATTATTTGATTAATTATTCTAAAAATTCTAAATCCTATTTTAATCCTTCATTTATTAGGTAATTAAACCCCATCCTTATCCATTATCCACAAATAAATAAATTTAAAAAGTCATATGACTAGATAAGAGTTATCTAGACACATTGAAACTAGACACTCCCACAAAAGTCAAACTAATCTTGTATCTCCATAATCCATTCCATACTACATCTTTAATCCTAACCATTCACATAAGGATAAGCTCTAGAATATTCCATCCTTACCCTAATTCCTCTCACTCAATCTTATCCATCCATTTATCTTTAATCTCAGCCATTCATCCTTATATAATTTCCTAGAAACTTCTAATCTTGCCCTAATTTGTCTCATTCAATCCTACTCATACATTCTAATCAAATCCTAGCCCTTCATCCTATCATCCAAAAATATAAAAATCAACCCTCAATCAACCCATTTGAATAAACAAGCTGAATGTAATGGCATGCTACTAAAGTGAGCAATCAACAATGAAATCTCAACATCAAGAATTAATTAGAGCACAACCATCATTTCTTGGTGCAACAAGGGCTAGTTTGGTAAGAGCTTTCTAGTTTTTCATTTGATTTTGCTAACCCTTTTCTCAATAGGAGGTGTTGTTAGATATGAAATAGGATCTTTGAGTTGATGCATTGTTTCTTATTTTGTTTCATATTTTAGCATACACATTGACAAATAATGGATGAGTGTTAGCAAGGGGTGCTTTGACCAACTGATCTTCCATGACCTATTGTTTAACTACCATGTGATCCACATATTTAATGTCACTCACTTAGCATTACAATCCACTTAGCCATACAACTTTTTAGAGAAGCCCATGATATTAATTACTTGAGTGGATCAATATTAGAAATGAGCTTGGTATGGTGATTAAGCATGTAGTGTTGAAGTTTCTATGAGGAGAAGATGACTATACATACTCATTTGATAGTTGTATAATTAAGTTCATAACCCACTAATGTTTGATGATGTAGTATATCACTTTTTCATGACCCTGTTCATCGTGTTGTGCTAGAAGTGCCTCCAAGATGACTTATGTAGCTAAGATGTATAGGAGAAATGACTTGTTTGCAATAGGTTCCATGAGCACTAGATGTGAAGCAAGGTATTCTTTGATACAGTCAAATTCTCATTGACAAGATTCATCCTAATAGAATTTGTTCTTTATGAGAATATGGGAGAATGGTTGACACTTATCTATAAGCTACACAATGAACTATCTAATAGCTTGAAGTTTTCCCTAAAGATTGTGAAGCTTCTTAAGATTCCTTGGTGGTGGAATCTTGGTGATAGTTATAAATTTAGTGGGATCTACTTCTATGCCACATCAAGAGACAATGAAGCCCAATACTTTTCCTAATGTGACACCAAAGACACACTTTTTAATATTGAAGTAAACAACAATTGATAAAAGATGTGTTCAAGTACATGCACATGCTCTTCCCTTAATTTTAATTTTCCTAGGAGGTCATCAAAATAGTCTTCCATGATGTCATAGAGCATGTCATGAAAGATTGTAGTCATAGCTCTTTGATATGCAGCCCCTACATTTTTTTAACTCAAAAGGCATGCCCTGATAGTAGAAGGTGCCCCAATGAGTGGTAAAGGCCATTTTTTGTTGATCTTCAGGGGTAGTCTAAATCTAATTATAACTAGAAAATATACTCATGAGGGATAGAATTTCATGATTTGCTATGAGATTGATGATCATGTTGATGTTGGGCAAGGGAAAGTCATCTTTTGGACAATCCTTATTGAAATCTCATAAACCTATGTAAACTTGGATGACTTTCAATTTTTTTCTGACTAGGACAATGTTGGATATGTAGTCTAGGTAATCAATAGGGTAGATGAAGTCCACCTCCAATAGTTTCTAAAGTTCTTCCTTGACTAGGAGAGCTATTTTTAGGTGCATCATCTAGAGTTTTTGTTTTACTGGCTTACCATCAAGATGAATCACGAGGTGGTGAACCATGAGAGAGGGGTCCAATCTAGCCATTTTTTGCATAGGACCAAGTAAAGATATTAGATGCATTATAGAGAGTATAGGTGATCCTTTTTGTTCTATGGATTCCAAGGATGTAGCTATATAGGTGATCTTTTATTTTCCTTAGTTCCTAGGTTTACTTCTTAAGTGTCTTCAACCAAGATGGTAAAGTGATCTTACACCATTATGGAGGTGTCAGGAGAATGCCAAGTTCCTTATCTATTGATGCCTTAGATAGGTTTTCATCAATAGACATGTAATTTTCTCTATCTCTTTATGTGGGAGATAATGCCTCAGAGAGGTTTACACTAGGGACTTTGATTTTTTAATTTTTCAAATTTTTAGGACTAAGGAACTTATCCTACTCCCCAAAGTAAAATAATGCATTAAGATTGATTTTAAATCCTTTTTGATCTTCAGTTGGAAGAACGTTGTGTAGCCCCAAGAACTTAGCAATAGCCTCGTCATTCTAAAATGTGTCTAGAGATAATGGATCTTGTTGGTTCCAATCAATGAGTTTAGGATAGGTGAATGGAAGGTCGATGGAGCATATGAACATGTTTCATGAAATACGTTAGTGATGGTGAGGTCATCAAAAGAGGAAATGATGGTCCTTTCCTTAGTGTATTCAATATCATCAAAGGTTTCTTCCATAATTGTAGAAGTATCATAAGGTTCATTGGATTCCTCACTAGATGGTATGTATCCTAGCCCTCATATTTTGATGTGTCACTTTACATGGACCAACTCAAGCATGCCTTGCTCATGGAGGCCAAGCCCTTGACCCTTATAGTTCATATTTTGACACATGTGTAGTGTTGTAGGGTACATTTTATTGAGGAAATAAGGTACACATTATTCTTTGCCTTTGTAGATCCAAGAGGTGATAGCTTAATTTGGGATTGATTTTTGAGATTTGGGTAGAGGGTGGAATGATTTGTGATTAAGTTTTGATTCAATGTGATTTTTTATGGAAGGTCTATGACCTTAGTAGCTTGATGGTGGCTTGATTAAGATTAGGGAGCTTGGTTTTTTATTTGATTTGGTTTTGATTATTTTCAATGAGGATTGATTTGATTGATTGGTTGGATTGAACTAGGATATGGTGCAAGACCTTAGATGATGACTAATTTTATCAATGCTTGAAAGGGATCTAGGTTCTTAAGAAAAGTTGATTTGGGATGAAGATTAGTGGATTTGAGGGGTTTGATTGGTGGATTATGGATGAGGGTTGATTTAGATTTTATTTATTTGTGGGATTTGAGTGGATTTGTTTAGGCTAAGATGCAAGACCTTGGATGATGGTGGATTTTGTTGTTTGGGTAACTTGGTGGGGGGATTTATTTGGTGTGATGTTTTGAGATTAGGGTGGGGGATGATAGATTTTTGATTGAATTTTTGAGTTGATTTGAGTGGGTATGGAAGGTATATCACCTTAGTAACTTGATAATGTTGTGATTTAAGATCAAGGATCTTGTTGTTTAATGGTGGTTTTAAGTGATTGGTTGATTGATTGGATTTGATTTAGGATAAGGTGTAAGACCTTAAAGATGGTGTTTGATTTTAATTTTTTGACAACTTGATCAGGGTGTGATGTTGATTTTGGATTAGTTACAAGAATTTGGATGATTTGATTGATTTAATTATTACTTATGGAGCTAGGTCCTTAAGAAAGGTTTGGCTTGGGATGGATGATGGATTAATTTTAGGATAGTGGTTTGATTTTGGGATGGATGATGGATTGATTTGAGGATAGTGGTTTAATTTTGGGATTTGAACCTTGGTTAGGGTTTATGGTTTATGGATGGGGATTTGTTTTGAGAGGTGTTTTGGTTTTTGGTTTTGGGACTTTAGGATTTGTGGGTCAATTTGATTTGTGGAATTTTTGATTTTTGGATGGGTGGATTTCACACAAGGTGGAGGTCTAGGATTTTTCATTGCGATTTTGATTTTTTTTATTTTTAAGGTTTTGCAAATATTTTTGTATTTTTAGGAGATTTCATGGGGTTTGAACAATTGAAAACACACCAAACGCATGAACAAAATACTTTATTCAAGTATGAGTGCACACACTTGTGAGCCCACCATTAATGCCTTGTCTAGGAATATAAAGTAGGGCCTATGAGGAGTCACTAACTACTTTTGATCCTCAATATCACATGAAGGTGTAAGAGGAGAGAATACACATCCTACAATCTCATTTATAGGGGTACATGGTGAGTAACTTCCCATAGATAACCACCTATCACTGCATCACAAGAACATATGAGCAAATGGTCCTATCTAGGTTGAACTAGGTGCATTAGGAGATGTCCTATTTATACTTAAAGGTATATAAGGCCAAATTACGTGAATGTGAATACTATCTAAAGTATTTGGTCTAGGTCAAGTCCCTTCTCACTTCATCTTGTTCCCTCAAGTGGACAACAGGGCTATGCCAGACATGATAGCTCCTCCTTTGAGGCGAGTCTTTTGATTTTCTTCTTAATTTATATAACCCACTAAAACACATGGGTTTGGGTTGCCACATGGTGATCAAATCCAAGCCAAGACTATTATAAATAAATAAAAAAGGATTAGGTGTTTTTAATTTCCAAGAATGTCTTGTGGCATGAGGAAAGAACATACACACCTATCCTTTTTGGGATGAAATGAAGAAGTAAATAAATAGTTGTTTTTGATTCCCAAGACCACCTTTTGGTGTGAAACAAGAACATACACACCTAGTTAATCACACAAACATGCCACACAGGTTCATTACCTTTAACCATTCAAATGTGAAATGCAAAGATTAAAGTGCACCAAGGGGATGTTTTTGATTCCCAAGATCACCTTTTGGTGTGAGGGAAGAGCATACACACAACCTTAGGACACAAAAATATAACAATCAATGGTTTATTTTGCCTTAAAGGAAAACATTAACTAACAACTAGTGGGTAAAATAAATCTTTCACAAGCAACCTACACCCACAAATTGTTAGTAGTTTTGCAATTTTTTGACCTTGGACCTATGAACCTATAAAGAAAAGGATAAGTAAATAACAAAAAAAATATATAACCTACAAAAAAATGTTAGAAGGTTGTGAAATCAATGCTCCATGAAGTACTAATGGCTACACTAAAAATTGAACATTAGAAACAACAAGAATAGATAGCACCAATGTGTAGAACATGGAAAATATGCACTTTTAAAAAACAATTTACCAAAATCTAAGCTCATATGTAAGTTATTAAGGGTTGAAGGTCTAAAAATGGAAATGACTCAACAACAACAATGCAAAATGTGATTTCTAGAAAAAATGGTGCATCATGAGAAAAAACTAGTCACACCACTACAAAGAGCACAAAATTCTAGCCTATTTTAATTTTTTTTCTAAAAAAGGCCATCATATAAGTGTTTTAAAATACCCTCCTTGACTAAATATATCAATCTTGAGGGGTTAAGGGATAGGGTGGCCCATGGGTAGCACCCAGGTGGTGATTGAGTAGAGGGTTGGTGATGAGTAGACCATGACTTGGTGGTGACTATGAAAATATTTGCTAATAGGTGATAGAAGAGGGCGTAGGGTGGCTATGTAATGACTAGGTAGTTAAGGAGTAGTGGAGGGAGAAACTTGACTACCTAAGAAGAGAAGGGAGTAGTGGAGCATAGGGTGTGGAGAGGTAGAACATTGTGGAGGAGGGGTTGTGGGATAAGTGTGAGATAAGTTGTCTAGGGCACATGGGGATTCTACACCTGGGATAAGGACATGGAAAGGGTGGGGTTGCTAGATTAGCTGACTAGGGTTGGGGTGGGGTAGTTTAGGTTTTTTTATATTTTTATCTTTTGTTTAAATTTTAAATATTTGATTTTTTATTTGAAAGGGCACTAGGGGGTGTTAATATGCACATGGTTTAGTTTTTGAATTTGATTTTTTTTTGTTTTAGCTTTTATATTATTATATTGCTTTGTGTTTTTTTGTTTTTCGTTTATTGTTGCCTAAAATAAAATAAAAATAGAATTTTAAATGATCTTTTTGTTTCTTTTTGTTAAATTTTTTATTAAAACTAAAAAAATGAAATAATCTAAACTATTTTTTTGCAATAAATTAAAATATTTTTTTTATTGCAATAAATAAAAACAAAAAATAATATTTAAATAGGTAGATATTTTTTAGCAATTTTTAAAAATAAATTAGAAAAGGGAAACAACCAAAGAACCCCATACATCTAAAGTTTCTCATAGCCCATTGGTTTCTTCCAATATTTGTCACCCACCATTAGATTAATTTCCTTAGGAAAATCCTTCGTGAGATCCATCTCCACACACAAATGAGAAAAAGTGGTGAACATTTTATTAGTAGTCTCATTGGCTAGACATACAAATTTTCCAAAAGAGTTCATTGTGGCTATTAACACTAAAGAACCCCATAATTATAGAGGAAGGTAAGGTAGTGTTATGGAGTAAAAAGTGGACACGTCTTTTTACCTCCTAGGTCCCTATGTTAACACTCTACAAGAAAAAAATATTCATCCCGATGAGAAATCCCTTGAAACCCATGTCAAATGGGAACTAGGGGCCCATTTAAAGCTTAGGTCCTGATGAAAAAGGCACTTGGGGACTTGGGCGCCCATGCCCAAGTCCACCCTGATTGGTTGGGGTAAAATTTAAGGGATGTCGGCATAGGACTTTTAAATGGGTCCTCCCTTGTCATCTCTTTCAATTAATTTGTGAAAGTTTAATGAGATAGCATATATAAACAAGTGTTTGAATTCATTTTTTTACAAGTTGATTGTAGAAAGGTTATGATATTGAGAAAAGGAGCATTCAAGACATTCATTATGTTATTGTTGTAGAGTTGTGTTAGTATTGTGTTTGTTGTAGATTTGGAATCATCATCAACATCCTTATGAGTTGAAGAATCTTCTCCTAAGGACTTCACCTCCAAGGTGACATCATCTTTGTTTGAATCATTTCATCATCATTTGGATTATCTTTAGCCTCTGTCCTATAAGGACATGCTCTCTCTCTCTAACAATGGTGTTGGGAAAGATTGAATGCTAACCCTTTTTCTTCTTGTGTGCAGGTTATAGGTGCGGGAATTATAGAAGGGAAGGTATAGGGAGGTTGAGCAAGGGATTAGATTTTGAGACCTAAAAATGGAGTGCAGAAATTCCTCTGTAGCAAACTTGGGCACTAGCCCCAATGTCCACTAGCTAAATCAAACCCCAGATACAACATCAGAGCATCATTTACGACATTTTTCTAGTTCTGAGTTTTCAGCGATCAAGACTTTTTGGACTCGAGCACTAGCCCTGGAGTCTTTTGACATTTCAGCTTCCAAGGAACAGGTTATGACATCTCACTGATCATCCTGGTACTTTCAAATCCTGGCTTTCCATTTTTGTTTGTTTGTTATAAGCTAATTATCTTAATTCTAGGGTTTAGTGCATTAATTAGCCTAGGGTTTAATAAAATTCTTGATTGACTTACATCTTTCCTTAGCAAACAAGAGAACAAAATTAGTAGCTAAGTCCTCTTCCATCTTGTAGTGACTTAGCTTGGTTTTGTCCTTGAATATTATAGTGAAAGAGGGTTTGATCTAGTGTATTTACATGCTTGCATTCATCCCCCTTTTACCACATAACAGGTAGTCTAGAATCCAAATGAGGCCCAAAGAATAGGAGTCACAATGAGGATCAAAAGAAGGGAACCGTGGTCTTATGCTTAGGAAGTTGTCATTCATTGTCCATGGACAAAACCTCAAAAATGTACTCCTTATCTTTTAAAGAACTAAATTAGAGAATGAAAAATCTACTAGCACAAGGGTAAATGAAGATTTCCCCTTCTAGAAAAGGCCTCTAGATGTTGGAGATCCATTCATGGAGATATACCAATTTGGGACAAAACTTAAAAAAATACATAGTAGGCTATAGCTGGTCAAATAATCTTCACTCTAAAGCCTTTGAACCCAAATTAATGTTTGGATTACTAACTTTGTAATTGGTTGTAGCCCCTTTCTCACTAAAAACGCCTGAGGGTGAGATGGGAGAGAAGCCCCTATCCATAGAACCATGTAAAGAAGCATAAATCTAAACTAAGAATGTAAATGCAAACTAGTTCTCTACTTCTACCTTAGACTAGACAGTGAAATGAAAGGAAAAATAAACAATACAAAATAAAAAAAAAGTTTATACCTTCCCTTGATGTTTGAGATTGCTTCAATAGTATGTTGATGTTGAGTTCATAGATGTAGGTTTCTCAAGATTCTTGTAGCATGCCTTTGTATTCCACTTGATTGATGAAATGGGATTGAGAGAGGGTTTATTTATAAGTTTTTGGATGGGAATATGAATGTTGTAAATTGGATAGATGAGATCTATTCATTCTTAAGTAAGAATGAGAATCCAAAAAGTGACATTCTATGATTTGTAGACATGAATGAGACATGGATTCAAGAGGATGGATGGTGGAGATCTCCTTGGTTAGAGTGAAGGGTGGAGATTAAGAGGTACTTTTTGGAACCTTGTATAAGCTCTCAAACATGTGTATAACAATCATGGGAATGCCTGATTATGACAAGTGATTGATCTCACACATATGTGAGAAACATGGGGAAGTGTGATTATGACAAGTGGAAGCTTTAATACATGTGTGAGAATGGAGGGTAGAGATGTTCTTGGGATAATGGACAATGGAGATTTCAAGTTAGTTTAACTTTATTTATTTCTAAATAAAGTGGTGGATGAATGTGCAAATGATTAATTAGTTGAGTAAACATTATTTGTTTATTTAACTTGTAGACACCCTAAAATGACCGTGTCGTCAAATCACTTGCATTTCATAATCTGTCTAATCACCTGCATTTCCATGTTAATTAAATAATCTAATTATTTAATTAATTATCATCAAATTCTTCTAAATCTCCTAAATTCAACATTAATTAAATAAATCCTCTTTATTTAATTAATTAAATTAAATTCCTCTATATTCTTCCACAATTAAATAATTTTAATTATTTAATTTGATCATTATCCTCCTTCCAAAATTCACATCCACATTAATTAAATATATCCCATTATTTAATTAATTCATCACAATTCTATCTTATCTACAATTAAATAATTTACATTATTTAATTAAATCAATTGTTCTTCTAAATTTAAATAAATCAAATTAAATTTATTTAAATTATCTCAATCCTCTAAAAATAAATAAAATCAAATATTTTATTTATAATCTTCTGTTCTCCCAAAATCATGCACAACAATTAAATAAATTTATTTATTTAATTTGCTTTTCAAATCTTCTAAATTAAATAATTCCAATTATTTAATTATTTCTTCCAAAATATCTTCTCTAAATTTAAATAAATCAATTATTTATTTAAATTGCTTTTTCTTCTAATTTGAGTTATCTCTAAATAAACTCAAGCTTTCTTGCTCATCAATTAAATATTTCTATATTTAATAAAGCAAAATATCTTCTAATTCTCATGCAAATCCCTTCTTCTTGTTTTAAATCACTTAACTGATTGCTTTACTCTTTTAATTGATTTATTTCTTCAGTTAACTTATTCTTCTATTCTTGATAACTCCTCTCATGCAAAAGCAAGCAAGACACATGTCTTCTTCTTATTCGTTGCACATTCCTCAACTATTCTCCTCCGTTGATTCTTCTGAATTATCTGGACCGTTGATCGATCTTATTTGAAACCTATATAAACCCCCCTCATCTCCTTCATTATCTCTCTCTTCGATCGTATTCTCAGGCATACTTAACAAAGCTTTGAGCATACAAAACGCGTCGATTGAGCACTATAACGATCTTTTGACATTGATCTCTTAAGCACTACTTGCTTGTTGCAGCCATGGCTTTGCAACTACATTGAGCAATCCACATTCAATCCAAAAGAAACAACACAGATTTTGGTAAAAGTCTTTATTTCATTGAGTGATTATTTATGGCTTTTTAATTGGTTTCCTTTATGTTATTAGGTTCTTTGGTTTTATTTAGTTTAGATTTAATCCATTTTTCCTTATACACATTCTGGCACGCCCGGTGGGACCCCCTAATCCCTTTGTTTCTTTGAGAAATTTGTTTTTTTTAAGTCACAGTATGGCACAGCGCAAACGACACCCCACAGCGCTTCTGGCAGGATCTTTGAGCGCTTTTGCAGACACAGTGTGGCACCTTTGAGGTTCTGCAGCGCTTCTGGCTGCGCAGAACAGCGCTTCTGGCATTATAGAATAGCGCTTTCGGCAGTATTCTACAGCGCTTTTAGCTAGATTAGGTTTCTGACCTAATTCACTGTTTTACAGGATTTTCACGCCATCTATCTTATTACTTTGTATGACAAGCTGTTGTATTTGTTAGACAAACCTATTTTTTTTGGACATCCTAAGCTGATTTATTTAGGAGTACCTTCGATATTTGGGTTAATCCTTAGTGTTGTTACAGCTTCTGAGTTTTTAGATTGCAGAACACAGATCTCTCAGCTACCACTTCTCAGAATAGTGAATCAATCATGGAATTTTACTTTAGATCTGATTATTTTGAAAAAGTTCCCCTTTTTGTGATCTGAGACAGCGCGGTGCTTTTGGTTATATTCTCTCACGCATTTGGTAACACAGTTTCACGCTTACGACTATTATTCAGCGCTTCTGGTATTATTATAGTGCGCTTCTGGTCTGCATCATAGCGCTTTGAAAACACATTGAAGCGCTTCCGGTTATTTTGCTGCGCCTCTGGTAATATTATACAGTGCTCCAGGTCTGCAATACAGCGCTCTTGGAATATAGTAAGTCGCTTCTGGTAAGATTGTGCAGCGCTTTTGGTTAAAGTTGATTTGTTTTTTGCTAACTTGTGAAATTTTGGTGGAACTAACTCACTTGTTGCAGCTTCTTATTACTCACACAGAGCCAATAGGTGTTTTCTTAATATGTTCATGTAGGACGAGCATTGAAGACCTCTTTTGATTTATCTCACTAAATCTTAGAAACACATTGCATGCTTAAAAGGATAATTGAACAAATCTTTTCTTGCAATCTAAGTCTTCGGAATATACTGCATTTCTTAAGGGACAATGGACATGTATGAACAAACACCTCAATTTTCTAAGGGACAATGGACATGAATGCCAAACACTTCATTTCATAAGGGACAATTTACAACTACAATCGTGTGTGTGCATAGCTTAGTTGCACCTTATTTTTCTTATAACGGGACAATTGAACCTTTGTTTGATGTGCTTGCTTTTACTTTTTTTGTACTTCCTTTAGAAGGGCCTGCTTTTGGATTGCGATTCATCCTAAAGGGACGACCCTAAGCAGAGTTTTCCTTTGAACCGCTATATAAGAGGGATAAGGCGAAAGCCAAGTCCTAACCAATGTCAGCCTTACCTTGTGGTGCCAAACTGAAAAGAGGTGTACTAGCTCTTTGTGGAAACGATTTTCACATTGAGCGAAGTGTTTGAAACTCTTAGTAGGATTGGTTAAAGCTTTTAGTAGCTTGTCACATTGCTCATAAGGCGTTGGTCCCTCAAAGTCACTAAGAACCAATTTAGATAGAGACTACCCGACCTACCTCCGAACATTGCGGTAATCATCAGTGCAAGGGAAATTGATTTAAACCCTTAAGATACTCACCATTGGCCCCCTTGAGAAGAGATAGTATTCCCTTGGACATAAAGCTCTTGTGACCTACTTGAGCTTTCCAAGGGGAGGGTGAGATATCCCTACCTATCGTCTCTCGCAAAGATACTAAATATCTGACACCTTTATGGAATGATATTTTTATCGACGGAGTATTAAGCTGTGGGCTGATCTACTACAATGAAACCTTGTCTCTAAGGATAAAAAGTGCTTGTTATTGATTGGAACTGTATTAGACCTGTGGAAACATTGGGCTTGTTTGGAGCCTTGAACATACACTATCTGTTGTGTCAGTCCTTGTGCCTTTTTTGACCACTTGTTTGTTGTGTTTTCTCTTGCCAAACCAATCTAATTAGAAATAGAAAAATCTTGCCTTTGAAAAACATCAGACACTACTTTAGCGCCCCTGGTATTACAGCAGCTCGCCTTTGGTAATACAGTAGATCGCCTTTGGTCAGCAGTAACCCGCCTCTGGCAAAACGCTACTTCAGCGCCCTTGGTATAACAGTAGCTCGCTTTTGGTCACTATAGCTCGCCTTTGGCATAGCAGTAACTAGCTATTGGTAGCTTAGTCCGTCGCCTCCGGCCCACAGTAGCACGCTTTTGGTAGCACAGTCTTGCACCTTTGGTCAAACAGTATAGCGCCTTTTGGTCCAGTACTTTGTGCATAAGAGTTTGTCCGTTTCTTCAAAGCATCTCACAGATTCTCAGCATTACATTGTGCCTAAGTGTATCCCATGGTCACCACTAGGCTACAGCAAACCATGAAGTCTAGGCAAGTTGTCCCTAAGAAGCACAAGTCACCCCCTCGCACACCACAATCAGGCCGTCTCAACATTACTCCCAAGGTGACTCCTAGTACACCCACGGAAAAACCAATCAGCTCTCCAAACATGCCGCACATAGATGAACCAAGCAATCCTCATGAGGATAGAACCCCTTTGATAAATGTGCCTCAGTATACCACAGGCTTGCCTCCAGATTTTGTCCCACAAGGTTATATCGTAGATCAAACCCCATCTCAAGAAGAGCGACACTTTAAAATAGGTCAATCCTCTCAAGAAGATAGGCAAGATCTTGCTGAATTTATACAAGATCCTAGAGCTATAGCTGCCTTTGATAAAATCCTTAGTGAGAACCAGGATCATTTCTTTCTCTTTCTTGCAAAGCAAGGCACCAAGCTACCTCAGGATTTTGATGTGTCCACTCTCAAGGAGAGCAACAACACCCAAGAAACCATACAAGCGGTGCAAACCATGTCCACGGTGACTACGCCCTTACCTACTCAAGGCTCGCAGTATAGGAATCCCCTTTTTCAAAACCCAACAGGGGAGAGGCCCATATCACCGCTTTTGACTCCTATGGAGATCTATCAAAACCAACAAGAAACTCTCCAACGTCAAGCAGAGTTAGCTAAGCAAACCACCTTAGCTCGATCGAATGTGCCACCACCTCCTAAAGTGTCCACCCCAATCGCAAGTGGAATCTTGGTTACCCCATCACGCGTAGGTTTCCCACCTAATTACAATCTGGGGAACACTTATGTAGCCATGCAACAAGGGTCTCAACAAATGCCACCTCCTATATCATCACACCTGCATGTCTCTCAACCAATTAGAGTCACGCAGCCCCAACCATAACATTCTTCTACTCTCGTCCTCAAGCAGCCCCAACCACAACATTCTTCTACTCTCATCTTCAATCAACCCCAACCGTCGCAAATCACTTCTACCTATGTTCCTCCTCCACAACGTTCATCCTCGCTCAACTTCTTTCATACATTGCCTAGCCACTCTCAACATTCCCAACATCAGGTTTCCCAAAGCTATGGGCCACCATCACAACCTAATCAAACGCACTTTAGCTTTCCTCCCCCCAATGCCTTTCTTCAACCATCACAAAGCCAACATTCTTACCTAGCGCCACCTCCACCTCTGCCTAATCAAGGCCTCCAATTCCAACCCAATCTGAACCAATCGTACAATTCATACAATCCCAATCAATCTTACGACCCTTATAATACCAGTGCGCATGGCTTACACTATAATCTTCCATATGGGCAACACCAACCACTTTTTGGACAACAAGAGATGTTACCAACCCCTCCCACGACTATGGAGCTAAAGATTGCAGAAGTTCAATAGCAGCTATCTAATCTTACGTTTGGCCACACCAAAAAGACCTTCTCGTTGGAGGAAGTGTGTCCTTATCTGTTTGATCGGTCATTACCAATGATCCCTTTTCATCAAAATTTCACTATTCCCAAGTTCGATAAGTACAAAGGAAAAGGAGACCCTAAAGACCATCTTAGGGAATTCTATCTTGCTTGCTTCGAGGTCTCTCACAACGACACATATCTTATGCGTATTTTTCCTCGCAGTCTTAGAGGTCAAGCAATAGAATGGTTCTCGCACTTACCCACGGGTATCAAGTCTTTCAACGAGCTAGCAAAAAAGTTTGCCACCCATTTTTCTTACAATGCAGAGCATGAGATTTCCATGACGGACCTATGCAACAATAAACAGAAAAATGGTGAAACTTTCATTTCTTTCCTTCAACGATGGAGACAAATGGCTAGTAAATTCCCTTTCAAGATTTCGGAGAAATAGCTTGTTAGCATATTTGTGCAAAACCTCAACCAAGAGTTAGGTTTCCATTTACAAATTCTTAGTGCTACAACCTTCGATGAAATCACATACAAGGGTATTAACATTGAGAAGGCCCTCATTGCTAAAGGTGTGGTCAAAATCTTTAAGGAGATGAAAGATAGCACTTCTCATCAACAGTCGAACAAATATTGGAACAAGAACAAAAACGTGGTCAATGATGGGGTGGTCGATACTAAGCATGTCCAAACGTTGCAAACACAACTGCAACTCTCCAAACCAAGTCAAGCTCCACCTCAACAACAGCAGCAACAAAGGCAGCCTTATCCCAACCAACAGCAACGACAACAAGAGCGGCCCCAACAAGATTACCCTCCGCGACGTCAATTCACTCCCTTGGGAGTGCCCAACGAATCAATCTTACAGCAAGCTTTGCAGAAAGGGCTCATAACCTTACCTGATGCTCCTCCTTATGGAGAACCTGTCTACAAAACGGCACGTTACAGAGACAATGAATATTGTGAGTTCCATAGGAGCAAAGGTCATCGAACTGCGTCTTGCATGAAACTTAAGCACCTCATCCAAAACCTCATCGACGGTAATCAAATTACTTTTGAGGATGAATCACCAGCGCAACACACGAACAAGGATCTCGATATGTACAAGGAACCATTCCCTCATCACGGTCCACCTCCTCCTCAGGATAGAGGTAAAGGTATCAATCACGCTTCCACGTCTTTCGATTCCATTGTAGGTCGTTTTGAAGAGAGTCGAGTGTCTACCCTCACCATCAAAGGCAAATCTACGGATTGTGCTGTTACTACTCGTCGAGGTCATGTCACCATCCGCGCACCTACACCTAGGCTTTCGGTTCAGTCTGATTATAATCTTGTTGAACATCTAGGGAGAACACCAGCACAGATCTCTATTTTGGACCTTCTACGGTCATCACCTGCACATAGAGTGGTGCTAGAAAAAGCCCTCCAAGAGTCTTCTGTTCCTAACAACATAGCAGTCACAGATTTCTGAGCTATAGTAGGTAACATTGCTTCGCCCTACAATGTGGTCTTCTCTGAGAAAGACCTCCCCTCCCATGATCCTTGTCACAACGATGCCCTCCATATTGAAGTTCTCATCCATAAGCGCAAAATCAAACGCATCCTCATAGATGGTGGTGCTGGTCTCAACATATGTTCTTTAAAGTTACTAAAGCAATTGGGATACTCTGAGGATCACGTCAACACTGATCATAGTATTACAATCAAGGGATATGATGATGCAGAACGCCGTTCAGAAGGTGTTATTCACTTGCCTATACAGCTGGGCCCCGTTATGCTTGAAACCAGGTGTCAGGTTCTTGATATTGAGCTGCCTTACAACATTATTCTTGGCCGCCCATGGATCCATGCAATGAAAGCTGTTCCCTCCACATAACATCAGTCCCTCAAGTTCCCATACAATGGTACGGAGATCACCATCCCAGGAGATCCTAATCCTTTTGAATTTTGCCGTGTCTTACAAGGAAGCTATAAGAATTGCAACCAAGTGCCTAAAAATGACAAAGCCCTTGAATCCCCTCTCTATGTTGACCCTGAAACTCTCATGCAAGCCTCTACAAGTGAACCGACACCCCTCCCCAAAATCACAGCTCGCGTCTGAGATATAGGCTTTGGCACTTATGATATCTTAGAATCTTGTTGTGTAGGGCGGATGCCTTTATCTCCAAAGTCTTACGGCCAACCACCCATTGCCAAAGTTATCAAAAAAGTAGCTATTCCTCCCCCAACTTTCCTAACCCAATTCTAACATGGATGGTTATTGGAAGAGGAAACTATTGAGGACATCTCTTCTTGGCTCTACAAGGAGAAAGAACCAGTCACGATACTAGTCAAGCAATATGGCAATGGCTTAAGGATAGTGAAAAACATGGGCTATAAAGGCAAAGGTGGCCTTGGGAAACAAAATCAAGGCACTATGGAGCCCATTGTGGTAACAAAGAAGCTAGACAAGAAAGGATTAGGATTTGGTAAGAAGGTACCACGCGCCTCGGACATCGAGTATATCCTCGACGAGGTAGCTGACACTTTTCCCGCCGATACGACGTCTACAGAGGATATCATCGATGACTCTTCCCTCCACATGACCAATCTATTCGTAGAATCCTCCATTTTTACACTATCCTCCGTATCCTTAACTTCCACCACCAGCACCCAGAATGTCACGCTTGTCTACCCTGAACTTATCGATTGGGACCAACAAGGGGCCCCCGTTATAGATGTATTTCAGAATGACGAAGCTTTAGCTGAGTTCATGGGACTTCGGGAAGGTATCCCTCTTGGCGATCACAAGGCAGGTTTTGTAATGGAACTAGAGCCCATGGCTTACTTTGGTGAGAATGCCAAATCCTCCAGTCGCAAAAGTGCAAATAAAGAAAGATCTCTAGGTGAAAACCACACTATGGTACCTCCTGATATAAAATAGTAAAAATAAAGGACGTATCCAAAGGTGAAAACCCAATTGTGGCACCTGAGGATGGAGGATTTGACCTTCCCTTACCATCTAAGTATCAAGAGAAATCGGCTCTCCTAGTGGAAGATTCTACAGAGATCAACCTGGGCACAGAACAGAATCCAAAGACCACATTCCTAGCGGCATCATTATCTGACACAGAGCATAGAAATCTTAATAGCTTCTTCTTGCAATGAACCATCAACTTTGCATGGACCTATGCAGATATGCCAGGGCTAGACCCTAAGCTGGTAGTTCATTATCTCACAGTTGATCCCAAGGTGAAACCAGTCAAGCAAAAATTGAGAAAGATGCACCCACAGATAGCTCTCTTGGTGAAGGTGGAAGTACAAAAGCTATTAGATGCAAAGTTCATACGACCTATTGACTATTTAGATTGGGTCTCAAACATTGTACCTGTGTCTAAACCTAATGGGTGCATCTGCATGTGTAATGATTTCAGAGATCTCAATAAGGCATGTCCTAAAGATGACTTTCCACTACCAAACATTGACATTATAGTGGACTTGATAGCAGGTCACGAGATGCTTTCTCTCATGGATGGATTCTCGGGTTACAATCAGATAAGGATAGTTGAAGAAGACCAACATAAAACAACCTTTACTTGTCCTTGGGGCAATTATTGTTGGTGTGTCATGCCGTTTGGTCTGAAGAATGCAGGAGCAACCTATCAGAGAGCAATGACAGTGATCTTCCACGATCTGTTTCATCACATCATGGAAGACTATGTTGATGATATATTGGCTAAATCTTCTAGGGCGGATCACATACAGGTCCTAGGACAGGTCTTTGACAGGCTTGAAAAATATCAGGTAAGACTCAATCCAAAGAAGTGTGTATCCGGTGTAACATCAGGAAAGCTATTGGGATACATTGTATCTCGTAGAGGCATCGAAGTAGATCCAGCGAAAGTAAAGGCTATAGTGGAGATGCCTCCACCAAAGAACCTAAAAGCATTAAGGAGCCTCCAAGGAAGGTTGCAGTCCATTCGGTGCTTCATATCACAGCTAGCAGATAAATGTCAACCCTTTCAGCACTTACTCCGAAAGGATGTCTCGTTTCAATGGGACAACAAGTGTCAGGTAGCGTTTGATCAACTTAAAGAGTATCTAGCTACACCTCCTGTATTGGTTCCACCAGTGGTAGACAAACCTTTGATATTATACATCTCCACTACCAATTCGGCCCTAGGGGCCCTTCTAGCACAAAATGATGACACAGGAAAGGAGCATGCAATTTATTACATCAGTAGAACCTTGGTGGGATATGAGCTCAATTATTCACCAATGGAAAGGGCTTGTTTAGTAGTAGTGTTCGCCTCCCAAAAGTTACGGCATTACATGTTGAACCAACACACAAATTTGATAGCCAAAATTGATCCCTTAAAGTATCTACTAGCAAAAGCAGCTCTCACAGGCAGACTCGCTAAATGGGTTATGATTCTTAGTGAGTTTGACATTGAGTACACAGATCGTAAAGCAATCAAAGGATAAGCCCTCGCGGATCAACTAGCAGATGCACCTATGAAAGATACACATCCTATGGCAGCAGACTTTCTTGACGAGAATCTCTTCACTCTGGCTACCTCCATAATGTGGAAGTTGTACTTTGATGGTTCTTACACACAGGATGGATCAGGAGCTGGCATCTTATTTGTTACACCTCAGAATGACTACATTCCAAAGTCATATCGGCTTGCATTCCCTTGCACCAACAACATAGCTGAGTATGAAGCACTCCTTATAGGTCTCAATACAGCAGTTCAATGGGACATCACAGAATTACAAGTATATGGAGACTCACAGTTAGTCATTCGCCAAGTCACAGATGAATACCAAACAAAGGATGAAAAGTTGGTCCCCTACAAGCAACTAGTGGATGCCTACAAACCACATTTTTCTACCATCACATTTGAGCAAATTCCAAGAGAGCATAATAAAGCTAGGGATTCTATGGCTTCTGTAGGGTCACTAATTGATATGCCTACAAATACACAGAAGTGTGAATTCTTAATCGAGCAATTGTTGATACCAGCCGTCGATGTTCCTGTTACTGAAATCATCTGCGAACTTGTTGGTCCCAATTCCCCTTGGTATGAAGATATCTATGAATACCTCAAGAACAAAACCTTTCCTCCTGACCTATCATCCACCCAACGCAAAACCTTTATCCGTCGATCCTCTCGTTACATCATTCTGGGTGATACACTATATCACCAGAGTCTCGATGGTATCCTCTTACGATGTCTTAACGTGGAAGAAGCTGAAGCTACCTTATGAGACATACACGAAGGTGTCTGTGGCACGCATTCTACTGGTCCTAATCTTGCTAAGAAGATACTCAGAACAGGTTATTACTGGCCTACAATAGAGCAAGATGCTGCACAGTTTGCTAAGAAGTGTCTACAATGTCAGCAGCATGGAGATTTGATTCACGCACCAGCTCATGAGTTACAACCTATGACAACTCCATGGTCTTTTTCTCAATGGGGTCTCGACCTCATAGGACAAATCCACCCTTCCTCCTCCAATGGCCACAAGTTTATCATTACCGCCACTGAGTATTTCACAAAGTGGGTGGAAGCCATTCCTATGACCTATATCACCGGTAAGCAAATAGCCAAGTTTATTCTAAACTACCTCATATGCCGGTATGGTATTCCACAAGCCATTGTCACTGATAATGGGAGACCATTCAAGAACCAAGATGTTCATGCCTTATGCATACAATACAATATCCAACATCGCTTTTCAACTCCCTACTATCTGCAGAGTAACGGCTAAGCTGAGGCTTCTAATAAAACCATTCGCAAGATCCTAAAGAAAACGGTCAATGAAGCTGGTCGTGATTGGCACTTGCAACTCAATCCCGCCCTATGGGCCTACCGCACTAGTATCAGAACACCTATTGGTGCCACACCATATGCCTTGGTCTTTGGCTCTGAAGCCATCCTACCTATAGAGGTCGAGATCCCATCCCTCAGAGTATCCATGCAGGACCTGATCGGCGGAGATGAGTATCGCACTTCCAGATTAGCTGAGCTTGAACTACTAGATGAGAGGCGCCTTGCCGCACTTAATCATCTCCATGTCTATCAAAACCTCCTCCAGCGTAATTACAATAAAAAGATCAAAGAAAGACGGTTTCAAGTTGGTGATCTTGTACTTAAGGAGAATTAGAGAAATCAAGCAGATCGAGAGAAAAAGGGTAAGTTTGAGCCTAACTGGTTAGGTCCCTTCATTGTGACAGCAGCATATGGATCAGGAGCTTATACTTTAGCTACACCTGACGGCATTCCTCTAGATGAGCCACTTAACAGTGTCCATCTCAAGAAGTTCTATGCCTGATCCTCAGAGTATTCCAAAAAAAAAAAAAATCCGTCCTCTGGTGAAAACCTGGCAAACAGGTGCCTTGGATAAGTACCATAGTGAAAACCTGGCAAACAGGCGCTATGCGTAGAGTCAGCATCCATCGTCTATCAAGTCCTGTCCACTCCTTGCCCAGTTCACAGCACCTCTCCATCCATCCATAATAAAACCATTGACTTTGTTTGCATTTCCATCTCCCTGTCTAGTATAGCTTGGAAATTTATCAGTGTCCATTGTCGTCTTCCCATGTCTTGATCTGTGTCTGCAGTTAACACTACCTTGTCCTAGGTCAAGTCTTTCTGTGTCTTCTTCGGCAGTCACACCTACTGTTTCCTCTACCAGAATGGGGGCAACTCTTTCCTTAGCTTTGGTCTAGGATTGGTTCCTTGTTCGTGGTTCGCAGCACATACTTCGATCTTTTCTCATTTCCACAGGTAACACCCTTTAACGGACACAGAGTTCGTACGATAAGGCTGTTATCTTCTCAACACTTTTTCTACATCATCACCCTCACTAGAACTACATTATCATCTTCTCAGTCTTAAGGTACCTTGATCCCATGGATATGAGTATGTAGGCAGTCTGGAATACGAAGGATGTTTCCAGTACTCAGGTACATAAGATCACCTCTTCTCCGCTCTTTTCCCACATCATCACACTAACCAGAACTACATATCATCTCTTCTCAATCTTAAGGTACCTTGATCCCATGGATATGGGTATGTAGGCAGTCTGGAATATGAAGGAAGTATCTAGTACTCAGGTACATAAGATCTCCCCCTTCCACCTTGACCCATCTCATCACTCTATCCAGAACTACATATTTATCACGTTCATCTTCCATCGTCATGTGCCTTGATCCCGTGGATACAGGGTATGTAGGCAGTCTGGAATATGAAGGATGTATCCAGTACTCAGGCACACACGATCCATCATTCTCCACCCATCCCAATCCATTAGCACTATCACCTTTCTAGTCTTCCATTTTTCAAAATCCATTCACCTCGACTTGACTAACTCAAGCAGCAAGCTAGTGCATCCTTTCAAAGCAATAGTCCTTCGCAAACCTGAAGCAAAGCAGCTTCCTTCCAGAGTCATCTACTGTCCTACATACCGATTGCCAACATCAGCTAAATACCGCTTAACCAAAGCCCTAGATCCACAAGCTTGTCTTCTGCGAAGTGTTCCATTGTCGAGACCAACACACGCGTCTCCTACGACATGTGGCATTTCCTGCAGTGAGACATTGTCTTCTTAGGTAGATAGCCCCCTTTAACGGACACAGAGTTCCTACGATAAGGCTGTTATCTTTCCTATCCAATCTATCCTGAGCAACCTCTTTGGCAAGAGAATATGTTGGCTGTATGTTTACTTTGTAAGTCAGTCAATTTGTGTTATGGTTTATCTTTTGTTCCCTATTCCCATACCTATTCAAAGCTACCTTGATTTATCTATAATCTCGGTATGTTGCGATGCAGTACGGATTGGGGGCATAGTCATTGCTTTCTGCGTGCCATGTTTGAGGAATGATTTCTAGTATCTTTCTTAGCATTCCATTTATCTTGTGTGTGTTATGCCCTAGCATCTTACATATTAATATTTCTTCTTGCATTTACATGTAATGAAGTTTATTTTATGTTCAAGACTATGGCTTATTCACATGTTCCAACAAGGTTATATTATGTCTAAGGGATCTAGGTTCAAATCATTTGTTTGCAGAGTCAACGTCCATGCACTCGGATATTACAGCACCTTGGTCTTTTATACCTTGGTGGCAAACTATCCACGTGCTATATCAAAAATAAGGATTGCTCTTTATAAACAAATGTGAAACCATTGCAACAAGCTCATCCATTTACACCATCCATTTTTCCATGGCCTTATATAGTTTTCCAGCAAAGATCAATCAACAGTCTTTCTCTTATGTTCTCTCCTATCTCCTTTCTTCTATCTATCATCAACCCAACCTCGCCTATCTCCAACAAATCTTCTAGTCGAGTGTCAACACAGTTCTTCTATCGCTTCCCTATCTTTCCTCTCGAGTGGGCACCCTACGCCAGCTACGCTGGGGCAACTACCTATCAAAAAATTGTATTACATCTTCAACAATCGTTTTCTTTGATGCAACGCTACATGCTGCATTGCATCAAAGAGGGGCAAAATGTAGACACCCTAAAATGACCGTGTCGTCAAATCACTCGCATTTCATAATCTGTCTAATCACCTGCATTTCCACGTTAATTAAATAATCTAATTATTTAATTAATTATCATCAAATTCTTCTAAATCTCCTAAATTTAACATTAATTAAATAAATCCTCTTTATTTAATTAATTAAATTAAATTCCTCTATATTCTTCCACAATTAAATAATTTTAATTATTTAATTTGATCATTATCCTCCTTCCAAAATTCACATCCACATTAATTAAATATATCCCATTATTTAATTAATTCATCACAATTCTATCTTATCTACAATTAAATAATTTACATTATTTAATTAAATCAATTGTTCTTCTAAATTTAAATAAATCAAATCAAATTTATTTAAATTATCTCAATCCTCTAAAAATAAATAAAATCAAATATTTTATTTATAATCTTCTGTTCTCCCAAAATCATGCACAACAATTAAATAAATTTATTTATTTAATTTGCTTTTCAAATCTTCTAAATTAAATAATTCTAATTATTTAATTATTTCTTCCAAAATATCTTCTCTAAATTTAAATAAATCAATTATTTATTTAAATTGCTTTTTCTTCTAATTTGAGTTATCTCTAAATAAACTCAAGCTTTCTTGCTCATCAATTAAATATTTCTATATTTAATAAAGCAAAATATCTTCTAATTCTCATGCAAATCCCTTCTTCTTGTTTTAAATCACTTAACTGATTGCTTTATTCTTTTAATTGATTTATTTCTTCAGTTAACTTATTCTTCTATTCTTGATAACTCCTCTCATGCAAAAGCAAGCAAGACACATGTCTTCTTCTTATTCGTTGCACATTCCTCAACTATTCTCCTCCGTTGATTCTTTTGAATTATCTGAACCGATGATCGATCTTATTTGAAACCTATATAAAGCCCCCTCATCTCCTTCATTATCTCTCTCTTCGATCGTATTCTCAGGCATACTTAACAGAGCTTTGAGCATACAAAACGCGTCGATTGAGCACTATAATGATCTTTTGACATTGATATCTTGAGCACTACTTGCTTGTTGCAGCCATGGCTTTGCAACTACATTGAGCAATCCACATTCAATCCAAAGGAAACAACACAGATTTCGGTAAAAGTCTTTATTTCATTGAGTGATTATTTATGGCTTTTTAATTGGTTTCCTTTATGTTATTGGGTTCTTTGGTTTTATTTAGTTTAGATTTAATCCATTTTTCCTTATACACATAACTAATAATGTGAGGGGATATTTGGGGTAAATTAAATAAATGTGATGTATTTATTTAATTTTTGGGGGAATGATGAAGGAAAGATGGATTTAATTAAATGAATGTGAATTTATTCAATTAAAGTATGGAACATTAGAAGAAGGATGAATTAATTAATTAATTAAATGATAATAATTTATTTAATTAATGCTAGTAGGATGATTGGATTGGTTAATTAAATAAGTAATTTATTTAATTAATGTTAGATAAAGGTGTTGGGATAGGAAAAATTTAAAATTTTCCTATACTCCTACCCACCTCGGGGCCAACCAGATCAGACAATCATGTGCCCAAAATCATAATAGTAGTTGATGAACTCTATAAAATCACATGATTTTCATCATAAATAATTGTATCACCCCTCAATTTCGGCAAGACCCTAATGTCTTTTTCACCAATCCATGTTCAAATTAGAATGGGCTAGATGTGTATCGGCATGATGTTTGTGATTGGAGTGAAGACTTTGGGAATTGTCGATGAAGAGAGTAACACTAATGACCTTTCATCGGAGAGAAAATTCCCCGTCACGCTGAGTTAATCAACAGTAAAGACTATTGGCACAAGAGAACAATATCAGAGGCTACTCTGAACACTTCCCCGACAATATAGATCACACCGATGAGAAAGTTCAGTGGGACTCTTGCCGAACAACCTGTGAATAGACAGAGGTAGTGACGCATCGAAGAGAAATACACATTAGGGTGAAGAATTAGAGTGTCTCCACCATGTTAATGTCTCAATGACCAAAGGGATTATTTTGGCTTAAGTCACACCAATATGTATAGAGGATAAAAACCATCGGCGAAAGCAAACAAGTTAGAATAAAGTTTACAAGTCTTCCCGAACCGATGGTCACAACGATGAAGGATGTCGGTGACATATTGTGAATGATCACTATGATGAAGGATATAAAAAGGGTATCAGGGAAACAACCGTGATCAGATAGTTTGAAATAAGTCATCCCAATGTCATATGTTGTTCCGATGATGATAGTAACCACACTTATCGATAAGACTCTTGCCGATATTCATATCGGAGACACTTGAAATATTAGAGTAAGATGTTGTTCCTACGGTGATAAAGTAAGTTAGACTGACGATAGCCATGCTCATTTCTATATTAGGTAGATCTTGAAATATCTTGCCGATACAAACTTATATATGAAAGATGACATCGAGGAGACAAAACAAAGGGTCACAATGATTAATCCACATGCAAATGTTTGCACCATAAGAAGGTATTCGGTCGTCCTAACATTACAAAAGTCCTACCTATGAAGAGAGTTATGATGATGTGACATCTCACAACGATGACAAAAATTAATACACTGAAACAATTAATTGCCAAGAAGGAAGAAATCCTTTGAAGAGCCATTAGAAATCATTGTAATTAGATTCAAATGAATTGTCTGAGAGGAGCGCATAAGAGAGAACTCAGAGGAAAGGATAGAGGAGTTCAATCATCACATAATAGGTACATACTCAAAAACCTCTGTGTGATAAACTACAGTTTGAATTTGCCATCCCTAATTGTAATGGAGACTCTAGTGAAAGGAAAGGGTAGAAAACAGCCGAGTGAAACTAGTAAGCCCAAGAAACAAAAAATTGACAAAAGCCTTGACGAAAAAATAAAAGATCAGAAACTGAATCAGGATTTAATTGACCAATTACTTGAATCAACCCCTAAAGTCTAAAGGTTTGCACAACTTAGGGCAGAGGTAGAGAAATTGGAAGACAAATGCAAATACCTTGGAAACATGTGGACACCAATAAGAGGTTATGAACTATTCAAATTCCATTACAATAGAAGATTCAGGAATGCCCCAGTGTCTAATCCATGGCACTTGAATTTGGGCAAATTGGTCATCCCTAATGTGTTTATGAATGCAAAACTCCTCAAACTCCTAGCTAAACATTACAATCCAAGCCTTAAGGCCATATGCAATCCGTAAGGAGAGCCTGTTATACATTTGTGCAAAAATGCCATTTGTGAGGTATTTGATTTAGATGATTTGTGTACTGTTCCCATAGTTTATGAAGATTTGGACAAAGAATACTAGAGGATGGACACCACATATAATGGATGGAGGTTACCTCTTCACAGGCCTAAGGCAGAAGGAGAAATAGTGCCCCTTAATGATAATGATGGACCTCCATTCCATGTGTCATTGTTTGAACCATATATACAATACACAAATTATTCTGTGGGCCAAGTCCTAGGATCAGAGGTTCCTGATTTTATGACAATTCCTCTAATGGTGATAGCCATAGATATCTAGTGTCACAATGCTAGGCAGTTTGATTATGCTACCTATGTTTTTGGAAGAATTGATTCTAGTTTAACTGTAATCAAGAACAACACTCCATCAGTGTCTTTTGAGCATTACTCACTCCTCATGCACATGGTACTTTATTATGGCCAGGAAATGGGATTATGGTCAAGTGAATTCAGAGTTGCACAAATGGACTAGAGGGGACAACAGTCACCTGTGCAAATGTGGACGAGGATATGGGACAACAAGTTTGCCCATTCTAGTTATATTCATTTTGAAGAATACTGTGTAAAAGTGTTGTATAGATATTTCAATCATCATTGTGAATATTCACTGTCAAATGAAATAAAGAGGTTTCTCAGACCCAAAGATTTTTGTGGTCCTCCTATTGTTACCCACAACTGGGGAGACTAGTATTGTTTTGAGGATGCTACCATGGTCAGAATTTATGGTTTTGAAGACACCTCATTTATATTGCCCAAGATAGTCCCTAACAAAATTGCCTACTTAGAGATAGTCAGGCAAATGAACTGCTCTAATGTGATGAATCTAAGTGCCTATGACAAACAATCCTTCATGCCTAGTACTTTGTGCTTCAAAGATTTTATTGTGGTGTCTAAAGAAGGTTATGGCCTCATCATGGACAAATTAATTCATTATAACATGAGATGTGTAGAGGCAAGAAAGGGATTTGATCCCAAGGGTTTTATTGATTTTGTAAGGAGAAAACAAAACCTTATGAGATATACACATGTCCCATATCCACACAATGATGTTATTAGGAACATGGAAGAAGCTGAAGTTGAACTAGTAATTGAGAAGTATAATAGAGAATTAGATGAGAAGACGAAACAACTCGCAGAGATAGAGTTATCTTCTGGTGACGAGGAGTCTGCAGAAGAAGAAGAGACAAATCAACAAGCAACTAGAATATCGAAATGAAAAATGCAATGCTATCAGTCTCCTAGTATAGAGCATGATGAGGAGGGGCCTGCTGATGAGGATCCTAGACAATTAGCATATGATTCTTTCATTTTAGATGATCAATTTATTCATTCTAAAGAGTTTAAATCATTTTTGTATAAATGCAAGGGTAAAGAGATCAGGGAATTAGTTGATGATGTCTCAGCCAACAATGAAAGAGAATTAATTGATATGTTAAAAATAACAGTGGACAATGAATTGAATGATATGACTCCTAGTGAAGGCAAACAGCTACTCAAAGAAGCAGGCGTCATGATATTTCCTGGTCTTGATATAAATTCTACTCTGGTGTTTGATAGTTTTTTGTACAACACCAATGACAAATATAAGCTCACTCCTGAGGGTGTCATAGAGATGTACATGGGTACCAAATATAACAACAATGAAAACTCACTCATGATATGGGCCTTATACCCTCCTCATAAGAAAACAACCATTATAGATACTGGAAAAACTTTTGGGCATGTTATGACTTTGAAAGCAGGGGAAACTGATCCCTTGATTACTACAGATATTGGCATTAATGTTGCAAAGTTAAATAAGGCACAGGCTTAGATGCTAATCAAAGAACGGGATGCAATATAAACTAAGTTGTGAAAGATTAACAAAAGAAAATGACTTCTTGAAAGATACTGTTAAGAATACCTTTGGAGGGTCAATGAAAAGGTTAACTCATGGAGAGAGCTCACAAAGCACCCAGTCACCATCTGTTGATCAAATAGCTCAGGTACAGAGTGACACACTTGCAGCAGTGCTATAGAGTAGGCACAATAATATGATGCATTAGATGAACAGATTTTGGGATATCTATTCTGAAAACCATAAGGTGATCGAAGAGCACAAAAGGCTAAACAACAGGCTTCAAGAAAAACTCCATGAGATGCAGAGTAAGGATGCTCCTGATACTGCAAGTACTTCTTGTGCGAAATAGTTGATTGAACAACATAAAAAATATTATGACCAGCTTAAGACCGATGCCAAAGAATGCATTGAGGCTTCAAAAGCAGGTGTGCCAATGTTGTTCAAAGATGACAAGGAGTTGAAAAGTAAAGATGAATGGAGTAAAGGGTGCCAGGTGATATTACATGAAGCTCTAGGGGCTCTCAAAGATAAAGACTCTGCATCTGGGGAAGCTTGTAAGCATCTAGAGAAGATGGTGACGATGGATGTGATCACAAGGAATGCTATTGAGTTTACTAATACACATCGTAGCCAAGAATACCTAGATCACATTGCCTAGATATATTTGTGGCTCAACAGGGTTTATGATCATTTCCTTTATTTATTGTTGTGTTAATCATTTTAATTCCCAAAAGACATTTTGAAGAGTTATGTCTCTCCATAACTATTTCTATATAAGTTGAACATATGATGTTGAATTACCATCAGTAGTAGGAGATAATATATGAAGTTTACAATGTTTTAAAAGACCATGTTGCAAGCATAACATTTAAGAAGTTAATAGAAAATCTCTGATCCTATGGACTTATACTAGCATCAATTGTTTGTTGAAGTTATTCAAATTATATGGTTGTCTCCAGTTCAGTATTTCCTTGTTATTCAAATTAATATATCAAGTATATATTTAATTTGTTGATGGACATTTGTTGTATTTGTGTGATTGGATTATTTGGTTTCCATAAAAGGAATTAAAATCCTTCTGGTCAGTCACAGTAATCTGGAAGTGTTGATTTGGATCACTAAGAAGAACTATATAATTAGGATTGTCATTCTGTCTCCAAGTTGATCTTGTCTATTGCTCTTGTATAATTCATTCAAATTGGTTCCTTCAAGAAAGGATTAAAATTCCTTCTGGTGAATAACAAGAAATTTGATTTTGTCAATTGGATTATTAAGAAGAGTCTGTCAATCATTTCCCTGCATGTTTATACAAGTTATAAACTAAAGTATTGTGCCAAATAGTTAGAGTTACTGCCGACTATAAGTCACTAGTCTTAGACATCCATTTGACTCTGTTTACCCAACAAAGGCAATGGTCTTACTTATTTTAATAGTTAAATTCATTTATTCATTTTTACCTTGATATTGCTTATGCAATTTATACCAATCATCATTTAAGCATTAGATATAGAATTAGTTAGCAAGCTTTCATCTATTACACACCATTTGTCACTGTAAGTAAATCCATTAATTTAGTCAAAATACTTACACTCATCTAATCTTCTTCAACTTTCAAGGTCCACCCGCCTAGGTATAGTAGTGCCCAAAGTGCAGGGAGTCATCAACCTTATAGGTTAAACTCCGTCACGTTAGTTCAAAAATGTTGCCAATCTGATCATAGAGTCTGACATCCTCTTAGGATTTGCAACCTACATTTTTTGAGACCTAACAAATTAGCAACTCTACTGGGGAACCAAATAAAGGACCTTAGTAAGAAACCATTCTTTTATAGAGTTAGAAATTTCAATAATTCAAATTGATAACTCCACTGGCAACAAGAATCAGGAAAGATAAATTATAAACTTTTTTCCTATTTAAAAAAATAGGTGGTGACTCTACAACCTGTTATAACAGAGAGTTAGTACCAAATGGATGGTAGAATATCCAAGATGGAAGGGAAGAAATTACAATCATCTCCACCAATTAGAACAATCCCCAAGAGAAATGGAGCATCAAATTATTTTCATCAGAATAATAATCAGGGGGCTCAAGAGGATAATATAGAACAAACTATCACAACTCACAATAGTTTTACCCCTCTGCATGAATCAAATGAAAATGTCAACAGAGCAAATGATGATATATTGTCAAAATACAGACCTGATCCTCAAGAACAGCTTGAGTGTGAAGCATGGGCTGTTGGTTTTGGCTTCTGAATTAGCATTAGGGTTTGCCAGTTCTAATGCATAGGCAGATTCAGCCAACTGAATACAAGAGGTTGCGTGAGCTCCTCCCCTTCACTTCTGGTTCTACCGCACCAAGGGGGGTGTCCCTATTTGATAAAAGTATAACCTTGACTAGCTCAATGACAGAAGGATTTAACTTGACGGCAACATGCAGAATACTCTCATGTATGGACCAAGATTTGTGTAACAAATCACAAGGTTGGCAACATTCTTGGACATAATGTCTGGTTAGGTATGAGAGCATGCAGAGGTTCCTAATCCTAATCCTACAACTAATAGGTGGAAGTGATGAGATGGGTTGAAATGGTGTTTGGAGTGATGGGACTTTCCTAGACCCATTGAACAGACAAATTCCCAAACCAGTGCCTTATCTGGGCAGCAGAGTCGTATCTAAGACTGTAAATGTCTCCCCATGACAACATAAATTCATATCCAGAGGACCTGAGAATAATGCTACTGCCTGACAGCAACATGTCCAAGAAAGAGTATCATTAATGATCATGCTTAATAGATCCTATGATGCAATCTATTTCCCTTTGTATCTGATCAAAAGCCTATTTAACCACTCCTTGAGCAGACGCAATAAATCAGACACACAGTATGCATACATTGAAAAATTTGGAAGTCCTTGACAACCTTGTTTGAAAGGAAAACAAATGACATACAGGAGACAATCAGAAACAATACATACATAGATGTTTTTCATTTAAAATTAATCTGCATAGAAGGTCATCACAGAGAAAATCATCGTTTACAATCCAAGATAGATTAGTAGACCAGACTAAGGATCGAGTCTGTAGCAAAAAATGCCTTTCAAAATGTGAACACCTTATGTTCAGAGTCAGAGCCGAAAGCCCAAAAAACCTCCAACCTCTCAAAAGTAACACAACCAAAACCATTTATACAGAACTATGTACATTTAGCAATTAATTACATGGCCAGAAGTCAAAAATCTGCCAGATACATCCATCAGAGGGAATGGCACTCAGAAGCCATTAATGCAGCAAACAAGGGAGGCCTCAAGCCTTGCGCCACCATCTGGGAGTCTTCATTCACAATTAGGCAGTTTAATCACTTGTACCATCACCCATACTCCTGCTACAGTCACCATTGATGGCCCAACAACCCGCAACCATCGAGAAAACTATCGCTGCTTTCAAATGGAAGTTTCCCGCCAAAATGCCCTCTTCGCAGGCTCAAACTACATAGGGGAATAATCCCACATGCACGGTGCCGAGACCACACTAGCACTTTATAAACATAGCTGCATGCATAATAGGTGTCGAGTGTTTTGCCGCGCTTGACACACGACCCTTCGCCGAAAGCCCATCGGCCAAATCTACACCATCGGCTTGCCCCAAAAACCTCTCGTCGATCTCAATCATCTCACCGACGACACCTCCGCAAGCCTCTGTCGGCCAGACATAGTCTATCAGCCAGCCCAAAAGCTTCCTTGGCCGATAGACCAACTCTCCCCGATGGCCACCAAAACACCCTCGTCGATGAAACCTCCACTATTGGCCCAACATCTGCCCGTTCACCCGACAGTCTATGTCATGCCGATGACCGTTCCAAATCCCTTGTCACCAAGACATAGCCATTGGCACACCAATGAAAGCTCCCACCGACCTTAAAAGTCCTGCCAATGCCTACCTTCGCATTCCCCATCAGCTAGAGAAACGCCATTGGGCCAACACATTCCATCCCTGTCGACACAGCCAGTCACACCGACCACCAACGAGCCACACTCTGCTCCACTATCGGCCAAACACTCATCATCAGAGCAACTAAAAAAACACTAGCCGACACCCTTAGTCACACCGATGAACACCTCCCTAAAGCCTCCAACTTCCACATCGGCCAGAGAAGACCCATCGGTGGACCCTCCAACTGCTAGCCCGATATGCAATCTTACTCCAATGGCATTCCCCATCGGGCAAACTCTTTACATCGGTGGCCCAAAAATTTGCTTCGCCAATAGCCAAACACACGCTGATGGACATCCATCGGCCAGACCAAAACAATCGGAGCACTCAAGAAATCTTTCGCTGATGAAGCCAATTACTCCGATAAGACCAAAAACATAAAGCCTTGAACCGTTGAACCCCGAACCAAAAGGGTTCAACATGAGGGTTCAACGCGATGGTTCAAACATAAAAAATAATACACCATAGGCAACAAAGCTTCGAACCATTGAACCTTGAACCAAAACAAAAAGGTTCAAGCGGGAGGTTCAACGATGCAATATTTGCGCAAGGCAAATGCATAATGTGACTTGTTAGAAGAAAATTGAACCCTGAACCGCTGAACCACTGAATTTAGAGAAAAAAGGGTTCAAGTTCAAACCGAAATGTCAAAGACACAAAAATGAACCCATGGCGATGGAGAAAAGACGAAGACCCCTCCTCAAGAAATGATATGTAGATGCTGAAAAGTACTGAAGGGGTGCCAAAACTTAGAACCTTTTGGATATTTTGGGATGGTGCCTGCATGAAAATTGCTAAATTAACTGACAGTGAATTCAGGAACCAACACAGGCCATGAAGGAAATTGATCAGAGGCAAGCTGAATATGATTATTAAATGTCATTACAACAGGAAGAGGGGGTAAAACATGGATTCCCAAATCAAGAAGTGAATAAAAGTCCAAAGAATACAAGAAGTATGAATGAAGCACAACAGAATGTACTTAAGCTCCAGGAAGAACTTGAAATGATCAAGATAGATGAAACTGAGATGTTGTTAAAACAAAAAATTCAACAGATAAGGAATAGGACTAAAATAGTCACCCCAAAATATGTACCTCCACATAGATGAAACATTTTAAGGAATCCACAACAAAACTTGCAACAAAATGCAGGTGGTGTTTCCAATTCACAAGCATCCAGAAGTCATCAAAATACCCTCCCTAATAATCCTAGACCACCTCTTGTGTACAACACCTCTCAATATATGGCTAATCCATACCCACCCCCCGGCCAACAGTATTATAGACCACAAATTTTTTATATGAATCCCCACATAAACCCACAACAACAACATGCTTATCATCAGCATCCAAGTGGGTATAATTACTACCCTAACCTGCCACCCATGAATCTTCCACCTCAAAACCTCACAAACATATGTGGCCAATTTGATCTAATTGGATATCAATTGTATCCATATCCTATTGATAGTAATTGGAGAAATATAGTTCCCAAGTTCACTCGAAACAATGTTGTATCAACTGAGGATCATATCAGAAGCTTTAATGCTTTCGTACAAGATATTAGTATGGACTATGAAGATGTTAAAATGAGGTTATACATGATGTCTCTAACTGAAGATGCAAGAGACTGGTTTAACAGCTTACCTGATGCTTCAATCAGTTCAATAACAGATTTCCATAGTCAATTTAAGGAGTAGTATGGCAATCAGTATGCCCCTGAGTTTGCATTGCATGAATTGATAAGCATCCAAAAATACCAAAATGAGTCAGTGTATGATTTCAATATGAAATTTTTGAAATTACACAACAAAATACCACATGGATCTAAACTAAGTGATCCAGCAATATTGAGCATTTATTTGAAAGCATTTGATCCCAAGATAGGGTACAAACTTAGAAATCGGTGCCCTATGACCCTAGCTGAAGCACAGAAAGTGGCATTAACTATTTAGAAAAGTAGGAAAGCTGCAGGTATGGCTAGCAAAAGAGATAATCCTAGAACTCCTCAAAGCCCAAACATTCAACAAACTAAACAAGAAGGTCAGCATAGACATGAAAGACCTAGGTTGCATGATATGCCATATAATACAAATTGCAAAGATGGGAGACTAGTTGAAAGCAACTAAAAACAACATTATGGCAAAGATACTCCCGACCCTCTGAAAAGAAATGGGGCACATATGGTAGAATATAAACCTTGGTGTTTGGTGTGCAATTTACCACACTCGCCTGAATACTGTGTGGTGGCTAAAGCGGTACAATAAGAAGAAACATTATACAATTATAAAAGAGACAATCACACAATAAACATGATGCAAGATACACCAAATTTTGCTGAATGAAGACTATTCTTCTATAGAGGAAGAGGGATATGAATATGATGTGGGAAACCAGAAACATCATATCAATATGGGAAAAGAATAAGTATTCTTAGATCAGGGGGATGGCTACAAGGAACCTACCTATTATAACAATTCACCATATGATTAGTGGAGAAAGTCCATTGAAAATGAAAGAGAATCTCTTACAATAGCTATAGTAGCTCAAGATGAAAATGCCTATAAGCTAAGGAACAAAATAGTAAATGTTGAATAAGGAATGCCTGGGATTATCTTTATAAAAGATCAAAATTACAAAAAGAATAATGCGAAGTCATTATTCAGAGAACCAAAAAAATCTAATAAAAATAAAACAAAAGATAAATCACACAATCAAGAAAAGGAACATATAAAGACAAAAAGGAATGATCAAACTATGGTCCATTCGTTTGACATTGCTCATGCAATATCTCAAGTAAAGATATTAGTACCACTTTTGGAAATGATGAAGATAGACAAATATAGAAATATAATGGTTAAACTGATTTCATATATACCGAATCAAAAATATAAAGAATCAGAGAATAGAACAAACAATGTTCACCAAGAAACATTCCAAATTCCTGAAGTATATCTAGGTGATACCTTGACAAAGAATCCCTCACAAGTGGACCCTTTCTACACTACCTTGTTAATCAAGAACAGGATAGTAAGGAACTACATGATTGATTTAGGTGCGGCCATGAATATCATGCCAATAGCAGTCATGAAAGAACTAGGGATGTGGGTTGACACTACATTTGGTAGGTGTTATGCAATGGATAATAGATCCATCCCAGTCGTAGGCATTATGAGGGATGTGGAAATAAAACTTGCTTCATACCCTGAAGCAACCTATAACATTGATATCACCGTGGTTGATATTCCGCCATATTATGGAATGTTCTTATCAAGACAATGGGCTACAATGGAAGGAGGGAATGTCCAATTAGATTTATCATATGCGACAATACCAGTGGGAGGCAAAGAGATCAAGTTGTGTAGGGAGCCAAGATATGAGAACATCATAGAATGCTTGGATCAAAATCAAATAAACCTATTTTGTGATACAGATTTGGGAACTTTCAAGGTTAAAACAAGTTAGCCAGAATTAAAGAATACTGATCCAATACATGCCGAATCTAAGAAAGAGGAGAATGATGTTTGGAAAATGTATTTTGATGGTGCATGTAGCAAAATGGGAAATGGGGCCAGAGTGTTATTTATCTCATCTATAGGTAAAACTTTCAAATACTCATTTGTATTGACATTTGAATGAACAAACAATGTAGCAAAATACAAGGCTTTGCTCATTGGTTTGAATATAGCTACCAAGCATAAGATAAAAAAGTTGACTGTATATGGTGATTCAGAATTGGTTACTTCTCAAGTAAGAGGGAAATACTTGTCAAAAAACAAGAGGTTGAAGCGATATAGAAATGCTATCTGGGATGACATTGAGTTGTTTGATGCCTTCTCAATCAACTAGATTGATAGATCAAAAAATATTATGGTAGATTTTCTAGCTAATATCGTATTAAAAAGGGATGATATCACATTAGGAGGCATTACAGAAATTGAATTCAAAAATAGACCCACTATTCTAGATAATGTACATAACTGGCAAGTGTTTGATAATGATACTATGAAAATCAAGAGATTGATTTTAATGCATTTGTGGAAGAACATGATGGAAAAGAAACTCTCTTTGGTCAAGAGATAGTTCAGCTAAAAACAAAAAAATAACCTAAGGGACTCATAGCATTGGAGAAAGTATTTGATGGGTGTGACAGATTTAAAATGAAAGATACACCTGTAATGTAGAACGATCTTGAAGAGATTAATTTGGGGACACAGGTAGCCCCAAAGAATGTATACATTGGAAAGAAACTCAGTCCCAAAATCAGGAACATACTCATCAACTTACTCAGGAAGTACAGACATGTATTTGCATGGTCATATGATGATTTGAAAGCATATAGGGAGGATCTTTTTCAGCATGAAATACCATTAAAACATTCAGGCAAAAACAAAGGCCTATCAATCCTACATTGGCCCCTAAGATGCTTGAAGAACTCACAAAACTAAGAGATGGAGCTATCATTAAACCCATTAGGCATTCTTCTTGGGTTTCTAATTTAGTACTTGTTAGAAATAAAAATGGTGATATTAGATTATGTATGGACTTCAGGAATCTAAAAAATCTTCTCTTAAGGACAACTATCCCCTTCCTAATATGGAAGCAATATTGCAAAAGGTTACCGGGTGTGAACTATTGTCAATGATGGATGGTTTCTCAAGATATAATCAGGTGAAAGTCAAAGAATCAGAACAATATAAGACTACATTCACCACACCATGGGGAACGTATGTATATTTAAGGATGTCATCTGGACTCACGAATGCTCGAGAAACATTCCAAAGAGTGATGGATGTGGCCTTTGTGGAATTGATTAATAAAATTACGATAGTATATCAGGATGACATGACAACATATTCCAAAAAGGCTGAGGATCATTGTACACATTTAGAGAAAAATTTTATTAGAGCCTTAGAATATGGAATTTTGTTGAATCCTAAGAAGTGCCATTTCACAATAACAGAGGGCAAATTGCTTGGTCACATAGTCTCAAAAGATGGAGTAAGAATAGATCCTAAAAGCGTAAAATCCATTGACCAAGTTCCCATTCCTAAGAATGTAAAAGCTATATAGTCATTCTTTGACCAAATCAACTTTGTCAGGAGATTCATATCAAATTTTGCAGAAATTGTTAGTCCCATATCAAGAATGTTGAAGAAGAATTCAGAAGTGAAGTAGACAACATAAATAGTAGAGGCATTTGCCACCATTAAGAAGGCAATCAAAGAAGCCCCAGTTCTAATATCCCCTGATTTCAGTAAGCTATTCCAACTGTTCTCATTTGCCTCATATCATATAGTTGCAGCAGTACTATTGCAGAAAAATGATGAAGGACATGAACAACCCATTTCATTTTTTAACAAATCTCTTCAAAATGCAGAATTAAAATATGACATAGTTGAGAAACAAGCCTATGCATTGGTGAAGGTAGTTAAAGCTTTTAGACCATACATGGTGGGAGCTGAAATAATAGCATATGTGCCTAATGTTGCAGTAAAAGATGTATTAGTCCAAACTAAGGTCACAGGTAGGAGATACAAATGGATCAATAGAATTTAGGAGTTTAATATTGAAATCCAGATCACCAAACTAGTGAGAGGACAAGGTCTTGCTAGATTAATGGCTAAAAATAATCTCGAGGCTTCTCAGATATGTAATGCCAATGATGTTAATAATACAAGTTCTAGCATTGAGCATACTCCATGGTATACTGACATCATATATTATCTGAAACACATGAAATGTCCTAAAGGGTATGATGATAACAAGGGAAGGACACTTAAATTACAGGGTTCAAAATATGTATTTATTGATGGAGATCTTTATTGGAAGAAAAGGGATGGTATTCTACTACTATGCTTAGATGAACATCAGTCAAAACATGTCATGAAAGAGTTACATGAAGGTGTGTGTGGAGGGCATTTCTCAGCAAAAACTACAGCTCACAAGATCTTGAGGGTTGGATACTATTGGCCTAGAGTTTTTAATGATTCATATCATTACACAAGAAAATGTGAAGCATGCCAAAATTTTTTAGGAAAATTAAAATATCAGGGAGCACTAACCATGAAACCCATGCAGGTGGACTCTCCATTCTATCAGTGGGGAATTGACTTTATAGGTGAGATTGCAGAAAAATCAAGTGGAGGAAAAAAATAGATTTTGGTGGCAACGGATTACTTCACAAAATGGCTGGAAGCAATCCCAACTAAACAAGCAACAAGCAAAGTGGTGATCAACTTTTTAATGGAAAATATTATATTTAGATTTGGCACCCCAGTGAGGTTGATCATAGACAATGGAATGTGTTTTAGGTCTGATGAGTTCAAAAATTTATGCAATGTATATGGCATCACTGTGTCTTATATTGCCCCTTACCACCCACAAGCAAATGGGCAGGCAGAATCTAGTAACAAAAATCTTTTGAAAATTATAAAAAGAATGTTGGAAGGAAACAAAAAGGCATGGGATTCAAAATTAAGAATGGCTATGTGGGTTGATAGGATTACCATGAAGAGAGCAATTGGGAGATCTCCTTTTGAACTGGTGTATGGAACACAAGCAAGGATGCCATTAGAAAATCTTCTACCAGTTTACAAATTTATTCTTCAAGAGGATTTAAGCATTCCTGAACCAATGGAGGAGAGATTAGAACATCTTACAGAACTTGATGAGACAAGGAGATTGGCTCAAAAGTAGAACATCAAATTGCAATCTCAAGTAAAATACCTTTTGGACAAAAAAGCCAAGGACAAGAAATTTGAAATAAATGATTTGGTATTGATGTGGAATGCCAAATGTCAAGAAAAGGGAAAGCATGGAAAGTTTGAAGCCTTATGGTTAGACCCTTTTGTTGTCATTGGTAAAAGGGGAGATGATTCTTACTATCTACAAAATATGTCTGGAGAAGAGTAGGAACTACCAGTGCATGGATAGTTTTTGAAGCCTTTCTTTTCATGAAAATATCAAAATCATGCACAAAGAGAAATAAGTGTTGCCAGTGCATGGACAACTCTTAAGTAATTCTTGAAATACTTTTATTCCATGCATAATAGTTTAGGATGATCAAAAGGGACTAGGATCTGCCAGTACATGGACAGTCTTATGAATCTCTCAACAACAACAAAAACTTTTCCATGTACAGTAGTATAGGATAAAAAAAAATAATAATATGGTCTACTTCCCAAGAGATCTAAATTCTTGTTATACCTGCAAGGGGTATACATCCCAGACAGAGCCGCTGTTAGGACAGGAAAATTTTAAAATTTTCCTATACTCCTACCCACCTCAGGGTCAACCAGATCAGACAATCATGTGCCCAAAATCATAATAGCAGTGGATAAACTCTATAAAATCAAATGATTTTCATCATAAATAGTTGTATCATCCCTCAATTTTGGCAAGACCTTAATGTCTTTTTCACTAATCCATGTTCAAATTAGAACAGGCTAGATGTGTATCGACATGATGTTTGTGATCAGAGTGAAGACTTTGGGAATCACAAATGAAGAGAGTAACACCGATGACCTTTCATCGGAGAGAAAATTCTCCGTCACGCCAAGTTAATCAATGGTAAAGACTATCGGCACAAGAGAACAGTATCGAAGGATACTCTAAACACTTCCCCGATAGTATAGATCATACCGATGAGAAAGTTCAGTGGGACTCTCGCTGAACAACCTGTGAACGGACAGAGCTAGTGATGCATCGAAGAGAAATACACATCGGGGCAAAGAATTAGAGTGTCTCTGACATGTTAATGTCTTAGTGACCAAAGGGACTATATTGGCTTAAGTCACACCGATATGTATAGAGGATAAAAACCATCGGTGAAAGTGAACAAGTCAGAATAAAGTTTACAAGTCTTGCCGAACCGATGGTCACAACGATGAAGGATGTCGATGACATATTGTGAATGATCACTCTGATGAAGGATATAAAAAGGGTATCGAGGAAACAACCATGATCAGATAGTTTGAAATAAGTCATCCCGATGTCATATGTCGTTCTGATGATGATAGTAGCCGCACTTATCGATAAGACTCTTTCCGATATTCATATCGGAGACACTTGAAATATCAGAGTAAGATGTTGTTCCTACGGTGATAAAGTAAGTCAGACTGACGATAGCCATGCTCATCTCTATATCACATAGATCTTGAAATATCTTGCCGATACAAACTTATATATGAAAGATGACATCGAGGAGACAAAACAAAGGGTCACAATGATTAATCCACATGCAAATGTTTGTGCCATAAGAAGATATTCGATCGCCCTAACATTAAAAAAGTCCTACTAATGAAGGGAGTTATGATGATGTGACATCTCACAACAATCACAAAAATTAATACACTGGAACAATTAATTGCACCCAAGGAAGAAATCCTTTGAAGAGTCATTTGAAATCACTGCAATTAGATTCAAATGAATTGTCTGAGAGGAGCCCATAAGCGAGAACTTGGAGGAAAGGATAGAAGAGTTCAATCATCACATAATAGTTACATACTCAAAAACCTTTGTGTGATAAACTACAGTTTGAATTTGCCATCCCTAATTGTAATGGAGACTCCAGTGAAAGGAAAGGGCAGAAAATAGCTCGGTGAAACTAGTAAGCCCAAGAAACAAAAAATTGACAAAAGCCCTGACGAAAAAATAAAAGACAACAAACTGAATCAGGATTTAATTGACCAATTGCCTAGATCAACCCCTAAAGCTCAAAGGTCTACACAACTTAGGGTAGAGGTAGAGAAATTGGAAGACAAATGCAAATACCTTAGAAACATGTGGACACCAATAAGAGGTTATGAAGTGTTCAAATTCCATTACAATAGAAGATTCAAGAATGCCCCAGTGTCTAATCCATGGCACTTGAATTTGGGCAAATTGGTTGTCCCTGATGTGTTTATGAATGCAGAACTCCTCAAACTCCTATCTAAGCATTACAATCCAAGCCTTAAGGCCATATGCAATCCACAACGAGAGCCTATTATACATTTGTCTAAAAATGCCATTTGTGAAGTATTTGATTTATATGATTTGTGTATTGTTCCCATAGTTTATGAAGATTTGGACAAAGAATATTGGAGGATGGACACCACATATAATGGATGGAGGTTACCTCTTCACAGGCCTAAGGCAGAAGGAGAAATAGTGCCCCTTAATGATAATGATGGACCTCCATTCCATGTGTCATTGTTTGAACCATATATACAATACACATATTATTCTATGGGCCAAGTCCTAGGATTAGAAGTTCCTAATTTTATGACAATTCCTCTAATGGTGATAGCCACAGATATCTAGTGTCACAATGCTAGACAGTTTGATTATGCTGCCTATGTTTTTGGAAGAATTGATTCTGGTTTAACTGCAATCAAGAACAACGCTCCATCAGTCTCTTTTGAGCATTACTCACTCCTCATGCACATGGTATTTTATTATGGCTAGGAAATGGGATTATGGCAAAGTGAATTCAGATTTGTTCAAATGGACCAGAGGGGACAAAAGTCATCTATGTAAATGTGGACGAGGATATGGGACAATAGGTTTGCCCATTCTAGTTATATTCATTTTGAAGAGTACTGTGTAAAAGTGTTGTATAGATATTTCAATCATCATTGTGAATATTCACTGTCAAATGAAATAAAGAGGTTTCTCAGACCCAAATATTTTGGTGGTCCTCCTACTGTTACCCACAACTGGGGAGACTAGTATTGTTTTGAGGATGCTACCATGGTCAGAATTTATGGTTTTGAAGACACCCTGTTTATATTGCCCAAGACAGTTGCTGACAGAATTGCCTACTTAGAGATAGTCAGGCAAATGAACTACTCTAATGTGATGAATCTGAGTGCCTATGACAAACAATCCTTCATGCATAGTACTTTGTGCTTCATAGATTTTACTATGGTGTCTAAAGAAGGTTATGGCCTCATCATGGACAAATTAATGCATTATAACATGAGATGTGCAGAGGCAAGAAAGGGATTTGATCCCAAGGGTTTTATTGATTTTGCAAGGAGAAAACAAAACCTCAGTGGATATACACATGTCCCATATCCACACGATGATGTTATTAGGAACATGGAAGAAGGTGAAGTTGAACAATAGAGAATTAGATGAGAAGAGGAAACAACTCGCAGAGATAGAGTTGTTGTCTTTTGGTGATGAGGAGTCTATAGAAGAAGAAGAGACACATCAACAGGAAACCAAAATATCCAAATGAAAAATGCAATGCTATCAGTCTCCTGGTATAAAGCATGATGAGGAGGGGCCTGCTGATGAGGATCCTAGACAATTAGCATATGTTTCTTTTATTTCAGATGATCAATTTATTCATTCTAAAGAGTTTAAATCATTTTTGTATAAATGCAAGGGTAAAGAGATCAGGGAATCATTTGATGGTGTCTCAGCCAACAATGAAAGACAATTAATTGATATGTTAAAAACAATAGTGGATAATGAATTGAAAGCTATGAATCCTAGTAAAGGTAGACAACTGCTCAAAGAAGCAGGAATCATGATATTTCCTAGTCTTGGTATAAATTCTGCTCTGGTGTTTGATATTTTTTTTCACAACACTGATGACAAATATAAGCTCACTCCTGAGGGTGTCATAGAGGTGTACATGGGTACCAAATATAACAACGATAAAAACTCACTCATGATATGGGCCTTGTACCCTCCTCATAAGAAAACAACCATTATAGATACTGAAAAAACTTTTGGGCATGTTATGACTTTGAAAGCAAGGGAAACTGATCCCTTGATTACTGCAGATATTGGCATTAATGTTGCAAAATTAAATAAGGCATAGGCTCAAATGCTGATCAAAGAATAGGATGCATATAAACTAAGTTGTGAAAGATTAACAAAAGAAAATGACTTCTTGAAAGATACTGTTAAGAATACCTTCAGAGGGTCAGTGAAAAGTTTAACTCAAGGAGAGAGCTCACAAAGCACCCAGTCACCATCTATTGATCAGATAGCTCAAGTACAGAGTGACACACTTGCAGCAGTGTTACGGAGTAGACACAATAATATGATGCATTGGATGAATAGATTTTGGGATATCTATTCGGAAAACCATAAGGTGATCCAAGAGCATGAAAGGCTAAACAACAGGCTTCAAGAAAAACTCCATGAGATGCAGAGTAAGGATGCTCCTGATACTGCAAGTACTTCTAGTGAGAAAGACTTGATTGAACAACATCAAAAATATTATGACTAGCTTAAGACTGATGCCAAAGAATGCATTGAGGCTTCAAAAGCAGGTGTGCCCATGTTGTTCAGAGACGACAAGGAGTTGAAAAGTAAAGATGAATGGAGTAAAGGGTGCCAGGTGATATTACATGAAACTCTAGGGGCTCTCAAAGATAAAGACTCTGCATCTGGGGAAGCCTGTAAGCATTTGGAGAAGATGGTGATGATGGATGTGATCACAAGGAATGCTATTGAGTTTATTGATACACATCGTGGCCAAGAATAGTTGGATCACATTGCTCAGATATATTTGTGGCTCAGCAGAGTTTAGGATCATTTCCTTTGTTTATTGTTGTTTTAATCATTTTAATTCCCAAAAGACATTTTGAAGAGCTATGTCTCTTCATAAGTATTTCTATATAAGTTGAACATATGATGCTAAATTACCATCAGTAGTAGGAGATAATATATGAAGTTTACAATGTTTTAAAAGACCATGTTGCAAGCATTACATTTAAGAAGTTAATAGAAAATCTCTGATTCTGTGGACTTATACTGGCATCAATTGTTTGTTGAAGTTATTCAAATTATATGGTTGTCTCCAGTTTAGTATTTCCTTGTTATTCAAATTAATATATCAAGTATATATTTAATTTGTCGATGCACATTTGTTGTATTTGTGTGATTGGATTAATTGGTTTCCATAAAAGGAATTAAAATCCTTCTGGTCAGTCATAGTAATTTGGAAGTGTTGATTTGGATCACTAAGAAGAACAAGTTGATCTTGTCTGTTGCTCTTATATAATTCATTCAAATTGGTTCCTTCAAGAAAGGATTAAAATTCCTTCTAGTGAATAATAAGAAATCTGATTTTGTCAATTGGATTATTAAGAAGAGTCTGCCAATCATTTCCCTGCACGTTTATACAATTTATAAACTAAAGTATTGTGCCAAATAGTTAGAGTTACTGCCCACTATAAGTCACTAGTCTTAGACTTCCATTTGACTCTGTTTACCCAACAAAGGCACTGGTCTTACTTATTTTAATAGTTAAATTCATTTACTGGTTTCTACCTTGATATTGCTTATACAATTTAGACCAATCATCATTTAAACATTAGATATAGAATTAGTTAGCAAGCTTTCATCTATTACACACCATTTGCCACTGTGAGTAAATCCATTAATTTATCAAAATACTTACACTCATCTAATCTACTTCAACTTTCAAGGTCCACCCACCTAGGTATAGTAGTGCCTAAAGTGCAGGGAGTCATCAACCCTATAGGTTAAACTCCGTCGCATTAGTTCAAAAACGTTGCCAATTTGATCATAGAGTCTGGCATCCTTGTAGGATTTGCAACCTGCATTTTTGAGACCTAAAAAATTGGTGACTCTACTGGGGAAACAAATAAAGGACTTTAGTAAGAAACCATTCTTTTATAGAGTCAAAAATTGCAAAAATTCATATTGGTAACTCTACTGGCAACAAGAATCTGGAAAGATAAATTACAAACTTTTTTCCTATTTACAAAAATAGGTGGTGACTCTACAACCTATTATAATAGAGAGTTAGTACCAAATGGATGATAGAAGATCCAAGATGGAAGGGAAGAAATTACAATCATCTCCACCAATTAGAACCATCCCCAAGAGAAATGGAGCATCAAATTATTTTCATTAGAATAATAATTAGGAGGTTCAAGAGGATAATACAGAACAAACTATCGCAACTCACAATAATTTTACCCCTCGGCATGAATCAAATGAAAATGTCAACGGAGTAAATGATGATATATTGGCAAAACATAGACCTGATCCTCAAGAATAGCTTGAGTGTGAAGCACAGGGCATGAAGGAAATTGATCAGAGGCAAGCTAAATATGATTATTAAATGTCATTATAGCAAGAAGAGGGGGTAAAACATGGATTCCCAAATCAAGAAGTGAATAAAAGTCCAAAGAATACAAGAAGTATGAATGAAGCACAACCAAATGTACTTAAGCTCCAGGAAGAACTTGAAATGATCAAGATAGAGGAAACTGAGAGGTTGTTAAAACAAAAAATTCAACAGATAAGGAATAGGACTAAAATAGTCACCCCAAAATATGTACCTCCACATAGAGGAAACATTTTGAGGAATCCACAGCAAAACTTGCACCAAAATGCAGGTGGTGTTTCCAATTCACAAGCATCCGGAAGTCATCAAAATACCCTCCCTAATAATCCTAAACCACCTCTTGTGCACAACACCTCTCAACATATGGCTAATCCATACCCACTCCCTGACCAACAATATTATAGACCACAAAATCATTACATGAATCCCCACATAAACCCACAACAACAACATGCTTATCATCAGCATCCAGGTGGGTATAATTACTACCCTAACCTGCCACCCATGAATCTTCCACCTCAAAACCTCACAAACATATTTGGCCAACTTGATCTGACTGGATATCAATTGTATCCATACCCTATTGATAGTAATTGGAGAAATATAGTTCCCAAGTTCACTAGAAACAATGTTGTATCAACTGAGGATCATATCAGAAGCTTCAATGCTTTTGTACAAGATATCGGTATGGACTATGAAGATGTTAAAATGAGGTTATTCATGATGTCTCTAATTGAAGATGCAAGAGATTGGTTCAACAGCTTACTTGATGCTTTAATCAGTTCAATAACAGATTTCCATAGTCAATTTAAGGAGTAGTATGGCAATCAGTATGCCCCTGAGTTTGCTTTGCATGACTTTATAAGCATCCAAAAATACCAAAATGAGTCAGTGTATGATTTCAATCTAAAATTTTCCAAATTACACAACAAAATACCACATGGATCTAAACTGAGTGATCCAACGACATTGAGCATTTATTTGAAAGCATTTGATCCCAAGACAGGGTACAAACTTGGAAATCGGTGCCCTATGTGTTGATAACTAAGAGGGGGGGTGAATCAATTACCCTTAATTTGCTTTCAATTCAAACACTTAAATCCACTTTGTTAATCAATAGCATAGCAATTAATCATTCATGGAAGTATAAGACATAAACACCAGAGCAAATACACATCAACACATGAAACACCAAGATTTTGACGTGGAAAACCCAGTTAAGGGAAAAACCACAGGTGATTAACCCAAGGATTATTCTCTGTTAGAAGAATAAGAAAAATGGATGGCACATGCCAATTAGGGCTCACTACCTGAGCACACTGCTCACAAGGAGGCACACTGCCTACAAGAGACACACTGTCTACAAAGATAACAAGTATTACAAACTTGAACTAGAGATTGACATCTTTACTATGTCCGGATCAGTTCCATTTAAGCCCAAAAACTCCTACTCTGCCTTTCGCACTTCTCTTTGCTATATCACTCTCATCACTACAAGACACACCTCAAAACGAATTCACAAAGCCTTATTTAGACAAGGCATCAACTTAGGAAGAATCATTTAAGTTGGCAAACAACTACAAGATCATTCACAAGATGTGTAATACATCCGATCGGCCTATCTCAGGAGGAACACCAACAACCAGTGGTCTTTACATCAAATCCAAACTCTAACTTCAATGTGGACTGCCAACAAGAATTGTACATGATCCAAGGATCACTGAAACCTTTCTCGAGTCATCAAGAACATCCGCACTTTATCAGCTTATTGGAATTCTTCTCTTCTTCATCCGGAACTTCAAGAACACAGTCTGTCACCACTGTCATAATGCAAAAGGTTCTTCTAGACCTCCAAACAATGCACAGATCAAGTTGTCACTTCACACTGACATCTTCAAAACTCCTTCCAATCCGAAGAATGAGATAATGTAATTTTGGATCTCACCAGACCAATCTGTGACACTCTGTCACCACTGAACGCTTGCCGGAACCAGTTCTACTTGAGCAAACATAACTTCTTCAGATCTTCATGCGGACCTCTGAAATCTTAACTAGAACATCTCAAGACTCATATCTACAAACCCTTTAATCCACATCCTCTGATCCTCAACCTATTGAGTACTTTTGCCTTCTTCTCATCACTGTTCTTCACTGTTCCTGATTGAGACTAATTTTCTCAATATCCTCAGCACACAGCTCATCCAATCCTTCTTATCAATGCAATATGAGTATGTTGACATCAATGACAACACTGGTTAACCTCATACTTGCAACACTATGACCCTAGCCGAAGCACAAAAAGTGGCATTAACTATTGAGAACAATAAGAAAGCTGTAGTTATGGTTAGCAAAAGAGATAATCCTAGAACTCCTCAAAGCCCAAACATTTAGCAAACTAAACAAGAAGGTCAGCATAGACATGAAAGACCTAGGTTGCATGATATGCCATATAATACAAATTGGAAAGATGGGAGACCCGTTGAAAATAGCCGAAAACAACATTATGGCAAAAATACTCCTGACCCTCTGAAAAGAAATGGGGCACATATGGTAGAATATAAACCTTGGTGTTTGGTGTGTAATTTACCACACTCACCTGAATACTGTGTGGTGGCTAAAATAGTACAAAAAGAAGAAACATTATACAATTTTAATAGAGACAATCGCACAATAAACATGATGCAAGATACACCATATTTGTTGAATGAAGACGATTCTTCTACAGAGGAAGATGGATATGAATATGATGTGGGAAACTAGAAACATCATATCAATATGGGAAAATAAGAAGTATTCTCAGATCAGGAGGATGGCTACTAGGAACCTACCTATTATAACAATTTGCCATATGATTAGAGGAGAAAGCCCACTGAAAATGAAAGAGAAGCTATTACAATAGCTGTAGTAGCTCAAGCTAAAAATGCCTATAATCTAAGGAACATAACAGTAAATGTTGAACAAGGAATGCCTGGGAGTATCTTTATAAAAGATCAAAATTACAAAAAGAATAATACGAAGTCATCATTCAGAGAACCAAAAAAACTGATAAAAATAAAACAAAAGATAAATCACAAAATTAAGAAAAGGAACATATAAAGACAGAAGGAATGATCAAACTATGGCCCATTCATTTGACATTACTCATGCAATATCTCAGGTAAAGATATCAGTGCCACTTTTGGAAATGATGAAGATAGACAAATACAGAAATACAGTGGTTAAACTAATTTTAGATATACCAAATCAAAAATATAAAGAATCAGAGAATAGAACAAACAATGTTCACCAAGAAACATTCCAAACTCTTGAAGTATATCTAGGTGATACGTTGACAAAGAATCCCTCACAAGTGGACCCTTTCTACACTACCTTGTTAATCAAGAACAAGATAGTAAAGAACTGCATGATTGATTTAGGCGCGGCCATGAATATCATGCCAATAACAGTCATGGAAGAACTAGGGATGTGGGTTGACACTACATTTGGTAGGTGTTATGCAATGGATAATAGATCCATCCTAGTCGTAGGCATTATGAGGGATGTGGAAATAAAACTTGCTTCATACCCTGAAGCAACCTATAACATTGATATCATCGTGGTTCATATTCCACCATATTATGGAATGCTCTTATCAAGATAATGGGCTGCAATGGCAGGAGGGAATGTCCAATTAGATTTATCATATGCCACAAGACTAGTGGGAGGCAAAGAGATCAAGCTATGTAGGGAGCCAAGAAATGAGAACATCATAGAATGCTTGGATCAAAATCAAATAAACCTATTTTGTGATATAGATTTGGGAACCTTCAAGGTTAAAACAAGTTACCCAGAATTACAGAATACTGATCCAATACATGCCGAATCTAAGAAAGAGGAGAACAATGTTTGGAAAATGTATTTTGATGGTGGATGTAGCAAAATGGGAAATGCTTATTGTTGTGTTAATCATTTTAATAACCAAAAGACATTTTGAAGAGTCATGTCTCTTCATAAGTATTTCTATGTAAGTTGAACATATGATGCTGAATTACCATCAGTAGTAGGAGATAATATATGAAGTTTACAATGTTTTAAAAGACCATGTTGCAAGCATTACATTTAAGAAGTTAATAGAAAATCTCTGATTCTATGGACTTATACAGGCATCAATTGTTTGTTGAAGTTATTCAAATTATATGGTTGTCTCCAGTTCAGTATTTCCTTGTTATTCAAATTAATATATCAAGTATATATTTAATTTGTCAATGCACATTTACTGTATTTGTGTGATTGGATTAATTGGTTTGCATAAAAGGAATTAAAATCCTTCTAGTCAGTCACAGTAATCTGGAAGTGTTGATTTGGATCACTAAGAAGAACTATATAATTAGGATTGTCATTCTGTCTCCAAGTTGATCTTGTTTGTTGCTCTTGTATAATTCATTCAAATTAGTTCCTTCAAGAAAAGATTAAAATTCCTTCTGGTGAATAACAAGAAATCTGATTTTGTCAATTGGATTATTAAGAAGAGTCTGTCAATCATTTCCCTACACATTTATACAAGTTATAAACTAAAGTATTGTGCCAAATAGTTAGAGTTACTGCCCACTATAGGTCACTAGTCTTAGACTTCCATTTGACTTTGTTTACCCAACAAAGGCACTAGTCTTACTTATTTTAATAATTAAATTCATTTATTGGTTTTTACCTTGATATTGATTATACAATTTATACCAATCATCATTTAAACATTAGATATAGAATTAGTTAGCAAGTTTTCATCTATTACACACCATTTGCCACTGTGAGTAGATCCATTATTTTAGTCAAAATAATTACACTCATCTAATCTGCTTCAACTTTCAAGGTCCACTAGCCTAGGTATAGTAGTGCCTAAAGTGCAGGGAGTCATCAACCCTATAGGTTAAACTCCGTCGTGTTAGTTAAAAAATGTTACCAATCTGATCATAGGGTCTAGTATCCTCTTAGGATTTGCAACCTGCATTTTTGGGACCTAAAAAATTGGCGACTCTACTAGGGAACCAAATAAAGGACCTTAGTAAGAAACCATTCTTCTATAGAGTTAGAAATTTCAAAAATTCAAATTGGTAACTGTACTGGCAACAAGAATCTGGAAAGATAAATTATAAACTTTTTTCCTATTTACAAAAATAGGTGGCAACTCTACAACCTGTTATAATAGAGAGTTAGTACCAAATGGATGGTAGAAGATCCAAGATGGAATGGAAGAAATTACAATCATCTCCACCAATTAGAACCATCCCCAAGAGAAATGGAGCATCAAATTATTTTCATCAGAATAATAATCAGGAGGCTCAAGAGGATAATACAAAACAAACTATCACAACTCACAATAGTTTTACGCCTCTGCATGATTCAAATGAAAATGTCAACGGAGTAAATGATGATATATTGACAAAATACAGACCTGATCCTCAAGAATAGCTTGAGTGTGAAGCACGGGCCAAGAAGGAAATTGATCATAGGCAAGTTGAATATGATTATGAAATGTCATTACAATAGGAAGATGAGGTAAAACATGGATTTCCAAATCAAGAAGTGAATAAAAGTCTAAAGAATACAAGAAGTATGAATGAAGCACAACAGAATGTACTTAAGCTCCAGGAAGAACTTGAAATGATCAAGATAGAGGAAACTGAGAGGTTGTTAAAACAAAAAATTCAACAGATAAGGAATAGGACTAAAATATTCACCCTAAAATATGTACCTCCACATAGAGGAAACATTTTGAGGAATCCACAACAAAACTTGCACCAAAATGTAGGTGGTGTTTCCAATTTACAAGCATCCGGAAGTCATCAAAATACCCTCCCTAATAATCCTAGACCACCTCTCGCGCACAACACCTCTCAACATATGGCTAATCCATACCCACCCTTTGGCTAACAGTATTATAGACCACAAATTCCTTATATGAATCCACACATAAACCCACAATAACAATATGCTTATCATCAGCTTTCAAGTGGGTATAATTACTACCCTAACTCACCACCCATGAATCTTCCACCTCAAAACCTCACAAACATATGTGGCCAATTTGATCGACTGGATATCAATTGTATCCATACCCTATTGATAGTAATTGGAGAAATATAGTTCCCAAGTTCACTAGAAACAATGCTGTATCAGTTGAGGATCATATTAGAAGCTTCAATGCTTTCATAGAAGATATCGGTATGGACTATGAAGATGTTAAAATGAGGTTATTCATGATGTCTCTAACTAAAGATGCAAGAGACTGGTTCAATAGCTTACTTGATGCTTCAATCAGTTCAATAACAGATTTCCATAGTTTATTTAAGGAGTAGTATGGCAATCAGTATGCCCCTGAGTTTGCATTGCATGAATTGATAAGCATCCAAAAATACCAAAATGAGTCAGTGTATGATTTCAATCTAAAATTTTCCAAATTACATAGCAAAATACCACATGGATCTAAACTGAGTGATCCAACAACATTGAGCATTTATTTGAAAGCATTTGATCCCAAGACAGGGTACAAACTTAGAAATCGGTGCCCTATGACGCTAACTGAAGTACAGAAAGTGGCATTAACTATTGAGAACAATAGGAAAGCTGCAGGTATGGTTAGAAAAAGAGATAATCCTGGAACTCCTCAAAGCCCAAACATTCAGCAAACTAAACAAGAAGGTCAGCATAGACATGAAAGACCTAGGTTGCATGATATGTCATATAATACAAATTGGAAAGATGGGAGACCCGTTGAAAGCAGCCGAAAACAAAATTATGACAAAGATACTCTTGACCCTTTGAAAAGAAATGGGGCACATATGGTAGAATATAAACCTTGATGTTTGGTGTGCAATTTACCACACTTGCCTGAATACTGTGTGGTGGCTAAAGCAGTACAACAAGAAGAAACATTATACAATTATAATAGAGACAATCGCACAATAAAGATGATGCAAGATACAACATATTTGCTGAATGAAGACTATTCTTCTACAAAGGAAGAGGGATATGAATATGATGTGGGAAACTAGAAACATCATATCAATATGGGAAAACAAGAAGTATTCTCAGATCAGGAGGATGGCTACGAGGAACCTACCTATTATAACAATTTGCCATATGATCAGTGGAGAAAGCCCACTAAAAATTAAAGAGAAGCTCTTACAATAGTTGCAGTAGCTCAAGCTAAAAATGCCTATAATCTAAGGAACAAAAAAGTAAATGTTGAACAAGGAACACCTGGGAGTATCTTTATAAAAGATCAAAATTACAAAAAGAATAATGCGAAGTCATCATTTAGAGAACCAAAAAAATCTGTTAAAAATAAAACAAAAGATAAATCACAAAATCAAGAAAAGGAACATATAAAGACAGAAAGGAATGATCAAACTATGGCCCATTCATTTGAGATTTTTCATGCAACATCTCAGGTAAAGATATCAGTACCACTTTTGGAAATGATGAAGATAGACAAATACAAAAATATAGTGGTTAAACTAATTTCAGATATACCAAATCAAAAATATAAAGAATTAGAGAATAGAACAAACAATGTTCACCAAGAAACATTCCAAGTTCTTGAAGTATATCTAAGTGATACCTTGACAAAGAATCCCTCACAAGTGGACCCTTTCTACACTACCTTGTTAATCAAGAACAGGATAGTAAAGAACTGCATGATTGATTCAGGCACGACCATGAATATCATGCCAATAGCAGTCATGAAAGAACTAGGGATGTGGGTTGACACTACATTTGGTAGGTGTTATGCAATGGATAATAGATCCATCCCAGTCGTAGGCATTATGAGGGATGTGGAAATAAAACTTGCTTCATACCCTTAAGCAACCTATAACATTGATATCACCATGGTTGATATTCCACCATATTATGGAATGCTCTTATCAAGATAATGGGCTGCAATGGAAGGAGGGAATGTCCAATTAGATTTATCATATGCCACAATACTAGTGGGAGGCAAAGAGATCAAGCTGTGTAGGGAGCCAAGATATGAGAACATCATAGAATGCTTGGATCAAAATCAAATAAACCTATTTTGTGATACAGATTTGGGAACCTTCAAGGTTAAAACAAGTCAGTCAGAATTACAAAATACTGATCCAATACATGCCGAATCTAAGAAAGAGGAGAATGATGTTTGGAAAATGTATTTTGATGGTGTATGTAGCAAAATGGGAAATGGAGCCAAAGTATTATTTCTATTTTTTTGCCATATCTTCCTTTCTTTTGCTCCGTTTCCTTTGAAATTCACTGGAACCCCTGAAATTCCATTCTGCATATTTCCTTCCTTGAGGACCATATCCCAAATTCCACTTATCGAAGCTGGAAATCCCACATTTTTCTATTTTTAGGCTTTTCCATAACTTCTTTGATTCTCATCCAATCGCCTTCAAATTTTGCCACAGTGTTCAATTCCTATTTCTGCTCCTTTGTCCCTCTTGGACAAATTTTCCCATTCTTTCACCCCACTTCTGAAATCCCCATTTTCTGCTTCCCTATCCCTCAGAAAGTGTCCAAAGCCTAGTCAAACCCCAATTACCCATCCGAGTTTTTCCCAAATCCAAATTTTCCTTTACTAAAAAAGTTTCTATTTTTGTTTTTCTACCTATTCCCAACCAAAAAAAACTCCTAGTTATGGTTGTCACCCGCGCAGGAGAAAAACATGGAGGATGAACTTATAGCCCTCAAGACCAAACTCCAAGATCTGGATGAAAAAATTATCATCCTCAATCTTCAGCATTCAACCATGAACAATAGACAGCAACCAGAGTCTTCTGCAGACACTAGGTTCTCTTCTTCCAGCAACTTTTGTGGGTCAAAGCTTGATTTTCCTCGCTTCAATGGTGATGATCCGACTGGATGGATATACCGGGTAGAACCATATTTCAGTTTGCATAATACTTTTGATGTCAATAAAGTCCCACTTGCATCCTTTCATTTGGAACATGAAGCCCTTCAATGGTTCCGTTGGTACATCAAGGCTCATGAAGAGCCAAAATGGACAGATTTTTGCAAATTCATTTTGCAATGATTTGGCCGTAGTGCTTTTGATGACTTCATAGGAGCACTCACTAAACTTCGCCAAACTGGCACTGTGAGAGAATATCAGATCAAATTTGAGAAACTGGCCAATCACATAGAGGGATTGTCTGATGAATTTTTCAGTTGTTTTGTCAGTGGTTTGAAGGATGCAATCCGATCTGAGGTTAAAATGTTCCGTCCTAGCAAAATGATGGAAGCCCTAGGGTTGGCTAAGTTGGCGGGGGACAAGATCACAACTCAACAGTGCTCCAAATTGACTTTTGTTCCATTTAGAAATATGGTTTCCCAAAGACCTCCAATCATGCCAACTCCTAGAACAACTCCTATCAAGCATTTGTCTGAAGCAGAGATGAGGGCACGTAGAGGAAAAAGGCTTTGTTATAATTGTGATGAGAAATTCACTCGGTGACATAGATGTGTTGAGCAAAAGCTCTATCTCTTGGATGTGGATTCTTTGCCTGCAACTGAAGTTTATAAAGATGCTCAGGATACAGTAGATGACCAGGTCAACATTCAGCAGCCACATGTTGACCCTCCTCAGGAAGACCACCTAGAGATCTCTCTCCATGCTTTAGCAGGAGTCACCACCCAACAAACCATGCGGGTCAAGGGTTACTTCAAGAAGCTCCCTCTGACAATACTCATTGATTCTGGTAGCATTCATAACTTCATTGACCCTCAGATCGCCAAATAGGTTGATTGTTTTGTCCATCCTTGCTCCAGCTTTGAAGTCATGATTGCCAATGGGGGCACATTACCTTGCAAAGGGAAGTGTCGCAATGTGCATATCTCTATTGGAGATTATAACCTATGCTCTGACATGTTTGCCTTGCCCTTAGGCGAATGTGATGTGGTTTTGGGCGCTTAATGGTTACGCACACTTGGACCCATCTTATGGGATTTTGCTGAACTTTGGATGCAGTTTTCAGACAATGGGCAAAAACACACATTGAAGGGCTTACAACCAGGGTCTCTTAGCATCATCAGTTCATATCATATGGAAAATCTCCTTAAGAATAATTCACATGGTGTCATTGCTCAGATCCATTCCATTCAGATGCAACCATTAGCGGTCTCCACTAGTCCTTCAGATCTATAATGAATTTTGGATAGTTATGCATGTGTCTTTGCTGAACCAATGGGGTTGCCACCTTCATGACCAGAGGACCATCGTATTCAACTCCTTCCTGGAAGCATTCTTCCCAACATCAGGCCCTACCATTACCCATTTCACCAAAAGACAGAGATTGAGATCCTCGTTCGGGACTTACTGAAGCAAGGTACTATTTGCCCTAGTACTAGTTCCTTTTCTTCACCAGTTCTTCTTGTCCAGAAAAAATATGGGTCATGGTGCCTCTGCTTTGACTTCAGAGCACTTAATCACATCATAATCAAAGATAAGTTTCCGATTCCTATTGTTGATGAGCTTCTTGATGAGCTTTATGGTGCTCATTTTTTCTCCAAGTTGGATCTTCATTCTGGGTATCACCAAATTCAGGTTCATGAGGATGATATCCCTAAAATGGCTTTTTGCATGCATGATGGCCACTATGAGTTTTTGGTCATGCCCTTTGGCCTCACTAATGCTCCTTCCACATTCTAGGCATTGATGAATAAAATATTCTGGCCCTACTTGCAGAAATTCATTCTGGTCTTCTTTGATGATATCCTCATCTATAGTAAAACATGGGCTGAGCATCTCCAGCACCTAGATCGTGTACTGCTACTTCTCTCTGATCATCATCTCTATGTAAAAGAGTTTAAATGTGTTTTTGGTTAGGAGGAAGAGGAGTATCTTGGGCATATTGTTTCAGCCCAAAGGGTTCGAGTGGATCCTGCCAAAATAGATGCCATGAAAAATTGGCCACATCCTCAGACACTCAAGAGCCTCCGTGGTTTTTTGGGACTGACTGGCTACTACCACAAGTTTATCAAGGATTACGGGAAGATTGCAGCTCCATTAACAACTCTATTGAGAAAGGATGCCTTTACATGGACACATGCTGCTGAGTGTGCAATTAAAAAACTAAAACAAGCTATGTGTACTACACCTACTCTAGCTATGCCAGATTTTTCCAAAACCTTCACTATTAAGAGTGATGCTTGCGGTAATGGACTTGGTGTTGTTCTCCTTCAAGATGAACATCCCATTGTGTTCACCAGCAAAGCCCTTTCAGGTAAGAATTTAGTACTCTCTACATATGAGAAGGAAATGATGGCTATTTTACATGTAGTATAGAAGTGGCAGCCATACCTATTAGGGAATCATTTCTGCATCAAGACTCATCACCAGAGTCTAAAATATTTCCTGGAACAATGGGTCTCCTCCCCAGCACAACAAAAATGGGTTAGAAAACTCATGGGTTATGACTATGAGATCACTAACAAGAAGGGTAAGGACAATATTGTGGCGGATGCTCTTTTTTGCACATTTGATGACCAAGCTTCTCTTTCATCTATTTCTATGCCTATTCCAAATTGGCTGGAATCTGTCCAGTAGGGCTATGTCAATGACTCTTCATTATCTCAAATCATCCAACAATTGGCCAATAACCCTTTTGCTGTACCACATTACTCTTGGGATGGTGCTTCTCTGAGATACAAGGGTCGTCTAGTACTTCCCCAGAACACAGATCTTCAACAGGTTGTCTTCTATGAACTCCATGCTTCTCCATCGGTAGGGCACTCTGGGTTCCTCAAAACTTATGAGCGGGCATGACGTAACTTCTTTTGGAAGGGAATGAAAAGGGCAATTCAATAGATGGTGGCTAAATGTGATACCTACCAGAGCAACAAGGGTGAAACGACACTCCTTCCTGGATTCCTCGAACCCTTGCCCATCCCTACATGGATTTGGATAGATATTTCTATGGATTTCATTAAGGGACTCCCTAAATTTGGAGGGAAGATAGTGATCTTGGTTGTGGTTGATCGCCTCTCCAAATATAGTGATTTTTGTGCCCTCAGCCATCCCTATACCGCCTCCTCTGTCGCACAGATTTTCATGGACCAGATCTTCCATCTTCATGGCATCCCTTCTTCCATTGTCTCAGATCGTGATGCCACTTTCACCAGTCATTTCTGGATAGAACTATTTCACCACACTAGCACCAAACTGAAGATGAGTTCCAGGTATCACCCATAAATAGATGGTCAGATTGAAGTTATCAACAAATGTTTGGAAACTTAACTTCATTGTTTCACCTCAGAATAACATCAGTGGGCTAAGTGGCTCCCTCTCGCTGAATGGTGGTACAATACTTCCTACCACACTGCATCTAAAATGACTCCATATGAAGCAGTCTATGTTCAGGCACTGCCAGTGCTCCTTCCATACACCCCTAGTAGTTCACCAGTTCAAGCAGTTGACACAGTTCTCTGAACCCGAGATCAGATTCTTCGCATTTTGTAGGACAATCTTCACATGGCAAGAAATAGAATGAAACAACAAGCCGATCAGCACCGTTCTAAGCGCACTTTTCAAGTAGGTGATATGGTTTTTCTTCATCTATAGCCATACAAGCAATCCTCCCTAAAACTCAAAGGGCATCAAAAGCTAGCTCCAAAGTTCTATGGGCCATATATGGTTCTTCAGGAGATTGGGTCAGTTGCTTAGAAATTGGAGCTTCCTCCTTCTTCCCGTGTTCATCCAGTATTTCATGTCTCTTGTCTAAAGAAAGTTCTTGGCACCAACATCAGAGTACAAACTATTTTACCAGAACTAGATAATGAAGGATCCATCATTTTAGAGCCGGAGGCAATCCTCGACAGGCGCACTTATCAGCTTTGTTCTCGATCCATCATAGAGGTATTAATTCAGTGGCACGGAATGCAACCAGAGGATGCTACATGGGAACCACTCCTTCAAATTCAACAACAATTTCCACATCTTAAGCTTTGAGGACAAAGCTTTTCTAAGAGGGAGGGGATGTTAAGAACCCGTGTTTAACCCTTCTTTTTACTTTATTAGTATATTGTTGTTGGACGCATATGCTTTGTAAGTCATCCCGTGAGTATATTGTATTATCCCACATTCATGGGGAGTAATAGTTGTTTAGATTAGACTTAGTATATAAGTATGTGTTGAGGCCAATGAAGGCATCCATGAGTTTATTATATTGAGCTTGCTCAAAGGAGGTTACCTGCTTGAAGTGGCCTACGATTAATAAATTCCTTCTCTATTCTACTATTTTTGTTATTACGTGCATTTTTATTATATTGTTGCAGGAGGTTCCTCTCAACAATCTTGAGGCACTATTGTCTTTCCTTAAAAATAATGGGCTAAGTTTGAGATGTTAAGATTAAGGTGCCATCAACCTCATAAACTGTATGTAATTAATTATTCCTAATATTGTTTGTAAATAATTCATAAGGGATGAAGTATTCACCAAGTAGTGATCTTGTTTTAGCTGCATGTTTGATCCCAGTACCTAACAGATGTAGGTTATTTAATCGGTGCAGGGGTACCCCCTTGCGAGGTCCAGAGGTTGCACGCCTTGGTGGGGGTCTGGGGCAATGCCCTCGGAAGCCAAATTTTATATAAATTACCATTGCAAATTTAGACCATTCATCATTAGGTCATAGATCTAATGGTAGAGGTTATGTTAGGGTTTCTTGCTATAGAAGGAAAAGGTCTTTTTAATGAGGGCATTATATTACGACTGTGAATAAGTATTATAGGCACTGCTGGATTGAAGACTGGAGAAGAGATTGATAGTTTTGTATTGTAAACTCTATTTGAAGTTAATATAGACAAGTGCATCTCTTCTTATGTGGAGTTTTTTTCTTGAAAGGGTTTCTCCACGTAAACACTATGTTATGTGTTTGATCTTCTATTCCATTTTTTCTTTGTGTTGATTTCATACTATCTCCATTTTGGTTTTGCACTAGATTAATAGTCACAGTTGTAATCGTATTTCCATTATATAGTTGTTCACCTTCATTTCTAACATGAGATAGGTTTAAAACCACACTATTTTTATAGTAGATGTGTTGGGTGAATATTTTGTCTTCAACTAACTAAAGGCAAAATGGTTATATCAACCACAATGTAATGAGATAAATCTCTCCTCTCAGCAAGGGGAGGTTCCCTATTAACTATTACAAACTTATTTACACTAAATACTAACTTCGGGGTGAGACCATATCATTCATTTCTATTTTTTTAGAAATGATATTTACAATATAAAAGGGCACTTTCATAATACAAATCTGAATAACCAAGAAACCCACGAGAGCAAAAAGTCTATCGTTGCTCCTTTTACTAATCTACAATTTAGAACTAAGTAGGATAAGGTGTAGTTCAAAGTCTTCACTGAATGCTACGATAAAACATACGATCACAAAAGATAATAGTAGTTCAAAGTCTTTCTAATATCTTTCACTTCAAAACAAAAAATCACAAACTAAAGATAATTGTTGTAGCACAAAGTCTCCACAATCAATTTTAGAATATATCCCAGATTATCCAAACTCACACTACAATTTGATCAAATAGATAAGATAGTATAAGGAAAAGCACATAAGAACAACTTCCAATATGCCACAAGTTATTCCAATGCAAAGATTGAATGATCACTTGCTTTTCTATTCACTTGATAAAATATGATTTACAATTTGAACACAAAGTCTCAAAATGCTCTTCAATTTGGTAGAGTTTCGCTGTAATAACTAAAAGATGATAATTACAATGGGGGCCCTCTTTATTTATAAGAGAAACTGAGAGCAAAAATAAGAAAATCCTAACTACTTTGACTTATTCAAACAGAAGAGTCCTATTTGACTTAGGACTTCCTTTGCCTCATATGTAATTACATTTTAGAAAATTACACATGAATATGTCCACAACAAAATTCAAATTATGTATACAAGAATAAAATAAACTAAGGTATCAAAAAGGAACTTCAACTTCCTCCATCATTCTTCTTTAGAAAGTTCTGATACATGGCCTGTATAGCTGCCATTTCACATGCATCTGACTTTGCTGTGTTTTCTGAGATAGTGTGGGACCAGAGAAGTGCATCTTTTACTGCCTTTATTGCCTTCTCATGCTTGTCAAGGTTGTCCTTCAAGTTCTCAAAAGTTGAATGCTGATCATAGAGGCTATCCATAGAAAGTATTGAGGGCACTTCATCTTCAAATTTCTGTCGAACCATCTTCTCAAAGGAGCTTATCATTTCATCTGCTGAAAGAAACTTATGACCTTCACCTGTAAGAGTGCATGGAAGTTCTTCCAACCTATGTAGAAGTATGACATCACTGTCTTCATAGTTTTCATGAGCTTGGCATAAGTCATCAAGTAAGTCTTTTATTATATTGACACGATGAGCAAGAGACTCCTTAGTTTTAAGATATGATTTCCGATTTGAGATGACCCCAATGGTAATCAGAATCTTTATCTTAATATTTTTCATCTCTATCCACTCCTCCAAGCTCTCTTCTTGATCCTGTAGTTCTTGAGAAAGTAAGTCAACTATGTTGTCAAGCTCAACTTTGGCTTTATCCATCTTTTCTTTTCTCTCTACAGTAGTTTTCAACAAAACTCTTCCCTATGCTAGCAACCGCTCCACAATATCTCCTACCACTTTTCCTCTAGCCTGAGCTTTTTCCACCTTTTGAATTAGAGGATCTTCTACAATCACTACCATGGGTTCCACAATTTCAGATGACTTTACTATTTTTTGAAGAACAATAGCAAGTTGTTCTGCTTTAGCTTTATACTGTTCTTTCTCCTTCTTAACTTCATTATATTTCTTGAGCAAGGTACTGGTAGTAGTTTGAAAATCTACCTTAATGCCTTCATGAGTTAGCTTACCTAACTTGACTCTTGAGACAACATAATCATTCATATCAAAATTATCGATAGAAGCATCCTCTGGTGGCTTGGCAATTTCTACATATCTGATTCCTTTCTCATTGATAAGCCTAGAAATAGTCTTAGGCTTTTTCTTCAGAGTTTTTGACTTCAAAGGCAACAGCTTCTCTATTTCAATTTCATCTAGTGAAATTGCTTTCTTTTTCCTTTTCGGGGTATATGCCGACAACCAAGGAGGAAGTACAGAAGTGCCCACATTAAGAGAAGGGTCAATCACTTACTTTGCTGGGTCCATGCTTATTCCTATTATTGTAACAATAGGACTAGTAGGAGTAAAAACAATAGTAGTATCAACAACCTTTTCAGAACTATCTAGAAAATGTTCTAACATAGTTTGTTCACTGATATCAAAAGATAGGGAAGACAAACTAGGAACAGACCCAGATGAATCAAACACTATTCCAAAACTTGTTCTTAAAGAAGGGGGAGTATTATGAGAGGAAACAACCAAACTAGGAGAAATAGGAATATTTGAAACTGTACGAAAAACACTAGGAACAGGGACATGAGATATAGAAACTTGAGATTCTGATGGAAGGTCCTTCTGTGGGGAGAGTCATGAATCTTCAAGTTGTTTCTATTCTACATTCTCATCTTTACCTTGTTCTATTTCATCTTCCTTAATAGGCTTTTTAGACATTTCTGCTTGTTGGGCATCTTTAGATTTCTCAACATTTTCTTGTTCAATTTCAACATCCTCAACCTCCATCTACTCAACATCAGTGTCTTCAATACCGGATTTGGTAACATTAGAGGTCCCTATAACCTCCTTCTTCTTCTCTCCCTTAGATATAAACTTGATTTTTGGCTTACTTATTTTGGAGGAAGAAGGGGTGTCACTCTTATTCTTGGCCCTGTTTTCCACTTTCTTACCTGTTTGCTCCTGTATTTCAGCATATGTCCCTATAAGAAATTCTTTCAATCTGATCCCTTTGGTTTCCAACCATATGTTTGTGTTAGCCAAGATTGGCTGAAATCTTTTCCTTATAGAGGTCTCCTCTTTGAATGACCATTTGACCTCTGGAAGAGGTGAGGCATCAACATTCTTAGTGTTATATTTGGGATCTAGAACATACCCATCATCTTCCATTCCATCTGGAATATCTACAAGGCCCAACTCTTCTATCTGACTTAAATGAAGTCTACAATAGTTTAACTTCTTGATCTCATTTTGTGTCCTGAGATCAGCCCAAATATCTTCCACCATCGACATATGGAAAGTTGACTTTCTTTTGATTTTATCTTGTACCCTCCTGAAGTCAAAATGGTCCCTTTTCTTGAAAGTTTTCATGGTGACCAGCTGCAATTTAGAATCAACTATTTTTGCCTTGGTAGCTGACTGAATTGAGTACCTTCCAATTTCTATAGGAAACTTTATCCCTGACTTTTTCAACTTGATTTGCTTATTATGTACCACAATCAACTGCCTACATAATTCAATGAGAACAATCCAGTCATTGGGATATTGTGGAAGTAAATAAGGGTAGCTAGGATAATACCCTACTCTGAGATATGTGAAAGTAGGAAATTGTAAGAACAAGAAGCCAAAAGAATTTACAACTTCCCAAGCTTCATCTGAAACCCTCTTCTGAACAAGCTCATTGTCCCATAAGCACATAAACACTGAAAAGAATGCATCATTAACCCTGCAGAAATGATGGATTGATCCTTTTAGAGTGATTTGAGGATATACTCATACACAGGAACCAACCTCCTATCACCAACCTGAGTAAGACCAGAAAAACTTCTCATGCTTGTGGCAGCATATACAAGATATGAGGTCATATAAAATTTGAATGTTGTGTTGACCCTCACCAACTGCTCATGCAAAGCATTACTAATCTGTTCTCCCCAGAAGATTTTCTGTGTTCCTCGGAGAATCACTTTGATGTATGTATACATCCATTCTTGAAACTTGGAGGAAGAAGGGAGTCCTCTGATACGAATCAAAAGTGTGATCAAATCACAAACATCCTCTACAAAGTCACTCCTAGGGAGATCCTTTGGCCATCTGGTCAGATTGGTCTGAGGAATCTTCAACCATTTATTGTTTATGTACCTTCTTGTGGCTTCCACATCTATATCATAGTCTCTTTTCCCTTGAGCAAAATCAATTTGTCCAATATTTTCAATAGGACACATGAAGATTTTATCAAGAATTTCCACATCCAACCTGATAATCACATTCCCTTGGGAATCTGTCACAACCCTAGTATCCCTGTTGTAATGGGTAGAAACTGGAAAAGAGGCAACCAAGTGAATGTTGTTGTCAATGATCTTCTACATGTGTCTGGAAGGATTTGCCTGTTTAATTCTATCCACAAACTCTGTCATATCTACATGCCCTATCTTTGTATCTTTGATTTCATCAACATTTGATTGTACTAAAGTGACAGGGAAGACCCCTTGGTATTTGTACTTCATGATTTTGGCTTTGGATGGAGACAGCTCTGACATCAACTCTGGAGAGAATGCTGGAAAAGATATCTACCACGAACGTTTGTTGAAAACTGCAAAAATCCATGATCTTCCAGTTAGGGGAAAAATGGATAAATTGGGATTACTGTGATTTGATGATCATGAACAGGAAACCACGCGTTGAAGGTCTTGAGTGTGCACAAATCGAGGTAAAAGGCAAAAGCAGGTTAACAGGCCTTGAAAGACAAATTTTCCTAGTGTTAGGAAAAAATTCAGGAAAATGTGCATGGGTGGTTAAAATGACTGCTCCTGCACATGGGATCTTTCACTTATCATGCAAAGTCGGTCATTTTGACCACTATTGCATGTGGGGTAAGATATTGTTTTCTTATGTAGGGGTGGTCAAAATGACCTTCCTTACACGAGGGTAAAGATTTGCATGTTTATGTATGCATGTATGAGCAGTGGAAATGACCGCTTGAGCATACAAGTGAAGCTTGAAGTATCTAGATGCAAATTCAATAGTTTCAACTGCTATTACATCCATGCCTTACTTGTTTTTTTTTTTGAGTGATACATAGTTGGGAAAATTAGCCGTCTTTACATGTGTCAAAATTCATACATTATGCTTGGATGAGATTTTTACCCGCCCATGCATTTTGGGTAAAGTTGCAGTCAAATATGCATGGGAGGTTATTTTGACTACCCTTGCATGTTTACTCAAGAAAGAGGTCTGTACTTGGGTGTGTGTTCCCACCGTATTAACACAAAGAAGGGTAAGTCTCATTACCATGTAGGGATGATGATTTTAACCGCCTCTACATGAGGGAAAGTTTAAGGACAAGGCACATGCATCGACGGTCATTTTGATTGATGATACATGTGTTACGACTCAAAATATAAAACAAGGCAAAACCCTCGAAACAAAAATGGTGAAAAACGCCAACCAAAAACCAGTAAAAGGAAAAGAAAAACTCTAAATTTTAAATGAATATAAATCAATCAACACAAAAACTAGGAAAAATTAGGGTTTTGACATTATAGGGGAGACGAACGACAAAAGCATAATCAATACAACTATGTTATGACTAATGTAGAAACTTGAACATAAAGAAACAACAAACTTACCTATTACAGAGAAGTGGCGACCAAAAAGGCGAATTCCTAATAACACACACTCCCACTATCTGGTTGCAACGGATCAACATGTTTTGATGGAGAGCAAGAAACAAGGATACAAGAAAGAAGCAATGACAAAATAAAAATGATTTCAAACACATTTAAAAACCAAAACATAACTATAAGTTTGAAATAAATGCTACACAAGTTCACTCAGTGAGACATTTATTACATGTCTCGATGGTGAAATCTACCGTCGATGTGAAACAAACAAAATATACACAAGTGGTCAATATGACTGACCTTGCATGTGAAAAGTTTGCCAAGGGGGATAACATGTATAAGCGGTGAAAAAGGCTGACATTGCATCCAGGGAGAAAACAAACATGCAAGAGCAGTGGTCTTCACCGACTTCACATGTTAAAACTAAAAATTCTCTAACACCTCAAAATGATCAAAATTAATATTTTGACATGCTTGCAACTTAGCCAATCTTCACGAATTTCAAGAAATCAACTAAGTGGAATGTCACAAGTTATTCTTCGGTGTTAAATTACTTCGCACGAGACTAAGAGAACTTGTCTCAATTTGTGAGCTTAGAGTGTAGGCTACAAAATGAACAAGTTTCGTAGGGGTTGTCTACAAAAATGAGCGTAGCTAATTTTGAGAACAACAGCTGGCTCTAACTGGGGAACTTCCATTGATCAAAATTTGAAATGATCAAAGGGAGAAGAATATAGTCTCTAAGTGCCTTCATCCATGCCATTGGCCTATAGAGTCAAGCTACCAAAAAGAAAAAGACACAAAAGTCTAGACAAAACACAGAAATAAAAACACGAAACTATACAAATGTATAAATAAACTTATCTGATACTTCAAGGATTGAAGTGCTTCAGATGTTGTCCACTATGAGGTAGCAAGAATGGTGTTCCATAAAGATACTCCAACAAGAAGCTATTTTTACCACAAAGTTGATGAATGATGAACGGGCCTCTCCATAGGGAATCAAACTTCCCATGCATTCCTTTTGGCTCTCTCCTCTTGTCCCATAACAAGTCTTGATCTACAATTTGAAAATCACAAGCCCTTGCTTCCTTGTCAAAAAGCTTCTTCCCCTAACTTTGATGTTTAGTAATACGGTCTACTACCATAGCTCGTTGTTCTTCAAGTTTAGTGAGGTACATTATTCTTTTGTCAATAGAACTTTCAAAAGTTCCATCTTCTACTACCTTTGCCAACCTCAATGCCAGTAATTTCAAAGTAATAGGTATTTCTGCATTCAGACCATATAGAAGTTGAAATGGTGACATACCTATCACCCTTTTGAGGGTAATCCTATCAGCCCATAAAGCATCAAACAATGCTTTATGCCAAGTTCTCTGATTATCTTCCACTAGTTTCCTGATAATAGTAACCAGATTTTTGTTACTAGATTCTGCCTGACCATTTCCTTGTGGATAATAGTCTGAAGAGTGAGAAAGAATGATCCCATGTTCATAACAAAAGCTAGTGATCTCGTTGGAAGAGAAACAAGTAGCATTATTTGCTACAACTTTGTTTGGAACTCCAAACCAGGAAATAATATTTTCCTTAAGAAAATTACATACCACTTCAGAAGTAGCGTGCTTTACTGGGATGGCTTCCACCCACTTGGTAAAATAATTAGTTGCGGTGAGAACAAATTTGTGTCCCGCACTTGACGATGGGTTCACAACACTAATGAAGTCAATGCCCCATTGCTGAAAAGGTTCTTTAATTACAACTGGCTTGAGAGGTAATGCAGCCAACTTAGGCCTTCCAACAAACTATTGACATAACTCACACCTACGTACCCAATTGTACGCATCCTGAAACAGTGTGGGCCAATAGTACCTAGTTCACAGAATCTTATGAGCCATCAAAGGCGTAGAAAAATGTCCTCCACAAGCTAAATTGTGAAAAGACTCCAGAAGTATGTTTTTTTGTGCTTTATCCACACAATGGAGAAAGACTCCATCAAGGCTTCTTTTATACAAACCATTATCCCATAGGACATAGTTAACAACCTTCAATTTGATAGTTCTTTTCTCCTTATAGGATAGATGAGAAGGACACTCACCATAGGTAAGAAAATGAGCAATATTTGAATACCACTCATCTGTAGTAGTGACAAAAAGAACAGTTGGCATATCCTCAACTTCTTCTTCTTCATCCCCTATCTCTTTTGGTACATTATCAGCAATCAATTGACACAAACCTCTGCCACGTACAAGCTTGGTAGGTTTGATATCAAGATCAAACTCTTGGATCTAAGCAATCTAATTACCTCTTTTGGTTCCGAACTCCTGTTGAGTTAGAATTGACTTTACTGTCGTGTTAGGCACCAAAACAACAGTATGTGAATTCAAAATATAAAATCAGAAATGCTTTACTGCCTTGACCATGGCATAAGCATGTTTCTCCATATTTGAATATTTCAATTCATGAGCCTTCAGAGGACAACTCATGAATGAAATGGGAGACTCCACACCTTCTTCATTCTACTGAACAAGAATGGCTGAAAGTGTATGCTCGGAAGCATAATTGTATACTACGAAATCCTTGGTATAATCAGGACAAACCAGAATCGAAGCATGAGCTATGACCCTCTTGATGTCCCCAAAAGTTGCTTTACCTCCGCACTCCAACAAAAAGTAGTTTTACCCTTCATCATGTTGACAATGTGATGGGTTTTCTCTGTGAATTCTAGAATGAATCTCTGCAAAAAATTCACCTTTCTGAAGAAAGAGTGAACTGTAGTCTTACAAGTAGGTAGAGTAAGACTTTGGATGGACTTGACTCTTTTTGAGTAAATTTTAATGCCTTCTCAGGACACAATGTGACTGAGAAGTTTACCTTCTGTAACCCCAAAAACTGATTTCTTAGGGTTGAGAGAGATACCATTTTGTCGACATCTTTCTAGCACCTGTCGCAAATGATACACATGATCTTGATGTTGTTTGGAGAAAATCATCAAGTCATCAAGATATACCACAATGAATTTCCCCATCTCATCTTTGAAAGTGAGGTCCATTGCTCTCTAGAAAGTAGCGCCAGCATTGATTAAATCAAACAGTATCCTGCGATATGTAAACATGCCCCAAGGTGTTGTTAAAGCAGTCTTGTACTGATCTGCTTCATTGACCTCTACTTGATTATATCCTAAAAAACTATCTAACATAGACAACATTTCCAAACCAGTTACAGTTTGCAACACTTGGTCCATGACGGGCAGGGGGTACTTATCCTTTAGAGAAGACTGGTTGAGATTCCTAAAATCAACGCAGATACGAATTTCTCTGTTCTTCTTTCTTACAAGAACAATATTCGCGATCCAGGTGGAATGATGAATAGGAAAGATTATTCTTGCATTCAACATTTTCTGAATCTCAAAAAGAATAGTACCTGATATTTTGGGATTGTATTGCCTTTGTTTCTGCTTGTGAGGTAATGATCCAACTTTGAGAGGAATTTCATGCTGAATCTCCTTAGGCCTGAAGGACTTCAGATCATCATAAGAATATGGCAAAACATCAATGTAATGGTGAAGGAGCATAGTGAATTTGAATTTCTCGTCGGTAGTGCAACACTTCCCAATGTTGACCATTTTGGGATCTACCTCAGAACTCAAATTTACTTGCTCAAATTCCATAGAGGAACTTGAATCAAGTTGTTGTTGCTGTTTAATGTATTTGTCATGCTTATCAAATAGCTTTTGCAGGGAAACCAAACCTTTTGGAATCTTATTCCCTTTTAGTTGAAGAAACTCTTCACCAGTTTGTGAATCTATTTTAGAAACGTATTCCCGTGGTGGAGATTCACTACCTTCAAAATAGAGCTCATCAAAGCTATCCGTCTTTTCCAAGAAAGCTATGATTTGATTATCACCATTGAACACCTGCCAATGGTCAACATTATCTGGTACACTTGGTCGGAAGACCAAGTCAATTGTGTACTTGTTACCTTTGAAGTCTTTATGAGGAACCATGAGGGTGGCGGAGACAACTAATGAATCTGCACAATCATTAAATTCCCTAGGCGCCACATAGATATCAAAAGCATCAAAACCTTCAATGCAATCCCATACGTGATTGCGATAATGTCTCAACCTTTCATTTTTGGTCTGATATAAATTTCTCACTTGGCAAACAACTAATTCGACATCTCCTTGAGCATGAAGATTTTTAACACCTTTAGCATGAGCGGCCTCCAATCCGAGCAACAATGACTCGTATTCAGCGGTATTATTGGTATTGTCGAATTGCAGCTTGTATGAGAAAGGGAAGATATCACCTTGTGGGGATATCAAAATAATTCCAGCTCTAGAACTAGTAGAAGAACAACTGCCATCAAATTCTAAAACCCAAATCTCATTGGAATTTGATTTTTTGGAATTTCTTTGACCAGAAGATTCTTCTTCATTAGTGAAGGAAGAATTTGGCATCACTATACCTTCATCTACACTTTCATCTGGATACTCCTCTGATTCTCCATCTGAATTATCTGAGCTCTCTTCTAATGAATTAGAAGTATCTTCAGTAGACAAGAAATAATTACCCATTCCCGAGGACTCATAAAATTTGGGCTTTGGGATTTGCTGTTTGGGTAACAATATATTTTGCTTCTTTCTCAAGAAGCAACTTTTGCATGATGCCTTTAATAGGTATCCTTGTTTCAGATAGGTCCATGTTTAGTTCCCCACCCACATCTTTACAGAAATTAAGCCTGAGCAGGATGCCATAAGAGGCTAGAAAATTAGCCACTAGGATGGTCATCTTAATCCTCTTGTCTGGAAAGGCTACAAATGCAAATTGGGCATCTTGGATTTGGCCCAACAATGGCACTTGCTTATTTTCCATGGAGAAACATCTCCCAAAGGTCTTGGTTAGAGTGAGACCAAGGGCGTCTGCCACTTTGGTAGGCATAACATTATCAGAGGCGCTAGAATCTATTATGTAATTGCTCAACTTATGACCATTTACCAATAGAGAAACATAGAAAGGTTCTATTTTTCTATAGGCAACAAGGGGAGTAGTGACAAGATTATTTTGGGTGGATTTGTTCTTTGAGGAATCATAGGCAACTTTGGGAGAATCTTGTCCTGTAGGAATAGTCTTGTTTTTGACGTATTTAGCTAACCTATCAAACTGTTCAGGATTAGCTTGTAAATACTCAACCTCAGACATTTGAATTTTGGTCTTCCTAGCATGATCTATTATGTCAAATAGCTGAAATGAACTAGATATAGAGGATGGAAATCCATCATTTTGAGTTTTATTAGGGGTAGTACTGGTCTGAGGAACAGAAGTAGAAGACACAGGATTGTTAGATGTACTTACTTGTTTATTAGTAACAGGGTCCTTTAATTGAAAAGGCAATGAAGTTCCCCATTTGGCAATTGAGATCATTGGATGAGGTTCTTCTCTTGCCTTTCCTTTATCAACTTGCTGATTTTGCTGATTTTGGGACCTGGTAAAAATATCATATGCTCCATCATACACTTCCCCTTCTCTTTCCACTTCATCTTGGTAATTCAGAAAACCAATAGTAGAGTCACCAACTAACTCTTCTTCTCCTTCTGTAAAGAGGTTAACATTATTCTCCTGATCCAAATTAGGTTAGTAGGAATTATCATTTTCCTCTTCATAATAGCCAATTGCTGAGTTGACCGGTGCTGCTTCAATGGCGAGCTTCCCCTGAGTAGGAGGAAGATGATTTGGTTGCCCTTGATTTCTAGCAACATTACTTTGGTATGAATGATTGGGAAATATTCTCCTTGGTATATCCCTATAGGAAGGAGCAGACATACCTTGAGACATTTTTTTCATCAGAGCTAGCAATTCATTCGCTAGCTTTTGCACCATAGGATCCGTGGTGCTTGTGGAAGAATTATCAGTAGAAGAAGGACCTCTGTTTCTGTTAGAATCTCTTCTGATCTTACCCACAAGGATGAGATCATCTTCCACCTCCGTAGCTAAAATTTGGGCTGTGGGAAGATCAGTAGGACCAGCCCGTCTTAGCAGAAAACTTACCTCAGAAAGCTAAGTATTGATGAAAAAGCATTTGAGATTCTCTGTCATTGGTTGAGCGGATGTTAGAATCTTGTTTCTCATCTTACTAAACTTAGCGATGAAGTCTTGCATGGGTTCATGAGGCTCTTTCTTCATCTAAGTAAGCTGAGCCAATAAGGCATGTGCATCTTCTACAGGTTTGAACCTACCCTCAAACTTGGTCTTGAGGGAGTTCCAATCAGTTATAGTTTGGGCCTAGAGATGGTAGAACCAATCTGCAGTAGCACCTTGTAATGTTTCCACAAAAAGTCTTACTACTACGTCTTCATGTTCCACACCTATTACACTGCAAGCTATGCAGAAAGTTGCAATGTGTTCATCTGGATGGACTTTCCCATCGCCATAGAACTTAGGAAAATTATTCCTTGAACTACGAGGTAGTTCATGCAATGGTGGAGTTAAGTTCAAAGCACCAAAAGTGTTACCCCAAGGGCCTTGAACTGCCATGGTCCGCTAATTAAAGGGTGGGATAACAAACCTCTGTGGAATAAGAACAGACAAAACTCTGTTAGTACTAGAACTAGAAGCTTCACTTGGTATTGGAGCCCTGGCGTTAGTAGGAGGAAAACTCCTAGTTTGCTGAAGTTGAGGTCGTGAAGGCAAAGACCAAAGTTATTTTGCTGCATCAACTCAAATATAGGATCAATAATACCTTGATCTCTCTTGCTTCTTATGTACCGTGAGTCTGCCAGAATGCAATGTACTCAACAAAATTTTAAAAAATCTCAAAACAATGGAAAAGAACTGTAATGCTTCAACTCAGAGTGCGAGTCTTCAAGTTGAGCGTTCCTTCCCCAATAGAGTTGCCAAAAATTGTTGGGTGAATATTTTGTCTTCAACTAACTGAAGGAAAAATGGTTATATCAACCACAGTGTAATGAGATAAATCTCTCCTCTCAGCAAGGGGAGGTTCCCTATTAACTATTACAAACTTATTTACACTAAATACTAACTTCAGGGTGATACCATATCATTCATTTCTCTTTTTTTAGAAATGATGTTTACAATATAAAAGAGCACTTTCACAATACAAATCTGAATAACCAAGAAACCCACGAGAGCATAAAGTCTAACATTGCTCCTTTTACTGATCTACAATTTAGAACTAAGTAGGATAAGGTGCAACTCAAAGTCTTCACTGAATGCTACGATAAAACATACGATCACAAAAGATAATAGTAGTTCAAATTCATTCTAATATCTTTCACTTCAAAGCATAAAATCACAAACTAAAGATAATTGTTGTAGCACAAAGTCTCCACAATCAACTTTAGAATATCTCCCAAATTATCCAAACTCACACTAAAATTTGATCAAATAGATAAGATAGTATAAGGAAAAGGACATAAAAACAATTTCCAATATGCCACAAGTTATTCCAATGCAGAGATTGAACGATCACTTGCTTTTCTATTCAATTGATAAAATATGATTTACAATTTGAACACAAAGTCTCAAAATGCTCTTCAATTTGGCAGAGTTTCGCAGTAATAACTAAAAGATGATAATTACAATGGGGGCCCTCTTTATTTATAAGAGAATCCGAGAGCAAAAATAGGAAAATCCTAACTACTTTGACTTATTCAAATAGAAGAGTCCTATTTGACTTAGGACTTCCTTTGCCTCATATGTAATTACATTTTAGAAAATTACACATGAATATGTCCACAACAAAATTCAAATTACATATACAAGAATAAAATAAACTAAGGTATCAAAAAGGAACTTCAGCTTCCTCCATCATTCTTCTTTAGAAAGTTCTGATACATGGCTTGTATAGCTGCCATTTCACATGCATCTGGCTTTGCTATGTTTTCTGAGATAGTGCGGGCCCGGAGAACTACATCTTTTACTGCCTTTATTGCCTTCTCATGCTTGTCAAGGTTGTCCTTCAGGTTCTCAAAAGTTGAATGCTGATCATAGAGGCTATCCATAGAAAGTACTGAGGGCACTTCATCTTCAAATTTCTGTTGAACCATCTTCTCAAAGGAGCTTATCATTTCATCTGCTGAAGAAACTTATGACCTTCACCTGTGAGAGTGCATGGAAGTTCTTCCAACCTATGTAGAAGTATGACATTACTGTCTTCATAGTTTTCATGAGCTTGGCATAAGTCATCAAGTAAGTCTTTTATTATATTGACACGATGAGCAAGAGACTCCTTAGTTTTAAGATATGATTTCCGATTTGAGATGACCCCAATGGTAATCAGATTCTTTATCTTAATATTTTTCATCTCTATCCACTCCTCCAAGCTCTCTTCTTGATCCTGTAGTTCTTGAGAAAGTAAGTCAACTATGTTGTCAAGCTCAACTTTGGCTTTATCCATCTTTTCTTTTCTCTCTACAGTAATTTTCAACAAAACTCTTCCCTATGCTAGCAACCGCTCCACAATATCTCCTACCACTTTTCCTCTAGCCTAACCTTTTTCCACTTTCTGAATTAGAGGATCTTCTACAATCACTACCATGGGTTTCACAATTTTAGATGACTTTACTATTTTTTGAAGAACAACAACAAGTTGTTCTGCTTTGGCTTTATACTGTTCTTTCTCCTTCTTGACTTCATCATATTTCTTGAGCAAGGTACTAGCAGTAGTTTGAAAATATGCCTTAATGCCTTCGTGAGTTAGCTTACCTAACTCGACTCTTGAGACAACATAATCATTTGTATCAAAATTGTCGATAGTAGCATCCTCTAGTGGCTTGGCAATTTCTACATATCTAATTCCTTTCTCATTGATAAGCCTAGAAACAGTCTTAGGCTTTTTCTTCAGAGTTTTTGACTTTAAAGGCAACAGCTTCTCTATATCAATTTCATCTGGTGAAATTGCTTACTTTTTCCTTTTCGGGGTATATGCCGACAACCAAGGAGGAAGTATAGAAGTGCCCACATTAGGAGAAGGGTCAATCACTTGCTTTGACCAGTCCATGCTTATTCCTGTTATTGTAACAATGGGACTAGTATGAGTAAAAATAGTAGTAGTATCAACAACCTTTTTAGAACTATCTAGAAAATGTTCTAACACAGTTTGTTCACTGATATCAAAAGACAGGGAAGACAAACTAGGAATAGACCAAGATGAATCAAACACTGTTCCAAAACATGTTCTTAAAGAAAGGGGAGTATTATGAGACGAAACAACCAAAATAGGAGAAATAGGAATATTTGTAACTGGAAGAAAAACACTAGGAACAGGGACATGAGATTTAGAAACTTGAGATTCTGATAGAAGGTCCTTTTGTGGGGAGGGTCGTGAATCTTCAAGTTGTTCATGTTCTACATTCTCATCTTTACCTTATTCTGTTTCATCTTCCTCAATAGGCTTTTCAGACATTTCTGCTTGTTGGGCATCTTTAGATTTCTCAACATTTTGTTGTTGAGTTTCAACATCTTCAACCTCCATATGCTAAACATCAGTGTCTTCAATACTGGATTCAGTAACATTAGAGGTCCCTGTAACCTCCTTCTTCTTCCCTCCCTTAGATACAAACTTGATTTTTGGCTTACGTATTTTGGAGGAAGAAGGGGTGTCACTCTTATTCTTGGTCCTATTTTCCACTTTCTTACCTGTTTGCTCCTGTATTTCAGTCTCTAACCCTCTAAGAAATTCTTTCAATATGATCCCTTTGCTTTCCAACCATATGTTTATGTTAGCCAAGATTGGCTGAAATCTTTTCCTTATAGAGGTCTCCTCTTTGACTGACCATTTGACCTCTAGAAGAGGTGAGGCCTCAACATTCTCAGTGTTATATTTGGGATCTTGAACATACCCATCATCTTCCATGCCATATGGAATATCTGCAAGGCCCAGCTCTTCTATCTGACTTAAATGAAGTCTGCAATAGTCTAACTTCCTGATCTCATTTTGTGTCCTGCGATCAGCCCAAATATCTTCCACCATCGGCATATGGAAAGTTGATTTTCTTTTGATTTTATCTTGTACCCTCCTGAAGTCAAAATGGTCCCTTTTCTTGAAAGTTTTCATGGTGACCAGCTGCAATTTAGAATCAACTATTTTTGCCTTGGTAGCTAACTGAACTGAGTACCTTCCAATTTCTACAGGAAACTTTATCCTTGACTTTTTCAACTTGATTTTCTTATTATGTACCACAATCAACTGCCTACATAATTCCATGAGAACAATCCAGTCACTGGGATATCATGGAAGTATATAAGGGTAGTGAGGATAATACCCTACTCTGAGATATGTGAAAGTAGGAAATTGTAAGAACAAGTAGCCAAAAGAATTTACAACTTCCCAAGCTTCATCTAAAACCTTCTTCTGAACAAGCTCATTGTCCCATAAGCACATAAACACTGAAAAGAAAGTATCATTAACCCTATGGAAATGATGGATTGATCCTTTTAGAGTGATTTGAGGATAATACTCATACACGAGAACCAACCTCCTATCACCAACCTAAGTAAGACCAGGAAAACTTCTCATGCTTACGGCGACATATACAAGATATGAGGTCATATAAAATTTGAATGTTGTGTTGACCCTCACCAACTGCTCATGCAAAACATTACTAATCTGTTCTACCCAGAAGATATTTTTTGTGCCTCAGAGAATCACTTTTATGTATGTATACATCCATTCTTGAAACTTGGAGGAAGAAGGGAGTCCTCTGATACAACTCAAAAGTATGATCAAATCACAAACCTCCTCTACAAAGTCACTCCTAGGGAGATCCTTCGGCCATCTGGTCATATTGCACTGAGGAATCTTTAACCATTTACTATTTATGTACCTTCTTGTAGCTTCCACATCTGTATCATAGTCTCTTTGCCCTTGAGCAAAATCAATTTGTCTAATATTTTCAATAGGAGGACACATGAAGATTTTATGAAGAAATTATGCATCCAACCTCATAATCACATTCCCTTGGGAATTTGTCACAACCCTAGTATCCCTGTTGTAATGGCTAGCCACCTAAAGAACAAACTCAGGGTTATGGACAGAAACTAGAAAAGAGGCAACCAAGTGAATGCTAATGTCAATGATCTTCTACATGTGTCTAGAAGGATTTGTTTGTTTAGTTCTGTCCACAAACTCTGTCATATCTACATGCCCTATCTCTGTATCTCTAATTTCATCAACATTCAACTATACTAAAGTGACAGGGAAGACTCCTTGGTATTTGTACTTCATGATTTTGGCTCTGGATGGAGACGGCTCTGACATCAGCTCTGGAGAGAATTTTGGAAAAGATATCTACCACAGGCATTTGTTGAAAAATGCAAAAAGCCATGATCTTCCAATTAGGGGAAAAATGGATAAATTGGGATTACTGTGATCTAATGATCATGAACATGAAAGCATGCGTTGAAGGGCTTGAGTGCGTGCAAATCGAGGTAAAAGGTGAAAGTGGTTTAAGAGGCCTTGAAAGACGAATTTTCCCAGTGTTAGGTAAAAATTTAGGAAAATGTGCATGGGTAGTCAAAATGACTGCTCCTGTACATGTGATCTTTCACTTATCATGCAAAGTTGGTCATTTTGACCACTATTACATGTGGGGTAAGATATTGTTTTCTTATGTAGGGGTGGTCAAAATGACCACCCTTACACGAGGGTAAAGATGTGCAAGTTTATGTATGCATGTATGAGCACCGGAAATGACCGCTTGAGCATGTCAAGTGAAGCTTGAAGTATCTAGATGCAAAGTCGGTAGTTTTAACTGCTATTACATCCATGCCTTGTTTTTTTTTTTAGTGATGCATAGTCGAGCAAATTAGCCGACTTTACATGTGTCAAAATTCGTACATTATGCTTGGATGGGATTTTACCCGCCCATGCATTTTGGTTAAAGTTGCAGTCAAAAATGCATGGGCGGTCATTTTGACCACCCTTGCATGTTTACTCGAGAAAGAGGTTTGTGCTTGGGTGGGTGTTCCCACCGTATTAACACAAAGAAGGGTAAGTCTCATTACCATGTAGGGACGGGGATTTTAACCGCCTCTACTTGAGGGAAAGTTTAAGGACAAGGCACATGCATCGACGATCATTTTGACCAATGATACATGTGTTACAACTTAAAACATAAAACAAGGTAAAACCCTTGAAACAAAAATGGCAAAAAATGCTAACCAAAAACTAGTAAAAGGAAAAGAAAAACCCTAAATTTTAAATGAATATAAATCAATCGACACAAAAACCAGGAAAATTTAGGGTTTCGACATTATAGGGGAGACGAAAGAAAAAATAATAATCAATACAACTATGTTATCACTAATGTAGAAACTTAAACATAAAGAAAAGGCAAACTTACCTATTATAGAGAAGCGGTGACCAAAAAGTTGAAATCCTAATAACACACACTCCCACTATCTGGTTGCAACGAATCAACACGTTTTGATGGAGAGCAAGAAACAAGGATACAAGAAAGAAGTAATGACAATAAAAATGATTTCAAACACATTTAAAAACCAAAACATAACTATAAGTTTGAAATAAATGCCACATGAGTTCACTCAGTGAGACATTTATTACATGTCTCAATGGTGAGATCTACCGCCGATGTGAAACAAACAAATATACACAAGCGGTCAATATGACTGACCTTGCATGTGAAAAGTTTGCCAAGGGGTATAACATGTATAAGCAGCGAAAAAGGCTGACATTGCATCCAGGGAGAAAACAAATATGCAAGAGCGGTGGTTTTCACCGACTTTGCATGTTAAAACTAAAAATTCTCTAACACCTCAAAATGATCAAAATTAATATTTTGACATGCTTGCAACTTATCCAATCTTTACAAATTTTGAGAAATCAACTAAGTGGAATGTCACAAGTTATTCTTTAGTGTTAAATGACTTTGCATGAGACTAAGAGAACTTGTCTCAATTTGCAAGCTTAGAGTGTAGGCTACGAAATGAACAAGTTTCGTAGGGGTTGTCTACAAAAATGAGCATAGCTAATTTTGAGAACAACAAGATGGTATTGGGGTGTTGTGGAAACATGCCACAATTCAAACCTAGTGCACACATTGTACCTAGTTTTCCATAACTTATTTGACCTTTAATCCCTTTCTCCACACCCACAATTCCATCCTCCATTCACCATGGGGATGAGGTAGTGGTCAATTTACTCAACATTCTTTTGTGTAACTTGGTAGTGAAAACCACCTATCTTGCTTGTACCACTAGGAATAGTAGAGAAGATGGTGTTAGTCAATTGAGCACAACATTCCTATCACAATATTTACCCAATTTGTGCACAAATTATAGTCATTTTTTGGTCCTAGCTCATCCACTTCATGAGATTTAGGTAATAATCTAGACTTTGAATTATTAGTGACATGACCTTATACCCAAGTATGCCACAATTTATTTTTTCTCTTTATAATATGTTTCAAAAATTAGATTTACTGGTAAGTATTTTTCTATGTATTGAATTTGATTATATATTAGGTTTTTGATTTAGATGATTAGTTGATCTGCAAACCTGAATTATATTTTTCCTTAAAAACTAGACTATGAGCATACATATATATATTTTACCTAAATTATACAGGGAAGTAACAATACATATATAGGTTGTGGATGGTTGTCAACCATTGCCAATGACACACGGATCGGAAGCAACTACTTGCCGATACCAACTAACAAACATACTTGCCGATACAAACTAATCAAACATACTTGCTGATGCAAACTAAAACTAACAAATATAAAGTATGCCTAACATTATCCCCCCATAAACACTTGTCATCTTCTAGACGATAGAAAACCATGAAGTATCAAGTGACATTATGTAATCTCTACCAAACTGATGACAATGTTGAAGATCCTGTAAGAAAACCATGAAGTATGAGATGAGAAAAAGTAGAACCAACAATTGAGATAGTACTACAAGCATCCTCTGGATGGTGGTAGGACTTATACTCTTCTCTTGTATAATAGCAAAATTTGGATTTGTATGGCATCGTCAAGGCTACTTTCTCCTTTACTCATAGAAATAAAGAAAACTCATACAACCTAACAAAGATTGACTTGTATAGCCTGAGCAAGAGAAACTCGTATGGCAGAGTGGTTCGGTTAGTGATTCATCTTTTATTCGATGAGATTTTTGAAACACTACAATCCACCAAGGTCCATATAGTATAGAAATTCCTTAGGAGAAGTTCAATTCATACGGCAGCTGCAATTTCTCCCCAACTCATATGGCAACCCAATCTCAGTGATACTTCTTATTTCCTTTGCAATACTTTGATTTTCTCAGCGATACTTCTTATTTTCTACTGATACTTTGATCTTCCCACTGATACATTGAATTTCCTGCTGATACTTTGAATTTCCTCCCACTCGTACGACCCTTTTTTTAAAATTTTCTATTTTTTTTCCATTTTTTAGTTTTCAATGTTTAATTTTTCATTTTTCATTTTTTTTTCATTTTTTTCATTTTTTCTTTATTCTATTTTCTTTTTTAGATTTCTCTATTTTTTTCTTTTCTATTTTTTCCAATTTTCCATGCATAGCAAATTGACTAGAGTTTTTCTATTTCTCTCTGGCGGGATCCACCTGTAATTTGTAGTTTCAACTATAGAATTTTCTTGTCCCGTACTATTTTTTCCTTCTCCAGAATGTCCTTTATTAATTTCTTGAACTGTTGTCTTTTGCAAGCCGTGTACCATATTCCACCCACATAAACTGTCTGACTTTTTACGATCATCTTTTCTTTGTTGCTTTTCACTGATCTCCATAACTTAAAAAAAAATCCAGTTTGATGAAAATACTGGTCTTGTTCCTCATACCACTGGTATTCTATGGACACATAATTCTGGAAGTATTCATTTCACATTTTTGAGTGTCAATGAGAGTATGTGCTTGTATTTGAGGAAGATATTAACTACAATTACTTTTAATATTGGGTTCCAATAGTCTCTAAGAAAATTCACCCGAGGGTTACTTTCCTCACCGAGATTAACTTTCTTCATTGACAGTTCCTCGTTCATGATATTTTTCTCAGTTTCAAATTTGTGTACCGATGTACTATCTATTTTGATGCTTTCTTTCTTGTATTCCTCATAGACCACTAGAAAAGTATGTGTTACATCCGGTTGGTTATTACTTTCTTTTCCTTTTTCACTCATCCATTCCTTCTTATCAACAGTTTCACTTGTCAGCAATGTTTCACTTGGTGGTTGAGATTTGCCGCGACTTGCACTAGTCACCTGAGAATTGCTAAGACTTGCACTAGTCACCTAAGAGTTGCCAAGACTTGCACTCTTCGACCGAGAGTTGCCAAGACTTGCACTGCTAGGACTTGCACCGCTAAGACTTGCATTGCCAGAACTTGCACTGCTAGGACTTGCACTTCTAGGACTTGCACTACCAGGACTTGTACTGCCAGGATTTGCACTGCCAGGACATGCACTTCTAGGACTTGCACTACTAGGACTTGCACTACCAGGACTTGCACTACCAGGACTTACATTTCTAGGACTTGCACTACCAGGACTTGCACTACTAGGACTTGCACTGCCAGGACTTGCACTGCCAGGACTTGCACTGCCAGGACTTGCACTTCCAGGACTTGCACTGCTAAGACTTATATCATAAGCCAACATTACACTTGACCTTTGTAATTTTATTGTTTCCATAACAACTAGTCTAGAAACATCTTTATGATATGCCAACATTGCACTTGACCTTTGTAATTTTCTCGATAAAATGTCAACAATTATATAAATAGAAATTAATAAGAATCACTATTAATTAGTAATTAGTTAAATATGTAATTTCATGAGTTAGGTATGAAGAATTTGTCAAATAGAACTTGTTGGGAACTATATTTGAGTTAGGTATCATAAATTTAAAACTTAGTTACAAATCATAGAAATGGACAAATATAAGGTTTAATAGAGTGCAAGTCCAACCAAACACAAAATTTATACAACCATATATTTGTTTTAACAATAAACCAATATAAGCCTAAGTAAATCAGTAGACTTAGATAATATAATTTTTAAATTTCATGATGTACACAAGTAAAAGATAAAAATATAAAGGTACTCTTTCCTATAGAAATAATAATTAAAATATATACATGAACATAGAAAATGAAATGATAGAAGTTATACTAACAATAAAGTGAAGTAATGCATTCTAAAAAGATCAACCTAAATAAATATCACATTTAAGCAACTTTTCATAATTAACATAGCTATTAGAAATTCAAGAATATATACAAAATTTATTCTAAACAAACATCATGTATACATAATATATAACATGTTTGTATAATTAATACTCAAGGAAGGCCCTCTATAATTTTGTTTATAGAATTTATAACAATTAACATATACATAGAAAATGTTTAGATATTCAATGTTTATGTTTATAAATTTTTTGACATGATGTATATTCTATGTTTAGTACATATACATACAATGATATACCTTTATAACTTTGTGTAGAGAATAATTATTGTTTCAAGTATGTGTAGTTAGTGTTGTCATTAGTGTCAACTATTTGAGCAAGAGATTATTAGCAGTGGTATTGAGTTGATGTTGTCTCTGATGATGAGGAAGTGCTTCTGGTGCTTGGTTTCCAAGTGCTTTTGAGAAATTTTGAATAAAGGAGGAAACAATGTGTTGTAAAGGTGTTGTAACATCCCACCCCGTGAACCACGAAGGGTAAGGGCCAAAAGAGAAAAAGATAATTCTTTTTAATAACAAGTGATAACATACACAGATATGGTTGTTGATTTGATAGATCAACAACATTGATGGCCAAGTATGGCCGAATGCACAACCCACAGGAGAGGACTAAATCACTCTCAAGAGAAACATTAATAAACTAAGTTCATTTTAAACACCAACCCAAATGTTCCTATAACCCATTCCAGATTATAAACATGAATCCAAAAGCATCATAGTACAAGAGGATCCGATACCCACACCGGAATCCATAAACCAAATAGGAAACATATCATTTCTTCTCATTAACTTGCATGATTACATCTTCTCTCTTAAGAGAGTACAATTACATAAAAAAATATACAGTGCAATGGTATAGCCATGAATATGATACAATAACTAAAAGAGTAACGGAGAGAGAGAACATCTCCAAATGGTACCCCAAAACCTATACACCGGTCCCCAATGGTGGTGGCAACACCTCCCAACCATGTGGACTTAAAAGAGACCACCCCACCATGCTCAAAGATAGTCACAGGGCCCAAACAGAAGTAACCAAGTAAGGGTATACATGATGGCCAACACTCACAGCAATCATGGAGCAGACACATAAAATAATGCATAGAGCCAAAGTCATAACATAGCGATGCTCATTAAATGAAATGTTGGGTGCTACTCACGACTACAAAGGTAGAAGACACTAGGGTGTAAATCTAATGGGGAGTCATCATGCATGCTCAAAGGGATGGCACCACATAGAATAAAGTACACTACTCATACTAATGAGGAGACTCAAACATGCCCGAATCAATGCCCCGCAGATGGATAACTCGATGCCCTACAGACGGATAGGCCTTCTCATGTGTACCATTAGAATTTACAAGAACTCAAGGCCCTACATGAGGACTCAATATCCTAGACCTAAGCTCATCTCGTTTAACCAAACAAGGCATACAAAACCTAATTAAAACAATCCAATAAATATAGGTGACACAGTGAGTGTCCAATCTGCATCCCCAAAGTATTTGGAATAACCACAGAGGGTAGGGGACATGTCCCAAGGACACCACAGATATAAACTACATAGCTCAACATCTACTATATAGGGTTAGAAAATATTCTTTGATTATCTTTGTTATACCTTCCTACAGTAGACCATAGAGATTCTTAATGTAGGAGGTTTTCCTTTGTGCTACTCGTTGCTTAAGAATTTGCTTACTTTTGTGACATAGTTTTATGTCCACTAGATTTTATAAGTTTTTGCTACATCTACAGTTTGCAAGACCAATCTGATCAGCTCTGTCTGTAGACATTATATCTTATTATGTTCATGTCTATTCCTATTAATACATTATATCTTATCTTCACCTCTAATTTTTTTTTATCATGATCATGTGTATTTCCTACTAATTAATGTTCAAAGAGGAGATATCATACAAGGTATCCTATTTGATAGACCATAGTAATAACCCATATAAAACATACACTTAGATCTCTAGTATGCTCATAATGGTGTGTCTAGATCTAAAACTTCAAATTCCCCCAAAATATATTCCATTCAAATTCAATATAAATCCGTTCAATATATGTATATAAAATTAAACATTGACATGAATATCTCTTCATAATAAATAAATATTTGTTGATCTAGGGTAAGATTTAAACATGTACCTGGTATTGGAATATTCATAGACCTTTCCACTATTAGAGAAGGTGATTACAACCAATTTTGCATCACACAACACTGAGAGCTTGCACTCCCCTTCACCTCATCTAGCATCTTACAACTTGATATGCTCACCTGAGTTCTTCCTTTCCTCAAGGCTATGTCATCTCATGAGATGCACAAATTGCAGGATACACACCAAATGGATTTGTTGAAAAGGCTTTAGAAACTTTCAAGAAAATGCCCTTTGGCAGGTGTAAAACCAAATTCCTAAACCTTTGCTAGAACCCTTGCTTCCTATGCTAGAATGGGAGCTTCAAAATAGGGTATAGGCATCCATCAAAGCATGAAGGATAGAGGAATTTTTAACAGATCTTATAGTTGGGAAAGCTCTAGTTGACATATCTGCAAACTGTGGAGGCATAGACCAGGCACGTGATCCCCAAAATGGTGATTTTATTTTGTAGATGCCCTCCTCTCTGTTCTCCACACCAAATCCAACCATTTCAATAGCTTGCTTTGCATGCATTTGAGAGCACTGGCAAGAGGTAGTTCTAAATCTCACACTGCACCATTTCCACCATGAAGCTTCTGAGAGGCTTGGTTTTAAATTGATAGATTGTGGTCCTTCTGTGTATCTTCCACAACTCCCCATTAACATTCAAAATCCCTTGGCCTAACAAATCATGGAGAATAGTTATAAAGCATTCTCCCTTTGGGTAATTTTCAAATTTGGTTTTCACAATATGCTCTATGTTTGTAGGATTTGCTGTCATGATATCTGTCATTCCACCAAGCCGTTTGAGCTTGCAAGTATTCATTGGTATCTTGTCGAGCATTTCTGTGAACTATTGCAGAAACTTGTGATGATTTATAGATATTTCGAAGGTAGAACCAACTATGGGATAGATAGTAGGGCTGTTGTAGGGCATGTTCACCGAAAACATTTCTAAGTTGACTCAGGTGTGATAGAACAATTACTGATGAACAAGAGAGCAGTCAAAACCATCTAATCCCAACCATCGGTATTTAATATAGTCCCATGCCATCTCTTTCCATAGCAGATAGAGTGTTGTTTCCTTATCAATGCAGAAGACTTTTTGCAGAGGACAAAGACTGACCTCTCCTATCTCCCTTCCGACAACGAGATATTTTTCTACCTTAAACCCCCTCACCAACTCTCCCCAAAAATGATCGAATGGCATGGTGGGAGTAAAATAAAATAAAAACTAACTTTTAATAAAGTGCAATGGGGAGGGTTGTTACATCCTACCCCCCTAGGACTAGGCTTACTCATGGAAGCCTGCAAATGCTAAGATGCAACCAAAGCATACACTAGCCCATGAAAGTCGATACCATTATAAAAATTAGGTTATCACATGCACAATTACATGCAATCAGTCCCAGAACATGGGTAAGGAATAGGTAAGGCACTCATTCCTACAAAATATACATTAGCATAAAACAATTTTCTCCAATCAAAATAAAGAATGATGCCAAGGAAGCCACATCAAACAATCAACAGAAACCAAGGAGAAAAGTCTCAACCACTGCATTGGCAAACTACACATGATAATAAGGGGCAATCTAGGCATTACCGTTAGGTAACCGAATGATAAGACAACACGGGAACACTACACTAGTAGGATATAGTGGCTAGGGTAGGGAATATGGCATGTGACTATCTCCAATAACTACCATCAAGGAATACGAGTACGCTTGGGCCTATGAATCCAGGCGGAGTCGATACTCAGTACTTGCAACACTCCAAGCACACATCAAAGCACATGTGCATATATCATATAATAGATGAAGCATCAATGGTCATCAGGAAGAGGGTCATGACATCGTAGGCCTCTCAGATATGAGTGTTACGGCATCATCCCTTTCCTATCCATGATCATCTGAAAGCACTGATAACAGTATAAAAACATATAAGCATGTAATTCCAGCATAAAACACACAATTTTCTCATAATTTGTAGCAAAATGTACTTTTCAATATACAAATTTTCTAGTTCTCTAACTTTTCATATGCGGCTATCTATAAAATGGAGCACACAAACACACATAAACATAGTTTCAACCTCTGATTACATAGCATGCATGACATCTCTATGCATTAAAAGAAGAAATTTGTCTCTTTACCATGTATGATGATGCAGATTTCACTTCTAGTATGCAATTGCAAACATGACATATTATACAACCTAAATATACATACATACTCATTCACAAGACAAGGCTACATTAGGGGTTCACGTGGATGTGGTAGTACCATCCATATCCAATTATATCCATAAGTCCATAACTAATAACCATGTCCAATATCCAAATCCATGTGTCTTGATGGCATTGACCCACCTAGTGAGCACTTCCATACAAGCCACAATGACATATCTCTTTTTTGTGTAAGGGTTTTAGCCTTCAAGAGATAGTCAAACAATAGGAAGGTAGTGAATTAGAGCTTAGAATAGCTCACACATACCCCCATCCTTAAGGGTTTCCTTGCATCTACTTCCTCATATACTCTCAAACAGTTGGATCTCACCATACCCGATGAGGAATCACATCACAACACAAGACCAGCATTAGAAAACAAAAAAGTCAATGAGTTTAGCCACTAAAATATAAATAAGGAAGAGTAAATCTCAATTCCAATAATAAGGTAAGAAAAATGTGCATAACTTTCAACAATAAATCAAATGTAACCGCAAGAGTTACATGCCAAGAAAATCATCTGTGGCTAAACTAATACAAGCAAGATAAACCAAAGTGCTAGTCCACACAAGCAAAGTAAATGTCACCAATAACTGAAAGAAAGATTCACAATCTTTGAAATATACACATTACAACACTACACGAGTATTGCTAATCACCACACGAGGAAGGAGGAAAACAAGCATGACTGTCTCCACAGTCCTTCATGTGGGTGCAGCCAACTCACACAACTCTCACATGGAAAGGCATCATGCCAAAACTCCCAAGTCACATACCTCATGCAGCGCGACCACGCATGGTATAGGCCAAGCAGGGAAAGCATGCAATGGCTGTATATGGCATGGTAATGTCCTATTCAGGGGAACATCCTCATAGTGTGTAGGCACAGAGAAAGCATGTGTGGTAACACACTGAGCCATGGCTAGGTTCCACTCACATTCCAACCAATCATAATTGAGGCCCTCTTAAGTGAACCCTCTACTCTGTGCGAGAAACCACTCCTCTTAGCACAAGTAGGAACATAACATATATACTACACCATCACATATCTAGGTATGTGGCATCATGTCCTTGAGCTCAGATCGCTACCATCAATGACACAACATCCTCACCAGCACTATGTCGGAACACTAGTGGAGGGGTGGGATCATATCTAAAACAACCACATCAAGGTAAGATCAAAGCTGTCATAGGTGGTCATACCATAAACTAATATCATCCTCAAGAACTGTGCAGATTAGGCTAACACTGTATGAACCAAGTATCTGGTCCATTAATAAGGGAAAGTAGTGAGTACTTTCCCAAGAGGTTGAAGCGCTGCCATTATATGTACGCCATGCAATTCCCTCCCAAGGAACTTTGTTGCTGCTACTACCCTCCACATATTGACCTATCAACAACCCTTGGGTTGGCAGTCAATAGGGTGACAACAAAAAACACATAGATGGTATGGTTTCCTCCCATACACATAATCCATACATATCCTCCATGGATGGGTACGCAGTATCACCCTCCCATGGGTACACATCTCAAGCATTGATTAATCACAACACTCAACAAGAATACATCAATGGATGTTCACATAATAGGGAATACAATCACAATTTCTCTTACCCAGGCATAACCATAGCCCACACATGACTATACAAAATGATGCAAAATATACACTTTACCCAAAAATAAGTACTCCCAAATAGCCATATCAATTTTCCTCTATTCACAAGGGCAACTCATTTACCCATAACATCATAAATTCACTTTGCAATTCTTTCAACATAACACAATAGTGTATGAACATGTATAGCATCATCACTATCATTTTTACATCAATGCATAAACATAAGTAACATTTTTCACAACCACTATTACAGTCACTTCTATAATCACATAATGATATACATCTCATAATCACACATAATGCGACATCATGTCACAAGTCACAGTAATACCATTCATTCACAATAAAATGAGAAACTAGCAAAACAATTAAATGAAGTTTGGTTGAGGAACCCTAGTCATTTCTCAACATTCACATCCATACATATAAGCATAAGTAACCTTGGCTACATCAATGGCATTCAATTGCTTACTCAAAGCAAGATATGTAACATTCCTATTACCCTACATTAAGTATTTGTAGTTTCATTAAAATACAAACATTTAGCCATAAAGTCTCGTTGAAATCCACAATGCAATAAAGGAGATCAAATTTCATCAACAAGATATATCCACTAAGAAATTACCATTCTCATTCAAGCTTATTAAAAAAGGAGGCACTAATTAACATATAATCACTTTCAACACATAACCATAACAAGCATAAGTTATTCTTCACTAATTCTTTTACTTATTGCAACTTTCACATGCTAATTAAATCCATAAGCCATCAATCTAACATCTTGTCAACTATTGACAACTAAGAAGAGAGAAGAGAAAGATAGATTTCATCTCAAGTCAAGAAATTACATGCCGTCCAATATTCATCATACAAACATGAAAATTCTACTAAGGAAAATTTTAAGGCACCATTAGTATTCCAATGACTTTAATATGTTATCAAGGATGATAAATTGCAGCAGCTCAAGCACATTAAGAGGTTATAAGAAAAATTAGGAATCATCCAACACTTACAAGAGAGCGTCGAACAATCAAACTAATTTGTCCACATCCACAAACAACTACATCCTATCATCCTTTATATCTATAATGCAAGAAAGAATTACAAGAGCAATTCATGACCAATTAGGGTCATTTCATTCACTAGCAAAATAAAGGAAGACACAAGAAGAGCATATCCAAGCAGGGGTAATTAGGTAACCCAAATTACCTTTAACCCACAAACACACAAGGCAGAACATTCCTACCCTTGTCTTATAACATGGGAGAGTGATCACTCTTAACCATGGGAGACTCTCAACCAAGGTCAGCACTCTAGTCCCATTGAGTAAGGTAAGGCCAAGGAGGCTACTTCCTCCATGATTTCTAAGCATGGGGTTGTAACTTAACCCACTAATGCCATGCTAAGGCATGAAAGCAATCAAGACAATAAAAAATAATATAACAAGCTCACGCCACACATGCCAAACACAATGAAACATAGAAGGCTCAAGTACACCAGAGCTCCCAGTGTGTGAACATGGGCTCTGAGACCAGATGTAACATCCTGCCCCGTGAACCCCAAAGGGTAAGGGCCAAAAGAGAACAAGATATATTTTTTTGAATAACAAGTGATAACATACACAAATATGGTTGCTGATTCGATAGATTGACAACATTAATGGCCAAGTATGGCCGAATGCACAACACATAGGAGAGGACTAAATCATTCTCCAAAGAAACATTAATAAACTACTTCATTTTAAATACCAACCCAAATGTTCCCATAACCCATTCTAGATTATAAACATGAATCCAAAAGCATCATAGTACAAGTGGATCCGATAACCACACCGGAATCCGTAAACTGAATAGGAAACATCTCATTTCTTCTCATTAACTTGCATGATTACATCTTCTCTCTTAAGAGAGTACAATTACATAAAAGAATATACAGTGCAATGGCATAGCCATGAATATGATACAATAACTAAAAGAGTAACGGAGAGAGAGAACATCTCCAATTGGTACCCCAAAACCTGTACACCGGTCCCCAATGGTGGTGGCAATGCCTCCCAACCATGTGGACTCAAAAGAGACCACCCCATCATGCTCGAAGATAGTCACAGGGCCCAAACAAAAGTAACCAAGTAAGGGTATACATGATGGCCAACACTCACATCAATCACAGAGGAGAAACATAAAACAATGCATAAAGGCAAAGTCATAACATAGAGATGCTCATCAAATGAAATGTTGGGTGCTACTCATGACTACAAAGGTACAAGACACTAGGGTGTAAATCTGATGGGGAGTCATCATGCGTGCTTGAAGGGATGGCACCACACAGAATCAAGTACACTACTCATACCGATGAGGAGACTCAAACATGCCCGAATCAACGCCTCACAACCGTATAAATTAATGCCTTGCATAAGTATAGGCCTTCTCGTGTGCATCCTTAGCCTTTACAAGCGCTCAAGGCCCTACATGAGGACTCAATATCCTTGACCTAAACTCAACTCGTTTAACCAAATGAGGCATACAAAACCCAGTTAAAAGAATCCAATAAATATAGGTGACACAATGAGTGTCCCATCTACATCCCCAAAGTATTTGGAATAACCACAGAGGGCAGGGGATGTGTCCCAACAACACCATAGATATAAACTACATAGCTGAACATCTACTATATAGGGTTAGAAAATATTCTTTGATTATCTTTGTTATACCTTCCTACGGTAGACCACATAGATTCTTAATGTAATAGGTTTCCCTATGTGCTAGTCGTTGCTTAAGAATTTGCTTACTTTTGTGACATAGTTTTATGTCCACTAGATTTTATAAGTTTTTGCTACATCTACAGTTTGCAAGACCAATCTGATCGGCTCTTTCTATAGACATTATATCTTGTCATTTTCATGTCTATTCCTATTAATACATTATATCTTATCTTCACCTCTAAAATTTTTTATCATGGTCATGTGTATTTCCTACTAATTAATGTTCAGAGAAGAGATATCATATGAGGTATCCTATTTGATAGACCATAGTAATAACCCATATAGAACATACACTTAGATCTCTAGTATGCTCGTAATGGTGTGTCTAGATCTAAAACTTCAAATTCCCCCAAAATATATTCCATTCAATATATGTATATAAAATTAACCATTGACATGAATATCTCTTCATAACGAATAAATATTTGTTAATGTAGGGTAAGATTTAAACATGTACCTAGTATTGGCATATTCATAGACCTTTCCATTGTTAGAGAAGGTGATTATAGCCACATCTACATCACACAGCACTGAGAGCTCACACTCCCCTTCACCTCATCTAACATCTTACAACTTGATATGCTCGCCTGAGTTCTTCCTTTCCTCAAGGCTGTCATCTCATGAGATGCATAGATTGCAAGATACACACCAAATGGATTTGTTGAAAAATCTTTAGAAACTTTCAAGAAAATGCCCTTTAGCAGGTGTAAAACCAAATTCTTAAACCTTTGCTAGAAACCTCACTGCCTGTGCTAGAATAGGAGCTTTGAAACAGGGTATAGGCATCCGTCAAAGCATGAAGGATAGAGGAATTTTTAATAGATCTTATAGTTGGGAACGCTCTAGTCAACATTTCTGCAAACTATGGAGGCATAGACTAGGCACATGATCCCCAAAATGATGATTTTATTTTACAAATGCCCTCCTCTCTGTTCTCCACACTAGATGCAACCATTTCAATAGCCTATTTTGCATGCATTTGAGAGCATTGGCAAGAGGTGGTTCTGAATCTCGCACTGCACCATTTCCACCATGAAGCTTCTGAGAGACTTGGTTTTAAATTCAAAGCTTGCGGTCCTTCTCTGCATCTTCCATAGTTCCCTGTCAACATTCAAAATCCCTCGGCCTAACAAATCATGGAGAACAGTTGTAAAGCATTCTCCCTTTGGGTAATTTTCAAATTTGGTTTTTAGAATATGCTCTACGTTTACAACATTTGCAATCATGATATCTGTCATTCCACCGGGCCATTCGAGCTTGCAAGTATTCATTGGCATCTTGTAGAGCATTTCTGTGAACCATTGCAGAAACCTGTGATGATTTCTAGATATTTCGAAGGCAGAGCCAACTATGGGATAGATAGCAGGGCCATTGTAGGGCTTGTTCATTGAAAACATTTCTAAGTTGACTCAGGTGTGACAGAACAATTATTGATGAATAAGAGAGCAGTCATAACCATCTAATCCTAACCACCCGTATTCAATATAGGGCCATGCCATCTTCTGCTGTAGCAAATAGAGTGTTGTTTCCTTTTCAATGCAAAAGATTTTTTGTAGAGGACAAAGACTGACCTCTCCTATCTCCCTTCCAACAGCAAGATATTTTTCATCCTTAAACCCCTTCACCAACTCTCCCAAAACCCATCGAATGGCATGGTGGGAGTAAAATAAAATAAAAACTAACTTTTAATAAAGTCCAATGGGGAGGGTTGTTACAGGTGTTCTAGCATACAGAGTGGTGTTATGGTTTTGATCCACATTTCTTATATGCTAAATATCTATTCATGCAGTTTGGATATGTTGATCAAAGGTGTTCAGAGATGCTACATTCATAATTTGGTGTGCTAGATAATTATGCAGAAGGAAGGTATGTTCACCAGTGTGTGAACTATGTATTGCAGAGGTGTTTAGGAGAAATGTTTTTTCTCTACAAAATGGTTTCAGGTCTTATGGTTCTAGAAGTATGTTTCTAAGGTAAAAATCTACCATTAGTTGTGTTGGTTTTTTCCCAGACTGGATGCTTGTTCCCAGATTTCCCTACAAGGTAGCCATCAGTGATCAACAGGATCTCTGGGCCAGGGGCCAACAGTGTAGGAGATAGACTCTATATTTTATCTCCTCTTCTTCTTCAGGCTCTGCAAGACCTAGGGGGGTATTCCCTACTCAACATCCATGAGATACGCATACAAGGATTGGGATGCTGTCAGAAAGTAGATAAGTCCTCCTGTAAGTAGACCAAAACTGAAAGATAAGAGCAAAGGGGCTAGCTTTGGGCCTATTTGCAGTTGTAGACAGAGGACTGAGGATCCTAAAACTAATTCTAATGTCCTAATGGTTGTTTTAGAGTTTGATTATGATTTTAAGTTTGGATGCAAAGCTGGACATGGTTGTAACACAAACACAAAGCAAGATTGGTGCCTATCCAGGGCCTGGAGTCAGTAGACATACACCTGTGAATGATCAGCATGAACAGCTAAAACTGGATTTCAGGGGGATATATATGATACCTACCTTACAGATATCTCCCAACACAGAGTGTTAAGTTATCTCTACTTATGGCATCCCTACTGCAGTATACCCTTCCCAATGTTCAACCTGAAAACAGTTTAATCTACCCCTTGAGCAGAAGTTAAAAGATTCGACATTCAACATAGGAATTCTATGTTCTAGAGTCTCAAATATTGCTTAAATATCCAGACTCAAAAGAAAGATACATGCAATACTGGAGATAGAATTAACAAAACACATGCAAACATAGCATTATTCATACAAGATTAACCATGAAATCAGTGGATTCAAGCCAAAATGTACAACAAGAGATACATAAACTCACAGGTTTTTTGTGGATAGAGCAGCCAAAACCAGCTGTCTTGTATCACAGAGCCAAAATGTTCAACTTTCAACAACCTCAAAAATGGTAACACAGTCTGCTTATAACAGCCAGAAAGTGTACCACAGCAATTAATTACATGATTATAACAAAAAATCCGCCAGATACAGTCCTCAGAAGGAATGGCGCTCAGAAAATGTAAATGCAGCAGACAAAGGGGGGCCTCGAGCCACGCGCCACTATCTGGAAGTCTTCATGTCAAAAATCCGGTACCTGACTGTGCAACAACTCGCCCATGCCCCAGTACAGTCGCCATTAAGGGTCTCAACCACCCGCTGTCGCTTAAAAAACCGTCGCTGCATACAAAAAAGATTCCCCACCAAAACACGTTCAACCGCGGGTTCAAAATATACAAGGGAATAATCCCACATTCACGGTGAAGAGATCACTCCAGCGCTTTAAAAGCATAACCGCATTCAAACAAAGTGTTGAGCGCTTTTGCCGCACTCGACACACATGCCTTCGCCCACAGCCCATCGGCCAAACTTCTACCATCGGCAGATCAAAACAATGCTAGCCCGATATACCATCTCACTCCGATGGCATTGCTGTCGCCAAGACAATCCTCCCCGTCACCCCGATGCCAGCTCCACACCCCTTGTTGCCGAGACAAAGACCATCGGAGCAACCAAAAGCACTTCCGCCGATCACAATAGTCTCGCCGATGGTCCTTCACTTCCCACCTCCATCGGTGAGACATACACCATCGGCACCACAAAAAACCCTTAGGCCGACAATATTACTCACTCCGATAGACATCTTCCAAATTCCCATCGGCCTGACACTACCCCATACTCGCCGATGGCAACTCCATCGGCCAGACCTGCACCATCGGCCAACAATCTACCCATTCACCCGATAATCCTCCATTACACCGATGGCACCAACAAACTATACTCTATCGGCGAGACCTCAAGCGTCAGTGAACCTGAAAACTCTCTCACCGATAGCATTACTCCTGCCGACGACCACCTTGATCATCCCTCATCGGCCAGACTACCAACTGTCAGCCCAACCAAAAACTCACCTGCCAACATCACTTGGTACGCTGATACAGCTCCATCGGCCAGAGTACCCCTGTCGGCCCAACTCTCCACACTTCGTCCGATGCACCAAGTCACGCCGACAACACACACATCCACTTATCGGCCAAACATATGCCGTCAGCCCAATAGGAAACTCCCTCGCCGATAGCACAAAGTCACAGCGAAATACAAAGAACACACCATGCTACTGAAATGATCGCCAAGACACATGCAAACTCATGCCGATAACACTTGAGGTACCCCCATCGGCACGACCAACATTGTCGGCAGAACCACAATATCCTTCGCCGATAGACCAAGCTCTTGTCGATGAACAGGAACACTTAGGGTTTGAAGGAAGAAACCCTCCAACAAACAAGCTCAGCCTCCAGGTCAAAACGAGTGCCAACACTGGCTCCGAATGGGGACGTGTAGGTGAAAACCTGCAGCGAGAACCAGATCTCTGGGCAGACCAGGCAAAAAACCAAAAAGCACGAACTGCACAAGACATTTACATTATATACATGTTTTTACAAATGTGCACAGCGACAAGTCATCTATGCAAAATAGAACTTAAGGAATTGGCCATGCACAGGCAATTCCAAAACTCCACCATCTAGGGCCTGGAGGAAATAAGAATCCTCCCCATGAGTACTGTAAATCTGATATGGGCCCATCCATAAGGGTTTGAATTTACCATGTTTACCCTTGTCCTGATCTTTTGCATTCCATACAAGCACCAGATCATTGACTTGAAATTTCCTTTTAGTAGCTCTCCTGTCAAACTGATATTTCACCTCTTGTTGTCTCTTGAGATTGATCTGGTGGGCTTTCCTTCTGTCTTCATCCAGTGCAACCAGCTGATTCACTCTTTCTATCATGGAATCTTCAATCTCCTCATCATTTTCCTGGATGAATCTATAAACTGGTAGGAGATTGTTTATGGGCAATCTGGCTGATGCACCATATACTAGCTCAAAGGGTGACATTCCAATAGCCTTTTTTACTGTCACTCTGTCAGCCCATATTGCTAACTTTAATTTTGAGTCCCAAGCTCTCTTGTTCTTGTCTAGTATCCTCTTGATAATTTTCATGATGCTTTTATTGCTTGATTCTGCTTGACCATTCCCTTGTGGGTGATATGGTGATGCATATGATAGATTTATCCCATACCTGTTGCAAAAATCAACAAATTCACCTGATTTGAAGCACATAGCATTATCAGTGACTATCTTGAATGGTACTCCAAACCTGATGATAATATTTTCTGGCATGAAATCTATCACCACCTTACTTGTAGCTCTTTTAGTTGGAATGGCCTCAATCCATTTGGTAAAGTAATCAGTTGCCACCAAAATCTAACTGTGTCCCCCACTTGACTTGTCTGCAATTTCCCCTATGAAGTCAATTCCCCATTGCTGAAATGGAGCATCCACAGTTACAGTCCTGAGGGGTAAAGCACCATCATATTTCAATTTTCCTGAGAATCTTTGGCAAGGGTCACACTTCCTCACTAACCTTTGTGCATTTGAAAAGAGAGTGGGCCACCAATATCCTGCTCTAAGAATTTTATGAGCTGTTGTTTGGGCAGTATAATGTCCACCACACAATCCTTTATGCATATCAATCAAAACATTGTTAGCCATATCTTCATCCACACATCTCAGCAGCACACCATCAGGGTTTTTCCAGTATAGCTCACCTTGAACAATAACATACCTGATTGCATGTAACTTTAAAGTCCTCTTTTGACTGTCACTGAAATGGGAAGGACAATTCAGATTTTGCAAGTAGTAGATAATATCCTTGTACCATTCAGATCCTGATACATTTACACTCTCATTTTGGACTGCATTAACTTGGCATGCCTCCAAGTTTGACTGTGCCATCATCTTGGCTAATCCTTGCCCTCTTACCAACTTGGTAATTTGTATGTCTATGTTAAATTCTTGCAGTTTGTTTATCCATCTGCACCTTCTTCCAGTCACTTCCTGTTGAGTGAAAATGTCTTTGACTGCTGCATGGGGTACATATGCAATTATATGTGATCCTACCAGGTATGGTCTAAAACTTTTGATGGCTCGGACTAGTGCATATGCCTGTTTTTCCATAATATCATATTTCAACTCAGAAGCCTGCAAGGACATACTGAAGAAAGTGATGGGCTGTTCAAAACCATCTTCATTTTTCTGTAGCAAACATGCAGCAACAGTATAAAAGGAAGCAAATGAAAATACTTGGAATGGCCTAGAAAAATTAGGAGATTTAAGAACAGGGGCCATCTTGATTGCCTCTTTGATACTCTGAAATGATTCTATTGCTTCACTTTCCCAGTGGACAGTTGCATCCTTCTTCATCATCTTGGAAATGTTCCTTGTGGTTTCTGCAAAGTTGGGAACAAATCTCCTAACAAAATTTATCTGTCCAAAGAAGGACTGAACTCCTTTAACAGTTTTTGGCATTTGAATTCTGTCAATAGCAGCCACTCTCTCTAGATCTATCCTAACTCCATCCTTGGAAACAATGTGCCCTAGGAGTTTTCCTTCAACCACCCCAAAAGCACACTTCTTTGGATTTAAAGAAATACCATACTCTAGTGCTCTTATGAAAATCTACTCCAGATGCAAACAATGCTGCTCTTCTTTCTTTGAATAAACAGTCAGATCATCTTGATACACAGCCAGGATTGAATCAATCAACCCTGCAAAAGCAACATCCATTGCTCTTTGAAATGTAGCACCTGCATTGGTTAGTCCGAAGGGCATTCTAACATACACATAAGTTCCCCATGGAGTGGTAAAGGCAGTCTTATACTGTTCTGATTCCTTCACCTTCACCTGATTATAACCTGAAAATCCGTCCATCATGGACAAGAGTTCACAACCAGTCACTCTCTGCAACATAGCTTCCATATTAGGCAGTGGATAGTTATCCTTTAAAGAGGATACATTCAAGTTCCTGAAGTCAACACAAAGCCTAATATCACCATTCTTTTTTCTGACTGGGACAAGGTTAGACACCCAAGTTGAATGCCTGATTGGCACAATTATTCCAGCCTCCCTGAGCCTTTTGAGTTCTTCTTGCATCTTTGGAGCTAAGGTAGGATTAATAGGTCTTTGCCTCTGTCTGAATGGCTTAGCTCCCGGCTTCAATGGGATCTCATGCTGGAATAAATCTTCCCTATAGGCCTTTAGGTCCTCATATGACCAAGCAAAAACATGTTTATACTTTTTCAGTAATGCAATCAGCATACTCCTGATGTGTGGTTTGAGTTGTTTACCAATATATACTTTCTTGGGGGTCTGAGATGTTCCCAAATTTATCTCTTCTAAATCCTCCTTGTTTGTGGAAGATGTCTTTGTGACCAATTGGTCTCTACTGTCAAAAGCTCTTTCCAAAGCTACCAACCCTCTAGGGATTTTATTAGTCTTCAACTGAATTATCTCCTTTCCCACAAGAGTTTCTTTTCCATCTATAGTCTCTACAAAAGCTTGGAAATCAATTTCTTGATTCTCATATTCATCTATGCAGTGCAAAAATTTTAACAAGTCCCTATCATCATTAAACACTTGCCAACTGCATATATTTTCTGGTACTGCAGGCCTAATTTTAACTTCTACATTTGTAACATCTGACAGAGTGATGTCATCTGGCCTTATTGCAACATTGGCTAAGAAATCAGCCATAACATTCTTTGACCTCTCTACTCAGTCTATTGAAAATGCATCAAAAAGTTCAATGGTATCCCAAACAGCATGCTTGTATTGTTTCAACCTTTTATTTTTTGAAGCATACCTATCTCTAATTTGGGATACAATCAGCTCAGAATCCCCAAATACTCTTAGCATTTTGATTCCATGTTTGAGAGCAATATTTAGGCCTAAGAGTAAAGCCTCATATTCTGCAATGTTGTTTGTGCAAACAAACCTCAGCAAGAAAGAGAATTTGAGGAGCTTACTAGTTGGAGACAGGAAAACAACTCCAGCTCCAGAGCCTTCTTTTGCACAAGCTCCATCAAAAAACATGGTCCACAAACCTTGCTGATCCAATTCTTCAATGCAGACATTTTTCTTTTTATCTTCTCTATCATCTGAGACAACCTTGAAGTTATCACAGTCAGTGTTTACAAAGCATATCTGTTCCTCTGCTTCTTGGTCTTCCATTGTCTCTGATGATCTTTGTTCTCTAATTAGCTTAACATCCCTGCCATTCATTGGAATCATGGCATATGACAGGTCCAGCTGCATACTTCCACCAATTAGTGCTGCCCATCTTCTTGACAACAACATACCATACTGTGGCTTGATGTCAACCACTGTTATATTCATTTTATATCTCTTTTCAGGAAATGCTGCTAGTTTGAAATCTACATCCTTCATGATTCCAATAACCGGTACCTCTCTGGCATCCATAGCATAACATTTTCCACATGCCTTGTCAATTTTCAATCCAGCTTGTTGCATGATGGCCAAAGGCATGACATTTGTAGATGCTCCAGAATCAAGCATACAATTTCTGATTATTTTTCCATTTATAACCAGGGATACATAAAATGGTTCCACTTGTGAAGGACACTTTGTCATAGTCATTCCTAAATAAACCTCAGGAGCCTCATCTTCTTCATTACATATGACATGTTTCTCACCCTGGGTCTGAGCATTTTGTTTAGCTTGAAAAGGTACCCCTGAAATTAGGGATATTGTCCTATTCTTAATTTCTTCCACTTTCATGAGTTCCATAAGTGGAACAGAGACTTTTACCTGGGAGAGGACTTGAGCTATATCAAATGGAACATAATTTTGTATAACAGTTGTAGCTTGCTCCACAATCTTATTTTTATCCTGAACTGATTTAGCTTTTACTTTCATAGTTCCCTGATCATCATTCTTGTCTTGGGAACCTTTACCTTGATCTTCAGCCTGAGGGATTCTATTTTCTGGTCCTTGGGATTCATGACCTGTTCTATGTCTGAAGTTCTGTTTATTATTAACCCACTGCCTTTTTTGTAATTCCATCCCCTTATTGCCATGCACTGGCTGTCCTATAGTAACATCTTTTGGCTGATGTGGGCTGCTTACCTGATTTTTACCTCTGAGATTGTAGTTGCTCTTGACTTGAGCAACTGCTGTAGCTGTGAAGGCCCTAATTTCCTCATCAGAAGGTTGTTGTAAGTTACTCAGAAAATTGTGTGAGTTCTGAGCATAGGCATAGTTAACTTCATCATCTTCATCATATGCGAACTGTTGGCAGCCCTGAGTTCCATCATTTGTACTCTCATCAGCATCATAAAGAGTGTATCCATTGCTTATGGACATCATATTTACATCATCATCTTGCACATAATGTGGCTCATTGCATTCATTACAAGATGTAGTATTATCACACAAGGACTGAGCAATCATACACTGTAACTGTGAATGTGGCATCTGACAAATTATACACCATGGAGCATCATCAACAATATTTATAGCTTTCTTTAGAGGATCAGGAGTTTCTTTGACATGTTGAGCTCTTTGATTTGTGTTGTTACGTGGGAATATAGGTTTACCATCATGCCAATTGGTATTATAAGGCATATCATGCAATGATGGCCTCTTTTCCTGCCTTTGATAGACTTGCCTATCAGGACCTATCCCTTTTTCACTTCTAGCTAATCTATAGCTTAGGTCCTTAACAACATTTGCCAATTTGTCTATCTTATCTTCAGGGGCAAATGTATTACCTTGAGTGTTCTGAGGCTTGTTTGGATTCTGCAGAATTTTTATATCATCCCTTCTATTTGTCTTGCCCGATGCTTTCCTGTTGTTTTCAATATTCACCGCAATTCTGAAAGCATCCCTGAGAGTAGTAGGACCTTTATCTCTTAATCCATATGCAGTTTTTGCATCAAAGGCATTGATATACAATATTATGCACATTGGTTCATTTGGCCTCATGTGATGTGGCAATTTGTTTAACACTTTAGTAAATCTTGCATTAAAATCTGCAACCTGCTCATTTGACCCTTTAGTGATATTGGTGAACTCATTTACAAAAAAGCTAGGGTTAGTTTTGTCACCATATTGCTCCTTGAACATCCTTTTAAAATCATCCCATGATGAAATACTCCGGTCAGGCAGATTCTTGTACCATTCTCTTGCCTCATCTATTAAGGATTGCATGAATGACTTCATGAAAACATCCTCATGTTCAACCTCAAAGTTATCCATGACATTTTGAAAAGCTTTTAGATGATCTTCTCCTGACACAGTGTTGTTTCCTAAAAATTTAGGCACTTGCAGCCTCAGATGCTTGTCAATGGGGTTAGGATACCTAGGAATACCATCAAATACCAGCTGTCTGAATCTATCTAGCTGCATTGGCTGTCTGTTTAACTGATTAACATTAATATTTCTGTTTGCATTCTGGTTTCTTACATTGTTTAGTGGTATCCTAGCATCATTCACATTTTGTCTTTCATCATTATGCTGATGTTGCACTTCATTTCTCTACTGATGTCTCTGCACATTTGCATTCTCAAGGGTAGGAATTGAATTATTCTGGGCAGTCCTCAAAGCTTGCACTTTCTTCCTCAAGTCATCTCTGATTGATATTGCCTGCTGATATTCAAACTCGGCCCTTAAGCTCCTAATTTCATCAGCTAGTTCTTCCTCGCTAGGCCTAGAGGAGGATGGTTTTACCATATTCTGATCTTCGTCTTCATCATCCCTCAGAGACTCGGCCTCTTCAAACCTTTCACTAGGGTCTAGAAATGGGCGTTCTTGGAACACCTCTGACCTCATTCTCATGTTACCACCCTGTTGCCTCTCATATGCACCCTGAATATCAGCTTCTGCATTTGAAAAGTAGGGTATTGTCTTGTCTGAAGACCTTGGATTGTCTTGCATATCATCATTTTTTCTGGGGGAACCCTCACGACTGACTGAGATAGCTCCCTTTCTTCTGTACATCATTCTTCTTGTTACTGGTAACTCTTCAAATAAAGGATTTTGTTGGGATCTTCTCCCCTGCATATAAATTTTACTTTGATCGGTTGGGAGATTACTTCAGAGTCGCCACCTATTACTAGGAACTGTTTTCTTTTTGTAAATCAGGGTTCTTTCACAATTTCCCCAGCGGAGTTGCCAATTTCTGTTGGTGACTCGGATGGGTCACAAGATATATTACTGGAGATGATTAGATAGTACTTTTACTTCTCAATCCCCAGTAGAGTCGCCAATTTCTGTTGGTTTTTTCCCAGACTGGATGCTTGTTCCCAGATTTCCCTACAAGGTAGCCATCAGTGATCAACAGGATCTCTGGGCCAGGGGCCAACAGTGTAGGAGATAGACTCTATATTTTATCTCCTCTTCTTCTTCAGGCTCTGCAAGACCTAGGGGGGTATTCCCTACTCAACATCCATGAGATACGCATACAAGGATTGGGATGCTGTCAGAAAGCAGATAAGTCCTCCTGTAAGTAGACCAAAACTGAAAGATAGGAGCAAAGGGGCTAGCTTTGGGCCTATTTGCAGTTGTAGACAGAGGACTGAGGATCCTAAAACTAATTCTAATGTCCTAATGGTTGTTTTAGAGTTTGATTATGATTTTAAGTTTGGATGCAAAGCTGGACATGGTTGTAACACAAACACAAAGCAAGATTGGTGCCTATCCAGGGCCTGGAGTCAGTAGACATACACCTGTGAATGATCAGCATGAACAGCTAAAACTAGATTTCAGGGGGATATATATGATACCTGCCTTACAGATATCTCCCAACACAGAGTGTTAAGTTATCTCTACTTATGGCATCCCTACTGCAGTATACCCTTCCCAATGTTCAACCTGAAAACAGTTTAATCTACCCCTTGAGCAGAAGTTAAAAGATCAGACATTCAACATAGGAATTCTATGTTCTAGAGTCTCAAATATTGCTTAAATATCTAGACTTAGAAGAAAGATACATGCAATACTGGAGACAGAATTAAACAAAACACATGCAAACATAGCATTATTCATACAAGATTAACCATGAAATCAGTGGATTCAAGCCAAAACGTACAACAAGAGATACATAAACTCACAGGTTTTTTGTGGATAGAGCAGCCAAAACCAGCTGTCTTGTATCACAGAGCCAAAATGTTCAACTTTCAACAACCTCAAAAATGGTAACACAGTCTGCTTATAACAGCCAGAAAGTGTACCACAGCAATTAATTACATGATTATAACAAAAAAATCTGCCAGATACAGTCCTCAGAAGGAATGGCGCTCAGAAAATGTAAATGCAGTAGACAAAGGGGGGCCTCGAGCCACGCGCCACTATCTGGAAGTCTTCATGTCAAAAATCCGGTACCTGACTGTGCAACAACTCGCCCATGCCCCAGCACAGTCGCCATTAAGGGTCTCAACCACCCGTTGTCGCTTAAAAAACCGTCGCTGCATACAAAAAAGATTTCCCGCCAAAACACGTTCAACCGCGGGTTCAAAATATACAAGGGAATAATCCCACATTCACGGTGAAGAGATCACTCCAGCGCTTTAAAAGCATAACCGCATTCAAACAAAGTGTTGAGCACTTTTGCCGCGCTCGACACACATGCCTTCGCCCACAGCCCATCGGCCAAACTTCTACCATCAACAGATCAAAACAATGCTAGCTCGATATACCATCTCACTCTGATGGCATTGTTGTCGCCAAGACAATCCTCCCCGTCACCCCGATGCCAGCTCCACACCCCTTGTCGCCGAGACAAAGACCATCAGAGCAACCAAAAGCACTTCCACCGATCACAATAGTCTCACCGATGGTCCTTCACTTCCCACCTCCGTCGGTGAGACATACACCATCGGCACCACAAAAAACCCTTAGGCCGACAATATTACTCACTCTGATAGACATCCTCCAAATTCCCATCGGCCTGACACTACCCCATACTCGCTGATGGCAACTCCATCGGCCAGACCTGCACCATCGGCCAACAATCTGCCCATTCACCCGATAATCCTCCATTACACCGATGGCACCAACAAACTATACTCTGTCGGTGAGACCTCAAGCGTCGGTGAACCTGAAAACTCTCTCACCGATAGCATTACTCCTGCCGACGACCACTTTGATCATCCCTCATCGGCCAGACTACCAACTGTCGACCCAACCAAAAACTCACCTGCCGACATCACTTGTTACGCCGATACAGCTCCATCGGCCAGAGTACCCCTGTCGGCCCAACTCTCCACACTTCGTCCGATGCACCAAGTCACGCCGACAACACACACATCCACTTATCGGCCAAACATACGCCGTCGGCCCAACAGGAAACTCCCTCGCCGATAGCACAAAGTCACGGCGAAATACAAAGAACACACCATGCTACTGAAATGATCACCAAGACACATGCAAACTCATGCCGATAACACTTGAGGTACCCCCATGGGCATGACCAACATTGTCGGCAGAACCACAATATCCTTCGCCGATAGACCAAGCTCTTGCCGATGAACAGGAACACTTAGGGTTTGAAGGAAGAAACCCTCCAACAAACAAGCTCAGCCTCCAGGTCAAAACGAGTGCCAACAAGTTGAAGTTGTTCATGGTTTGGTGCTCCACAAGTTGGTTTATTGACTTGCAGTACATGCCAGAGATGTTTGAGTATACTAGATAAACATGATAAGTTGTTTGGCAAGTGAAAATTGTTGCGAAGGAATTTGTTGGATTTTAGGGTGTTTGTGAAATATTCTAGTTAAGTTCAAGAATAGTGTGTGGTCTACGAGTCATCTTTGGTTTTGAAGAAGTGTGTACTTAAATGATTATGGTGTTAACACAAGTTCAGCTGACCTTGGGTGTTTACACTATTTGTATATTTTCTTCAGTGATTGTGGAAGTGTGGCGTGGTATGTATGAGTGGATTTAGGTCCAAACTAAGGTGTGTTGTGGTCCACCTTCATCCCTTTCCACCACAAGAATTTTTTTGTGTAGACCTAATTTGAATTTACATGGTTAAGGTGTATTTCTAACATTGGAGAATGTTTTCAAGGTTGAAGATAGCATAAATAAGTGTTGAGTTGTTGAGGAATGTGAAGATAGATGTGTGTGATGAGTGAGATGCAAATTCTAGAGTTGTAAAGTGTGAATGTGTACAGTGCAGTGCAAGATTTCATGTGTGAGATTACTAGATGCAGTGAACAGAAGGTGTAGATACAATTCATCAGTAAGACTGTGAAGGTGTTGGTGTTGTTGTGGTGGACTTATTTGTTGCATTGAGTTGATTTTCTCATTGTAACCTTCTTTTCTAGATTCTTTTCTATTCTAGCAATGAGTCTTTCTTTCTTCTGGGTAGTGAGCCCTCTGGCAGTGAGCCCTCTAGTAGTGAGCCCTATTGTATTTGATGTTGATATTACTTTATATTGTGAGCTAATCATCACTGTGGTTTTTCCCTTCTTGGGTTTCCACGTAAATCTAGTGTTCTCTTGTGTATGATGTTTTGGTTCTATTTCTAATAACTGCTTTCATGATTATCATTCTAATAGATTAAGGGTTAATTGATTAAATAAGGATCTAAATGTTTTTGAGGGTTTTGAAGTTTTATGATACAACTGATTCACCCCCCCTCTCAGTTTTCTTGTGCATTCAACAATTGGTATCAGAGCAAGGTTCCTTGGAAGAAAGCTTAACCACTTGAAGTAGATCTGGGATGACGCACAAGAAAGATGTTCCCCTGTTTGATGGATCAGACTATGTATTCTAGAAAATAAGGATGGAAGGTTATCTAGTTTCTCTTGGATATGAAATCTAGAAGTTTGTTGAGTCTAGATACACTATACTTGAGAATAGTCTAAGTACTGCTAATGAGATCAGGGCCTATGAAAATAATGGTAAAGCAAGGTATGATCTTTTAAATGGTCTTACTAACTTTGAATTGGTGAAAGTTACAAGTTTAAAAACTACTAATGAAATTTGAGAAAAGTTAAAAAGCATTTATGAAGGAGATGATAAGGTCAAGCAAGCTAAGATGCAAAATCTAAAGATCGTGTTTGAGACCCTGCAAATGTCTAAAGATGAAAACATCACTAGCTACTTGCAAAAGGTGGATGAAGATGTCAATGGCATCAAAGGTCTTGGTGGAGAACTGGAAGAAAAAGAAGTGGTAAAGAAGGTACTCATAACTCTTCCCAAATCTTACAGTCATAAAGTTTTTTCTATTGAAGAATTGCAAAATCTGGATTCATATACCAAAGATTAGTTGTATGGTTCTTTAACTACTTTGGAAATGAGAGAATTTGGTACTAGTAGTGCAAAAGTTGAGACTATTTTTAAGGCTAGCAAATCAAAGAAGACTGTGGAATCAGATCAGGAGGATTATGATGATATGGAAGCTAACTTTGTGAGAAGCATGAAAAAGGGTACTGAAAAGTATAGTGGTAAGTTGCCTTTCAAGTGTTTCATTTGTGGAAAGGTAGGTCATTATGCTTCAAGTTGTCCAGACATAATCTTGAAAACAAAAATAGGGAAAACAAAGGTAAGATGATTAAGAAAAGTTATTATGTTAGAGAGGATGCAAGTATATTTGATGATGAATCTAATTATGAAGATCATGAGGATGGTGAATGTTTGTTCATAGATTTAAAAGATGATATTGTTTTTGCTAACTCTGAGGAATGTGTGAAGGAAAGGGCTCCGAAAGTTAGTACTAATGCTGAAGGCACCTTGATGTTTGCTTTTCATGCTAGACAAGAAAAGAACCACTAGATCATTGACAATGGATTCTCTAATCATATGATCGGTGATAAGAGTAAGTTTGTTAAACTTGAAAAATATGATGGAGGACTAGTTAGGTTTAGTGATGATACATCTATTAAGATGTGGAAATGGTTCAATTAGTTTTGATAGAAAGCATAACATTGATGATGTTCTTTATGTTAAGGGTTTAAGACATAACCTCTTGTGTGTTGGATAAATATGTAGCAAGGGTTACAATCTTATGTTTTAGGATGATGGCTGTGAGATCAGAAAAGAGTCCAGAACTATGATTGCTACTGGGAGGACAAATGGATATGTCTACCAGCTCAAAGGTGCTAATAGTTACTGTTTCATGACTCAGATCAGTGAGTATTGGCTATGTCATAGAAGAATGTGTCACAACAATTTTGATAGCCTAGTGAGGATAAGTTCAGTTCAAGTTGTGAGAGATCATTTGCCAAAGTTTACAAATCCTATTAATACTATCTGTAAGGAATGTCAAGTTGGAAAGAAAGCAAGACAAAGTTTCAAAGTCAAAGATCAATCTTCTACCGAACTATTAGAATTGGTTCATATAGATCTTTGTGGCCCTACCAGAGTAAGGAGTTTCCAAGGTGATAGGTATTTCTTGCTATTGATTGATGATTGTTCTAGAATGACATGGGTTACTTTTCATAAAGAAAAATTAGAAGCCCTAGATAAGTTTAAAGCATTCAAAGTCATGGTTGAAAATGAAATGGATATGAAAATCAAATGTTTGAGGCTTGACAGAGGTGGAGAATTCACCTCCAATGAGTTTAACATGTTTTGTGAGAATCATGGAATAAAGAGACATTTATCTACCCCTCAGACTCCTTAGCAAAATGGATTGGTTGAAAGAAAGAATAGGGTTGTTCAAGAAGCTGCAAGGACAATGATAAAAAAAGCAAATCTACTAGAAGTCTACTAGAGAGAAGCAATTCATACTTCTGTTTATGTATTGAACAAAGTGTAAGCAAGAGCAAACAAATCAAAGACTCTTTATGAGCTTTGGTATAGAAGGATTCCTACTACCAAATACTTCAGAGTGTTTGGAAGCAAATGCTACATCAAAAAAGATGAAGAAAATTTAGAAAATTTTGATGCAAGGTCTAATGAAGGTATCTTCCTTGGATACTCTACTAAAAGAAAAGCTTATCGGTGCTACAACAAGAGGCTAAGAAACATTGTTGAGAGTGCTAATGTCAAGGTTAATGAAGACCTATAGAAAAACTTAGAAATGAATGGATATGAATCAGATGAGTCTTCTTGCAGTGAAGAAGAAAAAACTAAGGAAAAAGAAGTGCAGATTGAAGAGGAAGAAGCTCCAAAAGAGATTCCTAAAACTCCCAAGTATGTGCAGAAGCATCATTCTGAAGAACAAATCATTGGTGACAAAAGCAAAGGTGTACTAACAAGAAGGAAAGTTGCTCAAGAACAGGTAAATCTATGTTTACTTTCTATAGTTGAACCTAAAATAGTGATTGAAGCATGCAAGGATGAGTATTGGATCAAGGCTATGGAAGAAGAACTAATGCAGATTCAAAAGAATCAAACTTGGGAACTTGTCCCATGACCAAAAAAAATGTGATTGGAACTAAATGAGTATTCTGGAACAAACTGAATGAGAATGGAGAAGTGGTAAGAAATAAAGCAAGGCTTATGTGTAAAGGCTACTCAAAAGTAGAAGGAATAAACTTTGAGGAAACATATGCTCTGGTGGCAAGAATGGAAGCCATCAAAATGTTTTTGGCTTTTGCAGCACATAAGGACTTCAAAGTATATCAAATGGATGTGAAGTCCGCTTTCTTGAATGGTGAGTTGGAAGAAGAAGTATACATAGAACTAGATGGATTTCAGTTATCAGATAAACTGGACATGGTTTGCAGATTGAAGAAGGCACTATATGGATTAAAGCAAGCCCCCAGAGCTTGGTATGTGAGGTTAGACATGTACTTGTTACAGCTAGGATTCAATAAAGAGGAGATGCAAAAAGAATTTGAAATGTCAATATTTAGGGAGATAAATTTCTTCCTTCTAGGTTACAAATCAATCAAACAGAAAAATGTATTTTCATTTCACAATCAAAGTATGTCAAGAAGATGTTGAAAAAGTTTGGATTGGAAGATTCTAAACCACTATGAACCCCTATTATTACTGGTTGCAAGTTGAGCAAGAATGATGAAACTCCTAAGGCTGATCAGAGCATGTATAGATCAATGATTGGAGGATTACTATATCTAATTGCTACTAGATTGGATATTATGCATGCAGTTTGCCTTGTGGCTAGATTTCAAGAAGATCCTAGAGAGTCACATGTTGCAGTAGTGAAGAGGATATTGAAATATTTAAAAGGCACTCTAGATCATGGCTTGTGGTATCCAAAGGATACTAACATTACTTTAAGTGGTTACACAGATGCAGATTGGGCTAGTTGTATAGATGATAGGAAAAGTGCAAGTGGTGTTGAATTCTTTCTTGGATGCATATTGGTGTCATGGCTAAGCAAGAAACAAGATTCAATGTCTTTATCTACTGCAGAGGTAGAATACATTGAAATATCATCTTGTTGCACATGGATGAGGCAAACCATGAAGGATATCAGAGTTGTATGTGATGAACCAAGTGCTATCTTTTGTGATAATATGTAAGCGCAATTAACATTTCAAAGAATCCAGTGATGCACTCAAGGACAAAACATATCTCAATCTGGTATCACTTTTTGAGAGAGAAGGTTATAGAGAATGAAGTGAAGCTTGAGTATGTGCCTACAAAGGATCAAGTTGCTGATATATTCACTAAGACTCTTCCTAAGGATGCTTTTGAGTATCTCAGAGAGAAGTTAGTTGTTATTGCCCCTCCTTCTTTGAACTAGATGCATAAGGAGATATATCAGTCCAGTGGATTTCAAGATTCATTCTTTGTTCTGGACTGATATTGGAGGCTACCTCTTAGAGGGAGTAGGTAGTGGCTTTGCTGGTTGTTGTAGTTAGGGGGAGTAAGTACTGATACAGTTGTTGTGAGCTCCTAAGGGGGAGTATGCATAGCAGTAAAAGAATAGATATTGCAGAAAGAGGTGAGAAAGTATAAGACTGAGTAATGTCTAAAGGGGAGATGTGTCACCCTTTGCCATTGATGTCAAAGGGGGAGAGAGAACAATGTGAAAAAGGAAAGAGTCTGTTGAGAAAAGGAGAGTAGTATGCTGAGGGGGAGAGAGAAAGAGAAAGAAAAGGAGTTGGTATGAAGTAGAGTATTGAGGATGCTATTGTGTTGATGGTTTTCACATCATGTGTTGCCATCAATGACAAAGGGGGAGATTGTTACAAACTTATGTGCAATTAGTGTTGTCGTTGATGTCAACAAGTTTGTGTTGTCATTACTGTCAACTATTTGAGAAAGAGATTATTAACAGTGGTATTGAGTTGATGTTGTCTCTAATGATGAGGAAGTGCTTTTGGTGCTTGGTTTCCAAGTGCTTTTGAGAAAATTTGAATAAAAGAGGAAACAATGTGTTGTAAAGGTGTTTAGGCATATAGAGTGGTGTTCTAGTTTTGGTTTGCATTTCTTACATGTTTAATATATGTTTGTGTGTTTTGAATATGTTGATCAGAGGTGTTCAGAGGTATTGCATTTAGAATTTGGTGTGTTGGATCATTGTGCAGAGGAAGGTATGTTCACCAGTGTGTGAACTATGTATTGCAAAGGTGTCTGGGAGAAATGTTTTTGCTCTGCATTTATCCATAGAATAGTTTCAAGTATTGTGGTTCTGGAAGTATGTTTATAAGGTTCATATCTACCTTTAGTTGAAGTTGTTTGTGTTTTGGTTCTCTACAAGTTAATTTCTTGAGTTGTAGTGCATGACAGAGATGTTTGAGTATATTGGGTAAACAAGATAAGTTTGTTTGATAGGTGAAAGTTGTTGCAAAGGAATTTGTTGGATTTTAGGGTGTTTACAAAATATTATAGATTTTGTTCAAGCATGGTGTGTGGTCCACGAGTCATCTCTGGTTTTGAGGAAGTGTGTACTTAAATGATTATGGTGTTAACACAGGTTTGGCTGACATTGGGTGTTTACACTAATTGCATATTTTCTTATGTGATTGTAGAAGCATGGTGTGGCATGTATGAGTGGATTTAGGTCCAAACTAAGGTGTGGTGTGGTATGCCTTCATTCTTTTCCACTATGGGAATGCTTTGGTGTAGATCTAATTTTAATTTACATGGTTAAGGTGTATTGCCGACCTTGGAGAATGTTTTCAAGGTTGAAGATAGTATAAATAAGTGTTGAGTTGTTGAGGAATGTGAAGCTAGATGTGTGTGATGAGTGAGGTGCAAATTCTAGAGTTGTAAAGTGTGAATGTGTATAATGCAGTGCAAGCTTTCACATGTCAGATTACTAGATACAGTGAGCAGAAGGTGTAGATATAATTCATTAGTAAGACTGCGAAGCTGTTGGTGTTGTTGTGGTGGACTTCTCTGTTGCATTGAGATTATTTTCTCATTGTAACCTTCTTTTCTATTCTGGTAGTGAGTCTTTCTTTCTTCTAGGTAGTGAGACCTCTGGCAATGAGCCCTATTGTATTTGATGTTGATATTACTTTATATTGTGAACTAATCCTCACTATGCTTTTTCCCTTCTCAGGTTTTCCATGTAAATCTGGTGTTCTCTTGTGTATGATGTTGTTTTGGTTCTATTTCTATTATCTTCTTTCATGATTATCATTCTAATAGATTAAGGGTTAATTGATTAAATAAGGATCTAAATGTTTGTGAGGGTTTTGAAGTTTTATGATACAACTGATTCACCCCCCCTCTCAGTTGTCTTGTGCATTCAACAATTGGTATTAGAGCAAGGTTCCTTGGAAGAAATCTTAACCACTTGAGGTAGATCTGGGATGATGCAAAAGAAAGATGTTCCCCTATTTGATGGATCAGACTATGTATTCTAGAAAATAAGGATGGAAGGTTATATGGTTTCCCTTGGATATGAAATTTGGAAGTTTGTTGAGTCTATATACACTATACCTGAGAATGGTCTGAGTACTGCTAATGAGATCAGGGCCTATGAAAACAATGGTAAAGCAAGGTATGCTCTTTTAAGTGGTCTTACTAACTCTGAATTGGTGAAAGTTATGAGTTTGAAAACTGCTAATGAAATTTGGGAAAAGTTAAAAAGCATTTATGAAGGAGATGATAAGGTTAAGCAAGCTAAGATGCAGAATCTAAAGATCATGTTTGAGATCTTGTGAATGTCTAAAGATGAAAACATCACTAGATACTTGCAGAAGGTGGATGAAGATGTCAGTGACATCAAAGGTCTTGGTGGAGAACTGGAAGAAAAAGAAGTGGTAAAGAAGGTACTCAGAACTCTTCCCAAAGATTATAGTCATAAAGTTTTTGCTATTGAAGAATTGCAAAATCTAGATTCATATACCAGAGATCAGTTGTATGGTTCTTTAACTACTTTGGAAATGAGAGAATTTGGTACTAGTAGTGCAAAAGTTGAGACTACTTTTAAGGCTAGAAAATTAGAGAAGAATGTGGGATCAAATCAGGAGGATTCTAATGATATGGAAGCTAACTTTGTGAGAAGAATGAAAAAGGGTACTGAAAAGTATAGTGGTAAGTTGCCTTTCAAGTGTTTCATTTGTGGAAGGTAGGTCATTATGCTTCAAGATGTCCAGACATAATCTTGAAAACAAAAATAGGGAAAACAGAGGTAAGATTATGGTGTTAACATAGGTTTGGAGAACAGAGGTAAGATTATGGTGTTAACACAGGTTTGGCTAACCTTGGGTGTTTACACTAATTGCAGATTTTCTTCGGTGATTGTGGAAGCGTGGTGTGGCATGTATGAGTGGATTTAGGTCCAAACTAAGTTGTGTTGTGGTATGCCTTCATTCCTTTCCACTCCGAGGATGTTTTGGTGCAGACCTAACTTGAATTTACATGGTTAAGGTGTATTTCTGACCTTGGAGAATGTTTTCAAGGTTGAAGATAGTATATATAAGTGTTGAGCTGTTGAGGAATATGAAGATAGATGTGTGTGGCGAGCGAGATGTGAATTCTATTTTTTTAAAGTGTGAATGTGTACAGTGCAGTGTAGTGCAAGCTTTCATGTGTTAGATTACTGGATGTAGTGAGCAGAAGGTGTCTACAATTCATCAGTAAGATTGCAAAGGTGATGGTGTTGTTGTGGTGGACTTCTCTGTTGCATTGAGATGATTTTCTCATTGTAACCTTCTTCTCTATCTTCTTTTCTATTCTAGCAGTGAGCCTTTGGGAGTGAGCTTTTCTTTCATCTGGGCAATGAGCCCTCTTGTAGTAAGCCCTCTGGTAGTGAGTCCTATTGTATTCGATGTTGATATTACTTTATATTGTGAGCTAATCCTCATCATGGTTTTTCCCTTCTTAGGTTTTCCACGTAAATTTGGTGTTCTCTTGTGTATGATGTTTTGGTTCTATTTCTATTATCTGCTTTCATGATTATCATTCTAACAGATTAAGGGTTAATTTATTAAATAAGGATCTAAATGTTTGTGAGGGTTTTGAAGTTTTTGGATACAACTGATTCACCCCCTCTCAGTTGTCTTGTGCATTCAACAATTATAACTAGTATAAATAATACACCCATACAAGGAGAACTCTCTACAATCTACCTCCTCCTAGACCTACATATATTGAACATTATTGAAAATATTTTAAGGAGAGATTTTATCATTCACACTAGACTATAACTACATTAAGGCATAAATTCAAGATTTCATTTATACTAATATAATTTTTTTCACATTATAATACTTTCTATGAACATTCTAAAGAATTTATTTTACTAAATATCATACTATGGCCATCTATTAACTACATACTATTCATATATAATTTTTACACTTACTTCATAGATGGTCTTAATATGATATTTAGTGAATGTCTTGGTTGCATTCATATACAATCTCTACCCTTGTTTACGTATTAGACATGGTAGGATAACCCCTATGTTTACTATATACAAAAATAAGATTTACTTGTGTTTTAGTGATTAAGTACCATATATGGAGAGAAAGAAAACAAATTCAATCTTCCTAAAGGAACCACATAGTATTCATATATAATTTTTTTTATTTTTACCCTTAGTTCATATGAATAGATGGTCTTAATATGATATTTAGTGAATGTCTTGTTTGTAGTCATATATAATTTTTACCCTTGATTATGTATTAGACATGGTAGGCTAACCTTATGTTTACTATTGTTATGTCACAAAATGCACCCTAGGACTTTTACTTCCTAAGTTTAGCTCTCGAGTCCCTTGTTTTTCATCATCCATGTTCATTTTAACTCCCAATGTAAAATCCCTGAAAACCCATATCAAATGGGGCTAAGGGGACATTGTTGAACTTGATCCTACCTTGAAAATGGGGCCTAGGGCTTGGGTGCTCACGCCCTAGTCCTACCCTATTTGGTCGGGACCTAAATTTTAAATGTCAGTTATGTGACCATTAAAAGGTTCTGTTGCCAACATCTTAAGTTTGAATTATGAAATTTGTAGCAGGAATGCATATATAAGCATGTTTAGGGTTTCATTTGTAAACTAGAAGATGATTTATGAACTTTTGGTGGACTTATGATTGTAGAGCAGTCAAAGCATTCATTGTTACATAGCAAAATATTGTTATTGTGTTTGTTATGCAGATTCGGCTTCATCTTCTCATTTGTTGAAGGATTTTCATCTACATGCAAGCTACACCTCTGAGGTGATATCTATTTGCATTGAATCAATCATTTATCAATTTGTTTTTTCCTCTATCCTGCAAGGATATGCAATCTTTATCAAACAACAGTGTTGGAAGGCTTGAATGCCATTCTGGGGCTTGGCTGAGGCAAACTCCTAAACACCACAACCCCTAACCCACTTCTTTGTGATTGTAGGTGATAGGTGTCATATCCTACAGAAGTGGAGTTGCAGGAGGTTGTGACATAGTGTGCAAATTCTGGATCTAAGAAGAAAAACACTGTAAGGGCTTGGGTGTCCACCCCAAAGCCCTCTAGATTTGCAAGGTGGAAAATCTTTGAGATAGTGGTAATTAGTAGCAGATAACTTCTAGAAACCCCTGAAGAAGTTCCTACCTTGGGCTTGGGCACCTGCTCTTTAGCTCCTGACTTTTCCTCATCTCAAATCTCAAAATCTAGTATGTATCTAATTTTCATTTGATATCTCTATGTGCAAGCATTTGTCAGGATTCGTCTGTTTATTTATGATTTTACATAATTAGGGTTTTAAGCATAATCAGGCAATTAATTAATATATTAATCAACAAATTCCAAATTTCCCTATGATTACAAGTGACAACCAACCTGTATTCAACTCGGTTAAATGTCCTTGAATGTGTGTAGTGAAAGGAGGATCTCGGCATATCATTCAATCAACCCTATATTCACTTTTCCTACATAACATTTTGGTGAACCCATGTTTTTATTGAATTTTTCACCTTTCTGAGTGTTGTACTTCAGACTTAAATTCATTCATTTCATTTTCATCTTATTGTATTTGAAAATTTAAAAAAAAATTGAAAAATTTGGCATCCTAAGCTTGCATTTTTACATAGTTTGCATCAATTTCATTAAATTTCATCTAATATCTAAATTTTACATCAGATCTGATATAAATTACATAAGTACATCATTCTATAATCGTTTGCATTGCATTTTCATACTTAATTGTTAAAATTTTCTTAAAATTGTGCATTTTTCATATAACCTAGTTTTTCCAAAAGCTAGGGTTTGTGGTTAAAATCTTGTTTCAGATTTTATTACTCTTTTACACACTCTTTTAGGACTTATTTCTGATTGTAGTGTTTCATTATTGTGTTTCTTTGCATTTACATCTTAGATTTTGCATTTTCACATAGTCAATTTCAACAAAAACTAGCATATTCACTCATTTTCCCTTGAAATTGCACTTGCATTGAGCATTGTAGAACTTGTGACATAATTTTAAGATCTGAGCTGAGCCATTTCAAATTATAAACCTGATTAGAATTGATTCATACATCATTTTGCATAGTTTCATGCCTTAATTTCACAATTAGGGTTTAAAATCCTAGCATTTTCACTAGATTTTGATTCATTCTTCATCTAGATTTACATTATAGGTGTGTTGTGAAGGATATTTCTGCATTATTGGAATTATATTAAGGTTATAATTCACTTCCCCTCATCATTTTTCTTACAACACTACTTCTTTTAGGCATTTGCATTGAAAAAAGTGAAAAATCAAGCATTTTAGGTCTCAAACATACCTTCATTTTAGGGTTTGTTCTATTAGTTTGTGCATTGAGTGTTGTATGCTTTTTCATGAGTCTTATAACCCAATTCCATAATAGAAATATTCCTTTAAGGATAAGTATTAGACTAATGGGTTCTAGTGCCCCTGAAACTAACGGTGTTCCTACATCTAAAAATCCATTGAACACCTTCTTTACAAAAGGAGAAACACAAAATTTACAAGATAAAATACCTACAACTACAATGGAAGAACAAATATTTCATGATGTTGAGGACCTATTGAGGTGATAACACATGTACATAATGAGAAAATAAACAAATTGATAAAGAACTAGCTGATTTTCAAGCATTTATGGAAAATGAAAGGATAACGGAAGAAGCTATAACTGTGATTGATAACATAAGAGAATTGTTAAAAGAAGGACAAGATGGTGTTAATGCACTTTGAGGCTTAGTGCATATAGTGCATAATAATTTTATCCCAGTGACTGAATGTGTGAATGTTATTAATAACATGTCATCACCGTCTCATACACAAGTATCGACACCTATACCAACTACTGGAATGCCTACATTTACATCAACAATTCTAACTACTAATGCACATGCTTGTAGTAATTCTACCACTAGTATTGGAGTATCTAATGGCACTAATTTACAAAATTACAAAGCTATGGGATTCAACTATTAAAACAAACCACCTAGTGTGACTTCTTTTATGAATAATCACTCTCAACCACCTTCCACTCACAATTAATCTCAACCACCTTTCATTACCACTCACAATCAATCTCCTCAAAATTTCATAACCATGGCTTCAAATTCACAAACCGTATCTCCTAATGATGCCCTCCTAAACCAACTCTTGCAAGGCATGACTTCTTTACAACAAAAGGTGACAAGCTTGACAAATTTTTCACAATCTAATATACCAACTTATCATGCTCGTAATCCTCTATCTTATGCAATCTTGAGAACTCCTATGCTTGAGAAGTTTGAAACTTCTTGCTTTGAAAAATATGGTGGAAAAGGTGATCCTAATACTCATGTGGCAGCATTCACGACTATGTGTAGTGATTTCTACATTGAAAAGGACTTGTTAGCAAAAATTTTCTTGCGATCTCTCAAAGATACTACTTTGGAGTGATTTTGCTCTTTACCTCCGAATTCAATACACTCTTTCTCTTAGCTAGTTGATCAATTCTTACACCATTTTCAAGCAAACATTAGACCTCAAGTATCATTGATTGATTTAGTTCATTGCAAACAAGGTCCAAAAGAGAAGTTAACTAAGTTTATCAGTAAGTATCAAGCTCTTTATACACAAATTTAATACTAGATGAATGATGAGGATGTTTAGAAGGTATTTATCACAAATCTACAACCTAACATCCGTGATAAGATCCTCTTGATGAAATATAATTCTTTTCAACATTTATGCACAACCCTTTGTGATTACCAACTTTCATCTAGTCAGTATGAAAATCAAAACTCATTAGCTCAAATTGGTTAATTCACAGCTGGACCTTCACAAAACAACTTTAAGAGGAATAATAAGAGTTTCATCAAGGTTAATGGGTAGAATTCAAACAACTTTTCACAAGTGTCTTCTATCACTAATTCAAAGAGGGCACCATTTTAGAATCAACAATAACAAAGATAATTCACTACGATATCTGACTCCTTACATTGTATCATGAATCAAGCAGTGAGTAATAACCTCTTGAAGCTTCCTCCAATTAAGCCATTTGGTGATAGTAGAATGCAAGGACCTTACTTTGATGCTAATGCTTTTTGTCATTATCATCGGCAACAAGGACATGATACTGAATGATGTATGCATCTTAAACATGAAATACAAGACCTCATCAACTCAAACGTTATACAAGTAACTAGTGTGAATGACAATGGAAATAAATTGGTTTCTACTCTGAATCAAAATACAAATCTTTACTAATCCATTTCCTAGACATAATCAGAACAATATGATGGAACAAAATGTAGTAGAATAGGAAGATGACTATTTGGATTATGATGAAACAGTGGGCATGATAGAAGTGGATAAGGAGAAAATTGAGAATACACATCATCCATGAAGATGCGGTATTTATGTTGAGGTTCCTCCTCCGTTATCCATTCAAGGATTGGGAGATAACAAAAATGCATTTGAAAGACAAATAGAACAATCGGAACAAAAGATTATGACATAGCAAAAGGTTGATACGATGGAAGATAGTCCTTCTCACTATGATAGACGAACTCAACAAAATAGGAAATCAAAAGATCAGAAAAGAATAAGACAGTTATCATCAGCAAGAAATAATAGTGGTTCTCCCCCTCATAAACAACAAAGGATTTCAAATATACAAGGATTTGAGAAACAAGTACCACATAAACATGCCGAAAACAAAGATCAAGCAGCTATGAACCACTTAAACTTCATACAAAACTTGATGGAGTATCTTTCTAAGATGCTCACAAGTTCTAACAACCCCTAGCATGGTTATGTATTCAAGTAAGTATTTCTAACCCTTGTGGTCACCTATGTCGTAAAATTATTTACTCGTTTATGTGACCTCCCCTCTTGTGTCGTGTTCCTCCCATGTTGTGTTATGTGTTTTTTAGGCCTCCTTGGATGACCCTTGATACTCTTGTAAGGTCAAGGATACTGAGAGACCACCTCTATTGTGACCATTCTTCTATTTATATCATCATTCTTCTATCTTGCTTCTCTTCTATTTTCATTGTTGTGTGTTGTGTCTTAGGCGCATAGAGTTGCGGTTGATGACCTAGGGGCATCCTCCTACATGATTTTTCCAGACACTTGTTCTTCTCTCTCTTTTTATTATTTACCTTCTTCTAGTTATTCTATCTAGTCAGCAAATGATGAAAAACAATAAATACTGATATGGACTGTGTGTCCCTTTAGCAAGTAAACCGAAAATGGACCTAGTCTAATTTTTATATCCGACACTTAGATAGTGGAATCACTCTATGTGATATTTGATGTTGTCTTATAGTGCTAACAAATCATAACAATACATCTGCTCCATGCACTTTGATTGGTTTGAGTGTCTCGCCTTGTTGTTACACTCAATTCTCAGATGTTTGCAGTATAAGCCCCACAGCTATACTTGGACTCAAACCCATTTGTGTAGCTATTTTCATGCATTGCTTAGATTAAGAAGTGTGTGTTTGTGGGAACTTTTGGTGATCGTGAGCACATGTCACCTTTGGGGGCATGGGCTTTGCGAAAGCTCTTGTTCCCTTGTGTGTTTTCTTTTTACCTTAACGTGCTTGATATCAGTACATGATATCAACCACCTTAAGGTGGGGGCATATAAGGTAAGTTGTCTAATGATTTTGGTACTAACGAAGTGTGTTTGTAAGCCCTTTGCAGAGGCAAGATGTTGTATCTCCAATGTGAGTGCACATATTTATTCTAAATTACAATCACTAAGCCCTCTGTAGAGGTAGGATATTGTGCATGTCCCTTTATTCAAAGCCCTCTACAGAAGTGGGGATGGTGTATCTCTTGAGCTGGTGCACATCCTTTTATTTCAAAAGTCCTTCAAGTAGGTGGGGTTGGTGTATCCTCCCTTAAGCATGTCTTCGACAATTGTTGTGGCATAAGCCCAACCATTAGGTGTGCCTATAGCATGCTTGAGATGGTGGGGGCATAGAAATAAGTTCCTTCCATCACCTTGTTTGTCGTGTTTAAGACGTATAGTATGTCTCTGGCATACTATACAGTACTCATGTATTCCATGTGTCTTTTGTGTGTTTCCTCCCTTTTGTATTCTAAAGCCGTGTGGTAAAATACCCCTCCCTACACTTAGGCTTTGTATGGCATGTTTGTTCCCAAGTATAGTCCAAAGAATGTGGCGAAATACCCCTCCTATGCTTTAGGATTTGTATGGCATACTTGTTCTCAAGTGTAGTCTAAAGCTATGTGGGGAAATGCCCCTCCCTACACTCTGAGATTTGTATTGTGTGTCTTCTCCCCCATATGTAGTCCAAAGAGTGTGGAAAAATGCCCCTCCTACATTTTGGGGTTGTGTCATATTTTCACTTTCCATGTATTTGCATTCATTTATATATATGAAAAATGAAAAAGAAATAATCATTGCATTCACTGTATTCATTGTGTTTTACATGTCTTCAATATTTTCTTCTCCATGTCTTAGATGCTTGTTACTATTTTCTTTGTGTTTTGCATGCCTATTACTGTCTTAACTATGTTTGGTGTCTCTACAACATGTTTTCTCTAATGTCTACCTGAGACTAGGGACTAGAAATAGTTCCTCAATCTTTGTGAATGCATTAGCTTCAAGTGCCTAGCATGTTTGTTGTGTTTTGACCATACTTTAATGCATGTATGGGTCGTAAGATCATACATACATTAAAGTGGGGGCTAAATGTTATGTCGTAAAATGTCCCCTAGAACTTTTACCTCCTAAGTTTAGCTCCTAGGTCCCTTGTTTTTCATCATGTGTCTTAATTTTAACTCCCGATGCAAAATCCTTGAAAACCCATGTAAAATGGGGCTAAGGGGACATTGTTGAACTTGATCCTACCTTGAAAATGGGGCCTAGGGCTTGGACACTCATGCCCTAGTCTTTCCCTATTTGGTTGGGACCTAAATTTTAAATCTCGGTTATGTGACTGTTAAAAGGTTCCATTGCCAACATCTTAAGTTTGAATTATGAAATTTGTAGCAGGAATGCATATATAAGCATGTTTAGGGTTTCATTTGTAAACTAGAAGACAATTATGAACTTTTGGCAAACTTATGATTATAGAGCATTCAAAGCATTCATTGTTGCATAGTAGAATATTGTTATTGTGTTTGTTATGCAGATTTGGCTTCATCTTCTCATGTTGAAGGATTTTCATCTACATGCGAGCTACACCTCTGAGGTGATATCTATTTGTGTTGAATCAATCATTTATCAATTTTTTTTTCCTCTATCCCATAGGGATATGCACTCTTTATCAAACAATGGTGTTGGGAGGCTTGAATGCCATTCCAGGGCTTGACTGATGGGGAGTGCATAGTGAAAATGATAGAACATGTCCCACTTTTCTCATAGATGGCAAGACTTAACAAATGAGCTGCTGATACATCCTGGTCATTAGACAACAAGGATCAGTGTGACTTTCTCAAGTCTTACCGTTGTTCTACCTTACACCGATAGCTCAACTGAATTTATCTTCGGTGAGATACAATAGGACTCATGCCGAGTCAATCAACTCTTCATTGTGACGAGACTTACTTCTATCGGTGAAGTCTTCTATCCTTCAACTGATGCCCCGATGACAGTTAAATTCCCCTCATTTTAACCATGATGGCTTCAACACTAGTTGGGCATGACTTTATCAGTAAACTCCTTTGATGTTCTGATATGCCGATGGCATTTGCCTTCGGTGAGACTCTTCTCGTCGGTGAGCACTTACAAATTCTGATCGATGCGCCGATGGACCAACTCCCTCGGCGAGAATGCTTGACTTCAGTGGACTTGTTGTGAGTCCCAGTGACTTGCCGATACACGGCTTACTTTCTTCCTCTTCAACCGAACCCTAGCACATGGAGATGCTAGGTCAACCTACTATGCAAAACATTCTGTCTGGATCCTCTATGCTGTCAAACACAAAAACAAAACAAGAAACAAAAATAAATACTTGTACAACGAAGCCATTCTACTAATTTAGACAAAAATCGTGCCAGTGGAATGCTTCACGTCAACATACTACAATAATGGAAAGCACAGCAAGAATAGAAATCTATAGTTATACGAATTGTAGTTACAGGGAATGGAAATCAAATTGATGGAACAAAATAGTTTTATTTCTCCTTAGAACAATACACAATCACTTTCACACACTTCTCCCTTCTTGTCTCTGATGGTTCCTTCCTTTGGTTGTTATCAACTCAACCTATCGGTAGTTGGAAAACCAACTGATGCAAATAGTTGGAAGACCAACTGATCCAAACTGCCTCAAACTATCCTACGGCCCTGTTTTGGCACTATGTGATTACAATATGACAAAAGTGTGTTCTAAGTCACTTTGGACTTACAAAAAGGGTTCTAGGTCCTAAAAGACCTAGAGACAAACATAAATGAAAATGCATTGGTCAAATAGACCTTATTACAAAAGAAAACATAAATTCATTGATGAGTATGTGCTACCCCTTATTCAATCAACTGACTTTATATGGGCTGCTATGGGGTATCTTTTCTAGATTCAACTTATTCACTGCTTCCAAAGATATAATATTATCAGTAGAACCAGAGTCAATAATAACATTACAAACCTTACCTTGGATCTTGCAATTGATTCTAAACAAAGCCCTTCTTTGAGACGGTTCAGTCTGCACTGGTTCCTTGAGCAACATCCTCTTGATCATCAGATTTTCTCCCATCTTTGATGTTAGATTCACTTCAGGAGATGTCACACTCCTTGCATCTTCTTGAATCAAAGTGGTTCTCTTCTCACCGCCATGAGAAGTTAAGGCCTTCTCTGGACACTTGTATGCCGGGTACCCTATTTGAATGTTGGGTACCCTATTTGATTGTAGTTATAACATCTCATATTGGAGAACTTGGATCCTCTACCTAATTCATTTGTCCCACCCCTTCCATTAGGCCTTCTTCCTCGGTAGCCTCCTCTGCTACTTGAGTCTCCAACTTGCTCTTCTTGGTTAGACTCACCACTTGGCCTCTGGTTAGGACTTCTTCCTCTGAAACTACCTCTTCCTTTGATACTTATTCCTCCTCTACCTCTATTATTCTGCTCACTCTTTCTCTTTATCTTCTCTTCATCCCTTAAGGCCATTTGGAAACACTTGTTCATTGTTTCTAGTGCTAAGATGCTAATCTCATCTTGGATGTTCATCCTTAGGCCATTCAGATACCTTGCCACCTTCTCTGACTCTTCTTCTTGTCTCTTTGATCTGAGACTGAGTTTATGAAACTCTTGTGTGTATGCATTCACATCAAGGTCTCTCTATCTAAGGTTCTGCAATTTCTTATACATTTGCACATTATAGTCCAGGGGTAAGAATTGTGCCTTGATTTTGGTCTTCATCCTTTCCCAGGAGGTTATCATATTCTTCCCCTCCTTGACTCTCTCTCCTTGCTCATAATTCTACCATGCAAGAGCAAACCCCTTCAATCTTGCCTTTGCCAACTTAACCCTCTTACCATCAGGGACTTCTTTGTATTTGAAATGATTGTTCAATGCCTCAATCTAGTCAATCACCTCTTCAAGTTCCATACTTACACTATACATAGGTAACCCATCTATGGTGTCCCTATTGACTGAATTCAAAGCATTTACAAATGCCCTCTGGTTTGCTGGTATCTCCTCTGTCCTCTTATTGGTTTCATCAATTTCTGTATCTCCTTCATCGTTGTCACTTTCATCTTCCCTATCCTTACCCTAGGTTCTTTTCAACTCCTCAAGCTTAGACTCAAACATCGCTTCAATCAGTTTCTTCACTGCATCTTGTGACATGCTTTTAGGAGGCATTGTGTCAGCCTCTGCTTCACTTTCATTGTTTGACATACACAAAGACCACACCACCTGAGTGATCTTCAAAGCTTGCTTTGATACCAATATGATGGTGAGCGCACAATGAAAACATAGAACGGGTCCCACTTTTCTCACAGACGGCAAGACTTAACAAATGAGCCGTCGATACATCCTGGTCATCAGACAACAAGGATCGGTGTGACTTTCTCAATTCTTACCATTGTTCTACCTTACATCGATAGCTCAATTGAATTTATCTTCAGTGAGATACAACAAGACTCATGCTGAGTCAATCAACTCTTCATTGTCAGTGAGACTTACTTCTATCGGCGAAGTATTCTATCCTTCAACTGATGCCCTAATGATGGTTAAGTTCCCCTTGTCTTAACCATGACGGCTTCAATGCCAGTTGGGCGTGACTTTATCGGTAAACTCCTTTGATGTGCTTTCAATATGCTGATGGCATTTGCCTTCGGTGAGACTCTTCTTGTCGGTGAGCACTTACAAATTCTGGCTAATGTGCCAATGGACCAACTCCCTCGGTGAGACTACTCGACTTTAGTGGACTTCTTGTGAGTCCTAGCGACTTGCTGATGCACAACTTACTTTCTTTCTCTTCAACCGAACCCTAGCACATGGAGATGCTAGGTCAACCTACTGTGCAAAACATTATGTCTAAATCCTCTACACCATCAAACACAAAAACAAAACAAGAAACAAAAACAAATACTTGTACAATGAAGCCATTCCACTGATTTCGACAGAAATCGTGCCAGTGGAATGCTTCATGTTGACATACTGCAATGATGGAAAGCACAGCAAGAATAGAAATCTACAACTATACGAATTACAGTTATAGAGAATGGAAATCAAATTAACAGAACATAATAGTTTTATTTCTCCTTAGAACAATACACAATCACTTTCACACAATTCTCCCTTCTTCTCTCTAATGGTTCCTTCCTCTAGTTGTTATCAACTCAACTTGCTGGCAGTTGGAAAACTAACTGATGCAAACAGTTGGAAGACCAACTGATCCAAACTGCCTCAAACTATCCTACGGCCCTGTTTTGGCACTATGTGATTACAATATGACAAAAGTGTGTTTTAAGTCACTTTGGACTTACAAAAAGGGTTCTAGGTCCTGAAAGACCTAGAGACAAATAGAAATGAAAATACATTGGTCAAATAGACCTTATTACAAAAGAAAATAGGATTTTCTAGGTGCTCCTAAACACCACAACCCCCAACCCCCTTCTTTGTGATTGCAGGTGACAGGTGTTGTATCCTACGGAAGTAGAGTTGTTGGAGGTTGTGACAGAGTGTGCATATTCCAGATCTAAGAAGAAAAGCATTACAAGGACTTGGGTGCCTGCCCCGAAGCCCTCTAGATTTTCAAGGTGGAAAATCTCTGAGATAGTGGTAATCAGTAGCAGATAACTTCTGGAAACCCCTGAAGAAGCTCCTACCTTGGGCTTGGGTGCCTACTCTTTAGCCCCCGATTTTTCCACATCTTGAATATCAAACTCTGGTATGTATCTAATTGTCATTTGATATCTCTATGTGCGAGCATTTGTCAGGATTCATCTGTTTATTTACAATTTTGCATAATTAGGGTTTTAAACATAATTAAGTAATTAATTAATACATTAATCAACAAATTCCAAATTTTCCTATCATTACAAGTGACAACCAACCTGTAGGTGAATCCTCTTGCAAAAGTTGTGATTCAACTTGGTTAAATGTCGTTGAATGTGTGTAGTGAAAGGAGGATCTAGGCATATCATTCAATCAACCCTATATTCACTTTTCCTACATAACAACTATATCAAAAAATAATATTTACTTATATTTTAGTGATTAAGTACTATATATGGAGACAAAGAAAACAAATTCAATATTCCTAAAGGTTCCTTAACATAGTAATCAATTGAACATCATCTAGAATAAGGATGTGCTATGTATCGTGTTACCTAACAAAATATACTACTCACTAAAAAGGCTTAAATAAGTTTGGAATATTAAAAATTATCCATTCAAATGGCTTAATGATCTATGTTAAATAAAGATCTACCAACAACATGAGTTTAATAAAATATGTCATATAATTGTTATACATGAAATGTCAAGTTCTCCCAAACCAATATTGACACCATTTCTTAAAAAAGAACTCTATGAAAGGAAGAAAAGTTTGTGGAATACACTTCTTACACTATCTACAAGAGGAGGTATGTGCAAAAAAATAAATTGGTCATATTGTTATAAATAAATAAACACAAAAGCAATATTCCATAACATAGTGATTTATGTTCGGAATACCCTTTGAAGAGAAAAACACTACACTCCAAATGAACTCAATATATTATTTAGTAATCAATGGTTAAAATGTACTTATAGATTCTAATCTTTTATAGGAGTATGATGAGGGTGTCAATCTTAGAACACACAATAACATAGATTACACACAGAAAATAGGAATGTTCTTTTATTGAACTGAATAACACATTACATTATAAAAATTGGAATAAAGTCAGAGGATGAATCATCAATAGGCTACAACACATTACAATTTTCTTCCTCTAGATTCTAACTTTCCCCCCTTTCTCTACTACCCAAAGGATTCCTAAAAATGGTCATAAATAGCCCTTTTTGGTACCATCATTTGAAAATTTGTAACTCCCTCCAAAAATAGGTCAACTTCTGAGAGCCAGAACTTTTGATCCAGGTGTTTGATTGAGGAACCATTTAATGTGTTGGAAAGATCATGAAGTGCTCTATGCCCTTTGAATACATTGTTGATTCCACCCATTTTAGGGGTTGTACAGAGCCTCTAAGTGCCTCATATTTGACTTTGAAACTTTTCTAAGGTTTTTAAAGAAACATAAACTTTAATATCTTTCAGATCGCAAGTGATCTTTAGCCAATTCCTTCACCAAAGGTTATATTTCTCAATTACGAATCTTTGAGTAAATTTCTGCTTCCATACATGCTCAAATGCAAACTTTCTAAAAATAGCAGTTTTCTATTTTTAGTAGGGTAAAAAAACTAAAGGTTCTACATCATTATTCAAGCAATTGGGTATCCACAAATACCAAAATTGAAAAGAATAGAAAACAAAATCATCATTTTTTGGGTGATACAAGATCACTCTTACACCACTAGATGCTCCTACATTAGACACCCAAGGTAATTTGAGAAGTGACCTTGTCACATCTCAGATGTTTGAGGAAAACCCAAATGGTCAACCTCTGCCTTAGACAACTAGGAAGAATCCTTCATAGGCCTTCTATTCCACTTAACCAAATATTCTTCATATTGCATGTTTTGGGTACTTCTTCCCACACATCTATCTAGGATTTCTTTTATCTCCTCCTTTGAAGTAGATGTTGGGATACTCCATTGTTCTTCTATAGGTTCATACTCTATGCCACCTTCATGATACTCTATTAAATCAACAATGTTGAACAAAGGGAAATGTTGATTCCACTTGGAAACTCTACCTCATATGCATTTCCTAAATCATGTTTTGGTGCAGTCATGGTAGGAGGGTCCAAAGAATGAATTTTCTAAACCATGCAGCTAGAGTAAACACAACGAAAATAACACAAATATAGAATGCAATGGAAGATTCAAATGCTCAACATATTAGATAATAAGAATGCTTATGCTGGCAACATGTGGGCTACAATCAAAGGGCTCATAGGCCTGCTTTCCAGGCTACAACAAAAAATGAAAGATATGGCAGTGAAGTGCCTTCCCAGAACAAAATTCTTAATCTAAACTATCATAATTGCTAACTAACTTCCTAGAGTGCATCTAGGAGATCTATATATATCATCTTCAAGCTCATGAAATCCTCCGCATTGACCATAAGAGGTTACAGTCTCCCATAAATGATGAAACATGTAGAAACATGTAGGTCGACCTACAACACATGGTGTTGCTCCACAAATGAATGAAACTTGGTACGGACCTCAAGGAAGGTCTATCTAGTCCTTATGTATCATGTATGATGTTCCATTTAGCTTTACAAGTCACAGAAGTGCTCCACAAACCTTCTCCTCTCAACTATCAACCTGAATGCTCTACTCTGTGAAAGCTGATGATCTTCTAATAGCGATAACTCTCAGGAAATAAATCTAAATCACTTGAAATATTGATATGATGTAGTTGACATGGAATAGAAGCTGATTCTTGCTCCATAATCTCTAATATGAATATGCGGTAAAATGTGGTAGAAAATTTTGAACTACAAATTACTGAACTGTAACTGAAAATGAAAGAAAAGAAAGAATGCAAATATTTTTGGTTGATGCAAGATTGCTCTACAACTTGGGATGCTCATGTATCAGACATTTGGGGTTGTTGAAAAAGTGAGTCCCTTACTTTGTTGGGGCTAGAGGAAAACTAAGGCAGCCTAACATAGCCTAAGAAATCCATGATGAATCTTCTTCTGGTCTTCCTTTCCACTTGACCAAATATGCTTTATATTGCTTGCCTTTGGTGTTGCATCCAACTCTGCTATCTAAGATCTTCTCTATCTGCTCCAGTGGTTGCTATGGTAACTGATTCTTCAAACCACATTTACTTGACTCTCCCTCATGATACTGATATAGGTCTATAATGTTGAATATAGGTGATATACCAAATGTCTCCAGTAGCTCCACTTCATATGCATTTGCTAAATCAAATTTCCTAAGAATCTTACATGGTCCAAACTTCTTCATCTTCAGCTTGTTGTACATCCCCATTAGAAATCTTACCTTTCTTAGATATACCATTACTTCATCTCCAACTAAAAATTCTTTATGTATCCTCTTCTCATCTGCTTGCTCCTTATATTTACTATTCATCTCCTCCAAATGCTTCCCAACCTGATTATGTAGTGTCTCCATGTATCCTGCCAATTCTTCTACTTTTGCACTTCTCTTATTCTCCATACTAATGTTTCTTAGCTCTATAACTTCTTTGGGTTGTATTCCTATCACAACTTCAAATGGTGTTTTCCCTGTACTCCTATTTACTGAATTATTGTATGCAAACTCTACTTGCGGTAGAATTAGATCCCAACTTCCTTCCTTGTCTCCTACTAAACATCACAACAAGTTACCCAAACTCCTATTAACCACTTCTATTTGTCCATTTGTTTGTGGGTGAAATGTTGAACTGAACTTTAGGTCTATCGTCATCTTCTTCCACAATGTCCTCCAAAAGTAGCCAATGAATCTTGTATCCTTGTCTGAAACTATACTCTTAGGTAATCCATGCAATCTCACAATGTCCTTGAAAAATAGGTCAGCAACATGTACTGCATCATTTGTCTTCTTACAAGGAATGAAATGTGACATATTTAAAAATCTGTCCAGTACTACAAATATAGAATCACATCCCCTCTATGTTCTTGGCAAACACAATATGAAATCCATGCTTATATCTTTCCAAGGTCTCTCCAGTACTATCAAAGATTTATACAATCCAGTATTCTGACTACTCCCTTTTGCAACTTGACAAACTCTACAACTCTGAAACAAACTTCCTTACATCCTTATATAGCTAAGGCCAAAAATAATGTTCACTTACCAAAGCTACTGTCTTGTCAATCCCAAAATGTCCTACCAATCCACCACTATGTTTCTCCTTAATCAAATTATCTCTCAATGAACTCCTAGGTATACACAATTAATTTCCCTTGAACAACATATCCTCATGTTTGAAATAGGACCTAACCACTTACTTATATTTGTCACAATAGGTTCCTTACATGTTGTTTAGTGGTAAAATGAGGAAGATGGGATCTTGGTTTATTTCAAGGGTTTATGTTAAATCCTCCTTTCAACACAACATTCAAGGATATTCAACCGAGTAGAGAACTCTACTATAGATTTCCTATCACTTGGAATAGAGGGGAAGATTGGAATTGTGTGAATTTGTTGTTCAATTAAGCCCGATTATGCTCAAAACCCTAATTTCATAAAATCGTAAACAAACAGACAAATCAAGGAAAATGATCGCATATAGAGATATCAAATGAAAATCAAATACATACTAGATTTCAAAGTTTAGTGTGCAAAAAATTTGGGGACTAATGAGAGAGCGCCCTAGTCCAGTGTACCTATTTTTGTTAGGATCTTTAAAGAATGTCTGCAACACAACTCTGTTGTCCTAGAGATTTCACCGCATCAGAATCTAAAGGACTAATGAGTGAGAACCCTAGTCCAAGCCCTAATTTTCTTCTTTACTCTGCACTTCTGATAGTCTGTAATATCTCCCTACAACTCCACTTCTTTCGCTTCCAAAACCTATAACCTGCAATCATAGAAAAGTGGGTTGGGGGTTGTGGTGTTTAGAGGCTTTCCTCGGTCAAGCCCTGGAGAGACATTCAAGTATTCTGAACACTGTTGTCAGATAAAGAGTGCATATCGCTGTGGATAGAGGTAAAAACCAATTGATAATTGATTGAAAACACAATTGAATGTCACCTCAACGGTGTAGATCTCATGGAAGGAAGATGCTTCTTTCATGCCATGAGGAGATGGAGCCAAATCTGCATAAACAAACACAATAACAACAAAATACTACTCTGCAACACAATGAAAGCCTTTGAATCACTTTAGCATAAGATCACAATTCATAATGCCCATCTCTAGTTTACAAATGAATGCTTAAACATGCTTATATATGCAACTAAACAACTTCCCTCAAAGAAATTCATAATTCAAACTTGAGGTGTCGGCATAGGACCTAATAATGGTCACATAACCAACACATGAAAATAGGTCCTGACCTAAAATAGGGTAGGACTAGGGCGCGAGCGCCCAAGTCCTCCCCCTATTTTAGGCAAGATTCATCATAAGTACAACCCCTAGGTCCTATTTTCCATAGGACTTTAGGGTTTTCTCATCGGGAGTCATCATTAACATGCAAGATGACCTAAATGCATTCTAAATGACCTAGGAGCTAAACCTTAAGAGGGAAAAGCCCCCAAGGGGACATTTTATGACATAACATTTAGCCCCCACTTTAATGTATGTATAAATACAAAGCCAATACATGCATTAAAGTATGGTCAACAAACACAGCAAACATGCCAAGCATGGGGAAGACACACCAAACACATTGAAGATAGTAATAGGCATGCAAAACATGGAGAAGATAGTTATAGTCTCACAAAACATGAAGAAGACAACATTGAAGACAAGCAAACACAGTGAATACAATGAATGCAATGATTTTTTTTTCATTTTCTCATATATATGAATGCAAATGCAAGTACAAGGAAAGTAAACACACAACCTATAATGCAGGAGGGACTCATCGCCACCAGTCTTTAGATTGCATATGGGGCAACAAAAACATAATACAAATCTTAGAGTGTAGGAGGGACTCATCACCACCAATATTTAGACTACACTTGAGAACAAACACACCATACAAATCCCAAATCATAGGAGGGATTTATTGCCACTAGTCTTTAGACTATGCTTAGGAACAAACACACCATACATACACATGGAAGACACAGAGAAAACATGGCAAAAAAGTGATGGAAGAAACCTATTGCTAGGTTCGCAGCCATCTCAGGCACATTATAGGCACACACCAATGATTAGACTTCACCATCCAACAATCACTAAAGGCACTCTTAAGGGTTGGGATAGTCTTAGATCTGCTCCCCACCTAATCAGAGGACTTTTAGAAAATGACAGGATTGTGCAATCTCCTTGAGAAATACACCATCCCCGCCTTCTGTAGAAGGGCTTAAAATAAAAGGATATGCATGATATCTTGCCTCCACAGAGGGCTTAATGATTGCAATATATAAATAAAGATGTGCACTCGTGCAGAGATACAACATCCTGCCTCCATAGAGAGCTTACAAACACGCTTTATTAGTATCAAAATCATCAAACAACTCACCTTTATATGCTCCCACCTTAAGGTGGTTGATATCGTGTACTGATATCAAGCATATTAAGGTAGAGAGGAAACACACAAGGGAACATGAGCTCTCACAAAGCCCATGCCCCTAGAGGTGACATGTACTTTACGATCGCCAAATGTTCCCACAAACACATTCCTACAAGGAAAGAGGTTAGAAATCTTTCCATAAGATAATAACCACGACACATGATCAAAAGTAATGCATGAACATAACCACATAAAGAAGCCAAGGTTACACTACGGATTTGGAAACTGAGTGTAACCGTGGGGCTATACTGTAAAGATCTCAAAATCAAATGTAAACGAGGCAAGATTCAAAGATAAACAAAGTACATAGAGCAACTGTATTGTTATAGTTTGTTAGTACGATAAGACAACATCAAAATATCAAATGGAGTGATTCTACTAGCCAAGTGTTGGATAATATATATCAACCCCATTGTCATATATGGACTAGGTCCATTTTTTGATTTCTCGTTGAAGGGACACTTGGTCCGTATAAGTATAATTTGTTTTTGGTCATCTGCCAGTGAGGTAGAACTACTAGAGGAAGGTAAATAATAAATCAAGAGAGGAGAAGAAGTACCTTAGTAAAAATCGCGTAGGAGGGTGCCCCCAAGTTACCGACCGCAATGCTATGTCCTTAAAACACAACACACAACAATGAAAATAGAGGAGAAGCAATATAGAAGAATGATGATATAGAGAGAAGAAGGTCACAATAGAGGCAGTCTCCTGGTATCCTTGACCTTACAAGAGAATCAAGGGTCATCCTAGAAGGCCTATACAACACATAACACATCATGGGGGAACACAACATGAGAGGGGAGGTCACATAAATGAGTGAATAATGCTACGACATAGGTGACCACCAAGGTTAGAAATACTTACCTAGAAGTAAAACTGGTCTAGAATTTGTAACTTGTGAGCATCTTAGAGATATGATCCATAAAGTTTTGTGTAAAGTTTGAGTGGTTCACCTTAGATTGTTCTTTATTCTCATAATATGCATGCGGTGCTTGTTTCTCATATCCTTGTATGTTTGGATTCTTTTGTTGTTTGTGAGGAGGAGAACCACTATTATTTCCAACTAATGGTAATCATCTTACTCTTTTTCGATTTTTAGCTAGCTTATTTTGTTGAGTTTGTCTATCATTATCTTGCACTATTTCAATCTTTTCCTTTGTCATGATCTCTTGTTTTGATTGTTCTAGTTGTTTTTCCAATGCATTTTGGTTATCTCCTAATCCTTGAAGGGATAACAAAGGAGGAACCTCATCATAAATTTCATTTCTTCATGGATGAGGCAATACTTCAGTCTTTTCCTTATCCACTTCTATTGTAGCAATTATCTCATCGCAGTTCAGATAGTCATCTTCTATTTTTAGTGTATTTTGTTCCATCATGTTGTTATCGGTATGTTTAGGGAAAGGATTAGTAAAGATTTGTAAATTCTGATTCAGAGGAGCAACTGACTTATTTACATTATCATTCACACTAGATACCTATATAACATTCAAATCGATGAGGTCTTGTATGTCATGTTTAAGATGCATACATTGTTCGGTATCATGTCCTTGTTGTCAATGATAGTGACAAAAAGTGTTATCATTAAAATAATGTCCTTGCATTCTACTAGGATCTAATGGCTTAATCAGAGGAAGCTTTAAGAGATTATTACTCATAGCTTGATTCATGATAGAATGATAGGATTCAAATATCAGAGTGAATTTTCTTTGCTGAAACTATCTTTTTTTTATTAGTGATAGTAGATACTTGTGAAAAATTGTTTGAATTCAGCCCATTAACCTTGATGAAACTCTTATTATTCCTCTTGAAGTTGTTTTGTGATGGTCCACCCATGGATTGACCAACTTGAGCCGATGAGTTTTGATTTTCACACTAACTAGATGAAAGTTGATAATCATGAAGGGCAGTGCATAAATGTTGAAAAGAGTTATATTTCATCAAGAGAATCTTATCACGGATGTTAGGTTGTAGATTTGTAATAAACACCTTTTGAACATCCTCATCCTTCATCTGATATTGAATTTGGGCATAGAGTGCTTGATATCGACTGATAAACTCAATTAACTTCTCTTTCAGACCTTGCTTACAATGAACTAAATCAATCAAAGAGACTTGAGGTCCAATGTTTGCTTGAAAATGTTGTAAAAATTGATCAACTAGTTATGAAAAAGAGTGCATTGAATTTGGAGGTAAAGAGCAAAACCATTCTAAAGAAGTATCCTTAAGAGATCGCAAGAAAATTTTTGCTAACAAATCCTCTTCAAATTAAAAATCACTACACATAGCTGTGAATGCTACCACATGAGTTTTAGGATCACCTTTTCCACCATATTTTTCAAAGTGAGGGGTCTCAAACCTCTTGGGCATAGGAGTTCTCAAGATTGCATAAGATAGGGGATTACGGGCATGATAGGTTTGTATATTAGGTTGTGAAGAATTTGTCAAATTTGTCACCTTTGGCTGTAAAGAAGTCATGCCTTGCAAAAGTTGGTTTAAGATGGCATCATTAGTAGATGTGGTTTGTTGTGAGGAATTGGAACCGAAGTGTGGAGGTGATTGAGGATGAGTATTGACAAGCAGAGGCTATGAATAGGTGAGTGGTGGTTGAACATAGTGATAAGTGGAAGGTGGTTGTGAATAATTGTATGTAATGGTAGAATTACTATAAGCATTTGCATTAGTGGTTAAAATTGCTGATGTAAATGTAGATATTCTCGTAGTCGATATAGGTGTTGATACTTGCGTATGAGATGGTGACGACATGTTGTTAATATCATTCACACATTTAGTCACCAACATAATGTTATTGTGTACTATATGTGTTGAACCTCAAATAATATTAATACCATCTTGTCCTTCTTTTATCAACTCTCTTATGCTGTGAATCATAGGTATAGCTTCTTTCGCTATCCTTTCATTTTGCACAAATGCTTGAAAATCAACTAACTCTTTACCAAGCTTGTTTATTTTCTCATTAGGTACCTGTGTTACCACCTAAATAGTGTCATCAACATCATGAAATATTTGATCCTCCATAGTGGTTGTATGAGGTATAGTGTCTTGCAAGATTTGTGTCTCTCCTTTTGTAAAGGTGTTCAGTGGATTTTCAAAGGTAGGAATACCATTTTCTTCAGGAGCACTAGATCCCATGAGTCTTCTACTTATTCTTAAAGGGATATTTATATTAGGGTAGTGGGTTATAATAGTCATACAAAAGCATGCAACTCTCAATGCACAAACTAATAGAACAAACCCAAGGAGCAAGGTATGTTTAGGATCCAAAATGCTTGATTTTTCACTTTGTTTCAATGCAAAAGAGTGAAAGAAGAGGTGTTGTAAGGAAATTGATGAGGGGAAGAAAATAATATATCTAAAATCAGTCCAATAAACCAATAATATCCTCCACAACACACATTTAGTGCAGATCTATAATGATGACAAGTCAAAACCTAGTGAAAATACACTAAAAACATGTAATTTTTCACCAATTTTCAATGCTAAGGTCCAATAGAAAGGGTGTTGTAAATAATTGGAGGAGGGGAAGCATATTATAACCTTTATAACAGCTAATTAGTGCAGAAAAATCCTTGACAACATGCCTATGATGCAATTCTAGAGAAACGATAAGGCCAAATCTAGTGAAAATGCAAGGTTTTCAAACCCTAGACATGTAATTTTGCAAGAAAGCCACTATATTGAAACACTATAGTTAGAAATTAGTTCTAATAAGTGTCTTGAAAGGGTAGTAAAATCTAGATCAATATTTTAACTACAAACCCTAGCTAATGCAAAACTAGGTTATTATGAAAAATGCACAATTTCAAGCAATTTTTATGTAAATGAAATGTAAATGAATGATGAATTTATGTAATTTAAATCAGATATGATGATAATAATAGAAATTAAATGAAATTAAATGTAAGCTAATTTAAATTATTTGAAAATGCAAGCTAAAATGCCAATTTTTTCAAAATTTTCTAATTTTTCAAATGCAATAAGATGAAAATGAAATGATTGAAAGTCTAAAGTACAACACTTAGCAAGGTACAAAATTCATTAAAAACACGGGTTCACCAAAATGTTTAGTGGTAAAATGAGGAAGATGGGATCTTGATTTATTTCAAGAGTTTATGTTAAATCCTCCTTTCACCACAACATTTAAGGACATTCAACCGAGTAGAGAACTCTACTATAGATTTCCTGACACTTGGAATAGATGGGAAGATTGAAATTGTGTGAATTTGTTGTTCAATTAATCTCGATTATGCTCAAAACCCTGATTTTGTAAAATCATAAACAAATGGACAAATCATGAAAAATGATCACACACAGAGATATCAAATGACAATTAAATACATACCATATTTTGAAGTTTGGTGTGCAGAAAAGTCAGGGACTAATGAGCAGGCACCCTAGTTCAGTGTACCTATTTTTGTTAGGATCTCTGAAGAATGTCTGCAACACATCTCTGATGTCCCAGAGATTTCACCGCATCAGAATTTAGAGGACTAATGAGTGGGCACCCTAGTCCAAGCCTTAATTTTCTTCTTTACTCTACACTTTTGATAGTCTATAATGTCTCCCTGCAACTCCACTTATTTCACTTCCAAAACCTGTAACTTGCAATCACAGAAAAGTGGGTTGGGGGTTGTTGTGTTTATAGGCTTTCCTCGGTCAAGCCCCAGAGAGCCATTCAAGTCTTCTGAACACCGTTGTCAGATAAAGATTGTGTATCCCTATGGGATAGAGGCAAAAACCAATTGATAAATTATTGAAAACACAATTGAATGTCACCTCGATGGTGTAGATCTCATGGAAGGAAGATGCTTCTTTCATGCCATGAGGAGATGGAGCCAAATCTGCATAAAAAAACACAATAACAATAAAATACTACTCTACAACACAATGAAAGCCTTTGAATCACTTTAGCAGAAGATCACAATTTGCAATGTCCATCTCTAGTTTAAAAATGAATGCCTAAACATGCTTATATATGCAACTAAACAACTTCTCACCAAGAAATTCATAATTCAAACTTGAGGTGTCAGCATAGGACCTAATAACGAACACATAACTGGCACATTAAAATAGGTCCTGACCCAAAATAGGGCAAGACTAAAAATAGGGCAAGACTAGGGCACGAGTGCCCAAGTTCTCCCCCCCTATTTTAGGTAGGATTCATCATAAGTGCACCCCCTAGGTCCTATTTGCCATAAGACATTAGGATTTTCTCATTGGGAGTCATCATTAACATGCAAGATGACCTAAATGCATTCTAAAGGACCCGAGAGCTAAACTTTAAGAGGGAAAAGCCCCCAAGGGGACATTTTCTAACATAACACATGCTTTCCATGCTTCTACAAAATCAAGATCCTCTTCATACATATGCTTCAGTTCTTCAAATCCCAATACTTCTACCCTCATCTTTGTCAGCAAATTCTTTTTTCTACTCAATGCATTTGTAGCTTTCTTTGACTTTCCACTCCTATGCTTCAATACAAATGTGTAACTCTACATGAACTCTACCCATCTCATTTGTCTCTGATTCAACTTCTCTTGACTGTTCAAATACTACAAAGCTTGATGATCAGTGTACAACACAAATTCCTTAGGCAACAAGTAATGTCTCCACTTCTTCAAAGCTTGAATTATGGCATAGAACTCCTGATCATAAACTGAATATCTTCTCCTTGCATCATTCAAATTCTCATTAAAATATGCTATTGGTCTCCCTTCTTGACTTAACACTACTCCAATTACATTTCCACTAGCATCACAATCAAGTTGAAATACTTTGTCAAATTTTGGTAATGCTAACACTGGTTGCTCTATCACCTTCTATTTCAATAATTCAAAAATCTTCTCTTCTCTTGATGTCCATATAAAGTCCTTTCTGTCACCTCTCATTATTTTTGTCATAGGTGTGCATACTGTACTAAAATTTCTGATAAACTTTTTATAGAAACTTGCTAATCCATGAAATAATCTTACCTCTCCAATGTTCACAGGTGTTGGCCACTCAACAATTATTCTAACGTTCTCAAGGTCCATCTTCAATCCTTCCGTAGAAATCACAAATCCCAAATATACCAATTCTTCCTTCATGAAACTACATTTCTTAATGTTTATCAATAATTTCTCTTCTCTCAACCTCTACAATACTTGTTGAATATGCCACAAATGTTCCTCTTTTGTCTTACTAAAAATCATAATATCATCCAAGTATACAATAACAAACTTACCCAAGAATTTCTTCAAAACCTCATTCATCAATCTCATGAAACTACTCGGTGCATTAGTCAATCCAAAAGGCATCACCAACCATTCATACAATCCCTCATTTGTCTTAAATATAGTCTTCCACTCATCTCCTCCTTTGATCCTAATCTAATTGTATCCACTCTTCAAGTCTATCTTTGTGAAGTACTTTGCTCCACTCAAACAGTCCATGATATCATCCATCCTTGGCAATGGAAATCTATAGTTAACTGTGATCTTATTGATCACTCTAGAGTATTTGAACATCCTCCATTCTCCATCTTTCTTTGGTGCTAGTAGTACAGGTACTGCACATGGGCTTAAACTTTCTCTAATCAATCCTTTCCTCAACAACTCTTGTATTTGTCTATTCAACTCCATGTTCTCTTCTGGTGTCATCTGGCGTGCTACTTTGTTAGGCAAACTTGCTCTAGGTATAGGTTCCATATGATAACTGATACTCTAGATTGGTGGTAATCCTTTAGGCACATTATTTGATATGATATCTTAGTACTCTGTCAATAATTCAGTTATTTCCTCTGGTGGCGGTTCTTGTTCTTTTCTGGTAATAGTCTCTGCACTTAGGGTTTCGTACTTCTTAGGAATAAAAGAAAAAAACATATTCTCATGTCTTAATCCATCCAAAAATTTCCTTCCATCTACCAAATAGATTCTAGCAACTCCACACACTTCACTCTTAGGTTTATCTTCCAAATCTATCAAGATATGTTTCTTCCCATTTGATGTTATAGTATATGTGTTCTTCCTTCCATCATGTATAGCCTTTCTATCATACTACCATGGTCTCCCCAACAATATATGACATACATCCATCGGCATAATATCACACAATACCTCATCATTATAAGATCCTATATGAAAGTTCACCAACAATGTTCATACTGACACAGACCAGCTACCACTACACCAAAAGCTCGAAATGTTAGTGAGGGTGCCACCAGAGAGGTTAACCAGAGACCACATGGGTTCAAAGGGAGGGGTTGAGGGTCCCGCGTGATAACAGCTTAGCCCCCTTGAGCTGAGAGGTCTGTACTAGACACAGTCGACCACGAGGTGAGTAAGGAGCATCAACGGAAATCAAACCCCTCCCCAGCAGAGTTGCCAGTTTTGTTAACATAGATTGGCTACCACTACACCAAAAGCTCAAACTGTTAGTGAGGGTGCCACCGGAGAGGTTAACTAGAGACCACACAGGTCCGAAGGGAGGGGTTGAGGGTCTCGCATGATAACAGTTCACTCACCAGTACCTTGTATTCATCTTGAATCCATGTTATCTTGTAGGGCTTATGATGTTTCAATCTCTCTAGATTCAGCTTTGTCACCATCTCCTTTGAAATCAAATTATCAGTACCACCATTATCAATGATAGCCTTACAACATTTACCTCCTAATTTGCATCTTGTCTGAAACAAACGTTTCCTTTGCGGTGGCTCCTTAGTTGTCTCTACTTGAAATAATGCTCTCCTCATGACTAATGATTCTCCTTTCTTTAGTTTTCCAACTGAGTTAGGTGATCCAATAGGTTCTTCTGCATAAGTTAGTCTTGTACTATTTTTTGTCCTCTTGCTAGTACTTATTTGATGACATTCAAATGCTCTGTGTCCTTCACCTCCACACTTAAAACAAGTTCCTCTAAATGATCTCTTGTCAAACCCTCTTTCATCTCTCCTATATCCTTCATTATGGTAAGAATTGTGGTTTCCTCTACTGTTGCGGTAGAAACTCTTATCATCCCTCCAATATGAATTCTTATCTCTATCTTCCTTCTTATATGGGCTACTTTCCTTGTTTTGCTCCACATAAGGTCTTTCTCATCCAGAATATGTTCTACCTTGTTGAAATTTGCCTCCTCTACCTCTCTATCTTTTCTCATGCCTCTTATTCAACTTGTCTTCAACTTTCAATGCAAACGGCTATGCTTCTTCTATTGTTGTCATCCTCACCAGGCTTAGTTCTTCTTGAATGCTCAATCTCAATCCATTTATGTATCTTGCCACTTTCTCCTTTCTTGTTTCACTATGTCCAGTCCTTATGATCATCTTATGAAATTCTTCTATATACTCCTTCACAAATTTCTCCTTTTGCCTTAGGTTTTGCAATCTCTTCAACAATTCCAACTCATAGTCAACAGGTATGAACTAATTCTTCAATGTTGTCACCATCCTATCCCATTTTATGATCTTCTCTTTTCCTCTCCTATTTCTATCCAATTGAACTTCTTTCCACCAAATAGTAGCATGTCCTTTCAACTTATTTTTTGCAAATCTCACTCTCTCCAGATCTTCAATTTCTTCATATTCAAAGTATTCTTCTAGGTCATTTATCCAATCAATCATATCCTCAGGATTCAAAATTTTAGTATAGTTTGGTACTTCTACTCTAGGTCTCTTACTAATATTAGAAATAGCTTTCAACATCTTTACCTAATCTTATTCTTCTTCTTCTAGGGCTTCTTCATTTTGGTAAGAAGCTTGAAATTCATCATCACCACTTTCATCTTCATGTCTAGGGTTTAGTCCTCTTCTTCTATCTTCTTCTATATCATCCAATCTAACATTCATTGTCCTCATCATCTCTATCATCTCTTCCATTCTTCCAGCAACATTGGCCATAGCAGGCATCCTCCTTGGTGGCATATCTTCCTAGGATCTGGTGCAACTGCCTCAATTCGGCGATCTAATTACAAGGTAGCAACTATCTCATAATCAGTGCTTTGTTGATAAACACAAGTAGACTACCTCGAGTTGGCACTCTATTCACCACAAGATCTTCTGGAATGCCTTCACTTCCCAAAGGATTCAAAACTACACTCTGATACCACTTGGTGCAGTCATGGTAGGAGGGTCCAAAGAATAAACTATCCAAACCATGCAACTAGAGTAAACACAATGGAAACAACACAAATATAGAATGCAATGGAATATTCAAATGCTCAATAAATCAGATAATCAAAATGTCTATGTGCTGGAAACATGCAGGCTACAATCAAAGGGCTCACAGGCCTACTTTTTGGGCTACAACAAAAATGAAAGATATGGCAGTGAAGTGCCTTCTCAGAACAAAATTCTTAATCTAAACTATCATAATTTCTAACTGACTTCCTAGTGCATCTAGGAGATCTATATATATCATCTTCAAGCTCATAAAATCCTCTGTGTTAGCCATAAGAGGTTACAATCTCCCATGAATAATGAAACATGTAGAAACATGTAGGTCGGCCTACAACACATGGTGTTGCTTTGTAAATGAATGAAACTTGGTGCAAACCTCAAGGAAGGTCTATTTGGTCCTTACATGTCATGTATGATGTTCCATTTGGCTCTACAAGTGATGGAAGTGCTCCACAAACCTTCTCCTCTCTACTGTCTACTTGAATTCTCTAGTTTATGAAAGCTGATGATCTTCTGATAATGATAACTCTTAGGAAACAAATCTAAATCACTTCAAATCTTGATATGATGTAGCTGACATAGAATAGAAGATAATTCATACTGCGCAAGCTCTGATATGAAGATGTAAAAAAATGTGGTAGAAAATGTTGAAATACAAATTACTAAACTATAACTATAAATGAAAGAAAAGAAAGAATGCAAATATTTTTGGTTGATGCAAGATTTCTTTGTAACTTGGGATGATTCTGCATCATGCTTCTTTAGGATCTTTCATGGTCCAAATTTCTTCATCTTCAACTTATTATATGTCCCTATTGGGAACCTTTATTTCCTTAGGTGAACGATGACTTGATCACCAACCTTAAATTCCTTAAACTTTCACTTCTAATCTGCCTTAACCTTTTACTGAGAATTCATATTATTAATGTGCTATCATATCTCTTTATGCAAGCTCTTTAGGTGCTCTATAAAGTCTTTAGCCTCGACACTACTATTCTCTCCTCTGTCTATCTTTCTCAACTCAAAAGCATTTGTTGGACTACTCCCATATACACTTTGGAATGGGAATTTACCAGTACTCTTTTTGATAAAATTTTTATATGCAAACTCTACCTATGGTAACATTAAATCCCATCCCTTGGGATTATCTCCTACTAAGCATCTCAGCAGGTTGCCCAAACTTTGATTCACTACCTCTATTTGTCCAACAGTCTACAGATAATGTGCAGAACTAAACTTTAACTTATTCTTCAACTTCTTCTATAAGGTCCTCCAGAAATACCCAACAAACTTGGTATCTCTATCTGAAACTATACTCCTCGGTAGACCTTGTAGTCTAACCATCTCTCTGAAAAATAACTCAGCAATGTGAACATCATCATTGGTTTTTTGACACGAAATTAAATGTACCATCTTTGAATATCTATCAACCACCACAAATATTGAATCATGCCCTCTTTGTGTCCTCGGTAAACCAAGAACAAAGTCCATGTTGATATCCTCCCATGGCCCATCTGGTATAGGTAATGGCTGATATAGCCCAGTATTTTGACTCATTCCTTTGGCCATTTGGCATACTCTATAACTTTGCACAAATTTCTTCACACCCTGGTGCAACTGTGTTTAGTAATAATTCTCACTAACAAGAGAAATGGTCTTATCTCAAGCAAAGTGTCCTGCCAACCCTCCACTAAGCTTCTCCTTAATCAGGTTCTATCTCATGGAACTCCTCAGGATGCACAACTAGCTTCCTCTGAACAACATACCATCTTGGATTATGTAATCCAACCATCTCTTCTTATCTAGGGTAATAGGCTCAAAACAAGTTTTCCAGGCCTCTGCAAAGTCTGGATCTTTAGGGTACAAATTCTTGAGTTCATTGAACCCAACAACCTCTATTTTCATCTCTATCAACAAATTTTTCCTTCTACTTAAGGCATCTGCAACTTTATTGGACTTCCCACTCCTGTGCTTCAAAACAAAAGTATAACTCTACAAAAACTCAAACCATTTTAAGTGCCTCTAATTTAACTTTCCTTGACTATTAAGATATTACAAAGCCTAATGATCAGTATATAAAACAAACTCTTTCAACAACAAATAATGTCCCCATTTCTTCAAATCCTAAACTATAACATTAAATTTTTGATCATAAACACAATACTTTTTCTTGGAATCATTAATCTTCTCACTAAAATAGGCAATGGGCTTACCTTCTTGACTCAAAACAACTCCTATAGCACTGCCACTAGCATCGTAATCTACCTGAAATACCTTATTGAAATATGAAAGTTTGAAAATAGGTTACTTTATGACTTTTTGCTTCAATGTATTAAAACTCTTGGCTGCTCCTGTAGTCCATTTAAACTCTTTTCTATCCCCTCTCATTGTCTCAATTAGGGGTGCACAAATTATGCTACTAAAATTCTTGATAAATTTTCTATAAAAAATTGCCAAACCATGAAAAGATCATACCTTTGTAACACTCCTTGGGGTAGGGCATTCAATGATATCCCTCACCTTCTTTGGATCCATTTTAAGACCCTTAGCTGAGATAATAAATCCTAGGTTTACCAACTCCTTCACGAAACTACATTTCGTTAGATTAATCAACAACTTTTCTTCCCTCAACTTTTCAAAACTTTTTGAACATGCATCAAGTGCTCCACCAAAGTCTTATTGAAAATCAAAATATCATCTAAATAAAAAATGATAAATTTACCCAAATACTCTTTTAGTGCCTCGATCATGAGGTGCATGAATGTGCTCGGTGCATTGGTTAGCCTAAATGACATGATTAACCATTCATACATGACCTCCTTAGTCTTGAAGACTATATTCCATTCATCTCCTTCTCTGATTTAGATCTGGTGATATCCACTCTTCAGATCAATCTTCATAAAGTACTTAGCTCCACTCAAGCAATCCATAATATCATCCATTCTTGGCAATGGAAATTTGTGCTTGATTGTAATTTTGTTGATGACTCAGAAATATGTATACATTCTCCACTCTCCATATTTCTTCAGTGCTAGTACTGTAGGTACCACACATGGACTTAGGCTCTCCCTTATCAGTCCTTTCCTTAACATCTTGTGAACTTGTCTATTCAGCTCTTCACTCTCTACAGGAGTCATTCTATGGGCTGCCTTATTTGACAAACTGGCTCCTAGTATCAAATCCATTTGGTGACTTATCTTCCTCACCAGTGGTAAACCTTTTAGTACATTATTAGAGACAATGTCATGAAATTCTTCCAACAGGTCTTAGACTTCTGGTACATCTTCATATTTCTCTTGGCTGATCTTAGGAATCAATACAAAGCAATGATGCTCATGCTTCATACCATTCAAAAATTTCATACCATCTACCAAGAAAATTTTGGCAATACTACATACCTTTTCTTCCACCTCCTTCAAGGGCTTCAACTTATGATGAAATCCATCCTTTGTCAAGGATTAGGTGTTTACATGGTCATCATGGACATCACACCTATCATGTTGCCATAACCTTCCCAATAGCATATGATATGCATCCATTAGTATGATGTCACACATCACCTCATCATGGTATTCTCCAATCTTGAACTTGAGAAAACACTACTCATTGACCAAAGCTCTATGGACCTTTTGCAACCATGCAATCATATATGGATGTGGATGCATTCTCCTTCTCAAATTCAACTTGTTAACCATCTCCTCTAAGACAAGATTATCAATACTTCCACTATCAATAATAATATCACAGTACTTACCTTCACACTTGCACCTTGTACAGAATAAAGTCTTCCTCTGATCTAGTTCTTTCTCCTCATTTAACAAGGTTCTTCTAAAAACTAGGGTTTCTCCCCTTTCAACATCTTCAGAATGCTTAGACTGCACATCTTCATCTACATGTGCAACTCATGCATTACCTTTAGGTCTTCTATTTGTCCTTCCTTGATGTTGGGGACACTCATAGGCTCAATGTCCTTCTTCTCCACATTGGAAGTAGGTTCCTATGAAACCTACTCTTCCAGGTCCTTGCATAGGTCTTCCTCTTCATCTTCCTCTTTGCTCACCATTATTTTGGTCATGAGGGTGGTAGGCATAATCTCCTTTCTGATTTCGACTAGTGCCTATTTCTTCACTTTTATTTTGATCTTCATTTTGGCCTCCATAGGATCTTCCACAAGTCCTTCCACCATGACCTCTTCCTCTTTGCTTGCTTTTGAATCTTTTATTCAGCTTTTTTTCCACCTTCAGGGAAAAATGGTACACATCTTCTATGGTGGTCATTCTAACCAAGTTCATCTCCTTTTGAATACTTGGCCTCAACCCATTAATATAATGGGATACCTTCTCCTTGTTGGTGTCTACATGACACGTTCTTATAATAATCTTATAAAACTCTTATGTATACTCCTTAATAGACTTGTTACCTTGCTTCAATCCTTGTAGCTTCTTCAACAACTCCAACTCATAGTCCATAGGAATGAACTGCTTCTTTCATTTGTACCCCATTCGATCTCATCTGGTAATCTTTCCTTTTCCTCTTCTATTTCTCTCTAACTGGACCTCCTTCCACAAAATACTAGCGTGGGCCTTTAAATTTGCTTTTGCAAACTTGACCCATTTTGGATCCTCCACATCTTCATACTCAAACTATTCCTCCATATCGTTTATTCAATCAATAAGCTCTTCCATATCAGATCCCTAGAATAGGTAGAAACTTTAATCCTAGAACTCTTTCCAATCTTTGAAATGGCCCTCAACAACCTAACTTGTGAAGGATCTCTTGCATCATCTTGTTCTTCCTTGGATGGCTCTTCTTCCTCAGCTTCATCTTCACTTTCTTCTCTTATTCTTGGCTTAAACCTTCTTTACAACTCCTCTTGCAATGCATTGATTTTCCTTTGCAAGGCTCTAAAATCCTCTCTTGTCAAATCATTTCTCCCACCATAGTTTCTTTGTGGAGGCATTGTGATCCCTACAGCAAACACACAACCTTGGGTTCTGATGTAAATTTCTTCACGGTTGGCAATCTGTCTACACACTCAAGAACCCTTGCTCTGATACCACTTGATGAGGGGATCAAGATTAGAACACATAATAACATAGATTGTAAACAAAAAAATAGGAATGTTCTTTTATTGAATTGAACAACACATTACATTATAGAAACTAGAATCAAGTTAGAAGGTGAATCCTTAAAAGGCTGCAACACATTACAGCTTCCTTCCTCTGGATTCTAGAACATTATGCCTTTTGTAGCTTCAAATCTACTAGGGTTTCTATTTTCCCTCCTCTTTTTGACTCACCACTTTCCCCCCTTTCTCTACTACCCAAAGGATTTCCAAAAATGGTCATAAATAGCCCTTTTTGGCATAGGTCTTCTAGCCAAAATTTTGAAATTTGTAACTCCCTCCAAAAATGGGTCAACTTCAAAGAGCCATAACTTTTGATCTAGGTGTCTTATTGATGAACCATTTGATGTGATTGAAAATCTAATCAAGTACTCTACACCCTTAGAATCTTCTCTATTGATTTTGCCCATTCTTAGAGCTGTACGAAGCCTCTAAGTGTCTCATATTTAACTTTTCAAACTTTTTCAGGGGTTTTTAAAGAAACAAAAACTTAAATATATCTCAAACCACAAGTGATATTTGGCCATTTCCTTGACCAAAGGTTATATTTTTCAATTCCAAAGATTTGAATAAATTTTTGCTTCCATACGTGCTCAAATGCAAAGTTTCTAAAAATAGCAGTTTGTTATTTTTAGTAGGTTGGAAAAATGAAAGGTTCTACACCATTATTTAAGTAATTGGGTATCTAAAAATACCAAAATTGAAAAGAACAGAAATCAAAATCATCATTTGGTTTGGGTGATGCAAGAGTACCCTTACACCACTAGATGCTCCTACATCAGAGTATCACCAAGAGACCTAGAGCAATTTTGGCAACATAGCAATAGGTCAATAAAACTCACTATGAAACCTTCATCTCAAGCACCCAATAAATGGAAGCAATACATGAAACCATCAAATGGTAACTAGGAAATCATGATATAAAACCATCCAAATGTGATACCCAAATCTCTAGTTAAACATGTAATGCCCATATCCCAAGATGAGTCCATAGGCTAAAAGTAACATCTTCTTTCCAGTTACCATCTTTTCATAATCCACTCACTAACTAGGGTACCCTAGTTTGGCTCCATTATCTCCATTAAAATATGTATGATGAGTCATAACATGCATCATAAGTTGGTCAACAATTATAACTCCTTACAATTCTCTTATGCATCATAAGTGCTTTTACATTTCTCATGCAGGAGGCCTAACTTCTAAAGGCCATAACTTTTGATCAGGGAAATCAATTGATGACTTTTTTAACTATAGATCTCAAGAAGGTCTATATCACTCGAACTTGATTTCTTTGGTTAAGGTTTGTTTTGACATTTTATAGCCAAAATTGATCTCTAGAGCCTTAAATTACATTTTTATATTCTATAGCTCAAAAATTGCATTTTTTTTGTTCTTAACATTAGGATGCAAGGTTGAGACACATTTCATAACATTCTCCCAATTTTAAAATACCTTGAAAGAGAAAAGGGAATACCAACACTGTCAACTATCTACTAGTGGCTGAGAGGCCCATAAACTTATTACACCACCTAAAATTCTCTATGCTAACAAGATTCATCAATACATATGCAACATTCTACAAAGTGTTGACTTTTTCTATCATCATCTTCCCATCCTCTACTATGTCATAAAATAAATGGCACTAAACATCTGTGTGCTTCATCCTTGCATGAAAGGTTAGATTCTTTACTAGATAGGATTAGCCCTAAATTGGCTAAGAACTCCCATTGGTTGGGCAATGCTTGGTCTAGTATAGACAATAGCATACATCAAATCTAAACTTCATTGGCATAAGGGACACAAGCCATATCCTCCATTTTTATGGGTTTCATAGGGAACTACTCAATTGCAATCTTAGTTCCCATATAAATAGGAACACTTAATGGTATACTATTTGCCATGCTAAAATGATGTAGTACAAAGTTCACATACTTACTTTGGCCCAACCAAATCTTTCTATTTGTTCTATCTTGTTTGATTTTCATACCCAAGATATACTTAGTAGCCCCCAAGTCCTTTATGTCAAACTATATGTTGAAAGATGATCTACTTCTATTAATGGGGAAATGGATTGATCAATAAACAATATTAAACCCAAACATCAATGAAATATGCAAGTAAACAAGATTGAATAAACAAAAGCACAAAAGTTACAAATTTGTTACCCTACGGCTTCCATAGTTCGCCTATCTGTTCTCAACCTTGATGCTAAAAAAGATTGGCCCTTAGGGAGCTTGCTTCCTTGCTTGTTGACGGTGACAAGAATGGAATGGATGAGATACAAAATGTGATTGAAGATGAACTTCAACACACTAATGATGGAGGATATGGGATGACTAGAATGAGGAGAAGAAATTGGGCATGATGAGGATGCCAGAAGAGATCTTCCTAGAGGAAATTGGTCATGGATTTGATGGAAGAATGAATCTCCCTTAATGGTTTAGAGAGGCGTCTTATTTATAGAGTTTCTAAAAAGGGAATGGAGGGTGAGGATCAACAGATGAGATGAATCTTTTATTCATAGTGGATGAATTAAAAATTTATTTTTTGGGAAGAGTGGAGGATAGTGGATGAATTAAAAATTTATTTTTGGGAAGAGTGGGGGATAATTGAATTTCAAATTCAATTAGTGGAGGATAGTGGGGAACAATTGAATTAAGAATTCAATTGGTGGAGGATAGTGGGGAACAATTGAATTAAGAATTCAATGAGTGGAGAATAGTGGGGGAACAATTGAATTAAGAATTCAATGAGTGGAGAATAGTGGGGGACAATTGAATTAAGAATTCAATTTTGGAGAATAGTGGGGAACAATTGAATTAAGAATTTAATAGTGGAGGATAGTGGGGAAAAATTGAATTAAGAATTCAATAGTGAAGGATAGTGGGGAATAATTGAATTAAAGATTTATTTTTGGATTTTGGAGGATATTAGCTAATTAAATATTAAGAATATTTAATTATATGTGCAACATGGTGAGGTGGAAGAGATGAGGTGGATTGATGAGGTGGATTGATGAAGTGGATTTTGTGAGGTGGATTTTAGGACTTAGGACATTAGAAGGATTTTGGGATTTTAATTGAATGATGTGGGATTATTAGACATTTAGAAGAATTTAGGGAACTTAATTAAATAAAATAATTTTATTTAATTATGGGATAATGAATCAATCAAATAAAATTATAATATTTATTTAATTGACAGAAGAAAATATGAATTAAGATAAATATTAGAATATTTACTTAATTCGACCTAAACTAATTTTAGGTGTATACATTTTGCCCCTCTTTGAAGCAATGTGTTTTATCACATTGTTTCAAAGAATAAATAGTCTGATAATGATACATGCCCCAGTTTGCCCTTGGTACAGATTATGATGATAGGATGCCCCCTCGAGAGATTAGATGGGGAGAAGGTAGAAGGCGTGAGATGGACAATCTCACGATGAGTTGATAGGAGATGAAATGGTTGGATGCAGAAGAAAGGGATGAATGATATGGAATGCAAGATAAAAAGATGACACACACAAACAAGTAAGCAAGTATGCACAAATGATATAGGCACAAACAAGGTATTGCCCCTGTCAAGCGGTAAACCCAAGATATAGATTGATGATGTCTGGTTTCAAGAATGAAGTATGTCGTATAAGACTTCGGGTCTGGTTTTGACAATACAACATCCTGTTTAAGACATTTGATATGATAATGATATACGACAGTGTTGTCATGGCAGGGAGTGATGTATCCCTAGAGCAACATGAAGGATAGTTATGACTGATTGATATGGTTTATGACCGGACAAGGATCAAGACCACTAATTGTGATCAGATCATTTGACAAGATTGACTTGACTTGATTGGCATGGATTAAGGATAGACTTGCAATTGGATACGGTATAGATATGGAAATGGATATGAACTACAATTGGATATGGTATGGATATGGATATTTGTCACCTTGATATAGCAAGTATTTTTAAGCGCTTTCATCATTGGGCTTTATTATGTTGTAAGAAAATACAAGCATCTAGGTATAATTAAACTAAGATGACCTGAGTATTACTTACATGGATTTTGATTTAGTAAGTTAATACAAGCATCTAGTCAAAGTTGAATCTAGATGACCTAAGTATTTCTTGCATTTTTCAACAGACAAGGATTGCCCCTTTTCATGTTTAGACCTCGGAGTCCTCGATGATCTTTTGCCGATCATGTCGTTAGACAAAAGTCATCACATTACTAAATTTTAATCCACAAGCAGCAAACATTGAAAAAAGATTATGCCCCCATCATAGCATCTCTAGCTTTTGGCATCCTTGAGTAGCATAGGAAGACATAATGACAAAAATCCAAGACTTTGTAAGTTAACCTGTTTACAAAACATTCTTGCATCAAATGTGTCTTTTTGCCATAATTGAGATAGAATTATTTTGAGTGTTTCGGTATGGTGCTCTGCTTTGCTTTTGACAGGTTGATGTTTTGTGTCAAGATATTTGCTATTTTGGGAAGCGTGCTTTACTGCTCTTGTTTGTCTAGTGAAAGGTGTAGACACGGACAGGTAGAGGGACGGACGACAAGACATGCGATGGATGGGAAAGTGGAGCCTCGGGGGCGCATTGATAATGGCCTTGCCTACATGACAACTCAGAGGTGACATAGTTCGGGGCGAACCCTAATGGACCTAAGATATGGATCGGATGAGATGTGATATGGATCGAATGAGACATGATATGGAACAGATATGGATCAGATATTGAACAGGTAAGACATGATATGGAACCGATATGGATCAGATATGGATCAAATAAGACACAATATGGAACAGATATGGATCAAGAAAGACACGATATGGAACTAATATGGATCAGATATGGATCAAATAAAGACACGATATGGAACAGATATGGATCAAGAAAGACACAATATGGAACAGATATGGAACAAAAAAGACACGATATGGAACAAATACGGAACAAACAGTACTGATGACAAGGAACCACCACGGATATGTAGATGGATGGAAGATAGTAGAGACGGATGGTTAGGAGGATGGGCAATAGTGGACAGAAGGAAACAAGGATGTGATCTCCAAGGACTATGTTACATAAGTGTAACATGCCCCATTGTAGGTAGAGTATGTAGGATTGTTCGTGACAATGCTAATGATGATAGGAGGATGAGAGGATAATGAATGATTTGTAGGGTATGGAGGGATAAGGTATGTCAAGAGCCATTCAAAACATTTGTCAACATTGTGCCCCCAATCTTTATCAAGACCAAAGAATAGAGGAAAGGAAGTTTGGATGGATGGACAGGACCGGATAGGTATGTAATGGATAGAGGATAGGATAGGAAATGGTATGAAAGGAAACTGGTCAGAGAAGATTGATATGCTAATGAGACAAGGTGCCCCCAAGTGTAGGTGACATAGAAGATCAACTTACACATGATGCCTGTTTGCCAGGTTTTCATCATGGTACTTATCCAAGGCACCTGTTTGCCTGGTTTTCACCATTGGATGAAGGGATCTTTCTTTACTTTTTTTTTTCATTTTTTTTTGAATATTTAGATAGGAGAAGGTGGATATGGAAAGACTCAAGTATAGAGATCCTTGAAAGGTGATAATCCTGCTAGATAGATATTGTTGCATGGACAATGCCAAGTGTTCTTAGAGATGTTGGTAGGGGATTGCATGAAAGTGAGGTATGAGTACGTAGATAGAGGATTATGGAAGGTGTGATAGTGGATGGAAGGCTTATGCAAAAGCATAGACCCTAGGATGAGGGAGATATGTAGGATAGTAGTGGAAGGGAGGGGAGATGGAGTTATACGGAAGTGTTGTGGAATGGAAGGGAACCATGACCAACGGTTGCACATACTGTGATAAACATTGAAGCTGATGATATGAGGGTGGTGTAGGAAGCAATGGAGATTTTTTCTTGGTGGATGAATGATTTAGGAATTTATGGACCCACATAGACTTAGTATTTTTCTGATTTTGGCTTGCCATATGGGAGGGAAGAATTTGAGACTTTTGGATGGAATGGGAGAAAGTGAATGGTTGGAATTCTTGAGAGGTGGATGCCTCATGTAACTTTAGGGCTGTTTGTTTGGGTACCCAAACCATTTTGTTTTTAGGTAGTACCTATGAAGGTATGTGTTTGGGTGTATGCAGCTTTTGTGTAGTTTTTGGAGTAATCATTTGTTGCTTGGGGACCCACACCTGTATTAATTTGGCATATAGATTTGTGGGTGTATGCAGCTTTTGATGTGGATAATGCTTTGATTCTTGGCTTTTATATCCTAGGTCATGAGGACTCTTAGGATTTTTTACTTTATAGGTAGAGGCATCCACATATGTGTCATTGAATCCTCGTGGGATGGTAGAAGTGAGGTTGGTGAAAGCTCCTTGTTTAGACAATATGTGCGTTTGTCGGCCATGATTGGGATATTTAGAGGATTTATGGATGGATGGATAAGGTGTTGGAAGAAGTGGTGGTAAAAGGCATGGAGGGGTGTTAGGAGTTGGAAGTAGCAGAGGTAGATTAGATGGTGGGATATTAGGAGTTAGAAGTAGCAGAGGGAGATTAGATTGTGAGATATTAGGAGTGGGAAGTAGTGGAGGTAGAGTGGATGGTGGGATATTAGGAGTTGGAAGTAGCGGAGGGAGATTGGATGGTGGAAGGTGTATGGTCACATACTTTTGACAATTGTAGGATAATGGAGGTGGAATGGCAACATATGTTTTAGGGATATGATAGGGTTTGTGATGGAAAGTGTTAGACTTAGGAGGAGTGGAGGAAATACCAACATCTCGAGTTTGCTCACCTTGGGGTATGTATCCAAGGCCATATGAAGGTGGAGGAACATTGACATGGATAGGTTCCAAAATACCTTGTTCATGAAGGCCTAAGCCTTTACCTTGATAGTTCATCTTCTGGAGTATGCGGTGGATAGTGGGATTATGTGTAGGTGGAACACTAGACACAAGTTCTTTATTGGATGGAGAAGGCAAGATAGTGGATAATGGTTGTTGGTGTTCTAAGAAAGAACATTCATGCATGAAGGTAGGAAGACCAAGGATATATGGTGTAGGATTTGCTGCCTGGTCCATAACAGATGGCAGAGGAGTATTACTGGTTTGATCTTCTATGCTTGCTTGGGAGGCAAGTGTCTCATTATGACAAGTGGATGTTTTCTCATTCTAGATAGGGCTTGATGATAGATGACTAGGAGTAATTTGGATATCTCACTCATGGATGGTTGTTGGGAGATGGATAGGATCAAGTGGCTCATGGATAGATTCATCATTATGGCTATCATCTTGATCATGGAAAAGATACATATTATGGATGGGCTGCATAAAAGTGATTTGATCTTGAGTTGGACTAGGGCTTAATGTTTCCACATGCTTAGGATTAAACCTTTGACATACCTCTTGGGTTGCTTGAATGGAAGTGGAAGGTGCTTGGATGGGCTTGTGGTCAACAACATGAGGGTGTGATAGACCTTGACTCTGGGGCATGGTAGAAGGCTCTTTGAGAAGCTCAAGGGGTTGTGGATGACATGAAGGGCTTGTAGGATTTGACATGGTATTGGAAGAGTCTTTGGTAAGGTCAAGGACCAGATTTTGAGGACATGGTTGACTCTCTACAAGTAGCCCTGGGATCACATCATTGGTAGGTGTATGGATAGGTGAATGAGGGGATTTTGCTTTCTCCCTAGCTTTTCGCTGGTTGTATAAATTTGGAAAAACTCTTTTTCACAAATCATCTGAGGAGTCCTTGGTTGTCAATTTAGAGCTTGGGGAACTCGATGGTGATGTTGGTGTAGGATTGGTATGTTTGGGAGTATGTGTCTTAGAAGACGGTGAAGGAGGACTAGTAGACAGAGTGGTATACAATTTTCAACTTGAGGTGGTGCTTGCCTTGTCATGAGCATCATTAAGATGGAAAATAGATGTACGAGTTTGGGGCGAGGCGTAGCTAGTACTGACATGTTTAGCTTGTAAGATTGCCATTTCATGTTGTATGACTTGGAGTTCTTGAGCAATTGCTATATGACCTTGGGGTGAGGTGTCTAAGGTTAATTACAATTGCAGGTATTTGAGTTCTTGAGCAAGCTGTTCTAATTCGGTTGTCATCTCTACAGAAACTGACACAAGATTGAAATGGGTACTCAGAACAGGTAAAATAGTGCAAGTATTCACTGTCATGGATGCGCCGAAATAGATGCGTAGCAGAAATCTACAGATGCGTAGGGAGTCAGTGGATATGCGTTATTCTGGTAAAATATGAATGCGCAGCAACAGTCAATGAATGCATAGAAAGTCTTAACAAATACGCCGCAAGTCGGCACAAATGTGCAGGAAAAAAGAATATATGCACAACTCTGGCTTTTTTTGCAAATTTTTGGAATTTTTCTGTTGTTTTTGGTATTTTTGGCTGGAAAAAAAAAGGTCTTCTTGATCTGATTTGATGAATTAATAGCAAGAAAACACAGCAAGCACAAAGAATATTTTATAGTTTTTTCATTATTTTTGTAGTTTTTCTTACTCTATTTTGGACTAACAGGAACAAAAGCAAGCACAAAGATCCTAGGCTAGAAATGGATTACAAGGGTTTTTGGCCATTAGAACAAAGGGTTTTTAATGCGGGCAACCGTTCGAGTGGTTACACATGTGGCAGCACTACTCTCCGTTATGGAGTCTCCCAGCCTGCAAGGGTTGTGCCTTGGAGGGTTTTGGGGGAGGTTGGTTGTCGGTGTAACACAACTTCACTCATTGTTTGAAGCTTTCACTCCAAACACAATTTATTTATAGTGGCTTGGAAGGGCTTGGCGTCTAGCTTGTTACCACTTAGGGTCATTCCTACTTAGATAAGCGGTATCCAAGAGTAGGCCCCTCTAAAGGAAAAACACATGTGAAAATGATACTTCTGGAGTTTTGGTCACCCAAGATAGGGGAGAGCATAGTCCTAGTATCATTCCCAAAAACACAGTATACAGTGGTTCTTTTCCTCTAGTTAAAATGAAAAAAAACTAGATGAGCTATCTACTTGGGCAAGCACAGAACGTTGAAGTGAGTAGCAAGATAGCAGTGGTCCAATTTTAACCAAGATAGCAATGATGAATTCAATTTTAATCCACGATAGCATGAGTTGTTAACTTTGAAGTGTTGGTCAATCGAGATAGTAGTGGTTCAGTTTTAACCCAGATAGCAATGATGAGTTCAATTTTAATCCATGATAGCCCGAGTTGTTAACTTTGAAGTGTTTAAACAGATAGCAATGTTCATTCCCGTTTGTAAGATAGCAATGATCTAACTAAAGAAGATAGCAATATGTAAATATAGCCATGGTTCAATTACTTTCTTCTTAGTTATGGACTACATGATATTGGCATGTATGCATTTGTGCTTTCCTAATTAGAGTTAGATGCAAATTGTATGAACAATGGGTTACTCCTTCCTAATTAGAACTAGATGGGAATCTTATGTCAGGTGTATGATAATGCCTAAATCAATCTTGTTCAACATTTAGGAAAAATGATGGTTTTCAGTGGACATTTTTGTACCAAACTGGATTAGCAGTCTCCTGATATCCACCTATTGATATTGACCTAGTGAGCTAAAAATACCTTAACCGTTGCAAAACTCATCGAATCAGCTTTCCAACAACTATAAATTTGTGAAAATCCAATACTCCTACAAAAAGTTATGCCCAAGAGAAAAAAAAGCCTATTTTGCTAAGTGTATAAGAAAAAAATAACTCCCCTTCTTTGGTTTTTTTTTTTTTTTAATTTTAATTTTAATTTTTTTTCAAAGAGAAAAGGTTAAAATGAAATAACAATAAAATCTAATGTCATTTTTTTTTTTCAATTTTATTTACTTTTATTTTATTTTTTTATTTTTGCAAAAAAAAATACGTTGGAAAGTTAAAAAATTTTCAAAAAATTTCAAATAGCAAAACTAGAGAAATTATATGTGATTTCTTATCTCCGAGGCCTTCTGGACTCAATGGTGAGCTCGGTTTATGTGTAGGAGGCCATTTGTGAGAGTCGATGCCCGAATGTGCTCTGAAATACACCTTAATCCTGCGACAACTTTCAAAGCCAAACACTCACAAACAAGATGGGGGTTAGATCACGGTGGGCGCCAAAATGTTAATGGGCAAATGGATTGATCAATAAACAATATTAAACCCAAACATCAATGAAATATGCAAGTAAACAAGATTGAATAAACAAAAGCACAAAACTTACAAACTTGTTACCCTGCGGCTTCCATAGTTCGCCTATCTGTTCTCGACCTTGATGCTGAAGAAGATTGGCCCTCAGGGAGCTTGCTTCCTTGCTTGTTGACAATGACAAGAACGGAATGGCTGAGATACAAAATGTGATTGAAGATGAACTTCAACACACTAATGATGGAGAATATGGGATGACTAGAATGAGGAGAAGAAATTGGGCATGATGAGGATGCTAGAAGAGATCTTCCTAAAGGAAATTGGTCATGGATTTGATGCAAGAATGAATCTCCCTTAATGGTTTAGAGAGGGGTCTTATTTATAGAGTTTCTAAAAAGGGAATGGAGGGTGAGGATCAATAGATGAGATCAATGGCTAGGAATAAAAGTGAATCTTTTATTCATAGTGGATGAATTAAAAATTTATTTTTTGGGAAGAGTGGAGGATAGTGGATGAATTCAAAATTCATTTTTGGGAAGAGTGGAGGATAATTAAATTTCAAATTCAATTAGTGGAGGATAGTGGGGAACAATTGAATTAAGAATTCAATTGGTGGAGGATAGTGGGGAACAATTGAATTAAGAATTCAATGAGTGGAGAATAGTGGGGGACAATTGAATTAAGAATTCAATTTTGGAGAATAGTGGGGAACAATTGAATTAAGAATTCAATAGTGGAGGATAGTGGGGAACAATTGAATTAAGAATTCAATAGTGGAGGATAGTGGGGAATAATTGAATTAAAGATTTATTTTTAGATTTTGGAGGATATTAGCTAATTAAATATTAAGAATATTTAATTATATGTGCAACATGGTGAGGTGGAAGAAATGAGGTGGATTGATGAGGTGGATTTTAGGACTTAGGACATTAGAAGGATTTTGGGATTTTAATTGAATGATGTGGGATTATTAGACATTTAGAAGAATTTAGGGAACTTAATTAAATAAAATAATTTTATTTAATTATGGGATAATGAATCAATCAAATAAAATTATAATATTTATTTAATTGACAGAAGAAAATATGAATTAAGATAAATATTAGAATATTTACTTAATTCGACCTGAGCCAATTTTAGGTGTATACAACTTCAAATCACAAATTTCATCCTTACTATTACCAAAAAACAACATATCAACTATGTCTAATGTGATAATAAAGAATCAATCACTATCCATTTTATAATAAACACAATGATCTAATTTGGCTCTTAGAAACCCCTAGCCCAAAACAAGTGAATCAAAATTTGGTGCCACATTTTAGGAGATTATTTGAGACCATGCAAAGATTTTTTAATTTACAAACCAAAGACTCCTTTTTTTACAACATAGTACTCTAGCTTTGTCATGTAGATCTTTTCCTCCAAGTCACCATGTAGGAATGTTACCTTCACATCCATTTGTTCTATCCATAAATCCAAAGCCACTACAAAAATAATACGAATCTAATAAATGTCAACTTAACAACTAGGGGAAAAACTCACTAAAGTTTATCCCCTCAACTTGGGAATATCCTTTTGCAACCAATCTTATCTTGTACTTTTTGACACTATCATCTAAATTGATCTTCTTCTTCGACACCCATTTACATCCAACATGATTTCTTCCTTCTGACATTGGTACCAAGACCCATGTGTCTTTCTTCTTCAACACAACCATCTCCTCATCAATATACACTCTCTAAGACTTATAATCACCCATATCCATTGCCTCCTTCATAGTTCTAGGGTCAGTATTATTAATAATCAAAACAAAAATACATCTTCAATTACAAGAAATAATCTATCTAGTTGTTGTTTCTATCAAGTTGACCTCCTCAAGAGCTGAGGTGGAGGTTATACCTCACCTTTGGAACTATAAAAAATATCTGAGCTCTCTTCCTCTTCAAGTCCTTCATGAGATACTAGTTCAATCTTCTTAGCCTTTGGGGTTAGTTGAACCACATGTTTCATTTTCATCTTCTTCTAGCTACAATAGTATGGAAGAAGGCTTAATCTCTTTAAATATAACATTTCTACTATACAAAACTTTTTTAGCTATAGGGTCCCAAATCTTGTAACCTTTCACACTAACACCATAGCTAATGAAGATACATTTCACTATCTTGTTCTCCAACTTTAATTGTTTCTCCCTAGGCACATGTGCATATGCCTCAAAACCAAAAACTTAAAGATGTTGTAATGAGGGATTTTTTCCTGTCCATGACTCTATAGGGGTATTGTCAACAAAAGTTGATGTAGGAGACCTATTAATTAGGCAAGAAGCCTTGACAACTGCTTCTAACTAGAACTTATGTTCTAAGATAGTTCCACTAAGCATACTACTAGACCTCTCCATCAACACCATGTTCATTCTCTCTATAACTCCATTCTACTCAGGCTTTAGACACCTAAAATCATTTCACACTATTTTCATTGTTACCTATCTCATCATAACTTAACCACTCTTCCAACAATAATTGAATAAATCAAGACAATTTATTTAATTAGTCAAACAATCCTTTATACTCCAACCTTAATTAAATAAATCCAACATTTATTTAATTAAGTTCATTACTCCCACTCCAAAAATTAAATAAATAAGACTTATTTAATTATTTAATTCCTATTTTCCCTTCGAATCATTAGTTGACTCTCAATAAAAATTAGTTAACTAATTAATCAATTTAGATGAATAAAACTATTTGATGTGAAAAAGGAGAATGGTAACAACTAGAATGCAAACTAGATCAATTTCCATGTAACATTCAAGGACAATGCCAAGCCAAATCACTACCAAATGAAGGTGGACTCAGCTGCTGACCTTGTGCTCATGTATGCTATAGATGGATCAGATTTAATTCAGTCTTTTCCTCAAACCCTGGGTTATTAATGCACAAAATCCTAGTTCTACAATGGTTTGCTTATAATGGAGAAAGTAAAATAGAAACCTAGAAACTAATTGCACAGGGATATTTAGGGAGATGATGAAACCTGTCTCTAAAAAGAAGAGGTGTCAAAGGACCTCAATGGGACCACCCAGGTCCTGACTAGAAGAATCTGCTAGAGGTGCAAATTGGAAAGATGTTCTGAATGATGTCCTGATGTTAGATCTAAACTCAAAAAAGGTAGAGGGACATGGGTGGTACCGCCCACATCTTTGGTGAGAAAATACTCTGAAACTATCTCCAGATCCCAAAACCCTGATCTATACCTAGTCTTCATGTAGCTCTCTATTTTCTAGATCTTTCTCGTATAACCTGCACACAAGAAGATAAGAATGGGGTTTGGGGGTTATGGTGTTTAGGGACTTGCCTCAATCAAATCCTGGGATAGCATTCAAGCTTCTCAACACCATTGGTTGATAAAGAGTGTGTGCCCTTGTGGAGGTAGAGGCTGAAAACAATGATAATATGATGATAAACAAACAATGATATCACCTATGTGATGAACCCTGAGAATGATGAAGATCCTTTAGTTCCTAAGGAAGAATAGATGATAGCTCCATATCAACAACACCACACAATAACAAAACACAAATTTACTCTAGAATCACTTCAAGATATCAAGTTATGCCTTTTCCAAACTAGTAAACAATGAATTCAAAAACACTCTTATATATGCTTTCTCATTCACAATTGTAAATTCATACTAAAAGAGCTGACAAGGAGAAACCTCTAGAGAGGTGTTAGGCTGACACAGACTTCATTTAGCTCTAACCTAAAAGGAGGGACCTAGGTAGTACTGCCTAAATCCTTTAGCCTTATTTGGGTCCAGGGTAAGCTAAATTAAGGGGCCCATATTCCAATTTTATCTTGGTGTCAGGTAATTTTGCTTTGGGAGAAACATTTTGAATGTATAATGTAATCAAGGGGACCTAGGAGCTAAACACAGAGGTGTTTAGGGTAAAATTAGGATGATTTGATAGTTTATGTGTATCCTCCTTTCACCTTAAACATTCATGGACTTTAGGTCAAGTAGGAATCTACTATCGGCCCTTCAGTCACTTAAAATGTAGGGAAGATTAGAATTGTTTAGATTTGTTATTCAATTATGCCTAATTATGCTCAAAACTCTAATTATGAAAATTTGGAAGCAAATAGATAAATCACAGAAAATGCTTGTAGACAAAGATGCTAAATGATAATAAAATGCGTACTAGATTTCAAAGTTTAGGAAGCAAAACAGTCAGGGACTAATGAGAGGGCGCCCTAGTCCAATGCCATACTTTTTGTTGGGATCTAGAAACCTTGTCTGCAACTTGTTCCTATTGTCCTAGAGATTTTCCTATTGCAGGATCCAGAGGACTAATGAGCAGGTGCTTGAGTCCAGGTCCTTGTTTTCTCTTCAGATTTGTAATTCTGACAGTCTGCAATGCTCTCCTGCAACTCCACTTTTCCTGCTCCTACAACCTGTAACCTACAATCACAGAAAAATGGGTTGGGGGTTGTGGTGTTTAGAGGCTTGCCTTAGTCAACCCCTGGAGAGACATTCAAGTCTTTTGAACACTATTGTTAGAGAAAGAGTGCGTATCCCTGCGGGATAGAAGTAAAATCCAAATGATAAAATGATTGAAAACACAATTGATATCACCTTGTAGTAAAGATCTCATGGAAGGAAGAAGCTCTTCATGCCACAAGGAGATGGTTGCCCAAATATGCAAATATAAACACAAAATAATGCTCTACTCTTCAACACAATGAATACTTTGAATGCTCTAATCACAAGAATACATAAAGTTCACAATAGCAATCTATTTTACAAATGAATGCGTAAACATGCTTATATATGCAACTACAAACATTCCTACCAAGAATTTTGTAATTGAAACTTATTGTGTCAACATAGGACCTAAATAACAGTCACAAATTGACACTTAAAAATTGGGCCTTACCTAAAATAGGGCAGGACTAGGGCACGGGCGCCCAAGTCCACCCCCTATTTTAGGTAGGATTATTGTTAAGTGCATCCCCTGAGTTCAAATTGCCATGGAACTTCAGGGTTTTCTCATCGGGATGTCAGTTTAACATGAAAAATACTCTAAATTCATAAACAGGACTCAGGACCTAAACCTTAAGAGGGAAAAGCCCCCAAGGGGGCATTTTCTGACATAACATTTAGCCCCCACTTTAATGTATGTATAAACGCAAGGCCAATACATGCATTAAAGTATGGTCAACAAACACAACAAACATGCCAAACACGGAGAAGACATGCCAATCATAGAGAAGATAGTAACAGCCATGTAAAACATGGAGAAGATAGTTACAGTCATGCAAAACATGAAGAATATAGTATTGAAGACAGTGAAAGTAGAGAAGACAGAGATGATTTTCTTTTTCTTTTTCATTATATATATGAAATGTAGATGCAAGTACAAGAAAGTAAACACACCACCCATAATGCAGGAGGGACTCATCACCACAAGTCTTTAAACTGCATATGGGGCAACACACACACAATACACACCAAACAAAACAAACATGCCATACAAATCCCGAAGCATAGGAGGGACTCATCACCACCGGTCTTTAAACTATGCTTGGGAACAAACACGCAATACACACACATTTAGAAGACACAGAGAAAACATGACAGACAAGTGATGGATTTTTCCTATTTCTAGGTTCAACACCATCTTAGGCACATTACAAGCACACACTAATAATTGTGCTTCGCCACAACAATCACTGAAGATATGCTTAAGGGTTGAGTTAGTCATGAAACCGCTCCTCACCTTGTGATGAGGACTTTTGAAAATGATAGGATGTGCACTCTCCACAAGAAATACACCATCCCCACCTCCATAGCGGGCTTAAGATAGAAAGGGGATGCGATATCCCTACCTCCATAGAGGGCTTAAATGATAGATTTCAAACAAATCTCAGAGTGCAGGAGGGACTCATCACCACCAGTCTTTACGACTGCACTTGAGAACAAGTACATTCCTAACATCTAGAACAGACAGCTTACCTTATATATGTCCCCACCTTAAGGTGGTTTATATCAGGTACCGATATCAAGCACATTAAGGTAGGAAGAAAACACACAAGGGAACACAAGCTCTCGCAAAGCCCATGCCCCCCAGAGGTGACATGTACTTTACAAGCACCAAATGTTCCCACAAACACATCCCTGCAAGAAAAGTGTTAGTGTCCAAATAATCATGATAAAGAACAACAACATCAATGCATATGATCAATTACATAAAGAGCCAAGGTTATACTATGAATTTAGAGATCGAGGATAACCATGGGGCTATATCACAAAAATCTTAGAACTGAGCGTCACTATGGTGAGATTGAAAAACAAACAAAGTGAATGGAGAAGCAGTATTGTTATGTTTTGTAAGTGAGATAAGACATCATCAAGATCACTACGTAGAAAGTATGGAGTGCTCCTACTAGCCAAGCGTCAGATAATATATATCAACCCCATCATCATATTAGGAACTAAGTCCAATTTTTTATTTCTCTCTAAAGGGACACTAGGTCCACATTAGTATGATATGTTTTTCGTCATCTACCTGCTAGATAGAAACACCAGAGGAAGGGAAACTATAAATCGAGAGAGGAGAAACAAGTGCCTTAGGAAAAGTCACATAGGAGAGTGCGCCCAAGTCATCAACTACAATGCTATATCTGTAAATCACAACACACAATGATGAAAATAGAGGAGAAGCAATATAGAAGAATGATGATACAAATAGAAGAAGGGTCACAATAGAGGTGGTCTCCTAGTATCTTGGACCTTACAAGAGAATCAAGGGTCATCCCAAGAGGCCTAAACAACATAGAACACATCATGGGGGAAATACATCACGAGAGATAAAGGGTTAGAGATAATTACCTAGTAGGATCCTCAAACTAAGTGTTGTCATCAAGAAAATCATCATCATCTTCCCACTCTTGAATGTTAGAGGGAAGTGGGACATAAGGTACCATAGCCCAACTCTTGTTCTTGTTTTCAGGTTGTCCATTCTTAAGATCTTCTTGGTTTGGTTCAATGTTTGGTGATATGTTTTCTTATTGAGATGCAAGTCATTGGGCATATTCTTGTCATTTCCTCCTCCTTTCTCTTGCTTGTCTATTTCTTTTTGTCTTACCAGTTATCTCTTGTAAGATAGCATTTTTCTATTTCATAGGTTTTTTTGTTTTAGAGGAGGAAGTCCCAGGATCAAATCTCATTTGTTTAGGTGGAATATTTTGTTGTCAACAACTACCTCCCAATCCTTGTAAGGATTGCAGGAGAGGAACCTCATCATAGGTTCCTTTCGCTTTCATTCTAGGATTCTCTTCAAATGCAGGTTGTTTGTCTCTTGTTGTTTCTTGCATAGAAGGGCTGGCCACTTGATGTAATAATTTTGCTTTGTAATTTCTATAGATCAAGAAGTTGAAGTTTGTTCGTGGCTCCAATTCCTTTTCAGATCTTTCCCAAAAGTAATCTAGTGTACAATATTGTCTTGTAACCAAAGGTTTATACCTATTGCGAGGGATAGTATGCACTTGTCCATTCAAGGGAAATTTTGCACAGTTATAAATTGCTGAAGGGACAACTTTCATGGCCTTTAACCAAAGATGTCCCAATTTTATGCTAAAGAAACAGAAACAACATCAAACTATTGTTCTACATGTTTCTCAAATACAGTGACCAATAGAGATATCTTCCCAGAAGTGTTTACAAAGGTTTCCTTATGTGTCTTAATCATCATATCTGAAGGGTCATAAGATCCTTGCATTAATTGATGTCAAAAGAGGAACTCTTCCGTAGTGACATTAGTCATGAAATTAGGATCAATAAGGGTTTCATCCACATGATTTCCAATTATTTTCATATTGATATAAAGAGGTCCTTCAGTTTCTCCAATTGTTCTATCATGAGGTGTAAACACAATTTCAGGTTCAGGGACCTTTCTTTTCATATAAGGCCTAGGAGGGAACCTATTGTTATTGTTGTGATTAGAAGCCATGTATATGTATTCAAGTCAATGCAATATCATATTTTAAAATCTTTTCCAAATTTATGCAAAAGACAAGTGCAACACTATGTACGAAAATGACCTAAAATGCTTGATTTTTTCAACTTTTTTCAATGCAACTAAGTGAAAGAAAAGGTCTTGGAAGTAAATTGATTAGGAGAAGCAAATAATATGTCTGATATCAGTCCAATAAATCAGTAATATCCTTCACAACACACTTTTGATGTAAATCTAGGATGATGACAAGTCAAAACCTAGTGAAAATGCACTAAAATATGCAATTTTTCACAAATTTTCAATGTAAAGACCTAGTAAAAGGGGTGTTGTAAAGAATTTTAGGAGGTACAGTATGTTATAGAAGTAATATCAGTCACCTAAAGCCATAAAATCTTTCACAACACTCTTAGAGCACGAATCCAGGTCAAACCCTAGGCAAAATATGCAATTTTCTAACAAATTTCAATGCAAAAGAGTATGACAAAGGGTGTTGTGAGGAAAATGATGATGGAAATAAAATTATAACAGTAATAACAACCAATTAATTCCAAAAAATCTGTCACAACACACTTATAGTGCAACTCAAGATCAAATCCCAGGGAAAATATAGCTAAAATATGCAATTTTTCACCAAATTTCCACTGTAAGGGCCCAATACAAAGGTGTTGTAAAGAATTTTAGGAGGGGAAGTAGATAATAACCCTGATAAAAATCAATTAGTGAAAAAATATTCTTCATAACATACCTATGATTTAAATCTAGAGAGTTGATAAGGCCAAATCTAGTGAAAAATCTAGGTTTTCAAACCCTAGGCATGAGGTCTTAGTCCAAATGAATGAAAATGTTATATGAATGTTTTGTAATCTGACTTATGATGAAAAAATAATTCCACTCAGATCTAAAAATGATTTTCAAACCCTACAATGCAAAATGCAAGTGCAAATCTAATGAAAAATGCTATTTTTTGTTGAAATTTTCTATGTAAAAATACAAATTTTTTAAATCTAAATGCAAATTCACACTAAAATGAAATACTATAGCCAAATTTAAATTTGAATGAGTGTCTAAGATCAGTAGAAAAATCTAAAACAAGGTTTTGATTAAAAACCCTAGCTAATGTAAAACTAGGTTATATGAAAAAATGCACAATTTCAAGCAATTTTCAACAATCTAAGCATGAAAATCCAATCTAAATGAATGATAAATGAAAAAATTCTGTATTTTAAATTAGATCTGATGATAATTACAGAAATTTATTATAATTAAATTCCAATTAATCCAAATTACATGAAAATGTAAGCTAAAAATACCAATTTTTTTTTGTAATTTTTCAAATGCAATAAGATGAATAATGATATGAATGAATGAAATGAATGTAAATCTAAAGAAAAACACTCAGCGAGGTGCCAAATTCATTAAAAACATGGGTTCACCAAAATTTTTAGGGTAAAATTAGGATAAGGGTTTGATTTGATAGTTTGTGTATCCTCCTTTCACCTTAAACATTCATGGACTTTAGGTCGAGTAGGAATCTACTATCAGGCCTTCAATCACTTAGAATGTAGGGAAGATTGAAATTGTTTAGATTTGTTGTTCAATTATGCCCAATTATGCTCAAAACCCTAATTATGCAAATTCAGAAGCAAACAGATAAATCACAGAAAATGCTCGCAGATAGAGATGCTAAATGATAATCAAATGCATACCAGATTTCAAAGTTTAGGAAGCGAAACAATCAGAGACTAATGAGTGGGTGCCCTAGTCCAATGCCATACTTTTTGTCAGGATCTAGAAACCTTGTCTACAACCTATTCTTGCTGTCCCAGAGATTTTCCTATTACAAGATCCAGAGGACTAATGAGCGGGTGCCTGAGTCTAGGTCCCTATTTTCTTTCAAATCTACAATTTTGACAGTCTGCAATGCTCTCCTATAACTCCACTTTTCCTACTGCTGCAACTTGTAACTTGTAATCATAGGAAAATGGGTTGGGGTTGTGGTGTTTAGAGGCTTGCCTTAGTCAAGCCCTGGAGAGACATTCAAATCTTTTGAACACTGTTGTCAGAGAAAGAGTGCGTATCCCTGCAGGATAGAGGCAAAATCCAAATGATAAAATGATTGAAAACATAATTGATATCACCTTGTAGTGAAAATCTCATGGAAGGAAGAAGCTCTTCATGCCACGAGGAGATGGCTGCCCAAATATGCAAATATAAACACAAAACAATGCTCTACTCTGCAACACAATGAATATTTCGAATGCTCTAATCACAAGAATACATAAAGTTCACAATAGTCATCTAGTTTACAAATGAATGCCTAAACATTCTTATATATGCAACTATAAACATTCCCACGAAGAATTTTGTAATTAAAACTTACCGTGTTGGCATAGGACCTAAATAATGGTCACAAACTGATAGTTTAAAATTGGGCTTGACTTAAAATAGGGCAGGACTATGGCACGGGCACCCAAGTCCACCCCCTATTTTAGGCAAGATTATTGTTAAGTGCATCCCCTAAGTCCAAATTGCCATGGAACTTCAAGGTTTTCTCATTCGGATGTCAGTTTAACATGTAAAATACTCTAAACTCATAAACAAGATTCGGGAGCTAAACCTTAAGAGGGAAAAGCCCCCAAGGGGACATTTTCCAATGTAACAGGAGGTAAAAAGACATGTGGAGAAAGGCGAATCAGATACTTGAATTAAACCTAACTTTTCAAGGTCAACAATTTCCTTTTGGCAGATAGAAGTCTCAGAGGCAGACATCAAGAAATAGTTAGCTTTAGCTTTAGGCATAATCTCATTACCTTCTTGATCACGCTTGAGGGTGAGGTTGCATGTGAGACTACGCTGGTGCCGCGACAGATCTTTAGTCATGATAGTATCATTGAAAGCGGCTTTAAGTTTGGCAATAACATCCTGTTGGTGCTAAAACTGATTCGCAACCTAGACTTGATTTACTGGTTTCTTCTTTTTAACCTTTGGACTGATGGTTGAGAAAGACAACGGCTGATACAACCGCGGAAGTTGATAAAGACCTTTGCAAATTATGAAATCTTTATCAATAATGAAAGGTTCCCATTCCTTAATGGTATGGCTGCCAATGACACCATCATAATCTTCAACTTCAAATTCCACAAACAGAGTGTTAGTGGTGAAATTATCAAAACCAATTTGAATGGGGGCAATACAGAAAGAGGAACTTCCTTCTGTCTCATGATTTGCAAATGTGATATCCGTTTTACCGTCGCGCCATGCATCAGTAGGGAATGCATTTCACCGAGCAAGATTTAAATCAGCGCCTGTATCTATGAGAAGGGCCAGAGGATACGCCATTATACCTTTGAAATGGATTGTTAGAACAACTCTAAGACAAACAGTTGTCGCTCGGGTAGATCTATGATGGCCTTTGATTACATTGAAGGTCTTACTGCTAGACCCTTCTTCTACTATTTGTACAGGGGATCCTATAAAAGCTTCATCACTGAGGTATCTAAGAGGATCTTCTTCAGGTGCTTCTTGCTTAATTGCTTGGGATATCAGAGGACTGTATGGCTTTTCTTGACAGAACAATTGTTCTTCTTGTTTTGTGACCTGAGAGTTTAATCTTAAAGAACCAGCAGCATTAAACCTATTTATATAGGTATCTAGCTCAGGAGATTTTTCAACTTCTTCATTTAGATAGGCATTTTCTTCTTCATCTAATTCAAGAACTTCTTGCTGAGCTTGAGAGATTACCTTTAGGAGAAAATCTTTTCTTTGACGACGCCAGAGACATCGAGCCATACTGCCAGGTGCTGGTGCCTCTAGAATTCTGCGCTGGGGTAGCGGAGTAGTTGAGCTGGTACTTGGAGTAACCGCAGGTGAAACCTGTTGAGGTCTGGGAAACCAAGGTGAAGGTCAGTAGTCATGGCTAGGTCTGGTAAGAAAACTAGGAGGACCTATTGGCCTGACAGAACCTCTGCTTCTGGATTCAATCCTTGGTTGCAGCAGATAATACTTCTTTGTTTTAAGCTGATCTAGCTTGGCTGTCAGCTTCTTCCATGTTTCTTGTCCCATATTCATCTTTTGCAATTGGGACTCTATCTGAATAATTTGGTCAATGACCTTATCCAGCTCACTTCGAGTATCTGATCTAAACATGTGGCAATAGAAAGAAACTTCTGACCCGGATGAAGAATTGTCGGAAGAAGAATCATCTTCTTTCTACTTCATTGCATTCACATGAGCCTTCTGAGTTTCTTGAGCCGAAACATACTCTTCAGAATTAGATTTTGAATAATCAGAACTAGAAAGAACAATGTCTTCTAAATCTGAAGGATAATCATTTATAAAGACATGTTCATCTGTGATGCTTGCTGCTTTGACAGCACGTATTTTTCCTTTGCCGTTTGTCTTCTTCCTGTCTGGACATTTATTGGCAAAGTGATCTCCCTTGCAAATGTAGCAAGTAGGTTTCCATTTTGAACCTTTTCCTTTCTTGTCTTTCTTGCGAAAGAATCCTTTCTTTCCCTTCGGAGATCTTTTCTCTTTTTTTATATTTAGACTTGAATTTCTTTCTGGATTTTTCCTTGTAGCATGGAGTGCAAAAATCCTTTTCTGCATAAGAATCAGGAGCATTAAGCCTAGAGCAAATGGCTGAGGACAAAATGGGTTGAACCCTTTTGATTTCCTTTTTGCTTTTTGCTTCTTCACAAACATCAGAATTAATCTGTTCTAAAAACTGTATGAGCTGAGGGAAGGTTAGTTCCTTCATCTCAATGTTTTCAGCAACCAGATTTTCTAAGACCTTCTTATGATAAAATTCTCCTATTGTATTCCCAAAACTCTTTAAGAAGGTTGTGAACATATATTAAACTACCATAGCACTCATAAGGAGATCTTAGCTGTTGTCAACACCTTCCAAGCATTTCAAATGTTTATAGCTGACAAAAGGTTTCATCTTAAGAGTGATTTACAACACCTCAGCAGCTTCTTCCGAAAAGAATCTAAGAACAAAGTGGTAAGAGGTAGACTTCTTAGATGGGCTCAACTCCTCAGTACCTATGAGTTTGATTTTGTTCATTTACCAAGAGTTGAAAATATATTTACTGATTTCATGTCAAGAGAAGGGCATAAATTGGAAAAGAAACCTCTGCCAATCGCGCAGAACAGAAACATGAAAGGGAAAGTGCGGGTGGTCCGCATTAGAGAACAAAGGTGGCATGAGCCATGTCGAAATGAATGGAGCACCAATCCATTTCCAAGAAGAGACCTGCATAATTATCAAATGGCTAATGACTTTCTGTTTGACAGGTTTCAAATGTTGATTTCCAAGCAGCAGTTAACCTCTCCAGGGTTATGGACAGAAGAACCTTTCTTCCAGTTCTCTGCCGAAGCCGAGCCAATTGACCCAGAGATCGAGCATGTTTTACAGAATTGGTGTGGGGACTTTGTCCTCCCAGTTCAATTCAAAAATCCAATTATTGGTAAACCTGACCAATGGCTAAATGCTGAGGATGGTAAGATTTTAATTAGAAATCTGTTTCAAGGACCATATCCTCCAACAGAAGATCTGCAGTTCAACGGAACCACCGCATATACAGGTTGTATTTTTAAACTCACTTTTAGTTCCGCTGATGATAATCCCATTAGTCGTCATATGTGCCAGGTTTATGGACCCTGTAGCCCCGACTCTGCTTTTGAGCACTGGACAGTAAGAAATCGCCTTAGGCATTTCTTCTCTCACCAAACGCCTATCTGGATTCATACAAAGACGTACAGAATGAGTGGAGCCACCAGTCAAGCTCTCAATCGAGGATTCTTTGGGCCTCACAAATTAAAAGTGATGAGCATCATGTGGAAAGAACAAGACTGTAGACTCATAACAGGTTGCATACCCCACTCCTCATCTCAGACATGTGCAAACTACTACGATGCATCCGACGATGACCCCAGGGTACCCACTTACGATTCTTTCGGCAATTATCGTGCTCCAGATTGTACCTATCTAGCTGGCGAGGCCTGTGAAGGATGTATTTTCTATCAACCAAGAGAATCTAGTACATCCACAAATAGTACTAGGTCCTAGTTGCTAATGAGTGGGCTTGTCACTCATCGAGGGCATCTTTCTCCTCGTGGTAAAGGAAAGACATGGACCCTACCATGTGTAAAGGGGCAAACACACCGCCTTATTGTGTGTACGAGTTATTCCTCTCGTGACATAAAGGAACGTCCTGTAAAGGTTGGGTCGGTCGATCTTATCTTGTTTACGGATAATTGGGTCCCACCAGAAGAATCTCTTCACATGGGATGTCCTCCGGATAAGGTCCTGCTTCGTGTCCTCTTCTGATTGATGGATCTCAAAGCTCTCTTGAATTTAGGTTAAAGATCTGCCTTCGACTCCCTATAAAAGGGCTAAAGGCCGCCTGCTTAACCTGTCAAATAGAAAGTCATTAGCCATTTGATAATTATGCAGGTCTCTTCTTGGAAATGGATTGGTGCTCCATTCATTTCGACATGGCTCATGCCACCTTTGTTCTCTAATGCGGACCACCCGCACTTTCCCTTTCATGTTTCTGTTCTGCACGATTGGCAAAGGTTTCTTTTCCAATTTATGCCCTTCTCTTGACATGAAATCAGCAAATATATTTTCAACTCCTGGTAAATGAACAAAATCAAACTCATAGGTACTAAGGAGTTGAGCCCATCTAAGAAGTCTACCTCTTACCACTTTGTTCTTGGATTCCTTTTGGAAGAAGCTGCTGAGGTGTTGTAAATCACTCTTAAGAAGAAACCTTTTGTCAGCTATAAACATTTGAAATGCTTGGAAGGTGTTGACAATAGCTAAGATCTCCTTATGAGTGCTATGGTAGTTTAATTCTGATTTATGGAAACTACCGGAAACAGTTCGAACTAATTCACCTTTATCTTTTGGATTATACTGAGCTATTTTCTGTTCACGAAGGACTCCAGCCCATGCTCTTTCGCTAGCATCTGTTTCCAGAACTTTGAATCCAGGTCCAGGTAACTTCAATGGTGGAAGCTGAGAGCATTTATGCTTGATATTCATGATCAGCTTATCATGATATTCAGTCCATGGTGGTGGCTTACTGCTGAGAAGCTTATTCAGCTGCAGACGATCTTTAGCAAGCTTATGATAGAATCCTGCAATATAGTTAACCAGTCCTAGAAACCTTTGCAATTCTTTAACATTTGTAACTGGTAGAAGACCAATTTTACGCAGGATATGAGGTTGTGCCTCCATCATCCCCCCCGGAAGAAGCTTGATGCTAATGAAAACCAATTTAGGTTGAGCAAAACTGACTTTTGAGGATTGACAGCAAGGCCATGGTGTTGACAAACAGTGAGGAATTGGCGAAGATGGTCAAGGTGGGCAGACATGTCTTGACTGAAAATGAGAATATCATCAATGTAAGGTTGGATAAACTTGGCAAAAGGCCGAAAGATGATATCCATTTTCTGTTGGAAAATTGATGGAGTAGTTTTGATTCCAAAGGGCAAGACTTTCCATTCAAACAGACCTTGAGGGACAGAAAAAGCTGTCTTGAAGAAATCTTGTTTCTTCAAAGCAATTTGCCAATATCCCTTGGTGAGATCAAATTTAGAATATACATGGCTGCCTTGAATAGATTGCCAGATGTGGTCTTTGCTAGGTAGAGGGTGTCGATGGTCAACAAGGCATTCATTTAGAGGTTTGTAATTGACAACAAGTCTTTTCTCAGGAATTTCAATGCCATTTTCATCAACTTTAGGCACATACATGGCATGACAGGAGAAAGGTGAATCAGATACTTGAATTAAACCTAACTTTTCAAGGTCAACAATTTCCTTTTGGCAGATAGAAGTCTCAGAGGCAGACATCAAGAAATATTAAGGGATAGCCTCCCTTCAGAAAATATTCAACCTCCTACACAAGGGCAAGTTCAAATGGCCCGTGGATCTGGAACAAATCCATATCCCAATGATCCTTTCAAAAATATCCAGAGTTATAAAGCAGATACTCCTCCTCTTGTAAATTTTGATAATTTTGAAGTATTAGAGAATACTAGAGGAATAGATGCTATGAGATCCTGGATCACAAATTACATGTCTACTAATCCTGATGCAGATGAAAAAGAAGTCATTAAGCAAGCCTTGAATGCAATGACTGGAATAGTACGACATGTATGGGATCGTCTGGATGATGACTATCCAGAGCAGCTTCTCGATAAAGGTGCAGATCAGGTATGTGCTCAGTTGCTCCGGCTGTTTGTCGGAAAAAGAGATGTTATGGAAAAACTGGCTTATCAAAAATTCATAAAAGGAAAATGTAAAGATCTAAAAGATTTTCAGCTTTACTGCAGTCACCAGTATGAACAGTTTTATCTTTTTGGACATGAACAAAATCATGAGTATATGTTCACAACCTTCTTAAAGAGTTTTGGGAATACAATAGGAGAATTTTATCATAAGAAGGTCTTAGAAAATCTGGTTGCTGAAAACATTGAGATGAAGGAACTAACCTTCCCTCAGCTCATACAGTTTTTAGAACAGATTAATTCTGATGTTTGTGAAGAAGCAAAAAGCAAAAAGGAAATCAAAAGGGTTCAACCCATTTTGTCCTCAGCCATTTGCTCTAGGCTTAATGCTCCTGATTCTTATGCAGAAAAGGATTTTTGCACTCCATGCTACAAGGAAAAATCCAGAAAGAAATTCAAGTCTAAATATAAAAAAGAGAAAAGATCTCCGAAGGGAAAGAAAGGATTCTTTCGCAAGAAAGACAAGAAAGGAAAAGGTTCAAAATGGAAACCTACTTGCTACATTTGCAAGGGAGATCACTTTGCCAATAAATGACCAGACAGGAAGAAGAAAAAGGGCAAAGGAAAAATACGTGCTGTCAAAGCAACAGGCATCACAGATGAACATGTCTTTATAAATGATTATCCTTCAGATTCAAAAGACATTGTTCTTTCCAGTTCTGATTATTCAGAATCTGATTCTGAAGAGTATGTTTCGGCTCAAGAAACTCAGAAGGCTCATGTGAATGCAATGAAGTAGAAAGAAGACGATTCTTCTTCTGACAATTCTTCATCCCGGTTAGAAGTTTCTTTCTATTGCCGCATGTTTAGATCAGATACTCGAAGTGAGCTGGATAAGGTCATTGACCAAATTATTCAGATAGAGTCCTAATTGCAAAAGATGAATATGGGACAAGAAACATGGAAGAAGCTGACAGCCAAGCTAGATCAGCTTAAAACAAAGAAGTATTATCTGCTGCAACCAAGGATTGAATCCAGAAGCAGAGGTTCTGTCAAGCCAATAGGTCCTCCTGGTTTTCTTACTAGACCTAGCCATGACTACTAACCTTCACCTTGGTTTCCCAGACCTCAACAGGTTTCACCTGCGGTTACTCCAAGTACCAGCTCAACTACTCCGCTACCCCAGCGCGGAATTCTAGAGGCACCAGCACCTGGCAGTATGGCTCGACGTCTCTGGCATCGTCAAAGAAAAGATTTTCTCCTAAAGGTAATCTCTCAAGCTCAGCAAGAAGTTCTTGAATTAGATGAAGAAGAAAATGCCTATCTAAATGAAGAAGTTGAAAAATCTCCTGAGCTAGATACCTATATAAATAGGTTTAATGCTGCTGGTTCTTTAAGATTAAACTCTCAGGTCACAGAACAAGAAGAACAATTGTTCTGTCAAGAAAAGCCATACAGTCCTCTGATATCCTAGGCAATTAAGCAAGAAGCACCTGAAGAAGATCCTCTTAGATACCTCAGTGATGAAGCTTTTATAGGATCCCCTGTACAAATAGTAGAAGAAGGGTCTAGCAGTAAGACCTTCAATGTAATCAAAGGCCATCATAGATCTGCCCGAGCCACAACTGTTTGTCCTGGAGTTGTTCTAACAATCCATTTCAAAGGTATAATGGTGATTCCTCTAGCCTTTCTCATAGATACAGGCGCTGATTTAAATCTTGCTCACCGAAATGCATTCCCTACTAATGCATGGCGCGATGGTAAAACGGATATCACATTTGCAAATCATGAGACAGAAGGAAGTTCCTCTTTCTGTATTGCCCCCATTCAAATTGGTTTTGATAATTTCACCACTAACACTCTGTTTGTGGAATTTGAAATTGAAGATTATGATGGTGTCATTGGCAGCCATACCATTAAGGAATGGGAACCTTTCATTATTGATAAAGATTTCATAATTTGCAAAGGTCTTTATCAACTTCCACGGTTGTATCAACCGTTGTCTTTCTCAACCATCAGTCCAAAGGTTAAAAAGAAGAAACCAGTAAATCAAGTCTGGCTTGCGAATCAGTTTCAGCACCAACAGGATGTTATTGCCAAACTTAAAGCCGCTTTCAATGATACTGTCATGACTAAAGATCTTTCGTGGCACCAGCGTAGTCTCACATGCAACCTCACCCTCAAGCATGATCAAGAAGGTAATGAGATTATGCCTAAAGCTAAAGCTAACTATTTCTTGATGTCTGCCTCTGAGACTTCTATCTGCCAAAAGGAAATTGTTGACCTTGAAAAGTTAGGTTTAATTCAAGTATCTGATTCGCCTTTCTCCTGTCATGCCATGTATGTGCCTAAAGTTGATGAAAATGGCGTTGAACTTCCTAAGAAAAGACTTGTTGTCAATTACAAACCTCTGAATGAATGCCTTGTTGACCATCGACACCCTCTACCTAGCAAAGACCACATCTGGCAATCTATTCAAGGCAGCCATGTATATTCTAAATTTGATCTCACCAAGGGATATTGGCAAATTGCTTTGAAGAAACAAGATTTCTTCAAGACAGCTTTTTCTGTCCCTCAAGGTCTGTTTGAATGGAAAGTCTTGCCCTTTGGAATCAAAACTGCTCCATCAATTTTCCAACAGAAAATGGATATCATCTTTCGGCCTTTTGCCAAGTTTATCCAACCTTACATTGATGATATTCTCGTTTTCAGTCAAGACATGTCTGCCCACCTTGACCATCTTCGCCAATTCCTCACTGTTTGTCAACACCATGGCCTTGCTGTCAATCCTCAAAAGTCAGTCTTTGCTCAACCTGAAGTGGTTTTCATTGGCATCAAGCTTCTTCTGGGGGGGATGATGGAGGCACAACCTCATATCCTGCGTAAAATTGGTCTTCTACCAGTCACAAATGTTAAAGAATTGCAAAGGTTTCTAGGACTGGTTAACTATATTGCAGGATTCTATCATAAGCTTGCTGAAGATCGTTTGCAGTTGAATAAGCTTTTGAGCAGTAAGCCACCACCATGGACTGAATATCATGATAAGCTGATCATGAATATCAAGCATAAATATTCTCAGCTTCCACCATTGAAGTTACCTGGACTTGGATTCAAAATTGTGGAAACAGATGCTAGCGAAAGAGCATGGGCTGGAGTCCTTCGTGAACAGAAAACAACTTAGTATAATCCAAAAGATAAAGGTGAATTAGTTCGAACTGTTTCCGGTAGTTTCCATAAATCAGAATTAAACTACCATAGCACTCATAAGGAGATCTTAGCTATTGTCAACACCTTCCAAGCATTTCAAATGTTTATAGCTGACAAAGGGTTTCTTCTTAAGAGTGATTTACAACACCTCAGCAGCTTCTTCCGAAAAGAATCCAAGAACAAAGTGGTAAGAGGTAGACTTCTTAGATGGGCTCAACTCCTCAGTACCTATGAGTTTGATTTTGTTCATTTACCAGGAGTTGAAAATATATTTGCTGATTTCATGTCAAGAGAAGGGCATAAATTGGAAAAGAAACCTCTGCCAATCGCATAGAACAGAAACATGAAAGGGAAAGTGCGGGTGGTCTGCATTAGAGAACAAAGGTGGCATGAGCCATGTCGAAATGAATGGAGCACCAATCCATTTCCAAGAAGAGACCTGCATAATTATCAAATGGCTAATGACTTTCTGTTTGACAGGTTTTGAATGTTGATTTCCAAGCAGTAGTTAACCTCTCCAGGGTTATGGACAGAAGAACCTTTCTTCCAGTTCTCTGCCGAAACTGAGCCAACTGACCCAGAGATCGGGCACGATAATTGCCGAAAGAATCGTAAGTGGGTACCCTGGGGTCATCTTCGGACGCATCGTAGCAGTTTGCACATGTCTGAGATGAGGAGTGGGGTACGCAACCTGTTATGAGTCTACAGTCTTGTTCTTTCCACATGATGCTCATCACTTTTAATTTGTGAGGCCCAAAGAATCCTTGATTGAGAGCTTGACTGGTGGCTCCACTCATTCTGTACGTCTTTGTATGAATCCAGATAGGCATTTGGTGAGAGAAGAAATGCCTAAGGCGATTTCTTACTATCCAGTGCTCAAAAGTAGAGTCGGGGCCGCAGGGTCCATAAACCTGGCACATATGACGACTAATGGGATTATCATCAGCGGAACTAAAAGTGAGTTTAAAAATACAACCTGTATATGTGGTGGTTCCGTTGAACTGCAGATCTTCTGCTGGAGGATATGGTCCTTGAAATAGATTTCTAATTAAAATCTTACCATCCTTAGCATTTAGCCATTGGTCAAGTTTACCAATAATTGGATTTTTGAATTGAACTAGGAGGACAAAGTCCCCACACCAATTATGTAAAACATGCCCAATCTCTGGGTCAATTGGCTCGGCTTCGGCAGAGAACTGGAAGAAAGGTTCTTCTGTCCATAACCCTGGAGAGGTTAACTGCTGCTTGGAAATCAACATTTGAAACCTGTCAAACAGAAAGTCATTAGCCATTTGATAATTATGTAGGTCTCTTCTTGGAAATGGATTGGTGCTCCATTCATTTCGACATGGCTCATGCCACCTTTGTTCTCTAATGCGGACCACCCGCACTTTCCCTTTCATGTTTCTGTTCTACACGATTGGCAGAGGTTTCTTTTCCAATTTATGCCCTTCTCTTGACATGAAATCAGCAAATATATTTTCAACTCCTGGTAAATGAACAAAATCAAACTCATAGGTACTGAGGAGTTGAGCCCATCTAAGAAGTCTACCTCTTACCACTTTGTTCTTGGATTCTTTTCAGAAGAAGCTGCTGAGGTGTTGTAAATCACTCTTAAGAAGAAACCTTTTGTCAGCTATAAACATTTGAAATGCTTGGAAGGTGTTGACAACAGCTAAGATCTCCTTATGAGTGCTATGGTAGTTTAATTCTGATTTATGGAAACTACCGGAAACAGTTCAAACTAATTCACCTTTATCTTTTGGATTATACTGAGCTATTTTCTGTTCACGAAGGACTCCAGCCCATGCTCTTTCGCTAGCATCTGTTTCCACAATTTTGAATATACTCTTGATTTTGTTCATGATTTTTATATCAGTGATGAAGCTTTTATAGGATCCCCTGTACAAATAGTAGAAGAAGGGTCTAGCAGTAAGACCTTCAATGTAATCAAAGGCCATCATAGATCTACCCGAGCCACAACTGTTTATCCTGGAGTTGTTCTAACAATCCATTTCAAAGGTATAATGGCGTATCCTCTGGCCTTTCTCATAGATACAGGCGCTGATTTAAATCTTGCTCACCAAAATGCATTCCCTACTGATGCATGGTGCGACGGTAAAACGGATATCACATTTGCAAATCATGAGACAGAAGGAAGTTCCTCTTTCTGTATTGCCCCCATTCAAATTGGTTTTGATAATTTCACCACTAACACTCTGTTTGTGGAATTTGAAGTTGAAGATTATGATGGTGTCATTAGCAGCCATACCATTAAGGAATGGGAACCTTTCATTATTGATAAAGATTTCATAATTTGCTAAGGTCTTTATCAACTTCTACGGTTGTATCAGCCGTTGTCTTTCTCAACCATCAATCCAAAGGTTAAAAAGAAGAAACCAGTAAATCAAGTCTGGCTTGCGAATCAGTTTCAGCACCAACAGGATGTTATTGCCAAACTTAAAGCGGCTTTCAATGATACTATCATGACTAAAGATCTGTCGCGGCACCAGCGTAGTCTCACATGCAACCTCACCCTCAAGCGTGATCAAGAAGGTAATGAGATTATGCCTAAAGCTAAAGCTAACTATTTCTTGATGTCTTCCTCTGAGACTTCTATCTGCCAAAAGGAAATTGTTGACCTTGAAAAGTTAAGTTTAATTCAAGTATCTGATTCGCCTTTCTCCTGTCACGCCATGTATGTGCCTAAAGTTGATGAAAATGGTGTTGAACTTCCTAAGAAAAGACTTGTTGTCAATTACAAACCTCTGAATGAATGCCTTGTTGACCATCGACACCCTCTACCTAGCAAAGACCACATCTGGCAATCTATTCAAGGCAGCCATGTATATTCTAAATTTGATCTCACCAAGGGATATTGGCAAATTGCTTTGAAGAAACAAGATTTCTTCAAGACAGCTTTTTCTGTCCCTCAAGGTCTGTTTGAATGGAAAGTCTTGCCCTTTCGAATCAAAATTGCTCCATCAATTTTCCAACAGAAAATGGATATCATCTTTCAGCCTTTTGCCAAGTTTATCCAACCTTACATTGATGATATTCTCGTTTTCAGTCAAGACATGTCTGCCCACCTTGACCATCTTCGCCAATTCCTCACTGTTTGTCAACACCATGGCCTTGCTGTCAATCCTCAAAAGTCAGTCTTTGCTCAACCTGAAGTGGTTTTCATTGGCATCAAGCTTCTTCTGGGGGGGGTGATGGAGGCACAACCTCATATCCTGCGTAAAATTGGTCTTCTACCAGTCACAAATGTTAAAGAATTGCAAAGGTTTCTAGGACTGGTTAACTATATTGCAGGATTCTATCATAAGCTTGCTGAAGATCGTTTGCAGCTGAATAAGCTTCTCAGCAGTCCGAATAGGAATCTGTGGACACTATAGGAAAGGCTTACCTATCATAGTTCTCATGATGTTAAAAGATGCTAGGTTCTATAAACTATCTCACTCCCTCTTAGGAGCAGGATGTGATTCCATGGCTAAAGGTCCTATCTTTGTTGATTGTCTGCTTGACTTCCTAGTCAGCCTGAAGGATGGTAACCTTCGAGATGTACTCGAATATAAATTCAGAACCATGAACCTGTTTATGAAAAAAGACTCAGTAGATCACTCGTTGGTCTTTTTGGTTCATTATAGATTGTACAACAAAGTCATGCCTTTAATGGCCAATCCCAAATGTGCTCATGGTTTAGAAGGTTTATCCACAATCTGGACCTCTTCCAGTAATAGCACTCAGCTAACAGCTCCTAAAATTGTACGTCATAAAGATATCCAAATGCCACAGGAATGGGCTGTAGATTTATGGGATCAAGAAAATCTAGCTGAAATTGAAAATGAGAAACAACCCAGATTGAGAGGCATCTCAATCGAAGAATTAGATGACCAGGCCATCATTAAGTTCTCAGACGGAAACCAGTCTTTATCTCGTCCTTCTTCATCCTCAAGTCGAGTATCGTCCGGACCTTCTCTGAGGCAAGAATCTGTCTTTAATTATAACCAGCCTGGCCCATCTGTGAATTTGCTTCCTCGTTCCCAAAGTACTCGGATACAACCCTCCAAAGGGTTTGAACAGTTATTTAAAATTCCCTCTATTGATAAAAGTCCTTCATTACCTCAACAATCTGAAAAGTCTGTTATTACCTGTACACATCAAAAATATTCTGATTTAGGTAATGGTTTGTTTAAGTGTGAAGATTGTTCATTTGTCTTTCCACCCAAATCTGGCCGTGTCAGGATGATGTCATCCATTGCTGTGTCAATGCCAGAACAAGATATTAAGGAAACCCAGATGAAAGTCATTGGTACTCCTGGAGGTGCGTGTTATGTCCCTGGAAGTATCCCTCCATTTCAAGACTTTATGATGATAGATACTTCGGGTAAATACAAAGCTAATTGTTGGCCAATGCATATCTTCCCTCTTGGAGATAATGCTCCCAGTCAGAGTAATCTGTTGAACTGGACCAATCTCGACATTAGAAAGTCCATGCTGTTAGCAGAAGATAGGAGAATATGGCACCAATTAGAAGCAGTAAAAAATGAGAAAGCACATCTTAGTAATCAAGAGAATTTCCATACTCTAATCTCTACTTTGGAAAAGTTAGAGAAGAGACTTACTGATGAATGGACAGCTACTGTCAGAAAGGATCTCATTGAGTTGAAAAATAACTACAATGAGTTTCACCAAAAGGCAGAGACATGGAAATTGGAACAAGATGCTGCTATGGAAAGACAAAGAGAACTTTTGCAAAAAGTTAGAAATGAAGTCAAATTAGACTGTGATGTTTTAGGTTCTCAGATCAATAACATAGATCTACATGTAAAGCATAATGGACAAAGGTTAACTGAAATTTCAGATGAAGTCCATTCCATCACACAGTCTCAACTGTTAATAGGGGATTCTGTCAAGACAGAATTTGCTGAAATACAGACCACTATTAGAACAGAGTCACTTTCTGTTCAAACGGCTTATCAGGCCTCCCGTCATCAGCAAGTGGTCAAGATAAAAAATTTTCCCTCAAGCTCTAAAGGTTACATGAAGGCTCAATATGAAGGCCCTCACTTGAAACCCCAAGTTCAACTCTCTGAGCCTCAAAAGGTGTATGATCCTACAACGGGAATATTAAGGGATAGCCTCCCTTCAGAAAATATTCAACCTCCTGCACAAGGGCAAGTTCAAATGGCCAGTGGATCTGGAACAAATCCATATCCCAATGATCCTTTCAAAAATATCCAGAGTTATAAAGCAGATACTCCTCCTCTTGTAAATTTTGATAAGTTTGAAGTATTAGAGAATACTAGAGGAATAGATGCTATGAGATCCTGGATCACAAATTACATGTCTACTAATCCTGATGCAGATGAAAAAGAAGTCATTAAGCAAGCCTTGAATGCAATGACTGGAACAGCACGACATGTATGGGATCGTCTGGATGATGACTATTGAGAGCAGCTTCTTGATAAAGGTGCAGATCAGATATGTGCTCAGTTGCTCCGGCTGTTTGTCAGAAAAAGAGATGTTATGGAAAAACTGGCTTATCAAAAATTCATAAAAGGAAAATGTAAAGATCTGAAAGATTTTCAGCTTTACTGCAGTCACCAGTATGAACAGTTTTATCTTTTTGGACATGAACAAAATCATGAGTATATGTTCACAACCTTCTTAAAGAGTTTTGGGAATACAATAGGAGAATTTTATCATAAGAAGGTCTTAGAAAATCTGGTTGCTGAAAACATTGAGATGAAGGAACTAACCTTCCCTCAGCTCATACAGTTTTTAGAACAGATTAATTCTGATGTTTGTGAAGAAGCAAAAAGCAAAAAGGAAATCAAAAGGGTTCAACCCATTTTGTCCTCAGCCATTTGCTCTAGGCTTAATGCTCCTGATTCTTATGCAGAAAAGGATTTTTGCACTCCATGCTACAAGGAAAAATCCAGAAAGAAATTCAAGTCTAAATATAAAAAAGAGAAAAGATCTCCGAAGGGAAAGAAAGGATTCTTTCACAAGAAAGACAAGAAAGGAAAAGGTTCAAAATGGAAACCTACTTGCTACATTTGCAAGGGAGATCACTTTGCCAATAAATGTCCAGACAGGAAGAACAAAAAGGGCAAAGGAAAAATACGTGTTGTCAAAGCAGCAGGCATCACAGATGAACATGTCTTTATAAATGATTATCCTTCAGATTCAGAAGACATTGTTCTTTCCAGTTCTAATTATTTAGAATTTGATTCTGAAGAGTATGTTTTAGCTCAAGAAACTCAGAAGGCTCATGTGAATGCAATGAAGCAAAAAGAAGACGATTCTTCTTCCGACAATTCTTCATCTGGGTCAGAAGTTTCTTTCTATTGCCGCATGTTTAAATCAGATACTTGAAGTGAGCTGGATAAGGTCATTGACCAAATTATTCAGATAGAGTCCCAATTGCAAAAGATGAATATGGGACAAGAAACATGGAAGAAGCTGACAGCCAAGCTAGATCAGCTTAAAACAAAGAAGTATTATCTGCTGCAACCAAGGAAGGGTATTCACACTTGATACGCAAATGGATAGTATGCCCAGATATATTATTAACACTGAGAAAACTTACATAAATATTCATCATATACAATGCTCGCTATCATACTCATATGCAGAGTATGCACATTTTACCAAACTTATATGCAAACTTTACTTACTAAAGACCTGGAAGACTCAGACAAACTTACTATCTCGGACAGACTTAGACTCTAAGACTCTTAAACTCTTCTTCTAATTTTTTCTCACTCTAAAACTCCTTATGAAAGCAGGCGGCCTTGAGCCCTTTTATAGGGAGTCGAAGGCGGATCTTTAACCTAAATTCAAGAGAGCTTTGAGATACATCAATCAGAAGAGGACACGAAGCAGGACCTTATCCGGAGGACATCCCATGTGAAGAGATTCTTCTGGTGGGACCCAATTATCCATAAACAAGATAAGATCGACCGACCCAACCTTTACAGGACGTTCCTTTATGTCACGAGAGGAATAACTCGTACACACAATAAGGCGGTGTGTTTGCCCCTTTACACATGGTAGGGTCCATGTCTTTCCTTTACCACGAGGAGAAAGATGCCCTTGATGAGTGACAAGCCCACTCATTAGCAACTAGGACCCAGTGCTATTTGTGGATGTACTAGATTCTCTTGGTTGATAGAAAATACATCCTTCACAGGCCTCGCCAGCTGGATGGGTACAATCTGAGCACGATAATTGCTGAAAGAATCATAAGTGGGTACCCTGGGGTCATCTTCGGACGCATCGTAGCAGTTTGCACATGTCTGAGATGAGGAGTGGGGTACGCAACCTGTTATGAGTCTATAGTCTTGTTCTTTCCACATGATGCTCATCACTTTTAATTTGTGAGGCCCAAAGAATCCTTGATTGAGAGCTTGACTGGTGGCTCCACTTATTCGGTACGTCTTTGTATGAATCCAGATAGGCGTTTGGTGAGAGAAGAAATGCCTAAGGCGATTTCTTACTGTCCAGTGCTCAAAAACAGAGTCGGGGCCGCAAGGTCCATAAACCTGGCACATATGATGACTAATGGGATTATCATCAGCGGAACTAAAAGTGAGTTTAAAAATACAACCTGTATATGCGGTAGTTTCGTTGAACTGCAGATCTTCTGCTGGAGGATATGGTCCTTGAAATAGATTTCTAATTAAAATCTTACCATCCTCAGCATTTAGCCATTGGTCAGGTTTACCAATAATTGGATTTTTTAATTGAACTGGGAGGACAAAGTCCCCACACCAATTCTGTAAAACATGCTCGATCTCTGGGTCAATTGGCTCGGCTTCGGCAGAGAACTGGAAGAAAGGTTCTTCTGTCCATAACCCTGGAGAGGTTAACTGCTGCTTGGAAATCAACATTCGAAACCTGTCAAACAGAAAGTCATTAGCCATTTGATAATTATGCAGGTCTCTTCTTGGAAATGGATTGGTGCTCCATTCATTTCAACATGGCTCATGCCACCTTTGTTCTCTAATGCGGACCACCTGCACTTTCCCTTTCATGTTTCTGTTCTGCGCGATTGGCAGAGGTTTCTTTTCCAATTTATGCCCTTCTCTTGACATGAAATCAGCAAATATATTTTCAACTCCTAGTAAATGAACAAAATCAAACTCATAGGTACTGAGGAGTTGAGCCCATCTAAGAAGTCTACCTCTTACCACTTTGTTCTTGGATTCTTTTCAGAAGAAGCTGCTGAGGTGTTGTAAATCACTCTTAAGAAGAAACCTTTTGTCAGCTATAAACATTTGAAATGCTTGGAAGGTGTTGACAACAGATAAGATCTCCTTATGAGTGCTATGGTAGTTTAATTCTGATTTATGGAAACTACCGGAAACAGTTCGAACTAATTCACCTTTATCTTTTGGATTATACTGAGCTGTTTTCTATTCACGAAGGACTCCAGCCCATGCTCTTTCGCTAGCATCTGTTTCCACAATTTTGAATCCAGGTCCAGGTAACTTCAATGGTGGAAGCTGAGAACATTTATGCTTGATATTCATGATTAGCTTATCATGATATTCAGTCAATGGTGGTGGCTTACTGCTAAGAAGCTTATTCAGCTGCAAACGATCTTCAGCAAGCTTATGATAGAATCCTGCAATATAGTTAACCGGTCCTAGAAACCTTTGCAATTCTTTAACATTTGTGACTGGTAGAAGACCAATTTTACACAGGATATGAGGTTCGCTATCATACTCATATGCAGAGTATGCACACTTTACCAAACTTATATGCAAACTTTACTTACTAAAGACCTGGAAGACTCAGACAAACTTACTATCTCGGACAGACTTAGACTCTAAGACTCTTAAACTCTTCTTCTAATTTTTTCTCACTCTAAAACTCCTTATGAAAGCAGGCAGCCTTGAGCCCTTTTATAGGGAGTCGAAGGCGGATCTTTAACCTAAATTCAAGAGAGCTTTGAGATCCATCAATCAGAAGAGGACACGAAGCAGGACCTTATCCGGAGGACATCCCATGTGAAGAGATTCTTCTGGTGGGACCCAATTATCCGTAAACAAGATAAGATCGACCGACCCAACCTTTACAGGACATTCCTTTATGTCACGAGAGGAATAACTCGTACACACAATAAGGCGGTGTGTTTGCCCCTTTACACATGGTAGGGTCCATGTCTTTCCTTTACCACGAGGAGAAAGATGCCCTCGATGAGTGACAAGCCCACTCATTAGCAACTAGGACCTAGTCCTATTTGTGGATGTACTAGATTCTCTTGGTTGATAGAAAAAACATCCTTCACAGGCCTCGCTAGCTGGATGGGTACAATCTAGAGCACGATAATTGCCGAAAGAATCATAAGTGGGCACCCTGGGGTCATCTTCGGACGCATCGTAGTAGTTTGCACATGTCTGAGATGAGGAGTGGGGTATGCAACCTGTTATGAGTCTACAGTCTTGTTCTTTCCACATGATGCTCATCACTTTTAATTTGTGAGGCCCAAAGAATCCTCGATTGAGAGATTGACTGGTGGCTCCACTCATTCTGTACGTCTTTGTATGAAACCAGATAGGTGTTTGGTGAGAGAAGAAATGCCTAAGGCGATTTCTTACTGTCCAGTGCTCAAAAGTAGAGTTGGGGCCGCAGGGTCCATAAACCTGGCACATATGACGACTAATGGGATTATCATCAGCGGAACTAAAAGTGAGTTTAAAAATACAACCTGTATATGCGGTGGTTCCGTTGAACTGCAGATCTTTTGCTGGAGGATATGGTCCTTGAAACAGATTTCTAATTAAAATCTTACCATCCTCAGCATTTAGCCATTGGTTAGGTTTTCCAATAATTGGATTTTTGAATTGAACTGGGAGGACAAAGTCCCCACACCAATTCTGTAAAACATGCCCAATCTCTGGGTCAATTGGCTCGGCTTCGGCAGAGAACTGGAAGAAAGGTTCTTCTGTCCATAACCCTGGAGAGGTTAACTGCTGCTTGGAAATCAACATTCGAAACCTGTCAAACAGAAAGTCATTAGCCATTTGATAATTATGCAGGTCTCTTCTTGGAAATGGATTGGTGCTCCATTCATTTCGACATGGCTCATGCCACCTTTGTTCTCTAATGCGGACCACCCACACTTTCCCTTTCATGTTTCTGTTCTGCGCGATTGGCAGAGGTTTCTTTTCCAATTTATGCCCTTCTCTTGACATGAAATCAGCAAATATATTTTCAACTCCTGGTAAATGAACAAAATCAAACTCATAGGTACTGAGGAGTTGAGCCCATCTAAGAAGTCTACCTCTTACCACTTTGTTCTTGGATTCTTTTCGGAAGAAGCTGCTAAGGTGTTGTAAATCACTCTTAAGAAGAAACCTTTTGTCAGCTATAAACATTTGAAATGCTTGGAAGGTGTTGACAACAGCTAAGATCTCCTTATGAGTGCTATGGTAGTTTAATTCTAATTTATGGAAACTACCGGAAACAGTTCGAACTAATTCACCTTTATCTTTTGGATTATACTGAGCTGTTTTCTGTTCACGAAGGACTCCAGCCCATGCTCTTTCGCTAGCATCTGTTTCCACAATTTTGAATCCAGGTCCAAGTAACTTCAATGGTGGAAGCTGAGAACATTTATGCTTGATATTCATGATCAGCTTATCATGATATTCAGTCCATGGTGGTGGCTTACTGCTGAGAAGCTTATTCAATTGCAAACGATCTTCAGCAAGCTTATGATAGAATCCTGCAATATAGGTAACCAGTCCTAGAAACCTTTGCAATTCTTTAACATTTGTGACTGGTAGAAGACCAATTTTACGTAGGATATGAGGTTGTGCCTCCATCATCCCCCCCGAAAGAAGCTTGATGCCAATGAAAACCACTTCAGGTTGAGCAAAGACTAACTTTTGAGGATTGACAGCAAGGCCATGGTGTTGACAACAGTGAGGAATTGGCGAAGATGGTCAAGGTGGGCAGACATGTCTTGACTGAAAACGAGAATATCATCAATGTAAGGTTGGATAAACTTGGCAAAAGGCTGAAAGATGATATCCATTTTCTATTGGAAAATTGATGGAGCAGTTTTGATTCCAAAGGGCAAGACTTTCCATTTCAAACAGACCTTGAGGGACAGAAAAAGCTGTCTTGAAGAAATCTTGTTTCTTCAAAGCAATTTGCCAATATCCCTTGGTGAGATCAAATTTAGAATATACATGGCTGCCTTGAATAGTTTGCCAGATGTGGTCTTTGCTAGGTAGAGGGTGTTGATGGTCAACAAGGCATTCATTCAGAGGTTTGTAATTGACAACAAGTCTTTTCTCAGGAAGTTCAACACCATTTTCATCAACTTTAGGCACATACATGGCGTGACAGAAGAAAGGCAAATCAGATATTTGAATTAAACCTAACTTTTCAAGGTCAACAATTTCCTTTTGGCAGATAGAAGTGTCAGAGGTAGACATCAAGAAATAGTTAGCTTTAGCTTTAGGCATAATCTCATTACCTTCTTAATCACGCTTGAGGGTGAGGTTGCATGTGAGACTACGTTGGTGCCGCGATAGATCTTTAGTCATGACAGTATCATTGAAAGTGGCTTTAAGTTTGGCAATAACATCCTGTTGGTGCTGAAACTGATTCGCAAGCCAGACTTGATTTACTGGTTTCTTCTTTTTAACCTTTGGACTGATGGTTGAGAAAGACAATGGCTGATACAACCGCGGAAGTTGATAAAGACCTTTGCAAATTATGAAATCTTTATCAATAATGAAAGGTTCCCATTCCTTAATGGTATGGCTGCCAATGACACCATCATAATCTTCAACTTCAAATTCCACAAACAGAGTGTTAGTGGTGAAATTATCAAAACCAATTTGAATGGGGGCAATACAGAAAGAGGAACTTCCTTCTGTCTCATGATTTGCAAATGTGATATCCGTTTTACCGTCGCGCCATGCATTAGTAGGGAATACATTTTAGCGAGCAAGATTTAAATCAACGCCTGTATCTATGAGAAAGGCCAGAGGATACGCCATTATACCTTTGAAATGGATTGTTAGAACAACTCTAGGACAAACAGTTGTGGCTCGGGTAGAACTATGATGGCCTTTGATTACATTGAAGGTCTTACTACTAGACCCTTCTTCTACTATTTGTACAGGGGATCCTATAAAAGCTTCATCACTGAGGTATCTAAGAGGATCTTCTTTAGGTGCTTCTTGCTTAATTGCCTAGGATATTAGAGGACTGTATGGCTTTTCTTGACAGAACAATTGTTCTTCTTGTTCTGTGACCTGAGAGTTTAATCTTAAAGAACCAGCAGCATTAAACCTATTTATATAGGTATCTAGCTCAGGAGATTTTTCAACTTCTTCATTTAGATAGGCATTTTCTTCTTCATCTAATTCAAGAACTTCTTGCTGAGCTTGAGAGATTACCTTTAGGAGAAAATCTTTTCTTTGACAACGCCAGAGACGTCGAGCCATACTGCAATATAATCTTCAAATTTTGATAAGTTTGAAGTATTAGAGAATACTAGAGGAATAGATGCTATGAGATCCTGGATCACAAATTACATGTCTACTAATCTTGATGCAAATGAAAAAGAAGTCATTAAGCAAGCCTTGAATGCAATGACTGGAACAACACGACATGTATGGGATCATCTGGATGATGCCTATCGAGAGCAGCTTCTCGATAAAGGTGCAGATCAGGTATGTGCTCAGTTGCTCTAGCTGTTTGTCGGAAAAAGAGATGTTATGGAAAAACTAGCTTATCAAAAATTCATAAAAGGAAAATGTAAAGATCTGAAAGATTTTCAGCTTTACTGCAGTCGCCAGTATGAACAGTTTTATCTTTCTAGACATGAACAAAATCATGAGTATATGTTCACAACCTTCTTAAAGAGTTTTGGGAATACAATAGGAGAATTTTATCATAAGAAGGTCTTAGAAAATCTGGTTGTTGAAAACATTGAGTTGAAGGAACTAACCTTCCCTCAGCCCCCCACTTTAATGTGAGTATGATCTTACAATCAGTACATACATTAAAGTACAGTCGAAAACAGATCAAGCATGTCAGAAACTAGAGCCAAAAGCACACCCTAAGTTTGGAGGACTATCCCTAGCCCCCAAACTTAGGAAAACATAAGAAGACACATGACAAGCACGTAAAACATGAAGAAGATAGTAAAGAAGCAGACAATACATGGAGAAGGCATGAACACAGTCACAAAATGCACAAAGTATACATGAAGAGAAGACATGATTAAACAATTATACAATACTAATAGGTGATGGGGGGAGCTCATCGCTATGCACCACCATAAAAAAAAATGCAAAACATACAGATTAGGGGAGCTCATCACTATGTGCCTCCACAAAACACACAAGACATGACAAGGTGTCGTTGTACCTCATCATTTAATCTATTTTCAGATGTCAAAATCCAGGGGCTATGTCCTCGGTTGTCTGCAATTATGGATTCTATAGTTACCAGTTTCCTAGCTAATCCTAACAGCTTCTACTAATTTGAAGAGATTAATCTGTCTACTTACTGAATGAATTTAAGAAATTCTGAAAATAGAATTAAACAGGAAGTTACTTAAAGCAATTTTAAAAATAGTAACATGCATCTATCTATCAAAATCAGTAAATACTTTTCATAGTAAAATCTGAAGTAATAAAATAGTGGTACTAGCCTTCTGCCTTGGTGGTGAGAGTGGGCCCTTGCTCCACACCCTTGGGGTTAAAGGCTACAGTAGGGAATCAGCACAAAAGAAGATCACAAATAAATTCAATCCAATTCCATACGCTTTGCATTCATGAAAAATATTGATATCACCAAACTAAGATTACTGAGAATTAGAATAAATCAATCATTGTATATCTCTTCTACTTTTTCTATAAGTATATATGAAAATGAGTGATGACATATCACTTATCTTATCTACCAGTTTTTCTATGAGATGACATCCATCTCTTTATTACACTAGTTGTCTAACTATGGAAAATAATCATGCAATAAAAGGAGCCTGAGTGGAACAGAAGTCCACTCATAATTCTAAGTTTGAGTCTTAATACATTTGGGCAGCGAGGCCCTAAAAATATGGGTATTGAATAAGTTCTATCCATAACTCATGCAAAAACTTTATAAAGATAAAAACTCCAGCAGTTTAACTAAAGATGACCCTTCACCACTTAGGTGATGATTTAAGTGAAATGAGGGGTATTATGATCACTGCTAAGAGTGCCTAGTCGGCAGCTTATGCTAGAAATATGCCCTGCTGTCAGGAGGTGCCGGAGATATCTATCCCTGTCTGCAGCTCCAAAGATATGACTGTAGCTCTAGAGATGTTTGTAGCTCTAGAGATACCATTGTGGCCTTCTTTGTTTAGCTCCAGAGAGGCTTTCTCTTTCCTTCAAAACTTCTAGTGTCATGGTACTCTGGTATTGTCTCCGAAGATCATTGAAGACTATCTCCAAAGATGCACAAAATTGTTGTTCCTGGCATCTACACCTGTTGATTCAAAAAGAGAGAAGTTTCTACATTTTTCCATCAATTCCATGCACATTAGTCTCTCAATCATAAATTATGATCTTACGTAATCTATCTCAATTAGTCATTAACTAGAATGATCTTGCTAGCTTATTTGGGTGCAAACATTAGGAGAAATGGAATCAAGAAGGAGAAAAAGAGAGGTAAAAAGATGTATTTCATGGGTGCAACTTGGTACTCATCATCCCCCCATACCTAAGGTTTGGCAGGTCCTCTTGCTTCTCACAATCTTGATTTATTCTGGTGAAGTAGCTTGTCAGTCAAGCTATAATCCTATGCATAGGTGGTCCAAGTTGTGCGGTTGGTATTACCATTGCCTTTGTATTGATCAACCTGCTGCAACCAATCCTGCAATTTCTCATCTTCTATCTGCTCAGCCCATATAGGAAGTGGCTCAATTATGAGAGGGGGCTTGAACCATCCACCTATTCATTCCTACTTATGGTTATCCATCATTTTCAATATCAACTTTTCTTTTCTTATAAATAATCTTAAGTTTGTAGGGGTGACCACCTCTCTCAGTTTATGCTTCGAGGTCAAAACATTCCATCTTTTCTTTGCTATGGCAAGTACTAGGTTTGCTGAACGGATCATGAAAAGACCAAAATCGCTGGAGCACTCTTGCAAATGTTTTAGGTATAATGGCAAAATTTTGTTCTTACTCTTAGGGTGATAGATATAGGACTTGAATTGGATCTTAAAAGCATTGGGATTGTGGTGCAGGAGCACCATGCCAACCTCATGCTTCTATGATGAAATTTTAAAGGATGATTCAATTTTGGTGTTTTAACATTGTATCAATGTTATATTGATGTGTCTAGGTCATTCAGACTTCAATATTTAATGTTTTGTGTCAAATTTTAAAGAATGTAAAAGTTGTCATCTACATTGTAAAATTGCAAAACAAAAAAAGATGTAAACAAGGAATATGAAAGGTCATTTGTGTCTTGGGTCATTGGAAGGTAGTTGAAGCTGAAAATACATAAGTGTAATGCCTTTAAATAGGTTTTGTAACCATTTTGTAATCGAAGGTGATTGAAGACTGAGAATGGAATATTAAAAGACACTATTTTCTGTGTAATTTTTTCTGAAATTCACTGTTCTCAGCTGTTGTACGGCCCTATACGGATAAGGAATGATGCCTAGTTGTTTGTGAATGATAATATGTTTAATCACCTTCCATTTCCACTTTGTTTCATGCATTTTGGTACTGATTTGAGTTAGATGTTAGTTTTCTCTAAACTGTCAAAAAACCCTGATTAGGGTAAACAGTGGCAAGTAAGACTGTGTTTCTCTCATTTTTATTCATTGCATGTTACTAATCCTTGATGGAAATGACCTTGATAATGTCCACTTCCATCCTTATGAGGTTTTGAACCAAGTGGTTGAGAGTTGAGAAGGGAAAACCAAGTTTATTGACTGCATTTCTGTGTATAGTCCAGAAAGACAGTGTTGGAGGACAGTCAATAGATCTAGGTTTAGGTTTTCTTAAGTTATCTAATAAAAAGATACTTTCAATGATTCAATGAGCATGTGCAGACCTTTTGTGAAGTGTTTCATGCATTGGCAAGGTGTGGGGAGTTGTGGAGTGTCCTCTTTCAATAAGCCCTTGGGTTGACAAGGCCTAATAGGCCTATTTAGCTCACTGTCAGTCCATTTTTGGACATTTCTTTACAAAATAACATATATTGAGTTTGGGGTATGTTGTAGATCTTAATAATGGGTATTTGAAAGTGCCTTGATAGTCTTGAATGGAGGCCTCCACTGAATGTTATGCATTGACAGTCCCTAAAACAGGGCTACTAGAAAGTTATGACAGTCAATGAAGGAATAGTCATTTGATGAAAGGTCAAACCTTGGTGATTGTTGTTTTGAGTGAGTTATGGGATGTGAAGACATTGTGAAACCTTGTGTGGGTCAGAGATATTGAAAATCCAAATATGCTTGAGTAGAAGCCATTGTCTGGTGAAGTTTTCTTAAGGATTGAAACCCTATGTTGAGCAATATGCTAGTAAAGAGTTGATTTGATCTTTTCCTCTGCATCAGATTGGGACATTCCTTCCTAATGAAGAGGTCTGTTTCCATATCTTTCTTGAGATGATCTTCCATTCATTCATTCTATATTTGATGATTCCTCATTAGGGACATAAATGCTTTAAGCTAGTATTCTCCCACAAAATGATTAAGAATGAAGGTTATATCATTAACACAGAATCCATGCAGGTATAATTCACATAGGAAATTCTTGTCCTCATCATTACTCTTTGTATAAGCTATCATGAATCCTTCTACTGTCTCTATATCCTCAACCAGGTCATATATGATTAAAGAGAATTTCCTTTGCAGGACTCTTTCTTGTAAGAACATAGAATAGCTGGCACTTGGAGGCCTACAGGATAGAACTTTTGAAGAAAGGGAGGCCATTTCAATGATTCTGCCTTCCGAAGTTTCTATTCTTTTTGTTTTGGCAGTGACTGCCCTTTGTAATTGTAACATAGGCTTGGAAGCCTCATATTGTCTACACTTCTTCTCCCAATGGAACAGGGCTTTAGGAATGTCAATGGGGAATGGACCCACAAATGCATCTATTTGGATTTCCTGTTCATTGGTTGCCGTTGGTCCAGCCAACTCTTGAATATATTCCTCCTGGTCATCTAGTTTATTGTTGGCCCAAGTTAATTGTCTATCCTGGCTATGTATTTTCTCAATCAATGCTTCCATTATTGTGAGGCTATTGTCTCTATCCCTGGTGAGCTCAGAAACACTCTATGTTGCTTCTTTCTCTTTTTCCTCCAACAGTTTGATTGCCTTAATTTTCTGGGCCTCTAATTATGTTTCTTTCTCAATTTTCTATGCCTCTAGTTCTGCTTCTTTCTCCTAGATGATCTTGTTTTTGCTTTGGAGTTTTGTTTGTAGATTTTCAATGACTTGTTTTTGCTCCATTTCTACCTCTATTCTGACCTTCTTGAGGTCAGTAATAATCAGATTCTTCCCCCATAGTAGTCTCTTTAGGTTTTTAATTTCTTCTAACAATTGTTGTTCTTTTGAAATTTCAACATCCTCTTGATCAGAGGGATGAGAGAAGGTTTTTGCTTCTTCTTCTACTGTTGTTTGCTGATCATCAGGGTTTTCCATGGCCATCTGCTCTACACTATCAATTGTATCCATTTGCCCTGTTTCATCTTTTTCTGTCGATTGCCTGTCTTGAGGGTCCTCTTGGTGTTCCTCTACTTCTGCTGGCATCGATGAAGGCCCAGCCTTATCCTCATATGTTCTAAAACCCAGGAGTACCTCAGCTAGGAGAGCAGTATCTTTCTCATCCTATGAGAGCTATCTTTTCCTTTTGCTTCTCTGTAGTAGAGGTGGGGCAGGTGCCTCTGGAGCAGGTCTCTCATCCTCAAAATCTAAGGAAATAGTAAGAGTTTGTCTGTGTTCTGTCTCTGGAGCACATGATGGTTCTGAAATTAGACTTGACCCCAGATGAATAGATGGTGCTGGGGAAACTTCTCTTCGTTTTCTTTTCTTGACTAGAGGGATCTCATCTGAATCATGAGATGGTTCTTCAACCCAGAATCTCTCTGCTCTTTGTCCTAACCTCTCCTCTATTAATTGTTGATAACTGAGAGGGGGGGGTGAATCAGTTATCCTAATTATTTCTTCTTTTGAACTTTCTTATTATTCAAAGCAATATTGATTTAAACAAACAAACATTACCATGAAATGAGAAACACATGACATAGTATTTTTGACGTGGAAACTCGGTTAAGGGAGAAAACCATGGGGTGATTAACCCAAAGATAATTCTCTATTAGAAGAATAAGGAGTTACAAAAATGGCACTTGCCAATTAGGGCTCACTGCCCGAGCACACTACTCACATGAGGCACACTGCCTACAAAGAGACACACTGTCTACAAAAGAATGTTATATAATACTTGAACTAATTGGAAGCATCTACATATGCTGGAGTTCAGTTCCAGTTAGGCTTAGTACACTGATCTGCTGCACTTCATCTTTCCTCTGTTCTTTATTCTGCTATCCTTTCACATACCAGATCTTTCTTACTACTCCTGCTCTGCTCTGCACTTATTCACATACACCATCACACCATTCAACATCTCACAACAAAATCCATCCTCTATATATATCCGCACAAGTAATTTCATTACCTTTCTAGTCGGCATCCGGAACAGTTTAGTTTCTAACAAACTCTGTTCTGTCGGCTGAATCCTTGCTCACCAAGCAATGCGGATCAAGTATATACTTGTAGATATCATTAATCATGTCGGCCAAACATGATTCATGCCTTCACAACCTTTACCATCAATAGTAACACATCCAGAAAATAGTCTGATGCTCTGTCAGTCAGTTCTTCCTCTGCTCTCACTGTCTTTCAGGAATCCGGTACTCAACTATTCATATCTTTTTCTTTGTCCATCACCGGAGGCTAAATCCTTGGAATATACTACTCAAGGTAGTCCTCTTGACTTCCCCAAATCTGCACTGCACCAAGACACTTCCTCTGAGAGGTCCGGACCAATCTGTCAGACCTTGCCACATGCTCTGTTCTTGTTCACTGGACCACAATAGTTCTTCATTCTGACTTCCGATAGAGGCACACCATGACTTGCGGATATGTGGGATGACCTTTGTTGCCATCAATGACAACAACCATGAATCCATATAGTGTCTCTTGCCAACAGTCTCCCCCTTTGGCATTGATGGCAACACTTAGTGAAAAATGACTAAGTGTTTACACTATGCTCCCCCTTTGCTGATGCTCTATCTTTATATACAATTTCCGGAACTCCCCCTTAGTTGGATTCCTCATTTTTCATTGCTCCTCACTCCCCCTTTGACATCAATGGCAAAGGGTAGGGTCCGCACACCAAAATTTTTTTAAAAAATTTTCTATACATAGCCACATGTTTACTTACTCACATAAACTACAGAATGTCTGCAAAAGATGTCTTCAGTTGGATCAGTTCTGTAGCCCAACTTTGCTTCATTCTATCCAAAATTGAAATGTGACCACTCAACAAAAATGCAAAAGCTTCTGCCCTCTTAATATCTATCGGATCATTTGTTTGGGCGGTAGTCTAAGCATCACTGATGGCCGCATGCATAGTTTCTAACTTAGGGATTATAATCCTTCTAAGTTCTCCCATCCGGTTAGTGATATTCTTCCTTTCCTTCTCAAAGTTCTTTATTGCATTTGTGATTGCAATAGTTTGACATTCTTGATTTACTATGGAGGAAGAGAGAGGATCAAAACTTTGAGACAAACTTTGTAGTTTGTCCTGTTCCGCTTTTATTTTCTTATCAATTTCTATTGTTGCCTTTGACCAGGAGATACAAAATTTGTAAATATCACCGCCATCCTTAAGAGCATTTTCTAAGCTCTTTATTCCAATACTCATATTTCTCCTATCATTAGAGATTAATCCTAGTACTTCTGAAAATCTTTTATCCAAAAATTCCTTCCGGACCTTTTCTTCAGCTGATTTTTTGAGAGAATCAAAATGTGTATCAACACTGCTGACTAAGGTTTTGAGATTACCGGAAGAGGAGGTTGTCGGATCTATCTGGATTGATGGCATAATCTTTTCAAGCACTCTAGAAGTAGCCTCTATCAACTCATAGTCTTCCATATGAGACTTTAGGAGTTTTTCATTTGCCATAGCATTTGCAAATGAAGCTATCTTCATTGTCTGTACCGGAGAGAGAGAGTCAAAATCAAATGGGCCTTTTAGAAGCTCCGGTTCATCAATCTCTAATGTTTCTTGGCTTAGAAACTTTTGAACAGTTTGTGCAGTGTCTCTTGCCGGAGACAGATGTTTCTTTTCTTCTGCAGTTTTGTCCTTTGGAGTCTTTTCTCCTTCCACATTCTTACCACTTTCAGTTGTGGTTTTCTCTGTTGGATTCTTCTCTTTCTCTGCATCCTTGGTGCTGTCAACCTCTTTTTCATTTTCTGCTGCTTCTTTCTCCTGTAATTTCTCTTCTTCTTGGGATCTAGAGACTGTAGGAGAAGCCAGAGAAGAGATGTTAGTTTGTTCAAGTGGCACTTCTTCCAGAGCAGATGATTCCAAGTCCGCAGCTGTTTCTGCACCTAAGTCCTCTGTAATAGGAATGTTGAACCTTTTGAATGTATTCCAGAGGATCTCTTCAATGTCCTTGGCTACTTTGTCGATCTCACCAAGCATAAGCTGATTCATCCTTGCTTTGCTTCTGAATTCATCCTTGTAGTCCTTGAATATCATGTTCATTGTTTTGTGATCAATTGAAGGATATAGCTGAATAGCTATCTGTTCCTTGATCTCAAGGTCTTTTGCCATGGCATTGTTCTTTCTTATTTCTAGTTCCATCTCTAGACTCTTTGGAATTTCAGAGATAATCTCAATAAAAGCTTTATTGTAAATGTTCAGGTACCTAATTATAGCTTCCTACAGGATCTTTTGATCTGCCTCATTGTAGTCATCATAGAATTCAGCCACCGGTTGAAGGTTCCCATCCACAGTGACTGATTTGACTACACTGTCTAGAGACAGGGTGGGCTTTTCAGCAAATTCTTCTGTCATTTCTTCCTTGTCTTGGCCTGAAGAGGGTTTACCAGATCCTTTCTTCTTCTGTTTCTTTATTTCTTTTACTCCCTCATCTGACTCAGTTTCTTCTTCATCCTTTTGGCTTCGATAAGCTCTTGAGGCTTTTGTCTTAGATCTCTTACTGGATCCCTGGACTTCCAGTTTTGAGCTTTTAGTTTTGATAGGTGTAGATCCTTTTGATGATCTGGTCTGGGTTGAGGATTCCACCGAAGCACTTTTCTTGCTTTTCTTTTTTGCCTCTTTCTTTTCTTCCTCAGCTTTTCTTCTCTTTTCCCGGTTGGCATCAAGTGCCTCTTTTGGGATGCCTAGGCCTTGAGCAATATGCTCTACTTCTTTTCTCACCTTCCTCTTTATCTCAGGTTTCCTGAGTTCTACATGGATCTTTACACTCAGCTCCTCAAAGGTTCCAAACCTTTCTGCCTTTGGATCTTTGGGCTGACTTAGCATGTGTTGAACATGTAGCTCCACTATCTATTCATCCACTTCATACCCCATGGGCATGATCCATACAGTTCTTGGTTCTACTGCCTCCATTAGACACTGATCTGTTTCTACCATGAAGCATACTATGTCTTTGTACTTTTCAACAAGGGATTGGGGTATTCTTTATCTTGCATGCATCATGCTTTGGAAGTTCTTGAAATATCCCCATAGAGCTGTATTTCTTGCTTTAGCATCCCCAAGTCCATGCAAATAGTCTCTGATTTGGATGGTAACTGGTCTGTCATTCTGCCATATCCATCCACTGGATCCAGGAAGCTCATTCATGTAGTAAAAGAAGAGACAAAGGATCAGATTGCCATACTTGAAGGAGTTTTTCTTGTCCTTCTTAATCTTCTACAGATTTTCAAAAAGTTGGTTTACAAGAAGCTCACATAAGTCATAGTCTGCATTCTCCTTTAACATTTGATAAGTTGTGTAGATTGTAGTTCCCGGTACTGAATTTTCCCTACTGGAGTGATAGATTTTGTAACCAATTATCATAGATGCAAATTTGACATCCGGTTCAGTGATGTCATCAACTGTCATAGCTCTCTTGTCAAACTTGGATCTAGTTGCATCACTAACTGTTTGATTTTTGACAAACTTGAGAACAGGTAATCCACCGGATGAGTGCAGACCGGTTACAGCCCTAATTGCATCTTTGGTGATCTTGAAGGGCTTGTTCAACCATAGGAAGTTGTCATGCACTCTACTTAGTACATACCGGACCCATTCATCTTCTTCAAAACAGGGGAAATGGATGCACTGTGCAAAGTGTTTGTCCCGGATGGCTTTGTACTGAGGTTTGATCTCAAAGGAGTCATCTATCAATTGTTTGTGATAGATATCCATCAGTTTTGATTCTCCAAAGTCTTCAAAATTCGCATGGATGTAAACCCTAATGTCTTCCATATGCAATACACCATGTGGAACACTAGAGAAGGCTCCTAGTGGATCTACCTCCAAGGATTTGTAAGGATGTTTCTTGAATGTGGGATGAGGTCTATCAGAGATCTTAACTATATTCGGAGTAGCCATTTTTCAAAGATTTGCAGGGAGATATTGAAAACAAAAAATACCTTATGCGCCTTCGGTTATTTGGATTGATTTCTATATGTAGTAACTTCTGTAAGTGATCTTCAGTGAACTTGATGAATTTTGTTGCAAAGCTCCGCTTTTTGCTTCTTCTTGGGTGTGGAATGATCAAGTGATTATTGAGAAATCCCTTATATCGTTTCGCAAACCCTAATATCTGTTTGCAATAAATGCTCCACCTACATTATTCTGGTTTGCCTTATCCGGATAGCTTGGAGTATCCTGGATCAGTCCTGATCTATGAACATCATGCGGATCTTTCAATCATGAATAAATTGAGATGACACATTACAAGAACATCCCAAACATTCTGTCCAATCCGTAGAGTAAAATAATGTACTTCCAGACCTCTCCGGACCCTTTTGTAATCCTCTGTCATTCCGGAGCATCTCCCGGAACAGGTCTTACTTGATCGATCACAACTTCTTTATATCTTCATGCGGACCTCTGAAATCTCATCTGGATTATCTCAAGACTTATATCTTCAAACCCTTTACTCCGCATCTTGTGCCATATCTGGCACCACTTGATTGGCTGGGGGAACAAGATTTTCTTTGAGTCTCCCCCTGAGCCAGAGCTCACTTTTTAATTTCCAGAAGGAATATCAGCACCAGAGTCTGGTGCGGATCCAGTTTCTGTATTCTCTGAACTTTTCTTTACCCAAATCTTGCTCATCTGATTCCTAACTTCATCCACATTCATCTTTTGTTTACCCTTGTCTTGATTCTGATTATACACCAGACCTCTTTTGTCCTGATTCTTGCTTCTGCAAACTTTAGCATTATGACCGGACCTATTACAGATTTGGCAAATAACATTTCTTTGCATATTTGACTGATAACCTCTTGATCTGCATTGATTAGCCATATGACCTATTCTATAGCATGCAAAGCATCTACCATTGAGTGATTTGTTTACTTGCATATTTCTGCATTCATGAAACTTGTGTCCATACCTTTTGTAGTTAAAGCACTATCTAGAGAAGGATGGATTAGTTTGATTCATTCTTTTTCTGCACTGATTAGCTTTGTGACCAAAGTGATTGCAGCTGTGGCAATATCCATTGAAAGATGGATATCTTTGAGCACTGGGTTGTCTTACCGGAGGTCTTCTAGGTCTATTCTTTGGATTTTCTGATCCAAAATTCTTTTGACTGGATCCAAAGCTTTCTCCTTTCTCATATCCCAAACCATACTTGTCATCTGTCTTCTTTTGACTTCCAAGAAGTACTTCAAGTTGGGCAGAACTTATCTTGAATTTTTCTTTATATTCATTTGATGTTTGAAGATCTCTTTTGAGGGAGACAATTTGATCCTCAAGTTTTTCTTCATTATCTTTGGCATCTTCAAGATCAGATTCAAGATGTCTGATAATCCTGGCCATCTGGTGGCATTCTTCTGATTTCTCTTTAAGAGATTGTCTTAGATTGTCTTCAGCTTTTCTTTTTTCTTCAATCTCTTGAGTAAACTTTATAGTTCCTGATTCCATTTCATGTCTTAACATAATGACTTCTTTTGATAACTTTTCACATAACTTGGTTTTCTCAGTCAATTCTTCATTTGTATTGCTTTCTTCACTTTGTCTTGCCAATTGTTGGAGCAGCTCCTTTCTCTTTTTCATAGAGAGACTTAATTTGTCTTTTAGTTCTATCATGAATTCATCAGCCTGTTTGAGTCTTTCCTTTAATTCATTGACTTCAGAGTTTGACTGTTCCAGATCCTCAAGGGCAGTCTTGAGTTGCTCCCTTAAACCATATGCATCCATTTGAACTCCCAGATCTTCCTCAAGCTGTTAGGCTCTATTAGGAGGAACTTAGCTCTGATACCAATTGTTGATAACTGAGAGGGGGGGTGAATCAGTTATCCTAATTATTTCTTCTTTTGAACTTTCTTATTATTCAAAGCAATATTGATTTAAACAAACAAACATTACCATGAAATGAGAAACACATGACATAGTATTTTTGACGTGGAAACCCGGTTAAGGGAGAAAACCACGGGGTGATTAACCCAAAGATAATTCTCTGTTAGAAGAATAAGGAGTTACAAAAATGGCACTTGCCAATTAGGGCTCACTGCCCGAGCACACTGCTCACATGAGGCACACTGCCTACAAAGAGACACACTATCTACAAAAGAATGTTATATAATACTTGAACTAATTGGAAGCATCTACATATGCTGGAGTTCAGTTCCGATTAGGCTTAGTACACTGATCTGCTGCAATTCATCTTTCCTCTGTTCTTTATTCTGCTATCCTTTCACATACCAGATCTTTCTTACTACTCCTGCTCTGCTCTGCACTTATTCGCATACACCATCACACCATTCAACATCTCACAACAAAATCCATCCTCTATATATATCCGCACAAGTAATTTCATTACCTTTCTAGTCAGCATCCGGAACAGTTTAGTTTCTTACAAACTCTGTTCTGTCGGCTGAATCCTTGCTCACCAAGCAATGCGGATCAAGTATATACTTGTAGATATCATTAATCATGTCGGCCAAACATGATTCATGCCTTCACAACCTTTACCATCAATAGTAACACATCCGGAAAATAGTCTGATGCTCTGTCAGTCAGTTCTTCCTCTGCTCTCACTGTCTTTCAGGAATCCGGTACTCAGCTATTCATATCTTTTTCTTTGTCCATCACCGGAGGCTAAATCCTTGGAATATACTACTCAAGGTAGTCCTCTTGACTTCCCCAAATCCGCACTGCACCAAGACACTTCCTCTGAGAGGTCCGGACCAATCTGTCGGACCTTGCCACATGCTCTGTTCTTGTTCACCGGACTACAACAGTTCTTCATTTTGACTTCCGGTAGAGGCACACCATGACTTGCGGATATGTGGGATGACCTTTGTTGCCATCAATGACAACAACCATGAATCCATATAGTGTCTCTTGCCAACATTAATTCCTTAGGGGAAGATTCCTCAGTTAGAGTCATCTTTCTCCTAACTGATTGAGTCATATATAGGGTTTATTTAGGAGCAAACTCTATAATTTCTTTACCTTTCTTCTTTTTATCAAGAACAGGGGTTGTAGATGAAGTTGCCTCTTGTGAAGACTTCTTTCCTCTTTGAATAGCTATGGAGGAGGCTGAAGGCTCAATTTCTTCTTCTTGGTGAGTAGGAGAACTCTCACCTCCTAGCTATGCCATCTCTAGTCCTCTATCCTGGGAATTTTGTTCAAGAAAGTTTTGCCATAATTCCTCCCCATTGGCTTGAGACAGGAAGTGGTGTTTGACTACTACAAAAATGAGGCCATGACGTTTCATGGACCCTTATTTTACTGATATTTTTCTACAGTAGCCCTGATGGCATAATACAGGAAATTGGGAATGTTTATGCTAAACTCAGGGTGTACATTCCCATACCTTAGAAAAATTAGTATTTTCATGATTGGTCCTAAGACTAGAGAGAATTGACCATCACAAGTAAAATATTTCATTAGCCAGGTGGCAATAGATTGCCAAGGGTTTGGAAGTGTGGACCTAAGAATTCCTTTCACTTCATTTTTATTTGAATGCAGTTGTATTGCAGGTTCACCTTGAATAGAGAAATTTTTAATTAAATCAGTGTATAAGGTTTTCAAGTGATAAAACCTCTCACCTTGTTCAGGCAGTCTAGAAATGTGACTGATAGTGGCTGAGGAGAAATTGATTTGGACTCCTCTGACAGTTGTCTGATTGTCCCTTAGATTTTTGAGGAATTCATCCATGACATCTTCCTGAAACCCTTCAAATTTTTCTAGAAAGTCTAGCCATCCTACAGTTCTTAGAATGTTTCCTATAGCTTCATCTTGCAGAAGACCCGCAACACTCTCTGGTTTAAACTTCTTCTTTACCCCCATTGCTAAATTGGTTCCACCTTCTGTGCTTAATTCCTCACTCTCCTCTCTGCAGTTTGTCCCTTCCTCTTAACTCCATAGGCTCTGGAGGACTGTTCAATTTTCTCTATTCTTCAAGGTATTTTAGAGATTCGAATGAGGATTAGGATGTTTCTTAGCTTAGGCTTATGGAAGATTTGTAGATTAGTTAGAGTACCTAGGTAGTCATAAATGCAACAGAGTAACAGGACACTCCGGAGGCAAGGTGACAATACAACACAGATGGCAGCATGCGTGAATTTGGAAAAGGAAATGATGGCAGGAGGATGTGTCATAGTGGCGGCACCTAAAAACAGAAAGACAAGACAGTTGTTATTAATGATTAATTAAAGATAGAATTAGCTGGATCATTTTTAATGATGAGGAGCAATGTACATGGTAGAGATGCTGCATCATTTTATGAGACTGCACATGTTAAGGCATATGAGCAGCTTTTGGTGGCTTGAGATGACACCCACTACTCCATTGGTACGTGACCTACAATCATTGTGCTGAGTGGTTCGAGAATCTACGTTCTTTGGGTGACGTCAGCGCCATCTTTGTGAATACCCCTGCAAATAAAACATGTGCTGATTTTATTTTATTCCTGTGATAAAGTAGAGGATGAGTCATGATGACATCATCATGTGATGTGTCCACTTTATTGCCTGGAGAGGTGGGTCCCCTCCCTTATTATTGAAATTGGCTTCTTTATTGACAGAGCACTAGAGGTGCTCCTAGTTTGGGAAGTGTCGGAGGTGCTCCAAGTTTGGGAAGTGCCGAAGGTACATTTGACTAACTCCTAGCACCTGATCACCTCCATAGCTTGATTGTTTTCAACTGTCCTAAAGAAGGGAACTGTCATTTGCTGGTTTTCCATCTTTCTCTATTTTTTTTCTTTTTTTTTCTTTTTTTTTTAGAAGGCCGCTATTTGCTAGTTTTCAACCTTCCTTTTTTTTCCAATCCAACACTGTGACAGAGGAGGTATCCTCTGTATCAAAACACAAATCACTAAGAAACTCTTCTTTAGTAGATGGTCTTTTATAGAGTCTAATTTGGTGACCATTTACTAGGAATGTGTCTCTTCTTCCATCAATAGGTTCCAATAATACTGTTCCATTTTCAAAAACTTCCTTTATTTGATAAGGACCCATCTAGTGAATTTGTAATTTCCCTTTGAACTCTTTGAATTTAGAATCATAAATAAGAACCCAATCACCTTGTTGAAATGTCCTCCTTTTGATGTGTTGGTCATGCCATTGCTTCCTCTGATACTGAACCAGTTTTGTTTGCTGAATGGCCTCTATCTGAATTTCATCCAACTCATTGAGCTGAAGAATTCTATTCTATTGAGCTATAGACAATGGTAGACCAATATCTAATATAGTTTTAAGTGTCTGGAGTTCAAATTCTATAGACAAAATAGGCTTTTTCCCATAAACTAATTCATATGGTGAGAACTTTGTTGTGGACTTCCAAGTGGTATTGTAAGCCCAAACTGCTTCAGGTAATCTGCTAGCCCAATCTTTTCTGTTCATTGCTACTGTCCTTGTCAGAATATTTTCAAGTTCTCTATTAGTTACTTCTACCTACCCATTCGCTTGAGGATGGTAAGGTGAAGATTTTCTGTGCTTGACTTGATATAAATCTATGAATTCTTTGATTACTTGTGAAGTAAACTGAGGTCCTATGTCTGAAACTATTGATCTTGGGGCTCCAAACCTTAAGAAAATCTTATTATAAAGGAAATCAACAACTTTTTCTTCTCTTGCAAATTGTAATGCTTGAACCTCAGCCCATTTTGTAACATAGTCTATGCATACTAGAATGTACTCCTTGCCTAATGATGGTGGGAAAATTAGTCCCACAAAGTCTAAACCCCACTGCTCAAATGGTTCCATCATGACTTGAGGATGCAATAACATCTCCTGGGTAAAGGTTGGTTGTCCCATCCTTTGGCACTGGTCACAGTGCTGCACATACTTCTTTGTATCTTTATGAAGAGAGGGCCAGTAGTAACTAGCTCTGAGGATTTTGTGAACTGTCCGGTGGAAGGAGTAATGGCCACCAGATGGTTCATCATGACATGCTCTCAACACATCAAAAATCTCATTAGCTTTTAAACACCTGCGTAGAATGAAATTAGGACCACATTTAAATAGTAAACCATTCAACCATTTATAAGATAAACTTTCTTTAACTAGACATTTTTTTTGTTTTGAGGTAAAATGGGACGGATACAAGCCTGTAGCTAAAAGATTAGCTATATCAGAAAACCAAGGTACAGTAGAGGAGATAGCAAAAAGATGTTCATCTGGGAACTTGTCCTCCAATGGTTGGTTTTCTCCTCCTGTATGCAATCTTGACAAAAAATTAGCAACCAAATTAAACTTTCCTGGATTATCAACTATGGCAGTATCAAATTCCTGCAATAACAATAACCACCTGATGATCCTTGCACCCACTACTGGTTTATTCATTAGGTACTTGATGGCTGCATGATCAATATGTACAAATATTTTATATCTAGTGATATAATGCCTGAATTTATTTATAGCATAGATGACTACCAAGAATTCTTTTTCAGTTTTGGTGTAATTTCTTTCTGCAGAGGTAAGGTTTTTGCTAATGTAATAAATGGCATGCATATTTTCTCCTTCCTCCTTTTGTCCTAAAACTACCCCAATGGACTCATTTGAAGCATCAGTCTGTATGTGAAATGGTAAAGTCCAATTGGGTCCTCTCAAAATTGGTGTGACAATAAGCTTCTCTTTCAAGGTTTCAAATGCTGATTGACATTCTTCTGTCCATAGAAATTTTGTCTTTATTAAGCAAGGTAAACAGGGGGGGCAGCTATTATGCTAAAATTTTCTATGAATCTCCTATAGTAGCCTGCATGACCCAGAAAACTTCTAACATCTATCTGATTTTTGGGTGAAGGCAACTGTGTGATTACTTCTATCTTGTTTTGATCCACTTTGATCCCCTTTGCTAAAATGTGGTGTCCTAAAACAATTCCTTCCTCCACCATCATAAAACACTTTTCATGGCTAAGGGATAATTGATTTTTCTCATAGCATTTTAGTACTTTCTCAAGGTTTGTGAGAGCTTCTTCAAAATTATCCCCATACACAGTAAAGTCATCCATATAGACCTCCATGCATTCATTAGCTAGTTTAGCAAAAATAGCTAAAACAAGTCTCTAAAATGTAGCTGGGGCATTGCATAGTCCAAAGGAAGAACTTTGTAAGAAAAAGTTCCCCAAGAGCATGTGAAGGTGGTTTTGTCTTGGTCTTCAGGTACTACTTGAATTTGATTATACCCACTGAATCCATCTAGAAAAGAAAAATACTTTCTTCTAGCAAGGTTGTCCAGTACTTGGTCAATGAATGGTAGGGGAAAGTAGTACTTTTTTGTGGCCTTGTTTAGTTCTCTATAATCAATACACACCCTCCTTTTCCCATTCTTTTTAGGCACTATCACAAGGGGTGAGACCCATTGACTATCTGAGATTGGATATATAAACCCTGCTTGAAGTAATTTTTCTATTTTGGTTTTGACAATGTCCTTTAAAGCAAGATTCAATCTTCTTTGGGGTTGTCTGATAGGTTTAATATCCTCAGTGTATAAATGATGGGTATAGATCTCAGGAGGTATACCTTTCATATCTTGGCATTCCCAAGCAAAAGATGTTGAATGGGAAATCAGAAGTTGGATAAGTTTTTCTTCCTGATTTGCTATTAACTGAGTATTGATATTAAGTGTTTTCCCTGGTAAAATCATGACCTGTTTTGTGATTTGATCCATAGATGTAGTTAATCTATACATTGGAGTCATGGTATTGAGAGGACAAGAATGTGGAAGCAACATGTAGAAAGTGGCTAAGTCTCTGTAAAAGGATTCCCCACAAGGAATGATGTTGGCGAGGGTACAATGAGAAAAAGTAAGAAGTTCTCTCCTAGAATCTTGGGCGAGTTCCATCACATCCTTATTGATTAGGATGTGAGTGATGTCTTTTATTGTATCATAGTATATTTCTTCTTCTAACTCTCCTAGATGTTCCTTGATGGCTACCATAGCTACCGAGGCACTGTTGTCATTGTTCTCTAGTTCATCCACCCATACTCTTCCTGTATAATGTATTGATTGTTTAGTTGGAGGATACAAAGATATTTTCTTCAAATCTATCCCATTAGAAATGACCATATCTCCAGTTCAACAATCAATAGATGCTGCTACTATAGCCAGCCATGGTCTTCCTAAAATTAGTGGATAAGCATTTCTCTAGTTTCTAGGTTCTAATATCAGGAAGTCCACTGGAAATTCCAATGAATCTATCACAATTGGTACATCAGTGATTATTCCTTTTGGAACAGCTACTGATTGGTTAGCAAGTTGAAGAATTGTAGTTGTGGATTGGATACCTGATAGGGCTAATGTGTTCATTGTCTGAACTGTTATCACATTAATTGTTTCTCCCAAATCAACCAGAACATTTGAAATTTCTACCCCTGAGATGAAAATAGTTATGACAAGATTTCCAGGGTCTCCATATTTTGGGAGGAGAATTACTCCCATCAATAGATCTAGTACTTTACCTTCCACCTATATTGTGGAGGGAAAGTTTTTCTTCCTGCCCTGCGTTTGATACAATACTGTTTAATGAACTGATTTAGTTCAGGTACATCTCTGATTGCTTGGAGAAGAGGAATTTCAATGTTTAGTTGCTTGATTTCTTGTAAAAGTTCTGATTCCAGGTTGGTTTGGACTTGTTTTTGTAAGATCTTTTTCTGGGGAACATGTTGTTTAAGCCATTCTAGGTATGGTGCTAGTTTTTCCATCTCTGAAGCATCTCCGAAGCTCTTGTCAGAATTGTGTTTAGGAATGTTCTCCGGAGTCAGTCTTTTAGGAGAAACTCTAGAGTTGTCCAAGGATGATTTTTTTAGTACTTTTTCATTAGTAATCTCCTCTAGGGGTTGAGTGGACAAATTTTTAGGTTCCTCATCATTGGTTACTTCAACTATAGTTAGAGGAGACGGTATTGGGAATGCTTTCCCAGAATGCAGCTGGAGATTATTTGAATATATAGCATTAATTCCAGCCAGATTTTCTTGCTCTGTCATGTAAACAGCTGCTCCCTGTTTATTCCGTGGGTTTGGTATAGGCTGAGCTAGTAATGATGGTTGGTTAACTAGTTCATTTTGTGCTTGACCTTGTGTGTTGGAGGGTCTAGTTAGTAAAGCTTGTTGTTGAGGTTGGAAATGTCTAGGTTGTCCCTAGTATTGTTGATTATATCCCTATTGAGAACCCCATTGAGGTTGCATGTTTTGTGATCCAAACTGTGGTGGCCACTGTTGATTTCCCCAAGGCTGATTTTGCCAATTTTGGTTTTGCCAATGTTGACTTGGCCAATCCTTCTATCCCCAAGGAGGATTATTTTGAGGCCCATGCCAAGTTGGATTCCACTGATTATTTCCCCAATTAGAAGGACCCCTGTAAGAAAGCTAGTTTGGATACTAATTATAAGGGAAATTCTCAATTTGTTTTTGTCCCACATAGTTCAATTCCTCTTCTATTACAGCATTCTTCTTACTCAATCTTTTCAAGGCTGGAAGTTGACTACATTGACTGGTAGGATGTTCCCTATCATAGATCTAATAAATCTCTGATTTGTCCAGAGGGCATTCTCTCAATAGATGCTTGTTTCTACACCTAGGACAATAGATAGAGAGTGGTTCGGTTGTTCTATTTTGATCAGCTATTCTAGTTTTTTCTTGAATCCCATCCAATGTGGTATTTAATTGGACCAAAATGTCTATTTTTAGATTTGTAATATCTTCCATTAACTATCCTATTTCATTTTTCCCTTTAAAATTTTTGGATGACCTCACTCCATTTTGGGTTCTAGAATAGTTCCTACAGAGTTTTTCTATAGTAGGTATATCCATTTTATTGATATTTCCTTTTCCCATTAGATCTAGTGCCTGTTTTGATTCCTTATCCAATCTTTTTACAAATAGGGTTCTGGCCAAGGAGTGATCTACTGGGTTACCATACCTTCTCAAGGCAAAATTAAACCTGTCAACATAGTCCTCTAAGGTTTCTTCCTCCCCCTGCCTAATTTTAAACAATTCTTCATTTTTATTACTGGATCTATAGTAATGTTGGTATTTTTCCAAAAACTCTATTTCCATCTAATCCCAAGAATGGATAGAATTCTGGGGTAAACCCATAAACCATCTCATTGCAGAATCTTTCAGAGTTGAAGGGAATAGTTTGAGTTTTTGGTTATCTGATCCATAATCATAAGTTTGGCAAACTACTTTGAATTCAAACAAAAACTGATCTTGATCCTTAGAAGAAAGTTCTCTAAAATTTAGCAAGTGTGTTGGTGAGATATTCTTCATAGGAGCATTGTCTCCAGCAGCCAAAACAATAGGATATGAGAAGGTTCTTGGAGCCTGATTTTCCTCTTTTTCATGATTATCATTATCCATGTTTAATATTGGTTCTTCTCCCTAAGGTTCTAGGAAATTAGGCTCTATCAAAGGATCTGCCTGAAACTTTTGTTGTAATTCCTAGATATAATCGGCAAGTGGAAGATTTGGAGGATCTAAGGGATTATTGTTTTGAGGTGCAGCTTCCAAAGTAGGTTCTAGGTTTCTCTCCTCAACAAGATCTTGTGCCACCCCACTGCTTTACCCTATGGCTTGTTGTTGGGGTGTCTGCTTTATATATCTTCCTTTCGAATCTCTAGCTCTAACCATACAGATCTATCCTAAAAACTATTTTAGCTAAGTTTCCCTAATTAACACAATACATCCCCGACAATGGCACCAAAAATGACAAGGTGTCGTTGTACCTCATCATTTAATCTATTTTTAGATGTCAAAATCCAGGGGCTGTGTCCTCGGCCGTCTGTAATTAGGGATTCTACAGTTACCAATTTCCCTAGCTAATCCTAATAGCTTCTACTAATTTGAAGAGATTAATCTGTCTACTTACTAAATGAATTTAAGGAATGCTGAAAACAGAATTAAACAGAAAGTTACTTAAAGCAATTTTAAAAATAGTAACATGCATTTATCTATCAAAATCAATAAATACTTTTCACAACAAAATCTAAAGTAATAAAACAGTGGTACTAGCCTTCTGCCTTGGTTGTGAGAGTGGGCCCTTGCTCCACACCCTTGAGGCTGAAGGCTACAGTAGGGAATCAACACAAAAGAAGATCACAAATAAATTCAATCCAATTCCATACACTTTGCATTCATGAAAAATATTGATATCACCGAACTGAGATTACTGAGAATTAGATAAATCAATCATTGTATATCTCTTCTACTGTTTCTATAAGTATATATGAAAATGAGTGATGACATATCACTTATCTTATCTACCAGTTCTTCTATGAGATGACATCCATCTCTTTATTACACTAGTTGTCTAACTATGGAAATTAATCATGCAATAAAAGGAGACTGAGTGGAACAGAAGTCCACTCAGAATTCTAAGTTTGAGTCTTAATACATTTAGGCAGCAAGGCCCTGAAAATATGGGTATTGAATCAGTTCTATCCGTAACTCATGCAAAAACTTTATAAAGATAAAAACTCCAGCAGTTTAACTAAAGATGACCCTTCACCACTCAGGTGATGATTTGAGTGAAATGAGGGGTATTATGATCACTGCTGAGAGTGCCTAGTCGGTAGCTTATGCTGGAAATATGCCCTACTCTTAGGAGGTGCCAGAGATATCTGTCCCTGTCTGCAGCTCCAGAGTTATGACTGTAGCTCCGGAGATGTCTGTAGCTCTGGAGATACCATTGTGACCTTCTTTGTTCAGCTCCAGAGAGGCTTTCTCTTTCCTTCAAAACTTCTAGTGTTGTGGTACTCTGGTATTGTCTTCGGAGATCATTGAAGACTATCTCTAGAGATGTACAAAATTGTTGTTCCTGGCATCTACACCTGTTGATTCAAAAAGAGAGAAGTTTCTGCATTTTTCCATCAATTCCATGCACATTAGTCTCTTAATCAGAAATTATGATCTTAAGTAATCTATCTCAATTAATCATTAACTAGAACAATCTTGCTAGCTTATTTAGGTGCAGACATTAGGAAAGATGGAATCAAGGAGGAGAAAAAGAGAGGTAAAAAGATGTATTTCATGGGTGCAACTTGGCACTCATCAAGATACATGGTATGGGAGGATCTCATCACTTTGTGCCTCCACAAAACTTGCAAGACACATAGGGAAAACACATAGAAAACACACAGAATACACAAGTGTCATAGAGTGTGTTGTTGACCCACTATATGTCTTATACATAACAAAACGAGTTATGGGGATGAGCTCATCACTATGCTCTGCCATCTAAGACACACCAAACACACCTGATGGTTGAGCTACACTACCACGACTGCCAAAAACACACTTAAATGTGAGTAACTCAAGACCTGACCCCACTTCTCGTAAAAGGACTTTTTCAAAAAGGATGTACAACCACTCAAGGGAAGACACAATCCTACCTTCTACAAAAGGGATTTCAAAAGTATACAACCCCACCTGCATCATGAAGACACCTTACAGTGAAAAGGAAGCATGCACACAAAGTATACAACCCCACCTGCATCATGGAGATGCCTTATAGTGAAAAGGAAGCATACACAACACACCAACAAAGTATACAACCCCACCTATGTCATGAAGGCATGTTATAGTGAAAAGGAAGCATACGTAAACACACAAAATATACAACCCCACCTGTATCACAGAGATGCCTTACAGTGAAAAGGTAGTATATAACACATTTTATCACAATATCCAAGGATTTACCACAATATATTCCCTCACCTTAAAGTGGTTTCTCTCACTTGCCAGTAGCAATCATGTTTAAGATAAGATTGAAAACATGTGAGGGAATAGGAGCTTTCACAAAACCCATGCCCCAAAGTGACGTGCTAACAATCAATGAATTGTTCCCAACAATCATGATAGAAACACATAAATATATTTTGCTAACAACCATTGATCAATAATATGCATGTATATGAAAGATAATTAAAATGAGATTTGGTTAGAAAATCTAAGATAAGATAATAACCAAATCATCTCATGAAAACCAATACAGAAATAAGGCACCATGCTGGTAAGACAAACCAAGTCTATACTTACAAGTTCGGAACCAAGTATAGCCGTGAGGCTATACTTCAAGTATCTTAAAATTGAGTGTAGCTACAAGATGAGATAAAAACATTTTGAAAGTGCATAAAAGAAGATTTAGAGTATTGTAAAGGTTTATTACAACAATTTCACAACATGATACACATCACAACATAGAGTGATTGTACTAGTCAAACATCAGTAACAAATTATGACGACAATAAATATAGAATGAAATCATGAAAAATAAGAGAGGAGACAAAAGTGACTTAGAGTCATAATGTGGGAAGATACCCCAAGACACCCTCCACAATGTTATGCTCCCAAGATACCACACACAACAATTGCAACAAGAGAAGTATAGAAGAATAGAGAAACAAATAGTAGGAAAGTCACAATGGAGGCAGTCTCCTAGTATCCTTGACCTTACAAGAGTATCAAGGGTCATCTAAGGAGATCTAATCAAACATTTAACACTACACAGGGGAGTACAACACAACAACATATATATTTAAGAGGAGGTCACTGTTGAGAGAAACTCGAAGAGGTGCTACATCAAGAGTGGTTGAATGAGGCTGAAATTCTTACCTGAAATAAAATGCAACCACACTAGTGGTTGTCCTTGATCAAACCATCTTCTTCCCAATCTTGATCTTTATATGAAATAGGTAGTACATAGGGCACTATAGCCCAACTTGAAACTTCTTCCTTTAGTTCTTCTTTTGATTCCATTTTGTTCGGTGGGATATTTTCTTCTTGCGGTGACATTTTTCGAGCTAAGGCTTGTCACTTTCTTCTTCTTTCCTTTGCATTTCTATTTCTTCTAGTCTTGTTAGTTATATTTCCTAAGGGAGTTCTTTGTCCACCATCAAGCATTCATGATTTTCTGCATTCTTTGCCATTTTTAAAGAGGAAGCTAGTACAAAAGTGATTTTAGGATTTTGTGATGGATAGCTTTGCTCTTGAAGGTTTTCTTTCGATCCTTGTAAGGATGGTGGAGGAGGAACCTCAACAAGAATTCCTTTTCCTTTTGGTCAAGGTGAATCCTTTAGCTCGGGCTTTTTTTCACTCTCTATTTGGTCAGTAGAAGGAATTGGAGCCTCAAAGGGCCAAGAGGGTCTAGGAGTATTCTTTCCATATGATAGTTTAGCTATTTTCTTTTCCTTATACTTTTGATATGCCAAGAAGAATTGATCTTGTCTTGGTTGATTTTCTTTAATAGGTTGTGGCCAAAAATAATCCAAATTAAACTTTCTGCAAGTGGCTAATGGTTTAAATCCACTATGATGAATAACATACACTCAACCTTTATGAGGGAAATTTAAGCACTTGTGAATAGTAGAAGGAACTGCTTTCATGGATTTTAGCCAAGGATGTCCTAATCTCACATGAAAGAGATCCGAGGTGGGAATGATAACAAATCGTGCTTCTAGAGCTTTTTTAACCACCTTAATAAAAAGCGTTATCTTTCCAATTGTCGAAAGAAAATAATCATTATGTGCTTTAATCATTATATCCATTAGATCATAAGTATCTTGTGCTATTCTTGAAAAGGTTATCACTATTCTATAGACAAGTCTGAATTTGTATTGATCTATGAACTAGTCTAATATCTGTCAAAAGCATGGAACCCCTGTGAAATCTTTTAGAGTTTGCTTATATTCTAGAGGATTTTTGACAAAGTAAAATGATATGACAGTTGAAGGTACAGTGTGATCAGTGGAAAGAGTCTTTAGGTCTATTAAAAAAATTCCTTAAGAAGACTGGTAAAACAATCCTTAATGACAAAGGAAACAGTCTTAGAAAGACTTTGTTGAACAGTCATCTAGAGACAGTCAAAGAGAGAGATACAAGGTCTATATAATAGCCTCAAAGACAGTGATGTTAAAGGAGGAAAGATACTGGTAAAGTCTCATAAAATAGATCAAATGGGTCTTGAGGTCTACATGTACAAAAGATGCAAAGAAGATAGATGGTAGTAGATGAAAAGCAGTATGCAGAGTCTTTGATTGGCAGTGATCTCATGAAGACTGACAGGTATACAACACCTTACAAAGACACCTTTGAGGTTTCAATGAAGGATAATGTACTGTCAATAAAAAATAGTCTTATGACTATTACACAGTCAACAAGAAGCAGTAGTTTATGACTATTATAAAAGTAGTCACATGACTGTATACAAAGGGAAAAAAATAGTCATATGCATGCACACAGAATACAATCAAATAATCAAATGACTGTATATACGAAAAAAGGTTAGGAGACAATCAGAGATGATTGTCAAATATGAAGTTAGTCACAATGACTGCCGAGAGTGATAGGGACAATCAAGGAAGTCATTCAAAAGATAGTCAAAATAGTCATCGAAGATTGATGTAAGACAGTAAAAAAATAGTCACTTATAAAGGTTTAAAAGATAGTCAGAAGATTGTTGTTCACAAGCATAGACTATATTGAAAGTGTAGTCACCATTGACTATCAAGGATGAAGAAAAAGGGTCATATGAGACAACTGTCAGAAGAGCACGAAAAGGTCATGCATCACTAAAAATAGTCACCTAATGATGTGAACAACATAAGGGACTGGGAAGATTGTTAACGAGCAGTCAACAAAAAGGGGGTTTGTCAAGGATCTCAAATAGTTGGAGACAGTGATAGGGTCTTCCTTCAACTTTAGAAGGAAGTGTAGAGTTATGGAGTTTGAAATATCTCTCATACCTGAGATAGATATGAGTAAGATAGTTCACAAGGGTCCAAGATAGGACATTGTTTTGTATGGTGGATTAAGAGGTCTACATACAAAGAGCCTTCATGGAATACCTTCACAAGGGATTCACAATGAAGGCAGAGGTATGTCATAGAACAAGATATCAATCATAAGAAACTATTCTCTTCAAGTTTTCCAGAGCATAGATACCATGAGAGATGGCTTATATAGTAAGGAAGAAGACTTGAACAGTGAATATGGTTTATAAATATGGGACAACATAGTTATAATAGTTTTGGTATCTTTGAGAAGGTTCTCTGCCAAACTTTAATGAAGTCTTTCTAAGTTTTGAAGCCCTAACAAAACTAGGACTATTGTCATAAATCACAATGACCTATAGATCATAAGAGAAGCACTGTAAAAAAAATATTCTAGACTTTTTTTTTTGAGAATAGACACAGGTCTGTATTTTTTATTGAGAGACTTGTCATAAGAAGATCTACTCATGCCTAGAAGAAGAAGGTGACCAATGAACCTACAGTTTGTTTGGGCACACAGTCAGTAGGGTTAGTTAATGATCTGTGAGTCTTGTTAAAGAACATTATAGGTCTCTTTACTATCTCTATAAGTTGGATAGTGGGCCAAAGAGATCAATTATCGAGAAGCCAGCAAATAAAGAGCATACAGGTTACAAAGGACAAGTGTTTCAGGAACAAAGGAGCAGTCCATCACATGTATGAAGATAAATCTGAGAGCTAATTAGATCATGAAAATCAATGCATGACAATGATGAATGGTCAAGAGGGGACAACAGTGTAAGATGATAGATTTCCATCATTTCCAGAGGTTATAAAACTCAGTTCAAGGACACCTACAAGTTGTTTTAACCCTGTTGAAGACCCAATAGGGGTAATGGGTCAAGTGACAAGTGCTTTTAATCCTTTATGAGGTAGTTTTTGGTAATTTAAGGACTCCAAAAGCATCATAACTCTTTCCATACGCCTTGTTATTGTGCAAAGTGGAAGTTGAGGTAGTTTGAGGCCTTTTATGAGAGGATGGGTGACAAGGACAATAGTTGGAGAAATTTATGTGTAATTTGAGGGCATCTAGGGACAGTTTTGACCACTTTCCAAGAATATAAGAATAGTTTGGAGACACATGGGACAACTGGAAGACTTTTTCCAAGCAACTAGGAGCATGAAGGTGTCAACATCAAACTAGGACTCTTCTTGGGCATCCAAAGTAGGTTGACCAACTTTTGAGCATTCATTTTTTGTAAAAGAAAGTTCCTATATTCTCTCCAGTGTTTGTGATGAGATATAGGACCCTTATACTTAGTTTTGGACTAGTTATTTCATGCTTTTGAGCTATAAAAAGCAAAAAAACTAGACATTGTAACTCAAATTTTGTTGTAGAACAACATTTTGTAACACATTTTCAAGCAAATAAGATAGTTTCATACTTATTTATTTTTGTAAGAGTGCCTTTTTATCAATAAAGGGATTATTTTTCCTTCATTTGTGTTGTCTTTTTGTGTGTTTTTTAAAAGATGCATCTATTTTATGTGTTTTCAATCAACAAACCTTAAAACATGCTTCAAGACAAATACCTTTAGGCAGAAAACTATGTCTTTGTGCAAGTTGTAAACTGTGAAATGTATGTGTAGAGACTTTTAGCTGTGAAAACTTAAATTTTCCTTCTAAATAGTGAAATACAATCTCCTCTTTACTAAATAATGGTGCATAGGATGTAAGAAAACAAAGGTTGTGCAAGAAAAGGAACATTTTCTCTAAAAATTATGTGTCCAAACATCAAGCATAGGTCATTTCAGTTTGGTACATCACCTTTATAGGCATATAGTTTCATTTTAGTGTCTTTTCTCATCTTTTCCTCAGTAAACAACAAAAGATTAAGTCATTTTAGGTAAAGTACTAAGGGAACCAGCCCTCTCTAGAGATTCACTCCTATCTATGAGCAACCCACAGGCTCTAGAGTGTTTCCATGCTTATCAACTGAGTAAGGGAGTCTAAAAATTACTCTCTAGGGTGCACTCAAAAGTGATAACAGCTATATAATGCATGTATAAAAATTGTTCTGTGATAACATTTGTCATGCAATTGGGATCAATAAGAACTCTTGTAGGATTTCCATTTATTCTTGTAGTTATATAAAGAGGACTATCAATGTCTTGAATAGTGACCTCATGCAGTGTGAAGGATATGATGGGTTTTAAATCTTTCCTTTTCTTATTATATCAAGGAGGAGCCACACCACCCTTGTTATGATTGGATGCCATATATGTGAGACTTTTGTACACCAAGACACTTGTTTGAGGAAATTGGGTTTTTGAAGTTTTTGCAAAGATCAAAACACACGAGTGTCACTACAAGCAAAGTGATCATGATGTTAAGAGTGCTACACAAAAAGGCAATGTAGACAACTTTAAGATTTCTTGCAAAGATATGCTAAACTTTTTAGGTTGAAATACACAATGTGTAATTGCAAAAGTATGAATTTTCAATATAAGGATGTGAAATGATGCAAGATTACTATGCAAAATTAGATTTGTTGAATATTCGATGCAACTAATATGATCATGCAAGAGAATTTTTAAAACCCTATTGTAGAATTTTGCCAAAATATAAAATTTTTGAAGGCCTAAATATGCACTTTTTTCCAAAATTATGCAAGATTTTCAAATGAATAATGAGAGATATGCAATAAATCAATGCAAGACCTAATTTGAATTATCAGGAAGATGCAAATGCTTGAAGGTACAGGTTCACTAAAATGTTTGATATGAAAAGGAGAGTGATAACAACTAGAATGAAAACTAGATCAAACCCTTTTCCATATAACATTCAAGGTCAATGCCAAGCCAAATCACTACCAAATGAAGGTGGACTCATCTGCTGACCTTGTGCTCATGTATGCTATAGATGGATCAGATTTAATTTAGTCTTTTCCTCAAACCCTAGGCTAATAATGCATGAAACCCTAGTTCTACAATGATCTTCTTATAACAGAGAAAGTACAACAAAAACCCAAAAACTAATTACACAGGGATATTCAAGGAGATGCTGAAACCTGTCTCCAGAAAGCAGAGGTGTCAAAGGACCTTGATGGGACCACCTAGATCCTGACTAGAAGATGTTTTGAATGATGTCCTGATGCCATATCTAAACTCAGAAAAGGTAGAGGGACATGGACGGTACCACCCAAGTCCTTGGTGAGAGAATACTCTAAAACCCTAATTTGTACCTAGTCTTCCTATAGCTCTATATTTTCCAGATCTCACTCCTATAACCTGCCCACAAGAATATAAGAAAGGGGTTTGGGGGTTATGGTGTTTAGGGACTTGCCTCAATCAAGTCCAGGGATAGCATTCAAGCTTCCCAACACCATTGATTGATAAAGAGTGTGTACCCTCATGGAGGTAGAGGCTAAAAATAATGATAATATGATGATTCAAATGATGATAAACAAACAATGATATCATCTATGTGATGAACCCTTAGAATTATGAACATCCTTTAACTCCTAAGGAAAAATAGATGATAGCTCCATATCTACAACAACACATAATAACAAAACATAAATCTACTCTAGAATCACAATGAATGCTCTTGCTTACTTCACTTCAATATCTAAAGTTATCCCTTTTCCAACCTAGTAAACAATGAATTCAAAAACACTCTTATATATGCTTTCTCACTCACAATTGTAAATTCAAACCAAAATAACTGACAAGGAGAAACCTCTAGAGAGGTGTTAGGCTAACACAGACTTGGTTTAGCCCTAACCTAAAAGGAAGGACTTGGGTGGTACTGCCTGGGTCCTTCAGCCTTATTTGGGTCTAGGGTAAGCTAAAGTAAGGGGCCCATATTCCAATTGTGTCTTGGTGTCAGTCAATTTTGCATCAGGAGAAACATTTTGAATGTATAATGTAATCAAGGGGACCTAGGAGCTAAACAAGGAGCTAAAAAGACATGTGGATACCTTTTACTTTATAACAAAAACTAGAAACTAGTTAACTAACTACTCATTTACATAGTCTAAGCCATGATTATCCATGCAATCCTCTCAAGAAACTTGATCCATTGATCTCTTAAATAAATCTCATCTATTGATCTTTAATCCTCTCAATCTATAAATCCAACCACACCCAAGTCATTTGCAACAAGCTCCCAGAATGCAAAGTTATGTTGTTGGTGTGAGAAATCAACATTGAATCTCAACAACAAAAATCCTTTAAGAACAACCACCATTTGGTGCAACAAGGATTGGCGTTGATGAGAGGTTTCTAGATTTTCATTGATTTTTGTTAACCATTTTCTTAAATTTGAGTTGTTGTTAGATATGAAATAGGTTCTTTATTTTAATGCATTGTTCCTCATTTTGTTTCAAATTTAGCATACACATTTTGGCACTCCCTAGTGGGACATTGTCCCTCATCTAACCCTTGATCTTTCTGTTTAGAGTAAAATTGGATTTGTTAGTCTTTTGTGGCTTAGATGTTAAAATCCTCCTTTCACCCTAACATTGAAGGATCTAGGGTCGAGTGGTGAGCACTATCATACCCTAGGTCACTTGCAAATGAGGGGAACCTTGGATTAGGGAATTAATTATCAATTTTTCCTTCTCCTATGCTCAATTGACCATTAAACCCCTAATTATGTAAATACGACAACAAATTAATGAATTACAGAAAAAGCTTATGTAGACAGGAGTAAAATGCCAAATTACAAAATACCTATTTTTAGGGATATGAAGCGGAACAGTCGGGGACACTGGAGTAGGCACCCAAGTCCAAGGTACTTTCTTTTTTGGGGAATCTAGACCTCCTTCAGACACTGATCAACCCTGTAGCTTCTATTTTCTGAAATCTGTCTGTGGAGGACACTGGAGAGAGTGCCCTAGTCCTAGAAGTGCTCCTTTGTCTGATTTTTCTTTAGATCCTAAATCCTTGATGTCTTCCCAGCCTTCCTACAACTCCACTTTTCCTGGATACGACACCTATAACCTACAATCACAAGACTTGGTTTGGGGGTTGTGGTGTTTAGAGGTTTGCCTCAATCAAACCCCAGAGGACACTTAAGTCTCCAAACACTGTTGTCAGATAAAGAAGGCATGCCCTTGTGAGGCAAAGGCCAAAACCCAAAGGAATCAATGATAAAAACACAATGATATGTCACCTTGTAGTGAAGCTTTCATGGAGGAAGATGCTCTTCATGCCATGAAGGAATTGAAGCTCAAATATGCAAATATCAACACACAAAACACACAAGTCTACTCTTACAACACAATATAAAGCCTTGAATCATCTTGAGAATGCCTAGAGTTCACAATAACAATCTAGTTTACAAATGAATGCCTACATATGTTTATATATGCATCTACAAGCACTCCCGCCAAGATATTTGAAATTTAAACTTACTGTGTCGGCAAAGGGACCCAATAACGGTCACTAATTGACACCCAAAATTTGGGGCTGCCCTAAAATAGGGCAGGACTAGGGCACGGGTGCCCAAGTCCTCCCCCTATTTTAGGCAGGGCACAGCTCAAGGGGTCCACCTAGGTCCTATTTGCCATGGGACTTAGGTCTCATTCCATTGGGGTTCTAAAATATGAACTAAAATGTCCTAAATGCACTCTAAAGACCTGAGAGCTAAACCTTATGAGGGAAAAGCCCCCAAGGGGACATTTTTCCAATGTTACATTTAGCCCCCACTTTAATGTATGTATGAACACGAGGCCCATACATGCATTAAAGTAAGGTCACAAACACAACAAACACACCAAGCATGGAGAAGACATGCCAATCACATAGAAAATAGTAATAGGCACGTAAAACACAGAGAAGACAGTTATAGTCACACATGACACAGAGCAGACAGTTAATGCATGGAAGACACATTAATGCATGGAAGACAGAAATTACATCTTTTCTTTTCTTTTTCTCATATATATGAAATGCAGATGCAAGTACTGGAAAGTAAACAAACCTCCCAAAATGTAGGAAGCATTACTTGACGGCACTGGTCTCTGCATATGGGGCAACAAACACACAATACACGCAGAACCTCCCAAAATGCACGAAGCACTACTCAAGGCACTGGTCTATGCATATGGGGCAACAAACATGCCATACAAAACAAGCACACCAAAACACACACACTTGAAGACACGGAGAAAACACGGTAGACAAGCGATGGTGTGTTCCCTATTTCTAGGCTCAGCACCATCTCAGGCACATTATAGGTACACACCGACAATTGGGCTTTTCCACAACAATCGTCGAAGACACACTTAAGGGTTGAGTTAGTCACAGAACTGCTCCCTACCTCTACAGAGGACTTTTGAGAATGTAACCCCACCCGCATCACAAAGACACCTTATAGTGAAAAGGAATCATGGCATACTGCCCCACTCGCGTTACAAAGACTCCTTACAGTGAAAAGGAGGTATGAGACCAAAAGTATACAACCCCACCCACATCACAGAGATGCCTTATGGTGAAAAGGAGGTATACACAATAGATAGATTGATTGATTGCAAACAAACTCAGGATATAGGAAGTACTCATTGTACTAGCCTACACCTAAGGACAAGCACATTGTTAACATCTACAATAGATAGCTTACCTTACATATGCCCCCACCTTAAGGTGGTTGATATCAGTTATTGATATCAAGTAGGTTAAGGTAGGAAGAAAACACATAAGGGAACATCAACTTTCGCAAAGGCCATGGCCCCCAGAGGTGACATGTACTTTACGATCGCCAAATGTTCCCACAAACACATCCTTGCAAGAAACATGTTAGTGTCTACAAGACCATGATAAACAACAACATTAATGCATATGATTAACCACACAAAGAGCCAAGGTTATACAATGAATCCAGAGTTTGAGGATAACCATAGGGCTATATCATGAAGCTGTCTGAATCGAGTACCACCAAGGCTAGATTCAAAGGCAAACAAAGGTGCATAGAGAAACATTATTGTTAAGGTTTGTAAATGTGATAGAAACATAATAACATTCACTATGCGGAAAGCACGAGTGCTTCCACTAGCCAAGTGTCGGATAAGATATACAACCCCATCATCATATTAGGAACTATAGTCCATTTTTTTATTGCTCTCGAAACGGACACTAGGTCCGCATCAGTATAAATGTTTGTCATCATCCACCCACTAGATGGAAACAATAGGGGAAGGGAAACAATAAATGAGAGAGGAGAAACAAGTGTCTTAGGGATAGTCATGTAGGAGGGTGTCCCCAAGTCACAAACCACGACACTATGTCCATTAGATACAACACACAACAATGAAATCAGAGAGAGGAAATTAGAGGAATGATGATACAAATAGAAGAAGGTCACAACAGAGGCGGTCTCCTAGTATCCCGAACCTTACAGGAGAATCCGAGGTCATCCCAGGAGGCCTAAACAACATATAACACATCACGGGGGAAGCACATTATGTTAAAAATTAAAAAATTATAGATACTTACTTAGGGTCTTCATATTATATATTGGAGCTTTCGAACCTCTTGGAGAGGTACTCGATCATATTTGTCATAAAATTTGAGTGGTTCTTATGAAAGTCATGTTTGTTATCGTATGATCCTTGTTTAAATGAGGTTTTTTGTTTCTTATGAGGGGGAGAACCACTATATTTCTGACTATTGATTGTTGTCTTGCTCTTTTCTGATTTTTAGCGAGTTTTCGTTGGTAAATCTTTCTAGAACAGTAACAAGATTCATCCCGTACCATCTTGTTCATCTGTATCAGTTTTTATTCTTTCTTTTCAAAGGTATTTTGATTATCTCCTAATCCATATAAGGATAACAGAGGAGGAACCTCAGCGTAAATTCCATTTCTTCATGGACGAGGTGGGTTATCCATTTGTTTCTTATCCACTTCAATCATACCCACAATACTATCATAGTCCAACTAGTCATCCTCGTAGTGAAGATTTGTAAATTTTGATTTGGTGGAGCAACCGACTTATTTCCATTATCATTCACACCTGATACCTAGATGACATTTGAATCAATAAGGTCTTGTATCTCATGTTTAAGATGCATACATCATTCAATGTCATGTCCTTGTGTCCAATGATAATGACAGAAGGCATTAGCATCAAAGTAAGGTCCTTGTTTACTAGGATCAACAGGCTTAATTGGGGGAAGCTTCAGAATGTTATTACTCACAGCTTGATTCAGATAGAATGATAGGTCTCAGATATCAGAGTAAAATTTGTTATTTTTTTTTACAAAGCAATCGTGCCCTATAAAAGTTGGTTTAGGATGGCATCATTTGGAGATACAGTTTGTTGTGAGGAATTGGAACCGAAGCAAGGAGGTGAATGAGCTTGAGATACAATATGCGGAGGCTGAGATAATGGTGGCTGGCCATAATGATAGGTGGAAGATGGTTGCAAGTATGTAATAGGTAGTTGGAAATGAGTGGAATAGATAGGAGGTTGAGAACAATTATTCATAGAAGATGTCCCTGTAGAAATCAAATTCTGATAATTGAATCCCACAGCTTTGTAATTAGTACCATTAGATACTCCAATACCAGTGGTAGCATTACTACAAGCATTCGCATTAGTTGTTAAGATCGTTGATGTAAAAGTGGATACTCCTGTATTTGGTATAGGTATGGAAACTTGTGTATGAGATGGTGATAGAGTGTTCTTTATCACTTGTGCACATTTGGTTACTGGCATGATATTGGTTTGTACAATATGTGTTAGACCATGAAGTGCATTAACACCATCTTGGGCTTCTTTTATCAATTCTCTTATATTATGAATTGTAGGAACGACTTCTTCAACTATTCTCTCAGTTTCCATAAATGATTAAAATTCAGCTAACTCTTTATCCAATTTTTCTATTTGCTCATCTGATACATATTATGTTGCCTCAATAGTATCATCAACATCATGAAAGGTTTGTTCTTCCATTGTATTTGTAATGGGTGGAATGTCTTGTAATGTTTGAGTTTCTCATTTTGTAAAGAACGTGTTCAAAGTACCAATTTCTTCAAGAGCACTAGATCCCATGTGTCTTATGCTTCTTCTTAAAGGAATATTTCTCTTAGGGTAGCGAGTTATTAAAATCATGCAGCAATAATCTCACCCTCAACACACTCTTGATGCAAATCCAAGATAATGCTGAGTCAAAATATAGTGAAAATATGTCAAAATAGGCACTTTTTTCATCAAAATTTAATGTAAGAGAGCATAACAAAGGGTGTTATGAGGAAAATTATGATGGAAAGCAAATAATATCAGCAATAACATCCACTTGGTGCTAAAATATCCAACACAACATGATTTTAACGTCACTTAAGGTAAAACCCTAGTGAAAATATAGCAAAATATGCAATTTATTCACGGTTTTGCAACTCCAAGACCTAGAAAAAGGGGTGTTGTAAGAAATTTTAGGAGGTAAAAAGAAGAATATTAGTGATATCAGTCACCTCAATCCATAAAATTGATCACAACATGCTTGGAGTGCAAACTAGGCCAAACCCTAGGGCAAAAATAGCCAAAATGTGTAGTTTTTCACCGAATTTTCAGTACAAGAGCCTATTAAAGGGTGTTGTGAATATTTCTATGAGGGGAAGAAAATTATTACCCTGATAAAAGAAAATTAATGCAAAAATATCTTTCACAACACACCTACAATGCAAATTTGGAGAGCTGATAAGTCAATTTTAGTGAAAATTATTATTTTCGAAGCCCTAGGTTTGAGATTTTGGAACAAAATGATATGAGAATGATTTGAAGTCTGATTTTAAATGGAAATTACATACTCTCAGATCTGAAAATGATTTTCAAGCTTAATCATGCAAATTTAATGAAAATGCACCAAAATTGCTAGTTTTTGTTGAAATTTTCAATGCAAAAATGAAAATAATTTAAATTTAAATGCAAATTCACACTAAAATGCAAGACTACAGCCAGATATAAATTTTAATGAGCCTCTAAAATCAGTAGAAAAATCTAATAAAAGATTTTGCCTATAAACCCTAGATTTTGGAACTACTAGGTTATCTAAAAATTATCAAAATTTCCACAAAACCCTAGCAATTAAATGATAAAAATGCAAAGAAAGATTTTGAATTTCTTTATTTTTCTGTAGTTTATATCATATCTGATGCAAAAATCATGAATTAGGAAAAATTAGAAAGAACTGACACAATTTAGTAAGCCCAACAATGATTTTTTTTTGTATTTTTCCAATTTTTCAATTTTTTTGAAATTTTCTCAATGCAATAAATTAAATGCCTATATGAATGAATGAAATCACACCAATCTGTAGACAAACACTCAAAAAGTTGAAATTTAAGTTCAAAGACATGGGTTCACCAAAATATTTAGGGTAAAATTGGATTTGTTAATCTTTTGTGGCTTAGATGTTAAAATCCTCCTTTCACCCTAACATTGAAAGATCTAGGGTCGAGTGGTGAGCACTATCATACCCTAGGTCACTTGCAAATGAGGAGAATCTTAGATTAGGGAATTAATTATCAAATTTTCCTTCTCCTATTCTCAATTGACCATTAAAACCCTAATTACGCAAATACGACAACAAATTAATGAATTACAGAAAAAACTCTTGTAGACAGAAGTAAAATGCCAAATTATAGAATACTCATTTTCAAGGTTCCAAAGTGGAACAATCAGGGACACTAGAGCGGGCACCCAAGTCCAAGGTACCTACTTTTTCAGGGAATCTGGACCTCCCTCAGACACTGATCATCCCTGTAGCTTCTATTTTTTGAAATCTATCTGCAGAGGGCACTGGAGTGAGCGCCCTAGTCTTGGAAGTGCTCCTTTGTCTGACTTTTCTTTAGATCTAGAATCCCTGATGTCTTCCCAACCTTCCTACAACTCCACTTTTCCTAGATGCAACACCTGTACCTGCAATCCCAAGACTTGGTTTGGGGGTTGTGGTGTTTAGAGGTTTGCCTCAGTCAAACCCTGGAGGACACTTAAGTCTCTAAACACCATTGTCAGATAAATAGGGCGTGCCCTTGTGAGGCAGAGGCCGAAAACTAAAGGAATCAATGATAAAAACACAATGATATGTCACCTTGTAGTGAAGCTTTCATGGAGGAAGATGCTCTTCAGGCCATGAAGGAATTAATGCTCAAATCTACAAATATCAACACACAAAACACACAAGTCTGCTCTTGCAACACAATAGAAAGCTTTGAACCACCTTGAGAATGCCTAAAGTTCACAATAACAATCTAGTTTACAAATGAATGCCTACATATGTTTATATATGCATCTACAAGCACTCCCGCTAAGAAATTTGAAATTCAAACTTACTGTATCGGCAAAGGGACCCAATAACAGTCACTAACTAACACTCAGAAATTGGGGTTGCCCTAAAATAGGGTAGGACTAGGGCACGGGTGCCCACGTCCTCCCCCTATTTTAGGTAGGGTACAGCTCAAGGGGTCCACTTAGGTCCTATTTGCCGTGGGACTTAGGTCTCATTCCATCGGGGTGGTAAAATATGAACTAAAATGTCTTAAATGCACTCTAAAGACCCGGGAGCTAAACCTTATGAGGGAAAAGCCCCCAAGGGGACATTTTCTGATATTACACTTTCAAGTTTTTTTAACTTGATCTTGAAAGTTTTTACTTTTTTTAGAGAGATCTATGGGTGATCTTTTTCTAGGAGCCTCTTGAGGCAGAATAAACCTTACAATTAAGCTAGAAGGCCCCAAAACCTAACGATTGATATATATAACTCGACATATTTTGGTGCAAGAAAATTTTGCAATTTTTTATTTACTTTTATAGGTCAACACTTGCTAATTCGTATGGATCCATATGGTCATATAAATTCATATGGATGTACAACATAAAGATCTTCCCTATTGTCTATGTAGTCAAAACTCACTATTACTGGTAAAATAAAAAAAGTATTTGGTAAAAAATCTTTGTAGAACATTAATATTTTAAATCTTTTTATTTAGAATATTTCAAATCTTGCCATTGGGATAAGATTTTAACTATAGGTCATAGTTTTTATCTCCAGCTTTTCATTGAATATACAAGGCTTAAATCTATTGGTCTAGTTATTTTATTCACTAGGTCTTATGTAGTTTATACATAAGGTTTGATAACATATTATCCATAGGTTTTGGTTAGATCCATCAGTCCCACTCTACTATCATTTTGAATTCCTACTCCACCCATACATTTTGAATCTCCTACCCCTGCTTCTTGGCTTCTAGTCATATTGATAGCTAATGCCTCTCACTAGTCTTCTAACCCTTTGCCCTAACCTCATGGTAATGTGTAAGATTAGGAATTATCACTAAACCCAAATTGTGACACTAGCTACTACATAATTGTGACCACCAACATAAACTACCAAATAAATATGACCTTAATCTGTGATCACTAGCCTTAATAGCTAATTGCTTGCCTTGCCTTGGGGACCCCTCTCATGGTATAAACTTAGCCCTTTTATTCAAATGCATATAAAATTTTTCTACGATATTGGATTTTTGTGCTTTTATAGGCATTAGAAAGCTAATTTACAACACTTTGTTATGGATAAGGTGATTTTTACAAGTTTTCAGTTAAAAATTAGGTATAATCATTTAAAACCCCTTATTTATCTCCAATCTTTGAATAAACATATCTTTAACATTTACCCAAATCCTTAATATCAATCCAACTAACCATCCACTTAATCCTCCTCCTCACCAAATCCACTCGAATCAACTATCAACCAAATACAACCATCATCCAGTTAATTGCCTAATCCAAGATCTTACACTTTAATTTAATTTTCCAATAAAAATCTAACAAGGTCTTGGTCCTTCATCCCAAATCCAATAAATCTTCATCAAATCAAAACCGATCATTTAATAAGGCTTATCACCCTCAATACATCCCAATCCCAATCAAGTTCCATCCAACCCAAATCTTAATCAGATCCCAACCAATCAATCAAAATCAAAATTAACATATAATCCTTCATCTAAATCAACACCAAATCAATCAATCCCAATTAAAACATCCAAATCAACACCAAATTAATCCTAATCCAATCATCTCCAAATTGAATCATCCACTTTCAAAATAAAAATTCAATCCATCATCCAAATCAAAATCAACTCAATCCTAATCATATTTCATCCCCATTGCTTCCTCTAAATCTAAACCTAAGCAATTCTAATCCACTCTAATCCCAAACAAATCATCCATAACCACCAACCTTAAACTATCATCCCAGATCTAAGGCCAATCATCAATTTTCTTTAGGTCCTAAACCTTATCATAAAAGTTAAACAAACTCAAATCCCACTTAATCTTCATCTGATCAATGACCTAATCCAAGGTCTTGTACCTTCATCTCGATCACAATCAATATTTCTCCAATTAACCCAAGTCCATACAATCACATCCTTACCCAAATCAAATGAATTCAACCCCATTCAACATCAAATCAACCACCATCAAGGGTCCTTGACCTAATCCCTTAACTTCCAAATTCTAAGGGTTTTTTTATCTCATCAACTTAATCCCAATCCAAATCAAGAAAATTAATTTTCAATTCCAATCCAATCAAATATCATTGAATCGATCAGGTGTTGAGAATGCATATTAAAAGAAGATAGCGGCATCCTGGTGTGGTTCAGTAGTTCATGAATTCAAAATCCCATCAAGTATCAAGTGTCATGAAACCTTGACCTTGATCAATCCAGCATTAAGCTACCTAAGGTTCTAGATCTAATCCTTCATATCTAAAATCCACAAATCTTGATGTCAAATAAAATCTTAAGGTCCAAGCCTTAACACTCTAAATCTGTCAAATCCATTCATCATCTAACATCATTAAACCTCATCAAAATCTGAATCAAAATCATGAATGTATTTTGTTTTCATGAGTCCCCTCATCATAACCACTATCAAAATCCATTTTATGATGATAACAACAATAGTATCCTTATTGATCAAGATGAATATCATATTGATCCCCTTGATGATATTATTTAAAGAAATATTTCAATAATCTATAATTTCCCAATCATGAATAATCAAGATCCTTTTAACCTAGAACCAACTAGCACTAGGTATCTAGCAAATCCTAAATGCATATCTATTGGTCATCACCATGGTAACTATTAACTTATTTGAATCTTTCCAGACTCAAACAGTCATGGGGTGTTTTTAGAAGTGTTTAGTGGCTACTTTTAGTCTTTCTTAGGCATTAGTCATGTTTAAAGGTCTTTAAAAAGATCTTGAAAGGGATTTTTGTGATGCAAAAGGTGAAAAATATGTTTAATCTGCTATGTCTAGTGATATTTCTAGTCTTAAGTTTTTAAAACAACATTAAAACCTCTAAAAGATCACGTACACTCATGTGGAGGGAGTTTCTTTTAAAAAAGATCAAAGTTTTTAGGAGAATCTTAGCTTTAGGTTTAAGTCTTTTAGGTTTTTTTCAAGTTTTTAGGGTTATTCTACTAACCTATAGGCTCTTTCAGCTCATGAGGAATATATACCAGGGGCTTGAATCCCTTAAACCCCATGTTTCCAAAGGAGAAGCACTTACAATATGTGATTATCTTTCTCAATGAACATGAACATGGTCTATGGTTCCAAGTTTTGAAGATCTTAATGGGTTTGAAACAGTGTAGTTTTCTAAGTAAAGAACTGATAGAGTTGAAACTAAGAAGAAATGTGGTTCCCCAACATCCTTCTGAACATCTGTGAAACTGTAGAATTTTAACCATTCTTTGAGCAAGTATTTTTAAGATTGACAAGTCATTAAAGAGACCATGGAGATCCCAGAGACTCCTTATGATGCAAGAGAAACCAAATGGAACAAGTGAAAAGTCTGCACAATGATGAATAGAAAAGGTTAGTATAGGTTTTCAGAGGGTTTATATGGTCAACATGGGTTTATAAAATAATATGTGAGCCTTGCATAATGGTTCCTAACTTCTACACATTATATAAGATCCACAAAATTTCTTTAGTATTTGATCATCATGGCCAAGGATCTGTCACATTCATCAAAGTACATTATAGTCTTGGGAGGTTGACAAGTCATTGAAGAGACTATAATGGTGTTAAGAAAGAGGTTAAAGGTCTATGCAACAATTTATAAGATTTATATAGGATCTTAGATCATGCAGAGTTTGAAAAAGTGTGTATGGTCTTGACGATGCATTAACAATATCATGAGAGGTATGTGAAGCTTCCTAAGAGATCATTGAAATGGTCTTAGAGTTAGTATGTTAGTCATAGAAACCCTAAAAGAGATAAAGGGAATCATAGAGGGTAGTGTAGGGTTTCTTAATTGATACAAGTCTTCATGAGGTCCACATGATAAGAATATAGGAGCATTGTTTAAAACTTTAAAAAGGCTTATGTTAAGGTAGGGCAACATAATATATAGTTTCCATCTTTAGAATCCATTGTCTATCCAGAGAGGAACATAAGAGGGTACAATTATCTTGATCTCTGTCAATGGTAATGAATTTTTCCAACAAAGTAGGGGTCTGTAGAATATTATCAAAATCTCTACATACCCTAAAGACCCTACATACCTAAAGGAAAGATCTATAAAGTTTTGTGAAGTATTGTAAAGGGCTAGCACCACCATTCAAAAGTTAGTAGATGCATGAGAAATAATTTTGATGTATCAAATTATGCTTATAGAGATCAAAGTTGCTACAATTTGATAAAAACTTATCAAACTCTAATAACCATTAATTTTAGGCTTACAGTTATGAGATATGAAGGTTTGCATATGAATTTCTACAAGAGTGTACAGAGATTTGAGATGAAACTTTAGAGATTCTTGACAAGTCTATGAGAGTAGTGAAAATATTTGGAACAATATTCATAGGTGTTGAGGCCTTGTAAGAGGTCTATGAACGTATTTGAGAAACTACAAACCACATACAACTTATGATATTATAAGGTACAAGATGTTAAGTCTGTGAGGCCTTGTTCACATAGAATGTTCAAGATGTTGAAAGGTCTATTAAGCTTTCTCAAGGCTTTGAGGAATGTCTTCAGAGGCATTTAGATGTTACTACCCATATAGGGTGTTTTTAGAGTATGTGTACTTATAAACCTTGAGAGGTAGTGGCATATTTGTTCTCAAAGTCATTAAAACTAGTGACAAAATCATGCATGACCTTTGGAGAAGCTTTAAATGTGTAAATGCTTAGTGATACAAGGTATAAAACTAGGATGTAGGGGGAATTGTTTGATGAAAATGAGATAAGAGAGATTGTGAAGATATATAGATAGGAGTATCAAGGTCTACCAAGTCACATGGACCAGTTAAAGGTTTCCAAATTTTTCAACCATTACAAGGTTGGTACTTACTGTATAACAGTCTACAAGAATCTACATATATGCACTATCTTTTTTAACCTTGTCAAGCAATGAAGGGCTATGTCCAAGGATCTAAGGTTTGTCAAGCCTTAAGAAGATCTTAATACTAGTCCTTAACAATCTAGTCATAAATTTTTAAAGTATGTTCAAGGTATAAGGATTTTGTTACAATGCTAAGGGCTTTGTTAAGTATCTAGAAGTCTATGAAATATCCTCAAAATCCCTAAGAATTTTATAGGTCTACACTAGATTTATAATCTATCTGCAAACCTTGTAACCCTTGAGGAAGTCCGTGTAATGGTTGTGATACTTGCCCAGACCTTTAGATACCTGCCCAGACCTTTAGATACCTAATACAAAAACCCACAGGGTTTGCACAAGATAAAAGGGTTTGTGAAACCTTGCATAAGTCATAAAGAGCATGCCAAATCTTGGTGTTTTGTATGGAAAAAGAGGGGTGAGTGTGATGTGAAATGTGTGGTGTGGTTTTAAGGGTTTATTCGGAATCCTCCTTTCCCTACAAACATTCCAAGGGCCTATTAACCAAGTTGAACCTCCAATTTGTGCAAGAGGATTCACCTATCAGGTTGGGAAGCCACTTGGGAAGATGTGGAATTTTGGATGTGTCAAACAATATCTCAATTTAAAGCTCAATTTTACTTAAAACCCTAAATATGCAAAATAGTAAGAAAATTATTGAATCATAGTAAATCCTTTCAGACTGAGATGAGGGAAAGAGATACTTAACTCACTATTTTTTGAAGTTCGGAAGGCAGAGAAGTTAGGGACATGGGGACAAGCGCCCAAGTCCAAGGTACCTATTTCTTTGCAAAAACCTTATCTCCTTCCAACACTGATCTACAATGCAACTTCCATTTCCAGGAATTGAACTACAGAGGACACGGGGACTGGCGCCCTAGGCTAGGAAAAGCTCCAATGTCTGTCTTCTTTTCAAATCTTGAATCCTTAATGTCTGCTAACCTTCCATGTAACTCCACTTCTTCTAGATGCGATACCTGTAACCTACAATCACAAGGAGTGTGGGAGGGGGTTGTGGTGTTTAGAGTCTTGCATTGGTCAAGCCCCGAAGAGACATTCAAGTCTTATGAACACCGTTGTCAGATAAGAGTGCATATCCCAGCGGGGTAGAGGCAAAAATCCAAATGATAATTGATAGAAAACACAATTGATATCACCTTGAAGTGTAGATCTCATGGAAGGAAGATGCTCTTCATGCCATGAGTAGATGGATGTTAAATCTACAAATACAAACACAATAACAACAAAGTACTACTCTATAACACAATAAATGCCTTGAATCACTTTCACAAAATCATAATGCTCATCAAATTTTCATCTAATGTCCATCTAATTTGCAAATGAAACCTAATCATGCTTATATATGCAACTACAAAGATTCCCACTAAGAATTTCATAATTCAAACTTTAGATGTCAGTATAGGACCCAAATAATAGTCACTAAACCAACATTTGAAATTAGGCCAGACCCAAAATAGGGCAGGACTAGGGCACTAGCACCCAAGTCCACCTTGCCATTTTTGTTCAAGATTCATCAAAATGTGATCCTCTAGGTCCTATTTAACATAAGACTTCAGGGTTTTCTCAATGGGAGTCAGAAATAAAACATAAGATGCTCTAAATGCACTAACAAGACCCAGGAGCTAAACCTTAAGAGGGAATAGCCCCCAAGGAGACATTTTCTAACATAACATTTAGCCCCCACTTTAATGTATGTATAAACACAAGGCCAATACATGCATTAAAGTATGGCCAACAAACACAGAAAACATGCCAAGCATGGTGAAGACACGCCAAACATAATGAAGACAATAAAAAGCATGTAAAACACGAAGAAGATAATTACAAGAATGCAAAACACAGAGAAGACATCATTGAAGACATGTACAACATAGTGAATATAGTGAATGCAGTAATTATTTTCTTTTTCTTTTTCTCATATATGAAATGCAGAATGCAAGTACAAGGAAAGTAAACACACAACCCATAGTGTAGGAGGGACTCATCGCCACCAGTCTTTAAGACTGCACACATGGGGGAACAAACATGCAAAACAAATCTCAGAGTGTAGGAGGGACTCGTCGCCACCAGTCTTTAAGACTGCACTTGACAACAAACACGCCATACAAATCAAGCACGCCATACAAATCCCAAAGCATAGGAGGGACTCATCGCCACTAGTCTTTAAGACTATGCTTGGGACCAAACACACAATACATACACACATAGAAGACATGGAGAAACACGATAGACAAGTGATGGAAGAAACCTATTGCTAGGTTCATAGCCATCTTAGTCACATTACAAGTGCACACCGACGATTAGGCTTCACAACAACAATCATCGAAGACACACTTTAAGGGTTAGGATAGTCTTAGATCCACTCCCCACCTACTCAGAGGACTTTTGAAAATGCAACCCCACCTGCATCACAAAGATGCCTTACAGTGAAAAGGAAGCATGACATACAACCCCACCTGTATCATAGAGACGCCTTATGGTGAAAAGGAGGTATGAGCTCAAAAGTATATGGTGCAGGGGTACCCCTCCAACAAGTCAATTATACACCTAAGGGAGAAGATTAAAGTCTCGATATGTATTAGGCATATTTTTATTTAATGTAATAAGGTCTGTTCGACTAATATCTGTTATAGTAGTTTGCATCTAGGTTTCTGTGCAAGTCCCTTGGACACTTGTCGATCTGTCATGACAAGGTTGTTAGTTTGTTAAGAGTTTTTTAGTTGGTTGTTTTTCCCAGCCACTTGGAATTGTCTCCTAGCCACTGGGAACCAAGTTAGTACTACTCATAGTGAGTAGATAAATAGCCTAAATCTGATCGATTAGAGAGGATAGAGAGTAGATGTTAGACAGAGCAGTAGTTGTGAAATTGAGTTGTGCAACTGTGAAATCAAATATCTGTATGCATTTCTAAAAGTAATAAGAAGATCTTGTTTGTGTTATCTTTCTAGATTTTGAATTCACTGTGTAATCGATTTTCTATTTTGGAATCGAAATGGGTTCTTGACCCATTTCATCGGTTGGATTACTTCGTAATCGGTGGAATGGTTGTATATATAGATTTGTGTTTTGTTTCATTTTCCTATTTCATTCATTTTCATGTTTGCAGGATTGGTTACAACATGCTTCGATAAACCCTAGCATCCTCATGTGCTAGGTTGGTAAAGTGCAAAAGTCTATATGTTGGAGGGAGAGATAGTTCTATGCAATCGCTAAGCATAAAGTAGGTCTAAACAGTGAAAATCCGCGTGGTTTCAATAGATATACAAATTGTGTGTGTATCATTTTTGTACGCGGATATAGCTTTTGTGTATATATTGCAAAGTATATCAGGTCCCTCTGGCAGTTTATATGTCTTGTTTGTATGTGTTACACATACATTGTGAAGATACAAGGTAGTGAACATACATTGCAAATATACAATTTATGTGTATATCACAAAGGTGCATCGGGTTACTTTTTTCTGTGTATCCCGCAGTTGAATGCTATGAGTATATCGCAGTTGTATGAAGTGGTTGTATGTGGCAAATGTACATTCTAAATGTACAAGTTCATCAACATACAAAGGAGAGAGAAAGTCAAAGATTCCAGTCGATATACAAAGAAGTCTATAGGTTGGTCAAACCCATCAAATGCATCTTTGAGCTGCATATTGTGAATGTACATCGTAAATGTACATCAGCTGATATACGAAGGGGTCAACATCGGTCAACTTTCCTTGAAGGCATATTCGGCAAATGCATTTTTTGAGTTGTATGTTTTTGAATGTATATTGAAATATACATTCTGCAGATACATCAGGTTAAGATGCATAAGGTTATCGGCCGCGTAGGTAAAGGGAACCGGCAATAGGGGGTTGTCATTTGTATGTTCCGATTACATATGACGATTGTATGTTGAAACATACATTTTCTGCAGATGCAAATACCGACCGGTAGAAGCGGTAGAAGGAACTGGCCCAGCAAGTCAGCGGTTGTATGTACAAAGCCAAAGGTATCAGGGTGACTGTAAACATCAGGGTGAAACCTATTGAGGAGGCCGATAGCGACAATCCCGCCGATAGGCGTAAAATTGAAGCCCCATCGGTCAGAGGAAGGAACTCAGCGTGAAAGAGTTTAGGTTCGCCGATGAAGTGGGATCTCATCGATGGATAAACACATGAAGAAAAACATGTGTTAGCGACTGTTAAAATAGTTTGCACAACTCCGCTGCCCATTCTGCATCATAGTGGTATCAGAGCAAAGGAGTGTCTTTTGGGAAAGAGAAGAAGACAAGATGTCAGATGGAGAGGGGTCATCAGAGTTTCTAGCAAGGATGACCAACGCTGAGCTGGTTCTCCTAGTAAAGAAACAAATTGCAGAGAGCAAAGAAGTGAAAGTTCAGAATCAGGCTTTGAAAGATGAGTTAGAAAAGTTAAGGGACAAAGTAGGAAAGGGAAGAAAAGATTCTTGTGAGGAAGATAGGGATGAAGAGGAGATCCCTAGGTAGGAAGAGATAGAGGTTCCTGCAGACTAGAGACCCTTACTTAATGCCCTCAAATCCATGGAACGAAGGACCATGGATATGAAAATAGACCTGCCAGTGTTTGTAGGCAAGATGGATCGAATTGATAGACTCCTTGAATAAATTCTTTGAAACAGAGGAAATACCAGAACATCAAAGGGTAAAGATGGCCCAATCCAAAATGAAAGAGGCTGCACTAACTTGGTGGAATTTCACCCAAGATGACAGGGTGAAAGAAGGAAAGAACAGAGTTGCTACTTGGAAGAAGATGATGGCTTTAGTGAAGGAAACTGATGTTCCATTGGATTTCAACATTCAATTACACAAGAGGAGACAAAATTTGAAACAGAAAGATTTAGATGTTACCTCATACACTGAAGAGTTCATGAAACTATGTGTCAAAACAAAGGTGAAGGAGAATGAGGAAGAGAGGGTAGCAAGGTATCTCAATGGGTTGAGATTTGCCATCCAAGAAGATTTAAATCTGCATAACCTAGATATAGTTCAGAAGTGCTACCAACTGGCACTCAAAGTGGAAGAGAAATTAAAGAGAAGACAAGAGCAGAACAATAGAGGAAGAGGAAGATAGCAAAGAGGGGGAAGAAGTCCTTTCAGAGGCAGAGGAAATGGATTTGGACACCAAGGTGAATCCAATCAAGAAAACAACAAAGGAGACAACAATCAAACTCAAGGAAGTTACAATCAAAAAGAAAATTTTAGAGGTAGAAGACCACCATTTAGAGGGAGGTCTTAGGGTAGAGGACCTCTCAGATGTTACAATTGCAATCAAGAAGGCCATATAGCTAGTAGATGTCCAGAAAAAGCAACAAGTTCAATAGGAGAAAGGAGGACAAATCTAATCCAAGAATCTAATTGTCAAAGTGCGACAAGTTCAAACACTTATCAAAGTGTAAATGCTCCTGATGGTTATGGTTATCCTAAGAAAGGAGAATCTTTGAAGATTAGGAGAACAATGACTACCATGAAGGTGCCTAACAGAGAACCCCCACAAAGAAAGTCTCTTTTCAAAACTACTTGCGAAGCAGGAGGAAATGTATGTAAAGTTCTGATTGACTCTGGATCTATTGAAAATTTTGTGTCTGTTGAAATGGTAGAAAAACTTAATCTTAGGAGACTACCACATCCTTGCCCATACAAGATCTCATGGCTCACTCAAGGTCAGCAAACAATTGTGGAAGAATAGGCTTGGGTGGAGTTTCAAATTGGACCATACAAGGATAGATTATTGTTTGACATAGCTCAGATGGATGCTTGCCATCTCCTATTTGGAAGACCATGGCAATATGACTTGAGAGCACAACAGAGTTAGACAGGAGGAAAGGTATGTAAAGTTCTAATTGACTCTGGATCTATTGAAAATTTTGTGTCTGTTGAAATGGTAGAAAAACTTAATCTTAGGAGACTACCACATCCTTGCCCATACAAGATCTCATGGCTCACTCAAGGTCAGCAAACAATTGTGGAAGAATAGGCTTGGGTGGAGTTTCAAATTGGACCATACCAGGATAGATTATTGTTTGACATAGCTCAGATGGATGCTTGCCATCTCCTATTTGGAATACCATGGCAATATGACTTGAGAGCACAACATGATGGAGTTAGAAACACTTATTCAATCACCAAGGATGGTAAGGTGATAGAGTTACTACCATTGATGGAGAAGGAGGTAGAATCAAAGGAAAAAGAAGTCAAGGTAATGATGGTAGAAGGCAAACAATTCATGAAAGAAATAGTAGATGAAGGTGCAGTTGTATATGCCCTAATCCCATGCCTGAAGGTGAACACAGAGTAGTAACAAGAAGTCAAGGGAGAGAAGAGGCAAAGATTTATAGACCCTGTTGTCCAAGAACTATTGGACAAGTACAAAGGAATCATCTCTGATGGAATGCCAAGGTCCCTACCACCTATGAGGGACATCAGCCATTGCATAGACCTAATCCCAGGATCTACACTTCCAAACAAGGCAACATACAAGCTTACACTAGAGACGAATGCAGAGGTAGCAAGGTAGATTGAGGAATTGTTGGAGATAGGCCTAATTGGCAAGAGTTTAAGCCCATGTGCAGTACCGGCTGTACTAGCACCAAAGAAGGAAGGCACTTGGAGACTTTGTATTGATTCCAGGGCTATCAACAAAATAATAATTAGGTATAGGTTCCGAATCCCAAGGATAGAAGATTTTTTTGATTGTTTGGGAGGTGCCAAATATTTCACAAAAATAGATCTAAAAAGTGGCTATCATCAGATCAGGATTAGACTAGGAGATGAATGTAAGATTGCATTAAAAACCAATGAGGGGTTATATGAGTGGAAGGTCATGCCTTTTCATTTGTTTAATGCCCCTAGTACCTTTATGAGGTTGATGAATGAGGTCTTGAGAGAATTTATAGGTAAATTTGTCATAGTATATCAAGATGACATCCCGATTTTTAGTAATACAAGGGAAGAGCATCTCAAGCATATCGATTTGGTTCTCAAAAGGTTATATGAAGAGCAGCTAATGATCGATTTGGAGAAGTGTTTGTTCATGCAGGAGGAGATCATATACTTGGATTTTGTCATCTCACATGGCAAACTGAAAATGGATCAAGAGAAGGTAAGTGCCATATTGTCTTGGCCAACTCCTAGAACCATGAATGATGTCAAAATTTTCCATGGGTTAGCAACCTTCTATATGAAGTTTATAAAAGGGTTTAGTCATGTCTGTGCACCCATGCTTGACACCATAAAAGGAGGACAAAAGTGTAGATTCACTTGGACAGAGGAAGCAGATGATTCATTTGAAACATTGAAGAAGAAGGTGGCACAATAGTTAGTCCTTGCACTTCCTGATTTCCACAAGATTTTTCAAGTAGAATGTGATGCAAGTCACATGGCAATTGGAACAATACTCAGTCAAGAAGGTAGGCCTATTGCATTTTTTAGTGAGAAACTAAATGATGCCAAGAAGAGATACTCATCCTATGATTTGGAGATGTATGCTCTAGTCCAGTCACTCAAAAAGTGGAGGCATTACTTGATGCCGAAAGAATTCATAGTGTTTACAGATAATCAGGCCCTTAGTTTCATAAACAATTAAGAAAAGATGAACCATAGGCACATGAAATGGGTGGAGACTTTACAAGCTTTCACCTTCACACTCAAGCACAAGAAAGGGATCAAGAACAAGGTAGCAGATGCTTTGAGCAGGAGGGTCCTAACCATAAATCAGATTCAATTGGAAAGTGTTGGCATTGATTCCTTAAAGACTATGTATGATACTGATGAAGACTTTGGAGAGATCTACAAAGTATGTACTTCTTTTGAAGACAAATATCATGTTGAGTACTCTGAATTTCTGATCCAAGATGGATTACTTTTCAAAGGTGGACAATTGTGTATTCCATGGTGTTCTATGAGGTTGAATATCATCAGAGAGAAGCATTGTGGGGCCATGGCAGGACATTTTGGTCTGGATAAGACTCTTGATCTTGTAAAGAGACATTACTATTGGCCTAAGCTATAGTCAGATGTTAGAAAATTTGTGGAGACATGTGTGATCTGTTAGAAGGCAAAAGGAAGATCCACTAATGCAAGTTTATATTAGCCACTGCCCATTCCTTCTAGATGATGGGAGAGCATAAGCATGGACTTTGTGTTGGGTTTACCTAGAACAAGGAAGGGATATGATAGTGTTTTTGTTGTAGTAGACAGATTTAGTAAAATGGAACATTTCTTACCATGCAAAACCACTTGTGATGCTTCATATGTTAAAGACCTATTTTTTAAGGAAATAGTGAGGATACATGGATTGCCATTGAGCATAGTCTCAGATAGAGATGTGAAATTTATTGGCCATTTTTTGAGGACTCTTTGGAAGAAGCTTGGTACCAATTTGTCCTTCTCATCAGCTTATCATCCTCAAATAGATGGACAAACTAAAGTGGTTAACCATTCATTGGGAAATCTACTCAGATGTTTGACAAGGTAGCATGGAGAGAAGTGGGATAACATCCTATCACAGGCAGAATTTTCCTATAATGACACCGTCAATAGGAGTACAGGGAAATCACCTTTCTAGGTGGTATATGGTATTCATCTAAGAGGTATTTTTGAGTTAAGAGATCTACCTGCAGGAGAATCTATTAGTGCAGATGGAGATGCTTTTGCAACAGCCATCAAAGAGGTGCATGATCAAGTCAAGAAGCAACTCCAACAAACCACATTGAAGTATAAAGCCTATGCTGATAAGAGGAAGAGAGATGTACAGTTTGGTGTTGGAGATTTGGTGTGGGTTAATCTGAAGAAGGAGAGGCTCCCAAAAGGTAAATATACCAAACTCATGTAGAGGAAGATTGGACCGTGTCAGATTTTAAAGAAATGTGGACAGAATGCCTATGAGATCCAACTCCCTTCTGATCTTGGATTGTCACCTATTTTTAATGTATGTGATTTAACTCCATACAAGCATAATCCAGATGTAGACCAAGAACCATTACAGGCTACAATAGCTGATGATATTCCTAAACATGATCCACCACAATTACAGAAGATTTTAGACTCAAGAGTGGCAAAGAAGACAAGGAACTGAGAGTATATGGAATACTTGGTAGCTTGGCAAGGGAAACCTAATTTAGAGGCAGTTTGGATGACTGAGGAATAGATCAGCACACATGGTGTAGACCTTCAAACTCTCATCTCATGTGGACTTGAGATTTCTTCTCTCAGGGAGTATGGTGCAGGGGCACCCCTCCAACAAGTCAATTATACACCTAATGGAGAAGATTAAAGTCTCGATATGTCTTAGGTATATTTTTATTTAATGTAATAAGGTCTGTTCAATCAATATCTGTTATAGTAGTTTGCATCTAGGTTTCTGTGCAAGTCCCTTGGACACTTGTTAATCTATCATGACAAGGTTGTTAGTTTGTTAAGAGTTTGTTATTTGGTTGTTTTTCCCAGCCGCTTGGAATTGTCTCCCAGCTGCTGGGAACCAAGTCAATACTACTCATAGTGAGTAGATAAATAGCCTAGATCTGATTGATTAGAGAGGATAGAGAGAAGATGTTAGACAGAGTAGTAGTTGTGAAATTAAGTTGTACAATTGTGAAATCAAATATCTGTATGCATTTCTAAAAGTAATAAGAAGATCCTATTTGTGTTATCTTTCTGGTTTTCAAATTCACTATGTAATCGATTTTCTGTTTTGGAATCGAAATGTGTTCTTGACCCATTCCACTGGTTGGATTACTTCGTAATCGGTGGAATGGCTATATATATAGATTTGTGTTTTGTTTCATTTTCCTGTTTCATTCATTTTCATGTTTGCAGGATCAGTTACAGCATGCTTCGATAAACCCTAGCATCCTCATGTGCTAGGTTGCTAAAGTGCAAAAGTCTATATGTTGGAGGGAGAGATAGTTCTGTGCAATCGCTAAGCATAAAGTGGGTCAAAATAGTGAAAATCCGCTTGGTTTCAATAGATATACAAATTGTGTGTATATCATTTTTGTATGTGGATATACCTTCTGTGTATATATCACAAAGTATATCGGGTCCCTCTAGCGGTTTGTATGTCTCGTTTGTATGTGTTACACATACATTGTGAAGATACAAGTCAGTGAACATACATTGTGAATATATAGTTTATGTGTATATCACAAAGGTTGGGGTTACTTTTTTCTGTGTATCCCGCAGTTGAATGTTATGAGTATATCACAGTTGTATGAAGTGGTTGTATGTGGCAAATGTACATTCTAAATGTACAAGTTCATCAACATACAAAGGAGAGAGAAAGTCAAAGATTCCAGTTGATATACAAAGAAGTCTACGGGTTGGTCAAACCCATCAAATGCATCTTTGAGTTGCATATTGTGAATGTACATCACAAATGTACATCAGCTAATATACAAAGGGGTCAACATCGGTCAACTTTCCTTGAAGGCATATTCAGAAAATGCATGCTTCGAGTTGTATGTTTTTGAATGTATATTGAAATATACATTCTGTAGATACATCAGGTTAAGATGCATAAGGTTACCGGCCACATAGGTAAAGGGAACTGGTAATAGGGGGTTGTCATTTGTATGTTCCGATTGCATATGATGATTGTATGTTGAAACATACATTTTCTATGGATGCAAATACCGACCGGTAGAAGGAACCTGCCTAGCAAGTCAGCGGTTGTATGTACAAAGTCGAAGGTATCAGGGTGACTGTAAACATCAGGGTGAAACCTATTGAGGAGGCCGATAGCGATAGTCCCGCCAATAGGCGCAAAATCAAAGTCCCATTAGTCAGAGGAAGGACCTTGGCATGAAAGAGTTTGGGTTCCCCAATGAAGTGGGATCTCACTAATGGATAAAACACATGAAGAAAAATGTGTGTTAGCGATTGTTAAAATAGTTTGTACGACTCCGCTGCCTGTTTTGTATCAGTATATAATCCCACCTGCATCATGGAGATGCCTTATTGTGTAAAAGGAGGTATACAAAGTAGATTTCAAGATTGTTCAAACACACTTTACTAGCATCTAGAATAGACAGCTTACCTTATATATGCCCCCACCTTAAGGTGGTTGATGTCATGTACTGATATCAAGCACATTAAGATAGGAAGAAAACACATAAGGGAACATGAGCTCTCACAAAGCCCATGCCCCCTAGAGGTGACATGTACTTTAGGATCTCCAAATGTTCCCACAAACACACAATTCCTTGCAAGAAATTGTGTTAGCATCCATATAATCATGATAATCACCAATGCTAATGATCATTCACATAAAGAACCAAGGAATGCAAGATTCAAGATAGACAAAGTACATAGAGCAACAATATTATTATGTTTTGTAAGTGTGATAAGATAACATCAAGATCACATGGAGCAATTCTACTAGACAAACATTGGATAATATATATCAAACCCATCGTCATATATGGACTAGGTCCATTTTTTGATTACTCTCTAAAGGGACACTAGGTCCTCATCAATATAATATGTTTTTCATCATCCACCCACTAGATAGAACCACTAGAGAAAGGGAAACAATAAATCAAGAGATGGGAAACAAGTGCCTTAGGGACAGTCACATAGGGGGGTGCCCCCAAGTCACCAACCACAATGCTATGTCCGTAAGACACAACACACAACAATGAAAAATAGAGGAGAAGCAATATAGAAGAATGAAGATACAAATAGAAGAAGGGTCACAACAGAGGCGGTCTCCCAGTATCCCTGACCTTACAAGAGTGTCAAGGGTCATCTCAGGAAACCTAAACAACACAAAACACATCATGGGGGAAACACATCACCGAGGTAAAGGGTTAGAAATACTTACCTGTAGGGGAAACCAAGCTAGCGGTCATCACAGATCTTTATCTTTACTTTAATGGTTAATGCTTTATCTCTTCTTCTCTCTTCTACATTTTCATGAGTTTGTGAGAGTATCCTTGTAGGAAAGGTATCCATTAATGATGGTAGAGAGGGGATATTATGGTTTTCTATGTTGGTTAAACAAGTTAATGCAGGAGAATCATTAGTACCTATTTTAGTTGAGTGAGGTTGTTGAGGAACCCGAAAAGTGTCCATTTCAGTCCATATATAGGGTGTTGGAATATCTTGGCTGTGAGGAATAGGTTGTTCTTCAATGTCATATGAATTTTTAGGTAAAAGTGCACGATTTGTTTCTTTGTTTAATATGTAGTCGAGGAGTTCTTGAACATCAGGTGGTAAATTTTCAATTTCAACAGGTTGAAGTAAATATTCACAAAGGGAATCTACATCATCCAATGCTTCATCCTGGCTAGGTAGAGGAGGAAGGAATGTAAGAGTAGTGTTAAGGAATGTGTCCATGATATCTTCTTCTTGTGTTAAAATATCCTCACTAAGTGTGGTTATGTTGGGACAAGTATCTATGTTCGATGAATCACCCAGTGCTATATCATTCTCATAGGTCTCAGAAAGAATGTCCATTATGTCATCATGAAATGAGGGGAGAGAGGGAATGATGTTTTCACTACTACTTTCCCCATGATTACTTTCAGAAATTAAATTAGTGAGATTTTCCAAGATTGAAGGGAAAACACCCACAATAGTGAGAAAGCTTTCAAAGTAGGCTATTGTTCGTAGGATATCACAGGTAGTGCTCACGTTCATGTCAAACCATAGATGTATGATATTTGATGCAAGAATTGAGGATGCTTATCAATGAATTTGCAAAAGTTATCATAATTCATAATGTACTCAAATAAATCTTCCAAAGATGAATGATGAGAAGAATCCATGGTGTATGTGAAACTATGTATGAATATGACCTAAAATGCTTGATTTTTCAACTTTTTTCAATGCAAATCTCTAGGAGAAAAAGGTGTTGTGAAAATTTTCAAGAGGGACAGAAAATAATATACCTAATAACAGTCCAATGATGCAGCAATATCTTTCACAACATGCTGTTAATGCAAACCTAGAGTGATGACAAGTCAAAACCTAGTGAAAATGTGCTAAAATATGCAATTTTTTAAACAATTTTCCATGCAAAGGCCTAGTAGAAAGGGTGTTGTAAGGAATATAAGGAGGGGAAGCATATAATAACTCTAATAACATCCAATTAATGCATAAAAATCCCTTACAACATGCTTGTGGTGAAAATCTAGAGAGACGATAAGGCCAAATCTAGTGAAAATGCAAGGTTTTCAAACCCTAGACATGAAATTTTGCAAGAAGACCACTATGATGCAAAACTAATATTATAAATCAGTCCTAAAGATTGTTTGAAAAGGGTAGTAAAATCTGAAAGAAGATTTTGACTACAAACCCTAGTTAATGCAAAACTAGGTTTTTATGAAAAATGCACAATTTCAACCAATTTTTAACAATTTGAGCACAAAAAATGCAATGCAAGTGAATTCAAAATGATGCATTTCTGTAATTTAAATCATATCTAATGAAAATAAAATAAATTTAATGAAATGGAATGCCAAATAATTCAAACTATGCTAAAATGCAAGTCAAAAATACCAAATTTTTTGAAATTTTTGAAATTTTTCATTTTTTTTGTAATTTTTCAAATGTAATAAGATGAATGAATGCAAATCTATCAAACAACACTCAGTAAGGTGCCAAAAAGTCCAAAAACATGGGTTCACTAGTTTTTTTTGTATGGAAAAAGATGGGTGAGTGTGATGTGAAATGTGTGGTGTGGTTTTAAGGGTTTATGCGGAATCCTCCTTTCACTACAAACATTCCAAGGGCCTATTAACTGAGTTGAACCTCCAATTTGTGCAAGAGGATTCACCTATTAGGTTGGGAAGCCACTTGGGAAGATGTGGAATCTTGGATGTGTCAAACAATATCTCAATTTAAAGCTCAATTTCACTTAAAACCCTAAACATGCAAAACAGTAAGAAAATTATCAAATCATGACAAATCCTTTCAGACTGAGATGAGGGATAGAGATATTTAACTCATTGTTTTTTGAAGTTTGGAAGGTAGAGAAGTCGGGTACATGAGGACTAGCGCCCAAGTCCAAGGTACCTGTTTCTTTGTAGAATCCTGATCTCCTTTCGACATTGATCTGCACTACAACTTCTATTTTCAGGAATTCAACTATGGAGGACATGGGGACTAGTGCCCTAGTCTAGGAAAAGCTCCAATGCCTGGCTTCTTTTTAGATCCCAGATCCTTAATGTCTGTGAACCTTCCATGTAACTCCACTTCTTCCAAATATGATACTTGTAACTTGCAATCACAAGGAGTGTGGGAGGGGGTTCTAGTGTTTAGAGGCTTGCCTCAGTTAAGCCTCAGAGAGACATTCAAGTCTTCTAAACACCGTTGTCAAACAAGAGTGTGTATCCTAGTAGGATAGAGGCAAAAATCCAACTAATAAATGATAGAAAACACAATTGATATCACCTTGAAGTGTAGATCTCATGGAAGGAAGATGATCTTCATGCCATGAGGAGATGGGTGTCAAATCTACAAACACAATAACAACAAAGTACTACTCTGCAACATAATGAATGCCTTGAATCACTTTCACAAAATCACAATGCTCATCACATTTCCATCTAATATCCATATAATTTTTAAATGAAACGTAATCATGCTATATATGTAACTACAAAAATTCCTGCTAAGAATTTCGTAATTCAAACTTTAGATGTCGGCATAGGACACAAATAACAGTCACTAAACTGACACTTGAAATTAGGGAAAACCCAAAATAGGGTAGGACTCGGGTGCTAGCGCCCAAGTCCACCCTGCCATTTTTGTTCAAGATTCATCAAAATGTGATCCCCTCGATCCCATTTTCCATAAGACTTAAGAGTTTTCTCATTGGGAGTCAGAAATAAAACACAAGATGCTCTAAATGCACTAATAGGACCTGGGAGTTAAACCTTAAGAGGGAAAAGACTTCAAGAGGACATTTTCTAACATAACACTTGGAAATGTTCTTAAGAGATATGAAACATCATAGGGATCCTATCAAGAGTGTAACAAACCTACATGACCATTAAAAACCATGTCAAGCTGTTAGGATGACTAGTAATAGTTTCTAGAGGCTCGTTCATAGTTTAAGGTATGTTAATAGCCTAAAAAGCCTACATAACCATTTGTGACCTAATATAATCCTGTGGAGCCATACATTATTAGTAATTATGTTTGTGGTGGAAATCAAATTAAGATTGAAAAGGTATTTTATAATCTTGTGAGTATGTGAAAGGTTGGCACCAGTGTTGAAGCCCATGTAAAACATAAGAAACCCATACAAAACTTGTTTAAGACTTGTAAAGGCTTTGTGGAACTTGGATAGATGACAAGACTATGCAAACTCTAAAGGGAATGCCAAACCTTGAGAAGATTCCCATGCATTTTCTAACTTCTCAAACTATTTTAAGACATGATAAGGAGTATTTGGGAGTCTGTGAGATGAGAAGAATGTGTTTTTGAAGGATGAAGATTGTTAAATTAATAGAGAAATCAGTATTGAAATACACATTGTGTATTTCAACCCTTGAGCCTAGGTAGGCTAGAGACGCTTGCTTATTCCTATTAAAAGCATGATTGATCATTTTCAAAGACTGATTGGGATTTTTAATACATGTCAAAGTACCAACCAAGTGTCCAATGTGGGAGAAGCAAGATGTGGAGTTGATTGGGTTAAGGGTCATAAAGAAGTCTTTAAGAAGGCAATCTGGAGTACATACTGAAGAAAGCTCTTCTCCCATTGACTCAAGGAGTCAAGATAGTTACAAGATCATAGGAAACATTTCCTATGTCCATGCAAGGAGTAGTTTGATAAGAATAATGATCAATAGGGGGACTTGTAACAGTTTTTGACCATCATGCACTTATCCAGGGAAGTGGAAGAAGTTGTTTGAGTTCTTTTAGGAGTGTTTTCAAGTTTTCAAGTTGTTGAAGTCAATCAATTCCTTTTCCCATACCATGAAATATAATTTCAAGAAGGAAAAACTAAGAAAATATCTTCTCCTATGCCTAAGAGTATTGAAGAATCAATTATATTGTTTATTCTCTACAAAAAGACTTCCTATATTATCTCTAGGATGTTTTGTACTTTAATATATATTCATTGTAAGGATAAAATGGTCTCGATTCTAGATTTTTTCTTTTTGTAAGAGGTTTTCTTATGTACTAAAAAATTGTAACAAATACTTTTATCCTTATTAATCAACAAAGAAACTATTTTTTCCTTACTTGTATGCTACCATATTGTGTTTTATCGGGAGGATTCTGATTTTATTTTATGGATATTAGTCCCTTATAAAGTTGTACAAAAGCCCTCATGAGTTTGTACAAGTGCAAAGTAAGTATCTTATAGTTGTTTTTGTGCTAGATAGTTAGGTCTATGAATCTTAATCTTTTGTCCATCACCACATTGTATTTTAGTCATTTCCTTCTATCCCTTGTACATTGATGAATGCTAGAATATGAATAGGTTTAACTTTACATCTAAATCGCATTTCAAATAGGGAATGATCCCTTCATCTAGAGGTTTGATCTCAAATTGTAAGGTCCCACACCTTGAGATCATTCCAATGTCCTTGGATTGTTGAACTAGGTTCAACAAGGGTGCAAATTCAAGTGATAATAGTTTCTAGCACGGTTAGTGGGACCAGTTTGATGATCCTAACATCATCCGTTAAAGATTTTTGGTGTGTTCTTCAGTATATCTTGCCATTCAAGGTCGTTTCTTTAACACCATGGCAACTCCAAGATTAAATATTTTGGTTTAAGAAGTCCAAGTACTTAACGACTATCAAGAATCAGGGTTTGGGTGATATTCTTGATCTTCCCTTCTTTTGAAGCCTTCTAATCACCTAGTGACTTTTTTGGTATGTACTTAGTTCTCAAGAAGAAAATCTAATTGCTCTTGTTTTAAGTATACTTCAATGAATTTTTAGCTTCTTTGAAAGCTCTGGTATGTCAAACTATCATGGAAGTTATGTCTCTTCCTCTCCACCTTGTGAAAATGTACTTTTTATGCCTTCCTATCATCCATATTAGACTGAGAATGCTCCTGGTTTCATCCCAAGTAGCCTTGCTATAGCAAGATATTAGCATTCCCATAGTGTTTACCTCCCTCTAACCCTTGCTCAGCCTTCTTGGTAGCCTACCCATGCTTAGAATGATCCTCAAGAACACTATGTTTCTCCCAATAAATATGGTTACCCTCCTAGTCAACTCCAAAATATTTACAACATGGAATTTGGTAGTCTCAGAGATGTTTTGCTAGATTTACAAAGAAAGTTAAATGATGTTGAAAGAGAATAGGAGTATAACTTGCAATAGGAAGAGTTTTCTTAAATCAAGCTTATGTTCACTAGGAAGTGATGGAGGAATAAGAAAGGTATGAAGAAGAATATTCTTCCAAGAAAGTTGCAGCTAAGGAGGAGTAGATGAGGCAAGTGCTTGCCCAAACACAAAGGCAAGCAACCCAATCAACCTCCTTCATTCCTAGTTTTAAACAAACTTTTTTTACAACTATGGATCAACCCATAAAAGAGGGGCCCTTCACATTTAAAGTACCAAGCTTCAAGTAAGGAAAACCTTCTAAACCTTCAAGTAAGTCTCCTCATTTCAAAATTCTAAGTTTTAGATGTCCTCATCCTTTGCAAGAGCCTATGCCTGTGAAAACTTAATCTATTATCTCTTAGGAACAACCCTCTCAAAATCCTATTATTCTTTAGAAAACCCAAAAAAACCTTCAAATCCTCATACCAAATCATCTTTCTTATCCTAGAACCATTTCACTTTTCAAAGATGGACTGGTTGTTTGGCAAGATAGCTAGTTGGATGAGAAAGAGAAGGAGGTGTTTGAGGAAAAAGAAGAGCAATCTGTTGTTTGTAAGCCATAATGTGCTATGAAAACTAAAAAAATAGACCTTTTACAAGAATGAAATAAGTATAATTAGCTGGAACAACAAAACATTGAGCGAATGGGTGGTGATAAAAGGGAGGAGTTGGTACTCTTGTTTGATCATCTACTTTAATTTGTTAGCAAAGATGAAGAAAGCATACCAATTCTTACATCAGCAAAATATTTGAAGCAGCAAGAAGATATTAAAGACCTTATTGAGTTTCTAGTCCATGAAGATGAGTATGAGAATGAAGTTCTAACTCATGAAGAAGAGCATAAGGACAGTCCTATTTTGGAGAATGAAGAGATTGATGTGCATAACGTTGCTCATCAAATTGAACAAGATATTAAACAAGAAGCTATGATCTAGGAAGAAGATCTTGATGTTTCTTCAAAACTTCAAGGAATTTGCCATGAAGCTAAGATGAGTCGTCTCATGTAGAAGAGTAAAGGAGAACTTGAAGAACTTTTTTGGGATGAGCTAGAGGACTTTTGCTCAAGATTTGAGATCAAGCCAACATCTCCTAAAGAATGAATTCATGAGTAGTCTAAACATGAGGTGGAAGTGACCATGCTTTTAAATGAGTCACAAGAGCCAAAGCATCCCAACCAACAAGATGGTGAAGAATTAGAGCATAAGCATGAGGTTGAGGTTGTCAATTTGAATTTCATTTTAAGAGGATGTCCTATTAGGAATCTAGCCTAGTTGGAGACCAACAAGAAGAAGTCATAACATGTCATGCTTGCTCCTAAGAATGAAGTTGAATATCAGGAAAGACAGAATCAACCTACCTATCCACTTCAAAATAGCTGCATTCATAGTCAACTCAATTTAGTAAGTGAGTTTGTTTTCATCCTTGGAGAAACATTTCATCAATTTGTTGAATATCCACCCATTCTCCACTCTCGGTTGCCTATGCACAAGCATGAAAAGCATCTTAAGTTGATTAGAAAAGGGATTTATTTTGACAAACCAGTCAATGGCTTTGTTTGAGTAATCTTCGGGATGGTTAGTTTAGGATAGGTTAGGTTTGTGTAGGTTTTCATTCAAGTGTTATTGCACATGTTGCATTCTCGTTAGGAGATTGCATGTTTAGTTGTCTCTTAGGTAGTTTTGTGTTTGTCCTTTGTGTTGTTTTCCTATTTGAGGTAGATTTAGTTGTTTGGTCAAGTCTAGGCTCTTATGGTAAGGTTGTTCTAGGTTTTTATGACTCATGCCCAATCGATTCTTATGGCTACTGGATCTTAGTGTTTAGTAGGAAAACACCCCCTATAGGCCACCAAAATGTTAACTTATTTGAGCCTGTAGAAACCTAAAATTGACCTGGTTATCATTATTAAAATATTACATTATTCATCATCTGCATTTGCCTAACACATTTGAATAATTTATCTATTTTTTTCTATTTTTCCTCTATCTATAATTAAATAATTTTTAATTATTTAATTACCTTTCCATTCTCTCTAATTTTAATTAAGTAAATCTTATTTATTTAATTAAAATTTCATCTTAATCCCATTCTAATCCCACTTTCTAATTAATTGAATAAATCTTATTTATTTAATTAATTTTCACATCATCTCCCAACTAATTCAAATAAAATATTTGAATTAGGTCTTCACCTCTCACCACATTCCAACATTTGTCCACCTCTCATTTGGATCATGTGTGGTAGTACTTTTTATGTACACAATCACATATGTACTACTTTTTATATACCCTATCACACATAAACTTATTAAATAAAGGTTTTTGTGTACACGGTCACACATGAGCTTTATCCTCTTCCTTACACTTGTCTTATGCACATTCACCTATGATCATGAATTCATCTCAACCATTCAAACTATCTTTTCTTCTTCATTGTTGATCAACTTTTATTGAGTGCTATATATGCACCCACTCATTCTCATTATCATCATCTCACCATTTAGCATCCAGAGTATCGTCTCAAACATAATACCTCGATTAGCATCCATTGAGAATTTTGAGAATCCATTATCATGGAAGCTTTAACATTTATGATTGTTCACAATTGAGAAGCAATCCATAAATCCAACCAAGGAATCAATAATCCAGGTCATTTGCTTTCATTTGTTTACATTCTTGTGTCATTTAGATGGATTCTTTAAAGGTGGTAGGATTGGGTTTGATTTGTATTGTTTGATCATCCTAACCTAATTTTTCCTACTCACACATTCTGGCACACCCGGTGGGACCCACATCCTTGATTTAACATCTTTTTTGTCTAGTTGTTTTTGTGAAGTTGGATTTTGCAGGGTTTCAAGCACAATTGTTCCACAAAAAATCACAATTGCACCACAGATCATCACAATTGGTCAAAAACATAGCATAATTGATTCTCAGACTATCACATTTGGTCATATTTTGAGCACAATTGCACAGTAGAGCGTCGTATCTAGTTTTTCTAGCCGCATTTGGTTAGCAAGGGTTTCTATTTTGTAGATCATACGTAACTATTTAGATCTGACCACAATTGAATAGAAAAACATCGCATTTGGTCTAAATCCATACACAATTGGTCGGTAATTTTTTTCATTTGGTTTTATTTCATGTGCAATTGCAACCTAGATCGTCGCAGTTGGTTTTTCTGATACGCATTTGGCTGAATCTTATTTCTGCTTGATTTCATTGGCATCTAATCATCTTCTTGTTCAACATCTTATCCATTTGTCAAAGAAAGGAGATTTTGAAACTACTAATCCATTTGTTGCAGCATTGATCGGTCCAAGACATATCATTTTTATCACTAATCTAAGAACATTTGGATTTGGTGCTTAAAAGGAACCATTGTTTGCTCCGTGTTTGTTTTATCTTTCTTGATTGCTTGTTGTGTATGTGTGTAACTCAAATTTAATAACAAAAGTATCCTCTCCCCTTGCCTATCAAATAAATCTTGGGTGCATGAGAACTTGTTATTATCTTTAGAGGGCCTGCCTTCCCAGTGTGAGAAGGGGATGACCCAAGCAGTAACAAGCTAAAGCCAAGCTCTTCCAAACTGCTATACAAAAAAATATGTTTGTGGTGAAAGTCATAAGCAACAGGTGTAGTTGTGTTACACTGACGAATGTTTTCCCCAAATCCCCGTAGAGCGTAACCTCTTCGGGTTGGGAAGCCTCCATTAATGGAGTGAATTGCCACATGTGTAGCCACCTGAATGGATGCCCATACTAGCAACCTTTGTGTAGTAGCAAAAAACCCTCTATCTATTGATATAGGAGGATAGCTGATTAGGCCTCTGATAGTTGTCCCACATTTTCACAGCTTATGACAGAGATAGTAAAGTATCTTAAGATCTGTGCATCTTAAGAACTTGGAACTTGGTGTGCCTGAGAAGTGAGTGCATTGTAAGGGGGAATCCCATGCCCCAAGTTCCTGGAGCTATACACCATAAGTGGGTGTGGCTGGGTAAAACCAAGTGGGAACTCAATAGATATTATCCTTGCCTAGCCTAGGTTGTACATGTTTGTGACTGTTGGAGTGCTTGTTTGCTCACAACCATCATTTTTCTATCAAACACAGTCTAAAACCACAATTGAACAACAGAAAATCACAATTGAACAGTAAACCCTTGCATTTGTCAAAAAACCATACATAATTGAACCATAGTCCGTCACATCTAGTCAAATCTGTACACAATTGGTCTCTATCAAATCCTACTACTAATTTCCCTGTTAGACACATTTGAGCATTTCCAGTCGCAATTGATTCACAGTTTGTCGCATATGTCAAAATCCCAGTCACAATTAAACTGTAGTTTGTCACAATTAGCTTATTCCAGTTCACAATTAAGCTATCATTCATCGCAATTGAATTATCCTACCTCACAATTGGTCATCTACAGACAGTTATCCAAAAATCTCTGCTAAAATCTTTGTTTTCATTGTTGTCTGAGCATCATTTCCAATTTGTAAGCTTCCTTCTGAGCATCCATCATCCATTTTACACGGTAATCATTTCATTAAGCCTAGAACTATCATCTATTTTGGACTTTTGAACATTCACATCCATTGAGACTCCCAAAACAACAAAACCAAATCAACCATCAAATCAAATCAGTGACTTCCCATTGCTGAAGCCATCATTTAGGTTTGATCATTATCATCCTTAGCATCTTATCCAACAATAGTATATCCCTTGAGTTCAAGAGTCTATCGCTATGGGTATTCCTTATCCAAAACCAAATCAAGCAATTAAGCAACTATCCAATCAACCAAGCAACCAATCCAATTAGCAATCCAATCAACCTATCAATCAATCAGACCATATCAAGACTATCAAAATAGAAACCAATCCAATAGAGCAATCAGGCAATCCAGTCCAAACAATCAAATTAGCAATCCAAAGCATCCTAGCAAAAGATCAATCCAAACAACCCATCAATCAAACATCAAACAATCAACCATTATCTTAACCAACTTTGGAGTCTCAAACTTTGTAAAATAAGTCCACCAATGATGCAGAGCATCCACCACTCAAACCCTAACATACATTCAAAAATGTATTTCTATGCATTATTTAACATGCATACAAACTTCATTTTATATAATTTCCCTTCTCTCGCCTATTGCAACACCTAAATACCATCGGCTTATCAAAATACCTTCATCCCGATCAGTGTAGCACTTGTATCTATTTCAAGATACATTTCTGTTTGTATATGCAAAACCTTACTTGTTGTGCCCATGACCTATTTGCATCTGCCACCTTTTCTATATTGGACATACAACTAAGGACCTGTCGGCGCCGGTTACCTCCACCGTTCCTATCGGTCGCCGCTTGCATCTAACACTTGCATCTGCGCATTGTATATTCCAATATACATGCATAACATACAACCACTTTTTGCTTCGCTGACATACACTTGACCATTGACTTTGTTGTATATGAACTGATGTATGTTTCAACATACAATCTAAACATACAACCCACGATATGCAATTGACGGATACTCACAACATTCACCTGCAGGATACAAAAAAATTGTACCCAATATACATTTGTAGTATATATAGGAATTGTATATTTGATATACTTAACCTTGTATATTCATAACATGCATTTCCAAATATGCATTTGACCGAACCTTGACTTCTTTGTATGCCGACTAGGAATCTTGGACTTTCTCTCTCCTTTGTATCTGCGATAGACTTGTATGTTTCTCCCATACAACAGCAATGGACCAAAAGTGATATACTTAGAACATGCGATAGCGATATACTCATGGATTGTATATCTCACATACAAAAGTGATATACTCACACTTTGTATGTCTTCTGCAACTCCCATGGATTTTCATTGTTTCGACATGCTTTCAACTTGCAATTTCTTAGATCTATTCCTTCTTCCAACATGCATCTCTCTGCACTTCGACAATCTAGCACACAGTCATGCTAGAATCCTTCAATGCATTCCTTGCCCGATCCTGCAAGCGTTAACATAGACAAACAGAAAAACAAAACAAAACTCTAAACTAATATATACAACCATTCCATCGATTTCACAGAAATCAACTAGTGGAATGGATTAGGGAATCCATCTCGGTCTCAGGACAATAAAATGATTTATTCAGTGAATTCAAATGCCAGAAGTAACACAAAATAGGATCTTGTTATTTATGCTTTCAGAGATGTATACAGATGCTCTGTTACAACTTCACAACTAGATTGAACTACAACTGACTACCACCATACTACTCCCATTTGATCTGTTCCAAGGGTATTTATCTTATTACCCTTGGTAGTACAGAATTATCTCCAAGCGGCTGGGAGATCTAACTGACTAACAAACTCTTAACTAACAACCTAAAAATAGTAAGCATTGGTCAAATTGACCTTATTACATTGAAGGGTCATTTTAGGACCTTATTGAAAACAAAAAAATAAACATAAAATAACTAAATGCCTTAAGGAGGCCACTGTGGGTTAGGTGCACTTGCAACATACTCCCCAATTTGAAAAGAACTCATGTCCCACGAGTTAAGTCTTTGATTGAATCCACCTGTATCATCTGCTGTCGCATATCTGCCCCATGATCTCTGGACTGCAACCTGCTGCCATGGAGGGAAATACTCATGCCTAGCACTGTAGGCTCTTCTCACACCTTGCTGGTCATTATTTCTGACCATCACCTTTGTCTGAACATGGACAGTAGAAACCTCATTTACTGCTATGGCAGAATGAGTTTGTCTTTCAACTCTTAGAGGGCAAACAATCATCCCTACTATGATTACATCCTTGTCTTTCCAATCAGCCTGTGGCTGTGTACAAACCTACTTCTTAACCTTCTACTGATCCACCTAATCTCTGTTAGTCATAACTAAAATCTTCTTCAAACTGTGATCTCCTCTCCTTGAGATATCCTCAACTACCTTTGACTCTGTTGTAGGCATCTTCACAAACTCCTTCTTACCTACCAAAATAATCTTTGCTGTCTTCTTTACTTCAGCATCCTCCTGCAATGGTATCAACAGAATAGTTCTCCCTTCCTTCATGATGGTGTAGGTGTTAGCATACCCATCATACAATGCTCTTTTATCAAATTGCCATGGCCTACCCAACAGTAGGTGACAACATTCCATGGGCAATATGTCACACAAAACTCTATCATGATAATCTCCAATCTAAAAATCAACATATGCCTGTTCATATACCAAAATTGATTGACTATCACTTACCCAAGATGCTTTGTAAGGATTTTGATGTGGAATCCTTTCCAGTTTTAGTTTATCCACCATTTCTTGAGATACCATATTATCTGTTGAACTAGAATCTATTACTACCTTGTATACTTTACCTTTGCTTTTGCAACTGGTCCTAAAAAGTGCTCTCCTTTGCAACATGTCCTTAGATGTCTTCAGGATTGTTCTCCTTAACATCAATGCTTCTCCTTGCTCAGGATACCCATAAGCATCAGGAGCCTTGACAGTTTGGTAAGTGTTTGAGCTTGTCCCACTTTGACCATCTGATTCTTGAACCAGATTTGTCCTCCATTCTCCCATTGAGGTTGTTGCTTTTTCTGGACATTTGAAAGATGGGTGACCATATTCACCACAAGTATAACACTTTCTTGAGAATGTATTAGAACCTCTTCCATTGCCAAATCTGCCTCTTCTGCCTCTCCATCCACTTCTAAAATCAGACTGTTCTTGTCCTTTACCAGCCTCTTCTAGATTCTCATTGGCTTGCCTTGTTGTAGGAGTTGATCCTCTTCCTCTGAAATTACTACCTCTTCCTCTCATGGGCTTATCCTGTCTCCTTTTCATCTTCTCCTCAATCCTGATTGCTATTTGATAACATTCTTCCACACTCCTAGGGTTAGCCAAAACTAATTCATCCTATATATTCAATCTCAAACCAGCCAAATATCTAGCAACTTTTTCAACCTCATTCTCATGATGGCTAGACCTCATACTTAACTTGTAAAATTCCTCAGTATATGCCTTCACATTCATTTCTTTTTGTCTTAAAAATTGAAGCTTCTTAAACATTTGAATTTCATAATCCTGGGGTAAAAATTTACCTTTGATCCTTGCTACCATCTTGTCCCATGAAGAAATTTTTGACTTACCTTGCTTTCTTCTCTCTAATTATACATAATCCCACCATACCAAAGCATGACCTGTCAATTTGGTCTTTGCAATCTTTACCTTCTACTCCTCAGGAACTTCCTCACATTCAAAGTGATTATCTAGTGTAGCAATCCAATCAAGCAACTCTTCCTCATTCAAACTTCCAGTGTACTTTGGAACATCAATCTTTACCTTAGGTTTGTCATTCTTGACTGCCCTTAATAGTTTTGCAAATCTCTGATCTTCAGCATTTAGTTCTTCATCTACCTCTTCAAATTCTTCAGCATCATCTTCTTCCTTTTCTGATTCACTTTCTTTCACTTCTCTTCTTTTGTTTGTCTCCAAGGCTACAAGCCTAGCTTGAAGTGCTTCATCAAGCTCTTTCATCTTCCTCATCTCCTTAGCATGTTTTTCCTTCATCTCTGTAATTCTTTGGCCATACCATTACCTTTCGGAGGCATCTTGTCAACCTCTTAATCCTTCTTCTATTTCTACCTTCTTAATGACAGAACCAAACACACAACAACCCAAATCTTTCATTGCGCTCTGATAACACTATGATATAGAGAATCCACCACTCAAACCCTAACATACATTCACAAATGTATTTCTATGCATTATTTAACATGCGTAGAAACTTCATTTTATATAATTTCCCTTCTCTCGCCTATCGCAACACCTAAATACCATCGGCTTATCAAAATACCTTCATCCTGATCATTGTAGCACTTGTATCTATTTTTAGATACATTTTTGTTTGTATATGCAAAACCTTACCTGTTGCACCCGTGACCTATTTGCATCTACCACCTTTTCTATATTGAACATACAACTCATGACCTGTCGGCACTGGTTACCTCCATAGTTCCTATCGGTCGCTGCTTGCATCTAACACTTGCATCTGCGCATTGTATATTCTAATATACATGCATAACATACAACCACTTTTTGCTTCACTGACATACACTTGACCGTTGACTTTGTTGTATATGAACCAATGTATGTTTTAACAAACAATCTAAACATACAACCCACGATATGCAATTGATGGATACTCACAACATTCATCTGCGGGATACATAGAAACTGTACCCAATATACATTTGCAGTATATACAAGAATTGTATATTCGATATACTTAACCTTGTATATTCATAACATGCATTTGACCGAACCTTGACTTCCTTGTATGCCGACTAGGAATCTTGGACTTTCTCTCTCCTTTGTATCTGTGATAGACTTGTATGTTTCTCCCATACAATAGCGATGGACCAAAAGTGATATACTCAGAACATGTGATAGAGATATACTCATGGATTGTATATCTTGCATACAAAAGCAATATACTCACACTTTGTATGTCTTTTGCAACTCCCACGGATTTTCATTGTTTCGACCCGCTTTCAACTCACAATTTCTCAGATCTATTCCTTCTTCCAACATGCATCTCTCTACACTTTGACAATCTAGCACACAGTCATGCTAGAATCCTTCAACGCATTCCTTGCCCGATCCTGCAAGCGTTAACATAGACAAATAGAAAAACAAAACAAAATGCTAAACTAATATATACAACCATTCCACTGATTTCACAAAAATCAACCAGTGGAATGGATTAGGGAATCCATCTCAGCCTCAGGATAATAAAATGATTTATTCAATGAATTTAAATGCTAGAAGTAACACAAAACATGATCTCGTTATTTATGCTTTTAGAGATGTATATAGATGCTCTGTTACAACTTCACAACTGAATTGAACTACAACTAACTACCACCATACTACTCCCATCTGATCTATTCCAGGGGTATTTATCTTATTACCCTTGGTAGTATAGAATTATCTCCAAGCGGCTGAGAGATCTAATTGACTAACAAACTCTTAACTAACAACCTAAAAATAGTAAGCAGTGGTCAAACTGACCTTATTACATTGAAGGGTCATTTAGGACCTTATTGAAAACAAAAAAATAGACATAAAACAACTAAATGCCTTAAGGAGGCCATTGTGGGTTAGGTGCACCTGCACCAACCAATCTGGGCCAAAATCATCCAATGCCTCAAACAAGAAGACAATAAAAGGAATCCATGGAGAGAAACTTGCAACAATTCCAAAACACTCCTCTTAAGGACGCCTCACAATTTACAACTGGAATGAATTCGCAACACTTTCTACCTGAAGGTTACACTTTAGGAGCTTCATCCTATACTCTGAGGCCACAAGAACAAGTATATATCTATGAAGATTCATTGAAAGATGACCAAATGTCCCTTCAAGATCCAACAGCCATGCACCATGCCAAGAAGATCGTAGAAGCCAATCAACAAAAGATACTTGTGAATTTGCTTAATGGAGGAACTTTGCTACCAAGTGACTTTGATTTGTCCACTATCTAGAAAGAAGCACCTTCAAATGTCACTCTTGCTGCTATCACTACCATGTCCACTAAGCCCACAACCACACCATCTAATGTTGTGTCGCCATCCTTGGCTCAATTTTGTCCATTTCATACTCTCATTACCAGACAACCTCTCATACAACCAACCATCATTGCTGAAATGAATGAGTCCTTAGCTTCTCAACATACAAATCAAAATGCAATGCCAATTTCAGAAATGCTTGCAAGCTCTACTCAAAATGTGCCTATTGCTAATACACCCCAAGCCATGCAAAACACTACAACCATAATCCAAACACCTCGAGTGTCACAAGCGTCAATTGCCAATGTGTCGCATGTTGAACCATCCCAACCATCCAATGCATCGTCCTCCATCAATACCATAACCATACACCAAACCAATTTGGATACTCCCCTCATTGACCTCAATCCTGCCAACACCAATCCTTCTCCACTTGAACAACTTTTCTTTGGATCGCAACCTTCTAATATCCAAACTTCTTATGTCAATCCACCTATTGTCTCACAAGCACAATTCCAAGCTAATCCATCTACCAATCCATCTTACGTATCTCAACCTCCATTGACAAATGTGTATGCCACATTACAAGTTAATCCATCTGCTGGTACACATGTAGCATATACAAACCCATCCTCTAATGTCCAACATACGCATACCGTATCCCAAGATCTATACACATCTTATGTTAACCCAAATCCTATGATCCAAAATCCATTTACTACCTCCCAAGCTCCACACCATTCCACTCTGCAAGTAACCTATGTCAATCCATCCCATGGTTCACATGTGTCAGTTGCATCCAACCTCAATACCACTGCACATTCATTTGTTCCTCTGTCTGGTAGCCAATGGCATAACAGATACATCCAATCCTATAGCACCCAACCAAATCCAAATCAATAATATCATATACCCCATCCAAGCCATCAAAGTCATATACAACAACAATTGCAAATGATTACTCCTGAGGAACTTCAACAATTACAACAAGATATGAATGATATACGATTGGGTCACACCAAGAAAACATTTTCATTTGAGGAAGTATGTCCCTATCCATTCGATAGATCATTGCAAATGACACCTTTTCCTCCACATTTTGAAGTGCCTTAATTCGATAAATACAAAGGGAAAGGAGATCCTCATGACCATCTTAGAGCTTTCTATGTCACTTGTCTAGACATTGCCTATGATGACACATACCTCTTGCATCTATTCCCTCATAGTTTAGGGGGACAAGCTATCGAATGGTTTGCTCATCTTCCTTCGGGGATCAAAACTTTTAGTGAATTGGCTGAAAAATTCTTGTCACACTTCACCTTCAACATTGAAAATGAGATCTCAATGAATGACCTTGTCACAAACAAACAATGCAATGGTGAGACATTTGCATCCTTTTTACAACGATGGCACAACATCGCTAGCAAACTTCCTTGGCAAATGCTTGAAAATCAAGTAGATATCTTTGTACAAAATCTCAATCTAGAACTTTCATTCCAATTGCAATTGCAAAGTGCCACTTCATTTGATGAAATCATTGCCAAGGGAACAACTATTGATAAATCCTTAATTGCCAAAGGTATGATCAAAATCTTCAAAGACAACAAAGACAACCTGCAATCTTCAAGTGATAAATCTCATTTTTGGAACAAGAACAAAAACGTTGTTAATGATGGCATTGTAGACGCAAAACATGTCAAAACTTTGAAAGCTCCTGTGTCTATTCAAGTTGCGAACAAAAGCACTCCAAATAGTAACACACCATTCCTCCCAAGAGATCAAAGCCAAGAAAATCCACAACCAAGATGCAAGTTCACTCCTTTGGGAGAGCCTATTGAGGTTATTTTGAAGAAACTTATTCAATTAGTAGCTATTATTTTACTCGAAGTGAAACCATATGAAGAACCTTAATTCAAGCCCAATTGGTACAAGAAGAATGAATATTGTGAATACCATAGGATGAAAGGACATAACACCACTAGATGCATGAAACTGAAACATCTCATTCAAAACCTGATTGATCGAGGCCTAGTCAATTTAGAACAACCTAAGCAAACATCAAACTATGATCTTAACACTTTCAAAGATCCGCTTCCTGCTCATGATAAAGCAAGTGCCTTCTCTTCAGGGAGAAGTGTCCAATACACATATGATTCATCCACCATTGGCCACATTAATCATTCTCGCATATCGACCATCTCCATAAAAGTGAAAGAACCTATTCGTATCCAAGCTACAAAAGAGCCTGATTGTGCCGTTACTACTCATCATGGTCGTGTGACAATCCAAGCTATACCATCCATTGCAAGATTGACTATGAGATACAATATCCTTGATCACCTAGGCAAACCTCCTGCGCATATCTCTATTTTGGAACTACTACGCATATCCCACACACATAAAGCTATCCTTGATCAAGCATTGCAAGAATCATCGGTCCCCAATAACATAGACACTACATAGTTTCAAGCCATGGTAGCAAGCATTGCATCCCCATATCGCTTAACCTTTTCTGACAAAGACCTATCACCACTTGGTTCATCCCATAATGAGGTTCTCCACATAGAAGTCTTCATTAATAAATGCTACATTAAACGAATCTAAATAGATGGTGGAACGGGTCTAAACATTTGTTCTTTAAGATTAATAAAATTATTGGGATATTCTGAGGATAAAATTGATACATCAAAGAGCATAATAATCAAAGTATATGATGATGTTGAAAGAGAATCAGAAGGGATTATAACTTTGCCTGTCACAGTTGGTCCAGTCACTACAGATACTCATTGCCAAGTCCTTAACATTGAATTACCATATAACATCATCCTTGGTTGTCCTTGGATTCATGCCATGAAAGCTATGCCATCAACTTACCATCAATGCCTCAAATTCCCTCATAATGGAGCTGAGATCACCATTCCCACATATCCCAATCCTTTTGAGTTTTGTCAAGCATATCAAGCTAAGCATCAAACTCCTAATTGTATACCTATCAATACTAAATCATATCCATCCACTTCCTATGTTGACCTGCCGATCTTAACGAAGCATCCTCGAGCAAAGCCATCCCTAACATAGAAATCAAGTACAAGGACAAAGGACTTGGTGAGTATAAATTACAAGAATCCTATTGTGTTGGAACATTACCTCCATCCCCAAAGCCATATGGAAAACCATCAGCATCTAAAGCAACATCATCTCAAACAATTATCAAATCTCCTCCTATAGTGTTTATAAAATTAGGGTTACTAGATGACGAATACATTGAAGACATTCATTGATGGATTTTCTATGATGAAAATGATCAAAAAATACTTGAAGTGGAGTGTTACAACAATGGTTTCCGCATCATCAAAAACATGGGATACAAAGGACAAGGTGGTCTAGGACTACATGAGCAGGGACCTATAGAACCAATCACTATCACCAAGAAGTTTAATAGGAAAGGTCTAGGGTATGGACATGAGGACCTGCCTTCTAAAGACATCGAATGTGTTCTCAACATGGTAGCTGAAGCTTTCCCTACATAAGAGACTTTTAATCTGAAGACCATCGATGACTCTTCCCTTCCCTTCACCTCACCAAACTATTTCATGACCTATCCATTTTCATGATCTCATTTACAACCTCTATTTCCTAACCCTCATCATCTAACTTACTTCTCGTATATCCTAACCTCGTCAATTGGGACCAAGAGGGGGCACTTGTATTAGATACATTTCAAAATGATGAAGCTCTAGAAGAATTCTTGGGACTAAGAATAGGTATGCCACTCAGAGATCATAAGGTGGGCTACAAAATGGATTTACCTCAATTAGCATACTTTGGGGGAAGTATCAAGGCCTCTAGTTACAAAAGTGAAATAAACAAAAAAGAAAATAAAAGGTCTCTGGGTGAAAACTGTAAGGCGCCTCTTGACCAAGAAAAAGTAAAAATAAAGGAGGTATCTGATGGTGAAAACCTCTCTGAGGCACTTGAGAATGGAGGACTTGACCTTCCTTTGAGGGAATATCAAGAACAATCACCTTTGTTAATTGAGAAATCTCAGGAAGTAAATCTTGGTACAAAACAGGATCCTAAGATCATACACAGCCACATCTTTATTAGAGAAAGAAAAAGTAGATTTCATGGCATTCTTCATGAAGAACACAATCAATGTTGTATGGACCTATGCAGATATGCTGGAATTGGATCCATCACTTGTGGTACATTACTTAGCAGTATATCCAAACACCAAGCTAGTGAAGTAGAAACTTTGAAAGATGCATCCTCAAGTAGCTTTGTTAGTCAAGGTGGAAATTCAAAAACTTTTAGATGCCAAATTCATAAGACCCATTGATTATCCTGAGTGGGTGACAAATCTTGTGCCAGTATCAAAACCAGATGGAAGCATCTGTCCTTGTACAGACTTCAAAAATCTAAATAAAGCATCTCCAAAAGATGATTTTCCATTGCCAAACATTAATATCATCGTAGATCTCATAGCTGGGCATGAAATACTATAATTAATGGATGGTTTTTCAGGATACAATCATATCTTAATTGCTCCTGAAGATTAGCGCAAAACTACTTTCATCTGCCCATGGGGTACCTACTGTTGGAGAGTGATGCTATTTGGTATCAAAAATGTTAGAGTGACATATCAACAGGCAATATTAGTCATCTTCCACAACCTTTTCCATACCATAGTGGAAGACTATGTGGATGATATCCTAGGAAAATCTAAAACTCAAGAAGACCACTTGAAAGTCTTGGAACAAATCTTTGACAGATTAGAGAAATATCAAGTTTGATTAAATCCAAAGAAATGTGTGTTTGGTGTAAAATTAGGAAAGCTTTTGGGCTATATAGTATCAAGAAGAGGTATCAAGGTAGATCCTAAGAAAGTGAAAGACATAATGGACATGCCTCCTCCAGCCAATCTAAAACAACTCTGCAGTCTTCAAGGTAAGTTGCAGTCAATCCACAAATTTATAGCACAGTTAGCAGACAATGTCATCCTTTTCAGCATCTACTCCCTAAAGGAGAAACTTTTAAATGGGATGATAAGTGCCAGCAAGCTTTTGATCAGATCAAGAAATATATAGCAACTCCACCAGTGTTGGTACCTCCTGTACTTGATAAACCATTGTTACTATACATCTCCATGACAACAGCAGCTCTAGGTGCTTTACTAGCTCAACATGATAATCTAGGAAAGGAGTAAGCCATCTACTACATCAGCAGAACCTTGGTAGGTTATGAGCTCAACTATTCATCAATGGAAAAGGCATGTTTGGTAGTAGTGTTTGCTTCCCAAATGTTGTAGCATTATCTGTTAAATCAGAGAACTAAGATCATATCCAACTTTGACCCACTTAAGTATCTATTGTCAAAAGCAGTACTCACAGGAAGACTAGCCAAATGGGTAATGATTCTCAACAAATTTGACATAGAGTTTGTTGATTGAAAGGCAATAAAAGGACAAGTAATAGTTGATCAACTAGAAGAAGCACCCATAATAGATTTTCATCCAATTCGTGCAGAGTTTCCTGATGAAGAGTTATTCAACTTACATCCTTCAATAGTTTGGCAACTATATTTTGATGGTTCATTCACACAGCATGGATCTGGAATAGGCATATTGTTCATCACCCCATAAGGAGATTGTATACCTAAATCATACATGATAGCTTTTCCTTGTACAAATAACATTGTAGAATATGAAGCATTGATCACAGGATTGCGCATGGCAGTACAATGGAACATCAAACAACTACAAGTCTTTAGAGACTCACAGTTCATAATTAAACAGGTCCTGGATGAGTATCAAACAAAGGATGAAAAGATTCTTCCTTACAAGCTAATGGTCGATGATTTCAAGAAGTGTTTTTATGAGATCACATTTGAACAGATTCCTAGGATCAATAATAAAGTAGCAAATGCAATGGCAATGATTGGTTCTCTTCTAGACATGCCCAGCAATGCACACAAATATGAGTTTCTAGTAGAACAACTTTTGATCCTAGTATTTGAAGTACGTCAGTCCAAGCTTGTATGTGAAGTTATTGGTCCCAATTCACCTTGGTACGAGGATATATATGGATACCTCTGCAATCAAACTTTCCCTCTCCTTTTCTCAAACTCCCAACGTAAAACATTCATACGTCGAGCCTCTCGTTACACTATCATCGAAGATACCCTATATTGAAAGAGCCTTGATGGTATCTTACTTAGATGTCTCGAATTAGATGAAGCTAAAACTACTTTACGTGAGGTACATGAAGGTGTCTATGGATCGCATTCCGCCGGCCCTAATCTTACTAAAAAACTCTTGAGAGTAGGGTACTATTAGCCGACAATGGAGAAAGATGCACAACAATTTGCCAAGAAATGTCTATAGTGTCAACAACATGGTGATCTTATCCATGCTTCAGCACATGAGCTACAACCCCTCATAACTCCATGGCCATTCTCACAATGGGGACTTTACCTCATACGGAAAATACATCCGTCATCTTCTAATGGTCACGAGTTTATCATTACAACCACTGAGTATTTCATGAAGTGGGTGGAAGCTATACCCATGACATACGTCACTAGTAAGCAGATATCCAAATTTATCCTCCATTATATCATCTACTGATACGGTGTTCCTCAAGCCATAATCACTAACAGTGACCATCCATTCAAGAACCAAGAAGTCTATGATTTGTGTCATAAGTTCCATATCCAACATAGATTTACTACACCATACTACCCTCAGAGCAACGGCCAAGCTGAGGCAACAAACAAGACTATTATCAAGATCCTTAAGAAAACAGTCAATGAAGCTAGCCGTGACTGGCACTTACAACTTAATCCAACATTGTGGGCTTATCGAACTAGTGTCAGAACTCCAATTAGTGCCACACCTTACTCGTTGGTTTATGGAAATAAAGCCATTCTACCCATTAAGGTTGAGATCCCATTGTTGAGAGTTTCCTTGCAACACATTGTCTCTGATGAAGAATACAAAAATCTAGATTGAGTGACCTTGAATTACTTGATGAAAGACATCTAGCAGCCCTAAATCATCTCCAAGTATATCAGAATCATCTTCGTCATAGCTATAACAAGAAAATCAGAGAGAGAAGGTTTCAAGTAGGCGACCTTGTCCTAAAGGAAAGTCAAAAGAATCAACAGGATCATGATAGAAAAGGCAAATTTGAACTAAATTGGCTTGGACCATTCATCATCACAGCAGTCTATGGATCTGGAGCATATAAATTATCAACACCAAAAGGCATTCCCTTAGATGAACCCATCAACAGTGTTCATCTCAAGAAATTTTATGCTTAATCCTCAGAATATCCTATTCTTAAAAAAACAAAAAAAATCCACAAAAAGTAAAGAAAAATCATTCATCCTATGGTGAAAACCTGGTAAACAGGCACCCTAGACAAGTACCATAGTGAAAACTTGGTAAATAGGCGCTATGTGTAGAAGGCTAGCTCCCACCATCTATTTTGTATTCATTTATCTCCATAATCCATTCCACAATTATCCTACATAATCCACATCATAATCCATTAGTTCCCTACATAATCCACATCATAATCCATTAGTTCCCTACATAATCCACATCATAATACACTATCCCTTTCCATAATAACGCTGCCTATCCATCTTTGCATGCTACCATGGTTAGAAACCATTGGAGTTGATATGTTATTCCACCTTATGCTAAATCATCTAGGTTATCACTTGATCAATGATCACCGCTTGATAAGTCCATCCCACACTAGGGACACTTGCTTGCACCTCATTTCAAAGTGGACCTTCCAAGCGTCATTATCACACATTTTGTAAAAAGTTGTAAATATATTGTAAATACATTGACACCTTAAAACATCCTAAAAACCCAAAAAAATCAAATATTCCTAAAAATCCAAAAAAATCAAATATTCCCAAAAACCCAAAAAAATCAAATATTCCCCAAAAACCCAAAAATTCAAATATTCCCCAAAAATGCAAAAAATCAAATAACCAACAAAAACTCCAAGTAATAAAATCAATCCATCCAATCACTCCTTCCAATTGATCATATTCATTCATAATCTAATCCAATCAAATCACTACTACATCAAATCATATCAATCTTATTCATCCCTCATCATCACTATCCCATAATAAACAAGAACTACATATCATTTCTATCATTACATGCCTTGATCCCGTGGATACAGGGTATGTAGGTAGTCTGGTGTATGAAGGAAATACCTAGATTTAGGCATAAGACGGTAACCTTTCTTTCATCATCTATCTTTTCTTTTGATCATCATCTTCTTCTTCTTTCATCACACCTTTCTTCCTCATACCTCCTACATCATCAATAAAACCCAGAACTACATATTCATTATGTCTCATCAGCATTGTGTGGTGCTTTGATCCTGTGGATATAGGGTATGTAGGTAGTTTGGAATATGAAGGAAGTATCTAGTACGCAAGTACCAACGATCCATTCTTCCATCCCTCTATCATCTTCCTTGTCTTTTGCTTTCTTCCTTTTAACTAACTCAAGCAGGAAGCAAACTATGCATAACTCGATATCTCAAGAGCGTATTAAAATCAAGAGCTAAGCTAAAAAGTTATTTGCCCACCATGCCTTAAGCCAATATCCACTGCATCTACTTCAAGTACATCATCTTTAGCCTTCAACAGAATATATCATTCCTCACAATAAGGCGCTATCCAATCTATCCAAGGGCATTTAAATTTGGTAAGAGAACATGATAGTTGTGTCTTTTGTTTATATTTTGATTTATCTTTTGTCCTTTTCTATACCTAATTGAGACTGCATTGATTTATCATATCTTGGTATGTTGAGATGAAATATAGAGTGGGGTATGGTCATTGGCTTTCGGATGTTGTGTCTATGGGATGATCTTATTCTCCCACTATGCCTAATGGTATCTTGTACGTGTTGGGATTAGCATCTTGCATAGTAATATCTTTTGCATTTGAGAAGCTAAACAGTCTCCTATGCACTAAGACTATTTTATGCTAAGACTATTTATCATACATATAACCCACAAGGTTTCATTATGTCTAGTGGAGGTGAGTTCAAACCTTTGCTTGTAGAGTCAAAAGTCCATCTTGGAAAAGCAACTAATATTCAAATCTTGTGTATGTTGAATCAACATCTTGACCTCATACATTAGACAAGATTGTATTATGTTGTATGCATTGGATACATGACACCCTGGTCTTCTATACCTTGGTGCATACTATCTATATGCTATATCAAACATAAAGATTGCAAATCTCATAACTTTGTGGCAATCATTAAAGTTGTCTCCATCCATCCATCCATCCTGCAATAACACAATAGCACTTATGAGAATTGATCATTGGTTTTCTTCTTCACCTCATCATCATCTTCATTCTTCTCATCCTGCCAAAACAAATGTGTTAGACATATATCATTTGCATTATCCATTATTATCATATATAATATAGTATCACTTATTATTTCCATCACATTTGCATAACACATATCATGACATATTTCCATTGCACAAGTTACCATCTATTTACCATTATATGCATTAACATAAACATCCATCATATGCATTACATAATCATTAAACATGTGCATCCATACATCCATATCCATAGCATGAAAAATCATAAACACATAACACATCATGAACATCCATCTCATATATATATATGAATAAAGGTCAATATATAATGTGTGTCTCATATACATTAGGCTTGCAGGCCTTAAAAATGATACAATATATATATATATATATATATATATATATATATATATATATATATATATATATATATATATATATATATATATATATATATATATATATACAAGCAGACTATGTCCTAGGTCTGGCATGGGTGGCACTCCCTGAGGTAGCCTCTTTCCAGTCCCTACCTACTCCACCTATATCCCTTTGTATTGGAGGCCCCATCACTGATCCACTGATCGTGAAGCTTCTGTCCTCCTCGACTAGCTTGATCTATTGTGAAAGCTAGGTTGTCTCTGATCAACGGGCACTACATTGAAATACAAGCCTCTATAGTACTCATCCTCTGCATGCACCTAAATCTATATGCATTTGGTCAAATGCATGCATTAATGATGCGTTTGGGTTAAAAATCAAATGCTTTTGGTCAAGTTTTAGCTACATACCAGTGCTCATGCTCTTGCTGGTCGTCCGAAGGTCCTAACCCGCTCCGCTCAGTGCTCTATGCATGGAATAACCATCCTAGAAGCTCTCAAAGGTCTCACAACACTCAAAGCTCAGAGCTCTTAAACTCAAAACCACAAAAACACAAATGAAGCCAATGACAAGGATTGCCCTCCTGCACTTGTTTATATAGTGTCAAATTCTAATCCCCTTTCTTCTAAGACAAACCCTAATTTCTCCTCTACCATCCCTTTTGATCCCACCCAAGCCCTAATTCTTCATGTCAACCTAGTTCATATTCATCTTGTCATCTTTTCACAAGTCAACCCAGCCTTTTCCGATCTTCTAGTGTTTCCTCTCAAGGGGGCATCATCTGCCAGTTTCACTGGGACAAAATCTATTTTTCAAAAGTAACATATCGTATCATATCTTCTTTGAAACAATGTTCTAATGAACATCATTTCAAAGTGGGGCAAAATGTAGACACCTAAAATTAACCTGGTTATCATTATTAAAATATTACATTATTCATCATTTGCATTTGTCTAGCACATTTGAATGATTTATCTATTTTTCTTCTATCTATAATTAAATAATTTTTAATTATTTAATTACCTTTCCATTCTCTCTAATTTTAATTAAGTAAATCTTATTTATTTAATTAAAATTTCATCTTAATCCCATTCTAATTCCACTTTCCAATTAATTGAATAAATATATTTATTTAATTAATTTTCACGTCATCTCCCAACTAATTCAAATAAAATATTTGAATTAGATCTTCACCTCTCACCACATTCCAACACCTGTCCACCTCTCATTTAGATCATGTGTGGTAGTACTTTTTATGTACACAATCACATATGTACTACTTTTTATATACACTATCACACATAAACTTATTAAATAAAGGTTTTTGTGTACACGATCACACATGAGCTTTATCCTCTTCCTTACACTTGTCTTATGCACATTCACCTATGATCATGAATTCATCTCAACCATTCAAACTATCTTTTCTTCTTCACCGTTGATCAAATTTTATTGAGTGCTATATATACACCCACTCATTCTCATTACCGTCATCTCATCATATAGCATCTAGAGTATCGTCTCAAGCATAATACCTCCAATAGAATCCATTGAGCATTTTGAGCATTTCATCCATTATCATGGAAGCTTTAACATTTGTGATTGTTCACAATTGAGAAGCAATCCATAAATCCAACCAAGGAATAAATAATCTAGGTCATTTGCTTTCATTTGTTTGCATTCTTGTGTGATTTAGATGGATTCTTTGAAGGTGGTAGGATTGGGTTTTATTTGTACTGTTTGATCATCCTAACCTAGTTTTTCCTACTCACACAGAGTCTTTCTAGACTGAAATAGTCATGGGGTGTTGTTAGAAGTGTTTAGTGGCTACTTTTAGTCTTTCTTAGGTATATAGTCATGATGGGTTTGTACAATAATATGTGAGCCCTGCATAATGGTTCATAATTTCTGTACATTATATAAGATCCATAAAAAATATTTAGTGTTTAATCATCATGGAAAAGGATCTGTTAGATTCATCAAAGCATATTATAGTCTTGTGAGGTTGAAAAGTCATTGAATAAATTGTGATGATGTTACTAAGGAATTTTAATGTTTGTGCAGTAGTTCATAAGATTTATATAGGGTCTTAGATCATGCAGAGTTTGCAAAAAGTGTGTATGGCCTTGAGGATGCATTAACAATACCATGAGAGGTTTGTGAAGCTTCCTAAGAGATCATTTAAATGTTCTTAGAGTTCTATGTTAGTCATAAAAACCCTAAAAGAGATAAAGGGAATCATAGAGGGGAGTGTAGGGTTTCTGAACTGATATAAGTCTTCATGAGGTCTGGGAGAAGCAGGATATGGAGTTGAGTGGGTTAAGTATCATAAATAAGTCTTTGAAAAGTCAATTTGGAGTCCATACTGAAGAATGCTCTTCTCCCATGGCCTCAAGGAGTCAAGGTAGTTCCAAGATCATAGGAAATATGTCTTATGTCCATGCAAGGAGTAGTTTGAGAGGAATAATGACTAGTAGGGAGAATTGTAATAATTTTTGACCGTCATGCACTTATCTAGGGAAGTGGAAGTAGTTGTTTGATCTTTTCTAGGAGTATTTTTAGGTTTTCAAGTTGTTGAGCTCAATCATCTCCTTTTACCACACCATGAAAAATAATTTCAAGAAGAAAACACCAAGAAAATGTCTTCTCCTATGCCTAAGAGTATTGAAGAATTAGTGATATGTTTTATTCTCCACAAAAATGCTTCCTATATTCTCTATAGGATGTTTTGTACTTTAACATATATGCATTGTATGGAGAAAAAGGTCTCTATTCTTGATTTTTTATTTCTGTAATAGGTTTTCTTATGCATTAAAAAACTATAACAGTTGCTTTTAGCCTTATCAATCAATGAAGAAACCATTTTTGCCTTACTTGTTTGCTACCATATTGTATTTTATGGATATTAGTCACTTATAAAGTTGTAATTCCTAAATAAATCTTAACCTTTATGAAAGTCCTCATGAGTTTGTGCAAGTGCAAAGTAAGTTTCTTAAAGTTGTTTTTGTGCTAGATAGGCAGGTCCAAGAATCTTAATCTTTGTTGCATCACCACATTGTATTTTAATATTTTCCTTCTATCCTTTTTGCATTGATGAATGTTAGAATAGGAATAGATTTATCTTTACATCTAAAACATATTTAAAATAGGGAACCAACCCTTAATCTGGAGGTTTGATCTCAAATTGTAAGGTCCCACACCTTGAGATCATTCTAATGGTATACTTGGATTGTTGATCTAGGTTCTACAAGGGTGCTAATCCAAGTGATACCAATAAATTGCACAAGGGAAGAACCACTTTAGCCTCCACATCCTATGTAAATTCTTCATCCTCAAAACCCTTGCACTCCAACTCATCCCATCAATGCGACTACCCATCAATCCAAACATCCAACTCATGATCCAATCCTACCACATGCAAATCATCCTATTTGGATTTTCTCCAAGGACTAATAGAAAAGGACCATAAGAACAAAAGAAAAAGAAAAATTGTGGAGCCAAGAAACTCCACTCATCTAGTGTCATCCCTCTCTAGCAAATGCAAGTGTATTGTTAATGAGAAATTTGTCTAACCCATGCCCATCAAGAGCATCCAAGAGTCTCCTAAAACCATTCTCCATACAAGTATACTTATGTGGGAGACCAAATGTTAACCTTTCAAAAAATCCATCAAATCCCAAATCTATAAGCATAAAAACTCCCCCCTTCATCCATATTCCCAAGTCAAAGAGTCTATCCATGCATTAATCACTACAGTAATGTCAAAGAAAAATCACTCGTCCTTTGTGTCCACCAAGAAAATTAGGCTATGTCAAAATCTTGTTCCAAAGCGTTACCAAAAATATTTCCAACCACATCAAGATCCAAGAATCCACAATAATCCTTTTCAGGATCCCATACCCCTTCAAGATCAAAGCATCCCTATCCATACCATCCTTAAACCACAACCCTATCATCTTGGTTCCACCCTCTTTGTTTGAGATTATTTTCTTACAATAGAAGAGCATCTTGAATCTACCACCGATCCCTCCCTATCAAAAAATGGACTCACATCTTGTTTCCAAACCAACAAGTATCCCATTACAAATTGAATATGTCAAAACATGAATTATTAAGGAAAATGTTTAGGCCTTCATGAGAAAGGAATTTTTGAGCCTATACATATAAAAGAAAATCTAGGGTCACATGGCATTAGCTATGGATCTCATAGAAAATAATCTAAATATGTTGGTAACACCTCCACAAGTCCTAAGGATGCTTCTTCCAACATCCAAATAGGTGCCTCTTGTCTCTCCTATTAGGATTTTGTTGCCACCAATCCTTTCATCGATACCTGTATTGTTATGATTAAGGTGCCATTGACCTTGTAAATCCTATGTAATTAATTACTCCTAATATTGTTTGTAAATCATTCATAAGGGATGAAGTATTCACCAAGTAGTGATCTTGTTTCAGCCGCGTGTTTGACCCCAACACCTGATGAATGTACCTTATTCAAGGGGGTGTGCAGGGGGGTACCCTCCTATGGAGTCTGGGGTCTGAGGGTCATGCACCCGATGGGGGTCCAAGGGCAACACTCCTAAAAGCCACATTTAATATATAAATTACCATTGTAAATTTGGACCATTCATCATTAGGTCACAGATCTGACGGTAGATGTTATGTTAGGATTTTTTCCCTAGAAGGAAACACTCTTTTTAATGAGGGTATTGTATTACAACTATGAATGAGTATTACAGGTGTTATTGGATTGAAGACTGAAGAGGAGATTGACAGTTTTGTATTGTAAATTCTATTGAAGTTAATAAATACTGGTGCATCTCTTCTTGTGTTGAGTTTTTTCTTGAAAGGGTTTCTCCATGTAAACACTGTGTTGTGTGTTTGATCTTCTATTATGTTATTTCTTTGTGTTGATTTCATACCATCTCCATTTTGGCTCTGCATAGTTAAATACCTATATTACACTTGTAATCAATTTTCCATTGATAGTTGTTTACGAAACCTAACTATTTTCTAAACTATGAATAAACGTAACTTAATTATTTCTAGCAATGAAAAATGAAATAAATGCTGCAATTTATTTAATTAGCAAAAGACATATTAATTGAAACTTTAATAAATGAAAGAAGCATCAATAATTAATCGTTTGAATAATAATGTGAATATCAAAATGAGGAAATCTATATAATATTGACAATAGACAACATAGAGAATAATTAAATTATACTACAATGAGAATGATACATATCTTTAATAGTTTCTAGAAATAGCTATCCCACACACAGAGATAGGGTTACTAGCCTTGACTTTTCTTGGCACAAACACCCTCGGAGGAACCGGTTCTTGTACAAAACCAACCTATCTTTACTACATAAACACAACCTTGGCCAAGACACTCCCAGGTGTACGATGCACCCCGAGTTGGACACACACTATATGCCCCTTCTCCAAATGTTTAAATGCCAGCCAGAACCAAAACCTTCACTCTTGTGTCTTCCAAATTTTGTATTCATTTTTCTTTCACTTTTTCCGTTGTCTCTTCGTTTCCACTAATTTATGGGTTTATATAATATTCCAAAGGGTGATTACAAAAGCCACGCCCTTTCACAACAATAATGTTTGCTAATTAATTTTACATTATTTTATTGCAATGTATTTTTCACAAGGAAAAAAGTCCCGTAACAATTTACCTTCATTTCTAGCATTTGGTATCAAAGCCTAGCCAGATCTGTGTCTTGGGTGGAAGTGTGAGGATTTTTTGAGCTATAATGGGAGTTCTAGTTGAATTTATTTTACAGATTTGTGGACAAGCCATGGCTACATCCTCATCCTAATTGGACATTAAAAAATTCAATGGAACATGTTATGAGCCATGGAAACTAAAAATGGAGGATCTCCTTGAAGAAAGAAATCAATGGTTGGTTATGAAAAAAGAGAACAAACCCGATACTATCAGTCAAGGTACCAAAAAGGTACGGGGTATAATCTAGTTATGCCTTGTGTTGCCTGAAAATCTGAACTTGAAAAATTTCAAATTTTCAGTGCATTCCCTTATATGCCTTATCCTACCAAATTTTGAAAAACAATTTTTTTTTTGAAAATCTGTAAGAGCCGAGATGAACTCTTTTGGTGAGTTTGTTCATAACTTCTTTTTGACCAATGTGGCCAATTTTCATGCCCAAATGCCTCACCATTTTAGAGATTTCAAGCCTTACATTTTTCCCCTGCCAAGTTGCAAATAATGCCAAAATTCAAGTTTCAGAGTGCTGGAGCTTAAAGGATTTCTGAGTTTTGATTTGTGAAGTCCATTCACCTTTCTGTACAAATTTCACACAAAATGGAGCTACTGTGTGGAAGATATGGAGTTTTCTATTCTCTACTCAACGCGGTCTTCTCAGGCTCCAAAGCTTTGAATTTTTACCAAAGATTAATTTCTACTGGGTATTTTGGAGCTTATTATGAAAAAGTAGATAAAGTCATTGTTAAGGGTGATAACTTTATTTATTTCCAAGCAAAGGGTTTAAAGTCCAATTATTTTACAAAGATGAGTGACTTTATTAAGTCATATATTTCGGTGACATTGGAAGTGATTTTGAAAATTTTGAAGTCCCATGGCTTAAAGAGTAAATGGCTTTATTTAAGTTATGTTTTAGTGGCTCTAAAGTTTTATGCCAAGTTTTAAAAAGACTTTATGAAAATAAAATCCTTTGTTTTTGGGGAGTCGAGAGTTTTTGGAACTCCTGAATTCCAAATAAAAAGTTCTAAAGTTCTTAAAAGTGGTGACTCCCTGACTCCTCTGTTGTCAGGTATTTCAAAGGTTTCAAAACTCTATTTTTACCTGAATTCTCTTGCAGTTTTTGCCTAGTCAGAATTTTTAGGGCTTTTGAAACATGATTTCATTGTTTGTAAGGAATGGCAGTAATACACAATGCAGAAGCCTTCAAAGTAAATGCAGTTCTGTTGGAAAGCTAATTTCTACAATTATCTGCTAGTATCCTCCTAGTTCGTGCTAAAATAGCAACTCAAGAACAAGGTATGGACATCCATGAAATCATAATAAGAAATGGATTTTTGTCAGATATTAGAGTGTAGTTGCCATGATGATAATGCAGGAAAAATATGGAACTTGAGACAACATGAATGAACTATTTGATAGATTTCCTCTAAGAGGCATCATGACATGAACTACAATGATCACTGGGTTGCTCACAAAAGGTCCCTGAATTGTTTAACAGTGTGTTGCGATTAAATGTCATCCTACAAACTACAATGACTGTGGGATATTCATAAAATTGATTTGTAGCGGTGTCTTTTAAAACTCTGAAACGAAATGTATATATAAAATGTAGGGGCTTGATAGGATAGTTACTCTAGTTGATTCAAAACATGCAATGACACATTTGGAGCAGATCAATTTGATGAAGTAGACACCAAAGAAACTGCATTAAAATGTTAGACTACCTTAAGGACAATAGAATGTAAGCATTAGGATTTTGAGTGTCTTGTGGAACTGCTGCACTTTCGTTACTAATACACCGGTAGGGTACTCCATTTTACCATCATTACAGGGCTCAAAGCAATTCATGTTTCCCAGATTGAAGAAATGCCTAGAGACTTTCAACCATTGATGAAACAGATTCATGAGGATGGATTACTCAAGAAGGTTGAGCGATTAACAAAGTGCCTTGCATATGCAAGTAAAGATTTGAGAAAAATGAATTCCTCTATCTCGACTCCAAAGAACACAAAGTTGCTTTGGCAATTAGTCTCCACTCCACTAATGACCCTGAAGAATATTGAGAGTATCAGTGGAGATATATCTGGTCTCACAAGGGGTGCAACTACCAGACATAACTTAAAATAGATAATTGATTCTCTTAGCTAATCAATTGTTGATTAGACTCAATACATTATTTATTTGGAAACTTTGGTTGCCTTTCTCTCTTATCCAAGATTATTGAACCCATTGCAGGAGTTGAGTGAAAATCTAATCGAAGATAATTTTAGTTATTGTGTATCAACTTTTGGATGAGAGGATGGATTGATCTCTGAGAAGAGAACAAGCTTGTCAAAGGCATGAGGAACATCTGCTTGATATTCACAAGGCTGTTCTTGATACATCAAAAATGATCTTAATAGATTTAATCTGACTTACTAAAGCTAAAGAAACGAAACCAAAGAAGAAAGGATTGACAGGGAACAAATTACAGCCAGTGAAGGACAACTTATCCCTTTTTCTGGAGAACTTGCATTTCTTCATAAATATAGGGACTTCAAGAAGGCTCTTTGGTTTGTACAAGATGCACATCCAATTGAAACAAACAATCAAAAGGTTACTGGAGCTGAGATGAAAGTTTTTAACAGGGTACTGTATATGTTTAAAAGTAAATATACCTATGTTGTTTGGACTCATCTTGTTTTCATCAAAATTGGTTGTAACAATTGAAGAAAAGGATGGTAAAACCTCTGAATATTTTGATAAGGAGCCCAGACAATAGAATGGTGATTTTTGTCAATAAATCTTTCCTCCAAGGGGGATTTCACTATCATGTGTGCCTATAAAATCTTCAGTGGGGGCCACACCTTCTTTTTTCCATTTGAAAACTTTCATTTTTGAATTGTTAGATAAATTCCTAAAGTTACTTTTCTCAAGGGGAGTTATAAATAATGAGGAGTCTTTTCAAGAGTCAGTTACGAGATAAAGAAAATGAATTCTTATTACTCTTCAAGAGGTAGTTATGAAGAGGAGAATAGGGAACGGTTGGGAAACCACCCCAAGGAATCTATTTAAACTCAGTTTCGGGACCTTTAATGGATCTTTTTCTAGTTGGTTGTGAATAGGGGAAGGAGAGCAAATTTAATTTTCTGTTAGCATGTATTTCCAGTTATCTTTTTCTTGACTCAGTCTATGTATAGGGCAGATCTCAAAGACTTTGAGTTTTGTTTTGTTGGAGAAACAGAGAATTGTTTTTAGAACTTTGTCTTTAAATATCTTCTTTAATTGTAGTTTTACCTGTGTTAATTTGTAGTCAATCTTCAATGTGCTTCTGTATGTGTGACTATATCTATATTTCAAATTCATATGTTGTCTATGTTTGATATGTGTTGAGGGAGATATAACTATTATTTTATCAATCTGATATCATTCATGGGTGGAATAAGTGAACTTTGTGTCATTTTTTTGCATTCATTTAATTCTAAAGCAACCTATCGCATCTACTTTCATGGTTATGGGTAGATGTTAGTCTTTCCTTTTCTGCTTTCAGGTGAAAAGCATACCCTGTGTTTTCATTCATTGCACATTAACCGAAGGTAGCTACGCCTTGTAAAATAAGCAGAGAGCACTTGCAAATACCATTGCAAGTGACTCAACTGTTGGTTCGTTTGTCATTGGTGTGGGCGAGGGAGTATAAACTTAAGTGACAAATCTGTTAGCCAACATATTTTTGGCAACTCTACTAGGGAAAGAATTGAAGTCCCAGTGTCTTCTTTTATCATAAATTTAAAGGTGCCTCACCAAGGACGGAGGTTGGCGGCTCTATGAAGTGGAATGTACTCAAAAGTAGTTTGTTCTAGTAAAGACTCCCATCTAGTGTATTTTTCAAATTTGTATGATGGCATTGATTTCCTCCTAGCCATGGGGAAATCACTTTGGACCTCTTTCTTTGCCACAATATTCACCATTGCCTGAAGGATCCAAAAAACACTTTCCAAAGTTCAATGGAGAAAACCATCAAGATGTAGAAAATCACATTCTGGCATTCACAGTTGCATGTAGGATTCTAGGGGTAAGTGAGGAAAATGTTTTTGTAAGATTATTTATTGAATCTCTTATTGGGCCAGCAGTAGATTGGTTTCATTATTAGGAGGATAAGTGTATTACTGATTGGGACTCTTTGAAGAATACATTCTTGGGAAGATGTAAGGGTCCTAATGATGAAGCTACTTTGTTGTCTCAATTCTTTCATATACAAAAGAAAGAAGGCGAACCCATCAGGGATTTTATGGATAGATTTAACCGGCTGATCAAAAAGATTCCTGCCTCTATTCAACCAAGTGACCAATTTCATCTTTGTACTTTTATTTACTCTTTACATCCTGATGTTCAGTTTTTCTTGAAACGAAGTAAAGTGAATGATATTAAAATTGCACAACAAGATGCTATAAAAATTGAAGGTGATTTGATTTTAAGTGGTCCTTGGGAAGCACATCAGGTTGTAGATAATTTGATTTGTGAATCTATGAGGAAGCCTATTCTGCACAAACCAAGTTTTCAGCCTATAGGATCTCAAACTACAAAGCCTCCTTCTACTAAAAGTTTTAATCTCTCTATTTTTGATCCAAAGCACTTTGGTAGAGATAAGGTAGGCAATGTAGAAATCAAGCCTCATTCGGATAGAAGAATTGAAGCCTTTTATTTTCATTATGAAGAAGATAATGATGAATTTGAAAGCCCCTTAGGTGGTGTAGAAAATGAATAATCCTTCCATGATGCTAGTTGTAAAGAGGGTAATGCAAATAGTACTATTTTGGCTTCCTTGTCTACTATAGAAATGGAATCATTTACTTTTTCTAGCAATGAGAAGCAACTTGAGGCTACATAGCATAAGGATGAGGTATTGAATATCTTTTCTTTGGAGTGCATGCAAGTTGAATATGAAGGCTTCACTTTTTTAGAACGAGATAATACGGAGGTATGGTTGCAAGAAGAGGTTAGAAATGATTTTACATTTGAATCTTTTCATTTTGAAAATATGGATGACAAAACTTTTAAACAAGAAATGTAAGATGATGTTGTGGATAGCCATGATAGTTTTGATGAAAGTAATCAAGTGACTGAATGTGCTAAGCCTCACATTGTGTACATTCCAAACCGATGTGTTAATGCCTATGAAGATGAGTTTCTATGTGCAGAAGAAGTTGCCATGTCTGATTTGTAGGTTATAGACAAAGAAGATGAAGTGTGTCATGACATTGTTGGGCCAAATCTCACAAAGAAAGAGGATATTGTTCCAGTTGGGGGTGATTTTTAGTCACGTGAAAATATTGTTTGCAATTCAGATTTTTAGTCTAACTCACTTCCAATTTTCAGATTGGTCTTCCAGTGATTCTACTGGTTGTTTTCAGGCATGGGATATCAATTTTCCTACTTCAAAGAGAGGTGATTATATGAAGAAAAATGTTAGGGCAGCTAGAGAAGGGTCTTTAACTTATGATTTTTGTGTAGGATGTCCAATTAGAGGGTTGGTTTCTCCTTTCTTGCAAAATCAAATGCATTTTGATATTACACATGAGGTTATATAGGCAGATGCTGGTAGTCATATGCTGGTCAATGCTGACATGAGTCATCTAACTGTGGAGGTATATAATGAAGAATGGATTCTTGAGCATCAGATCATATCCAAGGAGTTTTTATATGATGACATTCTTATCACTCTGATCATGGTGGTCATCAGCTGGCAGTTGATTATGTGCATGCTTCTCATTCATCCAAGATTATTTCGCACATGAAGCTATTTCTCCCAGTTTGTCAATAGATTTGCATGATCACTCTAGAATCTTTGGAGGTAGGGTCTTCCTACCATGTACATATTAGAAGTTTTTGTTGTGCTGGTAGTTTAGTTTCCTTTTCCTGTTTTGCCCTGTTTTTGGCTTGCTCTGGCTCCTTTCTCCCCTATGCTCTCTAACTCTATTGCCCCTTGGAATTAACCATTGGTCTATTCTTGATATTCCTGATTCCTTACTATCCCCAATTAGAGCTTGTTGTTGCCTGAAAATCAGAACTTCAAAAATTTCAAATTTTCAATGCATTCCCTTGTATGCCTTATCCTACCAAATTCTGATTTTTTTTTTTTTTTTAAATCCATAAGAGCTGGGATGAAATCCTTTGGTGAGTTTGTTCATAACTTATTTTTGACCAATGTGGCCAATTTTCATGCCCAAATGCCTCACCATTTGAGAGATTTCAAGCCTTACATTTTTCCCCTACCAAGTTGCAAATAAGGCCAAAATTCGAGTTTCAGAGTGTTGGAGCTTAAAGGATTTCTAGGTTTTTCTCTATGAAGTCCATTCACCTTTTTGCCCAATTTTAATGCAAAATGGAGCTACTATGTGGAATATATGGAGTTTTCTATTCTCTGCTCAATGCGGTCTTCTCAGGCTCCAAGGTTTCAAATTTTTACCAAAGATTAATTTCAACTGGGTATTTTGGAGCTTATTATGAAAAGTACATAAAGGCATTGTTAAGGGTGATAACTTTATCTATTTCCAAGCAAAGGGTTTAAATTCCAATTATTTTACAAAGATGAGTGACTTTATTAAGTCATATATTTTGGCGACATTGGAAGTGATTTTGAAAATTTTGAAGTCCCGTGGCTTAAAATGTAAATGGCTTTATTTAAGTCATGTTTTAGTCGCTCTAAACTTTTATGCCAAGTTTTAAAAATACTTTATGAACAATAAAATCCTTTGTTGTCAAGGAGTCAGGAGTTTTTGGAACTCCTGAACTCCAAATTAAAAGTTCTAAAGTTCTTAAAAGTGGCAACTCCCTGACTCCTTTGTTGTCGGGTATTTCAAAGGTTTCGAAACTCTATTTTTACCTAACTCCTCTTGTAGTTTTTGCTTGGTTAGAATTTTTAGGGATTTTGAAACATGCTTTCATTGTTCATAAGGAATGGCAATAATACACAACGTAGAAGCCTTCAAAGCAAATGCATTTCTATTGGAAAGCTAATTTCTACAATCATCTACCAGTATCCTCCCGGTTCACTCTAAAATAGCAACCCAAGAACAAGGTATGGACATCGATGAAATCATAATAAGAAATGGATTTTTGTCAGATATTAGAGTGCAGTTGCCATGACGATAATGCAAGCAAAATATGGAACCTGAGACAACATGAATGAATTGTTTGACAAATTGCCTCTAAGAGGCATCATGACATGAACTGTAATGATCGTTGGGTTGCTCACAAAAGTTCCCTAATTGTTTAATAGTGTGCTACAATTAGATGTCATCTTACAAACTGTAATGACTGCGAGATATGCATAAAATTGATTTGTGGAGGTGGTTTTTGAAACTCTAAAATGAAATGTATATATAAAATGTAGGGGCTTGATATGATAGTTACTCTAGTTGATTCAAAACATGCAATGACACATTTGGAGAAGATCGATTCGATGAAGTAGACACCAAAGAAACTACATTAAAATGTTAGACTACCTTAAGGACAATAGCATGTAAGCATTAGGATTTTGAGTGTCTTGTGGAACTGCTGCACTTTTGTTACTAATACATCGGTGGAGTATTCCATTTTACCATCATTACAGGCCTCAGAGCAATTCATGTTTCATAGATTTAAGAAATGGCTAGAGACTTTCAACCATTGCTGAAACAAGTTCGTGAGGATGGATTACTTAAGAAGGTTGAGTGATTGACAGAGTGCCTTACATATGCAAGTGAAGATTTAAGAAAACTAAATTCCTCTATCTTGACTCCAAAGAACATAGAGCTACTTTGGCAATTAGTCTCCACTCCACTAACGACCCTAAAGAATATTGAGAGTATCAGTGGAGATATATCTGGTCTCACAAAGGGTGCAACTACCAGACATAACTTGAAATAGCTAATCGATTCTCTTAAGTAATCAATTATTGATTAGACTCAATACATTATTTATTTGGAGACTTTGGCTGCCTTTCTCTCTTATCTGGGATTCTTGAATCAATTGCAAGAGTTGAGTAAAAATCTAATCAAAGATAATTTCAGTTATTGTGTATCAATTTTTGGATGAGAGGATGGATTGACCTCTAAGAAGAGAACAAGCTTGTCAAAGGTATGAGGAACAACATCTATTTGATATTCTACAGGTTGTTCTTGATACATCAAAAAAGATCTTAACTGATTTAATCTGACTTACTGAAGCTAAAGAAAGGAAACCGAAGAAGAAAGGATTGACAGGGAACAAATTACAGTCAGTGAAGGACAAGCTATCCCTTTTCTGGAGAACTTGCATTTCTTCATAAATATAGGGACTTCAAGAAGGCTCTTCAGTTTGTACAAGATGCACATTCAAATGAAACAAACAATCAAAAGGTTATTGGAGATGAGATGAAAGTTTTTAATAGGGCACTATATATGTTTAAAAGTAAATATACCTATGTGGTTTGGACTCATCTTGTTTTCATCAAAACTAGCTGCAACAATTGAAGAAAAGGATGGTAAAACCTTTGAATATTTTGATAAGGAGCCTAGACAATAGAATGGTGATTTATGTCAATAAATCTTTCCTCCAAAGGGGATTTCACTATCATGTGTGCCAATAAAATCTTTAATAGGGGCCACACCTTCTTTTTGCCATTTGAAAACTGTAGGAATACACACAACACTGAGAGGGGGGGTGAATCAGTGTAGTTAACAATTTTAACACCTTTTTAAACTTTTGATAAACTTGATTTCACAATTATAAAAATTTTAGATAGATATGTAAAAATGCAGAGTATCAACACAAAAATTTTGACACAAGAAATTTCCTGAGTGGAAAACCCTCCTGGGGTATAAAAACCACTCAAACTGCCTCACTGGCTTAAAAAAAAACTTTCATATTTACAATTGTCTCACTAACATATACAATTTTGCCTCACTAGCATATTGTTTTTCTCTGCAAGTCTCACTGACTTTCAATATCAAAAATTCAATGAAAAAGACAACTCAGGGGGTTTCCCTGTTTCAATCAAAATCAAAACCTTATTTCTCCTTTTCAAAAATCAAACAAATGTATATTTTCTGCAATCAAACATCAACTGACATCATCATATTAAGCATCATCTTCAAAACAATCAATCAAATTTGATCTTCAAAATATTTCATACCTCTACAACACAATTCCAAAATTCAATTCACAATTTCATAAACTTTCTCACTGCAATACTGAATAGTTAACCTTCTCTGAAAATTGTTATCTTTCAAAACTTCAGCCTTCTCTAAGGAAAATATTGTTCTTCTCTGATCATTGAAAACTCCATCTTTTATTGCACCATTACATTCACAATCTCTGACTGTCCAAGATTATATCTCATCTCCTCAAAAACATATATATAATCAAAAAAAAAATCTCACACAAAAAATATAAACCTCCATCTTCCAATTCTCAATAGTATCCGGTTCAACTTCCCACATACCTTTCTTTATTTAAAAAAAAATCACATTATTTTTCAAAACAAAAAACAAAACAACTCTTGAAGATCTCTTCATATTCTACATTCAAAGGAAACTTTCCAAATTCCAATATCTAACTTCAGTGTCTCTTCAACTTCTGTGAAAGATAAGGAAAAAGCATGTTTTATTGCCTTTTTGAGCACAGTGGACATCAAATTTATCAATGATAACTGACTGTTGGAGATCACATACTAATTTAAAACTTATCCCTTCGATCTTCGAAGCCCGCCACTTGTGAGTTCAACTGTGGTCGTCGATGCGCTTTTCCCACGGAGCTCAAAATCCTTTAACTTGTTGACCGGGCACCCTAGGCATCAGGGCCGGTAAGAGCGACGAACCTCCACCCCTTAAGTTGTCACTTAAGTGATTTCCACTGCTTCAGTCGGTCAACAAAAGAGTAAAACAAAAGTGCATTTGACGTTTTGAATGAACATTGGAGGAGGGTAAAGGATAAACATTGACCACATTTAAGTTTGGATTTTTAAAACTTTACACCATGTGATAAGCAGATGTGACAAATTATACTGACCACATATACTGACCACAGAGACTTTAGTCACCATTTATGACTGTTGTGAATACAGATAAGATACCATATATGTCCCAACACTCTTTTTATACAATTAGGAATTTACACTTGACAATCATAGGACATAAAAAGATAAGAACACAACATATAAATGTCACACCTTTACTGAGATGACCAAACCATTCACACCATTTCACTGAAGATCAAATGTCCCTGAAAGATCTGAGAGGAGAGATCACCACCATGTCACTGAAGATCAAATGTCTCTGAAAGATCTGAGAGGAGAGATCACCACCATGTCACTAAAAGACCTGAAGTATCACCACCATTATCACCAACATTTTGACATCAATGAAAAGACAATATGCTCAATATAAAAGTAATACAAAACTCCCCCTTTGTCTTTGACATTAATGACAAGACCATAACTCATTTCTCCCCCTTTTTGACATAAAATGTCAAAGGCAAAAAAAATACCACAACCAATTAAATCCTATTCTTGTAAAAGCAATCCTCTGCCATAAAAATCTATCAAAAACACACTTCACTACACACTGATCAAATGCTCAATACTGTAACACTGCAAAAAAATGTTCCATACAAATATGTACAAAAACTATACACAAACTATGTACAAATGTAATGAGATTCAGGACATCATAATGATATAGAAGACAACTCCCCCTGAATCTAATATCTCTGTAACTTATTGAAGAGAGACAAGAGACAGAACTCCTAATCTCTATCTTAGAGTTTCAAATATCTCCTTTGGCAAAGGTTTTGTGAAAATGTCAGCCAATTGATCACTTGTATGCACATATTCCAAAGCAATTTCATTTTCAATCACCTTTTCCCTTAGAAAATGATATCTGATAGCAATGTGCTTAGTTCTTGAATTCATTATAGGATTCTTTGACATATTAATAGAAATAGTGTTATCACAAAGAATAGATACAGGCTTTTTAACCTCAACCTTAATATCAAGAAGTGATTGTACCATCCAAAGTACCTGTGTACAACATGAAGAAGCAGGAATATACTCAGCTTCAGCTGTAGATAAAGAAACACAATCTTGTTTCTTACTATGCCATGCAACCAGTCTACCACCCAGAAAGAAAGCTGCCACACTTGTACTTTTTCTGTCATCAGGACAACCAGCCCAATCTGCATCTGTATAGGCAAGAAGTGTAAAATCATTGTGTCTAGGATACCAAAAACCAAAATCAAGTGTACCCTTAACATATCTAAAGATTCTCTTAACAACATTCAAATGTGATTGTTTAGGACAAGCTTGAAATCTTGCAACCAAACAAACAGCCTGCATAATATTAGGCCTAGAAGCAGTGAGATATAAAAGGCTGCCAATCATAGATCTATACAAAGATTGTTCTACTTCAGGTGATTCATCATTGTTACTTAGATTATGCCCTATTTCCATAGGAGTACCCAAAGGTTTGCAATCATCCATTTGAAATCTCTTTAACATCTCTTTGGCATATTTATTTTGTGAGATAAATATTCCCTTTTCAAGCTGAGATACCTGAAGACCAAGAAAGAAAGATAATTCTCCCAACATAGACATTTCAAATTCTGATTTCATAATGTTAGGAAATGAATGACTCATATCATTATTGTTACTACCAAAAATGATATCATCAACATAAATTTCAACAACTAGAATATCCTCACCTTTGATTAGATAATACAAATTACTATCCACACCTCCTTTTGTGAACCCCTGTTCTTGTAGGAACTTATCCAGTCTATAATACCAAGCCCTTAGAGCTTGCTTTAAACCATATAAAGCCTTTTTCAATCTATAAACATGATCTGATTTGTCTTTATTCACAAAACCTTTTGGTTGTTCCATGTAAACTTCTTCTTCAAGATCACCATTTAGAAAAGTTGATTTTACATCCATTTGGTATACTTTGAAATTTTTATAAACTGAAAAAGCTAAAAACATTCTTATAGCTTCTAATCTGGCAATAGGAGCAAATGTCTCTTCAAAGTCAATTCCTTCAATTTGTGAATACCCTTTGTAAACCAATCTAGCTTTGTTTCTAACAACTTTTCCTTTATCATCAAGCTTATTCCTAAAAACCCATTTTGATCCAATGACATTCTTACCTTCGGTTGTTATATGGAGCCTAATCAGACTCGGAGGTTACATTTTCCCCACTTTTATCGGTGCGGTTTCCCCCCAAATTCCTACGGGGTTGAGGGGCAGCGCCCTCGCTGGGGCTCGGGGGCAGTGCCCCCGAAACCTTACACAATTTTTTATTATTTTATAAAGGCACTGGGAGTTATTTTTCATTGACCGACATAAGAAAACCCTATTTTTTGTAACCGACAAAAAGCTTGATAAAAGCAGCTAAGGGTTAGGGTTTTGATATATTGTATTGTAGCATTTTGCAGTGGTATTGAGTTGCAGGGATTGCTGATTGTAATCGGTTTGATTTACTAGATAATAATATTGGACTCTTTGTTTGGTGGATGTAGCCCAAGTTTGGGTGAACCACGTTAAAACTTGTCTCTCGCTGTTATTAATTCTGTGTATTTCCATTTCTCTGTTTAATCTTTATTTGCATTTGATTGATATCTTCTGCCGGCTAACCCTAACAAGTGGTATAAGAGCGGGTTGTGTTCAATTATTGTCTACAAGAAAGTCTCACAGTTGAGTGGGAGCAATGGCGGACGAGGGTAAATTGAAGGTCGATAAATTCAATGGGCAGAACTATTAGTTATGGAAGATGTAGATGGAGGATTACCTCTATCAAAAGGATTTATGGAGGCCGTTGGAAGGAGTAACCAAGAAACCGGCAACAATGTCTGATGAGGATTGGAATCTTCTTGACAGAAAGGCACTAGGAACCATTCGGTTGTGCCTGGCACCATCAGTGGCATTCAATATAATAGAAGTGAAGACAACAGATGGTCTGATGAAAGCTTTGGCTAAATTGTATGAAAAACCTTCAGCCTCAAATAAGGTATTTCTCATGAAGTGTTTGTTTAATTTAAAAATGGTTGAAGGTGGATCTGTGATAGGTCATTTAAATGAATTTAATATGATTGTCAGTCAATTAACTTTTGTAAATGTAAAATTTGATGAAGAAGTTAGAGCTCTCTTGATATTATGTTCATTGCCTGAAAGCTGGGATAGTTTGGTAATGGCAGTTAGTAACTCTATTTTTGGTTCAAATACCCTGAAATTTGATGATGTTGTTGGTGTTATTCTGAGAGAGGAAATTCATAAGAAAAGCTTAGGTGGATCCACATTAGGTAGTGTTTTGAATGCAGAAAGTAGGGGCAGATCAAAGGAGAGAGAAAAAGGTTCTGGAGGTCATGGGAAGTCACGAGGAAAATCAAAGGATAAAAGATCCCAAATCAGAAGACAGAAGGATTGTTGGTACTGTGGGAAACCAGGTCATCTAAAGAAAGATTGCTGGTCTCAAAAAAATAAAGGAGACAAACAAGAAGGCAATAAGGAAGCAAATGTGGTAAGTAATAAATCCGAAGATGACGCTTTGATTCTTTCCCTAGATAATGCTGATGATTCATGGGTTTTAGATTTAGGGGCCTCATTTCATGCTACGCCCCATAGAAGTTATTTTCTTGATTATGTCCAAGGGGATTTTGGGCTAGTTTATTTGGGAGATAACGAATCCTGTCAGATTGCTGGAAAGGGAAGAATCAAGATTAAGTTGCAGAATGGGAATCATTGGCTACTATATGAGGTAAGGCACGTTCCAAGGCTCAGTAGGAATTTAATTTTAGCAGGACAGCTAGTTGAACAAGGTTGTATTGTTACATTTACTGATAAAAATTAGAAGGTTTCAAAAGGTGCCTTAGTAGTAGCAAAAGGTGTGAAAGTAGGCACCTTATATCTTTGTACAGGTCATACTGTTCCTTCTACTTTAGCTGTTGCAGAGAAAAAATAAACAGGTTCAGGAATAGTTGCTGCAGTTTCGCAGGAAGAGACTGAAACAGTTGCTACAGGTTCTGAGACAACGCTGTGGCATAACAGACTTGGGCATATGAGTGAAAAAGGTATGAAGGTACTTCATTCTAAGAAAGTTTTACCAGGTCTGAAATGTATTAATATGGATTTCTGTGAAAGTTGTGTGTATGGAAAACAAAAGAGAGTCAGTTTTCTCAGAGATGGGAAGCAAAAGAAAAATGAAAAGTTGGAGCTTGTGCATACAGATGTATGGGGACCAGCTCAGGTATCTTCTCTTGGTGGCTCTCGGTATTATGTTACATTCATAGATGATGCAACTAGGAAGGTCTAGATTTATTTCCTTAGACAGAAATCTGATGTATTTGAAACATTTAAGAAATGGAGAAGCTTGGTTGAGAATGAGATAGGTAAAAGATTAAAATGTTTCAGATTTGATAATGGTGGTGAGTATTGTAGCAAAGAATTTGAGGATTATTGTTCCTTTAATGGAATTCATAGGTAGAAAATAGTTCTAGGGACTCCATAGGAAAATGGAGTGGCTGAACGCATGAATAGGACAATAATGGAGTGTGCAAGGACCATGAGATTGCATGTTGGGCTACCTTTAAACATGTGGGCAGAGGCTGTCAACACTGCTGTATATTTAATTAATAGAGGTCCTTCAGTTCCTTTGGGCTGTGGTATTCCAGAGGAAGCATGGACAGGTAAGAAGGTGAGTTATTCTTTTCTCAAAACTTTCAGATGTGAAGCATTTGCACATGTAGATTCTGAAAATAGAACCAAGCTGGATGCAAAATAAAAAGTGTACCTTTGTTGGATATGGCATTGATGAATTTAGTTATAGGCTTTGGGATTTTGAAAATTAGAAAATTGTGAGAAGCAGGAATGTCATATTCAATGAGAAGGTGTTGTACAAAGATCAGTTGTAGTAGCATGAGAAGAAAGCAAAAGATTATGTGGTGCTAGATGATACTCCAAATAGTGATGTTCTAGTGGTTCCTCATTCTCTGCAACAGCAACCAGAAATACCACAAACTCCAGTGAATGTTAGACGGTCAACAAGGCTAAGTAGACCTCCTAAAAGGTTTTCTCCCTCTTTGTATTGTATTTTGTTAATAGATGCTGGTGAACCCAAAGGGTATGATGAAGCTATGCAGGTGGATACATAGGTTCAGTGGGAGCTTGCTATGAAAGAAGAAATGGACTCCTTGCTGAAAAATTAGACTTGGGACTTATGTAAGTTACCTGCAGGTAAAAAGGCTTTACCAAACAAATGGGTTTATCGGCTGAAAGAGGAAGATGGAGGTAAGAAAAGATTTAAGGCCAGGTTAGTTGTAAAAGGATTTGCACAGAAAAAGGGCATTGATTTTGATGAGATATTTTCTCTGGTTGTCAAGATGACTTCTATTCGTACTATTTTAAGTATTGTGGCTGCTGAAGATTTGCTTTTGGAATAGCTAGATGTGAAAACTGCCTTTCTCCATGGTGATTTGGAGGAGGAGATATACATGGAACGGCCCCATGGATTTGAGGTCAAAGGTAAGGAGACATAGGTGTGCAGATTGAAGAAGAGTTTGTATGGCCTGAAACAAGCACCTCGGCAATGGTATTTAAAATTTGATAGTTTTATGGCTAAGCAAGGCTACAACAGGTGTAGTTCTGACCATTGTGTTTATTTTAAGAGGTTGGATAATGACAGCTACATTATTTTATGTTTATATGTTGATGACATGCTTGTAGTTGGGTCTAACATGGATCACATAAGAGAGTTAAAATAGCAGTTAGCACAGTCATTTGATATGAAGGATTTGGGGGTAGCAAAACAAATCCTTGGTATGAAAATTTGCAGAGATAGGAAGAACAAAAAATTGACTATATCTCAGGCTGCTTATGTTGAAAAGGTGTTGCAGAGATTCCATATGGAGAATGCCAAAGCTGTCAGCACACCTTTGCCTAGTCATTTGAAATTGACTAAGGAGATGTGTCCTAAGACACAGGAGGAGGAAGAGAAAATGTCCAAGGTACCATATGCTTCAGCTGTAGGAAGTTTAATGTATGCCATGGTATGCACGAGACCGGATATTGCACATGCTGTAGGAGTCATCATCAGGTATATGAGTCATCTTGGATTGGAGCATTGGAATGCGGTAAAATGGATTCTTAGATATTTGAGAGGTACATCCAATAAACATTTATGTTTTGGGGGCTTTAATACTGATTTAGCAGGTTATGTAGACTCAGATTTGGTAGGAGATATTGATACCAGGCAGAGTACTATAGGTTATGTCTTTACTGTAGGTGGAACAGTGGTGAGTTGGCTTTCTAGGTTGCAAAAGGTGGTTGCTTTATCCACCACAGAGGTAGAATATGTAGCTACAATAGAGGCAAGCAAGGAGATGATATGGCTGCAATCTTTCATGGAAGAATTGGGTAAACAACAAGTTAATTGTTATTTGTATACAGACAGCCAGAGTGCCATACATCTTGCAAAGAATTCTGCCTTGCATTCAAAGACCAAACACATACAGTTGAGGTATCACTTCATTCGGTCAGTGTTGGATGATGGACAATTACAATTGGAAAAGATACATACAGATGATAATCCAGTGGATATGTTTACAAAGGTAGTGACAAGGGAGAAGCTGAGCTCCTCTTTAGCTTCGGTTGGTCTTCTTGACTAAAAACCACAAAAATAGAATAGCAGAGTCCAGGGTGCTTATTTCTAGTGGGAGCTACAGGGTCAGTGGTGTTATGATCAGTCTCCAAGTGGGAGATGATATGGTGTGGAGTCTGATCAATCTCCAAGTGGGAGATTGTTGTTATATGGAGCCTAATCAGACTCAGAGGTTACATTTTCCTCACTTTTATCGGTGCGGTTTCCCCCCAAATTCCTATGGGGTCAAGGGGCAGTGCCCCTTGCGGGGTCCAGGGGTAGTGCCCCTGGCGCATTCCCTGTTGCGATATAGGGCGGGGTCAAGGGGCAACGCACTCGCGGGGGCTCGGGGGCAGTGCCCTCGAAACCTCACATGATTTTTTATTATTTTATAGAGGCACCGAGAGTTATTTTTCATTGACCGACATAAGAAAACCCTATTTTTTGTAACCGACAAAAAGCTTGATAAAAGCGGCTAAGGGTTAGGGTTTTGATATATTGTATTGTAGCATTTTGCAGCAGTATTGAGTTGCAGGGATTGCTAATTGTAATCAGTTTGATTTACTTGATAATAATATTGGACTCTCTATTTGGTGGATGTAGCCCGAGTTTGGGTGAACCATATTAAAACTTGTCTCTCGCTGTTATTAATTCTGTGTATTTCCATTTCTCTGTTTAATCTTTATTTGCATTTAATTGATATCTTCTTCCAGCTAACCCTAACACCTTATGGTCTTGGAACAAGTTCCCATGTTTTGTTCTTTTCTATTTGACATAATTCTTCTTCCATGGCCTTAATCCAGGCTTCATCTTTGCTAGCCTCAACATAACTCTTTGGTTCCATTTCTGATATCAAACACACATGTGCTTGATTATGTGTAGCAACAAGCTTTCTTCTTGTTAATACACCACTGTCCTTGTCCCCAATGATCAACTCATGAGGATGATCTCTTTGATATGCCTTTGAAGGAGTCTTTGTTTTACTATCAACTAATTTTTCAGAATCTTCTTCCTCTTCCTGAATTTCTTCTTCCTTTTGTGAATGATGATCATCTTCCTTGTCATGAATCAACTGCATACAGGGCTGCAAATTCTCATCCACTTTAACATTAGTACTTTCAATTATTCTTTTGAGCCTTTTGTTAAAGCATTTATATGCTTTGCTGTGTGTAGAATAACCAAGAAATATGCCTTCATCACATCTAGACTCAAAACTACACAAGCTATCATTATCTTTCTTGATGTAACACTTACTTCCAAAAATTTTGAAGTAACCAACATTAGCTGACTTACCATACCAAAGTTCATAAGGAGTATAATTTGATTTTACCCTTAATTGAACTCTGTTTAAAGTATATACAGCTATATGAACAGCTTCTCTACAATAGATGTTAGGTAGATTTGCATCATGTAGTAAGGTTCTTGCCATTTCTTTTATAGTCCTGTTCTTTCTTTCAGCTACTCCATTTTGTTGTGGAGTTCTAGGAGTGGAGAATTGCTTTCTTATCCCATGTTTTTCACAATACTTCTCAAATTCCTTTGAAGTATATTCTCCTCCATTGTCTGACCTTAAACATTTTAGCTTGAAATCAGATTCCTTTTCAACCATCTTTTTAAATATTTTGAATCTATCAAATGCCTCTGATTTATGCCTTAAGAATGTTACCCATGTCATTCTTGAAAAATCATCAATGAAAAGCATAAAATATTTTTCACCTCCCAAAGCTTTAGTCCTTGTAGGACCACACAAATTTGAATGCACCAGCTACAGAGGTTTTGATGTGAAATACTCCTTAGGTTTGAAACTAACCTTGGTTTGCTTACCCAGCTGACACTCTTTGCATGTAGTATTACTTGGTTTTGAAATATGAGGCATGTTTCTAACATTGTGATTCCTGCTGATTCTCACAAGATTGTCAAAATTCACATGACCAAGTCTTCTATGCCACAACCAGCTTTCTTCAATTTGACCCATGAAACAAATATGGCTATCAACACTTTTAGTTTCAGAGTTATGAATATTGTAGATGTTACCACTAGTCCTTAGACCTTTTGCAATAACTTTACCTGATTTCTTTTTGATCTCACATCCATGTGCATCAAAAACAACATTAAAGCCATTGTCACATATTTGACTAACACTTAACAAGTTATGCTTCAGTCCCTCAACAAAATACACATCATTTAGTGGTGTTTCATCATCAAGAAGAATTGTACCTTTGCCTTTGATCATGGTGCAATCATTATTTCCAAACATAACAAATCCTTCATCAATGTCTTCAAATTTAACAAACTTATCTTTATCTCCTGTCATGTGGTTGGAACAACCACTATCAATCACCCACTGTTCCTTCTTTTTGGCATGAAAAGCGGCTTGTGCAATCATAACATCAAAGCTCTTAATGATTACCTTAGGTTTCCAAACAAGCAACTTCTTTTCAGGACTTAAAGAAGATAAACCTGGAATAGTATTCCTTGTAGTTTGCTGCATTTGCAAAGAAGATCTACAAAATTTGGCAATATGCCCAAAATTTTTACAATTGTGACACTTCAAACTTCTTAAAAACATGAATGGATTCCTTGGAAATAAATGCATTCCTCTTCTAACTCCAAATCTGCATTCACTGGCTTTATGTCCAAACCTATTGCAACAAAAACAATATCCAGTAAAATGAGCATTATACCTGAAAGTTTCATTCCTTTTGTAGTTTGTTGTCCTTATGATTGATTTATCATTTGTATTAGCATTTTGAGAACTTTGTCCCTCTTCAATTCCAAGACCTGATTTATCTTTGAATCCTTTTTGTCTGTCAAGAAGATCATCAAATTTATCACTACTTCTGCACATATCAAGTCTTCTTCTCAGATCCACAATTTCAGCTTCAAGTGTATGACACTCCTTGTCCTTATTATTCAACTCTTTGCTTTTAACATCAATAATTCTCTTACTTTCTTCAAGGGACAGAATTAGATCAGTAATCTATTTCTCATAACTAGTTAATTTATCATTCATGATATCATTTTCTTTTTGAAACTAACTTCTTTGTGCAATGATCTCCTTTTTAAGTTTCTTGACTTGGCTTAATGCACACTTTAATTCTCCTTCAAAATCAATAACAACTTCACAATTGTTTGATTGTTCTTCACATTTTTCATTTTGTACTTCATTTAGAATAGCCATAAACAAAGTCTGTGCATTTTCTTCAAAAAAATCATCTGAATCACTTTCAGTCACATCAGCATTTTTGATGAACAAACTTCTTTTCTTTCTGAAATTATTTTTCCTTCTAGAAACAAACTATTTCTTTTTGAATTGGTTCTTGTTTTCATCTTCATCACTGTCTAAGTCTTTGTAAGGACACTGAGCTGCATAGTGTCCAATCTTTCCACATTCAAAACATTTGAATGGAAGTTTACCTTTGTACTTACCAACAGATCCCTTCTTTAATTTGCTTGCAAGAGATATTTCTTGATCATCATCCAACTCTTCTGAATCAGAAATCTCTTTTTCTTTTCTAACTGATTTGAAAGCAGCTTCTTTGCTTGAAGGTATATCATTACTAATTCTCATCTCATAAGCTATGAAAGTGCCATGAAGTTCATCAAAGGTTACTTTGCTTAAGTCTCTTTCCTCAACTGCAGACACTTTGGATTCATATTTTGGATTTAAAGTCCTTAAGACTTTTGTAACAACTGTCTTTTTTTCCAGTGTATCACCCAATCCTCTTATAGCATTTACAATTTCTTGAACTCTTAGAAGATATTCTGCCACTTTCTCATCATCACTCATCCTGAGACTTTCAAATTTAGCTCTATAGGATTGTAGTTTTGCTTCTTTGATTTTATCATCTCCTTGATAAATATTTGATAGCTTGTTCCATATTTCCTTAGATGTCTTACACTCCGTGATTTTAACAAGTATATCATTGGTTAGACCACAACATATTGCATTTTTAGCCTTAGCATTATTCTCATATGCCCTTTTCTTATCAGCTTTATTAGGAGGATTTGTAGCAGTATATGCAGTAACAATGGCAGCATACACATCATACCCCAAGGATAACAAATATGACTCCATCCTGAATTTCCAAAAAGCACAGTTAGACCTATCAAACATAGGTGCTTTGTAGTTTGAGTAAACTTCTTGACTTGCCATGATAAGTACTCCAGAAATATGATCTACCCAAGCTGATTAAGCTTTAACAGGGAACCAGGCTCTGATACCAATTGTAGGAATACACACAACACTGAGAGGGGGGGTGAATTAGTGTAGTTAACAATTTTAACACCTTTTTAAACTTTTGATAAACTTGATTTCACAGTTATAAACTTTTTAGATAGATATGTAAAAATGCAGAGTATCAACACAAAAATTTTGACACAAGAAATTTCCTGAGTGGAAAACCCTCCTGGGGTATAAAAACTACTCAAACTGCCTCACTGGCTTAAATGAAAACTTTCATATTTACAACTATCTCACTGACATATACAATTCTACCTCACTGGCATATTGTTTTTCTCGGCAAGTCTCACTGACTTTCAATATCAAAAATTCAATGAAAAAGACAGGGGGTTTCCCTATTTCAATCAAAATCAACACCTTATTTCTCCTTTTCAAAAATCAAACAACTGTATATTTTCTGCAATCAAACTTCAACTAACATCATCATATTAAGAATCATCTTCAAAACAATCAATCAAATTTGATCTTCAAAATATTTCATACCTCTACAACACAATCCCAAAATTCAATTCACAATTTCATAAACTTTCTCACTACTATACTGAAAAGTTAACCTTCTCTAAAAATTGTTATCTTTCAAAACTTCAGCCTTCTCTGAGGAAAATATTGTTCTTCTCTGATCATTGAAAACTCCATCTTTTATTGCACCATTACATTCACAATCTCTGACTGTCCAAGATTATATCTCATCTCCTCAAAAACATATATATAATCAAAAAAAAAAATCTCACACAAAAAATATAAACCTCCATCTTCCAATTCTCAATAGTATCCAGTTCAACTTCCCACACACACCTTTCTTTATTTAAAAAAAAATCACATTATTTTTCAAAACAAAAAACAAAACAACTCTCAAAGATCTCTTCATATTCTACATTCAAAGGAAACTTTCCAAATTCCAATATCTAACTTCAGTGTCTCTTCAACTTCTATGAACGATAAGGAAAAAGCATGTTTTATTGCCTTTTTGAGCACAGTGGACGTCAAATTTATCAATGATAACTAATCATTGGAGATCACATACTAATTTAAAACTCATCCCTTCAATCTCCGAAGCCTGCCACTTGTGAGTTTAACCATGGTCATTGAAGCTCTTTTCCCGCGGAGCTCAGAAGCCTTTAACCTGTTGACTGGGAACCCTAGACATCGGGGCCAGTAAGAGTGACGAACCTCCACCCCTTAAGTTGTCACTTAAGTGACTTCCACCGCTTCAACTAGTCAATGAAAGATTAAAACAAAAGTGCATTTGATGTTTTGAATGAACATTGGAGGAGGGTAAAGGATAAACATTGACCACATTTAAGTTTGGATTTTTAAAACTGTACACCATGTGATAAGCAGATGTGACAAATTATAACTGAGATTATACTGACCATAGAGACTTTAGTCACCATTTATGACTACTGTGAATACAGATAAGATACCATATATGTCCCAACACTCTTTTTATACAATTAGGACTTTACACTTGACAATCATAGGACATAAAAAGATAAGAACACAACATATAAATGTTACACCTTTACTGATATGACCAAACCATTCACACCATTTCACTGAAGATCAAATGTCCCTGAAAGATCTAAGATGAGAGATCACCACCATGTCACTGAATATCAAATGTCCCTGAAAGATCTGAGAGGAGAGATCACCACCATGTCACTAAAAGACCTGAAATATCACCACCATTATCACCAACATTTTGACATCAATGAAAAGACAATATGCTCAATATAAAAGTACTACAAAAACTTTTATTTCCAAATTGTTAGATAAAATCTAATATTTACTTTTCTTAAGGGGGAGTTATAAATAATGAGGAGTCTTTTCAAGAGTCTATTACAAGATAAAGAAAAGGAATTCCTATTAATCTTCAAGAGGCAATTATGAAGAGGAGAATAGGGAACAATTGGGCAACCACCCCAAGGAATCCATTTAAACTCAATTTCGGGACCTTTAATAGATCTTTTTCTGGCTAGCTGTGAATAGGGGAAGGAGAGCAAGTTTAATTTTCTGTTAGCATGTATTTCCAGTTATCTTTTTCTTGACTCAGTCTATGTACAGGGAAGATTTTAGAGACTTTTAGTTTTGTTTTGTTAGAGAAATGAAGAATTGTTTTCAGAACTTTGTGTCTTTAAATATCTTCTTTGATTGTAGTTTTACCTATGTTAATATGTAGTCAATCTTTAATGTACTTCTATATGTGTGACTGTATCTATATTTTAGATTCATATCTTGTCTATGTTTGATATATGTTGAGGAAGATATAACTGTGCTTTTATCAATTTGATATCATTCGTGGGTGCAATAAGTGAACTTTGTGTCATTTGTTTGCATTCATTTCATTCTAAAGAAACCTATAGCATCTACTTTCATGGTTATGAGTAGATGTTAGTCTTTCCTTTTCTACTTTCAGGTGAAAAGCATACCCTATGTTTTCATTCATTGCACATTATTCGAAGGTAGTTGTGCCTTGTAAAATAAGCAAAGAGCACTTGCAAATACCATTGCAAGTGACTCAACTATTGATTCATTTGTCATTGGTGTGCATGAGGCAGTATAAAATGAAGTGACAAATCTGTTAACCAACACCTTGCAGACTCTCTCATGTTGAATGTCTCTATTGAGAAGACTACACATGCTTTATGGAAGCGGTTGGGTGAGATCCATCAAGCCAAGAGCTTGATAAATAAATTATATCTCAAAAGAAAGTTATTTCCCTTAAAATGGATTGTGATTTGATAGCTAAGCACTTGGATACATTTAATTTAATTTTGATTCAGTTAGCTTCTATGGATGTTAAGATAGATGAGGATGATAAGTTTATTATGCTTCTTTGTTAGGGGGATGCTCTTAATGTTAGGGGGAGGTCAAAGGAAATAGTACCAAAAGGAGATCAGAAGGGGCCTAAGGAATTAAAAGGCTGGTCTAAAACTCTTCAAAAGAAGAACATAGTTAAGTGTTGGAACTATGGTAAGAGGGGACATGTGAAGAAAGAACGTAGAAACCCTAAGAAAAATTGGGATTCCTCTACCAAAAATGCAAGTGATGAAGTTTTACTTTTTGCATGTAATGTTATGTCTAATGAACATTTGTTGATTGACTCGGGTTGCTCGTATCATATGCCTCCGAGCATGAGGAATGGTTCTTCACATATGATAAATATGATGGAAGTAATGTTTACCTTGGGGACATCTCTACATATCTAATTGTTGGTCAAGGAAAGGTGCAGTTGTGTTTCAATGATCAGAGGATTAAAACCCTCCCTCATGTTTTACATATTCCTAGATTGGATAGAAATCTTATCTTTGTTTTGAGGTTGAATGATTCAAGAATGTATGTAACATTTAATAAGCATGGTTGCAGATTGGTGAGAGGAAGCTTGGTGGTGGCCAGAGGAAAAAGGATAGGAACTCTGTTTAGGCTTGAGGCCACTACAGTTTGTAGATTCACTAATGTAACTGAAACTATTGAAAATACATGTATGTTGTGGCACTATAGATTAGGCCACACAAGTGAAAATATTTTAAAAAAATTATGAATAAAAAATTGTTGGATGGTTTCTCCTATTCTGATGAGCACTTTGATTTATGTGAGCATTATGTGTTTGTTAAATAGAACATAAATTATTTTCCTTTAGGAAGCAATAGAGTGAAACAAAAATTAGAAATTTTTCATTCAGATGTGTTTGGACTTGTGTATAATGATTCTATTGGAAAATATCATTATTAGTTACCTTCATTGATGATGTATCTAGATTCACATGGATTTATTTTATGAATCATAAATATGAAGTTTTCACTAAGTTTAAGGAGTTTAAAGTCTTAGTAGAGAACCAATTAGGACTTAAGATAAAAATATTAAGATCTGATAATGGAGGGGAATATTGCTCTAAGGAATTTGATGAGTTATGTAAGCATGCAGGTATCATAACACAAAAGACAACTCCATATACACCACAACAAAATGGTGTTGGAGAAAGGATGAACCAAACAATAATAGAAAGATTCAGAATTATGTTAAGTGATGCACAGTTGGATAAATGATTTTAGACAGAAGCTGTGAGTACTGCTTGTTACTTGTTAAATAGATCTTCTTGTAAGGCTCTTTATTCGACACCTTATGAAGTGTGGACAGGTAAGAAACCTTATCTTTCATATTTAAGGGTTTTCGACTGTGAGACTTTTGTTCATGTTCCTAAGGAAAAGTGATCTATGTTGGATCCAAAAGGACAAAAATGCATCTTCATTAGATATGGTGAGAATGTAAAAATTTATAAGATTTGGGATCTTCTAACTATAAAAGTTATCTTTTCTAGAGATGTGGTTTTTAGGGAACTTAGAGCTATTTCTGATCATGTACATCTAGAGGAAAAAGAAAGGAAGAGGATAGTGCATTTTGATTTACAACAATAAAATACACATCAGGAAGAACAAAATTATGGATTAGGAGATGGAGAAGAAGAAGAAGATTCCAGTGAAATTTTAGATGAGGAAGACTCTATTGTTATAGAAGAACATGAGGAATAATCTTTTACTCCACCCTTGATAAGATCCACAAGACAATGGAACCCAGTTGATAGGAATAGCCCACCAAATTTATGTTGTGTATTTATTTTACTGAGTACTGACGATGAACCTAGATCCTACAGGGAAGCTATTCATGCAAATGATAGTGAGTCTTGGAAGCTAGCCATGCAAGAGGAGATGATGGCTTTAGACTCATGTAACACCTAGGATCTTGTACACTTTCCCAAAGGAAGAAAGGTCGTAGGATGTAAGTGGGTTTTCAAGAAGAAGTTTGGAGCACATGATTCATTACAGAAGTACAAGGCTAGACTAGTAGCCAAGGGCTACTCCCAGAGAGAGGGATTCGATTTCGGTGAAATTTTCTCTCTTGTTACTAAATTATCTTCTATTAGATTTCTTTTATCTATTGCTACAACTTATGATTTTGAAATTGATCAAATGGATGTTAAGACTACATTTTTGCATGGAGATCTTAAAGAAGAAATTTATATACAACAACCTATAGGTTTTGAGGTAAAAGGGAAAGAACACCGAGTATGCAAGTTAAAAAGATCTCTTTATGGTTTAAAACAATCCCCCAGAATGTGGTACCAAAAGTTTGATTCATTTGTTTTGAAATTGGGCTTTGTTAGAAGTGAAGATGATTGTGTCTGCATTCAATGTATTGATGATCATATTCTAGTTATTGCCTTGTATGTGGATGATATGTTATTTTTCAGTAATACCAAGGGAATGATCAGTGAGTTGCAAGCTCAAATTTTAGGTGAATTTGCCATGAAGGATCTAGGGGCAGCTACATATATTATGGGAATGGAGATCAAAAGGGATCGAGGTAACAGAAAGCTTTGGTTGTCACAAAGTAAGTATGTGAAGACTATTTTTCATAGATTTGGCATGCAGAATTGCAATCCAATTAGAATTTATTTAGCAGTTGGTACTAAGATTTTGTTGGAGTCATACAAGAACTCATAGGAGCCAAGATCATCTGCTGGAAATCTTCTACAAGAGAGAGCTGCAAGAAAATATTGCAAAAGCCAAATGCATGCATGAATTAGTGCTTCACCTTCCCGTTGCATTATTCAAAAATAAATATAAAGGATATACACAACCACTATCAAAGAATAGACAAAGTGGGGAAAGAAAGCATGTGACACATGTCACAATGCTCTCAAGAGAAAAGAAAGCCTATGACACATGTCACAAGGCTCAAAATAGAAAAAGAATCTCCCTAATTAACTTATGTAAAAGTGAAAATATAATTTTTCACCAACACCCCCCCATAAGTGCAACTAAGGAATATTACACAAGCTAAAAAGAAAGAAAGAAAGATGGGTCTCAGCAACAAAGGCCATGTTAGGTACCCATGAACAACAAGAATCTCTCATAAGGTGGAGAAAAGGAGAAAAACCCAGTAGGAGAAAACTCCTCTCCAAAAGAGAGAAAAAACAAAAAAAAAGTACACAAACATGTGATGGAAGAAGGACACTAAGACCCCCCATGGAATGAATCCATCACAAGAGTACAATCATGAGTGCCCCCCCATAAGAGAGTGAATAGAGAATATGAATCCTCTCTAAGAAGAAGCTCCAGAACCAATGAAGAGATCTTGAAGATAGAATCCAATCCACTACCTGCAAACAACATTTCTCCCTTTCAGAAGAAATAAATCCACTGGTGAATGTAGAATCCATTCCCACATCTTGGATGAATAGGGAATACATATTGAAATGTGTGCCTCTGAATGCAACTCAAGTGACCTCATACTGGGAAAATATGTCTTCTCCAAAACATAAATTGTCTGCCCAATCAGAGAAGAAGAACCAGGAGAGGATATGATCTGAACTGTATCAGGAAACACAGTAGATGAAGGTGGTGATGCAAACCCAACTAAGGTAGCATCAAACAAGAGAGATAAACCCTCAAATGTGTCCTCCAAATCAGCAATGTGAGACTCCACAAACAAGGATGATATGTCTGCAAGATAAAAGTCCCAATGAGGTGGATCTGAAAGACTGATATTGACCTGCTACATAGAATTACTAGAAGCCAATGATGATGCAACACTAAATTCTAAAGTAGCAACAGGTGATGAAGAAGATGTGATCTCAATAGGAGAAGAGGGTGAAAGAGAGGTCTCTGTCTTTGAACATTCAAGACATGCCATATACTCAAGCTCCTCTAAGGTATCATCATCATAAGGTATATTATCTGCATCATCCAGTGGAATGAGGCAATCTACTGTAGGATCATTTGGAAATGGTGAGACATGAGGGTCTCCATACAACTCCCAATTTCTTGTCCAAAGTGTGCGTGGGCTCTCATAGATGGGAAGATCACAAGCAATATCATAATCAATAGTGGTACAAATTAAACCTCCAACATGATCTCGATTGTTACCCCAAATAGATTTCTTCATAGGTGTCTCTAGTTTAGGTATGAGCCCATAAAGATAAGGCAAAAGATGTAGCCACATGAGATGTGTCAGGATGCCTCTTTGCCAGGACTTATAATTGTCCTTAGTCAGATTGAACACAAAAGGATGAGTCACAAAACCCATGATACCTCCTCAAAATGATAGAGATCAAAACATGCAAATAGATTTATGCTGATAATAGAAGCCTATCAAGGCAAACATAACCTTTCCAAGAGGCAGCATGTCCAAGATATCCAACAGAAGCCATAAAATTGAAAAATTGAATAAAAGATATTTAGGGTTGAATCTGAAAAAATTACATAGATGGCCATGTAGAGCTCTCTGATACCTTTCCAATGCCTATTCATTTTTGAAAAACAAAGATATTGGGCGCAAGAATGGAGCTCGGAAGCCAGAAATGATGCCTTGACTTCAAACAGAAAAAATAGGTTTCAAATAGAAAAATATGGGAAAAAGACTAGCATTACTAGATAGTTCTCAGAACCAGCTTTCCATCGCTTTTTCATTTGCCAATTTTTGAGTCTATATGCTCAAGTTATGGCCTCTGGAAGAAAACCGCCTTACTAAGCCTGCACATGAATGCGACACAAAAATTGAGGTAGATTCAGAGATTGAGTAGCATAGAAATCGAGGCAGACATAAATCAAGCAGCATGGAAATCAAGGTAGATTTGAAAATTTTTAGCATGCAAATCAAGGCAACTCAAAAATCAAAATAGGCTCAAAAAATTTGGCATGGAAATAGAGGTGATTGTACAAAAAATTGAGCACAGAAATCGAGGCAGCCGTATAAAAAATCTGGTAGTCGTATAAAAATGTTTTCAGCAAAATATAGAGTGCCTTATATGAAAATAGGGGTTTTGACACCTTCTAAGCACAACTGTGAGGTTTGTTTTGCACTAGGATGCACAAATTATCTGCTCGTGGCTAAAACCCTCTCTGATTTGAGACGAAACTGATAGATCTGAAGCTCTGATACCATGTTGGAGTCATACAAGGACTCACAGGAGCTAATATCATCCGCTAGAAATCTTCTACAAGAGAGAGCTGCAAGAAAATATTGTAAAAGCCAAATGCATGCATGAATTAGTGCTTCACCTTCCCATTGTATTATTCAAAAATAAATACAAAGGATATAGACAACCACTGTCCAAGAATAGACAAAGTGGGGAAAGAAAACATGTGACACATGTCACAATGCTCTCAAGAGAAAAGAAAGTCTATGACACGTCATAAGGCTCAAAATAGAAAAAGAATCTCCCTAATTAACTTATGTAAAAGTGAAAATATGATTTTTCACCAATATATTTCATTAGATGTGTCCTAAGAATGAAAATGATTTAGAGGATATGTCTGATATACCATATGCTAGTGTTGTAGAAAGTTTGATGTATGCAATGGTTTACACTAGACCAGATATTACCCAAGTAGTGGGAGTTTTGAGTAGGTTTATGTCTAATCCTAGTGGACACCATTGGGATTTTGCAAAGAGGGTGTTAAGATATTTGTGTGGTACTTCTAATTATTGTTTAGTTTATTCTAGTACTAATAGTGTGGATAAGACATTGGACATACATGGTTTTGTTGATGCAGATTGGGCATGTGACTTGGATAGTTGAAGATCAACTAATGGCTATGTGTTTACTTTGTTTGGAGGAGCTATGAGTTGGATGAGTAAAAGGAATCCCATTGTTGCTTTATCTACCACCGAAGCATATTATATGGCTGCTACTCATGTCTCTAATGAGGCAGTTTGGTTACATAAATTGTGTACAGGCATTGGTTTTGATTGCAGAATTATTTAGATTTGTTGTGATAGCTAGAATGCAATATATTTGGCCAAGAACTCCATTTATCATGCACAGACTAAGAATGTGGATGTTCAATACCATTTTGTTCATGAAATGATTTCTAATGGATAGATTGAGCTAAAGAAGGTTGAAACTCAAGAGAATGTTGCATATTCACTTACTACAGATGTGAGCACATAAAAGTTTACGTGGTGTAGGAAGGCCATGGGCCTTCTTCCTAGTGCTTAGTTGTTTTATGTTCTTCCTATGGATGTATTTACAATGTATGATGTCAAGTGGGAGAATTTTAGGATTAAGCTTCCATCAACCTTGTAAATCCTATGTAATTAATTACTCCTAGTATTGTTTGTAAATCATTCATAAGGGATGAAGTATTCACCAAGTAGCGATCTTGTTTCAGCCACATGTTTGATCCCAGTACCTAACAGATGTAGGTTATCTAAGAGGTGTAGGGAGGTACCCCCTGCAGGGTCTGGGGGGGCCATCCCTTAGTGGGGTGTCCGAGGGCAATGCCCCTAGAAGCCACATTTTATATATAAATTATCATTGTAAATCTAGATCATTCATCATTAGGTCACAAATTTGATGGTAGAGGTTATGTTAGGGTTTTTTTTCCCTAGAAGGAAACACTCTTTTTAATGAGGGTATTGTATTACAACTATGAATGAGTATTATAGGCGATGCTAGATTGAACACTAAAGAGGAGATTGATAGTGTTGTATTGTTAACTTTATTGAAGTTAATACAGACTATTGCATCTCTTCTTGTGTGGAGTTTTTTCCTAAAAGGGTTTCTTTATGTAAACACTCTATTGTGTTGATTTCATACCATCTCCATTTTGGTTATGTATCGTTAAATATCTATATTGCAGTTGTAATCAGTTTTGCATTGATAGTTGTTTACCTTCATTTATAACATCTATCCCTATCATTAACATTGACTATCTATCACCTAAAACCACTAATCAGGATCAATGAACACACACATCATTGGACTTATTCCAGCATGGTGAAGCCATAATAAAAGCCATGGGACAACACCATCAACACTAGAAGTAATTTGGACGAATTCAAATATAAAACAAAGATCCCACAACAATCCAAAGATCACCATGTCACAAAGCATCGACATGCACCAAAAAGTCAAAATTAGATAAAAAATCAACATGGATCAAAAAGGCTACAAATGCCCACAAATTAGAAGGAAAACACAAAAATAATGTGCATCCAAAAGCAAAGAAAATAAATAAATCCAAGTGAAGCATCTAAATTTGCATCTCTAAAAGATCATCCCATCTCCACATCCAAAAAACCTTATCCAACATCCCAAATCTAATCCCAACATCCTAAATCTTGATCCCAACATCCTAATCCCAAATGCAAATCCATTTGGATCCCTAAATCCCAAAATCAGCAATCACAAAATCCCCCATCTTGATCCCACCAATAGAAATCAAGCATGTTCACCCATCCCAAATATCATCCTAAACTTCAAAATCCATCATCCAAACCCATACAAATCCCATCACAAATGCCATCATGGTGTGTGCCAATGTTGGTCATAGTCCCTATTGGTCCCATGAAATTTCTTCATGCCTCTATCTTCCATCATCCCTTATCCCTCATACATCAACAATCACATCCCTTTAATCCAAGCCTTCACATAATCATTATCCCTTCATCCTTCATCTAATCTGCCTTCCATTACACTTTTCTTGGCAACATACTCTAGACATCAAATCTATGATGGCACCTTGTTTCCATTTTGGAGTATCCCACTTAGCAATCAACAAGGTCTCTACCACCATCTATGAATGTAACACCAACAACATGGTTTGTATGTAGTAGTTCTTCAAACTAGGATACTGTTAAATCGATATAGAAACATATGCTTGAGTCCCCCATTCCTAAATCCCATATCCAAATCCACCCATCCTATCCTAGCATCAACAAAGTTAAATAAGAAATAGAAAAATTAGAAAAACTTAGAAAAAGAAAAATAATCAAAAAATAAATAAGAGTAAAGAGAAAAATCATCCTTTGGTGAAAACCACTTTCTATGACACCTTGGACAAGCACCATGGTGAAACCCTTCTTGTAGATGCCATGTGTATAAATGGACTTTGTTATCCTTCAAGTCCTCTTTATACCATCCCATCCCACTTCATGTCTTATTCTTCCATACCATCCATATCCCTTTCTTTCCATGCAGTCAACCTTGTGATATGCTAGGGGCAATGGATTGTGCCCTACTTTTGAAAAGGATTTTGACATTCTCCTTGTTGAGTATTTAGCATCTTAGATGGGTCTCTTTCACAATCTTGAGCTTCATGCACTTGTAATTATGATGGCATCATACATCTTGCACATGTATATTCAACACCTAAAATATTAAGATTAAAATGTGAAACCAATGACCTTTATTCAACCTCAATAACATACACTTGTGTACTCATCACCATTATGACATTCCTAGTTCCATCCTTTGCCTTCATGGGATACATTATTTCCCACATCAAGTGTCATCATTATCATCATCATTATCCTAGTCCTTTTCAACAATTTAGAAAGAGGTAAACTCCCATATGTCGATTGACCATTGATTTTGATCTTTTTTTATCTTTGACCTGGACTATACCTTCTCAAGGTCACCATGATACTTATATCATGGTGTGCCTTGACTAGTATATATTGGGGCATGAGGCTATTATTGTGTGTGTTGTGTTTTTTAGTTGTCCCATCATAGTGAAAGGAAGCTAGGTGTGCGGAAAATGCTTCCTACACTAATCTAATGAGGAGAGGGCTATGCAAATTTGACTTTATCCTAACTATTACAGCAATGTTAAAACATTAACATGAGATATTGCAGCAAAACACAAGAACCAGAAAGAAGACAGAAGAGAGAGACAAGATATACATGGGGAAAACCCTTACGGGTGAAAAACCCCACACTCCAAAACACAGCTCAAATGTATTACAATAAACAATAATAGATTACAATACAGTTTCAAAGCCAATGCTCTTTCAAGAGTCTTCAAATGTCGAATCTAGAGATATTCCGGTAGCATAACAGTACTTGTACAAAGTTATCTATCTCCCATCCAAGCACCTGTTTATATAGAATTTACAAGGCAAATATGGAACCTTCTAGAGATGGGCATCCATCTTGGACTCATGCCCCAAAACCCATGCCTAATGACACTTGTCCAACATCCCATACCGAAGTGGGCGCCTGGTCCCAAGATAGGTTACGACAGATGCTCTTATGCACCTTACAACTATCATAGAATTTGTCATACACTGACTAAAAATATCATATTCCTCTTACATGTCATAATCTCCCTTGACCGCCCAAAGATGCCTTTCTCTCATGCATCTCTTCTTGTGTGGAAATCGCAGCTGCCAAAGTCACCAAAATTTACCCTGCTACATATACACAAGGTGTTGACTATGCCAACTTAACATGGGATAAATAAATACAACATTAGGAATTTGCAAAGGTTGAGACACCTTAATTCCCAACACATAGTTCCCACCATAGTTATCAAATACTTTGCGATATGTTTGGGCATCCTTTTCTTTGCTAGTTGTCCCATCACAATTCCCACCAGGTCATCAAATGCATTGTGATGTGTTGGGGCATCCTTTTATCTGCTTGTGAGTTAGTCCTCTACACATGGGATACATTGTCACCTTGGTCTCTATACCTTGGTGCATAAATCTCATGTTATATCAAAATAGATGCTCGCCACATAACAACATAATACCTGCATTCATAATCCAACCCACTTGTGATTTCATTCATATTTCATATGTATTTTTATCCATTCCTATCCTTTTTACGATCTTGTTTGTTAATCATGATTTAGATTGTACAAATGATTAGTTAGTTAGCTAGTTATCTACTTAGTTAGCCATCTAATTACCATTCTTTTTCATCATTTTTTTTCAACTAACATAATCATCTCCTCATTATTTCATCATTTTCTTCTAGTAGTTATGCCATGAACAAAATACTCATCGTTCACATTTCATCATCTATAAGCTTACGTGATAGGATCATTGTAGTCGTCTAGTTTGCTATCATTTAATTTCTATCAATCTGAGTGGTGTCTAGAGATATATGTGGAAAGGTTCTTTTCTTTTGGGGGTTCTCAAAATTGTAATCCTATTATTAAATTTTGATGTTGAAAATGTAAATCCGCTAGTAGAAAAACATAAATAAATGACTAAAAAACTAGAAGGCATGAGTTTTCCACAGTCCATGATAAAGTATGCATTCTGCTTCTGGATTTCACTGTGTATGTTTTTGAATCAACGTTTCGGATCATACTCAATGATCCATCATCAGGAAGAGGAGTGTTTGGTCATCAATGATCCATCATCATGACTAAAAAACTACCAAAATTTGGTCATGTGATCAGTAGTTTGGTCACGTGACCATTGGTAGTTTATTGCTGGTCATTTATCTCGCAACCAAATTTATGACCAAACAAATTTTACTCATTAATTTAGTCATAAATTTGGTAGTATATTTAGTCATTAATTTGGTAGTATATGTAGTTAGGGTAAAATTGCAAATCAAGGTAAATGAATAAACAACAATGATTAAACCCTAAAAATTGCACAATGAAGCACAAGACAACATGAAAATCAAATGTAAATGCAAACCGATCTCCACTCTATGCTCGATTTATCTCCATTGCTCTTCTCCGCCTCACATAAGCATGCAAGATTTTGAAGGATGATTGTTGGAGGAATGTTGGGTGCTCACTTCTACAGCATAACAATGATATGATGATGATAGATGGAGATGATTGTGATAAATTCAAGAGTGATTTTGAAAGAATGAGGATATTTGAAGAATAGATGCTCCAATGGCTTGGGGAGGGTTGATTTATAAGCAAGGCTTGATTTGAATGGATGGTTGAGATTAAAAGGCTAATTCATTGATGTGGATGGATAGTATTGATTAGTTATTCCCACTCTTCAAGGGAGTTGTAGTCATGTGACAAGTGTCAAATGGTCTTCCACTTTACAAGGAGACAAATGTGGAGATAGAGACAAATGACTTCCACCTTACATGGAGACAAATGTGGAGATAGAAACAAATATGGAATTTTCCATTTTTGGAAAAGAATGATGTGGAATACATTAATTAAATAAATATTTAATTAATTTAATTAATTTAGATGAGGGAAAAGTGGAAATTAATTAAATAAATATAATTTATTTAATTAATTGACTATGGAAGGACAAATGGGATTATGGTGGGAAATTAATTAAATAAATAGATTTATTTAATTAATTGGCTAATGGATAAGTGGAATTAGGAGTGGGATAGGACAAAATGCTACATGATGTCTCTAATAGGGTTTTTGACTAGGTGTTACAAGACATGGACAAATTTGGGACAAATTTAGGTGTCTACATTTTGCCCCTCTTTGAGATGATGTTTGAGATGATAAGATTTATGTCGAGTAACATGATTTCAATGAAGCTATGGTATGGATAGAGGAAAATGATGAGATGATGGAAAGATAGGAAGATGATGAGAAGATGGAATGATGATGCCCCCTTGAGAAGATAGGTGGGTTGGACAAACATGAGTAGGCTCTTGAAATGAAAGGGATTGGCTAAGAAAGAAAGATAAGGGAATGGATAAAATAAATGATGATGCGTTATGCGGCAATGAAAGTGAGAAACCATGATGTTTGACTTAGCACTAGATGTTATGAACCAAGGTATAAGGACCAGGGTGATGATGTGTCTTGTGCCCCAGCATAATACAACCTTGTCTAACGTATGAGGAAGAAAACTTAGAGCATTGAAGTCCTAGTGCACAAAATGTATGAAGTGACCTTATATGCAAAGGATAGTGCAAAAAGCTATTCCAACATATACAAGATATGAATATTAGCTGGAAAGATATTGATGTGATACTAATGAAAGATAAAAAGATAACATACACAAGCAAGCAAGCAAGCATGCACAAACGATACAAAAACAAACAAGGTATTGCCCCTGTCAAGCTGTAAACCAATGATCAATTGATTGATTGATGATGATAATGGTGTTGTCATTGCAGGGAATGTTATATCCATAGATCAACACAAGGATGTTTGATGATGATGTTTGATTGATTGTTTTGGTTTATGACAAGATTGATTGTGATTGGATAATTTGACAAGATTGATTGACTTGATTGGTATGGATTAAGGATTGACTTGCATTTGGATTATCACTCAGAATGATTGATTGATTGATTGAAATGAGGAGATTGGTTTTGATGATTGGAAGAATTGATTTGATGTGATGATTGGATTTGATTGGATGGATGATGATTTGATTGATTGGAAAAATGTGAGTTGATTGGATGAATTGATTGATTTGATGTGATGATTGGATTTGATTAGATTGGATTTGATTTGGTTTGATGAATTGATTTGAAGAAGTGATTTGAGGAGATTGGGTTGGATGAATTTGAATTTGATGGATTGATTTGATTGATTTGATGGATTGATGCGATTTGATTGGATGAATGGGATTGATGGATTTATTTGATTGATGTGATTGGATTGGTGAAGGGATGATTTGATTGAAGGAATTGGATTGATTGTTTGGATTGATTCGATAAATTGATTTGAAGGATTGAGTTTGATGAATTTGATGTGATTCGATTGATTTTATTGCTTGGATTTTTTAAGGATATTTGATTTTTTTGGATTTTTGGGAATATTTAATTTGTTTGGATTTTTGAGATGTTTTGGAAATGCCAATGAATTTACAATTTAGGTAGCCTTTGTGCTTGATACCAATGACAAGGGGACAAACCAAGTCTAGGTGCAAGGATGGATGAATGGGATTGGATGGATAAAAGGATGGGTGATAGTGGATAAGATGAAAGGCTCATGATAAATGGATGGATACAAGGATAGGCCATAAAAGGGAAAGCTCATGACAAGTGGATAAATACAAGGATAGGCTACGATAGATAGATGTATACCTCATAATGGAGCTAGGATGTGATCTCCAAAGACTATGTCGCATAGGAACAACATGCCCCATTCTAGGTAGTAGACTTAAGATTTTTCATGACAATGCTTATGATGATAGGATGACATGATGGATTTTACATGACAAGGCTTATGATAGGTGGATAACATGATGGATTTTACATGACAAGGCTTATGATAGGTGGATAATGATAAGATGGATTGATTAGGAAGGGATGAGGTATACCAAGACATATACAAAGCATATTTCAACATTTTCCCCCATATCTTTATCAAGATCAAAGGGAGGGAGGGATGATGGATAGACTCAATAGGATGGGTATGTGGGTGTAAGGGCTAAGGATGGTAGGATAGGATATGGCATTAAGGAAAATGATAGGTTGGAAATGATAATATAGATGAGACAATGTGCCCCCAAGTGTAAGTGGCATAGAAGATCAACCTACACATGACACCTGTTTGCCAGGTTTTCATCATGGTACTTATCCAAGGCACCTGTTTACCAGGTTTTCACCGTTGGACGAAGGGATTTCTCTTTACTTTTTTAATTTTTTTTCTTTTTCTTTTTTTTGAGGATAGCATGACAATTACACATGGCACCTGTTTACCAGGTTTTCACCATGGTAATGAATAGGAGGGACTCAAGTGTCTAGTTCGGTGGATGTTGGTAGTCCCATTGGAGATAGATGTCATCGCATGGACTATGTCAAGTGTGCTCATAGATGTTGGTAAGGGATTGCATGAGAAGGAGATGGATTAGGTGGATGGTGCATGAAAGGCTAATGGATTATGATATGGATTATGAAAGATTCATGCAAAGATTGATGGAAGGCTTATACATGGAAGAGGATAGAATAGGGAGATATGTAGGATAATGGATGAAGGATGGGAAGATGGAGGTATATGGAAATATTGCAGAATGGAATGGAACTATGACCAATGGTTGCACACACTATGATAAACATATAAGCTTTGGATAGGAAGGTGGTGTAGGATTCAATGGATGTACCTGCTTAGGAGATGGATGATGGAATGATTTAGATACCCACATAAACTTAGTATTTGTATGATCTTTGCTTTGCTTGTGGGATTTTTGGATAGAAGGGGATTGTTGGGATTTCTAAGATGTGGATGAGGATGCCTCATTTGGCTTGCTTTCTTGTTTACTTAGGAACCCAAACCTTTTTGGCCATGAGCTCTTCTTGTAGAGTTATGGGCTCAGACAACTTTTTAGATGGATTTGGCTGAGATTCTTTGCATTGGTGCCCTGAGGCATGAGAATCTTTAGGATTCTTGGTATGCTTTTTGTCTTTAGAGGTAGAGGCATCCAAATTTTCATTTTTGAATTCCATGGGTTTGATGGAAGTGAGGTTGGTGGAATGAGTGGAATCTTTATGTTTAGACAACGTGTGCATTTGTTTGTCATGATTAGGATTATAAGGGTACTTATGGATAAGGGGATAATTAGGTGTTGGGAGTAATGGAGGAAAGGAAAATGGAGGGATATTTGGAGTTGCAAGTAGTGGAGGTAAATTGGATGGTGGAAGGTGTATGGTCACATGATTTTGGGGTTTATAGGATAATGGAGGTGGAAGAAGTTGAGATAATGTGGATGGTGGAATGTTAGGAGTTGGAAGTAGTGGAGGTAAATTAGATGGTGGAAGGTGTACAGTGACATGCTTTTGGGGTTTAGGACGGGGTTTTTGATAGGAAATGTTGGACTTAGGATGGATGGAGGAATTACCAACATCTTTAGCTTGGGGAGACATGTGATTGACAATGGGACTAGGGGTATTTTGGGAACTAGACTTGAGTTCATCATGAGATGGAGAAGAAGGGGTGGTAGAAATCATGAAAATGGAGGTTCCCTAAAAAAGGTTGGTGATATGAAAGGAGGAGTCATTGATGGTATCCGAATTAGAAATCTCTCCTACTGAAGAAGGTCCAGCTTCTATATCAGAAATGGATGCGGGTGAAGATTCTTGTAGTGTGTATTCACCTGGACCGTGTTCAGTGTACTTGATACATAAATTTTGAGTGGCTTTGCTAGATGATGGCTTGAGTAAGGTAGATGGGTCAACATAGGATGAAGATGGATAAGCTTCGGTGTTGATAGGGATACGATTAGGACTTTCATATTTGGCTTGAAAGGCACGACAAAACTCAAATGGATTGGGATCAACATGGATAGTAACTTCAACACCGTTATATGGAAACTTGAGACATTGATGATATGTGGAAGGAATGGCTTTAAGGGCATGGAGCCATGGACGGCCAAGGATGATGTTATAGGGAAGCTCAATATCAAGAACTTGACAGCAGGTGTCAGTAGTTACAGGACCAACTTGGATAGGCAAATGGATGACTCCTTCAGTATCTCTCTCAGCATCATCATATGCTTTGATAGTAATAACCTTGGACGTGTCAATGTTCTTCTCAAAATATCCCAATTGTTTTATTAGTTTTAGAGAGCATATATTGAGACCAGCTCCACCATCCACTAGAATTCATTTGATCCAGCGTTGGTTTACAAATACTTCTATGTGGAGGGCTTTGTTATGTGATGGATTGAAGGATGGTTGAAGATCTTTGTCAGAGAAGGTGAGATGGCAAGGGGCTGCAATGCAGGCTACCATAGATTGAAATTGTGTGGTATCGATATCATTAGGCACTAAAGACTCTTGCAATGCTTTTTCAAGAATAGCTTTATGGGCGGGGGATATGTGAAGCAATTCTAAGATGGAGATATGTGTGGGAGTTTTTCCAATGTGATCAAAGATATTATAACTAGAAGGCAGACAAGGGGGGTTGATAGGTGCTCCTTGAATGGTAACACGGCCTCTTCTAGTAGTTACTACACAATTGGGTGCTTTGCCAGGTTGGATAGTGATGGTAGAAATGCAAGCTTGGTTAATGCGGCCAATCGTGGATGAATCATAGTTGTAATGGATAGCATTCCCAGTATGAGGGTTGCTTATCTTGCATGAGATGGAAGTGGATTCTTGAAGGCATCTAGGTCATAGTTTGAAGTTGGTTGGTGTGCTAGTTGTGATGTTGGTGGTGTGATTTTAATTAGACCTTGATCGATGCAATCTTGAATGACATGTTTTAACTGCATGCAACCATTTGTTCTATGTCCTTTGACTCTATGATATTCACAATATTCATTCCCTTTGTACCAAGGAGGTTTGAAGATAGGTTCTGTGTTGGGTGGAGCTTTAGGTAATGTGATATCTCCCACTTGGACAAGTTTTTGAAAGATTACCTCCATGGGTTTTCCTAAAGGAGTAAATTGTCGTCTAGGTGTTGGGTTTGTTCTTGGTCGATTTCATTGAATAGGTTAATTAGCTATAGATGCAGCTTGAATGTTAATGGGAGGTTTTACTGTTTGTATGTTCTTTGCATCCACAATGCCATCATTAACGACATTTTCGTTTTTGTTCCAAAAGCAGGATTTGTCATTGGAGGATTGAGGATTGTCTTTGTTGTCTCTGAAAATCTTGATAGTGCCCTTAGCTATTAAAGCTCACTCAATGGTGGTTCCTTTGGAGATAAGTTCATCAAAGGTGCTAGAACTTTACAATTGTAATTATAAGGAAAGCTCTGGATGAAGATTTTGGACAAAGATGTCAAGTTGCTATTTCTCAGGAATTTTCCATGATAGTTTGCTAGCCATGTTATGCCATCGATGGGTAAATGAGGAGAAAGATTCACCATTGCGTTGTTTGTTATTGATAAGGTCATTCATATTCACCTCATGTTCAATGTTGAAAGTGAAATGGGATAAAAATTTGTTCGCTAATTCTGCAAAATTCTTGATTCTCAGAGGTAAGTGAGAGAACCATTCAAGAGCTTGTCCTGCTAAGCTTCAGGGGAATAGTCTCAAAAGATATGTGTCATCTTGAGCGACATCAAGACATGCAACATAGAATGCTCTAAGATGGTCATCTGGATTACCTTTCCCTTTGTATTTGTCAAATTGTGGGATTTCAAAATGTGGCGGAAAAGGTGTCATATGAAGTGACTTGTCAAATGGATAAGAGCATATATCTCCCAAGGAAAATATCTTCTTGTTTTGTCCTACCGCCTTGTTAATCATTTGTTCAACATCCGCTTGAGACAGTTGTTGTTGTTGCAAAGGGGGTTGATGATTTGGAGGTGGAATCTAATATGGTGTATATTGTTGATGTTGTGGAATGTATGAAGGTAATACCATTTGTTGGGGTTGAGTGCTCACATTATATGCCGAAGGATTGGTATGAGACACATATGTGTTTGAGGATTGTTGTCCTTGAGGGACAAGTGGTGGTTGGGTATATTGCGATGGATTAACTCCAAGATTTTGCATCACATGGAGGTAGAGGATGGATTGACATTGGTCAATGGTTGTGGATTGGGAGTTGGATTTGCAATTTGGTAAGCAATGGAAGGATTGGTGTTGAAGAAGGATGGCCATTTGGGTTTATGTTTTGGACAACATGAGTAGCTTGGGATGGATTGGTATATGGCATATGTTGGGTGACAATAGGTAATCCTTGGGTTGCATAAAAATGGATTGACATTTTGTGAAGGATTATATGTAGGTGGAGTGAGTGATGTAAGTTGATTGACATAAGAGACAACAATGCTAGGATTGGCTTGTGAGAGAAGAGGTGGGTCAGTCATGTCAATGAGACTAACATTGGGGTTATATGGTGTGTTGGATGGATTCATGGAAATCGTGGAGACCATATTAGAGGTAATAGGGACATAGTTTGGGGTGTGGTTTCCACATGTGATGCAATAGTATAGACTTGTAATGGTTGCGAGACTTGTATGGCTTGTGGAGTTTGGATATCTTGTGAAACTTACAGAGTTTGCGCTTGTGAACCATAGACAACTTGTGATACTTGAGGCATGGATACGGTCATGGTAGGAGCAGGTGTGTGTTATGAAACATGGAAAGGTGGAAAGCTCAAATTTTGTAAAAGGTAGAGAAGTACCTCGGTTGGAGTTATCAAAGGTTCTAGAGTGTACTCCGAATGTGGTGGGTTTGATGGTGTAGCATAGGTAGTGAAGGAGATGGGTTGGAAGGTGGATTTTGTAGCATGGATATGGTATGAGATGGTGTGGCTATAGTGGATGATCCCTTTGCAACAACAATGGGAGTGTTTGGATCTTGTTCTCAAATAGCAGATATGTCAAAGTCACTTGGTAATTTGGCACCATATGGGCCAATTGCAAGAAATAGCGATTAGGATTAGATTAGACAAGTTTCTCAACTTGGTCTCATAGGTGTGTGTCTCTAAATTTAGATAAGTCTTCTTGGGATTGCTCTTCATAGGTCTTTGAAAATGTTTGAGGTTGCACTTGCTGTGAAGATAATGGTCTGGCGGTGTATCCTTCAGGTACAAACATGTAAGAAGGCATACTGGTTGTGAATTGAGTTGCATCTCGAAGGGGAGTTGATTGTGATTGTTGCATTTTGGCTTCCATATCAGGTCACAATTTTGCTTCCATTTCAGCTCTATATTGGCTCCTAGTTTGAGGCATGACAGTTGATGTTTTGGATTGGACTAGTTTGTCAAGGTTGAGACCCAAAAGATGATGCTTTACTATTTGTTTGTTGATGGTTGATGGTTTGCTTTGCTAGTTTTCTAGTTGGTTGGTTTGCTAAGAGGTTGTTGGTTGTTGTTGTTGGGTTGCTTTATTGGTTGTTGGTGTTGGGTTGCTTTGTTGGTTGTTGGTTGGATAAACTCCCTAGAGAATAGCTCACAAACTCAAAAGCTAATTGTTGATGTTGTTTGTTGATGTTGTTGGGGCTAAGTAAAGCCAAAGGGATGATGTTTGCTACTACTGAGTTGATTGTTTTGATGTTTGGTTGCTATTTGGGGTCTCAAAGGATGAAAGCTCAAAAAGTCCAATGGTTTTGATATGCTCAAAATAGGAAGCAATGTTCAGGTGACAGTAAATGATCAGAGGAATGTCTAAAAGCTAGTGATAGAGCTAAGAAGTCTGAAAGTGCAACTAATTTGGCTAGGTTGATATGGATTACTGATGTTTGACTAGAAGTGATAGGTAATAGCTTAGAAGTGACTCAGAAAATGCTAAAAGTGATGGGTAATAGCTCAGAAGCAATCTAGATTTGTTTCAAATGACAGATTGCAATATGAACCAGAGGTGAGCAGTTCTACCAGAGATGATCAGTTACAGTTCAAAAGTGAGCTACTATTGTTTAAAAGTGATGCAATGTTTTCCAGAAGCGAGTAGCTGATGGTTAAAAGTGATCTGGATTTTGTAAGGGCACACAACTGTTGTTTAAAAGTGATCCAGATTTCTAAAAGTGAGCAGTTATTGTTAAGAGGCGGTCTGTGTCTGATAGAGGATGTGTTTGAATGATGTTTTTGACAAGAAAATAGTGATTTTAGTCACTCACACTCACAACAATCACAAGCTTGTACAACCTAGGCTAGGAAAGGACTATATTTGTTGAGTCCCCTTGTCGTGCCTATTCAAAGTGGATAGCTTCAAGATCTTGGTAGCACCAGCTCCCCTCCATGGCATTCACTTCTCACACATACCAAGATCTAGGTTTCCCAAGGCTTGTCCCCCCACCAAAACTTAGGATTGTCCCTGCTATCTCTTACTAAGAACCACAAGAATCAGGGCGGCTTTAAAGGTCCCACCTTTTACATCAACAAATAGAGGATTTGGGTTACTACACAAGGTTTCTAGTAAGGGCATCCATTTGGGTGGCTACACGTGCGGTGATTTACTCTGTTAATGGAGGCTTCCTAGCCCAAAGAGGTTATGCTCTAAGGGGTTTTGGTGGAAACATTCATCGGTGTAACACAGTGGCACCCACTATTTGGTGGATTTTTACACAAACACTTTTCTTATATAGTAGTTTGGAAGGACTTGGCTTAGCCCATTACTGCTTGGGTTGTACCCCTTCTCACACCGAGAAGTAGGCCCTCTAAAGATAATAACAAGTTCTCATGCACCCAAGATCCATTTGATAGGAAAGGGGAGAGAATACTTTTGCTATTAAATTGGGTTACAAACATGCACAACAAACAATCAAGAAAGATGAAACAAGCATGAACAAATAATGATTCTTTTTAAGCACCAAGCCCAAATATTCCTAAATTAGTGATAAAAATGAAGTGTCTTGAACTGATTAAAGCTGCAACATATATGTTAGTAGTTTCACAACCTCCTTTTCTTAGACAATCGATAAGATACTACACAAAGAGATGATTAATAACTAAGAAAACCCAACTGTGAATGATAAAACTAAAAGCGACACACACTTACCAGAGGTGATAGACTATTGCTCAAAAGCAATTTGTATTCTTCCTTAAGTGAATTGTTACTACTCAGAAGTGATGCCAAAAACCCAGATGCGAACTATAAATGCTCAAAAGTGACATATTTCTACCAGATGCGTAAAATTCCTTGCAAAAATTAGATGTTAGCAGAAAATCCTAAATTGCAAGAAGTGACCCAAACAGCTGGAAGAGATCAATTTTAGGTTAAAAGTGATGCAAATTGACTCGAAGCGATGACTGTTAGTTTAAAAGTGATCCAGAAAATGCTGAAAGCGGCGGTTGGTAGCTTAAAAGCAATTCAAAAATTCTGAAGGCGACTATTTTTCGCTTAAAAGTGACCGCGATTTGCTGTAAGCACTCCAAAAATCTAAACTTCATGAAAACAACTTCAAACAACAAAGTTAATCAAGGACGTGAGTCCCACCAGGCATGCCAAATGTAGTTAAGGTAAAATTGCAAATCAGGGTAAATGAATAAACAACAATGATTAAACCCTAACAATTGCACAATGAAGCACAAGACAACATGAAAATAAAATGTAAATGCAAACTAATCTCCATGCTATGCTCGATTTATCTCCATTTCTCTTCTCCACCTCACATGAGCATGCAAGATTTTGAAGGATGATTGTTGGAGGAATGTTGGGTGCTCACTTCTACAACATAACAATGATATGAGGATGATAGATGAATGATGATAGATGGAGATGAATGTGATAAATTCAAGAGTGATTTTGACAGAATGAGGATACTTGAAGAATAGATGCTCCAATGGCTTGGGAGAGGGTTGATTTATAGGCAAGGCTTGATTTGAATGGATGGTTGAGATTAAAAGGTTAATTTATTGATGTGGATGGCTAGGATTGATTAGTTATTCCCACTCTTTAAGGGAGTTGTAGTCATGTGACAAGTGTCAAATGGTCTTCCATTTTGCAAGGAGACAAATGTGGAGATAGAAACAAATATGGAGATAGAGACAAATGGATTCCACCTTACATGGAGACAAATTTGGAGATAGAAACAAATATGAAATTTTCCATTTTTGGAAAGGAATGATGTGGAATACATTAATTAAATAAATAGAATTTATTTAATTAATTGACTATGGAAGGATAAACGGGATTATGATGGGAAATTAATTAAATAAATAGATTTATTTAATTAATTAGCTAATGGATAAATGGAATTAGGAGTGGGATAGGAAAAAATGCTACATGATGTCCTCTAATAGGGTTTTTGACTAGGTGTTACAAGACATGGACAAATTTAGGTGTCTGCAGTATATTTAGTCATAAATTTGGTAGTATATTTAGTCATCAATTTGGTAGTATATTTGGTAATTTGGTAGTATATTTAGCCATCAATTTGGTTGTATATTTAGTCACATGACATTGGTACTTTATTCCTGATCATTTATCTCATGACCAAATTTATGACTAAACAAATTTTAGTCATTAATTTGTAGTATATTTAGTCAACAATTTAGTTATTTAGTCATTGATTGTTGTTAATTGGTCATTTATTTAGACATGGTAGTCATTTTTATTTACTAGTTTCCATTAATTGGTAGTAAATTTAGTCATGATATGAATAATTTATTAAATACCATAAATTTTATAATGTAGAAAAAATATATTATTAAATTTGAGTTAAAACATAAAAGCAAAAAAATTTGGAAAACTATATATTTTATGATGCTACCAAGTAAAGATTGATAAATTTGAGCTAACACTTTGTATTTGAGAATTGACCAATAAGAAAATGAAACAATACAAAGCAAAGTGGCAATAAATATTTTTTTGTATTGGAACAATGCAGGAAAAGAATTACAAATAATAAAAAAGCAGCACAAGGCTGCCATAAGAAAAAACTAGTTCAGCTCTGTCATGTATGTCAAACTACAAGGACTAGCTGAAGAAAAAACTAGTTCAGTAGCCACATTAGATACAATAGAAAAAAAAATGGAAAGGCAGGTTAGACCGATGAAGCCCTTCACATCTTTTGACACTTAGAAAAGAGATGTTGCCACTAAGTATTCCATGAGACATCATTTCTTTTGGCATTATGTTAACTAGTTCAGGTGCTTTGACTACAGCCTTGGTGTATTCCATATTCTCCTTCACACAAGTCATTGAGGTGTTAACAATCTAAACTAAAATTATGGCAATAGGAATAACTTGTCGAGGCAGTTAACAATAATAACAAGTACCAAGTTGCAACATGTTTTTTGATAAGCAAGATTCAAAAAATATAAACAACAAAATCTAAAATGAAATCATGTTAACATTTCAAATTCAAAAATTTAATTCTTAATATATTACTGGGTGTTGAAAGATTTTCACAAAACTTATTGTTGAAATGAACCAGACAACTGAGAGGGGGGGTGAATCAATTGTCACAAAACTTAAACATTTCTTTAACTTAAATAATTAAACACTTATCCATTGTTTGTTATGATTAATCATGAAAGCATAAACGCAGAACTATAAACACAATTGCAAGATCATACACAAGTGACACTAGATTTTGACGTGGAAAACCATGTCAAGGGAAAAACCACAGTGGGATTTAACCCATAAGATATATATGTAAAGTACAATACTAAAAATCAGAGTCTCACTACCCAAAAGAAGGCTCACTACCAAGGGGTGGCTCACTGCCAAAGGGTGGAACTGAGATAACAGCATCTACTCCATACCAAGGTTCAGTTCCATTGAAGCTCAAAACACCTTTTCTTTTCTCTACTACTTTTACTTCACTTCTATCTTCACGTCTTCACACTTGGATGATATTTCATGACTCAATTACAAGTATTTATACACTAGATCAACTTGGAATGTTCATCAAGGTCAGCATTACAATCATCAACCGTTGGATCATTCTCCAAGGTCAACACATAAAATAGGTCTAGACCTAATACATAATTAGCTAAGGAAATGTAATAAACATGTATGCGGATCACTCCATGCCTTAGCTGGGACTCAAACATGAACTTCCACGCCACTCCATGCTTCTACAATCTTCAATACATCTCCGCAATCATTGGAATTAACCAAGTCGGCTAGGACTGGTTACATGCTACGTTATCTAGGAACAAACTTCAAACATGATCTCAATCCCTTAACGTGGACCCATGTAAATGCTAGACCATGATCAGGAGGCATCCACAAGCACATTGTAATCACCAGGAGTAACTGCACAAATTCTAACCACTTTATCCATGAGATTCTTCACACCAGAGCACATGAACTTCACTGTCTTCAACTATCATAAAAGAAAGGTAGCTTGCAAACCACAAAATCATGAACCATTGCAGTTGTAGGCACTTATCATCATCCCAGACTTCCCTCTAGAATGAGAGAACAAAATAATTCAATGCGAAGAAATATGGAGAAAAATACTTTCTCCTTGTCACCAATGAATAATTAGAAAGAAATGGTTTTACTCTGGTGAATGTAACTCACTCAATTCTTCATACCGGAGGTTCAAACTCAGGATTCAACATCTTCAGACATGCCTCTAAATTACTTCCAATCTGCAGACCAAGATCTTCACTCTTCAAGAAATTTGGAGTAGTCTTCTGGGTTGTTCTTCAGTATGCAACTCACTGTCTTCACTATGATTCACTGTTTCCTTTCTAATTCTTCTGGAGGGGTTAATTTTCTCAATATCCTCAACATATAAATCTTCTAACCAAATAACAAAATAAGATACAGTTGACACCAATGACAACAAAGATATGTTGACATCAATGACAACACCGATTAGGCACATACTTGCAACACTTACGGAAGAGCCCAAACAGTTTTAGATGCAATGCAATTGTCTTTCAGCTCACAAGTTTGTAGAAAAGAATCACTTGTCGTGGAGGAAAGAAAGAACGGTGTAACCTCAAACTACAAAAAAAACACATATTAAAGTATTAGCTAATCTCAAAATTTTAATGACATAAATTTCTTGAAGAGCATTGAAAAACTTTTAGTTGGTTTAGGTCATGCAAAAGTTTTCTATATCATAGGGTTAAGAGTATATCAAAAGCTTAACTACTATAATTTATTCATTTATAGATAAAAATTGTTCTCTTTAAGGGCTAGGGGTAATGTCATCACATCGGTGGAGGGAGAAATGACATTATTTAACCATTACTATACATTAGAATTTCAATTTAAAATGTTTTTGTAAACACATCTTTTATAACAAATAATCACCATCGATTAAAAAAAAGAAAGATATCATTTAGATGAACTCCTCATTTATATTTTGTAAACATGTCTTATATAATAATAAATCACCATCAATAAAAATGATGGCTTTTAGATGAACTCCTTATTTATTGTCAATGTCCTTAATTACTCTTGTATTCACATCAAACGGTGCTCCTACCTAAGAAGTTTCTTTAGAATAAAGTATGGTAAACTTGACTAATAACTTTAGAATTGAGTATTGTAGGCACAAATTGAGGCTTTTGTGGGAAAATATCTGCATTTGCAATTTTTTTGTAGACATATTCTGTAGTGCGTGTTATATGCCCAAAACATATACTACATTGGATCATAAACACAATGGCTAATATATGTAGGCATAGAGTTGTCAGCACCTTTGCAAATATGAGAATTTGGTTGTCACACATGGGCAGGCCACTATACCAATAAGCTACTACCCTAGTACTTATCTTTTATGATAGACTGCACTTTTTGAGTCCTGGTGACCATTACGGTTATTTCTAGACATTCATATAAATTATTATCTTAAATTTTTGTAAAACTTTAGGTGAACAGTGTAGTAGATTTTGCTTAATGTTTCTATGTTATCCTGATGATGGATCCAAAATATTGATGTAAAAACTACCACAATTTTTTCCAAAAGTTATACAAAAATTTTCTCAAACACTACAGTGTAGTTCATTTACCAATGTATTCGAGAGATTGAAAATAAACCTATCAGATTAAAGATAAGGCTATAATGGAGGTGTAGTCTCTTGTAGATTATCATTTGTTAATTTATCTTTCTTGTTGCTCTATTATCACTTTTATATTTTTTTTAGTAGGTAGAGCCTCAAATATTAGCCTTTCAAAAATACATTGCCAACCTTCTATTAATACACCAACACTTTATAGTTGTCAGTGCACTACACATTAGGGGCCATATAACATGTTCATGTTATATGATAACAAATTTATCTATGCATTAAGATGTAGAGTGGATTTGTCCTCTTTGAGCCCCATCGAAAAATGTCTATTGGAGCCATAAAATGCTTTAACCCTCTAGAGACTTATCCTAAATACGTAATCTTTTTACATTTTAATTTTTTATATATGTAATTTTTTAAAATAACACTAATTCACACACTTTATCATTCTTATTTATTATTTATTCAATCTAAATTAATTTTATTTATTCACTTAAATATATTTTCTATTCTTCTATTCTTTGTCCCATTCCTTTAATATTTCCCTATTCCTTTACTATTTCCCCAAAAAGTATATATGAACTTTAAAAGATCATATAATTAAATCAATTTGATCTAAGGACAATGAACATGATAGGAAGCTTTGCACATTTAAGTTTTATGTTGAGGATGTTAAATTTTTTCCTCAAGTTAAAAATGTGACCCCTATCCAATCACTAGGCACTTCCGGCAGGCACAAATTTATATAGATATTAGACAAACAAAAAAAGATATGGAGAAACAATAAATAGGATGTAATAGAGTGGAAGCAAAGAAATAAAATTGATAAGTGATATGGACTATTTGTATGCAGTAGGTACATATAAAAATAATAAGTACAATGGGAGAGGGTGCCACACTAGAGCCACCACATCATTCCCAACTCAAGTTGGTTCTACCTTGTTTGTTAAGTGAGCAGACAATTAGTAATCACATATCTCACTAGATTTGTTCAAAACTAGCTTCCTTGGAAGGTCTGGCCACACTTCCAGTTGGAAGGGGCTACGTTGTATGAAATAGTGTTCTTTCTCCAGTGGTTAGACGAAGAGTGATGAAGGTGACAGTGGAAAGAACCCTTGTGAGTAGTCGAGGAGCATAAACAATTTTAATGCCAGGGTCATTGATGTAGAGGCATTTGGATAGAGGGAGGATAGCAAACTAGACAAGGTTTTCACTACACTCAAAAGCCCAAATTCAAAGATCAGTTTGCAAAAGTGGGAACATCAGTTAGAGAGCCTGAATTCTTCATGGAAAGGTTGATTTTAGATGTTGTGGGACCCATTCCAATAATTGGTAAAGGCAGACCAAACTCAGGATTAGCACTTCCTTCACAAATCCAAGAAATTGCTTGTAGCCCTAAAAAAGAGAACAGTCATGAATAACTTTTGTTACAGACCTTCAAATGTAGAACTTGGACAATTAGGAGATACCCATTTGGACTCCCTATCACATATCCAAAATTGGGTATAGGTTGTTTTGGATGGAATACCCCAACCTATAACTCCTCTCAATGACCTAGAGCCCCAATTAGGCCTAAAATACAAAGGGACCCCCCTAAAATTCATGCACATAACTCAACCAATGGTTTGAACATTTAGAACACATGCCAAAACTATGGATTTTGTGGGTTTTTTCCTCCTACAATATGTTGTTCCCAAAAATGCCTCTATGGTTCCTCCAATTGGCTTAATACATGGTCATATTAAGCCTCTTCTAACAAATCTTGCAAACACCAACTCTCCCTCTCCTGCAATCATCCAAAACACTTGAAATACAAATGAATACACCCATCCTACTAGTCTTATGGCCTTGAAAGATAGTGGTATGGTCAATCATCCATCGTTTGGAACAAACCCTTATTTAGGTTTTAGTGAGACTATTTTGGGAGAAAACCTTATATCTCCCTACAATGCAACTGTCAAGACTCCTAAACCACTTCAAATGATAGACAACCCCTTCATTCAACAAATCAAATCATGGATAGATCTAGGTAGTACAGTACCTGGGGAATGTACAGCCTGTAGCAGTGACTTCTTCAGGAAAATAGAGTTGTCTAAATGGGTAGTCCCAGAGATATGGTTATAAAACCCTTCTTAGTGAATGTCAAGACACCAAAGTGGCCTATATTGAAATTTAATCCTTCACCCTATTCATCCCACATGTTTGTGACCGATGACTGTTCCATACAGAGGAGTAGTACGAACAGTTTTCTTAGAAAATACAGAAAAAATACAAAAGACAGTAGAGAATTGGTATTTTATTGCTTTGAACTTCTTGCACACCACACATTAATCTTTTTCAAGGGTATTTAGAATTTTATACACCTTGGTAACCTCCTTGAAGATAGTTTGGTCAATGATGGAAGCCATAACTACTTCTTCCATCATCGAACTTCCTTGTGCAGTTTGAAACTTCAACTAATTACCTGTTTGTTTGCATAGACATCAGTGCTTATGAGTCTTCGAACACCTTTACAACGTGATTAGGCCTTGGATTAGGTACTAGACTCTTTGACTCTATCCTAGATGCCTAAACAAGGCTTACAACATGAAGTTTTATATGACTGCCCCTTATGACTTTATGACTGCCTCCTATACAATGTGTGATTGTATGATTGCTCATTACAAACATGGCATCATAGCCCTTATTACAACATGATAATTGTCTCCAAGACCTTATGAAATCAACAAAAAAAATAAGACATGAGTCTTTTGGTCTCCTTGGTGCTCTTGCACCAAACTCTCCAGGTGGAAAGAGAACTCAAGTCTCTTGAGAAAGTAGATCAGCAACTATGACACCATGCTTCAAGATGTCTTCTTCACTCATCCAAGTGGCATCTTCAATGGGTAAGCCACTCCATTTGACAAGGAACTATTTGTATGTCTTCTTTCTAGTCTTCTTCAAGACCTTGGTGTCAAGAATGCATTCCAACTTCAATGGTTGATTGGGTGGAAGACCCTTAACCCATTCTTCATCTCCTGTTGTCATATCTACCTCTGAATTTTCATTATGATCACCTTTGAAATGAAACATGTCTGAAACATTGAAGATAGGAGATATGGCCAAGCCTTGAGGAACCTCAATCTCATAGGCATTGGTCCCAAACTTGTGCACAATCCAACATGGTCCTATCTTCTTCATGAGGAGTTTGGTTGGTTGTCCGTTTGGAAGTCTCTCCTTCAAATGTGCCATGACCAAATCCCCAACCTTGTATTGTACATCTCTCCTTCTCTCATTGGCTTTCTCCTTGTACTTGTCATTGTTTCTTTGAAGAGTTTCTCTTACATTATCATGGATGTCCTTCATGGCCAATGCAAAGTCCTCACCTTGAGCACTCTTCCTCTCTAATCCATGGAGATCTCTCAATTCAAGAATACCTCTTGGGTGAGCACCATAAACAATCTCAAATGGACTCCTTCCTGTGCTTCTATTGGTGGAATCATTGTAAGCAAACTCAGCTTGAGGGATGATCATATCCCATGCCTATCCATGTTGTTTGGTAAGACACCTAAGAAGATTTCCCAAGGACCTATTCAGCACCTCAGTTTGGCCATTAGTTTGAGGGTGATAGGCTGAAGTGAATGACAACTGAGTACCCAAATTCTTCCACAAAGTATGCCAAAAGTGGCCTACAAACTTTGGATCCCTGTCAATCACAATGTTAAGAGGCAAACCATGGATTCTAACAATTTCTTTGAAGGACAAACCAGAAATGTGTGAAGCATCATTAGTGCATTACATGGCAAGAAATGAGCCATCTTACTAAATCTATCCACCACAACAAATATGCTATCAAAGCCTCTTTGAGTCCTAGGAAGATCCAAAACAAAATCCATACTAATACTTTCCCATGGCCTATTAGGAATAGGAGGTGACTGATATAGACTAGCATTAGATGAAGTACCCTTTACCCTTTGACAAATACTACAAGATTCAACAAATTTTCTGATATCTGATTGTATTTTAGGCCAAAAATAAAACCTCTTCACCTGATCCAATGTTTTATCCAACCCAAAGTGACCTCCTAGTCCACCACAATGTTTTTCCTTTATGATGTTCTCCCTCATGGAACACCTAGGAACACATAGTTGGCTGCCTTTGAACAACAACCCCTGCTACAACAAAAACTCAAAAAAATTAGAATAATAAAGAGTCTGAAAATTGTGAACAAACTTCATATACCTCCTTGAAATCTTTATCATCCTGATACATATGTTTGAGAGCATCAACCCCTACACTTTGCAACTGAATTTCTTGAACCATACACACCCTTCCACTCAATGCATCTATCACTTTGTTGGCCTGCCCCTTCTTGTGTTTGATTGAAAAAGTATATGCTTGGAGTTGTTCAACCCATTTCATATGCCTATGATTGAGTTTTTCTTGTGAATTCAAAAAACTAAGTGTATGGTTGTCAGTATAAACAATAAATTCTTTAGGCAAAAGATAGTGCCTCCATTTTTTCAAAGCTTCCACCATTGCATACAATTCCAAGTCATAAGTAGAGTACTTTCTCTTAGCATCATTCATTTTTTCACTAAAGAAAGTAATAGGCCTACCTTCTTGACTTAGGATAGCCCCTATAGCAAGGTTACTAGAATCACATTCCACCACAAATAACTTGTTAAAGTTGGGCAAAACAAGAATGGGCTGTTGTGCTACTTTTTGCTTCAGAATTTCAAATAGTCATTGGCTGCCTTTGTCCAAAACAACTTACATTTCTACCCCCCTTTGATGGTATCCAAAATTGGTGCATAAATGTGACTAAAACCCCTTATGAATTTCCTATAAAATGTTTCCGAACCATGAAAACTTTTCACATCACCTGCTGTTTTTGGAGTTGGCCATGACAAAATGGCCTCTACCTTTGCTGGGTCCATCTTCAAACTACCTTGTGAAATCACAAAACCAAGATAGGTGAGTTCTTCCTTCATGAAGACATTCTTTTCCATGTTGATCATCAATTGTTCATCATGTAACTTCTTCAAAACCTGATCCAAATGTTGTAAATACTCTTCCTTAGTCTTGCTAAAAACAAGAATGTCATCCAAGTATACCACAACAAATTTGCCAATGAAATCCTTCAATACTTCATTCATGAGATGCATAAAAGTACTTGGGGCATTAGATAGACCAAATGGCATTACCAACCACTCATAAAGACCCTCATTTGTTTTGAATGTTGTCTTCCATTCATCCCCTAATTTGATGATATCCACTCTTAAGATCAATCTTAGAAAAGTATCTAGCTCCTCCCAAATAGTCCATTAGGTCCTCAATTCTTGGCATAGGGAACCTATATCTTATGGTAATCTTTTTAATAGCTCTAGAATCCATACACAACCTCCATTTACCATCCTTTTTAGGGGCTAGGACTATTGGGACAGCACATGGGCTAAGACTCTTTCTTACCAATCCCTTGTCCAACAATTCTTGCACTTGCTTGGCAATCTCTTCATTTTTAGAAGGTGTTATCTTGCATGCTACTTTTTTTGGCAAAGTAGATCCTGGTATGAAGTCAATTTGATGGCTTATGTCCCTAACAGGTGGCAACTCATTAGGCATTTCTTGTACCATAATCCCCTTATACCTCTCTATCAATTGCTGCACCTCCGTAGGGACTTCTTCCTTACCAGGATCATGCAAACTAGGACTATTTTTAGGCTTCAAAATCAAAGCATACCCTTGGGTTCCTTCCTCCTTAAGGGTGTCTAAAAACTCTTTACCACTCACAATCATGATACTTGACCCAACACTCTTCTCTACATTCTCATCAGGCAATGGATCCATTCTATACTTCCTACCATTCTTGGTTATAATGAAAGAATTAGTTTTACCATCATGTTGTGATTGAACATCATATTGCCATGGACGTCCTAATAGAAAATGACAAGCATCCATGGGAATTACATCACACAAAATCTTGTCTTTATATTCCCCTATCTCAAATTCTACCCATGATTATTCATCTACCAAAACTTGTTGCCCCTTATTCAACCATGATACTTTATAAGGACTAACATGAGGAAGTCTTTTCAATTTCAATTTGTCTACCATTTCAATGGAAACCAAATTTTTAGTTGAGCCTGAATCAACAAAAACCTTGTAAATCTTACCATAGGCCTTGCATGTTGTCCTAAACAATGGCTTCCTTTGAGGGGGTTCTTGTGTTTGAGGCACCTTCAACATGGTTCTTCTCATCATCAAACTTTCTCCTTCATGGATTGGGGCTGCACTTCCAATTGGAGAGTTGACACTTTGGTAATATTCCTCTTGGATCAATTGGTTCCTTCTTTCTCCTCCATGAGAGCTTGAGGCTTTCTTTTCAGGACATTTGAAGGTTGGATGTCCCACTTGGTTGCAATTGTAGCACCTTCCTGTGAAGACATTAGGACCTCTCCCTAGTCCACCAAATCTACCTCTTCCATTGGGCCTCCTTCCTCTAAAGCCTCCTCTAGAACCTGATTCTCCACTTTGCTCTTGGGAACGAGATTCCCCTTGACTTCTTTGGGACTGATTTCTACCTCCAAAATTGCCCTTACCTCTAAAATTTCTACCACTTCTTCCTCTATTTTGCTACTCACCTTTCCTCTTCAACTTCTCTTCAACCCTTAATGCCACTTGAAATAATTTCTCCACGGTTTCAAGGGTTAATAAACTAATTTCATCTTGGATATTAAACCTCAAACCATTTAGATACCTTTCCACTTTACCTTTTTCATCCTCCATGTATCCACAACGAAGAGAGAACTTGTGAAACTCCTCGGTGTAGGTGGCCACATCCAAATCTCTTTGCTTGAGATTTTGCATCTTGTAGATCTACACCTCATAGTCTAATGGAAGGAATTGGGACTTGATCCTCTTCAACATTCTACTCCATGAAGAGATCATACTCTTCCCATTCTTTACCCTCTCACCTTGGGTGTAATTCCACCATGTAAGGGCAACACCTTTGAGTTTAGTTTTTGCAAACTTCACCCTCTTATTTTTAGGAACTTCTTTGTATTCAAAGTAGTTGTTTAGAGCCTCAATCCACTCCATGACTTCATCAGCATTCATCTTGCCACTAAACATGGGAATCTCCATCCGAGCCTCTGAAGAGTCCTTCACAATTGCCCTGATGGCTTCAAGGAAATGCTTTTGATCTGCAAGTACCTCTACCTCTTCTTGATCTTCTTCTTCCTCCTCCTTTTCTTCTTCTTCATCAAAACCTTCATGTATCCTCTTCCCTATCCTAAATGCCTTCAACTCTGCTTGGAGTGCTTCCTTGACTCCACTTTTGATCTTTTCTTCCATCTCCTTGAAATTCTTAACCACTTCAGTGGTCATCCCCTTTGGAGGCATATCACTAGCCTCTCCTTCACTCTCGTCTATTGACATATACCAAGTCTTGCACAACCAACAATAGAACCTTTTATGGCTCTGATACCACTATGATGTAGAGGCGCTTGGATAAAAGGAGGATAGCAAACTAGACAAGGTTTTCACTATACTCAAAATCCCAAATTCAAAGATCAGTTTACAAAAGTGGGAACAATAGTTAGAGGCCCTAAATTCTTCATGGAAAGGTTGATTTCAAATGTTGTGGGACCCATTGCAATCATTGGTAAAGGCAGACCAAACTCAGGATTAGCACTTCCTTCACAAACCCAAGAAATTGCTTATAGCCCTAAAAAAGAGAACATTCATGAATAACTTTTTTTATAGACCTTAAAATATAGAACTTGGACAATCAAGAGATACCCAATTAGACTCCCTATCACATATCCAAAACTAGGTATAGGTTGTTTTGGATGGAATACCCCAACCTTTAACTCCTCTCAATGACCTAGAGCCCCAATTAGGCCTAAAATACAAAGGGACCCCCCTAAAATTCATGCACAGAGCTCAACCAATGGTTTGAACATTTAGAACACATGCCAAAACTATGGATTTTGTGGGTTTTGTCCTCCTACAAATTGCTATTCCCAAAAATGCCTCTATGGTTCCTCCAATTGGCTTAATACATGGTCATATTAAGCCTCTTCAAACAAATATTGCAAACACCAACTCTCCCTCTCCTATAATCATCCAAAACACTTGAAATACAAATGAATACACCCATCCCACTGATCTTATGGCCTTGAAAGATAGTGGGATGGTCAATCATCCATCGATTTGAACAAACCCTTGTTTAGGTTTTAGTGAGACTGTTTTGGGAGAAAACCTTATATCTCCCTACAATGCAACTGTCAAGACTCCTAAACCACTTCAAATGATAGAAAACCCCTTCATTCAACAAATCAAATCATGGACAGATGCAGGTAGTATAGTACCTGAGGAATGTACGGCCTGTAGCAACGACTTCTTCAGTAAAATAGAGTTGTCTAAATGGGCAATCCTAGAGATATGGTTAAAAAAACCTTATTAGTGAATGTCAAGACACCAAAGTGGCCTAGATTGAAATTTAATCCTTCACCCTATTCAGCCCACATGTTTGTGACCATGGATGTCCCGTACAGAGGAGTAGTACGGACTGTTTTCTCAGGAAATACAGAAAAAATGCAAAAGATAGTAGAGAATTGGTATTTTATTGCTTTGAACTTCTTGCACACCACACATTGATCTTGTTCAAGGGTATTTAGACTTGTATACACCTTGGCAACCTCCTTGAAGACAGTTTGGTTGATGATGGAAGCCATAACCACTTCTTCCATCATCAAACTTCCTTGTGCAGTTTGAAACTTCAACTAATTACCTGTCATGCCCACTTGTTATGAGTGGCCACGACACAAGAAAACACATGTCATGCCACATTTCCCATGTAGTCATGACATGAACCACCAAAAAATTTTCCTTTATCCCTAAATCCCCGTCGCACAAGGCGGGGAAAAAGACAAGGTGCAGATAAACATGCATGACACCCTGTCAGGTGACCAAAACCTAGGGATGCAAATCATAGAGTGTCGATACTCAACTCAATGCAAGCAAGGTAATTCAAAAATCCATTTCAAATGGAGTTATGGTAATTCATACATAAGTAGATGCGATACAAATTTTTCCTCTCTATCATGAAAGGCATTTTGAGATTACTCCAAACAAAAGCTTGATCCCACTATTAAAACATAACATAGCAACATAATGAATGCACACAGGTCCCATCCTCTAGTAATTACATAACAATCATAATAAAAAATATAACCATAATTTAATTTCTTGACAAAAGAGTGTCCACCTTACATCAATGTTAATTAAATCAAAAGTAGATGAGATACTACATAGTTCACTCTAACATACAAGTTCATACTAAAAAGTTCTAGGTGAGAATGTTCTAAACACAACTCTAAACATAACATGAATTTGTTATAGAGTATGCAAGATAATTGGCATAGAGATTAATTCAATGGTGCATAATCAAGGCCCTAATAAGAAGTACTTTTCCATACAGAGAAGAGTTAACAATTAAATTCTAATCATAATATAATTCATTTGCGAGCATGGGAGAGTTGTGCTCCATGAGTTAAATTACAAGGCATATTAATAATACAATATACCTTAAAAGAAAATCCATTGAGGTGCCCCTACGACGCCCTTGACCAACCATGAGTACATCACAAAGACACAGAACTAGTCTCCACCAAGACTTCATGAGATCGTCTAGAGGAAGACCAATGGGGGTGTTGCTCTCCTCCCAACCATATTGCCATCATCAAATGCAATGCATGTCCATTGCGCCCTACGCAACCCCCGAGCTATGGAGAGAGGAGATCAAGGAATCACGGATAACAAGGTCGACTCACATGACTAGGGTTTCAAGAGTGACATTACGCTTATCCACAAAAATAAAACATGAGTCACCCACATCCACAAGAACAGGACTCACGTACAACCCACACATCACCAAGTGGAAATTAACCAGACTAGGGGTACTCAAGGCACAATCACTTAGTATACACAAAACACCATTGCAAAGAAAAGCACCGCAACGTCGCTCAAGGCTTAGGTAAACAGGGAAAGGAGAGAAGTATGAACACAAAGGGTACAATGCTAGTCTAAAAACATGCCTAGGTGTAGACACCATGACTTAAATCTAAATTATTTAATAAAAAAAAATCTATATATTCACAAGGTTACAACCTACAAAATTCAAGCTCTAAGTTTAACCATTTCAAGGGAATTACATAAAAAATTTAATATTAACATTGTTGCCCTTTTTGCAACCCCTATGAAACATCTAAACCAAGAGTTGGTTAAATTTCTTATTTACAACTAAATCCTCATTTATTACCACAATTATCATACTATTGTTATATCATTCCATTATTCTAATATTCTATTGCTATATTATTCTATCATTCTACCAAAATGTCAAATGATGGAACCAAGTACCGAAACTGATCATATAAAAAAAAAGATAAACATTTAAGAAAGAAACTAATGTATCCTTGTAAAGTTCACCAAAATCTTTTAACTATTTTCTTGATCTTCTAATATGAATAAAAGAGAGTTGAAAATTAATGGAAATAATTTATTTGATGTAGAAGGTTATGTGGGATTTCATTCGTTTAGAGTTGAAAAAAATAAAAGAAAACTAAACGGATGTTCAAAATAATTCTAGGAGTTTCTATATTACTTCTCCCAAGATATTTGATTTCTTCAATTCTTCTATTTCCTAAAGGTTATCCATATGCTTTTCTTGTAAAATAAAAAAACTAATAAAAATAAAAGGAAGCATGCTATTTGAAAGAGAAAGAGAACCAACTTATATCCAATGCAAGAGATGCCAGACCACATCAAAGTTTGACCCAAAAGGATGGAAGATATCCATAGTAAAAAAACAAACAAACAAATATTATACCGCTAAGTTGTGCAAATCGAGAACTACACCCCCCCCATAGTAGAACTGTGCTTTTTATATTGTGACTAAAAATGCTATGTTCTTTGTAATGTTTGCTATTACGCCCCATTCTCTCTAGTACAAGACCTTGCTCAAATCCTTACGAGTATACTAACTACCAAAAACTACTATTGGAGGTTCATACTAGTTTAAATCCAAACTTCATAATCAGTTTGAAACTCGGACCATATGTCAACTCAAACAACATAAGACTAATTACAATTTTCATAAACAGTTTCGAAGCCACTTTCCTAATTAGCCACAACCATGCAATTGGCAAACAAAGATAGCACTCTAGAAGAACACCCAAAGTAAAAAAAAATAGTTAATAGAAAACAACATCTGATAGAACCCTAACCGGCAAGCCATAATTTAGGACATGTTTGAAGAAAAATCAAAGGAAGCATTGTAGGAAAAGGTTACCTAATCACAGAAAGGAAGTTGAGAGTCCTACCTTTGGCTTGAAATCTGGAAGGACTAGAATAGTAGTAAAGCGTCATCTAGAGGTGGGGGAGTGAGTCTTGGCCTTGGCCCCTCCAGAACGCAAGCAAAACAAAAGTGGTTTTCGCAACAGTCCATTATACCCCTTGCATTTATGCCCTCCTCTACTAGGCATATTCCGCAGGGATCCTTTCGCATTTCCTCCTTATTATACTTCTTGGTTTCAGGTGGAAACATATCCATGGCATCTGGGTCACAATTGTTTCTACCTCTTGCATGCTTCTTCTTTGTGCATCCCATGAAATTTGATCTCTTGACCTTCTTCTTCCCCTCCCCCATACTACCATTTTCCCTAAAATCTGAGCATTCCCCCCCTTCCGTTTCGGCCTCCTCTCTCTACCCTAAACTCCCCTGCCTCCTCCTCTCCATGCTCACACCGCTCTTCCCCCTCCTCCCTTGCAGGCCCAATACTCATCTCCCCCCTCCCACATTCGTCGTCGTAGCATCTAGAAGCTAGTGGCATCCCCCCATCCTTCGTGCCGGCATTTTTCTTTTAAACACTAACGGGGGATGTTTTCAAGGTGGCGGCCCCCTCACATCATGTGGAACCAACATTTTTAACTGTGTCCCGCCTCTTCCTAGGTGACTCTTCACTCTTCTGCTATCCACGACATGGCTTTCGTTCACTGCCCCCTTCCCAAAACACACTTCCCACCACGCTCACGACATGCTCCCATGAAGAATACACTTATCCCCAAAACACCCTGCATTTCGAAACCAATGCCCCTCATCCCATCTCCCCAAAATTTGTTTTCTTGTGCTAGAAAAACAAACAAGGGATGCAAAATACCTTTTGAAAGTCAAAACAATTCCTCCATGGCCTTGGATCGATTCCTCAGAAATGATTCTTTTATTTTGTGTTCGCACTCCCTTCCGCTCACCTTAGATATTGCAAATCTGATATGCTCGCCTATTAATTGCTTTCCACCGTTTTCCCTTTCCTTTTCAAAAAAATAATAAAAAAGAATCCCAAGTGGGACATTTAAATGACATGAGGCTTCCTCTCCATACAGAGCACCTCCTCCCTCTTAATCTTTCTACCAGAATAAAATATCCCTAGATTCTTGTCTAGTGATGTATAATCACATTTTGGTAAAATCAAAATAATAAAAAGACTGTATCATAGGAAAGGAGAGGTTTTGGTCAACTATCAAGATTTATAGGATTAGGATAATAAGTATATATACATATATGCGGCTTTTATATAATATGCATATACCAAGGTATGTTATAGTATTTTAAAGGCACCATGCAAGGAATAACTATAACACAAAAATTACTAGACAATAAGGTTTAACCACCATGATTAAGCCATGACTAGGAGCCCTGTATGCTCACATATAAAAGCCTATCGGCTAAGTAACAATGATATCCTATAAAGGAAGGTACATAGAGACATTTGTTAAACTCTATATGGGATTAGGATAATAGATAGTTATATATATGTATGTGTATATATATATATATATATATATATATATATATATATCACTTACCCTTGTTAAGATATGGCATAATATTATAGGGGGCACCATTGAATATATAAATGTCATGAACAAACTATCGACTCGCAAGATTGACCAACAAATGATATGCTATCCTTAGAGCATTATCAAGATTAATACAACACGTAAATCAATCACATTGGAATCAAACTACTTCTAGATTAAATTATCTAACTATACTGTAATACAAAGGTCTAACTTTAATTCCGAATGCATACCAATGGGTCTCCAGAATAAAATACCTCCTATGAGGAGATGCACAAAAAATGACCTTGCATCAAAAGCATGAAGGTCAAGGCCAACACACCACAACTAACTTTGCCAAAAACCAATGGATAAAGCCAATACAGTGAACAAGAAAATAAGGCCACTAAACATTAAGCACCGAGCACATACATTTTACAAGGTTACTCACAACAATAGGGATCAAACTCACAAAGGATTTTGGTTGGAGGAAAACAGACGACACAAGTACAACCCTTGACTCATAACCCAAATAGAAAGGTTTAGGTGACTGACATACCATGAGAGAACAAGGTTGATATCATGACCACTAACTAGGTAAGGTAGATTAGTCAAGTGTTTAATGATTCCATGTCTCCTCCTCCACATTCACCCATTGGTCAGTACCTATAAGGATGCCCTGCACACTCAAATCAAAACATCAAATCCCACAATGAAATCATAGCCGAACCAACATTAATAGACCAATGAAGATGCATGATCTAGCTAAGTACATGTCCATCACACAATTATCTCCTATAATAATAAACACATTTTATATTTTAAATCTAGAACTATACGATGAATAGGTACGTACTAGTGAGACAAGGGTAGGCCTTACATTACCAGTTTGTTTGCATAGACATCAGTGCTTATGAGTCTTCAAACACCTTTACAATGTGATTAGGCCTTGGATTAGGCACTAGACTCTTTGACTCTGTCTTAGATGCCTGAACAAGGCTTACAACATGAAGTTTATATGACTGCCCCTTATGACTTTATGACTGCCTCCTATACAATGTGTGATTGTATGATTGCTCATTACAAACATGGCATCATAGTCGTTATTACAACATGAGAATGGTCTCCAAGACCTTATAAAATCAACAAAATAAACAAAATAAACAAGACATGAGTCTTTTGGTCTCCTTGGTGCTCCTACAGAAGACCACCGTAACACTGCAAGGTGGTTGTTGGGCCTTTGCGGTGATGCAGGGAACTCCCTGCATCACTGCAAAGGCCCAACAACCACCTTGCGGTGTTGTGGTGGTCTTCTACACAACTGCCCTAGTAGACATGTATGCAAAATGTGGAAGCATTGACAAGGCATGTGAACTGTTTGGTAGAATGCCTCAAAGAGATGTCATCTCATGGAATACAATGGTTGCGAGATATGCACAAAATGGATTTGTTGAAAAGGCTTTAGAAACTTTAAAGCAAATGCAATTAGCAGGTGTAAAGCCAAATTCGACAACCTTTTCCAGCATTCTCCCTGCCTGTGTAAAAATGGGATCTTTGGAATAGGGTATGGACATCCATCAAAGCATGAAGGATAGAGGAATTTTGTCATTTGTTGTAGTTGCAACTACCCTGGTAGACATGTATGCAAATGTGGAAGCACAGAGAAGGCACGTGAACTGTTTAAAAAAAGCCTAAAAGAAATGTGGTCTCATGGAATGCCATGATTGCAGGATATGGATAAAATGGATTTTTTGAAAAAGGCTTTAGAAACTTTAAGCAAATGCAATTGGCAAGTCTAAATCCAAATTCCACAACCTTTGTCAGCATCCTCCCTGCTTGTGCCAAAATGGGAGCTTTCGAACAGGGTATGGACATCCATCAAAGCATAATGGAAGGGGGATTTTGTCAGAAATTATAGTTAGAAATGCTCTAGTAGACATGTATGCAAAATGTGGAAGTATAGACAAGGTACGTGACCTATTTGACAAAATGCCTCAAAGAAATGTGGTCTCATGGAATGCCATGATTGCAGGATATGCACAAAATAGATTTTGCAAGGATGCTCTCAAAATCTTTGAATTAATGAATCACTTTGGAGCATATCCTAACATTGTAATCTTTGCTTGTGTTCTATGTGCATGTAGCTATTTAGGTTTATTGGATGAGGGTTGTACATACTTCAATCACATGAGTAACCCTTATTGCATTACTCCTACAGTCGATCATTATGTGTGCATGGTTGACCTTCTTGCCCATGCTATCTATCTTGAGGACAGCCTAAACTTTATCATTAAGATGCTAGTTAAACCTGTGGTGGTTGTGTGGATGTGTTTCCTTGGTGTCTGTAAATCACATATGAATATAGGCTTAGTAGTATTTACAACAATGCTATTTTTTGATTTGGATCTTAAAAATGCTGCGACTTATGTTCTTCTCTCAAACATATATGCAAAAGTGGGTAGCTAGGGTGAGGTTCAAATGGTAAGGAGATTAATGAAAGATAGAGGAATTAAAATAATCCCTGGATGTAGTTGGATTGAAGGCCATTAAATTGTACATGCTTTTTCTGTAGGAGACATATCACATCCATAGACACATCATATCTATGCAAAGTTGGAACAATTGGGTTGAGAATCAATTGAATAATTTAATGAATGTATCACAACAGAGACTTGAGTCCACAGTATAAAATTTTTAAAGCCAGGGCATTTAAACACAAAAAATGTCTTTTTGTGACCTAATTAATCTTGCCATCTATAAACCAAAAGAAGGCAAAAGAAACATGATAAAATAATGAAGTATAGCTTGCCTGCACTAGTGAAGATTTATGTCGCAGTTTCAATCTTGGAAAAGCATGAGTAGAAGAAGGTGACATCTAGACAAGTATGTGCTTAAATTGAGTATCTTCCTTCACCCATTCAGCATATGCAAGAGCATCTAAAACAAGACCATTGTACTGCACATGAAGCGATCATGTTTAAGAAACTTGAATGGGCAATAAATGAAACTCATTCAAATTGTGACTATTTTGGTCATGATAGGTTACAAATCATCCCTAGACAATACAATTATCACTAGTCTCTAATTGAAATATCATTTACCAATTTATAATATAGTCCTTACCAATAAAGTGGCCTATTATCATCAATTACCAATAATATTCTTTTGATTTTGCAATGTGGGATTCAATGACAGGAATCTAGATATGATGTATCGTATACAGAGGGATTATGAAAATAGCTAGATGCCACTCCATATGTGTTACAAAAAGCATAGCTGAGGCCTTGCAGATTTGGTGTTAGTTGTGAAACGAAGAGGGATTTTAAGGTAGTATCGAAGTTTCAAGCCAGATCGTTCTAAATTTAAACAAAAAAAAACTTTCTGTTGCAATTGCAAAACTTCTGGCTCTTGGGTTTTTCTAGCTATAAGCATTTGAAATAGAAGCAGGGTTATCAACAATGCCTATTTTGTGCCACTAACATGTGATTTGCAAGCTCTTGTTCTACTTACTTCTAGAATTATGTGCAATGTTCCACTTGTTGCAAGTATGAGGTGAGCCAGTGTTGTCATTGATGTCAACATACTCATATTGCATTGACAAGAAGGATTTGATGAGCTGTGTGCTGAGGATATTGAGAAAATTAGCCTCAGTCAGGAACAGTGAAGAACAGTGATGAGAAGAAGGCAAATGTACTGTCTAGGATGAGAACCGGAGGATGCAAATTAAAGGGTTAGTAGATATGAGTCTTGAGATGCTTCAGTTAAGATTTCAGAGGTCCGCATGAAGATCTGAAGGAGTTGTGGCTGTCGGTATAGAACCGGTTCTGGCAAGTATCCAGAGGTGACAGAGGATCACAAAAAGGTCCGGTGAGGTCCGGAATTGTATTATCCTAATCTGCGGATTGGACGGAGTGTTTGGGATGTCCTTGTGATGTGTCACCCTGATTTGTGTATGATTTGGAGGTCTGGAAGTACCTCTTGCATTATGACAGTGGCGACAGACTATGTTCTTGAAGTTCCGGATGAGGAAGACAAGAGATCCCAGTAAGTAGAGGAAGTGCGGATGTATCCGGACATTCAGACAGGCTTGTGAAGGTTCTTGGATCATGTTTAGGTTGTGTTGTTGGTCCGCATTGATGGTAGAGCCCAGAATTGAAGTTATTCTTCCGGATGAAGTTCTTGCTCTGTTTAGCTGACCGGATGAGTTGTTCATCCTGCGAATGTTCTTGTGATGGCCGACCGGATGTGTTATTCATCTTGCGGATACTCCTATGGTTGTTTGCCGACTTAGATGTTTGTTCCTAAGTCGATGTCTTGTATAAATAATGGTTTGTGAGTTCATTTCAAAGTGTGGTGTGTGGATGAGTGTGGCATAGCGAAGAAACGTGCGAAAGGCAGAGTAGAGATTGTTGGGCTTAATTGGAACTGATCCGGACATGATAGAGATGTCATTCTCCAGTTCAAGACTGTGATTTTTATCACTTTGTAGATAGTGTGTCTCCTTGTAGGCAGTGGGCCTCTTTGTGAGCAGTGTGCTCGGGCAGTGAGCCCTTATTGGCATGTGCCATTCATTCTTCTTTATTCTTCTAACAGAGAATAATTCTTGGGTTAATCACCCCGTGGTTTTTCCCTTAACCGGGTTTTCCACGTCAAAATCTTGGTGTTCAATGTGTTGATGCTTATCTGCTCTTGTGTTTATGTATTATGCTTCCATGGATGATTATTTGATATGCTGCTAACTAACAATAAAGAATCAAGTGTTTGAAAGAAGAAGAAGTTTTATACAACTGATTCACCCCCCCCCTCTCAGTTGTATGCCCTAGATCCAACACCACTACCGTGTGTAAGTCAAGCTTCAATTTAGTCCTGTAATGTTGAAATCCAGGGGTAAGTTTGAATAATTTCAACTTCAAATTGGAGTCTAGCATGGTAATAACCCAATAAATGAACTAAACTTTTTATCCTAAAATAAATAGTGAATTTGTTGGCTGTAAAATTTATGTATACTGTGTAGCTTTGATAGGGTTCAATCAAATGCTTGTACAAAGTCAACTCATGCACTTGGTCTTATAGATATATTTTTCAGTAAATATGCAATATAAAGGTAAATTCTCGGTTGATGAGTGTACTTGCCTACAATATCCTCAATCAGTTAGGGAACTTGTCTCCTCGTGGCTCTGTGTGCTTTGTTGTTCACTAGAGACTAGGGTTAAGATTCTGTGTCTAAAAATACCGATTGGCAAAAACAAATAGTATTTACTTTAGTTACCAAGATTCACAACTGTGTGTGTGGCATTTTGAAATTTGGTTCACAGTTGCATGGTTGTGGAAAATTGCAACATGTATGAAATCAAACACAGAAAATATAAAAATTGATATATTAAAAAATAAAATAAAAATTAAACTAAGCAATAAGATTAACACATCAAAAATAATAGATTCATCATTTACATGTTATACAACTATCAAGAAATAGCACATCAAAGTTCAAATTAGGAAATCCGAATTACATTGATGGTTAGCTGAGTAGCTGAGTATTGAGTGTCGGCATGTGTTCTCAGGGGATTGAGTGTGCAAGCATGTTAACATAGAGAGAAGGGGCCTTTTTAATTTTTTTTTTTAGAAACAACTTGGAGTGCTTTTGAAAGCCCAATATGTTTCTATGATCTGCATGGGCAGCAATCAATGGCTCTAACTCCCACACTAACAATCCTTCATGCTCCCAGATTATATATTCTCTGCAAATTGTTAGCCATATGCCCACATCAAAAGATGAGGGATCATCCAAATAACTAAAGTGAAGTCCTGAAATATGTATGACTCAATCAATGCATGAATCTATAGCTTTTATAAAGTACAACCATCTCCCTTTTCTCAATAGCATGTAAATTGTTATATTACTAACCATATAGGCCATCGGGTAGCTTCTGCGCTCACCCCATACGAAGAACCTTTGCACAAAATACACAGCTGCGGTCAAGAGAAGAGGAGGGCTGCCCGACAATCTGCTCTCCAAATTTATGTTGTGTCTCCACTTGGAGAATAATTTGCCCAAATTCTCCATCTCGGTAGTGTTCTTGGGAAACTCCCAATCATGGTCAAGGCCATGAAAGGCGTGGCGTCTGGCTAGGGAAATGGATGATTTGATGAACACTCCATGCTGGATCGCATTGCTTGCCATGAGAGCAAAGGTAGTGGAGTTGAACCCCTGCGTCCAGGGAAGATGAGCGTCTTTACGCACTAGTTTTTCTGTTGCACTGTTTTGGTGAATTTGCCCATCATTTCCTGTTTAGGGTTTCAACAAGAAGCGTGAAAATAAAATGGAGGTGGGCGCCAAAATGAAATGAAAATTAAATTTGGCACCCATATTATTAAATATAATGTAATATTATATTATTATATAATATTAAATATATTATAATATTAATAATATAATATAAATATAATATTATATTATATTATAATATAATAATTATATTATTTTATAATATTATATAATATAAATATTATATTATATTATTATATAATATTATATAATAATATAATAGTATATAATATATATATATTATAATATCTATATTATATTATTGTATAATATATATTATTATTAGCTGACAGGCTTTTATATATGAGCATTATAGTAATCAGAATTGTCTCACATCGTAAAAAAATTTGCACCAAGAAATTTTCTTAACTCTTCAAGTGTTCTTTGCGAAAAGGGTTTAAAAAATAACTCAGGCGAGCATATCAAATTGCAAGATTTGAGGTGAGCTGAAGGGGAGTGCGAACACAAAACAAAAGAATGGCCTTCTGAGGAATCAATCCAAGGCCATGGAGGAAATCTTCTTTTTAAAAGAGAGGTATTTGCATAGTTCTTTGTTATTCTAGCACAAAAACTAATATTTGTTTGTTGCAATTTCATTACGCACATAAAAACTGAAACCCCATTACACTCGCCCACGTCCCACTCGCACGTCACTTCATGAGGGCTTCCTGTGAACATATTCTCTGGGTAGATTTGTATCCACTCAATCTCAGAATTTATGGGCTCTGCCACCTTGTATGTTGCTTCCTGCTCTATGTTGTCCAACGTTGATTTTGTGTAATCATCTGGTTCTGCATTAATTGACAAAAATAGGAGCCAGAGACATATAGTCACAACAAAACAAAGCTCTGACCATAGAACATTATGAATCTCATAGAGACAGAAATGTTCAGATCCTCGGTATTCCTTGCTAAGTTGATGAAAGGCAAATGCGAATGCTATTTATAGGGAGCGAAACCCCATTATATACAAAAATATCAACACTTTCTATAAGAGATTGAATATAATTTTACATCCCCATCTGTTGTCATTGGAGATCACTAAAGCTTCATAAAGACCATATTCATACTATCTCCCAGCAGGCCTATAGAGCCTCTTATGTCCATCATCCTAAACAAACTCCTACTATCTCCCAACAGGCCTATAGAGCTTATGTCCATCATCCTAAACAAACACCCTAAACCCTAAACCTGAAACCCTAAGCCCTAAACACTAAACCCTAAACCTGAAACCTGAAACCTGAAACACTAAACCCTAAACCCTAAACCATTTATTCTTGAATATGCCCCTAGAACACAAGAAATTATAATGGGGCAAATTGAAAATAATAAGAAACAAATTGAGGACATAATTGTAAGGTTGAAAGAACTTGTAACTTCAACCTTGCATAGATCCACACTTGCTCAATCCCTTGAATCTATGTTATCAAATGTAGAGTCAATTAGCAAGTAAATCACTAGTTGGACAGAAAAGAGGAGAGAATTTAGAGAGTATTATGTAGACAAGTTGTCATATGAAGAAGTTAAAAATGAACAAATTATAAAACTGGACTTGTGTTCTATTTTCACAAACCCACGAACAAATGAATCTCTACCCCTTACATACAAGAGGTTCCCTATCCATTGGTGTAACAACCAAGCGACAAGGGACAATTTTGTGCAGAGGTGGTGGATGGTTTTTGACCATCCTCCATGCAACAATAATGAGGTCCCACAATAATTTTTGAGGAAACTCTACTATGAGTTTGTCAAAAATAAAGTGCCAAATTATTTTGATATGTGGGAGTTCCAGGGTAGAGGTGGGGGGTCAGCACAAGATAGACCAGGGGCATGTGTTGATCCACAGTGGCCAATGAGATGAGCACTCTCCAGACTAGCCCATGAGCACGTTTCTATCCCTTCCATTGTGAAGGAGAGTGTTGAGGTCGAGACACTTCAGTCCATTAGTGCCTTGACCTAGAGCATCATACAACATGTTAGTCCTGCAGTACAGCGTGGGCCGGAGGAGAGTTCAAGTATGGTTCCACCCCATACTTGTCAAACTTGCGGGTCAGCATGTGGTTATGACCCCACGGATAGTCGTGACGCAGGTGTATAGGCTACATCTGCAGCTGAGCAGATGGTGATGATAGATGCCCTCCTGAGTGAGACTTTCAGGCTTGATACTTAGGTAAATCTTAGCAAGTTCATTTAATTTAATTTATTAAATTTCATTTTTGAAATGCAAGATTAACTAATTTAGTTTGATGATTTTAATGAAATTTTAGGGTCATAGTGTTGATGCAGTTTTCAGTGGTTCTCCACCTGCATATTACACTACATCATCTACTGTCGGGGTATGTAACTAGTAAACAATTATAAATATCTCATGTGAATAGCATCGGTATATGAATGGTATTCTAATATCTGATTTTGGATGTTGAATAGGTTAATATTGGAGATTTTATGGCAACATCTACCAGTGGTGGTGGACTTCAAAGATTCACAGGGGTAATAAAATAAATAGTTTAATGAATGAATTGTACTTACTAGATTTTTGTATGTGACTTGTGTGCTTTATTGTGTGTACTTCCATGTTTAGGTGAACGTGTGTGTATGTTAGGAGCCATGATTTGCATCACTATTATAGTTTTCATAATTTAATAATGTTGTTTTATTTCCAAATGATACAAGCTGTGGAGACACCTCCTGATGTTCATAGGGCAATGGAGCATGGTGTGTCCTCTATGATTTATAGCTCCATGCCATTGACAGGGGTATGAGGCAGATTAGTAAATTTCAATTTACATTCATTGTTATAGTTGTTTATTTTTGAAAAATCAAAAGATTATTGATTTAAAGTTTAATTTCTATCTGGATGGTTTCTATAGGAAATGACATCACCACAGCCTAATCCTGCTACTAAGACAAATGAGGAGATAGATTATATGGTAGCGGTAAGTGATTATTTTGTTAAATGTTTCATTTTTTATAACATGTAATTTCTATATATTAATGTCTATACTTTTTAATGTAACAACTATAGATCCACGAACAACTAAATAGGAGCAGCCCTCGGGTTCATAGTAGACCACCCACATACACATCTCCATCCCCTAGAAGATCAAAGGTTGCCCATGATCTATTCTCTTCATCGGACAGAGGGGAATGACTTTTTATTGTGTTCCTTTGTTGTATGCCTATATGGCATTCTTGTAAGCCTATATGGTTATTTTGTATATATGTTATACTTATATCAATAGATATTGATGTATGCCTATATGGATATTTGGTTAATACAAATATTTTTTATTGATGGCATCCATATTTGCATTATAAATCCACATTTGAATGGATATTTGTAGATGGTTACTTCAAATATTTAAAGTCCAATTGTATTACACATGATGTTTATTGATCCAATAAGCCAGCTATTGTTATTCAAGTATCACCTAAACCTCATTCTGGAACAAAAAGATAAAAGTTGTATTTAAAATAAAAATGAATCATCATGTTGAATAGAAAATACTCATATTCTTTATGAGTTCCTCAATTGAAAATATTCAAATGACTATGTTGATCCATATTTTTTATGAGTTGGTTAATTGAAAATTGAAAGGAAGCTAGGTGTGCGGAAACGCTTCCTACACTAATCTATTGAGGAGAGAGATATACAAATTCAACTTTATCCTAACTATTACAGCGATGTTAAAACCATTAACATGAGATATAGTAGCAAAACACAAGACCCAGAAAGTAGACAAAAGAAGAGAGAAAAAGATTTACGGTGGGGAAAACCCTTATCGGGTGAAAAACCCCACACTCAGAAGCGTTGCACAATGTATTAACAAATCTAAAAGTTGTTTACAATACACTTTCAATGCAAGCTTCAATGGTCTTCAACACTCATGTCTGGAGTCAATCTAGTAGCATAATAGTACCTGTAAACCTATGATACAAACTCCATCTCCAAGCACCTGTTTAAATAGAACATACAAGGCAATTTTGGACCTTTCTTGGAATTGACGTCCAATATGGCATCTTGGACCAAAACCCATGCCTAGGGACACTTGGTCAACATTGTAGAATGTATCTGACACTTGTCCATAGCTCCCATCCCAAAGAGGTTGCCTATTTCCAAAATGAGCTATGATAGATGCTCTTACGACACTACAACCGTCATAGAATCTGTCATAGCAGTTACAACTTACAGCTGTAAGAGAATCTATCATATAAATGTTATAAATAGCATATTATCTTACAACACATCATATTCCACCTTGGGGCACCCAAATATGCCTCATTTAAAGATGCTTCATGACACATGTCATTACCTATCTTACAACCTTCTATTCTCGGCTCTTACATGTCATAGATTCGTCATAGGAATCCATCATAACCGTTTTGGTCAAACATTCCTTACACAACATAGAAGATGCTAACACATGGCATAATATTCCTAACACTAAGTGGGACACCTATCTCCTCATGTGAGGACAAAATAACAAGTTGTCATAATCCATGTAGGATTGACACATCACCATGCCACATCCCACAATATGACAAAGTGAAATTTCCAATTATTTACAACATAGGCAATTGAATAATAAATACAAACATTACAAATGTAGAAAATTACCAAGGTTGAGACATCTTAATTCCCAACATTCTCCCACTTGTCGAACACCTTGTAAGAGCTAATAGAAAAATAGGATTTAACTGCTATAGGCTGAGAGGCCCATAGACTCCGAACACCATCTGAACTTCTCTATGCCCACTGGTTTCGTCAATGCATTTGCAACATTCTTCAAAGTATCTACCTTCTCCAAATTTACCTTTCCATCCTCAACCACATCCCTCACGAAGTGAAACTGCACATCAATGTGCTTGGTTCTAGCATGGAAAGTTGGATTCTTTGTAGGACAAATTGCACTCTGACTGTCACAACTGATCGTGATCTGACCTGCATCAACACCAATATCAGAACACAATCTCCTAAGCCAAATGGCTTCCTTACAAGCATGAGTTTCTGCCATATATTAAGCTTCTGTCGTGGACAAAGCAACAACAGGTTGTCACTTACTCATCTAACTAATAGCACCACCAAATAGTGTAAAAACGTAAGCACTGGTGGATCTCCTACTGTCAATGTCACCTGCCCAATCTAAATCCATAAATCCATGAATATCAATAGAATGCAGAGGTCCTAAAACATTACCATGATAGCAAATGGAATACTCAAAAGTACCCCTCAAATATCTAAACACTCGCTTAACTGCATCCCAATGAACCCGTCCAGGATTAGCCATAAATCGACTAAGGACTCCCACTGCTTGGGCAATGTTTGGTCTTGTGCAAACCATAGCATACATCAAACTGCCAACAACACTAGCATAAGGTACTCTGCTCATGTCCTCCACCTCACTAGGAGATTTTGGACAATCCTTAACAGACAACTCTGTCCCCAAGGAAATGGGAACACACAATGGTCTACAATCTCCCATGCTGAATCTATCCAACATGGTCTTAACATACTTACTCTGACTTAACCAAAGTTTTATGTTGGCTCTATCTCTTCTAATTTCCATTCCTAGAATGTACCTGGCTGCCCCTAAATCTTTCATTTCAAACTAAGCTGACAACTGATATTTAAAATCAAAAATCATATTCTTACCCTTCCCAATGAGCAACATATCATCAACATATAGTGCAATAATGAGAATACGATCACCATCAAACTTATAATAAACACAGTGATCTGATTTCAATCTCACAAATCCAATTGACAACACAAAGGCATCAAACTTCAAGTACCATCTCCTAGGGGATTGCTACAAACCATACAAAGACTTCTTAAGTTTGCAAACCAAATTTTCTTTACCTTTTACCATGTAATGCTTGTCATGCCCACATTTCACATGCGTTCACAACACGCAAAACACACATGTTATGTCCGCATATGACATGCAAACATGACAGGAACTATCAAAAATTTTCCCTTACTACATGAAATCTTCCCCTCGCACGCGTAAGTGTGCTCGGTTGCATATGTTTAAGTTGTCTAAGTGATTGTTGCTACAGAATATTCCACACACATGTACATGTTGATATCGATCACTATGTTTGAGTCGGTTCATTTTGCTTCGATTAGGATTTCCCTTGGTAGGTGGCTGATCTTTGATTGGTTATCTCAATCTGTTAAATTCTACCTTGCATTCTTTGTTTAATTCCTCTATCGATTTGTTTTAAAACGTTGCTTACTTCACCGTTTACGTATTTTTCTTTATTTATCTTTTTGTATTTGCATTTAAATTTTATTTACGTTAAATCATCTTCCATACCTTGGTAGTTCATTTTGAAAATACTGATCTCAAAGGCTCGGGTACTTCACAACGATTTAATGTAATTGATTACTAGTGAAAATAACAATTGCCCATTTATATTGATTTCTCATGTATACAAATTGTTTTATATAAATATATATGAATATATTATATATACATGTATATTTAAAATACTTTTTTCCTCAATTTTAGAAGAGGACATACATAACATATATATATATATATATATATATATATATATATGCAATGTCCATTTAGAGTATCCTTATTTATTTACAAATATATATATATATATCATTGTATTTTTAAATCATGCTAATGGAATCTCCACCCAGAATAAAATAGACTATAGTTATGAGATCCAACTCATAGTATACCCATGTATTTAGGAAGAGTATATTATATATATATATATTCATTAAATATACTTTTAGTGCAAGCTCTTTTTTTTTTACATTTAGTATATATAAATATATATATATATATTTATATATATATGAAATTATTATTTTGTAAGGGGAGTGGAAATTCCACTTAATTTCTTAATACCATTTTGTTATGGAAACCCATCCCATAGTCAAGGGTTAAATAACCCTAATGTATTTTTCTTTGAGTGGTATGTTTTGGTTACAGGATGGAACAAGCATCGGCAGCAGCCATGGGACGTGACAGTGGCACAGAGGAGTGCATGGGGGTCGCAGGCTGAATGGCGGTGTGGAGAGAGGGTTATGGGGCGGCGCTATGTGGAGGGCCCGCAGGAGACGGCAAACCTGGGAGCGGTGGCGGTGGCTTCGAGCGGCGGAGGTAGGTGGAGAGTTGCGATGGCGGCATGTGTGTGGCCTGTGCAGGTCACGGGGGTTATATGGAGTGGGGAATGTGGTTTAAGTGGTGCGGCAGGGATGTAATTTTGGTGGGGTTTAAAACCCCACTGCCTATCATGTTTCCATTCGGCTGTAAAATAAAACATAGCGAACATTCCTCAACTCAGTTCATTTGGAAATTTCATAATTTTTGTTTAATATTATTTAATGATATATATATATCATTTTTACGATTACATTTAAATTTGTATAACTGCTCTAGAGTACCACCCTTCACAATAATTCAACACAATTTTTCTCATGGCCTCAAGCCAAACAAAATCATCAGATTTCAAGGAATATCATATTTGGCTCTCTAGCCATATAACCAATTTTCTCAAATTCACACAAATGCCTTCAAGGCTTTCAACATTTTAAAAGAAACAAGGCATGCACTCGAGGAGGATCACTCCTCCCTTACCCCACACTTGATGAGCATTTCTCCCAAGTGGAAGACGCTCTGTCAACACCCCACAGTTGATGAGCATTTCTCCCAAGTGGAAGAAGCTCTGTCAACATCCCAATAAAATTTCCCACAATAACAAAATTTACAACACAAGCAAAATAAATAATTTTCACACATCCTTCACACTTAATGAACAATAAAAATACAAACATCAACCCAAAAACAGAGGATTTCTTCCCAACTTCAAAATACCAATTTATACAACAATAGGGAGATAACTTTCTCCTTTTGACGAATCAACCAAGATGCAATCACTAATACGACCAGGCTCTCTTATAGAGCCTTAAGAGTAAAGGAAAATAAAATATTTTCCCAACACAAGAAACTTCTCCAAACTTCACAAATAGCTCCAAGAATACCTGCATAACACACAAGGGAAGAAACACCACACAAGCTGCTCTCCTCCCTACCGTAGACCCGCAAGAGGGTCACCCCTGAGTTAGGGAGATCATCCACACACCTAGGGAATCTAAATTGACTTAACAATAGGTAAAAACAACACATCGAAACACACATACACCCATGGATATTTACACAACACAAAAACTCAACAAAGGTGAGTTTACAGAGGGGTAAGAGAGTGGACACACTCAACTCTAGAGTACCACCCTTCACAATAATTCAACACAATTTTTTTCTCATGGCTTCAAGCCAAACAAGATCATCATATTTCAAGAAATATCATATTTGGCTCTCAAGCCATATAACCAATTTTCTCAAATTCACACAAATGCCCTCAAGGCTTTCAACATCTCAAAAGAAACAAGGCATGCACTCGAGGAGGATCACTCCTCCCTTACCCCACACTTGATGAGCATTTCTCCCAAGTAGAAGACGCTCTGTCAACACCCCATAGTTGATGAGCATTTCTCCCAAGTGGAAGAAGCTCTGTCAACATCCCAATAAAATCTCCCAAAATAACAAAATTTACAACACAAGCAAAATAAATAATTTTCACATATCCTTCATACAACAAATAAATAATTTTCACACATCCTTCATGCAACAAATAGAAATACAAAGGAAAAGCCATGAAATCCAACCTTAAAAAGCCCTTTAATGGATGAAGTTGATGAAGAGCTCCACACTTAGTCTCTTCTCCCAATCTCTCCTTCTAAAAAAAAAACAATCTCTCTATGATCACATGCAAGGGATAATGAATGGAGGATATAGGATGGCTAGAATAATTTTGACATTATGAGGCTATGAAGAGGAGAATAGAGAAGGAATTGGGCATTATGAGGATGCCAGAAGAAGATTTCCTAGAGGAAATTAGGCATGATAAGAATGCAAGAATGAAGTCCCCCTGCAAGAATGAAGTTCCCCTACAAGAATCAAGTTCCCCTGCAAAAATCCAGTCTTTCTCTAATTGCTTAGAGAAGGGTCTTATTTATAGATTTTCTGAAAAGGGAATGGAAGGTGAGGATCAAGAGTTGAGATCAAGGGCTCACATTATTTGAGAATTATAAATTCATAGTGGATGAATTAAAAATTCATTTTTTTGGGAAGAGTGGATTATGACATCAAGGGCTCACATTATTTGTGAATTTTAAATTCATAGTGGATGAATTAAAAATTCATTTTTTTGAGAAGAGTGGATTATGACATCAAGGGCTCACATTATTTGTGAATTTTAAATTCATAGTGGATGAATTAAAAATTTATTTTTTTGGGAAGAGTGGATTATGACATTAATTCAAACATTGAACTAAAACCTAGAACAGAACCCTAGGGGGACTGAGTCAAGTGAAGTTAACCAACCCTATGTAAGTGATTTAGTTTACCAACAAATTAGGAATAATGTAAAGGATGTAGTATTATTTCTGTTCGATAAAGAATGTGAAGAAAAAAAATAGGATAACATAAGAAGATCTTGCACAATGGGAAGGGAAATGAGATAGAAATACAATCAAAATTAAATTTCAGAGAAATGGTAAAATGAATGTGATAGAAATACAATCAAAACTAAATTCTAAGAAAAGGAAGAGAGGGCAAATGAATGGGCTTGGTTGAAAATGCTAAGTCTGAAGGAGGAGAAATTAATATTAAATTCCAGAAAATGGAAAGAAGAGTCAGATGATCGTGCTTTGCTAAAAAATGATCTATCACCTAAAATAATTGTTGTTCAAATATAATTCATGAGATTAACCTTTCAAATATAATTCATGAGATTAACCTAAGTTAGGAAACCACACGTTTCCTTGCGTAAGGTGTGTGCACATGTATTTGGTACGCCGCCGACAACTATATTGTTTTCACCTTAAGCGTACGCCGCCGAGCATGCCTACGCGTGTGAAGAGATTTCTAGGGAAGAGTGAGAAAATTTTTGGTATTTTGTGTCATGACCACATGGCGCATGTGGACATGACATGTGTGATGCATGTTGTGACCGTAGGGGAAATGTGGGCATGACAATGCTCTGGCTGTGACATGTAGATTTCCTCCTCCATGTCACCGTGAAGGAAAGCTATCTTTACATCCATCTATTCTACCTCCAAGTCATAGGCTGCTATGAGAGACAATAGGAATCAAATGGATTTCAGCTTTGCAACGGGAGAGAAGATCTCACCATAATCTATACCCTCCACTTGTGAATACCCCTTCGCAACCAATCTGGCCTTATACTTCTCAATATGCCCTCTGCACCAATCTTCTTCTTGAACACCCATTTGCATCCAACAGGTTTCCATCCAGGAGGCAAAGGCACCAAGTCCCAAGTTTTATGTGAGGACCGCCCTTTTTACTACTGTTGTTATGACTATTTACAGTACTGTTATTGTTACTTTCATATTTGTGGGATAGCAGTTCCCAAAATTTGTCAGACTATTTAACTTTATTATGTTTTCGGAAAAACTAATTGGGTGATGTTTGGATAAGTTACTTTTCAGAAAAATGAATTAGGGATGATGGAAAATTGTAATATGATTTTTAATTATGTTAAATTGTACTAAGGCATGAGAATGCATGTGTTATTTAAGTTGCTTCGGCTATGATGAATTTATGTGGTTACTGATCTTATAATTGAGTGTGCAGGGACTACTAATCAAACCACAGATTTCGGAGATCATTCCACACCTTGTTAATTGTTATTCCCTGTTAAGCCGATCTGGTCCCACGAGGAACCAAGATCTCCTTGTGTTTGATGTCATGATGTAATGTGGTCTTTCGTATGGTCGAGTGGGTTAGGTTACCCTCATGTAACATTATTTTTATAAGTAAGTGTTGTAAAGAGATTGAATTTGAAATTTCTATTTTTATTTAAATTATGAGGCCCTTTTTCTTGTGCTTTACCTTGACCTGGGGTGTCTTGTATGGGTTAAAATTGACCCTGGGTTCTACCCCATGGGTCCAGGGGCCCATTTGGCATGGGTAACCCTTGAGTAACCTCCATCTAGTCAACTTAACCTTCCCCTGAAGTTAAGTGGCGAAAATTGGAGGTAGGAGGGGACATGATGGGTTGTACCAACACTCAACCCATCCCCTCTACTTTTCCCTAGATAAGAGATGCCATCCATTAGTGAAAGTTACCTCTTCTTTAGTAAGATTCCCCCATGTACTATGGGGACACCCATGTGAAGAAAGGAGAAAGAGGCATGGGTCACCTGTCTTGTTCCCATTTAACTCTTTTTTTTATTTCTCCCATGAGAAAGTGGAGTCACATGAAAGGAATAAGGAGTACCCTTGGGAATGGAGAGTGACATAAGCCACCTGGACAGAATAGTGATTTTTGGGAAGGGTGAGGAGGTGACAAGTGTCACTTCCCCATTTCTCAAAATTAGAAAGAAAGAGAATTTTGGGTTATTTATTTTCAAATTTTGGGATGAGAGGGAGTTAGTTGAATTTTGGGGAAATCTTTCATTTTGGCCTTACCAAAAATAGAGAAGTTAGTTTGGAAGATAGAGAAGGGAGAGGGAGTTGGTAGCTAAGGTTGGAAGTGAACTCTGTGGACTCTGCAACAACTTCATTCCAGGAGGGCTTTGCAAGGTTGGTCTGAATTTTACCTTTGTTTTGGTAGAACTGAAATGTGTATGAAATGTGTGTGAAATGTGTGTTTAAATTTGTTTTCTGTGGGGTTCTTGTCGGGTTGTTTGACAGAGCGTCTCCCACTTGGGAGAAATGCTCATCAAGTTTGGGGTAGGGGAGGAGAGATCCTCCTCGGGTGCATACCTGTTTCCATCTTTTGGGATGTTGAAAGCCTTGAGGGCATGTATCTGTGACTGTATTTTGACTTGAGAGTCATATACAGATTTCTTACAAATTGTGATCACACTTGGTTGAGACCAAGAGAAATTGATATGAGTTCATTTATCTGTCAGGGTGACACTCTGGAGTCGAGTGTGTCCACTCTCCTGCCCCTTATGAAACTCACTGTAGTTGAGTTTCCGTATTGTGTAAAATAACCACGGGTGTATGTGTGCTTTGGGATTGTTGTTGTTTCTGTTGTGAAGTGGAGTGTTTGAGTACCCAGGTGTGAGTATGGTCTCCCTAGCTCGGGGGTGACCCTCTTGCGGGTCTACAGTAGGGAGGAGAGCTAGACGAGTGGTATTTTTTCTTCTTTGTTTGTCTTTGATACGCAGGTTTTTCTCTTGGAGCTTCTAGTTGGCTATTTATGAAGAAACAGATCATCTTCTTGTCATGAGAATTAGGCCTGGTTCATTTCATAGAGATGAAGAGAGAACACCTCTCTTGTTATTGTTGTAAATTAATGATATTCTGGGAGTGGAGAAAATCACCTCCCTGATCTTGTTATTATTGGGTTTTATTGGTTGCCATAAGTTTTCAGTTGTACACTGTTTGGGAGGAGAAAGTTCATATCTGGGAAGTTGGTATTCATGATTGAGAAGCTGTAATATGAATGTGCTTAAATTTTTAAGTTGATGTTTGCAACCTTTGTTCAATAGCAATTTTTGGTGTTTCAAGTATTACTGAAAAGAATAAGTTCGTTTTGCAACTTAATCTGAGTTGTTTACATTGAAAGTTTGGAATTGCTTCACTAGTTGAAATGCTAATTTTCTTTTCAATGTTAAAATGGAAAAGACAGTTTTAAATATTTGAGTTATTCTCCATATTAATGGATTCTGTTAATTTAGAAGGATTAGAGGAAATCTAGTATGTAAATATATAATCTGTTGTAAATTTACGAAGTCTTAAATGTTTATGAAAATGGAAAATTATACTTATAATAAGGGGATAGCTAGTTACCATTTCTATCAATTAAGTGAAATTGGGATATATATATATATATATATATATATATATATATATATATATATATATATATATATATATATATATATATATATATATATATATATATATATATATATATTTATATCTAATTGTTAAGACAATTTCTTTATAACAGGTGGATTTGGAGAAAATGCATAAAGTAGTGACATTGAGAAATTTAGGAATTAGTTAAGCACATATAAGAATATTTTTATATATAACTAAATTTAAATATATATATATATATATAGATATATATGTATATATATTTCACATTTTGAGTAATTATCATTTTCCAGAATAATAGAGAAATTGAAAATAAATTATCATTTTTATGAGATTGACTGATAAATATCAATATAAAAATAGATATATATATATATATATATATAGATATATATATAATTATATAATCATTGATAAATATATATATATATATATATATACATATGAATATATATATATATATATATATATATAAATATATATTTTATTGTTGAGAGAAATCAAAGAATAGCAAATAAGACTGGCGGTCCAAAATGTAAGCCGCGGATAAAAAAAAAAACACAGTCGAATTTTACATTGGGCGGTGGGGAGAAAACCCCACCGCAGGTTTGTTGTTACATTTGGAGGTGTGGAGTGGGGCGGAGCCCCACCCACACCCCACGTCGTGGGAATGTGGGTGGGGCTCCGCCCCACTCCACATCTCCCCCCCTACCTCTTATGCCTCCCGCGGCCTGCGCAGGGCCGTCACTCTGCGGCCATCCCGACCCTGCTTCTCTGTCGCAGCGGCCACCGCCGCCCATGGCCGCCGTCGGCTGTGGAAACTCCAGCAAATAAAATGTTAGGGCTTGGCCCTAACATATGATTGGGTTATTTGGAATATAAATGCAGTTTATTTTTATATAGCTCTATATATAGGCATATATATATTATATATGTCTATGTATATAGCTATATATCTAATATAATAATGAGTATATATCTGTATATATATATATATATATATATAAAAGTTGTGGTAAACCAATTCGTCCTTTACATAGACATTAAAATAAATATATTATATATATGTATGTATGTATGTATATATATATATATAGATATATAACATACATAGGAGTAAATCTATGAACCAATTTATTGGGCCCTCGTTTAAAATCGTTATAAACTATGTTTCATGGATATGGAAAAAAAAATATATATATATATATATATATAACAATTATATTCTCACAGTAGATGTTATTAAGTGTTGAACACAACAACCAAAGGAGATATATTACCATGAACAGAGTTTTATAAAGTGGTGAACCACCTACATCTATTGACAACGTCATACGAGTCACAATCAGTGTATGAATCGTAATTAAGAGTAACAGTAATAACAGTAATTCTAAACAAGAGAAAATAAAATTATAATGTAAAGAGAGTTTAGGAATATTCAGTGATACTCTGGAAAGAGTTTCTCGGAAGTTTCAACTAATAACATACTAACAATCACCCGGAAAATGAAGAGGAAAAATACACAACTCCTTGCTCAAAAGAACACTGGAAATAAACTTAAGAAGCCACCACTGACAATCCTTGTGGCCATATTAATCTCAACTGTAGCAAACGATCTCATATGTAAACCTGTAAGAGGTTCCGAAGAAGGAAAAACTAACATTGGAAAACACAGAGGAGAAAATGCGCGACATTTCTTACACGGGATAAGAGAACTAAGTTGACGGACCCTTCTGTCAATTGTGCTTAGGAACAAGTTGACTAAGTATTTACGAAGAGGAGGAACCTAGATCGGGGAAGATTAGGAGACCGAGTCCAGCGAAATAGTAAACCAGCCTTTGTGACCTAGATCATCCTGAAATTAGGTTTAATATCAACAATAGCTGCAGTAATAACCCTGATTGACGTAAATCATGAAGAAAGGTCAGGATGCACATAAAGAAAGCATAGAAAATGAAAGAGAGAGAGAGACCGAAATATAAACACACTAAATGAACAAAGAAATAGTTAAGGTAAGGGCGATAAAGATATAATCAGAATTAAGAACTTGTGAAAAGGGAAGAGAGGGCAACCAAACCGCCTTGTTGAAAATGCTAAGTCATAGGAGGGGTATGTTTCAGGAAACAAGAGAGGAGACAGACAACCGTGCCTGGCTGAAAAATGACTAAATAGGGAGATCACTAGCCGGTTTAGTCAGAACAAGGCGTCGTGGGGAGTGGTTCCTCTATCAGCGAACCACGTGCGTAATGAGTGCAGCGTAATTCCCACTAACGCCGTAAGGCATTCTGCTACCGAACATTGCCGAGGGTTCGATTTAAGAACTTTGGTAATCTCACTCTTGCAATGTCGTTAGCAGCGTTGTATAGACCCTCTTGTTGATCTATATGCTTCTGGTTGCACGCCATTGTACTTGTATTCCGCCGAAGAGTATAGTGTTTCGCCATGAGAGAACACCGTTGAGCATGCGTACGCATGCGAAAGGGGTTTTTAGGACAGTGTGAGAAAAGTTTTTCATATCTCGTGTCATAACCACATGACAGATGTGGTTATGACACGTGCGATGTGTGTTGTGACCACAAGGAAAATGTGGGCATGACATTTTATTCTTTTCCAAAGAAGCCATTTCTTCCTCCATGGCCTCCTTCCATGAACCTGCATCCTTCATATCCAAAGCCTCTAATACAGTTCTAGGTTCATCACTGTTAGTGAGCAAAGCATAAGCACAACTAGAATCAATCAATGTAAAACCAAACCTTTTAGGTTGCTTCCTTACCCGTGTAGACCTCCTAAAGAGCTAAGGTTGAGGTTCATCTTCTTCTTCTGAGCTTTCAGAGCTGCTAGAGCTCTCCTCATCATCAGGTCCAACATTGTCTTTTTGTTCAGTCTTCTCAGGGGTGAGAGGAAATTGAACAACATCCTCTTTCTTTTCTTTTTCTTCTAGCTGTAAAATAGTGGAAGAAGGTGTAAGCTCTCTGAAGATGACACTTCTGCTATACAACACTTTTTTAGCCATGGGGTCCCAAAGCTTGTATCCTTTCACACCAACACCATAGCCGATGAGGATACACTTAACAACTTTGTTCTCCAACTTTGACCGCTTCTCCCTAGGCACATGTGCATATGCCTCACAACCAAAAAATGAAGATGACTTACCGAAGCCTTTCTACCAAACCACACCTCCATAGGTGTCTTTCCAACAAGAGTTGATGTAGGAGATCTATTCACCAGATAGCAAGTAGTGGCAACAGCTTCAACACAAAACTTTTGTTCTAGACCAGCTCTACTAAGCATACTCCTAGCCTTCTCCATCAGTGTTTTGTTCATCCTCTCTGCAACTCCATTTTTCTGCGGTGTGTATGGAGTTGTCTTATGTCTTTCAATCTCAAATTCCTTGCAATACTTATCAAATTCTGTAGAACAAAACTCACCACCGTTGTCAGTTCTCAAACATTTAATCTTTTTACCAGTCCAATTTTTAGCAAAGGCTTTAAACTCCTTAAACTTGCTATAGACTTCAAATTTGCTTCTGAGAAAATAAATCCATGTCCTTCTACTATAATCATCTATAAAAGATACAAAGTATACAGATTTTGATAACGAAGGAACATTAACAGGACCAAACACATCAGAATGAATGAGGTCCAACACACCAGAAGACTTATGAGAACTCAAATAAAACTGAACATGGTTTTGTTTTCCATAAATGAAATGTTCGCAAAAGTTAAACTCAAGATTACAATCATCTAACCCCTCAATGAGGTTCTTATTTTTTAGGGTACGCAGACCCTTCTCACCAATGTGGCCAAATCTCTTATGCCATAACATTGTCTTTTCTGCAGAAAGTTTAACTTCCAATGCATGATTACAACCATCAAGATTAGAAACAACAAATTTCTTCACTACTTGTTCAGATGGTGGGGATGAAGTGACTGCTGCCCTCTTCCTTGAGTCAGAAGAACTATTGCATTGTGTAATGCATGCTTCCAGCTGAAACAGAGTACCTCTCCAAGTACCCTTAGCAAGCACCATAGATCCTCTAGTCATCTTGCATCCTTCTTTTGAAAAGACAACCTGCACACTTGCATCATTCAAACTACTTACAGAAAGTAGGTTCCATGCTAATCCTAGGATGTACATAACCCCAGAGATCCCCTTCACTCGACCATCAGGGAATCGGATAGAGACTCTTCCATGACCAATGATCTTCAGATGAGAGTTGTCACCTAGATACACCTTTCCACCATCGAACTCCTCATACTTAGTGAACCAGTCTCGATGCGAGGTCATGTGGAATGATGCACCAGAGTTAATTAGCCACACATCATTAGATGCATGGGTTGCCAAGGCTACAATGAAGGCATCACCGTCATCTTGTGATTTGTCAGAATCTAAATCAGGAGCTTTCTTCTTTTTCTTCTCCTCTTTGCATTCCTTTTGGAAATGCCTAGTCTTTCCACAGTTCCAACAAAGAGCCTTGGACTTTCTAGGAGATTTGGATCTCCCACGGGATTTGGATCTACCCTTCTCAACTTTCTTGTCCTTCTTCCCTTTCTCCTTGGGTCTTCCACAAACTGTAAGGGCTTCCTTGGCTGCCTCAGAAGACTTTCTCCGCATCTCTTTAGATAACAACGAAGAAACCATCTCTTCCATTTTGAATGTGGATGTGGTGCTTCCGATTGCCATGACAAGATGATACCATGAGTCCAGCAGAGAACAAAGCAGGGTCATACACCGATCCTCCTCCTCCATCTTTACACCAATAGATGTCAATTGTGCAACCAACATGTTAAAGGCATTCATATGCTCAGCCATGGATCCTCCATTCGAAGAGAATACAACTTCTTTCTCAGGAAAAGTTTATTGACAAGGGATTTATCTTGATACACATCCCCCAACTTCTTCCAAAGGAGTTTTGCAGTAGCCTCCTCATGGACATTTAACAACACAGAATCAGCAAGACTAAGTCTTATGAGACCCTTAGCTTTCTGATCCTTGAGATCCCAGTCATCTTGAGTCATTGTAGCTAGTTTAGTTCTGTTCACACTTTCCCAAAGGTCTCGGTCAACTAACATGTCTTCCATCTTGAGCTTCCACAACTCAAAATTACTGTCGTTGAACTTCTTTACTTCAAACCTTCCTGATGTGCTTGCCATCTCCTTGCTACAATAAGATACATAATGCTCTACACAAACTCCCACTCAACCTAAGATTAGCTCAAAAACCCCTACCCTACAACTAGGACCAAAAGTGATCAAGCTCTGATACCAACTGAAAGGAAGCTAGGTGTGCACAAATGCTTCCTACACTAATCTATTGAGGAGAGGACTATGCAAATTCAACTTTATCCTAACTATTACAGTGATGTTAAAACCATTAACATGAGATATAGCAGCAAAACATAAGAACCAGAAAGTAGACAGAAGAAGAGAGACAAAGATTTACGGTGGGGAAAACCCTTATCGGGTGAAAAAACCCCACACTCAGAAACCTGCACAATGTATTAACAAATCTAAAAGTTGTTTACAATACACTTGCAATGAAAGCTTCAATGGTCTTTGACACTTGTGTCTAGAGTCAATCTGGCACCATAACAGTACTTGTAAACCTGTGATACAAACTCCATCTCCAAGCACCTGTTTAAATAGAACATATAAGGTAATTTTGGACCTTTCTTGGAATGGGCGTCCAATATGGCATCTTGGACCAAACCCCACACCTAAGGACACTTGTTCAACATTGTAGAATGTATCTGACACTTCTCCACAGTTCCCATCCCAAAGAGGTCACCTATTTCAAAAATGACCTATAACAAATGCTCTTACGACACTTATGACCGTCATAGAATCTGTCATAGTGGTTACAACTTACAGTTGTAAGAGAATATGTCATAAACATGCTATAAATAGCATATTCTCTTACAACACATCATATTCCACCTTGGGGCACCCAAATATGCCTCATTCAAAGATTCTTCATGACACATGTCATTACCTATCTTACAACCTTCTATTCTCGACTCTTACATGTCATAGATTCGTCAAAGGAATCCATCATAACCGTTTTGGTCAAACTTTTCTTACACAACATAGAAGTCCTACCACTAAGTGGGATGCCTATCTCCTCATGTGAGGACAAAATAACAAGTTGTCATAATCCATGTAGGATTGACACATCACCGTGCCACATCCCACAACATGACAAAGTGGAATTTCCAATTATTTACAACATAGGCAATTGAAAAATAAATACAAACATTACAAATGTAGAGAATTACCAAGGTTGAGACACCTTAATTCCCAACAAAAATATTTCTTAATTTCTTGTTATTATACTATATTGGGATGCAAAGAGTATGTTTGTTGTTTTGAATAAGATAGTCAAAATCATATGCTTATGAGCACCTAATGACCATTATGGTTATTAAATGTAATTCCTCTTGTATATAAGGTGAGGTTATGAGAGTACATTGAGTCTCACCTAATTTTAGTATGCAACATAACATTGGGGCTATAGGCTTCCATAAGTCATCAACAATCAAGGTTCAAGGTTGTCATTAAAGTCAAAGGGTCAAGGTTGTTTGTCATTGATGTCAAGGTTGATGCCATAATGTTGATAAGGTGATAAAGCGATTCAAGGTAGGTGATGGTCATGAGGTGCATGATGTGAATATGGTTTTCATGATAAGGTCTCTCAGGTCATGTTGATGTTGCATAAGACAAACATGGTTCATATGATGCAAGGTTCATGTTCATGGTGGATGTGGTTTTGTTCATGCACGGTTTTGTTGTGAATATGGTTTTCATGATAAGGTCTATCTTGGAAGGTTGATATGATACAAGGTTCATGTTCATGGTGGTTGTGGTTTTGTTAATGTAATAAGAAGTCAGAGAAGACACAAGCTTTCATAATCATAATTCAATGTCATCATCAAGGAGAGTTATATTTATCAAGGGGAGTCATGAGTTTGATTCGAATGTGAAGTTGTTCATGTCTTAGAACCCTAAGCCTATGATAAGTGTCATACTCTAATGTCTTTCTTCTGATGTCGCCAAGGTCTCTGAAATGTCCTAGATATCTCATGATGAAAGTTACAATGTTTAAGTCTTTCTTCTTGATAGTTAGGGTTTGCATATTGGGCATTAAACCCTAAAAAGAATCTACTTTTCTTAAGACTTTAAAACCCTTAATTGCCTATCGTGTGTAAAGTGCACTTTTATTTTAATTTAATATTGACTTATAATCACAAGTTACTATCACTTAAATCAACCTACTAAAGGGTCTTTAAGTCATTAGTTCACCGGTCCTTCAACCTAACTGTTGATCATGATGTTAGTCACAAACAAACATAGAATAAAAGTACACATTAACCTTTATTCATCTTGAAAGATACAATGAATTTAGGGAATTCATGATCTCAAGTCTCCATTGATTAGGTCTTAATCTTCTGACGTTACTTAGAGGTTGATGTGTGTTGCTGTTTCCATTTTGGGGCCTTACATCGATCTCATCAGTAAGATATTGTTTCCTATAATGATGATGCAAAGATAGTTATTCCACTCAAGATATACTTCAAATATTGTGTCTATCTTCAAAACTTTGTATGATATTAGTCTTTGTGACATACTTTAACTTCAAATATGCTGAATATGTTCATTTATCTATGGGATGTCTGCATATTTGTTCTATTTGCTTAAGATTGTCAATTATTTGCAATTGTGATGATGAAATTCTCTGAAATTGAAAGAAACTCAAAGAAATACTTCAAATTAAAATTAAACCTTCAACTATTGATCCACATACATACTTGATACTGTCATTAGGAGAAGAAATCAAACCATATGTTCACCAGGATGTTCCACAGCTAGATACAGTTGATGCAAACTTCAGAGGATGATGAATGAAAACAATACATGCAAAATGATGAGCACTCCAAGGGACGCAGCAAATCAAAGCACATATCCAGAATTCAGACACAGATTACTCAAGATTTATGAAGATTTGTAATCGAAAATGATCTTCTCTTTCATTAAGTATGCAAAAGACATGTACATATACAATAGCTTTGAAATGAGTCCTAAATACTTCAGCAAACAAATTTCAATTAAGTTTCAAATGTTTCAAAAGGGGCATTCCTACACCTTTTATAGAACAATGAGGAATCCACTACAAAAGATCTACGATCTAGATTTGTCTATGAATATCTACAGTGAATATTCCCTTTGACTTTGTCAACTCTATCAAGTGGCACAAGTTGCCAGCTGGCAACCATTTGAGATACTTATTTTCCTTAAGTGTCAAATGCTGATATCTGCTTTATGTTGCATCTTTATCTACTTCATCGGATTCATGCGCTCAATCATCAGGTGCATCGCTTTCTGTATCCTCATCATCTTGATGACCTTGACCCTGTATATGAGCCTGCATGACTACCCTAACATTTTCATACAACTGCACTATTTGATTGAGTCTTTGCTTTGATAATAGCATGTTTATGTGCTTGGTATTCATTTCAGATGTTATCTAGTTTATTCCTTCTGTTGCATAATGTCTCATTATAATTTTCTATTTTCACCTTGGTCTTCACCAATCTATCCATGACTTCTTCTGTTATTTGGCCTAGTGGATCATCAGTAACGAATTGGAAGTTATTATGTAGAGTTTGGATTGCAAACTCCTCGTCTTGATTTTCTATCTTTCTTGCCACTTTTCCTTCCAACATTTCCAGAATTTCTGCCTCAAAAGACATCATATTATGTAACCTTATGCTGATCTCTCTCAACTTATTGTTGCATCTTTTAAGTATATCACATTCAAATTGGATGTCTTTATACCATATATCTATCAGTAATGCATTGTTATTATTCAGTACTTGCTTATGTATAAGTATCTGAGGATTGATCCTCTTTATTTCTCTCAAGACATCCTTTATCTTTTCCAATTGCAAGGACCTTTTCCCTGTCTCCATTTGCAATTTATCTACCTTCTTCCTGGAGTCACTAAGAGAACTCCACCTCTTCAAAGAGGCTTTTACTACTTCTACTGTGTCAAATGTGGAGTACATCCACTTTCTCAATATGGATGACTCATGTTTCATGAGATCCAACTTATTTACCTCATCTTGGGAAATAGCAGTCAATGGGACCACATGATTAGTAGCACTATCTTTAGGATTGGTTAACCTGCTTATATGTGCATGCAACTGAGCAATGTGCTCTTTGTGTTGCTTATTTTTCTCCTTTTCTCTCTTAACCTTTTGAATTAAAGAATCTATAATATCTTTGCCTTCCTAACCTTCTTGGTCTTCATTAGCAAACCCTAAGTCTACTGTGCTGATTTGAAATTCATCCAAGGTAATTTTACCTTTCTCTTTATCTACAGTAGGGAGTGCTATCTGTGCAGTTCTTCTTCCTGTTGCAGGATCCCTTTTAATGGCCGAAGTCATTCTAGCCTTCCTCTTTGGTTTTATCAAGTTTTTCGAAAACAAAGTAGACACATCAAACTCTGGCATTTGCATACCTGATTCCATGCCAATTTTAGTCTCTAACCATTGAGGAACTTGATCCTTAGGTCCTTGGTTTCCAGTATCATCATCTTGATGATCACTTTGATCTCCTGTGTCTACCACCATATTCGATGGGGAGGGTGATCTTCTTTTCTCTTCCTCATGATGTTCATCATGAGGGGGATCTTTTGATATATCCTCCTGATGAGGATCTTCTTTCTCTAGAGGTTGATCTTGCTGATCATTTGCATGTGCACCATGATCCTTATCTTTTATTTCCTCCACTCTAACTTCATCTACCTTATTTATTTCCTCCTCTTGAGGTATATTAGTATCTGTGATTACTATTTCATACTCCTTAGGTGTTTCTGTTTGATCTTTTATCACATCTTTTGCTGCACTTGTGATGACTATTTCTTGAGCATTAGGAGTAAGATCAGCTGATGCATCCTTTTCTTCTTCTCCCCTATCTTTTACCTCTACTATCCTAGGTTCAGCTAATGTATCACGTTGCTGCTGACCCATATCTGGAGCTTGGCTCTCCATTTTTTTTGTTCCAGCTCTTCAATATTTTTCATTTTATCAGGCGTTCCTGCCACATCCTAATGATTCACATCTTCTACATATGTCAAATCTACAACTGCAGGACTTGTCACCTGTTCAATTAATGTATCCAACCCTATCTGTTCTACAATTTTCTCTAGGCTCTTTTCTTTCTCTGACTCCACTCGCTTCATTTCTTCTAACACCGTTTGCATGGATGGAGTTCCATGAGGAGTGGTCAGGGTGTCAACAGCAAGGGTTTCCATCCTTTGTGAAGCCACATCCTTCACTACCTCATCATCAGATAAGTCTACTGTCTCATCCAATGAGATAATGCCACTTTGGATCATCCTAGATGTTTCTTTTATTTGCTCTTCTGCAAGTTCAATCTTGAACTTTACAATGGTGGAAAGTAGAACATTGTGCTACAATTCTTTATTGAATACTTCACCACCTGCCCCTTTCAAATTATATGGGATTGTCTTATTTCACCTCTCATGGAGGTCCTTGTTTTCTTCGGTGTGGGGGCTATCACCTGAGGCACCTTTCTTTTCCTTTTGAACAATAAAGGGACCTCTTCTTCCTCAAGCTCCTCCTCCAAAGGGATATCTTCTTCTATTCATTTCTTTGAGGTCTGACCCTTTTCATGGGTCTCAATAACTACTACCTCTACCCTCTAAATTTTCTTGGACTTTTGTCCATCTCTTGGAGGAGGTGCAGCTAGTGCTGAAGCATATCCTACGTGTCTTGAAGCTGATGCTTCTCCTGATGTTGGTGCCTATGCAGTAGTCTCTACTATTCTCTCTATAATAACCCCTTTGGGTTCTTCTTCCGCTTTCTTGCCTCTAGGAAGTCCTTTACTTTGTTTCTATGGAGGTGGCAACCTGTCTCCTTTGGATATCCTCTTCTCATTCAGGAAATCATCATACTAATCAACAGAGAGCTCTTGTCCTTTCTTTTTGTTATCTATGGTAAGGATCACACCTTTTTTCTTTAGTATATTTACCTATTCATCAACCCAAGCCTGAGTTAGCTGTAATATCCTGCCCGTGAATGGATACAAGGTGATGTCCTCCTGCATTGTAAGGTCCGGGGCTGATATGGTATCATTGTATATCTTCTTCTCTTCATATTCTTCAGCCATTATCTTTCCATCATCCTTCTTCATTTGCGTTGGGATGGAGATGCAACCAAAGGTTCTGATTTGATTCAAGGTTAACCTTTGATATCTTCTTCTTCTTGCCTCCACCTCATCCTCACAGTCTGCCCAAAAATCTTCAAGATGCCTCTTGTGGATGGGCTGCCCCATGATTTTCTGCATCCTGCCATAAGGATCATATGACCTTACAAATGGGAAAAACTATAACTTCATCATTGTCAAGCCAGCTATGGCTTTCTTAATATTTTCACTATCTGGGCACATGTAATATCCCATTGTCACTGGAAACAATACTGGTGGGATTTTGTTGTTGACTTTGTATGCATCCAATATTGTTACAACCTGCCTCATGAACTCCATGAGCACTACTGCATCAGTTGGATATCTTGGGAGCATGAGGGGTTGTCCTACAAATCCTTCAATCCTAATATAGGAGAAGGTTACAAACTGTATATACTAGGCTCCATGCCTGTAGATGACTTCCTGAGCTTCCATGCTCAGTCTCTTTGTTCTGTCCTCTTCCATGGTTCTTACCAAATGCATTGAAAATGCATCATTCACCAGCTTATAGTCTTGGAGATAGTTCACTCTTTGCAATTGGGGATAGTGATCCCAGATATGTGCATCATTGGTGGTGCCACCAATCTTCCCCACTATCGTCAGTGCATTGAATTTGCCTTTGTATGCACATGCATAAACCAAGTACAAGGTCATATAAAATGCACAATCTGTACCTCCCAAATTTGACAGCTGCTCATCAATAGCATCACTTATTATTTTGGCCTATAATGGCTTGTTATCAGTATATATACACATTAGGATGATCCCATACATCCAGTCTTTAAAACCTCCAGCTGTTTGCTAACCTGTAGCTTGACTGAGTAAGGTGATCATGAACTGATATTCATCATCAAAATCATATTTGTACAAATGGATAGGGAACTTGGCTGCAACTGGATATGCACTATTCTTAGCTCTCCAACCATACATTATTTTCCTGGCAGCCTTCTTATTAGCTTCATACTCTACTACCAGCTTCTTCAGGTTTATGCTGACCACACCTTTGCCTAATGGCAAACCAAACATGGTGGACAGGCTCTTTATGGAGAAGTCCTCATACACCCTTCCGTGTTTCTCAACTCTTCTTGTCTGTGAATTATAATTTCTGGCACATTCTATAACCAGTTCAAGAGCCTCCATGTATGGAAAACCAGTGGCATTTCCCATTTCAGACACTAAAACAGCCTCAAGCAGAGGATTATCTTCCTGATTGTGCATCATGTCCGTCCATGCAGCCAGATCTGTGTTTCCTTGGTGTGTATCCCCAATAACTCCATATTTGAATTGCACCCCTTCAGGCTATGCAAACATCGGTTTAGCGAACTCTGCCTTAGACTTCATCAATCGCTTATCCACCATGGATTCCTACAATGACAAAAACTGGTCTCACAATTGTGCACCTCATCTCATACATGCATACATATATTACATTTTATGACCTCCATGCAGTGTTTACAAGCATTACTTCATCGTGATATGTAGAACTTACAATTTCAAACCAGTAACATCATATTACTTGTATATGCCTACAAAACATAGCAAAAGGGATCTACTACTTACCTGATGCGTTTATCCTACGAATTATGCTGTTGAGAATTTTATGGAAATACCCTTGAGATTAATCACAATCATGTTCTTCACTTTGTTCAGGATGTGTACCTCTGCAAGTGACTCGTATCAGGGTTTGGATGCTCAGCTCTATGTAAACACTTAATTCTTCGCAAGGTAAATGTATAATGACATTGCAAATCTGTTTTAAACCTATTCATCTGGTCAATTAGGGCATAATCTGACTGAATCAATCCTAATCATTAATTTTGTGCACGAAAATGTAGAATCCTGCCAGGTGTGATCATCGCGGCGACAGTCGGCAGGAAGCACCTACCGCATTAATGGGCATTCAATGTTCACGCGACGAGACAAGGAGGAGGATCTTTTGAAATATCAGGTGATATTTTGAAAAGGATGATGACCCTAAGCGTTCTTTAAGCGTCCTTTCTCAGAATGTCATGCTGACGTCACCATGATAATTGCTGAGTCCATCGCTAAAGCATTATGATGTCATCGTCATGTTTTGGTGAAAAGATGATGTTATGAAATATACCTCGCGAGGTAAAATGATGATATCATCATCATCATGTTGATTTTCTTTTGTTATCAGGATCAGATGATGTCATGATGATATTATCTTCAGGGTGATATTTCAAGATCTGGGGATATTTGAAATATAGGGTGATATTTAGAATATCAGGTGATGTTTTGAAATATCGTCCCCGTGAAATATATGATGCTGTTGACATGTAAGTATCACTACCACTTAAGTTTGACGTCCACATATCACAAATCAAATGATTTATCAGGTGATAACTAGGATCAGGGTGATCTTTTGAAAGATGACTGATATTAAGAAATATCATCCTCCCCCTTGTGAATATCAGGTTTGACCAAGATTTTGACCACTCATAACGTTCACATCCTAAGGAATATCAGGGTGATGTAAAAGGCAAACCTTCATGAATTTTAATGTTGTTTCCAAATATGAGGTTAATGTCATGAAACAAGAACTTTGACAAACTGACCTCATGATGATGACTTACCACATCCTCCTATAGAGGGTTATCTACATGACATACTTTTACCAGACCGCCAGCAAGCAGAAAACACAAGCAAAGCCAAAAAAGTTAGGTCCCTATTTTCCCAAGTCAAAATGGGGCGTGTTGTGTAACCACACAACAACTTGCCACAAAAGAAAACATCAAAATTCCAACGATTCAAGTGAGGTGAACACATTATAACATAGCATTCTAACTCTTTCTAAGCATGAGCATCATAATCTTTCTGAATGATTAATTATCCTCATCTTGAAAACAAGTTGAAAACATGAGTAACTAGTGTTAAGCTACATAGTTGGGGATCATCCCTCATAGCCAACTTGGATAGAGCCTTGCTGCCAGCAGGTGTTCATAGCCCCGGCAAGGTTATCTATACAATCTCCCTAAGTAGAGCCCTACTGCCAGTAGGTGTCTATAGCCTCGGTAGAGTTACTTAGATGGCCTAATTTTGTTATATATTTTGATTTTTCAATATTCATATTTCTTATATCTGATATCATCATGTAAGCTCAAAATGCAAGGTATAGTCACTTGCTATTTTAGGTTGGAGATTGCATTGGTAGCAAGGGAGTCCGTTTAGATTTTTCACTTAACACCTATACTTGTATTTTCAACAAACCCAAGGCTATTAGGTGAGTCATTGTGAAGAAATCACTTTGGTTAAGAAAAGGTACCCTAATGACAGGATATCACAGACCTGATCATGATGACTTTCTCAAAATGAGTCATAACCTATATATAAATGTGTTCTCATCACTTGAATCTTAACAATTTTATTGTTTTTTGGGGTGATGAGTTGCATCATCCTGACTAACCAAAATAGAACTCAAAAAGCAAACGAAGCAAAAACAAAACAAAACACTGTACAAACAACTATACAAAATATACATTATGATACACATGACTGACATGAAGCACTTAGGCTTGGAAATAATGTTTGAGGAACTATCCATTAACTGGTAATGGAACATCCTCACTTGTCAAGTTCTTAAGCCTGAAAGTGTTGTCTCATACTATCTCAAAAATTTGGAAGGGACCTATCCATAATTTGTCAAACTTACCATGGTCTCCTTTCCTCTCATGGGCTTTATCCCACATCAAGACTAAATCTGATATCTTGAAGGCTTTAACTTTGACTCTTTTGTCAAACCAGCATTTGACAACAACCTGATGTTTTGCAAACTGGTCAATTTCTTGACTTCTTTTCTCTTCTAGGTGCATTAGCTGAAGCAACTTGACCTCTTGGTTATTGTCTATGCCTAGGTACTCTTGGGCAAATTGTAAGGTAGGAATCTTCATATTAACAGGGAGGATTGGATCTACCCCATAGACTAAATGATAAGGTGAGTTTCCTAATGCAACCTTGTTTCTGGTTCTGTCTACCCATAAGGCATATTTTAGAAGTGTATTCCATTCCCTAGGGTTTTTGTCTACTAACTTCTTTATGATATTCAGCAAATTTTTGTTGGTGGATTCTGCCAATCCATTCCCTTGGGGATAATAATTAGATGAAAACTTCAGTATAATTCCATAATCAAAGGCCTAACTTGACAATTTGGTTGAAGTAAAAGTAGAGCCATTATCACTTACCAGAGCATAGGGAACCCCATACCTGGTGATTATGTTACTTTCTAGAAATCTGATGACATCCTCTGCACTGCTAGTGGCTTCAGTCCACCTGGTACAATAGTCAGTAATTGTTAGTACATACCTATGACCTGATGATGATGGAAGATCAATAGGTCCTATGAAATCCATGCCCCATTGTGCAAATGGGCGTGCCTCCATCACTGGTTGCAAAGGTTGTGCAACATATCTCTCTCTGTTAGCAGCAACCTAACATACATGATAGCATTTAATGTGCTCAGCTGTGTCTCTGAAAATTGTAGGCTAGTAATATCCTGCTCTGAGGATAGCATGTGTAGTGGCCAAGGATGAGCCATGCGCTATTCCAAATTTGTCATGTAACTCTGATAAAACTTTGCTTGCCTCTGGCTTTTCTAAGCATCTCAAGTATATTCCTTCATAATTTTTCTTGAAAAGTACTCCTTCTTTTATCATGTACTTCTGGGATTTTATCTTCAGGGCTCTTCTCTGTGAAACCTACAGTCTAGGACATCTTCCAGTAATCAGGATGTGCCTGATATCTGTATACCACTCTTCATTATCTCTAGCATTGATAACATACTGCTGACTTGTGATGTTTGGATCAATCTTTGATATCATTTGGCTTAAAGCCTGTCCTCTTACTAGTTTCACGGGTGTAATCTCCATGTCATATTCTTGTAAAACTGTGATCCACTTAGCCCTTTTTTCACCAGGCTCACTTTGCATTAGCAGCATCTTCATTGCTGCATCTGGCACCATAGCAATCACCTTGCTTCTCAAGATATAATGCCTAAATATCTTTACTACTTTGACCAAAGCAAGTGCCTGCCTTTCAACATCTACATATCTTAGTTCAGCATCTTTGAAAGGGCAGCTCATGAATGCAATTGGTTTCTCTTCCTTTTCTTCATTTCTCTGAGTTTGCATGGCTACAGAGGTATGTTCTGAAGCAAATGAATAAATATAAAAGTCTCTAGTATAGTCTGGACTAATGAGGACAGGAGCATCAAAAATAGCCTTCCTTATGTCTTCAAAGGCTACCTTAGCTTCAGATGTCCACTCAATCTTTGCATCCTTCTTCAGCATAGCATTTAAAGGTTTGACTATTTCTGCAAAGCTAGTGATGAATTTTTTGGCAAAATTTATCTTACCAAAGTAAGATTTGAGTTCTTTCTTGCTTCCTGGAAGTTATAATTTCATAAGGGAGTCCACCCTATCAGGATCAATGATAATCCCATTTTTAGTTATTAGGTGGCCCAATAACTTTCCTGTTGTCACCCCAAATATGTATTTCTTGGAGTTCAAGGATATCCCATAATCTTCACACTTTTTCAGTACATTTCTGAGATCTGCTACATGGTTTCCTCTTTCCTTGGAGAACACTGTGAGGTCATCCATGTAGATGACTATACATTTTCCTATTAAGCCTCTGAAGGCTATGTCCATCGCTCACTGGAATGTTGCTCCAGCATTTATCAACCCAAATGGCATGCGTCTATAAGCAAATATCCCCCACTTTGTGGTGAAGGTAGTCTTTAGCCTGTCAATCTTGTCAACCATGACCTGATTGTAACCTGAGAAGCCATCAAGGAAGGACATCATTTTAGCTCCATTAACAATCTGCAAAACTTCATCTAATGAGGGTAAAGGATAATTGTCCTTCTCTGATGCTCTGTTCAGGTTCCTGAAGTCTACACACAGTCTGATGTCTCCATTCTTCTTTCTTACTGGCACTAGATTAGCCACCCAAGTGGAGTGCCTCACAAGAAATATAATCTTGGCATTCAATAGCTTCTTGACTTCTTCAAAAATTATTGGTTCAAGCAAGGCATTGACTGGCCTTTGCTTCTGTCTGAAAGGTTTAGCATCTAGCTTGAGAGGTATAGTGTGAGTTATGATTGATGTGTCATATGTCTTCAACTCATCATAAGTCCATGCAATTACATGGATGTAGTCCTTAAGGGCCTGAGTTATTCCTTCTAACTCTTCTGGTGTGCAAACCTTACCAATCAAGACATTTCTCTTGTCATCATCTTATCCAATATTCACTTGTGAATATTGACCTCCATCAGCCCTGGGAAGATCTTTCTGCTTCAGCATATTATCCAAGTCAAAAGCTCTTTCTAACTCAATCATACCTTTAGGAATCCTGTTGCTAGGCAACTCTAATATTTCACCTTCTTCCCAAACATGATCTTCCACATTGTTCTCATCTATGATCTGAGCATCAAATATGTCTCTGTTAAAGATGAAATCAAGGATATGCTAATCATCATCAAAAACTTGGAGGTTAGTAACATTATCAGGTACTAATGGTACTGATACTAGCTCTACTAAAAATCTCTTTAGGCCTGATATAGACAAGGGCTCTAATGTACTGGCAGCCTGTGCTAAGGCATCCACCCTATGGTTCTGTTCTCTTGGTACATGGGTGATATTAAAGGCATCAAAGTCTTCAATCAAATCCCACACTCTGTTTCTATAGTTTGACAATTTCTTATAGTTGCAAGAGTAAATTCCTCTTACCTGTCTGACAACTAATTCCGAGTCCCCAAAGACATGCAGAATTCTTACCTTCTTCTTGAGAGCAAATAGTATCCCGTGAATCAGAGCTTCATACTCTGTCACATTGTTAGTGCAAGGGAACTGTAGTCTGTAGGCAGCTAAGTAGGACTTTCCTGATGGATCAATGAGATTAATCCCTACTCCAGCTCCTTGTTTGGACTTGGATCCATCAAATCTTAGGATCCAGGGCTTATCTTCAGCAGGAGGTTTACCTGAGCTTTCTCTTTTCTTTGCAACTCTGGCAGCTGCTCCACGTGATATCCATTTTAACTTAAGAATTTCAGTGTTCTCAGACTTCATCTTTCTTTTCTTTTGGGAAGCTAATTTTTCTTCTTGCTTTTCATCATCAGGAGGATGATCTTTTGGATCAGGTACTGTATGCTTTTTTAAGACATGTAAACACAGCAAACAGGTAATTTATGAGTGAGGTGCCTCATGCAACCTACACCATCCTTCAGTCAATGCATCCCGTGGATGCTTCTTTTGTTCTACCATCTTCTTGATTTCTTCTGATAAAAACTCTTTGAATCTGGTCAAGTTACTACCACTGTCTTCATCAGACAGTTCATAATCTGACTCCATCAGGCAGTCACTCCCAGGGGTGATCTTTTCTTTCTTATTAACATTTATATGGTCATATACTAGAATTTCTTCTATTCTCTGAATATGATCTTTATCATGATCTGTCACCTTTTCAGTGGTTCCTGTAGAAGACAAACAAGAATCAGTATCATCATCATCACCAAATGTAGAACTTACCTCGGAATATGATGATGATGCCTCACTGCATGTTTGCTCCAGCTCCATCATACCTAAGCATGTTTCACAAGTTCTCTCTGAATGTGCTTCATCATGTAATCTACACCAACCATCAATTAAAATGTCATGAATAGGTATATTTAACAATTGACAACATTTTACCTGCTTGGACAGATGCATCTCAAAATATTTTAAGCGATCTATTTCATTCTCATTCTCAAAATTACCATCAGGTTCTATAGTCGGTATACCTTCCTGATGATCATCATCATGATGATGATGAAAGTCAAGCATCAGGATCTCTTTTATCCTGATAGTCTGCGGTCTAATGGCATAAACTTCGAGTTCAACATTTACATACATGATCTCATTTGTATTATTGTGCTCGGTGATCATGTGTTTTATTCTAGGCTCAGCATCTATTCTTATCTAGTTTGGTATGCCTTTCCAAGGTAACCACATGTGACTGAAGTTAGTAGCCATATATCCATTGAGAGTTTTAGACCAGTCTCTATTAAGCAACATCCCATATGTATCAGGTATATTTACTACCTGGATATCGATGTAGTACTGAATCTTGGGATCAGATGCTAGCTGCATGTGGATATGAGTTAATTCACCTATCACACTTACTTCTGTTTTATCTAGCTATGTCACTTTCTTTAGGGATTTAGCAGGATGCAGCCCTAAAGCATTGCATATTGATAGGGGCATGACATTTGTAGATGCACCTAAATCTACCAAACAGTTGTGTAGGTTTTTGCTAAACATCCTTATAGTGAGGAGAAAGGGTGGTGACTCACTTTTGTCCCTGTACAAGGTCATGTGAGAGGTTTCTGCAGCTTGAACAGTAGCTGGCATTTTATGTTTGACAGTGTTATCTTTGACAACATGATCCTTATTATTAGGCTGACCTGGGGGATGACTATCCTCTCTGGGAGCAGGATCATCTAGTGACTTCATAAATGCTTTCTTAATTACAGGAGTTTTCAACAACTCTGATAGAGACAGGATGATCTTTACCTTCTTCATCTCATTTGCCAGATATGTGACTAGTTTGTCAGACTCATGAGGTAGGGCAACAACTTTTGACACTATATTTTGTGGTGACAGATATTGTGCATTTACCTTTGGAAATCATGGGTTATTACTTGCTTTGGGATCAGGAGGTGTGTTAAAATTATTCAGAGGCAAGGAACTGGTTAATGGACCAGTAGGTCTGTTAGAGTTACTTCTCAGATTATAATTGTGCTTACCCTGATATTGCTATTGGTAAGCATTCACCTCCTCATGTTCATTAGATGGCTCATTCTCATCCTCAAAGGGGAAAACATAATTTGACTCAAAAGCCATGGCAGATTCTTCACATGCCTGGGTAAAATGCTGGTGGGATGACACAGTCTACTGATGTTGATGATTAGTATAGCTCTCCAATATAAATGCAGAGTCATATCCACAAGGGACAATTTCATTTCCCTCCACCTAAGGCAGATTTCCAGAAGTATTAGACACCTCTATCTGGAAAATGCTAGCAGCAATTCTAAATTATGGACAGTCTAATTCTGCATGGGCATTTGTATTGTGTATTCTGCACCAATTGGTGAGGGTTGCCTCAGCAAGATTGACTCTAGTAGTCTGTTTGGCTTCAGCAGGTGGCTGACTGTCTAAAGGTGATGGTAAGGAACCATTATTTGGCCTAGAGTTCCATAGTCTAGGTTGTATAGGAGGATTGTTGTTATTTCCACCACTATTGTTGAAATTATTGTTGTTGTACCCCCATCAGGATAACTAGGTCTATCATTGTTATAGCCTCTATTTTGGTTAGGCTGAGAATAGAAGTTCTGGTTTCTCAGATGAGTAGAGAATTCTTTGATTTCTTCTTTCTCCTCCTGAGCTTTAGCCACTACATTTTCAGTTTGAGGCTTGAAGAAAAAAGATCCAGTGTTATTGTTCTGATCTACACCTTGATGTGTCAGTGTTTGTGCAGGATACTGAGGCACTTAGCCATTCCCATTAGGAGGAGGAGGCATGATACTCAATGGAGATATCTACAGTGGTGTTGGCATTACTACTGGAGGCATCATAGCTCCATAATACTGTGGTTGGGGAGGATATTGTGTAGGATGTGTTGGATACATGCCAAGCAATGTAGGGAAAGCTATGTTCAGAGTAGGAGCAGGGACTAACTGCTGATTCACTTTGATAGCTTCTTGAAAAGCTCCTATCAAGGTTGTGATTTCAGGATGTGTTCTCCTGATGAACATGGAAGTCAATGGATCCAGAGCTGAGTAATAGATACTCCTAGCAGCAGCATCTGCTACAGTATATGGGGTGACTAACTTGGATAGCATTTTTTGGAAACTAGCATTGAAATTGGCAATAGGTTCACCTTCAAACCTCTTGATTGTAGCAAATAGGTGATAGTTCATTGAAGGGTCAATAGGTACTTTGAACCTATCAATAAAAGATTTCTCTAAGATAGCCCATGATCCGACAGAACCCTGACCAAGACTAATAAACCAATTATAAGCCTCTTCCCCTAAGGGAAAAGGAAATAATCTGCATACAACATCCTGACGTTCTATTTTAGCTTGACAACAAGCTTCTTTAAAGGTTCTGATATGATCATCCGCATCTTGATAAGGATGATATTTTGGACAAAGTTTGTCTGGATTCTTTGGTAACTCATGATATGCAATAAAGGTCAAAGGTGACTCTGCTGTAAAGAAAGACATCGCAACTGGAGGAGGTTGAGCTTGTGGTATAGTTGGCTAAGGTTGGACCTGGGGTTAAGGTTGAATAGGAGGTGTCATAGATATCCCAGAAGGTATTTGCAAACCAACAGGAGTTACAAGAGGAGGTTCTGGTGAAGCTCCTGATGCACTAGACCCTAGAGTGTGATGGATGTCTACAGTTCTAGGTCTGAACCTCTAACAGGTAGTTCTTCAAAGATTCCACTAGATCTAGACCTAGTATTTATCTTGTGAGCTAGGATTTCTCAATTTTAAGGCAAATTGACTGGAACTTTGTAAAGATCAGTTGGAATTCACTAGTAAAGGTTGTATTTATGGAATATTTGCAGCTGTACTACAAATATAAGGTGATTCTTGGTTTGGCAACACTAGCAGGTTGATATCAGGTTTCTAAAGCAGGATACCTCAAAGCTTGGACAAATTTACATGAAATAAGGCCGATCTTTGCAAATACATGATGATCTACTATAAAGATTGCAATATTTATGACTGATTTCAAAAACTTTACACGGGATTAGTATATATCGACTCAGAATAGCAAATAATTTTGTCTAGCTTGGAAATTTAGTGATGTCTAAGTGTTACCTTATGATCTTTATCATCACCTGAACTACTTCAATATGATCCTCGTCTTATGGCCCTCCTTCTAGCGCCAAGTTATGTTGATCATGATGTTAGTCACAAACAAACATAGAATAAAAGTACACATTAACCTTTATTCATCTTGAAAGATACAATAGATTCAGGGAATTCATGATCTCAAGTCTCCGTTGATTAGGTCTTAATCTTCTGACGTTACTTAGAGGTTGATGTGTGTTGTTGTTTCCATTTTAGGGCCTTACATGGATCTCATTAGTAAGATATTATTTCCTATAATGATGATGTAAAGATAGTTATTCCACTCAAGATATACTTCAAATATTGTGTCTATCTTCAAAACTTTGTATGATATTAGTCTTTGTGACATACTTTAACTTCAAATATGCTGAATATGTTCATTTATCTATGGGATGTCTGTATATTTGTACTATTTGCTTAAGATTGTCAATTATTTGCAATTGTGATGATGAAATTCTCTAAAATTGAAAGAAACTGAAAGAAATACTTCAAATTAAAGTTGAACATTCAACTATTGATCCACATACATACTTGATACTGTCATTAGGAGAAGAAATCAAACCATATGTTCACTAGGATGTTCCACAGCTAGATGCAATTGATGCAAACTTCAGAGGATGATGAATGAAAATAATACATGCAAAATGATGAGCACTCCAAGGGACGCAGCAAATCAAAGCACATATCCAGAATTCAGATATAGATTACTCAAGATTTATGAAGATTTGTAATCGAAAATGATCTTCTCTTTCATTAAGTATGCAAAAGACATGTACATATACAATAGCTTTGAAATGAGTCCTGAATACTTCAGCAAACAAATTTCAATTAAATTTTGAATGTTTCAAAAGGGGCATTCCAACACCTTTTATAGAACAAGGTGAGGAATCCGCTACAAAAGATCTACGATCCAGATTTGTCTATGAACATCTATAGTGAATATTCCCTTTGACTTTGTCATCTCTATCAAGTGGCACAAGTTGCCAGCTACCAACCATATAATATACTTACTTTCCTTAAGTGTCAAATGCTGATATCTACTTTATGCTGCATCTTTATCTACTTCATCAGATTCATGCGCTCCATCATCAGGTGCATCATTTTCTGTATCCTCATCTCTTGATGACCTCGACCTTGTATATGAGCATGCATGACTACCCTGACATTTTCATACAACTACACTATTTAATCTATTTCTCCACCATCTTGAGTCTTTGCTTTTATAATGGCATGTTTATGTGCTTGGTATTTATTTCAGATGTTATCCAGTTTATTCCTTCTGTTGTATAATGTCTCATTATAATTTTCTATATTCACCTTGGTCTTCACTAGTCTATCCATGACTTCTTTTGTCATTTGGCCTAGTGGATCATCAGCAACGAATTGGAAGTTATTATGTAGAGCTTGGATTGCAAACTCCTTGTCTTGATTTTCTATCTTTCCTTCCACTTTTCCTTCCAACGTTTCCAGAATTTCTGCCTCAAAAGACATCATATTATGTAACTTTATGCTGATCTCTCTCAACTTATTGTTGCATCTTTTAAGTACATCACATTCAAATTGGATGTCTTTATACCATATATCTATCAGTAATGCATTTTTATTATTTAGTACTTGCTTATGTATAAGTATCTGAGGAATGATCCTCTTTATTTCTCTCAAGACATCCTTTATCTTTTCCAATTGGAAGGACATTTTCCCTGTCTCCATTTGCAATTTATCTACCTTCTTCCTGGAGTCACTAAGAGAACTCCACCTCTTCAAAGAGGCTTTTACTACTTCTTCTGCTGTGTCAAATGTGGAGTACATCCACTTTCTCAATATGGATGACTCATGTTTCATGAGATCCAACTTATTTACCTCATCTTGGGAAATAGCAGTCAATGGGACCGCATGATCAGTGGCAATATCTTCAGGATTGGTTAACCTTCTTATATATGCATGCAATTGAGCAATGTGCTCTTTGTGTTGCTTATTTTTCTCCTTTTCTCTCTTAACCTTTTGAATTAAAGAATCTATAATATCTTTGCCTTCCTGACCTTCTTGATCTTCATTAGCAAACCCTAAGTCTACTGTGTTGATTTCAAATTCATCCAAGGTAATTTTACCTTTCTCTTTATCTATAGTAGGGAGTGCTATCTGTGTAGTTCTTCTTCCTATTGCAGGATCCCTTTTAATGGCCGAAGTCATTCTAGCCTTCCTCTTTGGTTTTACAAAGTTTTCCAAAAACAAAGTAGACACATCAAACTCTGGCATTTGCATACCTGATTCCACACCAATTTCAGTCTCTAACCATTGAGGAACTTGATCCATGGGTCCTTGGTTTCTAGTATCATCATCCTGATGATCACTTTGATCTCCTGTGTCTACCACCATATTCGATGGGGAGGGTGATCTTCTTTTCTCTTCCTCATGATGAGGGGGATCTTTTGATATATCCTCCTGATGAGGATCTTCTTTCTCTGGACGTTGATCTTGTTGATCATCTGCATGTGCACCATGATCCTTATCTTTTATTTCCTCCACTCTGACTTCATCTACCTTATTTATTTCCTCCTCCTGAGGTATATTAGTATCTATGATTACTATTTCATGCTCCTTAGGTGTATCTATTTGATCTTTTATCACATCTTTCTCTGTACCTGTGATGACTGTTTCTTGAGCGTTAGGAGTAGGATCAGCTGATGCATCCTTTTCTTCTTCTCCCCTATCTTTTACCTCTACTATCCCAGGTTTAGTTGATGTATCATACTACTGTTGACCCATATTTGGAGCTTGGCTCTCCACTTTTTTCTGTTCCAGCCCTTCAATATTTTTCATTTTATCAGGCGTTCCTGCCACACCCTGATGATTCACATCTTCTACATATGTCAAATCTACAACTGCAGGACTTGTCAGCTGTTGAATTAATGTATCCAGCCCTATCTGTTCTGTGATTTTTTCTAGGCTCTTTTCTTTCTCTGACTCCACTCACTTCATTTCTTCTAACACCATTTGCATGGATGGAGTTCCATGAGGAGTGCTCGGGGTGTCAGCAGCAAGGGTTTCCATCCTTTGTGAAGCCACATCCTTCACTACCTCATCATCAGATAAGTCTACTGTCTCATCCAATGAGACAATGCCACTTTGGATCATCCTAGAGGTTTCTTTTATTTGCTCTTCTACAAGTTTAGTCCTGAACTTTACAATGGTGGAAAGTGGAACATTGTGCTGCAATTCCTTATTGAATACTTCACCACCTGCCCCTTTCAACATTATAGGGGATTGTCTTATTTCACCTCTCATGGAGGTCCTTGTTTTCTTCGGTGTGGGGGCTATCACCTAAGGCGCCTTTCTTTTCCTTTTGAACAATAAAGGGCCCTCTTCTTCCTCAGTCTCCTCCTCCAGAGGGATATCTTCTTCTATTTGTTTCTGTGCGGTCTAACCCTTTTCATGGGTCTCAGTAACTACTACCTCTGCCCTTTGAATTTTCTTGGACTTCTGTCCATCTCTTGGAGGAGGTGCAGCTGGTGCTGAAGCATATCCTGCATGTCCTGAAGCTAATGCTTCTCCCGATGTTGGTGCCTATGCAGTAGTCTCTACTATTCTCTCTAGAATAACCCCTTTGGGTTCTTCATCCGCTTTCTTGCCTCTAGGAAGTCATTTACTTTGTTTCTGTGGAGGTGGCAACCTGTCTCCTTTGGATTTCCTCTTCTCATTCAGGAAATCATCATACTCATCAGTAGAGAGCTCTTGTCCTTTCTTTTTGTTATCTATGGTAAGGATCACACCTTTTTTCTTCAGTATATTTACCTGTTCATCAAACTAAGCCTGAGTTAGCTGTAATATCCTGCCCGTGAATGGATCCAAGGAGATGTCCTCCTGCATTGTAAGGTCTGGGGCTGATATGGTATCATTGTATATCTTCTTCTCTTCATATTCTTTGGCCATTATCTTTCCATCATCCTTCTTCATTTACATTGGGATGGAGATGCAACCAAAGGTTCTGATTTGATTCAAGGTTAACCTTTGATATCTTCTTCTTCTTACCTCCGCCTCATCCTCACAGTCTACCCAAAAATCTTCAAGATGCCTCTTGTGGATAGGCTACCCCATGATTTTCTACATCTTGCCATTAGGATCATATGACCTTACAAATGGGAAAACCTGTAACTCCATCATTATCAAGCCAACTATGGCTTTCTTAATATTTTCACTATCTAGGAACATGTAATATCCCATTGTCATTGGAAACAATACTGGTGGGATTTTGTTTTTGACTTTGTAAGCATCCAATATTGTTACAACCTGTCTCATGAACTCCATGAGCACTACTGCATCAGTTGGATATCTTGGGAGCATGAGGGGCTGTCCTGCAAATCCTTCAATCCTAATATAGGAGAAGGTTGCAAACTATATATACCAGGCTCCATGCCTGTAGATGACTTCTTGAGCTTCCATGCTCAGTCTCTTTGTTCTGTCCTCTTCCATGGTTCTTACCAAATGCATTGAAAATGCATCATTCACCAGCTTATAGTCCTGGAGATAGTTCACTCTTTGCAATTGCGGATAGTGATCCCAGATATGTGCATCATTGGTGGTGCCACCAATCTTCCCCACTATCGTCAGTGCATTGAATGTGCCTTTGTATGCACATGCATACACCAAGTATGAGGTCATATAAAATGCACAATCTGTACCTCCCAGATTTGATAGCTGCTCATCAATAGCATCACTTATTATTTTGGCCCATAATGGCATGTTATCAGTATACATACACATTAGGATGATCCCATACATCCAGTCTTTAAAACCTCCAGCTGTTTGCTGACTTGTAGCTCGACTGAGTAAGGCGATCATGAACTGATATTCATCATCAAAATCATATTTGTACAAATGGACAGGGAGCTTGGCTATAGTTGGATATGCAGTATTCTTAGCTCTCCAACCATACATTGTTTTCCTGGCAACCTTCTTATTAGCTTCATACTCTACTACCAGCTTCTTCAGGTTTATGCTAACCACACCTTTGCCCAATGGCAAACCAAACATGGTGGACAGGCTCTTTATGGAGAAGTCTGCATACACCCTTCCATGTTTCTCAACTCTTCTTGTCTGTGAATTATAATTTCTGGTACATTCTATAACTAGTTCAGGAGCCTCCATGCTGTATGGAAAACCAGCAACATTTTCTGTTTTGGACACTAAAACAGCCTCAAGCAGAGGATTATCTTCTTGATTGTGCATCATGTTCGTCCATGCAGCCAGATCCATGTTTCCTTGGTGTGTATCCCCAATAACTCCATATTTGAATTGTACCCCTTCAGGCTGTGCAAACATCAGTTTAGCAAACTCTGCCTCAGACTTCATCAATCACTTATCCGCCATGGATTCCTGCAATGATAAAAATTGGTCTCACAATTGTGTACCTCATCTCATACATGCATACATATATTACATTTTATGACCTCCATGCAGTGTTTACAAGCATTACTTCATCGTGATATGCAGAACTTACAATTTCAAACCAGTAACATCATATTACCCATATATGCCTACAAAAGACAGCAGAAGGGATCTGCTACTTACCTGACGCGTTTATCCTACAAATTATGCTGTTGACAATTTTATGGAAATACCCTTGAGATTAATCGCAATCATGTTCTTCACTTTGTTCAGGATGTGTACCTCCGCAAGTGACTCGTAGCAGGGTTTGGACGCTCAGCTCTATATAAACACTTAATTCTTCACAAGGTAAATGCATAATGACGTTACAAATCTGTTTTAAAAATATTCATCTGGTCAATTAGGGCATAATCTAACTGAATCAATCCTAATCGTTAATTTTGTGCGCAGAAACGCAGAATCCTGCTAGGTGTGATCATCGCGGTGACAGTCAGCGGGAAGCACCTACCATATTAATGGGCATTCAATGTTCGCGCGGTGGGACGAGGAGGAGGATCTTTTGAAATATCAGGTGATATTTTAAATATCGGGTGATATTTTGAAAAGGATGATGACCCTAAGCGTTCTTTAAGCATCCTTTCTCAGAATGTCATGCTGACGTCACCATGATAATGGCTGAGTCCATCGCTGAAGCACTATGACATCATCGTCATGTTTTGGTGAAAAGATGATGTTATGAAATATACCTCCGCGAGGTAAAATGATGATGACATCATCATCATGTTGATTTTCTTTTGTTATCGGGATCAGATGATGTCATGATGATACTTTCTTCAGGGTGATATTTCAAGATTGAGGGATATTTGAAATATAGGGTGATATTTAGAATATCGAGTGATGTTTTGAAATATCGTCCCCGTGAAATATATGATGTTGTTGACAGGTAAGTATCACTACCACTTAAGTTTGATGTCCGCATATCGTGAATCAAATGATTTATCAGGTGATAAATAGGATCAGGGTGATCTTTTGAAAGATGACTGATATTAAGAAATATGATCCTCCCCCTTGTGAATATCAAGTTTGACCAGGATTTTGACCACTCATAACTTTCACATCCTAAGGAATATCAGGGTGATGTAAAAGGCAAACCTTCATGAATTTCAATGTTGTTTCCAAATATGAGGTTAATGTCATGAGACAGGAACTTTGACAAACTGACCTCGTGGTGATGACTTACCACATCCTCCTATAGAGTGTTATCTGCATGACATACTTTTACCAGACCGCCAGCAAGCAGAAAATACAAGCAAAGCCAAAAAAGTTGGGTCCCTATTTTCCCAAGTCAAAATGGGGCATGTTGTGTAACCACACAACACTAACTCAACCGGCCTCTATGGTAAACTGTCATAAGCCTGAAAACCATATCATAATCGAAGGTCATATTTAATTGATATGAGGGTAGGAAAAAGGATTGGAAGGTCAGTATTTAAAAGGAATTTAGAATATAAACAATCATCTCTATGTGGTTGAATTTGATGGGCATGCCTTTATAAAAGGCTAAAAGATAGCTTTATGCAAGATATCATGGTATTTGTAGTGTTTGAAGATTGAAGACTAGTTAGTGTTTGTAGCTCAGACTGTTTTGGCATGTTTGGGTACAAAACAGGACCATGCCTAGCCTAAACGTACCCATCTAGACATGTTGGAATATTCAGCTTGGCTACACGAGGAGAAGAACAAAAGTTACACCCCTTTGCAACTTTACACTGCCTCCTTCTGATGATTTTTGGGGCAGCAGAAAACCTTTCACCATGGGAAAATGCCTCAGAGATATAAAAATTAAGAGAGGGTATTGTAGAGGGACTCTACATGATCTCGTTGCCTCAAATAGAATGTCTCTAAGTGACACAGTTTTTGAGTAACATTTCGTCAAAGATTGTTACCTTTTTGCACTTTGGACTCTTCAGGGATATTGTTAGTACAATGTAGCTCAGACTGTTTTGGCATGTTTGGGTTAAAAAAAGGACCATACCTAGTGTAAATGTACCCATCTAGATGCATTAGAATAGTCAGTTTGGTCGCATTAGGAGTAGGACGAAAGTTACACCCCTTTGCAACTTTACACTACCTCCTTCTGACGATTTTTGGGGCAGCAAAAAAATTTTCACCACAGGAAAACACCTTAGAGATATAAAAAACTGAGAGAGGTTATTGTAGAGGAACCCTACATGATCACGTTGCCTTAGACAGAATGTTTCTAAGTGACACAGTTTTTGAGTAATATATTGTCAAAGATTGCTACCTTTTTGTACTTTGGACTCTTCAGGGATATCATCGGTATAATGTAGCTTAGACTATTTCGGCATGTTTGGGTAAAAAAAGGACCATGCCTAGCCTAAATGTACCCATCTAGATGCATTGGAATAGCCAGTTTGGTCGCATCAGGAGAAGGACAAAAGTTACACCCCTTTGCAAGTTTACACTGCCTCCTTTTGACGATTTTTGGGGCAGCAGAAAACCGTTCACCATGGGCAAACGCCTCAAAGATATAAAAAATTGAGAGAGGTAATTGTAGAGGGACCCTATGTGATTGCATTGCCTAAGACAAAATGTCTCTAAGTGACATGGTTTCTAAGTAACATCTCATCAAAGATTGCTTCCTTTTTGCACTTTGGACTCTTCAGGGATATCATCGGTATAATGTAGCTCGAACTATTTCGGCATGTTTGGGTGAAAAAAAAGACCGTACCTAGCCTAAATGTACCCATTCATATGTGTTGGAATAGTCAATTTGGTCGCATCAGGAGTAGGACAAAAGTCATACCCCTTTACAACTTTATGCTACCTCCTTCTAACGATTTTTGGGTCATTAGAAAACCTTTCACCACGGGAAAATGTCTCAAAGATATAAAAAATTGAGAGAGTTTACTGTAGAGGGACTCCACTGATCACGTTGCCTTAGACATAATGTCTCTAAGTGATACAGTTTCTGAGTAACATCTTGTCAAAGATTGCTACCTTTTTGCACTTTGAGCTCTTCAGTGATATCGTCGATACAATGTAGCTCAGACTGTTTTAGCATGTTTGGGTGAAAAATAGGACCATACCTAGTGTAAATGTACCCATCCAGATGCATTAGAATAGTCAGTTTGGTCGCATCAAGAGTAGGATGAAAGTTACACCCCTTTGCAACTTTACACTACCTCCTTTTAACAATTTTTGGGGCAGCAGAAAACCTTTCACCACGGGAAAACACCTCAAAGATATAAAAAACTAAGAGAGGTTATTGTAAAGGAACCCTACATGATCACTTTACCTTAGACAAAATGTTTCTAAGTGACATAGTTTTTGAGTAACATCTCATCAAAGATTTCTACCTTTTTGCACTTTGGACTCTTCAGGGATATCGTCGGTACAATGTAGCTTGGACTGTTTCGACATGTTTGGGTGAAAAATAAGACCATGCCTAACCTAAACATACCCATCTAGACATGTTGGAATAGTCAGTTTGGTTGCATCAGGATCAGGATGAAAGTTACACCCCTTTGTAACTTTACACTACCTCCTTCTAACAATTTTTAGCGCAGCAAAAAATCTTTCACCACGGGAAAACGCCTCAGAGATATAAAAAATTGAGAGAGGTTATTATAGAGGAACCCTACATGATCGCATTTCCTTAGATGAAATGTTTCTAAGTGACATGGTTTCTAAGTAACATCTTGTCAAATATTACTGTCTTTTTGTACTTTGGTCGCATCAGGAGCAGGACACCAAAAATGCAAAAGTTGCTTTGTGCAACTTGACAACATTGGCACTTTTTTGCAACAAGACTCAAAGACTCAAAATGATCCCAAATGACTCAAACTGACTCACAAACATATGAAATGGTCTTAGAAGACCTTATTACATATAATTGACTCAATCAAAACAAAATTTCACTTTTTGACCCATCTTGGAGGCATGACAACCTGGGTGTCCCTACACCATTAGTGCAACTGAAGTCGATAAAGTTTTCCTATTAAGAAAAAGAGCTTCCCTTAGCTTCAAGAAATATAAATATTCTATATTGTCAAGGTCAACCACGTGAAGGTGGAATCTCATGTGGCCTGACCTAAGATGTAAGACACATGTATTCTAGTAGACGTAGGACACCTAAGACACCTATTGTATAGTATGTATCTAGATTTTATAGACATAGTAGACCTAAGACACCTAGTCTTTATACCTTATCGTAGTCTAGACCTAAGTCAACTAGACACCTAGATTATAGTTCTACCTAAGACACCTATTATGGTAGACCTAGTTGACATATAGTACTTACCTAAGATGCCTAGATTAAATTATAGAAGACACCTACCTAGAAGAAACCTAGATCATTCTAGATTATACCTTATTCTAGTCTCTAGACAGGTCATTGATATATAGTATCTACCTTAGACACCTAGATTAGATTAAATACATTTTTTCTAGTCTCTATCTACCTAGTTGACATATCGTATATAGCTAAGACACAATTAGAGACACCTATTATCTAGTTAGAAACTAAGACACCTAGAGACACCTATATTTTATACATTACCTACATTTTATACATTATTCTCAGGATCAACTTCATCCATCACTTAGGTCTAAACCCATGAAGCATAACATGATGATGTAAAAATGTGTATGTGTGTAAAAATGCAGTAAGAAATAAAAAAAGACAAACCTTACAAATTAATGTGCATACTTACAACTCAATGTAACATGACTTTACAAAATCAATGTGAATACTTACAAATTAATCTGATGAACCATTCGGGTCTACTCTACTCTTTATTGTGTCAAGTATTGCTTCATGGTCAGACTCATGCACCTTCCACAAGGTCTTGTTCAAAGGTCTACCCTGATATTCTATCAAATAAACATTGGATGCCACGACAAGGTTCGAGTAATGAAGAATCTTCCAATGCATGTCAAAGTCCTGAAAGAGCCAAACATTAACACTCTTATGTGGGTACCTTCTAAGCCATGTTCCAGTAACAACCACTGAGCCTATAGGGTATTCAATGTTTTCTCCATCTGTAACTGGGGCCTCCAATTTCTTTTTGGCCTCAACACAACGACACAAGTAATAATCGATTCCCTCTTCGTTATCTTCATCTACAATAGCTGCATATACATGCCCTACATTGATATATGTAGCAAATTAGATGAAATTAGTCAACATTACAAAAACACTACAAAGTAAGGTGACATTAGGAATTTCAAAAACTATGCAAATAGATATATTACCTGGTTGAACTAGATATAATATGTGGTCAAAGTCAACTGATGATTCCATCTGTGTTAGTTCCAGTATCGTCGGGGGTCAATACATGTCAAGTAGGCTAAGATAACTTAACTTCCATTCATCAACCCACTCATTTGACTTGCACTCATCCCAGGCTTGAATTGTATAGGAAGAACAAAAGCATGACATCTTTTGTGTATGGATACTCCATGAACCTACAATTGAGCTTTTGAAACAGTGCATCTCACTTGATCTTGTCAGTGTAGAACAATCCTCATATGGTGCAATGTTAGTATCATCTATCAACCAAAAAAATCTACAAATTGAAGACTTACCTTCATTACCTGGACCCATGGAAGCATTACACCAATCGACGATCAATTTTGCATCTGTCAACTTTGCATTGTCTTTATACTTTAACTCTTCTCATTCTATGGCTCTTTTGCTACATGCTCCTGCACCATCATGCTCCCCCTTTCCATGTCCGACCTCACAAAAGTTCCACATATGTTGAATACCTATAAAATCATGCCTCCTACTCAGCCAATAGAAATTCCATGAGTTCCTAAATTATGACACATAGTTATCTAACCATATGCTATGGTGATTGAACGATATGCCCCTTCTAGACAAATCATTGTAGAACACCTAAAAGAAACCTTGCACGAACTCCATAGAATGCGTACGATCATCAGTAATATAGAAATGATACTCCATTATGATCTTTTTGTCATCCCATGTAATATCATTCACATGAATGAATACGATGTGCACAAATATAGAAACCTGTGTGGAGTTGTAATATTGTAATTGCACCTCACGTTGTGGCTATAGATTGTAGTTCTTTGCAAAGTCAAAGACTGAAACAATGCTACCAACTGGAAATGTGTCCTTACATAACTTGAATTTTAAGTCCAACCATCAAGCTCTATGGGCATGTCTTGCATACTCATACACTATGCTGTCATGAAATATAGGTATAAACTAATACACTGGAATCTTTTCAATAACCAATTCACACCTCTTTGCTTCTTTACCATCTTTTGTATTGTATGCCATTGTTTTATACTTGCCAAACTCTACTAGTTCATTTACAACTACATGTGTTCTTTCCATATGTTCACATATTGGCATACATTGCAAGCCACCACAACGATGACATGTGCCATCCAAGCATAATTTCTTGTAGAATATTTGACCTTCCTCTCTTTCACATAAAATTCTTGATATGAAGTCTCTTGAAGATGTTGGTGGGGCACGTATGCCACAACCCTACAAAACATTGTTAGTATGCAAATCTAAACATATAGACCAATAAACATCAAAATAGTTAGAAAATTCAATAGGTAATCTACAACAACAAGTAGTGCGTGTGTGATTTATCTTGACATAGAAAGATTTCAGCATTTCAAAATATCTTTGACAAATTTTAATTTGAGGATACTTCTCTAGAAATTTACCAAAAAATGCTTTGGATGTGGCTCACAATTCCGACTACCGATTCTCCTTCTTACCACATCCCTTTGATTTAGATATACCCTTGTGTAATTATCCCAAAAGTCTTCAATTAGTGATCTCAATACTTCAACAATTGGTTTATCTTTTCGTGGTAGTCTCCCGGAGAACACCCATAATTCATTGGCATTAGTGTCCTCAATTCTTTGGCATCTTGATAAAGTTTTCCTATTAATTCTCAATGCTTGACTTGTCTTTCTAATGAGATGAGCTTTCCTCATTTGACTACTTACTATAGTCGATGTAATCACATGTCATGTTGCATTGCTATCTTTTGTGCGTGAGGTGTTACCCACACTCTCATATGCACTCATTAGATTCTTGACAATAGATTTTTCACTTGAAGCCTCTGATGTTCTCAACCCAAGAATATTCATGATGGACCTATACTTTATACTTCGCATCATTTCAACGAATAGTTGACATCTTGTGGTCTCATTTAACTTTTCAAAGAACAATCTCCAAATCTTATGAGCATATCTTCTACAAGTGCATTTTGGAATCTTACCTTCCATTGGCTACAAAATATTCTCATCAATATCAATCAAATATTTTGGCTTTCTATGCAAAATTCTAGGTGGTGTTAAGTTAGGTAAATTCATCTCAACATTAGGAATTTCATCAACATTTAAATGAGATGGGCTAGATGGCATACCTCTGATCGAAGATGGAATAGATGACATACCTTAAGGTTGAGGTGGGAACGTTGGCATACCTCCTTCATCACATGTGAGTGATGATGTACTCTCAACTTGAGATGCAGTAGATGGTGTCCCTACATGTTGACTTGTGGTAGAGGACGTGTCTCCAACTATGGTATTCAAATCTCTCATAGCACGAAGTTTTTGCATTCATTCTCTTTGTGCTGCCAATACCATATCTCTTTGTGATGTTTGCGGTTCCTCTTCAATTGGCATGTCTTCATTTATCGTGTTAAATTTTCTCTTCTCATAAAGTTCCCTCATAGCCACTACTTTCTTTGCATTCTTAGCTTCTAACTCTTCCTGTGTTGGTTTAATTCTTGATCATTTCCTCGGCATGACAAAGAATTTGTTTGTAGCATGATAAAGAGACCAATATTAGTTCCTAAGAAATGAATCCATACAAATAACTAAAATATATGGCATTCAACCCTTCATAGTAAATGTACATACAATCATCATGTAAAAGAGTAAATGTCACTCAACCAAAATAGGTACAAAGCATACAAAGCAAATTATTGTAGCCATACAAAGCATTATTGCACAACGTTATTGCAGCCATACAAAGCATTATGGTACAAAGCAGAGTCACCTATTGAGGCTACAAGTGAAGAGTACATGGAACTTCATGCTTGAAAATGTTGAGGTAGACCCAATTTGACTTGTTTGTGATCTTGGTTTGAAGATTGAAGCCTGGAGATCAAAAAACCTATAGTGACCTATTTGCACAAGCCTAATTAGGCCTCTTGTCAAGTGGGATAGTCAATTATGGAATGATGAAGGCACTATGACATGATGAATTATACAATTCATGAAGACAATGATGGAGATCCATGGAGAAAACCAAGGAGGACAAGATAAGACACCAAATTTGTGAAGTTGCCAATGGCAACAAATTTACCACCTAGCTGTCCTTAACTAATCCATGATTACAAATGGATGTATTTTGGCTTCTATTGACTAAAAGTGACTTATTTATGATGAATATAATGCTCAAAATTGTTAAATGTTAAATTCCTAAAATTCAATCACAATTAACATTGCAACACTACAATCTATAATTGTTAAATCACATGTCTTCTTTTGGTGAAAAGTGATGCTTTCAAGTAGGATTTTGATGAAAGAGCATTGTTAAAGTGTGGATGATGGTTTAGATCAAGAAGTTGAAATTTGGAATTGAGAAGGTGTTTTGTTGGTACTAGGGCTACTAGGATTTGGGTGGCTTGTGAAGGAATAGACAACAATTGAAGAGTGTAGACTTGAGTAAGGGTTTAGAGTGGTTGTGTCTAAGTTCTTGAAGGGTAAGAAGACCTCTAGTAACCTTGTTAGGTTCTGAAGTACTGAAGACCCTCTTTGTGCCTTTGTATAGGGAGATTGCTTGAGAGGAAAGCTTACAAAATTTGAAGAAACTGTTGGTATGAGCCCTTTGGATTGAGTTGAACCCTACCTCTACACCACATACCTAGGATTGTCATAAAAATCATTAGACTAATCTCTGTAATTTAGGGTATTGAATGGTATATAGTCGATCAAGGTAACCACCATCATGTGCTAACAAAGGACAATTAGGAAATTTTGAAATATTGTTGTGTCATGTGCATACAAATCATCATGAATAGGTGCATAAGGAATGTCCTAGCCCAAGATATGTGCATACAAATCATCATGTCATGTGCATACTTGTATGATCTTGGCACCTATGCATTTGTATTTTAACTTGTTAATATGACAAGATAATAGTGGGATTCTATTTTTATTATGTTGTAAGGATTTATTCTTGTATAGTTTGAGATCGTGGTATGTTAAGGTCTGTTTATTACACATAATTATTAAAGAGCCCAAGTGTAGAAAATATACATGGCATCATGTGAGATTGTAGGCTGCTTTCTTGATTGGGAATGTGTCTATTTTAATTAATGTTGACCTTTGAGATATCTTTTATTATTCATACCATGAACTAATTTAAAACACAGTCTATTATTTAAACACAAGATATGTATACATAGTCTTTTATTATGCATACTGGATACAAGTGATATAAACATGTATGATAAAGCATAATAAAGTAATTCAAATAGAATTAAGGAAAATGTAAAGAACATGCATGTAAAGACTTGACATACCTAAAAAATGGAGATTCGAATGGAGAGAGTACCCAATTATGTAGTGTTTTTTCTTCTTGTATCAAACTCCTCAACAATTTGAGTTTTTCACCACTTGCTTCCTTTTCAATTTTAAATTGAATAAAACTCAAATATAATTAGTAACAACAATACTATTAACCAATCTATAATGTTAAATTCCTAAAATTGAATCACAATTAACATTGCAACAATACAAAAATTGAAACTTGAATAGATATATATCAAATTTGATGTGAAAACTATGTTATTTCCTCCTTCTCAAGTTGGCAAAATAGAAAAGGTGGTGGAAAGATCATGCAAAGGTGGTAGAATGTGTAAAATGTGCATGTGAACTTCCCAACAGCATGAAAACACTTCTTTTTTCTCGGAACACACGCATAATCAACATGAAAACATAGCATGTGGGCCTAGATCATGGTGGTCCAGGCTTTTTAACCATTTCTATAGTAAGACAAAATGTGAGCACATTATAACATGCTCATGTTTTGTCCTTCTATAGATTGATCTATAAATATTTGTGCCTATCGCACCTCTAGTTCCATTAGCTCATGTTTTATCTCTCACCTCTCTATATCTCACTTATCTCTCACCCTTACCTCTCTACCTCTCCCCTCTCTATGTATCTCAGTCACTCCTTTTCTACCTCTCCATCCATCCTTAGCCATATAGGTCTCACTTAATCCTAAACCCTAAAGCCTCAACCCTTAACCCTTAAACCTTAAATCCTAAACCCTATCCCTAAACCCTCAACACTTTACCTTAAACCCTATCCCTAAACCCTCAACACTTTACCTTAAACCCTATCCCTAAACCCTCAACACTTTACCTTAAACCATATCCCCTCAACCATAAACGCTAATCCCTCAACCCTAAACCCTACACCCTATCACTAAACCCTAATCCCTTAACCCTTAGCCCTAAAGCCTCAACCCTTAATCCTTAAACCTTCAACCCTAAACCCTATCCCTAATCCATATACCCTTGACACTCTACTTTAACCCTAATCCCTTGACCCTCAACCCTATCCATAAACTCTCAACCCTCAACCCTCAATGTCAATCCCTAATCCCTCAACCCTTAACTCTAATCCCTCAACCCTAAACCTTATCCCTAAACCCTAAACCTTATCCCTAAACCCTCAACACTATACCTTAAACCCTAATCCCTCAACCTTAAACCCTAAACCCTATCCCTAAACCCTAATCCCTTAACCCTCAACCCTAATCCCTCATCCCTAAACCCTAAATGCTATCCCTATTCGTAAACCCTCAATGGGCTCAATAATATACCTTAAACCCTAATCCCTTATCTCTACACCCTCCAACCCTATCCCTAATCCCTATACCCTCGACACTCTACTTTAACCCTAATCCCTAGACCCTCAACCCTATCCCTAAACCCTCAACCCTTAACGTCAAACCCTAATCCCTTAACCCTTAACTCTAATCCCTCAACCCTAAACCCTATCCCTAAACCCTCAACACTATACCTTAAACCCTAATCCCTCAACCCGAAACCCTAAACCCTAATCCCTTAACCCTCAACCCTAATCCCTAAACCCTAAATGCTATTCCTATTCATAAACCCTCAACGAGATCGATAATATACCTTAAACCATAATCCCTTATCCCTAAACCCTCTAACCCTATCCCTAATCCCTATACCCTTGACACTCTACTTTAACCCTAATCCCTTGACCCTCAACCCTATCACTAAACCCTCAACCCTAAAACCTCAACCCTCAACCCTCAACATCAAACCCTAATCGCTCAACCCTTAACTCTAATCCCTCAACCCTAAACCCTATCCCTAAACCCTCAACACTATACCTTAAACCCTAAACCCTATCCCTCAAACCTCTATTGAAACTAGACAACTAAGAGGGGGGTGAATCAATTGTCCCTTAAAATTTTTCTTCTTTTAGCCTTCTTTATTATCTTACTATCAGATTAGTAATGCAAACATTTAAGCATGAATCAACAACATAAGAGTAGAAATATAATCAACACATTTGACACCAAGATTTTGATGTGGAAACCTAGTTAAGGCAAAAGCCACGGTGGGGGTTAACCCACAAAATGCATATCCTATTAAAAGTACTTAGAAAAATAGAAGGCACATGCCTTTGGATGCACTGCCTAGAGCTCACTTCTCAAAAGGAGAGGCTCACTGCCTACAGAATTTATTTAGAAAGAATTATATGAGAATCAGCATCTATTTCATGCCTAATTCAATTTCAATGAATTCTCAAGAACTTTTGCTTTGCCTCAAACTCTTCTTCACACTCTGCACTGCTCTTGCTCCTTTCCTTTTCTGCTCTACTCTTGATCCTTCCTTCAGATTTTATCTATTTTACAAAAGGATGATTTCAGTACTTCTTCAACAAGTATTTATATTCTTCATCAACCTTGGAATGATCAACAAGGTTGGCTAAACTTGACGTGGATCATCACACTGTCAACCAAATACAACTGAGATTTGAATCTTCTTCTACAACCACATCACACTTCATAGAAATGTGTTTAAGGCATCTGCAATAGGCTAGGAACATCTAGTCGGCCAAGACTGGGATGAACATTAACCTCAAGAAGAAATCTTCAATCAACAAATTTAAACTTCAATGCGGACCTCCAACATAGTAGCTACATGATCCAAAGACCTCCACAAGCACATTGGAATCACCAATAACATTCACTCTAAACCATATTGTCAGAAACATTTTAATCTTCCTTCGGAACCCAAGAACACACTCTTCCAAGACTGTCAAACTGGAAGGATAGCTTGCAAACCTCCAAACCACAAACCATTGGAGTTGATGATACACACTAACTTCCCAAACATTTCTTTAGATCCATAGATTTTAATCTTATATTACTGGAGGAATCTCGATCCCTTACCTATCACTCTATCTTTCCTAATTATTACAGGAACTAGTTCTACTCAGATGGCCATAACTCCTTCAAATCTTCATGTAGACTTCTCAAATCTTAACTGGAGCAACCTTTGACAATCCTCTAAATGTCCACATGATCCACATGCATTAATTGTTATTAATTTTCTCAATATCCTCAATAATCCAGTCTTCTACATAGACAACAAAATAGGATATAGTTGACACAAATGGCAACAAGAATATGTTGACATCAATGACAACACCACTTAGGCACATATTTGCAACACCCTCAACCCTAATCCCTCAACCCTAATCCCTCATCCCTAAACCCTAAATGATGTCCCTATTCCTAAACTCTCAAGGGACTTGATAATATACCTTAAACCCTAATCCCTTATCCCTAAACCCTCCAACCCTATCCCTAATCCCTATACCCTCAACACTCTACTTTAACCCTAATCCCTCGATCCTCGACCCTATCCCTAAAAACTCAACCCTAAAACCTCAACTCTCAACCCTCAACATCAAACCCTAATCCCTCAACCCTTATCTCTAATCCCTCAACCCTAAGCCCTATCCCTAAACCCTCAACACTATACCTTAAACCCTAATCCCTCAAACATAAACCCTAAACCCTATCCCTAAACCCTAATCCATCAACCCTTAACCCTAATCCCTCAACCTTCAACCTTGATCCCTCATCCCTAAACCCTAAATGCTACCCTTATTCCTAAACCCTCAACGGGCTCAATACTATACCTTAAACCCTAATCCCTTATCCCTAAACCCCCCAACCCTATCCCTAATCCCTATACCCTTGACACTCTACTTTAACCCTAATCCCTCAACCCTCAACCCTATCCCTAAACCCTCAACCCTAAAACCTCAACCCTCAATGTCAAACCCTAATCCCTCAACCCTTAACTCTAATCCCTCAACCCTAAACCCTATCCCTAAACCCTAATCCCTCATCCCTCAACCTTCAACCCTAATCCCTCATCCCTAAACCCTAAACGCTATCCCTATTCCTAGACCCTCAACGGGCTTGATACTATACGTTAAACCCTAATCCCTTATCCCTAAACCCTCCAACCCTATCCCTAATCCATATACCCTTGACACTCTACTTCAACCCTAATCCCTCGACCCTCAACCCTATCCCTAAACCCTCAACCCTCAACCCACAATGTCAAACCCTAATCCCTCAACCCTTAACCCTAATCCCTAAACCCTAAACCCTATCCCTAAACCCTCAACACTATACCCTAAACCCTAATGCTTCTCTCTTCGATAATGAAAATAAAGTATGCAAAACTATAGTATTTACCATCAACTAGCAAGAGCAAATGTCATCCATTGAAATTAGGAAATGTCCTTGAAGTGCACCTTAACTCTTTAGATTCATGAGTTGTCCTTGCTTGCATCTCACATCTCAGGCCATATTGTACCCTGTCAATTCTCTGAGTTTCTATCTCCATCAGTAAAACTTTCTAGATGAAGTGAATATTCAAATTATATGGCATGTTTTTCTGGCTCATCTGGGTTCATTATGCCAATAGGTGTACACACTATGAGAAAAGCTTTCTGTCTAGTACATCCATAGTATGTAATTAATAGTTGAAATCAGAAGGATGATCATTATGAAAAAATATTTGCATTGGGGTACATCCACAGTGGGCAATGAATGGTTGAAATCAGAACCCCTGGTCAACATTAAATGAACATTTTTTTATTAAGATTTTTTTAACAGATCAGCATACTTTCTCCACCTATTTGCTTGAATTTAAATTAGGGCCATAAAAATGTGCGCACATCTACTCCCAATGTATAACCTAGGTGTAATTAAAACCATAAACTAGGTAAAATAAACAACTTTGGCCATAAAAATCAATCAGTCTTTTAAAAATAGATATTAGTAACTATACATTTTAGATATCAGTAACTATACATTTTAGTATAGTTTCTTTCTTAATTTTCTATTTTTAATTAACTAATTTTTGTTTGTTTTAGACAAAATATTACAATCCTCATGAAGATCTTTTCTTGTACAATTTTCTCCTTTTATCTTTGGCCTATATTTTCCCTCCTAGAAGTTCTTTCATAAGGATCCTTATTTTATCTTTCGATCTATATGAACTCTAAACATAAATCTATGTTTCTTATTGTCCACCTACTCAAATATGCAAGTGTCTCCTTCCTTGATATTATTATGATGTACAAAATATGCCCACCCCACACTTAGGGTACGTATATTGTTATGAAATAGGCAAATAATCTTCCATTGTATACTGGATCTATCCACAAGAACTGCTAAACTCTCCTCTTAATAAAGTAAGAGTAATTAGAATAGAAGGCAGAGAATTTGATCTTACTAGTATGCATGGTCAGTTTACATTCCCTAACTTCATTTTCATTCAATAAAAAGGTTTATCTGATTTGAGAGGTGGGGCAAAGTTCACTGTCTTGTGCTTTTCTAGATGATAGGGTCCATAATGTCCAGGGTTCTTCAAAGAAAGGCCTATAACAGAATTAAGTTTTTGTTATACCAATCCTCCTAGTAAAGCTACATTTCAAATACCTGCTTTGAAAGTTGAAATAAATTAAATTAGACTTACAATTTTGACTTTATTCCATTGCTTCAACAACATCATTGTCTTCTTCATCAGAAACCAATTCAATCAGCAACTTGATGCCCATTGGTTGACTTAAACTGCATCCTCTATTAGAAGAAGGGTATTTTTTATTTGTATCAATGTTGGTATTCATAAGCTAAAGAACATTCATATTTTTCACACACCCTGTTCTTTGAAATATATTAACCTTAAAATATGACTTTAATATGTACTTGAACACAACAAAATCTCCAATCTCCATCCCATGATGATTCACAAAATTTTCCCAACCTTGCCTAAATTCCATTTTATTTATGGTACCCCCTAATTGCACATCTCACTCCTACCCACCTGGGTCATGCAACACCATATGTTCATCTATGTTGTCTATAAACTGTGAAATAAATGTAGGAGGAATGTGCTGCCATAAACACATTACACAATTAGATTTTACAAGTTCTTAATAGTGTACAGGAAATAAAAAATGAAAAATAATGTATAGAGTTACCAGTTTTTTTGTAAAGTCTCCGAGCATAACTTTGAAGGAGGCATGCCCATTAAACCAATTCATTCAACAACTTGTTTCCCATTGGTTGACTTGAATTGCATACTCTGTTAGAAGAAGGGCATCTTTTGTCTATATCAATGTTGGTATTCATAAGCTGAAGAGCATTGATGTTTTTCACACACCCTATTCTTTGAAATATCTTAACCTTAAAATATGACTTGGATATGTACTTGAACACAGCAAAATCTCCAATCTCTAGAAATTTTTCCAAACCTACCTAAATTCTAGTTTATTTATGGTACCCCTTAATTGTACATCCCTAAACCCTAAACCCTAATCCCTTAACCCTAAACCCTAATCCCTAATCCCTAAACCATAAACCCTAATCCCTAATTATAATTTATGGTACCCTAATCCCTAAACCCTAAACCCTAATCCCTTATCCCTAAACCATATACCCTATCCCTAAATCTTCAACCCTCAACACTTAAACCTTAAATCCTAAACCCTATCTCTAAACCCTACACCCTCAACACTATACCTTAAACCCTAATCCCTCAACCCTAAACTTTCAACCCTAAACCCTATCCCTAATCCCTCTACCCTCAACACTCTACCTTAATCCTAATCCCTCAACCCTCAACCCTAAACGCTATGCCTAAAGCCTCAACCCTAAACCCTAATCCCTCAAGGTCCTAAACCCTAATCCCTTATCCCTAAACTCTAAATCCTATCCCTAAACCCTCAACCCTCAACCCTAAACCCTAATCCATCTTGACTTTAAACCCTCAACCATAATCCCTCTTGACCTTAAACCCTCAACCCTTATCCACCCTTCTCCTCCCCTATCTGCCTCACCCCCATCTCTACCCTCGACACTATACATACATACATACATAAAAGCATACAAGCATACATATATACATGCTTAATAACCTTGAACATAAAACAGTCCAAGGGTGTCATAACGCGAGCACATTATAATGCACTCACGTTATGTCAAACATGACAAACATTGAACAAACTTTTGTGAAAAAGGAAAAAATGCAAAACAGAACATAACGCAAGTGTGTTATATTTTGCTTTGGGAATCCCAAGCCTTAGGCTTGGGATTTGCTTTGGATTTCCAACCCAAAGGCTTGGAGTGCATTCCCAATGTCTAGAGACATGTTTTTGCATATTCTACAGGATTTCACATAATTTTGTTCATGCTAACCCTCAAATTTGCACGTGTTTCAAGGTCAAACAAATCAAACACCTGGGTAATGTTAGGCTTTGTCTTAGCTATTTAACGATGTAATTTTTTTCACATTTTGACAATGTTAAGCCTTTCATCTTTAATTTCTTTTATTTGTGTGTCTATTTTTGGGCAAAAACCAGTGTTTGGTCTTTTTTTCATTGTAAATTAACCGTTCATTGAAATTTCAAAAAAATTACATTTTTAGAAACTAGACTCCATTCTACACATTTAAAAAAAATGATTTTCAATTAGTTTTCAAAATTTATAGGGGTAGCACGGCCAAAATTCTATTTTTCAGGATGTGTCCACTTTGAAAATTAGTAAAAAATCAAATATTCATTAAAAAATTATCAGAAAAATTAGGCATAAACTACATGTTGTTAGCTAATTTCTCACTGAAGCAATTTTAAAAATACCAAAAAAAGTTAACCTTTTGAGGGAGCCACAAAACATGCTGTGTTATGTTTTTTTGACAGAAACAACACCAATTTCTATGGCTCCCTCTTTTGAACCCCTTAATCTATACCATTTTTTAAAAAAATTAGTAGTTTACAAAGTAGACTCGGAGCACTACGAACATTTTTTTGGTTGCATCTCCAAATTTTGAGTGTAACTATGCTCAATTTCTCATCCAAGACCAGCATTTCCTAATTTTAGAAGAAAAAAAAGTGGCCAGTTAAGACCCCTTTTTGGCCCCCCATCTTCTTGCACTTACCCAACCCTAAACCCCAAACACTAAACACCAAACCCTAAACCCTAAACCCTAAACACTAAACCCGAAACCCTAAACCCTAAACCCTAAACATTATACACTAAACACTAAACCTTAAAACATAAACCCTAAACCCCCCTAAACCCTAAACCATAAACCCCAAACACTAAACACTAAACCCTAAACCCTCAACCCTAAATCCCAAACCCTAAACCCCAATCCCTAAACTCAAAACCCTAAACCCTAAACACTAAACCCTAAACCCTAAACATTAAACCCTTAACCCTAAACACTAAACACTAAACCCTAAACCCTAAACCTTAAACCCTAAAACTTAAAACCTAAACCCTAAACCCTAAACCCTTAACCCTAAACCCTAAACATTAAACCCTAAACCCTAAATCCTAAACCTAAAACCCTAAACCCTAAACCCTAAACCCTAAATACTAAAACCTAAACCCTAAACCCTAAACCCTAAATCTGAAGCCTGAAATCCTAAACCCTAAACCCTAAATAGCCTAAACACTAAACCCTAAACGCTAACTGGAAATCCTAAACCCAAAACTCTAAACCCTAAACCCTAAACACTAAACCCTAAACCCTAAACCCTAGAACTAAAGTGAACTAAACTCATGCCCGACAAGGCAAAAACTTATGTTATAATTTTAATTATAAAATTATGAAATTATATTACAATATAATTATTCATTATTATAATATTTAAATAATGTGAAATATTATTAAATTATATTTAACTTAAATTATATAATTACTTTGTTATATAAGTTATAAATTATACAACTTAAGTTACTAAATTATATAATTTTTAAATTAATTTAACTTAAATTATACTTGTGCATACTGGACTTGCAAAATTAAATAATTTATCAATATTATAGTATATTTAAAAGTTTTATAAATAATAATTGTCTTTATTTTATTTGTATCTATCAAGTTTGTCTATTTTCTTGTCTTATTTTTTATTTTTTTTGTATATTTCCTATTGTATGATTTATCTTTTTTTCTTCTTAACCCTTTGGTCAATCTTTTCTCTCCCTTTATTCCTTTGGTCTAAGCAAACATTTATTGCCTTGCCTTGTATTGTCTTTGAATTCATGGATTATGATCAAATTTGAAAGAAAAAAGAATAGAGTAATAGTCATTTATTTAGTCATTTTTATTTGTCTGACCAATTATTTAGTTGTGTTTTTTGCCCGATGACCAAATTAGTCATTTATTTAGTCATTTATAGCTATGTTGCAAAAAATTTTAGACATGTGACTAAAAGTTTGGTCACGTGACTAAAAGTTTTAGTCACCTGGTCATTTATTTGCCATATTTCTAGTAGTGATCAAACTCAAATTTAGCATTCTACATTATTGTACTTGCAAATGTAAAGAGTCATGCTTGGAATAACAATCTATACCACTACCAATGAAATATATAGAAATGAATATTGAATCAAAATTAAAGAAATACTTAGTTGGAACTAAAGCTAGAAGTGAATGCTCAATTTATGCTAAAAATACATGTAAAAAATAATGCTAAACAAAATCAATGCTTAACAAGATCAATGTTGGAAAGAGTAAATATTTTTATGACTTTCTTTTAATGACCTACAGGTTAACAACAACAACTGAAAAATAAAAAAATATTTTAATCATGTCATAAAGAGACATCTAACTTTAGACACATAGTAAAGAAATATAATCACAAAAAAAGAAGTACTAGTAGATCACATCCTTCAGGTGGAGTGGGCCCAACTCCCCTTCTAGAAGGATCCTTTTATGCTAACACCAAATCAAGAGAATTTATTTCTTATTTTCATTTAATTCAAACTTATATGGTCATGCTTACACAAAAGAGAATGAAAACCTATCACTAGAAAAACAATGTTGCATAAGCCAAAGGAATTGGAACTCCCTTTCTACTCTAATGGCTTGCTATTACACACTTGAGCCTTATTTCATAAACTAGACTAAACTGGACTAAAAACTAAGCTGAATTGAACTTCCCCTTCTTTTATTCCTAAGGCTAATAGTCATTTATTCAAAATAAGAGGCACTAGTAGTTCAACCAATAGATGTCCTTGATTGAAGGTGTGAGGCAATGCAGGCAAGGCCTACATTAGAGGAAACTTTACTAAAGAACTTCAGTTATTTTGATGACTTATCCTTTGAACTAGAGAGAATAGGGTATGGATGAAAGAACTGAAGTTAGCCAAGGGTGTTATGATGACCAGCTATATAGCTAATGTCATTTGGGGTCACCTTTTTCGTCATGGGACACATACCAAGACTAAAATTAGGCATGGAACTTGTCAAGAAACCACCATCATGGGAGAAGAATGACTGGTTATGATACAAAGTGATACTCTGGAGGTAGTTGAAGCCAGTTGTCTTCCCTTCATGATCAACTCCAGAGAGATCTGGAATGTTCAATCCTAAGATTCAACAATTTCTTTTCTTAAAAAATCACAAACATATATGCTTAGAGACAAGAAATCATAGAAACATTCAAATAGATTCAACCTTTGAAAGAATAAGCACCAGAACACATTATCCATCCATTCTTAAAATAGTTATAGGTATTTATATATGTAATAAGTGTACCAAGTTCATATAAAATAAATAAGTACTAGAATGTATGTATGAAAGTAAAATATAATTCAAGACTCATCACTCTGCCCCACTGGAGTCACATCATGTCCTCATGGTGAAACCTGCACTGCATCCTTATTAGCCAAATTTTTATTCTCCAATATCCTACTACAATCATAATTTTCTTCCCTATACATAATGAAATGCCTTCCCTTCTCTGCATACCCATTTATTTTAGAAGTTTTGGAAAATCATTTTTCCACTTTCCTTTGTGGAATTTGTCCTTCAGCAGTCATAAGTGGAGTTCGTGTAAGGAATAAAGGGGGTCAAAACCTCATGTCAATCCATTCTTGGATAAGTTTGATAAGATTTTGAGCTCTGGTAAGGGTCCACCATAGATTAGTGGGAGAGATAGGCTCTCTTTGTTGCAAGTTGTGAGGCAACCCTTCCTATCTATTGATACATGCCCTGATGACAATAGGAGGAAGGTATCCTTTGACAAGGTAAAATTTACCTCATCATATATTCAATCAAATCACCTTCCTTTTGTAGCCTAATGAGACAACCGTGCTTATGTTTGACTAATTTTACAATAGATTATTACTTACCTAGTTAAAAATAATGTAAAATATTTATTTTCTTTTCTAAGTTAAAAAGAACTCAAATACTAATGATTATGTGGCTACAAAAGATTATTTTTTCAAATAGGTCTATAGCACCAGAAGAACAAACTTTGAAAAGGAAGGAAGGAAAAGACTCTAGAAAGGAGTATTCTTCGAAACAATAATGTCATGGAAGACATGTGTGGAAGACAACTGTGGAAAAGTCTCAAATTGTTTCCTCCTGATCCGTAGTAGTGATGATAGTCCATAGATGTCTGAAAGTAGTTGGTAGAGGAAGACACCTACTTGGAGTCAACTTCAATAATTTATTTTATTGCTTTGTTATGGTTACAAACCAAACTCAATGTTTTTTTTCTGGTTTCAGTTGAAAAACTTAGAAATTGTGGTAATGCATGTATCACAATACACTAGATTTTAGGCATGATTTTAGCATTCATAATATAAAGTATTGTACTTTTAATACATAGAGACATACATAATAGATATATTTTCTAGTAATCATAAAGTAATTACTATGTACTTTTTTTTCCATCTGCAAATTTTGTGCGATATGTTTCTGAAGGTTTATACTGCCAAAGAGCTAGCCACTCGTTCGGTTAGGAGTGACTGAATATAGATAAGTGTTCATTTTTTTAATGTTCTATGAATTTCATGTATTTCTTCATTGAGAAGTAATATGTAATCCTATGTGTTTTTCATGTGTTAGTAAACAATCTCTAACCCATAGGTTCCATAGTTTAGTTGTTCTATATTAATATTGTCTAATGGTTATTGTTCAAGTTTGGTAGTTTTGTTATGTGTATGTAGATATATGGAATCAAATAAGGAAACAATACACAATGAAGGTACCTATTCCATACTTGAACAACGCCTTATTGCAAGTATGTGCCTAATCAGTGTTGTCATTGATGTCAACATATCATTGTTGTCATTGGTGTCAACTATGCTCTATTCTATTACTTGTTTAGAAGCCTTGTGTGTTGAGGATATTGAGAAAATTGGCCTCTCTGGAAGAATCAAGTGAGTTACAGTGAAGTGCAGTATAGACAGTGAGTTGTATGCTGAAGAACAGTCTGGTAAACTGCTTGACATTTATTGTTGCTTGAAGATCATGGTCTATAGATTGGAAGTAAGTTAGACGTATGTTGAAGGATGCTACATTCTAGGTTTGAGACCTCCACATGAAGATCTGAGTGAGTTGTGTTCACCAGAGTGAAACCTAATTTTTTCTGTAAACTCAGTTGGGACATGGAGAAATTATTATGCTCTGCATTCCTCCGCAATAAAGTATTTTTCTCTACGGTTCTAGAGGGAAGTCTAGGATGATGATAAGTGCCTACAAATGTAGTGGTTCATGTTTTGGTGGTCCGCAAGCTATCTTTCTTTCATGTCAGTTGAAGACAGTGAAGTTCATGTGTTTTGGTGAGAAGATTCCTATGGATAAAGTGGTTAAGGTTTGTGCGGTTGCTCCTGATGATTATAACGTGCTTGTAGATGTCTCCTAATCATGTTCCTATCTTGACATTGGTCTGCATTAAGGAATTGAGATCATGTTTGAAGATTGTTCCCAGACATTGTAACGTGTAACCAGTCTTAGACGACTTGGTTAAATCTAGTTTTTGCAGAGATTCCTTGAAGACTGTGGAAGCGTGTTGTGGCATGGAAGATCATGTTTGAGTCCCAGCTAAAGTATGGTGTGATCCACATACATCTTTACTTCATTTCCTTTGCACAATATTGTAATAGATCAGGACCTATTTTGTAAATGTTTGTAATGCCGACCTTGGAGATTGTTCCAATGGTTGATGATTGTAATACTGACCTTAATGATCATTCCAAGATTGATGAAGTGTATAAATAGTTGTAGTTGGGTCATTGAAATGTTTTCTTGGTGCGAAGATGGGAACATAAGGAAAGAAGAGGAAAGGTAGAGCAGGGCAGAGCATAGGACTAATTGTACTTCAATGTATTATTTTCAGACATGAAGAAGATGTTGATCATGGCAATGAGCCACCAGTAGGGTTTAACAACCCTTATTGTAATCTTGCTAGGTTTAAGGTTGAGGCAGTGAGCCTGCTAGACCTAGTTGTTCTTCATGGCAGTGAGCCAGTATGTATAGGCCCGTGGAGTGACCAAGCCTGAACATCATTACTTCAAGATTGCAATATTTATTAAGAGCTAATCCTCTTCATGGTTTTCCATGTGAAATATGGTGTCTCTTGTGTTTGATGTTGTATCTATGGTTAAGTTTCTGATTTCATGCATTCATTGTTAAATCATAATAATTGTGAATAAGTGATTGATGTTTAATTGTAGAAGTGTTTAAGTTTTTGAGACAACTAATTCACCCCCCCTCTTAGTTGTTCGAGGCATATCAACAATTGGTATCAGAGCCAAGTTCCTTTGAAAAGAGTCTAACAACTCAAAGGAGATCCTAAATGAAGTCAAAAGGAAAATAGGTACTTATCATTACACCTGAATGCTCATCAACAAGTAATGAAAATTTGTCCAAGGAAGTGATTCATCAAAGATGTTCTGAAGTATGCACTAGTGATAAAGTCATGTCTCAAAGTGAAGACTGTTGGGTTATTGATAGTAGCTGCTCAAACCATATGACTAGTGACAAGAGTAAGTTTACAAGTCTGGAAGGATGCGATGAAGGGCTAGTTACGTTTGGAGATGACTACACTACTGAAATCTATGGAATAGGGTAAATAAATTTTGGCAACAAATAAATTTTTGAAGATGTTCTTTATGTAAAAAATTTGGAACAAAATCTCTTAAGTGTTGGACAGTTATGCAAAAAGGGTTTTAAGTTTGTGTTTGAGAATGATTCCCTTGAAATCAAAGCAAAGTCTAGAGCTATAATAGCAATTGGGAAAAGAATAGATGATAATCTCTATCATCTTAGAAGAAGTGACTTTCTTGGGTTCAAATCTTAGATCAATGAAAGCTAGGTCTGGCACAGAAGACTTTGTCATACAAATCTTGATGACTTAATAAAAACAAGCTCAGTTCAAGTTGTGAAGGACCTACCAGAAATTAATTACTCGAACAACATAAATTGCAAGAAATGTCAAAGACTATTAAGAAAAATATTTTAGGATAAAGAAATACCTTCCATTAGATGATTTGAATTGATTCATACAAGCTTTTTTGGTCCTACAAGAATACCAAGCCTCCATGATGACAGGTACTTTATGTTTTTTATTGATAATTTTTCTAGAATGACTTGGGTCAGTTTTTTAAAGGATAAAATAGATATTCTAGATGCACTCAAAGTTTTTAAAGAAATGGTTGAAAATGAGCTAAGCATGAAAATCAAAAGTCTGAGAATTGGCAAGGAAGAGCTCACCTCCAACGATTTCAATATGTTTTGTGAAACCTATGGGATAGAAAAAAGGCTCTCTGAAAAAAATAAGATAATGGAAGAAGCAAGTAGAACTATTCAGGAAACTACAAAATTAATGATGAAAGAAGAAAATCTGCCAGATACATTTTGGAAGGAGGTTTATTCAAACCACTATCTATACATTAAACATAGTCCAGGTAAAAACCAAAGAAGTAAAGCTCCCTTTGAGTTGTGGTATGGATCAATACCCACTATGAGATATTTCAAAATCTTTGGAAGCAAATGCATCATTAAAATTGAAAAGGATAATGCTAAGTATGAGGAAGGCATTTTTCCTGGTTATTGATCTTGGACCAAAGCTTACCTCTGTTACAACAATAGATTGGGAAAGATCGTTGAAAGTGCAAATGTCAAACTAAATGAGAACATTCAAAAGTATTCAATCAATCAATGAGGATCTACAAAATGAAGCACAAGAAGGATCCTAGACCATTAGTGACAAAACAAAATGTGATGTGGAAGGACACAGAGCTGCTGTGAATCAAATGAATCTTTGCTTGATTTCCAGTATTGACAATAACAGTTCCAAAACTGCACTTGAAAATCTTGAGAAATCAGAAGAAGAAAATATGGATTTAAAGGGAAATATAATGGAAGAAAATGATTACATCAAAGAATTGAGAAAGGAAATCAAGCAACTTTAGCAAAAACTAAAAGAAGACAATGAAGAAAAAGCAAAAATTGCAGAATGTCTGTAAGACAAAACTAAAGACTGCATAAAGCTTGAAGAGGAAGTTGTGGATCTAAAAGTTGATCTAAAATATTCATGGGCTCAATGGGATCAATTCAGTGTGAGTGCTACCAGATATGATAAACTAATGGCAAGTGAAAAAAATATTGAAGGCAAAGAAAGCTTGGGACTTGAAAAAGATAAAGGTTCCAGAATAGGTCAAGATGAGAATGCTGAGGAAAAGGACAAAAGAAAATAGATTTGGGATCAAAGAAATAGACCTAGAAGACCATCAATCAGGAAACCAAATGATCAAAGGTGCCCATCCTTCAAAGGTTATTGTAACTCCTATAATAGGTTTGGTCACAAGGCTACTTGGTGTAGAATCAGGATGAATCAAAATATTCCACCATTCTTTAGCCAGTGTTTCACATGCAATAAAATTGGTCATAAAGTTGTTGAATGTAGAAGTAAAGTAAATTAGAATTCTATTAGGTGCTATGCATGCCATAAAATGGGACATAGGGCTAATGAGTGTAGAAGTCAAGTGAGAAAAGGTTATGGCACAAATAAGACAATTGAATCCTTTAGTGGCTACTGTTATACATGCAATAATTTTGGACATAAGGCCTGTTGATAACTAAGAGGGGGGTGAATCAATTATCTTGATTATTTTAGCTTTTTATTCTTCTTTAACAACTAGTGCAGCATCAAATTAAATAAGCAAGCATAACCATGAAAGCAGAGATAAACTCAATATACATAACACAATGATTTTGATGTGGGAAACCCTGTTAAGGGAAAAACCACGAGGTGACTAACCCAAGATTGTATTCTCTGTTAAAAGAATAGAAGTAGAAAATGGCACTTGCCAATTAGGGCTCACTACTCGAGCACACTGCTCACAAGAGGCTTACTGCCTACAAGAGACTCACTATCTACAAGTTATAAAGAAAGCAACAAGATACTTGAACTGATGAGAAGCATCCACATATGCTGAAGTTCAGTTCTGGTTTAGGCTTAATACATTGATCTACTACACTTCATTCTTCTTCTCCTTTAGTGCTGTTGTCTTGTCACATACCGGACCTGTGTTACTGCTTCCACTCTGCTCTCTTTTTTTCTTCACACTTCACAATACACCACACACCCCTTCTCATTGAAATCCATCTGGTATATATATCCGTACAAAGGATTTCAACATCTTTCTAGTCGGCATCTGGAATACTCAATATTTTCCCAAACTCTGGTCTGTCGGCTGAATCCTTGCTTACCAAGTGATGCATATCAAAGAGATGCTTATAGAAGTCATCAATCATGTTGGCCAATCATGAATGATCCCTTAAGAAACTTTATTACCATCAATATCTCATCTGGATTAAGGTCTGAATCTCTACCGGTCAGTTCTTCCTCGGTCTACTCTGCCAAACAGGAACCCAACACTTAGGCGTTCATATCTTTTCACTCTTACATCACCGAAGGCTCAATCTCTAGAATATATTAGTCATGGTACTCCTCTTGACTTCCCCAAGTCTGCACTTTATGGAGATACTTCCTCTGAGAGATCCAAACATGACTATCGAACCTTTCTACATGCTATGTTCTTGCTTACCAGACCAAGATACACTTCAGTCTGTCTTCCGATATGGTCATACCATGTCCTGTGGATGTGTGGGATGGACTTTGCTGCCATCAATGACAACATTCATGAAGCTACAACGTGTCTCTTGCCAACAATCTCCCCCTTTGGCACTGAAGGCAACACTTAGTGAAAAATGAGTAAGTGTTATAGTATACTCCCCCTTGGCTGATGCTCTGTTCTTATGTACACTTTTCTGGAGCTCCCCCTTAGCTATGCTCCACATTTTTCACTGCTCCTCACTCCCCCTTTGACATCAATGGCAAAGGGTAGGATCCAAATACCAACATCTCCAAAATTAATCTATACTTGGCCGCATAAATATATATACCTAACATACTTACATATATTGAATTATATCTGCAAAAGTTGTCTTCAACTTGACAAATTTTGTTGCCCAACTTTGTTTCATCCTATCTAAAATTGAGATGTGACCAATCAATAGGAATGTAAAAGCCTCTGGCCTCTTTAGATTTGTTGGATCACTGGTCCGAGCTGTGGTCTAAGCATCAGTTAGGGCCTCATGCATGGCCTCTAACTTAGGGATAATTATCCCTCTAAGTTCACTTAACCTACTCATTCTATTTTTCTTCTCCTTCTCAAGCTTCTTAATTTCATTTAAGACTGTAATAGTCTAACACTCTTGTTTTATTATGGAGGAGGTGAGAGGATCAAAATTCTGAGATACACTTGACAGTTTATCCTCTTGCTCTTTCATTTTATTCTCAATATCCTTTGTTACTTTGGACCAGGATAGACAAAATTTATACATTTCTCTGCCATCTTTAAGAGCTTTTTCTAAGCTCTTTATCCCAATATCCATATTTCTCCTATCATTAGTTATTAGTCCTTGTACTTTGGACAATCTCTTTCCCAAAAACTCCTTTCGGACCTTTTCTTCAACTGACTTCTCTAAGGAATCAAAATGTGTATTAACAGAGTTTACAAGAGACTTTAGATTACTAGATGTGGAGGCTGAAGAATCCTTTTGGAAGGATGGCATGATTTTCTCTAGCACACCAGATGCAATCTCTATTAGCTCACAGTCTTCCATGTGAGACTTTAGAATCTTTTCTTTTGCTTTGGCTTGAGCAAAAGATGCCACCTTCATTGTCTGGACCGGAGAGAGGGAATCAAAATTGAATGGTCCTTGAAGTAGCTTCGGCTCATCTAATTCCATCATTTCTTTTGTTAAGAAGTCTTTGACTGCTTCTGTTGTGTCTCTTACCGGAGACAAAGTTTTCTTCCCTTTTGCAGCCTTAGCACTGTCATATGTGGTCTTCTCTGTTTGATCTTCTTCTCTTCCCTTTACTTGTTCTTCTTGACTGATGCTTTCTCCTTTTCTTTCTTCTTCTTCAATTCTAGAGTCTATAGGAGGATCCAGAAGAGAGGTGTCTAATTCTCCATGAACTTCCTCTTCTGGAATAGAGGAATCTAAATCCTTAGCCTTCTCTTTACTTATCTCCTTTGTCTCTTCTGCCACTGTCTCAGTAGATTCTTCTTTGTCATCCATGGTAGAGGGTTCATCATCTAGGTCCTCTACAATAGGAATGTTGAATCTTTTATAGGCATTCCTGAGGATCTCTTCAGTTTCTTTAGCCACCTAATCAGTCTCTCTGAGCATAAGCTTATTCATTCTAGCTTTGCTCTGGAACTCATCCTTGCAATCTTTGAAGATCATGTTTATTTGCTTTGGAGTGATGGAGGGATAGAGTTGGATAGCAATCTACTCCCGGATTTCTAGGTCTTTTACCATGCCATTGTTCTTTCTTATCTCAAGTTCCTTCTCTAAGCTTTTGGGAATTAGGGATATGATTTCAATGAATGCTTTGTTATAAATATTAAGATATCTGACTATAGCATCTTGCAGGATCTTCTGGTGAGCTTCGTTGTATTCATCATAGAATTCAGTCATTGGTTTCAGGTTCCCATCCATAGTGACTAATTTGATGATATCATCAATGCAGAGAGTAGGCTTTTCAACAAATTCCTCTACCTTCTCTTCTTTACCTTGACCGGTAGAGGGTTCACCAGATGTTTTCTTCTTCTTCTTCATTTTCTTGACCTCCTCATCTAACTCAATCTTGTCATCATCCTTTTGACTAGCATAAGACCTTGTGGCCTTTGTCTTAGTTCTTTTCTCTCCCTTTTTGGATGTTCTAACTTCTGGTTTTTATGCTTTCTGGCTCTTAGAGGTGGCAGGTATAGAGCTCTTGGAGGATCTGGTCTGGGAAGGGGCTTCCATCGGATCACTTTTCTTTTTTGCATCTTGTTTCTCTTTCTCTACGCTTTCCATATTCTCTCTGTTGGCATCAACTACTTCCTTTGAAATTCCATGTCTCTTGGCAAATTCTTCCACCTCTCTTCTCACTTTTCTCTTGATTTCGGGCTGTCTTAGTTCAACATGAACTTTTACACTCAACTCTTGGAAGGTCCCAAACCTTTCTGCCTTAGGGTCCTTGGGTTGACTCAGCAGGTGTTGAACATGTAGTTCTACAATTTTCTCATCTACTTCATACCCCATTGGAATGATCTAGACTATCCTTGGCTCCACTGCCTCCATTAGGCATTGATCAGTGTCTACCATAAAGCACACTGTATCCTTGTATTTCTCAACTAATGATTGAGGGATTCTTTCTCTGGCTTGCATCATACTCTGAAAGTTCTTGAAGTAGCCCCAAAGTGCTGTATTATGTGCTTTGGAATCACCAATTCCATGCAAATAATCTCTGATTTGTATTGCTACTAGTCTGTCATTTTGTCATATCTAGCCATTAGATCTGGGTAGCTCATTCATGTAATAGAAGAATAGACAGAGTATCAGGCCACTGTATTTGAAGGAATTCTTCTTATCCTTCTTTATCTTTTATAGATTCTCCAAAAGTTGGCTCAGAAGGAGCTCACAAAGATCATAGTCAGCATTCTTTCTTAACATTTCATAAGCAGTGTAAATTGCAGTTCCAGGTACTGAATTTTCCTTGCTGGAGTGATATATCTTGTAACCAATTATCATGGAGGAAAACTTGATATCCGGATCAGTGATATCTTCTATTGTCATTGCTCTCTTGTCAAATCTTGATCCTGTAGCCTCACTCACAATTTGGTTTTTGACTGATTTGAGAATAGGTAACCCTCCAGATGAGTGCAAACCGGTTACCACCCTAATAGCATCTTTTGTGATCTTAAATGGTCTATTCAACCACATGAAGTTATCATGCACTCTGCTCAAAACATACCGGACCCATTCATCTTCTGTAAAATAGGGAAAATGGATACAATGTCCAAAATGCTTGTCCTGGATAGCCTTGTACTGAGGTTTGAGTTCAAAAACATCATCTATTAACTGATTGTGATAAATATCCATTAGCTTGGATTCTACAAATTCCTCAATGTTTGCATGAATATATGCCCTAACATCTTCTACATGCAAAACCCCATGCAGAATGCTAGAAAGTGCGCCTAGGGGATCAACTTCCAAGGATTTGTAGGGATGTTTCTTGAATTTAGGGCATGGCCTATCAGAGATCTTCATAACATTCAGAGTGGCCATCTTTCAAAATATTCAGAGAGAGGTTTTTAAGAGCGGAAAATACCTTTTACACTTTTAGGGTTCACGATATGAACTAGATCAAATTGCTGGGAGAATCGACTTCTGCAATTGTTCTTTGAGAAGTTTTGAGGCAATTTGCTTCAAAGCTCCTTCTTTTCTTCTTCTCGAATGCAAATGTGCAAATGATGAACAAGAGGACCCTTATATTTCTATGCAAACCCTAATTTCACATTGTAATAAATGCACAACTTAAGTTATTTCGGTTGCTCCTTGTCTTGAGAGATTTTTCTGGATCACTGAGATGCTCTTAGAGTTATTCTCAGTGAATATTAGCAATCTAACTACCTTTCTCTAATCATTCCATTTATCTGCAGATCAAGATACCTCAAATTTGAATCATACCGGATCTAACTATGAAAATTATGTTCTTACCGGATGATTGTTAAACCGGATTAATTTCAGATGATTAACCTCTTCAAATTCCTTGCAGATCTTTCATATCTTTCCCAAGGGTTATTTAGATGTTTCTCTGAGAGACATTTTAATCTGCAACCTTCCATGTGCCAATTTTAGGCACTAATTGACTGGCTGGGGGAAATTGTTTTCTTTTGTGACTCCCCCTGAGCCAGAGCTCATCTATCTAGTTTTTGGAAGGAATATCAGCACCAGATTCTGGTGCGGATCCATCCTCAACATTTTTTGTACTCTTCTTTACCCAAATCTTGTTCATCTCCCTCTGAATTTCATCCGCATTCATTTTTCCTTTTCCTTTGTCTTGGTTTTGATTATGATGCACCGGACCCTTTTTGTCCTGGTTCTTACTTCTGTAGAATTTGGCAATATGACCGGATCTATTGCAATTGTAGAAAACAATATTTCTTTGCATATTTGACTGATATCCTTTTGATCTACATTGATTAGCCATATGTCTGATTCTATTGCATGCAAAGCATCTACCATTGAATGAATTGTTCATTTGCATATTTATGCAGTCATGAGATTTGTGACCATACCTTTTGCATTTAAAACACTGTCCGGAGAAGGATGAATTAGTTTGATTCATTCTTCTGCTACACTAATTTTCTTTATGACCAAAGTTATTGTAGTTGTGATAGTATCCATTGAAGGATGGATATCTTTGAGCATTAGGTTGCCTTACCGGAGGTCTTCTAGGCCTATTCCTTGGATTTCCTGATCCAGAGTTCTTCTGACCAGATCCAGAGCTTTCACCTTTCTCATACCCCAAGCCTTTCTTGTCACCTACCCTCTTTTGTCTTTCAAGAAGAACTTCAAGTTGAGCAAAGCGTATCTTGAATTTCTCTTTGTATTCATTTGTTGTTTGAAGATCCCTTTTAAGAGTGTCAATCTAATTCTCAAGTTGTTCTTCATTATCTCTAGCTTCTTCAAGATCAAATTTCAAATGCCTAATTATTCTATCCATTTTGTGATAATCTTCCGACTTCTCCTTGAGAGAATATTTTAGATTATCTTCAGTCTTTCTTTTCTCTTCAATTTCTTGGGTAAATTTCATAACCCCTGATTCCATTTCATGTCTTATCATGATGACCTCTTTTGACAGCTTCTCACATAATTTGTTCTTCTCATTCAGATCTTCATTAGTATCATTGGCTTCACTTTGACTTTCTAATTGCTAAAGAAGTTCCTTTCTCTTTTTCATAGAGATACTCAATTTCTCCTTTAGTTCATTTATGAAATCATCAGCTTTTTTGAGTCTTTCTCTCAAGTTATTGACTTTAGAGTGAGATTGCTCAAGATCATCAAGGGCAGACTGAAGTTGTTCCCTCATGCCATACATATCCATTTGAATTCCCAGATCTTCCTCAAGTTGTTAGGCTCTATTTGGAGGAACTTAGCTCTAATACCAATTGTTGATAACTGAGAGGGGGGTAAATTAGTTATCTTGATTATTTTAACTTTTTATTTTTCTTTAACAACTAGTGCAGCATCAAATTAAATAAGCATGCATAACCATGAAAGTAGAAATAAACTCAATATACATAACACAATGATTTTGACATGGAAAACCTTGTTAAGGGAAAAACCATGGGGTGACTAACCCAAGATTGTATTCTCTATTAAAAGAATAGAAGTACAAAATGGCACTTGCTAATTAGGGCTCACTACCTGAGCACACTGCTCACAAGAGGCTTGCTACATACAAGAGACTCACTGTCTACAAGTTATAAAGAAAGCAACAAGATACTTGAACTGATGAGAAGCATCCACATATGCTGAAGTTTAGTTCCGGTTTAGGCTCAATACACTGATCTACTGCACTCCATTCTTCTTCTCCTTTAGTGCTATTGTCTTGTCACATACCGGACCTATGTTATTGCCTCCACTCTGCTCTCTGCTTTTCTTCGCACTTCAAAATACACCACACATCCCTTCTCATCAAAATCCATCTAGTATATATATCCGTACAAAGGATTTCAACATCTTTCTAGTTGGCATCCGGAATACTCAATATTTTCCCAAACTCTGGTCTGTCAGCTAAATCCTTGCTTACCAAGTGATTTGTATCAAAGAGATGCTTATAGAAGTCATCAATCATGTTGGTCAATCATGAATGATCCCTTAAGAAACTTTATTACCATCAATATCTCATCTGGATTAAGGTCTAAAGCTCTGCCGGTCAGTTCTTCCTCAGTCTACTCTGCCAAACAGGAACCCAACACTTAGGTGTTCATATCTTTTCACTCTTACACCACTAGAGGGTCAATCTCTATAATATATTAGTCATGTTACTCCTCTTGACTACCCCAAGTTTGCACTTTACTGAGATACTTCATCTGAGAGATCCGGACCTGACTGTCGGACCTTGCTACATGCTCTGTTCTTGCTTACCAGACCAAGATACACTTCAGTCTGTCTTCTAGTATGGTCATACTTTGTTGCCATCAATGACAACATTCATGAAGCTATAATGTGTCTCTTGCCAACAAGGCCAACCTATGCATGTTAAGGATGAATGGAAGAAACAATGGTCATAAAAATACTATGTGCTTCAATTGCAACAAGCCTAGACATTTTGTAAGATCCTACAAAAGCAAGAACATGAAGAAGGATAATCAATCAGAATTGGGGAAACTAGTGGAAAAAGAGATGAACAAGGTTTGGGTCAGGAAGGAAGTAAATGAAGCAAGAGATGAGTCTGCACCAGACTCTAGAACAAATACTTCCTCTGAGAAGTAAATTGTGGACTATGACTCAAGGGGAGCCATATTGAAAATTCTAAATCCCCCAGCTAGATAATCAGTACTAAGATCTGGCACAAAAATATGATATGATAGATTGCTTGAAAGAATTCTGGTTTGGAAGCCTGAAAGACTAAGTATGAAGAAAAGCTACAGACAAGTGTTGATCTATGGAAATGCATTGTTCTCATAAGTTGTCATGAAATTTGATAAAAGATGGAACATCCTAGTTCCAGATGTCATCAAGTCTAAGGCTCTGAGAAGATAAGATATGCACGTGAAGGTCCTAATGCGAACTAAATACAATCTGAGATATACCACTAAGAGGGAGTATTCAGACCGGTAAAAAGAAAAAGTTGTAGCAGTGCAAGCAGAAATCAAAGATGGTTGCTGAAGAAAAAGAGGATTATGAGGTTATCTCCCAGGGGAAGAAGATAGATAATGTCAATATAATTTTCTATTACAGAGCAGTAAGTGTTGCAGTGTTATTGATAGAGGAAATAGTGCAATAGAAGCAAGATTTGAATAACTGAATAAGGGAAGAAGTTCATGAGAAAGACCAAAAGTTGTAGTCAGAGAAAGCATCAAGTAAGGGGGAGTAGTCAGAGAGTTCAGAAGAAAGATTGGATCAGAGCATAAGAGTGCAAGTATGTGCCATTTAGCATTGATGTCAAAGGGGGAGAGAAGTCATGTGAAAAACTTAGATAGACAAAGAGTGCAGATGTATAAAGAGAAAGGGGGAGAATCTTGTAGAAAGAAAGAGTGTAGATGTGTAAAGAGAAATGGGGAGAATCTTGTCTTGATGGTCTTTACAGTTTTTTACATCACATGTTGCCATCAATGACAAAGGGGGAGATTGTTGCAAGTATGTGCCTAATCGATGTTATCATTGATGTCAACATATCCATTGTTGTCATTGGTGTCAATTGTGATCTATTCTATTACTTGTTTATAATCCTTGTGTGTTGAGGATATTGAGAAAACTGGCCTCTCCAAAAGAATCAAGTGAGTTATAGTGAAGTGTAGTATAGACAGTGAGTTTTATTCTGAAGAATAGTCTGGTAAACTACTCCGCATTTATTGTTTCTTGAAGATCATAGTCTGTGGATTCAAATTAAGTTAGAGGTATGTTTGAAGATGCTGCATTCCAGGTTTGAGACCTCCACATGAAGATCTGAGTGAGTTGTGTTCACCAGAGTGAAACCTACTTTTTTCTGTAAGCTCAATTGGGATAGGGAGAAAGTATTATGCTCTACATTCCTTTGCAATAAAGTATTTTACTTTATGGTTCTAGAGGGAAGTCTGGGATGATGATAAGTGCCTACAAATGCAGTAGTTCATGTTTTGGTGGTCCGCAAGCTATATTTCTTTCATGTCAATTGAAGACAGTGAAGTTCATGTGTTCTGGTGAGAATTTTCTTATGGATAAAGTGGTTAAGGTTCATGTGGTTGCTCTTGATGATTATAATCTACTTGTGGATGTCTCCTAATCATGTTCCTATCATGACATTGGTCCATGTTAAGGAATTGAGATCATGTTTGAAGATTGTTCCTAGACATTGTAATGTGTAACCAGTCTTAGCCGACTTGGTTAACTCCAGTTTTTGCAGAGATTCCTTGAAGACAATGGAATCGTGTTATGGCATGGAAGATCATGTGTGAGTCCCAGCTAAGGTGTTGTATGATCAGCATACATCTTTACTTCATTTCCTTTGCATAATATTGTAATAGGTTAGGACCTATTTTGTAAATGTTTGTAATGCTGACCTTGGAGATTGTTCTAATGCTTGATGATTGTAATGCCAACCTTGATGATCATTCCAAGGTTGATGAAGTGTATAAATACTTGTAGTTGAGTAGTGGAAAAGTTGTCCTAGTGCGAAGATGGGAGGATAAGGAAAGAAGAGGAAAGGAAGAGTAGGGCAGAGTAGAGGACCAATTGCACTTCAATGTATTATTCTTAAACATGAAGAAGATGTTGATCATGGTAGTGAGCCACCAATAGGGTTTAATAGCCCTCAGGGTTTAACATCCCTTATTGTAATCTTGCTAGGTTTAGGGGTGAGGCAATGAGCCTACTAGAGCTAGTTGTTCTTCATGGCAGTGAGCTAGTATGTTTAGGCTCGTGGAGTGACCAATCCTCAACATCATTACTTCAAGAATGTAATATATATTGAGAGTTAATCCTCTCCGTGGTTTTTCTCCACCTTGGGGTTTTCCACGTAAAATCTGGTGTCTCTTGTGTTTGATGTTGTATCTGTGGTTAAGTTTCTAATTTCATGCATTCATTGTTAAATCATAATAATTGTGGATAAGTGATTGATGTTTAATTGCAAAAGTGTTTAAGCTTTTGAGACAACTGATTCACCCCCTCCCCTCTCAGTTGTCTGGGCATATCAACACACCTCATATAGGGATCAAAGGAATAAAGGATACAATGAGAATGATAAACAATCCTATGATATTTGATAATGATTTTGATATGTTGGTTGCTCAATTTTGCAACTTAAAAACTAGATAATGATAATGGATAGGATAATGGAAGAGCTAGAATGATTTTGATAGCATGATGTTGTATAAAGATGTGATCCAAGAATGGCTTGGTTGAGGCTTGACTTATAGAGGTTGGCCATGATGAATGAAGGGCTAGGATTAAAATATTAGATCAATGGCTAGAATTGGTTGAGAGCACATTAGGGCAAAAATAAGGATTTCTAGGGCAACAAAGGAAGCTTCTATGGTTTACCCTTATGTGAATGGTTAGGACTACGAGATGTAGCATGACATGGATGGTTAAGATCAAAAGCTCATTTAATGTTTGTGGCACTCATTTAATGATTGTGGCAAGTGGTAGAGGATACTTGCATAAGATAGTCATTTGACTCTCAATAACTAAATTAAATAATAAAATTATCTAATTAATTATTGGAGAGGGGATGATGGGAGGATGATTTAATGAAATAAATAAGATCTATTCAATTAATTTTAGCTAAAAAGGGATAAATGGATAAATTAACTAAATATAATTTATTTATTTACTTTAGGTGATGGGGGAAATGGATTAAATAAATAAATATAATTTATTTCATTAATTTGGGAAAGGGGTATGGTAAAGGGGATTCTTAGGAAAAAAGGTGTCACAAAGTGTCGCAAGGTGGTGTTGACAAGGTGATGAAAGTGATATGGTCAATTTCAAGTGTCTACATTTTGCCCCTCTTTGAGATGATGTTGCAACCACAAGAAGTAACATCAATTCAAAGAAGATAACATATGGATGGAGGGAAAAGGATGCCCCAGCCACTTGAAGGAGTGACAAGGAGGAATGATGTAAGGATGGGATGCCCCCTCGGGAGGGGAGGTAGGTTGGAAGAACACGGGTATGCTCTCGAAATGGATGAAAGGATAAGAAATGGAGAAAAATGGAGGAAGAATACATTATGAAACATTAGGTGAACAACCATATAGTTTGATATAACACTAGATATTATGCACCAAGGTATAAAGACTAGGGTGATGATGTGCCATGTGCATGAAAGTACTTGAGATGGTAAACAAAAAAGGTGTCCTTATAAATGCTCAGTGTAATACAACCTTGTCTAGACATGTGAGGAAGGAAAATTACAGCATTAAAGTCCAAATGCACAAAAGGTATGAAATGACCTTAGATGGAAAGGACAACTGGTATGCAAAAAGTTATTCCACCACACACAAGATATGAGTATTAACTGGAGTAATAAGAACATCCAACAAACACAAAATAATGTAAGATCAAATGATAACACACAAGAAAGAAAGAAAGATGATTCAAAAACAAACAAGGTATTGCCCCTATCAAGTTGTAAATTGATGAGTGATTGATTAATAGTTAAGATAGTGTTATCAATACAGGGAATGTGTTGAAGGCACAACACAACTGAGAGGGGGGGTGAATCAGTTGTATCAAAACTTTAACCTTAATTGATCAATTTCACAATCACATTAACTTGCTTTAACCACTTAATCTAATATGAACAATAAACATGAAAAGAAGAAACACAACTTAAGCACATCAACACTATTCACACATGAACACCAAATTTTTACGTGGAAAACCCTTAGAAAGGGAAAAACCACGGTGAGTGTTAGCTCACAATATAATTGTTATGTCAGAAAAAGTATCCTTGGGGGCTTTTCCTATTAAGGTTTAGCTCTTGGGTCCTTTAGAATGCATTTAGAGCATCTTGCATGATTTTGATGACTCCCAATGAGAAAACCTTAAAGTTTCATGGTAAATGGGACTCAGGGGAAGCACTTAACATAAATCTTGCTTAAAATAGGGGGGAGGACTTGGGTGCTTGTGCCCTAGTCCTGCCCTATTTTAGGTCAGGACCCATTTTTGGGTGTCAGTTTATGACTGTTATTTAGGTCCTATGCCTACATCCTAAGTTTGAATTACGAAATTCTTAATGGGAATGTTTGTAGTTACATATATAAGCATGATTAGTGATTCATTTATAAACTAGATGGGTATTAGATGGCATTTTTGATTCATGATCTTATGTGAAAGTGATTCAAGGCATTCATTGTGTTGCAGAGTAGAATTTTGTGTTGTTATTGTGTTTGTATTTGTAGATTTGGCATCCATCTCCTCATGGCATGAAGAGCATCTTCCTTCCATGAGATCTTCACTAAAAGATGATATCAATTGTGTTTTCTATCATTTATCATTTGGATTTTGCCTCTATCCCATAGGGATATACAATCTTTATCTGACAATGGTGTTCAGAAGACTTGAATGTCTCTTTGGGGCTTGACTGAGGCAAGCCTCTAAACACCACAACCCCCAACCCACTTTTCTTTAATTGCAAGTTACAAGTTGTGAATGTGAAAGAAGTGGAGTTGCAAGAGAGCAGTGCAGACTGTTAGAGAAGAAAATAGGGACCTGGACTCGAGCACCCGCTCATTAGTCCTCCGGATCCCGCAACTATAAAATATTTGGAACAACAGGAACAAGTTCCAAACAACATTCCTAGATCCTTTAAAAAACTGAGGGACTGGACTAGGGCGCCCACTCATTAGTCCATGATTTTTTCACACACAGAACTTCAAAATCTGGTATCCATTTAATTGTCATTTAATATCTTTGTGTGCGATCATTTTTCACAATTTGTCTGTTTGTTTATGATTTCACGAAATTAGGGTTTTGACCATAATTGGCCTTAAGTGAACAACAAAATCACACAATTCCAATCTTCCCCTATGTTCCAAGTGATAAGAGATCTGTAGTAGAGTTCTCTACTCAGTTGAATGTCCTTGAATGTTTAGTGGTGAAAGGAGGATCAACATAAACCATTAAAATTAATCCTCTTCATATTTTACCCTAAACATTTTGGTGAACCCATGTTTTTAAATGAATTTTGAACCTTTCTGAGTGTTGTACTTCATAATTTACATTCATTCATATAATTATTCATCTTATTACATTTGAAAAATTACAAAAAAATTGGAAATTTTGAAAAAATTGGAAATTTTGAAAAAATTGGAAATTTTGAAAAAATTGGCATTTTTAGGTTGTATTTTCAAATAATTTGAATTAGTTGGCATTTAGTTTCAATAAATTTATGTCATTTTCATCAGATCTGATTTAAAATACATAAAATTTTCATTCACCATTCATTTACATTCCATTTTCATGCTTAAATTGTTAAAAAATGCTTGAAATTGTGCATTTTTCCATATAACCTAGTTTTGCATTAGCTAGGATTTGTAGTCAAAATATTGTTTCTGATTTTACTACCCTTTTAAAACACTCATTAGTAATAATTTATAAATTTATTGTTGCATCATAACTTGGTTTCCTTGCAAAATTCCATGTCAAGGGTTTGAAAACCTTGCTTTTTCACTAGATTTTGGCCTTATCGACTCTCTAGATTTGCATCATAGGCGTGTTGTGAAAATTTTTTTTGCACTAATTGTCTATTATTAGGGTTATTATCTTCTTCCTCTCCTCAAATTCTTTACAACACCCTTTTTATTGGACCCTTGCATTGAAAATTTGTGAAAAATTACATATTTTAGCTATATTTTCACTAGGGTTTGACTTAGATTGGCACTATAAGCATGTTGTGACAAATTTTAAGGCTTTAGGTGACTTATATTACTGTTATAATATTTTGTACCTCCTAAAATTATTTACAACACCCTTTTTATTGGGTCTTTGCATTGAAAATTTGTGAAAATTTGCATATTTTAGTGTATTTTCACTAGAATTTAACTTGTCATCACTCCATGTTTGCATCAAAAGTGTGTTGTGAAGGATATTATTGATTTATTGGATTGATATCAGACATATTATTTTCTTCCTTTGATAAATTTCCTTACAACACTTTTTCTTTCACTTATTTGCATTGAAAAAAGTTGAAAAATCAAGCATTTTAGGTCATTTTCGTACATAGTTTTGCACTTGTCTCTTGCATAAATCTTGAAAAGCTTTTAAAATCTGATCTTACATTGATTTGAAAACATATACACATGGCTTCTAATCACAACAACAATAGATGTTCCCTCCTAGGCCTTACATGAAAAGAAAGGTCCCCAAACCTGAAATTATGTTTACACCTCATGATAGAACAATTGGAGACATTGATCCTAATTGCATGACTAATGTGGCAATGGAAGAGTTCCTCTATTCACATGGATTGATGCAAGGATTTTATTACCCTTCAGACATGATGATTAAGACACATAAGGGAACCTTTATAAACACTTCTGGGAAGATATCTTTGTTGGTTACTGTATTTGAGAAATTTGTAGAATAATTGTTTGATGTTGTCCCCGTTTCTGATCTTTTTCTCATCAAACAAGGACACCCATGGTTAAAGGCTATGAAATTTTTCCCTTCAATAATTTATAGCTATGTAAAACTTCCTTTGAATGGACAAGTGCATACTATTACTCGAAATAGGTATAAACCTTTGGTTACAAGGCAACACTTTACCCTTGATTACTTTTGGGAAATATCTGAAGTGGAACCAGAGCCATGAATAGATGTTAACTTCTTGAGCTATAGAAACTACAAAACACAATTATTACATCAAGTGGTCAGTCCTTCTATTCAAGAAACAACAAGAGGCAAACAACCCGCATTTGAAGAACTTCCTAGACTGAAAGGAAAAGGACCCTATGTTGAGGTTCCTCCCCTTCCATCTTTACAAGGATCAAGAGGTAGTCATCGACAGAAAAACATTCCACCTAGACAAATGAGATTTGGTCCTGGTGCATCCTCTTCTAAAACACAAAAACCTATGGAAAAGTAAAACACTATCTTACAAGAGATAAGTGGTAAGACAAAAAGAAATAGACAAGAAAGAGAAAGGGGGAGGAGACAACAAGCTTATGTCCAACAAAACACATCTCAACAAGAAAACATCTCACCTAACATTGAATCAAACCAAGAAGACCTTGAGAATGGACAACTTGAAGACAAGAACAAGAGTTGGGCTATGGTACATTATTTCCCACTTTCCTCTAACATTCAGGAGTGGGAAGATGATGATTTGCTTGATGACAACCCTAAGTTTGGTTGTCCCTACAAGTAAGTATCTCTAACCCTGGTGGTCACCTATGCAGTTAGCATGATCAACTCATGCATGTGACCTCCTCTCTGTGTTGTGTTTCCCCCTTGATGTGTTATGTGTTGTTTATGCCTCTTGGGATGACCCTTGATTCTCTTGTAAGGTCCAGGATACCAGGAGACTATCTCTATTGTGCCTTCTTCTATTTGTATCATCATTCTTATATATTACTTCTCCTCTATTTTCACTATTGTGTGTTATGTCTTATAGACATAGCATTGTGGTTGGTGAATTGGAGGCGCCCTCCTATGTGACTATCCATTTAAGGCACTTATTTCTCCTCTCTTGATTGATTGTTTCCCTTCCTCTAGTTGTCCTATCTAGCAGGCGGATGACAAAAAACATATTATACTAATATGGACCTAGTGTCCCTTCAGTAAGAAATCAATAAATGGACCAAGTCCATACATAATGATGGGATTAATATATATTATCTGACGCTTAGCTAGTAGAATCACTCTGTGTGATACTCTTGATGTTGTCTTATCGCACTAACAAACCATAACAATACTACTTCTCCATGCACTTTGTTTATCTTTGAATCTCGCCTTGGTTACACTCAGTTTTGAGATTTCTACGGTATAGCCCCATGGTTATGCTCAGTCTTTGAATCCGTAGTATAACCTTGGCTCTCTATGTGAATGATCATATGCATTGTTGTTTATCATGATTATATGGACACTAACACTTTTCTTGCAGGAATGTGTTTGTGGGAACATTTGGTGATCGTAAAGTACATGTCACCTCCAAGGGGCATGGGCTTTGGGAGCGTCCGTGTTCCCTTGTGTGTTTTCTACCTACCTTAACATGCTTGATATTAGTACATGATATCAACCACCTTAAGGTGGGGGCATATATAAGGTAAGTTGTATGTTCTAGATGCTAGTAAAGTGTGTTTGAACAATCTTGAAATCTATTTCATATACCTCCTTTTCATCGTAAGGCATCTCTGTGATGCAGGTAGGGTTGTATACTTTTGAGCTCATACCTCCTTTTCACCGTAAGGCATCTCCGTGATGTGGGTGGGGTTTATGCCATGCTTCCTTTTCACTATAAGGCATCTCTGTGATGCAGGTGGGGTTGCATTTTCAAAAGTCCTTTATAGAGGCAGGGAGCAAATCTGTGACTATCCAAACCCTTAAGCATGTCTTCAGCGCTTGTTGTGGCGAAGCCCAATCGTCGGTGTGTGCCTATAATGTGCATGAGATGGTAATGAACCTAGAAATAGGTACACTCCATCATTTGTTTGTTGTGTTTTCTCTGTGTCTTCCATGTGTGTGTGTATTGTGTGTTTGTTCCCAAGCATAGTCTAAAGACCGATGGTGATGAGTCCCTCCTATGCTTTGGGATTTGTATGGAGTGCTTGATTTGTTTTGCGTGTTTGTTTCCCCATATGCATTCTAAAGACCAGTGGCGATGAGTCCCTCCTACATTATGGGTGGTGTGTTTACTTTCCTTGTACTTGCATTTTGCATTTTATATATATGAGATTTAAAGAAAATGAAAATAATCACTGCATTCACTGCATTCACTGTATTCACTGTGTTTTGTGTGTCTTCAATATCACCTTCTCCATTTTTTACATGATTGTAACTATCTTCTCTGTGTTTTGTGTTCCTATTACTGTCTTCATTGTGATTGGCGTGTCTTCTTTGTGCTTGGCGTGTTTGTTGTGTTTGTTGACCGTACTTTAATGCATGTATTGGCCTCGTGTTTATACATACATTAAAGTGCGGACTAAATGCTATGTCAGAAAAAGTATCCTTGGGGGCTTTTTCCTATTAAGGTTTAGATCTTGGGTCCTTTAGAATGCATTTAGAGCATCTTGCATGATTTTGATGAATTCCAATGAGAAAACCCAGAAGTTTCATGGAAAATGGGACTCAAGGGATGCACTTAACATAAATCCTACCTTGAATAGAGGGGGAGCACTTGGGCACCTACACCCTAGACCTATCAGGACCTATTTTTGGGCATTGGTTTATGATCATTATTTAGGTCCTATGTTGACATCCTAAATTTGACTTATGAAATTCTTAGTGGGAATGTTTGTAGTTGCATATATAATCATGATTAGTGATTCATTTGTAAACTAGATGGGCATTAGATGGCATGTTTTATTCATGAGCTTATGTGAGAGTGATTCAAGGCATTCATTATGTTGTAGAGTAGAATTTTGTGTTATTATTGTGTTTGTATTTGCAGATTTGGCATCCATCTCCTCATGGCATGAAGAGCATCTTCCTTCCATGAGATATTCACTACAAGGTGATATCAATTATGTTTTCTATCATTTATCATTTTAATTTTGCCTCTATCCCATAGGGATACACACTCTTTATCTGACAATGGTGTTCAAAAGACTTGAATGTCTCTCCGGGGCTTGACTGAGGCAAGCCTCTAAACACCACAACCACCAACCCACTTTTCTATGATTGTAGGTTACAGGTTGCAAAAGTGAAAGAAGTGGAGTTGCAGGAGAGTAGTACAAACCATCAGAATTGTAGATTAGAGAAGAAAATAGGGACCTGAACTCTTGCACCCGCTCATTAGTCCTCTAGATACCGCAACTATAAAATCTCCAAAACAGTAGGAACAAGTTATAGACAACATTCCCAGAACCTGACAAAAACTGAGACATTGGACTAGGGCACCCACTCATTAGTCCCCAACTTTTTCACACACCGAACTTCAAAATATGGTATGCATTTGATTGTCATTTAATATCTCTGTGTATGATCATTTTCTGTAATTTGTCTGTTTGTTAATGATTTCACGAAATTAGGGTTTTAAACATAATTGGGCTTAATTGAACAACAAAATCACACAATTCCAATCTTCCCCTATGTTCCAAGTGACAAGAGATCTGTAGTAGAGTTCTCTACTTGGTTGAATGTCCTTGAATGTTTAGTGGTGAAAGGAGGATCAACATAAACCATTAAAATTAATTTCATATTTTACCCTAAACAATAATGTAGTAACAATACTAAATATCAAAGAGGCTCACTACCAAGAAGGCTCACTACCCAAAAGGGTGGCTCACTGTCAGTGGGGGGCTCACTGCCAAGGGGTGAACTGATATAGTAGCATCTACAGCATGCTTGAGTTCAGTTCCATTGAAGCACAATGTATCTCTCTTGTTCTACCTTTACAACACACACCTTAACTTTGCATCCTTTCACACATTCACAATAATCATGACTTCATTACATGTATTTATGCATATCATCAACCTTGGAATGTACATCAAGTTCGACATTACAATCTATGATCATTGGAACTTTTTCCAAGGTTGGCATACATACATAATTTCAAAATAGGACTAGACCTAAACAAACTTGCAGAGGAAAAGAATGAAGGATGAATACAGCATGGCTTAGCTCAGACCCAAATACATCTTCACATGCTTGTACATGCTTCTACAGTCCACGAATTACCTTTGTAACAAGTGTGACTCACCAATTCGGTTAGAACAAGTATAAAACAACAAGAATCACTATGTCACACACTTCCAAGAGATTCATTAAAGCTTGTGGATCAAACACACACTTTCAATGCATTTAGGGGACATCTACAAATACCATAGAATCATTTGGAAACCAGAAAATCCAACTGCAACAAATCTTAACTTAGTTTTCTTGAAGATGGATCATAGATTGCTCTCAATCAAACAATGTCAAACTCTGCTAATGAAAAACTTGCTTTCCAGATCACAAAATCACAAAACCTTTGGAATGAAGAAAGCTAAGGACCTTGTAAGCTTAAGTCTAGAACCGCAAGACCAAAGAACATACTGTGGAGGAATGTGGATCAAAATACTTCCTCCCTGTCACACTGCAAACTCTGTTAGGCACAATCTTCAAACTGGTGAATAGAGCTTTTGTTGCACAGTGATCCGGACCACCAAATTTTGGATTTAGCATCTTCAAACACTTCTCTAAAACATATCCAAATCTCATACTCTGGTCTTCAATACTAAGGAAATGCAGAGAAAAACTCAGACAGTTGTTCTGCAAGCCAAAATACTCTGCAACACACTCTTTCCACTTGGAGAGCAAATTTTCTCAAAAGCACTTGGAAACTCGGTATCATGAATATCTTCTCATCATATTCAACACTTATATAAGACAATACAAAACAACTGACTCATCACAAACAAGCATCAAAACAAGAGCACAGTTGACACCAATGACAACATAGATATGTCGACATCAATGACAACACCAGTTAGCACATACTTGCAACAATCTCCCCCTTTGTCGTTGATGGCAACATATGATGTGAAAAACCATCAAGACAAGAATATGCATTCATCACCATTTCCCCCTTTCTCTTTACACATCTAAAACACTTTCTCCCCATGAGTTTTTCACATGATTTCTCTCCCCCTTTGACATCAATAGTAAAGGACATCATAATTCTTCTGCTTCTGCTCTGATCAACTAGAATTATTCTTTCACTCCCCCTAACTACAATAATCAACTTAGATCACTCTTTACTCCCCCTGAAGGGTAGCCTCCTAAATTGGTCCAGAAAGAAATATTCTTTGAAGTACATTGGACTGATGCATCTCCTTATGCACCTAGTTCAATGAAGGAGGGGCAATAACCCCTAACCTTTCCCAGAGATACTCAAATGTGTCCTTTGGAAGGGCCTTAGTGAATATACCAGCAAATTGATCCTTTGTAGGCACATACTCAAGCTTCACAACATTCTCTACAACTTTCTCTCTCAAAAAGTGATATTTGATTGAAATGTGTTTTGTCTTTGAATGCATCACTAGATTCTTTGAAATGTTTATGGCACTTGTGTTATCACAAAGAATAGGGATTGGCTCCTCATACTCAACTTTGATATCCTTCAAGATTTGTTTCATCCATAACACCTAAGTGCAGCATGTTACTGCATCAATATATTCTACCTCTGCAGTAGATAAGGAGACTTATTCTTATTTCTTGCTATGCCAGGACACTGCCCTATCTCCAAGGAAGAATACACCTCCACTTGTGCATTTCCTTTCATCAACACAACCAGCCCAATCTGTATCTGTATAGGCACTTAGGGAGAAATCATTATTCTTTGGATACAACAAGCCATGATCCAGAGTGCCTTTCAAGTACCTGAATATCCTATTCACAGCCATAATATGTGATTCTCTGGGATTTGATTAAAATATGACCACAAGACAAACTGCATGCATGATATCAGGTCCGGTAGTAGTCAGATAGAGCAATCCACCAATTATTGATCTGTACTTGCTCTAATTAGCCTTACGAGATTCATCATTTTTACTTAGCTTACATCTAGTAGTCATAGGAGTGCTCACTGGTTTAGAGTCTTTCATTCCAAACTTCTATAGTAACTCTCTAAGATACTTTGATTGAGAAATGAAGATACCTTTGTTTGTTTGATTGATTTGCAATCCAAGGAAGAAATTCATCTCACCACACATAGACATCTCAAACTCCTACATCTCATCTACAAAATTCTTACACATTTCGTCATTTCCACCAAATATAATATCATACACATAGACTTCACCAATCAGGATTTGATCTTTGCTTGCCTTAATATACAAATTTCTATCTGTGGACCCTTTACTGAAACCTTGCTCCAATAGATACTTATCCAGTCTTGCATACCAAGCCCTGGGAGCCTGCTTCAATTCATACAGAGCTTTCAACAACTTACACACCATATCTAGTTGGTCTGATAACTAGAATCCATCTGGTTTCTCTATGTATACCTCTTCTTCTAACTCACCATTTAGAAAGACAGATTTCACATCCATTTGATACACCTTGACATCTTTATGTGCAGCAAAAGCCAAAAATAGTTTGATTTCTTCCAATCTAGCCACTAGAGCAAAAGTGTTCTCATAGTCTATCCCTTCCACTTGTAAGTAGCCTTTGTATACAAGTCTTGCTTTGTTTCTCACAACTTCTCCAACCTCATTCAGTTTGTTCTGAAAAACCCACTTTGTTCCAATCACATTCTTGTTTATAGGTCTAGGGACAAGTTCCCAAGTCTTGTTCTTCTCAATTTGCTTTAATTCTTCTTCCATTGCCTTGACCCAATGTTTATCATTGCAAGCTTCATTTACTGTCTTAGGTTCCACCTTTGAAAGTAAACAATGATTTACTTGTTCTTTTGTAGCTCTCCTTCTTGTTAATACACCTTTCTTTTTATCACCAATAATATGATCTTTAGAATGATCTCTTTGTACATACTTGGGAGTCTTTGGAATTCTTTCAGGAGCAACTTGTACTTCAGTATGAACTTCCTTTTCTTTGCCTTTTTCTACCTTCTCTGTGACAATAGGTTCATCTAATTCATATTCATCCAATTTAAAATCTTCATCTACCTTTACATTTGCACTTTCAATGATCATTTTCAGTATTTTATTATATCACTGGTAAGCCTTACTCTTGGTTGAGTAACCTAGGAATATGCCTTCATCACATCTAGCATCCAATTTCCCCAGTTCTTCATCTCTTCTAATATAACATTTGCTTTCAAAAACTTTGAAGTATTTGACTGCAGGACTCTTACCATACCACACTTCATAAGGTGTCTTGGTCTCTTTTCCTCTGACTTGTACATGTTGCAAGTATGAGGTTATCCAGTGTTGTCATTGATGTCAACATACTCATATTGCATTGACAAGAAGGATTTGATGAGCTGTGTGCTGAGGATATTGAGAAGATTAGTCTCAGTCAGGAACAGTGAAGAACAGTGATAAGAAGAAGGTAAATGTACTGTATAGGATGAGAACTGGAGGATGCGGATTAAAGGGTTAGTAGATATGAGTCTTGAGATGCTACAGTTAAGATTTCAGAGGTCCGCATGAAGATCTGAAGAAGTTGTGGCTGCCGGTATAGAACCGGGTCCGGCAAGTATCCGGAGGTGACAAAGGATCACAAAAAGGTCCGGTGAGGTCCGGAATTGTATTATCCTAATCTGTGGATTGGAAGGAGTGTTTGGGATGTCCTTGTGATGTATCATCCTAATTTGTGTATGATTTGGAGGTCCGGAAGTACCTCCTGCATTATGACAGTGGCAACAGACTGTGTTCTTAAAGTTCCGGATGAGGAAGACAAGAGATCCAAGTAAGCAGAGGAAGTGCGGATGTATCCGGACATTCAGACAGGCTTGTGAAGGTTCCTGGATCATGTTTAGGTTGTGTTGTTGGTCCGCATTGATGATAGAGCCCGGAATTGAAGTTATTCTTCCGGATGAAGTTCTTGCTCTGTGTAGCCGACCGGATGAGTTGTTCATCCTGCGAATGTTCTTGAGATGGCCGACCGGATGTGTTATTCATCTTGCGGATACTCCTATGGTTGTTTGCCGACTTAGATGCTTGTTCCTAAGTCGATGTCTTGTATAAATAATGATTTGTGAGTTCATTTCAGTGTGTGGTGTGAGGATGAGTATGATATAGCGAAGAAAGGTGCGAAAGGCAGAGCAGAGATTGTTGGGCTTAATTGGAACTGATCCGGACATGGTAGAGATGTCATTCTCCAGTTCAAGACTGTGATTTTTATCACTTTGTAGACAGTGTGTCTCCTTGTAGGCAGTGGGCCTCTTTGTGAGCAGTGTGCTCGGGCAGTGAGCCCTTATTGGCATGTGCCATTCATTTTTCTTTATTCTTCTAACAGAGAATAATTCTTGGGTTAATCACCCCGTGGTTTTTCCCTTAACCGGGTTTTCCACGTCAAAATCTTGGTGTTCAATGTGTTGATGCTTATCTGCTCTTATGTTTATGTATTATGCTTCCATGAATGATTATTTGATATGCTGCTAACTAACAACAGAGAATTAAGTGTTTGAAATAGAAGAAGTTCTATACAACTGATTCACCCCCCCCTCTCAGTTGTATGCCCTAGATCCAACAATTGGTATCAGAGCCAAGTTCCTCTGACAAGAGCTTAACCGCTTGAGGAGATCCAGGATGTCGTCTTACAAGAAGGATAGTCCGAAGTTCGATGGAACCAACTTTACTCTCTGGAAAGGTCGCATGAAGTGTCACTTGGAATGCATGGGAAAAGCATATCTGGGTATGATTTCAAAACCATATGTACCTCCACAAGGTGGTCCGACAACTCTGAATGAAATCACAGAAGCTGAAAACAATCTGCGGACCAAGGAAGCTCTTCTAAGTGCATTGAATGACTCAGATCTCTCGAATGTCATTGACCTACCAACTGCATATGAGATCCTAACTAAACTGGAACTTCTGTATGAAGGAGATGAGTTTGTCAAAAGTGCAAGGTTGCAAAGTCTGAAAGGGAAATTTGAAAGATTGAAAATGAGAGATGATGAAAACATCACTACCTTTATGCCAAGAGTAAATGAGCTAGTATGTGGAATCAGAAATGCTGGTGGAACTTTAGATGAAAATGAGATTGTCTGCAAAATCCTAAGATCCCTTCCTGCTGCCTACAAAACCAAAGTTGCTGCCATTGATGAATTCAGAGCCCACACTACTGTCACAAGAGAACAACTGGCTGGCAAACTAGCTGCATTTGAAATGACCGAGTTTGGAGATGATCCTCCCAAGACTGAATCTGCTTTCAAAGCCAGTGCCTATGTGAAAGGCAAACAGAGATTTGATCCGGGTGAAAACTCATCAAGGAAAATGTCATGGTATGATCAAGCAAGAAGAGACATGGAAGAAGAAGAAGCAGAAACAGCTCAACTTGAAGCCCTCATTGCAAAGAGACTGCCAAGAGGATCCGGTAAGTATGAAGGAAAACTACCCTTTAAGTGTTTTAACTGCAATAAAATTGGTCATTTTGCCTCAAGATGTCCGGAGAGATCTGCAAGATCTAATACTCACAGACAAAGGTTTCAAAAGAATTGCTATTATGTTCATGAAGAAGATGACAATGAAGGAGTAACAGATGATGAATCAGATCCAGGAAGCAAATCCGGAAATGAGTGGGTGTTTATAGCCATCAAGGAAGAAGATTCCTTGCTCTCTGAATCTGTCAATCACAAAGTTGTTGAAAAAGCCTTGGCTGCTCAAGTGGAAGAAAAGGATGATTGGGTTATTGACAGTGGATGCTCTCACCATATGACTGGTGACAAGAATAAGTTCTTAGACTTGGAAAGATATGAAGGAGGAATGGTAAAGTTTGGAGACAATTCTGCTGGCAGAATCAGAGGTAGGGGAACTATTTCCTTTGATGGTAAGAGCAAAATAGGTAATGTACTGTATGTTGAAGGATTGAAGCACAATCTTCTCAGTGTTGGTCAGTTAGTGGACAAAGGCTATGATCTCCGGTTCAAGAATGGAAAATGCAGAATCTTTACAAGCTCCGGAACTGAAATTGCATCCGGTACTCAGACAAGAGGTAACATCTTTCATCTGGTTGGTTCAAATAAAAGTTGTTTGTTTGTTCAAATTGATCAGAGTTGGTTATGGCATAGAAGAATGTGTCATGTAAATTTTGATAACATCATCAAGATAAGCAATACTCAGGCTGTGAGAGATCTTCCAAAGTTGATAAAACCTACAAATAGTGTGTGTAAAGAATGTCAGTTAGGCAAACAAAGCAGAGTCTCTTTTAAAAGCAAAGATCAGTCTTCTACCGGATTATTGGAATTAGTACATACTGATCTATGTGGTCCAACAAGAATCAAGAGTCTGCAAGGTGATAGATATTTCATGTTGTTAATTGATGATCATTCCCGGATGATGTGGGTTACCTTTTTAAAAGAAAAATCAGAAGCTTTTGAGAAGTTCAAAATCTTCAAAGCTATGGTGGAGAATCAAACCGGATTGAAACTAAAGTGTCTAAGGTCTGATAGAGGTGGTGAATTTACATCTGGTGAATTCATTGACTTTTGTGAGAAACAGGGTATAAGGAGACAGTTGTCTGCTCCTAAGACTCCACAGCAGAATGGAGTAGTTGAGAGAAAGAACCGGACCATCCAGGAAGCTGCTAGGACAATGATGTTGGAAGCAAATGTTCCTCAAATGTTTTGGAAAGAAGCTATCAGCACTGCAGTCTACACTCTCAATCGAGTTCAAATCAGAAACAACACCGGTAAGACCCCCTATGAACTCTGGTTTGGCATCACTCCTACTGTGAAATATTTCAGAGTATTTGGTAGCAAGTGTTATATTAAAAGAGATGAAGATCTAGGAAAGTTTGATGCTAGAAGTGATGAAGGAATTTTCTTGGGCTACTCCACTCAAAGCAAAGCATACCGATGTTACAATAAGAGATTGAGGAAGATGATAGAAAGCACAAATGTGAAGGTTGATGAAGGAATTGAGAAGCCTTCAAGATTTTATGAGTTTGATGAAGATGACCAAGACAGTGTTCAAGGACCTCAATCCTCTCCGGTGAGACAGAGTCAGCCTGATCCAGTAAATCAGGAAGAAGAGTTAGATTTGAATGAGGCTGATCAAGAAACAGCAGTGCTGGATACTCCCAAAATTCCAAGGTATGTAAGACTGAATCACTCTGAAGATCAGATCATAGGTGACAGAAGCAAAGGTGTACAAACTAGAAGGAATATTGCTCAAGATCAGAATGAATGTTGTCTGATTTCAAAGATTGAACCTAAAACAATAAATGAAGCCTGCAATGATGAAAACTGGACCAAAGCAATGGAAGATGAACTGATGCAAATTGAGAAAAATCATACTTGGGATCTTGTTCCCAGACCTAGAGACAGGAATGTAATTGGAACCAAGTGGGTCTTCCGGAACAAACTAAATGAAGCTGGTGAAGTTATCAGAAACAAAGCTAGATTGGTCTGCAAAGGCTACTCTCAAATAGAAGGAATTGACTTTGATGAGACTTTTGCTCCGGTGGCAAGAATTGAAGTAGTCAGATTACTTCTTGCATTTGCTGCCTTCAAAGACTTCAAGGTGTATCAGATGGATGTCAAGTCTGCCTTCCTAAATGGTGATCTGGAAGAAGAAGTCTACATTGAACAACCGGATGGATTTCAATTGTCTGATAATAATGATATGGTCTGCAAGTTGAAGAAAGCTTTGTATGGATTGAAGCAAGCCCCAAGAGCATGGTATGAAAGGTTGGATAAGCATCTTGTGCAGATTGGATTCAACAAAGGTACTGCTGACAGTAATTTATATTTCAAAATTGATCATGAAAACATTCTGATTGTTGAAGTGTTTGTGGATGATATCATTTTTGGAGGAAGAGATAGTATGTGCAAAACCTTTGCAAATCAGATGAAAAGTGAGTTTGAAATGTCTATGCTTGGTGAAATGAATTTCTTCTTGGGTCTGCAAATTACTCAAACAAAAGAAGGGATCTTCATTTCTCAGACCAAATATGTGAAAGAATTGTTAAAGAAATTTGGTATGGAAGACTCAAAGCCTATGAACACTCCTATGGCAACCGGATGCAAGTTAAGCAAAGATGATGATTCTCCAAAGGCAGATCAGACAAAGTATAGATCAATGATTGGTGGATTGTTGTATCTCACTCAAACTAGACCAGATATAATGCAAGCTGTTGGTCTTGTGGCAAGATTCCAGGCTGATCCTAGAGAATCTCATGTTATGGCAATCAAAAGAATTTTCAGATACTTGAAAGGGACAGTTGAGTATGGTCTATGGTATCTTAGAGATCCGGATTTCTCTCTTCATGCTTACACAGATGCAGATTGGGCAGGAGATGTGGATGACCGGAAGAGCACTAGTGGTGGAGCATTCTTTTTGGGAAAGAGATTGGTTTCTTGGCTAAGCAAGAAACAAGATGCAATATCTCTGTCTACAACTGAAGCAGAATACATTGCAGCAGCAGGTAGTTGCACTCAAATCCTATGGATGAAGCAGATGCTAAGAGACATCAAAGTTGAATATGAGGAGCCTATCACAATTTTCTGTGATAATTCAAGTGCAATTAATATTTCCAAGAATCCGGTATTGCATTCTAAGACTAAGCACATATCTATCAAATTTCACTTTTTGAGAGAACAAGTAAACAAGGAAGAAGTCAGATTGGAGTATGTTCCCTCCAAGGATCAGATTGCAGATATCTTTACAAAACCTCTTCCCAAGGACTCTTTTGAATATCTCCGGGAGAAGTTAGGGGTCATGGCCCCTCCGGTGATGAACTAAGATGCACTGATGTGCATCAGTCCGGTGGCTATCACAGTCATATCTTGTGATCCGGACTAATGGGGAGCTGCAACTAAGGGGGAGCAGCTGGTATGATTCTGATGTAAGAGAATTGCAAGTATGAGCCCTTTGCCATTGATGTCAAAGGGGGAGAGAAGACATGTGAAAAACAAATGGTTGATGATCAAAGGGGGAGCAGTAAAGGAAGAGAAGACATATGAAAAGATGAAGTTCTTGTCTTAATGGTTTTTCACATCATATGTTGCCATCAATGACAAAGGGGGAGATTGTTGCAAGTATGAGGTTATCCAGTGTTGTCATTGATGTCAACATACTCATATTGCATTGACAAGAAGGATTTGATGAGCTGTGTGCTGAGGATATTGAGAAGATTAGTCTCAGTCAGGAACAGTGAAGAACAGTGATAAGAAGAAGGTAAATGTACTGTATAGGATGAGAACCGGAGGATGCGGATTAAAGGGTTAGTAGATATGAGTCTTGAGATGCTACAGTTAAGATTTCAGAGGTCCGCATGAAGATCTGAAGAAGTTGTGGCTGCCGGTATAGAACCGGGTCCGGCAAGTATCCGGAGGTGACAGAGGATCACAAAAAGGTCCGGTGAGGTCCGGAATTGTATTATCCTAATCTGCGGATTGGAAGGAGTGTTTGGGATGTCCTTGTGATGTATCATCCTAATTTGTGTATGATTTGGAGGTCCGGAAGTACCTCCTGCATTATGACAGTGGCGACAGACTGTGTTCTTAAAGTTCCGGATGAGGAAGACAAGAGATCCAAGTAAGCAGAGGAAGTGCGGATGTATCCGGACATTCAGACAGGCTTGTGAAGGTTCCTGGATCATGTTTAGGTTGTGTTGTTGGTCCGCATTGATGATAGAGCCCGGAATTGAAGTTATTCTTCCGGATGAAGTTCTTGCTCTGTGTAGCCGACCGGATGAGTTGTTCATCCTGCGAATGTTCTTGAGATGGCCGACCGGATGTGTTATTCATCTTGCGGATACTCCTATGGTTGTTTGCCGACTTAGATGCTTGTTCCTAAGTCGATGTCTTGTATAAATAATGATTTGTGAGTTCATTTCAATGTGTGGTGTGAGGATGAGTATGATATAGCGAAGAAAGGTGCGAAAGGCAGAGCAGAGATTGTTGGGCTTAATTGGAACTGATCCGGACATGGTAGAGATGTCATTCTCCAGTTCAAGACTGTGATTTTTATCACTTTGTAGACAGTGTGTCTCCTTGTAGGCAGTGGGTCTCTTTGTGAGCAGTGTGCTCGGGCAGTGAGCCCTTATTGGCATGTGCCATTCATTTTTCTTTATTCTTCTAACAGAGAATAATTCTTGGGTTAATCACCCCGTGGTTTTTCCCTTAACCGGGTTTTCCACGTCAAAATCTTGGTGTTCAATGTGTTGATGCTTATCTGCTCTTATGTTTATGTATTATGCTTCCATGAATGATTATTTGATATGCTGCTAACTAACAACAGAGAATTAAGTGTTTGAAATAGAAGAAGTTCTATACAACTGATTCACCCCCCCTCTCAGTTGTATGCCCTAGATCCAACAGTACATTGTTCTGAATATAAACAATAGTGTGTATTTCTTATTTCTAGTACACTTCTGATAGGTCTACTTCCTTGGTCATAGTTCTAGTGGCTTCTTGAACAGTTCTATTCTTTCTTTCAACCACTCCATTTTGTTGAGGAGTTTGGGGGCAGACAAATGTCTCTTTATTCCATGTTCTTCATAGAAGATATTAAACTAATTTGAAGTAAATTCAGATCCTCTATCAAACCTTAAGCACTTGATTTTTAAATCTAATTCATTTTCAACCATGGCTTTGAAAGTTTTGAACTTATCTAGGGCTTCTAATTTTTCTCTAAGAAAAGTAACCCAAGTCATTCTTGAATAATCATCAATAAGAAGCATGAAGTACCTATCACCTTGCAGACTCCTTACTCTTGTAGGAACACAAAGGTCTATATGCACCAACTCTAGCAGACCTATAGAGAATTATTCTTTTCTTTTGAAGGTGGTCTTTGTCATCTTCCCAAGTTGACAATCTTTACATGTAACATTGGTAGGCTTCACAATCTTAGATAGATTTCTTACAATATGAGTAATAAGTATTTTCACTAGATTATCAAAGTTGATGTGACCCATTCTCCTATGCCATAGACAACTTTCATCTATCTTAGCCAACAAACAATAGTTGTCAGAGCCTTTCAAGTGATAAACATTACCATGCATCTTCTTACCAATAGCAATTATGGTTCTGGAGATTTTTCTTATCTCACATCCTTTGTCTTTGAACACAAGATTATATCCTTTATTGCACATTTGTCCAACACTTAGAAGGTTATGCTTCAATCCCTTGACATAAAGAACATCATTTGTATTATGCTTTCCATCAAAATTAATTGATCCTTTTCCACAAATCTTACCAGATACATCATCACCAAACCTAACCAGTCCTCCATCATATTTTTCAAACTTAACAAACTTAATTTTGTCTCCAGTCATGTGATTTGAACATCCACTATCAATGATCCATTCATCTTCCTTTTTAGTATGAAATGTATACAACTCTCCTGAACTTCCATCCTTCACATAGCTAGCAAGGTTAGTAGAAACAAGTTCTTCTCTAAGTGCAATAAACAAGCATTCACTACTATTGCCATCATCAGAACTAGACTCATCATCAGTTACACCATCATCATCTCTAACATAGTAACTCTTTCTTACCATCTTTCCTTTACTTTCATTGAATTTTAAAGCTTTGTTAGGACATCTTGAAGCATAGTGACCATTTTTTCACAATTGAAACATTTGAAGGGTAACTTACCTTTGAACTTTTCTTTTCTACCTCTTTTTATTCTTCTTGCAAACTTTTCCTCAAGTTCTACAAAATCTTCTTCATCTGATTCCATAGCATACTTCTCTGATCTAGAAGTCTTTTCTTCCTTGGCCTTGAAAGCAGTCCCAATTTTTACAGGACCATCAGTAGTACCAAATTCACTTAATTCAAAGGCAGATAGTTTACCAAGCAATTGATCTTTTGTAAGTTTGCCTGACTCAAGAAAATCTTCAATGGCAGATACCTTGTGACTATAGGACTTTGGGAGGGTTCTGAGTATTTTTTCAATAACATCTTCATCTTCTAACTTTCCACCAAGGTCCTTGATGCTGCTAACAACTTCAGCAATCTTTTGTATGTAATTTGTTATGTTATCATCTTCAGACATTTGCATGGTTTCATATGTGGTCTTTAAATTCTACAACTTAGCTTTCCTGATAGATGCATCACCTTCATAAACATTCTTCAGTTTCTCCCAAATTTCACGAGCAGTTGCAAGATCCACAACTTTTGCCATTTCAACATTTGATAAAGCATTCAATAAAGCATTTTTAGCTTTGTGATTCAACTCGAACTCTTTGAGTTCTTCTTCAGTCTTTGGACCATCTTTAGGTATTTCATATTTGTTTTTGACTATCATCAAAACACTGAAACATATAGAAATAAGATAACTTTCCATCTGTACCTTCCAGTATGCTTAGTCAAATCCATCAACCTATGGTGTGTCCTTTTTGTGTGCCATCCCGGATCTACCTCAAGCTGTTAGGATTTCTTCCAAGGAACCTTGCTTTGATAACAATTGTTGAAGGCACAACACAACTGAGAGGGGGGTCAATCAGTTGTATCAAAACTTTAACCTTAATTGATCAATTTCACGATCACATTAACTTGCTTTGACCACTTAATCTGATATGAACAATAAGCATGAAAGGCATAAACAAAACTTAAGCACATCAACACTATTCACACATGAACACTAGATTTTTACATGGAAAACCCTTAGAAAGGGAAAAACCACAGTGAGTGTTAGCTCTCAATATAATATAGTAATAGTAGAAAATATCAAAGAGGCTCACTGCCAAGAGGACTCACTGCCCAAAAGGGTGGCTCACTACTGGTGGGTGGCTCACTGCCAATGGGTGGTTCATTTCCGAGGGGTGAACTGATATAGTAGCATATACAACATGCTTGAGTTCAGTTTCATGAAGCACAATGTATCTCTCATGTTCTACCTTTACAACACACACACCTTAACTTCTCATCCTTTCACACATTCACAACAATCACGACTTCATTACATGTATTTATACCTATCATCAGCCTTGGAATGTACATCAAGGTCGGCATTACAATCTACAACCATTAGAACTTTCTCCAAGGTCGACATACATACATAATTTAAAATAGGACTAGACCTAAACAAACTTACAAAGGAAAGGAATGAAGGATAAATACATCATGGCTTAGCTCGGACCCAAATACATCTTCACATGCTTGTACACACTTCTACAATCCATGAATTACCTCCACAACAAGTGTGACTCACTAGGTCAGCCAGAACAAGTATACAACAATAAGAATCACTAAGTCACATGCTTCTAAGAGCTTCATTAAAGCTTGCAGATCAGACACACACTTTCAATGCATTTAGAGGACATCTACAAACACCATAGAATCATTTGGAAACCAGAAAATCCAACCATAATAGATCTCAACTTACTTTTCTTGAAGATGGATCATAGACTACTATCAATCAGACACTGTCAAACTCTACTAATCAAAAACTTGCTTTCCAAAGCACCAAATCATAAAACCTTTGGAATGAAGAAAGATAAGGACCTTGTAAGCTTAAGTCCAGAACCACAAGACCAAAGAACATACTGCGGAGGAATGCGGAGAAAAATACTTCCTCCCTATCATACTACAAACTCTATCGGGCATAATCTTCAAGCTGGTGAATAGAACTTTTGTTGCACAACGATTCGAACCACCAAATTCTGGATTTAGCTTCTTCAAACACTTCTCTAAAACATATCCAAATCTCATACTCCATTCTTCAATACTAAGGAAATGTGGATCAAAACTCAGACAGTTATTCTGTAAGCCAAAATACTCTACAACACACTATTTCCACTTAGAGAGCAAATTTTCTCAAAAGCACTTGGAAACTCAGTATCAGGAATATCTTCTCATCATCTTCAACACTTATATAAGACAATACAAAGAAACTAACTCATCATAAACAAGCATCAAAACAACAGTACAGTTGACACCAATGACAACATAGATATGTTAACATCAATGACGACACCAGTTAGAACATACTTGCAATAGAACGATATATCCCTAGATCAACACAAGGATGTGGGAACAATATATCCCATTGATGATGATGATTATTATTATTGATTGATTTGACAACAAGGTTGGAACAAAACCAAGGATGTGATTGGATAATTTGGCTAGATTGCTTGACTAGATTGGGATGGATTAAGGATGGTTTGTATTCAGATTTATTGCTTGAATTTTTTTAGATATATTATTTTTTTAGATTTTGGGGATGTTTTTATTTTATTGGATTTTTGGGATGTTTTGATTTTTTTTTTATTTTTGGATTTTGGATTTTTGGATATTTTTATTTTTTTAGATTTTTGGATATTTTGATATGGGATAGGTGATTGTTTTATTATGGGATGGAGGAAAAAGTGTGAGGATGCTATGGAAAATGTTTAAGGCCATGGGTGTAAGATAGAATAAGTGATATCAACATATGCAGATGGTCATGTAGCATGCAAGTGTATGAGACCCAAAGAGGAGAAACTTATCTATAGCAAGGACAATTAGGAGGTTACTAGAAAACCTATGTCCAAAATACAACACAATCCACTGCACCCAAATATAAGTGGGATGATAGGATGAAATGGATGGAATGTATATGATAGGAAGGGAAGGGAAGGGAAGACTCTGACAAATAACAAGGATGGTAAATAGGATATGCAATGGGAGAATAATATATTAGATGAAAATGGAATGATGGGGAATCATGGACAAGTGACCTAGAAGATAATGGAAGCTAACAACTACACATGGCACCTACTTGTGGGTTTTCACCATGGTGCTTATCCAAGGTGCCACAAAAGTGGTTTTCACCATAAAACAAATTATTTCTCTTTACTATTTTTTTCTATTTCTATTTTTCTATTTTTTTTTTTTTTTTTTTATTGGGATACTGCAAAAATATAAGCATGGAAAGGTAGGATATCATGTGGAAGTATGGACTTTGGACCAAATGGACAATGATCATGATGGTGGGCTAAAGGTGGAATTTGCATTGCAAGGATAATGTCACTAGGATGGGCACCAAGGATACCATCATGCACCTCCTTAAGTGCAAGATTAGTCTCTTTTGTGTTTAGGCAACGTAAATGGGAACCATCATAGCCTCATTGAATATGGATGGAACAAGGTGTATGTGGGATGGGATTATGGAAGGTGGTGGAAGTGTTATGGAGTGAAAGTTATTGGGGACCAACAATCTCACTTTTAAGATGTTACTTTGGATTTTCTTTGATACTCAAATGGATTTTCTTTTCTAAAAGTAAATGATCTTTGGATTCTAGGGGTAAAATGGATTTTTCTTTGACTTTGGATACCCTAGGATTTCTTTCTTTGAAGTCCAATGCTTTAGGATTTTTAGGATTCTTTTCTTTTGTTGGCATAGGACTTAGGATTTCAATATGTACTCCATGATTGTGACAAGTAGTGTGAGAGATTGGATTTTGTTGGTCCCATGAAGTGGAAGTTGGATATGGCAATGAGGGCTCAATGGTGATGGAATTGTCATGGAATAAGGATGAAATGTCAAGGTATTCGATAGAGGCATTGATAGTTCCATCGACGGTACTTTGAATGACATTAGAGAGTTCATCAAGACTTGTAGAGGAAACATGAGGATCCTTAGTTTCTGCACTAGAAGGCATGTATCCTAGACCATAAGAAGAGCCATGGAGTGTTTCAACATGGAAAGAATTATGTAACTCATACTCTCCACAACCTTTATCAATAATCTTGACTATGGTAACTTAAGGATCTTTAAAGGACAATGAAGTGGAAGAAAGGTCATTGGGATGAACATAAGATGTCGAAGAGGTAGCCTTCTCCTCAATGGAAATATCATTGTTAGGACAAAGGTTACATTTAGGACTAGCAACTCCCAAAGCCCTACAATATGCAAAGGGTTTAGGATTCACTTGGATAGTAATTTCAACACCACTATGTGGGAACTTGATACATTGATGGTAAGTAGAAGGTATAGATTGCATAGCATGGATCCAAGGATGACCAAATAAGATGTTATATGGAAGTTCAAGGTCAAGGACATGACATGTAGTGTGTAAAAGGATAGTGCAACTTGTATGAGAAGACATATGGTGCCTTCACATTCTCTCTCAGTATCATCATAGCTTTTGATAGTATGAGGGCATGGTTCCAAGTTAGCTTATGAATATCCCAATTATTTTATTAATTTGAAGGTGCATAGGTTCAAGCCATCTCCATTTTCCAAAAGGACATGTTTGACTTTTGTTTTGGATATTAAGACCTCTATATAAAGGGCATTGTTATGAAATGGATCAATAGATGGCATGTCTTGTTGGGTAAAGGTGGGGTGATATGTGGAAGATAGGTGACTCATAAGAGATTGGAATTGATTAGGGTAAATATCATGTGGGACTTGGGAATCTTGGAGGATATAGTCTAATATGGCTTTGTAGATGTGTAAGGATGCCTAAACCCTATCTAATAACTCTAATGATAGATATATTGATGTTTTTGTGATAGAACTTTATCAAGAATATTTTAGAGATGGATCAAATAATTATTTAGTTAAATTATGAGTATAAATTTTATTTTGAATCTCTCTTTTGAAATGATATTAGACTAGTTGATCTTCATGAAATTATTATTGTAAGTTGGATTTATCTAATTGTTGGGAAAAGGATTTCAGTTATAATAATATAAAAGAGAAATTAACAGTAAAGCAAAATTTAGGGAGATAAACAAAGTATGAGATTTACATTTTGATTAATTACTTCATTCAGGTATGCAAATACTTTATGTACCTTGTTTACAATTATGTTTCTTTCACATTTGCATGCATTTGTGTAAGTATCATTATACGTTTAATTTGAGTATATTTGTAATTCTATTACACTATAGAAATAATTTTATGTATAATTATCTGATGCAGGAGCATCTGTGTAAGACCTAATCTTTACTAACAATTTCTTATGCATATGATAGACTTGTTTTATGATATAAGTTATATTGTGATTAGAATTTAGCATTAAGGTCTTGATATGGGTTGATTAATTGATTTAAATTAATTGTTTTGGTGTGTTCTAGGGAATAAGAGTTATTTTATCATTATTTTTGTAAAATTAAGTCCATGGGTCAATCACCTATGGGTAGGGTACTTTTTTATTCATAAAAATTATGTTTTAGAATTGTTTTAACCCATTTTTAGTTCATAAGAAAATAGGTGACAAGATTATATGTTGAAGAGTCATCTCCTCTTGAAGAGTCTTCAATCATCCAAGTCATGAAGAAAAGAAACAAAGGAAATCCCAAGAATCACATTTCTCCAAATTAGATGCCATAAGCAAGAATATAAATACCAAGAATTGTTGGAGCCCAAAAGAGGAAGAAGAAACTTGGCAAAGGACATATTATAAGTAGATAGAAGTTTGGCTTCAAACGGGATGGGGGGAAACAAGAGAAGAGCCCAAGTTTATTTCTAATTTTTGTAGGTCATCAAGAGGATGTCAATAGATGATGTTGAAGATAATTCTTCATGGGAAATACATCCATTTTGATGAGGAAAAGAAAGTGAACATCCATGGTGACTTGTTAGGTAAAAAAATTTTGAATTTCATGAGGAGGGCTGTAGACACCCAAAAATGACCAAGTCATTACATCATTTGCATTTCCTCTAATTTGTCTAATCACCTGCTTTCAACGTTAATTAAATAATCTAATTATTTAATTAAAATCACCAAATTCTTCTAAATCACATAATTGCGACATTAATTGAATAAATTCTCTTTATTTAATTAATTAAATTAAATTCCTCTATTATTCTTCCACAATTAAATATTTTTTATTATTTAATTAAATCGTTATCCTCTTTCAAATTTCAAGTCTACATTAATTAAATAAATTCAATTATTTAATTAATTCATCCAATTCTATCTTATCTACAATTAAATAATTTACATTATTTAATTAAATCGATTATTCTTCTAAATTTAAATAAATCATGCAAATTTATTTAAATTATCTCAATCCTCTGAAAATAAATAAAATCAAGTATTTTATTTATAATCTTCATATTCCTCTAATCTTGAACAAACAATTAAATAAATTTATTTATTTAATTTGCTTTTTCCTCTAAAAATAAATCTTCTAAAAATAAAATATAATCACATATTTTATTTATCCTTCATCATGCAAAATAATTTTTTTTTTTTTTTAAAGGGGAAAAATTTTTATTCAATCCAAAATGAGATACAAAGCAAGAGCCACAGGCTCAATAGAGAGGAGAACAACCAACAAACCAAACAACAACACTACATAGTCCTGTCTTCCAATAAAAATCCCTCCAAAATCCCTAAATAATCTGGAGGTAACTCATTCCTACCATTGATATCCCAACCATCCCCTTTCTCTGAGGCCCACTTCGCCAAATAGTCAGCCACACTATTCCATTCTCTAGGGATGTGACAGAAAGAGACAAACTCCAAGGAACTGCAAACACTTAAAATCTGTCTGACCATCGAAGCTAAATGCCAACTAACACCATCCAATCTCTGGTTCTTCAACATATCCACAACAATCTGAGAGTCAGACTCACAGATAATCCTCCTCCAGCCAAGAGAGCAACCCCGCTCAATAGAAATCTTAATAGTAAGGGCCTCCATCAGGTTATTAGAGTATTGCCCTTTGTAGACAGAGAACCAGAAAACAACATCCCCATCTTTACGTCTACCAAGACCCCCAATACCAGCATGCCCAGGATTCCCATGAGAAGATCCATCAGTATTTATCTTCAAGACTCCATCTGGAGGAGGTGCCCACTTCCCATCACGACAAACCCGTTTCTTGACACGACGGGGCATAATACCAATACTGCAACCCCTACTATTAACACCCAGGCTCAAATCCCACACAACCGCAGCATCTCTAGGATCAATACTTTCAGACATATCACATTTAGTAGAAATAGTCTCCTGAAGCCTACTGATAATCTTCATCCACAATTGACCAGTATCTAATTTGGACTCACAAAAAACTCTACGGTTACTTTCTAGCCAAAGGTTCCAAAGAATGAAAATAGGCCCAATGACCTAGGCCACCTGAAGAAAAGGCATCTTTGTAGGAGGCCTACCCAGGCTCTCCCAAAACTCAATAATAGAGGAAGCATGAATGCACCCATGATGCCAAGCCTCCCACCATCTGTGCCAAATCTCACGAGAGAAGGGGCAGTGAAAGAACAAGTGGGAGGAACATTCTTCACTGCACCAACAAAGAAAACAAATGGAAGGTCCCTGAAACCCCCGTTTACGAATATTCTCCCAAGTGAGACATTTCCTCTGGGCAACCAACCATAAAAAGAAGTTACACTTGGGCCAAGAAAAGGTGTTCCAAACCTTCCTCCACCAGGGCACCTCAGCAGGACCATGTAAATTCCTATCAAGCATAGCATAACCTTTAGCAACAGTATAATTCCCTTTTGGGCTAGGACTCCAAGCTAGCTTGTCCCTCTCCTTCAGAGAGCTGCAAAGCCTACCCTCCAAGACCTTACACAAAGCAGCACGATCCTCATCAAAGCCACCCATAGGCCACTCCAACGGATCCTTCCAGCAAAACACCTCCAGTGGACCAATACACTTAACTGTTTTAAAATGCTCCACCTTAGTCCAACCAGCATCAGAGAACATCTGGCAAAGAGGCAGAAGCTGAGGGAAACTAGACAGAATGGGAGGGTGACCATCCCAAGAGTCCAGCCAAAAAAGAGCATCAAAGCCATTATTACAGATCCAAAAGAGACCATTCTGAACAAGCTAAGCTCCCTTCTTAAGAGTATCCCAAATGCAAGAACCTTTACCCAACAAAGCAATCTGCGGTACATCCTGTCTCTCAACCCCAGGAACATACTTGCAAGCAAGAATCTTGGCCCAATCCTGATCCTGGTTGTTGCACCATCTCCAGTACAGCTTAGCCGCCAAAGTCGTAACCACAAGAGCCACAGACCTAAGGCCAAGGCCCCCAACATGCTTCGGCCTATAGACAGACTCCCACTTGACTAAACTCCATTTCGAGGAAAGGAGGTTACCCGACCAAAGGAATTGCTGGGAAAGAGCATCAAAATCCCTCACAAAGGAGGCAAGAGGAATCTGCACACAACACCTATAAATAGGGAGAAACTGCACCACAGCTTTTAGGAGAAGCACTCTACCAGCAAAAGAGAGCCATCTGTAAGTCCAATGACTAACCTTACTCCGGAACTTATCCAAAATCCCCTGCCAAAAATCTCTACGCTGAGGTCCCAGAGCCAAAGGAATCCCCAGGTACATCAGGGGAAGAGAACCAATTTAGAATCTAAGAATCCTGGCAATCCTGTTCTGAATGAGACAAGGAGTATTAAAGAAATAAATGGAAGATTTATCATCATTAATACTCTGACCAAAATCTCTCAAGTAGATGTCTAAAGTTCTCCTAAAGTTCACTGCCTCACTAATTCTAGCCAAGCCCATCAAACCAGTATCATCCACAAATTAAAGGTGAGAACAGGGAGGGAGATCATTGTTCCAGCTCCAACCGTGAAGAAGACCCAGCCGCACCTGAGATTTAATAAATCTACCAAGACCCTCTACCATGATAATGAAAAGATACAGGGACAGAGGGTCCCCTTGCCGAAGTCCCCGAGAAGCGCTAAACCAATCTGAAGAATCCCCATTAATGAGAACAAAGGAGGACGAGGTCACACAACTGAAAACCTAGCTCACCCATTCCTCTTCAAAGCCAAAGGCCGAGAGGATTTTCTGAAGGAACTCCCAGCTCACCTGATCGTAAGCTTTAGCCATGTCAAGCTTAATGAACATCGCCTTCTCCTTAGAGGAAGCCATAGAGTGAATAACCTCCGTAGCAATCATGACACCATCCAAGATTTGTCTCCCTTCCACAAAACCTCCCTGCTCAGCAGAAATCAAAGCACCAAGGATGGGTTTGAGTCACTCAGCAATCAACTTGGTTATGATCTTGTAGACAACATTGCATAAAGCAATAGGCCTAAACTGATCCATCCGATTAGGCCCCTCCTTCTTAGGTATGAGAGCCAGAAAAGTAGAATTCAAAGACTTAAGCATTTGTTTGTTCCTAAGAGATTCCTGAACAACCTCAAGGAGATCAGACTTTATTATTTCCCAAAATTCCTAGAAGAACTCAATGGGAAACCCATCTGGGCCAGGAGCTTTGTCTTTTTTCATACTAAACACAACTTTCTCCAATTTAGGTAACAAGATTGGACACAGAAGAGCCCCATTCATCTCATCCGAGACCAAGCAAGGAATACAATCCAAGATGGCCCTCTCCTCAGATCTAGTAGCAATATCCTCCCTAGAAAAAAGATTAGAAAAATAGTTGACAGCTTCCCTGGAAATTTCACCATAGGATGAGAGTTGAGTCCCATCACTCGAGACAAGAGCGGAGATAGAGTTCCCCTGCCTACGGGCCTTAACCGAGTTATGAAAAAAAGCCGTGTTCCTGTCCCCCTCTTGAAGCCAATCAATATGAGATTTTTGCTTCCAGAAAATCTCCTCCCAAAGCTCCCACTCTTCTAAGCCCTTGAGGGCCAGGGACTCAACAAGCAAAAGGTCAGAGGAAAGCCCCTGGTCATGAATCTGACGAGTGACACTATCCAGCTTGGACTGAGCAGCAAGCTTCTGAGCATGCAGGTTCCCAAAACGTTGATAATTCCACCTCTTAAGCCTATACTTCACATGTTGAAGCCGCTTACTAAAAGTATACATGGCCCTCCCATGGGCCAGAAGCCCTTCGTACCACCAATCCAGCACAAGATCCCGAAGAGATTGATCCCGTAACCACATCAATTAAAATTTGAAAGAAGGATTTTTAGTGATCCCATAAGAGGAGACACAGAGTTTGATAGGCCAGTGATCGGATCCCCTCCAATCCAAGATTTCAGAACTGGTAGTCCACTTGCTGCTCATCCAATAACAAGAAACCAGAAATCTATCTAGCCGTTCTGAGATAGCCTCATCACCACACCTCCTGTTATTCAAAGTAAAAACTCCATTGATTGGCTTCACATCAACAAGGTTAAGGAAACCAATATTATCTCTGAGCAAAAGAGAAGAAGGATCAAGCCTGGCTAACCCTCCTCATTTTTCATCCATACTAATAACAGTATTAAAGTCACCAGCCAACATCCATGGGAGAAACAGGTCCAAAGAATGGACAAAATTGATATGATCCCAAAGATGTGTCTTACCTAGAAGATCTGTAGGAGCATAAATATTGGAGAAAAGACATCTTTCACCAGTTTCAAAAATGGAGGCAACCATAGAGATGGAAGACTGACTAGAAACCCACCATAAGGGGGAAACTTTCCTCGGGTTCCAGAAGCAAGCCACCCCCCCAGAACTGCCCAACACCCCCACCCCCTGCCAGTAGCCTTGGGGCCAGATACACAGAGCACAATTATTCAAACCATCCACTATAAGCTTGGTTTCCTATATAAAGACCACATCCGAAGCCTAAGACTTGATTAATCTACGAACAGCCTTTTGTCTAGGGATGCTGTTCAACCCTCTTACATTCCAAGATAAAACTATCATTTAGGGGGGTGGGAGAAGTGGGAATCAATGGGTTTCACAGACCCGGACTCAACCAAAGTATCACCCATAATCTTAACCTTCTCTTGATCAGTCTTCCTTCCACTCCTTGACTGTTTATCTAGAGGCCCCTTTTTAAAAGGTTTTTGATGCAAACCTAAGGCCAGAGGAGCCTTGGCACCCTTCACAAGTTCTGCAGATCCCTTCATAACTTGGGCACAAGGAGCCCAACCAGCAGTACCCACCGGAAGTTGTGACTCCTGGAGGCCACCAATATTCTAAGCTTGAGGAGGCAAGTCCAAAGTCGGCTGACAAGCCTGATGAACCTCTGACGATAAAATCAGATCCTCCTTTGCATCCACCTCCTGAGTCTCTACCTGACCCTTAATTCCAGAAGAAAGCTCAACTAGAATACCTTCTTCTTGGACTATGCTATCAAGAACCTCAAACCTATTAAATGTGCCATCATTTTGTCTATCCATCCAGGATCTCTTCTTGCCTTTGCCTTTATTCTGGGAATTAACCGAGGTAAATCCCTCCTTATCAACAAGCCCATCTGACACTGGAGCTTTCCCCTTGTCCATCCTAGGAGGTCCAAAGGCAGGCATGGGGGAAGATTTCAATCTGGGACATCTACGGTGTAGATGACCATACTCATGGCAAATTCTGCATCTGAATGGTAGGGTTTCGTAATCTAGCTGTTGGATTCAGGAGGAAGAACCCATGCAAATTTCCATAGAGTCTGGTAATGGATTATTCAAATCAACTTCGACACAAATACGAGCAAAAGAAATTACCTTACGATCTTGAGTCTGTGAAGCCGATCCAACCGGTTTCCCAAGAAGCAAAGAGATTGAATGGAGGATATCTTCCCTCTAGAATTCCAATGGAAGCCTCAGCAAGCAAACCCACACAGGCACCTGCGAAGGAATCTCTTCAGCAGAGTTGAAGCCCATATGCCAAGGCTTGATGAAGAGCCCAACTTGGTTAAAGAAATAAGGGCCACCTTCAAAAGCCCTATGCCTATCTGACATGCTTGAAAAAATAACCAGGAAGTAGTTATTAGCCGCTAAAAGAATCTCCATATCTCCTTTAGGGTTCCAGACCCGTCGTGCCCAGGATTCCAACACGAGAAGAGAAAGACGAAGACCCAAAAATTTGCAAATAAGATCATGCTTGCACCAGTAATCAACATCCTCTGAAACTTGCTCAGGTTGAATAACCAAAACCGGTCTATCTTCCGATCTCTCCAAACATCCATTTACTTTTTTTATTTGAAATGACCCTTTTGTTGAGGAGGTACCCTCTCCAGAAGGAGGAAACTCAGTCCGATCCTTGTTATTGGCATGCAACAGAGAGGATGGATCTACCATCTCCAAATCCAGGGAAGAAGCAATACCCTGATTATCCATGCCTAAAAGAGCCACAGCACCAGACAGAAAAGGGAAGGAGGCAAGGCAGTCGGCCCAAATGCCCCAACCACCACGCACCTCCTGTCCAAGCGACCCACACACCAGTCGGCGGCCAGAACAACGCCTAGCTGCGAATAGGAGAAGATTACGCCCTTGCCCAAACCTCTCTAGACCCCTATGACCACCAAAAAACTCCCCCTGCGAGCCCCAAAGGGCCACCAACGCACGCAGAAGCCGAACAAAGCTAGGTAAGGCACGCGGGCCCTAGCTCGCACCAGAGCTCCGCGAAACGCCATTCATCATGCAAAATAAATTAAATTAATTTATTTGTTTAATTTATTTAAATCTTCATATCTTATCTATTCCTCCATCATGCACAATTAAATAAATAAATTTATTTATTTAATTTCAATTATCTTTCCAATTCCTCTTAAAATATCTTGTTAACTCATGTGCACAATCAATCTTATTTTTAGAACTCTAAAAAAGGCAAAATTATAAGTTGAGTTATCTATTCAATCAATCTTGTTTTCATCATATCTTAATAAAAATATCATTATGGATTGACACATCTCGTGTGCACATTCATCATGGTTATTTGTTTTATCTCCTCTGTTGATTCTTCTGAATTATTTGGACCATTGATCGATCTCTGTTGAAACCTATATAAACCCCCCTCATCTCCTTCACAAATCCTCTTCGATCACTTATTCTCAGGCATCATTTACAGCACTTTGAGCATACATCACATCGATTGAGCAACTTCACGATCTTTTGACATTGATCTTTGAGCACTTTGAGCACTTTACTTGCTTGTTGCAAACATGGTTTCACAACACTATTGAGCAATCTACATTCATCCAAAGGAAACAATACAAATCTCAGTAAAAGCTTTTATATTTCATTGATTTATTAAATAATGACTTTTATTTAGATTGGTTCTCTTTATGTTATCAGGTTTTTGATTTGTTAGTTTTAATTTCATCAATTTTCCTCATACACATTCTGGCACGCCTGGTGGGACCCACTAACCTTGTTTTTTTTAAGAAAATGTTGATTTTTTGGAAGCTAGGTATGGAAAAATGCAATCACAATGCAGAAAATTTGAAGATCCTTGTTCACTAGTTTGAGAGAATAGGCGTTGAACATTCAAACGGTGTAACTTTAGCTCAAAAGATTTCTAGGTTTTGTCAAAAATATTAAAATCATATATGGGTATCTCTTATTTTTTGTAGGAGGTGGATGGATTTCAAGAAAAATAGATCCCAATCCATGTACTTATTTTTAGCCTATATTTTTTTTTGCTTTTTTTTGGCCTATTTTTAGCAATTTCATGAAATCAGGCATATCTGTGTAACTTTAGCTTAAAAAATTTCTGAGTTTTGTCAAAAACATCAAAATTTTATCTGGGTATCTCTTATTTTTTGCAGGAAGTGCATGGATTTCAAGAAAAATAAATCTCAATCCGTGTCCCTATTTTTAGCTCATGCTTTTTTTTAGCCTATTTTTAGCAATTTCACGAAATCGGGCATATCTTTTGCATACAGAGTCAGATTTTCACAAAACCAGTGGCCTTGCAAAGCTAGTTCTCCCAACTATTTTGTGGTGAAAGAATTTTGAGGTAATTTTATCAGATTTATTAGGTACACTCAGTCAAAGTCAACCTTTCTTTGCAAACTTCAAATGGTCATAACTTGTGCAAAATTTACTCAATTTTCACAAACTTTTTTTTGAAATTGCATAGAATTTCATATAGAATCTTATCATAATATTCAATCTACTATACCTAATTATTATTAGTATATTTTTTCATATTTCTCATTTTTTCACCTAACAAGTTAAGCGCTTTTGGTCAATTGATTTATTTTTGGCTAACTATTTGAGTTTTGGTGGAACTAATCAACTTTTTGCAACATCTTATCACTCACACAGAGCAAATGGGTTTCTCTAACGTGTTCATGTAGGACAAGCTTTGAAGAAATTGCTAAATCTATCAAATCTAGGTCTTAGAAAACATATTGCTTTCTTAAGGGACAATTGACATCATCTTTGCAATCTATGTCTTAAAAAACATATTACCTTCTTAAGGGACAATTAAACAAATCATCTTGGCAATCTAAGTCTTAGGAACACTTTGTTTTCTTAAGGGACAATGGACGTGAATGCAAAAACACTTCAATTTTCTAAGGGACAATAGACATGAATGTCAAACACTTCAATTTCATAAGGGACAATTGACAACTACAATCGTGTGTGTGCCTAATCTAGTTGCACCTTATTTTTCTTATAACAGGATAATTGAACCTTTGTTCGACATACTTGCTCTTACATTTCGGTACTTCCTTTAGAAGGGCCTACTTTTGGATTGCGCTTCATCCAAAAGGGATGACCCTAAGCGGAGTTTTCCTTTGAACCGCTATATAAGAGGGATAAGGTGAAAGCCAAGTCCTAACTGACGTCAGCCTTACCTTGTGGTGCCAAACTAAAAAAAGGTGTACTAGCTCTTTATGGAAATGATTTTCACATTGAGCAAAGTGTTTGATACTCTTAGTAGGATTGGTTAAAGCTTTTAGTAGCTTGTCACATTGCTCGTAAGGTGTTGGTCCCTCAAAGTTACTAAAAACCATTCTAGATAGTGACTACCTGATCTACCTCTAAACATTGCGGTAATCATCAGTGCAAGGGGAATCGATTTTAGCCCTTAAGATACTCACCATTGGCTCCCTTGAGAAGAGATAGTATTCCCTTGGCTGTAAAACTCTTGTGACCTACTTGAGCTTTCCAAGGGGAGGGTGAGATATCCCTACCTATCGTCTCTCGCAAAGATACTAAATGTCTGACACCTTTATGGAATGACATTTTTATTGACAGAGTATTAAGCTGTGAGCTGATCTACTGCAATGAAACCTTGTCTCTAGGGATAAAAAGTACTTGATATTTGTTTGCAACTGTCTTAGACCTATGGAAACATTGGGTTTTTTGTGAAGCCTCAAACATACACTATCTGTTGTGTCAGTCCCTTTTTGCCAACTTTGTTTGCTGTGTTTTCTCTTGCCAAAGCAAAATCCAATCAGAACCATAACCAATTATGTCAAAAATTGCCTTTAAAAACACCAGACACTACTTCAGTGCCTCTAGTATTACAGCAGCTCACCCTTGGTGGTACAGTAGCTCACTTTTGGTCACCGTAGCTCACCTTTGGTATAGTAGTACATCGCATTTGGTAGCTCAGTCCATCGCCTTTGGTATCACAGTAGCACGCTTTTGGTTGCACAGTCCTACACCTTTGGTCAAATAGTATAGTGCCTTTGGTCTAGTAAATTGTGCATCAGAGTTTGTCTTTTTCAAAGCACAAGCAGAATCTCAACATTACCTTTTGTCTTAGTGTATTCCATGGTAACCACTAGGCTCCAACAAACTATGAAGTCCAAGCAAGTTGTCCCTAGGAAGCGCAAATTGCCTTCTCACACACTGCAATCAGGTCAACTCAACATTACTCCCAAGGTTACTCCTAGAACACCCACGGAAAGATCTACCAACTCTCCCAACATGCTATAGCTGAACCACCCTAACACTCCTCAAGAAGGTAGGGTTCCTTTGGTAAGTACACCTCACTATACCACTGGTATGCCTCCAGATTTTGTGCCACAAGGATATACTATTGATCAAGTCCCATCTCAGAAAGGTAGGGTACCTTTGGTAACTACACCTCACTATACCACCGGCATGCCTCCAGATTTTGTTCCACAAGGTTATACCGCAAATCAAGCCCCATCTCAAGTAGAGAAACACTTTGAAATAGGTCAATCCTCTCAAGAAGATGGGCAAGATCTTAACGAATTCATACAAGATCTGAGAGCCATAGCCTCCTTTGACAAAATCCTTAGCGAGAACCAAGATCATTTCTTTCGCTTACTAGTAGAGCAAGGAGCTAAATTACCCAAAGGTTTTGATCTATCCACGCTTAGCGAGCCTAATAACACCCAAGACACCATACAAGTGGTGCAATCCATGTCAATAGTGACCACGCCTTTACCTGAATAAGGCTCTCAAGGGAAAATGATTGCACAATATGAAAATCCACTTTATCAAAACCCAACAGGAAAGAGGGCCATATCACCGCTTCTGACTCCTATGGAGATCTACAAAAATCAACAAAAAACTCTCCAATGTCAAGCGGAGCTAGCTAAGCAAGCCACCTTAGCTCGATCAAACATGCAAAACACTTCTAAAATGTCCACACCAATCGCAAGTGGAATATTGGTTACCCCATCACGACTAGGTTTCCCACCAAATTACAATCCGGGGAACAGCTATGTAGCCATGCAACAAGGGTCTCAACAAATACCACCTATATCATCAAATCCTCATGTCTCTCAACCAACTAGAGTCATGCAATCCCAACCACAACATTCTTCTACACCCATCCTCAATCCACCTCAACCATCACACAACACATCTACCTATGTCCCTCCACAGCTACGTTCATCAGTGCTAAATTTCTTTCATACATTGCCTAGCCACCCTCAACATTCTCAAAACCAAACTTCCCAAAGCTATGTGCTGCAATCGCAACCTAACCCACACTTTAGCTTTCCTCAACCCAATTCTTTTCTTCAACCATCACAAAGCCAACATTCTTACCTAGCGCCACCCCCACCTCCTCCTAATCAAAGCATCCAATTCCAACCCAATCTCAACCCAACATACAATGCATATGACCCCAACCAATCATACGACCCTTATAATACCAATGCACATGGTTTACACTACAATCTTCCGTATGTGCAACAACAGCCACTTCAAGGACAACAGGAGATGTTTCTAACCCATCCCACAACGATGGAGCTAAAAATTGCAGAAGTTCAACAACATCTATCTGATCTTACGTTTGGCCACACCAAGAAGACCTTCTCTTTAGAAGAAGTGCGCCCTTATCCTTTTGATCGGTCATTACCCATGATCCCTTTTCCTCAAAATTTCACTATTCCCAAATTTGATAAATACAAAGGAAAAGGTCACCCAAAAGACCATCTTCAGGAATTCTATCTTGCTTGCTTCGAGGTCTCACACAACAACACATATCTTATGTGTCTCTTTCCTCGTAGTCTTGGAGGTCAAGCTATAGAATGGTTCTCACACTTACCCACGAGAATCAAGTCTTTTAACGAGCTAGCAGAGAAATTTGCCATGCATTTCTCCTATAATGTAGAGCATGAGATCTCCATGATGGATCTATGCAACAACAAACAGAAAAATGGAGAAGCCTTCATTTCTTTCCTTCAACGATGGAGACAAATGGCTAGCAAATTCCCTTTCAAGATGCCTGAGAACAGCTTATTAGCATATTTGTGCAGAACCTCAACCAAGAGTTAGGTTTTCATTTGCAAATCCTTAGTGCTACAACCTTCGATGAAATCACATACAAGGGAATCAACATTGAAAAGTCCCTCATTGCTAAGGGTGTAGTCAAAATCTTCAAAGAAACAAAAGACAATGCTCCTCATCAACAGACAAATGATAAACTAAAGTTTTGGAACAAAAACAAAAACATGGTCAATGATGGGGTGGTCGATTCTAAACATGTCCAAACATTGCAAACACCACTACAGCTTTTCAAACCAAGTCAAGCTCCACCTCAACAATAGTAACAAAAAAAAAACCTTATCAAAACCAACAACAGCGACAACAAGAGCGACCTCAACAAGATTACCCTCCGCGAAGTCAATTCACTCCCTTGGGAGAACCCATAGAATCAGTCTTACAGAAGCTTTTACACAAAGGGCTCATCACCCTACCTAATGCTCCCCCATATGGTGAACCTATTTACAAAACTGCACGGTATAGAGAAAATGAATACTGTGAATTCCATAGGAGCAAGGGGCATAGAACAGCATCGTGCATGAAGCTCAAGCACCTAATCCAAAATCTCATCGAAGGCAATCAAATATCTCTAGAAGATGATCCACCGAGCTCAACACACGAACAAAGACCTCAACATGTACAAGGAACCATTCCCTCATCATGGTCCACCTCCTCCTCAGGATAAAGGTAAAGGTGTCAATCATGCTTCCTCTTCCTTTGACTCCATTGTGGGTCATTTTGAAGAGAGTCGAGTGTCTACCCTCACAATCAAAGGCAAATCTATGGATTACGCTGTTATAACTCATCGTGGTCATGTCACCATTCGTGGTCCTACACCTAGTCTCCCAACTCAATCCGATTATAATCTTGTCGAACATCTAGGGAAAACACCAGCATAGATCTCTATCTTGGACCTTCTATGGTCATCACCTGCACATCGAGTGGTGCTAGAAAAAGCCCTCCAAGAGTCTTTGGTTCCTAATAACATAGCAATCACAGATTTTTGAGCTATAGTAGGTAACATTGCTTTGCCCTACAATGTGGTCTTCTCTGAGAAAGACCTCCCTTCCCATGATCCGTGTCAAAATGATGCCCTTCATATTGAAGTTCTCATCCATAAGTGTAAAATCAAATGTATAATCATAGATGGTGGTGTTGGTCTCAACATCTATTCTTTAAAGTTACTTAAGCAATTGGGATACTCTGAGGATCATATCAACACTTATCAAAGTATTACAATCAAGGGATATGATGATGCTAAATGCCACTCAGAAGGTGTTATCCACTTGCCTATACAACTGAGCCCCATCATGCTTGAAACCAGGTGCCAAGTCCTTGACATTGAGCTACCTTACAACATTATCCTAGGCCGCCCATGGATCCATGCAATGAAAGTTGTTCCTTCAACGTACCATTAGTCTCTAAAGTTCCCATTTAATGGTACGGAGATCACTATCCCAGGAGACCCCAATCCTTTTGAATTCTGTCGTGTCTTGCAAGGCAGCTATAAGAATTGCAACCAAGTGCCTAAAAATGAAAAAGCCCTTGATTCCCCACTATATGTTGATACTGAAACTCTAACACAAGCCCATACAAGTAAACCTAATCCTCTTCCTGAAATCAAAGTTCACATTCATGATATAGGCTTTGGAACATATGATATCTCAAAATCTTGTTGTGTAGGGCGAATGCCTTTATCCCCTAAATCTTAGAGCCAACCACCCATTGCCAAAGTAACCAAAAAAGTAGCTATTCCTCCCCCATCATTTCTAATGTAATTCCAACAGGGACAATTATTGGAAGAGGAAACTATTGAGGACATTTCTTCTTGGCTCTACAAGGAGAAAGAACCAGTCACAATACTAGTCAAGCAATATGGCAATGGATTAAGGATAGTCAAACACATGGGCTATAAAGGCAAAGGTGGCCTTGGGAAACAGAATCAAGGAACTATGGAGCCCATTATTATGACAAAGAAACTAGACATGAAGGGATTAGGATTTGGTAGAAAGGTACCACGCACCTTGGACATCAAGTATATCCTCGATGAGGTGGCTGAAACTTTTCCCGCCGATTTGATGTCTACTGAGGATATCATCGATGACTTTTCCCTCCATACGACTAACCTATTCACCAAATCCTCCATCTTTATGCTATCATCCATATCCTTAACCTCCACAACAAACACCTAGAATGGAACACTTGTCTACCCTAAGCTTATCGATTGGGACCAACAAGGGTCCCCCGTTATAGATGTATTTCAGAACGACGAAACTCTAGCTGAGTTCATGGGACTTCGAGAAGGTATCCCTCTTGGCAATCATAAAGCAAGTTTTGTAATGGAACTAGAGCCAACTACTTATTTTGGTGAGAATACCAAATCCTCTAGTCGCAAAAGTAAAAATAAAGAAAGATCTCTAGGTGAAAACCACACTGTGGCACCTCCTGATCACAAAATAGTAAAAACAAAGGATGTATCCAAAGGTGAAAACCCAACTGTGGCACCTAAGGATGGAGGATTTGACCTTCCCCTACCATCTAAGTATCAAGAGAAGTCAACTCTCCTAGTGGAAGATTCTATAGAGATAAACCTTGGCATAGAGCAAAATCCCAAGACCACATTCCTAGCAGCATCATTATCAGAAACAGAGCACAGGAATCTTGACACATTCTTCTTACAGTGAACCATCAACTTTGCATGGACCTATACTGATATGCCAAGGCTAGACCCTAAGCTAGTGGTTCACTATCTCACAGTTGATCCAAAAGTTAAACCAGTCAAGCAAAAGCTGAGGAAGATGCACCCACAGATAGCTCTCTTAGTAAAAGTGGAAATACAGAAGTTGTAAGATGCAAAGTTCATCCGACCTATTGACTATTCAGACTGGGTATCAAACATTGTACCTGTGTCTAAACCTAATGGGTGCCTGCATGTGCAATGACTTTAGATATCTTAATAAAGCATGTCCCAAAGATGACATTCCATTACCAAACATTGATATTATAGTAGACTTGACAGCAGGTCACAAAATGCTTTCTCTCATGGATGATTCTCAAGCTACAATTAGATAAGGATAGTAGAAGAAGATCAACATAAAACAACCTTTACTTGTCCTTGGGGTAATTATTGTTGGTGTGTCATGCTGTTTGGTCTAAAAAATACAGGGGCAACTTATCAAAGAGCAATGACAGTGATATTCCACGACCTCTTTCATCATATCATGGAGGACTATGTGGATGACATACTAGCTAAATCTTCTAGGGCAGATCACATACAAGTTCTAGGACAAATCTTTGATAGGCTCGAGAAATACCAAGTACGCCTCCATCCAAAGAAGTGTGTCTTTGAGGTAACATCAGGGAAGCTGTTGGGATACATTGTATCTCACAGAGGCATAGAAGTAGATCCTGTAAAAGTCAAGGCTATAGTGGAGATGCCTCCACCAAAGAACCTCAAAGCATTAAGGAGCCTTCAGGGAAGGTTGCAGTCCATTAGGTGTTTCATCTCACAGCTAGTAGATAAATGTCAACCATTTCAACACTTGCTCCAAAAGGATGTCTCATTTTGATGGGACGATAAGTGTCAAGCAGCATTTGATTAGCTTAAAGAGTATCTAGCTACACCTCTTGTATTGGTTCCACCAGTTGCTGATAAACCCTTGATATTATACATCTTAACTACAACTTCGGCCCTAGGGGCCCTTCTAGCACAAAATGATGAAATGGGAAACGAGCATGCAATTTATTACATCAGTAGAACCTTGGTGGGATATGAACTCAATTAGTCACCAATGGAAAGAGATTGTTTAGTAGTAGTGTTCACTTCCCAAAAGTTGCAGCATTACATGTTGAACCAACACACAAATCTTATAGCCAAAATTGATCCCTTGAAGTATCTACTAGCAAAAGTAGCTCTCACAGGCAGACTAGCTAAATGGGTCATGATCCTTAGTGAGTTTGACATTGAGTATATGGATCGTAAAGCAATCAAAGGATAGACCTTAGCAAATCAACTAGCAGAAGCACCCATGACAGATACACACCCTATGGTAGCAGACTTTCCAGACGAAAATCTCTTCACTCTTTCCAACTCAATAATGTGGAAGTTGTACTTTGATGGTTCCTACACATAGCATGGATCTGGGGCCAGCATCTTGTTTATCACACCTCAAAATGACTATATTCCAAAGTCATATTGGCTTGCATTCCCTTGCACCAACAACATTGTCGAGTATGAAGCACTCCTCATAGGTCTGAATATAGCAGTTCAATGGGACATCACAGAACTACAGGTATATGGAGACTCACAACTAGTCATTCACCAAGTCACAGATGAGTACCAAATAAAAGATGAAAAGCTGGTCCCCTACAAGCAACTAGTGGATTCCTACAAACCACACTTCTCTAGTATCACATTTGAGCAAATTCCAAGAGAACATAATAAAGCTACAAATTCTATGGCTTCTGTAAGGTCATTGATTGACATGCCTGCTAATACACAGAAATGCGAATTCTTGATCGAGCAATTGTTGATACTAGCCGTCGATGTTCCCGTTATTGAAATCATCTACGAACTTGTTGGTCCCAATTCCCCATGGTACGAAGATATCTATGAATACCTCAAAAATAATATCTTTCCCTCCGACCTATCATCCACCCAACGCAAAACCTTTATCCGTCGATCCTCCTGTTACATCATTCTGGGTGATACACTATATCACCGGAGTCTCGATGGTATCCTCTTATTATGTCTTAACGCAAAAGAAGCTGAAGCTACCTTACGAGACATACACAAAGGTGTCTGTGGCGCACATTCTATCGGTCCTAATCTCGCTAAGAAGATACTCAAAATAGGTTATTACTGACCTACAATAGAATAAGATGCTGCACAGTTTGCTACGAAGTGTCTACAATGCCAGCAGCATGGAGATTTGATTCACGCACCTGCACATAAATTACAACCTGTGACAACTCTGTGGCCTTTTTCTCAATGGGTTCTCAAACTGATAGGACAAATCCACCCATCCTCATCCAATGGCCATAAGTTCATCATTACTGCCACTGAGTATTTCATGAAGTGGGTGGAAGCCATTCCCATGACCTATATCACCGGTAAGCAAATAGCCAAGTTTATCCTTAACTACCTCATATGCCGGTATGGTATTCCCCAAGCCATTGTCACTGATAATGGGAGACCATTGAAGAATCGAGATGTCTGTGCCTTGTGCACACAATACAATATCCAACATTTCTTTTCAACTCCCTACTATCCACAGAGTAACGGCCAAGCTGAGGCTTCCAATAAAACCATTCTCAAAATCGTCAAGAAAATGGTCAATGAAGCTGGTTGCGATTGGCACTTGCAACTCAATCCCACCCTATGGGCCTACCACACTAGTATTAGAACACCAACTGGTGCCACACCCTATGCCTTGGTCTATGCCTCTAAAGCCATCCTACCTATAGAGGTTGAGATCCCATCCCTTAAAGTGTCCATGCAGGACCTGATCGGCGGAGAAGAGTATCACACTTCTAGATTAGCTAAGCTCGAACTACTAGATGAGAGGCACCTTGTAGCACTTAATCATCTCCATGTCTATCAAAACCACCTCTGACGTAATTACAACAAAAAGATCAAAGAAAGACGGTTTCAAGTTGGTGATCTTGTACTCAAAGAGAATCAGAGAAATCAAGCAGATCGAGAAAAGAAGGGCAAGTTTGAGCCTAACTGGTTAGGTCCCTTTATTGTCATAGCAGCATATGGATCAGGAGCTTATACTTTAGCTACACCTGATGGAATTCCTCTGGATGAGCCACTTAACAGTGTCCATCTCAAGAAGTTCTATGCCTGATCCTCATAGTATTCCAAAAACACAAAAACAAAAAATCCAAAAAAAATTCGTCCTCTGGTGAAAACCTGGTAAACAGGCGCCTTGGGTAAGTACCATAGTGAGAACCTGGCAAACAGGCGCTATGTGTAGAGTCAGCATCCATCGTCTATCGAGTCTTATTCATTCCATTTCACAACAAGCTTCATCCATCCATCCATAATAAAACCATTGACCTTGTTTGCATTTCCATCTTCCTATCTAGTATAGCTTGGAAATTTGTCAATGTCCACCATCGTCATCCCACGTCTTGATCTGTGTCAATAGTTAACACTGTCTTGTCCTAGGTCAAGATTTCTATGTCTTCTTTATCAGTCATCCATGCAAATTCCTCTACTAGAATGGGGGCAACTCTTTCCTTAACCAAGGTCTAGGAATGGATCCTTAATCGTGGTTTGCAACACGCTCTTCACTCTTTTCTCCTTTCTATAGATAACACTCTTTAATGGACACATCGCTCCTATGATAAGGCTGTTATCTTCCCAATGCTTTTCCTACATTATCACATCAACTAGAACTACATATTATCTCTTCCCAATCTTAAAGTACCTTGATCCCATGGATATGGGTATGTAGGCAGTCTGGAATATGAAGGAAGTTTCCAGTACTTAGGTACATAAGATCTCCTCCTTTCACCTCGACCCATTCATCACACCAACCAGAACTACATATTATCTCTTCCCAATCTTAAGGTACCTTGATCCCATGGATATGGGTATGTAGGCAATCTGGAATATGAAGGAAGTATCCAGTACTCAGGTATATAAGAGCTCATCATTTCCTCTACCCAAGCTCAAATGCCTTGACCCATTCATCACTCTACCCAGAACTACATATTTATCATTTTCATCTTTACTCGTAATGTGGCTTGATCCCATGGATACAGGGTATGTAGGCAGTTTGAAATATGAAGGATGTATCCAATACTCAGACACATACGATTCATCATTCTTCACCCACCCCAATCCATTAGCATTTCACCTTTCTTGTCTTCCATTTTTCAAAATCCATTCACCTCGACTTGACTAACTCAAACAGTAAGCTAGCACATCCTTTCAAAGAAAAAGTCCTTAGCAAACTTGAAACAAAGTAGCCTACTTCTAGAGTCATCTACTATCCTACTATTCTGATTGCCAGCATCAGCTATTCCATCTCAACCAAGCACTAGATCAACAAGCTTGTCTTCTGCAAAGTGTTCCATTGTTGAGACCAACACACGCATCTCCTGCGACATGTAGCATTTCCAGCAGCAAGACATTGTCTTTTTAGGTAGATAGCCCCCTTTAACGGACCCATAGTTCCTATGATAAGGCTGTTATCTTTCCTATCCAATCTATCCTGAGCAACCTCTTTGGCAAGAGAATATGTTGGTTGTATGTTTACTGTGTAAGTCAATCAATTTGCTTTATGGTTTATCTTTTGCTCCTTTGTCCATTACCTATTCAAGGCTACCTTGATTTATCTATAATCTTGGTATGTTACGATGCAGTACGGATTGGGGGCATAGTTATTGCTTTTGTGTGCCATGTTTGAGGAATGATCTTTAGTATCTTTCTTAGCATTATATTTATCTTGTGTGTGTTACGACCTAGCATCTTACATATTAATATTCTTCTTGCATTTACATGTATTGAAGTTTATTTTATGTTCAAGACTATGGCTCATTCACATGTACCAACAAGGTCATATTATGTCTAAGGGATCTAAGTTCAAACCGCTTGCTTACAGAGTCAACGTCCATGCACTCAGATATCACAACACCTTGGTCTTTTATACCTTGGTGGCAAACTATCCACGTGCTATATCAAAAATAAGGATTGCTCTTTATAAACATTTATGAAACCATTGCAACAAGCTCATCCATTTTTCCATGGCTTTATATAGTTTTTCAAGCAAAGATCGATCAACTGTCTTTCTCTCATGTTCTTTTCTATCTCCACTTTCTTCTATTCAACCTCACCTATCTCCAACACAACTTCTAGTCTAGCGTCAACCCAGTTCTTCTACTGCTTCCTTGTCTTTCCTCTCGAGGGGGCACCCTACGCCAGCTACGCAGGGGCAACTACCTACACTAGGGCATCAAAATTGTATCATGTCTTCAACAACCATTTTCTTTGACACAATGCTATAAACTGCATTGCATCAAAGAGGGGCAAAATGTAGACACCCAAAAATGACCAAGTCATTACATCATTTGCATTTCCTCTAATCTGTCTAATCACCTGCTTTCAACGTTAATTAAATAATCTAATTATTTAATTAAAATCACCAAATTCTTCTAAATCACATAATTACGACATTAATTGAATAAATTCTCTTTATTTAATTAATTAAATTAAATTCCTCTATTATTCTTCCACAATTAAATAATTTTTATTATTTAATTAAATCGTTATCCTCTTTCAAATTTCAAGTCTCCATTAATTAAATAAATTCAATTATTTAATTAATTCATCCAATTCTATCTTATCTACAATTAAATAATTTACATTATTTAATTAAATCGATTATTCTTCTAAATTTAAATAAATCATGCAAATTTATTTAAATTATCTCAATCCTCTAAAAATAAATAAAATCAAGTATTTTATTTATAATTTTCATATTCCTCTAATCTTGCACAACAATTAAATAAATTTATTTATTTAATTTGTTTTTTCCTCTAAAAATAAATCTTCTAAAAATAAAATATAATCACATATTTTATTTATCCTTCATCATGCTAAATAAATTAAATCAATTTATTTGTTTAATTTATTTAAATCTTCATATCTTATCTATTCCTCCATCATGCACAATTAAATAAATAAATTTATTTATTTAATTTTAATTATCTTTCCAATTCCTCTTAAAATATCTTGTTAACTGGTGTAGGAGCACCTTCACAAATTGATGCTTCCATAGGAGTTTGATTAAATTTTTAATGATTCAACATTGTAATGAGGTTAATCAAGTCACTATTATGTGTCTAGGTCATTAGGAGTGTTAAATGTTCAACAAGTTTTATCTTCATTTGCAAAATCAGAAAAGTTGTCTTTCAAAAATGTAAAATGTATGGAAGATGAAGGGTCATTTGGCTCTTAGGTTGTTCCAAGTCAGTTAGAAACTGAAGAATCATGATGTAATGCCTTTAAAAGGTCTTGTAACCTTCAAAGAATTCGTGGGTGATTGAAGAAAAGAGGTAGAATGAATAAAACCCCTATTTTATGTGTATTTCCTCATAAATTTGTTGTTTTCTATAGGTGTACGGAACTGTACGGGCATGAATAGATGTCTAATTGATTGTAAGTGTTAAATTCTTCAATCACCTTCCTGTTCCATTTTGTTTCATGAAGATTGGTGAGGATTTGAATAAGATATTGCAATTCTTGTATAGACAGTCAAAACCCTGTTCTAGGGTAACAGTGTGCACTAAAAATTGAGTTTCTCAATATTGGACCATCAAAAATTGTTATAAACTTGTGTGTAAGGAGATTCATGTGTGTTCTAAAGGATTTATAAGTTGTAGGTTTTAAATGCTTGATTTTGGTTAGTTTCTACAAAGCCCTAGGTCTGCAAACTATGTAAAATTCTGGAAATTGATAGTGTTCAGTAGATATTTCATTTTTTAGACAATGTAAAGGGTATTCTTTTTGGTGATAGTGATTTGAAAGGGTATATTGTTTATGAGCCCTCTTTAAGTAGTGTTTGGTGAAATAAGAAGACCTTTGTGTCCATTTATACACTGATCTGTACATGACAGTTTTATGACAGTCACTGTCAAAGTTTTGTGAGTGAAGCCTAGAATCTAGGGTTTGTTAAGAGATCTCTGAAATTAGATTTCTGATGAAGGAATAAGCATGAGTGGACCTAATCACACATGATCCAAGTGGTGGATGAAAGGATTTGAGATTGAAAGTATTAGAACCTATAAACCCTATGCTGACCCTGGCCTAATTAGGCCTAATCTGAGACAGTAACAGTCATATTTGTGCACTATTTCCTAAAACAACCTATGTTGATTTCTTGAAATGTTCATAATAAGGATAATGGGTACTCAAAACTATTATTACCATGTCAAGATACTACATCATGTGAAAGATAATCACTAACAGACCCTAAAACAGGGCTACAAGGGTTTGAGACTGTTTGTAAAGGAATAGATAGTAAATGGAGTGCAAGGGCTTGGTTAAGAGTTTGAGTAGGTTTGGCTTGGAACCTTGAAGTGGAAAATAACCTTGGAAGTAGTAACTAGTTTAAAGAAGTTGGAAATTCAAAAATATACTTGAGTAGAGGTCATTGTATGGTGAAGTTCTCTTGCGAACTTGTGTTATCAAATGGATTGAAACCCATTGTTATGAACTATGCCTATAAGGAGTTGAGTTTATCCCATTCCTCTACATCATATTGGTATCAGAGCTAGCAAAAGCTTTGGGTAAAGTGTTGTGTATCTGAAGGCAGCTAAGGAGTTAGAGTTGTGTTGGTGACAATTATTTTGTTTGCTAAGTTGTTTGGTTGCAGGTGCTTGGTCCATCTAGCTGCAGAAGGATGTTTTCTGAGGTTGTGTGTGTGGGTAGACAAGATGAGGTCTATCATGACCATTCTCCAATGGAGATTAGGCTGGATAAGGGTGCAGAGAGAAACCATTGAGGAGAGAGTGGTAGGTGCATCACCAGAATTTGCTGTTGGGTGAGATGAATGGTTTGGTGAGTTGGTGTTGTGAAGCAGTAGAGAGATGGATACCTAACTGAAGAAGCACTTGAGGTTGCAACCTGAAGAGTACTCCACTGATGGGAGTAGAAGGAGCCTGAAGAAGCTCTAAAGTTGATGATAGTTTGATTTTGTTGGTTGGTTGGTCATCATTTCTATTAATCTAAAGATTGGAAAATTGAAGCTGAGAAGATTGAAGATAAAGCCAGAGGAGATGCAGAAAAAGATTTTCGTTACTGATACATTTCCAAGGGACTTGGAAATCTTTGTTGGTTGGTTGTATGGTGCAGGAGCACCTTCACAAATTGATGCTTCCATAGGAGTTTGATTAAATTTTTAATAATTCAACATTGTAATGAGGTTAATCAAGTCATTGTTATGTGTCTAGGTCATTAGGAGTGTTAAATGTTCAACAAGTTTTATCTTCATTTGCAAAATGGGAAAAGTTGTCTTTCAAAAATGTAAAATGTATGGAAGATGAAGGGTCATTTGGCTCTTAGGTCATTCCAAGTCAGTTAGAAACTAAAGAGTCATGATGTAATACCTTTAAAAGGCCTTGTAACCTTCAAAGAATTTATGGGTGATTGAAGAAAAGAAGTGGAATGAATAAAACCCCTGTTTTATGTGTATTTCTTCATAAATTTGTTGTTTTCTATAGGTGTACGGAACTGTACGGGCATGAATAGATGTCTAATTGATTGTAAGTGTTAGATTCTTTAATCACCTTCCTGTTCCATTTTGTTTCATGAAGATTGGTGAGGATTTGAATAAGATATTGCAATTCTTGTATAGATAGTCAAAACCCTGTTCTAGGGTAACAGTGTGCACTAAAAATGGAGTTTCTCAATATTGGACCATCAAAAATTGTTATAAACTTGTGTGTAAGGAGATTCATGTGTGTTCTAAAGGATTCATAAGTTGCAGGTTTTAAATGCTTGATTTTGGTCAGTTTCTACAAAGCCCTAGGTCTGTAAACTATGTAAAATTCCTGAAATTGATAGTGTTCAGTAGATATTTCATGTTTTGGACAATGTAAAGGGTATTCTTTTTTATGACAGTGATTTGAAAGGGTATATTTTTTAATGAGCCCTCTTTAAGTAGTGTTTGGTGAAATAAGAAGACCTTTGTGTCCATTTATACACTGATCTGTGCATGACAATTTTATGACAGTCATTGTCAATGTTTTGTGAGTGAAGCCTAGAATCTAGGGTTTGTTAAGAGATCTCTAAAATTAGATTTCTGATGAAGGAAAAGCATGAGTGGACCTAATCACACATGATCCAAGTGTTGGATGAAAGGATTTGAGGTTGAAAGTATTAGAACCTATAAACCCTATGCTGACCCTGGCCTAATTAGGCCTAATCTGAGACAGTAACAGTCATATTTGTGCACTATTTCCTAAAACAACCTATGTTGATTTCTTGATATGTTCATAATAAGGATAATGGGTACTCAAAACTATTATTACCATGCCAAGATACTGCATCATGTGAAAGATAATCACTGACAAACCCTAAAACAGGGCTACAAGGGTTTGAGACTGTTTGTAAAGGAATAGGTAGTAAATGGAGTGCAAGGGCTTGGTTAAGAGTTTGAGTAGGTTTGGCTTGGAACCTTGAAGTGGAAAATAACCTTGGAAGCAGTAACTAGTTTAAAGAAGTTGGAAATTCAAAAATATACTTGAGTAGAGGTCATTGTATGGTGAAGTTCTCTTGTGAACTTGTGTTATCAAATGGATTGAAACCCATTGTTATGAACTATGCCTATAAGGAGTTGAGTTTATCCCATTCCTCTACATCATTAACTTATGTGCACAATCAGTCTTATTTTTAGAACTCTAAAAAGGCAAAATTATAAATTGAGTTATCTATTCAATCAATCTTGTTTTCATCATATCTTAATAAAAATATCCTTATGGATTGACACATGTCGTGTGCACATTCATCATGGTTATTTGTTTTATCTCCTCCATTGATTCTTCTAAATTATCTGGACTATTGATCGATCTCTATTGAAACCTATATAAACCCCCCTCATCTCCTTCACAAATCCTTTTCGATCACTTATTCTCAGGCATCCTTTACAGCGCTTTGAGCATACATCGCATCGATTGAGCAACTTCACGATCTTTTGACATTGATCTTTAAGCACTTTGAGCACTTTACTTGCTTGTCGTAAACATGGTTTCACAGCACTATGGAGCAATCCACATTCATCCAAAGGGAACAATACAAATCTTGGTAAAATCTTTTATATTTCATTGATTTATTAGTAATGGCTTTTATTTAGATTCGTTCTCTTTATGTTATTGGTTTTTTATTTTTGTTAGTTTATCATAGTCAATTTTCCTCATACACAAGGGCAATAGAACCCTAGGTAAGGAAGTGCACAACTAAATAAGATGGAAACTCTCACATTAAGGAATATTGGAATCTCTCTTCATGGGAATTTTGAGTTATTCTTCATCAATTAAATTCTTGAGGCATTTCCTTTAAAACTCACCATTATTTATGTTAATGTTTTTCTAAAACTTTTCAAATAAAACTTGTTGTCTTATGAAATTTATCTTTACATAGGAAATATTTTATAAACAATTTTTTGGGTTGTGAGCATCTTGTTTTCAACTTTCTGAAACATATTACAATTTTAAATTTGGTTAAGTATTGACAACTTTATCATATTTTTACTACTGTTGTAGCAGAAATTAAAAATCTAGGGTTTTGTTGGTAATTTACTTTGTTGGAAATGAATTATATTCATTACATAAGAGTCTTAGCTGAATTTTCATTTTTTCTTTCTTGGAATGGGTAATGATTAGTTAATCTTTCATATATTTAGTTGCATGCTACAAAATTAGATTGAATCAAGAATATGCATGTAGTGCAAGAAAGTCAAATTAAAACCCTTATGTTGATTAGTTTATAAGAAGAATTGTTAGATCATACATCTATATATTTTATAATTATTTGAATGACAAAATTAAAACAAAATAATAGATCTTTGATCTTTTGGTATTTTTATCATTCATTATAATATAAGGAATACTTTTGAGTAATCAAATCATTCTCTATTCATGATCAAGCTTGGATTTTTCATAAGCATGGAGATAGTTAAATGGATTCTAAGCATAAGAGCTAGTAGAGTTAAGATATTGTGTGTGTGTGTGTGTATATACAATGTGTACATATTATACATATATAAGGGTATGCTTTCTTGATGTATTCATACTATAAATATATTAAATATGTAATCATATTATAAATGTTTTCATTGTATTATTTAAGTAGATCAAAACCACAATCTCAAATGTTTAACTATTGTAGTACAAATTTATGTTATTTCAATCAGCTTTGGAGAGTTTATGTTGATGAACGAGAGAGATAACTATTGTGTTAGGAATTACAAAACATTCCTAAGTAAATAATCTTTTTTAATGGGTTAAATCTGATTTTAAGGAAAAAAGATTATTACAGTAAACAATACCCCCTCATCTTATAGAAGTTTTCTAATTGTTTTCTAGGTTTTATTTCCCTTACTCTTACCTTTCCAAAACATCTTGAATTTTAGAATTCTAGTGAGAAACAAGAAAGTTATGATAAATTTACTATTGGGTGGTTTTTCATGTCAAGACCATTTTTATTCAATTATTTCATTTTATTCTTACTCTTAAATTTATTTCAATTCATTGAATTAAGTTTGAGATCAGATATGAGACTAATTTAATTTATATAGATACCTTTTCCTTCTTAATACATTATTTATATTATGTTTAGTATTGTTGTGTGCTTGTATTGGTAACAATGGTAAGAGGTAGATTTTGAATTTGAAAGAAGATAATAGGAAGATTTCATTATTGGTTGTATCAAATCTTTGAACAAGGAATTTGTTGGATTATTTAGTCGTATTGGATATTGAAGGATTAATAGTAGTCAGATTGTACTTTAAGTAATTTAAATTATTTAATAGGTCTTGTTCTTAAAAAAATCATAAGCATTATCATTTGATTCTTAGTATTATTATGATTTAAGTGAGCCTTATACCTTTAATCATATAATTTATTCATCTTGAAACCTAAGGTATGTCTATGGTTAGTTAGTTAGTTTCCTTTAAACCAATTATCATGTGATGGTCTAGTTTTCAATAAAGTTATGTCATGTTATCTTATCTATCTAAGGTGTGATATCTTTCTTATGACTTGAATAAGAGAGCCTTGAATTCTTACCCCGAATTACAAAGCCTTTGTGTTGAGCATATGTAGGCAAGGCCATCACGGATGAGCCCCCAAGGCTTTAGGTCTATCCCTTAGGTCAGGTTTCCTTTCTCTATCATGTTTTGGAAGTGTAATAAAATTAACTCATGTATTTGAAGAAACTAATTGTTTTACTTAGTGTTGTAGAAAGCATAATTTCATAGGAGTATCAGCGTCACATCAGTGTTAGCTAACTTGGATTGGTACAAGGTAAAATGAAGGTATAAATGAATCATTTCATTTCTGTTATTATATTTAGTTAATATTTGATTTGTATTTTATTTTATTTTATCCTCTCAAATTGCCTTTCTGCAAGGGATGTTAGTTAGAAAATAGTTGTATGGTAAGAGTGGATCATGTAATAATATTACTTACCACATGATGGATTTTTGATAGAAATTATATCTTGCAATTATAGGAAGGTAGTTGTATGTTTAATTCCTATACTAAAAGTTTAGAATGATATATTTCCTACAATTGATGTACTAACATAAAAGAGCATATTGAACTTATGTTAATGTTTCGTTGTGTGAGAAGTTACAAATATATTGTTTTTCAATATTTCTTGATAAAATATACCTTGAAGGATAAGAGTCCCATCTATACATTCTATGATTAATCTTTTCTATGTTGACCTATGCATTCATTTGAGATTTGTGTCATGATGTTTCAAAGCAATTATTGTATGTAATTCAAGATATCTATCTTGGCTGTTTTCTATTGTCTTGTGTTGTTTATAGTTGTGAAGGAAATGTTTAAACCTATGATAATCATTTTTGACAAATGATGTAAAAATTCTATTAGTAGCACAAATTTGTTCAAAGCATGTATGATATTATATATTAGTCTAAAATTTTGTTCTCATGGATTTAACATTTTTTAAACTAGATTTAAACATTTATTAAATTAATTATGGTAATGATCTAAGTTTTGTGGTTCATGCTCAAGTGTGATAGCTTGGGCATGACATGATGGGGGAGACCTTGAGGAGATCTATGATGGAGATTGTGTAGGATTCTTCCCAAGGTGATCAAGGATATTATAATGGGATGGATGAGTAGATGAGGAAGATGAAGGTGAGGATGAGGAAGATGAAGGTTGGGATGAGGAAGATGAAGGTTGGGGGATAGTAATGGTTCCACAATGAGTGGTGACAATGCATCTAGGGGATGGGGGTGATGTGGAAACTTGTGAAGGATCATAATCCACTCTTCCTATGACATTGTAATAATCAAGAGTAATTTTGTTATAGCAAACATTGTTGGTACAATTATCTTAGGATTGATTGGGGTTGGTGGCAATGGACTTGGTTTGATGTTTTGGAAAAGGATCATTATAAACACCTAATTATGCATTGGAAGATTTAGGCTTAGTAGCGACCTCTAATGTTCCTTGATCAATAAGGTCTTGGATATAATATTTGAGCCTCATACAATTACATGTGGGGTGACCACAGACATGATGATAATCATAATATTCTTGTTCATTATACCATGCAGGTTTGGACTTGCTATTAGTATAGGGTCTTGTATAAGGGTATGTGACCATGTTGGATTGCACAATCTTTTGAAAGATTGACCCAATGGGCTCTTCTAAATGTGTGAAATGTCGTCATGAATTTGGAGGATTTCTAAATTGTCACTTAGGAAGAGTGATGGTACTAGTTGAGAGGAATTTTGGCACATGAGGTTGAGAAGCTTGAGTTGTTTGTACATGCTTAACATTTGTGACTCCAACACTAATCACATTTATGTTCTTGGTCCAAGGTTTGAATTTATCATTTGTAGGGCTATTGTCTTTGATTTAATATTTAATTAAACCTTTAGATATAAGGGTTTTTTCAATGGTGATCCATTTCTCAAGAATCTATTCAAATGTTAAAAGACAATGGATTTGAAGATGAAAGGCCATTTCTTGATTAAGGTTTTGGATGAAGATGCTAACTGATTGTTTTTCAGGGATGGCCCATGGGATTCAACTTGCAATCCCTATCCACCTTTGTAGATACGAGGAAAATCTCTCTCCATTATGTTGTTTGCCATTACAAAGGCCTAGCATTGTGGGTCCATGTTCAACATTGTAGGAGAAATGAGAAACAATTTTTTTAGATAAGTCGGTGAAAGTTGTGATGGTACTGGAAGTAAGATGATGAAACCAATCTAAAGCTTGTCCCACCAAACTTAGTGGAAAAAGTTTCAAGAGATAAATGTCATAATGGGAAACCTCTTGAAAAGCCATAAAGAATTATTTAACATGATCTATAGGGTTTCCTTTTCCTTTATATTTGTCAAATTTAGGGACCTCAAAATTAGGAGGAAAAGGAGTTGTCATGATGGATCAATCCAATGGATAAGGACAAAAGTCTTCAAAATTGAAATGTTTACGTTGGGTTCTAATTTGAAGTTTTTGAAGGGCATTTTCTACCATCTCTTGCACTTTATGATCCAAAGGAGGTGGGTTTGGTGATGATGAGGTAGAGTTTATAGGTCCATGTGACAAGGGTTGTGTAGTGACATATGGCATCAAAGGATTGGATGTGATGTGATGATAAGTGTGTTGTGGATATGAGACCATGGGTTGAGTGTTTGAAGGATTGAGAACTGATTGTAGGTACGGGATGTATTAATTGAAGATGTATTGGGTTGGGATGAAGCATATGAATAGACATGTGAATAGGTGACTTATGGACAAATTAGTGGTACGTGGTAAGAGAGTGGTTGAGAGGGGGTTGCTAGTATTTTTTGAGGAATGGAAATGGGTGGAAATAAAGTTGGTAATGGTCTAGATGGCTTTGAAATTTGTAGGATGAGTGATGTGGCTAGACCTAGTTGAAAGGAGTAAGTGGAATTAGGATCATTAAGAGGTGGAGGCAAGGCCACACTACCTATTGGATTATCTCGAGGATTTTCCATGATGGGTTGTGATGAAGGACTGGGAGTAATGGGATCTTTAATCTTTAATATGTTAGGTTGTAAAGGAACCTCTACCTCTTGTTCTATAAGAAACTTCATGTCTAAATTTGAACATGGGAGGTTTCTCATGAAATTAGAAAATCTAAGTGAAAGCTCATCTTGGTTAACACTTTGTTCATGTTCATGTGTGTCATTAGGATTATGATGTGGAAAAGGTTCCATATGATGAGATGTCATGAAAGTGAGTGGGTATTTAACTTGATCATCATACACACTTGGGGGTGGAAGTGAAGATGGTTGGTTATCAATTTGAGAGTCCATGATTTTATTGGCTTTTAATCTAGTTATGGGGGACATAAGATGGGAGATCTTAATGATGTTACAAAAGGTTAATCATGTTAGAGATCTTGGTTTGGGAATGAATGATTGGATGGCAACAAGACTAGGGATGATGTAGATGAATAGATGATTGGACTAGAAGGATGATGATGACTTGGACTAAAAGGATAATGATGAATAGGACTAAAATTGAGATTAAGATCAAGGAACAAGACCAAATTGGATTTTATTTGACTAAAGATGATGCAGGAGCATCCACGGTCAATGGCAATCTTGCATCACCAAAAATATTGTTATTTTAATTTGGTATATATTCAATAAGGTTTATGGGCTTGGGAGATAATATTTAAATTTACAACAAATATATTTTCTTGGGGTATATCAATAAATGTAATTTTTAAGAAAAATACCCCAGTAATTTGTAAATTCCTCCATTAGTGGGGAGAAACTTTCCTAGGCACCCACTTGGGAATATGCATTAATTTCTGTTTCGTGGGGCTGATTTGGTGGGAAGATTCTGTCATAAGTGGGTCAACAACTCCTATTTTTATTTCCAAAATTGAAACCTCCAACAAGGGTGTGGATTTCCAAGAGGTGGTTCGAGTTGATGGTTTTAGTGAAACCATGGGAAATTTTAATGAAACCATGTGGGCCCCAAGTTTTGCATGTTGTTGCATGTCTGGGTCATAATTATGAAACCTAGTCTCAATAAAATGGGTATAAATTTCTCATTTATTATAAAAATAAAGAAATTCAAAATGTTCTAGAAATTTGGTAAGGAGATGCACAAAACCCAGAAACCATTTTAGAAAATTCAAAAAAATGAGGGAGCAGTGATAGGAAGAAGTGATGAGTTTTTCTTGGAGCTAGGGGAAGAAAATTTCTACATACCCCAGATGCTACTAGGAGTCTAGAGTTGGAGAAACTTATTTGTTGTAGGTGTTGGATGTGTAATTCTCAGAAGCTCATAAGCTTCCTTATTTTGTAATACATTTTTAGATTCAATAAAATATAAGTTGTAGATTTCTCTTCATATTTCTGCTGTAATATTTTATTTTAAAGAATTTACTAAGCATTTTCATCATGTTGGGATGTTACAAATGGAATCTACAGCAAAAAAATGGAGATTTAGCATAAAAGGGAGATTTGACAATTTTTGGAGCTAGTCACTCAGCAGGAATTGTGAGAGAAGTTGATTTCTGCAAGGATTTGGGAAGGAGTGACTCAAAAGGAGTAGTATGTGATGAATATGTCCATAACAAATGTTTTATTGCAGATCTAATTATGATTGAACATCAGCAAACGAATTGAGGCTCAGAGGTTGAAGAGTGTGCAAATGCATTGTTGTTGCAATGATGCATAGTGGTGTTTGCAGTTTTTAAGGAGTGCTAGCCTTGGGCATAGCAAGTGAGAAGGATGTGAATTGGCATGTTTGTTGTAGTTTTAAAGGTGGTTTTTCAGCAACAACCAAGTGTTATTTTAGTTGTCTTCACTTGAAGATTTTGGAGTGAATTTTGCAGGTAGTTGGCAGATCGCAAATTGAAGAAGGAAGGAAGAAGTTTGCAGATCGTTGTGTTGTTTGAAATCTAATTTGTGGTGACTTTGAGAAGACCATATGGCTGTAGTATGTTTGTAATTTTAGAGGTTCTCATCTTTAGAATATTGTAGTTTGGTTGTACACTTGAAAGAAGAATATTTTATTTTCAGCCCTCTTGCATAGGCTTGTGTCAGTGATTGTGTTGCAGATTTAAAAGGGAGAGTATCCCATTACATTAGTGGTATCAGAGCATGTGTTTACAAGTATGGATAAGTTTCTACTTCATCAGTGGTATCAAAATAGGAGTTACTGAGTGTGCAGATAGACCGCTAAATGTGAAGCAGTTTGCACTAGGACCTAAGGGTTGGATTGTGTGAGAGATTTGTTGCATGTGTATATGCAACTTGCAAGAAAAACTATTTAGAGGGTTTTGAAAACCTATGTTTTGAGGCCTTGAGTATGGAAAAGAGAATGAGAAAAAGGACTTTTATTATTGGATGGATTCTGACAATTCCTAGACTTGAGGAAATCAGAGAAAGACTTAGGAAGGATAGGGTGAGAGAATTTAGGGAATTAAAGCAACAAGTGGAAGAAATTGTAGTAGAGTTGGAAAGGAGAAGAGTACTTCATCATAAAAGAGGTGATAATTTTATTTATCTTTCTAATGATATTTTGAATATAGGAAAGAAATAAAATGAAGCAGAGTGTCATGCATGTGACACTGAGGAAGAAAAAGAAGATGAGTGGGAAGAAGTTTTTGAATTGAAGCTAAGGCATGTCTTTTGGAAGACATGGAAGAGGTGGTGAAGAAGGTTGCAGTAGTTGAAGAGAATAAAGATGTTGCAGCTAAGAATAAAGATAAGAATGGAGATGAAGAAAAAGAGGCAATAAATTTGAGTATTGCTGATTTGAGTAGTGCAGAAGAAGTTGAGATGATGGAACTGTTGCAAGGTGTGACCCTTGGTCTCCTTGTTCAGCACTGCATTGCGGTGGTTTTCGACAAGGGCTTAACCACCTCCCATGCTTGTTAAGTCAAGTGGTTGTATCAGGCATTAATAGGTCAATCTTTTGGTGCAACGGTAGCTAACAATTGGTATCAGAGTTGAGGTCACGGGTTCAAACCCCACGCTTGTGCTGGCAGGATTGTTGCAAGGTGTGACCCTTGGTCTCCTTGTTCATCACTGCACTGCGGTGGTTTGCGACAAGGGCTTAACTGCCTCCCGTGTTTGTTAAGTCAAGTGGTTGTATTGAGCATTAACAGGTTGATCTTTTGGTGCAACGGCAGCTAACAAGAACTTAAGGGTCCTATATTTGATGAAGAATCTTGTGAAGATGAAGAAGATCTCCTACTCAAAGAGGAGATGAGAAAGATTGATATCTTATTTGAAGGGAAAGAGTCAGATGAATGTGATAAGGAGATAGAGAAGATGTAGATGGGAGAAGAAAGGTCCAATGATTATGCTAACATTGTTTTGTTTACGGGTAAAAGAGAAGGTGTAGCAGAATTTCAAGTATGTGACATTAAAGATGATGTAGACACCTAAAATTGTGTAACCCTAATCACTTCCATATTCCACTATTTCTCCCTAATTTTCCTCTATGGTTAAATAATTAATTTTAATTGATTAATTATTTAATTATTCATTACCCCTTGCCCCCTTTAATTTAAATAAATAAACATTTATTTAAATTAAAAAGTCTTATCCTAATTGAATAGGTTCCACCTATTTAATTTAAGCAAGCCTAAGGGGTTGACCATATCCACCACTTCATCCAATCCATCTGATCCTCCATCCAACCAAAGTCCAAATCCTAAGCCTACAACACCTTCCATCCCTCTTATCCCTCCACCATGGGAACTTTCAACTCCTCATCCTAATCACAAGTCTACATCATCTATCCTCATTGTCCACCCACTATATTATCCTTCAACACATGCACTTGCAAAGGATGTGATCCAATGGCTATTAGAAAGGAACAACTTATCCCCATGTCAAACACCCATTCATGAGCCTATCAAAGAACCTTTGAACACCATGTCCATCCCTTCAACCTCATCATGTGTTCACAACATATCAAACCTATCCAAGAGTCATCCACATCCACTTCCACCCAAAGTCAAGATGGTATGTCAAGAGAATTATCCTAAGCATGAGGAAACATTAGCCCTTAATTCTGATCAAGATAAAACCCCTTCCATTCCACCCATCCATAACACACTTTATCCTTTCCATGATCAAGTTCCCATATATGATCAAGATCCCCTCTATGATCAAGAAGACCATGATGACCCTCTTAGCCCACTTTATGCATTCCATGGTCAAGAGCTTGCCACCTCACCCATCCATGATGAACCAACTTCCACTCCCCATGATTAGACAAGTGGCTCCCAAGCACACATCAAAGATCAAGCAAATAGCTTGGATCTAAATGAACATAATAAAGATCCTAATGATCCTTGCACATCATCATCCACTATCAACCCTGTTTCAAATCCATCATATCCACTTAGTCTTTTCACTTTCATCCATGAATGTTCCTCCTTAGGAACACAACAACCATTGTCTTCCACTTCACCTCCTTCATCAGATAATGAACTTATGTCTAGTGTCCAAACTACACCTAGTCCCATAGTCAATCGTATACTCCAAAACATGAATTACCATGGCAGAGGCCTAGGCCTTCACAAACAAGGAATTTTGGAGCCCATCCATGTCAATGTCCCTCTACACTCATATGGCCTTGAATACACACCCCAAGGTAAACAATCTAATGATGTTGGTACTTCCTCCACACTTCCTACATCTACCACTTTCCATCACACATCCTATCATATTCCCAAAACATATGTTGCCATTCCTCCTCCACTATCCTACAAATGTCAAAAGCATGTGACCATACACCTTCCACCATCAACTTTACCTCTGTTACTTCCAACTCCTACTATTCCACCATCCAATTTGCCTCCACTTCTCCCAATACTAAATCCATCCATTTACACATCCCTTCACATTCCTAATCATGAGCAACAAAAGAACACATTGTCTAAACATAAAGCTTCCACTCATTCTACCCATCCCATGGGATTCAAAAACAAACATTTGGATGCCTTCACTCATAAATTCAAAAATGCTAAGGACCCTCATGCCTTAGGACATCACTACAAAGAATCAAAGCAAGGTACATTCAAAAATCCATCCAAGCCCATACCACCAAAAGTAAAGTCAAAAACTAAAATGGTTTGGGTACCTAAACAAAAAATCAAGTCAAATGAGGCATCCACCTCTCAAAAATACCAACCATCCTCCTTCATTCAAAAATTCCATTCCACTCAAAAATATCAAATTCTTCCAACCCACAAGCAACACAAAAATCATAAAAATACTAAATCTGTGTGGGTACCTAAATCACTCCGTCACCCATCTCCTAAGAAAACATCGCCATTGCTTCCTACACCACCATCCATTCAAAAGATTCCATGTTTAACATAGTGTGTGAAACCGTAGGTCATGATCCCATTCCATTCCAAAAAATTCACACATACCTCCATCTCGCCATCTTTCATTCATTATCCTACATATTTCACCCATCCTACCCTATGGTCCTTGCTTTTGCATAAGCCTTCCATCCATCCACTATCGGCCCTACATAATCCACATCATAATCCACTATCTTTCCTACATAATCCACATCATAATCCACTATCGTACCTTCCATAATCCACTATCTACCTTATCCATCTCACTTTCATGCAATCCCTTACCAACATTTATGAGCATATTGACTTGACATAGTCCATGCAACGACATCTTTCTCCAATGGGACTATCAGCTTTCATGGCACTAGACACTTGAGTCCCTCTCGTCCATATTCACCTTCTTCCATTCAAAAAGTCAAAAAAGTCAAAAAACAACTAAAAATTTGAAAAAATAAAAAAAGTAAAGAAAAATCCCTTCATCCAATGGTGAAAACCACCCTTGGTGGCACCTTGGATAAGTACCATGATGAAAACCTGGCAAACATGCATCATGAGTAGGATGATCTTCTATGCAACTTACACTTGGGGGCACATTGTCTCATCCTATCATTTCCATCCTTTCTATCCTATCATATCATTTCCTATCATTTCTTACCATCCTATCCATTACATGCATACACCTATCCTATTCCATCCATCCATCTACCCTTTGTCCTTTTGATCTTGATGAAGAAATGGGGGCAAAATGTTGACACATGTTTTGGTTATCTCTTGATATACCTCATCCATTCCAAATGGTCCTATCACCATCCTTTGTCATAAGCCTTGTCATGAAAAATCCTAAGTATTACACTAATAATGGGGCATGTTATTCCTATGTGACATAGCCTTTGGAGATCACATCCTTTCCCTATTACGCATGCATCCATTCCATCCCTTATCACCCATCCTTTTATCCATTCATCCTACATTCCTCCTTGCACCTAGACTTGGTTTTCCCTTGTCATTGGTATCTAGAATAAAGGCCACACAAACTGTCACCCATTGACATCCCACAACATTTCAAAAACACAAAAAATCACAACATTTCAAAAACACAAAAAATCACAACATTTCAAAAACACAAAAAATCACAACATTTCAAAAATCCAAAAAAATCAAAACATGTCAAAATCTACAAAAAATCAAATATTCTCAAAAATACAAAACAATCACAATATTCCAAACACACAAAAAAATCAAAACATTTCCAAAAACTCAAAAAAAATCAAATATCTTCAAAATCCCAAAAACATCAAATATCATCATGAATCACAAAAAAATCACATAATCAACCAAAAACTCCAAGCAATAAAATCAATACAACTCATCTAATCAATCAATTCTTCAAATCACATCACCCAAATCATCAAATCAATTCTTCCAATTCAATCAAATCAATCACATCATCATATCACTCAAATCAATTCTTCAAATCATCCACTATCCACATGGTCGAACTATGTTGCCTCTAAGCTTTCACGTAGGCAAGGCCATCTTCGATGCACCCTCGAGGCACTAGGTTAGTCCCTTAGGGCCCGTTGAGTCAACCATCATAATAAGTCATCCTTTGATGAGATGGGCACTTTGATCAGACAAAGCAATCAATCTTTTGCACTTGAAACCAATCCCAAACATCAACAAGACAAGCTATCCAATCAGCTAAACCAATCACTCACCTAGTAATAATCATATGTCACTATCAACTATCCTTGTCAATCATCACATTCTGACATGGAATGGGGCATTGTCAAAACCAAGACTCTATGCCTTATATGACATGTGTCATTTCTCAAACCAATTGATCATCAATCAAACCCTGGTGTTGCCCACATGGCCAACAACACTAGTGCCAATTAATCATATACCTTGCCTTATACAGGATGTTGCATTGTCGAAACTAGACTAGGCATCTTATACGGCATGTTTCATTTCCTGAAATCAGGCTCCTTATTCATCTCATCATAATCATTCAAACACCTATCACTTGGCAAAGGTCCAAATGGTTGTTGGTCTAGTCTATCTTATTTTAATGGATTGTTTTGTAGTCTCGTTCTTATGCTTCTAAAGGCAGTCCCTAAGTGATGAAGAGAAGCGAAGATAGAGTGAGACCTTTTTCTTTGATTGTTGTTTTGTCTTGGTAAAATGACTGAGGCAACTTGGTGCCTTGCATGTGATCAACATTCCATTAGGTGTGATTCAAAGACATCCTATGCATTGGAAAGAATAACTTCTTCCTTGCATAAGGACTTGCACACCTTGCAGTTATCTCATCGCATGTTCCGACAATACCACAGTTACTAGTCTGAGTCAGGCATTCCTTGTCTGTCATGTGCCTATTTCACAAGGGATCACATTTACGCACTTTGTCTTTTGTCATGCCATTGTGTTTGTCATCCCTTGACATAATAAGTTCTATGATGATAAGCAAAACAAATTGCAAGTTAGAAGCTCAAAAATCTATCAAAGCAAGATCTCATTTCCATTCTTCTAGCCAATCTTCATTCCTCTATCTCTCTCTCGCATCTTCATTCCTCCACCATCTCTCTCTCTCGCATCTTCAATTCCTCCACCACCATTGTATCTTAAAACATCATTCATTTCCTCTATTCATTCCCCAACCAATCCTTTTCATTTTGAGAGCCTACCCATGTTTGTCCAACCTGCCTATCCTCTCAAGGGGGCACCATCATCCTATCTTTCCATCACCATCCTTTTCCTCCATCCATTTCCTTAGCTTCTTTGAAATGATGTTACTCAACATAAATTTCATCATCTCGAACATCATCTCAAAGAGGGGCAAAATGTAGACACCTAAAAGTGTCCTCAGACTGCGAAACCCTAATCACTTCCATATTCCACTATTTCTCCCTAATTTTCCTCTATGGTTGAATAATTAATTTTAATTGATTAATTATTTAATTATTCATTACCCCTTTGCCCCCTTTAATTTAAATAAATAAACATTTATTTAAATTAAAAAGTCTTATCCTAATTGAATAGGTTCCACCTATTTAATTTAATCATCTCACATTATTCCCCTCTTCAAATAAATTAAATACATGAACCTAATTTATTTAATTTAAAATTTATTCTCAACCTCACAATTTCTTCTAATTTAAAATTCAATTTTGTCCTCTAGTGGAGGGAAAAAACTGATCTCAACCCTACATTTGCCTCAAAAGTCAACTCTCAATCCTAGCCATCCATTCAAACCAGGTCTTCTATAAAATCACTTTTTCTAGCTCATTTTGGGGCTCTCTTGGTTCATTTTTTCATCTCTCTTAGTTCATTTTTTCATGTTCTTCTTGGCCTAAAATTTGTTGTGACTCTCCAATATCTTTCTGCCCACACACATGAGCTTCTCAAGATTGTACAAAATCTACAAATATTAGAACAATAATGCAAGATGGAGGAGAACAATGAAGATTAGTCAATGTTAGCTTAGATTTATCATTTATTTTCTGTTTGATTGCTTGTTTTCTAGGCTAGATTGCTCTTCATTGTAGTTAGGGTTTAGTTTGTTTGTTGTTTTTAACTTTAAACCAGATAATATCCTCATGCAAGAGGATGAGGTAAAATAAAAAATTGTAGTAGTTGAAAAAGAATGGCTTGCATTGACTGTAGATGGAGGTGAAAAGGAAGTTGTAGTAGATGAGGCAATGCCTTATTTTCTTGAATTTTATGAAGATGAAAGTAATGTTGATTTGAATGTTGTAGAGATGAATGAGATGTATGAAGATGAAGAGGTGAATGCATATTGGTGGAGGTAGTCGGATTGTTATAGTGGGTTCAGTCCCACGAGGGTGAAGGAGAGAAGAAGATATAGTAGGTGGAGGAGGATGCAAAGTGTTCCAGGTAGATGCTGGAAAAAGAGGAAAAAGAGATAGCATTTTTTTTTGTGTACATATTTGTGAGCATATGCTCACAAACTTCTTACCATGGGTGTCTGATGTAGGAGCATCCATGGTCAATGGCAATCTTGCATCACCAAAAAAATTGTTATTTTAATTTGGTTTATTTTCAATAAGGTTTATGGGCTTGGGAAATAATATCTAAATTTGCAACAAATATATTTTCTTGGGGTATACTAATAAATGTAATTTTCAAGAAAAATGCCCTGGTAATTTGTAAATTCCTCCATTAGTGGGGAGAAACTTTCCTAGGCACCCACTTGGGAATATGCATTAATTTTTGTTTGGTGGGGCTGATTTGGTGGGAAGATTCTGTCATAAGTGGGTCAACAACTCCTATTTTTATTTCCAAAATTGTAACCTCCAAGAAGGGTGTGGATTTACAAGAGGTGGTTCCAATTGATGGATTTAGTGAAACCATGGGAAATTTTAATGAAACCATGTGGGCACCAAGCTTTGCATGTTGTTGCATGTCTAGGTTGTAACTATGAAACCCAGTCTTGGTAAAATGGGCATAACTTTCTCATTTCTTATCAAAATAAATAAATTCAAAATTTTCTCAAAATATGAAAAGGAGATGCACGAAACCCAGAAATTGTTTTGGAAAATTTAGAAAAATGAGGGAGAGGTGATAGGAAGAAGTGACAGGTTTTTCTTGGAGCTAGGAGAAGAAAATTTCTACGTACCCCAGATGTTGCTGGAAGGAGTCCAGAGGTGGAGAAACTTATTTGTTGTAGGTGTTAGATGTGTAATTATCAAAATCTCATAAACTTCCTTATTTTCCAATGTATTTTTAGATTCAATAAAATATAAGTTGCAGATTTCTCTTCATATTTTTGTTGTAATATTTTATTTTCAGCCTTCTTGCATAGGCTTGTGTCAGTGATTGTGTTGCATATTTAAAAGAGAGAGTATCCCATTACATCAGCGATATCAGAGCATGTGTTTGCAAGTATGGATAAGTCTCTACTTCATCAAAACATGAGAATAGATTTCTAATACTCAAGATAGACTTATGACCTTAAGAAAAGATGATCTATAATTAGCTAGAATTTGATTGGCTAGGATTGAAAAGATGATGGTCTTGATCAAGGGCTAAAATATCAATTTAAAGTCTAATACAAGCTTGATGACAAGGATGGAAGCAATATGGACTATGGATATGGATCTCAATAAAGTCAACCTTAAGCTAGAGTGTGACAAGGATTCTCTCAAAATGTTACACTATGGACTCTATGATGTTGGAAATGTTTTGGAGTGGTTTTGAAGGCTTGACTTGGGAAAATGGAAAATTGGAAAACACAATGTTCATACACAAATGCATAAGTTTTTCAAATGATAAGGATTTGGCCAATGCAAATGAACACACATAATACACAACAACATCCCTAGATTATTCAAGCAGGTGTATCTTAATAGTGTAGTCCCACACAATAGAATACCTCTCAATGTTCTTACCTAACTAAGAACACTTTTTCAAGTGGATAACTAGGGATAAAGGCATTACAACAACTATCCCTTCTCTTGGAGGCTTTTACGCCTTACCTAAAGAGAATGCTTATCTCTACTTGATGAAGTACATGGTGAGTAACTTCAGGCTTGATTGGTTGAACCTTGCACCACACTAGAAGATGGCTGAAAGGTCTTAAAATAGGCTATAAAATCTTCTAGGGGAGTCCTCCAAATACACAAGGTATGACGAGGCACAACTCTATGAATACTAGTTCATTGAAGGGATGTGGCATAGGCAATCAAACAAACACCACTTCACCTTATGTCTGGAATCACCCAGGGCCCCAAGGCTATCCCAATGACTACATCATTAGATTAAGGTACAAATTTTGCTTTCCCCCCTTTAATATACCCTGCTAAAACATGTGGTTGAGGTCACCCCTTTAGATGGGGTGTGTCTCTAAATGCAAGCCTCCTAAGGGAAAGATTGCACTTGGTGTTTTTGATCCCCAAGATCACACGAAGCATGAGGGAAGATCATACACATACACAAGAAAATATTAGGGTGAAAAAGGTGAATCAATAGATGTTTTTGATCCTCAAGATCACCCAATGATGTGAGAGGAGAGCATACACATGCACTTGACCCACAAAACAAGATTCATGAACCCTTAGATAAAAAGATGTGCATGTGAAGATGAATGTGATTAAAGGATGTTTTTGATTCTCAAGATCACTCTAAGTGAAAGGGAAGAGCATACACACCCTAAGTCACAATCAAATCCACCAAACAAAGAAAACACAAAAGCAAACACAAAGTTTCAAATGATATGTCTTTGACAAGCAAAAACTTGCAACAAACTTGTTAGTAGTTTGAGATATGATCTTGGGCAAGTGTAAACAAGCTGCACAAATGTGTTAGCTCCAACAAAATCCCAAAATGTTAGCTAAAAGTTGCTAATCAAGAAAAAGCATGGAATTATAGTCAAAGGCATGGAATCGGAGAAAAACAAAAACTAGAAAACTACAAATTTGATACCTCATGACAAAGGTGTGGATCTATGAAGAAAAGGCACGTCATTGCAAAAAAGGTACATCATTGCAAAACCAAAGGTGTGGTTTTGTTGAGTAAAGGCATGGCGACCTGAAGCATAGGCATGCCAATTTCAAGCGTAGGTGCTTCGATTTCAAGTGTAGGTATGTCAATTTGAAGAGTAGGCATGGATCTGGAAATGACTAACAAAACTTGCAAGAAAAGTATGATAAAACCCTACAAAACTAATAGTTGGATGATCAATAGGTTAGATCTGAGGATTACATAGACAAATAAACCAAAATCTTGCTGGAAAATAAAATATCATTGTTAGAGATATGCAAACACAAAATTTAATGGAAAACAAGGGTGCCTCAACACCAACATAGGCATGCCAATTTCAGGCATAGGTGCACTGATTTCAAGCATAGGAACACCACTTTCAGACACAAGTGTGTTGATTAGGAACATAGGCACACTGTGATAGTTAGAGTCACATATCTATAACTTGCAATGTAAAAGATGGAGTTTCTTCCAAAAAAAATTTAGATCAAGGATGTGGGTCCCACCGAACTTTCCAAAAATGTGTATGCAGAAATATGGAATCAAATAAGGAAACAATACACAACAAAGATACCTATTCCATACTTGAACAACACCTCGTCTAGGGATTAAAGGTCTAAGGGATATAATGAGAATGATAAACAATCCTATGATATTTGATAATGATTTTGATATGTTGGTTGCTCAATTATGCAACATAACAACTAGATAATGATAATGGATATGATAATAGATGATAATTGAAGAGCTAGGATGATTTTGACATCATGGTGTTGTATAAAGATGTGATCCAAGAATGGCTTTGTTGAGACTTGATTTATAGAGGTTGGCTATGATGAATGAAGGGCTAGGATTAAAAGATTATATCAATGGTTAGAATTGGTTGAGAGCATATTAGGGAAAGGATAAGGATTTCTAGGGTAAAAAAAGAATCTTCTAGGGTTTATCCTTATGTGAATGGCTAGGATTGAGAGATGTAGTATGAGATGGATGGTTAAGATGAAAAGCTCATTTAATGTTTGTGGCACTCATTTAATGATTATGGCAAGTGGTTGAGGATAAGGACAAGCTAGTCATGTGACTCTTAATAATTATATTAAATAATAAAATTATTTAATTAATTATTAGAGAGGGGATGATGGGAGGATAAATTAATAAATAAGATCTATTCAATTAATTTTGGATAAAAAGGGATAAATTGATAAATTAAATAAATATAATTTATTTATTTAATTTGGTGATGGAGGAAATTGATTAATTAAATAAATATTATATATTTAATTAATTTGGGAAAAGGATATGGTAAAGGGGACTCTTAGGACAAAAGGTCTAGCAAAGTTTTGCAAGGTGGTGTCAACAAGGTGATGAAAGTGAAATGATCAATTTCAGGTGTCTACATGTTGTTCCATTGTCCTGTTTAAAGCTATGTCTTGTTTATGTTTTGTAGACTTAGGTCATGCTGAAAACTTATATGTTGGAGAACTTTATGTAGTTAATAGATTGGTTTATTCTCTATAGTTAGTAGAACAGTTGTTACTATTCATTTTTGTAGTTAACTCTATTTTACTACTATATTTATGCTTTCATAGTTAGATTTCACATGATTTCCTAGTTTAGTTCTCAATGATTTTGTAGATTAGACTTCAAATGCTTTCATAGATAAGATTTTATTTTTGTATCAGCATTTGTTTTATTCCAAAAGGACCTAAACATTATCATTGAGATGAGTATTTAGCTTCCTCTTGCTAGCCATCGGACACCACCCTAGTTGACAAACTGATTGTTAAAGTAAAGTATGAGGTTTAATGACACCTTGTCACTTTTTGGTGCTATTGTTGTGGATAGTTGTTCTTTGTTCAAGGTGTTACTAGGAAAATAGTTAGATAACTCATAGCAGTGGTTCAAAAAAATATTGTTAAATCCTTCTTTTGCATGGTAAAAAAAAGGGTCCTCAGAAGAGATTTGCAGTAAAAACCCCCAACTTGAAACACCAAGCAACAAACCTAAGGGGATAGAAGCCTTAGTTGAAGAAATTTGTCACTATCAACTAGTCGATTAGGACCCACATGAGGTTTCACAAAGTACTATTGAAAGTAACCACATAGTACAAAACACTTTGCTAGGAACCATGGAAGACAATAATGCTAACCATGATAACAATGATAAAAATGGTAACAATGGGGGAAGAAGAAGGGTAGAATAAATGTTTACCTATCCCATAGACCTAAATCTACTGATAAAGAGGCTCCTATGAAAAATATTTCCCCTTATGTCCTACCCACCTTTAGAGGTTTGACTTCAAAAGACCCAGACCAATTCCTTTTCGAGTTTAAGGTCCTTTGTCAAACCTATGACTACAAGACTGATAACCAAATACTAAATTTATTCCTTTCCACACTAAAGGATTCATCTATGAGATGGTTTATGGGTTTATCTATAGGATCAATTGACTCTTGCCAAGAAATGGAAACCATGCTTCTAGATAAATACCAAGACTACTGTAGGGTCAATGATAGGAAGGAAGAGTTGTTTCGTCTGAAACAAAAAGAAGATGAAAGTCTAGAGGATTTTTGGATAGATTCGTATTTATACTAAAATGATGTGGGGAAGAAATCATGACTCCTAAATTGATTAAAACCCTATTCTTGAAAGACCTTGATGAGGACGCAAGACGAGCCTTAGATCTGATGGGACAAGGAGATGTAGTTAAACTAATTCTCCCTGAGATTTTTTCTCTATGTAGAAACTATTCAAGAACCCATGGACATATTAGAAAATCTAGTCTGATAAGAAGAATAAACAAAATTGGCCAACTAAGAGAAGAAATTTCAAATCTAAAAACTGACATTCTTGTCCAACTGAACACTAACCTAGATGAAATACAAGAAGAAACACGCTCTCCATCTACTGTCTGAGATGTAGGAACAAACATCTATTGCATGAGTGTCCCCTCGATAAATTTGATGTCTACTAGTATATTTGTGATAAAAATCATTCCACAGACCAATGCGACTTGTTAAATGTAATAAAAAATTCAAAAAAGAAGACTTCTCAAGTAGAAGAAGAGGTCAACCATATGGGATAAAGTCTTAGAGAAAATTTCTTCTATGGGAAAACTTTAAACCCATCTTGGCATCCTTAGACCAACTGGAATAATAACAAGTGGGTAGCACCTTGGCCTCAAGGGCTACCTAATTAGGGACTGTACCCCTGGGGACCTCTAGAATGAATGAATCAGCCATGGACAAATTCTCAATGGGATAACCCGTCACAACAACCTTGGTATCCTTAGAACCTTGTATCATAATGGAATCAACCCTTTAACTAGTTCTACCAAGGACCTTGTTGCATGCAGAATTAGTAGCAAAACCTCCTATGACCCCCACAAAATCAAGCCCATCTAGTTGCAAATCCAAAGAATAATCACCAAGTTGCCCCCGTATACTCAACTGAGAAAGAATATATGGTTGGGATCAATGTTATACATTATGCGAATGTGTAACTAAGGTCAGGAAAAACACTTCATCAACCACACCATCCTACCATAGTCAAAATTATGGAAAGTGTGGAAGAGATGCTTTCAGACAATAAGGATATTAGGTTAAATAAGATAACAAGAGGCCCACAGGGGACCCACATGAAATATCGATAAACAGAAAAACTTCCAACAAACTTCCAAAGTTGTCCTCTGGAGTCACTCCAGAATTATTTGTTGCCAACCTTCAAGAGTCCACTTCCAGAGCTCTAGAGTCATCTTCTAGAGATACTTCAGAAGATTACAAAAACTCTCCAATGTCTTTCTCCAAGAATAATACTAAACCACACTCTGACCCATCTCTGAAAGTTGATCTCAAAACTAGGGAAAGACACCATGTTCTAAAACAAGCCCCTTTTCTATAATGACTCTAGGAGGTATCCACAAAAGGTCCTCTAAAACCAATGATGCCAAATGAAAACCACCTGATTCAGGAAATCAAATGGCTAAATATTGAAATTTTATTGTTGTAAGTCATTAGAGAAATTCCAGAATTGAATCAACTAGTTAAACAACTATGAATAAAGACACTAGGAAGGAAGAAGAAACAAAGAAATATTGTATAGATTGATGGTTATCTAGCTAACCTTCTTTCAGGATAATTTCTCCCACCAAAATATGGTGACCCTAGTAGCCTTATAATAATGGTATCAATTGATGGAGTTGAAATTCCCAATGCACTTGTGGACTTGGGAGAAGTAATTAATGTTATGACTATAGAATTCATGGAAATGCTATCATTAACAGATCTATAGCCCACAAGTACCATTCTACAAATGAAATATTAGTTCATTACTATTCCAAAAGGAATCCTATAAAATATCCCAGTTATGGTTGAAATTTGGGAATATCATGTAGACTTTCAGGTTATCCAATCCCAAACCCATAAGGACAGCTATCCTTTTATACAAGGAAGACCCTGGTTAGCTACTGTTGTAGCCAAGATCGATTGTAGATCAAGAGGAATGACCATTCCAAATGGAATCAATAGTAAAAATTGTCATTATACCCTCCTACTCGACCATCTACAAACAAAAATAATAAGGTTTGGTAGATGAACGGAATCAAGATAGTAAACAGGAAAATCTCACCTCATTGGCAATGCTATGGTGGTGATCAAACATTGTGAAGAACTAGAAAGTGATTGGGAATGTGAAAGCAATCTAGACATAAATAGTGAAGGTGACTATGAAATAGACACAAACAGTGAAGGAAATTTTGAAATGAATAGAACCCTTGAGGGTTTTGCCCAAACTAGTATAGTGGAATTTTCTCAAAATGAAAAGGAAGACTTTCTAACAGCATTCCATTGTCCTTTAGCCAACTTGATTCCAAGAACTAATAGATTTTTCAAGGACGTAACTACTTTCCACATGATGAAACCTCATAGTTTCACCCTCAACACTTTGATGAGTGAAACTTATACGGTCTCCCATAATTATCTAGGGACTAAATCAATCATGATATTACTTGGGAAAACCCTCAACATTAATAATTGGATCACAAAACAACAAGAACTCAAATTATTTGATGTTCTAGTGAACTAATCCAAGGCTTTTGCATGGGATTACAAGGATATGAGGGGGATTCATCTAAAGTTTTGTACTCATCACATTTATACTAAAGATGTTTGACCAATCCACCAAGCATAACGGAGAATTAACCCAGCACTCAGAGATGTGGTTAAAATTGAAATTGAAAAACTCCTACAGGTAGGATTTATTTATCTTATCTTTGAAAGCAAATGGGTTTCACCTCTTTTAGTTGTTCCTAAGAAAGGAGGAAAATGGAGAGTATGTGTGAACTACCAAGAACTCAATAAGACAACATACATAGATTATTTCCTCCTACCATTCATAGACCAAGTCCTTGACAATCTGGCTGGTAGGAAATATTTGTCATTCTTGGATGGGTTTAGCGGCTCAAATCAAATACAATTTGCTATTGAAGATCAAGATTAAACTACTTTCACCTACCCATGGGGAACCTTCACATATTGAGTCCTCCCCTTTGGCTTATGTAATGCTCCTGCTACTTTCCAAAGAGTGGTTCTAGCCATCTTCTTTGAGCTTGTAAATGATTATGTGGAAGTCTATATATATGGATGACTTCATAGTGTATGGAACCACCTATGAGGAAGCACTTCAAAACTTGGACAAAGTTCTCCAATGGTATGGAGAACACTAGCTATCCCTGAGCCACAAAAAATACCTGATAATAGTAGAGCAAGGGATTGTGTTGGGAAATCACATCTCTGCAGAGGGTATTAAAGTTGATCCCAAGAAAATTGAAGTGATACAAAAACTAGAACCCCCAAAAGACCAAATAGATGTTTGAAGCTTTCTAGAAAATGCGGGTTATTATCAAAGATTCATTAAAAATTTTAGCAAAATTGCAGCCCCTATGTTCTTCCTGCACCAGAAGGATGTTGAGTTTTCTTAGACTCTAGAATTTCATACTTCATTTGAAACCATTAAGGAAAATCTTACAACGACACCTATGTTATGCGGACCTAACTAGAACTTGCCATTCTACATTTGTGTGAATGCATAAAATGATGCTATTAGTGTAATTTTAAGATAGGAGGATGAAACTGGAGGAAATATGCTATATATTTCATTAGAAAAAATTTAACTCCTACAGAAAGAAACTATACCACAATTGAGAAAATTTCTGATCATTGCACATGCTATCAATAAATTTTTCCACTACATCACAGGTTACAAAGTAACTATTTATACATATCACTCAACAGTCAAATATCTAATGAATAAACCTATTGTAAGTGGAAGAATAATTAGATGACTATTGCTTCTTTAGGAAATCAATGTGACCATCATAGATAAACATGGTAATTTGATGTGGTGGCTAACTTTCTGTCTAGAATACATCAAAAAGATGGAGAATGTGAACTAGTGAGAGATGAAATTCTAGATGAACAATTGTTTGCAATATATTCTCAAACGCCTTGGTATGTGGATGTGGCTAATTATATGGCTATGACAGAATTCCCACCAGAATTTACCTCAAAGAAGAGGTGGCTTGTCCGAGAAAGCACACACTTTAAGTGGTTAAATGGTTTGTTACTCAAGTGTGGACCTGATTTGGTTTTACACATATGTGTGAAACCAAATGAGACCTATATCATCCTATGTGCTTGCCATGATGATCCTTCAAGAGGACACTATTTAGCAAAGAGAACATCTCATAAAATTTTAGGTGCTAGGTACTATTAGCCTTCCATGCATAAGGATGTCAAAAGATATGTGTAGTGCTGTGATGAATGTCAGAGAGTGGGAAGACCAACAACATCCTGTGAGATGCCTCTTCAGTTGCAGGCTGTGCTAGAGCCATTTGAAAAGTGGGGACTAGATTTCATAGGGCCCATAGACCCACCTTGTTAAGGAAAGGAGTACGTACTTATGTGTATTGATTACCTCACTAAATGGGTAGAAGTGCAAGCATTTAAAGTATCCAGAGAGGAATGGGTTACAAATTTCTTCTACAATAGAATATTCCTTAAGTTTGGAGCACCTAGATCCATTGTGACAAATCAAGGACCCCAATTTATGTCAAAAGTACTTCTAACCTTCACTAACCATTTCCAAGTGAGTTATTAAAAGTTATCACTCTATCACCCTTAGGAAAATGGTCAGGTTGAAGTAACTAATAGGGAGCTAGAAAATATACTTACCAAAATAGTTTTATTAGGTCAGAAAGATTGGGATAGAAAATTACATGAAGCAGTGTGGGCATATAATACTACTTGGAAATCAACCACAGGCTTCACACCTTATGAATTGATCTTTGGTAAGAAACCCATTCTCCCTATTGAATTTGAATTTCAAACATTAAGGATAGCTATGGAAGTTGGTTTAGATATGAACAGAGCCTAGGTAGAATGAGTTCTTCAATTCAATGAGCTGGATGAACTTTGTCTAGAATCCATACAATAGACTAAACTAGTGTAGCAGTAGAGGAAAGAATTGCATGATAGGCATATAAAAGAACAAAAAATTCACAATGGAGATAAGGCATTGCTATTTGATTCTAGGTATAAGGACCTTAAAGGGAAACTCTGGACAAGGTGGTTAGGTCCTTATGAAGTAGAAGAAGTATTCAATAATGGAGCAGTGCACTTGAAACTAATTGACAGAGATACCATAACACTTTTGGTCAATGGTCATAGACTACATTTGTATTAGAAATGAGCAAACTAGGAGGAATTCACAAGGATAGTTGAAAGGTAGGAAGACATTTGCTATGTAAGAGAGGTCTTCCAATATACAATAGATTGAGGTAAGTATTTCTTTAAAAAAAAAAAATTTTCTATGTTAACCTCTGGAAATTTCCATGTTTACTCTAGAATTTGTTTTGTAGTTATGCAGATTTTTTCTAGTTTAGCACTTTTCTAATAGTACTCTGGAAGTTGTTTTGTTGTTTTGTATTCTTGCAGATTTTCTCTAAAAGCACCCTTTTAATAAGTGATCTAGAAGTTTTTTGGTATGTTTATAGTGTTTGTACTCTAGAAGCATCCTTCCAATGATGCTCTAGAACCTTTGTTTATTCTCCAGAAGCATCCTTTCAATGATTATCCAAATCATTTATTCATGTTCTGGGAGCATCCTTCCAATGATGCTCCAGAACCTTTGTTCATGCTCTAGAAACATCCTTCAAATGATGCTTTGGAACTTTTGTTCATCTCTGAAAGCATCCTTTCAACGATGCTCCAAAACCTTTGTTTGTGCTTTGAAAGAATCCTTCCAACAATGCTCTAGAACCTTTGTTTGTCCTCAAAAGCATCCTTTCAACGATTCTTCAGAACCTTTGTTTTTTCTCTAGAAGCATCCTTCCAACAATACTCTAGAACCTTTATTCATCTCTGGAAGAATCCTTTCAATGATGCTCTAGAACCTTTGTTCTTATTCAAAAGTATCCTTTCAGTAATGCTTCAGAACCTTTGTTCATGCTTCAAGAGCATCCTTCCAATGATGCTCTAGAACCTTTGTTCGTGCTCTGAAAGAATCCTTCCAATGATGCTCTGAAACCTTTGTTCATGCTCTGGGAGCATCCTTTCAACGATGCTTTGAAACCTTTATTCATGCTCTAGAAACATCCTTCCAATGATGCTCCAGAACCTTTGTTCATTTTTGAAAGCATCCTTTCAATGATAATATGAAACCTTTGTTCATGCTCTATAACCATCCTTCTAATGATACTCCAAAACTTTTTTCATGCTCCAAAAGCATCCTTCCAATGATTCTCTAGAACATTTGTTCATGCTCTAAAAGCATCCTTCCAACGATGCTTGAGAACCTTTGTTCATCTCTAGAAGCATCCTTTCAATGATGCTCTAGAACCTTTGTTTATGCTCTGGGAACATCCTTCTAACGATACTCCAGAACCTTTGTTCATGCTCCAAAAGCATCCTTCCAATGATGCTCTGGAACCTTTGGTCACTCTTCGAGATCATCCTTTCAATGATGCTCTAGAACTTCACTTGTGTTGCTCCAGTAATGATTCACATTTTTGGAGCTGCCCATAATAAATACAACTTCATTGAAAAGTCCTTTTAGACTAAATGCTTTTGAAGTTCATGCCACCACCACCAATAAGTTATCTTGTCTGCATTTATTGCACCAAGTACAACATGCCACATTTTTAGTAGTGTGTGAGTTATGATGACATCAGAGAAGTAGACATGTATGTACATTATTTTTAAATTAGAATAACTAATGATTATATCATACAAATCAGTAAATTGGCATGACTCCCCCTCCTTTCTAATTGCGATCCCATGATGTCACTTTACTTCAACTAGCGGAAACACTGGTGATGTGACAAAGCACACAAATAATCATTATGAAATGATATGGAACAATTAATGCAAGGTGTCCAAAGCATCATTTAATTTCTATCTTGTTTAAAAACTTCACTTCTCCATTGTAAGCCAAGAACTCCTATACCTTAACCCAATTAAACTGTCAAAAATATTTCTCTCTACCAATGAAGCTACCAACATTTCCCTAGTCCATTAGATTGGCCATTATGGAAGTAAAAAAGAAAGTAGAGATGGACTTGGCTGAAAATTTACTGGCTAATTAGGGTATCACAGAGTGTCTGAGGTAGAAGGGTGGCTAGGTTTTATGCAAAAGTTTGAAGGGTATCAGGTGGAATTGGTGGAAGAATTAATCCAGAACTTCATTGATGATCATGCAGTAGTACGTGGCAATAAAATAAAGTTAGTATTAAAATCCTTTCCCAAATTATTGGTATTCTTGAAGAAGGTATAGATTTATTTTAAGAGAGGTACTCTACTTATCAAGATATGATTAGAAATTATGTTGAGGGAGGGTAACATATCCCCAAATGATAATAGGGAAGAAAGTCCTAAATAGAGAAATCAATAGGAAAACCTTAGTTGAACCTTGGAAGCCCATAGTGGCCTAGGTGATGAAATTCATTACTTGTGTAGGCCAATATGGCACAGTGATGGGACCAACATTTCACATGTTGACCCACCTACACCATGGTGCAACAAAGCCTAAGTTAAAGTTAAACCCTCCAGCTTATCTATTTCATTGTTTAAAAACTATGATAGAGAAATATAAATTAGGGATTGGACCTCTAAAACATCATGGTTTAATCACTATGATATGTAAACATCAAGCCTTAAAATGTGAAAAAACGGATAAGAAATATATTACAATCCTATAGAAAATTGGAAACTAGAAACATGAGTGGAATTTAGAAAAAGGAGAGGCCTCTAATGTGGCAGCTCCAACTCTGGAAGGGGTTTCTCTGGAACCTCATCAATAATAGGGGATTTCGTAACCATCAGAATCTCAATCAAAACAAAAGAACCTAGAACTCTAAGATTTCCTTAAAGAACATGAAATTATGGAGCCACTGCCACCACAATCTGTAGAAGCACCACCAAAATCTCTAAAACCATCAGAAAAGGCTTCAAGATTGCAAGAAAAGATCAAAATTATTGTTTTTGATGTAGAAATAGAAATTAGGCCACTAGTTACTAGAAAGCAAAGGTCAAAACAAAAATTGCAAAGACCTCCTCTTCTCTGGAGGAGTAAACACTTGGCCATGGAAACCAATAAACAAGATAAATACCCTACAACAACGAAAACCTCTACAACTCAAGAAAATCCAATAGAGGCATCACCACAAGCACAAATCTCTCCTTCAAGAGATATAATACAAGCTCAAGAAGAGCTTGTGGAAAGTGGTTTGTAGAATAAATTATTGTCGAAGGAATTGCAATAGAAGTTCTTGTAGAAAATGAACATGGACTTCTAGAGGGAACTGTGATTGGTGAAATTATGAGGGAAACCCAAAACTGGAAACTCAGGGAACTCTTGTGGAATTAGAGGAAATCCTTTTGGGTGATACTCTTGTCATTTAGGGAGATGCCCCTAAAGTCATGCTAGAATATCAGCAGAGCCTTAAGGGAATCTTGGTTCTGGAGAAAGAAACAGAACATACACTTTTGAAAGAAATATAGGTAACTCTAGAAGATAATTCTATTAATCCAGTCACATCAATTGCCTACTACTAAAACTCTTCTTGAAGCACATTCATCTTTGGAAACACACAAATCTCTAAACAAGGAACCCCTGAGTCAAAAAGATGAAATGGTGCTCAACAAAGATGCAATCAAAAATGTAAATGAGAAGAATGTTACTCTAGGAGTAACTACAAAAACTAATACCAACGGCAATGAAATAGCTAAACTTTCTCAAGAAAGATAGAAGATTTTGTAGCTTGAACAAATGGTCTTACAACATGACTAGACAATTTTGCAATAGAAGCAGATAATTCTGTAAAAAGAACAAATAGTTTTGAAGCAAGAACATGAGATTCAAAATTTGAAGATATTACTCTAGGAAAAGGATGAGCAAATTGGATATCTATAGGGACAAATGAACTGATCACCTGAAAAAATAACAAAAAATGTAGAATTGGAGAAAAGTTTGTTAGAAAAAATAAACAAATTGAAGACTTAACAAACAATTTTGTGAATGCCTTAGCAACATTTGTGGACAAACAGAAGAGGGATTAAGTGGAGTTAACAACCATAGTCATCCGAGTTGTGGGGTTTGAAGAACTCAGAGAGCTTAAGGCAAAACCAGCCATAAAGGCTAAGGAGGTTCAAACTAAACCAACCAAAATGGAATGGTTTCAAATACATATCCATTTCTATTTCAAACATGGATAGCATGTTGCTATTTCCTAAGACAGGCATGATCTAAATATAATAGGCTGAAAATAGAGCTAGTTATGTTGTGTCGAGCATATGATCGATTATATGAGGCAAAGACTAAGGCTTGCAAGATTGGGCAATTCCTTCTAGCACATAGAAAAGCCTCTAGAATGTATTGTATGTTCCTAAATGAGCAGATGTTTCAATGGAAGTTATTGAGAATCAGTTGCAATTTGCCCTATAATTCAGATGACAAGGAGTTTATAGAGGCCTACAAAATAGCTCCCTCTAAACAAAAAAATCTATTAATTGAATTCTTCACACATAAGTTGTTTCTTGAAAGGTATACTAATTTCTATATTAACTTATTTTTGGGTGAAGTACAGTTGAGTTCATCCATATCCATCATTTAAAATTAGGTAAACTGGTAGGATAGAACCGAAGAATACTACCAAGTAGAGAAAACTACTAGTCTCCTCAAGAAACACCATAACGACAAACCACTTTGAGGGAATTTTAGAAGGAATTTAGAAGGATAAATAAATTTCCTATAATGGGGGCAAAATATAATGAGAGTCTCAGACTTTGCTGTGAAGCTTTCTAAGTTGTTCCTCCTCAATTACCTAAACTTGCCTTCACAACATGTGAAGAAAGATACAATCCTTTTGCTATATATCTTAAAAGGAGAGAAATTATTTCTCCAACCAATTATATGATGTGGTCATTCAAGAGAGAAAAGGGACTAGAAGAAATAATTGAGGAACTAAGAATAAAATGGATTGGAATGAGATTTAGACCCCTACCTCTACTCCAACCAACTGCTCTAGTACATATAAATGGTGCACAATTCAAATGGGAATATCAAAGGTGGAAGGATAGAGTAAAAACTAGAAAAGGTTGTGTTCTTAATCTAAGGATGATGGACCCTACATCAAGATGATAATAGTGCATTATATGAGGAATACAACAAGAAAAGGGAAGCATAGAAACAGAGAAGAAACGAATAATCCTCACAACAGAAAGTAGAAGAACCTACAAAAACTTAGGAGTGGGGGAGTGATGAGGTAAAATTTACCTCATCATATATTCAATCAAATCACCTTCCTTTTGTAGCCTGATGTGCCAATCATGCTTATGTTTGACTGATTTTATGATAGATTATTACTTACCTAGATAAAAATAATGAACAATATTTATTTTCATTTCTAAGTTAAAAAGAACTCAAATACTAATATTATATGGCTGCAAAATATTATTTATGTCAAATAGGTCTATAGCACCAGAAGAAAAAGATCTAAAAAGGAAGGAAAGAAAAGACTTCAGAAAGGAGGATGCTCCAGAACAATAATGGCATGGAAGACATGTGTGGAAGATAGCTCTGGAAAAATCTCAATTTGTTTCCTCCAGATCTATAGCAATGATCTAATGGTTCATATATGTTTAAAAGTAGTTGAAAGTAGTTGGTAGAGGAAGACTCCTACTTGGAGTCAACTTCAATAATTTCTTTTATAATAATTTCTTTTATTACTTTTTTATGGTTACAAACTAAACAAACTGAACTAAGGGAATGAACACTAAAGCAAGGCCAAAATATAACATGAAATTGCAAGGGTATGCAATTTTTTATGTTAGACATCATATATATGCATAATTATCCATCATCATAATATTTCTCATACATCCTACATACATAATCATATGACCATACATTCATAATAATCACATGGATTATCTAATCATTAAACATCACATCATACATACATCATATCGATATGCATCATTAATAACAAACACATCGCATAATCTAAAATCATAATCATGTCATTCCATAAGAATCCATACATCATAAATCAATGCATTGCATAAATAAAATAAATCATGGCATAATTATCATCACACATCATCTAGATCATATCAAAATAATAACCCATAGTACAATCAACTTCACAAATCATCACCATATATACATATCAAAAAATATGTATACATCAAGAATAGTATATACATATCCAAAATATAAATATGAAGTAGTGTCTAGTCTAGCTAGCTCTGGCTAGAATTGTTCCCCATAGACCCTATAGGTGGTGATGGTATCCCCTAGGTGGGCCCATAGATATTGATCTAGACTTGGTCACTGACCCACTCACCTTAGAGGTTGTCCTCTTTACATAGGAGGGATCCCATTGATCTATAGGTAGTATGCACTCATATAGACCTTAGTAGTATTGTTCCTTGCACAATGCCCACACTATCTCCCTAGTTGCTCTCCAATGTCACTTGTAGCAAACCTTGCTACCCCAATATCCCTCTAGCATGGGCATGCTCCTAGAGTAACCTCTGAACATCTACATGTGATCTATCCAACTATATTTGCAAGCCATCTCATGCTAGTACCAAGCTGTCTCTCTCTACCTAAAGAGTATCCCTCTCCACCTATAACCTACCCTCCTATATTTGTAGAGCATCTCACTCACTTAGAGCTATGGCAAGCCATAACCATAGATTCTCATCTCCCTATCCCTACTCTCTCTTTCCCTACTATCCCTACCCTTGTCCTACCTCAAATGGATCTACCTATGGCCTAACCTCCTCCACCTCTACATCAACATCTATCACCTCATACTCCCCCATCCTCTCCACCACCTGCTACTCACCTATCCCCTATCTCCCATATCCTCCCTACCCTACCACTAAAACCTGGGGTACTCCATGTACCCTCTCCCACCAAACCCTCCACCTCTAAAACTCTATTGCTATCGCTTGCACCTTATCCTAGATATCTACTTGGTATAGTATAGTTAGCCACATTGGCCTATGTTTGACCCACCATACTGCATAATCTATTGTAACCCATGCATTCTCAATGTCATCTTTGTAATCCCATGACACCTCTCCAACGTGCATCCAATTGTGCATGGCCACTCATGGCTCTATGCAAGCCCCCCACTAATTAGTCTCTCATGCCACCTACATTAACAAATGTATCCCTATTGGCACTCCTTATTGTGTCCCAAACTGCCAAAGTATCTAATTCAACCTGTACCTCTCGATATGAAGTGGTTCTTGCCAATGATGTAACATAAGGTCTACACAAACCAAATCTAGAAGTCATCTTCATCCCACCCCTCACAATCCAAATAGGGCCTCCACATAATATCCCCCAATTGTAGGTCATCCAACACCCTCTAATAGTGCAATTTATCTCCAAGATGTTGGTATCAAAGTAGAACACACATGGCTCCTTGATCTCTCTTGCGACTCAATCTCCCATTGGCTAGAGCACTCAAATATGCTTGTATGCCCAAATTTATAATAATGTCACTAATGCAATTATTTATCCACTCTTGTATGTAACTAAGTACAAATCATAGTAAAGTTAAGCCAACATGCAAGGTCCCCACATAAAGGTCCTCTCAAACTCTATCATGTCAACCACACAGTCAATCAACTTGATTAGAAAGAATCGCCCTATCTTGTTAGGTAGTAGGACACTACTAACAAGAACAACCATCACCAAGGGTAGTTCCTCCACCATGCCCTTGCACCCATAATTATCCAATGATAGCCTCTACTGTGGCAAGTATATCCTCCCAAACAACCTATAATGAGGCATCTGGGTCTCTCACCCTATAATAAACAAATCAGCCACAGAACAAGATCCTCAAGATCTACCACATGTCTTCCAATGCGATAGTCATCTCACTAGTGGGAAGGTGAAAGGTGCTAGTCTTTGAGCTCCACCTCTCTTCTAGCACTACCAGTAATTCATGTTGTGCTCTAATCACAGGCATTTGTGTGATATACCACAATCTAGTTGACTCCAACACAACCTACTCATACTTTTCAAATCCCTCCATCAACTCTAACACTGTATAGCATTAGTCCTAAGTCATTAGCATCATTAATTGTTCCTGCATCCAACCCCCCACCATGTCAATTCTATCATTTTCTTGCATACTAAATGCACGTAGTTCACTCTATCATGCACATGCTTTTGCACAAAATGCATATGTTTCACCTTGAATGCATGCACTCCAAGATGAAATGCATGTGCTTCACCCTAAAATGCATGTGCTCCTCCCTTCATAGATACACTCTTGTGTGCACATGTACCAAGATTTCCATGCCCATGTTTCACCCCCTACACAGGCACTACATTACCACATAGAAACACACTACATTACCTTATGGACACACTTCATGGCTCTGTATACCCCATAACCCTTAATGCACATTCCATACTTGGCATTATGTGCATGTTCCAAGATTCATTTTGTGGATCAATGCACGCATTTTCCCAATTTTTGTCCCTCATAGATGTGTCATAAATGCACTTTAACCTAAAACTTTTCATGTGCATCCCTACACCAATGCTTAGTGGTCACTTGTAGCTCCTCACTCACTCCACCTAATGCTCTTGGACTGGCACACGCTCCATCTTTGCTCTACTACTTGCTGTACTCTCACTAAGATTTACTATGGGCTAGGGTGAAAATAAATAGTTTTCAACCCCCCTATCCCTATTTATTTACCCTGGAATTCCTCCTTTTTTAATTATTTTTCACCCCTTGATCATATTTTTTACCACCTTCCCCCTCTTTCATCTATTTTTGTTCATTTTTCACCATTCTTCCCATTTCCTTGCCATTTCTCACCATTTTTGGACCTCTTCTTTTTTCTCTTATTGTTTCTCTTTTCGAGAGATCGTCCATGCTCATTTTTCTTGCCTAATCTCTCGAGCCTAGACATCATCCTTCCATCCACTAATTTCATTTTTCCCATCAATAGGGGTATCCTATCACCTTCCTCAACTCCAAAAGTGTTAAATTTAATTTTTCTTTGACATGATGTTATATAACACCAACTCAAAGAGTGAAAAAATGTAAACACCTAAAAATGCATCTCAACATTCTCATTGTCACCAATTCAATCCCTAATCACACTTCCAAAATGAATTAAATAAATTGTATTTAATTAATTAATTGACCTAGCTATTCCTCTAAGCTTAGTTAAATAAATTTTATTTATTTAAGTAATCAAACTAATTATTTAGCTGATTTAATTAAATAATCCCTAGTTATTTAATTAATAAACTACCACCATTTATGTAATTAATTAATCAGTCTAGCCCTTCTTCTAATGTCTAACCTTAATTAAATAAATTAGCATTTATTTAATTAAGACAACCATTCCTATATCATTCTCCCAGAAATAAATAAATAGACAATATTTATTTAATTCCTCCAAAATCCCCCTCAATCATTAGTTGATTAAATAATCTTATTTAATAAGCTAATTAATTATTTGCATATTCCCAAATCATCATTAGCTAAGTCAACATTGCACATGGCTCAAGGTTGCACAAGGCTCCATGCATGCACATGGCTCCAAAAATTTCCTTTTTTAATCTCATCCCTCCATTTCTACCTAGAAAATCTCAACCATTCAAATCCCTTAAATCATGGGACTAATCATGAGCAACAATCATGGCTTGCCACTTGGTAGCTTCGCATGCACTCTTGGCTCTTAATCAACCCTAGCCCTCCATTTTCAAGATCTCATCTCATCCATTAATCCTACATCATCCAAATCTATAAATAACTCATCCCCTTAGCATATTTTAGGAAAAACCCAACCTTCAAAGCCCTAAAACCAATGCATTTCTAACAACAAAATAGTTACAATACAATATCAAGATTTGAGCCTTGACATGGAGATCAAAACTCTCAACCAAGGAGTAACCCATGCAAGATGCAACATTCTTGTATAATAGTAAGCAATCATTTTTTTTATCCTCATGAGACCAATCCAAGAATAAATGAGATCCACACATCCCAATCCACACTCCTCAAGATCTCCTCAACAAGTAACTCAAGCACTAATGTGCTTACACCAAGATCCACTCACAATGAGAAAGTACACGACAATTAAGTGATGAATAACTTGTATCCCAAGCCTCATATTTATAGGCAAGTGATCAACAATGAGAGGAAACCTTACTAGAATATTCCCAAACCACCTTGCTATCAGTAATTAATGCTTCGAGCAAAAATAATCAATGCATCAAGTATCTCCAAGTTAAAAGCCCAAGTTTGCACAAGCTCTAAGGCACCCCAATTGTTGCCTCAAATCAAGTTGGCTTACAACATGTGCCCAAGTATTAAATGATTTTACAATATTAAATATATTTTATAATGAACCCCTTAAATTAAATGCATTCCTCCAATGAGCCTAATAAACCATGTGCTCACTAATCCATGACTTTCCAAATATTAAATATATTTCCCTCAATGTGCCACCAACATTAATTACATTTGCAATGTCACATACAACCTCCCCTAGGAAAATATTGGTCTCTCCCAAAGTGTGGTGCCCTACATAGACATGGACCACAACTTTACAAAATACAAAATATTTGTATATGTAAGGTGTACAACACCTTTCCTAGTAATTCTTTTATTTTGAAAAATGAGTGGAAAGTCAAATAGGGTAGCATATGCATTGAGTAGAAGATGGAATTTGTTGACTAAAATAAATATTGAAGTTGTTAGATTTGATGAAATGAATGACATTGATTTTGCCAAAACATGGAAGGCATGCAAGAAACATGTAAGTATGGATAGAACTAAACTTGGCTAGATTATTTGATTCAAGATGGTTTGTTGTTTAAGAGTAATTAGTTATGTACCTAGGAGTTCTATGAGGGAAATTTGAATAAGGAGGGACATTGTGGTGGATTAGCTATTCATTTTGGCATTGATAAGATAGTAGCATTGGTAAGTCAACATTACTATTGGTTGTAGTTGTATAAGGATGTGAAGAAATATCTTCAAAGTTGTAAAATTTGTTAGTTAGCTAAAGGTGGAATTCAAAGCATTGAATTACATTAGTCATTATAGAAACTTTAGAATGAGTTGAGAATGGAATATGTATGGGTTACCAAGGACATAAAGAGGATATGATTTAGTTTTTGCTGTGTTTGATAGATTTTTTTAAGATAGGACATTTCATATAATGTAGAAAAACTAATGATGTAGTGCATATAGATGAGTTATTTTACAAGGAGATTGTGATATTACATGGATTTCCAAGAAGAACAGTTTTAGATAAAGATACTAAATTTTTTGGTTTTTTTTTAATGAAAATGCTAAACTATCTATTAAAATATAATAATATCTTCACAAAACATAAGTGGGTGGTATAAAGGCACACGCCGAATGTCAAATGGGCCAAGCCCAGAAAGTTCTAGAGTATCAATGTATCAAAGGGTATACACCCATATAAAAACAAAACAAAAACATAAATCAAGCAGCCAATGCCACCCTTGCAGATGGCGAATCCCTATCATTCAACTTCCCCCAAATTTCTGCAGGGTCCAGGTTGACATCAGGAGGTGCCTAGCCATCATCATTCTCCTATTCTTCATTCTGTGTATTTGGCTCCTCGTGCTAAGGTGAGATAGCCAAATTCAACCTTGGAAAAACTTTTGTATTGTCCCAACCAATGTTGGTTGGATTGGAAGACCTTATAGAAAAAATAAAAATAGATTTGAAATTTAGTTCAACATATCACCCTTGGACTAATGGACAAACAAAACTGGTAAATAGAAGTTTAGGAAGCTTATTGAGATGTTTGGAAGGTGAAGAGACATGTAATTTGGATATAGCATTGGTGCAATTAGAGTTTGCATATAATAATTTAGTAAATAGGAGTATAGGAAAAACACCATTTTAGATTGTATATGGATAGACCCCGAGAAATGTATCAAAAAAGAGATAGTGGGGTTGGATAGATTAAGAGTGTTGAGGAAGAAGATTACACAAAACATATGGAAAGATTACTTGAGGAAGTCAAATAGTTAAAAAAAAATGAATGCTAAGTAAAGAGAAGATTAGTCATAAAATAAGGCATAAGGAGTATGAAGTATGTGATGAAGTGATGGTTTATTTGAGGAATGAGAAATTTCCAAAAGGAACATATAATAAGTTGAAGATGATGAAATTTGGAACATGTGAAATTGTGAGATAATATTCGAGTAATTCTTATGAGATTGAGTTACCAAAAAGTTTGGGATATCACTAGTGTTTAATGTTGTAGATTTATATGAGTATCATGAAGGAACATTAGATGGAGAAAGTGAATAGGTAAATTGTATGAGTAGATGCCAAGTCATAAAGCAAAAGAAATTAAGGATATTTTGGATAGCAAAGTTAGAAGAACAACAAGGAATTAAAAAATATGAAGAATACAAACTATTTAATAGAAGGATAGACCTATTACGGATTCTACATGGATATCCATAATTGAGGCGAACCATTTTGGTTTTCCTTTAAATGGAAAGTTAGAGGCTCACTTTTCAACTAATTAGGGTGTCTATTACAAGAGCAACTTAGGCCTAAAAGAAATCTTGCATCAACCAAAAATATTTTCTTATGTTTGTTTATCTTTTACATCTTTTCTTGTTTGTTGTTGTAATCATATACTTGTAGTTGCATTTTCTTATCATAGTCATCACACAGTGCACACAAGCCAAAAGACTGCAATCTAGTAGTGTGTTGTTGTTGGTTCATCATAACATCTTCAAGGTTTAACTATCACATATAAGTGTGTCCACATGTTTACTTGTGTATTTCATGCATTATTATAAGTTGTTTGTCGCATCAGTTTAAGGAAGGTTGAAATGGGTTGTGCACCATGGATTTAAAATTTGCACCAAAAGATAATGTCACTTATGACATTTTTTGTCTTAGAGAGATTCATGTTCAAATCCACATTGAGTTTAGAGTCATACATCTTGTTGCACTTAAGAAAATGGGGTCACTTACATGTTTCATAGCATTGCATCCAATTTAAAAGTGAAATCATTTAATATTGGACCCATGATCCTTATCATATGTGCATGGGCAAGTATGCTACATTTTTGGTTGGTGCTACCTTAGTACATCAAGCTTCACTATAAGAGGTAGCAAATGACTTAACAAGAGGGAGTTAGTAAGGAGATTTAAGTAGTAATATACTAGAGAAAGAAATTGGATGTGTGATCCAAAAGATCAGAAAGCAACAAAAAGATCTACCCCTAAACATTGTATTTGAGAAATGTCACTTGTTTGTGCTTCTTTATAATTGTAATTCAAGGCCAAGTTCTAAATTTGATTGTAATGCTAAGTGATAGAGACTATTGATTTATTTTTAGTGTGTGATTCAATAAAGTTTTCTTCAACATATTTCTTATGTGATGTGAATATAGTGTGAGTATCTGTGTTAGGTTACATGATTGGGTAATTCTCACTTGGATCCTTCATCCATGACTACAACAATTGATCACCTCATTTAGATTCAAAGCGAAGCATTTGACTATGCACTTGGATCAATACTCACACAACATGGGTGCTTGATTGCATAGCACTTAGAGACTTTCAATGACATGGTTCAATACTACTCCACATGAGAAGGAAATGTATGCCATTGTCCAAGATAGCAAGCAATGGTGTCACTACATTCTAGGTAAGGAGAGTATCATTTATTCTAATCATAAGTCCATTTAGTTTCTATGCACATAAAACAAGTTGGAGAATACAATCCACATGAAGTGGACATGACATATTTGTAGTTGTTCCACTAAAGGTGACCAAGCACAAGAAGGGGAATGACAATAAAGTGACAAACTACCTCAATTGGCCACTGGTCTACATGATCATCAGAGTGCTAGACTCATGTAGCCACAATTTCTTTGACTACGAAACTATCTATCCAAACTTCACCCTACACTATGCTTTCATGAGGTAAATAGGTTGGAAAATTCTATATGTCTGATAAGATTCTTTACAAGTGAAAGATAAATTTTTAAACCTCAAATTGTTTAAAGAGTAAACACCTTTCTAGTATGATTACTATGTAAAGAATATCAAATTTCAAATAACATTTAGTAAAACATGCAATAAACAAATATATGTTAAATATAGATAATCACAAGAGATGGGAATGGAACTTGTGATTGAATAAGATATAGAAAAACGTAGAATAGGGTTAGAAGATCTTATCTAATGTGAAATTTGATGTCATAAATGGACTCAAGAAGGATACAAGATCATCTCTAGTGATTTTGGTGTCTGTCTAAGAACTTTAATTTATGGGGGTGCTCATATTCGATGGTCTAATGCAAGTGTCTACAACTCATGAAAGACACAATGGGGCCATCACTTCTCAAGAAAGGGAAAATGATTTGTGCGTAGTTGCGCTATCATCAATAAGTCTTTTGTACTTGATGCTACTCAACTTACTTTGCTTGTTCCAATGCGCCCTTCCATTGTACCTATGCATTTCCTTGCATGATTGCATAGGCATCAACAATCCTTTCATGCTACAATGCAAGTGCTTGCACTAACTCGTGCACTATTTGTCATAATTTTTCCAATGCATAGCGATCATCTATGTAGTCTCAACCATGCACGCATGTCACTTGTACATAACGTTGTCTGCATATCACATATCTTGAAGGTTAATCATTAGAATCCCAGAGATCAACCGTTTAAAGCCCGACTATCAATAGTTGGAAAATCAATTGAAAATAGTTATAGAATGTGAATAGTTCTTGTAACTGTCTTCTTTTAAAATGTATGTAATTGTATTGAACATATAGAGGGTTAGACATTCAACTCTCAAAAATGCAAAGATATAGAAGTCTCAGAAAACTATTTTCATATGTTCACTCATTTATGGTCACAAGAATATTCATTCACAATCTTGTTGTTTGTATTCATATATTTTGTACCCTATTCATTCTTTCATTGAATAGAAGTAGCACCAATTTATAAATTTTTCCACACTTGAATGTGTAATTAGTTAATTCTACATTTTTTTTTTATTGTATGTTCTATAATTTTATCTTTTAGATATGATTGTCCCTTAGATCATTTGGGATCCAAATCACACTTGTCTCATATATTATAGTGTCAAGCCAATGCACTTTGTTAGTCTCATCTATTATGACATCAAACCAATGCACTTTGCTAAATTTCCTGGGACATGATCTTAACCTCATCTATTATAGTGTTTTCCAATTCACTCTACCAAATTCACCTAGGGCACAATCTCGACCTCATCTATTATAGCATCTCTTGGGCTAATGCACTCCACCAAATTCACCTAAGGCAAGATCCCAACCTCATCTATTATAATAATGTCAATCCAACGCACTTTGCCAAATTCACTTGGAGCACAGTCATAGCCTCATAGCATTGGGCCAATGCGCTCTATTAAATTCACCTAAAGTGTGATCTCGATCCCATCCATTATGGTAGTGTTGAGTCAATGCACTGCCAAATTCACCCAAGTCATGATTCTAACCTCATCCATTATAGCAACACACCAATGCACTCTACCTAATTCATTTGGGACATAGTCTCGGCCTCATTTGTTCTAGCACCATTGGGCCAATGCACTTTACCAAATTCACCTAAAGTATGATCCCAACCTCATCCATTATAGTAGTGTTAGGCCAATGGAGTCCATCAAATTCACCCAATGCACAATCTTAACCTTATCCATTATGGCAGTGTTGGGTCAATGAACTCTATCAAATTCACTTGGGGCATGATCTTGACCTCATCCATTATAGCAACATGACAATGCACTTAGCCAAATTCACCTAGGGCACAATCTTGGCCTCATTTATTATATCAGTGTTGGGCCAATGTACAGCCAAATTCACCTAAAGCATGATCACAACCTCATTTGTTATAGCAGCCTTGCGCCAATGCACTCCACCAAATTCACTCAGGGCACGATCTCAACCTCATTCATTATAGCAGTGAGCCAATGCACTCATCAAATTCACTTGGGGCACGATCTTGACCTTATCCATCTCAGTTGGAGCACAATCCTAACCTCATCCATTATAGTAGTAGCAACAAGCCAATGCACTCAGCCAAATTCACCCACAACATGATCTCATCCTCAACCGTTATAGCAATAGGCTAATGCACTCTGCTAAATTCACACAGAGCATGATCCCAACTTCGTTTGTCTCATCCATGACACAATCCAAGTCAATGTGCTAAGCAAGACTTGATCCTTGGTGGGCTCTTTATGAGTCCAGCAACTTCATCAATAGGCCAAGGGCCTATAGGAAATTCTTTCATGGGCAAGCTGAAATTATTTTAAAAGAAAAACAAACAGTTGTGCATTTTGAACATATATGTAACAGTCAGCCACCTGTAATTGTAGCCATTTCATTTAGTGTCCTGTTCGAATTCTTAAGAAGACTGGAAAGAAATGGCAAGCATCCCAGCCTGTAGTTAAAAACTTTCTGAAACCGAAATTGTACATACTCGTTAAACCCAGTGTAAGCTGGCTGATAACCACTCTTCCAAATGGAAAAATTCCCTGCAAATGCCAAACCATTTCATTCCCAAATAAATCTCAAACATACACATTCATTCAAAAAAAGATAAAAATGGTATTGATTATCCATTATACCTGGTAGCCTCCTTGACAAAGAAGATAATTACTGTATTCGTTTCCTACAACTGAAAACAGAACAGAGATTATAGCTGCTGTGGAATGTATAAACCTTATTTAACTAATTGTTAGAGCAGGGTTATTTGGGGAGTGACATCGGGAAGACCATTTGAAGTTTCAAGACGTCAGTCCTTCCATATGCAACATTTATGCCTTTACCGTCATTCAAGCATGTCAGAAATTCTCCACGGGTAGGGAACTGATAAAGGAAAGTTAAAATTTTAAGGAGAGCTGTCAAACAATACTCCCAAATAGAGACAACAGACAGGAAGAAACTCATTCCACAAAGTTGGAAGATAGATGACCAAAATAAGAACAGAGGAATTAAAGGCTTAGACTTGAAGATAACGAAGCTACAAATCACAGCAAAATTTCTTCTTACTTACCCGATTTAATAGGTGACAACAATACATTTCCAAAATGTTTTAGCAAACCTAAATTGCATGGAAATTGATATAAGAACTATATCCAATACGGATACAACAAATGTTTTTGAAGGCCTTGAATGCAAAAGGGCTGAGATATGGTGAATGAATACATAGTCCATCCAGTTAACAGAAAAAATTTTAAAAACATTTCATCAAGTTTTGGTTACATAATTGAAAAGAGAGAATTTACCCCATATCCTCATTTCGTTTTTGTACGTATGAAATAGGATTTACAGCTTTATCTCCGCAGTAAGATCATAACACTTACATCTAAGAACCAAGAAAAATCCCATCCATGATAGGAAAGTCTGTGAAACAAATCCCAGAATTGATATGATTTTGCATGATATAAAGCTTCATTGAACAATAAAAGAGGGCTTGGATATCAAATGTTACATGATATTGAATTCAATTTCATGTTTTCTTGTTTTCTTTTGATTTTTTATCACTTGCATTTTTTAGTTTTAAGTTGGATACAGTAGGGAATGATTCTTTCCACACCAAGTCTTCTTCCAATTGTATCCTTATCACATCCATTCTGTTATGTATCATACCTGTATTTATAATACCTATCTGGTAAGGGACTAGTATTTATGTTATCAAGAATGAGAAACCTAAACAGCAACTTGACGAGAAAGGGGATATTTAGGGGTTGTATATAAGAAACAGATTTTATGTACATGTACATTTTTAAATTTTTTATTTTTTTTTAAAGAGGGGTAAAAATTTATTCAAACTAAAACAAAAGAAGTACAAAGCAAGAGCATTACACAACCCTATCAATCTCCACTAAGTGGTCCAACTTTTGAGACAAATCCGGGGGTAATTGGCCCTTATCCCCAATGTTTCAATTTTGCATTCGATCAGAGGCCCATTTGGCCAAACAATCCGCTACTTCGTTCCATTCTCTAGGAATGTGACTGAAAGTAATGGATTCCAAAGAAGCACATAGATTAAGAATTTGTTTAATAATCAAAGCTAAATGCCAATTGACATCTAATTGCTGCCTATTCAACAAAGTCACCACCACCTGAGAATTAGATTCACAAATGATCCTTCTCCACCCAAGATCACAACTACACTCCACTGCATATAAAATGGCAAGAGCCACCATCAAATTGTTAGAATGCAGACCCTTATAAATAGAAAAGATAAAATGAACAGTCCCAGAACTATCCCGCCCAACTCCACCAATACTAGCATGACCAGGATTTCCCCGAGAAGAGCCATCTGTGTTGATTTTCAATACTCTTTGTGGAGGAGGACACCAACACCCCTCCCTATTTGTCTTCCGAAGAGGATGTCTACACCTATTTCTCATGATCTGACCAACACCCTTCAAAACACCACTCTAAAGAGGAAGATTGAGACGATTGCAACAAACAACATCTCCCAGATCCACACCCTCAGCCAAGTCACACTTTACTGAAACAGTTTCTCCCAAAGAATGAAGAATTTTCCACCACAAGTGTTGGACACCCAACTTCACATCTTGAAAAATCCTGCGATTTCTCTCCAACCAAATATTCCAGATAATAAAGGTCAGTCTAAGAGCCCAAGTAACTTGAAGAAAAGAAGTCTTAACTAGGGCCTTGCCTCAATGAGCAAAAAAATCAGCCAAAGAGGAGACATGCCAGCAAGCCTGGTTTCACACACCCCACCAGAAGTGCCATATATCCCTAGAGAAGGAACATTGGAAGAAGAGATGAGAAACACTCTCCTCACTATTATGACACAAAACACACATCGAGGGACCCTGGAACCCACGCTTGTACAAATTATCCCAAGACACCAATTTTGAACCACCAACCACATAAAAAAGTTGCACTTGGGCCAAGAAAATTTGTTCCACACTTGTTTCCACCAAGGAACCTCAGTGTCCCCAAACATCTGCCTAACAAACTCCTAATATCCCACTGAAATAGAGTACTTACCAGACAAATCACTGCTACCCCAAGCCAAAACATCATGCCCCACCAAGGTATTGCATTCATGAGAGGCAAGAATCTAAGCCAACTCTTGCCTATCCTCCTTCGACCCTCCTGGTAGCCATTTGGAAGAGTGTTTCCATCTAAAAGTAGCAACCAGCCCAAAATTCTGAGCAACCTTATAATGCTCAATCGTATTCCAACTCGCAGCAGTAAAATGATCACTAAAGGACTAGAGGTGATGATAAGCAGAGAGGATAGCAGGATGACCATCCCAAGAATCCCACCAAAAAAGAGCCTGTGAACTCGAATGACATATCCAAAATAACCCATTCTTAACCAACTGAGCCCCCATTTTCAGAGTATGCTAGTTCATAGATCCCCTTCCCTCCAAAGGGAAGCGAGGAACATCAAATATATTAACATCTTTAAGATAATTATGGGTGAGAATATGTGCCCAAAGTTGATGCTATCTAGTACACCAATGCCAACATAACTTGGCTGCAAGAACTTGCCCATTCAAAATAGCAGATCGTAAACCAAGGCCCCCTTTTTTCTTAGGTCTGCACATAGTTTTCCACTTAACAAGACTCAACTTAGCAGTCTGCAAGGTACCACTCCAAAGAAATTGTCATGAGAGGGCATCAAATTCCCTAAGGAAATACATAGGAGCAGCCTGAACAATACACCTGTAAATAGGGAGAGCCTGGATAACATACTTCAGAAGAGTCACTTGAGCAGTAGTAGATAACCAACGATGAGTTCAATGAGTGACCTTACTACGCAATTCATCCAGTAAGTTCTACCAGGAAGACCTAGGTTGCCTACCAACAACAAGAGGAATGCCCAAATAGACAAAGGGAAGAGACCCAATCTGAAACCTCAAAATATTTACAATCCGTCATTGAATAGCTTGAGGAGTATTAAAAAAGAAGATAGACGACTTGTCCTCATTGACTTTCTGACCCGAAGCAGCAAGGTAGGTATCCAAAGCCTGCCTAAAAGAAATAGCTACTTGAAGATGAGCCATCCCCATAAGAGTAGTGTCATCAACAAACTGAAGATGAGAAAGCTTTGGCAGCCCATTGCCCCAACTCCAACCTTGAATCCTGCCCTGGGAAACCTGAGACTTAAGAAATTTGCCCAGACCCTCAGCCATAATAATAAACAGAAAGGGGGAAAGAGGATCCCCTTGGTGAAGGCCCTTGGAGGCCCCAAAAAGCTCAAAAGGTTCCTGTTGTGACCTAATCACACATCGCCCCATCGCTGATGAGGACCCCCCCTTTTTTGAGTTTTTTATTTGAGTTTGTTTTGTTTTGGCAGTGGCCCAGTTTGAAATTTCCCACCTAAATGAAGAAATTTGCCAATGACGAAGGGCTGTAGTAAAATCCATTGGATTCTTGGAGGAATCAATCATCGTAAGAGTTAGAAGACCCTAATGAACCTCAAAAGGTTTATAATGTGCAAGTCTTAATGGTATGCAGGCTTACTCAAGAGGGAATGCCCATTTTCCTTAACTGCATTCTCGGATCTATCTTGCAATGCGTTCTTTTTCCAACTTATGCGTGGCACTTTAAAAATCCGACCCAAGCACACTTTTGTGGTTACTTTGCAATTTGTATGCATGATAGTCTAAGAAGACCGCCTATCATCCTCCAAGCACACTTCCAACCTTGCCCTACCATTCATATTTTCAAAAAAAAATTCATGCGTGATGATCATAAGAGTCAGCCTAAACGCATAAAGGTGGTTGGTTTGCATTGTGTCAGTTTGTCCACTTTTTGTTCTATGGGCACACATTTGCATCACCATTGTAACACGTGCATTATGCACAGAATGCCAAATGGTCTGTCAAGCATGTTCACATCATCTTTGCATTATGAATGATATTCAAGATGTCCCGATAAGTCCGCCCCAAATGCATATACATGATGACTGTGCAATCCACATATTCAGCCATGTGTTACGGTTTTAGATTCCTAACTTCTACTTAATAAGTTGATGGTCCGCTCTAGATACGAAGTCATCATTGATTCACATAGTGGAAGTATTTTAAATTATTCATTACACACTCATTTGCTCACCCAATGATTTCTATCTCGCACTTGTGCAAGTCTCAAATGCATAGCCTATTCGAATGTCAGCTCTCTCAGCTCATGCACGGGAGGTTCCTAAGTTTGCCTTAGAGGTTTGACTATGTTCATTTTTTGCAAGTGGAGGAATCCACATTATGCTGGACTTTTTTATTAATCTTCTCAAGCACCCTTCAAAGGCCAGTATACAGGAAGTAAACTTTTAAACAATTGCAAACCATAGGAAAAGGTCCGCTTGAATGGTGACTAGAGTGTATATCGGTAAAGTTTTAAATTATCCTAGCACATCCAAAATGTCTGCCAAAGTGCATTTTCTATTCATCTTACAAATCATGTTCTCCAACTCATTGCAAAGTGGTTCGGCAAATCCACCCAAATGGGCATTCGAAGAGGTGTTACAAATTTAGAACTATGCAAAGGATATCAAATGGTTTGCCTTTCATTCTGAAATGTCTTATCAATATCTTTTGATAGTGTAGAGAATTCAAGAGGCCATTCATATGCACGTCTGGATTCTAGTAAGTTTAGTCACACCATCGAGCACCTGGATATCTACCGAAATGAACATTCAAGGAAGATATGACAAGTTTAAACATTACTCATTAAAAGTTTAAATGTTACTCATTGAATGATAATGTACAATTCGCATTTCCACATCGGTTGAAAATTCGGTCATTACGAACATGAATTCATGAAGCTCCAAAAGGAAATTTTTTGACATGCCGATATTTCCGCATTTGCTCCTGAGCACATTTTCCTTCAAATCCTGTAATATTCATTACTCATTTCACACATAGTAGGTTTGAAAATCTGACTCAGGCATATAACGGTTGTAATATTTAAGAGTGGAGTCATGTTTCAAGATTGTGGTCTCTAATTTTGGTCTCACAGTATGTCACATTGCTTATTAAGTAGAGGTCTACATTAGCATCGCTTAATGTATATTGAGGCTAAGGATCGCTCCAGTACTTATGAAAGGATTTTAAATGTGTAATGAGAGAGTTTTCGAATGGTCTGCAAGCTATACATATCTCTCAAGTGCGCATTCGGAGATTCAACAATTGGGAACATTCCAAATTTGCCGAGGCAAAGATTTTAACAGTTGAGAAGGAGCAAACTGAGAACTATATCTGTCAACTGGAGTTATTGAGAAACTAGTCACGTTTATTTTTTCACAAAATTTGCATTTTTGGCTTTTCTTGAAACAGGGCTAGGTAATTTAAAACCGCATATTTGATTTATCCCACATGCATTAGGTGATGAATTTTGTCACTATTTGCTTATTTATCAAGTATCTCTCCAATTCATTAACTTAAGGTGTTTCTTATACAGGTGAATAAGGAATGCGAAGAAGAATGCCAAGAGCCGGCACATGGGAAAGTTCAAAGGATGGAGGAGCATTGCTTGAGGAGGGTGGACATCATCGTCGCAAGAAAGAGTCCCATTCCAGATGATCAAGATCCAACACCAAAAGTCATACATCAAGATCACCATTTGCACGAGAACAAGAGAAATGAGCAAGTTCATCAAGCAATCCTGAATTACATTCAAAAGTACAATTGCATGAAAGACAACATGAAGAAGTTCAAAATTCCCATGTTGCAAGTTCGAAGAGGCTAAGTTCCAAAGGTGAAAATTCGAAGACTCGAAGACTACTACAAAAGATGACAAAATTTGGGAAAATATTCTGAGCAATATGAACACAAATAAAATCAAACCGGTTTGCTCGATGTTGAGGTGGCATGTGCACAACATTGATCCAATCACAGTCTGCCACATCATCCGTCCACATTCAATGTTCTAAAAATAGTAATTTTTGTAACAAACTGCCTTGTTGTTTCAATCTTGGCCATTGATTCTCAAATCAATCCTGGTCATTCATGTAATTTTGGAGCCTATATAAGGCCCATTTCTCTCATTTGTATCAGAAGGAGAGTAGGAATCAAGTAGTAGGAGTAGACATTGTTAGAATAGGGGTAGAGTAGAGGAGACTCTTCAAAATCATTGAGAGGAGATATGAAATTGTTGTAAAAAAATACATTTCCAAAATCAATACAAGCTCATTGTTGGTTCTCATGGTGATTTGTGCGGTGATGGAATGTTAGCATGGTTTCTAATTCTCGAATATGATGGAAAGATGTTTCCAAGTAGAGTATAATTAGATCAGAAGTTCATTGATGCAATGTTTATATGTAGAGATACTTGATGAATTCTTTAAATGGTTCATACTTTTTATGATTTGTCGATGATAAGCCATTTTGCAAAGTTAGCCTGAACCACATTTGCTTTAGTTCGGTTGTGGATGTTCGTTCAAGCTATGCCAGCAGTGGGTGTTCAGATGGAGATTCACAACATGAAACTCCTTAAGTTTCCCTAGAAGATTGTACCGACTTCATGTAGTTGTTGGTTCTCATGGCGAAGTGGAGTTTGGTTTCACGAGGAGTTTGTCTATCTTGGCATATTTCATTATCTCATTGTCCTTAAAATAGCTCTATTAACCCTTTGCCTTTTTCATTTTCTTTCACATCCGGTCAGAAGAAGTTCCATTTCACAAGGAGAATAACATATTTGATTGGAATAAGGAGTAAAGTCAACATAAGTCCCTTCGTGAGTTTTCAGCAAATCACATCAACTACTGAGTCTCATTAGTAGAAAAAAAGAAATAAATGACTAAAAAAACTACCAAAAATTGGTCATGTGATCAGTAGTTTGGTCACATGACCATTGGTAGTTTATTGCTGGTCATTTATCTCGTGACCAAATTTATGACCAAACAAATTTTAGTCATTAATTTGGTAGTAAAATTTGGTAGTATATTTAGTCATTAATTTGGTAGTATATTTAGTCATCAATTTGGTAGTATATTTAGTCACGTGACCATTGGTAGTTTATTGTCGGTCATTTATCTTGCGATCAAATTTATGACTAAACAAATTTTAGTCATTAATTTGGTAGTATATTTAGTCATCAATTTCTGTTAGTTGGTAGTAAATTTAGTCAATTGGTAGTTTATTTAATTGTTTTTGAGGTCTAAACATAAAACACAAAAAAACATAATCAATCATTCATTTGCACATAATGAAACAGCTATTAAGAAGGCAAAATACTAAAATTTTATTGAGAAAATGTGTTTTTACAGCAGATACAAGACTTAAATATGTCTTTGCTTTGAAAAATGTGTTACAAAGTGTGTTTCTTAGTGCTGTGACTGAGAAAACTGAGTTACAATGCTCTATTTTTTGCTTATACAACTTTAAAACATGAAAGAACTACTTGCAAAATGAAGCCTAAATATTTCATCATGGGCTTTTACATCTCAAAATCTGAATAAATGTATCAAAACTCACTTAATATTGCTAATTGTTGCATTACTTCTTCTTCTTTGTGCATCTCCCGCCTTGGTCTGCACAAATAGAACCCAGCAATGCAATAAGTAAATTGCCCCTTTGTAACAGAAAGCAAATAAATAATATCGTGACAAGATTATAACTTATAGTTATACTAGCCTCACATATTTGTAACAACTAAATATTAGTTATTCTCTTATTCGTCAGAAGCTAAATCTCATAACTAGCCCTTAAACAATCAGAACACACAAATTCAATCCAGCTCAATCCAAATGACTGAAATCCCTCTCATGTAAACAATGAAAGTGGTCATTTGAAATAAGGTTCTACTAGCCTAACATATTGTAATGACTAAAGATTAGTTACAAACTTATTCTGTATATTTATAGGAATCAGTGCAGACTTGCTAGATTATGACCATATCCAAACATCAGCATATAGTTATACTATAGTACTATATTAGTATATAGTAATGATAGTTATGCCAATTCACAACTAATATTTTCGTCTAACGATAAACAAAATGTTCAACAAACCAAAGTTCTAACTTGAATGGTAGACAAGAAGTTTGAGACCATGACTGTAAGAACCACAGAACTTAAAGCATCTAGAAGCTTTTGCTAGAAGTTCCTCACTGCTGCAAAACAAAATGATTAACTATAAGTTGTTGAATATCACCTAGCCATTGGAACTCTTACGAGTTAGTAAATCAAGCAAGCATATTTGAACATGACACCAACCAAACTAACTATTGTGGGCATCTATGATGCTGCTGAATTTGTTTTATGTAAAAAATGATTGTACCCACCATGCCCAAACAATTAAGGACCCAAATATTTAATTTCACTTGAAATAAAAATGTATATCATAAACCATGCTGATTAAATAATTGATAGAGAGAATAGGAATACCATTCTTAATCTATAATCCCATTCTGAATTGTCAAGGGCAGTGCACATGCACGATCATAATATGGAACACCCTCTTTCTTTTGTTGAGGGGGCTGATCCTTTGTTCCTTCCTTCAAATTTTGTTTTGTTGGATTGTCCATCCAATATGTCTGCCATAGAAACAAAAATAGTTTGTATTCATTTATCACAAAGAAAGTTTTTTATAAAACAATATATTGATTATGGTAAATACTTGCAAGAGATCTCAAATCTATATCAAACACTAACATCCCAATAAGACTAGCACAATATTTAACAGAGGAAGCAATTGCCAATGTTGGTAGAAAACATAAGCACTGACATAAAATTTCCTTACAAAACATGATGCAAGCATCATCACTAGTTAGACTAGAAAAGATATCAAATAGGCATTTCTAATTGCAGAAAAAGGAACAAATCCAAAAGTAAGATTTAATAATCAGTGATGCAAAATGTGGAAGCATTGACAAGGCATGTGAACTGTTTGGTAGAATGCCTCAAAGAGATGCCATCTCATGGAATGCAATGAGTACAGGATATGCACAAAATGGATTTTTTTAAAAGGCTTTAGAAACTTTCAAGCAAATGCAATTAGCAGGTGTAAATCCAAATTTGACAACCTTTGCCAGCATCCTCCCTGCCTGTGCCAAAATGGGAGCTTTGGAATAGGGTATGGACATCCATCATAACATAATGGAAGGGGGGTTTTTGTCAGATATTATAGTTGGAAATACTCTGGTAGACATGTATGCAAAATGTGGAATTCTAGATAAGGTACATGAACTGTTTGATGGAATGGCTCAAAGAGATGTCATCTCTTGGAATGCAATCATTGCAGGATATGCATAAAATGGATTTGTTGAAAAGGCTTTAGAAATTTTAAAGCAAATGCAATTGGCTGGTGTAAATCCAAATTCCACAACCTTTGCCAGCATCCTCCCTGCCTGTGTCAAAATTGGAGCTTTGGAATAGGGTATGGACATCCATCAAAACATAAAGGATAGAGGAAATTTGTCAGATGTTGTAGTTGCAACTACCCTGTTAGACATGTATGCAAAATGTGGAAGCATAGACAAGGCATGTGAACTGTTTGATAGAATGCCTCAAAGAAATGTGGTCTCATGGACTGCACTTAACAGTTAAATATTCAAGATTGCACTTAACAGTTAAGTAAACAAGAAATTTTGTTAGAATTGGTCTTGATAGATGGATTGTGCTGATAAAATTTTTTGGTCATTCACATGCTCACATCCACAAGAATTGGTCATATTAAAATTTAATACCTTAAAAGATGCTTGCAAGAAAGAGCCTTTTATTGAGACTAAGAAAATAGGAATCCATCAGAATAGGCATCAAGAATCTTGTATCCAAGGATCATGCAAAGAAGATGACAAACAATGAATATGATGCAAAAGAAACCCCACACTAAAGAAGGGAAGAAGAAAATTGTGAGCATTTCAACAAGAACAATCATTGAGAAGACCAATCTTGGGCATTATATCTAGAGTTGATTCTAGGTTTTGGAATTTGATAAATAGACAATAAAGTCGCCCTTTTAGTTACATCAAGGATGATTAGGGTTTTCACATCAACGAAGGTCATGACGACAAAGGATATATGCTAAATGAATGATTTAGCATTGCAAGCATCTGGAAATAGCATACATAAATTGAAGATATTGTACATCAAGCATGTGAAACAAGCATAGAAGTGAGTGCACATGCCTATCCTTGGACATCATATATGAGTTTGATGCTCTCCATCGATTGTAATAGGCTCAGGTATGGTTATACCATTGATACATATTATAGATTAAGGAATGGTCTAATCATGTTTTATCCTATAGCAAGGGCTTTAAAATCTGAAGGGTCTTGCAATAAGTGTGCATGGTTAAGAGATGACAATGTTTAAAAGGTGATTTAGTGGCTTGTTTAGTTGAAGGTAATGTGACTTAACGCAACTACAAGTCTACAAGTACATGGCATTGAGTAGATTTGAGTTGGTAATATATCTAGCCCCAGAGACATCAGTCTTCTATATTGCAAAGATAAATAATTTTTAGTACTATTACATATACCTAGAGAGCTTGAAGATGCATACATTGATGTTAATCCAATAGCTATTCATATTCTCAAGTAGTATTGTAGAATTGTAGAGAGATGATTGGGTATTCTTAAACATCATCCATTTCAACAATCAAAAGTCAATTTTGGCTAATAAAAATGTGGAACCATAGATAAGGCACGTGAACTATTTGACAGAATGCCTCAAAGAGATGTCATGTCATGGAATGCAATGATTTCAGGATATGCACAAATTGAATTTGTTGAAAAGGCTTTAGAAACTTTCAAGCAAATGCAATTGGCAGGTGTGAAGCCAAACTCCACAACCTTTACCAGCATCCTCCCTACCTGTGCCAAAATGGGAGCTTTGGAACAGGGTATGGCCATCCATCAGAGCATAATGGAAGGGGGATTTTTGTCAGATATTATAGTTGGAAATGCTTTGGTAGACATGTATGCAAAATGTGGAAGCATAGACAAGGTATGTGAACTGTTTGACAGAATGCCTCAGACAGATGTCATGTCATGGAATGCAATGATTACATGATATGCACAAAATGTCATGTCCTTTTCTCTAAAGTGGTCATCGTCTTATACATAATTGCACTCAAGAGAGAGGTTGGATTTCACTATTGGGGTTGTCATTCCACTTCTGGATACTTGGCTTATGATGATCCCTTCTCCCTGGAGCTTTCATGTGGATTCATATTGGCACTTGGACTTCATCATGTGGATGTCTTGCATCACTTCATTGTTGAGGTTACTCAGACGTTCATGGATGAGATCCTCTTCGTGCACTCATCCTGGTGATTTGCATGGCTTTAGTAGATTATCACTATCATTGATAACTTTCTTTGGAGGCTGACTAGATCCAATACATATCTCCTTCATGGTGGCTGACCTGAGCTCATATATTTACCTTTGTTCACTCTTCCCATGGCTGACTTGCTTAAAACACCAACTATGACTCTATGAGGCCAACCTCACAGTGCACCATAAAAGAGAGGAAAAAAATAAAACAAATCATATCTGTGTCTAGAAGGCCGACCTTCTTGATGGTAATTGGGCACTCAACTTGGAGGGATCTAGAAACTATCAAAGACTTGTATAAATATGTGTTTTGAGGACACTATTTTGGCATCTCATCAACGATCTTGGAATCTAATTTCTATAGTCCAGTTTGAGGATTAAATCCTTTAGATAACTTGAGGAGATGGCCCCTGAAGAATGATGGAGATGACCCCGTCATGGAGCAATAACTCAGATCAGCTTTGGAGAAGCAATTACATGTGGACAAATTATGCAATCAGCTTGTAGGAGCAGCATCAACACTTTTAAACATTGTTTGATCAGACATAGGAGCAGCAACTTTGCCTAAGGGGATAGTGAATCTTCTGGTGCAGGAGCTTCCAGTTTTAGTCATTTTTTACTATGTCATGCTTTGTGGTCTTGTTATTTTTGATTTCCTCTAAGGCTTAGAAAGCCATTCTCATGCTATGTAATAAGGACTTAGTTCATTTTAATTGACTAGTCCATTTTAGAGTTAGTTTAGGCCTATTTTCTAGGTATTCTCTTTTGAAACTTAGTATTTTTGAAGAAAAAGCAATTTCCAACGTTTCACTGCCTCTCATGGGAAGTTGTACGGTTGGAAGGGAAGAGGAAAGGTTCCAAAAACTTTCCATAAACATTTGATTGTATAAAACATGCTGAGAAGAATGAGAAAAGCAGTTTTTTTGGAGTGAAAGCAGTGATTTCTGAGTTTTTGCTGAAGACAGTCCTCCTGTACGGTATGGTACGGATAGATCAAGGTCTAAAAGTTGTGAAATTTGTTTATGCATTGAAATACCTTTCTTTTCAATCTAGTTAGCCTTCTTGACTCTTTCTGTGGAGGGAGAAATAATTTGAATTGTGAAAACTGGTCTAAACCCTCCAAAAGCTAGGTTTTTGGAAAAAATGACTAAACTCTCCTCTGTCCTCTGAATGGCACCAACATTCTTCAGTAGGATGGAAGGAGAGAACATTTATTTTAGGTTTTTATTGTTATTTAGGTTTGTTTTTCACTCCCCAAGCCTCTTGGCATGAAACTAGCTAGTCTTCATAGTGACTAGCTGAGTTATTAATGGTGGACATCAGTATGACTGCAGAAACAGTCAAGTGTTTGATTAAATGAATGATGATTTCTATGTTTTAGTGTGAAGGCAGACCTGTATCACTGCTTGGTGGATCATGTGCATGCAGACTGGATGCATTTTCTTTCACATTGCTTTCAAACTAGGCCTCTTTCAAGAAAAAGACAGTCTGTTGTCTTTGTACATTCCTGAAACAGTATGGACCTGCATGTGGATGTAAGATCACATGATCATCTTGGGTCTTTGGATATGAAATGAGTTTAGTTAGTCTTTAGTGGATTTCAATTGTTATCCTTGTGTTAGTCACTCTCTAGGACTACAAGGAATGATCCATCTTTAAACACTATTTTTTTAGGACAGTCAAGAGACAGTTTGCTATTCACTGTTCTCCTTGATATAAGATTTAGATTTTGGGTCGGAGACCTTATCTCATTCATGTCCTAGACCAGTATATGTTAATTGATGTTTGAAGTCCCTGTTGGTGGAGCATTTGGTAGTAGGTTGTAAGCCCTTGAAGGTGTATTGTGCCTATGAGTTGGGTAGAGTAGTGACTCCCCAAAAGAAGGTTGAATAGCCTGTGTGATTGGACCCAAGGTGTGGTCTTAGGCTACGTCAATTCCTTCAACAGCCTTGTGTAGGCTTGTAAACACATCACCTTTTAAACCTCTAGAAGGAAGCATTGAGGTCTAGGTTCATTAATTGAACTTCATCAACTATTACCATTATGCTCTGCATCATATTGGTATCAAAGCCAATATTCTGATTGGAAGTAGTGTATGTCAGAAGAGGAGATTGAAACAGAGGCCAGTACCATGCCTCCCAAGACAATGAGTCAAGATGCCATCAAGAAGTTGGTGGAAGAGATGGTTGAAGCAAAATTGCAAGAAGAAAAGAAGTCTAAGGGCAAGACCAAAGAAGAGGGAAGTTCTTATGACACAAATGAAGAAGTAGAGGTAGAAGAGAGTCCTCCAAAGCAGGACATATCTACATAACAGAAAGCTTTCTTGAATGCACTTAAGGGTGCTCATGGAGACAGTGGTGATCCCAAGATGGATGTGCCTACCTCTCATGGCAAATTGGATGGAGATGCTCTCACCGATTGGATAGAAGCTATGTGCAACTTCTTTGATTACAAGGAGTTCAATGACAGCAAAAAGGTTAAGTTTGCCAAGACAAGGCTAAGAGGTTATGCACTTGTGTGGTGGAACTATATGCAGAGTGAGAGGGAAAAGATTGGGAAGAGTCCCATCACTAAATGGAATAGAATGGTGGCTATGCTCAGAAGCAAGTTCATGCCACCTGACTATGAGATTCAAATCATAAGGAGATTTCAGAATTTGAGACAAAAAGACATGGATGTGGCTACCTACACAGAAGAATTTCATAGACTCAGTATGAGGGCCAATCATAATGAAGATGAAAAAGGGATGTAGCTAGGTACCTAAATGGACTGAAATACAATCTGCAAGATGAGATCAGTTTAGTGATACCAAAAATAGTGGATGAATGCTTCTTATTGGCCTCCAGAGCAGAGGAAAAGCTGAGAAGGAAGGGTGAACAAAGTGCCAGAGGTAGAGGTAGAGGTGGCAGAAACCAAAGAGGAAGAGGCAATTTTGGTCGTGGACAGTTCAACAAAACTAAAAATAACAGTCAGCAAGAAACATCACCTGAGACAGAGCATAAAGGAGGTTTCAAAGGTTGGAGAAGGCCAAATGGTAGGGGCAGAAATGGTGGAGGAGGTAGAGGACCAGGAGTCTTACTGGAAGGTGTTATGGCTGCAACCAAGTTGGCCATATAATGAACAAATGCCCAAAGAAAGCTAGCAGCTCTCATGACAATGGAAAGAGAAATCAGTTAGTGAAAGATGATGACTGTGAGAGTGTGAATTCACCAATGGGAAGTGCTACACCTGTTCTAGATGGAGAGAGTATGATGATTAAAAGGTCTATGTTGAAGATGCCATTGAAACAAGAGCCCCCTCAGAGAAAGAATCTTTTTAGAACCCAAGGCCTAGCCTATGGGAAGCTTTGCAAAATCATAGTAGATTCAGAATCTACTGAGAATTTGGTATCCATTGAGATGGTGGAGAAGTGCAAGTTGAAGAGGTTGCCTCATATCAGTCCTCACAAGATTTCTTGGTTGAACAAGAACCAAAGTTTCATGGTGGAAGAACAAACTTGGGTTGAATTTGCAATTGGTGACTACAAGGACAAAGTGCTATGTGAAATCATCCCTATGGATGAATGTCATTTGCTTCTTGGCCGCCCATGGCAATTTGATGTCAAAGCACAGCATGATGGTGAGAAGAACACTTATGTCATCACCAAGAATGGAAGACCATTCAAGATGGATCCTATGTTGGAGCAGCCTGGGGGGAAGAAAAATGACAGCAGTGTCATGTTGGTGAATGGCAAAGAGTTCCTAAACCTCTTGAAGGAGAATGATAACCAGGGGTATGTCTTGGTCATGAAGCCCAAGAGTGGATCAAATCAGCAAGATCAAAAATAGGAGATTCCATTAGAAGTGCAGCAACTTCTAGATAAGTATCAAAACCTTGTGGTAGAGGAAGTTCCCAACTCTTTACCACCCATGAGGGATATTAGTCATCAAATTGACTTAATACCTGGTGCTACATTGCCTAACAAGGCTGCCTATAAACTGACACCACAGCAAAATGAAGAGGTGGCAAGGCAAATTCAAGATCTCTTGGAGAAAGGGCTGATTAGGAAGAGTCTAAGTCCTTGTGCAGTCCCAAGTGTACTTGCTCCTAAGAAGGATGGAAAGTGGAGGCTATGCACAGATTCCATGGCCATAAACAAGATCAACATAAGGTACAGGTTCCCAATGCCAAGGATTGAAGATCTTCTAGATTATCTTGGAGGATCATGCTACTATTCAAAGATAGATTTGAAATCTGGATATCATCAAATGTGGATCAGACAGGGAGATGAATGGAAGACCACTTTCAAGACCAATGAAGGTCTTTATGAATGGCTTGTAATGCCATTTGGCCTTAGTAATGCTCCAAGTACATTTATGCGCCTGATGAATGAGGTATTAGTTGAATTCATTGGTAAATTTGTTATTGTTTATCTTGATGACATACTAATCTTCAGCAAGACAAGAGAAGACCATGTGAAGCATGTTGGTCAGGTGTTGGAGAAGTTACATAAGCACAAGTTGATGATCAACTTAGACAAATGTGAGTTCATGAAAACTGAACTTGTATACCTGGGATTTGTCATTTCTAATGGCTGTTTGAAGATGGATCCCTCTAAGGTTGAGGCTATTCTCAGTTGGCCTACCCCAAAAATAGTGGGAGATGTGAGAAGTTTCCATGGATTGGTGACTTTCTATAGGAATTTTATCAGAGGTTTCAGTCACATTAGTGCTCCCATCCTCAACACCATCAAGGGTGGAGTCAAATGCAGATTCCAGTGGACAAAGGAAGTTGATGATAGTTTTGAGTTGTTGAAAACAAAGGTGGCTGAGTTACCTACTTTAGTACTTCCTGATTTTGATAAGGTGTTTGTTGTTGAGTGTGATGCAAGTCAGCAAGCTATTGGTGCTGTTCTCAACCAAGAAGGACATACGGTGGCATTCTTTTAAAAAAAGTTGAATGAAGCCAAGCAAAGGTATTCTACCTATGACTTAGAACTCTATGCAATGGTGCAAGCTCTTAAGAAATGGAGACATTATTTGCTGCCCAAAGAATTTATTGTGTTTACTGACAATCATGCTTTAAGCTTTCTAAACAATCAAGTAAAATTGAACCATAGACATGTTAAATGGATGGAACAACTGCAAGTTTATACTTTCACAATTAAGCACAAAAGAGGTGTTTCTAACAAGGTGGCTGATGCATTGAGTAGGAGGTTGCTTCTTATTCATGAAATTTAGTTAGAAAGCATGGGTATTGACTATTTAAAGGAGCTATATAAAGAAGATTCTGATTTCAAAGAGGCTTATGGTGTTTGTGTGAACTTGGCTAACACATTCCATGGAGAGTATGCAGATTTTGTTTTGTAGGAAGGCCTCTTGTTTAAGGGCAATTTGTTGTGTGTCCCTAAGTGCTCCATGAGGGACAACATCATCAAGGAGAAGCATAATGGTTCTTTAGGAGGACATTTTAGCTTAGACAAGACACTAGAACAAGTCACAAGGTTCTATTTTTGGCCAAAGGTGCAATCATATGTAAGGAAGTATGTAGCTAGTTGTGCAATCTGTCAAAGAGCCAAAGGTGTGTCTTCAAATGCAGGTCTATACCAGCCCCTTCCCATTCCCAACAAACCTTGGGAAAGTATCAGCATGGATTTTGTGCTTGGGTTACCCAGGACAGCTAGAGGGGTGGATAGTGTGTTTGTCATTATTGATAGGTTCAGCAAGATGGCTCATTTTGTGCCATGTAAATGCACAAATGATGCATCTCATGTTGCAGGTCTATTTTTTAGAGAGGTAGTAAGGATACATGGTTTACCATTGTCCATTGTAACTGACAAAGATTCTAAGTTTGTAGGTCACTTCTAGAGGACCTTGTGGAAGAAGTTGGGCACATAGTTGTCCTTTTCATCAGCCTACCATCCACAAACTAATGGTTAGACTGAGGTGGTTAATAGATCACTTGGAAACCTTCTAAGATGCCTTACAAAGCAGCATGGTTTGGTATGGGACTTGGTTATCAGTCAGGCTGAATATGCCTACAATGATTCAAGGAATAGGAGCACTGGTAAAAGTCCTTTTGAGGTAGTATATGGTTTTCATCCAAGGGGACCACTTGAATTGAAGAATCTCCAAGGATGGGATAGAAGGAGTGCCCTTGGTGAAGAGTTTGCTGGCTCCATGAAAACAGTCCATGATCAAGTCAAGTTACAACTAGAAAAATCAGTCACAAAGTTAAAGGAAAAGGCAGATTTGAAGAAAAGAGAAGTGCAATTCAAAGTTGGAGACTTAGTTATGGCATATCTGAGGAAAGAAAGGTTGCCAAAGGGTCAGCCAACTAAACTCCTGATGAAGAAGATTGGGCCATGCAAAATAGTGCACAAATTCGGTCCAAATGCATATGAGATTGAGTTACCATCTGGCCTTGGTATCTCTCCAATTTTTAATGTTTGTCATCTTTTTCCTTTCAGACCTCCATTACCTAGTGAAAGTGGATCAGATGTGGTGGCTGAAGATGCTGATTGGATCAAGGATTTGCCTCCAAGCAAACCTTTACAGTTGGAGTGCATTCTGGATTCCAAGGTTGTCAAGAAGACTCGGAGAGGTGTCTATAAAGACTACTTGGTGAAATGGAAGGATCTTCCTAATTTAGAGGCCACCTGGATGACTGAAGCAGATATCTTGAAGCATGGCATGACACTTCAACAATTGGCAACTCAAGGGACTTGAGTTTTTCGCACAAGGGGAGTATGGTGCAGGAGCTTCCAATTTTAGTCATTTTTGACTATGTCATGCTTTGTGGTCTTGTTATTTTTTATTTCCTCTAAGGCTTAGAAAGCCATTCTCATGCTATGTAATAAGGACTTAGTTCATTTTAATTGACTATTCCATTTTATAGTTAGTTTAGGCCTATTTTCTAGGTATTCTCTTTTGAAACTTAGTATTTTTGAAGAAAAAGCAATTTCCAACGTTTCACTGCCTCTCATGGGCAGTTGTACGATTGGAAGGGAAGAGGAAAGGTTCCAAAAACTTTCCATAAACATTTGATTGTATAAAACATGCCAAGAAGAATGAGAAAAACAATTTTTTTGGAGTGAAAACAGTGATTTCTAAGTTTTTGCTGAAGATAGTCCTCTTGTACGGCGTGGTACAGACAGATCAAGGTCTGAAAGTTGTGAAATTTGTTTATGCATTGAAATACCTTTCTTTTCAATCTAGTTAGCCTTCTTGACTCTTTCTATGGAGGGAGAAATAATTTGAATTGTGAAAACTGGTCTAAACCCTCCAAAAGCTAGGTTTTTGGGAAAAATGACTAAACTCTCCTCTGTCCTCGGAATGGCACCAACATTCTTTAGTAGGATGGAAGGAGAGAACATTTATTTTAGCTTTTTGTTGTTATTTAGGTTTGTTTTTCACTCCCCAAGCCTCTTGGCATGAAACTAGCTAGTCTTCATAGTGACTAGCTAAGTTATTAATGGTGGACAGTAGTATGACTGCAGAAACAGTCAAGTGTTTGATTAAATGAATGATGATTTCTATGTTTTAGTGTGAAGGCAGACCTGTATCACTACTTGGTGGATCATGTGCATGCAGATTGGATGCATTTTCTTTCACATTGCTTTCAAACTAGGCCTCTTTCAAGAAAAAGACAGTCTGTTGTCTTTGTACGTCCCTGAAACAGTACGGACCTGCATGTGGATGTAAGATCACATGATCATCTTGGGTCTTTGGATATGAAATGAGTTTAGTTAGTCTTTAGTGGATTTCAGTTGTTATCCTTGTGTTAGTCACTCTCTAGGACTACAAGGAATGATCCATCTTTAAACACTATTTTTTTAGGACAGTCAAGAAACAGTTTGTTGTTCACTGTTCTCCTTGATATAAGATTTAGATTTTGGGTCAAAGACCTTGTCTCATTCATGTCCTAGACCAGTATATGTTAATTGATGTTTGAAGTCCCTGTTGGTGGAGCATTTGGTAGTAGGTTGTAAGCCCTTGAAGGTGTATTGTGCCTATGAGTTGGGTAGAGTAGTGACTCCCCAAAAGAAGGTTGAATAGCTTGTGTGATTGGACCCAAGGTGTGGTCTTAGGCTAGGTCAGTTCCTTCAATAGCCTTATGTAGGCTTGTAAACACATCACCTTTTAAACCTCTAGAAGGAAGCATTGAGGTCTAGGTTCATTGATTGAACTTCATCAACTATTACCATTATGCTCTGCATCATCTTCCTAGAAGGCAGATTGAAGGTCAGAAAACTAAACACAAGTGCCCAAGAGAGCAGCGAATCAAATTGGCTAAGATAGAGAACCATTCTACAGGTTGTTGGGTAGTCAGTGAACTTGATTAAGAAGCAGTGAATTCTGAGTATCATGGACTGCAACCATTCCTAGGGTATCATGGACTATGACCAGCTCTTATAGTTTATGTCACTCTATAATTGTCGAAGAGTAGTTTATTTCTGGGCTATTTGGCCTTTCATAAGACTTGTTTGCCTTCAGATTTCCAGTCATACATTTACATCAGATTTGTTCACTACATCAAATTTCATCTTTCACATTCATGTCATGTTATTATATTGTATTGGATAATGCTTTCTCCATTACATTGATTCCAAGGCATTTTGTGTTACCTCATAGTTCATTCTTGTGGTGCTTGATCAATGTGAAATTTTGAATTAGGAACTTGACACAAAATGGATTTGTTGAAAAAGCTTTAGATACTTTCAAGCAAATTCAGTTAGCAGGTGTATAGCCGAATTCCACAACCTTTGCCAGCATTCTCCCCGCCTGTGCCAAAATGGGAGCTTTGGAACAGGGTATGGGGATCCATCGGAGCATAATGGAAGGGGGATTTTTGTTAGATATTATAGTTGTGACTGCCCTGGTAGACATGTATTCAAAGTGTGGAAGCATAGACAAGGCACGTGAATTATTTGATAGAATGCCTCAAAGAGATGTCATCGCATGGAATGCAATGATTGCAGGATATGCACAAAATTGATTTGTTGAAAAGGCTTGTTGAAAATGCATCACCCGCTCTCCCACAGGCACTTCAAGTCATGCCTGCGTTGATGCAGAAAAGCTTGCATCACCGCAAGCATGACTTGAAGTGTCTGCGGGAGAGCGGGTTTCAACATATAGTTCTCCCCATATTAAACACATACGAAAATTGTCATAATTGACTCAATGCTTAAATCCTATCAGATTTAATTGAAAAAATAGGATCACCTCATGGTTTGGCCTCTCCTGGATCTCAACCTGCTCGGCAATTGGGACCAGATTGATTTGAAATGCATTTTGTGCAACTTCAACTAATTCTGAGACACTCAAACCATCAGATTAATTAATTTTATTTACAGTAGATCAAGTGATTAGCATCCTCTAACCTCATAAAAAAAATATGACAGATTGATATTAACCCTTTTTCGAATTTCTCACAACTTCAATAGAAATCATTGTTCTGAATTCATTAATCTGTTCACAAAAAGAGAGTTACCTCAAGCTACTATTTTTGCAATAGTAAGACGAACTCCATTCTTTTCGCAACAATCTGAACATGCCCAATGTCAGGCTCTTTAAAATTAATTCATTGAGATAACAACAACAAGCTATTAAAGCTAAAGTGAAAAGGTATAGATAGCATCACACTTACATCTTGTAAATGCAAATGAAGCAGTGTGTTTTAAGACAAGTTCTAATGCACATGGCCATATTTTACCCCATTTCTGCAGAAGCACAAAATCCAATAGTCTATAATGCGCAAAAGAAGCCATGATATTACCAGCTAATGCCACCCACTAATTTTTTTGGAAGCTAGGGCTTTGGGAACCAAATCTTTAAATGATTGTTATATAGACGCCACTTCACAATTTTAGGGGGAGAATAAAAGAATCACGAGTTCAAGAAAAGTGGTCTCATGGAATGCCACAGTTGCAGGATATGCACAAAATGGATTTTTTGAAAAGGCAGAGATAATCATCACAGGGTTTAGAATTAAGAGACTAGAAACAAGAATAGGATTTTATTGAAACATAAGTGCAATAAGACTGTGATTGACTTACCTGTGCCTGAATGCTCCCTGTTGCTCCTCTCACTTGTAAATTATCGCGTTTGGGTGGATGAATCAAGGGTTTTGCTTTTTCCCTCTTTGCAAACTTCAAATGTTTATTCAGCTTGATTTGGGTGTATGTATGAGTGCCAGAATTTCATTCTTTCAAAATATTTAGTCACCCGGGAGGAATTTCTAGGGATAAGGGTGTATGTATGAGTGCCAAAATTTCAATCTTTCAAAATATTTAGTCACGCGGGAGGAATTTTTAGGGATAAATGGGTAAAACATTTATTTCAATATTTAGTGAATGTTAATTTTATATAATAATAAATGTATAGTATTATATTATATGATTAGACTTTTCTTGGAAATGCTCTAGTAGACATGTATGCAAAATGTGGAAGTAAAATCCAATTGAGGCATTACATTTAAAAAAACATAAAATAAAATTACTGACCATGGTGCGTAAGATTTGACAAGGGCACCCTTGTCTTTGCTTACTTCATGCTCGGCTCTGTAGACTCCCGTCACTCATAGCCTCCCCCAATGCATTCCGGCAAATAAACCCTAAGAATAGTGCAGGGTTGGTGAAGAAATGGATTTCACTTTTGGTGCCCATCCTTTTCATTTTTGGCACCCATATTCTTTTTAATTAAGGGAGAATGTTTTTGTGCACTTGACCTCCCAATTAAAATTTTAAAAAGAACCAATACATGTAAAATACCAACCTAATAAATTAACACAAATGCACCAATACATGTTCACAACATTTGTACATGTTGACAAATGCACCAATACATGTTCACAACTCCAATAAATTAACCAATGAAATTAAGACAAGTACATAAATGTGATGGCGAGCGATTACTAGCACATTGTTGCACATGTATGGGGTGACCTATTGAAATGACACTTTTTTGACCCATGTGCACATAACGCGTCCTATAGAGAAATGTATAAGTGCCCAGAAGCTGAAAGAATAGCTTTAAGCTCTTCGGTCGCATACGGAGAAACCTAAAAAAAATCGTCGAAATCCGATATGTCTAGCTACGAGCTTGATATGCACAAAGTTAGGGTGGGTGGCTACTGGCCCCTCTCCCTTACCCACTTTAATATCCTATTGTCTAATTTTTATTTTTGTGACTAATTATTTAGTCATCTATTTAGTCATTTATAGTTGTGATTTTATCCGACAATCAAATTATTCATTTATTTAGTCATTTATAGTTGTGTTGCAAAAAATTACTAGAATTTAGTCATTTTTAGTTGTCGTGACTAAAAGTTTTAGTCACTTAGTGATTTATTTGCCCAAATTCTACTAGTGTACACTCATCTGCATCCCACTCACACATCACTTCATGAGGACTGCCTGTGCACATATTATCTGGGTAGATTTGTATCCACTCAATCTCAAAATTTATGGCCTCTGGCACCATGTATGCTGCTCCCTGTTCTATGTTGTCCAATGCTGATTTTGAGTAATCATCTGGTTCTGCATTAATTGACAGAAATAGGAGTCAGACACATATAGCCACAACAAAACAAAGCTTTGACCATAGAACATTATGAATCTCACAGAGACATAAATGCTTAGATCCTCGGCATTCCCTGCTAAGTCGATGAAAGGCAAATGCAAATGTTATTTGTAGGGAGTGAAACTCTATTATATACAAAAATATCATCACTTTCTATAAGAGATTGAATATAATTTTCCATCCCCATCTGTTGTCATTTGAGATCACTAAAGCCTTATAGAGACCATATTCATACTATCTCCCAGCAGGCCTATACAACCTCTTATGTCCATCATCCTAAACAAACTCCTACTATCTCCTAACAGGCCTATAGAGCTTATGTCCATCATCCTAAAACTCCCTAAACCCTAAACACGAAACCCTAAACCCTAAACCCAAAAACCTAAACCTGAAACCCTAAAACCTTAAGCCTAAACCCTAAACTCTAAACACTAAACACTAAACACTAATCCCTAAACTCAAAACCTGAAACTTGAAACCCTAAACCCTAAACACTTAAACCTAAACCCGAACCCCTAAACCTGAAACCCAAAACCCTAAACCCAAAACCTGAGACCCTAAACCCTAAACTTGAAACCCTAAACCTAAAACCCCAAACACTAAACCCTAAACACTAAACCCTAAACCCTAACTCAAAACCCTAAACATAAAACCCTAAACCTGAAACCCTAAATTCTAAACACTCTACTGTAAACACTATACCCTAAACCATAAACCCTAAACCCTAAACCCAAAACTTGAAACCCTAAACCCTAAACCCTAAACACTAAAACCTAAGCTCTAAACCCTTAACTCTAAACCCTAAACCTGAAACCCTAAACCCTAAACCTTAAAACCTAAACACTAAACCCTAAACCCTAAACGCTAAACCCAAAACCTGAAACCCTAAACCTTAAACCCTAACTCAAAACACTAAACTCAAAACCCTAAACCTGAAATGCTAAACCCTAAACCCTAAACCCTAAACCCTAGAACTAAAGTGAACTAAAGTTATATAGTATATTTAAAAGATGTTTTATAATTAATAATTTTGTCTTTATTTTATTTGTATTAAGGAATCCTTAATACCAATTCCTCTAGGGTACCCTGCATCTATCTCCTTTTTATGTGGACTCTGCGCAACATATAGAAACTTAAATGCTCTGATGCTTACCCCTGCCTTACCGACTGCCATTGATATCCCATGACACGTCGACCGCAACCATGTGGGCAATAGCTCTGCCAGAACAATGAAGGTGAGGGCCATGGCCCTCACCATGGCTCTCAACATGCCTGGCTCTGCTCCAATGAAACAAAATAAGTTAGGGTTTTAAGCTTTTTTGAGTTAGGGTTTCAACTTGAAGCAATGGATGCCAAAAGTGAAATGGAGGTGGGCGCCAACGCCAAAAGTGAAATTTAAATAAAATACATGTATATGGTAGTCCATGTATAATTTTGGTGCCCATATTATAATATTAATAATATAATATATTTAATATTATATAATAATATAATATTATAATATATTATATATAATAATAATATAATATAATTATAATATTATTATATTATATATTATTATAATATTATATTATAATAATATTATATTTATATAGTAATATAATATATATAATATAAATATAATATTGTAATATTAATAATATAATATTATATTATATTATATTATATTATATTATATTGTATTGTAATATAATATATTATTATTATATTATATTATAATACAACCCACTCCCTCAATTCGAAATATTTTTTTTAATTATCTATTTAGTTGTGTTTTTTGCCCGATACCAAATTAGTCATTTATTTGGTCATTTATTTAGTCATTTCAACCGGTGACCAATTTAGTCATTTATAGCTGTGTTGCAAAAAGTTTTAGTCACCTGGTCATTTATTTGTCATATTTCTACTTGTGTCTATCCATTGCAAGTCAAGACCTGACACATCATGAACCTTGGAGTTGTCTCATTGGATCACATTGTTTAGCCTTTGAGAGACTTTATTCAAGAGAGGATAGAATACTTAGTATTTTATCCTGAGTTTGCATGTGCATAAAAAACACATCAACAGTTCCCCATTCATGATAACAGAGAAAGATGAAGAGGTAACACAACTCATAGTCCAACTGACCCATTCTAGACTAAAACCAAAGGCTAATAGAATTCTCTACAAAAAATGCCACTTAACTCTATCATAAGCTTTGGCTATGTCCAACTTGATGAACATAGATTTCTCCTTAGAAGTCGCCATAGAGTGAATGATTTCAGAGGCCACCACCACCCCATCCAAGATTTGTCTACTAGCCACAAAACCCCCTTGCCCCTTAGAGATCACAGAAGGAAGACAAACTTTGAGCCTCTTTGCAATCAATTTAGTAATAATCTTGTACACCACATTACAAAGAGCAATAGGTCTAAAGAATTCAAGATGGTCAGCAGGTCTTCCTTTTTAGGAATAAGAATGTAAGGAAAGTAGAATTCAAGGCTCGAAGCATTTGCTTACTATGAAGAGATTCACAGGCAACCTCTAACAAATCTAGACTTATAATATCCCAAAATTCTTAAAAAAATTCAATAGGAAATCCATCCGGACCAGGAGCTCTACCCTTATTCATCCCAAAAATAACCTCCTCCAATTCAGACAAAGAAATCAGATGAATGAGGAAATCATTCATCTCATTGGTGATCAGGGAGGGAATGCAAGCAAGGATCAAATTCTCCTCATCTTCTGCAGGAGGAGAATCTTCAGAAAAAATAGCAGAATAAAACTGTCTAGCCTCACGAGACAAAGCCTGCAGAGAAGATATGTGAAGACCTTCCAAATTAACCAGAGAGGAAATATAACTCCTATTACGACAAGCCTGCATAGAATGATGGAAGAAAGCAGTATTCTTGTCCCCTTGGACTGAAGTCAGTCAATCCAAGCCTTTTGTTTCTAGAAAATCTCCTCTCGGAGCTCCCACTTCACTAGACTCTCACAGCCTAGGACTCATCTCTTCCTAAAGCATTCGAGAAACCATAATCCTGAATTTGGCGAGTAATCTCATCAAGGCGCGCTTGAGCATTCCTCTTCATAGCCTTAAGGTTGCCAAAACACAATCTATTCCATCTCTTAAGGTGATATTTGACATATTGTAGTTTCTTCACAAAGGAGTACATAGTTGTACCATAAGTAGGGCCTCCACCTTTCCACCACTGGGCCATTAGATCATGTAGGGAAGAATCCCAAAGCCACATAAGCTGAAACTTAAAAGGAGGATTCTTAGGAACATAAAAAAAAACTGCTAAAAATTTAATTGGCCAATGATCCGAACCCCTCTAGTCAAGAATCTCAGAACTAGTAACCAAGCTACCTCCCACCCAAAAATAGGAGACAAGAAATCTATCCATCCATTCAGAAATCGCTTCCTCTCCACTCTGTCTATTATTCCAAGTGAAAATCCCATTAGAAGGCTTAATATCAATTAAAGAGAGATAGTCCGCATTTACTAAAAAAAAATCAGAAGCAAGAACCAACCTAGGCAACCCACCTCTTTTCTCATCCAAACTCAACATGGAATTGAAATCACCAGCTAAGACCCAAGGAAGATATGGAGCACATGATCTAACATACCTTATATGAGCCTAACATACCTTATATGAGCCCAAAGCTAAATTTTTCCACAAATATCAGTCGGAGGATAAACATTAGTAACCAAAATAGTCTCACCTGATTCCAAAGTGGAGGCAACCATGGAGATAGTAGAATTACTAGAAATCCACCAAAGTGGAGCAAGCTTTCTTGGATCCCAAAAAAGAGCCAAACCTCTAGAGCATCCCTGATAACCAATGCACTGACACTGACCAAAACCCCAGATACGAGAAGCACACTGAAGCATGAAGTCGATTGAAAGCTTAGTCTCCTGAACACAAAAGATGTCTGGAGAGTGAACTGCAACCAAATCATGAATAACCTTTTGACAGGAGGTGCTATTCAACCCCCTTACATTATAGGAGAGAATAATCATGAAGGAGATTGGGAAAAGTGAACATCAATGGGTTTAACAGACCTAGATTCCACCAACAAATCTCTAGTAAGTTTAATCTTCTCAAGATCCTTCTTGCAACCACTTTTAGAAGAGTTCTCAGATGGACCCTTCATAAGGGGGCATTGTTGCACCCCCAAGGGCGGAGAAGACCCCTTACTCTTGCCAGAAGCTAGACCCTCCTTAGCCAAATCTACCAAAACAATATCATCATCATCCTGCATAGGACCCTTGGGGGACACCAGATGATTTAGCATGCCCTGTGAGAATTGAAGATCGTGACCGGATCCCTGTTCTTGCACAACATCAATACCCATACGAGCAACTCCAGAAGTCACATCCACTAGAATTCCTTCCTCTAAGGCCAAAGTGTCCAACACCTCAAACCAATTAAAGCCCTCTTCAGTCTATCTATCTTTTAAAGATCTCTTTTGACCATGTCCCTTAGTCTGAGACTTAACTGGCACAAAACCTTCCTTCTCCGAATCACCATCCTTCATGGAAGATTTCACTTTCAGTGTCGAAGAAGAAGGGGAATTATTAGAATGAGGAGCTTTATTTATCTTAGGACAATGCTGCTGAAGATGTCCATACTCAAGACAAATCCGACAACGAAAAGGAAGGGATTCGTAATCTAGCTGATGAACCCAAGACAAAGAGCCAAGACAAATTTCCAGAGAATCCGGCAAAGGATTACTCAAATCTATCTCCACACAAATACGAGCAAAAGAAAAAACCTTTTTTTCAAGGGTTTGTTGAGCAACTGCAGTAGGCTTTCCAAGAAGAGTAGCAATCCATTGTAAACTATCTTCTCTCCAAAACTCCAGGGGAAGCCATGGCAAGCAAACCCAAACAGGGACCCTCGAAGGCAACTCTTCAGCTGAATTAAAACCCATATGCAAGGGTTTGATAAACAATCCAACATGATTGTAAAAGTAGGGTCCTCCCTCAAAAACTCGATTCCTATCAGCCAAATTGGAAAAAAAAAACAAAAATAACTATTTGCAGCCAACATATGCTCCATGTCTCCTTCAACCTACCACGAACACCTGATCCAAGCTTCCAATGTCGACAGAGGAATACGGATCCCAAGAAATTTGCAGATTAGAGCATGTCTGCTCCAATAAGAGACATCCTCAACAACCAATTTAGGAGAGATGACCAAAACCAAACGATCCTAGCTTCTAGGCAAACAACCATTCACTTTCTTCAATTTTGGGCCCTCCCCCACAAAAAACAACTCTGACTGCTGTGCATGCATACCCGATGATGAGCCATTGTGAGACACACCACCTCCAGCGAACACAAAACTGGTAGAAACCTGATACTCTGCCATAATCAGAAAAAACCCACCACCAAACCACACACCAAACACCATGCAACAACCCCACACCACAAAAACAAGCTTTTCCAAAACCCCAAAACAGACACTGCCCCACACAGACCCCCAGAAGCACAAAAAAGACCCCACCGAAACTCCTCCAAGCTACAGCTGAAACGAACGACAGATAGAGATCCAGAGCCCTAACACCCCTCCCCGCGCTGCAAATAACCCACCAAAGCCCGATTTGTAGCAAGAAGAAACATGCAACAAGAAACGTGAACATGTAGACCACGGTCTGCTACAGACCGCGGGTCTGCACCCAATCCCCTCGCACACCCATTCTCCAAAAAAACTGAATGAAGTTGTGGAAAAAATCGGGCATACATTTTCAAAAATTAACTACATATGAAAAACAGATTTTATATACATATACAGTTTCACTAATTGTACAGAAAATATATATTATATTTGCCAATAGTAACTACAGAATATACAATGGAATATAGATATTAATCGTTGATTTTCCTATATGAACAAAAGACTAAAGTGAATCTACTAAAATGCGTACCAAATTCGACGATCTCAATTGCAAATTGGCAACAGCGGGCTGGCTCTATGCATGAAGGATCGCAGAGTCTTCAATGGCCTTACTCATTTGTTTGGGCGAGAGCTCAGAATAAATATTTAAACAATGTTTAAAAATATATATTTAACTACTTTCCTAAAAGGCACCCGAGGATATGTTTAAAACTTTAAAAAGTTTTTAAAAATCAAATTACTTACGAAAATGGCCAATACTTGTGAAAGGAAAACACCAAAAACAGAACCCTAGTTTAAGGAATGAATGAATAGCTTTTAAAGTTCAAGAGGCTAAAAATAGCCTATGGGACTACCACCCTTGCTGTTTTAGTCTTTTGCACTTCAATCCTTTTCCTTTTCAAAGTAAGGATGAGCCCCCAAACGTCTCAACATTCTCTTCACTGAATAAACTATGGTAAGAAAGAGCTGTCAAACTACTGGTATACTTGTCCCTGATGTCCTTGAAAACCTCACACTCCATAATAAAGTGTTTTGCCAACACGCAACAGGCAGAAACATAAAACTAAACTCAGAAATGGCCGTCTATGACAAAAACGGTGTTTCGCCTGTTAAATGCGAAAAGGAGTTTCCTTCAGGTAACACATGAAGATATTCAGTTTCCACTATCTCGTCACAAGGTGGCTTACTAGAACCCATATGATATATTACATTAAGTTGAGGCTTGCTACTGTGTTACCAGAAAGGCAAGAAGGAAGCTCCATTTCCCATTTTAATGGAAACTAGACGGCCATTTCTAAGCTTGGCGCTACGTTTCTGCGCGTTGCCAAATAATTTTGCATTTTCCTTAAATTGCAGTTCTCACAAGTATTCACCGTTTGGGTAAGTAATTTGATTTTTAAAAACTTCTTAAAGTTTTAAACATATCCTCGGGTGCCTTTTAGGAAAGCAGTTAAATAGATATTTTTAAAGATTGTTTAAATATTTATTCTGAGCTCTCACCCAAACAAATGAGTAAGGCCATTATAGACTCTGTGATCCTTCATGCGTAAAGGCAATCAGCTGTTAGTTGGTTCATTTTATTCTTTTGTTCATATAGGAAAATCAGCGATTAATATCTATATTCTATTGTATATTCTGTAGTTAATATTGGCAAATATAATATATATTTTCTGCACATTTTTGGCAAATATAATATATATTTTCTGCTCATTAAATGTATATGTATATACAATCTATTTCTTATATCCTATTTCTCATCACGTTGTTGTTTGCTGTTTCCATTTCTGGTAACATAGGCTTGCTATATATCATTGTAAAGCTCTTGCAATGTACATTGAAATTATCTAATCCTCTGTCGCAAAACAGAAGTTTTTAAATGAGAGTTCACAAAATTGGAATACTGACATGAATGCAGGTAATAAATTGAAAAAAATACAATTAGGATCTTAACATGCATAGTTTATAAAGTTTAATACCACTGCAAAGGGTCGACACGCAGGTGCAATTACAATAAGTTATGAAGAAACCCAAATTAGGAGGAACCTGATATCTGTTCTGAACATGAAACACAGACAAACCTAAACATATTACCAATACTAAAGAATAATCATTTTTGCATACATTGAAACCAATTACAGGGCACACATAAATAGCCCTTGTACTATTATGACTCATTTGAAAACCCATGATGTATGGAATTTATTCTCTTCAGAAACAGTGCATAAAAAATATTTCTGCTTCATGTTCTAAATATTTTCCTGTCAAACGTTAAGAACCCAACAGTAATGTGTAGTATAGTTCCTACCTTCCACAATTGTAACTTTTTCTTTGTCTCTTCTGCCTAAGAGACAGAATCATGAAGTAATACCTCCCAATAACCATCACAATTTGGAGGGACATCTTACCGGAAAATATATATTTTGGAGTGAAGATGTTATTTGGAGTTTTGAGCCTGAGATGTCAACAAGTGATACGAAGGAGATGTTCCGATGTAGAAACAACAAATAGGAGCCAACCAGTTGACATTTATAGTTCAAGTGGACACTTCTTATTACAAGATCAGATACATACCACCATTGGCATCTCAGGAACAAATCGAAAGTTTAAAAACATCCTGATATCAGATAGTGTCAAGCCTTGACATAGAACTTCTTTTAGTTTGCAGGCCAATTTGGTACAACTGCATTCTGAACTGGTACTAAGGGCAATTTACCTCCATAAATTTCAGGCAGTTGGCTTTCATCAATATCAATCAACAAAGTTGTTCTTATGTCCTTGTTCTCAACTATTGATACCTGAAGAAAAACAGAAAACTTCAATTTATCAAGATAGCTTTTAATTAAATTTATCATAGAATTGAAAACGGAAGCATCACACATAAAACAAATACGTGCATTCCTAATGGAAAAATTAAGTGGATTAGTCATTTGTGTAAGAACTTTCAGCATAACTAAGCATGCCAGGTCACTTTCCATAGTGTCTCTCTGATGCATAGTTACCAGAAACGTGACAGTTGGGCGGCGTTTCCGTTTCTGACGGCCGAAACGCCGTTGGCAACGGGAAACGCCGTTTCTACGTTGCAGTTTGTTGAAAACTTGAACCTCCATTTTTTTTTTCAATTTGCAATCCAACTTTGTATAAAGAAGATGATTTTTATTAAAAGATTAAAGATTTTTTCATGATATTGTTTATTTATTTATTATAGGATAAAAGTAATTTTTATTAAAAGTTTGTGTATTTTTATAATATTGTTTATTTGTTAGGGAAAGTAGATTTGTTTTTTCAAAACAAATTTTATTAAAAAAATAAATGCATAGTTTTAATAACATTTAATTATTGTTAAAAACTAGATGTGTGATTTGAAAATTAAGTTTTTTTTTTTTTTATAATAAATTCTATAGATTTAGTTTTTGTTTTTTTCAAAGATAAATCTGTGAAATTTTTTTTACAAAACAAATTTTATAGATTTAGTTTTTGTTTTTTTCAGAGATAAATTTGTGAAGTTTTTTTTACAAAACAAATTTTATAGATTTAGTTTTGTGTTTTTTAAAAAGATAAATGTGTGAAGTTTTTTTTTACAAAACAAATTTCATAAAAATATATATTTATAAAGATGTGGTTTTTGTTTTTTCTTACCTTTATTCTCATTATTTTACTTTATAATAAACCTAAAATTTTGAAAAAATATATGTATCTAAAAACCGTTTCTTTTACGCAACCTCGAAATATCCCGTTGTCATGTTGCCGTTGCCGTTGCAGTTTCCATTTCTCATTTCTGATAAAAAGTAGACCCTGGTTGTACATCACATTTTCTATTAAGGAAACCCAATTGTTCTCTCAAAAACAATGTCGAGACTGGCACATCATGCAATGACGTTCGATTTACCCCATTCTACTCTTTTCTTGCATACGCATTTTAGATTGAGCATTTCATCAAAAGTAACTTATAATTTTAGTAGATAAAAAAAATTGCATTTAAGGTCTTTCCTTGATATATTAAGTAAAGATCAATTAACATGCAACTCATAATAAGAACCTCCGGAAGATGAGATTTAGATGTCATGCAAACTAGAGATGATCCCATTTTTCATATGAAATAATCTCATTTTTAAGTTATGTAATCCCCATTGGGAACAGCGAACAACATGACAATTCATAGTAAGGATAAATTATTTCCATATTTGTGCCATACTTCAAACTCTCAAATGGGTTTCTCTAACTATAACAGATTGAATAATTTCCTAAACATTTAAATTTTATATTGACTATATATGAAACATTACAAGGTGCAAAATCTTCCCCAGACAAGTCGAATTCAGGTCTCTGTGTTGCATAAAAGTAAAGAAGCTTATTCTTGTCAGGATATACTAATATGCTATCCTTCTTAAGTAACCAAGCTCAATATGTTGGTGACTGCAAACCAGAACCATTCAATCACTATATGCTAGATGTGTAATGAATAGTGGAGCTGCTATGTCAGAAGTCGAATACTGTTACTGCTCTAACTGGAGCTTTAAAGTCTAGAGTAAATTGACAAAGATGGCAGGGTTATAGGCCAAAGAACCAATTGAGGACATACACCAGAGAGGAATTTTAGCAATGAAAGTGCATTAATTAAATTTATGTTACATGCATGATATCCCTTTAAGAGAGTTTGTCTTGGAAAAAGTGGGCTTAACCATTTCTGTGAGTATTTTAGAGCTTGGAAGCACAATTCAAGGTAATAAAATTATTAAATTAAAGGAAAGATAAAAGGTTTCTTCTTGCGTCATATGGATCTTTGTAGCCGAAAGCAAATCTGTTAATCATTTATGGTCATGAAATGACATTAACCATTGGGTTTTGAGAGTTATGGTTCTCCGTTCTACTGGTGGTTGATTGATTGGTGTTGTTTTTATTGAATTTGACAGCCTATACACCCTATTTATACGGTACGTGTAGGAATGAGTAGCTATTAGGATTTAAAGTGGCATGAAATTATCCTTTCTCAATAATAAAAGAGCAGATATATCAATAGGGTAAGGCAGTACTAAAAGGCAAACCAATGCTGCCAGAGAGAATAAAGCAATTGCTGAAGACAATGAAGTTGTAAGGTATAATATTATCGTTGGAAAGTATACTACTTTTGGATGTTTTTGTTAAGTCTGTTGACTCTGAATTAATGTATAAACATGTTGATATGATTTTTACACTGGATATGGTGGATTTTGTACAGATAAAGTATTTATACTGAACCAAACTATGAGCCATTGCATAAAACTCATGCAGTGTGGTGCTAAACTATCTATTGACAGCCTGGCAAGATGGCAGGTGTTAACCAGTCACTTGTCATTGACCCATTGAAGCCCACATATTGCTATAATATTCGTGCATCGAAGATCAGTGCACACCAAAAACTTGTCTCATCATTAACACATAGGAAGACTTGGTAAAATCTTGGTATGAATATTATTAAAATATAATCCCGATTCTTCATCTATTTAGCAGTTAAATGAGCATTGTCTGATGCTAATGAAGCTTGCAGCGTTTTATACAGGATCGGCATTGAGAAAGAAATGCAAGAAAAGATGGCTAGTAACTACTTTGGTAGAGTCGCTCACTCAGAAAGCTTGTCTTCAAACATGGTGGGTCCAAACTGAGAAGCTGAAGAAGTATTTATATAATTTAGGCTAATCATATTATCATGTCATGTCCTTGTGCAGGGCTTAGATGAAACTAACATCATTCAAAGTAATACAAAACTCAATCTTGCAAAAGTGGGTTATAAATTATTCAAGCTTCTGATGCTAATGATAATTTATTTGTCTTAACTGTTTTTGGTCACAACATTATATGTTTAAAGAAATAATGAGAGAAAAACTTCTTTCAAGCAATACAGTGTTCAATATTTGATCTACATAGTTTTAGGGTATGAAGTACCTTTTCTCTTGTCTTTTTGTCAACAAAAGGAGATACTATGTTCCATGCTGCCCAGAATATATACGGAAGATGAATAAAGTACAGCTTCCCTAAGCGCTCTGGATAGTAACTCTGTTACATTTAAGGTGCATTAGATTGAAATCAAAATATAACTTCAATTACATCCCCATATTCTCCTTAACTTTCTATACTTTAACTCAATAAGGCAGAGAAAACCTTTACTACAAGCAAGCAAAATATACATATTATAAATCAATCAAAATTCAATGAAAACAGGGTATCTGTTCTTTATTGCCTCTGTTTTCATGGTTGAATAGATAATTAATCTTCATGCATTTTTTTATAAATAGAGAAAGTACAAAATAGAGAGAGTACACCTCTTGTTTGAATTATACTTCTGTGATCGATGGGCCTTCATCTTCAAATTCCTTTGAATCAGTCAATAATTATTTTAATGTACAGTAAAACAATATTTCACATTCTAGCAAGATATCTTGCCATATCCTTATGCTTAAAGCTTCATGTCTAGTGTAGATGATAATTTATGAAGCCTGTGGTCATTCATGTTTATGATATTCAAGATACACAAGAGGTATAAAGTAATTGAAAATAATATCAACGTGCATCTGCAAGTAGATATATAAAGATATGATAGACTTCAACATTGAGCATCTTTAATAGACCTAAAAGTAATGATTGCAGTATGTACAATTAGGAAGCCCGTCATACAGATAAACAAACAAATCTTAGGTGCACAGAACAAAACCTTTATGTGATGCCAGCTAACACAGTTACAAGTTTTTGTTGACTAAAATATCCCCTCAAATAGTAAGGTTGTGTTAGATCCTCAATATATAAGAGTAAATGAAAACCGCTACCTTCAATCTAGAATTTATACATATGTTTGGAGAAAATTGAATAAAACCTAATTAAAATAGAGGGATCACCTAATGCCAAGGAAGAGGTCATAATGAAAACTCAACATTGATATGTAAAGCTACCTACAACAGAAGCTATGACATGCATTGATGATGGGATATGAATAGACCATCAAAATCTTTCCAAAATCATCATTTATCTTGAGCCAAAGCACTTCTAGATATTTCTGAGGATCACACATGAGGGAGTTTCTTTTGAAAAGCCTGCCCAAACTGACACCTTGTAGAAGAAAAGAATTGAGATACAAGGAGAATCTCTACAAGACTAATGACTAATGTAAAGGAGGTGCAATGCGACAAATTTGTAAACATGAATTTAAAGACCAAAGAAGCAAAGGTGACAACTGAGATCATGGTCAGTACGTTGACTGTGTATCGTAAACCTTGGATGTACTTATTTGGTGCATACCATGTCCACCGGTGTTAACAGATAGGGAGATTGACAAGTGGGCACTGTGGAGGTCTTTTCAAAATGCTCTGCACAAGCACAGTTATGTGTATAACCTGAACATATGTGCCCAGGCTTTTTTATTTTGAAAAAACTAAAAACAAAGATGGTAAGGGATAGTGCTGGAGCTACGCCAGTCTTTTAGTTCTTTAACCATAGAATGATTGCAGAAAACATTGCTTAGATTGCTGCATATGAAGAAGAGGAGACAAGCCTTGGTGGTTTTGGGAGAAGAATCTTTTATAAAAGACGACTAGTGGAATAAGGAAAAACGAAAGATGTGGGATTTCAATTGCAAGAAGAGGCCATGAAAGAGGAAGAAATGCTTGCCTCAATAGAACCAACCATTATATAGGTCTGCTCACAAACACAGTGTTTCAGATTCTATTATCAGTCAAATCAGAGTACAAGCACTATAGATGCTATGCCTCCATCCCATCCTCTTCTTCATGTTCTTGGTTACACTCGTTAAGGACTTCTTTGATTAACAAAGACTAAATAAACAAACTGCAATCCAAAATAATACCTTCCATGAAGGGTTAAAGCTGTCGTCAAGAGTGACCTACCCTTCCACATCTATTAGTGTCATTTCCACAGCGACCCATATATATGTCACAAAATCCACCATGTCAGCAGACCTATTAGATGTTGATCAGGCTAAATCATATATCCATCATAACGTATTAAGATTTTTTCTAGTGATGAACAACATGGCAGGTTCCTCCACATTTGCATCTTCTTCTATCATATTCTCCAATACAGGCTCTTTTTTGTTTCCTTCTCAATTGTTGAGTAGTTCATATGTTGTGGATAAAATGGTTACTCCACCAACTGTATGTAGAACTGTCATATTGTGCAGTATTTAGCTCCGGATCTGTTCCTTCCTGTTTGGCCAAAGCATATTCATAAGCCATTCCAACAACATTAAAATTGGACAAATCAATCGCTGGCTTGCTAGAAGAAGCAAGTAATGAGGAATAGGGGTCAGAAGAGTTTTGCTGAAATAAATCAACTATATACATGATTCAGGAAATAGGAGAAAAGTTGGCTACCCAAACTTTGTGAAATACTAACAAGAACCAAAGGTGAACTTATTCCCACTTGACAAGCAGGTGAGACCAAGAATGTTGATCCATGAAGATGAGTTCATACATAACAGTGTCAATCCTTTAGCAAACCTTTAGATGGAGTCACACGAGGCTATAATTTGTTGCCGTGCAGGTCAAAACTATATAGGAAATCTAGCAAAGGAAATCTAAAGGGTTTTAAGCAGCATAAAGAAATTGTCAAGAGAAAGATAGTTTGATAATGGATTCATCAAGCATATAAATTAGCGATTGGCAATCTAATCATGAAGGATTGACACTTAGACTTGAAAACGAGGACAAAAATAAGGTGAAAATTATGCTACACCAAGTTATGGGGACAAGGACACAAGTTTTGAGGGACCAAGGTACAAGGATGGCTAGAGAGACCCCCAGGCCTCCACAAGGGCCAATGAAGGTTTATGATTTTCTTACAATGGGCTATTTATGTCAAGACAGTGCAGATGTATTCAGGATCCTCAAGTATTCCTCTATCCCCCAAGGCAGTCTTGACATCCCTATGAGAATCAAGAGCATCCCAAGGAGGCTTGGATGGATCAGAAAAGTGTCGGTAGAGTCTTATGGGGGCCTGGACATCGACCACATGAATCAAGAGCATCCCAAGGATGATTGGACATCCTCTACAAGGGTCAATACAACCATGGGGGCTTCCAAGTGCCCCAGTGCTTAAGAAAAGCCTATGCATCCATCCATCCCAAAAATCCTAGTTGTACAACCCTACTCAGCAGGGGATAGCCCTGAAACTTCTTCCCAACATCCCCTCCCTATTTTGGAGATTAATTCTGGAGATGCCCTTGCACCATTCTCCAATTCTTGGAACATGGAGAGGGAACATGATTACCTCTCCTGAAAAACTGAGGATGCATCCTTAAACATAACGAGGAAAATTTATCAAAGCTACAACTCTACAAAATTCTTTCAAGAAACAAAAACAACAAATTGTGGAGATGTTACATCTCTTATAGGTATAATCTGCATCACCTTCTGCTATAGTTTTCATGAGCATGACTAGTTTCTTTTGTGGGGTTTGCAACTTCTATGATTTTCTCTCCAACCTTGGGCAACATTCATCCCAATACACATAAACCAAACAAAACATCATTTAGTTCTCATGCTTCTTCCTGGGGTACCATCCTGTTGGGATTGAACTTCGCAATGCCTTGAGACCTTACTTATAGCTAATTCATTTGTGTTTCAGATTTTGTGCAGTCCAACGGTCCAACCAATGGATACATTCATCCGTCTCCATAAAATTAGTATTCTCAAACCATGGCCGGGAAAACCTTTTTCTTGGTTTGATGAACCATTTTTTCTAGGCCATAGAGGGTCAAACTCAAGGGAGACATTTGAACTTGGGCCATCATTCTGAATTCTTACTGATTTACCGCTAGACCATGGCGATTAAAATAAGAAAATATTGAACTGGAAAAACAGAAGCCAAGCAACAGATACATATTTAACACCCCATAAAACATATTTAACACCCCATAAAACATACCAAATACATGTCTTTGGCTGAGGAGTCTCATTCGTTATGTTTTAGATAGCATAAAACCCTAAAAGCCCAAAAGAGCAATTTTTAAATTTGAGTTTCTATAGCAAAAGTTCACAGATGACACAACCTGCAAGATTTCAAGGAGTGCAAGGTATCCACGAATGTCCACATGCTTGTATGCCCATCCTTCAAGATCTGCTATGATGGTAAACTTTTCTTCTCCTCTTGATGCTCTATAGTCATTGGACAAATGCAAATAATATATTAAAGACTAAATAAAAAAAAGTATACTTTAGCATAGAGATTCTTTAAGTTGACAATAAAGGAATAAACAACAAGAAATAAGTTTCTTAAATAGAAGAATACCTGGAAGACATTTTATCGAAACTATAGACAAAGTAACCTGCATAATATTTATAAAGAAATTATGATTATGCAGGACAGATAAATGATCAAGTGACTACAGACTTAATGCAGATATAGATCATAGGATAAATTCTACTTGTATTTGTTTTAACCAAATATTTGAGATCGTAAGATTTTGACAAGCAACCCAATCATATTAGCAGCATTTGAAAATTTGACCTACGTTTTAAGTCTTCAAGAGCCTTATGACAGGGTTTGTGCCTTTTTAAAATAACAACTGCAATTGGCCTTCCTTTTTTGTCAAATCCTTGCATACAGACCAAGTTCTTCTTCAGCTCATTTGTGATCACCGTCTCTGAGATATAGCCATTGGGTACAAAATTCTGTCTCCATTTTCTATACTTTATATATAACTCAGAAGCATGTTGCACATTAGATTCCCGAGCATATAAGAAACGCCGAAGAGTAGCATCATCTACAACCTGAACGAGAGTTAACAGGTATTAGAGATATGAGTGATGCTTGAGATAAATCTGTAAAAGTATAATAACAAGACTTAGGTACATAAAAGATAGAAAACACATTTAGATGTATGAAAAAAACATCTAACTAAATCCACACAAGACTGAAAATTTTTGAATTAAACAGGAAAATGCGGTCAAACCATTAAATAGAAAAGAAAATAATCTTAGTACTGCGGTAAAAATCTAACAAAGCAAACTACCAGTAAACCAATTAAAGGAAGTTTAAGGTAAGGGAGACAATATTTGCATTTGTGATATTGGCATGGCACCAGAGTTTCAATGGATTTGAAAACGATTACTTCATAAATTTCAAGCAAATTCAACATGTTATTATGCCATAGAACTACAGGAGACCATTTAAGATATAGGTTTACAAATATCTTGCATATATGACATGTCTTTATCCTAATGGTATGCATGTGACCACCCCATAGGACATTGAGGTCAGTGTCACGCAAGTGGAATATCTTGCATTTTGTCCTGAAACATAGTACTTTTACCCTGAGGTTTTATGTGAACCCTGCAAGAGTTCAGCCACCTGTTGGAAGCCATGTAGCTTTTCAAGAACATTAATTGCTGCATTCAGGCTGTTAGAACCATTTGTTTTGTTGTGGACTGGGAATCAGAATTCAAATTTTACAAACATGAGAAGAATTAGGCAATTTCTAGAGAATACCGACTGCTAGAATTTCCTTATTGTGAGTATAAAATTATTGCATCTTAGAAGCAATCCAATTTCTGCATTCATGACATACTTGAGACTTGTACTTTATCATTCTATATGGAATGAATGTTAAATCTAGGACTGTTATGGCATCCAAGTGGTAAATAAGGAGTTTTTCATAAATCATTCTATAGGTTGAAAGATCCTAGACACATTACAGTTGGCTACCCTGATTAGAAAATACTGAAAGCCCATTATGCTAAACAACCCTACATCCATTTAGAGAAGCAGTAGTGACAAGGTGCATCTCGTATCTCCTTCATGTGATTCTCAGGAATGTGACTTGCATGCATCTAGGTAACAAGATTTCCTTGATCCCTGTGATGGGAAGGCCTTTTTGTGGACTCTTTTTAAAGGAAAAAAACCCCTCTTACAGAGTCCAGATTTCCGTGCCAGTTGAGTTTTGGACATGAGGCTATTCAACCGGTGGAACGTGGTAAATTAAGAGAGAGGGGCAAACAGATTTCATGAGATCATAAATCTTTCATAAGGAAGAAAAAATGGGAGATGTAGCCTATCCATAGGACGACATCCTTAGTTATTTCATTTGCCAGATATAAAAAATGTGGGTCAAGTTTCATGTCAATCAACCTTATTTGTCTAGCCAGTGCAGCAATCTCTCTCCATCCATGAAAAATGCTCTCCCTAAACAATTGCTGCTCTACAATTTAAGAAAAATATTTAATAGTATGATCCCCTGCTATGGACTTCTGCTTCTATTTTTAAGCAAAAGTGATCTTCGGCATATTTCTTCAACAGCCTACAGAAAATATTGGATTCTTCCTCTAGAAAATAGGAGCTGCCACTATTTAGGACAGAATATTATACCCTTGGACACAAAAGGGAGGCCCAAATTATGCAGCCACAACTTATATTTTGTTGGCATATCCCGTCTTACCTCCAGAATTTTCTTTATATTTTCTATTTAAATTTTCCCTGCAAATTTTATGTGACAAGTGGAAAATAGGCAGCAACAAAAGAAAATCGTGAGACCACCAACCCAAAGAAAAACTTCTATATTTCCTAAACAATGTCTTACATAGAAAATTTAAGAAACCCTTTACACAGACCCACACTATAATTATCTATCATTTTGCAGTTCCAAGAGTTGGATGGGATGCAGGTCCATGGAAGAGGATCTCACTCCTGTTTTTAGACAGGATCCATGGAATTGGAAAGATTCGGCTACAGAACAAAAGTAGTCTTTTCCTCCAAAATTGGAGCCCTACAAGGATGTTTACGTGCAGGTGGTACCTGACATGGCCCTCAGTTTTTTTAACTTACCGGAAAGGGTCCTAAACTTTCTCAGCAACACCAGCTGAGAAATTTAGGTAGACCTATCCATTTTTTGTGTTGAGAGGATAAACATTTGGAACTTTTTTGCCAATTGGTTGGTATTCTGTATAGAATTATAATCTTTTAAGCTTGTTACTTTTAAACATTAAACAGTTTATCAGTTAAAAAGTAAATTTTAACCAATAAAAATAAAATAATTATTTACCATTTTTACATATAAATGAAGTGTTTGATATTCAAATTGAACGCTTTTTACTTAATCTCAAAGACTCTGTCAAGAACTGAGAGGTAAGAATTCCACCAAATTACAGATGATTTCAATTGATAATCTTTTCCTTATAAGGAGTTCTTCTACATATGTCATGACTGAGAGCTTAAATACCATGACCAAGAGTTATTTGCTTACAAAACCTCCATAATTTATCACTTGAGCTCATACCAAATAACCAAAGGTTCAATTGTATTAGAAAGTCAAAATGTGAGCAAAATCTCACCAACTTTATTTCAGAAAACCAAGAATGCATTCTCCACATTGTGCAAGAAAATTGCAAGATGGAATTATAAAAAATTAATTGAAATATACCAGAAATTGAAAGAAGAAACTGAATATAAATGTGACTGCAATGCAGCTGTAAGTTTCCATAAATTTCTAAATGCAAAAGGTTCTCTGGTTGTGCCTTCCTCAACTTCAATCAATAAAAACTGTGAAATTAAAATGCAGGATAAATTGAAAGAAAAATTATAAAGATATAATTGAAATGCAGAGACCTTAGGAGCAGGATCATCCTTGTCAATAATTTCTCGCATCGCCATTATTTTAACTCGATCCGCCTCAGAAATGTAATGACTTTCATCACGCTCCCCATTCGTCCCATTCTGCTCATAAGCGATTCGCAGGTCCATTCTCTTCAAACAAAGAAAATAAAAACAGAAGCTGAAGATGAAGATGAAGGTAGAAGCTTCATAATTTCATTACTTTGTAAGAGCGGGCCGCTGGACATTCAAAATCAATATACAGGAAGCATTTACCACAAGAGTGGACTTTTAATTTTTATCCAGAGTCAAGACAAATGGCATCTGGAGATGCTTTTGTCTGTTTCTGAATATGTATGCCTCGTGCACATATTAATCGAATCGTGGGGGATTTTTAGATTGGTGGATTGATTTAGCGCATCTTTCCACACATTTGCCACAGAGTCGTCGAAGGTAGGTTTGCCAAAATGGTCAAGCTTTGAATTTTACGGTTTATTCCACTTTACAGATATTCCACACCCGAGCTCCCCAGTTTTTTTTGTTGTTTTACCAGGCATCTGCGTATGACGGGGCAATTTATTTAGATTTAGATTAAGGTTAGCATTATTATATTGGATTTAGAGTGGAATCAATAGATTTTCACATATCATGTTTGTGATTTTTTGAATATTGTATTATTTTTATTTTTAATATAAAGTAAAGTAGGAATATTCATTAAAAAACGTAGAGCTATAAGAAATTTGATGCACTCTCTTCAGAAGTTCTAATTTTTTTTCATATATATAATTAATTAAGTTAGGTTTTATGGTTATAATGGTGAAAATTATATATTTTATATGTTTCCTTTTATTTTGGATTCACTTTGACTTGGTTATTCTTTATGTAATGGTAAAGGTATAACTAAGGTGATTTTTATTGAAAGTGGGTATTGTAAATGTAGAAAAGTTGATGCTTTTAGGTGTGCAAGTTTTTCAACAAATTCACCTTACAAGATAAAGACTAATGAAATGAAATGTTTTTAGTTCTATGACAATAATCAATAATAAGTCTTAGGTCCTATCTCAATTGCATTCTTGCCTCTTTAAACTATGTTATCTAAGCAAGAATATAGAGCTTGAAAATACAAAATGGAAAATACAAGTATGTCTTAGGTCCTATCTCAATTGCATTCTTACCTCTTTAAACTATGTTATCTAAGCAAGAATGTAGAGCTCGGAAATGGAAAATGGAAAATACAAGAAATGGATAGAGAATAAATAGAAAAGAGTTTAAGAACAAGGAATCTTAAATGCAACTATAATTGCCTTCAAGAGGCACAAGAACTATGCATAAAAAGGCCCTATATAAGATTTTTTTTTTTTTGTGGTAAAAAGGTGAGGGGTTTTGGGATTGGAAATACATACATACATACATATATATTGCTAGATGATTAAGTCCTATAAGTGGAATAATTTAGTATTTTGGAGGTTGGGGATTTCAATTGGAAGTCAATATAACTTAAAAGTTTGATTGGGCTTTTGGAAGGAATGAAATTTGTTGTTTTTAAAATCTTCGGTAAAATCCTTCCTTGTATTTCCTTTGGGCAATACTTGGTTTATGTTGCAGTCATATAGGTCTTGAGTAACTTTATAAATTTATGGAACTAGAAAATCCCTTAGTGATACATGGGTTTGATGCTCTATTTTCAAGATTTTATCTAACTCAGAAAGATTCAAATATTTTATCATTTAAGGATTGCACTAACTTCTTAGGGTCTTCTCCAATTTAATCAAGGAATCAATTGTATTTAATTTCTTTATGGGTTCTATGTTGACATTGAAAGTAGTGTAAATTAGCTAAAGAAATAAGAACCTTAATTGTGTTGGGTTGAATATGAATGGTGATTCTTTTTTCTTACTAGTGCAAGTTACTACTATGGTAAAAGTATAACTCTTTCCTCTTACTTGATTACATATTGATAAGGAGTTTTATAGTCTAATGGTGGATCTGAGTTCATATTCTTATAATCTCACTAGCTTATAGGTATTGATCAAGAAAAAGTGGATTTTGAGATTTTATTGGTATGTATAAATGTTATTGAATTTTCTAGTATAGGTATTGCCTATCAAGCTCAAACACTATGATGTGATAGAGTTTTTTTGGATTGAGAATCGTACACAAATTATATTCAAAAAAAAGAAAATAGTAATTACATCTTTGTGGTCAAGAGAACCACATCAAATTTTTATCCGCAGCTAGTATCAATCCAAAACATAATATACCCTATTACATACAAACAATTTTGTCTACTTCAAAACATTAGTACATAATAGAGTTTCAATACATTAGAACATTTATATGTTTAACTCCATTCTTCTGCTCAAACTTTAACATCCTCAGATTATTATTTCAAAACCTGATAGGTATTGACTGCTACATTGGAAAGTTCACTGTTCCATTTCCTCATTTGCAATTTCCGCTGCATTAGAATGATCCGTATTCTTGTTTACCTCCTTTGGATTTAAGTGTCCTACTAGTGCCATGTATGGTTGAGCTGGATCTTCTTCCTCTCCCACTCCTCTTGCCTGATAATAATATCCCTAGCTATCATCCAAGTCAATTCCATAGTACTCATCCTCTGCCTTTGAGTTATTCTTGTCAACTTTCCACTATTCATCAAACATTCCTCTTTCCTAAGCCCATAGCTAGTCCCTATTGTCATTGTCTTTATATGAGTCCATCCCTAGAATTCTACCAATATTCGATGATATTCTTAGTTGTTCAGTGTTGACACTGTAGTTCTGGCAAGTGATCTCCAAATGCTTGTGCATCTCTCCCTTTTCCATCTCTATTTGGTGGTGTTTACAATAGAGCTCTTGGAAATCTATACATATTCATTGTAGAATCTTTGATCAAATCTTCTCATATTCTTCAAACAAAAGTCTATTTCTTTTATGTCCTCCTTGTAAATCATAGTAGCCCCATTCATGATCTCTTTGAATTTGTCTAAAGTTAGCTCCAAGGTAACAACAACATGTTCAAACAATTTATATTTGGTGAGTCTTAAGAAAGCCTCAGTGAGCACTCTCTCCCTACCTTGGAATCTTTCCTCATTCCTCATCTTCCATATAAACCACTTAGAAATATTCCCCATAAATAAAGACCAAACTAGATCTTTGCATATTCACAATAAAAAAAGATATGAAAACAAGCTTCAATAACATTACATATAGGGCAAAACACATTGTCAAGACCAATAAACAACTTATTAAGGATAAGAAGCCACCTAAAACAACATTTCTTAGGTTCAATGTCCCTCAAGACCAAATTAATTTAAAGGTTTTAGACAAGACTTTTTGCCCTAGAGTGTCAAACCAAGATGTGTTGATATGTTGGAATACTGCCTATGAGTTTGAAAGCATCTTATAAATCATATTTGGTTTCACATTCGGAATTCTAGACCCATCCATCCATTTTAGATTTCCAAAGCATCCTTCCCCCAGAACAGAGTATTCTTGGGAAAGCTTGCATATCAGTGTGTTGGAAAAAGTGGAAAATGTTCGAACTTGTTTATCATCCAAGCCATATTCATCTTTTAGTTGAGTCTAGGGTTTAGGACCAACTTCATCAAATAGATCCCTCAGATCAAACAACCCTTTCGTATTCCACTTCTTGGTAGAGCAGCCCTGAAGTAGGGCTAAAGGCTTTCCCTTATGCCTCACATTCCACCAAATAGACCTGTGACCCCAAATGATGTTTTTTTAAGATTAATAGCTTCTCTGTCTAGAATTAACAGTTTGGCCTGCTCCCATGCCTTCCATATACTGCAAAAAACAACATATCCCCTGGGTTTGGCATGGAAATCCCCAAGCAAAGAGTCATGAAGATGTAAAATCCCCTAGTCCTTTTTCTTACCAGGTAAGGCATTCTGAATATTGTTTCTCACCAAAACCTTCCAAGGCTCCCCCCAGATAAGGAGTTGATAATCCATTTTGTTGCCAAAGCAACACCCTAAATTCTCAAATCCTTCAAACCCAGACCCCCCAAATCTTTGCCCTGACAACACTATTCCCATTTGATTGAGTATTTTTCCCTTTTACCTTTACCATCTAACCACAAGAATTGCCTTATAATTTTTTGAATGACCTCAAATTGATAATTGGAAAAAAGCCACATTGATGAATAGAAAATGGACTAGGCTGACAATATCTTCTGACAAACTTGTAACCTTCCAACTAATGAACGATACAGTCTATTCCAACTTTTAAACTTCCTTTCAACTTTTGCAAAAAGCCATTCCCACATCATTTTTAATGACGGACAAATGGCAAAGGGGATGCCTAGAAACCTCACTTGTTTCATAGAGCCCCCCATTGCCATTTACCATCACAAAGCTAATTTGGGGCACAGTCATCCCACCCTAACATAATAGATTAGATGGACATATTTTAGCACCTAAGGTAAGACAGAAGATATCTAGTCTTGCATCCAACCTATCTAGCTCCATTTTGTCAATTTTGGGAAAAAGTGTTGTGTCATCAGCAAATTGTACATTTAGCAATTTGTCACCATTTGGCAAGGAGATGCCATCTAGTTGTCCTTCAATGAGCTCTGTTCTTAGCAAGTAATGGAGGGCCTCTGATGCAATGACAAATAGGCAGGGGGAAGAGGACAACCCTATCTTATTGACCTTCCCATATCAAAGGGAGAGGATAAAACTTCATTAACCTTCACCTGAGTTGAGGCATCTTTGTTTTAATAGTATTTGTTTTATAATATCATTCTACTCTATAAAGAAGTTAGGTAGGCTATATTCTTGATTAAAAGATTGGTTTCTAAATGATTGTAAAGGGTTCTAAGAAAATTGATATGGATTTAATCTGGAAGAGGTACAATTGCAATAGCCATATCAAAAATATTTATAATTCTCAAAGGTTGAGGAGTCAATTTTTATGGCCATTAGCTACTTTTCTTAAAATGTTTCTTTCAACAACCTAATTTGAATGTATCTTGCGTTTAAGTCTTGCCATGTTTATGTCCATTCTTGAGCCATTTTGTCAAGCAGTTCATGTACCCTAGATGTAAGATTGCATCTTTTACTTTGAAGCATTATGTCAAATAATTTCTACACTTGTACATGCCATTCTATATCCTTAAAGGTATTTTGTCAAATAGTTCCGGTGCCTAATGTATTCTATTATATTGTTGCTTACATGTCTACTAGAGTAGTTAGTTGCAACTTTAGCATCAAGGCCACTTGAGAAAGCTTTTGTTAGCACTTTTGTAGCTACCATGGAAGTTGCTCTTGCTTCGTGCAATTATGAATGGCTATATAGCTAAAACAAAGATCTATGTTTTTAATTAAAGGTAAAACAATTTCTAAAGGGACCTTGAAACCCTTTACAAACAAATGATTAACAATAAAAGCACAACCAAAAGACAACAAAATGTTCTCCTAAGTGAACCCACAGTAAAACATAGAACAAACAATAGCAAAGGAAGAAAAAGAAACAAGACAGAACAACTACAGATGCTTCAGGGTTTTGGTAGCTTCCATCTCTTGTTGATAGAAATCTTCATGTAATTTGACAAATCCCAACAAATCTTTCTTTTCCTCCTCAAAAGATTTCTTCTTGCTGGCATGATTCTGGGTGCTTGGTCTAGGATGAACACTTTTACCACCTTTCTCAATCCCCTACATAATTTGTTCTTCATGGAGGTCTTTGAGTTTTTTAGTCAAGATCTTGATACCTATAACACTATTTTGGATAGTGTAGTTACACACTTGAACCACATGTTCCAAGTTCTCTTTGATAGATTTCAATTCATTTTCCAAAGAAAAAACTCTCTCATTGTTGTCTTTTTTCTATTTCTCCACAACTATCACCTCCTCCTTGAACTCACTGTTCATATTAGTCAAGTTCCTCTCAAACTTATCAAGCTTTGGGATTGCCTCACACCCCTGCAAGATGCAAACATCGTCTTCCCTCAAAATCTAATTCTGACCTCCAAATCTTCTTTCCAAATTGGCCAATTTGATGTGAATGTGGTTTATCTCCACATAAAACCACTTAGTCATAATATGTTGAGAAGCAATTGTCTCCCTTATAGTGCCCAAAATGTCTGATAGTTCATCATGGTTAGCTACCTTCGAGACAAGATCTAGAAACTCCTCAAGTATATCATGGGAAGGGTCTGGAATTGAAGAGAATGGGATCCCAACATCCGATTCCACCAAAATAGACTTCCCATTACCACTATCTCTCATCACTGGTGTTTTTTCAACTTCACCACCCTTGTCTAATCCCTCACCACAATCATTTTCATTACCAGTCTCTGAACCCTTTGACCAAGCTATTTTTCTCTTCCCTCCCCCCCTTTTGGTTTCCTAAGGTTTGGGAGTATCTACCTTGAGTTTCCTCTTCTTTTTAAAAGGGGTAATTTCCTCCTTAAACTCATTATACTCTGGATTAGATGAAGGGCCTAAGACTTCCTAGATTGAATCCCTTGTTTCCTCATTACAATCCTAGCCACCATGAGTACCTTGCTCCAAAGATTTAGAGGAAGAGGTATCAGTATATTCTATCACCCTAGGTTTGGTTTTATTTTTAGGCGTAGATTTATCACCTAAGGCCTCTCTACTGGGAGTAAGGACTTTCATGTGATTAACAATCAAAAGCATGAGACCTTGATGGAGAACCACCATGTTAGGCACCTTTCTACTCTCTTTTTATTGAATGTTCCATGGAGGCCAATAGAAAAAGGAAACAAGACACATTTTGTGACATAAGTGACTAAGAAAAGTAAATGATACACAGATAGATTTATACCTCCCTTCAGGGGAAAGATACCTCATTACTATCTCTACCATAGTTGCCCAAACCAGTTTTAAGGAGGTACAATCATACCCCAAATGCAACTTAATCAATCTATTTATTTAATCTCCTTTTAAGAATATCTAGAGAGCTTCATCATCTGCCTTCCTATCCTTAAACACCTTTCTACCTTCTGTGGAAAAACCAGTGACTTGGAAAATAAAGTCATCATTTAAGGTGCATTCCCAACCAAAAACAATCACCTTCCTATTTTTCCATCCCCAAGTAAAAGGCTTAGTAATAGTTAGAGGGCTTCACTTTGTTTCAATCATCGCCCATATTTTTAGAATTACCTTCACCTCTACTCATAAACACCCCAAATTCCCAATTTTACCATTTCAGTCATGGAATGGCAATAAACATTGAATAATAGCTTGGAAGTTGCTAGAAACAATCATGATGAATTGGTGTGAGTTCCCATTTCCTCATCATAATTAACGCTTAAGTGTGAGTCATTGGCTAGAGGATAATCATTAGTCAGAGTGAGTTTAACTTGCGTTAGGATGGAAACAAAATCCTCCCAAATCTTAATGTTCTCATAATTAACCCCAGGTTGGCACAATAGTCCACTACTTTGTTACCCTTGTGGAACACATGTAAAATTTTTTTTTTTCAAAAGATTCAACTAGCTTAAGAGAGTCTTTTACAAAGGTGTCAATCTTCCAACTTGGAATTTGAAAACCCTTTGGATTCATTTGAAATTTTTTGTGAAATCCCAACAATGAAAATTTCTTTGGTAGCTAAAATAATTCTTCCAGAAACCCTATCAACAATGCCTTTCTTATCCCTAAAGATTTGATTATTTCTCTCTTTTCATAACCCCCATGCTACATGGGGGAGCATTAAAGACCAAAGAAACTTCAAGGAAGGGTTTGAGGAGGGAGATACCCATTGATCCAACATCCCTTCAAAGGAATTAGCAAAGACCCAACTAATATTCCAAAGAGAACATTTTTTCCCAAATAGCTCTCAAGAAGACATAATCAACCAATTAGTGAAAAACATTCTTTGCATCATTTTCACAAAGGACACATCTATTGGGAAAATCTTAGCCCCTTTTAGAGATATTATCTAAAGTTAGGATCTTATTTTGCACCAGGATCCAAAAGAAAATATTCACTTTTGGAATCAGTTTAGGACCAAATCTTAGCCCAAAATGGAGAGGCAATGTCTGATCACTCAAAAGAAACAAAACCAAAAAGCAACAATATAAGCACTGTGAGGGCTATCACACCACAAAATTTCATCTTCCCTAGGTACAAGGGGGATATGAAACCTAGAAATAAAGGATTAGATCTTTTGGGTATGGGTATCCAAAGATGAAGAGGGAACTATATCAGCAATGAACTTCCGTGATCCCCCATCCATGTAATCAACCACGCCATCACCCACTATCCTTAAACAACTCTCTTTCAAAGGTCTAGCCCAATAACAAATGGAAAGAGGGGTATTTAAGATCCATCTATCATCCCAAAATTTTATGGAGGCACCATTCCCCAATTTCCATCTAACTCCTATTTTAAGAAGACTCATGTTGCCCATAATCTTCTTCCATATGCCCAAACCAAGAGGAAGGTCCATGCATTCAAGAGAGTCCTACCAGCTCTTGTGTTGGTAGGGAAATTTTATCTTAAGGATTTCAGTCCATTCATTGTGATCAAACATCAATCTCTAGGCTATTTTAGCCATTAAAGAAAAATTAAATTCCTTGATCTTTCTAATATTATTACCCAAGCCTCCCTTCTTTTTTGATCTGCAAACTCCCTCCCATGCCACTAAAGGAATTCTTTTTCTTTCCTTTGTACTAGCCCACAAAAAATTTTTTTTAATATATTCCAACCTTTCAACAAACTTCCTAGGGATTTTGAAAAGGCTCATGGCATAAATTTGCAAGTTCTACAAGGTATCTTTTATCAATTGAAATTTCCATGCTTGGCTTAATAGAGTCCCTTTCCAGCTAGCCAACTTCATCTAAAATCTGTCCCACAACTCCACCCAAAAGGAATCCGAAATCTTGCTAACAAAAAGAGGCATTCCTAAGTATTTATTAGGAAGATTAACCACTTGACAATGAAGTATTTGGGCAATTTTGAGCCAACGATGAACTGGAGTATGACAAGAAGAATTTGTTAGATGCTTTGGGAGAGGCTATGTGATCAATAAGTTGGTATGAAATTTTCATGGTAAGTGCCATGATTTGAACGGTAGTGTGTTCATATTGTTAGCATCTTGATTGAGTGCAATAAAGATAAGAAAACAAGGATGAAGTGCAGTGCAAGAAATGCAACCAATTTCTCTTAACATTTGAGAATTCCAACAACTATTTTGTAGTTTACAATGATGTTTGCATTTCTTTATATATGTCTAGTATTCTATGCTTCACTCACAAGAGGTTTGAATGAAACAACTTCATCAACAATATGGGAAAAAACGATAGGTGGAAATTCAAACCAAATAGAATAGAAATGATTTAGGGGTGGGAAGAAAAACAAGATAGTCATAATAATTACTACAACATATGAGAGGGAAAGGGAAATTCAAAAAACAAGACAAGAGGATGGTTTCTAACTTTTGCATGGTCCATGAGGTAAGCCTAATATTTATTGAGAAGGCATTTGCAAACAATAGAATTCTTATAAGAACACATCTTCTTTAAAGGGTGTATTTGGAGCATAGACATTTGAATATGATTTTGTTTAAACACTAAAAAGCTTCGTGGCCTAGTTAAGCATTCAAGCATATCTTTACCTACTAGCTAGATTCTTTGAGGCATCTAGATGCGTCGATGTAGATTTTATTTGTATCTATAGTTGTCCCATGTTCTATCAGTGTAGATATTGAAATCTACAAAATTAATAGAGGGTTAGTTGGTGTACCATGGTATATTATATTGCTTGCAAACTAGAAATATGAAAGGAAAATTAATACAAAGACAAGCTACAATTAGTTATTTCAGTATGCATCAATCTATGTATAGTTGCAATAGTTGGTAAAAGAACAATTAAAGAATTTAACATATATTACCAAACATATAGAGAAACCAACAACCACAAAATAAACATGCAATTTCCCACAATCTTATTTATCTTTATGTTGGGTCACCTTTTTGCCGTGCAACAAGCAACAACCCCTTCCTAACAAACTTAAAAAGAGAATGAATTGTTAAAGAAAACATGCCAACCTTAAAATAAAGGAACTAGAAAAGTACAATTATGTAAAGATATGTGTAAATGGAAATGGAATAGAATACAATGTATACAAATATATATAAATAGGAATAGATAAATGGACAACGTATATAAAATGACATGATTTTAAATAGAACTAAACATGAAGAGAATTAATTTATAAAGAAACATGTAACAATGAAACGTAAGACCCTACAAGAATTTGCACAAATAAAAAATGGTAATAGAGAAAACTAAATGAATTTTAGCTAAGTGGACTACATATGGATCCCAAGTTTAATGCACTGAAAGAAAATTAGAGCTATGAATTTGCGTAAATCAGTTGCCTAATAAAACATAGTGTGAGCTTCAAAACATATCATAACGTATCAAATTGACTTGCTCTTCACAAGCAGTGGTTCTTGAGCAAGAAAGGCAATATCTTTCATATGATAGTATGCTTTGTTATTTCCTTCAAGCTTTTTCTTTGGCTCCCATGGAAAGATTCCATTTAAGATACATAATTGCCTACATGACCACAAGTCCATCCATATCCAAGAGCACAATGATCATTTCAATAAATTGATAAGAGGAGAAATTCCATATAAAAATCATATAAGGCATTTACTGAAACTTGGGCAATTTTAGTTGAAGGCGATTTAGAGCCTTGTTCCTTGTGATATATTTGGTTGCATTTCCTTCTTTATTCTTTCTTTTCATTTCAAATAACCAAATTAAAACTTTGGATTTCCTCTAGTGATATATATATAATCCTACGATGGAGTGTAGAGGATTTTGGAAGGGCTAGGAATGCTTGTAAATTTGTAAAGTATTACATAGGAAAGCAAAATAGGACTACAACACAAAAAAATCTAGTTTTTGATAGAGGATTTGCTAGGTAATGTTGCAAGGAAGAAAAATGGTATAGAAGGCCAAAAAAAATGGTTATTCAAAATAAAGAAACAATAAGAAAAGTAGAATGTGAAAGAGTAAAGACTACTAATGGAATTCAAAACTTGAATTTTGTAAAAGGGAATGAGATTGATGCAATATCCATGATCACTCAACATGCAACAATAAAACTATAACTATAAATTAGATTGTGAAAGGGAATGTTGTATCAACTTATGGGTAGATGATAGTGCTTTGGCATCTTCATTGAATTCAAGTGAATGGAAAGTGGAGGGAGTCCTGCAACCAATAGACATAACTAGTTAGAGCATGTGTACATTACTTTGCATTGCCACTCCCCTCCCCTATTTTTCTAAAGATTGACACATTCAAAATCATCATCAAGTCACCATTATTGTCATCACCTAACAGATTGAGTGGATTTACCATCGCCATTAAACCTATAAATTTTCTCTTAGAACCCAAGTGAAAAAATCCTCAATATCACCTCTTCTCCTTCAATAGACAGAGCAATCCATGATTCTTTAGTGCCGATGTACAACTAAAACATTCCCTTGTTCACCATTTATCAATGCACCATGGAAGGAAAGAAACATTTATATAAATACAATATGCTTTAACAGACAAGAAGAGATCACACATATTATTTTCATGCCTCCATGCATAATGGATCCCTGCCACACATCCCTAGCAAGGAGAACATATGTCTTGCTTATAAAAAACAACCCAAAACATTAAGGAGTAGCTTAATATTGAATTTTCATGGACAAGATTTTTCCTATATTTTTTACAAATTATAAGTAACTCTCGTAGTGAAGAAAAAATAAAACAAACAATCAAAAATTTCAGGCTAAAACCATTTTTCTAGCACAAAAATTCTTTAAAAATTAAAACCTTACTATATAGACAATTTTTTTGGTCCGTACGCTGGTCCCACCCTCATGACAAATTTTAATTCAATACTCACAAAAATTTACTAGTGGGGAAAAAGTGTTCTATATGTCAACAAATGCAATAACCATGGTAGTCTATTTATTATAATAAATAAATAAAATACAGTTGAATGTCAACCATGTTACACGAGATTTATAGGAAACATTCATAGTGGGGAGAATAAGTGGGCATATTTTCCTTTACTTATTAGGGAAAAATAGTTTTGGCATGTGTGAAAAAGGAGGGATGATTTGTTGGGTTTTCTTTTCATTAATATATGCAATGAAGTCAATGCATCTTGTCACTTTTAAAATGTTTTAACTAGATTTGGTTTTTAAGTGAAAAAGTCTTTTTTAGAATTTTTAAGGTCAAAGTAGAACTAAATTTAATGTTTAAATTTTATTATCAAAATATTTTAGGTAGATTCTCTTTTAAGTGAAAAAGTTTTATATTTTTTTAGGGTGAAAGTAGAACTAAATTTAATATTTAAATTTTATTATCAAAATGTTTTAGCTATTTCGATTTTTAAGTGAAAAGGTCTTTTAGATTTTTTAGGGTAAAAGGAGAACTTAATTTAATGTTTAAATTAATAAATTTGTTGATAAAGGATCTAGTTTGATTAACAATGATAGGAAGGGGTTTAAATGGTTTTTTTCTTTTGATTTTTATAAAGCTTACATTAAAATTAATAATATTGTTATAATGTATGAAGTTGTGAAGATTGCAAATTTATTGCTTCTACAAGTATTAATGGTCTCAAATTAAAAGTAAATTTTAAGTCATTGTCAAAGCTATGCATAATAGAGGTTTTTCAAAAATGAAAAATAAATATCTTAAGAAGATTATTCCTTAACGACATCTTTTGATGAAGTTACTGTTGCAAGTATGTTGTCATTGATGTCAACAGTGTTGTAAGTGGAAGTGATGTTAACAAAGATGATGTCAACAGTGCTATGGTGTGCTGAACAATGTTGGTGATGCCAAAGAGAGATTGTTGCAGACATAGAAGCAAAGTGATGAGTGCTTGTTGAGGTGATCAAAGATGGATCAATGAAGTTGTGAAGAGAAGGGTAAGGTGATGGAAGTCATGTACTATGCATTGGATTAGTATCATTTGTACACAATTGTACCCTATCTTCTAAAGTTCATGAAGAGGTGAAAGTTGTATGTTGATATGAAGAAGTTGTAGTTTCTTGTTGAAGAGAGTTATGATTGTTGTATGATGCTTTGAATGATGTCTCTGGTGTGGTTAATTAAAGTTTGAAGTTGTGTCACACTTTTATAAAGGAAACAACCAACATTGATCTAATGTTTTAACTTGAATCACTACAAAGTGACGTATATGTTTTGAATTTTAAAATGACGTAAACTAATAAAATTTAGATTTTATAGTGTATTTTATGTTTATATTTTTTTTAAAAAATTTTAAAATTATTTAAATGTAGTATTTTATAAAATTGGCACTATAATTTAGTTGCTGCTAAAATGCTACAAATAAGGTTGAATGTGACGTCACACTTTATATATTAAATTTCATTTAGTTTCTTTCTATATTTTTTGTGTATTCATAACTCAAAACTTTAGTGCATGGATTAATTTTTCCCCAATTTGATAAATATATATTTTTAAATAAATATTGGAAGTTGTGTGTAATGAAAACACAATAGTTTCAATGGGACGTCAACTTTTGTCTTGATTATTTATCCAAAATAGGAAAAAAATTATATCATCTTGACAAGGAATCTCTCCTCTAGTGCATCATATTTTTTTCAAAATTTTTTGATAAACTTGACTATTTTTTCTTGAGAGGACAATCAACAACATATTTTGGTCCTGATGACCTGTACAAACTAGAGTTATAGATCTATAAAGGGTATTTTTAGATTCTTTTAAATTGATTGTTTGCATGATTAGGAGTTGTTAGAAAATCAAGTTTTTTAAATGATTTCATTTTTTGGTAAATAAGCCCAAAAGTGATGCTACATATGTTTTTAGTTGATGGTTCCAATTGGAAAAGTTGTGGCCTAGATCTAATTTAGCTAGAATGATTCCAAATAGAACATAAGTTTCACCAAAATTGACTTTTAGTTGGAAATACTTAAATTTGTTTATACTGATAAGTTGGCCCAAAGTGTGACACAACTTTGAACATTAATGTTGTATTCATTATTTCCTAAGGAAAATGTTGCTTTAGCTTTGAAAGAAAGTTTTAGGAAGTCCAAGGCAATGGAAGTTGCACAGAAAAAGCTTGGGAGGATGCTCCGCATTCCTCTATGTTTGAAGGTATGGCCTTGCGGTATGGAAGTTAGACAGAGATAGGTGTGAAGAAGGTATGATCCTGATTTCAAGGTTTGGTAGTTACCGCAGAAGATTTTAGAGCCCGCAAAGTGAAGACAGTAATTTTGTGTTGGTGCAGTCAGAGAGAGTCCGAGGAATGCTCTGCATTTCTCCACATTAGAAGATGTGATGCTACGATTTGAAGGATAGTCAAATAAAGATGAGAAGAATGATAAGTTTAGTTTTAGCTAATAAGGTGTATTGTAGAGGTCCTCCGGAGTCAACAAAGCAAAGACATATCTTATTTCTGATTAGGGTTGTTTGGAGGAGAAAGCAAAAGCTACTGTATTTCACCGCATTACATCATGTGGTGTTTCTGTTTGGAGGATGTGTTCAGATGTCTATATGTTTGCTAGTTTCAGGTTTCAGGTGCTGAAGTGCATCACAAGTTGGTTTTTCAATGCTCTATCTCAAGATTGTGTGTTCAACATTTGTAAGTGATGCCAGGTTCAATATCTATTTATTTGCGCCATAAATAAATCATATATTTCAGAGGAAGGAATGTTTGAGAAGGTTTGTGCAAGTCTTATATTGCTTGTGAAGTGATCCGCATGATGCTAATTGGTCTCTCTGGTAGTACTTTAGGTCTGGAGCTATTTTATGGAAGGATAAGTGTTTGCTGGGCTACCTTCATGTGCTTTGATGATCTCACTAGATGTTTGGAAGTGTGCGCTAGCATAGAAGTGTGCACCAGCATAGAAGAATGTGTTAATGAAGAGTAGGTTCTAGTTATCACTTGGCTTGAACCATGTATTGGATTTCTACATCTTTTTGGAGCCAACTTGGTGTGGCCATTGCATGCTTCATTCTACATGTTTCATCTTGGCCGACATAGGAGAAAGACTTTGTAATTTGTGGAAGATATAAATAAGAGATCTTGTTTGGTGAGAAAAGGATGTGTGTGTGTGTGTGTGAATGTGGAAGTGAGTGAGTGTGTATGTGGAAGTGTGTTTAAGGAAACAATGTTTGTTGTACAGAGGAAGTAAAGATTTGTTTCAATGTGAAGTCTGTGGAGGTGCTTTGATCAGTAGAATTTGTCAAGTGTGATGTATAGAGGTTGTAGCCTCATTCTGTAAGTGTTGTTGTATTTTATTTCAAGGAGTTGCAGCTTCCTTTGGGTTGTAGCCCATAAATAATATTGTAATCTTGTTTTTACTTGTGAGGCTATATTTGGATGGTAGATCCAAGCAACTTTCTCACTATGGATTTTCCCTTCTAGGGTTTTCCACATAAATATGGTGTTATGGTTGTGTGCTCATGTGTTGTGCTTTAATTTGCTCAATTTTCTTTATCATTTGTTTAAGGAAGTAAAAGGTTTTGGTTGATAAAACTGAATTGGATTACATTTTTTGGCATATATTGATTCACCCCCCTCTTAGTATATATGTGTGTTCTAACAATTGGTATCAAAGTTGAGTTCCTTGGTGCAGCCTAACAGTTGAAGGTAGATCTAGGAGTAGAACACATCACTCAGAAGGAGTCCTCTTCTAAAGCTCTGATATTTGATGGAAGTAACTATGATTTGTGGAGTGTAAAGATGGAAGCCTATCTTATCTCGCCAGGCTATGATAGCCTATCTTATCTCACCAGTGTATGATGTTTGGAGAGCTACAATGGATGGTTACATTGAACCTAATCATTCTATTATAGATCTAGATGCAAAGAAGGCTCATGAAAACAACGTTAAAGACAAGAATGCCATCTTAAGTGGTTTGAGTAGTTCAGAGTTAGTCAAGGTTGTGCGGTGCAAGACAAAAAAAGGAGATATGGAAGAAGCTCAAAGATCTCTATCAAGGAAATGACACCATAAAGGAAGAAAAACTACAATCTTACAAGTTACACAATGTTTGAGAATCTAAGAATGAAAGAAGAGGAGAACATTGTTGGCTATTTACACTGAGTAGATGAAGTAGTCATTGGAATCAAGAGTATGAGTGAAGATATAGCTGACTTATTGGTTATGAAGAAAGTTATGAGAACTCTCCCTCACAGATTTGATTCAAAAGCTTATGCAATTGAAGAAGCCAAAGATTTGAAAAAACTTACAATGGAAGAGTTGTTTGGGTCCCTCACTACCTATGAGATGAGAAATGAAGTAATGGGACCATGCCAAAGAGAAGTTGCTTTCAATACTGTGAAGAATGAAGGAACATTTGATGTATGCATTGAAGCTAAGGAAGAAGAAGAAAATGTTGTGAGGAAACTAAAAAGGGGATTAGGAAATTCTAAAGGTAAGCTACCTTTCAAATGTTTTAAATGTGGTAGAGTTGGTCATTATGCCTCTAAATGTCCTTTTGGAGAAAGTGAAAATAGAAGCAAGGGTTTCAAGAGAAACAATTTCCAGACGAATCTTCTTTCAAAAGAAGACTATGGTTCTGGAGAAGAAGTAGATCACTACTCATTAGATGAGGAAAGAGGAGATTCTCTATTCATGGACAGGGTGATCTTAGATGGTTCAAATAAGATTGCATATGAAAAAGAATATGAAGTTGATTTTGAAGGTGAACTTGTCTTTTCTCTTGAAGACTTGGTTTGTGCAAGGAAAGAGAATAAAAAACAAAGAGCTCTGATTGAAGCTAAGACAAAAGAATGTACAAGACTTGAGAAAGAAATTCTGTCACTTAAAAGGGAGTTGGAGAAGGCAAAGCCTAGAAGTCCAGATGATATTGAATGTGCATATCTCATCATGCCTCAAGGAAGATCTCTTCATGGAAGGCAATTTTCCATGAATTGGTTCAATCATGTTTTCTATGGTTATTGTTTTATTTGCAACAAATTTGGTCATAAATCTATAGATTGCAAGTCTAAAATGAATAAAATAAATCTTGTAAGTAGGAATTCTCTTGCTTCATTAGTGGATGTCAATGTGGTATGTCAAATGTGCAACAAATTTGGACATAGAGCAAGATATTGCAGGAGTGGTTTGGCAAAATTAGAATCTCGATTGATAGATGTCACTAAGAAAGCAGAGGAAAGTGTGTTACACATATGGTTCCTAGGGTTGTCATTGATGTCAACACTATCACTTGGTTGTCATTGATGTCAACACTATCATGGAGGTGTGATGGTGTTCATGGTTGGATGTCATGTAGCATCCAACAAGAGAAGAGAGAAGATATAGTTCATATTAATATGGGAATTAGAAGCACAAAAATGATTAGATGTGTTGTTGATGTTACTAATGGCCTAAACCATATATATTCCAAGTTCCATGATGATTGGATTACCAGAAGAGTGTTTTTCTATTAACAGGTTGAAGACAGTGTTGTCTTTGTGAAGGTGTTCTGTGTAGGACATTGGAATTCTCCACATTCTTCCACATTTGCAAATATGGCCATGTAGTTCTAGAAATATATTCAAGGTACAGTGAAGGTGGTAATTCCAAGTTTTCAGATCATTTGTCCTTTTGCTATGAAATTTATGCATGACAGAGTACTGGCATGTGTTTTGACAGAGTAAGCTCGTGTTGAAGGCCTATTGGAATGCTCGCATTCCTCTGGAAATGAATGATTTCCCTTGTGGTTTTGAGGACATGTTTATTGATGTGTATCACATGCTTCCTTGCAGTCTCAAGTGTCTTGGTGGTCCGTAACGTTTTTCAAATGACAGCATGTTGCAGTGTGTTCTGAATGACTTATTGTTCCCAGAGTTCATGGTTGAAGTTGTGTGGCATAAATATTTGATGTACAAAGGTAAAGGATGTTTGGAGATGTTGTATGAGTCGTGTGGACTCATCTGGAAGAGTTTCATGAAGATCTTTCTTGTTTCCAGTACTGCACAAGATTTTCAAGTTGTTGTGGTTCAAGTCTTCATATATTTTGCTTAAATTTGTCCTATTTCCAAATGAGCAGAGTGTATGGATGTAATTCCTTGGTGTTTGAAGCTATGAAGGATATTTTGGACCTGCTTAAGAAAGTGATTGGTGTCCACAAGGCATGGGTGTTTTACTGGTGTAACGTGTGGTTTTGTTTAGGACCTATCTTCTACATGTTTCATGTTGTGTGTTGTCTGGCTGACTTGTAAATGTATTTTTCATGTTGTATCTAGCCAACAAGCAATGTAATCAATGTAATATCTTGTATAAATTTTAAATCAAATTGAATGAGGCGAGGTGTGATTACAAATTGATTGATAAGGTTCATAAGCAAGATAAGGAGCAGAATGAATGCATTTTTATGTGCGACTTAATGAGAAAGAGTAGAAGTTGTAGATGCTATCTTGGTTCATCTTGAAGACATATTTATGACATCAATCAAGTGCAAAGTGTGCCTAACTGATCTAATCATTAGATGAAAGTGTGAATAGGTAGAATTGTAATCATCAAAGGTGTGAATTTCAATGTCAGTTTTTAGATAGTAGAAGGATTGTCATACTGCAATCTTTTGTAAGTGTGTTCTCAATTCAAGGAGTAATAGCTTCCTTAGGAGTGACCCTAAAACAAAGTCTTCATGGAGTAGTATCTTCCTTGGGAGTGTCCCTAAATCAAAGTTTTCAGGGAGTAGTCACTTCCTTGGGTGTAGCCCTAAAACAAAGTTGTTATTTGAGCTTCATATAGTGTGAGTTAATCCTCACCTTAGTTTTTCCATTCTTGGGTTTTCCATGTATATCTGGTGTTATGTGTTGATGTGCATTGTGTTAATCTTTCATGCTTATGTTAATATTGTGATGCTTAAGTTTTAATCTACTCCAGATAAGTTGAAGTTGTTAAAACTAAAGATTGTTTAGATACTGATTCACCCTCCTCTTAGTATCTTGGTGTGTTCAACAAAGTGATTATTCCAAAAGATAGGAGATAAACAATGGAGTTAAAAATTCAATGATTGTCCAAACAACATTTCATCCTTAAGGTCAAACAAGTCTCTAGGTGATAGATAGTGGATGTACAAATCACATGACAGGTGATAAGAGCAAATTCATTAATCTTGGTAAGTGGAATGGTGGGTTGGTCAGGTTTGAAGACTGAAATTTATTTGCAAAGATCACTAGAAAAGGCATCATAAGTATTGATGGTAAATCTAAAACACATGATGTTCTTTATGTAGAAGGTCTCAAGCATAATCTTCTTAGTGTAAGTCAAATGTGTAGCAAAGGATATAGTCTCACATTTCATGATCAAGGGTGTGAAATTAGAAGAGAAAAGTCTGGAAAATTGGTGGTAGAAGGATTTAAGATAGAAGGCAACTTATATAATCTAAAGGGACTTAATGAAATGACCTGTCTTCTAAGACAAACAAATGAATATTGGCTATGGTACCATGCAAACAGTAAGAGACATGCCAAAGATCATAAAACCTACAAGCACCATATGCAAGGAATGTCAGATTGGGAAGAAGACAAGGATAAGTATCAAGATCAAGGAGTATTCTACTACAAGGTAATTAGAGCTAGTTCATACTGACTTGTGTGGACCTACTTGGGTGAAAAGTCTACAAGGTGAGATGTATTTTATGTTTCTCATTGATGATTTCTCTAGAATGACATGGGTTACATTTTTGAAAGAAAAATTAGAAGGTTTCAGTAGGTTCATGATTTTCAAGTCCATGGTTGAAAATGAAATGAATCTTAGAATCAAGTGTTTAAGGTTTGAAAGAGGTGGTGAGTTTACATCAAATGAGCTTGAAGAATTTTGTGAAGAACATGGAATCAAGAGGCACTATTTTGCTACTAGAATCACTCAGCAAAATGGTGTTGCCAAGAGGAATAATATGACTATCAAGAGATGGCCAGGACAATGTTGAGTGAAGCTAAGCTTCCTGATATATATTGGAAAGAAGGAATTCACACCATAGTCTACATTATTAATAGAGGACAATTAATAAGACACAACTCTAAGACACCTTATGAGCTATGGAATGGAAGACCAACATTAGTTAAGTATTGTAGAGTTTTTGGAAGCAAATGCTACATTAGAAGAGATGAATAGGGTTTGGGAAGATTGACTCAAGGGTAGATGAAGGAATTTTCCTTGGATACTCAACTACCAGCAAAGCTTACAAGTGTTACAACAAAAGACTGAGGAAGATATTTGAGAGTGCAAATGTTAGAGTGGATGAAGAGTCACATAAAATTAAAGATGAGCAAAAAGACTGTTGGTTAGATGAACCTACCTGCACATAAGAAGAAGAAGTTGAAGAAAAGGAAGAAACTCAAGAGAAGACTACCAAGACTTCTACCAAGTATGTTTAGAAGATCAAATCATTGGAGACAAGAATGCAAGAGTACAGACAAGAAGAAGATTTGCAAGAACAAATGAACAAGTAAGCTTTTCTTTAGTGTCAAGAGTAGAACCTAAAATTTTTGATGAGGCTAGCAAGGATGAAGGATGGATACAAGCCATGGAAGAAGAACTAAATTAGATAGAGAAGAATCAGACTTGGGAGTTGGTGCCAATCCTTACAAACAAGAATGTGATAAGTACAAAATGAGTATTTAGGAACAAATTGAATGAAGATGGAGAAGTGGTCAAGAACAAAGTAAGGTTGGTTTGCAAAGGTTATTCACAAGTTCAAGGTGTTGACTATGAGGAGACATTTGCTCTAGTAGCAAGAATGGAAGCAATCGGAATGGTTCTTGTATTTGTAGTGCATCAGGGATTCAAGGTTTATCAGATGGATGTCAAATCTGCATTTTTGAATGGCAACTTAGAAGAAGAAGTCTACATAGAGAAGTCTGATGGATTTTATTTATCAAAAAACTCAAACATGGTATGCAGACTTAAGAAGGCTCTGTATGGTCTCAAACAAGCCCTTAGGGCTTGGTATGCAAGGTTGGATAAGTACTTACTCTAGCAGGGTTTCAAGAAAGGTACCACAGATAGTAACCTTTACATCAAAATTGAAGGTGATTAAATTCTAATTGTTGCTATGTATGTTGATGATATAATCTTTTGTGGATGTGATGTGGATGTGCTTTGATGATCTCGCCGGATGTTTGGAAGTGTGCGCCAACATAGAAGAATGTGTTAATGAAGAGTAGGTCCTGGTTATCACTTGGATTGAACCACATTGGATTTCTACATCTTTTTGGATCTGACTTGGTGTGGCCATTGCATGTTTCATTCTACATGTTTCATCTTGGCCGACGTAGGAGAAATATTTTGTAATTTGCTGAATATATAAATAAGATATCTTGTTTTCTTTGAAAAGGATGTGTGTGTGAGTGTGTGCGAGGATGTGTGTGTGAATGTGGAAGTGAGTGAGTGTGTATGTGGAAGTGTGTTGAAGCAGTGTTTTCTACGTAGAGGAAGTAAAGATTTGTTTCACTATGAAGTGTGTGGAGGTGCTTTGATCAGTGGAATTTGTCAAGTGTGATGTATAGAAGTTGTAACCTCATTCTGTAAGTGCTGTTGTATTGTATTTCAGGGAGTTGCAACTTTTTTTGGGTTGTAACCCATAAATAATATTGTAAACTTGTTTTTACTTGTGAGGCTAGATTTGGACGGTAGATCCAAGCAGCTTGCTCACCTTGGTTTTTCCTTCTAGGGTTTTCCATGTAAATTTGGTGTTATAGTTGCGTGCTCATGTGTTGTACTTTGATTTGTTCAATTTTCTTTATTATTTGTTTAAGGAAGTAAAAGGTTTTGGTTAATAAAGTTGAATTAGATTATGTATTTTGCATATACTAATTCACCCCCCCTTTCAGTATATCTGTGTGTTCTAACAGTTACATGAATCTACTACTATAAAAAATCTAATTTAAACACAAATCTCTTAATTCATTATGGAGGGGAGTTTAAAGATCTTTTTCTAGCTCTTCTCCCTAGCACTAATAGGATCTAAAATAAATTTTCCTTAAATATTATATGACACGATAGTCTACATAATCTATTTTAAAGGCTTTCCTTTTTTTAAAAAAAATCATACCTTATGAAGGATATTTTTGTGGACTAAATGATCGTTGTCACAAATACAACTATGATATGTGCAAGTCTTCTCAATTTCTCTCTCCCCTTCTTATCATTTTTTTCATTTTATTTATCATTAATGACACTTTATGCCAAGGGAAAGTGATTTCTTTGAGAAATGGGGCCCATATCATTATAGTGTTTTTAGTTACAATTTTAATTGTAATTGGTAAGAAAGGTCTCTATTTTCTAAATTTCCCTCATGGACTAAGTTCTAAATATTTTAAGGTGGATGACACTCTTCATTGGGAAATAAAGAAGCATTTGCCTTGAATTGTTCACAATAAAGAGGCTCAAAATTTATGACAAACAACTATTTTTTATTAATAAATGCCCTCAACTTCCTCATTTTGTTCAAGATGACAATGATAATTTTAGAAAGATGAAAGCAAAATTTAGGTTTCTAGACTTTGAAGTGGAGCCTTAAAAGGAAGACAAGTTGTGTAAATTATTTCATGGCTCAAATCAAGATAATAGAGGGACACCATTGTTTTCCATATTGTGGGTAGCACTATGCGCCATCAATTTCCTACTAATTTTTGTTCTTTAATTTTTTTTAATATAGTTGATGTGGGGTGTTAAGATTAGGTGTCATACATTTTATAAATATTAATGTTTTATTTATTGTTTTTAAATTATTTATGTGCTTGCATATGTTAGGAAAGGTGTCTCAACCTTGCAGCCTAATATAATAACACAAAATTTACAATTTTAGGTTATAGAATAGAAGAAATCAATTTTTGGGTTATAGAGGTCATTTTGTTCTCAAAAATATTTTGAATAAGCTAGAATTAGTTCCTTGACACCTAGGACGTGGACCTCTTTAAGCTCTACAATTTAAAAAAAAGGGGCTCAATTGGCTTCTTGGATCAAAAGTTATGGCTTCTAGAAGTTGGGCCTTCCACATTAGAAATGTAAGAACATCTATGAGCTATAAGAGGGACTTACACTTGTTGACCAACTTATAACATGGTTTATAACATGTCATAAAACATAGTGAAATGGAGATAATGGAGCCAAAATGGAGTTCCCAAGTTGGTGAGTGGATTATGACGAGCTTATGGCAGGTGAAGGAATATGTTATTTTTAACCTATGGAGTCATCCTAAGATTTGGGCATTGAATTTTTAACTAGGGATTTGGTCACCACATTTTTGGTGTTTTTAGCTCATGGTTTCCTAAATACTAGTTGATGGTTTCATGTATTTCTTCTCCTACTTATTGGGTGCTTGAGATAGAGGTTTTGATAGTGAGTTTTGTAGGTGCTATTATGCTGCTAGAATTACTCTAGATCTCTTATTGGTTATACTCTTGTAAAGACTTAGACATTGCAAGAGTATTGTAGTTTTTGAGTACTGAATAATACATTGATTTTCTTTAGAGTGTGGGTTTTTTATCCTAAAAGGGTTTTCCCCATGTAAGTCACTATGTAATGGTATTTGTTTTTATGTTTAGTTACTTGTAAGTGTATGATTAGTTTAATTTTTGCACATACCTCCTCTCATAGATTAGTGTAGGAAGCATATTCCACACCTCTTCTTCCTTTCAACATATTGGGGCATTCAAATTTAGGTGGCATGATGCAAAGGCATCCAAGAAAGGAGGATAGTGCTTATGGTTCCAATGCACATAAAGGTAGACATAGATACAAAGATGGTGTGAATTGCATGCACATACAAGCCAACAATCATTGAGGCTATCCCTTAGAAAGGTTGGTGGAACATTTTGAATTGAATCATATAATATAGGAGGTGAGGTAGGTAATTTGAATTAGGAGTGGGCATCATTGAATGCAATGGGTGCAATCTTGGTGCCCAAAACGGATAATCGTATATAATTAAAGAAGAAAATCGATTTAAAACCTTCTAGTAAGGACCTTTGGCCAAACATAGAGTTTAGAGAGTCTATAATAAGAATAGGGACTACTCCCACATTTAGGACTATTGTAAAAACTATATTCAGGAGTTAAAAATTAATGAATTATAATTTATGCATTATATGTTTTCTCCTTCTCTTGGTAGTGTTTTTTTGTGCATTATGAGGCCACGAGACTTTGGAATCCCTTCATTGGGAACCTAGGGGTATTATGTGCATTAGTATTAGAGTAGTTAGCATTACCTATGAATGATTTTATCTTCAATGATGTTATACATGTGTAAAAAGGTAGTTCAAGCATTTTCTAACATAGAGGGTTGTTGGGTAGAAGGAATAGAAGGTTAGGGTGTTGCAGGAACTACATGGGAACTGTTAGGGTTTAGGCAACAATAAACAAAACATTAACAATTATATACAGATTAAATAACCCAAATATAACAATGAAGAATAACACAAAAGAGATCAACACAGAATTAAATAACGTGGTTCACCCAAAATGGGCTACATCTATAGAAACTCAAAAATCCAATGATTTTATTATCCAGTGCAAAACATATTACAATCTCACGAATTCCATCTCACAACATGCATCCCAACCGCTTATAACAAGCTTTTTGGAATCTTCTAGAATTAGGGTTTTACAAAGTCATTTTTCATTTGTTGGTTAACAAGAATTAACTACCAACCTTGAACCCCAACAAAGATACATTACGATTGTATAGTATTTGCAAGATCAATCGCCACATACCAACAATCTCCCACTTGGAGACTGATCCTAGATGACACCGCTGCACTTGTAACTCCCACTAGATTACAAGTCTGGCTAGTTTCTTATGTCCACCACTATTAGTCGTGAAGGCCAATGGAAACTAGTGAGGAAATCAGTTTATCCTATGTAACTGCCTTTGTGAACATATCTGCAGGATTCTCACTTGTGTGTATTTTCTCCAACTTCAACTGTCCATCCTCCAAAACTGACCAGATGAAGTGGTATCTAAGCTGTATGTGCTTAGTTTTTGAATGTAAAGCTGGATTCTTAGCAAGATGAATGGCACTCTAGCTATCAGTGTACAAAGGGCTATCTTCTTGTCGTTGTCCCAATTCCTCTAGAAAATTTTGTAACCAAATCATTTCCTTGCTAGCTTCCATAGCAACAACATACTTAGCTTCAGTGGTTGAAAGCGCAACAAACTTTTGCAGCCTTGAAATGCAACTGACTGTAGTACCTCCTACAATAAAAAAATACCCTATAGTACTCCTGCTATCAACATCACCCGCTAGATCAGAGTCAACATATCCTTTTAGAGCAAAATTTGTTCCTCCAAAACATAGTTTCTTTGAAGTAGTACCTCTCAAATATCAGAGAATCCATTTTACTGCATTCCAATGTTCCATTCCTGGATTGCTCATATACCTGCTCACCACTCCCACTGTATGTGCAATATTTGGCCTTGTGCATACCATTACATACATCAAGTTGCCAACTGCTGATGCATATGGTATCTTAGACATTTTGTTTTCCTCCTCTTGTGTCTTTAGACATATCTCCTTAGTCAACTTAAAATGACTAGGCAAAGGTGTACTAACTGCTTTTGCATTCTGTATGTTAAACCTTTTCAACACCTTCTCTACATACTCACTTTGAGACAAAAAACAATTTTCTGTTTGTCTTGTCCTGTGTGATCCTCATACACAGGATTTGTTTTGCTACACCCAAATCCTTCATAGCAAATGAATTTGCTAATTTTTTCTTAAGTTCATTAATATGTTGCATGTTAGACCCGGCAACAAGCATGTCATCAACATAAAGCAACATGATAATATAGCTACCATTACCCAATTTCTTAAAATAAACACAATAATCAAAATGACATCTTTTGTAACCTTGTTCAGCCATAAAACTATCAAATTCAAATACCATTGCCGAGGTGCTTGCTTCAGGCCATACAAACTCTTCTTTAACCTGCACACAAATTCCTTCTTACCTTGAACTCATATCCTTGTGGTTGCTGCATGTATATTTCCTCTTCCAAATCCCCATGGAGAAATGTTGTTTTCACATCTAGTTGTTCAAGATGCAAGTCTTCCGTAGCCACAAGACTTAGAATAGTTCTAATAGAAGTCATCTTTACAATCAAAGAAAATATTTCATCAAAATCTATACCTTTTTTCTGTGCAAAACCTTTTACCACGAGTCTAGCCTTATATCTTTTCTTACCTCTATCTTCTTCCTTCAACCTGTAAACCCATTTATTTGGCAATGCTCTTTTACCTACAGGCAATTGGACTAAGTCCCAAGTCTAATTCTGCAGCAAGGAATCAATTTCCTCTTTCATGCCTAGCTCCCACTACTTTTTGATATCTACCTGCATTGCTTCTTCATAACCTTCAGGTTCACTAGAATTAGTTAATAATATAGAATATAATGATGGAGAAAATCTTTCTGGAGGTCTAGTTATCCTTGTAGAATGTCTAACACTTGCAGGAGTCTGTGGGATAACTTGTTGTTGAGCATCATGTACCACTAACATTTTATTTTCTAGAATCTCATCCAGCACCACATATTCCTTTTTGGCTTGTTCATGCTTCTTTTCCTGCAGGTGATCCTTATACATGAACTTCTCATTAAATATAACATCTCTACTCCTAATTATTTTATGATTTTCATAATCCCATAACCGATAACCAAATTCATCTACTCCATATCCAATGAAGGTACATTTTTTAGACTTAGCCTCAAACTTGGTTCTATTTTCAATAACAACATGGACAAAAGCTTCACAACCAAAGGTTTTTAGAAATGAATAGTTTACCTTTTTACCCATCCATGCCTCCTTTGGAATGCCACCTGTATACACCTAAAAATGACACGACTCTGTCTAAATAAATATTCTTAATATTTATTCCATTTAATTCCTCTATCAATAAATAAATCAATTTATTTATTTATTCGTTTCATATTCCTCTAAATTAATTAAATATCAAATTATTTAATTACATCTTCTAATGTCTTCCAATAATTAAATAAAATTCTTTATTTAATTAAATTCTTCCAAACAATTAAATAATTCTTAATTATTTAATTAAGTCACTTGTTCCTTCAAATTTAAATAAATCAATCAAATTTATTTAAATTCTCTCAATCTCTAAAAATAAAATATAATCAAATATTTTATTTATTCTTCTAAATCATACATAAAAAATTAAATAAATTTATTTATTTAATTTACTTTCTTATCTTCTAATTCCTCAAAAATCTTCTAAATCTTCTAAAAATAAATCTTCTTCTTCATGCACACAAAATTAAATAATTTATTATTTAGTTTCTCTCAAATCATGCAAAAGTAAATCACAAGTTGAGTTAACTGATTTAATCTATCTTGTTTTTATCAATAACTCTTAAATTAGGAAAAAGCTTTCTAATTTATGAAATCAAATCTTATCTTTATAAAAGAAAGCAGTTAACTCAAACAAAACAACTTTTTGTGTGACACTTGTCTTCTTTTTATTCGCGCACATCCTCTCAAGTATTCTTAATCGTTGATCTTCTTATTCTTTCTATACCATTGATCTTTTCTCTCATGAGTCTATAAATTGAACCAAATTCCCCCATTTCTATCATCTAAGCTTTTAGTAATGTTACTATGCAGGAATTACAGTGTGCCTTTGGCACCCAAATTTCTCCATTGCTTGCGATCAACTCGTTACCATTACCAGTACCCTTTGTTTTGAAGCTCATCTTCATTGCAATAAACTATCATAGCCATTCCCACTTGACATCTTGGAAATAGCAAAGAAGTGCACCTTCTGAGGGCCATATTCATATGCAAGATCATTTGAGATAGGCGATCAATGGAAGCCATGAAGTAAAGAGGTTTCTTGAGGTATTGTTCATCATTTTAAATCTTCTTTGTTTCTTATTTCATTGAGTTATTTGGATTATTTGATATTATTGATAATCATTCCAATTTTTTGATAACATTTTTGGCGCCCACCGTGGGGCCTTGCCCCGATTTAACCCAAAAATTGAGTTTTTGTGTAAGGTTCCATACACAGGAGGATTCTGCACATCTGATCAATTCTAACATGCATCTAAGCTCTATTTCCATGCATTTGATAGATCGGTGCATCCATGCTCTATTCTGGCGCATTTGACCTCTAATACGACACATTTATTGATTCTACGCATATATTCTCTATTTCCGCACTTTTGTCCTATGTCTCAGCACTTTTGTAATTCTGCGCACTTGTTGTCTATTTTTGTACATATGATCTCTATACCTGCACATCTGATTTAGACAGTGACTTTTTGAATTTTTCCTTGTGATTTTGCTAACATTGATACTTTTCGTAGGAATATTCTATGATCTACTTGCAGGTTAGGGGCTGGTTTAGTCATATAGCTACATTTTGTTAACTCATCTCTTTAAAGGATAGTAAATGGATGTTCATGCAAATCTCATTTAGTTCTAACTAGGGAGGATTGTAATTTGATCTTGTTGCATCAACAAATTGAATTTAGTCCCAATGCTAGGAGGATAAAATTGAACCATTGCTATCTTGCTTTCAAAGTTAACAACTCACGTGTGTGCCCAAGTAGCTAACTCATTTAGTCTTTTTCATTTTAATTAGGGGAAAAGAACCTTTGTCTTTCATGTTTTTGGAATGATACCAGGCCTATGCTTTCCCCTATCTTGGGTGACCAAAATGCCAAACATATCATTTCGCATGTGTTAAACCTTTAAAGAGGCCTGCCCTTGGATATCCTTCCATCCAAGAGGGAATGACCTTAAGTGGTAACAAGCTAAAGCCAAGCTCTGCCAAGCCACTATAAATAAATTATGTTTGGAGTGTGTTGGTTTTTTCCCAGACTGGATGCTTATTCCTAGATTTTCCTACAAGGTAGCCATCAGTGATCAACAGGATCTCTGGGCCAGGGGCCAACAGTGTAGGAGATAGACTCTATATTTTATCTCCTCTTCTTCTTCAGGCTCTGCAAGACCTAGGGGGGTATTCCCTACTCAACATCCATGAGGATATGCATACAAGGCTGGGATGCTGACAGAAAGTAGATAAGTCCTCCTGTAAGTAGACCAAAACTGAAAGATAAGAGCAAAGGGGCTAGCTTTGGGCCTATTTGCAGTTGTAGACAGAGGACTGAGGATCCTAAGACTAACTCTAATGTCCTAATGGTTGTTTTAGATTTTGATTTGGATTTTAAGTTTGGATGCAAAGCTGGACATGGTTGTAACACAAACACAAAACAAGTTGGTGCCTATCCAGGGCCTGGAGTCAGTAGACATACACCTGTGAATGATCAGCATGAACAGCTAAAACTGGATTTCAAGGGGATATATGTGATACCTGCCTTACAGGTATCTCCCAATATAGAGTGTTAAGTTATCTCTACTTATGGTATCCCTACTGCAGTATACCCTTCCCAATGTTCAACCTGAAAATAGTTTAATCTACCCCTTGAGCAGAAGTTAAAAGATCAGACATTCAACATAGGAATTCTATGCTCTAGAATCTAAACATTACCCAAATATCCAGATTCAGAAGAAGAATACATGCAATACTGGAGACAGAATTAACACAACACATGCTAAGATAGCATTTCTCATATAAGATTAATCATGAAATCAGTGGGTTCATGCTAAAAACATACAACAAGAGATACATAAACTCACAGGTTAAGCTGTATAGAGCAACCAAATCAGCTTGTTATGAGTTACAGAGCCAAAAATCTTCAACTTTCAACAACCACAAATGAGTAACACTTCCTGCTTATAACAGCCAGGTAGTGTACCATAGCAATTAATTACAGGGTTGACCAAAAATCCTGCCAGATATACAGTATCAGGAAAATGGCGCTCAAACACTACCAGATTGGCGCCCAAACATGAATACAGCAGGTAGGGGAGGAGACAGGAAGATATCTCGAGCCCTGCGCCACTGTCCGCTGATGTACACCTTCAATCGGGTACCAGATCCGCCCATACCTCTGCAACCTTCGCCATTAATGGCGCACCAACCCGCGGCCTTGGGAAAAACATCTAACAGTCGATCGCAACCATTTCCCACCGAGATTCATCATCATGATATTCGAAAATGCAGGATATCAATTATCCCACATGCACCCCGCAGCAACCTCTTTAACATTTTATATACTAGGTCATGAGCATATATGATGTCGGTGCTTTTGCTCCTGACGACACTAGTATAAGACTTCATCATCATCATCCTCCAGCAGCATGATATCCTGTTGCTTGAAATATCACCCTGACGTCAGCATCATATTGCAATATAACCTGCATGATAATCGGCACAACCTGATCCATCAGAGGAACATCCTCCTGCTGAGCCTATACCAAAAGTCTGGCCGATGAACATCCTGATGACGTCATCATCATATCCTGCTGACGTCATCATCATATCTGCCTACTGCGCACCTCCTCATATCCGGATGACGTCATCATCATGTTTGCAAATATCAGGGGATCTCCACAAGATGATCAGTGTTAGAAACGTGACCCCCCCGGACCTTGATGACGTCATCATCATATCGACATCAGGATGATATTCGGAAGACAACCGGATATTTGAAAATATCATCCTGATGCACAAATATCAGGTTGCACTGTAGCTCCACTATGAGATCGGGGCGATAGATGAATATGATGATGCTTGAAAAGATCACCCCCACTAGATAATGCACGAAGCTGGCAGGCGGATATCTCCTTGATATCAGCATCATCATGACGCTGGAACAAACATACACCCGGGTGATATGAAAATATCACCCTCTCCTTCGGAAAAATCATGATGCAGATAGGCAGAGAAATAGATATCACCCTGACATAAGAATGACGTCAGCATCATCAGGATGATAAAACAACGAACATGAAGTGATACAACATCATCAGGATGATATTGACTAAGATCATCCTGACGTTCAAAATATGATGACCCCAGTGAATATCGGGTCACACTTAGAACTCTTCAACAACATCATCAGGATGATCATAACCAAGATCACCCGATGATAAAATATCACCCTGGCGAAATATCATGAAGGCAGAAAATATGATGACCCCCGCAAGCAACACGGTGATAACTGGAAATATGATGATGATGACGACGACCCTTAAGAAAGAACAAGTCAGGTCGAACAACTTAGAGAATAACCCCTTCAAAAAATCGGGGCAACATCATCATCATGTTTGGGCAAGGTGATAATTGGAAGATCACCGGATACTTGAAAAATCACCCCCGCAAGCAAATCAGGGCGCACTGTAGCTCATCAGCAGGATCAGGATGATATCCAGACATCACCCGATATTGAAATATGATGATCCTGATGAAAAACAAGTCGACAGAAAACATGATAATGCAGACCATCATCGAAGACAAGATGATGATGATGCCCTCCTCCTCAGGAAAAAATGATGCTGCAGCTGAAAAATGCTGAGGAGGTCCAACACTTAGGAAAATGGGCAAGAAGATAAAGGGTTCAAATGAAGAAACCCCCTGATCATGAAAATCAACCCCAGGTCAAAAATGAGTGCTAACAGAGTGAAAGCTTCAAACAATGAGTGTTGTTTTGTTATACTGACAGCCAACCTCCCCCAAAACCCTCCAAGGCGCAACCCTTGAAGGATGGGAGACTCCATTACGGAGAGTAGCGCTGCCACACGTATAACCACTTGAACGGTTGCACTTACTAATCATCCTTTGTTTTTAGTAGCCAAAAACCCTATAAGCCGGTGTAGGGAAAGGTGATTATCACCTCCCAAAGATGCCTCATCTAGAAATAGTGAAAATTCATTTTATATTGTCCCAGCTAGCGTAGGATTTGTACTTGCTTTTTAGTCAAAAAGAGTCCAAAAATTACAAAAAAAAAAAAAATCATGAAAACTTCTTTGTGTTTGTTGTGTCTTACTTGCCATAATTGAGAAATTAGAACAAAAGACCAACTTGCAGCCAAGAAAACCAAAAACACTAAAAAACGTACCAAGAAAATTACAAAAACAGTAAAAAAACTAGAGCTTCGCATTTATACTCCAGAGCTGCACATCTGTATCGACCTGCTGCACTTTTATATTGACTTTCTATGCTTTTGTCATCTATTATTGTGCATTTATCATTTACCAGAGCTGCGCTTTTACCTCGACTTACTGGACATGTACCCTCTGTTTCAGCACATTCATTGCTGCGCATCCACAACAGTGAGCTTTTCGACATCTTTTGAGAAGAATTTATCAACCTTTTTGGGTACCCATTTCAACCTTGTTCTAGTTTTTGAGATTAGATTTACCGTGCAGTCACCTCTTCCATCCGTTTTAATAGCATACCTTCTCTTTTGTTAGTCGTCTCATCCACCTTCTACCAGGTCTTCCCATAAACAAGTCAAAGTTCCTATATCAGATTAGTGCAAGACCTTTTTCAGATCATTTTGGATTCAAGTAACCCTAGTAAGTCTCCACTATCAAGGATCAGACATCCTTTTCTCTTGAAACTTCACTAGCGGTCTTGGTGCAAGACTAGTCTCTACATAGTAAATGGGTACCAACTATCCTTACTTGTGGCTATCATCTTGTGTCGACCAACTTACTTGGAATCATTGATTAAAAGACTCTCTTGTTCGAATCTCATCACTGAAAGTACCCTCTTCTCACCAACCTACACCAGCACCTTACCAAAGTCTCTAGTTTCACTTCACTTCTTCCCATGTCGCCTTGCATGGTCTTAACTAGATACCAAATGTAAAAGCAGCTTGAAATGGCTGGAACATTAGATAGAATTGTCTCCCCTCACAATAGTGATGAGGAAATCTCTAGTGAGGAGTACCAAGGAGCCCTCCAAGATAAAAAATTTCAACGCATGATGGACAAAATACTCAACGAAGACCCTCAAAAGTACTTCCTTCATCTTGCAAACCATGGACTTAGACTCCCCTCAGATTTCAATCTCAACAAATTAAGAGAAACCATACTGGAAGAAACTCATGAGGACTACACAAGTGAAGATAAAACCATTGGCCTAGATAAAGAGAAAAAAGCCACAGACTCAGATGCACCTCTAGACACATTAATAAAACAAATCAAGAGCCTAATGCAGAAAGTGCCAGATCTCCAAACAGGGCCACCCACCAAAACTTATTCATTGGAGGATATCTCGCCATATCCCTTTGACAAAAGCTTGAACATGGTACCCTTCCCCTTTCGGTTCGAAGTTCCTAAGTTTGACAAATACAAAGGGAAAGGAGACCCAAGAGATCACATTAGGGAATTTAGCATTGCGTGTCTCAAAGTGGCTCACAACGAAACTTTCCTAATGAGACTATTCCCTAGATCTCTAGGGGGACAAGCCATGGAATGGTTCTCACGACTTCCCTTGGGTATCAAAACTTTTGATGAGTTAGTAAACAAGTTTGTCACACACTTCTCATATAACATTGAACACAAAGTTTCCATGCTTGACCTATGCAATACAAAGCAAAAGAGTGGTGAATCCTTCGCTGCCTTCTTACAAATGCAGAGACAACTCACAAGCAAATGCTCATATCACATGCCTGAGAAGCAAATGCCAGAGATGTTTGTCCACAACCTTAACCCTGATCTAAGTTACCAAATCCAAATTCAATGCCCTACCTCATTTACGAAAGTCATTGAGATGAGATTATTTATCGAGAAAGCTATGATTGCCAAGGGGTAAATAAAGTTGAACAAGGACACCCCTAACTCTAACTACACCATGGACAAGTTGAAGTTTTGGACAAAGAACAAAAATATCATCAATGATGGAGTAGTTGATGCCAAAGTAGCAGCTCCCAAACAACAACCAATCTTCACTCTCAAAGGAGAAGCAAGCAATGCTACACTAAACAAAACCTTCTCTTACGAGCCAAAGCCATGGTTCACCTCCACTCCTAGGCAAAAATTCACACCACTAGGAGAGTACCAAGAATCTATATTAAGAAAACTATTGGCCAACAATGAGATCACTCTTCCACCAACTAGCAACTATGAACCTCCAATAAAACCTCACTATTGGAAAGATATAGATTTCTATGAATATCACAGAGGAAGAGGCCATATGACCAACAACTATATCCATCTCAAACACGTCATTCAGGACATACTTGACCAAAATCAGGTAGGCACTCAACAACATACCTCTAACGAGACACATGTGGCATACAAGGATCCGCTTCTCAATCATGATAGGCCGCAAGGATGACTTTCCGTTACCTAACATTGATATCATAGTTGACTTGACAGTAGGACATACCATGTTATCTCTTATGGATGGCTTCTCTGGATACAATCAAATCAGGATAGCACCAGAAGGCCATCATAAAACAACTTTCACTTGTCCATGGGGGGCCTTCTACTAGAACGCCATGCCATTTGGGTTAAAGAATGTAGGGGCAACATATCAACATGCTATGACCACTATCTTCCATGATATGATGCATGTCATAATGGAGGACTATGTAGACGACATTCTTACAAAATCACTAATAAGGGAATCACACCTAGATGTACTAGAGAAGGTCTTTTAGAGACTAGAACACTTCAAAGTCAAGTTGAACCCGAAAAAATGTGTGTTTGGAGTCACCTCCGGCAAGCTCTTGGGCTTCATTGTATCAACAAATGGGATTGAAGTGGATCCTGCCAAAGTCAAAGCTATCATGGAAATGCCACCGCAAAAGAACATCACTCAACTGTGGTCTCTACAAGGCAAGTTACAAGCAATCCGTCGGTTCATCTCACAACTGGCAGACAAGTGTCAACCTTTTACTCACCTATTGCACAAAAACATACCATTCAGATGGGATAAAAAGTGTGAGGAAGGATTTCACAAACTAAAGGAATACCTCATGAACCCTCCTATTCTAATGCCGCCTATCTAAGGTAAGCCATTGTATCTATATATATTTGCTACGCCAATAGCTCTCAGATCCCTATTAGGACAACAAGATTATGAAGGAAAAGAAAGAGCTATCTACTACATTAGTTGCACATTGGTGGGCTATGAACTACAATATTCCCAAACAGAAAGATCGTGTCTTGCTGTGGTTTTTGCTTCCCAAAAACTATGACATAACATGCTAGCACATTCAGTCAAGCTTATTGCAAAGATAGATCCATTAAAATATCTATTAAGCAAAGCAACTCTAACAGGCCGCCTAGCCAAGTGGGTAATGCTGTTAAGTGAATATGACAGAGTATTTAGAAAGGAAGGCTATCAAAGGTCAAATCATTGCCGATCAGTTAGCAGAAGCACCATTGCAGGATACCACACCAATGACATTTGAATTTCCAGATGAATCCATATTCAGTATCACAACACACTCATGGAAACTCTACTTTGATGGATCCTATACAAACTATGGACCAAGGGCAGGTATCTTGTTGGTCACTCCACACGGCAACACCATACCTAAGTCTTATCATTTGCTATTCCCATGCAAAAACAATATAGCAAAGTATGAGGCCTTGGTCATTAGTCTCAAAATGGCAACAAAATGGAAAATAAAAGAGCTACATGTCTATGACGACTCCCAACTGGTAATCAATCAAGTCAATGACGACTATCAGACCAAAGATGACAAGTTAATCCCATACAAGTGTATGGTTGATGAATTTAAAGAGTACTTTGTGATCATCTCCTTTGAGCAGATACCTCGCATTGAAAACAAAGTAGCAGATGCCATGGCAACCATTGCCTCACTCCTCAAAATCCTAAAAAATGAGTCATGGTATGAGTTCTTAGTAGAGTCAATTATGCAACTAGCTTATGATATCCCTGAAACACACTCTATTTGCCTCTTAGTCAGATCTGATTCACCCTTGTATAGTAAGATTTACACTTACCTCAAGGATAACACCATACCACCTGACTTGTCTACCAACCAACGCCGAACCTGCATTCGCCAAACCTCCCGTTACTCCATTATCACCAACACCCTACATCAACGAGGTCTGGATGGTACTTTACTCTGATGTTTAGAACATGAAGAATCTCAAACTACCTTACAAGACGTACATGAAGGAATTTGCAGAACACACTCTAGCAGTCCTTCCTTAGCTAGGAAACTCATGCATTTGGGATACTATTGGCCAAACATGGAAATTGATTCATATCAGTTTGTGAAGAAATGCAAGCAGTGCCAGATACATGGTAACCTCATCCATGCACTATCTCAAGAGCCACGACCTTTAACAACACCTTGGCCCTTTTGTAAATAGGGACTCGACCTTGTGGGCAAAATTCACCCTCCATCATCTAACAGCCACAAGTTCATAATAACCGCCACTGAATATTTTACCAAGTGGATTGAAGCTGTTCCACTCACAAATGTCACAAGCTAACAAATTTCCTCCTTCATCCTAAATTACCTCATTTGTAGATACGGAATTCCCTCATCCATAGTCACGGATAACGGAAGACCTTTCAAGAACTAGGATGTCCAAGAGCTTTGTGACAAATTCAAAATTAGACACCGTTTCTCCACCCCCTACTATCCACAAGGCAACAATCAGGCAGAGGCATCCAACAAAACAATCTTGAAAATCCTCAAGAAGACAATCAACAATGCCGGACGTGATTGGCACATACAACTGAATCCCGCTTTGTGGGCCTATCAAACTAGCATACACACTCCCACAGATGCTACCCCTTATGCCCTTTTCTATGGATCAGAAGTCATTTTGCCCATCGAGGTCAAGTTACCATCTTTAAGGGTGTCATTAAAAGGTCTTATCACTGATGAAGACTACAGAGTTTCCAGATTGCAAGAGTTAGAACTGTTAGAGGAGAAGAGACAAAACACCTTCAACCATCTTAATGCATATCAGCAAAGGATGTCACGAAGCTACAATCACAGGGTCATCCAAGGGTCTTCAACATTGGTGATCTAGTACTTAAGGAAAATCCCTACAATCAGCAGGATCGGGAAAAGAAAGGTAAATTCAAACCTAACTGGCTTGGTCCTTATGTAATCATTGCTGCCTATGGATCAGGAGCATATTAGTTAGCAACATTAGAAGGTGAGCCGTTCGACGACCCAATCAACAGTATGCATCTTCCCCGGTTCTATACCTAAGAGAACCCCAATGTAAGGGGGGCAAAAAAACAAAAAGCAAAATAAAATAAAATAAAATCGGAAAAAAGCAAAAAAAATAAAAATAGAAAAACAACAAAATAAATCATCCTTTGGTGAAAATCTGGCCAATAGGTGCCTTGGATAAGTACCATGATGAAAACCTGGCAAGTAGGCATCATGTGTACTTTTAGCTTTCATGCAAATAAAAATAAGTGGTGAAAACCTGGCAAACAGGCACTACTTGTGATAAACCACTTCCTCCATCTTTGGGAAACTATTCACCTTGTGTCCATTCCTCCTTCCATCATTTCTCATCTGATCCATATCTATTTCATAATAAAAACCTAATGTAACCTATTATGGCTTGATACTCTATCTCTTTTGTTGCCTTATCAACTAAGGTCTTATCTAGTATTCTATCCAAAGTGTCAGCCTAGCCTAGCGCCCATCGTCAATATCATAGAGTCAACCCCTGAACTATGCTGCCTCTGCATTGTCACATAGGCAAGGCCATTATCAATGAGCCCCTGAGGCTTCTCGTCCATCCCATATCTTGTCATCTATCCTCTAGTCCATCCATGGTCCAAGTCCCTAAACTACGTTGCCTCTGCGTCGTCACATAGGCAAGCCATTATCAATGCGCCCCCAAGGCTCCACTTCCCGTCCATCCCATACCTTGTTGTCTATCCTCTAGTCCATCCACATGGTCCAATTCCATGAACTACGTTGCCTCTACATTGTCATGTAGGCAAGGCCATTTAACAATGCACCCTCGAGGCACTAGGTCAGTCCCTTAGGGTCCGTTTCACTAGGCATGCAGGAAAGTGCAAACAAAAACCTGCTTTCCAACAGAATTTTTGACGCAAGACATGAATCTATCCAAATCAAAGCAAACAAGTACCTAAAGCACTCTAAATGATTTTATCTCAATTATGGCAAGAAAACATGTCTAATGCAAGAATGTTTTGTGTTTGTGATCAGGTTAGGTTACAGAGTCTTGATTTTTGTTATTATGTCTTTCTATGCTACTCAAGGATGTCAAAAACTAGAGAAACTATGATGGGGGCATAACCATTTTCTTTGTCTATTGTTTGCAGATCAATCTTTAGTAATGTGATGAATTTTGTTTAACGACATGATCAACAAAAGATTATCGAGAACTTCGGAGGTCTAAACATGAAAAGGGGCAATCCTTGTTTGTTGAAATGCAAGAAGTACTTAGGTAATCTAGATTCAATTTTGACTAGATGCTTGTATTAACTTACTAAATCAAAATCCATTTAAGTAATACTCAGGTCATTTCGGTTTAATTATACCTAGATGCTTGTATTTTCTTACAACATTTCAAAAAGAGAAAAGAAACAAAAAAAAGTGCCCAATGATGAAACAAGCACTTCAAAATACTTGCAATAATGACAAATATCTACATCCGTATCCACATCCATAATACATCCATTTACATTTTGCATACCATCCATCAATAAAGATCTTTTTCGCAGTGTCAGAGTTTACAGAATCTTGTGATTCCTTCATTCACATTTCTTTTATCAGTGTACTTTCTATCTATCACTATATCTCTCATCAACGGTTCTAACTATCAATCCGAGCAATGATCCAAATGCAAGTCCATCCTTAATTCATACCAATCAAGTTAATCAATCTTGTCAAATAATCCAATCGCAATCAGCGGTCTTGATCCTAATCTGGTCATAAACCAACTCAATCAATCATAATTATCAGTGGGATATATCTTTACCATGCCTATCGTGTTTCTCTAGGGATATATCATTCCCCGCCATGACAAGACTATCCTTTGTGTTTCTCTAGGGATATATCATTCCCTACAATGACAACACTATCAACTATCAATATCGATTAATCATTGGTTTACCACTTGACAGAGGCAATACCTTGTTTGTTCTTGTATCATTTATGCATACTTGCTTACTTGCTTGTGTGTGTTATCATTTTATCTTGCATAGCATATCATTTCACCCAATTTCTTCATCCTAACCTATTTTTCACCTTCTTCATTGTGAGATTGTCTGTCTCACGTCCTTCTGCCTTCTTCCTGTCCAATCTCCCGAGGGGGCATCCTATCGTTGTAACCTGTACCAGGGGCAAGCTGAGACATGTATCATTATCAGAAATCTTATTCTTTGAAGCAATGTGATAAAACACATTGCATCAAAGAGGGGCAAAATGTATACACCTAAAAATGACACGACTCTGTCTAAATAAATATTCTTAATATTTATTTCATTTAATTCCTTTATCAATAAATAAATCAATTTATTTATTTATTTGATTCATATTCCTCTAAATTCATTAAATATCAAATTATTTAATTACCTCTCTAATGTCTTCCAATAATTAAATAAAATTCTTTATTTAATTAAATTCTTCCAAACAATTAAATAATTCTTAATTATTTAATTAAGTCACTTGTTCCTCCAAATTTAAATAAATCAATCAAATTTATTTAAATTCTCTCAATCTCTAAAAATAAAATATAATCAAATATTTTATTTATTCTTCCAAATCATGCACAAAAAATTAAATAAATTTATTTATTTAATTTACTTACTTATCTTCTAATTCCTCAAAAACCTTCCAAATCTTCTAAAAATAAATCTTCTTTTTCATGCACACAAAATTAAATAATTTATTATTTAATTTCTCTCAAATCATGCAAAAGCAAATCACAAGTTGAGTTAACTGATTTAATCTATCTTGTTTTTATCAATAACTCTTAAATTAGAAAAAAAAGCTTTCTAATTTATGAAATCAAATCTTATCTTTATAAAAGAAAGCAGTTAACTCAAACAAAACAACTTTTTGTGTGACACTTGTCTTCTTTTTATTCATGCACATCCTCTCAAGTCTTCTTAATCGTTGATCTTCTTATTCTTTCTATACCGTTGATCTTTTCTCTCGTAAGTCTATAAATTGAACCAAATTCCTCCATTTCTATCATCCAAGCTTTTAGTAACATTACTCTGCAGGAATTACAGTGTGCCTTTGGCACCTAAATTCCTCCATTGCTTGCGATCAACTTGTTACCATTACCATTACCCTTTGTTTTGAAGCTCATCTTCATTGCAATAAACTATCATAGCCATTCCCACTTGACATCTTGGAAATAGCAAGGAAGTGCACCTTCTGAGGGCCATATTCATATACAAGATCATTTGAGATAGGTGATCAATGGAATCCATGAAGTAAAGAGGTTTGTTGAGGTATTGTTCATCGTTTTAAATCTTCTTTGTTTCTTATTTCATTGAGTTATTTAGATTATTTGATATTATTTATAATCATTCCAATTTTCTGATAACACCACCATCCAAAGGATTTGAAGGTCCTCTATTTATTAAATAAATAATGGTATGTACAACATCTACCCAAAAGTGTAAGGGTAGTCCAACATGCAATCTCATGCTCCTTGCACACTCCATAATGGTCCTATTCATCCTCTCAAACACACCATTTTCTTGTGGGGTTCCAGGAACCCTTTTTTACCTATGGATTCCATTATATGAACAATAATTTTCAAATTCTCTACTGCAATACTTGCCTCCATTATCAGATCTGAGACACTTCAACTTTTTTCCTGTCTCATTCTCAACGAAAGCTTTCCACTTTTAAAAAGTTTTAGATACTTCTATTTTTTGTTTTAGGAAATACACCCATGTTTTCCTAGTTACATCATCAATAAAAGTAACATAATATAGAGAGCCACCAAGAGAAGATACCTAAGCTGGTCCCCATACATCTGAATGCACAAGCTCTAATTTCTCACTCTTCTTCTCTTTCCCAACTTTGAGAAATTAGACTCTTTTCTGTTTTCCATAAACACAATTTTTGTAGAACTCCAAGTCAATCTACTTTAGACCTGGTAGCAACTTTCTGGAGTGAAGGATCTTCATCCCTTTCTCACTTATGTTGTGAGGCCTACTTATCTCACTCCTATATTTTTGCTTACATCGCATTTACATTTTGATGACATATGGGCATTGGGACTGTTGATCCCGTTTTGCAGACCTTCAGGATTTATTTCATATGCTATGATTGGGTTAGTTAGACTATGTTATGATGATGTTGATTATAGTTCTCATTTTAAATTTTATTTGAATTTATAATGATATGCGTTATTTGAGTTTGATGAAATTTAGATGTTAGTGTTTGTGTTAATGAATGAATTATTATGCAATCTTGATATTGAGTTGATGATTAGAAATGAAATAGATAGTGAATCTTATCAATGATGTTATATGTTGATTATTGTGGATTAGATGATTATGAGACATGGTGTGTGTGTGTATTTCTTTTGCTTCGGCTATGATGAACATGTGTTACTAATCTATTTTTGTAAGTGTGTAGATGATTTTCCATGCCCATGGAAAATTAGAGATTACCCCACACCCTATGTGAATTCTATGTTAAACCGATCTAATCCCAAGAGGGACCAAGGTCTTATGTGTTATTGCATGATGATTTTCATGATGTCCTTTCGATTAGGTCTACCCTTTTTTATTTGATTTAATTAAGGTGTTGTGAAATGTAATATTTGATTTGGCACAATTTAGTGCTTTTTATTTTTATGGCCTTTTTATGTGCTTTTATGCTACCTAAGGTGTTTATTTTGGGTTAATTTTGACCCTAGGTTATACCCCTAGGGTCTAGAGCCCATTTGGGTATGCTAAACCCTAGGGTAATCTCTATCTAGTCGCTCTAATATCACCCTGAAGTAAAGTGACGAATTTTGAATTTTGGAAAGAGTGGTAGATGGGTCAAGTGTTCAACCATGACCCGCTCCTCTTTCCAAGGCTTTGGTTTCCATACCTTGAAGACTTGGGGAGTCTTCAAGACTCCCAAGTGTGAGAAACCCATCTCTAATGCTCTCACACATGTGTGAGAGCATCTTGGAGCGAATGGGATTTCTTTGAAGGATAGGACTATGACAAGTGTCATAACCTTATCTTCTTGGAGTCCACCTTGTGAGATTCCTTCTCTCCACCTTTCTCTCACACATGTGTGAGAGCACATGTGGAGAGAGTGAGGCTTGGTGGGATGGGAGAGTGACATGTGTCACCTCCACATCCCATGGAGCTTGCAAGTGGGTTGTGAGGAGGAAAGAGAAGGTGACATGTGTCACCTTCTCATTCCTCAAAGCTCTTGAGAGTAGCCTATAATACTCCCTCTTTGAGAGAGGGAGAGGGTTCTTCTTTTTCACTTGTTTTCTTTGAGAATGACTTTTGTGGAGAGTTAGCTAGATTTGGAGACACTTTGGAGGTAAGAGCTTGGAGAAGGTTGGAAAGCTCTTCATCAAATTTTATTCCATTATAGGGCTTGAATAGGTATGTCTCTTTTGATGTCCTTTCAATTATGTCTACCCTTTTTTTATTTGATTTAATTAAGGTGTTATGAAATGTAATGTTTAATTTGGCACAATTTATTGCTTTTTATTTTTATGGCCTTTTAATGTGATTTTATGCTACCTAAGGTGTTTATTTTGGGTTAATTTTGACCCTAGGTTATACCCCTAGGGTCTAGGGCCCATTTGAGCATGTTAAACCCTAGGGTAACCTCTATGTAGTCACTCTAACTTCACCCTGAAGTAAAGTGACGAATTTTGAATTTTGGAAAGAGTGGTAGATGGGTCAAGTGTTCAGCCATGACCCACTCCTCTTTCCAAGGCTTTGGTTTTCACACCTTGAAGACTTGGGGAGTCTTCAAGACTCCCAAGTGTCAGAAACCCATCTCCAATTCTCTCACACATGTGTGAGAGCATCTTGGAGTGAATGGGATTTCTTTGAAGGATAGGACTATGACAAGTATCATAACCTTATCCTCTTGGAGTCCACCTTGTGAGATTCCTTTTCTCCACCTTGCTCTCACACATGTGTGAGAGAACATGTGGAGAGAGTGAGGCTTGGTGGGATGGGAGAGTGACATGTGTCACCTTCACCTCCCATGGAGCTTACAAGTGGGTTGTGAGGAGGAAGGAGAAGGTGACATGTGTCACCTTCTCATTCCTCAAGGCTCTTGAGAGTAGCCTATAATATTCCCTCTTTGAGAGAAGAAGAGGGTTCTTCTTTTTCACTTGTTTTCTTTAAGAATGGATTTTGTGGAGAGTTAGCTAGATTTGGAGACACTTTGGAGGCAAGAGCTTGGAGAAAGTTGGAAAGCTCTTCATCAAATTTTCTTCCATTATTGGGCTTGAATAGGTAAGCTTCAAGGCTTGAAGCCTTCCTCTTGTATTTTACATTTCATTGTGTGGTTGTTGGTTTTGTGTGTTTTAATATTTTTGTTATGTGGGGTTTATTGTGGGTGTATGGATTAGGCTCCCATTTTGGAGAACACATCTTGTATGGGGTGGGAGAGGAGTGAACCTCCTCGAGGTTATCCTCTTTATCTATGTGACATATTGATGGCCATGTGAGTATTTGGAGAAGTATGGAGTTTATTTTGAGAAGGCATGAGTGCCTATGAGTTTATTTTGAGAAGGTATGAGTGCCTTGGAGATGTTATATCATTTTTGAGATGTTTAAGGCTTGAGGCCTTGTATTTGAGATCTATGAGATTTTAGGTTTTAGGAGTGCACCTCTTGAGTAGAGAGATGTCCACTCTCCTACCCCCTAAATCCATGAAGAATGGATTTCATTGTGTGTCAAAACTTGGGTGGGTGTTCTTCTTGCTTGTGAGTATTTTTGTGTATTGTTGTTGTGGTGTAAAAACCATGTGCGGGTGATCTCCTAGCTCGAGGGTGACCCTTCTCGGGTCTATGGTAGGGTGGAGAACATTTTGGCGGGCATGAGAGGCCCTTTAGTTTTTATTGCAGGTTTAAGATAATGGAACTTGGAGGGAGATATTAACATTTATGTGTTTGTGTTGTATGGTTGTTTGAAGCCTTGGCCAAGAGGCTTAGTTGTAAAATTGTTATTTATGAGAGTGAGATCTCTTTACCTATGTTGTAACAAAAAAAATACTTCTATGTTTCAAGTTATTCTCTATGTAATGTTGCTGATTTTATTGCAATGGTTGTAAAAGAAAGAAAATGTATTATGTTATTTTTGTATTGCATAGGTTTAGGAGAAAGAAAATGTGACTGTATTATTTTGGTGTTTGTGTTAAAAAAAAAATACATATGGTTGATGTTTCTGTTTAGCAATGTTGTTCCTTTGTGTGTTGCAATGGCTTTGTAAAAAAAAAAAAGAGAATACTATTTCATTTCCTTTGTAGTTATTTGCAGAAGAGAAAAATACATGTTGTTGCTATCTTATTACATAGTTACTCATAAATGTTCTATGTATAAATATATTCAAGGCATTTTCAAGTTACTTTTATACATTATGATGCTGGGAGAAAGAGAATAATTATTATGTATTTGAAAGAGACAAATAGGTTTATTATAGTTTTCTGTTGGGAAAATAAACTCGTTGGTTTAATTTAAAAAAAAATATAGTTCAACAAAAAGAGTATTTGCAAATATATTTATATTTTTGTCTTATAGTTTATTGCAAGTTTATTGGTTTAATTTATTTGCTTGAAGTGTATTTTTTGCAAAAGGAAAATATCTATGTATGAGTATACTTTCTATTTTTATAATTTAATAAATTAAAAAAAAAAATTCTTCCTCCATTCTCTGTATTTTTTTTATATACCAGGTAATTAGAATTAGATGAATGACACAGTAATTAGAAAAAAATGAGTATATCTCCTTATGTGTGTATTTACAAATCTTATGCTATTTTATTCCCATTCTTTTTACACAGTGATGTATATATAACTTTATGTATATATAATATGCATATTTTAAATATACTGCTGATTGGAAAAAAAATTGAATTTAAATCATAAAATAAATGAAGGGATTCATATTAAGAAAGTGTTAGGGTTTAAACCCTTGGCAGAGCCATTGCAAGGATTAAATGACTGTGTGAAGAGAGGGAGGGGCGGGTGGTTGTAGACCTGCGGGGGGGGGGGGGGGGGGGGGGGGGGGAATGGAACCCCCAACCCCACCTTCCCTTGTGCATCGGCGCCCATCACCACTCAATCTCTACAGCCCTTGTTGGATCCTCCACCAGTGGTTCCAGTACCATTGTTGGCTCCTACCTACATTAAAAAATGTTTTTACATCATATATATATATATATATATATCCTTCTCTAGATTCTTTTACCTGAGTCAAAACAAAAAAAAAAATCAGCAGGTGTAAACTGTGGTTTAAAAAAAATTTAATAACCAAAAAAAAGGAGATAAACATATATTGTAGATCCAGAAACAAACCTCTCTGTGTTCCATCGCATGGCTGCCATGCCAAAACCTGCAAGAGATAGGAGCAAACTTAGAAAATGAGAGAAGAGGAAAGATTAGGGTTAGGTTGTGAGAGAAGTAGAAAACCAAAAGAATAATGTGATTAGGGTTGAGGAAATAAGGAGGGAATTAGGAAGTTGAAAGTATTAGGGTTGTGAGGAAATTTAGGAATAAATAATTATGTTTGGGGAAAAGACTTGCATGTGAATCTTTATCTTTTTTTCCTCTTGGCCTTTTTACGTGTGGGAAATATTACACCTATAATGGCTTTATGGTTTGTGCTTTTTAAACTTGATTTTTAGCATGTATTTTATTGCCTTAATTTTTATTTTAGCTAAGTAGGCTTATTTAAACCTAGGACTTTTAAATTAATTTTATTGGGGTTCTCACAAATGAGTTTTGGTGAGAAATTAATGTTAGGGGAATGAATTATTTTGAACCCCTCTTTAATTTATTTGGTTAATATTTAATTTATGGGATGAATTTTAATTATTTGGTCAACCTTAGAGATTGCACTAGAAATCTTAATTATCTTTTAAATTTAAATTATTTTCTCTTAAATGGTTAGCTAATTAATTATTTTTAAATTATTTCCCCATTCATATCAATGAGGCGTTATGCTGCCGAATTTTACTTAGAAAAGTATGGTTAACTTAGTAATTTAATTCCTATCCATTTTTAACGCATTTAATTACCTAGAGATTTAATTATGTCCTAGATGTACATAATTTAATTTAATTAGTCTAGTTCCTAGGGTTAGATTTCGACATGTGTCGAAATCACTCCGTTTCACTTAGGAAACTTAGGGTTGAACTCAGAATTGAATCTAACCCTAATGGTGACGCTCCTTGCATCACATAACCCCCTTAGTAGACTATCATATTGCAAGGGATGCGAAAGGACTTCGTAATACCCTAACTTGGACTAAGGTCTCACCTTCGTGCATTTATATCTGAGCGCGCATATTACACGCAAGGGGGTTTTTAGAGTCAGGTGGGAAAATTTTTTGATGTTTCGTGTCATGACCACATGGTAAATGTGGACATGACACATGTGTTGTGTGTTGTGACCAAATGAGAAATGTGGGCATGACACATGTGCCCAAGTCTATGGTGCCACAATTCTATTTCTATCCCTGTAGCAAGTGCTATAACTATCTCAGTAGCAACTATTTCTGTATCAGCTCTGGTAGAATAAGTATTACAAGTACACAAATACAATGTGCCTACCTTTTCACCTTTAGCTATTACTAATGCACCTTTAGTGACCTTCTAGACTTTGTTTGAAAAGGTAACTATGTAGCCTTCACTACCCAGTTGTCCTGTAGAAATTAAATTCCTTCTCAAATTTGGAACATGCCTTACCTCCTATAGCAACCATTCATTTCCATTCTGCAACTTGATTTTTATCTTTCCTTTTACAACAATCTGATAGGGTTCAACATCACCAAAATATACCTATCCAAAATCACCTTGAACATAATCTACAAATTATTTCTTATGGGGTGTGGCAGGAAATGAAGCCGCTGAATCTATTACTCAGGAATCATTAGCATTATCTAAACATAGAATTAAAGCATCCTATAATTTATTACTTACAACATTAGCTTCCTTACTGTCATCATGTTGTCTGTCTCCTTATTTGCCCTTTCGAGACCAATAATCCTTCTTCAAGTGTCTTGGCTTTCCACAGTGCCAACAATCCATTCTTCCTCTAGATTTAGATCTGCCTTTCTTTGACTTCCCTTGTGACTTCCCATGATTTGTTGGGCTTTTTCCTCTCTCCTTTGTTCTTCCCCTGTTTTCTATAGTCAAAGCATTACCCAATGTTGAACTCTCACCTATGCTTTTTCATCGCATTTCCTCACTAAGGCTAACACCAACAACATCATCAAATTTCAAAGTATCTAAACCAAAGACAAAGTTACTTACAACCATTACCAAGTTATTCCAGCTTTCTCGCAAAGAACATAAAACCAAGAGAGACCTCACCTCTTCATCAAACTTCACTTTTACAGAAGTTAACTGATTGGTAATCGTATTAAACTCATTTAAATGACCTGTCATAGATCCACCTTCAATCATTTTCAGATTAAACAAACGCTTCATGAGAAATACCTTATTTGAGACTGAGGGTTTTTCATACAATTTAGCAATATTTCATCAAATTATCTGTTGTCTTTTCTTCTATTATATTGAATGCCACAGATGGTGCCAAGCACAAATGAATGCATCTCAATGCCTTTTTGTCTAGAAGTTCCCAATCCTCATCAGTCATTATTGCCAGTTTCTTGGCTTTTCCTTCCAACAGCCTCCATAAATCCTTCTGATAGAGATAATCCTCCATCTGCATCTTCCATAACCGATAGTTCTTCCCATTGAATTTATCTACCTTCAATTTACCCTCATCCGCCATTCCTCCCACTTAACCATAAGACTCCCACTCAACTGTGAGAACTTCCTACAGATGATAATCGAACACAACTCACTCTAATAACAGTTGTTAGGGTTCAGGTAGATCAGAGCAATAAACATTAACAATTATATGCAAATTAAATAACCCAAATGTAACAATGAAGAATAACACAAAAGATATGAACATAGAATTTTAATGTGGTTCACCCAAAATGGGCTACATCCACAGAAACTCAACCATCCAATGATTTTATTATCTAGTGCAAAACAAATTACAATCTCGTGAATTCCATCTCGCAATGTATACATCCCAACCACTTATAACAAGATTTTTGGAAGCTTCTAGAATTAGGGTTTTACAAAGTCATTTTCATTTATTGGTTAACAAGAATTAACTATTGACCCCAAATGTGCAAAAAAGGTACAATTTTTTTTAGGGGCAACGCCCCTAAACCCCGCTCAGGGCCTAACTCAAAAAGGATACATTATAAGTGTACAATATTTGCATGACCAGTTACCACATACCAATAGGGAACAACATGGTGAATCAAGCAAGAGTAGCAAAGATGGAAGAGGTGATAAGAGACCTCTTGATAAAAATAGAGATGGAAAAAGTTCAATGAAAAGGAGTAGATGCAAACTCAAGTGACGATGAAGTACCATAACTGCATATGGACAAGGGAAACAAGGATCTGACAAAGAGAAGATTACTAAGGTTTGTCTCTAGAGTGGGTGGTATCTCATAGATGGACATTATGAGCTATGTAGGAAGCTCGTGTCTAGAGGAATTGATTGACTAGATTATAGAATTGGAGAAACATGCTGAGTACAAAGTTATTGAAGATCTTAGGAGGATAAAGTTTTCCTACATTAAACTAAAGGTACACACATTAATATGTTGAGACCATGTGTAGAATGGTAGGAAACAAGGAGGAAAAGAGAAAATCCACATGTGGGGTAGAATAATCACCAATTAAAGGCAAAATTCCTATTATAAAATTACAAGATGAACTTATTCAAGAAGTTGCAAACCTAAAGAAGAGGGATATGAGTGTCAAGGATTATATGGAGCAGTTTTATTCTCTAACTGTAGAGATTTTCTCTCTATTTTATTTTCTAGATTGGAGTTTTCTTACCAAGTTATCAAGTTTTTTGACTGCAATTCATTCTTTTTTATATTTTTTGTGACGTGCTTAAAAAAATAGTGTTTTGTTTGCAAGTGTGAGATTGGAAAAGATGATCTAATTAATTAATGAACTAACAAGATCAATCTTTCTAATGAAACATTGGAACATGAGCCACTGAAGGCTCTATGCTTGGTTGCTATCTCTAAGGAAGAGCTAAGTTGCTTTGGGAAGGCTCTATTCATTTGTCATATTATAGAGATTGATTTGATAATGGAACGAACTAAATTAAAAAAGTGATTAAATTAACTAAATTAACAAAATATAGGTTCTATAGAATAGATTTATAGAAATAGAAAGCAAATATGAGAAGACGACAGAGAGAAGAACTTGGCATAAAAAATGGAGTAGACTATCCGGGATGCTAGTGCGTTGCATGGATGAAAGCGTGTTGCATTGTAGTCTATACATCATAGGAAAATAAAGTTGTTTGCATATACAGATCTGGCACGATCTGAATGTGAGATATCAAATCTTCCTTCCACACCAGTGATCTAAAAATATGCAAAACAAAAGGGAAAAATGGGTTGTGCTATATAAGGGCTTGCCTTAGTCAAACCCCATGTTGGTGTTTCCACCTCCACAACAGCAATGATGATGATGTTGATAACTGAGAGGGGGGGGTGAATCAGTTATCCTAATTGTTTCTTCTTTTGAACTTTCTTATTAAGCAAAGCACATTGAGTTAAACAAACAAACATTATCATGAAATGAGAAACACATGACACAGTATTTTTGATGTGGAAACCTAGTTAAGGGAGAAAACCACGGGGTGATTAACCCAAAGATTATTCTCTGTTAGAAGAATAAGGAGTTACAAAAATGGCACTTGCCAATTAGGGCTCACTGCCCGAGCACACTGCTCACAAAGAGGCCCACTGCCTACAAGGAGACACACTGTCTACAAAGAATGTTATACAATACTTGAACTAATTGGAAGCACCTACATATGCTAGGGTTCAGTTCCGGTTAGGCTCAGTACACTGATCTGCTGCACTTCATCTTTCCTCTATTCTTTATTCTGCTATCTTTTCACATACCGGATCTTTCTTACTACTTCTGCTCTGATCTGTACTTATTCGCATACACTATCACACAATCACTCCTTTCACAACTAAATCCATCCTCTATATATATCTGCACAAGTAATTTCATCACCTTTCTAGTCGGCATCCGGAACAGTCTGGTTTCTTACAAGCTCTGTTCTGTCGGCTAAATCCTTGCTCACCAAGCAATGCGGATCAAGCATATACTTGTAGATATCATTAGTCATGTTGGCCAAACATGATTCATGCCTTCACAACCTTTACCATCAACAGTAACATATCCGGAAAAGATTCTGATGCTCTGTCAGTCAGTTCTTCCTTCTGTTCTCATTGTCTTTCAGGAATCCGGTACTCAGCTATTCATATCTTTTTCTTTGTCTATCACCAGAGGCTAAATCCTTGGAATATACTACTCAAGGTAGTCCTCTTGACTTCCCCAAATCCGCACTGCACCAAGACACTTCCTCTGAGAGGTCCAGACCAATCTGTCGGACCTTGCCACATGCTCTGTTCTTGTTCACCGGACCATAACAGTTCTTTATCCTGACTTCCGGTAGAGGCACACCATGACTTGCGGATATGTGGGATGACCTTTGTTGCCATCAATGACAACAACCATGAATCCATATAGTGTCTCTTGCCAACAATCTCCCCCTTTGGCATTGATGGCAATACTTAGTGAAAAAATGACTAAGTGTTTACACTATGCTCCCCCTTTGCTGATGCTCTATCTTTATATACAATTTCTGGAACTCCCCCTTAGTTGGATTCCTCATTTTTCACTGCTCCTCACTCCCCCTTTGACATCAATGGCAAAGGGTGAGGTCCGCACACCAAAATTTTCAAAAATTTTCTATACATAGCCGCATATTTACATACTCACATGAACTGAAGAATGTCTGCAAAAGATGTCTTCAGTTGGATCAGTTCTGTAGCCCAACTTTGCTTCATTCTATCCAAAATTGAAATGTGACCACTCAACAAAAATGCAAAAGCTTCTGCCCTCTTGAGATCTGTCGGATCATTTGTTTGGGCGGTAGTTTGAGCATCACTGATGGCCTCATGCATAGTTTCTAACTTAGGGATTATAATCCTTCTAAGTTCTCCCATCCGGTTAGTGATATTCTTCCTTTCCTTCTCAAAGTTCTTTATTGCATTTGTGATTGCAATAGTTTGACATTCTTGATTTACTATGGAAGAGAGAGGATCAAAACTTTGAGACAAACTTTGTAGTTTGTCCTGTTCCGCTTTTATTTTCTTATCTATTTCTACTATTGCCTTTGACCAGGAGATACAAAATTTGTAAATATCACCGCCATCCTTAAGAGCATTTTCTAAGCTCTTTATTCCAATACTCATATTTCTCCTATCGTTAGAGATTAATCCTAATACTTTTGAAAATCTTTTATCCAAAAATTCCTTCCGGACCTTTTCTTCAGCTGATTTTTCTAGAGAATCAAAATGTGTATCAACACTGCTGACTAAGGTTTTGAGATTACCGGAAGAGGAGGCTGTCGGATCTATCTAGATTGATGGCATGATCTTTTCAAGCACTCCGGAAGCAGCCTCTATCAACTCACAGTCTTCCATATGAGACTTTAGGAGTTTTTCATTTTCCTTAGCATTTGCAAATGAAGCTATCTTCATTGTCTGTACCGGAGAGAGAGAGTCAAAGTCAAATGGGCCTTTTAGAAGCTCCGGTTCATCAATCTCTAAAGTTTCTTGGCTTAGAAACTTTTGAACAGTTTGTGCAGTGTCTCTTGCCGGAGACAAATGTTTCTTTTCTTCTGTAGTTTTGTCCTTAGGAGTCTTATCTCCTTCCACATTCTTACCACTTACAGTTGTGGTTTTCTCTGTTGGATTCTTCTCTTTCTCTGTATCCTTGGTGCTGTCAACCTCTTTTTCTTTTTCTGCTGCTTCTTTCTCCTGTAATTTTTCTTCTTCTTGGGATCCGGAGATTGTAGGAGAAGCCGGAGAAGAGATGTTAGCCTGTTCTGGTGGCACTTCTTCCAGAGCAGATGATTCCAAGTCCGCAGCTATTTCTGCACCTGAGTCCTCTGTAATAGGAATATTAAACCTTTTGTATGTATTCCGGAGGATTTCTTCAGTGTCCTTGGCTACTTTGTCTGTCTCACCAAGCATAAGCTGATTCATCCTTGCTTTGCTTCTGAATTCATCCTTGCAGTCCTTGAATACCATGTTCATGGTTTTGTGATCAATTGAGGGATATAGCTGAATAGCTATCTGTTCCCTGATCTCAAGGCCTTTTGCCATGGCATTGTTCTTTCTTATTTCTAGTTCCATCTCTAGGCTCTTTGGGATTTCAGAGATAATCTCAATAAAAGCTTTATTGTAGATGTTCAAGTACCTTATTATAGCTTCCTGCAGGATCTTTTGATCTGCCTCATTGTAGTCATCATAGAATTCAGCCACCAGTTGAAGGTTCCCATCCACAGTGACTGATTTGACTACACTGTCTAGAGACAGGGTGGGCTTTTCAGAAAATTCTTCTGTCATTTCTTCCTTGTCTCGGCCAGAAGAGGGTTTACCGGATCCTTTCTTTTTCTGTTTCTTTATTTCTTTCACTCCTTCATTTGACTCAGTTTCTTCTTCATCCTTTTGGCTTTGATTAGCTAATGAGGCTTTTGTCTTGGATCTCTTACCGGATCCCTGGACTTCCAGTTTTGAGCTTTTGGTTTTGATAGGTGTGGATCCTTTAGATGATCTGGTCCGGGTTGAGGATTCCACCGGAGCACTTTTCTTGCTTTTCTTTTCTGCCTCTTTCTTTTCTTCCTCAGATTTTCTTCTCTTTTCCTGGCTGGCATCAAGTGCCTCTTTTGAGATGCCTAGGCCTTGAGCAATATGCTCTATTTCTTTTCTCACCTTCCTCTTTATCTTAGGTTTCCTGAGTTCTACATGTATCTTTACACTCAACTCCTCAAAGGTTCCAAACCTTTTTGCCTTTGGATCTTTGGGCTGACTTAGCATGTGTTGAACATGCAGCTCCACTATTTGTTCATCCACTTCATACCCCATGGGCATGATCCATACAGTTCTTGGTTCTACTGCCTCCATTAGACACTGATTTGTTTCTACCATGAAGCATACTGTGTCTTTGTACTTTTCAACAAGGGATTGGGGTATTCTTTCTCTTGCATGCATCATGCTTTGGAAGTTCTTGAAATATCCCCATAGAGCTGAATTTCTTGCTTTAGCATCCCCAAGTCCATGCAAATAGTCTCTGATTTGGATGGCAACCGGTCTGTCATTCTGCCATATCCATCCACTGGATCCGGGAAGCTCATTCATGTAGTAAAAGAAGAGACAAAGGATCAGATTGCCATACTTGAAGGAGTTTTTCTTGTCCTTCTTAATCTTCTACAGATTTTCAAAAAGTTGGTTTACAAGAAGCTCACACAAGTCATAGTCTGCATTCTCCTTTAACATTTGATAAGCTGTGTAGATTGCAGTTCCCGGTACTGAATTTTCCCTACTGGAGTGATAGATTTTATAACCAATTATCATAGATGCAAATTTGACATCCGGTTCAGTGATGTCATCAATTGTCATAGCTCTCTTGTCAAACTTGGATCCGGTTGCATCACTAACTGTCTGATTTTTGACAGACTTGAGAACAGGTAATCCACCGGATGAGTGCAGACCGGTTACAGCCCTAATTGCATCTTTGGTGATCTTGAAGGGCTTGTTCAACCATAGGAAGTTGTCATGTACTCTACTTAGTACATACCGGACCCATTCATCTTCTTCAAAATAGGGGAAATGAATGCACTGTGCAAAGTGTTTGTCCCGGATGGCTTTATACTGAGGTTTGATCTCAAAGGAGTCATCTTTTGTGTCTTCGGTTACACGGAGTGGCTGGATTGATTTCTGTATGTAATGACTTTGGCAGGAGATCTTCGGTGAACTTGATGAATTTTGTTGCAGAGCTCCGCTTTTCACTTCTTCTTGGATGTGGAATGATCAAGTGATGGTTGAGAAATCCCTTATATCATTTCGCAAACCCTAATATCTGTTTGCAATAAATGCTCCACCTATATTATTCCGGTTTGCCTTATCCGGATAGCTTGGAGTATCTCGGATCAGTCCTGATCTATGAACATCATACAGATCTTTCAATCATGAATAAATCGAGGTGACATATTACAAGAACATCCCAAACATTCTGTCCAGTCCGCAGAGTAAAATAATGTACTTCCGGATCTCTCCGGACCCTTTTGTAGTCCTCTGTCATTCCGGAGCATCTCTCGGAATAGGTCTTACTTGATCGATCACAACTTCTTTACATCTTCATGCGGACCTCTGAAATCTTGTCTGGATCATCTCAGGACTTATATCTTCAAACCCTTTACTCCGCATCTTGTGTCATATCCAGCATCACTTGATTGGCTGGGGGAACAGGATTTTCTTTGAGTCTCCCCCTGAGCCAGAGCTCACTTTTTAATTTCTGGAAGGAATATCAGCACCAGAATCTGGTGCGGGTGGGTCCAGTTTCTGTATTCTCTGAACTTTTCTTTACCCAAATCTTGCTCATCTGATTCCTAACTTCATCCGCATTCATCTTTTGTTTACCCTTGTCTTGATTCTGATTATACACCGGACCTCTTTTGTCCTGATTCTTGCTTCTGCAGACTTTAGCATTATGACCGGACCTATTACAGATTTGGCAAATAACATTTCTTTGCATATTTGACTGATAACCTCTTGATCTGCATTGATTAGCCATATGACCTACTCTATTGCATGTAAAGCATCTACCTTTGAATGATTTGTTTAGTTGCATATTTCTGCATTCATGAGACTTGTGTCCATACCTTTTGCAGTTAAAGCACTGTCCGGAGAAGGATGGATTAGTTTGATTCATTCTTTTTCTGCACTGATTAGCTTTGTGACCAAAGTGATTGCAGCTGTGGCAGTATCCATTGAAAGATGGATATCTTTGAGCATTGGGCTGTCTTACCGGAGGTCTTTCAGGCCTATTCCTTGGATTTTCTGATCCAAAATTCTTTTGACTGGATCTGGAGCTTTCTCCTTTCTCATATCCCAAACCGTACTTGTCATCTGTCTTCTTTTCACTTGCAAGAAGTACTTCAAGTTGGGCAGAACTTATCTTGAATTTATCTTTATATTCATTTGCTGTTTGAAGATCTCTTTTGAGAGAGACAATTTGATTCTCAAGTTTTTCTTCATTATCTTTGGCATCTTCAAGATCACATTCAAGATGTCTGATAATCCTGTCCATCTGGTGGCATTCTTCTGATTTCTCTTTAAGAGATTGTCTTAGCTTGTCTTCAGCTTTTCTTTTTTCTTCAATCTCTTGAGTAAACTTTATAGTTCCTGATTCCATTTCATGTCTTAACATAATGACTTCTTTTGATAACTTTTCACATAACTTGGTTTTCTCAGTCAATTCTTCATTAGTATTGCTTTCTTCAGTTTGGCTTGCCAATTGTTGGAGCAGCTCCTTTCTCTTTTTCATAGAGAGACTTAATTTGTCTTTTAGTTCTCTCATGAATTCATCAGCCTGTTTGAGTCTTTCCTTTAATTCATTGACTTCAGAATTTGATTGTTCAAGATCCTCAAGGGCAGTCTTGAGTTGCTCCCTTAAACAATATGCATCCATTTGAATTCCCAGATCTTCCTCAAGCTGTTAGGCTCTATTAGGAGGAACCTTGCTCTGATACCAATTGTTGATAACTGAGAGGGGGGGTGAATCAGTTATCCTAATTGTTTCTTCTTTTGAACTTTCTTATTAAGCAAAGCAGCATTGAGTTAAACAAACAAACATTATCATGAAATGAGAAACACATGACACAGTATTTTTGATGTGGAAACCCGGTTAAGGGAGAAAACCACGGGGTGATTAACCCAAAGATTATTCTCTGTTAGAAGAATAAGGAGTTACAAAAATGGCACTTGCCAATTAGGGCTCACTGTCCGAGCACACTGCTCACAAAGAGGCCCACTGCCTACAAGGAGACACACTGTCTACAAAGAATGTTATACAATACTTGAACTGATTGGAAGCACCTACATATGCTAGGGTTCAGTTCCGGTTAGGCTCAGTACACTGATCTGCTGCACTTCATCTTTCCTCTATTCTTTATTCTGCTATCTTTTCACATACCAGATCTTTCTTACTACTTCTGCTCTGATTTGTACTTATTCACATACACTATCACACAATCACTCCTTTCACAACTAAATCCATCCTCTATATATATATCCGCACAAGTAATTTCATCACCTTTCTAGTCGGCATCCGGAACAGTCTGGTTTCTTACAAGCTCTGTTCTGTCGGCTGAATCCTTGCTCACCAAGCAATGCAGATCAAGCATATACTTGTAGATATCATTAGTCATGTTGGCCAAACATGATTCATGCCTTTACAACCTTTACCATCAACAGTAACATATCCGGAAAAGATTCTGATGCTCTGTCAGTCAGTTCTTCCTTCTGTTCTCATTGTCTTTCAGGAATCCGGTACTCAGCTATTCATATCTTTTTCTTTGTCTATCACCGGAGGCTAAATCCTTGGAATATACTACTCAAGGTAGTCCTCTTGACTTCCCCAAATCTGCACTGCACCAAGACACTTCCTCTGAGAGGTCCAGACCAATCTGTCGGACCTTGCCACATGCTCTGTTCTTGTTCACCGGACCATAACAGTTCTTTATCCTGACTTCTGGTAGAGGCACACCATGACTTGCGGATATGTGGGATGACCTTTGTTGCCATCAATGACAACAACCATGAATCCATATAGTGTCTCTTGCCAACAGATGATAGAGAGTGCATGTTCATGATGAACAGATGCAAAACAAATGATAAAGATTGCAACAAACAAACACAATGAAATGGACTTACAACAAGTATGAAACCCTTATTGCATTGATGTGGCAACACAAATCACACACAAGGAGTTGATGGAGGAGGAATAAGATTCCTTAAATACCTGCAAGTGTTAGTGCATATAACAATAATAATCTTCACAAGTAGAGACCGTCGCTAGATATTTTCTATATAAAAGAATTCATATCCTAGAAGTTGTAAAGCTTGTTAAGATTGTAGAGAGTGGTCATCTTCCTTAAAATGAGGGAGAGATGGTTGTTTATATGAATCCAAATATGTTTTCAAGGAGCCATTTAGGCTAGGCCGACAAGAAAGGTACGTCACTCAGTGTAATAAAGTCAACATCCAAATCCAAATTCTTTTTGTATGTACAGACAAGATGATAGCATGTTGCACTAGGGTCCACATGCAACACTTGTGTCTAGGAAGAAATTATTCTTAAAAGGCTTGTTGATAAGGGACTTAACCAAGTTTCTCAACAAAGTGATGAAACTAGCACATTACAAGTAGATAGAGACACACATGCTAAATTCAGTGCAAAACCTAGCATGAAATTGTAAGCGAAAATAATTAACGACCCTATATTTAGCCCCCACTTTAGCAGGGGTATGAACTTACATTCATACAGACACTAAATTATAGAGAAGCTGAATCTCTTCACCAAAATGCTGGAGACATAGAATGTAGCTAAGTTGAGAGATGTGATAACCCCCAAGCTTAGGATTCTACTAGTCTACAATGTTTAGATAAAGAGGTTACACATAAACAAGACTCATGGTATAAACCATGAGTACATATACATATACACATATATCTGTAAGCTATCAAACACAAGAATAGACCAAATATTTTATGCTGAAACAACTATGATTAGCAAAGTAATATGGTCAAATCCAAAAATACATGAAGCATACATGAAAAACAAAATCATACAATGTATGATTCTCGAGCTAGAAAGTTCTGCAAATTTGTTAGGAATCAGACCAAAAACAAACGTCATGAGTCAAGGGCTAGTAAAATCTACTATTTACTAGGTGGTTCATGGATGAGTAGCAAATGAAAATATCATAGGATAGTAAGATCCATATATTTACTAGCTAAGTTCCATGTCAGCAAGTAGAAAAATGAAAAAATCATAGGCTAGTAAGATACAAAGGTTTACTAGGTGAGTTTCATGTCAATAATATCAGAAATTATAGGCCAAGAAAACACACTGTTTGCTGGGTAACTCTAGTAGAGTGCTACAAAGATGATCAAAAAGTTTCATGATAACAAAAACCAACCATGTGGTGTGTGAACAAAGTGAAGCACATAATAAAATGTATGCCCCCACCTTAAAGTAATTGTTAACCCTATCAAGGAGAAATTGTATTTAAGGTAGAAAGAGAAATACATGCAAAGCAGGTGTGAGAGATATTTGGAGGCATAATCCCAAATGATATGTCCCCAAAAGATACATCATGATAAAGGGTTTCCCCTAGGATGGGAAAACTGAGGCAATACTATGGGCATGATACACAATGGTGTTAGGATTAAGGTGCCATCAACCTTGTAAATCATATGTAATTAATTACTCCTAATATTGTTTGTAAATCACCCATAAGGGATGAGAGGTTTCACCAGCAATGATCTTGTTTTAGTCGTATGTTTATATCTGGTCCTTGATGCTAATTCGTCCACGATAGGGGGGTCGCAGGGGGTTCCCCCTGCGAGGGGTCTGGGAGAAGCACGCATTGGTTCAGGGGCAGTGCCCCCGAAACCACATTTTATTTATATTTTATCATTGTAAATTTGGCCTGTTCATCATTAGTGTTGTGTGGTTACACAACACGCCCCATTTTGCCTTAGCAAAATAGGGACCCAACTTTTCTTTTTTCTTTTGCTTGCTTGTTTTCTTGCCTTGGGCAATTTGGTAAAATCAATTATGTATGTCACCTTTGCTTATGCATGTGCATCATGAGAAGAAGAGGCTAGTTGCCAAGGTTACTATTTGCTATCATAAACCTCATGGTTGGAAAGAGAACAAAATTTTTAGCAAGTTTGGCTTTTGGATCACCCTAATATTGTCTAAGGGTAGAAAGTTATGTTGAGTCAAAGTTTGGTCAACCCTAATATTTCACATGGGGGAGTCATATTTCTAAACATCAGTCATATTCGCTAACATGACCCTGACTTAGAAAATCACCTGATACCCTTAGATACCTGATACACGAATGTCAAAATTAAATAGGAACATGTATCTACCCATCAAGGAACCTCATGTATTCATGGGGGTCATATTTCTTAATATTAGTCATCTTACGAAATATCACCCCTGCGCGAATATCACCCTATGCTAGTATGACTATGATGTCATCTAGTTTTAACAAATGAAAGAAATCACCTTGGTGATGATGTAATCATTTCACTTGACCCACAGAGGGTCATATATCCAAATGTCCATCATATTTCTCAATATGACGATGATGTCACCAAAAACTAGATAACTATAGAGGATTGATGGCATGATGATGTCATCACGACCTAGCCCTGAGGTGGGTCACATTTTGAAATATCCCTAATTTTAATTTGATGACCTGATCTGGCTCCATGGTCAAAGGTTGACCATATCACCCAGATCTTTAGTAAACAATTATACCGTGCGAGAGGGGGGTTCATATTATCCGTTAGGGGTCATATTTTTAAATATCCCTAATCTTTCAAAGATCACCCTATGGCATTAAATGCAATCAAAATGGTAGATGAAGCCCCACCGATTTCAAATACAAATCCAACACTTGGCAGCATCTATGAGCTTCATACAAATAATCGACAGATTTGATCAGAACAATGCATATGCCCTAATTTGTCATATTGATCCATTTAAAAGTAAAATTCAAAGGTTATTTACATTTACTCTATGATAAATTAAGAATTACAGAGCTCTAGAAGTCAAACCCTTATCAGCCGTCTGCTAACAGATCATGACCCTCAACATTACAGAACGAAACAGGTTGACCCTGCACATCTACATTTCCCACTATCAATCCTCTAATCAAAAGGGAAAGTGATATCAGGTAAGTAATTTCAAAACCCTCTCCGTTGTCATTTTCTGCAAATATCCAGGTAAATGATTCTTTACTAGGTTAAATTTGCATGATGATGCATGAAAAGGATTAAAATGATGAATGATAGTTAGGAGGTGCATATTATTGTTGAAATATTCATAAAAGCACCATAGGGTAAGACATGCATATGTCTATTGTAGGAATTAATGGCGAAGGTAAGAAGGAACAAATCTGAGGCTGAGTTTTTGAAACTTATGTTCGTACGGCCCAAGGGAGTGGAGTTCAGATATGGTGTTATCATTGACACCCATCAGGGACAAACAGACTTAGATGAATGGTCAAGGAAATTAGACAATGATACTGACAACCCTATTCTGGATAAGGTATTTACAATGGGTATGTGGTACGCAGTAGGGTTCCCATATGCTATGGATGCCATTGAACTGGTAGTAGAATGTGCCAGGAATTATAAACCAGAAACCAAAAGAGTAGAAAAACATGGCAGAGTATATGCTGACTTTTCAGTCAAGGGCATCATTGCCACATTCAACTTGCCAATGGGAAATAAGGTGGTAAGTGTAGACCTTAATAAAATGGAGGAGTATAACAACAATAAGAAAGAGGCTAGGAAGAGAATATATCAGTGAAGGGCAAAGAACAGTACCTACACAGCTTCAGCCAAGTTGACAGTGTACTTATACAAGTTTGATTTTGATGATGAATATCAATATCTAATTGCCCTGTTGAGTAGGATGACCAACAAATGACATGCTAGTAGCTTTGAGAATTGGATGTTTGGAATTATCCAGATGGTTTTATACTCATATAACAAGCCTCTATGGGCCAAAATCATTAGTGATTGCCTAGATGAGGGGATGAGGAAGCTAGGAGGTAAGACCTGCATATTTTACATGACCTCCTATGTGGTATATTCATGTGCTTTCTGAGGAACATTTGATGCCCTACAAACAGTAGGCAAGGTAGGAAACAACACTGGTGATGTGAATGTTTGGGATCACTATCCCCAATTATAGAAAAAGGCATACCTTTAGGATTACAAGCTGGTAAATGATGCATTTTCAATGCATTTGGTCAAAACAATGGAGGAGGATCGAACCAAGAGACTGAGCATGGAAGCTCAAAAAATTATTTACAAATATGGAGCTTGGTTTATCCAATTCTCCACTTTTTCATATATAAGGATTGAAGGGTTTGAAGGAAAACCCCTCATGTTGCCAGGATACCCCACTGATAGGGTCATCTTGATGGAATTTGTCATACCAGTGTCCACTATAGTTGAAGCTCATATAGAGGAAAAGAAAATTCCTCCTGTACTATTGCTAGTTTACATAGGCTGGTACTTATGCCCAAACAGAAAGAGCATCAAGCATGCTATTGGGGGGTTGAAACTCATGTACTTGCAGCCATTCCCTATCGCCAGGTCATATGACCCTTATGGAAGGATGTAGAAGTTGTTAGGAAAACATATACATCAAAAGCATCTGGAGTACTTCTAGACTGACTGTGATGATGAGGCAGAGGTGAGAAGAAGAAAATATCAAAGGATCACCTTGAATCAAATGAGAACCTTTGATTGCATCCCAATGCCTACACAACTACATCATGATGATGGAAAGATAATGTCCAATGAGTATGAGGACAAGAAGTTGTATAATGACACCATTTCAGCCCCTGATCTAACACAACTGAAGGAGACATCCTTGGATCAAATAATGCAAGGGGTCATTCAATTGACCCAAAGTTGGGTAAATGAAGAGATTTCCAAATTGAAGAAGAAGGGCATGGCCCTCACAGTTGATAATAAGAAGAAGAGACAAGATTTGTCAGATGAAGAGTATGATGATTTTCTTATTGAGAAGAGAAAATCTAATGGAGAAAGATTACCCATTGAAGAACAAAAGCTGCCATCCAAGGGTAAGAAGGTGGAGGATGAACAAAAAGGGGTGATCATCGAGAGGCTTACATCAAAAGGTGATGGGGAATCCACATTAGTCCATGCATCCACATCAAAACCACCTCCTGACAAACAAAAGACTAAGAGGATAGTGAGGCCTGTCACTGAAGAAGCAAAGAAACCTCAAACAGAGAATGAGCCTCTATAGGAAAATCCCTTGGAGGAAGAATAGGTAGATATGGAACCTAGGGATGATGACTTATTGATTACAAGGAAGAAAAGAAAAGAGTTGCTACAAACACCACCACCTAAGAAGCAAAGAACAACCATGAGGGGAGGTGTTAGCACTTATCCTATCATATTGAGAGGTATGGGTCGTTCAGCCTTCAGAAGAGAGCTTGAGCATGAAGTCCCCATTCCTAAGATAATTCAGTTTAAGACTGAAAGGATGGAGGAGCAGAAAGAAAAGGAAACACATATGGCTAGCAGAGAGTCCCCTTTCCCTCTAGATGACACCGTGGAATTATCAGATGATGAGGTAGTCCAAGACGTGGCTCCTTAGCATATGGAAACCTTGGTCGCCAATACCAAGATGACTCCTCATGGGACCCCAATGGCCCAAATGGCAACCAACCAGGTGAGAGATGAAAAAGATGAAACAAAATAGGATAGCCTTGAAAGAGTAGCCCAACAGATAGGGTTGGATAATTTGGTTGAGCAGGTTACTAGTCTTGCAACAATAGACCTGACATACACGGGTGATATCAGCCCAAGTAAAAATAGTGATCCACCTCTGGAGCCTAAAAAGGCTAGAGATACAAAACATATAGAGGGGAGGTGATCTGACCCCTGATCAAGACAAGGATCAAAATAAGGCACCCATGGGACAAGAACAATTAGAAGCACAGCTTCAGAGTGGGGGTGATCAAGACATGCTAGACAAACGTAATAAGCAAGACCAAAGTGTTCCATCACCACCTACTATAGAGGGCAATCAAGGTAGTAATCCAGCATCAGAGAGGAAATCAGCCAAGAAAGAAGTTAACTTAGAAGAAGCTAATGCATATAAATATAAATGGCAAGGTTTGTCACAAGGTGAGGGTATAGAGAAAGAAATAGAAAATGTGACCAAGGGTGATCAAGGTGATCCCCAAGGTCAAAATACCCAAACTTCTCAAGAGGCCAATGTACCACAAAGTGAGCAAAAGGAAAAGGCTCAGGAAATTCCAGAGGAGAGCTTACAAAAGGAGGCACAAGATCAAAATATAAATGCTTCACAAGAGCCTCCTCCACATGAGGAAATCCCTCAACACGAGGAAGCCCAGCAAGATCCCCCTCATGATAAGGTACATGAGGAAGAAATTAGAACAGAACATTCACCTAAGAGGGTAGAGCATAGTATAGAATCACCAGACACCCAAAATATAGGGGGTGATCATCAAGAATGCAAAGGTGATGTACCTTATTGGTTGCAACAAGTACATCTACAATAGGTAGAGGAGGTATAGGGTTTTGATGTTTCTACACTATTTTCTAGAAGTATGATAAAACCAAGGAGAAAAGCCAGGCTAATGTCTACAATCAAAAGGGACCCTACTACAGGTAGGAGAACTACACAAGTAGCCATACCTACAGTTGAAAAAGAGAAATGCTAGATAAACGTTGAGGAATTTCAGATCACTAATGTTGATCTAGGTTTTGCGAATGAGGACCAAGAAGGTCAAGAAGGAAAGGACATCATTGACTCTCTAACACAAAGGGTGAAGAGAGAAAAAGAGAAGAATAAAAAATATAAAGAGCACATTGCTCAGCTACATTCTTTTATTAAAGGGTTAATTAACCCTGATCATGTACCTGTTGATACAGCCACCCCACTAACCATTATATCTCAAGAAGAGGTTACTAGATTGGACTTGATGAAGCATAAAGCACAGGTAATGGAGAAGTGGATGATGTCATCAATTTTTGAAGCTGAGGATGTAGTGAAAACCTCTTTGGAGAGGTGGAGTTCTTTGAGTACCTTGAAGAGAAAGGTAGACAAATTACAAAATGAAGTAGGTAGGAGGTCATTCAAGCTGGAAAAGCACCTAGATGCTTTAGGTGAAATGAAGAGGATTGACACATAGATATTGATAAGTAATAATATACTAGATAATAACACCTCCCAGCTACTGAGTATCAGGTATGAAGATACATGATTGAATGTGATATACTTAAGAGATGCAACGGAAAGCTTAGGGACATAAGTGTCAAGCTGCACAACTAATGGCACATGAGGCAGAAACCCTAGAGGCATTGGAAGGGAAGGTAGAAGGGAAGATTGAAAATTAGGATGTAGATTTTGTTGTCCAAGCCTTCCATGATAATTTCAAACAAGTTGTAGAGGACCCCCTAAACCACCTGATAGAAGAAGTGATGAATAAGGTCATAAGAATAAAGGCTAGGGTGGAGACTTATAATGAAACACTGAATAGCAGGAAAAGCAAGATGGATGCTCTTCAGGTTAAATTTCATTCTCACAGACATGCAATAGTGAAGGCCAAAGTCCAAGATGGAGGGGAGATTGACAGAATAGTGCAATCATATGAGTCCATTAGGGTAACAATAAAGATACATATAAGAGATGATCTACATCAAAGTGACAGTGACAGTGAAGATGGAGATGATGTAGAGAGTGAAGAAGAAGAAGAAGGTGAAGAAGAAGAAGGAGATAAAGAGTAAATAGAGATGCATCATAATGAAAACATATGCATATGTTACTTATAAGAAAATAAAGTTTGCTAGATAGTTGCCAGCCGACAACTTGTGCCACGAATGAAGTGTTGACTAAGTCAATGAAGAAATATTGACCATTGATCTGAATAGATAAATCTTGACCATTGGTCATTTGTAACTACCTCCTCTCCTTATTCTATAAAAGGGGATGGAGTACACTCTTTTAGACATTGGAAACTTAATTGAAATTTGATTGCTAAAGAAATCAGGACTGATTTCAAGGTTATTGTGAATGTACATGTTTTTGCATACTTAATGAAAGAGAAGCTATTTGATTACAAATCATTGTAAATCTTGAGTAATCAGTGAATGAGATCTAGATATATGCATTGATTAGTTGCATCCCTTGGAGTGCTTATTAGTCTGCATGTGTTGTTTTCATTCCTTGTTCCTTTGAAGTTAGCATCAATCATACCTAGCTGTGGAACATCCTAGTGAAATTATGGTTTGATTTCTTCTCTTCATGACTGTATCTGGAATGTATGTGACTCAATAGCTAAAGGTTCACCAAATTTAGAAGTATTTATTTTAATTTTGTTGAATTTCATTACAAATCAGCCTCACAATTGCAAATAACATACAATTTAAAGCAAATGAACATGAAATATGCCTCTATCTCGTAAATAATTGAAAATACAAAGCATATTTTGAGTGAAAGCATGCCAAATTGATAAATATCATGCAAATACACATTAATATCCATGATAAACATATGAATATCCACTTGTAGACATACTATTTGAATGAATACACAGTGTAGAAGTATATGACAGTAAATGCTTAGAAGAATTGATCAAACTTATAAATATCACTATAATCTGTGGAGCATAGTAGACATAACTTTGTTTGTGAAGTGAATTTATAGGGAACATATACAAAATTGATTACTTATACAACATAAGAGCCCTTGAAATGGAAAACAACATGTCACATCAACCTCTGAGTAACGTCAGACAATCATGACTTGATCAACGGAGCCTTGGAGTCATCAATTTCTTCCAAATTGATCGTACTTTTCAAGAGAATAAAGGTTTGTTGTGCAAGGTTTTATGCATGTTTTTATGACTAAAAATCATCATCAACATAAATTGGCGCTAGAAGGAGGGCCTTCTTTCTAATTTTTTGAAAGTAAATCAGTTGTATTTGCATTTCTTGGTGTTAGAATTGGGGTAATCTTCTCAAAGTTCATCACAATTGTTCATGTTTTGAGTGTTCATGTAAAGATTTGCTTGTTCTATAGTAGTTTATATTTGTTCATCATAAATATTTTAGAATTAAGCATAAATATCTCAAGCTTTGCAGTCAATCCTTGCAATCTCTGAAGATTGAGTAGTTCTGTGTCCAAAAGCACTATACCTGCTCATATTTTCAACATCTCTACAAATATTGTGTAAATATCTGGTCAGTTGTGAGTTTTGATCATAAATACATCCTTTGTGAGAGTAGTCAGAATCTTCACCAGGACATACTCTAATAATCCCTGCTGGATTACAAACACCTATAGGACTGCCTGATACTCCTCAAGGTCAGCCTCCTCCAATCATAATGTCGTTCTTTGCTACAGAGTTACCTTTGACTTTCACTACATATCATCCTTTACCTAAAAATCCTGACAAGATTTGTCCAAAGTATCATCCATATCAGGATGCTGATGATCACATTAGAACATTCAAGGAAGCTTGTTGTAGAGCAAGAATTGAACATCAAAATGTGGTATGTAGATTATTTCCATTTTCCTTAGGGGAAGAGGCATATAGTTGGTATGTTAGTCTTGGTCAAGGTTCAGTTGATTCCTGGCCTACCTTAGAGAAAGCTTTCAAAGATAGATTCAAGATACCTATAGATCCTTCAATGAATTATCACTTGTTTGCCACAATCAAAAGATTTGAAGGAGAGCCTATTGCTAACTTTAATGCTAGATTACAAAAGATGTTGTCAAAGCTAGTCGCTCCTTATAATGTAGCAGATGAAGCTGCTAGGAGTATATACTATTCAACATTAGATCCCTTGACCTCTATGTTCATAAGGAGGACACATCCTAATCGTACAACTTTAGCAGGAGCTTTTGAAGAAGCTATAAAAGTCAATTAGCAATTGATCCCTGCTCCAACACCTAATATTGCCTTCCCTACACCAAATGTAACATTTCCTACATATCCTGCATGTCTTGCTCAACAAAAGACCAATGGAGTCATGATGCCTCTAGTTGTAGTACCAAGTCCATTACAAGTACCTTCACTTAGCATTATGCCACCTCCAAATGGAAATGGCCAGATAGTGCAATATCTAGGACATACACAAGTACCTCAAGATGTAGGACAGACTAATAACAATGGTTCTTCCTTTTTCAAACCTCAAACAAAGAATGTAGTAGCCAAAGTTTAGGAGGAAAAAGAAGAGATTAAAGAAATATCAGCCCAGTTGAGAAAATTGACAACTGAAATCACTCATTTGAGAAGTCAAAATTTCTATTCTCAACCAAATCAAAACAAAGGATATAACAATGACAGGTTAGGATATCTTGATAGGGGATATAACAATGATAGGAATTATAAAAATAACAATAACAATAACAATAACAATAGTGGTAACAATAATTCCCCTAGATAGCCTAGAGTGTGGAATACTAGGCCAAACAATGGTTCCTTGCCATCACCCTTAGATAATCAACCTCCTAGTGAACCGAAGCAGACCATTAGGGTGAATCTGACAGAAGCAGCCCTTACAAACTAGTGTAGGATACGTAACACCAATGCTCACGCCGAGTTAGACTGTCCTCAGTTTAAGATAGCAGAGAGTATATTTCAGGCTGAGGTATCAAATACTGTAGATAACCCTCCCTATGTTCAAGGAAATGAAATTGTCCCTTGTGGATATGATTCTGCTCTTGTATTGGAAAGTTTTACCAGTCCTCCTCATCAACAGACAACTTCAGCTCATGAGAATTACACTTTAGCATGTGAGGAGTTAGCCATGGCTTTTGAAACAAATTATATTTTTCCTTTTGAGGATGAGAGTGAGCCATCAGTCGAACATGAGGAAGTGCATGCTTATCAACAACAATATCAGGGTAGAAATAATTATAACTGTTACCAGATTTTCACTATTGCTCCATCAGGTGGAGTTTGTTAATTTTTAAACTAAAGAAGTGAGGTACATTTTTATTTACTTTCCTTCATTACATTCAATTGTATAAACAAAAAAATTAGAAAATGATTACAAGGTAATTGTAATGGATCATTGCATTTATACAAGTGCATGTAATAGAGAAAAGATTTATACAAATCTTTCAAGTAATCTTTATTGGATGTAAGAATGTTCATTATCTCACACAAGCCATGAGATTGACTATTGATTATTCAAATACAAATTGAGAAAAACATATACATGAATAAGTAATAAAGATAAATGAATGTGCATAGAAGGAAAGGTAACCAGTCATTGCCTAAATGACTGATTCGCTGTGTTGACTGAGGAGGTTGTAGGTTGATGTATCCCCGAGCCACTAGATTTCTCCTAGTTTTGATTTCCTGCAAGATATTAGGCAATGGTATTAGAGCAATGCTCTAAGCAATGGTTGATTACCAACATTGTATACACATTCACCCTATGCATGCATATATTGGTCTCAATGTGCATTAAACAAGAAATGTATACTTTGGATGTCCTAGAAAACAAGCAAACCAAGCACATCCAAAGTATGCATTTATTTTCTAAAAAGTTTGTTTCATGTGTAGATACAGGTGAAGTTGTGTTTTTGAGTGATTCATCAATTTATATTATGAGTGGAGAAAATGTGGCTCCCACAAGGGTTGAGCCCAACTCATAAGTGTTACATAAGTGTTTCATATGTTTTCATGTCATAAAGAATATAGATTGTGTGAATCAAGAAATCAATCATCAAGTATGGATTAGTCAAAAGTTATGAGCAGTTGAGTATCAGGGGACAATCACCAATGAAGAGATCAAACAACAGAGAAACAATGCCAATATCAAACTTTAGGCCAACAAATTATAGCAGCCTATAAAATGACTGTCATAAAATGACTAGTAGGCAGTCTAATAACAGCCATCAACATTCAAAAGAAACATCATCATGGAAAATGGGAAGACATCCATTAAGATCTCCAAAAGATAGTTAAAAGAAAGGATAGTGATCTTCTTTATTGAAGAATAATCTTTTAGATGTTGTGAGCAGTACATCATCATTCATATAGAAAAGACAGTCTAGCAATGCTGCCATGCTCAGAAGATAGTCTTAAAATGATTGTTATACTAAGGTAAAACAAAGGTAAAGCAGTGTTATGGATAATTGTGCACTTGAAATGAGTATACAATGAGTCAAAAGATTAGAAGAGGCAAAAGGATCTTGGTTTTCAAACATACAAAGGCAAATGAATGGGAAAGCTATAGTTTCATCTAAAGACCTAACACAGATTTAGAGGAAGAGCAACATGCAAGATAGTTCTCAAGAGTTTAGGAGTTAGAGAAAAGATCAAAGGATGAAACCTTGATTGTAATGGAAAGATATTGCAGAGATCTACAATATATAATGATTGGAGTGATGTGTTGTTTTTGTAAATGTCATACTCCATAAATATTAAGAGTGTCTGTCAAGATTTATACTATTGAATGTCATAGTCAAACCTTCAGGGTCCATGTCCCAGTCACCAGCTATTGTTTGAGAAGGATGCTTGAACAACAATTATGGACAAGGCTATGAATGACAAACTGCTTCAGGAACCTAGAAGCTAATAGCCCTTATAGAAGTTTTAGATCTCTTCACAATCAAACTATAGTCATGTCACAAATATGTGTTGAAAGTAATATGAGAGGCAAGCATAGAATGGTCATTAAAAGGCAGTCATCTCTATCAATGGACAGTCATCTCCAAAATTTTAAAGGGACAGTCATATCTTCTAAATGACTATCACAGTTAAGACACTGAAGAAGCTTAGACATAGTCACAAGTCTACCAGTTAGTCAGAATCAATGCATGCATAGGCAATATTGATAGTGCTATGACTTAGGAAGAGAATGAGGTGTACCTTATAATAAGATCTGGTATGAAAGTGTAGTGAAGAGTGGAATGTGAGGTCCTTCAACAGATTGGCATTTGCATCGAGCTTAAGGAGTAGTCTTAAATACCTTAGAGGTGGTTACAAGACTTGGTGAAGGAGACTGAAAGTATACAAGAAGTGAAAGATGGAAAAGTAATCTTTTCTACAATTTAAGATGATCAGTGCAAACTCTGTAAAGCCATTGAGTGTCTGTCAAGCTATTGGACAGTTTTCAAACCATTTTTAAGTCACCAGAGGAGGCATACAGACATAGAAGTACATGCATAGAGATTTAGCTATTCTAAGTGTCCAGAATGAAAGAAGTAACAGTAAAAATGTCATGAAAGACTAGTATACAGAGTAAGATACCTGCTTAGAATCTTTATAATTTTGCCTATTTTGAACAACTAGAGTTATGTATCTATCAGAGATAATATTAAAATATGCCATGAATGCTACAACAAAAGATAGAGAACATAGAGATTCAGCTATAGAGAAGGGAGTTAGGCTTATCCATAAACTTTCAACATATACAGCCTCAACTGCTATTATATTCCATAGATATTCAAAAGTGACCAAGGGTATCTATAAACCCTAATGAAAATTACCTTATGTTTTCATTATTTTCAAAGAAAGCCATACTCAAGAGAAGATCACAGATAGAAGGTGTCATTTGCAGTAAGAGGAAATATAAGAAAATACAAGTTTTCATCATTTTTTGTAGCTTATGCTTTGAAATATAGTAACTGGTGTACAAAACAAAATCATCTATCTAAGATATGAAAGAATACAAAGCAAATTCTTTAGATATAGTGAGTAAGAGCAGTAGAAATGATGAGTTTTTACAGTTAGTTTTCACAAAAAAGAGCCTCATGATGCTCACCTTCAGTTTGTAGCAGAAAATGTCAAAGAAGCCAATAGAAATGCCTAAAAAATCACATACTGGAGCCCAACATCAAACCCTTGTCGGCAGCAAGAAAGATGCAAAGCAAGATTGCATAAAATGAAAATGCAAAGTGAGGGGCAAAATAGTGTCTTTTGTTATTTAGGGTATCATAACCCTAAAAGCCCGATTGAGCTTTATTTCCTTGTTGCATTTTGTTTTTGCATATCATTTAAAATGGCCCGTGGTCCAACATATTGTATAGTGTGATCCCTAGGTAATGTCATTTAAAGACTTTTTAAGTCTTTCATTTTCTTGTATTAGAGTGTGCACTTCGGCACCTTTTGCTTTATTTTCTCCTTACATATATTTTAAAATGTGAAACAATAACCTCCATATGATGATTATTATAAGTCAAAAGGGGGTATTGTTGTGTTTAATGCAAAGGAGGGTAAAGGAGTAAAGATTTATTGCTTTTGAGGAGATATAATTGGAATGGTGAAGATGTGGCATACACATGCCAAGTACATAACATTTTGTTTTGCAAAGGAGGAGAGAAGGTTTGACTAGGTCTTGTAGCAGTTGGTAGTTGTTTTCTTTTGGTGAAAGCATCTAGGAGGGTTTTTATTGCCTTTTAGAGTCTTGTAGGAGTGATTTTCATGACTCATTATGTTTGACTAAGTCCTAAGGGACTTTTCCTTGTATTTTGAGCACTTTTGGAGAGGATATAGGCCCTAGATTTTAGGCTTTTTCTGGGCATCCGACCCAAATTAGTTTGACATTCCTTTTGTGGAACCACTTGGATAGTGGTGGTTATAGTCACTTTTGTGACTCTATTGTACTTAGTTCTAATTATGCAGTGGGAGAGACTTGTGGTTTTTTGGATCCTTGCTCTACATTGTGGCAAATTTGTAACTCATTTTTATCTTTTGCTGGACATGGAATACAGTGAATGCCTTAGTTACTACTGGTGACTTAAACTCTTGCCTTTCTTTTATTATTTTAGTCTTGTGTACGTCGAATGATTGATCAAGTTATTTGTGAAATTGTCTTAGTTTCCTTGTAACTTTGTCTCATATATTGTACCTTTACTGCTAGTAGTAAGCTGATGCAGGTTACTAATTGTGTTGGTAAATGCATGTAACTTGTTAATTGTGAAGTCCTTTTCCTTTTACAAGTTATTTTGTCCTTAAATCTTTTAGTGAAATATTTATACAAAAGCATCCATAATAGATTGTGCAAAACCTCATTTTCATCAGTTCAAGCTAAGTGTAAACAATTTTGAATTTTATCATCTTTATCAGTTTGGTGTATCACCCTTTTGCTTTAGTTTTTCGGTTTAGTATTCTGAGTCTTTCCTCTTTGCTTTTTCTCTACAAGAGATTATTAGTTTAGGTGATAACCAGTTTAGGAAGCCGGGCTTCTCTAGAGGTTGACCTCTACTTACAAAGTGACCCACAGCTTTAGAGGTCTTCCCATGTTTCATCAAATAGACTAATTTTTACAAATTAGTCAGGGTGCATATTTAGGTGATAACAATTTTTGGCATGCTCGGTGGGACTATTCGAATCTGAACAGTACTTGCATTTTATAAATATTGCTAGTTATGATATGCTGGCAGCATTTTTTGGCCTTTGAGAGGTTTTTTTTGCATATCTGGCAACTCTTACTGTGGAACAAACAAGTAGATCAGTGCTGTCATATTTTTATGAAAATGATACAAACTCAAAGTTTGAGTTCTTTTGATTATTTGCAGTTGTCTCCACCTAGAAGACAAAGCAGAACTATGAGAAGAACTCTAGTTTCAAAGAGAGTTCAGTCAATCCCACCAAGTTTGGTGCAGGAGCACCCCTTCAAAATAAAGCATAAGTCTAATTAGAGTATGTTTTGACTTTGTGATGTAATAAGGTCCATGTGACCAATTCTTATGTTTTTAGTCAATCTAGGTTTATGTGCAAGTCAGTTAGAAGTTTGTTATGCTAGCTGTCCTCTCCCAGCCACTTGGAAGTCTCCCAGTTGTTGGGAATTGACTTTGTACTACTCGTGAGGAGTAGATATATTTGCCCTAGCTCAGTTTGTTGGAGACATACTGTTGCATAGGAGAAACAGAGAGATATTGTGTTTTGGAGATTAGACTGAGTATTGTGTTATAGTGGGGCTGTGGTATGCATTTTTGTTATTGAAATAAAGAAGATCCTATTGTTTCATTTGTCTGATTTTTGATCCATTTGTGTATTGATTCTCTTATTGTAGGCGAAATGGATTCACCCATCCATTCCACTGGTTGATTCTCTAAATCGGTGGAATGGACATGTACAATAGATTAGTTTGCATTTTCATTTTTCTATTCGTGCATTCCATGTTTGTGGGATCGATTTATAGCATGCTATGATTTCTCCTAGCATCCTCATGTGCTAGGGTTTGAAGGTTAAATTCTAAGTTAAAGTTGCCCAGGAAATGGTTCGGCCCAATCGTAGTATTTTCTATGTGAAATTTGTGAAGTTTTGAGGGTTTTGTCAAAATGTACATTTGACTTATATATAGTATTTGTATGTGACATACAGTCTGTGTGTATATCACATTTGTATCTGTGTGTATATCACTAACCGGTTCGGGTGTTAAAACATGTTAGAAATGCATGTTTCAAAGGTACAATGGTGAAACAGTTCAGATATACAATTCCTGTGTATATTGCTTTTGTTTGTTGGGGACAATTGATGTGTATATCACTTTTGCATCCGAGGGTCATTTCGTGTGTATCCGTCATTTGCATATCAGGTTTGTAAGTTGTGGATTTGGTAAGGTGTCGATATACAATCTCTGTGTATATCGCAATTGTATATCAGGTTGTACAAGTTCTGAGTATATTGCATTTGCATGTTTCTGTGTATACGTCAAATGCGTTTTATGGTTTGTATATAGCGAATGTATATTTCAAATATACATTTGGGTGATACAAGGGAAGGTCAACGGTCAGCGGATCGTGGAAGGAATATTCCAAGGGATATTTAATGAATGCAGATTTAGTGTTGTATATTTGGTTGTATGTTTGAACATACATTCCGCGGATACAAAGAAGTGAATGCCAGTCAAACATACATTAAGGGCATATCTGGAGGAATATTCGGTGGTTGTATATTTTGATTTGTATGTATTGGTTGTATGTATACAATGCGCTGATACATTGTCGAAAGATACATGGGACGACTGGTAGCGGAGGTAACAGGAACTGGTGATAGTAGGTTGAGAATTGTATGTATGTTCGATGGAGTGAACAATGCTCATAGGTATATCGCGAATGTATGTTGGAAGATACATTGCGCTAGATGCAAGAAGTGATCAACAGGAATGGTAGTGGAAACTGGTGATCACAGGTCAGGCGTTGTATGTATGAGTATACAGTACGAAGCAAATGCAAGGGTTGCAGGCACGGTAGGTGAGAGTTTGCATGTATAAGGGGAAATGTACCTTGCGATAGGAAAAGAAAGAGAAGGGTTATTGAAATAGAGTTTATATGCATATTTAATAATGCATGGACATACGGTTGAGAATGTATGTTAGGGTTTTTGGTGGATGTTCTATGTCAAAGTTTTAGACCAGCAGTACCTATATCTTCTATACCAGTTAAAGCAAATCCACCTCCAGCTGTTCTAATGGCAAGGAATCAGCCGTTTGTAGCATTCAATGGGGGCAGCCCATTGAACTTAACACAGCATGATAATATAGCCATGGCAGCCTTGAAGAGTCTACCTTGTTTCATAGGGGAGGATCAAACTACCTCAATTAAGCACATTAGAGACATGGCGTCTCTATGTGGTATTCATCATGTAACTTAGGAAAATGTAGCCATTAGGTTGCTAGCTACCTCATTTAAAGGAAAAGCACTACAATGGTTAGAAGTCTACTAGTACAAACCATTGGAACTTGGGATAACTTGGGCGACAAACTGAACAAACAATTTCAAGATAAGTCTAATAACTTATCATTGGTTAAATAGATGACTACAATAAAAAGATCTCCTCAGAAGAAAATGATGGACTTCAACTTCTAGTTTCAGAAGACATGGGATAGAATTCCTGTCATGGTAAAGCCTTCATCAGAATATGCATTTTTGTACTATTTGAAAGCTCTAAATAGTGATATTTTAGTGATGATACAATCAATGGGAGGTACAAGTTTACCTGATGCTTATGAAATAGCAATTAGAGAAGAGAATAGCTTGATTTAGGGTAGAAAAATAGCTCCCAGACTGCCAGTGCCTATTTTCCTTGAAATTCAGTCTTCAATGCCTTTGTCAATTCCATCTTTTGCCCCTTTACCTGCTATAGCAGCGCTACAAAGTGCTGCCAATCTTGAGGCTGCTGCTTCCAGCTCATCATAAGAGTTAAGAGATAAAAAACAACCAATATAAGATAGAGAATATTCTACAAACTTTTGGAAATGAGCTAGTAAATATTAAAAAATAGCAGTCCCAGAACAGACAGCCATATCAACAAGCAAACCAAGGGAAAAATCAGCCTTATCAAGGTCAAAACTAGCCATACCAAGCTAATAGGCCACATTACTAAGGTAATTATTAGGGTACAAGGCACAATGTGAACCAAAGGCCTTTTCATCCTTATAATCCTGCACCCATTAATGCAGTTAGAGACCTTGTCCCTGTTCAAAACAACCTTGCAGCTGAGTATGAATGGTGTTTTTCTTGCAATCAGCCACATAATCAGGCAACCTGTTCAAATGGAGTTATAAATCAGGCCTTAATGGTACAAAATGTTGTAGTTTCACAGCTAGACACACCTAATGATGGGGCTATACAACAACAAGAACAACTTCAAAATGATACTACCTTTTTGAACTGGTAGGGAAATGAATTTTGTGGTGTAAACAGAGATGATACTTCACTTGCAGCAAATACAAGAGCTAAGAAGAGGAATTATGAGATAGAACAAGTAGCAAACAAAGGAAAAGGACCTGCTAAACCTTCTACATCCCAAATCCCTCATATTTTGCAAAGGAATGCTCAAGGAGCTGCCAAAGAACAACCTCATATTCAAGATGAATTTGTTGCTATAACGTCACATCAAAAGGTAAATGTTACTTCACCTTTTAATATCATTGAAAACATGAAGAAAATGAATGTGACAATATCCATGTGGGATTTCTTAGCCATCCCAGGTCAAAAGGACATGTTACAATCTACCTTATCTGATTTTAGAGTGTCAAATGATACAACAGTTGACCCAGCTAAGGTTGTCCTTACAAATTCATCCCAGGACAGTAGTAAACAACCAAATAAGGGCGCTAAACCACTTCTATTTTATGTATAACTGATAATAGGAGATAAATTAGTACATAACTACATGGTGGATAGTGGTAAAAGTAGTTCTATAATGCCAAAACAAATTGCAGACCAGTTAGGACTGAAATACCAGCCCCTTGAGAAAGGTGTACTCTAGCTAGATGGTATGTTTGTCAACACTGTAGGTGTGATAAAAGACTTAGGTCTTACATTGCATGCTTGCCCAAATGTTTCTATTTCACAGGAGGTGTATGTCATTGATTTACCCCCTCATTTTGCCATGTGTCTGTCAAGGAGTTCACTACCAGAATAGGAGGATATTTGTCCTCAGATTGGTCCCACATATTTTTTAGGACTCGATATGGTACAAAAGTGACTATAAAATCTAAATTGCTTGCCAATGATCATATTGAGCCTTATGTACCAAGTGTTGTTAATGCAAACAACATTATTTCTGATGATAGTGAGCTTGCTGCTGCTTAAGAGCAACAAGTTGAATTGTTGCTGCTTAAGAGCTACAAGCTGAAAGTATACCAGAAGTGCTATTAAAGGAGTGGGTAGTAGAAAATATTGTGGATAATCCTGATGGACATATTCAAGAAATGGGTATGGGTGTTTATATGCTACATGAACCTGAAGTAGCAATACCAAACCTTGTAAAAAGTACAGAACAACAGATAGGACAACAAGATGAGGTATGGAAAATGTACTTTGATGGTTCTAGGAATAGGAATGGGTCTGGTGGAGGTACAATGCTTGTGTCTCCACAAGGTGGTAGATACTATTCTGCTTTCCATTTTGCTTTCTCATGTACCAATAATACTGTTGAATATGAAGGATTAATTCAAGGTTTGTAGTGGGCAAGGAAAAGGAAAATTGGCTGCTTGTAAGTATATGGTGACAGCGAACTTATTGCAAATTAGGTGAGAGGGTTGCATGTTACAAAAAATGATGTTTTGAAATGTTATAAACATAGAGTGTGGGACATGATTGAGGATTTTGATGCTTTTAATCTAGTTTCTATTCCAAGAAGTCAGAATAATCATGCAGATAGGTTAGCTACAATTGGGGCTCAATTTGACATTCCTAGTGATATTTAGAGGGAAAGGTATAGCCTCATGTGAAGATTGTTGCTAGGCCTTCTATCCTTGACAATAACATCCATTGGCAAGTGTTTGAAAGTGATGAGTAGGTTTTACATTTTCTATTAGAGGAGGATGAGTTTTCTGTAGTAAATCAAGACAAGCTTAAACAACAATATGGTGATGATCAAGTCATTCAATTGAAAACTAACAAGCTGCCCAAGGGATTAGTAACTTTGGAATCTATTTTTGGCACTGATGATCAGCTGAAAAAGAACAAGACCAACATGCAGGTCAAAGAGGAACATTATGAGGAGCTGGAAATTTTCAAAGGTAAACTTCTTAAAATTGGTAAGATCTGTTCACCTAAAGATAGGAAAGCATTTATTGCTCTTTGTCAAGAATTTGAAGATGTATTTTCTTAGGATTATTTAGATTTAAAGGGATTTGATCCCCAAATTGCCCAACATACCATAGAATTAGAGCCAAATGCTAAACCTGTAAGGGAGAAATAGAGACCCTTGAATCCAAAGCTTGAGCCTTTGATGATTAAGGAATTAACCAAGCTAATTGAGGGAAATATTATTTTCCCAATCAAGAATACATCCCGGGTCTCTAATCTTGTTCCTATAAGGAAGAAGAATGGAGAAATTAGGCTATGTGTTGACTTTAGAGACCTTAATAGAGCTTCCTTGAAGGACCACTACCCGCTGCCCTCAATGGAGCAGATTTTGTAAGTAGTGGCCAGTTCAGAAAGATTCTCCTTACTTGATGGATATTCAGGTTATAATCAAGTTTTAGTCAAGGAGGAGGATCAATTTAAAACTACTTTTACCACAAAATGGGGCACTATGGCCTATAAAAGAATGCTTTTTTGTCTGTCCAATGCCGATTCTACTTTTTGGAGAGCCATGGATATGGATTTTAAAGGTTTACTTTATAAATTGGTACTTGTATACACAATTTCCTCTAAGGATGCAACTAAGCATTTATCCCATCTGAAACAAGTGTTTGAGAGATGTAGAGAATTTGGGATATCTCTCAATCCCAAAAAATGCATTTTTGTTGTTCATGAAGGCAAGCTTCTAGGACACATTGTGTCAAAACAGGAGTTACCATTGATACAGAAAGAGTAAGAGCTATTCTAGAGCTACCTTTACCCAGCCACAAGAAAGGGCTGCAAAGTTTTATTTGCAAAATTAATTTTCTGTAAAGATTTATACCTAACATTACAAATTTATTGAAGCCACTGATCTCTATGTTAAAGAAAAATGTATCTTTCAGCTATACATAAGAGGCCAAAATCAGTTTTGAGTCCATCAAAGAAGCCTTATCAGCTGCACCAACTCTGGTAAATCCTGATTTCTCAAACAATTTCATTTTGTATGCTTATGGCAACATAGATACAATTTCTACAATTCTAGTACATCAACAAAATGAAGGCTTTGAATAGCCAATTGCTATTGGAGGGTTGAAACTCATGTACTTGTAGCCATTCCCTATCGCCAGGTCATATGACCCTTATGGCAGGATGCAGAAGTTGTTAGGAAAACATATACATCAAAAGCATCTGGAGACTTCTGGACTGACTGTGATGATGAGGTAGAGGTGACAAGAAGAAAATATCAAAGGCTCACCTTGAATCAAATTAGAACCTTTGATTGCATCCTAGTGCCTGCACAACTGCATCATGATGATGGAAAGATAATGTCCAATGAGTATGGGGACAAGAAGATGTATAATGACACCATTTCAACCCCTGATCTGACATAGACAGACGAGACATCCTTGGATCAGATAATGCAAGGGGTCATTCAACTGACCCAAAGTTGGGTAAATGTAGGGATTGCCAAATTGAAGAAGAAGGGCATGACCCTCATAGTTGATAATAAGAAGAAGAGACAAGATTTATCAGATGAAGAGTATGATGATTTTCTTATTGAGAAGAGAAAATCTAATGGAGAAAGATTACCCACTGAAGAACAAAAGCTGCCATCCAAGGGTAAGAAGGTGGAGGATGAATAGAAAGGGGTGATCATCAAGAGGCTTACATCAAAAGGTGATGGGGCATCCACATCAGCCCATGCATCCACATCACAACTACCTCCTGACAAACAAAAGACTAAGAGGATAGCGAGGCCCGCCACTGAAGAAGTAGAGAAACCTCAAATAGAGAATGAGCCTCTATAGGAAAATCCCTTGGAGGAAGAACAGGTAGATATTGAACCCAGGGATGATGACTTATTGATTACAAGGAAGAAAAGAAAAGAGGTGCTACTGACACCACCACCTAAGAAGCAAAGAACAACCATGAGGGGAGGTGTTAGCACTGATCCCATCATATTGAGAGGTATGGGTGGTTCAGCCTTTAGAAGAGAGCTTGAGCATGAAGTTCCCATTCCTAAGATAATTTAGTTTAAGACTAAAAGGATGGAGAAGTAGAAAGAAAAGGAAGTGCATATAGCTAGTAGGGAGTCCCCTTTCCCTCTAGATGACACCGTGGAATTATCAAATGATGAGGTAGTCCAAGACGTGACTACTTAGCATATGGAAACCTTGGTCGCCAATACCAAGATGACTCCTCATGGGACCGCAGTGGCCCAAATGGAAACTAACTAGGCGAGAGATGAAAAAGATGAAACAAAATAGGATAGCCTTAAAAGAGTAGCCCAATAGATAGGGATGGATAATTTGGTTGAGCAGGTTACTAGTCCTATAGCAATAGACCTGACATACATGGGTGATATCAGCCCAAGTAAAGGCAGTGATCCACCTCTGAAGCCTAAAAAGGCTGGAGATACAAAACATACAGAGGGGGGGTGATATGACACTTGATCAAGACAAGGATCAAAATAAGGCACCCATAGGACAAGAACAATCAGAAGTGCAACTTTAGAGTGGGGGTGATCAAGACATGCCAGACAAAGGTACTGAGAAAGACCAAAGTGGTCCATCACCACCTACTATAGGGGGTGATCAAGGTAGTAATCCAGCATCAGAGAGGAAATCAGCCAAGAAAGAAGTTAACTTAGAAGAAACTGATGCATCTAAAGATAAACGACAAGGTTTGTCACAAGGTGAGGATAGAAAGAAAGAGATAGAAAATGTGACCAAGGGTGATCAAGGTGATCCCCAAGGTCAAAATACACAAACTTCTCAAGAGGCCAACATACCACAAAGTGAGAAAAAGGAAAAGGCTCAGGAAATTCTAGAGGAGAGCTTACAAAAGGAGGCACAAGATCAAAATATAAATGCTTCATAAGAGCCTCCTCCACAAGAGGAAATCCCTCAACACGAGGAACCCCAACAAGATCCCCCTCATGATAAGGTACATGAGGAAAAAAATGGAATAGAACATTCACCTAAGAGGGTAGAGCATAGTACAGAATCACCAGACACCCAAAATATAGGGGGTGATCATCAAGAACCCAAAGGTGATGTACCTTATTAGTTGCAACAAGTACATTTGCAACAGGTAGAGGAGGTAAATGATTTTGATGTTTCTACACTATTTATTGGAAGTATGATAAAACCAAGGAGAAAAGCCAGGCTAACATCTGCAATCAAAAGGGACCGTATTATAGGTAGGAGAACTACTCAAGTAGCTATGCCTACAGTTGAAAAATAGAAAGGCCAGATAAGCCTTGAGGAATTTTAGATCACTAATGTTGATCTGGGTTTTGCGAACGAGGACCAAGAAGGTCAAGAAGGAAAGGACATCATTGACTCTCTAACACAAAGGGTGAAGAGAGAAAAAGAGAAGAATAAAAAACATAAAGAGCACATTGCTCAGCTCCATTCTTTTATTAAAGGGTTAATTAACCCTGATCATGCACCCATTGATACAACCACCCCACTAACCATTATATCTCAAGAGGAGGTTACTAGATTGGACCTAATGAAGCATAAAGCATAGGTAATGGAGAAGTGGATGATGTCATCAATTTTTGAAGTTGAGGATGTAGTGAAAACCTCTTTGGAGAGGTGGAATTCTTTGAGTACCTTGAAGAGAAAGGTAGACAAATTACAAAATGAAGTAGGTAGGAGGTCGTTCAAGCTAGAGAAGCACCTAGATGCTTTAGGTGAAATGAAGAAGATTGACACACAAATATTGATAAGTAATAATATACTAGATAATAACACCTCCCAGCTGCTGAGTATCTGGTATGAAGGTACATGATTTGAATGTGATATACTGAAGAGATGCAGCAGAAATCTTAGGGATATAATTGTCAAGCTGCACAATCTAATGGCACATGAGGCAAAAACCCTAAAGGCATTAGAAGGGAAGGTAGTAGGGAAGATTGAAAATTAGGATGTAGATTTTGCTGTCCAAGCCTTCCATGATAATTTCAAATAAGTTGCAGAGGACCCCTTGAACCACTTGATAGAAGAAGTGATGAATAAGTTCATGAGAATAAAGCCAGGGTGGAGACTTATAATGAAACACTGAATAGCAGGAAAAGCAAGATGGATGCCCTTCAGGCTAAATTTCATTCTCACAGACATGCAGTAGTGAAGGCAAAAGTCCAAGATGGAGGGGAGATTGACAGAATAGTGCAATCATATGAATCCATTAGGGTAACAATAAAGATACATATAAGAGATGATCTACATCAAAGCGACAGTGACAATGAAGATGAAGATGATGTAGAGAGTGAAGAGGAAGAAGAAGGTGAAGAAGAAGAAGGAGATAAAGAGTAAATAGAGATGCATCATAATGAAAACATATGCATATGTTACTTATAAGCAAATAAAGTTTGCTAGATAGTTGCCATCTGACAACTTGTGCCATGAATGAAGTGTTGACTAAGTCAATGAAGAAATATTGACCGTTGATCTGAATAGATAAATCTAGACCATTGGTCATTTGTAACCACCTCCTCTCCTTATTCTATAAAAGGGGATGGAGTGCACTATTTTAGACATTGGAAACTTAATTGAAATTTGATTGCTGAAGAATTCAAGACTGATTTCAAGGTTATTGTGAATGTACATGTTTTTGCATACTTAATAAAAGAGAAGCTATTTGATTACAAATCATTGTAAATGTTGAGTAATTAGTGAATGAGATCTAGAGATATGCATTGATTAGTTATGTCTCTTGGAGTACTTATTAGTCTGCATGTGTTGTTTTCATTCCTTGTTCCTTTGAAGTTAGCATCAATCATACCTAGTTGTGGAACATCCTGGTGAAATTATGGTTTGATTTCTTCTCTTCATGACTGTATCTAGAATGTATGTGACTTAATAGCTAAAGGTTCACCAATTTAGAAGTATTTATTTTAATTTTCTTGAATTTCATTACAAATCACCCTCACAATTGCAAATAACATACAATTTAAAGCAAATAAACATGAAATATGCCTATATCTCATAAATAATTGAAAATATAGAGCATATTTTGAGTGAAAGCATGGCAAATTGATAAATATCATGCAAATACACATTAATATCCATGATAAACGTATGAATATCCACTTGTAGACACACTATTTGAATGAATACATAGTATAGAAGTATATGATAGTAAATGCTCAGAAGAATTGATCAAACTTATAAACATCACTATAATCTATGGAGCATAGTAGACATAACTTTGTTTGTAAAGTGAATTTACAGGGAACATATACAAAATCGATTACTTATACAACATAAGACCCCTTGAAATGGGAAATAGCATGTCACATCAACCTCTGAGTAATGTCAAACGATCATGACCTGATCAACGGAGCCTTGGAGTCATCAATTTCTTCCAAATTGATCATACTTTTCAAGAGAATAAATGTTTTTTGTGCAAATTTTTATGCATGTTGTTATGACTAACAATCATTATCAACAATTAGGTCACAGATCTAATGGTTGATATTATGTTAGTTTTCTTGCCCTAGAAGGCAACCTCCTTTTATAAGGATATTTGTACTACATTTTTATCAGAGTTGAGAGTAAGAGGCGGTGCTGGATTGAAGACTAAAGAAATAGAGGAAGTGCATGTATTGTAATCTCATATTTGAATATAATACAACTTGGAGCCTCTTTTCTTGGTGGAGTTTTTTACCTGAAAGGGTTTTCTCCACATTACATATTGTGTTATGTGTTGAGTTCTTAATGCATGTTATTTCTATGTAGTGGGTTTTATTTTTGTTGCAATCTCCATTGATTCTACATTGTTTAGAAGACATAAATAAGGTTTGAACAAGATTTCTATTGTGTGGTTTGCACCTTCATTTCTAACATTTGGTATCAGATCTTGGCTAGTTTTGATTCTTGGGTGGTAGTGTGAAGGTTTTTTAGCTGCAGTGGGAGATTTGGTTGTTGTTTGTTTGCAGATCTTGTGTAGATATCATGGCTTCATCCACTATTGCTTCTACCTCTTGGTTGGACATTGAAAAGTTCAATGGCATGGGGTACGAATTGTGGAAGCTAAAAATGCAGGATTTACTAGAAGAAAGAAACCAGTGGTTGGCTGTTACGAAAGAGAAGAAACCCAATGATGTTTCTCTTGATGAGTGGGAAAGACTGGATAAAAAGGCACAAGGTACAATCCAGTTGTGTCTTGCAAATTCTGTTCTACTGAATGTTGCGAGTGAAAAGTCTATACATAGCTTGTGGAAGTGTCTAGGTGAGATATACCAAGCCAAGAGTATGGTATATAATCTTTATTTAAAGCATAAGTTATTTTCCATGAAAATGAAAGAGGGTGAATCGGTTGCAGAGCATTTGAATTTGTTTAATTTGTTGTTGAGTCAACTAGCATCTATAGATGTTGAGGTGAATGAGGAAGATAAATGTATATTGCTTCTCTGTTCTTTGCTTGAGTCATGGGAGAATGTTATTTTGTCTATCACTACTAACCTCACAGATCCGAAGTTGGATGCTCTTGTTTTAGTTCTACTGTCACATGAATTGAGGAAGAAAAGTTTAGATAGTTCACGAGATTCTCTCAATGTCAGGGGAAGGTCTATGGAAAGAGGACCAAAAGGAGATCAGAAGGGGTCTAAAGAAAAGTCTAAGGGGTGTTCTAAGACTCCTGGAAAGAAGAACAAAGTTAAGTGTTGGAATTGTGGAAAGAGAGGACATATGAAAAAGGAATGCAGAAACCCAAAGAAACAATGGGATTCCATGACTGATAAGTCTTCGAATGCATGTGATGAGGTTTTACTTTTTCCATGTAATGTTGTTTCTCATGATCATTGGTTGGTTACTTAGGATGCTCATACCACATGACTCCACATAAAGAATGGTTTTCCACATACGAAGAGTATGATGGAGGAAATGTGTACCTCAGAGAGAACTCCACATATCCCATTCTTGGATGAGGGAAGGTAATGTTTTGTTTCAATGATGAGAGAATTAAAACCCTCCTTGGTGTTTTACATGTTCCTAGATTGGGTAGAAATTTGATTTCTATTTCAAAGTTGAATGATTTGGGAATGCATGTAACATTTGATAAGCATGGCTGTAGATTGGTGAGAGGAAACTTGGTGGAGTGAAGAGGAAAAGATTGGGAACTCTGTTTAAGCTAGAAGCCACTACTATTTGTAATGCTTCTTATGAATCTAAGGATAATATTGAAAATACATGTATGTTGTGGTACCATAGATTGGACAACATAAGTCAGTCTAGTTTAAAGACTATCTTAAATAAAAAATTGTTAGATGGTTTATCCTTTTCTGATGAGAGTTTCAAATTTTGTGAACATTGTGTGTTTGGAAAACATAATAGATCTCCATTTCCTTTAGGCAGTAATAAATCTAATGATAAATTGGAACTTATTCATTTGAATGTTTTTGGTCCAGTCACTAGTAGAATTTTGGCAAATAAATGACTACGTGACTAAAACTTTTAGTCATTCTAATTTTTTGCAACACAACTATAAATGACTAAATAAATGACTAATTTGATCATCAAGTAAAAAACACACTAAATAATTAGTCACACAAATAAAAATGACTAAATAATTAGTCACACAAATAAATATTTCATTGGCAGGAGTAGAAAACATTTCAAAGTCGAGAGAGAGGGAATTTTTTTGGATGAAATTTTTTCACTCCTTTATGCTGCTTTCCCCACTGCTATTGCTTTCTGCTCCTCCAAACTCTTCCTTGTTGGTATTGAACCTTCCCCTTTCACTAGTGTGGCTAAGTTTTGAGCAAGATTTTGCACCTATTTGAGCGATTTGTGCTTGTTTGATCATGAATCTCTTTGCAAGGAGCCACCAGACTGTTTGGAGCCTGTGACTTTTGTTTGCAACAATTTGGCATATTGTAGGCAGGCATTAATCTTGGCTTTTGTAGATTGATTTAGGAGACATGATTTTGCCCATTTCAGGTCGTGAGTCATCATCCTTGGGCACCACAAATTTGATTGAAGGGGCTATTGTTAATTTGTTTGGACGCCTAAATTTCATTCGGGCTAAGAATCTGATTGAAGAGGCCGTGGAAGTCAAGTTGGATTTTGTAGAAATGGATAATGGACACTTCATGGAGCATGAAGGTCAAGGATGAAGTAGGATTCCCTACATTTACTTTGGTGAATAGGGCTACAGACCAGGCTCTAAGGCATGGACGTACAAAGAAAGAAAGGGTTAGTATTTTTTCTTAAAGCCATTATGTTTTATATAGTGATTAAGGAAATACAAGGGGTTTGAAGGCATGTGCTTAAATTATTTGTATCCTTGAATGGTGCAAGTTAACCTTGGGTCCATACCACCCTGACGATTTGAATGAGGTTGTTCTGTTTACACAAAGTGTTGTAGCATCTTTGAGAAATTCAAAACCATCTGATTGTTGCAGATTTCATTTGGGTTCACTAAATCAAATTATTTGTCATCAACTCCTCTGGACAACAGGAAAAGCTATTGTCCATTACTTAATACAAATGGTATATTGTAAAGTGCACCAACCCATCTCTTGATCAAAGCTAAATCAAATGACAGGGCTTTGGAGATTGATATAGAGGAAAAAGAGTCTAGAGGAGATTTTGGAGTTTCAGGGAAATTCTTGACTACAGTGGGATTAATAATAGGCACTGCAGTTGGGCCAGGAATATTGGATTTGCCTGCAACAACAATAAATATTGGTACTCTGCCATCAACTATGACTATTTTGGGCTCATGGGTGTATGTTATTTCATCCATCTTGCTTGTTGCAGAGCTTTCTTATGCTATTATGGAAGACAGAGGACTAGAAGAGGTGAGTTTTACTGGCCTAGCAATGCATACTTTGGAAGACAATATGGGAATTCTTGTTGCAGTGGTTTATGCAATTTTGAACTATGCCCTTTTAGTTGCTTGCATTGCTGGCCTGGGTTCCCTTGTTCATACATCGATGCCCTTTCTGTCCTCATTTGTGGCTTGTGCTGTGTCTCCGGTCATAGTTGGGGGGATTGTAGGATTTACATCCTTTAAGGTAGTTGATGATGTGAATAGGGTTTTGTGTGTTCTTATGGTCACATCTATTTTTGCACTTGTGGCAGTTGGGGTATTTATAAGGAGGCATTATATATGGGATTCTTTGAACCATGTAGTATGGGCTCCAAGTGTTCTTTTGCCTACTATCCCTGTAACTGTGCTCACTCCTTTTATATGTAAGGTAGTAGGAAGGAAACCTCGGGAGGTCGTTAAGGCTATTGGCTGTGGTGGGGCTATGCCTCTTGCAATGGTGCTAGTATGGAATGCAATTGTTTTAGGCCTTGCTCAGTCAAGCACCCATTCTAGGTCATTGGATCCTATAAAAATTTTACTGTCTCTGAATTCCTCTATTGTACTTGTAGTGCAAGCATTTGTCTTTTTAGCCCTTGGAACATCACTGATTGGTTATGCCCTTAGTTTTCCTAAATAGTTGTATGATACTCTATGCTTGATCAACATGGTTGCCCAAAAGCATTCTAAAACATATTTGGGGAACTTTCCCAACAAAATGGAAGCTAAAAAAGTAGTAAGCAATTGCAATAGAGTCGAAAAAGATGCCCAAAGAACCTGTTCAACCAATGGGAGTGGTAGAGAGGCTATCTTGGATGACTTGTTGGATGGTCATGAATGTGGTAGAATGGGCTTCCATGGACAAGAAGAAATAGCTTTGCATGATACTTCTGGTAGTGGGTATGGAATGAAAATATCTGTTGACAAGGAGCTAAATTGTTCCCAACATGAGGGAAATATATACAAACTTTGAACAGAGGTACCTTTGGAGAGGACAACAACAATCATTCTATAAACTCCTCTGATAAGAACTTGAGAAAAAAATTGCCACTATATGGCATAGAAAGTGCCAATACTGGAAGTAAAAATGATAATTTGTCTACTAAAACAACACACTTTTCAAGTCTGAGACATTTGAAATTAGAACCCTTGATGTTATGCCTTGTTCTAGGTTCTCCCACTCTTATTTCAACCTTTTTCCCCAAAGTTTTTGCAGTGGCACTTGATTTTGCAGGGGTCTATGCCAATTGTTTCTTGTTTGGTGTCTTACCTCCATTGATTGCATGGATCTATCACTACAACAATGTGAAAAGGTATATTCTGAACCACTTTATGAAAATAATGATATGACTTCATAAACATACCTCAATGTATGTCAGAACTATTATGACCTTCTTATTGAATGTAATAGTAAGTAGTTTGATGAGTTATATCAACTTCTGTGATACTTTTCATCAGTGTTTTGAACTACAAATCCAAGACAATGTTTCTTATGCTTCTTTAATCATAATGTGTTGCAGAGATTGATAAAAAAGGTCTTAAGAGTCCAATTTCTCATCTAAAACAATAGGAATTCTAAACTTGGTTTATGTCATCTGCCATTTGATGATTATCTATATGGGAGCTCTAGGTAGGTTCAAGGCAACTTTGTGGTTTAAATCATTTGACATTTGCTATTTTTGGAGGTATATATGAAAAAGAGAAATGTTGTAATAATGTCTATATTTACTGCAATTTGTCATACTATGGTTTTTTATATTAAATAAGGTACTTTATTAGTATATATAGAATGCATTTCTTTCATTGTGATAATTGAAATCCTATGTGGGCATTTAGTGAGGTGATATTAACCCTAGCACACTCAAGGATTGTGATGAAATTCCTTTGTGAGGCTAAGAAGAAGAGATCCTTTCAAGTATTTGTTGCTGAAGGTACTCCAAGATATCAAGGGCATGCTCTTGCTAAAGAACTAGTTGCAAAAGATTTACAAACAACTATAATTACAGATTCAACTGCCTTTGCTATGATATCATGGGTGAATATGGTTAGTAATTAGCAACAACAACCTTAGTGGAAGCATTCTTGAGGAACTGTTTGAATTGGGCTTATAGTTAGAGTTATAGATGTTTGGTAAGGATTTCTAATTTGAGTTGATATAATGGAGAGTTGTAGATTTTAAGCATGGAAGATTCTCTTTTAGAAGACCCGGTTGTATGTTTCCTTATAGGCTTTAGTCTATTCTATGTGTATGTGTGTTGATTATTAAATTGTCAAAATTACTTTATGAATTTTAATCAAGAAAGATTGTGTTGTAATTCATGTTAGGGATAGCCTGGAATTGCATTTGATTGAAAGTTTCTAAAGCCTTTTCAACAAATCCATTTTGTGCCTATCTCGCAACCATTGCATTCCATGAGATAACATCTCTTTGAGGCATTCTACCAAACAGTTCCCATGCCTTTTCAATGCTTCCACATTTTGCATACATGTCTACTAGGGCAGTTGCAACTACAACAAATGACAAAATTCCTCTATCCTTCATGCTTTGATGGATGTCCATACCCTATTCGAAAGCTCCCATTTTGGCACAGGCAGGAGTATGCTGGCAAAGGTTGTCAAATTTGGCTTTACACCTGCTAATTGCATTTGTTTGAAAGTTTCTAAATCCTTTTCAACAAATCCATTTTGTGCATATCTCGCAACCATTGCATTCCATGAGATGACATCTCTTTGAGGCATTCTACCAAACAGTTCACATGCCTTGTCAATGCTTCCACATTTTGCATACATGTCTACCAGGGTAGTTGCAACTACAACAAATGATAAAATTCCTCTATCCTTCATGCTTTGATGGATGTCAATACCCTGTCCCAAAGCTCCCTTTATAGGAAGGGAGTATGCTGGAAAAGGTCATCGAATTTGGATTTACACCTGCTAATTGCATTTGCTTGAAAGTTTCTAAAGCCTTTTCAAAAAATCCATTTTGTGCATATCCCATAATCATGCCAAATGAAATACCCAATAGATGTCTTCCCTGAATTTCTACCACCTTGCCACCCCGTGACGGTGACTGGAGAGGCTGGTAGGTGTGCAGGATGGATGTCCATACCCTATTCCAAAGCTCCCATTTTGGCACAGGTAGGGAGGATGCTGACAAAGGTTGTTGAATTTGGCTTTACACTTGTTAATTGCATTTTCTTGAAAGTTTCTAAAGCCTTTTCAAAAAATCCATTTTGTGCATATCCCACAATCATTGCATTCCATAAGACCGCATTTCTTTGAGGCATTTTGTCGAACAGTTCACGTGCTTTGTTTATGTTTCCACATTTTGCATACATGTCTACTAGGGTAGTTGCCACTACAATATCTAACAAATCTATCCTTTATGCTTTGATGGATTTCTATACCTTGTTGCAAAGCTCCTGTATACGCCTAAAAATGACACGACTCAGTCTAAATAAATATTTTCAGTATTTATTCCATACTATTCCCTCTATCAATAAACTTATTTATTTATTTATTCGATTCATATTCTTTTAAGTTAATTAAATATCAAAATATTTAATTACCTCTTCTAATGTCAAAATTAAATAAAATCCCTTATTTAATTTAATTCTTCCAAAATTCTTCCAAATAATTAAATAATTCTTAATTATTTAATTGAGTCATTCCTCTTCTAAATTTAAATAAATCAATCAAATTTATTTAAATCTTCTCAATCTCTCAAAAATAAAATATAATCCAATATTTTATTTATTCTTCCACATCATGCACAACAATTAAATAAATTTATTTATTTAATTTGCTTTCAAGAATCTTCCAAATCTTCTAAAAATAATTCTTCCTCTTCATGGACACAAATTAAATAATTTATTATTTAATTCCTATCAAAACATGCAAAAGCAAACCATGAGTCAACTAATTGATTCCAAAATTCCTGAAATAGAAAAAAGATTTCTATTTTATGACAGCATATCTTATCTTCAATAAATAGAAAAACAAATGACTCAAAATAGCTTTTGTGTGACACTTGTCTTCTTTCTCTTCATGCACATTCTTTCATTCTTTCTAAACCATCGATCTTCTTATTCTTTCTCAACCATTGATCTCCTCAATCACAAGTCTATAAATTGAACCTTATTCTTCCATTTCATTCATCCAAGCTGTCAGTATCGTTACTCTACAGGAATTACATTCACTTGTGATCAACTTGTTACCATATCACCATTACCATTGTTGTGAGGCTCATCTTCATTGCAATCAACTATCATGGCCATTCCCACTTGATATCTTGGAATAGCAAGGAGGTGCACCTTCTGAGAGCATATTCACACACAAGATCATTTGTGATAGGCCACCAATGGAAGCCATGAGGTAAAGAGGTTTGTTGAGGTATTGTTCATCATTTTAGATCTTCTTTATTTCTATATTTCATTGGGTTATGGGTATTATTGATTTCTTTTGATATTCATGCATAATTTCCCCTAACATTTCTGGCGCCCACCATGGGGCCTTGCCCCGATTTAACCCAAAACTGAGTTTTATGTGCAAAGGTTCCATACATAGGAGGATTTGGCGCATCTAACCCATTCTGACATGCATATAATCTCTATTCTGGCACATATGATCCTTTGGCACATATGACCTCTATTCTCATGCATACATCTTCTGTTATGACACATTTGATATTCCGGTGCATATGCTTTCTGTTTCGGCGCTTCTTCTTCTTCCTATTTCTGTACTTTTGATTTTTCTGGGCTTTTGAGTTATGTTTCTGTGCATGCGAGCTCTAAAACTGTGCATCTGTTCTGAGCAGTAGTTTTTAAGATATTTTTTTGTATTTTCTGCTAACACTAAGACTTTTTCGCAAGAATATTCTCTCCACAGCTTGCAAGATTAGGAGCTGGTTTGGTCATTGTAGTTGCATTGTTAGAACACATCATCTTTTCTAATGGATAATAGTTAGATGCTCATGTAAAATCACATCTAGTTCTAACTAGGAGGGAGTAACTTGAATCTTGTTGCATCAACAAATTGAATCTACTCACAATGCTAGGAGGATAAAATTAAACCATTGTTATCTTACTTTTCAAAGTTAACAACTTGTGTGTGTGCCCAAGTAGATAGCTCATATAGTCTTTTTCATTTTAACTAGGGGAAAAGAACAAGTGTCTTTCATGTTTTTGGGAATGATACTAGGCCTATGCTCTCCCCTATCTTGGGTGACCAAAATGCCAGACATATAATTTTTGCATGTGTTATACCTTTAGAGAGGCCTACCCTTGGATACCCATCCGTCCTTGGGGAATGACCTTAAGTGGTAATAGGCTAAAGCCAAGCCCTGCCGAGCCACTATAAATAAATTATGTTTGGAGCGAAAGATTCAAGCAACGAGTGCTGCTGTGTTATACCGATAGCCAACCTCCCCCAAAACCCTTGAAGGTTGGGAGACTCCATAACGGAGAGTAGCACTACCGCATGTATAACCACTCAAACGGTTGCCCTTACTAGTCATACTTTGTTTTAGTAAGCCAAAATCCTTCTATTTGTTGGCACAAAAGGTGGGACCTTTGAAGCCACCCTGATTCATGTGGTTCTTAGTAGAGATAGCAGAGACAATCCTAAGGTTTGGTGGGGCACGAGCCTTGGGAAACTAAGATCTTGGTATGAGTGAGAAGTGTGTGCCATGGAGGATAGCTGGTGCTACCAAGATCTTGAAGCTATCTGCTTTGAATAGGCACAACTAGGGGACTCAACAAATATCATCTTTGCTAGCCTAGGATTGTACTTGTTTTTGTGTCAAAAAGAGTCCAAAAATACAAAAAAAAAATCAAAAAAATCATGAAAATTTCTGTGTTTGCTATGTTTTACTTACCATAATTGAGAAAATCAGATCAAAAACACCAACCTGCAACCAAGAAACCAAAAACATAAAAAAATGTGCCAAAAATTAAAAAAATAATCAAGAAAACCAGAGCTACATATATACCTCGACCTGCTGTGCATACATTCCAACTCACTGCGCATTTGTCCTCTAAACTTTACTAGAACTAAGCTTTTGTCCTTTGTTTCAGCGCATTTGTCCTCTATTTTAGCGCATCTATTCTTACGCATCCCTGACAGTGAGTATTTTTGCATATTTTCAGAAAAAAATTTCAAACTTTCTAGGTACCCATTTCAGCCTTACTCTAGTTTCTGAGATCAGATTTACCGTGCAGTCATCTTTTCCATCCATTTTCATAGCATACCCTCTCTTTTGTTGGTCATCTCATCCACCTTCTATGAGGTCTTTCCAAAACAAAGTCAAAGTTCCATATCAGATTAGTGCAGGACCTTTTTCATATCATTTTGGATTCAAGTAAACCTAGTAGATCACAAAACCTCACTAGTGGTCTTGGTGCCAAACTAGTCTCTACATAGTAAAAAGGTACCAGATACCCTTACTTGTGGCTATCGTCTTGTGTTGGCCAACTTGGAATAATTGATAAAAAGAGTCCCTTGTTCAAATCTCCTCACAGGTATCCTCTTCTCAACAATCTCCAACAACACCCAATTAAAATCTCTAGTTTCATCCCACCTCTTCCCATGTTGCCTTGCATGGTTTTAAATAGATCTCAATACCAAAAACAACTTGAAATGGCTGGATCATCCAACCCCATGGTCACCCCTCATGATAGTGATGAGGAAATCTCTAGTGATGAATACCAAGGAACCCTCCAAGATTAGAAATTTCAACACATGCTAGAAAAAGTGCTCCTTGAGGACCCTCACAAGTACTTCCTGTATCTTGCAAATCTAGGACTTAAACTCCCCTCGAACTTTGATCTCAACAAATTGAAAGAAACTGTAGAGGAAACTCATGAAATTCACACTATTGAGGACAAAGGAAAGAAATTCATATACCCACACATACCTATGGAAGAAATGAAGAAACAAATCAAGGATCTAATGTAACAAATGGCAGATCTCAAAGCAGGGCCACCCACTAAAACTTATTCCTTGGAGGACATCGTACCATATCCCTTTGACAATATCTTGAACATGGTACCCTTCCCCTTTTGATTCGAAGTGCCTAAGTTTGAAAAATACAAAGGAATAGGAGACCCCAGAGATCACATTAGGGAATTTAACACCTCGTGCATGGAAGTAGCTCACAATGAAACTTTCTTAATGAGACTATTCCCTAGATCTCTAGGTGGACAAGCCATGGAATGGTTCTCATGACTTACACTGGGTATCAAAACTTTTGATGAGTTAGTAAACAGGTTCATCACACACTTCTCCTATAATATTGAACACGAAGTCTCTATGCTTGATCTATGTAATACAAAACAAAAAGGTGGCGAATCCTTCACCTCTTTCTTACAAAGGTGGAGACAACTCACTAGCAAATACTCATATGACGTACCTAAGAAGAAAATGATGGAGATGTTTGTCCACAACCTAAACCCTGATCTAAGTTACCAAATACAAATCCAATGCCCTACCTCATTTTTCAAAGTCATTGAGATGGGATTATTTATCGAGAAAGATATGATCTCCAAGGGGCAAATAAAGTTGTATAAAGACACTCTTAACTCCAACTACACCACAAACAAGTCAAAATTTTGGACAAAAAACAAAAATGTCATCAATGATGGAGTAGTTGATGCCTAATTGGTGGCTCCCAAACAACAACCAATCTTTACTCTCAAAGGAGAAACAAACAATGCTACACAAAACAAAACCTTCTCTCGCGAGCCAAAGCCATGGTTCAACTCCAACCCTAGGCAAAAATTCACACCACTAGGGGAGTCCCAAGAATCTGCATTAAGAAAATTGTTGGCCAACAATGAGATCACTCTTCCACCAACTAGAAACTATGAACCTCAAATAAAACCTCACTACTAGAAAGATATAGATTTCTATGAATATCACAGAGGAAGAGGCCACACAACCAACAACTGTATCCATCTTAAACATGTCATTCAAGACATACTTGACCAAAATAAGGCAGGCACTCAACAACATACCTCTAACGAGACACATGTGGCATACAAGGGTCTGCTTCTCAATCATGATAGGCCATACAACAACAACAACAATACCAACTGCAACAGGTAGAACCAAAACAATGGGAACAACAATGCGAACTACACAAGCATGCCATTCGATTATACCATCAACTACATATCGGAACACATCCCACAAGTCAATATGGTCACATCCAACCAATAATCAAAACCCAAAAAAACTGATTGCAGCATTATCACCCACAGTGGTAAGGTCACGTTAAACACGCTTCCTCTAGGGTCATCACCATCTCAGTCTAACCCCCATATGCATAGTGTCATAGACCAACTTTTGAAAACTCTTGCCCACATATCTATCTTAGGGTTGTTGCGTCTGTCTCCTTCCCACAAGGAAATTATTGATAGAGCCCTAGTGGAAACAATTGTGCCCATGAACTTGGCCCAAGAAAAGTTTTAAGCCATGGTAGGAAATATAGCCTCCCCAGGCACCATCTCATTTACCAAATAGGATGATCTTTTAGTGTCACAGCCGCATAACACACCCTTTCATATCATCGCATTCATTCATAGACATCATATCAAAAGGGTTCTTATTGATGGAGGAATCGGTTTAAATATTTGCATGCTCAAGCTAGTCCTTACTTTGGGGTTCTCTGAAACTATGGTGGATCCAAGGAAAAGGATCACCATTAAGGTCTATGATGAAGAAGAAAGAACTACTAAAGGAACAATGGTGTTACCAATACAAGTGGGACCAGTGATAAAAGATGTTGTTTTCTAAGTCCTCGATAGGGAGCTAGCCTATAATATCCTCCTAGGTAGACCCTGGATTCATGTCATGTAGGCTGTGCCTTCCACCTATCACCAATGCATCAAATTTCCTCATAACTGAAAACATATCACCATCCAAGGTGATCCTATCCCTTCCAACACTGTAACACTATCTGAACAAAGCCTGATTGCATCATTCCCAATAATAGAGCTTCTACATCCTCCATCTCATAGAATGATTTTACCTCTGAAGCTTCCTCATCCAAGCCCAAAGAGTAGAAAATCACAATCAAAGAAAAAAGGGTAGGGGAATATTCCATCGAGCACAGCCTCAACTTAGCCAAACTACCTGTATCTCCAAAATCCTTTGGGCGACCTACACCTTTTCCAAAACCTTTTACTTCTTGCAAACCTCCCATAGCTCCCTTTGTCAAATGCAAAATGCTCTCAGATGAAACAGAAGAGAGAGATGTCTTATCATGGCTCTACACAAAGGAAGATAATACACAACAAGAACCACCTAAGCTCCCAACAAAAATCTATGGGCGTGGTGAGTCTATCCTGCATAGAATGGGTTATGACGGACAAGGTCCCATTGGCATAAGAAAAGAAGGAATAATAGAACCTATCCAACCCTCTTCATCCTCACTAGCAAGAAATACAAAAGGGTTGGGATACAAAGACAAAGGCAAAGCTAAAGCCAATGCTTGTTTTGTGGAACAAATCCATGCCTTACAAGAAGATAGTGACACAGACTCTAATGAGTATGAGTGGGAAGAACTCACAGAACACTCCCATGAAGACAAAGGAGTTGACACCATTCAAACATATAGCCCCTACCATGAGGGAAAAATAATAACGCATAGACCATTAGAGTCTGATTTGCCAACTCTTGAGAGTACAACTTTTGAGGAAGGTCAGATTTTTATCACAATAAATAATCTGGAGGAAAGTACTATCTCAGATCCTATCCCTACCAATCTAAATCCTAACCATGTCTCCATTCAAACTATCAAAAAATCAGATCTATCTTTTGATTCCCTTCCCCTTGTGCATCCTGAACTCATCGACTGGGATTTACAAGGCACCCTGCAGCTAGACATGTTCCAAAATGATGATGCCTATATTTTTTCTACATGGAACTTAGAGACCATCTACCAGCAGGAGATCATAAAGTTGGTTTCACAATTGAACTCAACACCATGGCTTATTTTGGAGAGGGTGCCAAGCCTTCCTATCACAAAAAAATGGATCCGATGGTGAAAACGACTCTATGGTAGTATCAGATCCCAAAATAGTAAAAAGAAAGGACTCAACCGATGGTGAAAACCCAACTGTGGCACCTGATGATGGAAGGCTTGACACTCTCTCCAGTGACATGCATCAGGAGAAGTCACATATTGTTGTGGAACCTATAGAACCTGTCAACATTGGAACAGATGATAATCCCAAGATCATTCACTTTGCAAAATCTCTATCTCCACCAGAGAAGACCAAGTTCATACCATTCTTCAAGAGAAAGCAAGTCAACTTTGCTTGGTCATATGCAAACATGCCTAGTTTAGATCCAGATTTGATTCTACATCATCTTCCACTAGATCCAGGGGTCAAACCAGTCAAGCAGAAGCTCAGAAAGATGCATCCACACATTGCACTACTAGTGAAAGAAGAACTTGAGAAACTACTGGATGTAGGGTTCATCAGGGAAATAGACTATCCAGATTGGGTATCAAACATAGTGCTAGTCTCCAAACTTGATGGTAGAGTTAGATTATGCAATGATTTCTGAGATCTTAACAAATCTTTTCGCAAGGATGACTTTTTGTTGCCTAATATTGATATCATAGTTGACTTGACAATAGGACACACCATGCTTTCTCTCATGGATAGTTTCTCCAGATATAATCAAATCAAGATAGCACCAGAAGACCAACATAAAATAGTTTACACTTGTCGATGGGGAACCTTCTTCTAGAATGTCATGCCATTTGGGTTAAAGAATACAGGAGCAACATATCAACGTGTTATGACCAATATCTTCCATGACATGATTCACGTAACAATGGAAGACTACGTAGATGATATCCTTGCAAAATCACTCACAAGAGAATCCCATCTTGATGTACTAGAGAAAGTCTTTCAGAGATTAGAACAATTCAAAGTCAGGTTGAACCCGAAGAAATGTGTGTTTGGAGTCACATCCAACAAGCTCCTAGGCTTCATTGTATCAACAAATGGGATAGAAGTTGATCCTGCCAAAGTCAAGGCTATGATGGAAATGCCACCGCCTAAGAACCTCACTCAATTACGGTCTCTATAGGGCAAGTTACAAGCAATCCATTGGTTCATATCACAACTAGTAGACAAGTGCCAACTTTTCAGTCATCTCTTACATAAAAACATTCCATTCAAATGGGATGAGAAGTGCGAAGCAACATTTGGTAAACTAAAGGAATATCTCATGAACCCTCCTATTCTAATGTCACCTATCCAAGGTAAGCTGCTATTACTTTACATATCTACTACACAGATAGCTCTGGGTTCCCTATTAGTACAACAGGATCATGAAGGCAAAGAAAGGGCTATCTACTATATTAGTCGTACATTGGTGGGCTATGAACTACAATACTCTTAGATAAAAAGATCTTGTCTTGCTATGGTTTTTGCTTCCCAGAAACTGACATTACATGCTAGCACATTCAGTCAAGCTTATTGCGAAGATAGATCCACTAAAGTACCTATTAAGCAAAGCAACTCTCACAGGTTGCCTAGCTAAGTGGGTAATTCTCCTAAGTGAATATAACATTGAGTATGTAGAAAGGAATGCTATCAAAGGACAAATCATTGCCAATCAGTTAGCAGAAGCACCATTGTAGGATACCACACCAATGACATTCGAGTTTCCAGATGAAGCCATCTTCAGTATCACAACACACTCATAGAAACTCTACTTTGATGGGTCCTATACAAACCATGGATCGGGGGTAGGAATCTTGTTGTGTCACACCTAAGTCTTATCATTTTCTATTCCCATGGACAAACAATGTCACAGAGTATGAAGCCTTGGTCATTGGTCTCAAACTGGCAAGAAAATGGAAAATCAAAGAGCTACATGTCTATGGCAACTCCCAATTGTTAATCAATCAAGTCAATGACGACTATCAAACCAAAGATGGCAAGTTAATTCCATACAAGTGCATGGTCAATGACTTTAAAGAATACTTTTTGAGCATCTCCTTTGAGCAGATACCTCGTATTAAAAACAAAGCAACAGATGCTATGGTAACCTTTGCCTCGCTCCTCGAGATCCCAGCGAATGAGTCACGGTACGAGTTCTTGGTTGAGACAGTTATACAACCAGCTTATGATCTTCCTGAAACCCACTCCATATGCCTTTTAGTTGGATCTGATTCACCTTGGTATGGTAAAATTCACACTTACCTCAAGGATAACACCCTACCACCTGACTTGTCTTCTACCTAACGTTGAACTTTCATTCACCAAACCTCTTGTTACACCATTATCACTGATACACTATACTGCCAAGGTTTGGATGGTACTTTACTCTGATGTTTAAAACAGGAAGAATCTCAAACCGCCTTACGAGACATACATGAAGGAATTTGTGATACACTCTAGCAGTCCTTCTTTAGCTAAGAAACTCATGTGTTTGGGATACTATTGGCCAAACATGGAAATAGATTCATATCAGTTTGTGAAGAAATGCAAGTAGTACTAGATACATGGAAACCTAATACATGTACCAGCTCAAGAGTTATGACCTTTAACGACACCTTGGCCCTTTTGTCAATGGGGACTTGACCTTGTGGGAAAAATTCACCTGCCATCATCTAATGGCCACAAGTTCATAATAACCACCACTGAATATTTCGCCAAGTGGATTGAATCCATTCCCTCACCAATGTCACAGGCAAACAGATTGCCTCATTCATTCTTAATTACCTCATTTGTAGATATAGAATTCCCTCATCCATTGTCATGAATAATGAAAGACCTTTCAAAAACTAGGATGTCCAAGAGCTTTGTGATAAATTCAAAATCCAACACCATTTCTCCACAAAGCAACGGCCAAGCAGAGGCATCCAAGAAAACAATTTTGAAAATCCTTAAGAAAACTGTCAACGATGCTAGCCGTGATTGGCACATACAACTCAATCCCACTCTATGGGCCTATCGAACTAGTATACGCACTCCCACAGGTGCTACCCCATATGCCCTTGTCTATGGATCAGAAGCCATTTTGCCTATTGAGGTCGAGTTACCATCCTTACGGGTGTCATTAAAAGGTCTCATTACTGATGAAGACTACAGAGTTAGAACTGTTGGAAGAGAAAAGGCAACATGCCTTTAACCATCTCAAAGCATATCAACAAAGGATGTCACTAAGCTACAATCACAGGGTCTGTCCAAGGGTCTTCAATGTTGGTGATCTAGTGCTTAAGGAAAATCCCTGCAATCAACAAGATCGAGAGAAGAAAGGTAAGTTTGAGCCCAACTGGCTTGGTCCTTATGTCATCATTGTTGCATACAGATCAGGGGCATATCAGTTAGCAACTTCAGAGGGTGAGTTGTTTGAAGACCCAATCAAAAATATGCATCTTTGTCGATTCTATACATATGAGAACCCAATGTAAGGGGGCAAAAAATAAAAAAATAAAAAAAATTTAGAAAAAAGCAAAAAAATCAGAAAAAAGAAAACAAATTAAAAAAATAGTAAAACAACGAAAAAAATTGTCCTCTAGTGAAAACCTGGCAAACAGGTGCCTTGGATAGGTGCCATGATGAAAACCTAGTAAACATGCATCATGTGTATTTTAGCTTTTGTGCAAATAAAAACAAGCGGTGAAAACCTGGTAAACAGGCGCTACTTGTTATGAACTGCCTTCTCCATCTTTGGGAAATCGATCACCTGGTGTCCATTCTTCCTACCATCTTTTCTCACCCAATCCATATATGTTCCATAATAAAACACCTTGTGTAACCTAATGATAACCTATCATGGATTGATACTTCATCTCTTTTGTTGCCTTACCAGCTAAAGTCCTATCCAGTATCCTATCCATAGTGTCAGCCTAGGATAATGTCTATCGTCGGTATCATAGGGTCAATCCTAAACTACGATGCCTCTGCATCGTCACGTAGGCAAGGCCCATTTTCAATCCTCCCCTAAGGTTCCACCTTGCCATCCATCTCATATCATGTCATCTATCCTCTAGTCGATCCATGGTCCAAGTCCTTGAACTATGCTGCCTCTGCATCATCATGTTGGCAAGGCCATTTTTAATGTGCCCCCGAGGTACTAGGTCAGTCCCTTAAGGTCCATTTTACCAGGCATGCATACAAGCACAAGCAAAAGTGCACTTCCAAATAGAAATATTGACACAAGACATCAACCTATCCAATGCAAACCAAGTAGGTACCTAAAACATTCAAACTGATTCCATCTTAATTATGGAAAGAATGACATCTAAATGCAAGAATGTTTTGTGTTTGATTAGGTTAACTTACAGAGTCTTGATGTTTGTTATTATGTCTACCTATGCTACTCAAGGATGTCAAAAGCTAGAGATGCTATGATGGGGGCATAATCATTTTCTTTGTTTGCTATTTGTGGATTAATCTTTAGTAATGTAAAGCCTTGTCTAATGACATGATTGGCAAAAGATCATCGAGGACTTCAGAGGTCTAACATGAACGAGGGCAACCCTTGTCTATTGCTACACAAGAAATGCTCAGGTCATCTAGATTCAATTTTGACTAGATGCTTGTATGAGCTTGCTATATCAAAATCCATGTAAGTAATACTCAAGTCATCTCAGTTTAATTATACCTAGATGCTTGTATTTTCTTACAACAATTTAAAATGCCCAATGATGAAATAAGCACTTCACAATACTTGCAAAATTAAGATGGCAAAACCATTTCACATCCGCATCACATCCATTTGCATCCATATGCCATGAAATAAAAGATCCAAAATGCAGAGTATCAATACAAATAAAAGCTTGTCAGTCCTTCTATTAGGTCATTCTTCCATCAATCAGTCTTCTATCTATCATTGTGTCATTTCTGTGTCGATTGAATACATTTGGACATAACAAAAACATAGCATAAATTACATATCATATCACATGAGATAGTCATTAATAGGATTAAATCATCCACATACATAATAAGTGCATTAGATTCTCCATATACATTTCAATCATAACATAATATCGACAGAAAAATAAAAAACATAGATAAATATCATCACATGAACTGCATAATCATGTAGGTACCTTTTGCATTTACATATTAGGTGCATATCAGAAATCATCTTAAGCCTGCATTAGATCATAATCATATTAGAGTCATAGAATAAAAAACAATGTGCATCCATCACGTAGCATCATATAGACATAATAAACATGAGCATCACATATAAAACATCATAAAGATAGAATGCCTCCATGACATATAGCATAAACAACTGCGTAGAGATCATCAATAGCTGCATCGTCATATAAATATCAAATAAATCATGTCCAAATGTACAATATCAACCATCTCTGAGTCAATGTCATATATAGTGTATACATCACATCAATAAATGATACATGTCTCAATACAAAAATGCTACAAGTATATACGTATCCAGCTATTTGAGCCATAAAAAAGTGTATACACAAGACAAAAATCTGTACAAGTGCCACTATGGACTATCCCTGCTACCGTGAGCCACTGCTCCCTACAGGATCCTCCCCTTTGCTGGCCCCAGATTGCTATAGGCCCCTCACCGAAGCTACAGATCATGACCCCTTGCTCTCTAAGCGGTACTTGCCACTGACTAGCTCCTGAAGCTAGGTGCCCTTTGATCTGCTGGTACTGAACCATGATAGAGACCCCTGTAATACTGAGTCTAGGCCTGCGCCCTCGATAGCTCTACCTATACCTGCGCAAGCTACGCTTGTGCTTGTTGCACCTGTGTAACCAAGAATACTGTGGCCCCATATGTGCCCAAGGTTGCCACAACTGCATCTCTCTCCTGTCTCAGGGCCCACACCATCACCTCTGTTGCATCCTACTCTGCAACAACCCTAGTTAAAACTCATGCATCCAAATCCCTCTGAGACTCTACTGCCCAGAGATATACCCTAAGTTGTCGGATCTAACCCTGCAATGTTGCAATAGCCTACTGCTACCAGCCAGGCGGAGGAGCTTGGGGAGCTTGTTGCTAGGCTGCCTATTGAGGCACCTACTATGGTGGGGGCATCTGTCCCTATAGACTGGTTTGCTGACCAACCTATACCTATAGTACAACCTATGGCTACACTACCTGCTGCTACTGGGAGAGTCCCTCCCCAACTCTCCTCCTCTGCCTCTATCTACCTCATCCTTCATCTCCTCCACCTCCTCCATCTCCCCCATCTCCTCCATCACCTCCATCTCCCCGTCCTCCTCTACGCCTCCTTCATGTCCTCCTCCTCCCCTCGACCCCATCCTTGTCATCTAAATCCTCCTCGTCTATGCTAGGAACCAACTCTCTAGGCCCTGAGTACCTCAGAAAAGGGTGCATTGTGAACAACTCCTCATAATCCAGAGTCATCTCTGCGTCTACCATCTCTCACCTCATCGGCCAAGCCACATAGGGTGTCTGCTGGAACTCTGCCAAGGCCTCCTCATAAGAAGCCACTGGGCCCCATCTGAATCTCTCAGCATGTGTACGTGCAAAGTGGGTCTATCCCTTGGGCATGCCCTATCTCCTGCTAAACTATCTCTGCACCCTGCTGACAATCTGTCTCTCCAAAATAAATTGAGTCCTACCAATAAGCCATCACATCTGAAAGCAGTATGGCAGCTTGTTGTCCTTCCTAGTGCTTGCACTCTAGGTAGGGGTGCTAGATAATGCTATCCACATTATCCAACGCATGTATCCAATACTCAAGCTTTTCTAGCTTGTGCTGGGAAATAACTCATGCATATCGATAAGTATAGGGCTCACCCCTCTACCTAGAAAATACACATATTAGCCAAGTGATCGCAATATGCTCCCATAGCTAAAACTGTAAAAGAGAGACCCCTGCTGACAAGCTCGCACCCCTGTGGTATACCACCTAATGCATATCCCGATATAAGTGCACCAAGACACAAACCCCCCATGCATAGCGGGTGCCCTCTGTTGTCATCTGCTCCATGATCCCTCTCCATCCAATTGGGAACCCATGTGACCTCCTATCGGGGCATACGACGCCTCTGATCAGCCCTGCCACTATCCCTGGGAAGTAGTCATAGTAATCATTAATATCTTGCCAAGAGATGATTGGACCCTCTAACTTAGGGTCATCAAAAACCTACCTACACTCTACCAATCCTGTATCCTATTGAGGATCGTACTCTACCAGCTCACCCTAAATCGGCAAGTGCAAGATCCTATAGATATCCTCCAGAGTGATCGCCATCTCACCAGTCAACAAGTGAAAAGTCCCATCCTCGCTATGGAATCTCCCCACTGCTGTATTTAACAAACCGAGGTTCGCACAAACCTCAGGCATGAAACAAACATAGTCCAGACCCATAGCACCGAGAGCCTCTTGATCCACCTCAGTGAGCATATATCGCTATAACATCGGTAAGGGAAACTACTCCCTCGACATAAGTACATCTCAAATCTCCTCCTGCAATCAAGCAAAACAGTGCGTCAACCTAAACTGCAAACTTGCTCAACATATCTAAAGCATCATATCATTTACTTAACCTAAACAAATTGATTACAACAGCATACAACATCTCTTGACTAGATTCCTGCAATCTCAGAGATCGCTTATCGATTGACGCATCAAACAGGATGCCAATCAAGTCAATTTTGTTAAGTAAACTAACTATCTAAAGCATATACACTAAACCAGAAGGTACATGTGCCAGTTCTGGTAAATGCACCGACTCATACCGTATATACACTACTTCATATCAAAAGCGTAGCTTCCTAGCAAATGTGTTGCCCCATATCATATATGCGCAGCACTTTTGCATGCGCTACTTCTTCATGCATGCACTGACCTATACCGTATATACGCAGAACTTTTATATGCACTGTTTCATATCCTAAATGCACCACAGAATGTCAAACGCGCAGTTCTGCATGGTATATGCACCAAACTGCGAACCTACGTATCTGTCCTAGTTGAACTTTACCTAGCATTTATTGTGCTAATAAATGACTCTAGGTAGGAATTTTTGAGCTACATACCAGTGGTCCTATGTCAGCTGGTGAATCGAATCATCGAACTCACTCAAAGTAGTGTTCCTCACATGGAATATCCATATCTGTCTTGACTGCTCTATGCTCCAGTGCTCTCCTAAGCTCTCAAGGACCAATCAATAAAAGACAAGTGTGCAAATGAATAGGATTGTGGAACCAACTCCTATATATAGCAAATGTACCCTAATTGGCTATGTGGCAACCATGACTACTTCCTAGGACCCGTTTCTTCCTGTTTCTCTGAACCGTGATCTATTTTCTTCATGCTAACCTGCTTTTCACCTTCTTCATTGTGAGATTGTCCATCTCACGTCCTTCTCCCTTCTTCCCGTCCAATCTCCCGAGGGGGCATCCTATCATCATAACTTGTACCAGGGGCAAACTGGGGCATGTATCATTATCAAAAAAATTTATTCTTTGAGGCAATGCCGTAAATTGCATTGCATCAAAGAGGGGCAAAATGTATACGCCTAAAAATGACACGACTTAGTCTAAATAAATATTTTTAATATTTATTCCATACTATTCCCTCTCTCAATAAATAAATTTATTTATTTATTCGATTCATATTCTTCTAAGTTAATTAAATATCAAAATATTTAATTACCTCTTCTAATGTCAAAATTAAATAAAATCCCTTATTTAATTTAATTCTTCCAAAATTCTTCCAAATAATTAAATAATTCCTAATTATTTAATTAAGTTGTTCCTCTTCTAAATTTAAATAAATAAATCAAATTTATTTAAATCCTCTCAATCTCTCCAAAATAAAATATAATCAAATATTTAATTTATTCTTCCACATCATGCACAACGATTAAATAAATTTATTTATTTAATTTGCTTTCGAGAATCTTCCAAATCTTCTAAAAATAATTTTTCCTCTTCATGCACACAAAATTAAATAATTTATTATTTAATTCCTCTCAAAACATGCAAAAGTAAACCATGAGTCAACTAATTGATTCCAAAACTCCTGAAATAGAAAAAAGCTTTCTATTTTATGACAACATATCTTATCTTCAATAAATAGAAAAATAGATGACTCAAAATAGCTTTTGTGTGACACTTGTCTTCTTTCTCTTCACGCACATTCTCTCATTCTTTCTCAACCATTGATCTTCTTATTCTTTCTCAACCATTGATCTCCTCAATCACAAGTCTATAAATTGAACCTTATTCTTCCATTTCATTCATCCAAGCTTTCAGTATCGTTACTCTACAGGAATTACATTCACTTGTGATCAACTTGTTACCATATCACCATTACCATTGTTGTGAGGCTCATCTTCATTGCAATGAACTATCATGGCCATTCCCACTTGACATCTTGGAATAGCAAGGACGTGCACCTTCTGAGGGCATATTCACACACAAGATCATTTGTGATAGGCCACCAATGGAAGCCATGAGGTAAAGAGGTTAGTTGAGGTATTGTTCATCGTTTTAGATCTTCTTTATTTCTATATTTCACTGGGTTATGGGTATTATTGATGTCTTTTGATATTCACGCATAATTTCCTTTGACAGCTCTTGTTTTGTCACAAGCTGGGAGGATGTTGGCAAAGGTTGTAGAATTTTTCTTTAGAACTGCCAATTACATTTGCTTGAAAGTTTTGAAAGCGCTTTCAACATGTTGGTTATTTTCTTCGAATCGGCAGAGGGTTTGCCAGTTCCAATGCACGGGCAGATTCGGTCAACAGATTACGGGAGGTTGCATGAGCTACCTCCCCTTCACTTCTGGTTCTGCCACACCAAGGGGGGTATCCCTATTTGATAAAGATGTAACATTTACTCTCCAAATGACATAAAGATTTAGCTTTCTAATGACAGGCAGAATACTCTCATTTTGGGACCAAGATTTGTGTGACAAATCACAAGGTTGGTAACATTCTTGGACATATGTGTCTGGTTATGGATGAGAGTATGTAGGGGCTCCTATTCCTACTCCTACAACTAACAGGTGGAAATTATGGAATGGTTTTGAATTTATGTTTGGATGCAAGACAAGGGGGGTTTTGGAACATAACTACTAATTCAGTAGTAGACCGGTGCCTATCTCAGGTCAAGAAGTCAAATAGACATATACATAAGAATGGCGTGCAACTGTCATTCGAGTTTCAAGGGGTTAGAATTGGTATTTGCCTTACAAACACCACCCAAGGATAAGTATTTAACTGCCCATACTTATAGATATCCTAGTTGACATACATTCTTCTCCATACCTTAACCTAAAATAGTTTAATCCACTCCTTGAATGGAAGTTAATCAAGTATGCAATACATAAATCTGTATTCTAGAATTTGAGAAACCCTTAGCAATAAAATTTAGAAGAAGAGATACATACAACAAGTGGAGACAGATAACAAAACACATGCAAGAAGCATTTTTCATTTACAATTGACACTGAAACTGAACATGTGTGCAAGATACATCATAGATGCAATACATAAACTCCAAAATGAGATAAAACAACCCAGGATCATGCCCTATTCTTCATTATTTACACAAAAAAGCCCAGGTCTTCAACAACCAAATATGAGTGACACAGTTTGCATTTTATAGCAAAACTGTGTACCCAGCCAAAATTACAACGGTCAACTCAAAAATTGCCAGATACAATGCATCGTGAGAAATGGCGCTCAAAATAGTCAATGCAGCAGAGGGACAAGGAGAAAGGAGCAGACGAAATCAGGATCTGGGTCACTGCCTGAAGGTTCTCTTCGTAAGCCTGGTAGTTCACCTGTCGCCTCACCCATACTTCCCTACACAATCTGCCATAATGGCTCAACCATCGGCAGCCCCTTCTAGAATGCAGCAGCGGACACATCTGAAGCTTTTCCCACTCAAAAAAGGGCTGCAGATAAAGAAAACCATCACTCTAGCAAAATTAAAACACAGCCGTTGATCACCTCCCCATCGCTGAGATCTGCGGCTCAAAACACCTTTAAGGAGTCACAAACCAATGATATCGTGCCATGTAGGCACCTTGATCCTCCATCGCTAACTCTCCGCCTTCACCATTTTGCCTTTTCACCCTTGTATATGCACAAACAAATGCATATACAATCGCCACTGTTCACCTTTCAAAAATCCTTCGTAAATGCAAAAAACATATACAAGAGCCTTTATACAAGGCAGACCCCAAAACATCATAGAACAAATTGAAAATCAACCATCGGGTCTGCTTTGCATCATCCTTCCTCGCATATCCCCATGTATATCTGCATATACAAATGCCTCATACATACAAGGCGGAACTCAAAAATTTATCCACCGCATCTGACTTCGCCTTCAGGTCCGGAATGCATATTTCTTTAATGTATATCGGCTTGTATGTCAAACATACAAGCGCTAGATATACATGCTGCGGACTTCAACACTTCTTTCGCTAGATTAGAACATCCCTTTAAAATCCGCATTGTATCTTTCCCTTGCATATTTAAACATACAACACAATGTACAAACCCCTTTGATACGTCTGTGGAATCTGCGACAGAATATTCTAGGAATGCACCTAAATGCAAATATACATTCACTCCTGCACATACAAACAGGGAATCTTCAGAGAATATGTGATGAATGCATATTTCCCTTGTATGTCGAACATCTACAATTCCACTTGCATACACCCGCAGGCCCCACCGAATGCACCTTCGCTACATTGTTCACTTTGCATGTCGCAGGCCTTACCAATTGCATCTTTTCTGCTTTGTATGTTGCAGAATATACAAGGCCCATCATATAATTCGCTTATATCTTGGAGATACAAAGACCTTTGCATGTCTGTGGACCCCGCCGCATGTATCTCCCCCTCGCCACTGTAGCAAATGCATCTGCGCCCTTGTATATTTTCCTTGCATATGCACCGGTGACATACAAGCCCCTATATACAAGCAAGAATATTCTCAAGAATCTGCGAAAGATTCCCCCTTTGTATATGCACATTTAGAGCTCGATATGCATGTAAAATGCATACAACTCACTTTTTCAAAGGCCGATTGGGATTTTTGACCCGCCAATGCATATTTCGACCTGCATGTATATACAAACACCCTTGTATATACAAAACCACCTGCACCTGACTGATTTTGTCATTTTTTACAACTACTAAGGCTGAAAGTGTTAGAAACTTTTGAATATTGGGAAGGTGCTTGCATATTTAAATGCTTAAAACTTGATTGCTTATGCAGGCACCACCAGTGGTTCTATCTGGGGACGTATGCCTCTTGCAAGCATGGCAAGGACCTCAGAATCTCTAGTTTCATAGATTAGGCCTTATCCATTGGGCAATAGAGTCAAACATTGCACCAACTTGCATAGAAATTAGATTTTTAAAACATCATTTTGGCGGCCCCGGGCAGCCAAAAAGGAAGAACCACAACTTTATCCTGTCAAATGCCTGATTCCAAACTGAATAATCCCAACCATGGCTGAAAAAATTAAAACAATTTGCCCACATGCTGATCTTATGAATTACATGCTTCACCATTTTTGAAAACTTGCCACTGTCAGTATTGCCTCTGCCACTCTGCACCTTACAACCAGACATATAACCACACACATTATAATATTCTTCAGCATTAGGTAACATATGCATGTTATGATCCTCAAGCAATATATCCTCATATTGCATTTAGCAATATTCATTATCTACCTGGCTGTTGCATATAACCAAACACATATCCAGCTGATCCAATAACTGAAAACACTTAGAAAATATGAGACCCTCAATATCATTTATATCATTCACTGACATTGAAAATAAATCCTGATCTACACACCTATTGCCATCACTGCATATGTCTGAAACAATTGATGCTAAGTATTTATCATCCATAGTTTGCAAATCAGTATCATCATTTTCAAACAGAGGGTTAATTCTGCACCAATGAATGTTATAACTCACAATATCAAATGCATCCATAGGCTCATCATAAAGGGGATTCACACTCATTGTGAAAGTCTTTATTTCTTCTTCATGACAATCTATTTCTTTTTCATTATCAAATCCAAAGTCATAAGAAGAACAAACCTGATCCATGAATTGATCATGGATATCATCTTTATCATCTTTAATCTCTAATTGCCCCACATACAAAATTTCTACTACTTTAATGCACTCTCAAGTTGAACTATCTGCATCATTTTCTAGTCCTCTAATGCTTCCTGATGAAACTGATATTGATTCTTGATCCATATGATCACAACTTTGTACAACTGGATCATTTAAACATGAATGCTCTTTGTTTAGGACTGACATGCAAATATTACTTGGGAAATTATTGTTGTCAATTTCATTTGTTGGGCAAAATAGGACATCCTCCTCTATAACAGAAACATCATCAACTTGAAATGATGCAAAAACTGGGACAACAGGGGTGTGAGCGCTTTGACATTCATCTTCAACATTTAGATTATATCCCTCATCAACATTTGGGACTACAGGGTAGCAAATTTTTTTAGAGAAATACCCTCTTTGAATCCCATACCTCCAGTTATTTTCAATGTCTATTGCAAACTGTCGTGCCTGATGCAATGTGGTGGGCTCCTTGTCCCTCAATCTATAGCTCATTTTCCTATCAAATGCTCCCAAATAGACAACTAGGCACAGTGCATCATTAGGTCTCATGCATTCTGGAATTCTATTCAATGCCCTCATAAACCTAAGGTTAAAGGCTGTAATCAACTCATCCTCTTCAATATGGATATACATAAAATCACTAATAACTGCATAATCATAAATTCTTTCACCATATTGATCTAGAAATGCTGATTTAAAATCATGCCAAGAGCTAACAGAGTACGCTGGAAGATACGTGAACCAGTCCCTTGCATCTTTATCTAGAGATTGAACAAATAATCTCATAACTACATCTTCATGGTCAATCTCAAAATCATCTACAACATTTATAAACTATTGCAAGTGTTTCTCAGCTGATTCATCCTTTGCACCACTAAATTTGGGCAAATATTTTCTGATTTTAGATGGAAAAGCATTTGGATAGCCACAAATGCCATCAAAATTTATGGGCTTATATCTGTCAAGTCTAAAACTCTTTCTATTGCATGGTTGGGACTGATTATTATGCATTGTTGCATTTGACACCTCACTAGGGTTCATGGGCTGATAATACATCATTATGTTCTTATAACCCTTTTCTTTTCAACTTAGATTTTTAATCATAGTATGACCTTAGGCCTTTAAAATACAAACTGCTATTTTAGCCTTCCTAAAGTCCTCTATATGAGTCTTTTGAACAATATTGCATGCCCTTTTGAAATACAGATTAGGTTATAACAAAAGCATGCAAGCTGTACTTTCACCAATGTTTCCCTTTTAACCAGTGCTATTTCACCAAATAGGGAATCTTTTAAAACTTGTGTAAATACCTGGATATGTTGCAGCTGCAGATAGGTTCATTCAACAGAGTCGCCACCTCTTTGGCAGAGGAATGAGCTTCAAACTGGCTGAAGCTGAAAATGCATTTCTTTCTTTATGGGGTCTCCCACAGCAAAGTCACACATGCAACTTTTTCCTTTGCTGCAACAATGTACCTCACCAGAGATTGCAGGATAACATTTTCACATTCGATCCCCAACAGAGTTGCCAAAATCTGTTGGTTATTTTCTCTGAATCAACAGAGGGTTTGCCAGTTCCAATGCATGAGCAGATTCGAACAACAGATTATGGGAGGTTGTGTGAGCTACCTCCCCTTCACGTCTGGTTCTGCTGCACCAAGGGGGGTATCCCTATTTGATAAAGATGTAACATTTACTCTCCAAATGACATAAAGATTTAGCTTTCTAATGACAGGAAGAATACTCTCATTTTGGGACCAAGATTTGTGTGACAAATCACAAGGTTGGCAACATTCTTGGACATATGTGTCTGGTTATGGATGAGAGTATGCAGGGGCTCCTATTCCTACTCCTACAACTAACAAGTAGAAATTATGGAATGGTTTTGAATTTATGTTTGGATGCAAGAAAAGGGGGGTTTTGGAACATAACTACTAATTCAGTAGCAGACCGGTGCCTATCTCAGGGCAAGGAGTCAAATAGACATATACATAAGAATGGCTTGCAACTGTCATTCGAGTTTCAAGGGGTTAGAACTAGTATTTGCCTTACAAACACCACCCAAGGATAAGTATTTAACTGCCCATACTTACAGATATCCCAATTGACATACATTCTTTTCCATACCTTAACCTAAAACAGTTTAATCCACTCCTTGAATGGAAGTTAAAGATCAAGTATGCAATACATAAATCTGTATTCTAGAATTTGAGAAACCCTTAGCAACCAAATTCAGAAGAAAAGATGCATACAACAAGTGGAGACAGACAACAAAACACATGCAAGAAGTATTTTTCATATACAATTGACACTAAAACTGAACATGTGTTCAAGATACATCATAGATACAATACATAAACTCCAAAATGAGATAAAACAACCCAGGATCATGCCCTGTTCTTCATTATTTACACAAAAAAGCCCAGGTCTTCAACAACCAAATATGAGTACACAGTTTGCATTTTATAGAAAAACTGTGTACCCAGCCAAAATTACAACGATCAACTCAAAAATTGCCAGATACAATGCATCATGAGAAATGGCGCTCAAAATAGTCAATGCAGCAGAGGGACAAGGAGAAAGGAGAAGACGGAATCGAGATCTGGGCCACTGCCTGAAGGTTCTCTTCGTAAGCCTGGTAGTTCACTTGTCGCCTCACCCATACTTCCCTGCACAATCTGCCATAATGGCTCAACCACCGGCAGCCCCTTCTGGAATGCAGCGGCAGACACATCTGAAGCTTTTCCCGCTCAAAAATGGGCTGTAGATAAAGAAAACCATCGCTCCAGCAAAATTAAAACACAGCCGTCGATCACCTCCCCATCGCTGAGATCTGCAGCTCAAAACACCTTTGAAAAGTCACGAACCAATGATATTGTGCCACGTAGGCACCTTGATCCTCCATCACTGACTCTCTGCCTTCACCATTTTGCCTTTTCGCCCTTGTATATGCACAAACAAATGCATATACAATTGCCACTGTTCACCTTTCGAAAATCCTTTGTAAATGCAAAAAACATATACAAGCACCTTTATACAAGGCGGACCTCGAAACATCATAGAACAAATTGAAAATCAACCATCGGGTCCGCTTTGCATCATCCTTCCTCGCATATCCCCATGTATATCTGCATATACAAATGCCTCATACATACAAGGCGGAACTCAAAAATTTATCTGCCGCATCTGACTTCGCCTTCAGGTCCGGAATGCATATTTCTTCAATGTATATCAGCTTGTATGTCAAACATACATGCGCCAGATATACATGCTGTAGACTTCATCACTTCTTTCGCTAGATTAGAACATCCCTTTAAAATCCGCATTGTATCTTTCCCTTGCATATTTAAACATACAACACAACGTACAAACCCCTTTGATACATCTACGGAATCTGTGACAGAATATTCTAGGAATGCACCTAAACGCAAATATACATTCACTCCTGCACATACAAACAGGGAATCTTCAGAGAATATGTGATGAATGCATATTTCCCTTGTATGTTGAACATCTACAATTCCACTTGCATACACCCGCAGGCCCCACTGAATGCACCTTCGCTGCACTATTCACTTTGTATGTCACGGGCCTTACCAATTGCATCTTTTCTACTTTGTATGTTGCGGAATATACAAGGCCCATCATATAATTCGCTTATATCTTAGAGATACAAAGACCTTTGCATGTCTGTGGACCCCGCCACATGTATCTCCCCCTTGCCACTGTAGCAAATGCATCTGCGCCCTTGTATATTTTCCTAGCATATTCACTGATGACATACAAGCCCCTATATACAAGCGGGAATATTCTTGGGAATCTGTGAAAGATTCCCCCTTTGTATATGCACATTTAGAGCCCGATATGCATGTAAAATGCATACAACTCACTTTTTCAAAGGCTGATTGAGATTTTTGACCTGCCAATGCATATTTTGACCTGCATGTATATACAAACACCCTTGTATATACAAAAACACCTGCACCTGACTAATTTTGGCATATTTTACAACTATAGAGGCCGAAAGTGTTAGAAACTTTTGAATATTGGGAAGGTGCCTGCATATTTAAATGCTTAAAACTTGATTACTTATGTAGGCACCACCACAACAAATCTATTTTGTGAATATCCTACAATTCTTGTATTCCATGAGATTACATCTCTTTGAGGCATTCTGTCAAATAGTTCACAAGTTTTTTCTATGCTTCCACATTTTGCATACATGTCTACCATAGAACATCTTCCACAACTAATAATGCAACATCAGATTTAGATAACTCCTTGGATAACAAACAAGCCCAACTAAATAATGCACCTATCATGGCTAGAGGTATGTTGCATGGACTTCCAATTATTGTTTTATTTCTTGAAATTGTGTGTTGTATTCCTTCAATCTTTGTTTGCACTGAATAGCTGATCTCTATTTTAACAAACTTGAAAGTGTCATTTGTGTGTTTCTTTCCTTTAATATCTAAAAATCTCATTTGTAAGGCATGGTTGTTAATAGTCTGGTGTATGTATTTGAGTCAAAAACATAGGCACATAATCATTTTCATTTATGCAAAACCCCCCTTAGTGAATCTTATATAGTGTGCATATTGTATAACTTGTCTATAATTTTTCATCTAGGGTTAGTTTAGCTTATCTTTTTTATGATCTTGTTTATCAAGTCCAACAATTGTTAGTTTTTTATTGATAATGTTCTATAGATTTTTCATTATGGTCCAACTGGGAAAACTTAAAAAAAAAATCATTGATCGAGTACTAAAAACTATATTTTTGCTTTGTAGGTCCTTTCTTTGTTGTTTACAATAATCCTTCGTATCATGGTTTCACCCACAAGGAACGATTATGATAGTGATATGAATGTAAAAGAATAAGAAGACCTTCTCAAAAGGCAATGATAGTCATTTGCGGCTGAGCAACATTTAAAGAGCCATGGATGATAAGGTTACACTGAGAGCCATAAGTAGAAGACACTGGGATGTTTGAAACAATATATTAAGAAGAGTGTGAAGAGATTGGATAGTTTCAATCTAACCTGGAAACACAAAGTGAAGGTCCTAATCAAATGGCATCATGGTAATGAGAGTGTTTCCAAAACAATTATAGCCATGGTAGAAGCACTTCTCAAAGTTGAGTGAATATGTTTGTAAATGAGGATGTATGACAGTGAGGATTGAAAGGATAGTCTGTGACAGAACTTCCAGCTATGCATGAAGAAAACCTACAAGTGACTGTCAAGGGGTAGCGATTCATGGAAAAGACAATGATCATGCAAACATTAAAAGATAATCTTAGAGTCAATGAGAAGAACTATGCAAAAGTTACAATCTTGTCAGTGTCTCAAGAGGCATTTAAAGGGGTAAGGAGACAACCTTCTAGTATGCATTTGACAGTGCCAAATCTCATGATAGTCAAGAGTCTTCATGTTAGATGCATGAACACCTAGGATAGTACCATAGAGTTGGTACAAGTGAGCAGCAACAAGGTTGAGGGTTATCATGAGCTATCTGCCAAGACACAGATATTTTGCAACAACAATATCATAATCGGATGTTGATTTCTATATTAGAGATAAGGACAGTTTATTGCTATAGGTAACAATTCACAGTGGCAGCTTATGAACTAGAGCAAGTTGGGTGCATGAGACAAGATCTCTATAGAGATGACAGTGTGACCTTGAACTAGGACAGTGAGCTTCATGGAACAATCATGGATTTGTGAAGAAGACATCTATGAATGTCTTTGTGCTTCTATGCTCAGTGATACTCAGAAAATTAGTTTCTTGCTCATTCTTTGAGCTATGTATTTTAACCATGAAGGTTTTTTTAGCAAAGAGAAAGCATTGTAACTTATTTTCAGATCTATATGTTGTTTGTAAGCATTTTTCATCAATAAAACAACCTATTTTTACCTTCTCAAAGCTATTTCATTGTGCAAGCTTCAAAATATACTAATGACTAAATGCAAGCTTCAAATTGACTAAATATACTACTAATTGATGTCAATTAATAATTAAATTGACTAAATATACTACCAATTGATAGAAATTAGTGAACAATGAATAAATATGACTAAATATATGACCAGTGTTAAATCAGTGAATAAAAATGATTAAATATACAACCAAATTGATCAAAATGATGATTAAAATTAATGAATAAATACACTAGCAATGGACAAAAATTAGTGAATAAAAATGACTAAATAAGTGACTAGTTTACAACAATCAATGACTAAATATATCAGTGAATAAAAAATGACTAAATAAGTGACCAAATTATAGCAATCAATGACTAAATCAAAGACTAAATATACTACCAAATCATTCAATCAAAACAACCAATAAATGACTAAAAATGGTTTAGTCATCAATTTGGTCACGTTATAAATGACTGGCAATAAGCTACTAATGGTCACATGACCATGTTTGGTCATTTATAAGCAGTTTTTAGTAGTTTTTTAGTAATATATTGCTCTTTTTGTACTAGTGAGTGGATGTTGAATCAACTGGAAAATCTAGATATTTTATTTCCTTCATTGATGATGTCTCAAGGTTTACTTGGATTTATTTTATGTGTCACAAATATGAAGTTTTCACTAAGTTTAAGGAATTTAAAGCCTTAGTTGAAAACCAATCAAATTATAAGATAAAGGTTTTGAGACCTGACAATGGAGGGGAATATTGTTCTAAGGAATTTGATGAATTCTATAAGCATGCAGGTATTGTTAGAAAGAAAACTACTCTGTATACTCCACAACAGAATGTAGTGGAAGAAAGGGTGAATCATACAATAATGGAAAGAGCCAGAAGTATGTTGAGTGAATCACAATTGAATAAATGTTTTTGGACAAAAGCTATGTGTACTGCAAACTACTTGATTAATAGATCTCCATGCAAGGCTCGTGTTTCAACTCATGAAATGTGGACAGGTAAGAAACCTTCTGTTTCACATTTAAGAGTATTTGGTTGTGAGGCTTATGTTCATGTGCCAAAAGAAAAACACACTAAGTTGGATCCAAAAGCTAAAAAGTGTACTTTCATTAGATATGGTGATAATGTAAAAGGTTATAAGCTTTGGAATCCGCTAACCCAAAAGATTATCTATTCTAGAGATGTTATTTTTAGGGAACTTAGTGTTATTTCATAACCTAAACAACCAAAAGAAAAAGAAGAAAAGGTAAAGAGAGTGCATTTTGAATTAGAGCATGAAGATGCACCTTAAGAAGAACATAATGATGGATTAGGGGGTGAAGAAGCAGAAGAAGACTTGAGTGAAATTTCTTATGAGGAAGAATCTATTGTAACAGAAGAAGTTGCTACAGATGAGCATGCAGAAGAACCTGAAGAGCCTACTACTCCACCTCTTAGAAGATCCACAAGACAACAGAACCCAGTTGACAGGTATAGCCCACCACATTTCCATTGTGTATTTGCTTTATTAAGTACTGATGATGAGCCTAGATCCTACAGGGAAGCTATTCATGCAGATGATAGTGAGTCTTGGTAGTTAGCCATGCATGAGGAGATGATGGCTTTAGACTCTTGCAACAACTGGGATCTTGTTCATTTTCTCAAAGAAAGAAAGGCCATAGGTTGTAGTAGATATTCAAGAAGTTTGGAGTAGTTGGTTCATCAGAGAAGTACAAGGATAGACTGGTAGCCAAGGGCTACTCCCATAGAGGGAGTTGATTTTGGTGAAATTTTCTCTCCTATTACTAAATTAACTTCTATTAGATTTCTCTTATCCATTACTGCAGCTCTGGATTGGGAAATAGAGTAAATGGATGTTAAGACTACATTCTTGCATGGAGATCTTGAAGAAGAAATTTACATGTAAAAACCTACAGGTTTTGAGGTAAAAGGGAAAGAAGATTGGGTTTGCAGATTGAAGAGGTCTCTTTATATGGTTTGAAGCAGTCCCCTAGAATGTGGTACCAAAAAATTGATTCATTTGTGTTGAGATTGGGTTTTGTTAGAAGTGAGGAGAATCAATGTGTTCACATTCATTGTATTGATGATTCTATTATGATCATTGCATTGTATGTTGATGACATGTTATTTTTCAGCAATACTAAGGGTATGATCAGTGAGTTGAAAACCCAACTTTCAGGTGCATTTGAAATGAAGGATCTTGGAGCTGCTAGCTATATTTTAGGGATGGAGATCAAAAGGGATAGAGGTAACATAAAGCTTTGGTTGTCACAGAGTAAGTATGTGATTACCATTTTGCAGAGATTTAGTATGCAGGACTGTAACCCAGTTAGAGTTCCTTTACGCATTGGTATTAATCTTTCATTAGATATGCGTCCAAAGAATGAGGATGATTTAGAGGATATGTCTAATGTGTCATATGCTAGTGTTGTAGGGAGTTTGATATATGCAATGGTTTGCACTAGACCAGATATTGCCCAAGCAATGGGAGTTTTGAGTAGATTAATGTTTAACACTGGTAGACAACATTGGAATTATGCAAAGAGGGTGTTTAGATATCTAGCAAGCACTCCTGATTACTATTTGGTTTATTCTGGTACTGACATTATTGACTAAACTTTAGACATACACTGATTTGTTGCTGCAAATTGGGCAGGTGACTTGGATAGTCGAAGGTCCACTAGTGGCTATGTGTTTAATTTATTCGATAGAGAGTGAGTTGGATGAGCAAAAGGCATCCCACAATTAATTTGTCCACCACCAAAGCAGAGTATATGTCTTCTACCCATGCCTCTAAGGAGGCAGTTTGGTCGAGGAGATTGTGTACATGTATTAGTTTTGACTGTAGGATCATTCAAATTGGTTGTGATAGATAGAGTGTTATTTGTTTGACCAAGAATCATATGTATCATGCTTGAACTAAGCATGTTGATGTACAATATCACATTGTTCAAGAAATAGTTGCAAGTGGATAGATTGAGCTGAAGAAGGTAGACACTCAGGAGAATGTTGCAAATGCTTTGATGAAGCTTGTGAGCACAAAAAAATTGTTTGGTGTAGAGGGGTCATGGGCCTTGTTTCTAGTGCCTGATTACTTTATGGTTCTCTTATGGGTATTTACAATGAATGATGTCAAGTGGGAGAATGTTAGAATTAAGGTGTCGTCAACCTTGTAAATCCTATGTAATTAATTACTCCTAATATTGTTTGTAAATCACCCATAAGGGATGAGAGGTTTCACTAGTAGTGATCTTGTTTCAGTCATATGTTTATATCCGGTCCTTGATGCTAATTCATCCATAACAGGGGGTCGCAGGGGGTTTCCTCCTTGCGAGGGGTCCAAGGGGATCATCCTCCTTGAGGGGGGTTCAAGAGCTGCACACCTTGATGGGGGTTTAGGGGAAGCACCCCCGAAACCACATTTTATTTATTTTTATCATTGTAAATCTGGACTGTTCATCATTAGGTCACAAATCTGATGGTTAATATTGTGTCAGTTTTCTTTCCCTAGAAGGCAACCCCCTTTTATAAGGATATTTGTGCTACATTTTTATCAGAGTTGAGAGTAACAAGTGGTGCTAGATTGAAGACTGAAGAAACAGAGGAAGTGCATGTATTGTAATCTCATATTTGAAGATAATACAACTTGGAGCCTCTTTTCTTGGTGGAGTTTTTTACCCAAAAGGGTTTTCTCCACATTACATACTATGTTATGTGTTTAGTTCTTAATGTATGTTATTTATGTATAGTGGGTTTTGTTTCTATTGCAATCTCCATTGGTTCTACATTGTTGAGAAGACATAAATAAGGTTTGAATTAGATTTATGTTGTGTGGTTTACACCTTCATTTCTAACAAATGGCCTGTGTAAGAAAAGTATGATGCCAAGCATTGGAATAAGGTATCACATAAAACAAGAAACATCACCAAATAACACAAAGGGATCTACTAGACTGGAGTCAGTATATGAATGGTTGTATAAAGGGAGACTCATTTTTGGAATTGTCATCATCTTCTAGTCAGTAGAACTATGAAGATGGAGGAAGAAATATCACATGAAAGCAAAATAAAATTTTTGGGTCAACATAGAAGGATGCTAAATCATCCAACACTTTGCATCATCCCCAAAAGGCATAAAATTACATTTACAACAAATGGAAGATTGAAATGTACATAAAGAGGATGTCATGACAGATGCATTCCCCTTGTATCCTTGTGCCAACAAGAGCATCAAGGGGCATCCAAAGGTAACTAACAATTGAAATACATGCCAAGTAGCACATATGGGGATGACAGTACATACAAGCATATCACAAATATTACACATGAGATGAAGGTACTGCTCCTGTGAGTCAGGCTATAGAAAATCATCTGCATCCTAATCTTGTTCATCGTAAAGGGATGGAGGATGAGATGCTAAAGGGAATACAACATGCATGGTACATGGATTGGCACCTGGTTTGTCACATGCAAGATCAATCACTAGAGAAGGATCCTCTAGCAAGCCCCCAGAGGCCAAGTCCATTGATTGTGTGAAAATTGAGGATAGTTCTAAGAGATTGTCCAATGGTTTAAGGGTGTCTTCTGAATCACTATCAACATTTACCACGATTGGTGATATAATAGTGCTAACTACAAGGTTGCAAGTGGTATCAATCACAAAAGAAGCATAAATTACAAGCAGTGGAATAGAAGAATTTAGTGGACTCAACAATGGTAAAGGCAGCGAGCACTTAAGTATTTGGAATGGATGGTAAGGGTATGGATCACACTTAAGCTTGGGTAACGGATGTGGAATGTCTATTTCAATGGTGGTAGGTTGTAAGACATCAGGGAACACCTAGTGTCAGGTATGTTGGAGTGAAACCATTTATGATAGACCACTACTCAAAACAACTCTGATGGTGGGTAGGTTCAAGGGCTTAGCAAATGGTGGAATATATGGAATGGATGGTAGGATAGCACTCTCCATAGAAGGAGCCAAGAATACTTGGACTACCGGAATTGTGTTTTTAGCCTACTTAGTCATCGAAGAGATGGGCAATGATGGGTCAGAGGGTGGGGCCAAGTCAAGGGCTGGTCACATAGGAGGAGCATGAGGAGGAAGGAATTCATCCCCTGCAGCAAGCTGACGAGTCATAGTGTGACATTGTCTCTTACATTGTTTCACATTTTGATTTTGTCTTGTATGATTCAAATCATTTACAGGGGGAACCGAGATGTTTCCCAACATGGGTTCCTTTTCTTCCTCTACTAAAGGAGTAGGGGGGACATAAGAGAATGTCGAAGGTTGGGAGATAATGAGAGGAGGTTTCCTCAAGGTGGGGTGACGTTCTCTCACAGCCTATGGAACATGCAAAGGTACTGAGACATCCACAAATGATTGAGAAACCACAGGGAAAAGCCTCTACATAGTGGATTTCTTTCCTCTAGAATTCAAAGAGGCAGGAGGAATAAGAACAATCCTTGAAGTGTAGGGAGGTCTAGGCTATGTAGGGCATTTACCTCTTGGTCCTGGGTAGGATGGCAGATGTGGAACCTTAGCATAGAAATCTAACACTCGGGGTTGGGGAGGGACTCTCGATTCAGACTATTATTTATCCACCACCTACGGAACAAAAGGAACTAATGTCATGGCTACAAAAGACTGAGGGGCCTCAATGGTAGTAGCTAGGATAGCACACAAGGAGACACTAAAAAATAGTTGAGAAATTCAGCTTTCTTTGAATTTCTGATAAGAGAGAAACAAAACATCATTGTGAGGTCGAGCAGGCTCAACTGGCTATGGCTAGAAGTAAGCAAGTGAAAAGTTTCCATGGAGGGACAAGAGATGGAACCCATTATGATTTATAATATGCACCTATCCCTAAAATGAAAATTTTAGACACTCGTGGATTATGGATGAGACCGCCCTCATGGAAGTGAGCCATGGATGACCCAACTTCACATGAAATTGGTCCAAAGTTGGAATGATGGAAAAAGATGCATCCAAGACTTTTCTTCTGACTTGGACAGAAAGAGTCAAGGCACCGAGAGTAGGGTGGGTGGAACCATCATGCACTCTAACTAAGATTTATTATTTCTCTTGCTTTTCTTGGTACAACTCATGCACGTAGAGGAACTCTTCCGTAACTACATTTTCTAGTAATATAGGATCAACGAGTACTCCCCTTTTGGGTTTTTTGTTAATCCTGGTGGTAATGTAAAGAGGACTATCGATGCATGAATAGAGGCATCTAGGTGGGTGAAAGAGATAGTTAGTTCAGGTTCAACTCATTCTTGGAAAGGGTGAGCATCCACCTTGAAAACTAGGTTTTCTAGGATTTTGTCTTAGTGATTAGAAGTTATAGAAGTAGGTACTCTAGTGACAGATGGTTCCACAAGGTTAACTGAATGGTGGGGCAGAAAATTTATGTAAATTTACAAGTTTTGATTCGACGGGGCTATGGATTTATATCCTTTGTCATTCATACTAGCTACCTAAATAATAATAGAGTCAATGAGGTTCCGCACTTCATGCTTAAGACGCATGCATCACTCGGTATCATGCCCTGGTGTTCGGTGATATTGACATAAGGCCTTTGGGTTGTAAGAAGGGGGTAACAATTTGGCAGTGTCAACAAGGAAAATGGGGGGAAGCTAGATGAGGTTTTTGTTAATAAGCTATAGCATTATGGAATGGAGAGATTTGGAAAGTTGGGAAAAATGTCAAGTCTTTGGTCTAAGCTTATAGGGGGTCGCAACAGAAGGTGTTGTGGCTGCAACTTGTGATTGAATATTGTTGGAAGAAGAGGTGTTAATTTTGATAAAGTTTTTGTTTTGTTTCTTAAATGATTGATATTGTGGAGCAATGACCTTGGATTAGCCAATGGGATCCAATGAGGAAGAGCCCTCATACTAGCTAATTGACAGTTAGTAGTCACAGAGAGTCATGCAAATATGTGTGAATGAAGGATATAGCATCAATAGTATTTTATCCTAGATGTGTGGTTGCAGGTTTCTGATGAAAACCCTTTGTACATTAGCATCTAGAAGAGAATAGGGGATTTGAGAGAAGAGGGCTTGGTAGCACCCTATAAATTTAGTCACTTTCTGTTTCACTCCTTGCTTACAATGAACCAAATTAGTTAGTGTGACTTAAGGTCCAATATTGGCTTGGAAATCTTGGAGGAATTAATTGACGAGTTGTTGAAAAGAATGAATTGAGTTATTAGGTAATGAGAAGAACCAATCCAAGGCCACATCTTTTAATGATTGATGAAAGATCTTAGCTAAGAGAACATATTCAAAAATAAAGTCATTGCACAATGCAGTAAATGATGACACATGGTTATTAGGGTCTCCTTTTCCAGTGTATTTCTCAAAATGGGGTGCTTTGAATTTATCTGGCATTGGGGTTTTTAGGATAGTGAATGATAATGGGCTATGAGTGTAAAAGGATGGGAAGGTAGGTTGGGATTGGATTTGGCTCATGTTTTTTATTTGTTGTTGTAGGGAGTTGACATTTTGTAAGAGTTGGTTGATTGACAAGTGGAGTTGTTTGAGAGTGGCTATTATATGAAGGAGCAGAGTTAACAATATGTTGGGAAGCAATGGGGTAAGTGAACTATGGATGAGGCTAGCTGAAAATATGTTGGGAAACATTTGGATTAGCATTTTGATAGGTAAATTAGAGGCCGAAGGAAGGTGGGATGAAGCTATATTGGTTAATAGGGTTCCCACTTGTTGCCCCAGAACTAGTGTTGGCACTATTATTAGACTGTTTAGTGGTGGTGACAATGGAAGAAGTGAATGTTGAAACAAAATATGTTGACATGGGTATCGACACCTGTGTCCCCATTTGGTTTTGAAAGGGCGTGTTGTTGAGGGCTTATGTGCAACTAGCTAGGGAAATAATGTTATTATCCACTATATGAGCTAGGCTACATAGAATTTCCACACCTTGTGTATCTTCAAGTAACTATCTTTTAAGATTCTCTATGAGGAGGACGACCTCCCTAGCCAAATGTTTCATGCCCAAGAATTGCTGGAAACTAGCCAACTCTCTATCTAGCTTTTGAATTCAGGCCTCAAGAACATGGGCCATAGAGTTATCTATCTCAAGAGAATCATGAGAAGGTTGTGTCTCAAAGATCATCAGCAAGGTGGGAATGTGATCCAAATATGGTCTCATTTTGAAACTTCCCAGGGTGAATATGTTAATGAATTCAAGTTACGATATCGAAACACCGAAGCTACTCAAACCATGGGAACCCATTATAATTTGATAACCTCTTCCTACATGGAGTTTAGATTCAGAACACCAGGTTGTGAAACTCATAAAGTAATTACAAGTTTCAGAACACTCAAGTTCTCCTAGGAAGCGAGAGAGAAGAAAATGATGACAAGATGGATATGTTGATGATGTGCTAGAAGAAAGAAAGTTCTTGTTTGGTTTTTGTTTTCTAATCTAAAAGAAAAGAAAAATGTTTAAGTGTTTTGTTTTCTAAATCACAAGATAAAATGATATATGCAATAGAAGTGCCTAATCAATTTATCAACTAATCAAACACAACAAAGATAAATAAGATTGCAAGCACGTTAGGTTCACCAAAATGTGAGATTAGAAAAGATGATCTAATTAATTAATGAACTAACTAGGTCAATCTTTCTAATAAAACATTCAAACATGAGCCATTGAGGGCTCTATGCTTGGCTATTGTCGCTAAGGAAGAGCAAAGCTATTTCAGGAAGGCTTTGTTCCTTTGTTGTATTATAGAGATTGATTTGATAATGGAATGAACTAGGCTAAACAAGTGATTAAATTAATTAAATTAACAAAATACAAGTCCTATGGAACAAATTTAAAGAAATAGAAGGCAAATATGAGAAGAAAACAAAAGAGGAAACTTGCATAAAAAAATGGAGCAGACTGTCAAGGATGCTAGTACTTCACATGGACGAAAGCACATCATGCTATAGTCTATACATTGTACTGTCAACTATGCATCACAAGAAACTAAATTTGTTTGTCTGTACATATTTGGCATGATCCAAATGTTTGAGATGTTGAATCTTCCTTCCACAACAAGTTGATGTGAAAATTTGCAAAATGAAAGGAAAAAGGGGTTGTGCTATATAGGGGCTTGCCTTATTGAAACCCCGTGTTGGTGTTCCCACCTCTACAACAATAATGATGATGATGATAGAGAGTACATGTTCATGATGAATAAAGGAAAAACAAATGATAAAGATTGTGACAAACAAACATGATGAAATGGACTTACCACAAGTATGAAAACCTTGTTGGAATTATGTTGCAACACAAATCACACACAAGGAGTTGATGGGGGAGAAAGAAGCTTCCTTAAATACATACAAGTGTTAGTGCATATAACAATAATAATCTTCACAAGTAGAGAGCTTCGCTAGGTCTTTTCTATATAAGAGAATTCATATCCTAGAAGTTGTAAAGCTTGGTGAGATTGTAGAGAGTGATCATCGTTCTTAAAATGAGGCAGAGAGGCTTGTTTATATATGAATCTAAATATGTTTTTGAGAAGCCATTTAGGCTAGGCTAAAAATCAAGGTACATCGCTTAATGCAACAAGGCTGACATCCAAATTCAAATTCTTTTTATGCATATGGATAGGATGCTAGTGTGTCACACTAGAGTCTGTTGCAAGTATGAGGTGAGCCATTGTTGTCATTGATGTCAACATACTCATACTGCATTGACAAGAAGGATTTGATGAGCTTTGTGCTGAGGATATTGAGAAAATTAGCCTCAGTCAGGAACAGTGAAGAACAGTGATGAGAAGAAGGTAAATATACTGTATAGGATGAGAACCGGAGGATGCGGATTAAAGGGTTAGTAGATATGAGTCTTGAGATGCTACAGTTAAGATTTCAGAGGTCCGCATGAAGATCTGAAGGAGTTATGGCTGCCGGTATAGAACCGGGTCCGGCAAGTATCCGGAGGTGACAGAGGATCACAAAAAGGTCCGGTGAGGTCCGGAATTGTATTATCATAATCTGCGGATTGGAAGGAGTGTTTTAGATGTCCTTGTGATGTGTCATCCTGATTTGTGTGTGATTTGGAGGTCCGGAAGTACCTCTTGCATTATGACAGTGACGACAGACTGTGTTCTTGAAGTTCCGGATGAGGAAGACAAGAGATCCCAGTAAGCAGAGGAAGTGCGGATGTATCCGGACATTCAGACAGGCTTGTGAAGGCTCCTGGATCATGTTTAGGTTGTGTTGTTGGTCCGCATTGATGGTAGAGCCCGGAATTGAAGTTATTCTTCCGGATGAAGTTATTGCTCTGTTTAGCCGACCGGATGTGTTATTCATCTTGCGGATACTCCTATGGTTGTTTGCCGACTTAGATGCTTGTTCCTAAGTCGATGTCTTGTATAAATAATGATTTGTGAATTCATTTCAGTGTGTAGCATGTGGATGAGCATGGTGTAGCGAAGAAAGGTGCGAAAGGCAGAGCAGAGATTGTTGGGCTTAATTGGAATTGATCCGAACATGGTAGAGATGTCATTCTCCAGTTCAAGACTGTGATTTTTATCACTCTGTAGACAGTGTGTCTCCTTGTAGGCAGTGGGCCTCTTTGTGAGCAGTGTGCTCGGGCAGTGAGCCCTTATTGGCATGTGCCATTCATTTTTTCTTATTCTTCTAACAGAGAATAATTCTTGGGTTAATCACCCCGTGGTTTTTCCCTTAACCGGGTTTTCCACGTCAAAATCTTGGTGTTCAATGTGTTGATGCTTATCTACTCTTGTGTTTATGTATTGTGCTTCCATGAATGATTATTTGATATGCTGCTAACTAACAACAGAGAATAAAGTGTTTGAAATAGAACAAGTTCTATACAACTGATTCACCCCCCCCCTCTCAGTTGTATGCCCTAGATCCAACAATTGGTATCAGAGCTGAGTTCCTCTGATAGGAGCTTAACCGCTTGAGGTGATCCAGGATGTCGTCATACAAGAAGGATAGTCCGAAGTTCGATGGAACCAACTTCACTCTCTGGAAAGGTCGCATGAAGTGTCATTTGGAATGTATGGGAAAAGCATACTTGGCTATGATTTCAAAACCATATATACCCCCACAAGGTGGTCCGACAACTCCTGATGAAACCACAGAAGCTGAAAACAATCTGCGGACCAAGGAAGCTCTTCTAAGCGCATTGAATGACTCAGATCTCTCGAATGTCATTGACCTACCAACTGCATATGAGATCCTAACTAAACTGGAACTTCTGTATGAAGGAGATGAGTTTGTCAAAAGTGCAAGGTTGCAAAGTCTGAAAGGGAAATTTGAAAGATTGAAAATGAGAGATGATGAAAACATTACTACCTTTATGCCAAGAGTAAATGAGCTGGTATGTGGAATCAGAAATGCTGGTGGAACTCTAGATGAAAATGAGATTGTCTGCAAAATCCTAAGATCCCTTCCTGCTGCCTACAAAATCAAAGTTGCTGCCATTGATGAATTCAGAGCCCACACAACTGTCACAAGAGAACAATTGGCTGGCAAACTAGCTGCATTTGAAATGACCGAGTTTGGAGATGATCCACCCAAGACTGAGTCTGCTTTTAAAGCCAGTGCCTATGTGAAAGGCAAACAGAGATTTGATCCGGGTGAAAACTCATCAAGGAAAATGTCATGGTATGATCAAGCAAGAAGAGACATGGAAGAAGAAGAAGCAGAAACAGCTCAACTTGAAGCCCTCATTGCAAAGAGACTGCCAAGAGGATCCGGTAAGTATGAAGGAAAACTACCCTTTAAGTGTTTTAACTGCAATAAGATTGGTCATTTTGCCTCAAGATGTCCGGAGAGATCTGCAAGATCTAATACTCACAGACAAAGGTTTAAAAAGAATTGCTATTATGTTCATGAAGAAGATGACAATGAAGGAGTAACAGATGATGAATCAGATCCAGGAAGCAAATCCGGAAATGAGTGGGTGTTTATAGCCATCAAGGAAGAAGATTCCTTGCTCTCTGAATCTGTCAATCACAAAGTTGTTGAAAAAGCCTTGGCTGCTCAAGTGGAAGAAAAGGATGATTGGGTTATTGACAGTGGATGCTCTCACCATATGACTGGTGACAAGAATAAGTTCTTAGACTTGGAAAGATATGAAGGAGGAATGGTAAAGTTTGGTGACAATTCTGCTGGCAGAATCAGAGGTAGGGGAACTATTTCCTTTGATGGTAAGAGCAAAACAGGTAATGTACTATATGTTGAAGGATTGAAGCACAATCTTCTCAGTGTTGGTCAGTTAGTGGACAAAGGCTATGATCTCCGGTTCAAGAATGGAAAATGCAGAATCTTTACAAGCTCCGGAACTGAAATTGCATCCGGTACTCAGACAAGAGGTAACATCTTTCATCTGGTTGGTTCAAATAAAAGTTGTTTGTTTGTTCAAATTGATCAGAGTTGGTTATGGCATAGAAGAATGTGTCATGTAAATTTTGATAACATCATCAAAATAAGCAATACTCAGGCTGTGAGAGATCTTCCAAAGTTGATAAAACCTACAAACAGTGTGTGTAAAGAATGTCAGTTAGGCAAACAAAGCAGAGTCTCTTTTAAAAGCAAAGATCAGTCTTCTACCGGATTGTTGGAATTAGTACATACTGATCTATGTGGTCCGACAAGAATCAAGAGTCTGCAAGGTGATAGATATTTCATGTTGTTAATTGATGATCATTCCCGGATGATGTGGGTTACCTTTCTAAAAGAAAAATCAGAAGCTTTTGAGAAGTTCAAAATCTTCAAAGCTATGGTGGAGAATCAAACCGGATTGAAACTAAAGTGTCTAAGGTCTGATAGAGGTGGTGAATTTACATCTGGTGAATTCATTGACTTTTGTGAGAAACAGGGTATAAGGAGACAGTTGTCTGCTCCTAAGACTCCACAGCAGAATGGAGTAGTTGAGAGAAAGAACCGGACCATCCAGGAAGCTGCTAGGACAATGATGTTGGAAGCAAATGTTCCTCAAATGTTTTGGAAAGAAGCTATCAGCACTGCAGTCTACACTCTCAATCGAGTTCAAATCAGAAACAACACCGGTAAGACCCCCTATGAACTTTGGTTTGGCATCACTCCTACTGTGAAATATTTCAGGGTATTTGGTAGCAAGTGTTATATTAAAAGAGATGAAGATCTAGGAAAGTTTGATGCTAGAAGTGATGAAGGAATTTTCTTGGGCTACTCCACTCAAAGCAAAGCATATCGGTGTTACAATAAGAGATTGAGGAAGATGATAGAAAGTACCAATGTAAAGGTTGATGAAGGAATTGAGAAGCCTTCAAGATTTTATGAATTTGATGAAGATGACCAAGATAGTGTTCAAGGAACTCAATCCTCTCCGGTGAAACAGAGTCAGCCTGATCCGGTAAATCAGGAAGAAGAGTTAGGTTTAAATGAGCCTGATCAAGAAACAGCAGTACTGGATACTCCCAAAATTCCAAGGTATGTAAAACTGAATCACTCTGAAGATCAGATCATAGGTGACAGAAGCAAAGGTGTACAAACTAGAAGGAATATTGCTCAAGATCAGAATGAATGTTGTCTGATTTCAAGGATTGAACCTAAAACAATAAATGAAGCCTGCAATGATGAAAATTGGACCAAAGCAATGGAAGATGAACTGATGCAAATTGAGAAAAATCATACTTGGGATCTTGTTCCCAGACCTAGAGACAGGAATGTAATTGGAACCAAGTGGGTCTTCCGGAACAAACTAAATGAAGCTGGTGAAGTAATCAGAAACAAAGCTAGATTGGTCTGCAAAGGCTACTCTCAAATAGAAGGAATTGACTTTGAAGAGACTTTTGCTCCGGTAGCAAGAATTGAAGCAGTCAGATTACTTCTTGCATTTGCTGCCTTCAAAGATTTCAAGGTATATCAGATGGATGTCAAGTCTGCCTTCTTAAATGGTGATCTGGAAGAAGAAGTCTACATTGAACAACCGGATGGATTTCAATTGTCTGATAATAATGATATGGTCTGCAAGTTGAAGAAAGCTTTGTATGGATTGAAGCAAGCCCCAAGAGCATGGTATGAAAGGTTGGATAAGCATCTTGTGCAGATTGGATTCAACAAAGGTACTGCTGACAGCAACTTATATTTCAAAATTGATCATGAAAACATTCTGATTGTTGAAGTGTTTGTGGATGATATCATTTTTGGAGGAAGAGATAGTATGTGTAAAACTTTTGCAAATCAGATGAAAAGTGAGTTTGAAATGTCTATGCTTGGTGAAATGAATTTCTTCTTGGGTCTGCAAATTACTCAAACAAAAGAAGGGATCTTCATTTCTCAGACCAAATATGTGAAAGAATTGTTAAAGAAATTTGGTATGGAAGACTCAAAGCCTATGAACACTCCTATGGCAACCGGATGTAAGTTAAACAAAGATGATGATTCTCCAAAGGCAGATCAGACAAAGTATAGATCAATGATTGGTGGATTGTTGTATCTCACTCAAACTAGACCAGATATAATGCAAGCTGTTGGTCTTGTGGCAAGATTCCAGGCTGATCCTAGAGAATCTCATGTTATGGAAATCAAAAGAATTTTTAGATACTTGAAAGGGACAGTTGAGTATGGTCTATGGTATCCTAGAGATCCGGATTTTTCTCTTCATGCTTACACAGATGCAGATTGGGCAGGAGATGTGGATGACCGGAAGAGCACTAGTGGTGGAGCATTCTTTTTGGGGAAGAGATTGGTTTCTTGGCTAAGCAAGAAACAAGATGCAATATCTCTGTCTACAACAGAAGCAGAATACATTGCAGCAGCAGGTAGTTGTACTCAAATCTTATGGATGAAGCAGATGCTAAGAGACATCAAAGTTGAATATGAGGAGCCTATCACAATTTTCTGTGATAATTCAAGTGCAATTAATATTTCCAAGAATCCGGTATTGCATTCCAAGACTAAGCACATATCTATCAAATTTCACTTTTTAAGAGAACAAGTAAACAAGGAAGAAGTCAGATTGGAGTATGTTCCCTCCAAGGATCAGATTGCAGATATCTTTACAAAACCTCTTCCCAAGGACTCTTTTGAATATCTCCGCGAGAAGTTAGGGGTCATGGCCCCTCCGGTGATGAGCTAAGATGCACTGATGTGCATCAGTCCGGTGGCTATCACAGTCATATCTTGTGATCCAGACTAATGGGGAGCTGCAACTAAGGGGGAGCAGCTGGTATTATTCTGATGCATGAGAGTTGCAAGTATGAGCCCTTTGCCATTGATGTCAAAGGGGGAGAGAAGACATGTGAAAAACAAGTGGTTGATGATCAAAGGGGGAGCAGCAAAGGAAGACATGTGAAGAGTTGTTGTTGATAGGGGGAGCTGTGACAGAAAAGAGAAGTTCTTGTCTTGATGGTTTTTCACATCATATGTTGCCATCAATGACAAAGGGGGAGATTGTTGCAAGTATGAGGTGAGCCATTGTTGTCATTGATGTCAACATACTCATACTGCATTGACAAGAAGGATTTGATGAGCTTTGTGCTGAGGATATTGAGAAAATTAGCCTCAGTCAGGAACAGTGAAGAACAGTGATGAGAAGAAGGTAAATATACTGTATAGGATGAGAACCGGAGGATGCGGATTAAAGGGTTAGTAGATATGAGTCTTGAGATGCTACAGTTAAGATTTCAGAGGTCCGCATGAAGATCTGAAGGAGTTATGGCTGCCGGTATAGAACCGGGTCCGGCAAGTATCCGGAGGTGACAGAGGATCACAAAAAGGTCCGGTGAGGTCCGGAATTGTATTATCATAATCTGCGGATTGGAAGGAGTGTTTTAGATGTCCTTGTGATGTGTCATCCTGATTTGTGTGTGATTTGGAGGTCCAGAAGTACCTCTTGCATTATGACAGTGACGACAGACTGTGTTCTTGAAGTTCCGGATGAGGAAGACAAGAGATCCCAGTAAGCAGAGGAAGTGCGGATGTATCCGGACATTCAGACAGGCTTGTGAAGGCTCCTAGATCATGTTTAGGTTGTGTTGTTGGTCCGCATTGATGGTAGAGCCCGGAATTGAAGTTATTCTTCCGGATGAAGTTATTGCTCTGTTTAGCCGACCGGATGTGTTATTCATCTTGCGGATACTCCTATGGTTGTTTGCCGACTTAGATGCTTGTTCCTAAGTCGATGTCTTGTATAAATAATGATTTGTGAATTCATTTCAGTGTGTAGCATGTGGATGAGCATGGTGTAGCGAAGAAAGGTGCGAAAGGCAGAGCAGAGATTGTTGGGCTTAATTGGAACTGATCCGGACATGGTAGAGATGTCATTCTCCAGTTCAAGACTGTGATTTTTATCACTCTGTAGACAGTGTGTCTCCTTGTAGGCAGTGGGCCTCTTTGTGAGCAGTGTGCTCGGGCAGTGAGCCCTTATTGGCATGTGCCATTCATTTTTTCTTATTCTTCTAACAGAGAATAATTCTTGGGTTAATCACCCCGTGGTTTTTCCCTTAACCGGGTTTTCCACGTCAAAATCTTGGTGTTCAATGTGTTGATGCTTATCTACTCTTGTGTTTATGTATTGTGCTTCCATGAATGATTATTTGATATGTTGCTAACTAACAACAGAGAATAAAGTGTTTGAAATAGAACAAGTTCTATACAACTGATTCACCCCCCCCCCTCTCAGTTGTATGCCCTAGATCCAACAGAGTCCACACACAACACTCGTGTCTAGGCAGAAATTGTTCTTAAAAGGCCTGCTGACAAGGGACTTAACCAAGTTTTTTAGAAAAGTGATGAAACAAGCATATTACAAGCAGAGTCATAAACACACACTAAACTGATTTCCAAACCTTGAGTGAAATTGTAAGCGACACCAATTTACAATGCTACAAGGAGAAATAGGGACATGCATAGTATAAACATTGTCAGACTTGACAAGTTTATAACATTGTGCCATTGGTGGCTTATTCCAAGTCGACATTAGGTGGGATCCATCTACTAAGAGCTCAATTATTAATGAAGATTTGAGTAGAACTACCAATTTTGTGATTTAAATATTCCACGTGGCTTTATTGCACAAGTTATAAACATTATTAGCTATGAAACCATTATAACATTATGCTATTTTTTGGGGAAAATGAGTCAGCAAGCAGTGGGTCCCAATTCCCTAGCCAATGAGTGAAGCAAGTGTTAGGTCCAAATGTTAACTACGAATGCCATTTGGCAACTTTTCACAACATTTTGAAATAAAAGAGCTAACAACTCTTTCATGTTGTGCTATTTGTTAGTCATATGAATTAGTAGATTGGTGGGCCTAGTTTTCACCAAGGAGAAAAGTAAATTGAAGAAGACACATCGAAACACCACACAATGTTGGGAAATGGTAGGACTGACATATTTTTCTATTATGCAATTGGTCAAATTGTGCCAAGATGGAATCAGTGGGCCTTGTTATCCTTGCAAAAGATAATATAATCTAAGCCGTCAATCATGATCCAAAGGATCTAATGGTTGATGCAAGTTATAAACATTTTCAAATTGACAAATTTATAACATTGTGCTATTAGATGATCAAATGAGTCATCTTATTGATGGGTTTGACAATTGAGTCAACAAAAAGATTCTCAATGACACTTGGCAACTTCATGCTCCTCGTAAACTATTGTCAATTCTGACACATCCTTTGCTTGCACCATTGGCTGAAAGAAAAGTAACTAGAGATCACTTGGCATTCTCCAGAACTGATAGATTTTGGACTGATCTCAACCATCCATTTATAGAATGTTTAGGTTCACTCTTTCTTTTGTTGTAGTCCTTTGAAATAGCTGAATGCTAGTATTCCTAAATTAATGCCTTGATTTAATTAGCTTTTTTTTAGAGGTATAAAAGGACTCATATCAGAGGAAATGAGGGGGGATTTTTTGGTAATAGATATAATCCTTTGTATGCATTTCTTAGAACTAATTAAACATTGAGAAAATTGTACTCTCAACCTTTTGTAATCTATTCTTAGCTAGTCAATGAAGAGAAATTGATATTCTGTGCTTGACATTTGTCTTTACAATATTTTCTCATAGTTTTGTATTGTCATTCCCCCTTTATTTGCTTGTTTGTTGTTTGATATTTATTATTGGTCAAAATCATACATTTCAATGCCCTTTGTTGCAGTAATTTACTATCATAATTTGAACTATGGTCAAATATTGTGCAAATTCAAAGTTAATAAAATGTTCTAAAATTTTGTGCATCACCATTTTAATTAGCATTTATTTTCAATTATTTCCTTCTCTTTCTCATAAAATTGAAGAAAAGTTCCTTGAACATCATATGAAGAGATGACTTCTAAAATTCCATAGGTCATCTTGTAAGCCACATCCCATGCTTGCAGGATTTTCTATGCTTGTTCAAGCCTACACATGGGTGCAACATTCAAGTGTAGACTTGAACAATCAATAGTTTTTGGCATGCATGTTTGGACCTGAAAATCAAATTTGCCTAATCTTGCAAATCAAAATGATATCTTGAATTTAGGTTGCATGAGTGAAAGACCAATTACAAGTTCACTTTCAGGGTCTAACCCAAGTCTCTTGGTTTATCTATTGATAATCACTCATAGAAGGAGGGTGACACAATCACATCCTCCAGTGCCACCTTCTCAGATGGCCGCACTTGAAGCTCCTAGAAACTTTGTTAACTAGAATAATGGTATACCTTTGGTTCCTCCAATCCCTCTAGCTACGTGGGACCCTATTCCAGCTAATGATCTCAAGGCTCTTCCAAAATACGTGGGTGAAGATTCAAAAACTCCCATCAAACACATTCAAGATGTAGTAAACATATGTATAGTTCATCATGTTATAGAGCATGACATCACCTTAAGGTTACTCACAACCTCTTTCAAGGGATGGGGACTTGACTGGTGTCAATCTCTTCCATCTAATTCAATAACCACAAGGGATGAGCTTGGAAATACATTTTTTGAAAAATTTAATGGAAAGGGAGATAGGTCATCAATGTTCTAGTAGTTAATAACAATTAAGTAGCCACCACAAGAAGCAATCACTATAAGAACTAAAAATATGCATGGGCCTACATGGCAATCCGATGATGAGCTACAATCCTAAACATGAACATGTAAGTGTGTATAAATGACCTTTCGGTATGCATTCTTCTTGGCGACACTGTTAAGAAAAGTGTCTCAACCTTGAAACTTTGAAAGGTTACTATTCTTCCCAGTTTTGGTCTTTTCGAATACCCTTTATCTTGAAGAATGATCTAGAACTTTCAAAGTTTCCAAAGGGGCTAAAAATGACGAGACTTACTATTTTTAGTAAGTTTACATTTGACCTCAGATTGACCTAAAATTTTCCTAGAAGGTGCGGAACAACTAAGTAAACATCTCGAGTGAGTTTTGACTCAAGATCATATCTGGATTGCAAGATATTAAAGTTTCTATTTTTTGAACCTGCTGAAAAAAGTTTTGAACACAATTGTCGTAATCTAAACTTCCCTAAACATCCCAAAAATTGTTGAAACCAACAAAGTGGGTTACGGGGTGATAGATCTCTTCATGAGATTTTTGACACATCAAACGATTTGTCAATCAGAGACCTAGATCAAAAGTTATGGCATCTAGAAGTTGGACCTCCTATTTTTGGGAAATGCAAAAACATGTTGGACACATAAAGGAGCTATAAAGGGAAGAGTTACACGTGTTGGTGTGTGTTTTGGCACATCACAAGTCATCTTTTATTGGAGATAATTTGGGTGCCACTTTTGGGTGGTTTTAGCTCATGGTTTTGTAATTACCATTGATGGTTTATTGTATTGTATCTCTTATGTATCAGGAGCTTGAGATGGAGGTTGTGTTTAAGAATCTTATAGATGTCGAGTTACCTCTTGGATCTTTGGTTGCATATACTCCTATAAAAGCTTGCTCTATAAGTATATTGTAATCTTCTTGATTCCTGAATAATATATTGGGTGGCTTTAGAGTGTGGGGTTTTTTACCTAAAAGGGTTTTCCCCACATATATCTCATGTTGTGAGTTTTGTGTTTGTATTTGGAAGTTATTATCTTTCTGTTAATGTGCATCTTAATCTGTAACTATAGAAGTAAAAATTTGCATAAATCTTCCCTCAGTAGATCAGTGTAGGAAGCATTTCCACATACCCTGCTTCCTTTCAGACACGTGGATTGGACTCTCTTTTCATTTTCCTCTCTTGTTTCCCCCTTTCTAACTTGTGAAATGTTGTCCCTTCTTCATTCCTCCTTTGTTGATTCTTTGTTTTCTTCACTTTCTAGACTTCTCACAAGATCTATGAGTGTTGTTTCCTAGGAAACTATTGGAAAGAAATGTGGAGGGATACTAGTCCAGAGATCTAGTCCTCAACCAAGTCTTTGTAGTCAGTTTATACCTGGTCAAGTAGTTAGAGATTGATAGAAAAACATGAAGAATAATATAGGCAGAGTATCACAAACAGGTCATAATAATAAGACAACAAAAAAATATCTGGTACCAACAGATCTCCATATATATATATATATAAGTAGTAACCAAACATCATCCTACATACTTGATCAAACTTCTATGTCATCTTCATATCATAGTATCTCCTATATTACTTATCCTATCCTATATATATATTGTATCTATTACATTTAGGGATGTGTCCTTTATCATCTTATGTCAAATTCCAACCTCTGCATGATGTATGCACCAACTTCCAGTTAGCTTTGCTCCATGCTCTGCATCTTGCTAACATCATCCCCCATCAAAACTGTCTTGTCCTCAAGACATGCAAAATTCGCTGCTAGGTAAGATGGTCTTGTACATATGTTTCATCCGTGCCAAACTATTATCCCATTGTTTTTTGGCCTTAGACAACATTATTATTTTTCCTTCTATCTTGATATATGTGTCCTCTACTTTTCCTATAGTTACCGGTATCTATATTGTTTGTGTAGTTTGTTTAGCTTCTACAAAACTGCTAAATACACAAGACAACTGAGAGGGGGGTGAATCAGTTGTAGCTCAAAATTTCAAAATCCTCACACACACTTAGATCTGCATAGATTGAATTAACCCTTAAAATGTTATGATGATTAAGCATGAAAAGAAAAAAATAGAAATTGAATCAAAGCAACATCAAACACAAGAGAACACCAGATTTATGTGGAAAACCCAAGAAGGGAAAAACCACGGTGAGGATTAGCTCACAATATAAAGTAGTATCAACACCAAATTACAAAAGGCTCATTGCCAAAGGGCTTACTACCCAGAAGAAAGGCTCACTGCCAAAGGGCTCACTGCCTAGAAAGAAAGAGATAGAAGAAGTGGCTCACTACCAAGATTTGAACTGTTATAATCACATCTGACATATGCATGGAGTACAGTTCCAATGAAGCTCAATATACATCACAACATCAATCATCAACTTCATAGCATCACTAAAGAATAGTAGATACCTTCTGCTCACTGCGTCTAGTAGTCTAACACATGAAAGCTTGTACTTCTCCACACATTCAAACACTCTATTATTCACATCACATCCATCACATGCACAATTGATCACAATCCCTTGACACTTATTTATACTGTCTTCAATCTTGAGAGCATTCTCCAAGGTCAACAAATCACCTCAACCTAGAAGATCTAATTTAGGTCTGGACCTAAACATTCTCATGGTGAAAAGGAATGAAGGCGGACCACAACACATCTTAGCTTGAACCTAAATTCATCCAAGAATGCTGCTCCACACTTTCACAATCACCAAAGCAACTCTGTAATTAGTGTAAACATCCAAGGTCGGCCAAACATGTGTTAACATAATGAACTTTTAAGTACATGCTTCCTCAAACCCAAAAATGACTTGCGGACCATATGCAAGGCTTCACCACAATCTAGAGTATTCCATGAACATCCTGAAACATCCTGAAAACCAACAAATTCCTCTACAATAACTTTCACCTATATCCTATTTATCCAACATGCTTAACTATTTCTGTCATACATTGTATCTCTAGAAATTGACTTCCAGAGCACCAAACCATGAACAAATTCAACATAAGAAAGATATAAACCTTATAAGCACAATTCCAAAACAACAAGATCTAAAACTTCTTTGCGGAGAAACGCAGAGTAAATACATTTCTCCCAGACACCACTGTACAACTCAGAAAAATAGTCCACACATTGGTGATCATAATTTTCTCTGCACAACAAACTGGAGCACCAAATTTGGAATATAAAAACTCTTAACACCTCTGAACAACATATCCAAACCACAAAGACAGATCTTCATCATAGAGGAAATGCAGAGAAAATGAATAACACTACTCTATAAGCCAAAATGCTACTTCACCACATTGTTTCCTTTATTAATCAATTTTGCTCAAAAGAACATGGAAATCAACTAATAGAAACATATTATCAACATCTTCAGCACCTCTACAAAGCAACCAAATCATCATCAGCAAAACATCTTAACCAAACAACTCATACCATTGCAACAGCCTCATCTCTACACAACCAATTAACACAGTTGACACCAATGACAACACAAGCTTGTTGACATCAATGACAACATCGATAGCACATACTTGCAACAATCTCCCCCTTTGTCTTTGATGGCAACACATAATGTGAAAAACCATCAAGACACAACTCTACACCAAACATCTTTTCTTTCTTACTCTCCCCCTTTCTTTTTTTCTTTTACAACTCATACTCTCTTCTCTGACCACTGACTCTTTTCCTTTTCACATTGCTCTCTCTCTCTCTCTCTCTCTCTCTCTCTCTCTCTCTCCTCCTTTGACATCAATGGAAAAGGGCTGTACATCTCACTTTCAATCTAGATTTTATACAACTACTCAAACTTGTACCTGCTTTCTACTACTCTGCAACATCATTTATTTTACTTCTATGCATGCTCCCCTTAGAAGCAATCAGCATTAGAACTTACTCCCCCTGACTACAAGAACCATCATGACCACCACCTAATCCCCTAAGAGGTAGCCTCCAACATCAGTTCATAATAAAAAATGAAACTTGAACTCCATTGGAATGATGCATCTCCTTATGCATCTAGTTCAAAGGAGGGGAAATAACCCCTAACATCTCCTGGAGATACTCAAATGTATCCTTAGGAAGAACCTTAGTGAATATGTCAACAACTTGATCCTTTGTAGGCACATACTCAAGCTTCACTTCATTCTCTGCAACCTTCTCTCTTAGAAAGTGATACTAGATTGAGATATTTTGTCCTTGAGTGCATCACCGGATTCTTTGAAATATTAATAGCACTGGTATTATCACAAAAGATAGGAATTGGATCATCATATACAATGCTGATATCCGTCAAAGTTTGCTTCATACACAACACTTGTGTGCAACAAGATGTTGCTGCAATGTATTATGCCTCTGCTGTAGATAAAGATACTGAATCTTGCTTCTTACTTAGCCATGACACCACTCTGTCTCCAAGAAAGAATGCACCACCACTTGTACATCTGTGTAAGCACTTAGAGTAAAGTCATTATCCTTTGGATACCACAAGCCATGATCTAGAGTGCCCTTTAAATATCTGAATATCCTCTTCACTGCTGCAACATGTGACTCTATAGGATCTTCTTGAAATCTAGCCACAAGACAAACTGCATACATAATATCTGGTCTAGTAGCAGTTAAGTATAACAATCCTCCAATCATTGACCTATATATGCTCTAATCAACCTTAGGTGATTCATCATTCCTACTCAACTTGCAACCACTTGTTATAGGGGTACATACTAGTTTAGAATCTTTCAGCATTCCAAACTTATTTAACATTTCCTTGGCATACTTTGATTGTGAAATGAAAATACCTTCATCTATCTGATTGATCTATAGCCCAAGGAAGAAGTTCATTTCTCCACACATTGACATCTCAAATTCTTTTTGCATCTCATCTGCAAATCTCTTACACATACCTTCATTTCCTCCAAAGATTATATCATCCACATATACTTCAAAAATTAGTTTTTGATCTTCTCCTACTTTGATGTACAAATTACTATTTGCAGAGCCTTTATTGAATCCTTACTGTAATAGATACCTATCTAACCTTTCATACCAAGCTCTGGGGGCTTTCTTCAAACCATATAGTGCCTTCTTCAATCTGCAAACCATCTTAGGTTCATCTGATAACTAAAATCCATCTAGTTGTTCTATGTATACTTCTTTCAACTCACCATTCAAGAAAGCAGACTTTACATCCATTTGATATACTTTGAAATCCTCATGTGCTGCAAAAACCAAAAACATCCTGATGGCCTCCATTCTTGCCATTGGAGTATAAGTTTCCTCATAGTGTATTCCTTCTACTTGTGAGTAACCTTTACACACAAGCCTTGCCTTGTTTCTTACCACTTCTCCATTCTCATTTAGTTTGTTCCAGAATACTCACTTAGTTCCAATCACATTATTGTTTGATGGTCTTGGGACAAGTTCCCAAGTCTGATTCTTTTCAATCTGCATTAGTTTTTCTTCCATAGCCTTGATCCAATACTCATCCTTGCATGCTTCAATCACTATTTTAGGTTCAACTATAGAGAGGAAACATAGATTTACCCATTCTTCAATAGCTTTCCTTCTTGTCACCACACCTTTATTCTTGTCACCATCTATTTAATCTTCAGAATGATGCTTCTGCACATACTTGGGAGTTTTAGGAGTCTTTTCTAGAGATTCTTCTCCTTGAATCTGTACTTCCTTTTCATCAACATTTCCTTCTTCTCTGCAAGATGACTCATTTGATTCATATCCATCAACTTCTAAATTCTTTTGTAGATCTTCATCAACTTTGACATTTGCGCTCTCAACAATCCTTCTCAACCTCTTGTTGTAGCATCGGTAATCTTTTCTTTTAGTAGAATACCGAAGGAAGATACCTTCATTAGACCTTGGATCAAACTTTCCTAGATTTTCTTCATCCCTTCTAATATAACATTTGGTTCCAAACACTCTGAAGTACTTGGTAGTCGGAGTCCTTCCATACCATAACTCATAAGGTGTCTTTGTACTATTTGCTCTTGCCTTCACTCTATTCAGTATGTAAACAACAGTATAAATTACTTCTCTCTAGTAGAGCTCTGGTAGGTTTTCATCTTTTATCATTATCATTGCAGCTTCTTGAATAGTCTTATTCTTTCTTTCAACCACTCCATTTTGTTGAGGAGTCCTAGGGGTAGATAAGTGCCTCTTTATTCCATGATTCTCATAGAACATATTAAAATCATTGGAGGTGAACTCTCCACCTTTGTCAAACCTCAAACATTTAATTTTCATATCCATTTCATTCTCAACCATGACTTTGAATACTTTGAACTTATCTAGGGCTTCAGATTTTTCTTTAAGAAAAGTAACCCATGTCATCCTAGAATAATCATCAATCAATAGCATGAAATACTTGTCACCTTGAAACTCCTTACCTTGGTAGGTCCATAAAGATCTGTATGCACCATTCCAATAGTCCAGTAGAAGACTGATCCTTGAATTTGAAACTTCTTCTTTCTTTCTTTCAAATCTGACATTCCTTGTAGACAACATTGATGGGCTTTGTAATCTTTGGTAGATCTCTCATGGCTTGAGCTAAACTTATCCTTACCAGGCTATCATAATTGATGTGACACAATCTTCTATGGTATAGCTAGCTTTCACTGATCTAAGTCATGAAGTAATAGCTATCACCACCTTTGAGATGATATACATTTCCATCTATCCTTTTCCAATAGCTATCATAGTTCTAGAATCTTTTTTGATCCCACAACCACCATCCTGAAACACAAGATTGCATCCTTTGCTATGTTGGAAAGAGACACTACTCCGGTATGGACCTATATGTTCTCATTGATGGCAACAAGGCTTAGAGATTCTATCACCATGATAGGAAGAGATATCTCCAGAAGAACATATTGGATTTCAGGTCCAATTGACAGAAAATGGCTAAGTATGGAAAGTATTCTGAGTAGAGGACAGTAAGTCAGATAGTATGTCTCTGTAGATGATGATCCAATAATGCAGTTTAGGTATGATGTTCTTTGTTGTTTGATAGTGTTATGCCTCAAAGGTGAAGTCATGATCTCCTCTGGAAGTCACCATGAAGAACTGTCTAAGTTTGAATAAGCAAAGGTATAGCAGGAACAGTGAATAGGGTCTAGTGCAATGGTCCACATTCCTCCGCAGATAACTATTTTGTTATGTGGTTTGAAGGTATTATAAACACTTGTATGAAGTATCTTATTCCAGAGTTAGGAGATCTAAAGACCACAGGAAGATTAGCTACAAACTACTAAGTATCGGCATAGTGTTTGACAGAGACAGAGTCTGAGTTCTGTTGGTCCGCATTTCTCTGCAAGATTGTATAATGCCTTGCGGTTCTAAGGGTAAGATTGGGAATATGTAAAGAGTCCTTGATATGATTTGGAAGGTTTTTTGAGATCCTTAGTAAAAGTTGGAAGTTAGCAGGAACAAGCTGACTGGTGAGATAAATCATAATGCGAAGAAAGGATAGTGTGTGAAAGATCTATTCAAGTATTTGAATGATTAGAGATGAGCTATATGAACATATTTGGAAAAATATTTGAGTTTGTGTGACACATAGTGCATTGGATTGAGCGACAAGGTATATCTTTCTATGTACACATTTCACTTCTTGGATGCTGACCTGATTATGGATTAAATCATAATGCGGATATATAAGAGCGATGAATTTTTATTGAATGGTGTGTGGTGTAGAAGTGTGTGTGTGTGTGTGTGTGTGTGTGTGTGTGATGCAAGGATACGAATATCAGAGCAAAGTTGGAAGATCAACAGTAATGAAGACTGGGGATTCAGAATTTAGTTTCTAAATGACTGTACCCTGGCATATGACAGATGCTTAAGCAGTGTTTAGTTTTCATGTGCAATATGTTTGGAAGCAATCTTTCATCATCAAGGCAGTGAGCCTTAAACAAGGTTTAATAGCCTTTAGGGTTTAACAACCCTTATTATAATCTTGCTAGGTTTAGGGTTGAGGTAATGAGCCTGCTAAATCTAGTTGTACTTCATGGTAGTAATCTAACATGTTCTAGGCCCATGGAGTGACCAAGTCTAAACATCATTTTTGTAAAGATTGCAATATATATTTGAGAACTAGTCCTCTCTGTTATTTTTCCCTTTTTGGGTTTTCCACATAAAATCTTGGTGTTATGTGTCATGCTTTTGTGGATGTTGTTCAGTTGTCTATTTTGCTTCTATTTGATTATTCTTTTGAAATGGTTAAAAGTAGAAGTGAAAGAAAAGATTTATAGAACACTGATTCACCCCCCCTCTTAGTGTTCTTGACAATCAACAATTGGTATCAGAGCCAAGTTCCTTGGAAAAAGTTTAACAGCTTAAGGAAGATCTGGGATAGTATGATCATGGCAGCAAGAAGGTATGGAAATTATGAGAGATACAATCAACTAGAAAAGTTAGAAAATAGGTGGAAGAAGTCGCTGCAAGGTATGGCATCACCAAAGAACAACTCAAAGAAGTAAGGGAAAAAGCAAAGAAACAAGCAGAAGAAAAGAAAAAGAATGAACCGGTACAGATTCCAGAAAAACCACAGATAAAATAGGATAAGTTTGAGAAATCTCAGAGGACTACTAGAAGCTCTGCCACCTCCTCTAGTGCCACAGCCTCAATGAACCTAGAGAAAACATCAAAAAAATCCTCAGCCAAAGACATGAAGAGAAAGAAGATGAAAGGAAAAATATTATATGTTAGTATAAGTGAAAAGGATGAAGAAGAGACAGAGATAGATGAAGAGATCAAAAAGATGAAAATTGAGACTAACAAAGCCTCCAGAAGTACTAAAGAAAAATCCTTTGGAAAAGATAAGTCCAGTAAAAGACAGAAAATGCCTCCAACACTTGTTGATATAGTAAAGTCTGTCACTGTAGATGCAAACCTAAAACCTATGATTAAGCACTATGATGAATTTAGTGATGATGACAAAAGGAGTCTGGAGGAAGCCATTGTAAACTATCTCAACACTTTCAGCAAAGCCCTCATTGAGATCATCCCTAATCTCCTAGCTAATATATTGAGCATTAGAAAAGAGAATGCCAGAGCTAAAGATATTGAGATGAGAAAACATGTGTTGACTAGACTTTGCCCAGAAATCACTACAAAGGAAGAAAATCTGATCTCAAAGGAGACCAAGGATCAATTTAGAACTAAAACAATGATGAATTTGTTAATGGTAGGTGAAATTGATAAAGTGGTGAAAGAAATAGAAGAGGTTATCTTGAAAGTCCTGAAGCAACACAATCTTCCCACTACAAGTGTCAATGAAGAAAATGATGTTACTGATAACTCATCTATTCTGGAAATAAACTTGGGTAAAGAGACAGGTACAAATGGTAAAGAGTCTAAGGAGAAGGAGGCACCTACTAATGATTCTTAGAGTTAATCCCTCACTAGCACAACAATCTGCGAATGTTACTGACAAAGAAAGGACTCAGGAAGAATTGGCAGTGGAAAATCCTCCATCTAAGCAAGAAGAGGACACCAATAAGGATATGGAATTAGATTATCTAGAGCAAAGACATAAAGAATAAGCCTTTGTCACAGCAAAAGACACTGCAGAGCTTGCAAACAAATTGTTGGAGAAAAGAAAACAAGTTTTGGATGAGCCCAAATTTCTAAATGGTCTAATAAACTTGGACATAATGTCACCAGAACAAAAGTTTAAGTTGGTTACAATTATTCAAGCAAAGGCTCAAGAGGAGATATTAAAATCACACATTGAGGATAGTGAATTGATTGATGAAGCATCTGAGATTTTGGAGAAGATGTTGTCTACCTACAAAAGGGAATCATCCATGACCTCAACAAGTCATCTGAGAGGATTAATAAGTTTCATAAGTAAATAGTTTGAATCCTTTGAGAAATCTGCAGAAACAAAAGTAAGACACGAGTTTGATGAGAAATGACTGGAAGAATTGAAAATAATGATAGCAAATGACAAAACTTCATTAAATAATACAATAGCCAACATTTAGAAAGCTTTGAAAGATGCCAGAGATTTGTACAAGTTTTGTTTGTCCTGGCCCAAAACTGCTCAAAAGATTGAAGAAAAGATCAAAGATTTGGAACAAAAATGTTGGATATCTTTGAGAAAATTGATCTAGAAGCAAAGTCAGTCATAAAGAAAGAAACAGAGGTCATCAATATTCACAATGACTTGACTGACTTAATAAATCAGAAATATCAAATAAAAGTAGGATGGGACAACTCAGAAGACTAGTCTATCCAAAGTTAGACTCAATGACAAATCTTATTACAGAGGCCAAGTTAGCATTCCAAGTAGACACAACTTCTGATCCCAAAAAGGAAGAAGCCTTAGTTTTTCTTCTCAGTGGACAAATTTAGATTCTAGAAAATTCAAAGAAAAGATAGGATGTGGAGTGGACACTGATTAAAAACATATACAATGATGTTCTCAAGAACATGTAATATTTAGGTGAAGTTTGTACTTGTAAATATGCGGCAGAGTACACAATTTTTTTAAAATTTTGACAAGTTTTTGGTTCCAGTTCACACCCTTTGTCATTGATGTCAAAGGGGGAGAAGTAAATCAGTGAAAAATAAATAATCATCTCAAGGAGAGCAAGAAAATAAAGTGTATATAGTAACGGGGATCAGTCAAGCATTTTTCACTAAGTGTTGCCATCAATGCCAAAGGGGGAGATTGTTGGAAAGAGATACTACTTTGGTATGGACCTGTATGTTGTCATTGATGGAAACAAGGCTCAGAAATCCTATCACCATGATAGGAAGAGATATCTCTGGAAGAACATATTGGATTTTAGGTCTAATTGACAGAAAATGGCTAAGTATGGAAAGTATTTTGAGTAGAGGATAGTAAGTCGAATAGTATGTCTCTGCAGATGATGATTCGATAATGAGGTTCAAGTATGATGTTCTCAGTTGTTTGATAGTGTTATGCCTCAAAGGTGAAGTCATGATCTCCTCCAGAAGTCACCATGAAGAATTATCTAAGTTCAGATAAGGAAACTTATAGCAGGAACAATGAACAGGGTCTAGTGCAGTGGTCTTCATTCCTCCGCAGATAAGTATTTTGTTATGCAGTTTGAAGGTGTTGTAAACACTTGTATGAAGTATCTTATTCCAGAGTTAGGAGATCTGAAGTCCAATGGAAGGTTATCTACAAACTACTAAGTATCGGCATAGAGTTTGACAGAGACGGAGTCTGAGTTATGTTGGTCCGCATTTCTCTGCAAGATGATATAATGCCTTGTGGTTCTAAGGGTAAGATTGGGAATGTGTAAAGATTCCTTGATATGATTTGGAAGGTGTTTTGAGATCCTTAGTAAAAGTTGGAAGTCAGCAGGAACAGGCCGATTGGTGAGATAAATCATAATGTGGAGAAAGGATAGTGTGTGAAAGATCTATTCAAGTATTTGAATGATTAGAGCTGACATATATGAACAAGTTTGGGAAAAGATTTGGGTTCATGCAACACATAGTGCATTGGATTAAGTGACAAGGTACATCTTTCTATGTACATGTTTCACTTCTTGGATGCTAATCTGATTATGGATTAAATCATGATGTGGATATATTAGAGCGATGAATTTTGGTTGAGTGATGTGTGGTGTAGAAGTGTGTGTGTGTGTGTGTGTGTGTGTGTGTGTGTGTGTGTGTGTGTGTGTGTGTGTGTGTGTGTGTGTGTGTGTGTGTGTGTGTGTGTGTGTGTGTGTGATGCAAGGATACAAATAGCAGAGCAGAGTTAGAAGATTAGCAGTGATGAAGACTTGGGATTCAAAATTTAGTTGCTAAATGATTGCACCCTGGCATAGTGACAGATTCTTAAGTAGTGTTTAGTTTTCATGTACAATATGTTTGGAAGCAAGCTTTCATCATCAAGGTAGTGAGCCTTCAACAAGGTTTAACAACCCTTATTGTAATCTTGCTAGCTTTAGGGTTGAGGTAGTGAGCCTGCTAAATCTAGTTGTACTTCATGGCAGTAATCCAGCATGTTCTAGGCCTGTGGAGTGACCAAGCCTGAACATCATTTTTGTAAAGATTGCAATATATATTTGAGAACTAATCCTCTCCGTTTGGTGCTATGTGTCATGCTTTTGTGGATGTTGTTCAGTTGTCTATTTTGCTTCTATTTGATTATTCTTTTGAAATGGTTAAAAGTAGAAGTGAAAGAAAAGATTTATAGAACACTGATTCACCCCCCCTCTTAGTGTTCCTAAAAATCAACATGCTACACATTTGTCCAACACTCAAAAGGTTATGCTTTAAACCCTTAATATAAATAACATCATTAGTATTATGCTTTCCATCAAAACTAATTGAGCCTCTTCCACATATCTAAGCAGCTCTATCATCAGCAAATCTGACTAATCCTCCATCATATTTTTCAAGTTTAAGAAACTTTTATCACCGGTAATATGATTTGAGAGTCCGCTGTCAATGACCCAAGGGTTCTTTTCCTATGTAGTATGAAAAGCAGATATCAAAGTACTTTCAGCATGAAGACCCACTTCCAAAGCCTTTTCCCTCACACATTTCCTAGAGTTAGTAGAAACAATATCATCTCTCAAAGCTATGAACATACATTCATTATCCTAATCATTCTCAAAATTAGATTCATCATCAAATATACCTACATCTTCTCTAACATAGTATCTTTTCTTAGGCACTCTACTTTTGTTCTCCTTATTCTGTCTCCTCAAAATTCTTTCCGGACATCTTGAAGCATAATGACCTATCTTGCCACAACTTAAACACTTCAAAGGCAACTTACAACTGTACTTACCAGTACCCAATTTCATTCTTCTTACAAAATTAGCTTCCAAATCATCTACATCCTCCTGATCTAATTCCACAGTCTTCTCAGATTTGCCAGCTGTGAAAGTAGTCTCAGCCTTTGCACTACTTGTACATAATTCTCTTATTTCAAAAGTAGTTAAGGTGCCTGTAAAGGGTAAAATTTGGATAGTTGATTTTTTGGTAGTTTTTGTATGTGTATCCTCCTTTCACCCTTTCATTCAAGAACCTAGGGTCGAGTTGCAATGTACTATCATACCCTAGGACACTTTGAGATGTAAGGAAACTTGGATTTGTATGATTTAATTGTCAATTATGCTCACTTATGCTCAATTATACATTAAAACCCCAATTATGCAAATATGACAGCAAACAGATGAATATCAAAAAATGATGCTACAGAAAGATGTAAAATAATAAATAACTGTGCACCTATTTTCAGGGTTTGGAAGCAAAACATTCAGGGACTAATGAGATGGCACCCTATTCCAGTGCCATGCTTTTTTTTGGGATCTGAGAACTTAGTCTCCAACCTGCTCCTATTGTCATAGAGATTTCTCCATCATAGAATTTAGAGGACTAAAGAGCGGGTGCCCAAGTCCAAGGTGTTGTTTTTGACTCTGATCTACAAATTTGACACTCTACAATGTCCTCCTGTAACTCCACTTTTCTGTATCTTCAACCTATAACCTGTAATCATGTAAAATGTTGGGAGGGGGTTGTGGTGTTTAGAGGCTTGCCTCAGTCAAGCCCCATAGAGACATTCAATTCTTCCGAACACTATTGTTAGATAGTGAGTGAGTGCCCTTGGAGGTAGAGGTAAAAACCAAATGATGAATTCTCAAAAACACAAATGATGTCACCTTGTAGTGAAGATCTCATGGGAGGAAGAAGCTCTTCATGCCATGAGGAGATGGTTACTCAAATCTGCAAATACAAACACATAGACAACACAAATCTGCTCTTGCTACATAATGAATGCTTTGAATCACCTTTAGAATGACAATCCTCCTCTAGTTGTAATCTTGTAATCATCTAGTTTATAAATGAATGCCTAAACATTCTTATATATGTAACTACAAACACTCCCGCCAAGAATTTCGTAATTCAAACTTACCATGTCGACATAGGACCTAAATAACAGTCGCAAGCTGACACTAAAAATTTGGGACTGACCTAAAATAGGGTAGGACTAGGGCACGGGCTCCCAAGTACTCCCCCCTATTTTGGTCAGGGTTAGGTTCAAGGGATCCCCCTAGGTCCCATTTGTCATGAAACTTAGGGATCATTTAATCAAGATGTCAAAATATGATGCAAGATGTCCTAAATGCAGATAAAAGACCCAGGTGCTGAACCTTATGAGAGAAAAGCCCCCAAGGGGACATTTTCTGATGTTACATTTAGCCCCCACTTTAATGTATGTATAAATGCAAGGCCAATACATGCATTAAAGTACAGTCAACAAACACACCAAGCATGGAGAAAACACACCAATCATAGAGAAGACAATAACATGCATGCAAAATATGGAGAAGATAGTTACAGTCACACAAAACATAGAGAAGACAACATTGAATGCAGAGAAGACAGTGAATGCATAGAAGACATGAATGATTTCTTTTCTTTTTCTTTTTCTCATATATATATGAAATGTAGATGCAAGTACAAGGAAAGTAAACACACCACCCATAATGTAGGAAGTACTTATCACACTAGTCTTTAAATTTCATATGGGGCAATAGACATGCCAAACAAATCAAGCACTCCATACAAAACAAGCATGCAAAACACACACACTTTGAAGACACAGAGAAAACATGACAGACAAGCGATGGAGTGTTCCTATTTCTAGGTTCATCACCATCTTAAGCATATTACAAGCACACATCGATGATTGGGCTTTTCCACAACAATCACTGAAGACATGCTTAAGGGTTGTGTTAGTCACAGAACCACTCCCCGCCTCTGCAGAGGACTTTTGAAAATGACAAGAGATGCACTCTCTTCAAGAAATACACCATCCCTACCTTCACAGAGGACTTAAGATGATTGATGATTGATTGATTGCAAACAAAACTCAGAGTGAAGGAAGTGCTCATCACACTAGTCTTTATACTGTACCTAAGGACAAGTACATTGCTAACATCTACAACAGATAACTTACCTTATATATGGCCCCACCTTAAGGTGGTTGATATCAGGTATTGATATCAACCATGTTAAGGTAGGAAGAAAACACACAAGGGAACATAGACTCTCACAAAGCCCATGCCCCTCAAAGGTGACATGTACTTTATGATCACCAAATGTTCCCACAAACACATCCCTACAAGAAACATGTTAGTGTCTACATAATCATGATAAACAACAATGCATATGCAATCTGAGGAATGCAAGATTGAAGATAGACAAAGTGCACGGAGCAGTGGTATTGTTATGTTTTTCAAGTGAGATAAAACACCATCAAGATCACTACGTAGAATGCATGGAGTGCTTCAACTAGCCAAGTGTTAGATAATATATTACAACCCCATTGTCATATTAGGAACTAAGTCCAATTTTTTATTTCTCACTAAAGGGACACTAGGTCCACATTAATATAAATGTTTTTCATCATCTGCCTGCTAGATAGAGACACTAGAGGAAGGGAAACAATAAATAAGAGAGGAGAAACAAGTGTATTAGGGATAGTCATGTGGGAGGGTGCCCCCAAGTCACCAACCACAACGCTATGTCCGTAAGAAACAACACACAACAATGAAATTAGAGAGAGAGGCAATATAGAAGGATGATGATACAAATAGAAGAAGGTCACAACAGAGGGGTCTCTTGGTATCTCGAACCTTACAAGAGAATCAGGGGTCATCCTAGGAGGCCTAAACAACACATAACACATCACGAGAGAGATAAAGGGTTAGAAATACTTACCTATTTCATCCCAATGTTAGGAGCATACATATCTAAGATATTCTTCATGTTGTTTTGGTCTTGTTGAAATTTCATTAACATTGAGTTTAGGATGACGAGAGGCTTTATTTTCTTTAAAAGGATTATATCCAATGCCGCTTGAGTAATGTGTTGAAGCAAATTCTATAGGTACTTGAATTCCTTGTTGATTTACACTGCATTCCTTACCTAGATAGTCACAATTTTTATAAAGGATTTTAAATCCTCGACCATAGAGGGATGTCATTTCTTTAGGGGATAGTGAAGCCTCATAGGTCTCGTAGTTTGTGGTATAAGTGAGAGTATTTTTTTTTATTTTCAATCAAGGGGACTTTAGGTTTCTTAGGTGCTTCAAAAGATTGCTTAGGTGAGATCAATGCTACTTTTGATGTGTCAAGGCTATTAATTTTATATTCCCCTATACTGCAAGGATTAAAATCTAATAAGCCCCAATCATCACCAGAAAGTACATTTGATGGTTTAGAGTCTTGTACAACATTATCTATGGCTAGAGGCATTGATGAATTAGCTCGTAAATTGTTTAAGATTATATGATTGTAAACTGGTTTTTGCATTTCAATATGTAAACAGTTATTTGGTTCAGGATCAACATGAATAGCATGAAGTTTACCTGTGAATATAAATTTGATTGAGCGATGTAGGGTGGAAGGAACCGCCCCCAATGTATGAATCCAAGGTCTACCAAGAATCATGTTGTAAGATAGATAACAAGGCATGACATGAATTAGGGTAGACACCATCACGGGTCCTACTTGTATAGGTAAAGTTATAGTGCCCACTGATTGTTATCCAACATTGTCAAAACCATGGATACTTAACGTTTTTGACTTGATGGCGGATGCATCAACTTTAATCTTATGTAATAAGTCAATGCCACAAACATTAAGAGTTGATCCATTATCAATCATAACTCTCTTAACCAATGTTTTGTTTATTGTGACAAAAATTATAAGAGGATCATATTTGTTTTGAACTTCAATTGACGGTAATTCATGTGGTTGAAAGAGAATATCTACTTTTGTCGCATGCATACAATCTAATAGAGATGCTACATCATTTGGCTTAACAACAGGTGGTACAATCACCTTTTGCAAAGCTTCTTGGAGCATTCCATGGTATGTTGGTGATGTTTGTATTAAATCCCAAAGAGAGATCTTAACCGAAGTGGCATGAAGCTATTCAAAAAGATCATACTCTTGACCACTTTTATGAGTAAGGTGGTGGTGGAGGGAGCATAGGTTGAGAACATGGAAGAGAGACAAGCACATGAAGTGCTTGCTTACTTTACTTGTTATTACAAGTGTTGTATGTATGAGCAATTACATTTTGAACACCATGATTTCTTTGAGTAATTTTCTTTGCATAGTTGAAGATGTCATAGGGAGGTTTACCTTGAACCGTAATCACCAGCTTTAAGCAAGAGGGTGCACTAGGTGCCCCTCGGACAATCATCTTAGGAATGTTGCTACCAAGTCTATTAATCAAGATTGAATTAACATTGTTTTCCTTTTAATTACACCCAAAATCCATCCCTAAAGGATTTAATGTGAGAGACCTTTTCTCATCCACTAATACTACATCTTGGCTAGGGAGAGCATTGGGATAAGAGGAAGGTACATCATCATCATCATACTCTGTGGCGGAAAAAGGCTTTTCACTCTCATCTTTCTCATGAGTATTCCTAGAGATGAATTTGGTTAAATCTTCTAATATCAAATGATATGCTCCTATGAGTAAATTTAAGCTACTAAAATCATGTGTATAACAAAGTAATTGCAACTCATATGTAGAACATATAGAAGCATCAATACCACTTATATAAGCGATGTGCTCTAGAACATGAGGATTCTCACTAGTGAAATTAGAGAAATTTTCAAGTCTAGGATATACTCATGCAAAGATTTGAAAGAAGAATAACATGAAGATTCCATTGCATTGTTTTCAATGTAAAATCAGATTTTAGAATCTTTTCAAATTTGATGTAAAAGACAAGTGCAAGACTATGTGCAAAAATAACCTAAAATGCTTGATTTTTTTGTACTTTTTCAATGAAAATATATGAAAGAAAAGGTGTTGTAAGGAATTTGATCAGGGGAAGAAAATAATATGTCTATTTTCAGTCAAATACAGCAATAAAACCCTTCACAAAACTCTTTTGATGTAAAACTAGGATGATGACTAGTCAAAACCTAGTGAAAATGCCCTAAAATATGTGTTTTTTCACAATTTTTCAATCCCAAGACCTAATAAAAGAGATGTTGCAAGGAATTTTATGAGGTATAGAAAATAATAGCAATTATATTAGTCACCAAGAATCATAAAATCTTTTACAACATGCTTGGAGTACAATCTAGGTCCAACCCTAGGGCAAATATAGTAAAAATGTGCAATTTTTCACCAAATTTTCAATACAAGAGCCCAATAACAAGGTGTTGTAAAGAATTTTAGGAGGGGAAGAAGATAATAATCCTGATATTAGACAATTAGTGCAAAAATATTCTTCACAACATGCCTATGGTGCAAATTTAGAGAGTCAATAAGGCCAAATCTAGTGAAAATCAAGGTTTTTCAAGCCCTAGGTTTGAGATCTTGATGTAAAATGCTATATGAATGTATTAAAGTCTAGTTTATGATGAAAAATAATCCCAATCAGATCTAAAAATGATTTTCCAAACCCTACCATGCAAAATGCAAGTGCAAATCTAAGGAAAGATCAATGAAAATGCTAGTTTTTGTTGAAATTTTCTATGTAAAAATGCAAATTTTTGAAATCTAAATGCAAATTTACACTAACATGAAACACTACAGCCAAATGAAAATTTTAATGAGTTCCTAAGATCAATATAAAATTTTGAAACAAGATTTTACCTACAAACCCTAGTTTTTGGAATTACTAGGTTATATGCAAAATTTAAAATTTCCAACAAAACCCTAGCAATTTAATGATGAAAATGCAATGAAAGCTATTGAATTTTTGTAATTTTCTGCAATTTAGCTCAGATCTATTGCAAAAATCAGAAATTTGATGAAATTCAAATTAACTGATGCAGCTTGCAAACCCTAGAATGCAATTTGTTTCAAATTTTTCAATTTTTTTGTGAGTTTTCCAATGCAATAAGATGAACAATGAAATGAATGAATGAAATCAATGTAAATCTGAAAAAAACATTTAGCAAGGTGCAAACAAGGTCAACAACATGGGTTCACCAAAATGTAAAGGGTAAAATCTAGATAGTTGAGTTTTTGGTAGTTTTTGTATGTGTATCCTCCTTTCACCCTTTCATTCAAGGACCTAGGGTCGAGTTGCAATGTACTATCATACCCTAGGTCACTATGAGATATAGGGAAACTTGGATTTGTATGATTTAATTGTCAGTTATGCTCACTTATGCTCAATTATACATTAAAACCTTAATTATGCAAATACAATAGTAAATAGATGAATATTAGAAAATGCTGCTACAGAAAGATGTAAAATAACAAATAACTATGCACCTATTTTTAGGGTTCAAAAGTGGAACAGTTGGGGACTAATGAGAAAGCACCCTAGTCTAGTGCCATGCTTTTTTTCAGGATCTAGGAACTCAGTTTCAAACTTGTTCCTGATGTCACAGAGATTTATCCATCACAGAATCCAGAGGACTAAAGAGCGGGTACCCAGGTCCAAGGTGTTGTTTTTGACTTTGATCTGTAAATCTGACACTCTACAATGCCCTCCTTCAGCTCCACTTTTTCTGCATCTTTAACATGTAACCTGTAATCATGGAAACTTTGGGAGGGGGTTGTGGTGTTTAGAGGCTTGCCTTAGTCAAGCTTTAGAGAGACATTCAAGTCTTCCGAACACCGTTGTCAGATAGAGAGTGCATGCCCTTGGAGGTAGAGGCAAAAACCAAATGATGAATGCTCAAAAACACAAATGATGTCACCTTGTAGTGAAGATCTCATGGGAGGAAAAATCTCTTCATGCCATGAGGAGATGGTTTCTCAAATTTGCAAATACAAACACATAGAAAACACAAATCTACTCTTGCTACACAATGAATGCTTTGAATCACCTTTAGAATGCCAATGCTCCTCTAGTTGTAATCTTGTAATCATCTAGTTTACAAATGAATGCCTAAACATGCTTATATATGCAACTACAAACACTCCTGCCAAGAATTTCGTAATTCAAACTTACCGTGTCGGCATAGGACCTAAATAATGGTCACAAACTGACACTAAAAATTTGGGACTGACCCAAAATAGGGCAGGACTAGGGCATGGGTGCCCAAGTTTTCCCCCCTATTTTGGTCAAGGTTAGGTTCAAGGGATCCCCCTAGGTCCCATTTGTCATGAAACTTAGGGATCATTTCATCGGGATGTCAAAATATGATGCTAGATGTCCTTAATGTAGATAAAAGACCTAGGAGCTAAACTTTATGAGGGAAAAGCCCCCAAGGGGACATTTTCCAACATTACAGTGCCAAGCAACTGATCTTTGGTAAATTGATTCAGATTTTGTAATTCTTCTATAGTAGAAACCTTATAACTATAAGCTTTAGGAAGAGTTCTGAGTACCTTCAGTATCACTTCTTTTTCATCTATTTTTTCCACCAATACCTTTGATGCCATTGACAACTTCATCCACCCTCTCTAAGTAGCTTGTAATTTTTTCATCTTCAAACATTCACATGGTTTCAAACATGAGCTTTAAATTCTTTATTTTAGCTTGATTGACCTTATCATTTCCTTCATGAATACTTTCTAACTTTTTCCAGATTTTATTAGCAGATTTCAGATCCATGACTTTCACCAATTCAAAATTAGAAAGATCACTTAAAAGAGCATACCTTACTTTACCATTGATTTCATAGGTCCTGACCTCATCTGTAGTACTCAAACCATTTTTAGGCATTGTATATTAAGTCATTGTCGACTTCTAAATGTTGTATCCAATAGAAATCAGATAACCTTCCATCCTTATTTTCCATGAAGCATAGTCTAATCCATCAAATAGGGGAACATCCTTCTTGTACACCATCCCAGATCTACCTCAAGCGGTTAAGATCTCTTCCAAGGAACCTTTCTTTGATACCAATTGTTGAATACACAAGAGAACTGAGAGGGGGGTGAATCAGTTGTAGCTCAAAATTTCAAAACTGTCACACACTTAGATCTGCATAGATTCAATTAACCCTTAAACTATTATGATGATTAAGCATGAAAAGTAATTAAAAACAATTGAATCAAACCAACATCGAACACAAGAGAACACCAGATTTACGTGGAAAACCCAAGAAGGGAAAAACCACAGTGAGGATTAGCTCACAATATAAAGTAGTATCAACACTGAATTACAAAAGGCTCACTGCCAAAGGGATCATTACCTAGAAGAAAGGCTCACTGCCAAGATTTGAACTATTATAACTACATCTGACATATGCATGGAGTACAATTCTAATGAAGCTCAATATTCATCACAACATCAATCATTCGCAGCATCACTGAAGAATAGTAGACACCTTCTGCTCACTGTGTCCAGTAGTCTAACACATGAAAGTTTGTACTGCTCCACACATTCAACCACTCTATTATTCACATCACATCCATCATGCACACACTTGATGATGATGCCTTAACAATTATTTATATTATCTTCAACCTTGAGAGCATTCTCCAAGGTCGACAAATCACCTCAACCTAGAAGATTCAAATTAGGTCTGGACCTAAACATTTTTGTGGTGGAAAGGAATGAAGGTGGACCACAACACATCTTAGTTTGAACCTAAATTCATCCAAGCATGCTACTCCACACTTTCACAATCACCAAAGCAACTTTGCAATTAGTGTAAACATCCAAGGTTGGCAAAACCTGTGTTAACACAATGAACTTTTAAGTACACACTTCCTCAAACCCAAAAACAACATGTAGACCATATGCAAGGCTTCACCACAATCTAGAGTATTCCATGAACATCTTGAAACATCCTAAAAACAAACAAATTCCTTCACAACAACTTTCACCTGCCACACACCTATATCCTATTTGTCCAACATGCTTAACTATCTCTGTCATACACTGTATCTCTAGAAATTGACTTCCAGAGCACCAAACCACGAACAACTTCAACATAAGAAAGATATAAACCTTATAAGCATAATTCTAGAACCGCAAGATCTAAAACTTCTTTGTGGAGAAATGTGGAGCAAAGACGTTTCTCCTAGACACCTCTACACAACTCAGAAACACAGTCGACACACTGGTGAACACAATTTTCTCTGCATAATGAACCAGAGCACCAAATTTTCTTGACACTCTTAACACCTCTAAACAACATATCCAAACTGTAAAGATAGATCTTCATCATAGAGGAAATGTGGAGTAAAAGAATAACACTACTCTGTAAGCCAAAATGCTACTTCACCACACTGTTTCCTTTATTAATCAATTTTTCTCAAAAGCACTTGGAAATCAACTAACAGAAACATATTCTCAACATCTTCAACACCTCTACAAAGCAACCAAATCTTCATCAGAAAAACATCTCAACCAAATAACTCATACCATTACAATAGCCTCATCTCTGCACAACCAGTTGACACAGTTGATACCAATGACAATACAAGCTTGTTGACATCAATGACAACTTCAATAGCACATACTTGCAGCAATAAATTCCTATTAGGTTAGCCAATCTTAGGTTGACCATGTCCCTTAACTATTTTATTTGACTCCTTATTTGTTCTCTCTAGTTCTAGACTTGTTGATGGTGGTTGTGGACTGTCTCTACCTGCACCCTTATTACTCCATCCTTATCAGTCAAAGGATCATATTGGGTTGCCACTTTTGTTATTTGTAATTACAAAGCATCCATCTAGTCTTTTATTGCTTTAGTAGACTGAGACCATTCTAAACAAAACTAGTAGAAAATTTTAACCTCTGCAATACTCTATTGTATATTGGTGTAGGAGCACCCCTTCAACAAGTCAATTATATGTCTAAGGGAGAAGATTAAAATCTCGATGTCTTATGTATTTCTATATTTAATGTAATAAGGTCTGTTTGACTGATATCTGTTATTGTAAGTTGCATCTAGGTTTTTGTGCAAGTCTCTAGGACACTTGTCGATCTGTAATGACAAGGTTGTTAGTTCGTTAAGAGTTTGTTAATCAGTTGTATCTCCCAGCCGCTTGGAATTGTCTCCCAGCCACTGGGAAGCTAGTCAGTACTACTCACTATGAGTAGATAAATAGCTTAGCTCAGATCAATTGGAGGGAGAATGATATTGATAGAGATAGAGATAGATCAGAGCAGTAGTTGTGCAGTTGAGTTCTGGAACTGTGAAATTAGATATCTGTATTCATTCCTGAAAGAAATAAAAAGATCCTGTTTGTGTTATTTTCCTAGATTCGAATTGCTTGTGTAATTGATTTTCTAGTTTGCAGTCAAGATGGGTTCTTAACTCATTCCACCAGTTGGATTACTTTGTAATCGGTGGAATGGCTGTACATATGTGGTTATGTTTTCATTTTGTTTTTTTGTTTGTTCAAATTCACATTTACAGGATCATTTACAGCATGCTTAGATGAACCCTAGCATCCTCATGTGCTAGGTTGGCAAAAGTAGAAAAGTCTGTATGTTTGCGGGAGAAATAGTTTGGCAAAGTCGCGAGGGTTTTAGCAAGGCAGATCGGCAAAATTTTGCATTGTTCCTTCGGTTATACAGTTTGTTTGTATATCGCATTGAGAAGGTGATCGGTATGATCAGTGGAGGAACCGGCAATGAAGGGTTAAGTATTACCCATTCGAAGTTGACAGTTTAAGTTTTCTGGTGGTTGAACCAATTGCAAAAGTTCAAAGGTTCAATCAGTTCAACAGAGGTAGAGCGTAGTGATCGGCTAGACGGGGCAATATTTAATATCAGGTTTACGCTGATAGTCTAAGTATCGAGCAGAGGAAAGTATTTTGTTGAACCAATGCTTGAACCTGTTCAAAGGGTTCAACCATTCATTTGGTTAAAAGGCTCATGTCAGCTCGATGGAGATAGCAGCAAGCATTAGCAATAGTTGAACCAATGGTTGAACTAGTTCAACGGTTCAACAGTTCAATGGTTCAGCGAGCTCAACAGTTCAGTGAAGGTACGTTTGGTGCGTTAGTCCAACAAGGCGGAGATGGATTCGAAGAGTTCAATGGTTCAACATATAGTTGCCGACAGCATTTAATCAAAGTGATAAGAATATAATGAACCGATAGTTGTGGTTTAATGGTTCATGTGGTTCAAAGGTTCAACCACAACAATAGTTCCGTGAATTTAAATTGTTTCGACCATTTCGTTGCCCGCTCTACATCATAGTGGTATCATAGCAAAGGAGTATCTTTTGGGAAGAAGAAGGAGACAAGATGTCAGATGAAGAGGGATCATCAGAGTTCCCAGTGAAGATGACCAATGCTGAGTTGGTTGTTCTAGTAAAGAAACAAATTGCAGAGAGCAAGGTAGTTAGAGATCAGAATCAAGCCTTGAAAGATGAGCTAGAAAAATTAAGGGACAAAGTAGGTTTTGGTAAAGAAGAAGATAGGGATGAAGAGGAGATCCCTAGACGGGAAGAGATAGAGGTTCCTATAGACCAGAGACCCTTACTTAATGCCCTCAAATCCATGGAGAGAAGGACCATGGATGTGAAACTGGACCTGCCAGTGTTGACATGAAAGATGGATCCTGATTCAGTGATGGAGTGGATAGACTCCTTGAATAATTTCTTTGAAATAGAGGAAATACCAGATCATCAAAGGGTAAAGATGGCCCAATCCAAAATGAAAGAGGCTGCATTAATTTGGTGGAATTTCATCCAAGATGATAGGGTGAAAGAAGGAAAGAACAGAGTTGCTACTTGGAAAAATATGGTGGCTTTAGTGAAGGAGGCCTATGTTCCATTGGATTACAACATCCATTTACATAAGAGGAGACAAAATTTAAAACAAGAGTTAGATGTCAGTTCATACACTAAAGAGTTCATGAAACTATGTATCAAGACAAAGGTGAAGGAGAGTGAGGAAAAGGAGGTGGAAAGGTATCTCAATGGGTTGAGATTTGCCATCCAGGAAGATTTAAATATGCACAATCTAGACTCAGTTTAGAAGTGCTGCCAATTGGCACTCAAAGTGGAAGAAAAATTAAAGAGAAGACAAGAGTAGAATAGTAGAGGAAGAGGAAAACAATAAAGATGGGGAAGAAGTCCTTTCAGAGGCAAAGGAAATGGATTTGGACACCAAGGTGAATCCAATCAAGAGAGTAGCAAAGGAGACAACAGTCAAACTCAAGGAGGAAATTACAATAAAAAAGGAAACTTCAGGGGTAGAAGACCACCATTTAGAGGGAGATCTTAGGGTAGAGGACCTCTTAGATGTTACAATTGTAATCAAGAAGGCCACATAGCTAGTTGATGTCCAAAAAAAGCAACAAGTTCAATGGGAGAAAGAAGGACAAATCTGATCCAAGAATCTGACTGTCAAAGTGTGACAAGCTCAAACACTTATCAAAGTGTAAAAGCTCATGATGGTTATGGATATCCTAAGATGGGAGAATATTTGATGATTAGGAGAGCAATGCCCACCATGAAGGTGCCTGACAGAGAACCCCCACAAAGAAAGTCTCTTTTCAAAACTACTTGCAAGGCAGGAGGAAAGGTATGTAAAGTTCTGATTGACTCTGGATCTACTAAAAATTTTGTGTCTATTGAAATCGTAGAGAAGCTTCAGCTTAGAAGACTGCCACACCCTTGCCCATACAAGATTTCATGGCTCACTCAAGGTCAACAAACAGTTGTGGAAGAGCAGGCTTGGGTGGAGTTTCAAATTGGACCATACAAGGATAGATTATTGTTTGACATAGCTTAGATGGATGCTTGCTATCTCCTATTTGGAAGACCATGGTAATATGACTTGGGAGCACAACATGATGGAGTTAGAAACACATATTCAATCACCAAAGATGGTAAGGTGATAGAATTGCTACCATTGATGGAGAAGGAGGTAGAGTCAAAAGGGAAAGAAGTCAAGGTAATGATGGTAGAAGGTAAACAATTCATGAAAGAGATAGTAGAAGAGGGCGCAGTTGCATATACTCTAATCCCATGCCTGAAAGTGAACAAGGAACAACATCAAGAAGTCAAGGGAGAGAAGAGGCAACGGTTCATAGTTCTAGCTGTCCAAGAGCTATTGAATAAGTACAAAGGCATCATCTCTGATGGAATGCCAAGATCCCTACCACCTATAAGAGACATTAGCCATTACATAGATCTGATCCCAGGATCTACACTTCCAAACAAGGCAGCATACAAGCTTACCCCAGAGCAAAATGCGGAGGTAGCAAGGCAGATTGAGGAGTTGTTGGAGACAAGCCTATTTGGTAAAGTTTAAGCCCATGTGTAGTACCAGCTATTCTAGCACCAAAGAAGGAAGGCACTTGGAAACTTTGTATTGATTGAAGGGCTATCAACAAGATAACAATCAGGTATAGGTTCCCAATACCAAGGATAGAAGATTTGCTTGATTGCTTGGGAGGTGCCAAATATTTCACAAAAATAGATTTAAAAAGTGGTTATCATCAGATTAGGATTAGGCCAGGAGATGAATGGAAAACTGCATTTAAGACCAATGAGGGGTTATATGAGTGGAAGGTCATGCCTTTTGGTTTGTCCAATGCCCCCAGTACCTTTATGAGGTTGATGAATGAGGTCTTGAGAGAATTTATAGGTAAATTTGTCATAGTATATCTAGATGACATTCTGATTTTCAGTAATACAAAGGAAGAGCATCTCAGACATATAGACCTGGTTCTCAAATGGTTACATGAAGAGCAGCGATCAACTTGGAGAAGTGTTTGTTCATGCAGAAGGAGATCATCTACTTGGGTTTTGTCATCTCACAGGGCAAACTGAAAATGGATCAAGAAAAGGTAAGTGCCATATTGTCTTGGCCAACTCCTAGAACCATGAATGATGTCAGAAGTTTCCATGGGTTAGCAACCTTCTATAGGAAGTTTATACGAGGGTTTAGTCATGTGTGTGCACCCATGCTTGACACCATAAAAGGAGGACAAAAGTGTAGATTCACTTGGACAAAGGCAACAGATGATTCATTTGAAACATTGAAGAAGAAGGTGGCACAGCAGCCAGTCCTTGCACTCCCAGATTTCAGAAGGATTTTTCAAGTAGAATGTGATGCAAGCCACATGGAAATTGGAGCAGTAATCAGTCAAGAAGGTAGGCCTATTGCATTTTTCAATGAGAAGCTAAATGATGCTAAGAAGAGATACTCATCCTATGATTTGGAGATGTATGCTCTAGTCCAGCCACTCAAAAAGTGGAGGCATTACTTGATGCCGAAAGAATTCATAGTGTTCATAGATAATCAGGCCCTTAGTTTCATAAACAGTCAAGAGAAGCTGAACCACAGACACATGAAGTGGGTGGAGACTTTGCAAGCTTTCACCTTCACACTCAAGCACAAGAAAGGGGTCAAGAACAAGGTAGCAGATGCTTTGAGCAGGAGGGCTCTAACTATAAATCAAATTCAATTGGAAAGTGTTGGTATTGATTCCTTAAAGACTATGTATGATGCTGATGAAGACTTTGGCGAGATCTACCAAGTATGTACTTCCTTTGGAGACAAATATCATGTTGAGTTCTCTGAATTTCTGATCCAAGATGGATTACTTTTCAAGGGTGGATAGTTGTGTATTCCACGGTGTTCTATGAGACTGAATATCATTAGGGAGAAGTATTGTGGGGCTATGGCAGAACATTTTGGTCTAGATAAGACTCTTGATCTTGTCATGAGACATTACTAGTGGCCTAAGTTATAGTCAGATGTAAGGAAATTTGTGGAGACATGTGTGATATGTCAGAAGGCAAAAGGGAGATCCACTAATGCAAGTTTATATCAGCCATTACCCATTCCTTCTAGGCCATGGGAGAGCATAAGCATGGACTTTGTGTTGGGTTTACCTAGAACAAGGAAAGGATATGACAGTGTTTTTGTTGTAGTAGATAGATTCAGTAAAATGGCACACTTCTTGCCATGTAAAATGACTTGTGATGCTTCCTATGTTGCAGATTTGTTTTTCAAGGAAATAGTGAGGATACATGGATTGCCATTGAGCATAGTATTAGATAGAGATGTGAAATTTATTGGCCATTTTTGGAGGACTCTTTGGAAGAAGCTGGGTACCAACTTATCCTTCTCATCAGCTTATCATCCTCAAATAGATGGATAGATTGAAGTGGTTAACCGTCATTGGGAAATCTGCTAAGATGTTTGACAAGGCAGCATGGAGAGAAGTGGGATAACATCCTATCACAAGAAGAATTTTCCTATAATGGCACCATCAATAGGAGCACAGGGAAATCACCTTTCCAGGTGGTATATGGTACTCATCCAAGAGGTATTTTGGAGTTAATAGATCTACCTATAGAAGAATCTATTAGTGCAGATGGAGAAGCTTTTGCATTAGCCCTCAAAGAGGTGCATGACCAAGTCAAGAACCAACTCCAGCAAGCTACTTTGAAGTACAAAGCATATGCTAATAAAAAGAAGAGAGATGTACAATTTGATATTGGAGATTTGGTATGGGTTAATTTGAAGAAAGAAAGGCTCCCAAAAGGTAAACATACCAAACTAATGTAGAGGAAGATTAGACCATGTCAAATTTTGAAAAAGTGTGGACATAATGCTTATGAGATCCAACTTCCTCCTGACCTTGGATTGTCACCCATTTTCAATGTATGTGATTTAACTCCATACAAGTATAATGTAGATATATAACAAGAACCATTGCAGGGTACATCAGATGATGATATCCCTAAACATGATCCACCACAATTGAAGCAGATTTTAGACTCAAGAGTGGCAAAGAAGACTAGGAACAAAGAGTATATGGAATACTTGGTAGCTTGACAAGGGAAACTTGATTCAGAGGCAGTTTGGATGACTGAAGAGCAGATCATCAAATAGGGTACAGATCTTCAAACTCTCATCTCAAGTGGACTTGAGATTTCTTCTCTCGAGGAGTATGGTGTAGGAGCACCCCTTCAACAAGTCAATTATATGTCTAAGGGAGAAGATTAAAATCTCGATATGTCTTATGCATTTCTATATTTAATGTAATAAGGTCTGTTTGACCGATATCTATTATTGTAAGTTGCATCTAGGTTTCTGTGCAAGTCCCTAGGACACTTGTCGATCTGTAATGACAAGGTTGTTAGTTAGTTAAGAGTTTGTTAATCAGTTGTATCTCCCAGCCACTTGGAATTGTCTCCTAGCCATTGGGAAGCTATTCAGTACTACTCACTATGAGTAGATAAATAGCTTAGCTCAGATCGATTGGAGGGAGATTGATATTGATAGAGATAGAGATAGATCAGAGTAGTAGTTGTGCGGTTGAGTTCTGGAACTATGAAATCAGATATATGTATTCATTCCTGAAAGCAATAAAAAGATCTTGTTTGTGTTATTTTCCTAGATTTGAATTGCTTGTGTAATCAATTTTCTGGTTTGTAGTTGAGATGGGTTCTTAACCCATTCCACTAGTTGGATTACTTCGTAATCGGTGGAATGGTTGTACATATGTGGTTATGTTTTTCGTTTTATTTTTTTGTTTGTTCGAATTCACATTTATAGGATCATTTACAGCATGCTTAGATGAACCCTAGCATCCTCATGTGCTAGGTTGGAAAAAGTAGAAAAGTTCGTATGTTTGCGGGAGAAATAGTATGGCGAAGTCGCGAGGGTTTTAGCAGGGTAGATCGGAGAAATTCTACATTGTTCCTTCAGTTATACAGTTTGTTTGTATATTGCATTGAGAAGGTGACTGGTATGATCGTTGGAAGAACAGGCAATGAAGGGTTAAGTATTACCCATTTGAAGTTGATAGTTTAAGTTTTCCAGTGGTTGAACCAATTGCAAAAGTTCAAAGGTTCAATCGGTTCAACGGAGGTAGAGTGTAGTGATCAGCTAGATGGGGCGATATTTAATATCAGGTTTACGCCGATAGTCTAAGTATCGGGTGGGGGAAAGTATTTGGTTGAACCAACGCTTGAACCAATTCAAAGGTTAAAAGGGTTCAACTGTTCATTTGGTTCAAAGGCTCATGTTGGCTCGATGGAGATAGCAGCAAGCATTAGCGATAGTTGAACCAATGGTTGAACCGGTTCAATGGTTCAACGGTTCAGCGAGTTCAATGGTTCAGTGAAGGTTCGTTTGGTGCGCCAGTCCAACAAGGCAAAGATGGATTCGAAGAGTTCAACGGTTCAACATATAGTTGTCGACAACATTTAATCAAAGCAATAAGAATATATTGAACTGATAGTTGTGGTTCAATGGTTTGCATGGTTCAAAGGTTCAACCATAGGAATAATTCCACGAATTTAAATTGTTTCCACTATTTCACTGCCCACTCTACATCATATATTCTTTATTTGTGTCTCTAGTTGAGTGTGTGCCTTGGTACACTTATTTTTCATCTTCGCCAACCTTTTCTTATTGAGTTGCTATGTGATTTTCTTTTCTAGCTGGCTAGAATACTCCTTGAATCCTTGTGTCAGTTGTTTCAATTGCTCTTGCAAGGGTAAAGTAGTATCCCTTGGTGTCTCTGGCATCTCTTTTGTCAATGTGTTCATTGCCTTCTAAAGCAATTCACTTCCCTCTACATGTTGTTTTCAAAATTTCTGCTCTTGTTGAGGAGTGGAAGAGATCTCCTAACTGCAACTTCTATAAGGGAGATATTCTGGCTATATTCACTTGCCCTTCTTCCACCAGCAACTATAGGAATTGTGGAGTAAGGATAGGTGCTATCTACTTTTTCTGCTCCAAAAACTCCTTAATGGATTCAATTGAAGAAGAAGAAGCTTTCAGATTTTCAACTTGCTCTAATCCTCTTTTCTCTTATGTGTTATCCTTTCTTCCTTCTTCTTTATCCTCTGCATTATTTGTTTGTGGGTTTATTTGTTTCTTTTGTGTATTTCTCTCCTCCATCCTTGTGTTCTCTAGAGGAGCTACCCTTGTGTAGAAGTTTTTGACTTACTTTCCTCCTGACTTGCCTCCGTTTTATCTTGTCCCCCTGTCGATATTTCAGTGTTGTGCAAAGGTGATGGTGCCTGTTGTTGTTCTTGTTACTTGATAGATTGATATAGGTTTGCTATCACTTCTTCAATTTATTTTTGTATTTTCTCCTTTTCCTTCTTACTTCCACTCATGAGTGTATCTACTCTTTGTTTTCTTCTCCACTCCATGGCTTGTAGTTGTATTAATTCATTTTTCTACTTCGGTGACAATGTGTCATTGAGCTTATCAATAGAATTTTGTCTTATTTCTTCCTCCAATTGGAGTGCCTTAATCCTTCTTTGTCTCATTGCTTTTATTGAGCTCTCTATAAATTCGCCCATCACCTCATCTAATGTCTTCTCTTTATCCCTCACATATTGTCCATCATGGCTTGAGCTATTATTTTCTTATTTTCCTTTGATGAATCATCATATGAATTAGTGGTTTCTTTTACCATACCTATATGTTCCATGGCATTGAGCATTACGTCCACGTTGTAGAGCTCTTGTGCTAGTTCTTCTACTTGATATTCTATTAGTTCTTCTTCTGGTGTCTGTTGTCCTTGTTTCCTTCTCTTCAGCTTTGATTCTTGTTCTTCACCCTCTTTTTTAGATTCAACCACCTCTGACATTTCTTGGGTTTTCTTTCCTTTTGCTTGTTGCTTTTTCCAGGGAGCCTTCTTTCGTGTATTCATCTTCATCCCTGATAATACCTCTGATGTTGCCCTCCCTCTAGATGGTATTGTTGATGATGATGGTGTTGAAATGCGCCAGACAACTGAGAGGGGGGGTGAATCAGTTGTCCCAAAACTCAAACACTTCTGCACTTAAACATTAACCACTTATCCAAACTTATTATAATTAAACAAAGAATGCATGAAATTAGAAGCTTAAACACAGATACAACATTAAAGACAAGAGACACCAGATTTTTATGTGGAAAACCCCAAGGTGGGGAAAAACCATAGAGAGGATTAGCTCTCAAAATATATTGCAATCTTTGAAAAAAATGATGTTCAGGCCTGGTCACTCCACGAGCCCAGAACATATTGGCTTACTGCCATGAAGTTTAGCTAGGTCTAGTAGGCTCACTGCCTCAACCCTAAACCTAGAAAGATTACAATAAAGGGATGTTAAACCCTACTGGTGGCTCACTACCACAATCACCATCTTCTTCGTGTCTGAGATTAATACATTAAAGTACAATAGTTCCTCAGTCCTGCTCTGCCTTCTCTACTCACCCTTTTACTTATCTTCTCATTTTTGCACAAGGACAACTTTTCCACAACTCAATTACAAGTATTTATACACTTCATCAACCTTGGAATGATCTTCAAGGTTGGCATTACAATCATCAACCATTGGAACAATCTCCAAGGTTAGCATTACAAACATTTACAAAATAGGTCCTGACCTATTACAACATTATACAAAGGAAATGAAGTAAAGATGTATGCGGATCATGCCATGCCTTAGCTGGGACTCAAACATGATCTTCCATGCTTCAACACACTTCCATGATCTTCAAGGGATCTCCGTAATTACTGGAGTTAACCAAGTCAGCTACTACTGGTTACACGCTACCTTATCTGGGAACAATCTTCAAACACGATCTCAATTCCTTAATGCGGACCAATGTCAAGATAGGAACATGATTAGGAGACATCCACAAGCACATTATAATCATCAGGAGCAATTGCACGAACCTTAACCACTTTATCCATAGGAATCTTCTCACCAGTACACATGAACTTCACTGTCTTCAACTGACATAAAAGAAAGATAGCTTGCAGACCACCAAAACATGAGCCACTACAATTGTAGACACTTATCATCATCCTAGAATTTCCTCTAGAACTGCAGAGCAAAATACTTTATTGCGGAGGAATGCGAAGCAAAATACTTTCTCCCTGTCACCAGAGAATAATTAGAGAAAGTAGGTTTTACTCTGGTGAATGCAACTCTCTTAATTCTTCACACTGGAGACTCAAACTCAAGATTTAGCATCTTCAAACATCTCTTTAAATAAATTCCAATCCACAAACCAAGATATTCAACCAGTGAGAAATGTGGAGTAATCTACCGGACTATTCTTCAACATACAACTCACTTTCTGTACTGCACTTCACTGTAACTCTCTGGAGGGGCCAATTTTCTCAATATCATCAACATACAAAGCTTCTAAACAAGTAATAGAAGAGGACATAGTTGACACCAATGACAACAAAGATATGTTGACATCAATGACAACACCAATTAGGCACATACTTGCAACAGATGGAGCCTGAGATGTGGTTCTTTTTGATCTTCTAACTGGTGGAGCTTCCTTGCTAGGTAGTGGAGCTGATGTGGAAGGTTTCAAAGTTGAGGTAGTTCCCTTTTCCAAAACTCCCCACTATTTGTGCAACTTATCTCTATGCTTTTCTAGATGTTCTACTGCATGCTTTTATGTTGTTTGTCAATTACTTCTGAATAAGTGCAAAATCTCTTTGCACTTGTATCCTTGTGTTTACTTAAGATTTTGTGCATAAGCATTAGCTTCTACTATAGTTATCTCATAGGGCAATTAGGGTACCCATGTTTTTCTTGGCTCAACTTCTTCCATGTAAGTGAAATCCTTGTCTACCAAAAATGTAATCTGGTTTATATATTGCTTCATAACTTCATAAGTAATTCTTTCTCTTGCCCTTATCTCTTCTTGTAGGGGTTTGAGGAAACCCCAATATGTGGCACTATATGCTTTGTCTCCCTAAATTGAGCTATATGCATTTTTTACTTCTAACCCTACTGGTATATTTTGTTGCTAGTGTTTCCCCTTAAACCCTGGTAATTCATTCAAGAAATGAAATGTGAGGCAAAGAATCAAAGTACCATACCAAAAGTTGTAATTGGAATCCTTGATCTTCTATAAGTTCTCCATCAATTGTTGTCACATTACCTCAGAGAGATCAAAAGCTTTGCCCTCCTTCACCATTTGATAAGCATTGTGAATAGCAGTGGTAGTGGCTAATCCCTCCCGGTTGGCATAGTATACTGTAAGCAATGCCCATGGTGGCATATCTAACTCGAGGGTTTGTTATATCCTTCACATGCATATTCCTTCCATTATTGTTGCTCTGGTGAATTCCTTCACTTGATCAGTTTTGATTGCCTTCATCGCCAGTAAGGATCCCACGACACTTAACCCCGTCACTGCCCTAATGGCCTTCTCATGATTCTATATGGTTTGTCCAAATATATAAATTCATCATGAATTTAGCCAAGGATGATTCTTACCCATTCATGTGCATCTGTGAAGTTGGGGTAATCCTTCTACACATCCAATTTTTTTGCTAACATGTTTGCACTTAGATAAATATCATGTATGTTCTAGCAATGTATCCCTTAGCTCTTCAAATTTCATGTGGTTGATCTCGACCAAAACATTATGAATGTACTTTCTCACATCCTTCGTTTAAACCACATCTTCCCACACTAATGAGAATGTGCAATCTTTATCCACTTCTAGGGATTTCTATGGGTATTTCTTAGACTTTAGCCTTGGCTTGTGTGTGATATCAATCAGTTCAGGGGTGGCCATTGTGTACTTTCTACTTATCTATGATCTTGTATTTGAAAGGAAGCAAGGTATGCAGAAAACACTTCCTACACTGATCTAATGAGGAAAGACTTATGCAAATTTTTACTTTTACATTTATAGATTAAGATGCACATTAATAGAAAGATAATAACAACTTCCAAATGCAAACACAAAACTCACAACACAAGATATATGTGGGGAAAACCCTTTCAGGTAAAAAACCCCACACTCCAAAGCCGCCCAATATATTATTCAGAAATTGCAAATATTACAATATACTTGTAGAGCAACTTTTTACAGGAGTGTATCCAACCAGAAATCTAGGAGATAAATTGACATCTATAAGATTCTTGCATACAACCTCCATCTCAAGTTCCTAATATATAGGAGATACAATACAGTACACCGCCAATGGTAATTACAAAACCATGAGCTAAAACCACCCAAAAAGAGGCACCCAAATTATCTCCAATCAAAGATGCCTTGTGATGTGCCAAACCACACACCAACATGTGTAACTCTCCCCTTTACAGCTCTTTTATGTGTCCAACACATTTTTACATTTCCCAAAATAGAATGTCTAACTTCTAGAGGCCATATCTTTTGATTTGGGTGTCCGATTGACGAACCATTTAATGTGTTAGAAAGCTGGTGAAGAGATCTATCACCCTATAACCTGATATGCTAGTTATCCCAATTTTAGGGATGTTTAGAGAAGTTTTGATTTCGGTAATTGAGTTCAAAGACTTTTTCTGGCAGTTTACAAAAAAATAGAAATTTTAATATCTCACGATCCAGATATGATCCTAAGACGAAACTCACCCAAGATGTTCACTTAGCTGTTCCACACCTTTTGGGAAAAATTTTAGGTCAATCCAATCTCAATTGAAGAACTTACTAAAAATAGTAAGTCTCACTATTTTTAGCTCTCTTGGAAACTTTTTGAAACTTTGAAAGTTCCAGACCATTATCCAAGATAAAGGGTATTCAAAAAGACCAAAACTGGGAAGAATAGTAATCTTTCAAAGTTGCAAGGTTGAGACACTTTTCTTAACATTCTCCCACTTGTCAAACACCTTACAAATTCAAAGGGAGTATCAACACCATGATTTAATTGCTATGGGCCATGAGGCCCATAGACTCTGAACACCATCTGAACTTCTCTGTGCTCACAGGTTTTGTCAAGGAATCTGCAACATTCATCAAAGTTTCAACTTTTTCCAGGTTTACCTTTCCATCCTCTACCATGTCATCAACAAAATGGTACTGGACATCAATATGCTTAGTCCTTGCATGGAAAGTAGGATTCTTTACCAAACATATGGCACTCTGACTATCACAACAAATAGTAATCTTCCCTGCATCAAACCCAACATTAGAACACAATTTCCTAAGCCAAATGGCTTCTTTACAAGCATGAGTTGCTGCCATGTACTCATCTTCAGTAGTGGACAAAGTGACCACAGGTTGCCACTTACTCATCCAACTAATAGCACTACCAAACATAGTGAACACATAAGCACTAGTGGATCTTCTACTGTCAATGTCACTTGCCCAATTTGAATCCACAAATCCATGAATACAAAGTGAATGCCAAGGCCCTATAGGATAACCATGATAACATAAGGAATACTCAAAAGTACCCTACAAATCTCTAAACACTCTCTTCATTACATCCCAATGTACCCATCTAGGATTAGCCATAAATCGACTAAGGAGTCCCATTACTTGGGCAATGTCTGGTCTTGTGCAGACCATCGCATACATCAAACTACCAACTGGACTAGCATAAGGAACTCTACTCATATCTTCTGTCTCAGAAGGAGACTTTAGACAATCTTCAATAGATAACTTTGTCCCCATTGTAACAGGAATAATCAAAGGTCTGCAATCCATCATGTTGAATCTCTCCAACACAGTGTTAACATACTTACTCTGGCCTAGCCAAAGTTTTCAGTTTGCTTTGTCTCTTCTGATTTCCATTCCTAGAATGTACCGAGCTGCCCCTAGATTTTTCATCTCAAACTATGCTGACAACTAAGACTTCAAATCAGGAATCAAACTTTTACCCTTCCCAATGAGTAACATATCATCGACATACAATGCAATAATGAGAATGCAATCATTGTCAAACTTGTAGTAAACACAATGATCTAATTTTGATCTCTGAAATCCAATACTCAACATAAAGGCATCAAACTTCTAGTACCACATCCTAGGAGACTGTTTCAAACCATACAAAGACTTTTTCAACTTACAAACCAAATTTTCTTTACCTTTCACCACATAGTGCTCTGGCTGTGACATATAGATTTCCTCCTCCAAGTCACCATGAAGGAATGTTGTCTTCACATCCATCTATTCCACTTCTAGATCATACACCGCTACAAGAGATAATAGGAACCGAATAGATGTTAGCTTTGCAACAGGAGAGAAAATCTCACCATAGTCAATTCCCTCCACCTGAGAATACCCCTTCACAACCAATCTAGCCTTCTATTTCTCAACACTATCATCTACATCAAATTTCTTTTTGAACACCTATTTACATCCAACAGGCTTTCATCCTTCAAGCAAAGGCACCAAGTCCCAAGTATTATTCTTTTCCAAAGAAGCCATCTCCTCTTCCATGACCTCCTTCTAGGAACCTACATCTTTCATACCCATAGCCTCTTTCACAGTTCTAGGCTCATCAGTGTTAGAAATCAAAGCAAAAATACAACTGAAATCATGCAATGGATAACCAAACCTATCAGGTTGCTATCTTATCTGTGTGGATGTCCTCAAAGGTTGAGGTTGAGGTTGAGGTTCTTCATCTTCTTCTGAACTTTCAAAGCTACTAGAGCTCTCCTCATTATTAGGTCCAATAGATGTTTTTGGTTCAACTTTCTCAGGGGTGGAAGGAAGCTGAACCACATCATCTTTCTTTTCTTCTTTCTCTGGCTGCAAGACAACAGAAGAAGGATTGAGCTCTCTGAAGATCATGCTTTTGCTATATAGAATTCTCTCAGTTACTAGATCCCAAAGCTTACCCTTTCACACTGATGCCATAATTGATGAAGATACACTTTACAACCTTGTTCTCCAACTTAGACCTCTTCTCCTTAGGCACATGTGCATATACCTCACAACCAAATACTTGAATGTGTCTGAATGAAGGCTTTTCACCAGACCATGCCTCCATAGGTGTCTTATCAACGAATACTGATGTAGGAGACATGTTAACTAGGTAACAAGCGGTTGCAACAACTTTAGCCCAGAACTTTTGTTCAAGACCAGCTCCATTTAGCATACTCCTTGCTCTCTCCATCAATGTTATATTCATCCTGTGCAACTCCATTCTGCTGATGGGTATATGGAGTTGTCTTGTGCCTGTCAATCCCCTATTCTTTACAAAACTTGTCAAAATCTGCTAAACAGAACTCACCACCATTGTCAGTCCTCAAACACTTAATCTTTCTATCCTTCTAATTCTCTACAAGAGCTTTGAACTCTTTGAATCTATTAAAGATTTCAGATTTTCTTCTAAGGAAATACACCCATGTCCTTCTACTGTAATCATCAATGAATGAAACAAAGTAAACAAATTTTGAAATCAAAGGAACATTAACAGGACCAAACACATCAGAACATGAATCAAGTCCAACACCTCAAAAGATTTGTGAGAACTGGAATAAAGTTGAACACAGTTTTGTTTTCCATAAATGCAATGTTCGTAGGAATCAAACTCAAGGTTACAATCATTCATACCCTCAACAAGATTTTTATTCTTCAGGGTCCTCAAACCCTTTTCACCAATGTGACGAAGCCTTTGGTGCCATAACATTGTCTTCTCAGCTGGAAGTTTCATCTCCATAGAATGAGCACCCTTAGGTACCCAGAAAGCATGACCATCAGAAGTAGATGCAACAGTCTTTTTTGCTGCTAGTTCCAATGGTGAGGATGAAGACTCTAAAGCTCTCTTCTTCGAAATAGAGGCACTATTGCACTGAACTGCACATGCATCAAGCTGAAACAGAGTGCCAATCCAAACACCCTTAGCCAACACCATAGATCCTCTAGTCATCTTGCATCCTCCATTCGAGAAAACAACCTGCACACCCACATCATTCAATTTACTTATAGAAAGAAGGTTCTGTGTCAAACCAGGGATATGCAGAACACCATTGATTCCCTTTACTCATCCATCATGGAATCAAATCAAAACTCTTCCACATCCAATAATATCCAAGTGAGAATCATCACCCAAGTACACCTTTCCACCATCGTATTCTTCATACTTCAAAAACCAGTCCTGATGAGAGGTCATGTGAAAAGATGCACTAGAGTCAATAAGCCACACATCCTCAGATGCATGCATTGCCAAGGCAGCGACAAATGGTTCTCCTTCAACCTGAGAGGACTTGTCAGAATCTGAATCATAATTCTTCTTTTTCTTTTTCTCCTCCTTGTACTCCTTGTGGAAGTGACTAGGTTTGTCATAGTTCCAACACATGGCCTTGGACTTTCCCGGAGACTTAGATCTCCCACGGGATTTGGATCTTCTTTTTTCTTCCTTCTTCTTATCCTTTTTCTTTCCCTTCTCTTTAGATCTACCATGAACCACAAGAGCCTCCTTAGCCGATTTGGAAGACTGTCTTCACATCTCTTCAGACAATAGCAAAGAAACTACTTCATCCATCTTGAAGGTGGTAGTGGTACTCCCAATGGCCATAACAAGGTGGTCCCACAAATTTGGTAAGGAACACAGTAATGTCATACATCGATCCTCCTCCTCCATCTTCACACCAACATAAGTCAACTGGGCAAAAAGCATATTGAATGTATTCAGGTGATCAGCGATAGATCCTCCATCTTCCATCCTTAGAGAATACAATTTCTTTCATAGGAATAACTTGTTCACCAGGGATTTAGCCTGATAAACATCTCCAAGCTTCTTCCAAAGTTCCTTTGCAGTCTTCTCTTCATGGATATTTAGGAGCACTGAATTAGCCAAACAGAGTCTTATTAAACCCTTAGCTTTTTGACCTTTGAGATCCCAGTCTTCTTGAGACATTGCCATTGGTTTTGTACCAGATACGACCTCCCATAAATCTTGATCTACAAGCATGTCCTCCATTTTGAGTTTCCACAACTCAAAATTACTGCCATTAAACTTCTCTATCTCAAACCTCCCATATGTGCTCGCCATCTCTTCTTTGCAACAAAGATTTCAAAATCCTCTGCACAAGCTCCCACTCAAATGAAGATCAGCTCAAAAAACCCTCTACCCAACAACTAGAACCAAAGGTGATCAAGCTCTGATACTAACCGAAAGGAAGCAAGGTATGCAGAAAACACTTCCTACATTGATCTAATGAGGAAAGACTTATGCAAGTTTTTACTTTTACAGTTACAAATTAAGATGCACATTAACAAAAAGATAATAACAACTTCCAAATGCAAACACAAAACTTACAACACAAGATATACGTGGGGAAAACCCTTTCAGGTAAAAAAACCCCACACTCCAAAGCTGCCTAATATATTATTCAGAAATCGCAAAGATTACAATATACTTGCAAAGAAACCTTTTATAGGAGTATATCCAACCTGAGATCCAGGAGGTAACTCAACATCTATAAGATTCTTGCATGCAACCTCCATCTCAAGCTCATGATATATAGGAGATACAATACAGTACACCGCCAACGGTAATTACAAAACCATGAGCTAAAACTACCCAAAAAGTGGCACCCAAATTATCTCCAATCAAAGATGCCTTGTGATGTGCCAAACCACACACCAACACATGTAACTCTCCCCTTTCATCTCTTTTATGTGTCGAACATGTTTTTACATTTCCCAAAATAGAAGGTCTAACTTCCGGAGGCCATAACTTTTGATCCGAGTGTCCGATTGACGAATTGTTTAATACGTCAGAAAGTTCATGAAGAGATCTATCACCCTATAACCCACTACATTAGTTATCCCAATTTTTAGGATGTTTAGAGAAGTTTTGATTCTAGTAATTGAGTTCAAAGACTTTTTCTGGTAGTTTCAAAAAAAATAGAAATTTTAATATCTTGCGATCCAGATATGATCTTGAGACGAAACTCACCTGAGATGATCACTTAGTTCTACACCTTCTTGGATAAATTTCAGGCAATCCAAGCTCAATCAAAGAACTTACTAAAAATAGTAAGTCTCCTATTTTTAGCTCTCTTGGAAACTTTGAAAGTTCCAGACCATTATCCAAGATAAAGGGTATTCAAAAAGACTAAAACTGGGAAGAATAGTAATCTTCCGAAGCTGCAAGGTTGAGACACTTTTCTTAATAGTATTCTTCACTTCTTTGGTCACCACTGTATTTTCTCTCCGAGCTCCGAATTCACCAAAGTTTTAATACAAAGTGAGGTTTGTAATGTTTGATTAGGGTTAAATACCCCACATCTTTTCCCTAATTTTCTCAATTTTCTCTTTATTATTTTCCTTTGTTATTTTATTTCCTTACTTTTTGTGTTTTGAGTTATGTCTCTTGTTAGTGATTAGTCTATAATACACTATGGTACAATGGCAGAAACTCTCCGTAAGAATTTTCTTTCTTTCAAAGATTGATGATCTAGTTGATTGGTATCTAAAAGAACCTCCCCACATTGTTTTCCTTGTATCTTTTCCATTTTCTTCTTTCTCTTTTCTTATGACTGTCCTATTTGTATCTCTAGGAACCCAGTTATCTTGGCATGTCAATTTCTTTTCTTCCTTTGCTTCATTCAGTGAAATTATGAGATATAGCCTTCTTTTCCTTCCTAAATGTGTCACAATTGATCTACGGTGGGTTTGGATGAAGTGTGGAGGATTGCAGTATGTCTTCCTTGCCAATTCTAACCATGAATATCCTCTGGTAACCAACCATTTTCCATGTTTTGAGTTTTGTTTCTTCTCTTAACTAGGCTTCTAGAACTTCTTCACTATCTGTGCTATAGTGATCATCCTCTGTCTCCAATTCTCCCTTAGATTTAGGCTCTTCTATTATTTCTTGTACTTCCAACCTTGAAATTGTGTAGCTATTCTTTGAATCCTTATCACTATCTTCTACCCGATTATCTTCTTTTGTGTATGCTTCTTCCATTGATGATCCCAAAGGAATATTGACAATTTTTTTATCATTAGCAAATGATAGCTCTTCTTTCCAAGATTCTATGATACTATTTGCATCTACAAACCATCTTAAACCCAAAAGTACATTGAAAGATTCTCCTTGATCCTTCATGGCTACAACAATAAAATCTAAGACTTGTTTGACCCCCATTAGATTAATTTCCACTTGATTCCATGTTCCCATTGTCTCCATATTAGATCCATCTACCAAGATTATATTGTAAGTTGTCTTTGTTAGTTTAGATCCTCCCAACTATTTCCAAAGCTTCTTTATCAGCATGTTGACATCTTCTCCAATATCTATCATGACATTCCATACTTTTATGTGATTTATATGAACATCCACAATAAATGGCTTTGTCTTCCATTCCCTATCCATTCTTCCCATCCTCTAGAGTTGGCTCTTTTGACCTTGCTCCTTATTCTAGTATTTAGAAAATTGCTTCAGTTTCTCAATGAGTTTGTGTTGTGTCAATTGGGTGAACTGCTTGAGAGCTTCCACTTGTTCTTCAGTGAAAAACTGATTGTATTATTTCTCCTTTTCTTGCTCCTTCCTTATTGTTTGTTTATCTTTCTGCAAAAGTTCCTCATGTTGTTTCTTAGTAGGAACAAATTTTTCTTCCTCCTCACTTTCTTCCTCTTCTGTCTCAATGGTGTAATGTCTTTTGGTATTTGTTCCTTGTCTTGTCAGTACTATAGATTTCTCCTTCATTCTTCTTTTATCTTTTCCTATATGTTTTGACTTGCTTCTCTAGTAATACTCTTCTTCTATAGATTTTGTTGAAGATGTGTCTGTTTCCTCCTTATTGCTCTTCTGGCAAGTTCTTCCTCCATGACCCTTAGGTTCCCTTCTTATGATCCTATCCCCTTTTTGTGTATTCAGGTTCTGTAACTCATCACTCTTATATTGTGGAGGTGCATTCTAGAAGTACTATTGTGCTTTATCATAAAAAATAGGCCATGGTCTATATTGCTAGAAAATGAACACTAAGTTTGTTTTTGCTCCAACATTCATTAGCAAAGTGTCCTAGCTTACCACATTTGAAGCATGTGGCATCCTCTCTTCTTCTTTGACCTCTTCCATGACCTTGGCCTCCTTTGTAGCATCCAAAATGCTCTCTATCATCATTATTGTAGCTATTCCCATAGGATGGACCACTAGATTTTATATTTTGTATTGCATTAACATTCCTCTGGTTTCTCTGACTTGGTTGCTCCTAGCCTTGATCATATGAGTTTATTTCTACTATGTTGTTTACATATGTCATGTTTTTTCTCTCCGCCAAGTTTGTGTTACTTCCACTATACCATGTTTTATCTTCTTCACCAACAATATCTCTTTTCCTCCCGAAGTTTTGTGAAGGACAATTTGGTGTTTCATGGTCATCCCATTCTCTACATAGTCCGTAATATACTGAATTTATTCTTTTTGTTGTTGTTTTGATGTCTTTCTTCATTCTGGTAGCTTACCTTTCACCTTTTATTCTAGGGCATTCATTTCTCAAGTGACCTACCCTTGTACAGTATGAGGATGAAATATTAGGCCTTTGCTTTTGTGTATTCTCCTCTAGCTTGGCCAAAATCTCCTATCTTATCTTTAATTGCTCTAATTCTAATTTCAACTTCTCCTTTTCTAGGTTTTCCTTCATCTTGTCTTGTCTGCACCATGATTGAGACTCTATCTAGCAAGCTAGTGTCACTACTTCTACATATGTTTCAAATGTTCTTCCATCCAGGGCTAATATTATTTTAGGGCTTATTCTGAAAATGAACTATTATATCTTTTGTTTCTCATTCAGTGGTTCATCCAACTTCCTAGTTGTCTCCTTAAATCTTTTATCAAAGTCCTTTATTGATTCTTTGTCTAATTGCATCAAATCTTTCATCTTGCTAACCCCTTCTGTAGGAATATCTAGAACTCCAAAATTCTCCAAAAATAGTTTCTTGATTTCATCCCATTCCTTATCACATTTTGGACATGTCTTCATATACCACTTCAATGCTTCATTCCACAAGGTGACTATGAAGTAAAACAACTTGATTTCATCCCTTGTTATCCCATTCTAGCTCCAAATAGACTCTAAGATGAAAATGTGCTCTATTGCTTCAATAGTATCCTTCCCAAATACTGGTGACTTGATAGGAATATCCATGGTTGATCTTCTCACTGTCTTTGGTACTTTGCGGTAGGTTTCCTTTGGTCTTCTCCTTTGGTTAAGATGTCTTATATAAGCTTGACTTGTTCTTTCTCTTCCCTTGTCTCTGTATAGTCATATATCAAAGTACTCCTCTCCTAAAACTTCTGTGAAATTGTTCGGATCTCTTCTATTCTATTTGCTTCCTTGTTTGCTCGAATATTTTCCTTCTCAACTAAAATTATTTTTACTTTATATGGAATTCAAGGTGACTTCCAGTCTAGGAGTTGTATCTCTTCATAGTGTCACTGCAAATTAGGGGATACTCTTCTATTTGTGAATGACATCACATTGACATCAAGTGATGATTGAAATAACCTTCTAAACTCCTTAGAACTCCTCTCAATGTTTACCGCATCTTCTCCTCTTCCTCTTTTATCCTTTATGCTTCAAAAAATTAGCTCCTCTGTATATTCCTCATCCATATTCAAAATTTCCAGTGTTAATTTAGTTCCGACAATCTACAGTAGAAACCCTAGTTTGCCTCTTTCTTCATTTTCCCTTCCACTTTCCTCTCCGGAAGCACCCACATTGGCACGCTTAGTAGCATCCTCCATGACATGCTCTATTTATTCTCCTTCCAATCTCCTTTCTCTGGCAGCACCCACAATGGCATGCTTAGCAACATCCTCCATGACATGCTTGTCTTCTTCTTCCCTTATGGTACCACCCTCCATGGGATGTTCCATGAATTGGTCCTATTTTCCTTTCGCAACTTCTGTTGTCATCTCTTTTCTAATCTTTTATGCCCTTTCCATTCTTCTACGGTAACATTCCTATTGCTTCTGAGTTTGCTTCAATCTTTCTTCCCTACTTATCTCCATTCTGATTTTGATGTCTTTGCTAATCTCTCATTTCTTCTGCTTCTCCCCTTTCGCCATGGGTTTTCTTGATTTGGTGTCCCATTAGTCCTTTTATATCCCATGGTATCCTTGTTTGAAGAGTCACATCATTTGAAATATCCTTGCAGATCCTATCCCCTTTCCACTTGTCACCCCCTTAAGTGCCCTTCCCCCTCTCTTAGAAGTAGGAACTTAAGGACACCCAAATTTCTTTGCAAATTGAAAATTTTCTCTACTAATCTAGCCTCTCTTCTTTCTGGTACTCCATGTTACTTATTTGAAAGTTTTTCCCCTTCAATCTTTAACTACCAACTTCCATGGTCCTAGTAATAGAACCAAATGTTGGCAAGAAAGGGGGAGGGATACCAATCTAGAGATCTGGTCCTTAGCCAAGTTTTTGTAGTCAGTTTATACCCCAGTCAAGTAGTTAGAGATTGATAGAAGAACATGAAGAATAATATAGGTAGAGTATCATAGACAGATCATAATAATAAGACAACAAAGAATTATTTGTTACCAATAGATGTCCATATATATATATACATATATATATGTATATATATATATGTATATGTATTTATATATATATATATACATATATATATATAAATACATATACATATATATATATATATACATATATATATATATATATGATGTAGTAGGTCTAAGTCTCTACTTCATCATCCTACATACATACTTTATTTGACTTCTATGTCATCTTCATATCATAGCATCTCCTATCTTACTTATCCTATCCTACATATATATTGTATCTATTCCATATAGGGATGACTCCTTTAGCATCTTATGTCAACCTTCAACCTCCACATGATGTATGTGCCAGCTTCCGGTCAGCTCTACTCCATGCCATGTATCCTGCTAATAGGAACCTTTGTCTTGTTAACCTTTTTCATCATTTTCTAGCCTCTAGAGACCCTAAGTTACCATAATAATTGCATCTCCAACCCTAGATTCTATGCACCTTTCTTTTTGACCTGGTTACCCCCTATTATTTTTGTATCACCCCCAGGTGACCACCTTTCCAATGTGGGCGACGACCCCTTCTAGCATCAATTTTCTAAAAATAAGTTTGCAAGTGTCTTCTGCAACCTCTCAGGTCCACTCTCCAACCTTCAGTTTTCACCCAAACCCATGTCTTGACCTGGTTGCCCCTTTTAACCATGGTCACCCCCATGTGACTAGGGATTACCTCCGAGTGACCATCCTATGAATGTGGGTGACTCGGTCATGTTTTCTTCCACAGTTTTACTTCAAGTTTGAGCTCAAAAAAGCATTGTTTTTGCTCCAATTTACATGAGATTTCGAGCCTAATTCAGAGTCATCTATTCTTAACCTTTCAATCAACTGTAATCATACAAATTTAGCTTAGTTTAACTATCATTAACTCTTCCCTCTCTCATGCTAACTCCATTTTCTCTCTTGTGATAAGTTTTCAAGCTCACATCACTGCCCAATCAATCCAGTTCACTAAGCAATCAATTGAGTTGACTCTCTAATCAAGGGAGTTAACTCCCTAATCAATCCCATCCTTCATTCCTCATTCCAACCTATAAATACCTCCTCCTCCAAGCAATAGAGGAGGCAAATTCATTTTTGCAATCACATTTTGCTTAGCTTTTGCTCTCTGTTAATATTTTCATGCTCACTGTAAGACTTATGAGCCTTTTGCTTTTTGTTATTTTTCCCAAGCTTTCCAAAAAGCTTCATATAGCATTTTTATGCTAGCACTTTTGTAATCCCGCGTACTTCCATCCAAGCTTTCATAGCTTCCATCCAAGATTTTTCAAGCTCTTGTTCAAATTGCTTTCCATTCAATTCATGTCACCAAGAGGAGTACCCTGCTGCTATAGAGGAAGGGAAGGCTTCTATAAGGATTGCTAAGGATATGCCAGGCTCATGAACCTACAATTTTAGGTTCTTTTATACTTTTTGTAGTAATTAGATAACCAAAATCTTGCTCTTGGGAATAGTAATTTAATTATTGTAATTTCCTTGATAGGCTAGTTAGATTGTTTGAATTAGTTTATTTGCAAGTAATTTCATTGTTAGATTAGCTTTTCAATTTTGTACTTTCGTTTATTAGAATAGTTGGAAAAAACCTTCAAAAAACACAAAAACATAGATCAATTGAATTAGGTAAAATCATGGTTAATTGCATTCATATTTGATTTCCTAGATTAACTAATTCAATTTCATTTCCATAAACTAGAAGAACAAAAATATTTCTTGCATACATTTAGTTGCATTGATTCAAAAACGTAAAAAATACCAAAAAAATTTAGAAAAACTAGAAAAATCAAAACAAACAAGTGCAAAATCCCTCGATCTCATCACAAGGTCAATTAATTCAAATAAAGAGAAAATAAAAACAAACTTTAGGTCTTCACCCTAAGTCAATACAAGTCAACTTGTGGTAAACTCAAGCCAACTCTCTCCATTTAGGCATACCGATGTATCGTGGACTTAGAGGTGAGTGGGTGACGGCGATCTTAGAAGAGATCAGAGAGATCCATCCTAGGCCTCAATAAGCCCAACCAACAATTCAAGAACAAGAACATAGGCTTAGACTATTTGAACAAAGACATCCCATCCAACAACTCCTTCAAGATGAAGAGGAAAGAGTTGACACACTAGACTCATAAAGCATTACAACAGACAACCAAACAAGCATTGGAATCTTAGAAGCCTAAATAGGAGATCGGTGACTAGTGACCCTTCGGGTCATATCATTATCTCCATGACAATGGTCATTGAACATAACATAGAAAAAATCTCCAAGAAAAGCCCTAGGACTGACCGACCATTCTCTGAGAAGTTCAACTCCCAAGCAAGAAGGACCACCCCTATGTCTCACCTCCTCTCGACTGGCTTCTATCACGAGAGTCAGAGTGATATGGAGGTTTGATCGTGGAAAGAAGAAGGGTCTGTGTGCTCCATCAAGGCTAACTCAACCACCTCGAGCTACCGAGTCATGTTTTGAAGTGTACATATTTTGGTGAACCTCACCTAAACTACAAATCCTTCTAGGATGAGTTGTTTGTGTTTTCTATTGTACAATTCTTTCTTTCATGATCATTTTCATCTTCATAGTCACTTTCATCTTTGTTCTTTCCATCTTCACTTTTACACGTTCCATTTATTCTATTGTGTTTAGGACACCCCTGAATATGATAGAACTAGATCCAAACTTAGGGAATTTTCCCTATAGGGAGCTAGAAACTCCCTCTTTCGATATGTATGTGCCACTTAACCCAAATGCACCAGTCTCAAATTTTTACAGCTATGAACTAGATTGAAGACAATTAAGACATTCTCTGACATTTAACAATCTCACATGGGAGTATAACTCAGTAATTCAACTTGTGCCTCAAAAGGCACGACGAGTACAAGTGAGGTCGAAGATCCACCAAGTGGATCAACCTTCAACAAGTTATTCAATCACTTGCCTAGATGATGAAGTAAGGTGACTTGAAAAACACTTACAAGAAGCCAAGGAAGCTCAAGAGTTCTTGCATGTCACCTTGCGAGAAGAACAATGAGAAAATGCCTTGTGAGAACAAGTTGGAATGCTAAATCATGAAAACATACAAACTTAGATTCTGAGAAACAAAGAAGTACCAAGAGGCCCTACACCTGCAAATCTCATTGCAATGTTAGTGCAATTAATTAGAACTCTTCAATAAAAGTAATTCGCTCTAGAAAGATGACAAAAATCACATGAAAACATTAGGGTTGAACAAGATCAAGGGGCATCTCAAAACCTACCCTATTTGAACTACTACTCTCAAAACAGAAGTAACAACACATTCTCAACCTAGAATCCACCAATGCAAAACATTCAAATAGTTCAAGGTAGTCAAGTGAGTCAAGACATGGCATTAGGATATCAAAATCCACCCATGGGATTGATGTTATCAACCCCGCAATTGCAAAGTGATTTTTTGGGAACATACCTAGAATATCTAAAATAACCACTTGACTTGGTCATAAGAAGCATAGCGTTACCATGAACTTTCCTGGATCTCCCTAAGTTCAAAGGAGAAGGAGATCCTAATTCACATATCTAGGAGTATACCACATACATAAGAGAGATCGTCCCTTGGGATGGGGTTGTTGCAAAGATCTTTCCAAAAACATTAGAAGGGATAGCCTTGGAATGGTATTACCATTTTCTAGAGGCTCCGATACACTCATTTAAGTAGGTAATAGGAGAGTTTGTCATGGATTTTGACATGAACAAACTTGTGAAAACAATAATCCAAGAATTTCTTACGATGAAACAAGAATTGAATGAATCAGTGACACATTTTGTCACTCAGTGGAGACAAGTTCTTTACTTGTCAACAAGTGCTCCAAACATGGACCACCATGAATTGTGTGACCTCTTGTTGCATGCTTTGAATATAGACACAAGAGAGGAAGTACAAAAATTACCATACAAGTCATATAAGGAAGCTTTGGAAAGTGCCTTACGAATCAATCAAGCAGCCATTGGTAGGGGTCATAGAACTTATGGATCAAATGGTCAGTTAGTGAATGATAATGGAGGAAATAATGCATCTACCATCAAGATTATCAAAAATAACAGAAATGCAACCACTAATAGGGTGACAGATCAACCCGAGAATATAAAAGGGACAATTACAATAGGAGAGATTATTATCCCATGAATGTTAATGCAATAGATCATCCTCGGAACAATGCATATTATCCAAGGGATAGTTACCAATCATGGAATCAAAACAAAAATGGAAATGATGGTAGATACGAATGGCCTCCCTTTGAATACAATCAGTTTTGAGTACAATAGATTCATATAAAGGTTACTAGAGGATCAACAACACCTGTTCATATAAATGTTCTTAAACTTACATGAAGTCACTTCAGATAAAAATAAAGGTTCAAAACAAGCACATGCACCCATAGCCCCCATAATGCAAATATGAGAATCTACCAAGGTCCATTCCCCGTGCATAGAAATATAGAAACAAATGACCAAAGAAACATTGCTAAAACTATTGATGCAAACATCCCTGCACAATTGGGGCCTAAAGGAGAGTCTAGGATGTTAGTCTTGGTTGAAATATTGCACGAAGAAGAGTAAGAACTTGACAATGATAAAAAAGAAATTCATGAAGGAGTGGTCTCGACAGGAGAACCAACACTTGCTCTGATTGAAGATTTGAAGAAAACTTATGCACACATCTCTTTCATTGATTTTCTCAAGAACTCCCCTTCACACTACTCTATGCTTTTAAAAGAAATAGGGTTGAGATATCTAGATCAAATCACACCTCCACCTATTGAGCAAATCAACCAGGTTGACTTTGACATGGATCCACCTAACGCCGAATTGAAGGACCCAGGATTCTTCTTTGACCTAAAGCAAATGCCTTCTAAGGTAGAGCTAACTAAGAAAGGAGTTCCTGCATTATATTTATAGCTATGGATTTATGACACATGCATTAAGAGAACTTTAATTGAAAATGGGGCTGTAGTGACTATAGTAGTTGCTGTTGAAAATATTATTGTATTGAATATTCAAAATAAAGGGGTCATTATGAGCATAGTCATGAATTATTTAAATTTATATGTTTCTGCCCCTTTTAGAAGTATTTTACTACTAATTTTATTTTGCTTCTGAGAATAAGTTCTTTTACAAAATTAGAGAAATGTGTTGTAAATGGGCTTTATTCACACACACACACACACACACACACACACACACACACACACACACACACACACACACACACACACACACACACACACACACACATATATATATATATGTATACATACATATATATGTATGTATATATATATACATACATATATATGTATGTATATATATATACATACATATATATATATATACACATATATATATATGTATACATACATATATATGTATGTATATATATATACATACATATATATATGTATGTATATGTATGTGTGTATATATATATATATATATATATATATATATATATATATATATATATAATGGTATAAATAGCCATAGTGGATGAATTAAATGATAGAATAAACAAAAATATATATATTAAATTTTTCATGGCATTTGAAAAGCCCTAATGGGCTATAAGTTACAAACAGAGCCATGAGTAAGTTCTTTTTTTTTGCTGTTCTTTTGATATGGGCGGGGAGATCTGCCCACCCTCATGGGTGCCTTCCATTCTTACAGTGTTGTGCACCCTTCAAACTCTGCCAATGTTGCCCTCTGGTTTGTCTTCATCACTCGGCCTGCATTCCTAACCTTAACCTATTTTCAAAAAAAAATGTTAGATGTATATATATACTGGAATATATATAGTTTATATTGGAATAAAATGAATCTATTCTAAAATAAATCTTGCCTCTGGTTAGGGTTTTACTAGTAAGGATATATATATACCTCAAAAAGGGGGGGGTTAAACAAATAGGAGAATAAATAAACAAAATGATTTTTTTCCTCTATGCATATTTTTTTTCATCCATCGATGTACCATTTTTGCAACCTGCAAAACAAAATAGAAGAGAACAAAGTAGAGAAACCCTAGGAAAATGAGAAGAGAAGAGAGAATGAAAAGAAAACAATAAGAGAGGAAGAATAAGATTAGGGTTGGAGATAGGAATATTTTATTAGAAAAGTTTTAGGGTTGGAGAAAAATGAGTGGAGGTAAAATAGAAAGAGATTAGATTTTTCATTTATTCCTTGTGCATGTGAATTCTTTCCCTCTCATATCCCCTTTTTAAAATGGGATGTATTTTAATGCTTTTTATCCCTTGGTTTAATTTAGTGGAATGGCGTTAATTGTTTTCTTGTTTCTTATATTTTAACTAGAGGTTTAATAATGTTTGGAGGGGATTTATTTAATGGAGATTTTAGTATTTTGCATTTGGGATTAAATTAGGTGTTAGATTACACTATATTAGCTTTATGCCTTTAATTGTGTAGTTAAATCTAATAAATTCATTTAATTTAAATCTTTCTAATTCCTTATCTAATTGTCTTTTTGATTTATTGAGTTAAGTGGGAAATCATGTGGAAAATTTATTTAATTTAAATCTTTCTAGTTTTTTTTATTTAATTGCCTTTTTAATTTATTTTTGCAAGTGGGCCTAAATTTTAACTAGAGTTTAATTCTTTTTTTTTTTTTTTGGAGGGTTTTATATTTTTAGTTCTAAATTTAAAGTTATCCCTTGTAATATAGTTTTGCTTTATTCCATTGCTTTTTTTTATTTAGTATGTTGTGGGATTAAATTATGATTTTTAGTTCTAAAATTAAGTTATCTCTTAAAATCTATTTTTACTTTATTTCATTGCCTTTTTATTTATTATGTTGTGAGATTAAATTTAACCTTGGTTTTTAAATTAATTTAGGTGGGATTTTTGAAAGAGGGTTAGGTGTGGACATTAATGTTAGAAAATTTAATTAATTTAATCTATTTAAATTCTTTTGGCTAATTTATAACGTAAAGGGAATATTTATTTTAATTAATTATTTAATTTGAACATCATTTAATTTATTTGGTTAGTACTCAACTTAAGGATGAATTTTATTGATCTTTGTTGACTTTAGAGTTTAGAATTATTGTAATTTAAATTTTATCACCTTAGCTAGTAAGGAATGTTGAAGAAATTTGATTTAGGAATATATTAGTTTTAAATTAATTTCTTTTAAATGGTTTTAACTAGGGGATATTTTTTTAAAATTTCCCATTCTCGACATAGAGGCATTATGCTGTCGAATTTTATCTAGAATTTTATGGTTAACTTAGCAATTTATTCCCTATCCATTTTAACACATTTTTTTAATGTGAGATTTAATTATGCCCTAGTTGTATTTAATTTAATTTAATTATTCTAGTTCCTAGGGTTAGATTTCGACACATGTCCAAATCACCCCGCTTCACTTAGGAATCTTAGGGTTAGACCCAATTTGGAAACTAACCCTATTGGCGATGCTCCTCGCGTCACATAACCCCCTTAGTAGACTATCATTTCGCAGGGGATGTGAAAGGAACTTCACACTTCCTTGACTTTAGATGAGGTCTTCGCCTTCGTACAATCGTCTTCGAGTGTGCATGTTGCGTGCAAGGGGGTTTTTGAAGTTGGGTGGGAAAAGTTTTTGATATTTTGTGTCATGACCACATGACAAATGTGGACATGACACATGTGTTGTGACCACATGGGAAATGTGAGCATGACATAGTTGGTGGAAAAACTTGAAACCTCAAATCAACAGTACATGAAAACATGGAAAATTCATAGTTGCTGACCTCCTCAAGTGAGTCAAGGCAAAAAGAAAATGCTTCCAATTCACATGGAAAAGAAAAATATGACCCTTCATTATGTTGACTTGGAGAGGGAAACTCATCCTCTAACATGTCAAACTTTAAACATTGAAGTTCAGGCACATAAGAAACATGAGCAGCGAGAGAATCACCAACCTGGATATTTTATTGATGCTCATCATCACTGCAAGATTTATGCTGGATTCAAGTGAAGTGTTCAAATTTAGGAACAATGGGATTCACATTGTGAGAAACTACATCTTCATCACAAAGGAACACATCATACTCAACTTCACTTAAAATAGGGACCATAGATGACCAACAAATCTTGGGGTCATTTATGCTAATGCAAAGCTCATCAACATTTCCATCCATATCATGAGACATTTTATGTGAAAAGCTATACTCCTTAGATTGTCTCTCTATTTCAATCTCTTGGCAATCCTGGTTTTCAGTATCTATCCTTTCCATACAAGATTCTGAAAATCTTATATCATCAACACAATTTGAACTGGGATGATCATTCAAAGGATTGTCAACACCATCATAGATTTTCATAACATCACCATGCATTTGTGAGCCTTCAAATATGTTGTCATAATCATCCCACAATTGAACAAATGCACACATTTCTGGTTCAGTGACATAATCTGATTCAATTTTAATATCATCACTCACATCCATGTACATAGCTTCATAAGAAGGTTCAAACAAGTCTAAAAATATTTTATCATGAAGATCAGCATATGAACTCTTTAGAACCTAACCATTTCTACAATGAACTTCATGTTCAACCTTGGTCTCCATCATATTAACATGAAGCTCTAATTTTTCATTTTTCATTTCATCCTCTGATTGTTCCACACACATGTCTAAGATTTTTGCCATATTAACATAATCTGAGACAACATGGTCAAAAGGCTCTTCAAGTTGTATAATACTACTAACAAGCAATGGTGATATTCTATTATTTGCATATTCATCATAATGCCTAACCTGATCATCTGAGAGTGAAATAATGCTATCAATGTCTTGCATGCTAATGTTATCTTCATCTAGAGTAAAACTTTCCAACTCTGTTTCATATAAGCCATTGTGACCAGTAGAATAACAATTAGCATGATCAACTTCATGAGTTGAATACATATGAACAAGCCTAATAATATTATGATCATTATGGATAAGAGTCTCAAAACTGGTAAGATTGTGATCAAGATTATATGGTTCTTGCACATTCAATGATGAATATATTGTCTCATTATTGAACATATTATCATAATCATTTATATCACAAGGCTTCAACTGAACTTCTATTGTGATCTTATCACTGGGACAGCTAGTAGTTCTATTACCTAGTGTAGCATGAGATGTAACTTCACTTTGAAACATGCTCTTCTCACTTAGATATATTGCATCATTGTTTGATTCATACTTAGCCATAGGACCAATGTGATCAGTACTATGAAGTTTTTCATTCTTATTGTCATGAATCTTAGCATTCTCTACAATGTCTATCCAATTAGGGACCTGATCAAAAGTATTTGGCTTCAACCTTTAAGGAAATGAACTCAAACCTGACCCATACACTTCACAAAACAAATCAATGTATATAGATTCTTGAGGCTTGAAACCAATAGGGATTTCCATATAGGTGTCCAAGATTCTAGAAAATAATAAATATCCTTGTTCTCCCTCATGTCTCCTTATGTCAAAGAGAGCTTGAACAAAGACCATAGGATCACTAATGCATACAACTTGTTGATAATTTGTATGGGGCTCTATATGATCAACATTTTGGACTGATGTATGAGTTGGGACAAGGATATAATTGCTTTGATAGTCATTTTTAATTTCTGATTTACACTTCACATCAGCATTGAGTGCTTTAGGACAACAAACACTTGCAGACAAATAACCCTTGGGCATTCCATGTTTCCAATTGTTTTCAATGTCCATAGTGATCTCATAAGCCTGATGCAAAGTTGTAGGATCATTGTTCCTCAACCGGTAAATCATCTTCCTATCAAAAGCTCCCAAGTAAACAACCAAACTTATTGAATCATTTGGCCTCATACCCTCAGGAATACCCCTCAATGTTTTTTCAAATCTCATGTTAAACGCTGGAACTAGCTCATTATCTTCTTTTTGAATGCTCATGAACTTGCTAATCACTGAACTTACATTGCTTCTCTGACCAAACTGCTCCATAAAAACTACTTTGAGCTCATCCCAAGAATAGATAGAGCATGCTGGTAAATAAGAGAACCAATCTCTTGCATCTCCTTTTAGAGATTGAACAAATAATCTCATGACAACATCTTCAAAATCTATCTCATAATCATCTATTACATCAATGAAATCATGCAGATGCTTATTTACAAATTCAAATTTATCACCATTGAACTTTGGCAGATGCTCTCTAATCCCATCAGGAATAGAATTTGGATAGTTTTGGATACCACTAAAATCCAGTGCTCTGTATCTTTCAAGAGAGAAGACCCTTCTCTGAGGGTATAATTGTTGTTGCTGCAAACTTTGCATTGTGACATTTGAATCCATGATCTTAAGCATTTGATAGTGCAAATTTTTACTGCAACCTTCTTAAGATCTTCTAAATGAGTTTCTCCACAAATATGCATACTTCATCTCAAAATATAGGGTGTAGTCAAGTAATACAAAAGTATGTAAACCTTTGACTACACTTTCCTTTCTCTTAGTGCTTTAATATTAACTTAATAAGGAACCAAATTATTTCCAAGGCATTTCATAAGATACCTTTAAACATAGAACCATCCTTCACAAAGATAGAAATATGTAAAATACCTGGAAGTTTGTTACAGCTTTTGCAAATTCTCTTCCTGACTGGAAACTATGAGTGTTGAAATGTTTTTCAAACTTTTATTAGGTCCTTTCTCACAGAGTCACCACCTCTTTTCACAGAGGACTGAACTTCAAACAACATAAAGCTCTTTAAATCTTTCTTTGATTCTGGGTCTTCTCCAATAGTAGAGCCACACAAATTTTCTTTAGATCAACTGGCAAGGAGAACATCAGAGTCACCACCCTTTTTAGGGAATAATATAACTTTGTACATATACTAACTCTAAATACCCATGACAAACCACTGGACATATCTTGACAATTTATAGATTAGTCTCCAGCAGAGTTACCAATCTGTTGGTTGTTTTAAATTCCCAACCTCAATCCTAAGGAAAACTAACATCAAACTGAGGACAAGAAAGGCCAACGAACAAGGCTAAACATAGATTTCTACTCTTTGAGCATTGCCAATCTCGGGAGGGTGTTCCCAGAGACCTCAAAATAATTTAGGAAATAAATACATAGCAAGGGAGATCTCTAAATTTAGACAATTAGGTTCAAATGGTGTTAACATATGATAAACTTGGTTATAACCCTTGTGAATATACTCATTGATAGTTTCTTACAACACCATTGACCTAGGAGATACAATATACATAAGTCCTCTAAATATTTGCATCAGTTACAAGTTTCTCATGAGGTTTAACAAGGTTTAGAATATTGGACCTTATGCATAAGGGTAGGATAGAACTAACCTAGAAATAATAACAAGCATAATTAAAATGATTTTCAATTTTAAATGGGTAGGACAATCTTCAGCCATAAGACAGGTACCTACTCTTGGGCTACAAAGTCATATTTGAACAAGACCAATAATGAAAAAGAAGCCATAATATTCAATTAGGCATAATTTGTTAGGTTTCTGCCTTACAGAAACATCAAACCCTCAACTGCCCTCTTGCTCTCAAACTTACAATCCATTCTTAGTTATCCAATAAAATCTGAAATGATCCACATATCAGTGATGAAAGTGTGCATACTTAATCGTCTTAAGCATAACACTGTTATTGTATCCCTTGAATACATACTAACAAACACATGACAAAGAGAACAACAAATGTATACCCATGAAACCCTTGGAATCCCTAAAACATTCAGACATTAATGGAGATACAATGCAAAATGATAACAGAAGCAATGGTCTTATATTGATTTATTGAACAAGTTTTAACTGAATCACTACAAAATACTTGTCACAAATAGACCTCTGTATTACATAAACTAGTCACTCATTACAATATAGCTTTGAGATCACCTGGATTGCACTAGTAGAAATATGGCAAATAAATGACCAGGTGACTAAAACTTTTAGTCACGTGACCAAAATTTTTTGTAACATAGCTATAAATGACTAATTTGGTCATCAGGCAAAAAAAACAACTAAATAATTGGTTAGACAAACTGGATAGATACATGGCTTAAATTTGATAGTTGTATAACTGTATTTAGGCATTTTTGTTGTAAAATAAAATCAAATTTTTAAATAAACTGTTTCATATGAAAGGAGAGATTTTGGACAAACTGTCAAAATTTATATGGGATTATGATGATATATATATTTGATTTTTATATGATTTACTTAATATTTAAGGCATGTCATTGTATTTGAAGGGCACCATTGAATATATTACTGTCATAAAAAAAATTGCTTGACAAGCAAGGTCGACTATCAAATTTAAGCCCTGCATAGATATTATTATTATATATGTAATATATATTATATTATATATTATATATTATTATATTATAATATAATATAATATTTATATTATATAATATAAATATTATATTATATAATATAAATATTATATTATAATATAATATAATATAATATAATATTTATAATATTATAATATTATAAATATTATATATTTTTTTTGTTAGGTAAATGCCATCATGGGGATGGCTCCCTTTGGAATATAAAATCTTAACGGAAAAAAACTAGCTTTTATTTTAAGGGCTAGTACCCTATTGGGTATGCCATGATAGTCTCCTACAAACTAAAGGCTAACAGTGCCTCTAGTGACTTAACACATTCTCCTCGCACATTCTCCTCGCCCCAAAAGGAGAGACAGTTACATAATTTCATGCATAATCAGCATGATGCCTTCTGCTGCCTCTAACAGCCTCCCCACTTTCCTGTCAGTGAACTTGCCTTTGTTCTCCTGTAGAAGTTTACGAAATGTCTCCATGTTTTGGTTTTCTATTCCCTTCTTGTAAATCTCCAAAATGGCCTTGGCTTTCTTAGAGCCGATCTTCCTTGCATGGGCTAATTTCAGCGTTTCTTCCACCCAGTCCACACATACATCATCGATCTGTCCCATCACCACATCATGGTTGGTTTGTGCTACCAATTGCACACCCCAGGAGACCCCGTAGAAAGAGTTTCCCATGATCAGAGATATATTAGCGAAGAAAAGTTGATACACACGACCATCATGTACATGGCCTCCACTCCAAGATCCCCCGCCAATCACCTGGAGAATCGCCGTCCTTGTTGCTTCCTATTTTAGTTTAAATAGGCATCCTACTTGCTGCTCCTTCCCTTCCTCCAAGCACCTGCATTTCACTCCCATAATCTGCGCCATTATTTGAGAAGAGGAGAGGGACTTCTAGAGATTATAAAGAGAGACTCCAGTTGTGACAAGCATCTACTCCTAGCCTCTTTCCTGCTTCCGTTTTGAGCCATGCTTCCTTGAGAATCTTGCCGAAATCTGGTGAAGTCCCACAATGTTTGTCCTCTCATATTCCTTCTTGATCAAAAGTGAAAGCCAGTGCCATCGGATGCAAGCTCTGTGATCTGTCCCCCTCCTGTGAAAGCTTTGCATTTGACTGCAGTACCGCATCTAAACCTGTCCATCCTGCTGCGTCCGAATTACTCAAGTCCTTTATGCCCCTCGTGACCCCTTGGTTTGCCAAGAAATCCGCAGCCTTGTTGGCTTCTCTATATATGTGAGTGATGGAGAAATCTAGAAAGCCTAGGTCATCTTTGACTCATTTTATCCCTTTCCTTAAGAGCCAATTTTCTGAGTTATTCCTTTGAATTGCGTTGATTATTAGCTAAAAGTCCCCTTCGATATTTATGTTAGTCCACCCTTTTTTCTTACATTCTCCAACTCCCCTGGCTAGAGCTTCTAATTCTGTTACATTATTTGAGGCTATTCCTAAGTAACCAGAAGCTACCCATACAAGTTCTCCTTTCTCGTTTCTTACAATAAAACCATATCCTACTTGCCCTGGATTGCCTTTGGAAGCTCCGTTGAAATTTAATTTTAGTCTACCACTGGGAGGAGCCAGCCATCTGCTTTGACTCCTCTTCTTATTCCCTCTGCCCAATCCCTTTGGGACCTTCAGGTCTGACCAATTTTTCATAACAAAATCATCCCAGCTAGTGAATTTGCATCCTCCTCTAAGATGTGCTTTGGAATTTAGAATTTCTATAAGCCCAATTTCTGCCTTTCTTATTAATCTATCTGTGGAGATTTCTTTTTCCTCAAAGATTCTCAAATTTCGTTCCCTCCAAATATGCCATACTATCATGGAGGGCACCGAAGTCTAGATACCACCCCAGAAACCTTTCTTCTGTAACATTGGCCAACTTTTTAGGAACTCCACTATTGAAAAGTTCTTAGCCCCTTTCCACCCTAGCAAATTAAGAAAATGATTCCATACGTCCATTGCTACCTGGCAACCTAACAACAAATGGTCTAAAGTTTCCTCGTGTTGTTTACACATAGTACATCTATTTGGCCCGTTTATGCCCAGTTTCAGTAACCTATCCCTAGTTAGGATACTCTTGTGAAGTACCGTCCACCGGAAGGCTCCTGCCTTGGGCAGTACTTGATTGTCCCAGCATAGCTTTTTTGGCCACCTTTCAATGGCATTGCTATCTCTTTCCAATTTCAAAAGGTGATACCCAATTTTAACTAAGTAATTACCGGATTTGGCTCCACACCACAATATTTCATCCTCTTCATTATTTATTTGTATTCTTCTTTCACCAAGCACTTCCATGTGTTTCTTTTTGACTTCCTCGTTGACATTGTACTCCACCGGATTCACCCATTTGACTCTTCCCTCCTCATCCACCCCTTTGAAATAGTCCGTCACCTTTTCTCCCTTGGCTTGAATCATTTGTATTTTTAAGTCTTGAAGCTCTTCTATACTATCTAATGAAGGCCACCCCTCCCAAGAGTCCATCCAAAAATTTGCCTTACCCCCATTGTTGATGCTCCACGTAAGATGGTTTAAGATTAAGGGTCTACATTTTCTGATAAAATTCCAAACCGCCGAGCCGCCCCTTGGATTTGCAATGGTCAAAATTTTGAGGGGGTTCATATCATTTAAATATTTACTCTGTATAATTATACACCAAAGTTTCTATGGTTGTTTGACCATCTTCCATACCAACTTAGCTCCCAGTGCTTCATTTTGGATTTTTAGTTCTCTCATTCCCATTCCTCCTTTTTCTTGTGGGCAAGTTGCTTTGTTCCATCCAATAAGAGGTATTCTTCTTACATCATTCAATCCTTCCCACAAAAATATTTTCCATCCACTTTCCAAATTACTCTTGGCTTTATTTGGAATTTGGAAACATGACATTAGGTGAAAAGGAACCGCTCCTAATACTGCTTTAAGCATGGTGATCCTTCCTGCTAAAGTTAACCACCTTCCCTTCCATGCTTCCATTTTATTTTTGGAGTGAGTGATTACTTCTTCCCATAGATGAGATTTAATTGGTCCATTGAATAGGGGAGCCCCTAAATACTTCATTGGTAATGAGTCAACTTGACAACCCAAAATGGTGGCTAACTGTTGTTGCCATCTCGATGTGTTGAATAGATACATTCTTGTCTTTTCTTTGTTTATCAGTTGCCCCGAAAGATTTGTATAAGAATCCAGGACCCTTTTTACGGCCTCTGCTTCCACAATAGTGGCTTCCCCGAAAAGAAAGGTATCATCTGCGAACTGTGCGTGGGTAACTATCTCTATACCGCGGGCCACTTTCATTCCTTTCCATCCTCTTGCCATTTGACATTGTTGTATCATTTTCCCCAATGCTTCAACCATTAAAACAAATAGACAGGGAGATAGAGGGTCTCCTTGCCTCAGTCCTTGTGAGATTTCAAAAAAACCACATAAAGAGCCATTCACTACCACAAACATTCTTGGAGAGGAGATGCACTGGAAAATGTCTTCTAGCCATTTCTTGCCGAAACCCATTTTTTCCAAAATCTTAAGTAGGAAGTTCCATTTAACTCTGTCGTAGGCTTTACTCACATCAAGCTTTATTAGCATACTTTTCTGTTGATTCAGGTTGATTGAGTGAATTACTTCATTAACCAAGATAATGCTATCCACTATTTCTCTTCCTGGTGTGAATCCATTCTGATTTTTGGAGATGATTCTTCCCAATATAGGTTTGAGTCTATTTGCTATTGATTTGGCTAATATTTTTTAAACCGTATTGCATAAGGATATAGGCCTGAAATCACTTACCATCTTGCAATCTAATTTTTTGGGGATGAGAGCGATGACTGTGTTATTTATTTCTCTTACGAATTTGTTCTTTTTTCTGAATTCCTCTATGATTTTCCATACCTCTTTGCCCACAATTGACCATGAAAGAAGAGAGCTGGGAATCCATCCGGGCCTGGAGCTTTATCTGGGTGCAACTGAAAAGCTACCTTTTTTACTTCCTCTTCTGTGAAGGGTTTCTCAAGATCTTCTCTCTCTTCCTTACTAATTATTCGAGTGATGTAGCTAAGCTGGATCAATGTCCTTCCAATCGAAGCCTTCCTCTGGTGCCAAAATTTTTTGGAAGTAGTTCACTACTTCCTTCTCTATTTCTTCTGTTTCCTTCAAGACAACTTTGTTCTTGTTTATGAGTTCTGAAATTTTATTCGTCATTCTTCTAGCTTTTACTAAATTGTGAAAAAAATTTGTATTTCTGTCCCCTGATTCCAACCATACTTCTCTAGCTTTATTCCTCCAGTACCCCTCTTCCCTAGCTAGAAGTTCATCCCATTCCGCCATCAAGTCTTTCTCTTTCTTGTAATCACTTTGAAACATCCCAAACGTTATTATCTTTTGATTTAGTTCCTCCAACTCTCCCTCAACTCTCTCCTTCTCTACAAATATGTCCTTAAAAGTTGCTTTGTTCCATTCCCTTAACCTTTTCTTGACATGTGCTAGTCTTTTACAGAAAATGAAGCTCACCGATCCTCCACTTCTAGGTATCTCAGTGCACCATTTCCTAATTTGCTCTACCAATTCCTCTTTTCACCACCACATCTTTTCGAATTTGAAATATGAATTCTGAGGTTTGACTAGTAAGCTTATTACTAGTTTGATGGGATAATGATCTGACAGAGAGCAAGGCAGAATACTTGATTCTATCCCTAAGTCCGATTCCAACCATTTCATGTTGCATAAGAATCTATCCAATCTTTCCGCTATATTGGTAAAACCTTCCCTTCTGTTGGTCCAGGTGAAATTACCTTCCTTAGGGGGAAAATCTATTAGATTTGCCTCCTCCACAAAGTCCTGAAAATCTTTTGCAGCTCTATTTTCTAATCTTAAGCCCCCCATTTTTTCATCCAGACCTAAAATGACAATAAAATCTCCTCCTAAAATCACTTTTTCTTCCCCGATCCTCTGAATTCTACTTAGAATACTTCTCCACACCTCTCTCTTTTCCTCTGTCTTGGTAGGTCCATATACGCTAAAAATCCAAAAAGTCATATTGGAATGAAACATGTAGACTTTCCCTAAAATCTAGTTTTGGCTTACCTCTATTTCTCTGATATCAATCTTTGAAGGGTTCCACATTAAGCCAACCCCTCCCACTATTCCTCTAGGGTCACTAAAAACACTTGTTAGCGGCCTGCAATGTTTTAAAAAAATCATAGCTTCTTCCTGAATCAACCTAGTCTCCTGTAATAAGATTAAATCTAGCATCAATTTAGAGAGGTGGCGGTTGATTGCGCTCCTTTTGTTAGGGGCATTTAAGCCCCTAACATTCCATGATAGGATTTTCATGGTTTCCCAAGGGAGGTGCTTCCTTCCTTAGATCTTAACATATATTTTTTGATTCTCAGGAGTCCTTTGTCCGCTGCATACTCCTCCCTTTTTTCTTTATCGGTCTTCCTTCCGAGCTTCTTCCCTATTCCTGGATTGCCTCTAGCTCCTCTAGCACCAGTCTGGCTAATGTGTCATGGGTCAATAATGCCAATCTCCTCCCTTACCTCTGCTATCTCCTCATCCTCTGACCAACCTTCATTTGTCCTTTCTGCTGCTTCCAGAGTTTCCATTACTACTTCCTAATTGGAAACCTCTTTGCCACTCTGAAAGCCTTTGCTTGCAAAATCCTCCGACTACTCTAGAGAGTTAAATTGCTCATAAGTCTCCTTCCTATCCTCAGGTTTCTTGGATAGATCTTGGGCGCGGTCCTCTAAATCTATTTCAGGTTTAGATTCTTCCTTTTTTTTCCAGCTCAAAGATGCTGGAACCCTATTTGAAGATTCGGCTAAAACTCTTGTTTTATCTTCCAAAGCCTGGTGTTTTACCTTTCCTTTTTGTGTTTCTGTAGTCTTTGGCTCCTCATTTTGTTTGTTCTCTTCTGATTTCTTTTCTTCTTCCTCTCCTAACATTCTAGGGCATCCCGTTTCCATATGTCTTCTACTTTTACATTTTAGGCAAAAGAACTTTTTCTCCTCAATTTCGATGTTCTGTTCCCATATTCCAGCTGAAGTGATCAGTTTTATTTTCTTTGGGATTTTTCTTATTGCTACCAAATTAATTCTTGCAAAATAAACTGAATCACTATTTTCCATATCCAAATCCACCGCATTCCCTAGGGTATCTCTGATTTGATATAAACACACCCCTGACCAGAATTCGAAAGGAAGATTATATAATTAGTTCTTTGTATGGATCGATTTTGTTAGGGTTAAAATTTGGTCTCCATTTTTGCGTATAGATGAAATCTGGTCCTATCTTCCATGGCACTTTTTCTAGAACTTCATTTCTTTCATTTTCCCCTTGGAAATCGACAACGAAGAATTGTTTAGGGATGAAATTAACAATTTCTGCCTTTTCCCAATGTTCTCCAATCCAATCCTTGATTTGTCACTTGGATCTATTTCTTCCTATAATTCTTCCTATTATTACTATTCATTCTAGAGCTTCGATATCTTTGTTGACTTTTTCCTTAACATTGATTATCAATTCTTCTTCCTGTTTTGAATCTGCCTCTTCTTTAATAATGTCTGCATATTTTCTTCTTTCGCTGTTGAGTGGGATTGCATTGACTCCAGTCATGACATACGATGCTTCTTCTCCTTTGTTTCTTTCACTAGCTTCTTCTATAATTCACGCTCCATCTTGCTTTTTCGTTCCCTCCTGCTTTTTCGCTCCATCCATTTTATTCTCTATTTTTCCTATTTTCTTCTATATATTATAAATATTATATTATATTATGTTATAATATTATATTATATTATAATATAATATAATATTTATAGTATATAATATTATATTATAATTATATTATTAATATTATAATATGATTGATTATCTTTAATTAATATAGATATGAAGCATTTTCATCAAAAAATAATAATAATATGGGTAGCAAAATTGAAATGGGCACCATAATATGGGTGCCATAATTTTGATACAACTAATAAATTCCTATTAGTGTAACCATTTAGGGTAAACCCTAACTTGACGTGTCTAGGCCACGACTTCCCAGAACAATCATCCTTAGGGTTTCAATCCGAAGCTCAAAGCTTTGCTCTTCCTCGCAAAAAGCTCTATCCTATTTGGTTTCATGTCTGCAACTATGATGATGGCTCATCCAACATTTCTCTACCGGGTAGAAAATGCAAGGTGGATCCAAACAAAATGGATACATGGTGTTCTACAGGTGGAATGGACAAAGATGGTTGCTTGATTCTGACGGGAGGCTATAATTATGGTGAACGCGTAAAGGTAAACCCTAACTCAGAAAGGCTCAAAACCCTAACCTATTTTGTTTCATCCCTTTTTATTTTCTTACTCTTATCAGTTTTAGCTTCTCTTTTTTTGTTGTGAATGATTGGAGCATAGCAGGGCACTTAAAATTTCATCGTAGTGTAGCAGGTGGGTGAGCTTAAGCTCTCAATTTGTTGATAAGCCATGGTGACCCAGATGAGAAAAAAGAGAAAAGTATACTTTTATTGTTACCCCCACCGCATGATATAGGCATGGTGCTCGGCCCTGCTTCGATGAAATGGGATAGGTATTCAGATACCTACATATTTCATTTGGTTACATGCTTTTAAAGCCTCCTTAAGAAACTCATTTTGTACATATCCTACAACCATGGCATGGCATTTGGTGGAGGCATTTTTTTCAAAATCCTTAAAAGTTTTAGGAAAATACGATTTATCCTACAATGGCATCCAATGTGGCACTTTAAAAGTCACCATTTCCGTATTTGCATCGAAAAAACTGGCAACTTACAATATTTAATAAACTTTGCCTAAATTTTTGAAAGGCATGTTCAGTTTTGTCTTCATTTTAATGAAGGAACAGGTTGTTTTCTTAGATGAGGAAAAGATTTGAATAGTTTTACCATTTATGACGCTTTTAATAAAATGCCTAAACTTCGTTATAGTGACGAAAGTCCCGTGTCTCCAAAAAATAATTATAGGGGTGCACCCTGTTGTTGAAATCTTGGGATCTTCTCTGCCATACCGAGGAATTAGATACGGGGCTAAATTTGATGGTTGTATGGCCGTACTTGTGCATATTTAGCGATTAGGCTTTTATATGTGAGCATTATAATGCTCCGAATCAGGGCCTAAATTTAACAGTTGTATAGTTGTATTTAGCCATTTTAGCTGTAAAATACAATCAAAATTTTAAAAAGACTGTATCATATGAAAGGAGAGAATTTGGATAAACTGTCAAAATTTACATAGGATTATGATGATATATATTTGATTTTTATATAATCTACTTATACTAAGGTATGTCATAGTATTTTAAAGGCAATATTGAATTTTCAATTTTTCATTTATTGAAGTTCATTTTTTTTATTCAATCTGTCAAACAGTTCACTCACCTTGAAACTAAAACACATTAAGAATTTCTTAGCATATGGATAACTTCTCCATTGCAGATTACTAAATAAATGACTACTATGACTAAAATAAATGACTACAATGACTAAATAAATGACTACAATGACTAAATAAATAATTAAATAAATAAATGACTAAATATACTAACGGCAATTAATTATTACAATGACTAAATAAATGACTAAATATATTACCAATTGACGGCAATTAATGATTACAATGACTAAATATACTACCAAATTGATGACTAAATATACTACCAAATTAATGACTAAAATTTGTTTGGTCATAAATTTGGTCGTGAGATATATGACCAGCAATAAACTACCAATGGTCACATGACCAAACTAATGATCACATGACCAATTTTTGGTAGTTTATTTAGTCATTTATTTATGTTTTTCTACTAGTGTCGAATCCCATACTTTAGACCTTGTCTGAAAGTATGCTCTGGAACCAACTCTTCAAAATGATACAGAAGTTACAATATAAAGAGAAAGAGAGAAGAAGATGAGAACCTTAAAATTAATCTATTGATGACACATGGCACATCTCAGTTCCCTTGATTCTGCAACTAATTTGCTTCTAGAAAATGCTCCTCAACTCTTCATTTTCCCTCTTCAATTTGCCCACTACCCTTTTGTAACTAAAATTAATTTGGCTCAAATATGTTTTGTATTCCCGTGCATATTTTTACCCTGTTGGTAAAATTAACCTTTCAACGGTAATTTTACTTGGCATGTAACAAATTTTACCTCCAAGCAGTTTCCCCATTTAACTGGCAAATGAAAACACATTTACCAAACAATCTTACCCCCACATTTCCAATTTACATATGCAGATATTTTCATTCATTGTTGTCCCATTTTTGCTGAGTTGTTTGAAACCATACTAGAAGCATCAAATTGGTTGGAGAGGCATGAGAATAAAATAGAATCACGTTCTTGCTTCTGTTGCCATGTTTTTCCCACTGCCGAGTAGATTAAAACACTCAAAACATTTCAGAAATTGCCTTCTGGTCATGACGAATGCCCTAGACACTATTCTGGAAGTGAAAGAATTCATTTTCAGCTTGTAAGAAGCCCCAAATCTATGCTCAAAACCAAAAAATGTGAAGGCAAACCTTCAGCACTGCTCTGCAATTCTTTCCTCAACATTTCTGCCATTCAGCCATTCTACTCTGCTCTTTCCTTCTTGCCTTCTACAGAATGGAGGAATGTAGCAAATAAAATAAAGCTTTGCACTTTAATTTTTTATTGCCAGCACATAAAACATTAGAAATATTAAAATGTTTTATAGAACCGTCTTTCGGCACATCTGCACATCCATTTTGCTCTCTCCACTTTTCTTCCACAGAACGGCGGAAGATAGTTAAAACTCAGTAAAAATGTTAAAACATTTAAAATATTTTGCTACAGATTTCTGATCATTCCTTGAATGTCTTCGGTGATTATTTTATTTCATTCACAGAATTGCAGAAATGAAATAAAATAATATGTTAAAACTTATAAAATATTTTTCCCTTAGATTTTTGACATCTAGCTAATGATTTTAAAATATTCAAATGTTTCCACTTCACTTTTTACCATTGGCAAATTTTTGAAACATTTAAAATGTTTTCTAAGAAATGCTTTCCTTTCACAATCCCTCTAAGCTTATTTTATCTTTAAACTTTAGAAAAGCTTTTTTCCCTTTGGATTTAACCTAAAACATTTAAAATGTTTTGATATAGTTTTCTTTCCGCTATTCTGCATTACTCTTATGCATTTGCTTTTTGCCTTCTAGGGAATGGCGGATGGGAGAGCAAATATCCAATAAACTTTTATCTTTATAAAGTTTATGAAATATTAAATTTGCCCTAAATGTTGTGCACTTCCCTTTTAAAATTATTTAAAATATATAAAATATTTTAAATATTTTGCAATTCAAACTTTAGGAAATAGTGAAATTTTAATTTCACCTGCGGCCGAAATGGGGGAAATTCATTGCGCACAAACTGGAACACTTGGAGTTGCGAAAACTTGCGAGTGGGCATAATCAATTATTAAAAACATGGGTTTGTTGATGGATCTCGCCCAACTCACTACATTTATATACCTCCTTTGTAAACTGGCTTGCAAAACGTGTTCACCACAACCGAGATGCATTAAAATAATGCATCATATGAACTCCAATTTTGTTGAAAATGGAACTATAGATGTTTTAGGCCAAAACAAGAAATGGGTTGCCTTCAGATTTGTGAAACTTGCAACTTTCTGGAACAACAATTTTAGCCTGGTCGCAGTTAGAAAATAATTACATAACCCATCAGAACTCATCCTGGAAGCACGAAACTGCACAGGTACACTACCATATATACCAAGAAACATTGTACTATACGGAATTGTAAAATCACTTCCGAGTTTCAAAATTTTAATCACTAAAGATGGCCCTTGGGGTAGATTGAGCAGTATGTCGACCTAGCCTCTATCGACACATTAAAAGGACAAGTGCACTCAAAATTTGCAAAATTTTGAAGGTTCCATCACTATAAAAGAAAATAAGAGAGAAAGGTACAAAGCACACACACACACACTAGCTAAGCAAAGCCAACATTCTTATAGTCTTTAGGACCATCTTCTATCTTAGGAACCTTATTTTCCCCTATTTCCTTTACCCCAGGTCTATCCTATTTTCCATCTATGATCAAAGTCTAGAGAACACCAATAAAATTTGTTACTTGTCCAAGTTGAAAGATTTTCAAATTATCTTATCTAAATAAGGGTCAATGTTCAACCTCTAGTAAAGCTCAAAATTCAGAAGCATTCCATCCCTTCCCCATTCCCACTTGAATTCTAAAATCCTATCTCATAAAGTTAAATAGGTCTCCCATACCTGGATAATATGCAATCCCCTAATTTGAAAATCTTATTAAAGAGAAGTCACACTATTTGTTCCATCATGAATTCATATCAAAGTCAGAAAATGATCCAAAGCAATAAAATCAATGTCATAACTCATGGAATTTCAAAGAAATAGAAGCGTATTTGCATTATGTGTCTCTATATTTCATATCATTCATTCCATTCATATATATTCTTTAAAAAGATAAAAAACATGTCGTAACCATTATGTATTCATCCTTAGAGTTAGAGATCTAAACAAGAAAAATTCTAAAATTTCTAAATAGGCATATATGATAGTTATGACCATAAGAGAAATTTTTCATTAATACATCAAAGGTTCAAAGCTTAAATCTGCTACAACAAAAGATGAAACAAGAACTAGAAGCAAAATTCTCTCATGAGATACAAAGGATCCCCATCCAAGGGGGAGGATAAGAAAATAAATGAAAAGATCTCCAAGGCTCGCTCTATCCAATAGAGCCATCAGGACTCCTACTTCCGTGTCTTCAAATGGAACTGGACTCTCCTTGAGATCTGTGAGAATAAGGAACTCTACTAAGAGCCTAAGAATGAGAAGGACCAACTGTGTTAGATTGTGAATCAAGTCGTTGAACTCCCAAACAAGCCATCTCTCAAATAATAGCATTCTCTCCCTCAAGAGTGTGAATATTGGCTCTCAAAGAAAGATTCTCTTGGAAACCATGATAGGTAGGAGAAAAAATATTAGTATGTCGACCATCCCTAGTAGGCAAGTGAGGATCCTCAAGAAATCTCTCCTATGAATAACCAGTAAGAGGAGCCACCAAATCAACATAAGTATCACAAAAGAATGTCCTCTACTCCTCAGTACTACCTAAGGAAGAAAGGAGAAAATGTTAACCTAAACCCAACAACAAGAAGCAATAAAGGTAAAAAGGAAGGAAAAAATTATTACGAGAGTCTCTGGTCTACCAAGTAAAATCAAGATGTTTTATAGCCTCAACAAGATCAGTAGGTCATGGGTTGGGGGAGTAGCCTCTAAAGCTACCATATTGTCTAAAACATGTCTCAACCTCCTCCCCAACTTGTTGTTCACCATCACTATTTCTCAAAGGATCATACTCCTCATCACTCGACTCCTGAATCTCCTCTACAAGAACCAATCCATGAGATTGAGGTCCTCTCATGTGTCTCCCCCATGGATGTACAACACAGACTGGTCTAGTGATAGTAACTCCAGGAGTCAAAGGTGTCCAAGTGACCATTCTCTCCTCAATCTCTGCAAGTGTCCAAGTGATAGTAACAAGTGGGGACTGGGGGTAGGTCCTCTGGATAGTCCTCCCCAAAATGTTGGAGGACCTGATGGGAGTGTTGTGTCTCAACTACACCTAGTCTATCTATTAGATGTGTGACATCTCTACAGTAATCTTGAATCTGTCTATCCCTTGACCATAAACCCTCCATATCAACATAAGGGTCAAGGATGAAGTATGCATCTATCAGGGTATCCACTGTGCATGTGCTAGAATCAAAGTAGCCAAGATGGCTCCATTGTAGAGACCTTGGTAGCCTAGGATCAGAAGGGGGCATACCCTTCTGGTATGGATGAATGTTCTCAAAGATCCATGTCATGACCAAAGAGGGGTGGCTGAAGGCAAGTTTCTCTTGACTCGTAATACGGTAGAAATCCTAGTAGACCATGGCTAGGATATCAACACCCAAACAATAACTATACCCTATGTTAGCACTCATTTTGACCTGGGGTTGATTTTTCATGATCAGGGGGGTTTCTTCATTTGAACCCTTTATCTTCTTGCCCATTTTTCTAAGTGTTGGACCTCCTCAGCATTGTTCAGCTGCAGCATCATATTTTCTCTGAGGAGGAGATCATCATCATCATCATCATCTTGTCTTCGATGATGGTCTGCATTAACATGTTTGCTTTGACTTGTTTTTCATCATCATCATCATATTTCAATATCGGGTGATGTTTGGATATCATCCTGATCCTGCTGATGAGCTACAGTGCGCCCTGGTTTGCTTGCGGGGGTGATTTTTCAAGTATCCGGTGATCTTCCATTTATCACCTTGCCCAAACATGATGATGATGTTGCCCCGATATTCTGAAGGGATTATTCTCTGAGTTGTTCGACCTGACTTGTTTTTTCTTAAGGGTCGTCTTCATCATCATCATATTTCCAGTTATCACCGTGTTGCTTGCGGGGGTCATCATATTTTCTGCCTTCATGATATTTCGGCGGGGTGATATTTTTATCATCGGGTGATCTTGGTTATGATCATCCTGATGATGTTGTTGAAGAGTTCTAAGTGCGACCCGATATTCACTAGGGTCATCATATTTTGAACGTCAGGATGATCTTAGTCAATATCATCCTGATGATGTTGTAGCACTTCATGTTCGTTGTTTTATCATCCTGATGATGCTGACGTCATTTTTATGACAGGGTGATATCTTTTTCTCCACCTATCTGCATCATGATATTTCCGAAGGAGGGGGTGATATTTTCATTTTTGAATATCACCCGGATGTATGTTTGTTCCAGCGTCATGATGATGCTGATATCAAGGAGATATCCGCCTGCCGGCTTCGTGCATTATCTAGTGGGGGGTGATCTTTTCAAGCATCATCATATTCATCTATCGCCCCGATCTTATAGTGGAGCTATAGTGCAACCTGATATTTGTACATCAGGATGATATTTCCAAATATCCGGTTATCTTCCGAATATCATCCTGATGTCGATATGATGATGACGTCATCAAGGTCCGGGGGGGTCATATTTCTAACACTGATCATCTTGTGGAGATCCCCTGATATTTGCAAACATGATGATGACGTCATCCGGATATGAGGAGGTGCGTAGTAGGCAGATATGATGATGACGTCAGCAGGATATGATGATGACGTCATCAGGATGTTCATCGGCCAGACTTTTGGTATAAGCTCAGCAGGAGGATGTTCCTCTGATGGATCAGGTTGTGCGGATGAAGGCAATTATCATGCAGGTTATATTGCGATATGATGCTGACGTCAGGGTGATATTTCAAGCAACAGGATATCATGCTGCTGGAGGATGATGATGATGATGAAGTCTTATACTAGTGTCGTCAGGAGCAAAAGCACCGACATCATATATGCTCATGACCTAGTATATAAAGTGTTAAAGAGGTCATTGCGGGGTGCATGTGGGATAATGTTATCCTGCATATTCGAAATATCATGATGATGAATCTCGGCGGGAAATGGTTGCGATCGACTGTTAGATGTTTTTCCCAAGGCCGCGGGTTGGTGCGCCATTAATGGCGAAGGTTGCAGAGGTATGGGCGGATCTGGTACCTGATTGAAGGTGTACATCAGCGGACAGTGGCGCAGGGCTCGAGATATCTTCCTGTCTCCTCCCCTACCTGCTGCATTCATGTTTAGGCGCCAATCTGGTAGTGTTTGAGCACCATTTTCCTGATAGTGTATATCTGGCAGGATTTTTGGTCAACCCTGTAATTAATTGCTATGGTACACTACCTGGCTGTTATAAGCAGGAAGTGATACTCATTTGTTGTTGTTGAAAGTTGGAGATTTTTGGCTCTGTAACTCATAACAAGCTGATCTGGTTGCTCTGTACAGCTTAACCTGTGAGTTTATGTATCTCTTGTTGTATGTTTTTGGCATGAACCCACTGATTTCATGATTAATCTTATATGAGAAATGCTATCTTAGCATGTGTTGTGTTAATTCTGTCTCCAGTATTGCATGTATTCTTCTTCTGAATCTGGATATTTGGGTAATGTTTAGATTCTAGAGCATAGAATTCCTATGTTGAATGTCTGATCTTTTAACTTCTGCTCAAGGGGTAGATTAAACTGTTTTCAGGTTGAACATTGGGAAGGGTATACTGCAGTAGGGATACCATAAGTAGAGATAACTTAACATTCTATATTGGGAGATACCTGTAAGGCAGGTATCACATATATCCCCTTGAAATCCAGTTTTAGCTGTTCATGCTGATCATTCACAGGTGTATGTCTACTGACTCCAGGCCCTGGATAGGCACCAATCTTGCTTTGTGTTTGTGTTACAACCATGTCCAGCTTTGCATCCAAACTTAAACTCCAAATCAAAATCTAAAACAACCATTAGGACATTAGAGTTAGTTTTAGGATCCTCAGTCCTCTGTCTACAACTGCAAATAGGCCCAAAGCTAGCCCCTTTGCTCTTATCTTTCAGTTTTGGTCTACTTACAGGAGGACTTATCTGCTTTCTGTCAGCATCCTAGCCTTGTATGCATATCCTCATGGATGTTGAGTAGGGAATACCCCCTAGGTCTTGCAGAGCCTGAAGAAGAAGAGGAGATAAAATATAGAGTCTATCTCCTATACTGTTGGCCCCTGGCCCAGAGATCCTGTTGATCACTGATGGCTACCTTGTAGGGAAATCTGGGAATAAGCATCCAGTCTGGGAAAAAACCAACAGAAATTGGCGACTCTACTGGGGAACCTTGTGAAAGAACCCTGGTTTTCAAAAGAAAACAGTTCCTAGTAATAGGTGGCGACTCCGAAGTAATCTCCCAACCGGTCAAAGTAAAATTTATATGCAGGGGAGAAGATCCCAACAAAATCTTTTATTTGAAGAGTTACCATTAACAAAAAGAATGATGTATAGAAGAAAGGGAACTGTCTCAGTTAGTCATGAGAGTTCCCCCAGAAAAGGTGATGATATACAAGATAACCCTAGGCCATCAGGACAGCATGCGCCTTATTTTTCAAATGCAGAAGCTGATATTCAAGGTGCATATGAGAGGCAACAAGGTGGTAGCATGAGAATGAGGTCAGAGGTGTTCCAAGAACGCCCTTTTCTAGACCCAAGTGAAAGGTTTGAAGAGGCAGAGTCTCTGAGGGATGATGAAGATGATGACCAGAATGGTATGAGACCATCTACCTCCAGACCTAAGGATGAATAGTTAGCTGAAGAAATCAGAAGTCTAAGAGCAGAACTAGAATACCTACAAGCCATGAAAATCAGAGATGATATAAAGCAGAAAGTGCAAGCCTTAAGAACTGCCCAAAATGATTCAGTTCCTACCCTAGAGAATGCAAATGTGCAGAGACATCAGCAAAGATATGAAGTGCAACATCACCATCATGATGAGAGACAAAATGTGAATGATGCTAGGATACCACTGAACAATGCAGGAAACCAGAATGCAAACAGAAATGTTAATGTTAATCAGCTAAACAGACAGCCCATGCAGTTAGATAGATTCAGGCAGCTGGTGTTTGATGGTATTCCTGGGTATCCTAACCCCATTGACAAGCATCTGAGGCTGCAAGTGCCTAAATTTCCAGGAAACAACATAGTGTCAGGAGAAGATCATCTAAAGGCCTTTCAAAATGTCATGGATAATTTTGAGGTTGAGCATGAGGATGTTTTCATGAAGTCATTCATGCAATCCTTAATAGATGAGGCAAGAGAATGGTACAGGAATCTGCCTGACCGGAGTATTTCATCATGGGATGATTTTAAAAGGATGTTCAAGGAGCAATATGGTGATAAAACTGACCCTAGCTTTTTTATAAATGAGTTCACCAGTATCACTAAAGGGTCAAATGAGCAGGTTGCAGACTTTAATGCAAGATTTACTAAAGTGTTGAACAAATTGCCACATCACATGAGGCCAAATGAACCAATGTGCATAATTTTGTATATCAATGCCTTTGATGCAAAAACTGCATATGGACTAAGAGATAAAGGTCCTGCCACTCTCAGGGATGCTTTCAGAATTGCAGTGAATATTGAAAACAATAGGAAAGCATCGGGCAAGACAAATAGAAGGGATGATATAAAAATTCTGCAAAATCCAAACAAGCCTCAGAACACTCAAGGTAGTACATCTGCTCCTGAAGATAAGATAGACAAACTGGCAAATGTTGTTAAGGACCTAAGCTATAGATTAGCTAGAAGTGAAAAAGGGATGGGTCCTGATAGGCAAGTCTATCAAAGGCAGAAAAAGAGGCCATCATTACATGATATGCCTTATAACACCAATTGGCATGATGGTAAGCCTATATTCCCACGTAACAACACAAATCAGAGGGCTCAACATGTCAAAGAAACTCCTGATCCTCTAAAGAAAGCTATAAATATTGCTGATGATGCTCCGTGGTGTATAATTTGTCAGATGCCACATTCACAGTCACAGTGTATGATTGCTCAATCCTTGTATGATAATGCTACATCTTGTAATGAATGCAATGAGCCACATCATGTGCAGGATGATGATGTTAATATGATGTCCATAGGCAATGGATACACTCTTTATGATGCTGATGAGAATACAGATCATCAAGTTCAGGCCTACCCACAGTTCCCATATGATGAAGATAATGAAGATAACTATGTGTATGCTCAGAACTCACACAATTTTCTGAGTAACTTACAACGGCCTTCTGATGAGGAAATTAGAGCCTTCACAGCTGCAGCAGTTGCCCAAGTCAAAAGCAACTACAATCTCAGAGGTAAAAATCAAGTAGGCAGCCCACATCAGCCAGAAGATATTTCTGCAGGCCAGCTAGTGCATGGTCATAAAGGAACTGAACCACAAAAAAGGCAGTGGGTAAATAATAAACAGAACTTTAGACACAGAACAGGTCATGAATTTCAAGGACCAGAAAACAAAAACCCTCAGGCTGAAGATCAAAGTAAAGGTTCCCAAGACAGGAATGATGATCAGGGAACTATGAAAATGAAAGCTAAATCAGCTCAGGACAAAAGCAAGATTGTGGAGCAAGCTACAACTGTTGTACAAAACTATGCTCCATTTGATATAGCTTAGATCCTCTCTCAGGTAAAAGTCTCTGTTCCACTTATGGAACTCATGAAAGTGGAAGAGATCAAGAATAGGACAATATCCCTAATCTCAGGGGTACCTTTTCAAGCTAAACAAAATGTTCAGACCCAGGGTGAAAAACATGTCATGTGTAATGAAGAAGATGAGACTCCTGAAGTCTATTTAGGAGTAACTATGACAAAGTGTCCTTCACAAGTGGAACCATTTTATGTTTCCCTGGTTATAAATGGAAAAATAATTAGAAATTGTATGCTTGACTCTGGAGCATCTACAAATGTCATGCCTTTGGCCATCATGCAACAAACTGGATTAAAAATTGACAAGGCATGTGGAAAATGTTATGCTATGGATGCCAGAGAGGTACCAGTTATTGGAATCATGAAGGATGTAGATTTCAAACTGGCAGCATTTCCTGAAAAAAGATATAAAATGAATATAACAGTGGTTGACATCAAGCCACAATATGGTATGTTGTTGTCAAGAAGATGGGCAGCACTAATTGGTGGAAGTATGCAGCTGGACCTGTCATATGCCATGATTCCAATGAATGGCAGGGATGTCAAGCTAATCAGAGAGCAAAGATCATTAGAGACAGTGGAAGACCAAGAAGAAGAGGAACAAGTATGCTTTGTAGACACTGACTGTGATAACTTCAAGGTTGTCTCAGATGATACAGAAGATAAAAAGAAAAATGTCTGCATTGAAGAGCTGGATCAGCAAGGCTTATGGGCCATGTTTTTTGATGGAGCTTGTGCAAAGGAAGGCTCTGGAGCTGGAGTTGTTTTCCTGTCTCCAACTGGTAAGCTCCTCAAATTCTCTTTCTTGCTGAGGTTTGATTGCACAAACAACATTGCAGAATATGAGGCTTTACTCTTAGGCCTAAATATTGCTCTCAAACATGGAATTAAGATGTTAAGAGTATTTGGGGATTCTGAGCTGATTGTATCCCAAATTAGAAATAAGTATGCTGCAAAAAATAAAAGACTGAAACAATACAAGCATGCTGTTTGGGATACCATTGAATTATTTGATGCATTTTCAATAGGCTGGGTAGAGAGGTCAAAAAATGTTATGGCTGATTTCTTAGCCAATGTTGAAATAAGGCCAGATGACATCACTCTGTCAGGTGTTACAAATGTAGAAATTAAAATTAGGCCTGCAGTACCAGAAAATATATGCAGTTGGCAAGTGTTTAATGATGATAGGGATTTGTTGAAATTTTTGCACTGCATAGATGAATATGAGAATCAACAAATTGATTTCCAAGCTTTTGTAGAGACTGTGGATGGAAAAGAAACTCTTGTGGGAAAAGAGATAATTCAATTGAAGACTAATAAAATCCCTAGAGGGTTGGTAGCTTTGGAAAGAGCTTTTGACAGTAGAGATAAAATGGTCACAAGGACATCTCCCACAAATAAGGAAGATTTAGAGGAGATAAATTTGGGGACATCTCAGGCCCCTCAGAAGGTATACATTGGTAAACAGCTCAAACCACACATTAGAAGTATGCTGATTGCATTACTGAAAAAGTATAAACATGTTTTTGCTTGGTCATATGAGGACCTAAAAGCCTATAGGGAAGATTTATTCCAGCATGAGATCCCATTGAAGTCTGGAGCTAAGCCATTTAGACAAAAGCAAAGACCTATTAATCCTACCTTAGCTCCCAAGATGCAAGAAGAACTCAAAAGGCTTAGGGAAGCTGGAATAATTGTGCCAATCAGACATTCAACTTGGGTGTCTAACCTTGTCCCAGTCAGAAAAAAGAATGGTGATATTAGGCTTTGTGTTGATTTCAGGAACTTGAATGTATCCTCTTTAAAGGATAACTATCCACTGCCTAATATGGAAGCTATGTTGCAGAGAGTGACTGGTTGTGAACTCCTATCCATGATGGATGGATTTTCAGGATATAATCAGGTGAAGGTAAAGGAATCAGAACAGTATAAAACCGCCTTTACCACTCCATGGGGAACTTATGTGTATGTTAGAATGCCATTTGGACTAACAAATGCAGGTGCTACATTTCAAAGAGCAATGGATGTTGCTTTTGCAGGGTTGATTGATTCAATCCTGGCTGTATATCAGGATGACTTGACTGCTTACTCAAAGAAAGAAGAGCAGCATTGTTTGCATCTGGAGCAGATTTTCATAAGAGCACTAGAGTATGGTATTTCTTTAAATCCAAAGAAGTGTGCCTTTGGGGTAGTTGAAGGAAAGCTTCTGGGACATATTGTTTCCAAGGATGGAGTCAAGATAGATCCAGAGAGAGTGGCTGCTATTGACAGGATTCAAATGCCAAAAACTGTGAAAGGAGTTCAGTCCTTCTTTGGACAGATAAATTTTGTTAGGAGATTTGTTCCCAACTTTGCAGAAACCACAAGGAACATTTCCAAGATGATGAAGAAGGATGCAACTATCAACTGGGAAAGGGAAGCAATAGAATCATTTCAGAATATCAAAGAGGCAATCAAGATGGCCCCTGTTCTTAAATCTCCTGATTTTTCTAGGCCATTCCAAGTATTTTCATTTGCTTCCTTTCATACTGTTGCTGCATGTTTGTTACAGAAAAATGAAGATGGTTTTGAACAGCACATTGCTTTCTTCAGTATGTCCTTGCAGGCCTCTGAGTTGAAGTATGATATTATGGAAAAACAGGCATATGCACTAGTCAGAGCCATCAAAAGTTTCAGACCATACTTGGTAGGGTCATATATAATTGCATATGTACCTCATGCAGCAGTCAAAGACATATTCACTCAGCAGGAGGTGACTGGAAGAAGGTGCAGATGGATAAACAAACTGCAAGAGTTCAACATAGACATACAAGTTACTAAGTTGATAAGAGGACAAGGATTAGCCAAGATGATGGCACAGTCAAACTTGGAAGCATGCCAAGTTAATGCAGTCCAAGATGAGAGTGTAAATGTATCAGGATCTGGATGGTACAAGGATATTATCTACTACTTGCAAAATCTGAATTGTCCTTCCCATTTTAGTGACAGTCAAAAGAGGACTTTAAAGTTACATGCAATCAAGTATGTTATTGTTCAAGGTGAGCTATACTGGAAAAACCCTGATGGTGTGCTGCTGAGATGTGTGGATGAGGATATGGCTAACAATGTTTTGATTGATATGCATAAAGGATTGTGTGGTGGACATTATACTGCCCAAACAACAGCTCATAAAATTCTCAGGGCAGGATATTGGTGGCCCACTCTCTTTTCAGATGCACAAAGGTTAGTGAGAAAGTGTGACCCTTGCCAAAGATTTTTAGGAAAGCTGAAATATGATGGTGCTTTACCCCTCAGAACTGTAACTGTGGATGCTCCATTCCAGCAATGGGGAATTGACTTCATAGGGGAAATTGCGGACAAATCAAGTGGGGGACACAGTTGGATTTTGGTGGCAACTGATTATTTTACCAAATGGATTGAGGCCATTCCAACTAAGAGAGCTACAAGTAAGGTGGTGACAGATTTCATACTAGAAAACATCATCATCAAGTTTGGAGTACCATTTAAGATAGTCACTGATAATGCTATGTGCTTCAGATCAGGTGAATTTGTTGATTTTTGCAACAGGTATGGGATAAATCTATCATATACATCACCATATCACCCACAAGGAAATGGTCAAGCAGAATCAAGCAATAAGAGCATCATGAAAATTATCAAGAGGATACTGGACAAGAACAAGAGAGCTTGGGACTCAAAGTTGAACTTAGCAATATGGGCTGACAGAGTGATAGTGAAAAGGGCTATTGGGAAGTCACCTTTTGAGCTAGTATATGGTGCATCAGCTAGACTGCCCATAAACAATCTCCTACCAGTTTACAGATTCATTCAGGAAAATGATGAGGAGATTGAAGATTCCATGACAGAAAGAGTGAATTAGCTGGTTGCATTGGATGAAGACAGAAGGAAAGCCCACCAGATCAATCTCAAAAGACAACAAGATGTGAAATATTAGTTTGACAGGAGAACTACAAAAAGGAAGTTTCAAGTCAATGATCTGGTGCTCATTTGGAATGCTAAAGGTCAGGAAAAGGGTAAACATGGTAAATTTGAACCCTTATGGATGGGCCCATATCAGGTTTGCAATACTCATGGGGAGGATTCTTATTTCCTCCAGGCCCTAGATGGTGAAGTTCTGGAATTGCCTGTGCATGGCCAATTCCTCAAGTTCTATTTTGCATGAATAACTGGTTGCTGTGCACATTTGTAAAAAATATGTATGTAGTGTAAATGCCTTGTACAGCTCGCGTTTTTTGGCTTTTTGTCTGGTCTGCCTGGAGATCTGGTTCTCGCTGCAGGTTTTCATTTGCACGTCCCCATTCGGAGCCACTGTTAGCACTCATTTTGACCTGGGGTTGATTTTTCATGATCAGGGGGGTTTCTTCATTTGAACCCTTTATCTTCTTGCCCATTTTTCTAAGTGTTGGACCTCCTCAGCATTGTTCAGCTGCAGCATCATATTTTCTCTGAGGAGGAGATCATCATCATCATCATCTTGTCTTCGATGATGGTCTGCATTAACATGTTTGCTTCGACTTGTTTTTCATCGTCATCATCATATTTCAATATCGGGTGATGTTTGGATATCATCCTGATCCTGCTGATGAGCTACAGTGCGCCCTGGTTTGCTTGCAGGGGTGATTTTTCAAGTATCCAGTGATCTTCCATTTATCACCTTGCCCAAACATGATGATGATGTTGCCCCGATATTCTGAAGGGATTATTCTCTGAGTTGTTCGACCTGACTTGTTTTTTCTTAAGGGTCGTCTTCATCATCATCATATTTCCAGTTATCACCGTGTTGCTTGCGGGGGTCATCATATTTTCTGCCTTCATGATATTTCGCCGGGGTGATATTTTTATCATCGGGTGATCTTGGTTATGATCATCCTGATGATGTTGTTGAAGAGTTCTAAGTGCGACCCGATATTCACTAGGGTCATCATATTTTGAACATCAGGATGATCTTAGTCAATATCATCCTGATGATGTTGTAGCACTTCATGTTCGTTGTTTTATCATCCTGATGATGCTGACGTCATTTTTATGACAGGGTGATATCTTTTTCTCTGCCTATCTGCATCATGATATTTCCGAAGGAGGGGGTGATATTTTCATTTTTGAATATCACCCGGATGTATGTTTGTTCCAGCGTCATGATGATGCTGATATCAAGGAGATATCCGCCTGCCGGCTTCGTGCATTATCTAGTGGGGGGTGATCTTTTCAAGCATCATCATATTCATCTATCGCCCCGATCTTATAGTGGAGCTACAGTGCAACCTGATATTTGTACATCAGGATGATATTTCCAAATATCCGGTTATCTTCCGAATATCATCCTGATGTCGATATGATGATGACGTCATCAAGGTCCGGGGGGTCATATTTCTAACACTGATCATCTTGTGGAGATCCCCTGATATTTGCAAACATGATGATGATGTCATCCGGATATGAGGAGGTGCGCAGTAGGCAGATATGATGATGACATCAGCAGGATATGATGATGACGTCATCAGGATGTTCATCGGCCAGACTTTTGGTATAAGCTCAGCAGGAGGATGTTCCTCCGATGGATCAGGTTGTGCGGATGAAGGCAATTATCATGCAGGTTATATTGCGATATGATGCTGACGTCAGGGTGATATTTCAAGCAACAGGATATCATGCTGCTGGAGGATGATGATGATGATGAAGTCTTATACTAGTGTCGTCAGGAGCAAAAGCACCGACATCATATATGCTCATGACCTAGTATATAAAGTGTTAAAGAGGTCATCGCGGGGTGCATGTGGGATAATGTTATCCTGCATATTCGAAATATCATGATGATGAATCTTGGCGGGAAATGGTTGCGATCGACTGTTAGATGTTTTTCCCAAGGCCGCGGGTTGGTGCGCCATTAATGGCGAAGGTTGCAGAGGTATGGGCGGATCTGGTACCCGATTGAAGGTGTACATCAGCGGACAGTGGCGCAGGGCTCGAGATATCTTCCTGTCTCCTCCCCTACCTGTTGCATTCATGTTTGGGTGCCAATCTGGTAGTGTTTGAGCGCCATTTTCCTGATACTGTATATCTGGCAGGATTTTTGATCAACCCTGTAATTAATTGCTATGGTACACTACCTGGCTGTTATAAGCAGGAAGTGATACTCATTTGTTGTTGTTGAAAGTTGGAGATTTTTGGCTCTGTAACTCATAACAAGCTGATCTGGTTGCTCTGTACAGCTTAACCTGTGAGTTTATGTATCTCTTGTTGTATGTTTTTTGCATGAACCCACTGATTTCATGATTAATCTTATATGAGAAATGCTATCTTAGCATGTGTTGTGTTAATTCTGTCTCCAGTATTGCATGTATTCTTCTTCTGAATCTGGATATTTGGGTAATGTTTAGATTCTAGAGCATAGAATTCCTATGTTGAATGTCTGATCTTTTAACTTCTGCTCAAGGGGTAGATTAAACTGTTTTCAGGTTGAACATTGGGAAGGGTATACTGCAGTAGGGATACCATAAGTAGAGATAACTTAACATTCTATATTGGGAGATACCTGTAAGGCAGGTATCACATATATCCCCTTGAAATCTAGTTTTAGCTGTTCATGCTGATCATTCACAGGTGTATGTCTACTGACTCCAGGCCCTGGATAGGCACCAATCTTGCTTTGTGTTTGTGTTACAACCATGTCCAGCTTTGCATCCAAACTTAAACTCCAAATCAAAATCTAAAACAACCATTAGGACATTAGAGTTAGTTTTAGGATCCTCAGTCCTCTGTCTACAACTGCAAATAGGCCCAAAGCTAGCCCCTTTGCTCTTATCTTTCAGTTTTGGTCTACTTACAGGAGGACTTATCTGCTTTCTGTCAGCATCCCAGCCTTGTATGCATATCCTCATGGATGTTGAGTAGGGAATACCCCCCTAGGTCTTGCAGAGCCTGAAGAAGAAGAGGAGATAAAATATAGAGTCTATCTCCTATACTGTTGGCCCCTGGCCCAGAGATCCTGTTGATCACTGATGGCTAACTTGTAGGGAAATCTGGGAATAAGCATCCAGTCTGGGAAAAAACCAACACCCTACTCAATACTATGTATAATGGGTGCCCAACACAATCAAAGTCTCACCGACCCCTTGTCCCACGATATTCTAGATGTGATCAAACCAACAAGAAACCTCTGTAGAGGAAAAATTTCCAAGTTATGGACCAAAGTGAGTTGTACCCCCTTTTACTCTCCAAGGTTATTCACCCCCACGATAGTAACCCAAGCTAGTCTCTTTCACTATGACTCCCTCTCGGGAAAGATAGGTTGTTGTCCCCTCATAGGGACCCCAAGGATGTGATACATGTCATAAAGAGTGATAGTCCACTCTCTTGAATTCAAAGTCAAGATGTCACAACAAATGCATGAAGGATGAACAACTAGAACCATTGAAACTTTTTCTAAACCAAATTTCTTCAAGAGGGCTAGATCTCTTGAAGAAAGAGCCTCATATGCCTCACCAAGACAACTATTTGTGTGATGCATTCCATCAGATCTGTGTATTCTCTCACACAAGGAACCATAAGTTAGATCTCAGTAAACTCAAAAAATCCTTAAAAAATCATATAACTTGCAAAAACACACAAAAATGGCATATATTTCATGAAAAACTATACTAAAATGAAGGGTTAGTGACAAAATCAGAGTATAATGACATTCCCAAATGAAGCAAGACATAGAATCTTTTAGACCCAATCCCCCAATTCACCAGGCTTGATCCCCTCCGGCTAACCACATTGCAGCATGGTCACCCCCTAGGCGACCTGCCTAGCAACAGAATCCCCCTAAGGGATCAACCCTGTCAAATTGGGTGACTAGATAAAGAATCCCCACATGATAAAAATTCACTACAACCCTTAAAAATGCAATGATTTTGACAAATGAAGAGGCTAAAACATGCTAGAACTATGAAGATGACATTTAGCAACAAGAAAATTTTACAATGACACATTATTTTAAAAGAAATCAACTAGGGTTTAAGAGAGGGTTTTTTCACTTGTTACATACCTATCTCTTAGTAGATGAAGAATTCCCAACCATCTTCATGATCCCCTCACCGTGAGCTTTCCATCAACTGTCTCCTTGCGTGATTCCATCACCGTTTGGCCTTTCTCTTAGATTTTTGGACTCTCCTCTTCTACTAGCTTAGTTTCATTTGATGCATTTTTTAGAGTAGTTGTTATCTTTTGTAGTGCTTTTGCACCCTCATTTTATGTTCTTGAATCTTTATAAGTCCCCTACTGAAGTGAAGAAACTCAGGTACATACTTATGACACCATCGACGGTACATTTATCATTTCAAATTCAATATCTATTTTCAAGATGTTTTAAATGTTAAACTAATGCTTCTCATTGTAGGTACAATTGCAAGAAATTGACAATTGGTAAAGGCTTAGTTTGGGAATGGTACCTATCTTTCATATAGATTACCATCCCCGAGGGTGTAAATATTTACAAGCACTAAAAAGATGCATGGTCATACATGGTAACTTGATGATGAGATATGATCCTAAACACATACATGTAAGCGTGTATATATGACCTCTCAGCATGCGTTCTTCTTGGTGACATGTGGATTGGACTCTCTTTTCATTTTCCTCCCTTGTTTTCCCTTGCTAACTTGTGAAATGTTGTCCCTTATTCATTCCTCCTTTGTCGGTTCTTTGTTTTCTTCACTTTCTAGCCTTTCTGCAAGACCTATGAGTGTTGTTTCCTAGGGAACCTTAGTCTTGTTGACCTTTTCATCACTTTCTAGCCTCTAGAGACCTCTAATTCATATACTAAATGCATCACCAATTTCATTTTCTACTCACCTTTCTTTTTTACCTCGTCACCCCCTATTATTTTTGGGTCACCCCTCGGGAGACCACCCTACCAATGTGGGCAACCACCCCTTCTGGCATCAATTTTCTAAAAACAAAGTTACCAAGTGTCTTCTGCAGCCTCCCAAGTCTACTCTCCAACATTCAGTTTTCACCTAGACCCCTGTCTTGACCTAGTCACCCCACTTTTGACCGTGGTCTCCCCCATGCAACCACCCTGTGAATGTGAGTGACCTTGTCGTGTTTTCTTCCACAGTTTTACTTTGAGTTGAGCTTGGAAAAACATCATTTTTGCTCCAATTTGCATGAGATTTTTATCCTAACTGAGAGTCATCTATTATTAACCTTTCAATCAACTTTAATCATGCAAATTTAGCTCAGTTGAACTATAATTAGCTCCTCCCTCTCTCATGATAACTCTATTTTCTCTCCTGTGATAAGCTTTCAAGCTCACTTCACTACCCAATCAATCCAGTTAACTACACAATCAATTGAGTTGACTTTCCAATCAAGGGAGTTAACTCCCTAATCAATCCCACCCTTCATTGCTCATTCCAACCTATAAATACCCCCCTCCTCCAAGCAATAGAGGAGGAAAATTCATTGTTGCAATCACGTTTTGCTTAGCTTTTGCTCTCCCTTGGCATTTTCATGCTCACTACAAGACTTATGAGCCTTTTTCTTTTTGCTATTTTGCCCAAGGTTTCCAAAAAGTTTCATATAGCCTTGTTATGTTAGCCATTTTGCAATCTTGATTGCTTCCATCCAAGCTTTCATAGCTTCCATCCAATATTTTTCAAGCTCTTGTTCAAATTATTTTCCATTCAATCCCTGTCGCCAAAAGGAGTACCCTACTACTACAGAGGAAGGGAAGGCTACTATAAGGATCTCTAAGGATACGCCAGGCTCATGCACCTACAGTTTCAGGTTCTTTCATGCTTTTTATAGTAATTAGATAACCAAAATCTTGCTCTTGGGAATAGTAATTTAATTATTGCAATTTCCTTGATAGGTTAGTTAGATTGTTTTAATTAGTTCATTTTCAATTAATTACATTGTTAGATTAGATTTTCAATTTTGTACTTTCATTTATTTTAATAGTTGGAAAAGACATTTGAAAAACACAAAAGCATAGATCAATTGCATTAGGTAAAATCAAGGTTAATTTCTTTCATATTTGATTTCCTAGATTAACTAATTCACTTTCATTTTCAAAAACTAGAAAGGAACAAAAATATTGCTTGCATACATTTAGTTGCATTCATTCAAAAACATCAAAAATACCAAAAAACAATAAAAAAACTAGAAAAACCAAAACAAACAAATACAAAATCCCTTGATCACATCACAAGGTCAATCAATTCAAATATATTGAAAATCATAGAAAAACTTAGGTCTTTACCCTAAGTAAATACAAGTCAACTCGTCGTAAACTCAAGCAAACTCTCTCCGTTCAGTCATACGGATGTACCCTAGACTTAGAGGTGAGTGGGTGAGGGCAATCTTAGAGGAGATCAAAGAGATCCATCCTAGGCCTCAACAAGTGCAACCAAAATTTCAAGAACAAGAATATAGGCTTAGGCTATTTGAACAAAGACATTGCATCCAACAACTCCTTCAAGGAGGAGAGGAAGGATTTTGACACAAAATAGACTCATAAATGATTATAAAAGACAACCAAACTAACATTGGAATCTCAAAAACTCAAATGGAGATCGATGAGTATGTTGCAAGTATGTGTAATCGGTGTTGTCATTGATGTCAACAAGCTTGTTTTGTCATTTGTGTCAATTGTGTCTACTAGTTGAGCAGAGATGAGGTTGTTGTAAGTGTATGAGCTATTTGGTTGAGTTGCCTTATTGATGATGATTTGGTTTCTTTGAAGAGGTGTTGAAGATGTTGATAATATGGTTTTGTTGGTTGGATTCCAAGTTCTTTTGAGAAAATTTGATTAATAAAGGAAACAATGTGTTGAAGTAGCATTTTGGTTCACAGAGTAGTGTTTTGGTTTTGCTCCACATTTTGTCTATGTTGAAGATCTGTCTTTGTGGTTTGGATATGTTGTTCAAAGGTGTTAAGAGTTGTTATATTCCAAATTTGGTGCTCCGGTTTGTTGTACAGATAAAGTTGTGTTCACTAGTATGAAGACTGCGTTTCTGAGTTTTACAAAGGTGTCTAGGAGAAATGTCTTTTCTCTGCATTTCTCCACAAAAAAGTTTTACGTCTTGCAGTTTTGGAATTGTGCTTATAAGGTTTTTATCTTTCTTCTGTTGAAGTTGTCCATGGTTTGGTGTTCTAGAAGTCAATTTCTAGAGATACAATGTATGACAGAGATAGTTAAGCATGCTAGATAAACAAAATAAGGTTGTGCAGCAGGTGAAAGTTGTTGTGGAGGAACTTGTTGGATTTTAGGATGTTTCAGGATGTTCATGGAATACTCTAGTGTTGGCCCTCTCGCATCTAGAAAATGATAATGATATGTTAGCATTGATGTCAACATAGTGTGGTGTTAGGAAGTGTGATTGGCAGTATTATGGATTCAGAATTGCTTGTTATGAAGTGTGATCAAGTGGCATGAAGTTGTTTGGATGTATGCTTTCATGTTTCTAAAGTAAAAATCCTTCATTTCTTGGTGTTGATGCTTGTTGGTTTTCAGAGGTCATGTTCATTCATGTCATCTTCATGCCAAAGTGGTGGATGGTCCTCATGACAAAATGTTTGTTTGATCATTCAGTTGTATGTTGATAGTGTCATTGTGAGTTGTTGGTGTCATTGTTCATTCATGGAGACTTCTTTTCATAGGAATCCTTCATTGTCTTCTTTTATAACTCAGGTATTCAATGAACATTCAAGTCCATGTACCTTTAGATGCATTTTTAGGGTTTGTCATTTTTTCTTTAATCCTAACAATCAAGTCTTAAAATGGAAAAGATCCTCTTCATTAGTATTTATCTTCTACAGAGTGTCTGAGTGTCTAGAGTCAATGTTTGGTGACATGAACATTTAGGGTTTTAAATTCTTTCTAAAGACCTATGTCCTAAAAGTCTAGTGTCTTCTAAAAACCCTAAGTCTAAGTAGTCTAAACCCCAGAACACAAGTCATAGAGATTTAAACACTGACAATTGCACTTTAGTTCTATTTGATCGGTGACCTCCTACATCCGGTGGACATGTCACTTAAGTGACATCTTAAGGGGTTTCAATTGTGTAACCACCAGCTCCTTCTCCTAGTTAACACCGATGCCTTCGGTGCTTTTTTCATAACAGAGTGGGAATTTCAAATCCACCATGTACATTGCTTCTCCCGATGGTGCGAATAACTTAATTAACGATGAATATTTATATGTGTTTTGAAAAGAAATGGGTATTTGACTAGAAGGAACTTTGACAGTTGGATGAGTGTTATTGCAGTTGTAAGTAGTTTTGATAACAATTTGTTAACTGTTTATAGGGTTCAATGATCACAGAGATCTTCATGAGTTTCTTCAATTTTTTTGAGGAAGACACATAGAGATCTTAACTTTATGCATCATACATCTCACTTATGGTGTATAATGTGTTTATATATGGATTGTGAATAGAAGAAAATGAAGACTTTTATAATGTAGTGATTCTAAAACAAAGATGATTGGAAGTACATTCTCATGAAGAAAGTTTGCAGGTATGAGGTGTGTGTAGAGAGGAAAGAGATATACTAAAGAATTTTGAGTAGAGGGTTATGTTTGAATCAAATTGATGCAAATCGGACTGTGCAGAATCAATTTTTGCATGTGTACTTGTCAAAATTTAGGAGATAGGTGTCTCATTTTCATTGATTGAGGTTGGTGCCTCATTGGGGTTGGTGCCTCAAGTAGATTGTGTTGTTTTTCAGGTGTACATTGTACCTTGAGATTGGAGTCTTAAAAATAATGTACTAGGTGTGGTTGTACCTTGAAGTGGGTGCTTTTTAAAACAACTATAATCTTCTTTCTTTTGAGGTTGGACTTGAGTAGTAGACTCAAGCAACTCTCAGCGATTTTTTCCCTCATAGGGTTTCCACGTAAATATTGGTGTCATGTGTGGATGTTTTGCTTGGTGTGCATTTATATTCTTTTCTTTGAAGAGTTTTTTAAGATTGTTGAATAAGGTGTTAGTATAGAACTATACTGATTCACCCCCCTCTTAGTGTAGCTGTGCTCTTTTCAATTAGTATCAGAGCTACAGGTTCCTTGTAGGAGTTTAATCAACTAAGGTTGATCCTAGTGTTGCAAGTATGTGCCTAATCGATGTTGTCATTGATGTCAACATATCCTTGTTGTCATTAGTGTCAACTGTATCTTATTCTATTATTTGTTTAGAAGACATGTATGTTGAGGATATTGAGAAAATTAGCCTCTCCGGAAGAAACAATTGAGTTATAGAGAAGTACAATACAGATAGTAAGTTGTATGCTAAAGAATAGTCTGGTAAATGGCTCTACATTTACTTCTATTTTAAGATCATGGTCTGTGGATTGGAATTAAGTTAGAGGTATGTCTGAGGATGTTACATTCCAAGTTTGAGCCATCCGTATAAAGATTTGAGTGAGTTGTGTTCACCAGAGTGAAACATGCTTTTTTTTAAGTTTAGTTAGGATAGGAGGAAAGTATTCTGCTCTGCATTCCTTTGTAATAAAGTATTTGGCTCTACAGTTCTAAAGGGAAGTCTGGGATGATGATAAGTTCTTACAGTGGCAATGGTTCGTGGTTTGGTGGTCTGCAAGCTATCTTTCTTTTATGACAGTTTAAGACAGTGAAGTTCATGTGTCTCAGTGAGAAGATTCCTATGGATAAAGTGGTTAAGTTTTGTGCGGTTGCTCCTGATGATTATAGCGTGCTTGTGGATGTCTCCTAATCATGCTCCTATCTATACTTTGGTCCATGTTAATAAATTGAGATGGTGTGTGAAGATTGTTCCTAGTTAATGTAGTGTGTAACTAGTCTTGGCTGACCTGGTTGATTCCAATGATTGCAGAGATCTTTGGAAGATTGTGGAAGCGTGTTGTGGTATGAAAGATCATGTTTGAGTCCCAGCTAAGGCATGGCATGATCCACATTTCATTCCCTTTGCATGATGTTGCAATCGGTTAGGACCTATTTTGTAAATGTTTGTAATACCGACCTTGGAGATTGTTCCAATGGTTGATGATTGTGATGCTGACCTTGATGATCATTCCAAGGTTGATGTAGTGTAGTTGAGTTGTGGAAAAGGAGTCCTTGAGTGAAAATGAAAATATATTATGAAAGGTCCAAAGGTAGAGCAGAGAAGAGGTAGAGGAAAGAAGAGGAAAAGCAGAGCAGAGGAAGAGTAGAGCAGACGAATTGTTGTTCACAATACAGAAAGGCGTTGATCATGGTAGTGAGTCTAGTAACAAGTCACCAGTAGGGTTTAATAGCCCTCAAGGTTTAACAACCCTTATTGTAATCTTGCTAAGTTTAGGGTTGAGGTAGTGAGCCTACTAGACCTAGTTGTTCTTCATGGTAGTAAGCCAGTATGTTTAGGCCCATGGAGTGACCAAGCCTAAACATCATTATTTCAAGATTGCAATATATATTAAGAGTTAATCCTCTTCATGGTTTTTCCCCACCTTGGGGTTTTCCACGTAAATCTGGTGTCTCTTGTGTTTGATGTTGTATCTGTGGTTAAGTTTTTGATTTCATGCACTCATTGTTAAACTATAATAATTGTGGATAAGTGATGAATGTTTTAAATGCAGAAAGTGTTTAAGTTTTTGTGACAACTGATTCACCCCACCCCCCTCTCAGTTGTCCAGCACATATCAACAATTGGTATCAGAGCCAATTTCCTCTAAAGAAAGTTTAACAGCTTGAGGAAGATCCAAAATGTCTTACAAGAAGGAAGTGTCATATTTTGATGGAACGAATTATGTTCTCTGGAAGTCTCGGATGAAAAGCCATCTTCTTTCTCTTGGTTACAAAGTTTGGAAAGCTGCAGAAATAGAATACACCATACCTCAAAATGGTCTTACGACTGAAGATAAAATCAAAGAATATGAGATAGATATCAAGGCAAGGGATGCTCTGCTAAGCTCTTTAACCAAATCAATATTGACGAAAGTGGTGGACCTTGAAACTATAAATAAGGTACGGGAAAAGTTGAAAACTCTATATGAAGGAGATGATTCTATGAAGGAAGCCAAGTTACAAAGTCTAAAAGTGAAATATGAAGGATTGAAGATGAATAATGATTAAAACATATCATCTTTTATGCAAAGAGTTGATGAACTTGTTATAGGGATAAAAGCCATAGGCGGAACTCTCGAAGAAAAGGAAATTGTTACGAAAATTCTCAGATCTCTTCCCAAGTCCTATTGTCACAAGGTAGCTGCGATTGAAGAATTCATGCAAGTAAAAACCATTAGCAGGGATTAGTTACTTGGTAAGCTTACTGCCTTTGAAATGAGGGAGTTAGATGATGCTCTACCAAAAATTGAGACAGCCTTCAAAGCCAGTACTCGTAGAAGTACTTCCAGATCAAAAAAGTACAAGATACAATCTAATGATGAGTTAGATGAAGTTGAAGCCAACTTTGTGGATGGACTGCAAAGAGGATCTGGTAAGTATAAAGGCAAATTACCTTTCAAATGTTTTTCCTATGGTAAAGTAGGTCATTTTGCTTCTAGATGTCCTGAAAGAATTGAAAGAAATAGAAGAAGATATGAGAACAGGCCTAGGACCCAAAAGAAGTGTTATTATTTTGAAGATTTTGATGATGATGAAGGAGTATCAGATAATGGTGAACTAGATAATGCTAGTCCCTCTATAAATGAATGCTTGTTCATTGCTATTAAGGAAGATCTTGTGTTTACTAATTCTTCTAGCTGTATGAAGGAAGAAAAACTAGCGGAAAGTTCTTTGGTTGCTTAGGTCATTAAGGACAAGGATGAATGGGTTATTGATAGTGGTTGCTCTCACCACATGACTAGTGACAAAAGTAAGTTTGTAAGTTTGGAAAGATATGATGGTGGACTGGTTAGGTTTGGAGATGATACAACTGGTAGGATTTGTGGGAAAGGATCTATTTCTTTTGATGGCAAGCATAATACTGAAGATGTCTTGTATTTGAAAGGATTAAAGCACAATATTCTAAGTGTGGGTCAGATGTGTGACAAGGGATATGACTCAAGCTTCAAGGACAATGGATGCAAGATCAGGTAAAGCTCTGGAACAGTCATTGTAACTGGTAAGAAGACCAGAGGTAATAGCTATCACTTGAAAGGAACCAAGAACTATTACTTGTTAGCTCAGACTAATGAAAGCTGGTTATGGCATAGAAGGTTGTGTCACATAAATTTTGATAATATTATGAAGATAAGTACTGCATAGATTGTTAGAGATTTGTCTAAGCCTATGAAGCTTGCTAATCCAGTTTGCAAGGAGTGTCAATTTAAGAAATAGACAAGAACAAGTTTCAAAAGAAAGGATCAATCAGTTGGAGGACTACTTGAGCTAGTGCATACAAATTTGTGTGGACCTACCAGAGAAAGAAGTTTGCAAGGAGACAGGTATTTCATGTTGCTCATTGATGATTATTGTAGAATGACTTGGGTCACCTTTTTAAAAGAGAAATCTAAATCTCTAGATAAATTCAAGGCATTTAAGGCAATGGTTGAAAATGAGATGGATTTGAAAATCAATGCTTGAGGTTTGATAGAGGAGGAGAGTTCACATCAAATGAATTCAATTTCTTTTGTGAAGAACATGGAATAAAAAGATAGTTATATGTGCCTAGAACTCCACAACAAAATGGAGTTGTTGAAAGGAAAAATAGAATAGTTCAAGAAGCTGCTAGAACCATGATGAAGGAAGCTCATCTTTTAGAAGCATATTGGAGAGAGGCAATTCACACTACAGTATACATCCTAAACAAAGTTCAAGTAAAAGGTAACAGTTCAAAAAATCCCTATGAATTGTGGCATGGTAGAGTTCCTACTGTGAAATACTTCAAAGCTTTTGGTAGTAGATGTTATATCAAAAGAGAAGAAGATTTAGGCAAGTTTGATGCTAGATGTGATGAAGGAATCTTCCTTGGTTACTCCACCAAGAGTAAGGCCTACCAGTGCTATAATAAGAGGCTGAATAAGATCATTGAAAGTGCAAATGTTAAAGTCAATGAATGTAAAGAAAGGTCTTCAGAATCAAGTGGATATGAGTTAGATGATCTAGATGTTTCAGAAGTGGTGCAACATGAAGACAACACAGATGAAGAAGAACAAGCTCTGGTAAGTGCTACCAAAAATCCAAGATATGTAAGAATCAGTCATTTTAAAAAACAAATCATAGGAGATAAGAGAAAAGGGATCTTAACCAGAAGAAAAACTGCAGAGGAACATGTAAATTTTTGTCTAATTTCTAAGATTGAACCTAAAACTGTGGATGAGGCTTGCAAAGATGAGAATTGGATAAAGGCTATGGAAGAAGAATTGATGCAGATAGAGAAGAATCAGACTTGGGATCTTGTTCCCAGACCACCAGACAAGAATGTAATTGGTACAAAGTGGGTCTTCAGAAACAAAATGAATGAGAATGGTGAAGTGGTAAGAAACAAAGCGACGTTGGTATGCAAAGTATACGCTCAAGTTGAAGGAATAGACTTTGAAGAAACTTTTGCTCAAGTGGTAAGGATTGAAGCAATAAGGATATTTCTGGCTTTTACAACATATAAAGTTTTCAAGTTTTATAAAATGGATGTGAAGTTTGCCTTCTTAAATGGAGAATTGGAAGAGGAAGTCTACATTGAACAACTAGAAGGATTTCCGTCATTAGAACAAGGGGACATGGTATGCAGATTGAAGAAAGCATTGTATGGATTAAAACAAGCTCCCAGGGCATGGTATGCATGGTTGGATAGGTACCTGATATAGATAGGGTTCAGTAAAGGTACTATAGATAGTAATCTCTACTTCAAGATCAATGATGAACAAACCCTGATTGTTGCATTTTTTGTTGATGATATTATTTTTGGAGGCAATGAAGGTATATGCTTAGTTTTTGCTAGAGAAATGCAAAGTGAATTTGAAATGTCTATGATTGGAGAGATGAACTTCTTTTTAGGTCTACAAATAAGTCAATAGAATAAGGGCATCTTCATTTCTCAGTCTAAGTATGTGAAAGAGTTGTTAAAGAAATTTGGGATGGAAGACTCTAAACCAGTATGCACACCTATGATAACTGGTTGTAAGTTGAGCAAAGATGATAACTCACCCATGGTAGAACATAGAAAGTATAGATCTATGATTGGAGGATTACTTTATCTGACTCAAACCAAACCTGGCATAATACATGCAGTGTGTCTTGTGGCAAGATTTTAGGCAGAACCCAAGGGATCACATGTGATGGCAGTCAAAAGAATTCTAAGATATTTATAAGGCACAATAGATTATGGTTTGTGGTACCCTAAGGACTGTGACTTTACTCTCAATGCATATACTGATGTAGATTGGGCCGAAGCTGTGGATGACAGAAAAAGTACAAATGGAGGTGCATTCTTCTTGGGAAAAAGATTAGTATCTGGGCTAAGCAAGAAATGGGATTCAATATCCATGTCTACTACAGAGGTAGAATACATTGTAGTAGCATGCAGTTGCACTCAAGTGTTATGGATGAAGCAAACATTGAAGGACATCAAAGTTGTGTATGAAGAACCTATTGCAATCTTTTGTGACAACACAAGTGCCATAAACATATTAAAGAACCAAATGATACATTTAAGGACCAAACACATATCTATTAGGTATCATTTCCTAAGAGAAAAAGTGATAGAGAATGAAGTCAAGTTGGAGTATGTTTCTACCAAAGATCAGATTGCAGACATTTTTACCAAGCCTTTGCCTAAGGATACTTTTGAGTATCTCAAAGAAGAGTTAGGGGTCATCAGCCCTCCTTCTCTAAACTAAGATACACAATAGTACATCAGTCTAGAGGTGTCCAAAGGTCTGAATTGATTCTTTTTAGGGCTACTTCTAAGGGGGAGTAGTCAGAAACTTCAGAAGAGAGATTAAATCAAAGCAGAAGAGTGCAAGTATGTGCCTTTTGCCATTGATGTCAAAGGGGGAGAGAAGTCATGTGAAAAACATAGAGTACAGATGTGTCAAAGAAAGGAGGAGAATTTTGGAGAAAGAAAGAAGTGTAGATGTGTAAAGAGAAAGGGGGAGAATCTTGTCTTGATGGCTGTTGCAATTTTTGACATCATATGTTGCCATCACTGACAAAGGGGGAGATTGTTGCAAGTATGTGCCTAATCAGTGTTCTCATTGATGTCAACATATCCTTGTTGTCATTAGTGTCAACTATATCTTATTCTATTACTTGTTTAGAAGACTTGTATGTTGAGGATACTGAGAAAATTAGCTACTCCGGAAGAAACAAGTGAGTTATAGAGAAGTGCAGTACAGATAGTGAGTTGTATGCTAAAGAACAGTTCGGTAAATTATTCCGCATTTACTTCTACTTGAAGATCATGGTTTATAGATTGGAATTAAGTTTGAGGTATGTTTGAGGATGCTACATTTTGGGTTTGAGACATCCATATGAAGATCTGAGTGAGTTGTGTTCACCAGAGTGAAACCTACTTTTTTTGTAAGTTTAGTTGGGACAGGAGGAAAGTATTCTGCTCCGCATTCCTCCAAAATAAAGTATTTGGCTCTGTGGTTCTAGAGGGAAGTCTGGGATGATGATAAGTGCTTACAGTGGCAATGGTTCATGGTTTGGTGGTCTGCAAGCTATCTTTCTTTTATGACAGTTGAAGACAGTGAAGTTCATGTATTCTGGTGAAAAGATTCCTATGGATAAAGTGGTTAAGGTTCGTACGGTTACTCTTGATGATTATAGTGTGCTTATGCATGTCTCCTAATCATACTCCTATCTATATTGTGGTTTGTATTAATAAATTGAGATGGTGTGTGAAGATTGTTCCTAGATAATGTAGCGTGTAACTAGTCTTGGCGGACCTGGTTGATCCCAGTGATTGCAAAGATCTCTGGAAGATTGTGGAAGTGTGTTGTGGCATGGAAAATCATTTTTGAGTCCCAACTAAGGCATGGTGTGATCCACATTTCATTCCCTTTGCATCATGTTGTAATAGGTCAGGACCTATTTTGTAAATGTTTGCAATACCGACCTTGGAGATTGTTCCAGTGGTTGATGATTGTGATACTGTCCTTGATGATCATTCCAAGTTTGATGTAGTGTATAAATACTTGTAGTTGAGTTGTGGAAAAGGTGTCCTTGAGTGAAAATGAAAAGATATTAAGAAAGGTCTAAAGGTAGAGCAGAGAAGAGGTAGAGGAAAGAAAAGGAAGAGCAGAGCAAAGGAAGAGTAGAGCAGAAGAATTATTGTTCACAATACAAAGAGGTGTTGATCATGGCAGTGAGTCTGGCAGCAAGTCACCAATAGGGTTTAATAGTCCTCAGGGTTTAATAGCCCTTATTGTAATCTTGTTAGGTTTAGGGTTGAGGTAGTGAGCCTGCTAGACCTAGTTGTTCTTCATGGCAGTAAGCCAGTATGTTTAGGTCCGTGGAGTGATTAAGCTTGAACATCATTATTTCAAGATTGTAATATATATTGAGAGTTAATCCTCTCCATGGTTTTTCCCACCTTGGGGTTTTCCACGTAAATTTGGTGTCTCTTGTGTTTGTTGTTGTATCTGTGGTTAAGTTTATTATTTCATGCACTCATTGTTAAACTATAATAATTGTGGATAAGTGATGAATATTTTAAATGTAGAAAGTGTTTATGTTTTTGTGACAAATGATTCACCCCCCCTCTCAGTTGTCTAGCGCATATCAACACTTGGTAGTCCAACACTTATCATGGCTAATCAAGATGGATACAATACTTCCAAAGAACCTCTCTTTGATGGCACTAGTTTTTCTTTTTGAAAATTTAGAATGGAGTCTTACTTATCCTCTCTAGGATATGATGTTTGGGCAGCAGTAGAGAATGAATACACTACAACTATGGCACCTTTGACTGCAAATGAAAAAAATGCCTGTGAGTGTAATGCGAAGGCCAAAAATGCCATTTGTTGTGGCTTGACAAATGATATCCTAGTTAAGATTATGGATTGTAAATCTACAAAGGCAGTTTGGGACAAGTTAACTAGTATTTATCAAGGTGATGACAAATTCAAAGAAGCCAAGTTGCAAACATTTAGAGACAAATTTTAAGGGTTAAAAATGAATGAAGATGAGAAGATTGTTGATTACCTTCTAAGGGTATAATAGATAGTCAATTCCATCCATGGTCTTGATGAGACATTGGAAGAAAAAGTAGTAGTCAAAAAGGTTCTAAGATCTCTAACATCTAAGTATGACTCTAAGGTATTTGCTATTGAAGAAAGGGATCTAGATAAGGTTACCTTAGATGAGTTACATGGCACATTTACTGCCTATGAAATGAGGATTTGCAATGATGAGTCTACAAGAAAAGATGCAGCCTTTAAATCTATCAAAAAAGATAAGGAGGTAGATTCTAATTCAGATGAGTTGGATGATCAAGAATCTAACTTTGTAAGAAGATTGTAAAGAGGATAAGGCAAGTACAAAGGTAAGTTGCCCTTTAAGTGCTTTAACTGTGGTAAAGTTGGCCATTTTTCTTCCAAATGTCCTTTAGGTGAAAAAGATAAAGAAGATGACTCTAAGAATTATAAATATTCAAAAAAGGGGAAAATATTCTTTGGTACAAAGAAGAAAATCTTGTATGTAGATGAAGATAGCAATTTTGATGATAACTCATATGCTACTGATCAAAATGAATGTGTGTTTATGACATTTGAAAAAGAAGAAGAAGAAAGTTACATTAATGTGGAAGAGTATGATGATTCTGAAGAAGAAGTTGATTTTGAGGGAGAGTTGATCTCTGCACTTGCTGACCTAAAACATGAAAGGAAAAGAAATGAAAAACTCAAGGTAAAACTTGAAGAATTTGATAAACAACTTGCAGATCTAAAATTACAGTTGGAAGAGTCTAAAAGAATTGAAGAAGTCACAAAATTGGACTTGCAAACTAAAGTAGAGGATTGTCAGAAGTTAGAGGTAGAAATTGTGTCCTTGAGAAAGTAGTTAGAGAAGGTGAAAGAAGAATTAAACAAGCCCCTTAAATGTGAGCAAAGTACTCAACTTTTTGACAAGTTGATTATGAGTCAAAAGTTTGTATCAAACAAATCAGGACTAGGTTGTGAAGGAGAAAGAAGTTTCAAAGATGTTATTGGTAAGTCTATTGATTTGACAAACTCATCAAAAGGTACAACATGTGAGAAAGGAGAATGTAGTGTTGCTACTAGAAAATTAGAAGTTAAGGCTTCAAATGATGATGGATTTGGGAGAGTACACACTCCTAAGCAAGGTTTTCAAAGAAACTCATTTCTAAGACAAACCAAGTTCTTTTATGCTTTTCATGGTTATTGGTTTTATTGCAATCAATATGGACACAAAGAAAGTAATTATATAAGTAGGTCTAGAAGAATGAGTAGATTTGATTTTGTTGGCAAAAATCCATTTGCTTCATTAGCTGGATTGAATGATATATATTATATTTGTAACAATTTTGGTCGCATTGCAAAGTTTTATAGAAGTGGATTCATGCAGACTCAAAAATCAGAATTCAAACAGTGTGTATCAGAAAAAACCAGTCCTAAACAACAACAAAATTTAGTTCAATCTCCTACAAATCAAAGTAAGAATACTCAAATGAAGACAAAGAAGAGGTGTACAAAACAATGGATACAGAAAAAGAAAGAAGAGAAGTCAATGGTAGTGCAAACAACATTCCATGTCAAAGGTAAAAGTAGTCCATGGGTAGGTGATAGTGGATGATCTAGTCATATGACTAGAGATAAGAGTAAGTTCACTAGTTTAGAAAAATGGAATGGTGGTACTGTAAAATTTGGGGATAATACTACTACTAAAATCACTAGAAAAGGCACATTAAGAATTAATTGCAGAACAAACATTCATGATGTTCTATATGTTAAATGTTTACAACACAATTTATTGAGTGTGAACCAAATGTGTGACAAAGGCTATAATCTTGTTTTTCATACTAATGGGTGTGAAATAATAAATGCAAGTAAAAGTCAAATAGTTATTGAAGCAAATAGGACAACAAGTAACTTGTATCATTTGAAGGATGTAAAGAATGGTAAATGTTTTCTAGGGTAAAATGATTTAAGTTGGTTGTGGCATAAAATAATGGGCCATATTAATTTTGATCACCTAGTGAAAGTCAACAAGAACAATGTTGTGAGACATATGTATATCCTTGGCAAGCTATCAAATGCATTTTGTAAGGAATATCAAGAAGGTAAACAAACAAGGACAAGTTTCAAGACAAAAGAGTATTCAACTACTCAACCTTTGGACCTAATACATACAAACTTATGTGGACGAACAAGGACAAAGAGTATAAATGGTGAAAGTTACTTTATGGTGTTCATTGATGACTTTTCTAGGATGACATGGGTCACATTCCTTAAAGAGAAATCTCAGGCCTAAAGAGATTTAAAATTTTCAAATCTTTGGTTGAAAATGAGATTGGTAAGAAGATTAAATGCTTAAGGTCAGATAGAGGTGGAGAGTACACTTCAATTGACTTTGATGAGTATTGTGAGAAGCAAGGAATTAAGTGTTAGGAATTGCATGTAGAAGATGTCAATTAAATGCACACAAAGATTAAACAGAGGAATGAAAATACATAGAAATAATAACAGCAAGAGACAATTTTTAATGTGGTTCACCCAAACTCAGGCTAAATCCACCAATAGAGAGTCCAGTATTATCATCTAGCAAATCAAACCGATTACAACCAGCAATCCTTGCAACTCAATACCACTGCAAATGCTACAATACAATATCAACAAAAACCCTAACCCTTAGCCTTTTTTATCAAGACTTATGTCGGTTGTAAAATAGGGTTTTTTTATGTTAGCTAATAGAAAAATAACTCCCAATGCCTTTATAAAATAATAATTTGGAGGGAAACCACACTGATAAAAGTGGAGAAAATTTAACCTCCGGGTCTAATTAGGCTCCATATAACAACAATCTCCCACTTGGAGACTGATTAGACTCCACACCATATCATCTCCTACTTGGAGACTGATCATAACACCGCTGACCCTGTAGCTCACTAGAAATAAACACCCTGGACCTTGTCATTCTGATTTTATTGTTTTCAGTCTTGAAGACCAACTAAAGCTGAAGAGGAGCTTAGCTTCTCCCTTGTCACTACCTTTGTAGACATATCTGCTAGATTTTCATCTGTATGTATCTTTTCTAACCTTAACTTTCCATCATCCAACACTAACCAGATGAAGTGATACCGTAGCTGTATGTGTTTGGTCTTTGAATGTAAGGCAAAATTATTTTCAAGATGTATGGCACTCTAGTTGTCTATAAACAAATAACTGTTAGCCTATTGTTTGCCGAATTCTTCCATGAAAGATTGCACTAATATCATCTCCTTGCTTGCCTCTATTGTAGCTAGATACTCTACCTCCGTGGTGGATAAAGAAACCACCTTTTGCAACCTGGAGATCCAACTCACTACTATCCCACCTACAGTAAAGACATAACCTGTAGTACTCTGTCTAGTATCAATATCCCTTACCAAATTTGAGTCCACATAGCCAACTAAAACAGTATTAGAGCCCCCAAAACATAAGTGTATAGTGGATGTACCTCTCAAATATCTGAGAATCCATTTTACCGCATTCTAATGCTCTAATCCAGGATTACTCATATACCTGCTTACGATGCCTATATCATGTGCAATATCTAGTCTCGTGCATACCATGGCGTACATTAAACTTCCTATAGTTGAATCATATGGCACCTTGGACATTTTTTCTTCCTCCTCTTGTGTCTTAGGACACATCTCCTTAGTCAATTTTAAATGACTAGGCAAAGGTGTGATGACAACTTTTGCATTCTCCATATGGAATCTCTACAACACCTTTTCAACATAATCAGCCTAAGATAGAGTCAATTTTATGTTCTTCCTATCTCTGCAAATTTTCATACCAGGGATTTGTTTTGCTCCCCCCAAATATTTCATAGCAAATGATTGTGCTAACTATTGTTTTAACTCTCTTATGTGATCCATGTTAGACCCTGTTACAAGCATGTCATCAACATATAAACATAAAATAATGTAGTTGTCATTATCCAACCTCTTAAAATAAACACAATGGTCAGAATTACACCAACTATAGCCTTGCTCAGCCATAAAACTATCAAATTTCAAATACCATTGTCGAGGTGCTTGTTTCAAGCCATATAAATTCTTCTTCAATTTGCACACCAATTTCTCCTTACCTTTGACCTCAAATCCCTATGGTTGTTCCATATATATCTCCTCCTCCAAATCACCCTAGAGAAAGGTGGTTTTCACATCTAACTATTCCAAATGTAAATCTTTGGCAGCCACAATACTTAAAATAATATGAGTAGAAGTCATCTTAACAACTGGAGAAAAAATCTCATCAAAATCAATACCTTTTTCTGTACAAATCCTTTTACAACTAACCTAGATTTAACTCTTTTCTTACCTCCATCTTCCTCTTTCAGCCTATAAACCCATTTGTTTGGTAAAGCCTTTTTACCTGTAGGCAACTTACATAATTCCCAAGTCTAATTTTTTAGCAAGGAGTCCATTTCTTCTTTCATTGCAAGCTCCCATTGAACCTTTGTATCCACCTGCATAGCTTCATCATACCCTTATGGTTCACCAGCATCTGTTAACAAAATAGAATACAAAGAGGGAGAAAGCCTTTCAAGAGATCTACTTAGCCTTGTTGACCGTCTAACATTCACTGGAGTTTGTGGTATTTCTTGTTGTTGTTACAGAGCATGAGGAACCACTAGAACATCACTATTTGGAGTATCATCCAACACCACATAATCCTTTTCTTTCTTCTCATGCTGCTGCAACTGATCTTTGTATAACACCTTCTCATTAAATACAACATCCCTGCTTCTCACAATTTTTAGATTTTCAACATCCCAAAGCCTATAACCAAATTTATCAATGCCATATCCGGATACACTTTTTTTATTTTGCATCTAGCTTGATTCTATTTTCAGAATCTACATGTACAAATGCTTTACATCTAAAGGTTTTAAGAAAAGAATAACTCACCTTCTTATCTGTCCATGCTTCCTCTGGAATACCACAGCCCAAAGGAACTGAAGGACCTCTATTAATTAAATATACAATGGTATTGATAGCCTCTGCCCACATGTTTAAAGGCAGCCTAGAATGCAATCTTATGCTCCTTGCATGCTCCATTATTGTCTATTCATGCGCTTAGCCACTCCATTCTCCTGTGGAGTCCTTGGAACCATTTTCTACCTACTAATTCCATTAAAGGAACAATAATCCTCAAATTCTTTTCTGTAATACTCACCACCATTATCAGATCTAAGACATTTTAATCTTTTACCTATCTCATTCTCAACCAAGCTTCTCCATTTCTTAAATGTTTCAAATACATCAGATTTTTGCCTAAGGAAATAAATCCAAACCTTCCTAGTTGCATCATCTATGAATGTAACATAATACCGAGAGACACCGAGAGAAGATACCTGACATGGTCCCCATACATCCATATGCACAAGCTCCAACTTTTCATCTTTCTTTTTCTTCCCATCCTTGAGAAAACTAACTCTCTTTTGTTTGCCATAAACACAACTTTCATAAAAATCCATATTAATACATTTTAGACCTAGTAAAACTTTCTTATAATGAAGTACCTTCATACCTTTTTCACTCATATGCCCAAGTCTGTTATGCCACAGTGTTGTCTCAGACCCTGTAGCAATTGTTTCAGTCTCTTCTTGCGAACCCGCAGTAACTGTTCCTGAACTTGTTTGTTTTTTCTCTTCAACAACTAAAGTAGAAGGAATAGTATGACCTGTACAAAGATATAAGGTGCCTACTTTCACATCTTTTGCTACTATTAAGGCACCTCTTGAAACCTTCCAATTTTTATCATAAAAAGTAACTGTGCAACCTTCATCACCTAGCTGCCCTATTGAAATTAAATTCCTACTTATCCTTGGAACATGCCTTACCTCTTGTAGTAACCAATGATTCCCATTCTACAACCTAATCTTAATTCTTCCCTTTCCAACAATCTGACAGGGTTCATGATCTCCCAAATAAACTAGCCCAAAATCCCCTTGGACATAATTAAGAAAATAACTTCTATGGGGTGTAGCATGAAATGAGGCCCCTCAATCTAAAACCCATGAATCATCAACATTATCTAGGAAAAGAATCAAATTATCATCTTCAGATTTATTACTTACCACATTTGTCTCCTTTATTCTTCCGAGACCAACAATCTTTCTTTAGATGAATTGGTTTCCCATAGTACCAGTAATCCTTCTATCCTCTGGATTGGGACCTCTTGTCCTTTGATTTTCCTTATGACTTCCCATGACCTCCAAATCCTTTTCCTCTCTCCTTTGATCTGCCCCTACTTTTTGCATTCAAAACACTACCTGATGTGGATCCACCTAAGCTTTTCCATCACATTTCTTTGCTAAGGATAACACCAACAACATCATCAAATTTCAAAGTATTTGAACTAGAGATAGAGTTACTTATAGCCATTACCAAGCTATTGTAGCTTTCTAGCAAAGAACATAAAACTAAGAGAGCCCTCACCTCTTCATCAAATTTCAAAGTATTTGAACCAGAGACAGAGTTACTTACAACCATTACCAAGCTATTCCATCTTTCTGGCAAAGAACATAAAACTAAGAGAGCCCTCACTTCTTTATCAAATTTCACTTTTATAGAAGTTAACTAACTAGTAATTATATTAAACTCATTTAAATGATCTATCATAGATCCACCTTCAATCATTTTCATATTAAACAAACGCTTCATGAGAAATACCTTATTTGAGGCTGAGGGTTTTTCATACGATTTAGCCAAAGCTTTCATCAGTTCATCTGTTGCCTTCACTTCTATTATATTGAATGCCACAAATGGTGCCAGGCACAACTGAATGGTTCCCAGTGCCTTTCTATCTAGAAGATCCCAATCCTCATCGGTCATTGTTGTTGGTTTCTTGGTTTTTCCTTCCGACAGCCTCCATAAATCTTTTTGATAGAGATAATCCTCAATTTGTATATTCCACAACTAATAGTTCTACCCATTGAATTTATCTACCTTCAATTTACCCTCATCCGCTATTGTTCCCACTTAATCATGAGACCTTCCTACAAATGATAATCGAACACAACCCGCTCTAATACCACTTGTTAGGAATTGCATGCAGACGATATCAATTAAATGCAGATAAAGATTAAACAAAGGAATGAAAATACACAGAAATAATAACAGCAAGAGACAATTTTTAACGTGGTTCACCTAAACTCAGGCTACATCCACCAATAGAGAGTCCAATATTATTATCCAGTAAATTGAACCAATTACAACCAGCAATCCTTGCAACTCAATACCACTGCAAATGCTACAATACAATATGAACAAAAACCGTAACTCTTAGCTTTTTTTATCAAGACTTATGTTGGTTACAAAATAGGGTTTTATTTTTATGTCAGCCAACAAAAAAAATAACTCCTGATGCCTTTATAAAATAATAATTTGGGGGGAAACCACGCTAATAAAAGTGGGGAAAATTTAACCTCTGAGTCTGATTAGGCTCCATATAACAACATTAAGAGGCATTTTTCTGCAGCTAGAACAGCTCAACAAAATGGGGTAGTTGAGAGAAAAAATAGAACTGTCCAAGATATGGCAAGAACTATGTTGAAGGACTCCAAGTTACCTGACCAATATTGGAAGGAAGCAATGCATACAATAGTCTATATTCTTAATAGAGGCAAATTAAGAGCAAATAGTGACAAGACACCATATGAACTATGGAAAGGCAGACCTACATCAGTTAAGTATTTTAAAATCTTTGGTAGTAGATGTACAATTAAGAGGGAAGAATATAATCTTGGTAAGTTTGACACTAGGGCTGATGAAGGTATATTCTTAGGCTATTCAAGAACTATTAAACCCTATAAATGTTACAAAAATGTCTACATAAGATTACTGAGAGTGAGCATATCAATGTTAATGAAGATCTAACCTAGTTGTCCCATATGAATTCTAATCCAGTCTATGAAGGAGTAGTAGAAGTAAAGATAGAATCAGATGAAGAACAACCACAAACTCTGAGCTCACACAAGAAGAATATTATATAACCTCAAACAACTCCTAATTCACACAAGGAGAATACTAATATTGAAGTAGAAGATCTATCATAAACAAAGTCACCATTTCCACCTAGGTTTTGTCAAAAGAGATCATTCAAAAAATCTGATTATTGGTAACAAAGAGGATGGTGTTATGACAAGGAGAAAATTGAAAGCAATGCAGCTAGAAGAGGTAAATTATTCCTTACTATCTAAGTTAGAACCTAAACCTTATGAAGAGGCTAGTAAGGATGAAGATTGGATTATAGCTATGAAAGAAGAGTTGAGTCAAATTGAGAAAAATGAAACATGGGAACTTGTCCCTAGACCTACAAATAAGAATGTTATAGGAGCTAAATGGGTTTTTAGAAACAAATTGTATGAAAATGGGCAAATCACAAGGAATAAAGCAAGGTTAGTTTGCAAAGGTTTTGCTTAAATTGAAGGTTTGGATTTTGATGAAACTTCTCCACCTATTACAAGACATGAGGTCATTAGGATGTTTCTTTCCTACCCAGTCTATAGAAAGTTCAAAGTATACCAAATGGATGTCAAATCTACTTTTCTCAATGGTTACTTAGATGTAGAAGTTTATATGGAACAGCCAGAAGGTTTCAAAGTACATGAAGATAAGGACTATGTATGTAAACTAAAAAAGGCCTTGTATGGCCTAAAGCAAGCTACAAGAGCTTGGTACTCCAGGCTTGACAAATATCTTAAACAACAAGGCTACAAGAAAGGTAATGCATCTAGTAACATGTATTTCAAAGAAGGTACTAGCATGTTGATAGTCATTTTTTATGTTGATGATATAATATTTGGTGGTGATAGTGATCAGATTTGTAAGATGTTTGCCAATGATATGCAAAAGGGGTTTGAAATGTCAATTTTAGGTGAACTAACTTTCTTCCTTGGTCTGCAAGTAAATCAATTAGCAAATGGCATTTTCATATCTCAAAATAAGTACATAAAGGAAATGCTAAAGAAGTTCAAGATGGAAGATTGTAGACCAGTTAGAACACCTATGGTTACAGGGTGTAACCTTAGTAAAAATGATGAGTCTGATTTGGTGGATCAGACATTATATAGATCAATGATTGAAAGCCTCCTATACCTTACTACTAAAAGGCCTGATATCATGCAAGTTGTGTGTATGGTCTCTGGATTTCAATCTAATCCTAAAGAGACACATGTTAAAGTAGTTAAAAGAATATTTAAATATTTGAAGAACTCACTTGATTATGGGTTATGGTATCCTGTTAACAATGACTTTACTTTGATAGCCTATACTAATATTGATTGGGTTGGTTGCATGGATGATAGGAAAAGCACTAGTGGTGGAGCATTTTTCCTAGGAGATAGATTGGTGGCATGGACAAGTAAGAAACAAGAGTCGGTCTCTCTTTCCACAGTTGAGGCAGAGTACATAGTAGCTACTTCTTGTTGTTCTTAGGTACTTTGGATGGTACAAAAACTTAAGGATATGAAGGTGGAAGTTGCTCAACCTGTTTTAGTATTATGTGACAATACTAGTGCTATTAACATCTCTAAGAACCCTACTATGCATTCAAGAACAAAACATATAGATATTAAGCATCATTTCTTGAGAAAGAAAGTGATTACCAATGAAGTTGATTTGCAATACATTGCCACAAGAGACCAAGTTGTAGATATATGTTTTTGAACACTTAAGACTCAAATTGGGTGTCGTTTCTTTCTTATCTATCAACTAAGTTCATGGGGTATACTATTCTTTCAGGGGAGCTTATACTTTTGTTCCATGTGACCTTGAACCCTACAATTGGCTGCTTATTTTAGTTTGTATTGGAGTTGATCTTGTTTTTGTAGTGTAGTCTATTGTACTAATGATCAATAGTAATATGGTAGTGTTGGTTCAAGTTTTAGTTGCAGTCCTTATTTCATTTTTGATGTGTGATAGTGGAATATGGTTGTTGGATAATTGCCAATGATCCTTTTGTTTTGAAAGAGTTCTTTTGTTCCAGAGGTATAGAAATAGTGCAGTGATCTGATGCTTTATTAACTGGGGGAGTAACTCTTCCTACCTTTGGCATTGATGTCAAAGGGGGAGTAGTTAGGTATATGCTCAGACAAGATAAGGATAGTCTAATACAATAGTACAGACATGGCAAGGAGACAACGACAGTCTAATACAATAGTGCAGACATGACAAGGAGACAAGGATAGTCTAATAATGATAATGTCAATACACAAGTGTGCAGGACAGTATGCAGATCAGGGCACGGTACATAGTACAGACAGTCAATAGGACAATAGGATCAGATAACAATATGATCAAACATGTATGATTAGATTAGGACAGTAGAGGTCTGTAGGATTATGACTATGAAATGAGGTGTCTATGTATGTAGCAGTGAACTTTGTGAAATGACTATCAAGGTTATATCACATTTTACCATCAATGCCAAAGGGGGAGATTGTTGGCCCTCTGGCATCTGGCATATGATAATGATATGTTGGCATTGATGTCAACATAGTGTGGTGTTAGGAACATCCTCTTTGGTATGCTCAAGATTCCTAGTTGATGTGATTGGTAGTATTATGCATTCAGAATTGCTTGTTATGAAGTGTGATCAAGTGGCATGAAGTTGCTTGGAAACATGAAGTTGTTTGGATGTATGCATTCATGCTTCTACAGTAAAAATCCTTCATTTCTTGGTGTTAATGCTTGTTGGTTTTTAGACGTCATGTTCATTCATGTCATCTTCATGCTAAAGTGGTGGATGTTCTTCATGACAAAATTTTTGTTTGATCATTTAGTTGTATGTTGATAGTGTCATTGTGAGTTGTTGGTGTCATTGTTCATTCATGGAGACTTCTTTTCATCGGAATCCTTCATTGCCTTCTTTTATAACTCAAGTATTTAGTGAACATTCAAGTCCATGTACCTTTAGATGCATTTTTAGAGTTTGTCTTTTTTTCTTTAATCCTAACCATCAAGTCTTAAAATGGAAAAGGTCATCTTCATCAGTCTTTATCTGTAAAGAGTGTCTAAGTGTCTAGAGTCAATGTTTGGTGACATGAACATTTAGGGTTTTAAATTCTTTTTAAAGACTTGTTGGGTGAATATTTTGTCTTCAACTAACTGAAGGCAAAATGGTAATATTGACCACAGTGTAATGAGATAAATCTCTCCTCTCAGCAAGGGGAGGTTCCCTATCAACTATCACAAACTTATTTAAACTAAATACTAACTTAGGGGTGAGACCATATCATCCATTTCTCTTTTTTCAGAAATGAGGTTTACAAAATGAAAGAGCAATTTCTCGATACAAATTGAATAACCAAGAAACCCATGAGAGCACACAGTCTATCATTGCTTCTTTTACTGCTTTATAACTTAGAACCAAGTAGAATAAGGTGCAGTTCAAAGTCTTCATCAAATGCTATGATAAAACATATGATCACAAAAGATAATAGAAGCTCAAAGTATTTCCAATATATTTTACTTCAAAACACAAAATCACAAACTAAAGATAATTGTTATAGCACAAAGTCTCTACAATCAACTTTAGAACATCTCCCAGATTATTCATACTTACACTACAATTTGATCAAGCAGATAAGATAGCATTAGGAAAAGGACATAAGAATAATTTCCAATATGCCACAAGTTATTTCAACACAAAGATTGAATGATTGCTTTATTTTATATTCACTTGATGAAATTTGATTTACAATTTGAACACAAAGTCTCAAAATGCTCTTCAATTTGGTAGAGTTTTGCTTCAATAACTAAAAGATAATTTTTACAATGGGGGTCCTCTTTATTTATAAGAGGAACTGAGAGTAAAAATAGGAAAAGAAAAACTAACTATGACTTATTCAACAAAGGAGTCCTTTTTGATTTGGAACTTCCTATGTTTTTACATGTAATTACATATGAGAAAAGTACATGTAATTACATATGAGAAAAGTACATGTAAAAATGTCCAAAATTATTTCAAAAGTACATCTAAAAAGTGGAAAATAAACTAAGTAATGGAAAAGCTGCTTCAACTTGTATTGCCTTCTTTCTTCATGTGGCCATCATACATGGTGAAAGCTGCTTACATCCCAAGATTGTCTAGACTAACCATGTTCTTGAAAATCATCCTAGCTCTAACTATGACATCTCTGACCGTGGTAATTGATTTTGCATGACTAGTTAACTTGGCCTTCAGATTATCCAAAGTTAACTGATTGTCAAGAATATTATCCACAGAGGCCACTGAAAATGTTTTGTCCTCAAACTCTTTTTGAAACATATTTTCAAATTCCTGGATCATCTCTTCTGCAGAAAGAAATCGGTTATCCTATGACACAAGATTGCACAGTAGCTCCTCCAATTTATGCAAAAGACTGACATCACTTTGATCACTTAGTTTCCTTGAATTTTCTAGGTCATTGATCAAAGCTTTCAGCACACGGCTCCGATATGTCAATGCCTCTTTGGTTTCAGTATAAGAATCCCTATTTGGAATGACACCAATTGATATCAAAGTGCTTATTTTCAGCTTTCTCATCTCCTCCCACTTATCATGATTCTGTTCTAGGTGCTTGACATCTTGAGAAATAACATCAATCAGGTCATCAAGTTCTACTCTTATTTTCTCCATTTTGTCTATCTTCTCAGATAGCTCTATAAGTAGAGAGATTCCTTGTGTGTGCAACCTTTCCAAGTACTCTTCCCTTAAGATGAGTCTTTTCTAATTTCTAGATACTAAGGTCTTCTACAGAAATGGCCTCAGGAGTTATTGATTCTGAATTCAAAGTGATTTTTCTCACCACTACAGTCAACTATTCAACCATTGCTTTGTAATGATCTTTCACTTCTTTCTCTTTGTCAAACTTCTAAATTAGAATGTTCATTGTTGACTGCATGTCAGTCTTTACACTTTCATGAGTTATTTTGCCTAACTCAACCCTAGAGATAGAGTAATCATTCATACTAAAATTTTCCATGGTTGCATCCTGCAGAGGTCTTGCAATCTCTAGAAATTTGTATCCTTTGTCTCCAAGTATTCTCGAAAAAATCTTTGGCTTCTTCAGGGTCTTAGCTTTCGCAGGCACCAGCTTACTAAAATCAAAGTCATCTGGAGAGATGGCTTGTTTCTTCCTTTTTGGTGTATATGCTAACAACCACGGTGGAAGCACAGAAGTACTCACATTTGGATTTGTTCCCATTGTTGGTGTTACTGGAACTGCACTTGGACTGGAAGTAGAAACAATAGGTGGAGTATTAGTAAAAACTGCACCTGACACATTTACATTAGATACCTGTTGAGAATTCATTACAAAGTGATCAAATATAGAAGTATCCCCAATATCAAAAGATGAGGAGGACAAGCTAGGAATAGACTCTGAGGAACAAAGAACATCATCAAAAGTATTTTGAGGATTGTCAAAAATGAATTTTGAAGGTGATGGAGATTCAGAAGAGGGGATATCAATGGGTGAAATAGACAGCAAAATTGAAACATGTGTGTCAGACAAAGGAGAAGAGACTCCCATTTCTTGTTGTACATTCTCCTATGGAGACAAAATTTCCTCTCCTTGTTGATCTATAGGTCTGTCTTCAACCTCCATTTCCTCGGTGGCTGGCTCTTCAGTATTCTATTTCTCAATTTCCATATCTTCTATCTCAGACTCTTTCCCCACAACCTTTGACTTCTTCGTCACAAATTTGATCTTGGGATTATGTGGCTTGGAAGAAGAGGGAACATCACTCTTGTTCTTCATCCTATTCTCCACCTTTTTACCTGTTTGCTCTTGAATTTCAGTCTTTGATCCTGTAAGGAATTCTTTCAAAGCAATTCCCTTATCTGCTAGCCAGTTATTGGTGTTAGCCAATATGGGTTCAAACCTTTTCATCAGAGAAGTCAATTCTTTCTGAGACCATTGGATAGGAGGAAGAGGAGTACCAACAACATGTTTAGTCTTATATATGTCATCGATCAACTCTCCATCATCCACTAGGTCTTTAGGAATATTAGCCAATCCCAGGTATTCAATCTACTCCAGAGATAACTAGCTATAATCCAAGTTTCTGATATCTTCTTCTGTTCTCAAATCCACCTAGACATCCTCAACCATAGGTTCATGAAACTGGGTCTTTCTCTTGATCTTTTCCTTCACACCCCTATAATCAAACCTAGGTCTTTGTTTGAATTGTTTCATGGTTACTAGCTGCATTTCAGTTTCCATGGCTCTAGCCTTTGCAGCAGTTGATACTAAAAACCTGCCAATTTCAACTGGAAACCTGAAACCTGGTTTCTTGAGCTCCATTTGTTTATTATGTACAACAATCATTTGTCTACATAATTCCATTAAAACAATTTTGTTTGAGGGAAACCTTGGCAACATATAAGGATGACCTTGGAAAAAGCCAACCCTTAAATATGAGAAAGAAGGAAATTGTAGGAACATGCATCCATAATCATTCACCATTGACCAAGCTTTATCTAAAACTCTTCTTTGCTCCAGCTGAGGGTCAAAAAGACATAAAAACACTGTGAATAAAGCAACATTTATCCTCCTGAAGTGGTGCATAGAACCCTTCAATGTCAATTTAGAATAATACTGATATACAGGAATTACTCTCCTATCTCCTTCTGATGTTAGACCTAGAAAGATTCTCATGGAGGTTGCTATATACACCAGGTAAGAAGTCATGTAGAATTTGAAGGTAGTGGATACCTTAGTCAATTGCTCGTGCAGAGCATTGCTGATTTGGTCACCCCAGAAGATGGCTTGTTTACCTTGGAGTATTACCTTAATGAAAGGGTACATCCACTCATGAAAAAGTGAGGAAGAGGCCAATCCCCTTATCCTGCTAAGAAGATTTATAAGATCACCAACTTCTTCTACAAAATCACTTCTAGGAAAACTCCTCAGCCACGTTGACAAGTTTGACCTTGAAGTCTTGAGCCATTTAGTATTGATTATCTTCTTAGCTTTCTCAGGATTTTTGTCATACTCTTTTTGGGCTTCAAAAAAATCTAGTTTTATAACTTCTGTGATAGCAGGGCACATGAAAAATTTATCAATAAATTTAGGATCTAATTTGATTATCACATTGCCATTTGCATCCACCACTACCCTAGTATCTCTATTGTAAAATTGAGCACATTGAAGAACAAACTCTGTGTTATGGGCTGCCACTGGGAAAGATGACACCAAATGAATGTTACTATCAATAATTTGCTTCATTGCAGAACTAGGATTATTGGACTTGGTTCTTTCCACAAATTCAGCCATGTCCACATGGCCAATCTTTGTATCCTAAATGTCATCAACATTAGAAGTAACCGAGGTGATTGGAAAAACACCCTAAGACTTATACTTCATCGCTTTCGAGTTCTTCAGAGATAACTCAGTCATTTGAAAAAGCTATCACCAAAAGGATGTTGGTGAAGAGAGAAAATCCACAGAAGAAACTGCAACAAAAAGCCATGATCATGTAATTAGGGTAAATACTAGTAATTTGAGAAAATTGCATGTCAACGATCATGACTATGAGGATATGCTTGAAATGGCTAGAGTGCAAGCGGGTCAAAAAATGGAGGAAAGCAGGTTTGGAAAATCAAAATTGAAAATATCCCAGAGTTAGAAAAATTTGAGAGAATGGGTGCACGGGCAGCAAGATTTGCCACCCTTGCATGTATGGGATAGTTTGCAAGTGTCAGGGCTACCATTTTTACTGACCCTGCAGGTAGGTTGAAATGCAAGTGTATCAGTGGTAGAAATTACTACTTTTGCATGTTGGAACAATCTGAGTGTTTGGGTGGCAAAATTTGCCGAAATTGCATGTTTTAGGAGAAAATTACAAGTATTTGGGTGGTTAATTTCGCCGACATCATAGGTTGATGTTTCAAGGTTTTCTTTGTGTAAGGGCGGTGAATTTCACCGCCCATACACATTTGGATACAACTTCAAATGCTTAAGTTGCAATTCCTGCCGACTTAGCATTTATTCACAAATTTATGAAAGGACTTCGATCGGCAAATATAGCTGAGATCACATGAAACCTAAACATAAAAAAATATGTTTGAGTAGTACTTATCACTGACTTAACATGTGCCATGACAGTTTTCAATGAAGAACATGTTTTAAGCGGTAAAATTTTTTGTTTAGGCATGTAGAGACTAACTCTTCTCATGAGATGAGTATCAGCAAACCCTTCCGACAAAATGTTAGCCAGATAAAGATTTAAACAAGGACTAGGGTTTTTACAAACAACTTGAAAAGAAAGAAAAGGCAAAAATCAAGGACAATTTGCCTTTGAACAATACTCTAACAATAAAATTCAAAAAGACATGAACGATTTACTTCAACGAACAAGAAAAAGAAAACCCCTAGAAGGAAACAATAACAAAAACGGAGGTTTAGAGACTTACCTGTCGAAAAGACTAAAACCCTAAATGTGATCTCGGTGACTTGAAATCCATTCGAATCCGTGATCAATGTAATCGAACAGTCTAACGAAGGTTTCAAGAATCAACTGAGAGGCTTAGAGAAAAAAGAAATAACAAAATAGAATGAGTTTACCCATTAAAAAGGTTAAAAAATCAAGCTCTCAATGTTAACATAAGTGGCCATAAATGCCACTAAAGTTCATGATCTTGAAGATCTTACTCGGGCGGTAAAAATTGCTGACCCGACATGTGTTAACTAAAATGCAACGGCAGCAAAAAGTACCACCTATACACATTTACATTTTAGCAAAGAACATGTAACGGCAACAAAATTTGCCGCTCGAACATGTTAAACAAAAGACTATGTAAAAGTGGCAAATTCCACTGACACAACACAAGCAAATAAAAAGGTATGTAATAGCAGCGAATTCTACTGATTTTGCACATAATGTTTCAAAATTTTACTAACACCCCAAAATGATCAAAATTGATATTTTGATCAGTTTCTAACCTAATTGATTTGCACAAACTTCAAGGAATCAATTTGAGGGAATATCACAAACTAGTTTAGGATGCCATATGATTTCGCATGAGGCCAAGAGAATCTTGTCTCGATTTGTGAACTTAGAGTGTAGACTATGAAACAGACAAGTTTCGTAGGGGTTGTCTACAAAAACAAGCATAGCTGATTTTGAGAACAACAGCTGGCTCTAACTGGGGAACTTCCGTTGATCAAACTTTGAAATGATCAAAGGGAGAAGAATCTAGTCTCTAAGTTCCTTCATCCATGCCATTGCGCCATAGAGTCAAGCTACCAAAAAGAAAAAGACACAAAAGACTAAATAAAAACACAAAAATCAAAACACAAAACTATACAAATGTACAAATGAACTTATCTGATACTTCAAGGATTGAAGTGTTTCAGATATTGTCCACTATGAGGCAACAAGATTGGTGTTCCATCCAGATACTCCAGCAAGAAGCTATTTTCACCACAAAGCTGATGAATGGTGAATGGGCCTCTCCATAAGGAATCAAACTTCTCATGCATTCCTTTTGGTTCTCTCTGCTTGTCCCATAACAAGACTTGATCTCCAATTTGAAACTCACAAGCCCTTGCCTTTTTGTCAAAGAGTTTCTTCACTTGACTTTGATGTTCAATGATACGATCTACTACCATAGCTCGTTGCTCCTCAAGCTCAGTTAGGTACATGATCCTTTTGTCAATAAAACTTTCAAAAGTTCTATCTTCCACTGCCTTTGCCAACTTCGGTGTCGGCAACTCCAAAGTAATAGGTATCTCTGCATTCAGACCATACAGAAGTTGAAATAGAAGTTGAAAAGGTGACATACCTATTACCCTTTTAGGGGTAATCCTGTCTTCCCATAAAGCATCAAACAATGCTTTATGCCAAGTTCTCTGATTATATTCCACCAATTTCCTGATAATAGTATCCAGATTTTTGTTACTTGATTCTGCCTAACCATTTCCTTGCGGATAATAGTTTGAAGAGTGGGAAAGAATGATCCCATGCTTGTAGCAAAAGCTAGTAATCTCGTGGGAAGAGAAACAAGTAGCATTGTCTGCTACAACCTTGTTTGGGACTCCAAACTGGGAAATAATGTTTTCCTTAAGGAAATTACACACTACTTCAAAAGTAGCATACTTAACTAGGATGGCTTCCACCCACTTGGTAAAATAATCTGTCGCGGTGAGAACAAGGTTGTGTCCCGCACTTGATGGTGGGTTCACAGTGCCAATGAAATCGATGTCCCATTGCTAAAAAGGTTCTTCAATCACCACTGGCTTAAGAGGTGGTGCGGCCAACTTAGGTTTCCCAACAAACTATTGACACAACTCACACCTACGTACCCAATTGTACACATCTTGAAATAGTGTGAGCTAATAGTATCTGGCCCGCAGAATCTTATAAGCCGTCACAGGTGCAGAAAAATGTCCTCCATAGGCCAAATTATGGAAAGACTCCAAAAGTCTACTTTGTTGCGCTTTATCACGCAAGGGAGAAATACTCCATCAAGGCTTCTTTTGTACAAACCATTGTCCCATAGGACATAGTTAGCCGCTTTCAATTTAACAGTTCTTTTCTCCTTATAAGATAGATGGGAAGGACACTCACCATAGGTAAGAAAATGAGCAAAATTTGAATACCACTCATCTGTAGTAGTGACAAAAAGAATAGTTGGCATATCCTCAACTTCTTCTTCTTCACCTACTGTCTCTTTTGGTACATTATCAGCAATCAACTGACACAAACCTCTACCATGCACAAGCTTGGTAGGTTTGATATCAAGATCAAACTCTTGGATTTTAGCAATCCAATTGCCTCTTTTGGTTCTGAACTCCTGTTGAGTCAGAATTGACTTTACTGTTGTATCAGGCACCAGAACAACAGTATGTGAATTCAGAATATAGAACTAGAAATGCTTTACCGCCTTAACCATGGCATAAGCATACTTCTCCATATTTGAATATTTCAATTCATGAGCCTTCAGAGGACAACTCATAAATGAAATAGGAGATTCCACACTTTCTTCATTCTGCTGAACAAGAATGGCTGAAAGTGTATGCTAGAAGCGTAGCTGTATACTACGAAATCTTTGGTATAGTCAGGACAAACAAGGACTGGAGCATGAGCTATAGCCCTCTTGATATCCTCAAATGCTTCTTTGCCTTCCACACTCCAATGGAAAGTAGTCTTACCCTTCATCATGTTGATGATGTGACAGGTTTTCTCTACAAATTCTGGAATGAACCTCCGCAGAAAATTCACCTTTCCGAAGAAAGAATGAACTGCAGTGTTACTAGTAGGCAAAGTAAGACTTTGGATAGACTTGACTCTTTTTGAGTCAATTTTAGTGCCTTCTCGGGATACAATGTGACTGAGAAGTTTACTTTCTGTAACCCCGAAAACTGATTTCTTAGGGTTGAGAGAAATACCATTTTGTTGACATCTTTCCAGCACCTATAGCAAATGATATGCATGATCATGACGTTGTTAGGAGAAAACAGTCAAGTCATCAAGATACACCATGATGAACTTCCCCATCTCATCTCTGAAGGCAAGGTCCATTTCTCTCTAGAATGTGGCGTCCGCATTGATCAAACCAAAAGGCATCCTGATATGCAAATGTACCCCAAGGTGTTGTGAAAGCAGTCTTGTACTGATCTGCTTTGCTGACCTCTACTTGATTATATCCCAAAAAACCATCTAACATAGACAGTATTTTCAAACCAGTTACTGTTTGCAACACTTGGTCCATGATGGGTAAGGGGTAGTTATCCTTTAGAGAAGACTGGTTGAGATTCCTGAAATCAATGTAGATACGGATTTCTCCGTTCTTCTTTCTTATAGGAACTATATTTGCGATCCAGGTGGAGTGATGAATTGGAAAGATAATTCTTACATTCAACATTTTTTGAATCTCATAAAGGATAGTACTTGATATTTTGGGATTGTATTGCCTTTGTTTCTGCTTGTGAGGTAATGACCCAACTTTGAGAGGAATTTCATGCTGAATCTCCTTACGCCTAAAGAACTTTAGATCATCATAAGAATACACCAAAAAATTAATGTAATGGTGAAGGAGTGTAATGAATTTGAACTTCTCATCGACAGTGCAACATTTCCCAATGTTGACCATTTTGGGATCTACCTCAGAACTCAAATTTACTTGCTCAAATTCCATAGAGGAACTTGAATCAAGTTGTTGCTACTGTTTAATATATCTATCATGTTTATCAAATAGCTTTTCAAGGGAAACCAAACCTTTTGGAATCTTATTCCCTTTTAGTTGAAGAAACTCTTCACCAATTTGTGAATCTATTTCAGAAACATATTCCCATGGTGGAGATTCACTACCTTCAAAATAGAGCTCATCAAAACTATCCGTCTTTTCCAAGAAAGCTATGATTTGATTATCACCATTGAACACCTGCCAATGGTCAACATTATCAGGTACACTTGGTCAGAAGACCAATTCATTTGTGTACTTGTTTCCTTTGAAGTCTTTATGAGGAACCATGAGGGTGGCGGAGATAGCTAATGAATCTGCATGATCATTAAACTCTCTAGGCACCATAGAAATATTGAAAGCATCAAAACCTTCAATGCAATCCCACACGTGATTGCGATAATGTCTCAATCTTTCATTTTTGGTCTAATACAAATTTCTCACTTGACAAACCACTAATTCAGCATCTCCTTGAGCATGAAGATTTTTAACACCTTTAGCATGAGCAGCCTCTAATCCAAGCAACAATGACTTGTATTCAGCGGTGTTATTGGTATTGTCAAATTGTAGTTTGTATGAGAAAGGAAAGATATCACCTTATGGAGATATTAAAACAACTGCAGCTCTAGAATTGGTAGAGGAACAACTACCATCAAATTCTAAAACCCAAACCTCATTAGAATTTGAGTTTTTGGAATTTCTTTGACCAGAAGATTCTTCTTCATCAATGAGGGAAGAATCTGGCATTACTATACCTTCACCTGAACTTTCATCTAAATACTCTTCTGATTCTCCATCTAAATTATCCAAGCTCTCACCTGATGAGCTCTCATCTGATGAACTAGGAATATCTTTAGTAGACAAGAAATAATTACCCATTCCTGAGGACTCAAACAAAATTTACGCTTTGGGATTTGCCGTTTGGGTAACAATGTATTTTGCCTCTTTCTTAGGAAGCAACTTTTGCATGACACCTTTAATAGGTATCCTTGCTTTGGATAGATCCATGTTCAATTCCCCACCCACATCTTTGCAAAAATTACGCCCAAGCAAAATGCCATAAGAAGTAGGAACATTAGCTACTAGGATGGTCATCTTAATCCTCTTGTTTGGAAAGGATGCAAATGCAAATTGGGCATCTTTGATTTGACCCAACAATGGTGCTTGTTTATTTTCCATGGAGAAACATCTCCCAAAAGTCTTAGTTAAGGTGAGGCCAAGGGCGTCTGCTACTTTGGTAGGCATAACATTATCAGAGGCCCCATAATGTATTATGCAATTGCTTAACTTATGACCATTTACCAATAGGGAAACATAGAAAGATTCTATTTTTCTAGAGGCAACAAGAGGAGTAGTGACAAGATTATTTTGGGGGGATTTATTCTTTGAGGACTCATGGGCAACTTTTGGAAAATCTTGTCCTGTAGGGACAGTCTTATTTTTGATGTATTTAGCTAACCTATCAAACTGTTCAGGATTAGCTTGTAAATACTCAACCTCAGACATTTGGATTTTGGTCTTCCTAGCATGATCTATTATATCAAATAATTGAAATGAACTAGAGATAGAGGAAGGCAATCCATCATTCTTAGTTTTATTAGGGGTAGTACTGGTCTAAGGAGAAGATATAGGATTTTTAGATGTACTTACTTGCTTATTGCTCACTGGGTCCTTCGACTGAAAAGGTAACAGAGTTCCCTGTTTAGCAATTAAGATCATTGGTTGAGGTTCTTCTCTTGCTTTTCCTTTATTAGCTTGTTGAGTTGACTGGTTTTGGGACCTAGTAAAAATAGCATACGCTCCATCATACACTTCTCCTTCTTTTTCAGCTTCATCTTGGTAATTCAGAAAGCCAATGGTAGAGTAGCCAGCTAATTCTTCTTCTCCTTCTGCAAAAAGATTAGCATCATTCTCCTGGTCCAACTCGGGTTGGAAAGAATGATCATGTTCTGCTTCATAATAGCCAACTGCTGAGTTGACTGGTGTGACTTCAATGGCAAGCTTCCCCTGTGTGGGTGGAAGATGATTGTGTTACCCTTGATTTGTAGCAGTGTTGCCTTGATATGAATTGTTGGGAAATGTCCTTGGTATATCCTGATAAGAAGGAGGGGCAGACATACCTTGGGACATTTGCCTTTGCAGAGATAGTAGTTCATTTGCTAACTTTTGCACCATAGGATCTATGGTGCTTGTGGAAGAATTATCAGCAAAAGAGGGACCTCTATTTCTGTTAGAATCTCTTCTTATCTTACCTACAAGGATAAGATCATCTTCCACTTTAGTAGCCAAAATTTGAGCTGCAGGAAGATCTACAGGGCCAGCCTGTCTTAACAGAAAGCTCACTTCAGGAAGCTGAGTATTGATAAAGAAACACTTAAGATTTTCTGTTGTTGGCTGAGCGGTGGTAGGAATCCTATTTCTTAGCTTATTGACCTTAGCGATGAAATCTTGCATGGGTTCATGCAGCTCTTTCTTCATCTGTGTTAGTTATGCTAACAAGGCATGTGCATCTTCTATAGGTTTGAATCTAGCCTCAAACTTGGTCTTGAGAGTATTCCAATTGGTTATAGTATGAGCTTGAAGATGGTAAAACCAATCTGCAATAGCACCTTACAGTGTTTCCACAAAAAGTCTTACTGCTACATCTTCATGCTCAACACCTATTACACCACAAGCTATGTAGAAAGCTGCAATGTGTTCATCCAGGTGAACTTTCCCATCACCATAGAACTTAGGAAAATTCTTCCTCGAACTATGAGGTAGTTCATGCAATGGTGGAGTTAAATTCAAAGGACCAAAAGTATTACCCCAAGGGCCTTGAGCCACCATGGTGTGTTGATTAAAGGGTGGGATAACAAACCTCTGTGGAGTATGAACAAATTTTTTTTTGAAAAATCTTGAAACAAATGGAGAAGAACCGAAATGCTTCAACTCAGAGCGTGAGGCTTCAAGTTGCATGTTCCTTCGCCAGTGGAGTTGCTAAAATTTGTTGGCCAAATATTTTGTCTTCAACTAATTGAAGGCAAAATGGTTATATTGACCATAGTGTAATGAGATAAATCTCTCCTCTCAACAAGGGGAGGTTCCCTATCAACTATCACAAACTTATTTAAACTAAATACTAACTTAGGGGTGAGACCATATCATCCATTTCTCTTTTTTTCAGAAATGATGTTTACAAAATGAAAGAGCACTTTCTCGATACAAATTGAATAACCAAGAAACCCATGAGAGCACACAGTCTATCGTTGCTTCTTTTACTAATTTATAACTTAGAACCAAGTAGAATAAGGTGCAGCTCAAAGTCTTCACCGAATGCTATGATAAAACATATGATCACAAAAGATAATAGCAACTCAAAGTCTTTCCAATATCTTTTACTTCAAAACACAAAATCACAATCTAAAGATAATTGTTGTAGCACAAAGTCTCTGCAATCAACTTTAGAACATCTCCCAGATTATTCACACTCACACTACAATTTGATCAAGTAGATAAGATAGTATTAGGAAAAGGACATAAGAACAATTTCCAATACGCCACAAGTTATTTCAACACAAAGATTAAATGATCACTTGCTTTTCTATTCACTTGATGAAATTTGATTTACAATTTGAACACAAAGTCTCAAAATGCTCTTCAATTTGGCAGAGTTTCGCTTCAATAACTAAAAGATAATTTTTACAATGGGGGTCCTCTTTATTTATAAGAGGAACTGAGAGCAAAAATAGGAAAAGAAAAACTAACCATGACTTATTCAACAAAGGAGTCCTTTTTGATTTGGGACTTCCTATGTTTTTACATTTAATTACATATGAGAAAAGTACATGTAAAAATGTCCAAAATTATTTCAAAAGTACATCTGAAAAGTGGAAAATAAACTAAGTAATGGAAAAGCTGCTTCAACTTGTATTGCCTTCTTTCTTCATGTGGCAATCATACATGGTGAAAGCTACTTGCATCCCAAGATTGTTTGGACTAACTGTGTTATTGAAAATCATCTTGGCTCTAACTATGGCATCTCTGACTGTGGTAATTGATTTTGCATGACTAGTTAATTTGGCCTTCAGATTATCCAAAGTTAACTAATTGTCAAGAATATTATCCACAAAGGCCACTGAAAATGTTTTGTCCTCGAACTCTTTTTGAAACATATTTTCAAATTTCTGGATCATGTCTTCTATAGAAAGAAATCAGTTATCCTGTGACACAAGATTGCATGGCAGCTCCTCTAATTTATGCAAAAGACTGACATCACTTTGATCACTTAGTTTCCTTGCATTTTCCAAGCCATTGATCAAATCTTTCAGCACACGGCTCCGATATGTCAATGCCTCTTTGGTTTCAGTATAAGAATCCCTATTTGGAATGACACCAATTGATATCAGAGCACTTATTTTCAGCTTTCTCATCTCCACCCACTTATCATGATTCTGTTCTAGGCACTCGATATCTTGATAAATAACATCAATCAAGTCATCAAGTTCTACTCTTATTTTCTCCATTTTGTCTGTCTTCTCAGATAGCTCTGTAAGCATAGAGATTCCTTCTGTGTGCATTCTTTCCAAGTACTCTTCAAGTACTCTTCCCTTAAGATGAGTCTTTTCTATTTTCTGGATAATAGGGTCTTCTACTGAAATAGCCTCGAGAGTTACTGATTCTGAATTCAAAGTGATTTTTCTCACCACTGCAGTCAACTATTCAACCATTGCTTTGTAATGATCTTTCATTTCTTTCTCTTCATCAAACTTCTGAATTAGAATGTCCATTGCTGACTGCATGTTAGTCTTTGCACTTTCATGAGTTATTTGGCCTAACTCAACCCTAGAGATAGAGTAATCATTCATACTAAAATTTTCCATGGTTGCATCCTGCGGAGGTCTTGCAATCTCCAGAAATTTGTATCCTTTGTCTCCAAGCATTCTTGAAAGAATCTTTGGCTTCTTTGGGGTCTTAGCTTTCGTAGGCACCAGCTTACTAAAATCAAAGTCATCTGGAGAGATGGCTTGTTTCTTCCTTTTTGGTGTATATGCTGACAACCACAGTGGAAGCATAGAAGTACTCACATTAGGATCTGTTCCCATTGTTGGTGTTACTCTAACTGCACTTGCACTAGAAGTAGAAACAATAGGTGGAGTACTAGTAAAAACTACACCTGACACATTTACATTAGATACCTGTTTAGAATTCATTACAAAGTGATCAAATATAGAAGTATGCCCAATATCAAAAGATGAGGAGGACAAGCTAGGAATAGACTCTGAGGAACAAAGAACATCATCAAAAGTATTTTGAGGATTGTCAAAAATGATTTTTGAAGGTGATGGAGATTTAGAAGAGGGGAGATATCAATAGGTGAAACAGACAGAGGAACTGAAACAGGTGTGTCAGACAAAGGAGAAGAGACTCCCATTTCTTGTTGTACATTCTCCTATGGAGACAAAACTTCGTCTCCTTGTTGATCTGTAGGTCTTTCTTCAACCTCCATTTCCTCGTTGCCTGGCTCTTCAGTATTTTGTTTCTTAATTTCCATATCTTCTATCTCAGACTCTTTCCCCACAGCCTTTTACTTCTTCATCATAAATTTGATCCTGGGCTTATGTGTCTTGGAAGAAGAGGGAACATCACTCTTGTTCTTCGTCCTATTCTCCACCTTTTTACCTGTTTGCTCTTGAATTTCAGTCTCTGATCCTGTAAGGAATTCTTTCAAAGCAATTCCCTTATCTGCTAGCCAGTTATTGGTGTTAGCCAATATGGGTTTCCTCAGAGAAGTCAATTGTTTATGAGACCATTGGATAGGAGGAAGAGGAGTACCGGCAACCTGTTCAGTGTTATATCTGTCATCGATCAAATCTCCATCATCCACTAGGTCTTTAGGAATATCAGCCAATCCTAGGTATTCAATCTGCTCTAGAGATAACCAGTTATAATCCAACTTTCTGATATCTTCTTCTATTCTCAAATCCACCCAGACGTCCTGAACCATAGGTTCATGAAACTAGGTCTTTCTCTTGATCTTGTCCTTCACACCCCTATAATCAAACCTAGGTCTTCATTTGAATTGTTTCATGGTTACTAGCTCCATTTCAGTTTCCATGGCTCTAGCCTTTGTAGCAGTTGATACTAAAAACCTGCCAATTTCAATTGGAAACATAAAACCTGGTTTCTTGAGCTCCATTTCTTTATTATGTATGACAACCATTTGTCTACATAATTCCATTAAAACAAGTTTGTCTGAGGGAAACCTTGGCAACATATAAGGATGACCTTTGAAAAAACCAACCCTTAAATATGAGAAAGAAGGAAATTATAGGAACATGCATCCATAATCATTCACCACTGACCAAGCTTCATTTGAAACTCTTCTTTTCTCCAGCTGAGGGTCAAAAAGACATAAAAACACTATGAAGAAAGCATCATTTACCCTCCTGAAGTGGTGGATAGAACCCTTCAATGTCAATTGAGAATAGTACTGATATACAGGAATTACTCTCCTATCTCCTTTTGATGTTAGACTTGGAAAGATTATCATGGAGGCTACTATATACACCAGGTAAGAAGTCATGTAGAATTTAAAGGTAGTGGATACCTTAGTCAATTGATCATGCAGAGCATTGCTGATTTGGTCACCCCAGAAGATGGCTTGTTTACCTTGGAGTATTACCTTAATGAAAGGGTACATCCACTCATGAAAAAGTGAGGAAGAGGCCAATCCCCTTATCTTGCTAAGAAGGGTTATAAGATCACCAACTTCTTCTACAAAATCACTTCTAGGAAAACTCCTCAGCCACCTTGACAAGTTTGACCTTGAAGTCTTGAGCCATTTAGTATTGATTATCTTCTTAGCTTTCTCATGATTTTTGTCACTCTTTTTGGGCTTCAAAAAATCTAGTTTTATAACTTCTGTGATAACAGGGCACATGAAAATGTTATCAATAAATTCAGGATCTAATCTGAATATCACATTGCCATTTACATCCACCACTGCCCTAGTATCTCTGTTGTAAAATTGAGCACACTAAAGAACAAACTCTGTGTTATGGGCTGCCACTGGGAAAGATGACACCAAATGAATGTTACTATCAATAATCTTCTTCATTGTAGAACTAGGATTATTGGACTTGGTTCTTTCCACAAATTCAACCATGTCCACATGACCAATCTTTGTATCCCAAATGTCATCGACATTAGAAGTAACCGAGGTGATTGGAAAAACACCCTGATACTTATACTTCAACGCTTTCAACTTCTTCAGAGACAACTCAGTCATCTGAAAAAATCTATCACCAGAAGGATGTTGGTGAAGAGAGAAAATCCATAGAAGAAACTGCAACAAAAAGCCATGATCATGCAATTAGGGTAAATACTGGTAATCTGAGAAAATTGCATGTCGATGATCATGACTATGAGGATACGCTTGAAATGGCTAGTGTGTAAGCGGGTCAAAAAATGGAGGAAAGTGGGTTTGGAAAAGCAAAATTGAAAATATCCTAGAGTTAGACAAATTTGAGAGAATGGGTGCACGGGCGGCAAGATTTACCACCCTTGCATGTATGGGATAGTTCGTAAGTGTCAGGGTAGCCATTTTCACTAACCCTATAGGTAGGTTGAAATGCAAGTGTACTGGTGGTAGAAATTAGTACTTTTGCATCTTGGAACAATCTGAGTGTTTGGGTGGTAAATTTTGCTGACATTGCATGTTTTAGGAGAAAAATTGCAAGTGTTTGGATGGTTAATTTCACTGACATCGCAGGTTGATGTTTCAAGGTTTTCTTTGCATAAGGGCAGCAATTTTCACCGCCCATACACATTTGGATACAACTTCAAATGCTTAAGTGGTAATTCTTACCAACTTAGCATTTATTCACAAATTTATGAAAGGACTTCGATTGGAAAATATAGCCGACATCACATGAAACCTAAACATAACTAAATATGTTTGAGCGGCAATTATCACCAACTTAACATGTGCCATGACAGTTTTCAATGAAGAACATGTTTTAAGCAGTAAAATTTGTCGTTTAGTCATGCGGAGACTAACTCTTCTCATGAGATGAGTATCAACAAACCCTTCCAACAAAACGTCGGCTAGAGAAAGATTTAAACAAGGACTAGGGTTTTTACAAACAACTTGAAAAGAAAGAAAAGGCAAAAATGAAGGACAATTTGCCTTTGAACAATACTCTAACAATAAAATTCAAAAAGACATGAACAATTTACTTCAACGAACAAGAAAAATAAAAACCCTAGAAGGAAACAATAATAAAAACAGAGGTTTAAAGACTTACCTGTCGAAAAGACCGAAACCCTAAATGTGACCTCAACGACTTGAAATCCATTCAAATCTATGATCAATGCAATCGAACAGTCTAAGGAAGGTTTCGAGAATTGACTGGGAGGCTTAGAGAAAAAAGAAATTACAAAATAGAATGAGTTTACCCATTAAAAAGGTTAAAAAATCAAGCTCTTAATGTGAACATGAGTGGCCATAAATGCCACTGAAGTTCGTGATCTTGAAGATCTTACTCGGGTGGTAAAAATCACTGACCCAACATGTGTTAACTAAAACACAATGGCAGAAAAAAGTACCGCCTATACACATTTACATTTTAGCGAAGAACATGTAACGGTGGTGAAATTCACCGCTCGAACATGTTAAACAAAAGACTATGTAAAAGCAGCAAATTCTGCTGACACGACACAAGCAAATGAAAAGGTATGCAATAGCGGTGAATTCTGCCAACTTTGAACATAATGTTTCAAAATTTTACTAACACCCCAAAATGATCAAAATGGATATTTTGATCAGTTTGCAACCTAATCGATTTGCACAAACTTCAAGGAATCGATTTGAGGGAATGTCGCAAACTAGTTTAGGATGCCATATGATTTTGCACAAGGCTAAGAGAATCTTGTCTTGATTTGTGAACTTAGAGTGTAGACTACGAAACAGACAAGTTTTGTAGGGGTTGTCTACAAAAACGAACGTAGCTGATTTTGAGAACAAGACCTATGTCCTAAAAGTCTAGTGTCTTCTAAAAACCCTAAGTCTAAGTAGTCTAAACCCTAGAACATAAGTCATAAAGCTTTAAACATTGAAGGTTACACTTTAGTTCTATTTGATCGGTGACCTCCTACATATGGTGCACATGTCACTTAAGTGACATCTTAAGGGGTTTCAATTGTGTAACCATCGACCCCTTCTCCTAGACAACACTGGTGCCTTCGGTGCTTTTTTCATAACAGAGCAGGAATTTCAAATCCACAGTGTACATTGCTTCTCTTGATGGTACAAATAACTCAATTAATGATGAACATTTAAATGTGTTTTGAAAAGCAATGGGTATTTGACTAGAAGGAACTTTGATGGGTGGATGAGTGTTATTGCAATTGTAAGCAGTTTTGATAACAATTTGTTAACTGTTTCTATGGTTTAGTGGTCACAAAGATCTTTAAACTCTTTCTTCATGAGTTTCTTCAATTTTTTGAGGAAGACACACAGAGATCTTAACATTATGCATCATACATCTCTCTTATGGTGTAGAATGTGTTTATATATGGACTATGAACATAAGAAAAAGAAGACTTTTATAATGCAACGATTCTAAAATAGAGATGATTGGAAGTGCATTCTCATGAAGAAATTTTGCAAGTATGAGGTGTGTGTAGAGAGGACAGAGCTATACTAAAAATTTTTGAGCATAGGGTTATCTTTGTATCAAATTGATGCAAATCAGATTGTGTAGAATCAATTTTTGCATATGTGTGCTTGTCAAAATTTAGGAGATAGGTGTCTCATTTTCATTGATTGAGGTTGGTGCCTCATTGGGGTTAATGCCTTAAGTAGAGTGTGTTGTTTTTTAGGTGTGCATTGTACCTTGAGATTGGAGTCTTAAAAATAGTGTACTAGGTGTGGTTGTACCTTGAAGTGGGTTCTTTTTAAAATATCTATAATCTTCTTTCTTTTGACGTTGGATTTGAGTAGTAGACTCAAGAAACTCTCATTGGTTTTTTCCCTCATAGGGTTTCTACGTAAATATTGGTGTCATGTGTGGATGTTTTTCTTGGTGTGCATTTATATTCTTTCCTTTGAAGAGTTTTTAAGATTGTTGTATAAGGTGTTAGGATAGAACTACACTGATTCACCCCCCTCTCAGTGTTGTTGAGCTCTTTTCATCTAGATTGTGTTGAAGCCTTACATGTGGTCCAAAAGACATTGTTGGGTTTGAGGAAGCATGCACTTAAAAGTTCATTGTGATAATATAGTTTGGCTGATCTTGGGTGTTTACACTAATTACAGAGGTGCTTCGGTGATTATTAAAGTGTATGGTGGCATGCTTGGATGAATTTAGGTCCGAGCTAAGATGTGTTATGGTCTGCCTTCATTCCTTTCCACCACAGGAATGTTTAGGTCCAGACCTAATTTGAATTTTCTATGTTAAGGTGATTTTCCAACCTTGGAGAATGTTCTCAAGGTTGATGACAATATAAATGAGTATCAAGGGATCATGATTGTGAGTGTGCGTAATTGACATGGTGTGAGTAAAGAGTGGTTGAATGTGTGGTGCAATACAACCTTTCATGTGCTAGATGTAGAGAGAAAAAGGTGTCTACTATTCCTCAGTGATTCTATAGAGATGATGTTGATATTGTGATGAATTTTGAGTTTCATTGGAACTATACTTCATGCATATGTCAGATGCAATTATAACAGTTTAAATCTTGATAGTGAGCCACTTCTTCTATCTCTTTCTTTCTAGGTAGTGAGCCCTTTGGTAGTGAGCCTTTCTTCTGGGCAATGAGCCTTTTGTGATTCAGTGTTGATACTACTTTATATTGTGATTTAATTCTCACCATGGTTTTTCTCTTCTTGGGTTTTCCACGTAATTTTGGTGTTCATGTGTTATGAGTTGTGGTTGTTTACTTTATTCTTAATTTCCCTTACTATAATTAAATATGTTGAATGGATTAAATGTTTGATATGTAAATGGTTTAAGAGAATATTGATTCACCCCCCCTCTCATTATTCTAGGTGTTCAACAATTGATATAAGAGACAAGTCCTTTGGAAGAAGCTTAATTGCTCAAGGAAGATCTTGGAGATTGAACACATGGGTACTAGAAGATTACCTATTCCTCCGAAAGAGATTTCTATTGCTAAATACATTGGAGAAGACTGCATACTTGACAAAGCTAGAGAACTTGATGTTACTCTTGAAGATATTGAAAGGACTGAAGGTGAAATCAAAGATCTAAAGGAAAATACCAGAGAAGCAGATGAATGCATAAAAAAATTGAGAGAGCAAGTCAAAAAATTTAAAGAAAGGCATAAGGAAGTTAGTGAACAATTGAAGCATTTAAATGAATCTATTAGTGGTCTAAAAGTGCAAGTTGAGGAGAAAACAAGAATTGAGGAATGCCTGAATTTGATGATGAAAGGCAAATTTGAAGAATGTTCAAGACTTGAATGAGAAGTTGTGACTTAGAAATCAGATCTGGAGAAGGCAAGGATTCATGAAGAAAAATTCAAGATGAGCTCTACAAGGCTTGATGAAATGATTGCAATTTAGAAAGGTCCAAATAATAAAGAAGGCTTAGGATTTTAAAAGGGTAAAAGCTCAAAATCAGGTCAGACATCAAATGCTAGAAATAACAAGAACAGTGACAAGTAGGTCCTATAAGCACAAAAATCATGCACAGCCTCAACGAGGACCCCTATGATGATTTTAATCCTTGTCATGTACATGTAAGCATGAAATAATGTCCTCTCAGAAGCAAACCTCTTGATGACACGTCTTCTTTCTTATCTTGTGTTGTTTCTTCTTTGTCATTTTCTCTCTATCTTTGTTGTCGATGCTTTTCGACACTTTTGCGACACTTGTCAATTTGCATTTTCTGAGCTTTCAACCCTGTTCCTAAGCCTTATAAGCATCTTGTAGGTGAGTTTTCACCTTTCCCCTATGTTTGTCATCCTCTCCACCCCCTAGAAACCTTCTAGAGGTCCCCCGGATCCATCTCCCACTTTCCATTTTCAGTTTCACTCAACCAATCCAAATCTCCCCCTATTATTTCTAGATCTCCCCCTGGGAGATCCTACATCACAAGTGGAGATTTGGATTCTTGTACATGATTGACCTATTTCCAGAGGTAGATCACCTCCCTTTCATCTTCTCTACCATCTCCCATCATGCATTTCCTCTTAGACCCCTTTCTTTCTGGATCTCCCATCGGGTGACCCTCATTTTGTAGGATCTCCCCATGGGTGACCCAGGGTCACCCCTGGGTAACCCTATTGGTGAAAGGGACGACCCTGTCACATTCCCAGCTGCGGAAAAACTCAAGTTTCTCACTCAAAATAGCTCTGTTTTCACCTGTTTTTCTTCTAGTTTGCATGATTTTTGATTCCTAATATGGAGTTGACTATTTCATGCACTCACACATGCATAGTTAACTCCATTTAATCTAAAATTAACAACTCATTCTCTCTCATGCATTCTTCCAACTCTAATTCCTCTTCAGTGATAAGCTATTATTGATTTATCACTACCTAATTAACTAAGTTTACTAGGTAATCAATCTAGTTCACTCCCTAATCAATCCTTGTTAACTTATCAATCAATTGAGTTAACTTCTCAATCAATCCCCTTCTTCTAGCCTATAAATACCCCCCTCCCTCAAGCACAAAGGGAGGAAAATTCATTGTACACACAACATTATTTATTTATTTGTATATATTTATTTATTCCCTGATGTTGTAATTACTTGCACATTTAGTTTGGTCACTTAGTTGAGGTGGCACGGTGACATGTCATCTTACTTGGAATGTGACTTGGATGGTCAAGTCAAACCTACATGGATTTGGACATCCCATTTGAGGTGGCACTAATATGCCATGTGTCGGCATCTTGTGGTGTGTAAGACAATATTCCATATGATAGAATCTATGATGCTTAAGAGCCAAGTTTGGAGATTCCTATGACAAGTGATGACAAGTGTCGGTGAGGATCTTTGTATGAGGGAAAGGCATCTTTGGGTGCCCAAGTTGGGCTATGACATGTTGTAAGAGGAATATTTTATATTTAGTATTGTATGCTAGATTCTCTTACAACATTTAAGGTTGTTATATTGGGAAAATCTATGACAACTGTAAGATGCGTAAGAGCATATGTCATAGTCTATTTTTAGCATGGAGCACTCCTATGTTGGGAAAGTCAAATCTGCCATGTATGACATATGTAAGGGATGTACTTTCAGCAAGGACATGTGTCCTTTGATGTGGGATAATGGCCATGTGGCCAAGGTGGACGCCTATCCCAAGATGCTCTCAATATTTGCCTTGTAATCTCTATATATTGCATAGTTTGGAGTTGTAGTTGCATAATGTTTTTATAGGTACTATTATGCTTCTAGAATAACTCTAGATTTGACATTTGAAGACTCTTGGAAGAACTTGTATTACAAGTGCATTGTAAACTATAACTGTTTCAGATAATACATTGTGTAGGTTTTAGAGTGTGGGGTTTTTTACCTGAAAAGGTTTTCCCCACGTACATCTTGTGTCTACATCTCTCTGTCTACATTCTTGTTTTGTGTTTGTTGCTATAATATCTCTGATATATGTTTCATATTGCTGCAATTGTAAAGGTTGTAAAGAATTTGCATACCTCTCCCCTCATTAGATTAGTTTAGGAAGCGATTTCTGCACACCTAGCTTCCTTTCAGTTGGTATCAGAGCCTGGCCAGTTTTGTCTTAGCTATTGGGTAGGGGTTTTTTGTACTAATCTTAGATTGAGTGGGAGTCTGTGCAGAGTATTCTAAAATATTGTTGCAGGAAGGTGATGGCAGGTACATCCAGAAGAATAGAGGTTGAAAAGTTTAATGGCAGCAATTTCAAGTTGTGAAAACTCAAAATGAAGACATGCTTGTTGATAGAGACCTATGGGAAGCAATTTCTAGTGTAAAACCAGTAGCAATGTGTCAAGATGATTGGGATATCAAAGATTGTAAAGCCAAGGGTCTTGTGAGAATCTGTATGGCTGATTCTATCTTGTTAAATGTTCATGAAGAGAAAACTACAAAGGATTTGTGGAAGAAACTTGGTGATGTTTATTAGGCTAAATCCCTGGTAAACAAGTTATTCCTATGGAAGAAGCTATATTCTTTGAGGATGGAAGATGGAGGATCTGTTGTTGATCACATGAATGCTTTTAATATGTTGGTTGCACAATTGACATCCATTGGTGTGAAGATGGAGGAGGAGGATCAGTGTATGAACTTGCTTTGTTCTTTGCCAGATTCTTGGGATCATCTTGTTATGGCCATCAGGAGTACCACATCCACTTTCAAAATGGATGAAGTGGTGTCCTTGCTATTATCTAAAGAGATGCAGAGAAAGTCATCCAAGATGGCCAAAGAAGCTCTTGCAGTTTGTGGTAGACCCAAGTAGAAAAGGAAAAAGAAAGACAAGAAAGATGAGAAGGGTAGACCCAAATCTCCTGGAAAGTCCAAGGTACTATGTTGGAACTATGGGAAAATTGGGCATTTCTGAAAGGAATGCAAAGAGGAGATTCTGACAAGTCACAAGATGATGGTGATGCCTTCATTGTAGCCTTTGCCACCCATGTATCTAATGATGTGTGGCTGATTGATTCTAGTGCCTCTTTCCACATGACGTTGCATCGAGACTAGTTTATGAAGTATGAAGAGTTCGATGGTGGAAGAGTGGACCTAGGTGACAATTCTCATCTTAGGATAGTTGGCCATGGAAGAGTCACAATCTGATTTCCTGATAGACAAGTGAAGGGGATCTATGGGGTTATGCACATCCTAGGCTTGGCATGGAACCTACTTTCTGTAAGTAAATTAAATGATGCAGGTGTGCAAGTTGTCTTCTCGAAAGAAGGATGCAAGATGACTAGAGGAGCCATGGTGCTTGTGAAGGGTACTCGGAGAGGTACTCTATTTTAGCTGGAGGCATGCATTTCACAATGCAATAGTTCTTCTGACTTGAAGAAAAGAGTTGCAGTCACTTCATCCCCACCATTGGAACTAGCAACTAAAAGATCTGTTGTATCAAATTCTAATGGTAGTGCATTTTGGGTACCTAAGGGTGCTCATGCTTTGGAAGTCAATCTTCCTACTGAGAAGACAATGTTATGGCATAAGAGACTTGGCCACATTGGTGAGAAGGGTCTTAGAACCCTAAAAAATAAAAACATCGTTGAGGGGTTAAATGATTGTAATCTCGACTTTGACTTTTGTGAACATTGTATATATGGAAAGAAAAACTGTGTTCAGTTTTACTTGAGTTCTCATAAGTCTTCTGGTGTATTAGATCTTATTCATTCTGATGTGTTTAGTCCAATTAATGTTCCTTCGATCTCTAAATCTGTATATTTTGTATCTTTCATAGATGATTACAGTAGAAGGACATGGATTTATTTTCTCAAAAGAAAATCTGAAGTCTTTAGTTGGTTCAAAGAGCTTAAAGCTTTTGTTGAGAATCAGACTAGTAAAAAGATTAAGTGTTTGAGAAATGACAATGGTGGTGAGTTCTATTCCACAGAATTTGATAAGTTCTACAAAGAACATGGGATTGAAAGACATAAGATAACTCCACACACCCCACAGCAAAATAGAGTTACAGAAAGGATGAACAGGGCATTGATGGAGGAGGCTAGGAGTATGCTTAGTGGAGTTGGGCTCGAACAAAAGTTTTGGGCTGAAGTTGTTGCCACTGCTTGCTACCTGGTAAATAGGTCTCCTACATTAGCTCTTATTGGTAAGACACCCATGGAGGTGTGGTCTGGTAAGAAGCCTTCAATAAGACATCTTCATGTTTTTGGTTGTGAGGCATATGCTCATGTGCCTAGGGAGAAGAGGTCAAAATTGGAGAACAAGGCTGTTAAGTGTATCTTCATTAGCTATGGTGTTAGTGTGAAAGGATACAAGCTTTGGGATCCTCTGGCTGAAAAAGTGTTGTATAGCAGAAGTGTTATTTTCAGAGAGCTAACACCTTCTTCCACTGTTCTATAGCCAGAAGAGAAAGAAAAGAAAGAGGAAGTGGTTTAGTTTCCTTCTACCCTTGAGAAAACTGAACCAAATGACCCTGTTGGACCTAATGATGAGGAGAGCTCTGGCAGCTCTGAAAGTTCAGAAGATGAAGTAAAAATTCCACCTCAGCCTTTGAGGAGGTCCACACGAGTCAGGAAGCAACTTGAGAGGTTTGGTTATACATTGCTTGATTCTAGTTGTGCTTTTGCTTTGCTTACTAATGATGATGAGCCTAGAACTATGACAGAGACTATGGGCATAAAAGATGCAGGTTCCTGGAAGGAGGCCATGGAAGATGAGATGGCTTCTTTAGAAAAGAATAAAACTTGGGACTTGGTGCCTTTGCTTGATGGTCAGAAACCTGTTGGATGCAAATGGGTTTTCAAGAAGAAATTTGGTGCAGATGGCAGTGTTGAAAGTATAAGGCTAGATTGGTTGCAAAGGGGTATTCACAAGTAGAGGGAATTGATTATGGTGAAATTAAATTCTCTCTTATTGCAAAGCTAACATCTATTCAATTCCTATTATCTCTTGCAGCTGCTTATGATTTAGAAGTGGAATAAATGGATGTGAAGACAAATTTTCTTCATGGTGACTTGGAGGAAGAGATTTATATGTCACAACCAGAGCATTACATAGAAAGAGGTAAATAAAATTTGGTTTGCAAGTTAAAAAAGTCTTTGTATGGTTTGAAGCAATCTTGTAAGATGTGGTACATGAAGTTTGATGCCTTTGTGTTGTCGATTGGATATCTGAGATTGAAATCAGATCATTTTGTGTATTATAAGTTTGACAATGATCATAGTCTCATTATTGCACTATATGTTGATGATATGTTGTTGATTGGGAATGGTAAGAATATGATTTCTGATTTGAAGTCTTAATTGTTAGCTTAGTTTGAGATGAAAAACTTAGGGGAAGCTAGGTACATTCTGGGAATGGAAATCAGAAGAGACAAAGCAAACAAAAAACTTTGGTTAAGCCAGAGGAAGCATGTGAAGATCGTGTTGGATAGATTCAACACGGCAGATTGCAGACCATTGTGTGTTCATGTTTTCATTGGGGACAAAGTTATCTATGAATGATTGTCCAAAGTCTCCTTCTGAGATGGAGGATATGAGCAGAGTACCTTATGCTAGTGTTCTTGGCAGTTTGATGTATGCTATGGTCTGTACAAGACTAGACATTGCCCAAGCAGTGGGAGTCCTTAGTCAATTTATGGCTAATCCTGGACATGTACATTAGGATGTAGTAAAGAGAGTGTTCAGATATTTGTAGTGTACTTCTAAGTATTCCCTATGTTATCATGGTCATCCTATAGGACCTCTCCATTCTGTATGTATTCATGGATTTGTGGATTCTAATTGGGCAGGTGACATTGATAGTAGGAGATCCACCAGTGCTTATGTGATTACTATGTTCGGTGGTGCAATTAGTTGGATGAGTAAGAGACAACTTGTGGTTGCTTTGTCCATGACAGAAGATGAGTATATGGCAGCAACTCATGCTTGTAAGGAAGCCATTTGGCTTAAGAGGTTGTGTTCATATATTGGTGTTGATGCAAGATGGATTACTATTTGTTGTGACAATTAGAGTGTGATTTGCTTAGCAAAAAATCTGACTTTCCATGTCAGAACAAAGCATATTGATGTATAGTTTCATTTTGTGCGAGACATGGTAGAGGATGGGAAGGTGATATTGGAGAAAGTAGACACTTTGAAGAATGTTATAGATGCATTGATGAAACCAGTCGACACAGAGAAGTTCAGATTTTGTTCGGAGTCTATGGGCCTCTTGGCCCCTAGTAGTTAAATCTTGTCATTTCTTTTGGCTCTTGCAAGGTGTTCGACAAGTGGGAGAATGTTGGGAATTAAGGTGTCTTAACCTTTGCAAATTCCTAGCATTATTTATTTATTTGTATATTTATTTATTGCCTAGTGTTGTAATTACTTGCACATTCAGTTTGGTCACTTAGTTGAGGTGGCACAGTGACATGTCATCTTACTTGGAATGTAACTTGGATGGTCAAGTCAAACCTACATGGATTTGGGCATCCCATTTGAGGTGGCACTAATATGCCATGTGTCGGCACCTTGTGGTGTGTGTAAGACAATATTCCATATGACAGAATCTATGACACATAAGAGCCAAGTTTGGAGATTCCTATGAAAAGTGATGACAAGTGTCGGTGAGGATCTTTGCATGAGGGAAAGGCATCTTTGGGTGCCCAAGTTGGGCTATGACATGTTGTAAAGGGTAAAATTTGGATGTTTGCCTTTTGGTAGTTTTGTATGTGTATCCTCCTTTCACCCTTTCATTCAAGGACCTAGGGTTGAGTTGCAATGTACTATCATACCTTAGGTCACTATGAGGTGTAGGGAAACTTAGATTTGTATGATTTGATTACCAATTATCTTCTCTTATGCTCAATTATACCTTCAAACCCTAATTATGCAAATACGACAGCAAACAAATGAATATCAAAAAATGCTACTACAAAAAGATGTAAAATAACAAATAATTATGCACATGTTTTTAGGGTTTGGAAGCGGAACAGTCAGGGACTAATGAGCAAGCACCCAAGTCCAAGGCCTAGGTTTTTGTCAAGATCTACAAACAAGATCTGCAACATGTTCCTGCTATACCAAAGGTTTTCCTGTCATGAAACTTCGAGGACTAATGAGTACGCACCCTTGTCCAGGGAGCTATTTTCTTCTCTAATTTGCAATTCTGACACTCTATTATACCCTCCTGCAACTTCACTTTGTCTATAGCTTCAACCTGTAACCTACAATCATGAAAACTTTGGGAGGGGGTTGTGGTGTTTAGAGGCTTGCCTCAATCAAGCCTGAGAGAGACATTCAAGTCTTCCGAACATCATTGTCAGATAGAGAGTGCGTGCCCTTGTGAGGCAAAGGCAAAAACCAAATGATAAATGCTCAAAAACACAAATGATGTCACCTTATAGTGAAGAAATCATGGGAGGAAGAATCTCTTCATGCCATGAGGAGATGATTGCTCAAATCTACAAATACAAACACATAGACAACACAAATTTGCTCTTGCTACATAATGAAAGCCTTGAATCACCTTCACATAAACATGCTTTTATATGCAACTACAAACACACCTAAGAAGAATTTCATAATTCAAACTTACCATGTCGGCATAGGACCCAAATAATGGTCATAAGCCGACACCCAAAATTTGGGACTGACCTAAAATAGGGCAGGACTAGGGCACGAGCGCCCAAGTCCTCCCCCCTATTTTGGGTAGGGTTAGGTTCAAGGGATCCCCCTAGGTCCCATTTGTCATGAAACTTAGGGCTTATTCCATCGGGATGTCAAAATATGATGTAAGATGTCCTAAATGCACACTAAAGACCCGGGAGCTAAACCTTATGAGGGAAAAGCCCCCAAGGGGACATTTTTTGATGTTACATTTAGCCCCCACTTTAATGTATGTATAAACATAAGGCCAATACATGCATTAAAGTATGGTCAACAAACACAACAAACATGTGAAGCATGAAGAAGACACGCCACACACATTGAAGACAATGACAGACATGCAAAACATAGAGAAGATAGTTATAGTCACACAAAACACGATGAATACACTTAATGCATAGAAGACACAATAATGCATAGAAGACAAGAATGATTTCTTTTCTTTTCTTTTTCTCATATATATGAAATTTAGATGCAAGTATAAGGAAAGTAAACACACCTTCCGTAATGCAGGATGCACTCATCGTTCAGGTCTTTAAATTGCATATATGGGGCAACACACACACAAGACACACCAAACCTCCTATAATGCAAGATGTACTCATCATGTAGGTCTTTAAACATGATATGGGGCAACAAACATGCCAAACAAAGTAGGCACGCCAAAAACACACACTTTGAAGACACGGAGATAACACAGTAGACAAGCGATGGAGTGTTCCTATTTCTAGGCTCAACACTGTCTCAGGCACATTATAGGCACACACCGATGATTGGGCTTTGCCACAACAATTGTCGAAGACATGCTTAAGGGTTGGGTTAGTCACAAAACTACTCCCCACCTCTTGATGAGGACTTTTGAAAATGACAGGATGGGCACTCTTCACAAGAGATACACCATCCCTACCTCCATAGAGGGCTTAAGATGATTGATTGATTGCAAATAATCTCAGAGTGTAGGAGGGACTCATCGCCACCAGTATTTAAACTACACCTAAGGACAAGCACATTGCTAACATCTACAACAGACAACTTACCTTATATATGCCCGCACCTTAAGGTGGTTGATATCAGGTATTGATATCAAGCATGTTAAGGTAGGAAGAAAACACACAAGGGAACATAGACTTTTGCCAAAGCCCATGCCCCCTGGAGATGACATGTACTTTACTATTGCCAAATGTTCCCATAAGCGCATCCTTGCAAGAAACATGTTAGTGTCCAAATAATCATGATAAACAAAAACATCAATGCATATGATCAATCACACAAAGTGCCAAGGTTATACTACGAATTCGGATATTGAGGATAATCGTTGGGCTATATCATGAAAATCTCTAAACTGAGTGTCACCAAGGCGAGATTCAAAGATAAATAAAGTGTATGGGGCAGCAGTATTGTTAAGGTTTGTAAGTGAAATAAAATATCATCAAAATCACTATGCAGAAAGCACGGAGTGCTTCTACTAGCCAAGCGTAGGATAAGATATACAATCCCATCATCATATTAGGAACTAAGTCCAATTTTTGATTTCTCGCTAAAGGTACGCTAGGTCCGCAATAGTATAAATGTTTTTCGTCATCCGCCCGTTAGATAGAAACACTAGAGGAAGGGAAACAATAAATAAGAGAGGAGAAACAAGTGTCTTAGGGACAGTCGCATAGGAGGGTGCCCCCAAGTCACCAACCGCAACGCTATGTCCACAAGACACAACACACAACAATGAAATTAGAGAGAGGCAATATAGAAGAATGATGATACAAATAGAAGGTCACAAAAGAGGCAGTCTCCTGGTATCCCAGACCTTACAAGAGAATTAGGGGTCATCCTAGGAGGCCTAAACAACACATAACATATCATGGGGGAAGCACATCACGAGAGAGATAAAGGGTTAGAGATACTTATGTATGGTCTTCATGTTAGGTCCCGTCATCAAATAAATCATCGTCATCCTCCCACTCCTGAATTTTGGAGGAAAGTGGGACATAAGGTACCATATCCTAAGGTTTTTCATTGTTAGGATCATCTTTGTTTGGTTCAATGTTTGGATCAATGTTTTCTTGTTGAGATGCAAGGTTTATGGCATAAGCTTGTCTTCTTCTTCTTCTTTCTCTCACTTTTCTATTCCTTTTCCTCTTACCACTTATCTCTTATAAGATAGGGCTTTGTTCTTTCATGGGCTTGTTCATTCTCGAAGAGGAAGCACTAGGATCAAATCTCATTTGTCTAGGTGGAATGTTTTGTTGTTGACAATTACCTCCTGATCCTTGTAAGGATGGCAGGGGAGGAACCTTAGCATAGGGACCTTGTCCTTTCGGTCTATGGTTCTCTACAGATGCAGGTTGCTTGTCTTTTGTTATTTCTTGCATAGAGGGACCAACCATTGGATGTAATAGTTTTGATTTGTAATTTATATAGCTCAAGAAGTTAAAGTCTGTTCAATGCATCGATTCCTTTTCAATTTTGTCCCAAAAGTAATCCATTGTGCAATGTTTTCTTGCAACCAAAGGTTTATACTTATTGCGAGGGATAGTAATTATATGTCCATCAAAAGGAAATTTTAGACAATTATGGATTGTTGAAGGGACAACTTTCATAGCCTTTAACCAAGGGTGTCCCAATTTAATGTGAAAGTGGTCAAAAATGGGGACAACATCAAACCATTATTCTACATGTTTCTCAAATACAGTTACCAACAACGATATCTTACCCAAAGGATTTACAAATGTTCCCTTATGTGTTTTAATCATCATGTCTGAAGGGTCATAAGATCCTTGCATCAAGTTATGTAAATAAAGGAACTCTTCTGTGGAAACATTAGTCATACAACTAGGATCAATAAGGGTTCCATCCGTAGGGTTTCCCATTATTTTCACAGTGATATAAAGAGATCCTTCAATGTCTCCAATTGTTCTATCATGAGGTGTAAACACAATTTCAGGTTCAGGGACCTTTCTCTTCATGTAAGGTCTAGGAGGGAACCTATTGTTGTTGTTCCAATTAGAGGCCATGTGTATATCCTCAAATTAATGCAAGATCAGATTTTAAAGGTGCGCAAAAGACTAGTGCAAAATTATATGCAAAAATGACCTAAAATGCTTGATTTTTTGTACTTTTTCAATGCAAATTTATGAAAGCAAAAGTGTTGTAAGCATTTTGATCAGGGAAAGAAAATAATAGCAATGATATCAGTCACATAGAAGCATAAAACTTGTCACAACACGCTTAGAGTGCAAACTAGGCCAAACCCTAGGGTAAAAATAGCAAAAATGTGCAATTTTTCACCAAATTTTCAATACAAGAGGCCAATAGAAAGGTGTTGTAAAGATTTTTAGGAGGGGAAGTAGATAATACCCCTAATATCAGCCAATTAGTACAAAAATATTCTTTTCAACATGCCTATAGTGCAGATTTAGTGAGTCGATAAGGCCAAATCTAGTGAAAATCAATGTTTTTTAAGCCCTAGGTTTGAGATCTTGATGTAAGATGCTATATGAATGTTTTTCAAGATGATGTATGATTAAAACTAAATTCTCTCAGATCTGAAAATGATTTTCAAGTCCTAAGATGCAAAATGCAAGTGCAAATCTAGTGAAAAATCCATGAAAATGCTAGTTTTTGTTGAAATTTTCTATGCAAAAATGCTAATTTTTGAAATCTAAATGCAAATTTGTACTAAAATGCAACACTACATCCAAATACAAATTTGAATGAGTGTCTTAAAATCTGAAACAAGATTTTACCTACAAACCCTAGATTTTGGAATGGGCATATAATTATAAAAATGCAATGCAAGCTATTGAATTTTTGTAATTTTCTGTAATTTAACTCAGATCTAATGCAAAAATAAAAAATTTGATGAAATTCAAATTAATTGATGCAAAATAGAAGCCCTAAAATGCCTTTTTTTTCGATTTTTCCAAATTTTCAATTTTTTTTGTAAGTTTTCCAATGCAATAAGATGAATGATACTATGAATGAATTAAATTAATGTAAATATGAAGCACAACACTCAACAAGGTGCAAACAAGTCCAACAACATGGGTTCACCAAAATGTAAAGGGTAAATTTTGGATGTTTAGTTTTTGGTAGTTTTGTATGTGTATCCTCCTTTCACCCTTTCATTCAGAGAACTAGGGTTGAGTTGCAATGTACTATCATACCCTAGGTCACTATGAGCTGTAGGGAAACTTAGATTTGTATGATTTGATTACCAGTTATCTTCTTTAATGCTTAATTATACCTTCAAACCCTAATTATGCAAATACGACAGCAAACAGACGAATATCAAAAAATGTTGCTACAGAAAGATGTAAAATAACAAATAACTGTGCACCTATTTTTGGGGTTTGGAAGTGGAACAGTCAGGGACTAATGAGAGGGTGCCCAAGTCCAAGGCTTAGGTTTTTGTCAGGATCTGCAAATAAGATCTGCAACTTGGTCCTACTGTACCAAAGGTTTTCCCATCATAGAACTTTGAGGACTAATGAGTGGGCGCCCTAGTCCAGGGAGCTATTTTCTTCTCTGATCTACAATTATGACACTCTATTGTACCCTCCTACAACTTCATTTTGTCTTTAGCTTCAACCTGTAACCTGCAATCATGAAAACTTTGGGAGGGGCTTGTGGTGTTTAGAGGCTTGCCTCAGTCAAGCCCCAGAGAGACATTCAAGTCTTCCAAACACTGTTGTCAGATAGAGAGTGCATGCCCTTGTGAGGCAGAGGCAAAAACCAAATGATAAATTCTCAAAAACACAAATGATTTCACCTTGTAGTGAAGATCTCATGGGAGGAAGAATCTCTTCATGCCATGAGGAGATAATTACTCAAATTTGTAAATACAAACACATAGACAACACAAATATGCTCTTTCTACACAATGAAAGCCTTAAATCACCTTCACATAAACTTAAGAATCCAAATTGCTAGCTAGTAATCATCTAGTAATGCTCTCATTTACAAATGAATGCCTAAACATGCTTTTATATGCAACTACAAACACTCCTACCAAGAATTTCATAATTCAAACTTATCGTGTCAGCATAGGACCCAAATAACGGTCACAAGCCAACACCCAAAATTTGGGACTAACCCAAAATAGGGCAGGACTAGGACAGGGGCATCCAAGTCCTCCCCCCTATTTTGGGTAGGGTTAGGTTCAATGGATACCCCTAGGTCCTATTTGTCATGAAACTTAGGGCTCATTTCATCGAGATGTCAAAATATGATGTAAGATGTCCTAAATGCACACTAAAGATCCGGGAGCTAAACCTTATGAGGGAAAAGCCACCAAGGGGATATTTTCTGACATTACAGTTGTAAGAGGAATATGCTATATTTAGTATTTTATGAAGGATTCTCTTACAACATTTAAGGTTGTTATGTTGGGAAAATCTATGACAACTGTAAGATGCATAAGAGCATCTGTCATAGTCTATTTTTAGCATGGAGCACTCCTATGTTGGGAAAGTCGAATCTACCATGTATGACAAATGTAAGGGATCTATTTGCAGCAAGGACAAGTGTCCTTTGATGCAGGATAATGGCCATGTGGCCAAGGTGGATGCCTATCCCAAGATGCTCTCAATATTTTCCTTGTAATCTCTATATATTGCATAGTTTGGAGTTGTAGTTGTATAGTGTTTTTATAGGTATTGTTATGCTACCGGAATAACTCTAGATTCAACATTTGAAGACTCTTGGAAGAACTTACATTGCAAGTGTATTGTAAATTGTAACTGTTTCAGATATAATACATTGTGCAGGTTTTAGAGTGTGGGGTTTTTTACCTAAAAAGGTTTTCCCCATGTACATCTTGTGTCTACTTCTCTCTGTCTACATTCTTGTTTTGTGTTTACTGTTGTAATATCTTTGATATATGTTTCATATTGCTACAATTGTAAAGGTTGTAAATAATTTGCATACCTCTCCCTTCATTAGATTAGTTTAGGAAGCTATTTCTGCACACCTAACTTCCTTTCACTCACACAGGATGAAGGTGCCTTTTATTTATTTATTGTTCATCAAGCTTTCACATAAAGCTCTTCAAGCATCATTACGCTACTTCAATGAACACCATTGTGCTCATCAAAAGCTCTCATTGAGCTTTATTCAAGCTTCTATAAGATTCTACAAGCTTCTTTTGCTTCTTTGTGTTGTCTTGTCGTTAAGAGGTCTTCCCGCAGCTTCAAGAGGATACAAGGTTGCCATCAAGGATTTCTGAGGGTAGTGGAGTCACATAAATCTTCTATATTTTTAGGTTCCTCTATGCTTTTGTCAATTTGTAGTAATTAGAAAATTGAAATTGCTCTTGGGCTTAGTAATTTATTACTTTTTCCTTGATAGAAAGGTTAGATCTAGCATCTTAGAAGTAATTTGCATTCTTAGTTTAATTCAATTACTTGCAATTTCCTTTTCTAGATTAATTGTTTCAAAACATTCAAAAATCCAAAAACATAGAATAATTGCATTAGGCTAAATTCATTCTAAATTGCATTCATATTTCCATTCCTAGATTAAAAAGCATCTTTATTTCCATAAATATCAGAAAAAGCACAAAAACAAGTTTTGCATGTCATATAGTTGCATTCATAAAAATATAGAAAATAACAAAAACATTAGTCACATAGATAACTTGCAAACCCTTGATATCATCACAAGGTCAACCATGGTCAACAAAAGTCAAACCCTTGATAACATCACAAGGTCAACAAAAGTCAACACACAACTAAACCCTAGGTCAACCAAAACCCTACGTCAAACCCCAAAGTCTAGCCAAGGTTAGTCCACATACACCTATCCCTTGTCTTGGCTCATGAATGTGCCCAGGATTAAGAGGTGAGTGGGTGAGGGCAGTCCTCGACGAGATTGAGAAAAACAATCCAAGACCTCGATAAGATCTGCTTGTCTTACAACAACTAGAGGCATTTAGACAACTTCATATACAATGTGCAATCATTCAACAAATTGAAAGACAAGAAGCCATCAACAAAAGTAACAACTTACCCACATAGAGGTGGAACAGTAGAAATCCCAATAGGAGAAGAGTAACTAGTGACCCTTCGGGTCATAGGGTTATCTCTACAACAACAGTTATCGAATGAAACATTCACATTAGCACACAAAGACAAAGGCCCTAGGATGTACCAACCCCTCTCTGTGAAGTCCATCTCTCCAACGAGCCAAACCCCCATCGTGTCTCACCTCCTCTCAATTCGCTACTTCCACAAGAGCGAGAGTGACATGGTAGATCACCCTATGGCAAGGAGGGAAGGGTCCATGTGCATGCCAAAATAGACCTGACAGCCCCAGGAAACTGAGGTCATAGAACAAGGGGGTACAACATAGAATCTTGTATAGAATCTAACCGGTTCATAGAGAGGTTACCAAAAGACCAACAATGATTGTTCATAGAAATGTTCTTAAACCTGCAGGAAGTCACACTGGATAACAAGGGTACAAGACAAACCCAAGCCCCAATAGCCCCACAAAACACAAACATGAGAATCTATCAGGTCTTGTTTCCTGCACCTATAAATTTAGAGACATCAAATCAAAATGAAATAGTCCAGGGTAACAACACTAGCATCCCACCACAACTGGGACATAAAGGTGAAGCTGGGATGATGGGACTAGTCGAGATTCTACACAACGAAGAAGAAGAGGAAGATCATGAGAATGAAAATGAACAAACTGAGGGTGTCATTTCAATGGTGGAACCAATACTAACTCCGATCAGACCCTATGAACTCATTAAGGACCTAAAGAAGACATATGCTCACATTTCATTTATTGACTTACTTAGAAACTCCCCTTCACATTGCTCAGAATTACTGAAAGCCATAGGGTTAAAGTACCTTGACCAAATTACACCACCACCTAGTGAGTAGATCAACCATGTAGACTATGACATCAGCCCACCAAACTTAGAACTCAAGGATCTAGGGTTCTTCTTTGACTTAAAGCAAATGCCTTCTGAGGCTGAGCTAACCAAGAAAGGAGACCCTGCATTGTACTTACAAGTTTGGATCTATGACACTTGCATTAAACGAAATCTAATTGATGTTGGAGCCATAGTGAACATAGTTTCATTCTCCCTTCTAGTGTGTAACATCACTTTCCATAAAACTCAAGATTTAACTTAAGTATGTAACTTAAGCAAGTCATAATTAAGAATGGATTACAAAAATCAAAGTTTGAACATAAAGAAACATATTCTTTTCCATCATTTAGGCATGTTTATCAAATCAAGATATAACATAACTTACAATCTAGTAAATTATTACAATATTTAGTGAAATCCATCACTAATCAAATACATTATATGCTCTTGGAATCTTAATCAAATCTTTACATTACAATAGACCAACTGGTCAAAATGCAGACACTGTATCTAGAATCAATGACATCTGTCTTCATAAGCCTTGGCTTGTCTCATGCTTGGGAAGGAGAGCATCATCCTAGTGCTTTTCCTCCAACCACAGACCTATGGTTCCCCTCTCATCTTCCTAACTGGAAGAGCCCCTACCCTTCACGGAAAGGTTAGACATTGGAACAAATCGGTTAGCCATCTGAGAAACTAGTGTTGTGTCCTTCCTAATGTCTCATGGTCACACACTATAGATCCACTCTAACTAGTATGACACTACTAGAGACACTAGACCATCTGGATCATTGTGGACCAACAATGCATGCAGAGACAGATGCATTACTTTAACCAAAGTTTTTATGCAAGACGTTACGCAATGAACGTTGTCGTATGTCCACCACCCTAACTCGACTTATAAGCTATCATGTCCTACAATCAAATCTTATCAACCTTGTCCTTTAGGTCTAGTATGTTAATGGGATCAATTTGAATCATAGTCCAAACTTGTACGTTCGACTCCTAACCAAGGTTATTTATAAAAAAATAGGTTACATTAGAAATACAGAATTAGTGACTCCATGTCACCTCGTTCTATTCAATTCATTTCAATTTCAATTTCATGACCGTCTTGGTCTCTCGTGTTTATATCAATAACATTCATCACCTATGATGAAGTTGATCTCATGATACTTAAGGTATTCCTTGCCTTGGTAAATGTATGTTAGTTCCTTATGAATCAATGGCTCTTTTACTAACAATTGAGCTCATGGGTTATTCTCCATCCCTATAGTTGTATTAAGTAAAAGAATTTATCACTTAACATTATTCGTTAAGTCATAATTCAGCCCCAAATAGATTTAGTTTATAACCTATTATAAACTTATTTACAATTGTCTCATATAGAGACTATAACCAAACTCCTTCATAATTGAAGGTTCATTTGACATACACAAAGGTAATAGTAGTTTTAGATGCAATTCATTGTCGGCTACTCAAGTAAGCCCAACCGGTTTTGTTTGGGTGACAATTGTTCACCAATAAAATTATATATACATATATTGCCTTCCCAACAATCCTTAGAGTTGAAGGACTATGTCTTAAGATATCAAAAGTTTCCACAGTGATTATTACAATTGAGGGACTGTATGCCATACAATGATGCCTAAATGGCTATCAATACAGTCATAAGACTATATTCTATGAAATGATGCCAATGCATTCATCAATAAAGTCATAAGACTTTCTTCAAGAAAATGATGCCTATGCAGCCATCATAATAGTCATAAGACTACATACAAGAAATGAGACCCTAGCAGTCACCAATATAGTCGCAAGACTAAATACAAGGAAATGAGGCCTTTACAACCAACAATATAGTCACAAGACTGTAAACATTATCAAAAACACATGGAGTAATATATATAACTCTCTTCGAGTGCTCAAAGGCTTGATCATTGTCATCATACGACATGGGTTAAATACAAATAAAAAGAATATATGCTCGATCACTGTGGCTTTGAGCTCCAGTTTTCATATGGTAATATGCAATACAGTGCAGCCAAGTCAAGAGATTCAAGGCTCACCAAGAAAGAGTCAGTCTTTACAATGCTCGACTGAGCATATATCAAGAATATATATATGTGTGGTTTCCTACCTCGGCTCTCAGCCATGAATAAGTTTTCAAAGAGTTTAAGTATGCTCTTAGCTTGGCTCCATGCCTTGAGCATAATTTCATAGTTACGATGTTTAACAAACTCATCCTAAGAGGCTTAGAGTATGAATGCAACTCAAAGATTGTATTAAGTGGGTTCGGCCAACCAGCACCCCAAACCACAGCATATGAGTTACTTAAAAAGAAACACAGGAATGGCTGAGCTGACTGGCCTAGAACCACGACTCAAAGAAAATTAATTATCATGCATGGCATCACTTGCAATATGTGTGCCTCACTATTCTATTGGATATCAAAGACTTCATGAATCTTAAATACCTGAGATGAGCAAAAGGTTGAATGCAGACCCAGTTCTGCAATTCCTTCCACTGCTTCCTAATTTTGATTTAACAATGTTCTTCCTCGAATAATTATATCACCTGATACTTCCCAGAAAGCCAACCTCAGTTTCCTTCATTTCCCTGTAGTCTCCTTTCTTCCCCCTTTGCTTCGATGAGGAGAGACTAGATTCAAAAACCAAAAAGGAACAACATAACTAATTTCAGCATGCCAATAAAGGCTAACAACTACCTTACACTCAGTAGTGCCCCTAAAAAGGTGGCCTGATCCAAGCACGATATGGAATGGTTGAGCTCGAATCTCCCATCCATTATCATGATCAACTAAACAGAAGAATACTCCACTGACTATACTTATCAATATAAGATAATAGCAATATTATTAGCATGGGTAATAACCAAATAAAAAGTTTTATCCTTGATAAGGATTATCACAAGGTTTAGTATGCATAAAAGAATTCACAATATTTACGTCAATTATCGGGGCCAAGTGATACTCCCCCAGAATCGACTATTCCCATTTAGTCGAAAGACTAGGAAAAACATAATGACCCCGAGAACAATGAATACGAGAGATCTCCTGGACTAAAAATATTATTATGTCTCAACTAGGAATGATGTTCCAAAAACATTGTCTGGTCATTAGGATTTGTCAAGACAACTACATCAACCAAGGAATAAACCAAGAATGTAGAAATCCAAAGATAAGAGATATGACACATGTCAACTTATGAATGGTTAAGGACATAGGAGTCGATTACTCAGATGGCTAGTCAACTTATATTTTCATAATGTCTAACCCTTTCCTCTAGGATGATACTCTCCTTCCTTCTTCAAAGGACATTTGATTCTCCTGTCACACTCAGGACCACAAGATTGCAAATCAGTGCATCATTATCAAATCACATAATTGAAAATCATTTAAAACTAATTAACATTTGTTTCTACATCATAATAAAAAATTAAATCAGATATTTCCACAATGTCAAATCATTTAACTATGACTAATCCCCCTGATTATCATGCCAAGTTATTGATTAAGTCTAATTAGTAAATTGGGGATGTAACATATCTCCCCCATAGGAATCATCGTCCCCGATGATTAATTGTCTTTAAAACAAACCAACATAATATGAAAAGTTTTCAAAACTTATTTCCAAATGTTTCAGAAAAGATGAGGAAATCTAGAATAGAAGTCATCGTAATTTTCCTAGGTGGCATTTTCCAACGAATATTGGTCCCACTGGACCTTGCACTATGTTATTTCCTTGTTATGTAAGTGTAGCTTATGTGTTTCGAGCACCTTGATGGGCTCGATCACCACCACTCATGGGTCTTTCACTTGTAACATATTCCAATCAAGCATAGGAATCTAATTATCAACAGAATTAAACTTTTTCAAGTAAGAAACATGAAACACATTATGCATCGTGGAAAGTGCTGGCAGTAGAGCAATTCTGTATGCCATTGGGTTGACTTCTTCAAGTACTTCAAATGGCCTCACATATCTTGGTGCTAGTTTGGACATTTTTCCAAATTTGATGGAACTTTTTTGGGATTTTACCCTCAGGAGAACTTTATCTCCCATAATGAAATGCCTTTCAATACATTTAGCATCTGCATAACTCTTTTGTCTATCATTGGCTTCTGCTAGTCTCTTTGTAATCTGATGGACTTGTTCTTCCATTTTAGATAGCATTTAGGGGTTTGGCACTTCTGTCTGTACAATGCCTCAAACGGTGCCATCTTAATGGCCAAATGGTAAGAGTTATTGTAAGCAAATTCTACTAGAGGAAGATAATCCTCCCACTTGTATTGCTGATCCATGCAATACATTCTTAACAAATCCTCCAACACTTGGTTCAACCTTTTAGTTTGTCCATCTGTTTTAGGATGATAAGCAGAGCTGATGTTTAACTGTCTTCCAAGTGAAGAGAATAAAGTTGTCCAAAAACTAGATGTCATCCGTGCATCCCTATCTGAGATAATCTTCTCAAAAATATCGTGGAGTCTGAAAATCTCTTGAAAAAATTTCTGAGCAATGATGGGTGCCCCATCTGTCAAGTTTCCCAGAATAAAATGGGCTTCTTTGGTGAGTCTGTCTACCACAACTAAAATAGCATTATGCTTATTCCTTGATATAGGAAGTCCTTGCACAAAGTCCATGCTTAAAATCTACCATTTCCACTTCAGAATTTCGTGAGGGTATAGTAATCCCACCGGGTGTTGGTGCTCCACCTTCACCCTTTGGCATTCAATGTAAGTAGCTACAAAATTTGTAGAATCCCTCTTCATTCCTTTCTAAAAGTATAGAGGTTTTACATCAACAAGTAACCTGGTTACTCCAGGATGCCCAGAATATGGTGCAGAATGAACATCTTTCCAAACCATATTCCTTAACTCTGCTAAGTTAGGTACATACATCCTTCCCTTAAATCTTAATTAACCCATCTGATTCAAGGTTGAATCCTTCATATTTTGGATTATGTGGATCTTTCTCAAGGGCTTGTTTTACCTGCTTGTAAAACTCATCTCCCTTAGATTGTTGTAGCACCGATTCCTAAAATCAGAATATATGGAAATCATAGAGGAGATATGCCTTCTCCTACTTAAAGCATCTACTACTCAATTTTCTTTTCCCTGAATATATTTAATCTTGAAATCATAATCCAAGATAAACTCTAACCATATTCTTTGGCAAGCATTAAGATGGGGTTGAGTGAACAGATATTTAAGTCCCTGGTGATCCATTTTCAACTCAAATGGTTTTCCAAGCAGATAATGTCTCCACATTTGGAGTGCATGCATGACTGCTGCCAATTCTAAATCATGTGGAGCATAATTTTGTTCATAGTTTTTTAGTTTGTACGATTCATATACAATAACATGTCCATCTTGGACTAGTACACCACCTAAGCCCTCCCCTAAGGCATCGGTAATGACTACAAATTGACCATTCAGGTTAGGCACTTTTAAAATCAGAGCTAAAGTTAATTTTTCCTTCAGCAGGTCAAAGGCCTTCTGGCACTTTTCTGACCATTCAAACTTCTTGCTCTTTCTTTGCAAGGAAGTTATAGGATAAGCAATTTTAGAGAAGTTTTTCAAAAACTTCCTGTTGTTTAGGGTAAAATTTGGATTGTTTAGTTTAGTGTTTAAATCCTCCTTTCGCCCATTACATTCAAGGACCTTAGGATCGAGTGGTAGAGCACTATCAAGTCCTTGGTCACTTACAAATGTAGGGAAACTTGGATTAGGGTATTTGATTATCAATTTTCCTTCTCTTATGCTCAATTACACATCAAAACCCTAATTATGCAAATACGGAAGTAAACAGACGAATAACAGAAAATGCTTCTATAGAAAATTGTAAAATAACAAATGACTGTGCACCTATTTTGGGGGTTTTGAGGTGGAAAAGTTGGGGACAAAAAAGTGGACGTCCAAGTCTAGTGCCCTGCTTTTTGTCAGGATCTATGGACAAGATCTGCAACCTGTTCCTGCTGCACTGAAGGTTTTTCTGTCATGAAACTTTGAGGACTAATGAGCAGGCACCCAGGTCTAGGATGGTCTTTTTCCTACTATTCTACAATTCTGACACTTCAACATGCCCTCCTACAAATTCACTTTGTCTGCATCATCAACCTGTAACCTGCAATCATAAAACTTTGGGAGGGGGTTGTGGTGTTTAGGAGCTTACCTCAGTCAAGCCCCAGAAGGACACTTAAGTCTTCCAAACACCTTCGTTAGCTAGAGAGTGTGTGCCCTTGTGAGGCAGAGGTAAAATCCAAATGAATAAATGATCACAAACACAATAAATGTCACCTTGTAGTGAAGATCTAATGAGAGGAAGAAGCTCTTCACTCCATGAAGAAATGGATGCTCAAATCTGCAAACACAAACACATAGACAACACAAATCTGCTCTTGCAACACAATGAAAGCCTTGAATCACCTTGAGAATGCATAAAGTTCACAATAATCATCTAGTTTCTAAATGAATGCCTAAACATGCTTTTATATGCAACTACAAACACTCCCGCCAAGAATTTTGTAATTCAAACTTATCGTGTCGGCATAGGACCCAAATAATGATCACAAACCGACACCCAAAAATTAGGACTGCCCCAAAATAGGGTAGGACTAGGGCGTGGGTGCCTAAGTCCTCCCCCCTATTTTGGGTAGGGGTTATCTCAAGTAGTCCCCCTAGGTCCTATTTGTCAAGACACTTAGGGGTTTTCTCATCGGGATGTTGAAATATGATGTAAAATGTCCTAAATACACACCAAAGACCTAGGAACTAAACCTAAAAAGGGAAAAGCCCCCAAGGGAAATTTTCTAATGTTACATTTAGCCCCCACTTTAATGTATGTATAAACATAAGGCCAATACATGCATTAAAGTATGGTCAACAAACACAGCAAACACGCCAAGCACGGAGAAGACACGCCAACCACATTGAAGACAATAATAGACATGTAAAACATAGAGAAGATAGTTACAGTCATGCAAAACACGGAGAAGACAACAAATGCATAGAAGACACATTAATGCATGGAAGACATGCATGATTCTTTTCTTTTCTTTTGTCATATTTATGAAATGTGGATGCAAGTACTAGAAAGTAAACAAACCTCCCATAATACAGGATGCACTCATCACACAAGTCTTTATACTATATATATGGGGCAACACACCAAGACACACAAAACCTCCCAAAATGTAGGATGCACTCATCGCATAGGTCTTTAAACTACATATGGGGAAACAAACACGCCACACAAAGCAAGAATGCCAAACACACACACTTGAAGACACAAAGAAAACACGGCCGACAAGCGATGGAGTGTTCTTATTTCTAGGCTCATCACCATCTCAGGCACATTATAGGCACACACTGATGATTGCACTTTGCCACAACAATCACCGAAGACACACTTAAGGGTTGAGTTAGTCACAGAACCACTCTCTGCCTCCACAGAGGACTTTTGAAAATAACGGGATGATGCAATCTTCTCCAAGAAATACACCATCCCTGCCTCTGCAGAGGGCTTAAGAAAAAAGGATATGCTTGATATCTTGCCTCCACAGAGGGCTTACATGATTGATTAATTGATTGATTGCAAACAAACTCAGGATGCAGGATGCACTCATCGTGCAGGTCTTTAAACTACATTTGAGGACAAGCACATTGCTAACATCTACAACAAACAGCTTACCTTATATATGCTCCCACCTTAAGGTGCTTGATATCAGGTATCAATATCAAGCACGTTAAGGTAGGAAGAAAACACAGAAGGGAACAAAGACTTTCACAAAGCCCATGCCCCCCGAAGGTGACATGTACTTTACGATAGCCAAATGTTCCCACAAACACATCCCTGCAAGAAACATGTTAGTGTCTACAACATCAATGCATATGATTAACCACACAAAGAGCCAAGGTTATACAATGAATTCAGAGTTTGAGGATAACCAGGGGGCTACATCATGAAGTTCTCTGAATTGAGTACCACCAAGGCTAGATTCAAAGACAAACAAAGGTGCATAGAGCAGCAGTATTGTTAAGGTTTGTAAATGAGATAGCATACTATCAAAATCACTACGCAGAAAGCATGAGTGCTTCCTCTAGCCAAGCGTCGGATAATTTATTACAACCCCATCATTATATTAGGAACTAAGTCCATTTTTGATTGCTCTCAAAAGGGACACTAGGTCCACATCAGTATAAATGTTTTTCATCATCCGCCTACTAGATAGAAACACTAGAGGAAGGGAAACAATAAATAAGAGAGGAGAAACAAGTGTCTTAGAGATAGTCACTTAGGAGGGTGCCCCCAAGTCACCAACCACAACGCTATGTCCGTAAGACACAACACACAACAATGAAATTAGAGAGAGAGGCAATATAGAAGAATGATGATACAAATAGAAGAAGGTCACAACAGAGGCAGTCTTTTGGTATCTCGTACCTTACAAGTGAATATGAGGTCATCACAGGAGACCTAAACAACACATAACACATCATGGGGGAAGGACATCATGAGAGAGATAAAGGGTTAGAGATACTTATCTATAGGGTCCGCCGAGCTAGGAAGTATCATCAAGAAAATCATCATCATCCTCCCACTCCCTAATATTAGAGGAAAGTGGGACATAAGGTACCATAGCCCAATTCATGTCTTGCTCATGATGTTGTTCATTGTTATGTTTGTTTGGTTCAATTTTAGGATCAATGTTTTCTTGTTGAGAGGCAAGGTTTATGGCATAAGCTTGTCTTCTTCTTCTTCTTTCTCTTGCTTTTCTATTTCATTTTCTTTTACCACTTATCTCTTATAAGATAGGGCTTTTCTCTTTCATAGGTTTGTGCAATTTAGAAGATGAAGCATTGGGATCAAACCTCATTTGTCGCAGTGGAATATTTTGTTGTTGATAATGACCTCCCAATCCTTGTAAGGATTTCAAGGGAGGAACCTCAGCATAGGGACCTTGTCCTTTTGGTCTAAGGTTCTCTTCACATGTGGGTTGTTTATATTTTGTTGTTTCTTGCATAGAAGGACTAGGCATTGGGTGTAAAAGTTTCACTTTGTAGTTTCTATAGCTCAAAAAGGTAAAGTCTGTTCACAAATTTGGTTCCTTTTCAGTTTTATCCCAGAAATAATCCAATATGTAATGCTTTTTATCAACCAAAGGTTTATATTTGTTGCAAGGGACGGTAATCACACGTCCATCAAAAGGGAATTTTAGACAACGATGTATTGTTGAAGGGATAGCTTTCATTTCTTTTAACCAAGGGTGTCCCAATTTAATTTAGAAGAGGTCAGAAATAGGGACAACATCAAACCATTATTTGAATGTTTTCCAGATAGTGTTACCAACAATGATATCTTACCCAGAGGCTTGATAAAGGTTCCCTTATGTGTTTTGATCATCATGTTCGAAGGGTCATAAGAACCTTGCATTAATTGATGTGAAAAGAGGAACTCTTTAGTGGTGACATTAGTCATGCAATTAGGATCAATAAGAGTTCCATCCACAGGATTTCCCATTATTTTCACAATGATGTAAAGAGGCACTTCATAGTCTCCAGTTGTTCTATCATGAGGTGTAAACACAATTTTAGGTTTAGGGGCCTTTCTTTTCATGTAAAGCCTAGGAGGGAACCTATTGTTGTTGTTGCAATTAGAGGCCATTTTTATATACTCAAATCAATGTAAAATCAGATTTTGAAAGCTTTTCAAAATTGGTGCAAAAGACAAGTGCAAAACTATATGTAAAAAATGGCCTTAAATGCTTGATTTTTTTGGTACTGTCTCAATGTGTATGAATGAAACAAAGGGTGTTGTAAGGATTTTGTTTAGGGGAAGAAAATTATATGTCTGATATCAGTCCAAAACAGCAATAATATCCTTCACAACACACTATTGATGCAAATCTAAGATGACGATAAGTCAAAATATAGTGAAAATATGTCAAAATATGCAACTTTTTCACCAAATCTCGATGCAAAAGAGCATGACAAAGGGTGTTGTGAGGAAAATGATGATGTAAAGAAAATTAAATTAGTAATAACAGCCACTTAATGTCAAAATATCTATCACAACATGCTTTTAGTGCCACTTAAGGTCAAACCCTAGTGAAAATATAGCAAAAATAGGCTATTTTTCATAGTTTTTCAACTCCAAGACCTAGAAAAATGTGTTGTAATGAATTTTAGGAGGTAAAAAAAATAAAATTAATGATATCAATCACCTCAATCCATAAAATTTGTCACAACACACTTGAAGTGCAAACTAGGCCAAACTCTAGGGCAAAAATAGCAAAAATGTGTAGTTTTTCACCAAATTTTCAATTCAAGAGGCCAATAAAAAGGTGTTGTGAAGATTTTTAGGAGGGGAAGAAAATAATTACCCTAATAAAATCCAATTAGTGCAAAAATACTCTTCACAACATGCCAATGGTACAAATTTAGAGAGTCGATAAGGCCAAATCTAGTGAAAATCGATGTTTTTGAAGCCCTAGGTTTGAGATCTTGACACAAAATACTATGTAAATGATTTGAAATCTGATTTATGATGAAAATAAAATATACTTAGATCTGAAAATGAATTCCAATCTCTAAGATGCAAAATGCAAGTGGAAATTTAATGAAAATGTATTAAAATTGCTAGTTTTTTGTTGAAATTTTCTATATGCAAAAATGCAAATATTTGAAATCTAAATGAAAATTTTCACCAAAATGAAAGACTACAGACAAATGCAAGTTTGAATGAGTTTCTAAAATTAGTAGAAAGATCTGAAAGAAGATTTTGCCTATTAACCCTATATTTTGGAATTACTAGGTTATATGAAAATTGTCAAAATTTCTACAAAACCCTAGCAATTATATGATGAAAATGCAATGCAAATTATTGTATTTTTGTAATTTTATGTATTTTATATCAGATCTGATGCAAAAATCATAAATTAGGAAAAATTAGAGTGAATTGATGCTAATTAGAAACCTATATGAAAATGCAAGTTAGGGTTTCCAATTTTTTTTCAAATTTTTCAATTTTTTTTGTAATTTTCTCAATGCAATAAGATGAATGACTATATGAATGAATGAAATCAACCCAAATCTGAAGAAAAAAACTCAATAAGTTGCAATTAAGTCCAAAAACACAGGTTCACCAAAATGTTTAGGGTAAAATTTGGATTGTTTAGTTTAGTGTTTAAATCCTCCTTTCACCCATTACATTCAAGGACCTTAGGATCGAGTGGCAGAGCACTATCAGGTCCTTGGTCACTTACAAATGTAGGGAAACTTAGATTAGGGTATTTGATTATCAATTTTCCTTCTCTTATGCTCAGTTACACATCAAAACCCTAATTATGCAAATACGGAAGTAAATAGATGAATAACAGAAAATGCTTGTGCATAAAAATGTAAAATAACAAATGACTGTGCACCTATTTTTGGGGTTTTGAGGCAGAAAAGTCAGGGACAAAAGAGTGGGTGCCCAAGTCCAGTGCCCTACATTTTGTTGGGATCTACAGACAAAATCTATAACCTATTCCTGCTACACCAAAGGTTTTTCTGTCACGAAACTTCAAGGACTGATGAGCGGGTGCCCAAGTCTAGGGTGCTCTTTTTCCTGCTATTCTACAATTCCAACACTTCAACATGCCCTCCTACAACTTCACTTTGTCTATATCATCAACCTGTAACCTGCAATTATAAAACTTTGGGAGGGGGTTGTGGTGTTTAGAAGCTTGCCTCAGTCAATCCCTGGAAGGACACTTAAGTCTTCCAAACACCTTTGTCAGATAGAGAGTGCATGCCCTTGTGAGGCAGATGCAAAATCCAAATGAATAAATGATCACAAACATAATAAATGTCACCTTGTAGTGAAGATCTCATGAGAGGAAAAAGCTCTTCACTCCATGAGGAAATGGATGCTCAAATCTGCAAACACAAACACATAGACAACACAAGTCTGCTCTTGCAACACAATGAAAGCCTTGAATCACCTTGAGAATGCATAAAGTTCACAATAATCATCTAGTTTCTAAATGAATGCCTGAACATGCTTTTATATGCAACTACAAACACTCCTGCCAAGAATTTCATAATTCAAACTTACCGTGTCAGCATAGGACCCAAATAATGGTCACAAGCCAACACCCAAAAATTGGGACTACCCCAAAATAGGGCAGGACTAGGGTGCAGGTGCCCAAGTCCTCCCCCCTATTTTGGGCAAGGGTTGTCTCAAGTAGTCCCCCTAGGTCCTATTTATCAAGACACTTAGGGGTTTTCTCATCAAGATGTTGAAGTATGATGTAAAATATCCTAAATGCACACAAAAGACCCAAGAGCTAAACCTAAAGAGGGCAAAGCCCCTAAGGGGACCTATAATAACCAGAAAGGCCCATAAAACTTCAAACCTCATGAACATTTTTCGGTTCAGGCCATTCAGAAATAGCCTTAATCTTAGCTGGGTCTATAGCTATTCCCTTAGCTGAAATTATATGACCCAAATACTATACTTCTTTCTAAAAGAAGGTACACTTAGAGAGCTTGTCATATAGTTTATGCTCTCTTAGCCTCTGAAGAATGATTCTTAAATGTTGCATATGTTCCTCTTCATTCTTAGAGTAGATTAAAATATTATCAAGAGATACCAAGACAAACTTATCCAGGCAATCTCTGAACACATTGTTCATAAGATTCATAAAGGTTGTAGGGGCATTTGCCAACCCAAAAGGTAGGACAGTGAATTCATAATGTCCATAGTTGGTTCTAAAGGCTATCTTATGGATGTCTTCATCCTTCACCCTCAACTGGTGATATCTCAATCGGAGATCGATCTTAGAAAATACTGTTGCACCTCTCATCTAATCAAAAAGATCATCAATATGGGGTAGAGGGTACTTGTTCTTGATGGTTGCTTTTTTTAACATGCGGTAGTCTATACATAACCACAAAGTGCCATCTTTCTTTTTCACAAAAATTACAGGTGCTCCCCATGGTGACACACTGGGTCTAATCAACCCTTTATCCAATAGATCTTGGAGTTGAGCCTTTAACTCCATTAGTTCAATTGTGGTCATCCTTTAAGGGGCTTTAGAAATAGGTTCCGACCCAGGTATAATATCAATGGCAAAATCAAAAGCTCTCTTAGGTGGTAACCCTAGAAGATCATTTGGAAAAACATCCTTAAATTCTCTAAGAAAGGGGTGCCTGTCCATATCTAATCTCTCCTGATCTATGGACTCCCTATTCCTAACTCAAAAAAGAAATGTTGGTATACCTTGTAGATTAGATTATCAAATAAGGTAAGAATATAAACTAATATGCAATAAATCACAAGAGTTATACCTCACTTGAAGACCCAATCTCATCAAGGGAGAGGAACCATGCACCCAAAAACAAGTTCCTAAGACAAGATTATCCCTAGACAATGGATTTAGATGTGAAATGCTATTCAAATTGTGCAACTCACTATCCTAACTCAAGAGTGATTTTGGCATTATGACTTTGCATAAACTTGGATGATGAAAATGGCTTGGGAGAGGTTCTATTTATAGATTTTTGGAAGAGATTTTGCTCCAATGGTGGAGATTGATTTGGAAGATCAATGGTGGAGGATAAAAGTGATGTGGAAGGCCTAGATTCAATCTTGAATGAATGGAGGGCTAGGAATAAAAGTGATTCTTTTATTCAATTTTGGGAAAAGGGGTTATTTAATGAGCATGGGGGTGAAGGATTATTTTGGAATAAAAGATTCATATGGGGGAATGTAAATGAATTAAAAATTCATTTGGGGAAGAGAGGAAATAAATGAGTATGGGGTTGTAAGGAGAAATAAATGTGATGTAGGATGTTTTTAAATAAAAAAATTGACTTATGTGGATTTAATTCAATTTTTTATTTGGAGGATGTGGGGAAGGGTGTTAAACAAGGTTTGACCACCCAAATGAAGGGGTTAGGATTAATTAAACAGGGGTTTTATTTAATTAATCCTAGGGCTAGGATGAGGTAGGCTAGGGTAGGCAATTAAATAATAGCTATTTAATTGTCTAGGGTAGGGATAGGTCAATTATAGGCTGAATTAATTAGTTAACATGGTTTTTAACTAATTAATTAGATTTAGAGAAAAGGGGGAAATTGATTTAATAAATATTGCATATTTATTAAATTAATTAGCTAAGGTTTGGACTATTGAATTAATGAAATTAATTCAATTTTGGGGATGAAATGGTGTGAATTTGGAAAGCGAAAGGGGTAATTAATTAAATAAAAATTCAATTAATTGGTTAGAAGGGAAATTGGTATGTTTAGGGTTGTCAGGAGTTAGTTTGATGATAGAAGACATTTTTAGGTGTCTACATTTGCCCCTCTTTGACGTGGCGTCTGGACCTAAGAGGGAAGGGGCGTCAAGTCGAAGAAACATATGCCCCAGCTACCGTGAAGGAATAAGATGGATAAGGGATGCCCCCTCGAGAGGTCAGCAGGAAAATAAAGATTTTCTAGGCGAGTTCTCGAAAAGGATGCGATAGGAGTGAAAGATGGATAGGTGATGACAGGAAGAAAAACAGAGAAAAAAAAGGTGTAGATCTGCACCTTGGAGGGAAAAGGAGGGGGTGGAGGTATGACATGGCCCACTATATTAGGCAAAGTGGGCCCTTAGAATGCCACATTTGCATACTTTTGACTTTGGAGAAGAAAGGATGAAGGAGAGATGGCTGACCACAACCCCCAGTTCCCATGACTTCGACACATCTCTGAGTAGTTTTGAGAGTTTGGTCAGGCACCAGGCACTGGACCCCCAGTAGGGCCTAACCCTGACTTTGTAATTTTCTCATTTTACGTCCATTTTTTAGGTTTTGGATTTTGGGTTAGGGTGCGTAGCGCCATCGGCAAGGTGGATTAGTGCTATCATCTGGATTGGCGCTATCTACCTGGGTAGGGGTAGGGCGGTTTTGTCGCCATTTAGTAGTCAAATTGGCGCTATCATCCGGATCAGCGTCATTTGTGAGAAGAAAAAGTTTGGAGTGCCATAGCGCCAAAACGAGGTTAGGGTAGCGCGATCCTCTAGAATAGTGCTATCATATGAAATGGCACTTTTTGGGGGATTGGCGCGAGTAATTTGGATGGTGTCAAAAGTTTGTTCGGTGCCATTTTTCAAAATAGTGCCAAAGGGAATACACAGTAGTGCTATCCTAGGTTTTAGTGTGAAAAGGAGTTTGGATTAGCGCTATGATCTAGAATAGCACAATGGGGTGGAATTCGTAGCGCCATTCTGGGAGTGGCGCATAAGTCTGTCTATTTTAGCGCCAATTATGTTGGCTTTTAGACAGTAGAGGAAAGGGGGTGTTTTTAGAAAGAAATAGGTTAATAGGTCAATGTCTAACCAGAAAATGATGGATGCAGGATATGCAGCGATTCATATTGCAGTCACGGGAGTGACGAGTGCCATCTATGATGGCACTGTTTGAGGGTTTTGATGATGTAACGCGGGGCTGACTGGCTAGGTTCGGTCTTTTGACAGTGTCATTGATGCTAGTTCTACGAGCTCATCGAGCTCTTATGACAACGATGGTGGAGCGGTATCGCTCTGAGACTTGTAGTTTTCTGTTACCAACAGGAGAGATTACCATCACACTTGAGGATGTTTATCACATCCTCAAGCTACCTATCCGAGGCTGACGTGTTAGGTATGACATGAAGAGAGGGTGGAGTGCACTAGTCAGAGTGTTTGGTGCAGATCATCTTGTTCTTTCTCCAGATGGGAGGGAGATGGACTATGAGGGGACACTGGCTGCGGGTGCAGATCCATTTGCCTTGTTCCTTTGTGCATTAATTGGAGGCGTCGTGATGCCTGATAGGCGAGGTAGGGGTTTTCTGGTTCGCTGGGGAGGGGTGATAGAGGGGATGGTGACACATGAGATTGTCTATGCATGGGGACCGGCTATGCTAGCGCAGTTGTATCATGAGATGCACACAGTTGCCTATCTACATGATAGAGCTTTGTCTGCTGGAGTTACTCTGCTACATGTATGGATTTGGGAGCACATCCCTGTTACGAGGCTGACATGTGGGTACTATCGATGGTAGTTTGAGGCCTTTGTGTTTTTATATCGGGATGCAGAGTATACATATATTGGGCAGGTGTAGCACTGGAGGAGGATGTTAGATGAGGTGATTAGCGTGATCCATCAGCCATATATTGGTGTAGAGCCGTGGCCAGATGATGATATTCATCTCCCTTTTGTGTTTCAGCAGCGGTACCTAATGGGTCGAGGAGACCATATGATAGATATGTATCTACCCTCACAGGTCATGCGGCAGTTTGGTTTGGTCCAAGACACTCCACAGCAAATGGTGATATTTACGCGGACACCTCGAGATGCGGCCTATTAGCCGGCAACTATATAGCCACAGGTTGCCCTAGCAGATTTTGCAGCTTTACAGCCAGTGCAGTGGGATTGGAGGAGCATAGTGAGGGATGTAGGGACTACGGCTACCTATGATATATGGTGGCATATGCATCGGCCTATGCAGTTGACGGATCCCACAAAGGATTAGGGGGCGATGATTCAGATGGTGGAGACGACTCTGATGGGGAGGATCATGTGGAGGAGGGGGAGGTGATCATTGAGGACTTCCTCGTGGAGGTTGGAGATGATGGAGAGGAGAGAGTGGTTGGTAGGGATGGCCAGCTGATAGATGTGCTGGCGGTAGTGGCAGTAGGGCAGGGGTAGGTGGGGCAACAGGTACCTGTGCAGCAGGTTCTTGCTGAGCAGGTACAGGTTGGAGCAGGGCAGCAGCCTAGAGGACCTCAGTGGCGCGGGGGGCATCTACCTCCACCACAGGTAGCGCAGCAGTAGGCAGTTGAGGGAGGGTAGCAGGAAACAGGGCAGCAGACAAGTCCCTCAGGGACAGCTGGGGAGGCTAAGGGTGAGAGGCTTACACGTCGTTGGAGGTGACGGGATGAGGAGGAGGATATGGAGACCCTAAGAGCATAGGTGGCGAGCCTTCAGGAGGCACTAGATGGCCAGGATGCAGAGTTGGTGTAGTTGCGGGGGGCACTAGCCTTATTAGATGGGGCAGATGGACAGGTGGCTATGTTGCAGGCATAGTTGGCCCAGGCGCAGGGTGATATAGAGGTGTTGACCTGAGAGCAAGATACAGCAGGTGCTAGGGCACAGCAGGCAAAGACTTCAGTGAGTAGTCTATAGGCATCAGGTGGTGGTCGTGCCCCAGTTTTGGCAGTGATGCAGACACAGTTGTCGCAGGCTCAGTCACAGTACTATCAGCTATAGGGACAGTTGAGCCAGGTACATGGGGAATTGATAGAGAGCAGTAGGCAAATGGAGTACTATAGGGGCCTGTATTATGTGACCATGCCAGCAGCGCAGTGGGCACCGAGTTACAACCAGGTTAGTAGATCAGGGGCATCGAGATCACATAGATCGAGATTGATTCAGTCAGTTCAGCAGACGATGCCCCCTCCCTCACACGTGCCCCAACAAGGTCCTTAGGTGTAGGCACAGCTACTACCGCAGCCCCAACCACCGACAGGATCATAGCCTTGACCAGGGTCAGAGTCTCCTACTCCATCAGAGAGGGCATCTTCTATGTGATAGTTATATCATGATAGCCCTTGGAGGCATTTTGTATTAGGACACTTTATTTTTTGATGTGTATATGAGTGATGTACATTTTGTTACAGTGATTTTATATGATATGCATTCTGGTGTTTAATGATGTTTATGGATATGATGTTCTATTATGATGATATCTATGTGATGGATGCAGTTATGTTTATGTGATGATGTTTTTAATTTTATGGATGCATTTAGGATGGAAATGTATGTTTATGTATGAGAATATGCATGTGCACCTTAGATGTTTATTAAATGCATTTATATGATGTTGTAATGTGACTAAGTGGTTTGTGAGATGATATGAGATGTGATGTATAATGTGCAACTAAATGATTCTAGATTGAACCTAATTATTATGCAAACTTAAATGGATTAAAATGGACCTAAGTGACATGTAATTTGAGATGGTTTAAAATGCAGCTAAATGGATTAAAATGAATCTAAAATGACATGCAAATTGGATGGATTAAAATGCACCTAAATGGATTAAAATGAATCTAAAATGACATGCAAATTGGATGGATTAAAATGCACCTAAAATGGATTAAAATGCACCTAAAATGGATTAAAATGAATCTAAAATGACATGCAAATTGGATTAATGAATCTAATATGATATGCAATGATGGACTACATGCACCTAAAATAATATGCAATTAAATGATCATGACATGTAGCTAAATGATATGCTAAGATGCAGTTTAGGTGATAGGTGGTATGCAAGCTAGGTGATAGGTGAGATAATTCAGTCCTAATACACATGATGTTCTTTGTTTAACCCTGAGTGGTGAGGTTGTGGGAAAGGGTATTAGGTGGGGAGAGGATAGGGGTGTATGGATGGGTATGGGTAGGATTGGGAGTATCTAGAGACTGGGGGGGATACAAGAGGGTTGTTAGGTCGTAAGACACCACGTCATTTGAGGGGAGATTTATTTCAGTTCAGGATGTGTTGAGTGGAAATGCGGTGGGGGAATGGGATTAGTGAGGGGTTGGTTGGTGGGGGATGGGGGAAAATGATGATTAAATCTAGGCCGAGATGAGATAGTTGACTGAGTGATTAGGATGATGATTTTGAGCTAGTATCAGTAGTTGCACAAGATTAATTGAGAGCATTTCTTAGTTTAATGTAGCAATGGAGGATACAGTTCACAAAGGTATGAAATGACCTAGGTGATGATGTATGCCCTGCGATTGCATGGACTAGACCCACAAATAATAGGTTGATTTCATGCATGCCCAAGGTAGTATAATCTTGTCTAGTCGAGGAAGGGGACTCATAGCGATGAGTGCGATTAATGCATAAAAGGTTTTGATGCCTGTATATGCAAATAGGACACATCATGCTAGAACCGACCTGGACTTCAAGATATGAATACTATTCTTGGAGTAATGAAACCAACCCACAAGCACAGCATGCAGAAACAAGGATGATGTCTACTCCAGGTGCTTTCTACTACTTACCATGATATAATGAGATCAAGGCAGCTTTGGAGATGACTTAGAGCAAGACAAAAAGATAAAAATCAATAAGCAAAAAGACCAATGAAAAGATACAATAGCCTTTGTGTGCTCTTGCCAAGAGACATGATCGTAGAATGATAGATTTTTGTCCATTGTAGGAAAGATATATCCTAGGACGCAAATCTATTGGTGTTGATTAGAGAATTTTTGGAAGATGGGCAAAAGAACAGTTTGGCCATGTGTAGGATTATGGTTGGTATGTTGATTGATGATTTTTGCATTGGGGGACCTATTTGGAGTGTATACATAGCTTGTGTATCATTTATGAGATCCAGAAAGCTCAGTAAATGGGGGACCATCCAATGGGGTGGATGGGTGCATCTTAGGTACCTGAGTACTAGAAACATCCTTCGTATTCCAGATTGCCTACATACCCTGTGTCCACGGGATCAAGGTACTTTTAAGATGCGGGTGAAATGAATATGTAGTTCTGGCAAGACTTGATGATGTGGGAATGGTTTGGGATGGGTGTGATGTGATGAAGATTGATGTGTGTTTGGTGATTGCGATGATATGTGTTATTATTATTATTATTATTATTATTATTATTATTTTTGAGTTTTCTGTATTTTCTATCATTTTTGTATTTTATGATTATGCGATGTTTTTGGATTTTTTGATGTTGTATGGACAAAGGGAGCTTACAAGGATCCTCGTTCCATGGGTTGGCCTTGGGATGGGATAGGATGGGTTGGGTGATAGGTCTTGATGTTTCAGAATTCCAAGCCATGGGATGTGTGAAATAGGGAGTGATGTGATGGAAAGAGGACTCCTTAGATGGTAGAACCGGCCACTACGCATGGCGCCTGAAACAGGTTTTCACCATGGTACTTATCCAAGGCGTCACCAGAGTGATTTTCATCATTGGAAGTTTTTATTACACTCTGATTTTTCTTGATTTTTTTATTTTTTTGGTGTTTTTGATTTTTTTGATTTTTTTGATTTTTTTATTTTTTGAGGTATCAGATGGGTTATGCATAGAATTTCTTGAGATGTAGGATGTTCATTGGCTCATCTAGAGGCTGTCCCTCAGGTGTTGCAAGATGATAGGCTCCTGACCCATAATCAACGGTGATGACATAAGGTCCTAGCCAATTGGGTTCAAACTTTCCTTGCTTCAGATGCTCTTGCAGGTTCTTCTGATTTTCCATTAGGACAAGGTCACCTACCTCAAATTTTTTGGTTTTGATCTTTTTGTTGTAACTCCTTCTGAGGTGGTTTTGGTATGCCTGTAAGTGATTCAATGCATTCAGGCCTTTCTCATCCAGTAGTTCTAGTTGATGCAACCTTGCGATGCGGTAGTCCTCATCAGAGATAATGTTTTGCAAGGACACTCGGAAACATGGGAGCTCGACCTCTATAGGTAAAATGGCTTCAGATCCAAATACTAGTGAGAATGGGGTGGCTCTTGTAGGAGTGTGGATGCTTGTGTAGTAGGCCCATAGGGCGGGGTTGAGTTGGAGGTACCAGTCACGGCCAGCTTCATTGACTGTCTTCTTGAGAATGCGGAGGATGGTTTTGTTAGAAGCCTCTGCTTGACCATTTCCTTGAGGGTAATATGGTGTGGAGAAGTGGTGTTTGATGTCAAATGTTTCGCACAAGGTGTGAACTTCTTGGTTTTTGAAGGGTTTTCCATTGTCAGTAATAATGGAATGGGGAATACCATATTGATAGATGATATAGTGGAGGATGAATTTTGAGATTTGGATACCTGTGGTGAAGGTGAGTGGTATTGCTTCCACCCACTTTGTGAAGTATTCGGTAGCAGTGATAATGAACTTATGGCCATTGGAGGATGGAGGATGTATTTTTCCTATGAGGTTGAGTCCCCACTGTGAGAAAGGCCATGGCGTTGTGATCGGTTGTAGTTCTTGTGCTGGTGCGTGGATGAGATCGCCATGCTATTGGCATGGGAGGCATTTCTTGATAAACCTGTGGGAATCTTGTTCCATTGTGGGCCAATAATATCTGGTCCTGAGGATCTTTTTAGAAAGGGTGGGTCCACTTGAATGCACCCCACAGATGCCTACGTGTACCTCTTCCAAGGCTACTTCAGCTTCCGTAGAGTCTAAACATTGTAGAAGCATACCATTAAGACTCCTTTTGTATAATGTATTGCCTACAAGGATGAAACGAGAGGCCTGACGGATGAATGATTTTCTTTGTGAGGTGGACAGATTAGGGGGGAGGATGTTGTCATGGAGATATAGATATGTTTCTTGGTACCACAGGGACAAGGGACCAATGACTTCTCACACTAGTTTGGATTGAGGAACATCGTATGCTGGGATAGGGAGTTCTTCAATTAGGAACTTGCATTTTTTGCTGTCCTTCATGTCTACCAGAGATCTAATAGTTGCCATGGCATCTGCTGCTTTGTTATTGAGTCTTGGGATTTGCTTGAAGTGGATGTCTTCGAAGTAATCTTTGAAATCATCAACCATTTTTTATAGGGAAGGAGCTTGTCATCCTTGGTTTTGTATTCATTATTGACCTATTTGATGACTAGTTGAGAGTTGCCGTACAACAGTAGCTTTTCAATTTTCCATTGGATGGCCATGCGGAGACCTATGATGAGGGCCTCATATTCTGCTATGTTGTTGGTGCATGGAAATGTGATCTTGAAGGATTTAGGAATTGTGTTGCCCTGAGGGGTAACAAACAGGATGCCTACCCCTGAGCCTCTGTGAGTGTATGATCCATCAAAATACATCTTCCATGTGTCTGTGGCTGGTGTGATTGTCAGGATGGCCTCATCTGGAAAGTCTGCTATTGTAGGATGTTCTGCGGGGATAGGTGCTTCAGCCAGTTGATCTGCTATGACTTGCCCTTTGATGGCCTTTCTCTCAGTGTATTCTATATCAAACTCTATGAGAATCATGACCCATTTAGCCATTCTGCCAGTAAGAGTAGCTCTGTTTAGGAGGTGCTTCAGTGGGTCAATCTTAGCAATGAGCTTGGTCTTGTGATTGAGCATATAGTGTCTCAACTTTTGGGACGTAAAGACAAGGGCTAAACATTCTCGTTCAATTTGTGTATAATTGAGCTCATAGGAGATCAAAGTGCGGCTGATATAGTAAATGGCTCTTTCTTTCCCCTGCTCGTCGAGTTGTTCTAGCAAGGCTCTGATGGTTGTCTCTGTTACGGAGATGTAAAGTAGGAGGGGTTCGCCTTGCCTTGGTGGAGTGAGCATAGGAGGATTAGCCAGGTATTCTTTTAATTGGTCAAAGGCATCTTGACACTGGGTGTTCCAGATGAAAGCTATATCTTTTTAGAGCAGATGCTGGAAGGGTTGGCACTTATCTGCAAGTTGGGTAATGAATCGATGGATAGACAGGAGTTTTCCTTGTAGGCTTCGCAACTGTTTTAGTGTTTTTGGAGGCGGCATCTCGATGATGGCCTTGACCTTTGCAGGATCCATCTCAATGATGGCCTTGACCTTTACAGGATCCACTTCGATTCCTCTTCTTGAGACTATGTATCCCAGAAGTTTGCCTGAGGTGATGCCGAAGACGCATTTATTTGGATTCAAATGGACATTGTATTGCTCCAACCTATCGAAGATCTTGGCCAACACCTCTAAGTGTTCCTCTCTGGTCTTGGATTTCCCTAGCAAATCGTCCACACAGTCTTCCATGACGTGGTGGAAGAGGTCATGGAAGATGACAATCATAGCTCATTGATAGGTGGCTCCTGCATTCTTTAGGCCGAATGGCATTACCACCCAGCAGTATGTTCCCCATGGACATATAAAGGATGTTTTGTGCTGATCCTCTTTAGCAATTTTTATCTAATTGTATCTTGAGAAACCATCCATGAGGGATAACATTTCATATCCTGCTAGGAGATCCACTATCATGTCGATGTTTGGTAATGGGAAGTCATCTTTTGGGTAGGCCTTGTTGAGATCCCTGAAATCTGTACAACAGTGGATTCGGCCATCCGGTTTAGCAACTGGTACAAGATTTGAAACCCATTCAAGATAATTGATTGGGCGAATGAACCCAACATCCAGTAATTTCTTGAGCTCTGCTTTGACGAGGAGAGCCACCTGAGGATTCATTTTTTGGAGCTTTTGTTTGACTAGTTTTGCATTAGGGCGTACTGCAAGGTGATGAACCACCAATGCGGGATCTAGCCCTGGCATGTCTGCATAGGTCCACGTAAAGTTGCAATTTCTACGTGTGAAGAAGGATAAGAAATTCTCATGTTCCTGTATGCTGAGAGATTTTGCTCTGTATGTGATTTTTGCCTCTTCCTCTATTTTGAGGTTCATTTCCTGAGCTAGTTCAACCAAGATGGGTGATCTGTCAGGATAGACTTTGTCTATCTCAAGGAGACCCATGCTTCCATCTCCTAGCGCCTCGTGGAGGTTTTCACCAGGAGATACGTCATTTATTTTTACTATTTTGGGATCTGATACTGCCGTGGAATGGTTTTCACCATCAGATCCATTTTTTCTTTTTGTATTTTTGTGACTGGAAGCAGGGGTTGTCTCCCTGAAATAGGCATCTGAATGGAGTTCCATTATGTATCCTGCTCGATGATCTCCCAAAGGGAAGTGATCTCTTACCCCCATCATTTCGGTGATGGCCTCATCGTCAGGTACGATGTCAAAGACAGGAGGTCCTCATTGGTCCCAATCAATGAGGTCAGGGTAAACTAGTGGTAAGTCATTGGAGGATGAAGCAAGAGTGGTGACGGAGTAGATGGTACAAATGGATGAGTCGAAGAAGTTAGCGAAATCACTAAAGGAGTCTTAAAGGCCCATTTCGTTAACATTGTCGACATCTAAGGAGACCGTAGCGACCTCGGCTAAGATACAGTTGCCAGTAGTGAGGAAGCATTGTGGTTGAGCATACCCTAATCCTTGAGTATATGGATTCTTTGTTGCTTGCAGTGGTTCTATGATACCCTATTCATGAAGGCCTATACCACCTTGTCCTTTATAGCCCATGCTTTTGACAATTTCAGAACCTTTGTCGTAGATTTCTGTTGGGATTGTGGAGGCTTCTTGCTCAGGCTCTTCATCCTTGTAAAGCCAAGATGAGATATCTTCAAGTACATCCTGATCTAGGAGATGCCTCCTCTCGAAGATGGGCGAGGGTTTGTACTTGATAATGACTGTATTGGCTGTCTCTATTGTTGGGATGCTGAATGTCTTAGGATTGGGTAATGTGCCCACACAAAAGGTGCCATGTAGGTCATATTCCCCACATCCCATTTCGGATAGCTTGATCTGGACCTCGGGTGGTGGAGTTGCTTGGGATGAAGTAGAAGCAATGCTTGTGGGGTTGATATATGAGTGTGATGTTGTTGGATTGGCTTCAGCGATGGCTTTATTATATGGGCAGAATGTTTGGTTGTGGCCTTCCAGAAAACTGCAGTATTGGAAGGGGCGAGGGTCAGCATAGACTGTGACTTCTGTGCCATTGTGGGGGAATTTGATGCATTGATGGAAGGTGGATGGGATGGATTGCATGGCATGAATCCATGGTCTGCCGAGAAGGATGTTGTAGGGGAGGTCAAGATCGAGAACCTGACATTTGGTTTCCAATATTTTCTGCCCCACTTGTATGGTAAGCTTGATAGTACCCTCAGAGAGCCATTCAGTATCATCGTAGCCTTTGATTATGATGCACTCGCTAGTGTCAACAACCACATCGGAGTACCCCAAGTGTTTTAGTAGTTTTAGAGTGCATATGTTGAGGCCGGAACCACCATCTATTAAGACTCTCTTAATGGTGTGCTTGTGGATGCGGACTTCGATGTGCAGGGCGTCGTTATGTATATGATCAGAGGTAGGTAGGTCCTTTTCTGAGAAGGTGAGATGATGGGGTGCGGCGATGTGTCCTACCATGGCTTGGAATTGAGTTACATTCAAGTTGGTAGGGATGTGTGTTTGCAAGAGCACTTTATCGAGTACGTTCTTATGAAGGGGAGATGTGCGAAGCAACTCGAGGATGGAGATTTGTGTGGGTGTCTTTCCTAGGTGTTCTAGGAGGTTATATTGGTGGGTAGGTGGTGCACGTACAGTTGGGAGAGGAGGTAGGGGATCGGATGTGGATGCAGGTGTTTGTTCAGTGGGAGGGGCTGTGCAAATGGATACACAGCCACGGCGGGTTGTAACAGCACAATCAGGTGCTTGGGCGCAGATGGTGACTGTGTTGACATGATGGGATGTTGCTTCTATACGTCCTACGATAGAGTCGTAAGACGCGGGTGGTGGGGTGACATTATATGCTTGGTTGGACGAGGAGGCTTTGTTATGATTAGGTAGGGGATCCTTGTAAGCTCCTAGGTTGGCGTTTGGTGATGGTTGGGCGCTATGATCGAGACCGACTAGATTTTGTTCAATAAGGTCTTGGATGCAATGTTTTAGTTGCATGCAATCGGTTGTTTTATGACCCGCAATGTGGTGGTATTCATAGTAGTTGTTCTCATTGCACCACGCGGCTTTTAGTTCATTCTCTTGACAGGGTCTAATGGGTGGGAACGAGATCAAATTTTGCTTGAGACATCTATCAAGGATGTCTTCGACAAGTTCTCCTAAGGGTGTGAATTGTCTGCATGGTTTGTGTGGTTTAGTTGGGCCTCTCTGGTTATTTACATTTCTTGCATACGTATGCGCAGGTGTTTGGTTTCGTATATGTTGGATGGCTTTCACATCCGTGATGCCGTCGTTTAGATTGTTCTTGTTCTTCCCCCAATAACGTGATTTGTCATTTGATTGTGTCTTGGCATTGTTGTTGGTATTGGGGGTGTTGTTATTGGATTTGTAGTAGTTGTTGTTGTTGGATTTGGGGTCGTACAATTTGATGGAGCCCTTGGCAATGAGGGCTCGTTCGATGGTGGTGCCTTTGTCAATGACCTCTTCAAAGGTAGATGCACAAAGTATTTGTAGATGAAACCCTAATTCCTGATTGAGGTTGGCCACGAACATGGTGACGAGTTGTTTTTCAGGAATAGGCCATGGGAGTTTGCTTGCTAAGCCTCTCCACCTTTGCAAGAAGGAAGTGAAGGCTTCGCCGTTCTTTTTTTTGGTGTTACAAAGGTCTGTCATGGACATTTCATGCTCAAAATTGTAGGATAAGTGGTTCACAAATTTCTTTGCAAGCTCAGGGAAATTCCTAATACCTGGGGGAAGGTGTGCGAACCATTCAGCGGCTTGACCGCCTAGGCTTCTTGGGAACAGTCTCATTAGATAGGTGTTGTTATTAGAAACTTCTAGGCAAGCTATGTAGAACTCCCTAAGGTGGTCCCTAGGGTCTCCCTTTCCCTTGTATTTGTCGAATTTAGGTGTCTCGAAGTTCTTGGGGAAAGGGGGCATGTACAATGTGTGATCAAATGGGTAGGGGCAAATATCCTCAAAGGAATAGTGTTTGCGTTTGCCCCTAGTTTGTAGGTCTTCTACCTTTTGGATTAAGCCTTGTACAATAGCTGTGATATCCTGTGGTTGTTGTGGTTGTTGTATGTACACCTGTTGGTTGGTGAGATGTTGGAGATGGGGTGGGATTTGATGTTGGAGATGTGTTTGATTGAGATGTTGGTACTGTGGATTGGTGCTTGGGATGGTATGTGCCTGATGTTGTTGATGTGCATAGAGTTGTTGGAGATGCAGTGGGATTTGATGTTGGGGGTTTGTTTGATGTTGTGTAGATGATGTTACGAGGTTATGTGGATATGTGATAGTGGATGGATTGACGTTGGATGGGTTAGATGTATTGTAAGGTGGTTGTGAGAACAACTATCATAGATATGCAATGGTGTGGGAATTGGGTGGAGGCACACTTGTGGATGTACTTGCTTGCGTGATGTTGCCTTGTATGCCCATGGTAATTTGTGGCATGGAGGGGTTTATTGTGGTTGTGGTAGTGGATGTGGTGACAGGTTGTGAAGTGGTGGGGTTAGGGATATTGGTAGAAATGGTAGATGTGGTAGCAATAGAGGTTGTGTTGGCGGTAGATACAACAGGTTTTGATGTTTGAGAGATGATGGGTGTTGGATGTGGATGCTTGGTTATTTGATGGGGTAGGGGTGATTGTAGAGGTGGATGGTTGTGATGATGTCGTGATGGGGGGTAGTTGAGCACCAATTTTGAGAAGATGATCTAGAAATCTATTTGGATTCGACCTTAGGACTTTCTCAAGCATGTCCATGTTATCAGCGTCTTGTGTGAAGGTTAAGACATCGAGATCATCTTGGGATATGATGGGGATGGGTTGTGGCGGTGGCGGTAATGGTCATAGTTGTTGTAAGTAATGGGAGGGATTTTCGTTGGGACCATATGAGGGGATGTAAGAGTACGTAGGTTGGTTGAATGATTGGTTGATGGGTATGTTGTTACTATCAGTATTAGGCATGCTAAATTGCCAATGTTCTACCATTTCTTGGTTCTTTTTGCTTCGTGATCTAGTGATGGGCATGCACGTATATGGAGTTGATTTCTAGATGTAGGATGAGATGGGGATGGAAGAGATGATGTGGTGGAAGATTGATATGTATCTCTAAAGGTTTCAACCTAAAGGTGACGTGGATGGATGATATTGATTTTGCACAAAACTTGGACCAAAGAGATAGGTGATGGATGACATTTTGTTTTGAAGATATTTTGTTTGATTTTTTTATTTTTGATGTGTGATATGGATGATTTTGGTAGTCAACAAAGTAAGCTTGGGTTAGACCTAGATTTGTGGTTGCACAAAAGGGATGTTTTTTCTTTGTTTGGGGTAGACTAATGACCTTACACAAAGAGGGATAGTGATTTCACTTGGAAGGTAGACTATTGACTTTCCAAGCAAGATATGATGTGTGTAGGATGAAATCTAGATCAAATTTTTAGCTCAAAAGGATGACAGATTTTGATGATGTTTTGATTTGGGAGATTTTGGGGATTTTTGGAATGATTTTCTTATGACAAAGATTTTGGTTTGGTCCAAAAGGTATGCAAAAAATCAATGAAGACAAGAGGATATGAATTTGAATGGGTTTGATATAGCAAATGGTCCAACAATGATGGTGATTTAATCCTCTAAGGTCAAAGTGAAGGTATGATTTTGGAAAATTTGGACAAAAATGGATGGACTGTTGTCAGATTTTGGGATGTGAATATGGATTATGGCAAAGCAGATGGTGTGGATCACAACTAACTAGGTCTCTGTTTTAGGCAAGTCAATCTGCGAATAGAGCCAATCCATAGGTGAAATGGTGCCACAATCAGATAGAGATGGCGCTAAAACAAGGCAGTGTCTATCAAGGTCCTAAAAAGAGATTTTTGATGACAATTGTTGATTTTTCTTTGTTTGGAAAGTGATCAAATGATGTAGTTTATCTCTTGGCAATATTGTTGCAAATAATTCAAGCACACTAATCACACAACAATCAAGATTTTGCTTTGTTTTGAAAAAAGAGACGTGTGATTTTATTTAACAAGCACTTTGAACAACCTAAGGTGAGAATGTGACAGTATTTGTTGAATCCCCTAGCTGCGCCTATTCAAAGCAGGTAGCTCCAGGATCTTGGTAGCACCGACTCCTCCTTACAATTGCACACACTTCTCACGCATACCAAGATCTGGGTTTCTTATAAGGCTTGTCCCTCACCAAACCTTTAGATTATCCCTACTACCTTGACTAAGAACCGCATGAATCAGGGCTACTTCAAAGGTTTCCCTTCTGCGCCAACAAATAGAAGGATTTTGGCTTGCTAAACAATGGTTCGTAGTAAGGGCATCCGTTTAGGTGGTTATACGTGTGGCAGCGCTACTCTCCATTATGGAGTCTCCCAGCCTCCAAGGGTTACGCCTTGGAGGGTTTTGGGGGAGGTTAGCTGTCGGTATAACACAACAACACCTATCGCTTGAGACTTTCATCCCAAACGCCTTATTTTATATAGCAGGTTGGAAGAGCTTAGCTTTAGCTTGATGCCACTTGGGTCGTTCCCACCTTTTGAAGCGGGGTGGCAGGCCCTCTAAGGTTTATAAAAGCAATACAATCATGAAAACACTTTTGATCCCCAAGTTCATACAAAGATGTGAGGGGAGAGCATACGTATCCTCTATGATTGCATCACACTAAACATGGTTCAATTTTAGATCTTTGGATTTAAATGGGGTGTGATTAATGCAAGTTTTGTGATAAGCTTTTGATTCCCAAGGTCACCAAGATGGTGTGAGGGAAGAGCATATGCTTTCACACCACAAGCAAAAAGAGCACAAGACACTTCACACAATTAAAGAATGGTTTTCTTGATTACATGCGTGAGAGATGCAAGTTGTTCTTTTTAACCAAATGCTTTCAATTTATGCAAGTTGTGGTTCTTTTTAGAGCCTAAAATCGAAGTGTTTGATTGTTGTTTGTTGGCACACAAAAGAGTAAATTTTAGAGCACCAAAGTAAATGTTATTGGCATACACACTTCACACACAAGGAGTCGTTTGTTTGTTTGATCAATTTTAAAACACCAAATTGAAGTGTTGTCTAAAACTTAGCATGTGAAGGGGTTCATTTTAACTTCCCAAGTCAATTTTTTTTTTAACTAAAAATCAAACCACCCTGCAAAAATCTTTGCTAGCATCCGCAATATGACCTACAACAAACTTTTCAGTACCTGCACAAAACAGAAAAGTATGTTTTTCTCAAAATAGCGCTAAACTAGATATATGAATGCACCACTGCGGGCAGAACAACCTGACTTACAAGAAATGGTGTTGATAAAAACTATAGCGCTAATTAGATACTATTAAAATGACACAATATACAATAGTGCTAATACAAATTTTAGCGCTACTACATCATATGGAAAGCGACAATGTGGAAGATAGTGAGGATAAAGGTATAGGAAGGTGCCACTGCACAACTTTCCAAAATGTCTGTGTATTCTAAGGATAGCGCCAATCTAGGTGATAGCGCTGATGCGACACTAGACACGTCTGACCTGCACCAAAGTGATTTTTCTACACAACACAAGGGGTCAAACAGTAAAAATCAAGGTATCGTTAGCTTTGTTAGTCTGAGTAAATGAAAAATAGTATAATAACAAAGCTAAAGTGCATGTTTAGACCCCTTATAAAAACTTTGACATAATCCCCCCTTATAACTTCAGTATCTCTTTGTAAACAGAGAGCAAATGAATATCAAATATAGCAGGAGGATCTTTAAAAAAGAAAATGTGAGTGAGTGAATGTAAGGAAGTGGGTTGCGCAGAAATAGCGCCAAAACAATAAATGGCGTTGAAACTAGCCAGTGATGGCGTCACTACGAGGAGAGGATGGCGCTGCACCTGAAAACACACGTATTTCACACCAAAACTCACAAAAACAAGTTAGACTTAGACCTTGTGGGTCCCACTGGGCATGCCAATGTAGATTAGATTATCAAATAAGGTAAGAATATAAACTAATATGCAATAAATCACAAGAGTTATACCTCAGTTGAAGACCCAATCTCATCAAGGGAGAGGAACCATGCACCCAAAAACAAGTTCCTAAGACAAGATTATCCCTAGACAATGGATTTAGATGTGAAATGCTATTCAAATTGTGCAACTCACTATCCTAACTCAAGAGTGATTTTGGCATTATGACTTTGCATAAACTTGGATGATGAAAATGGCTTGGGAGAGGTTCTATTTATAGATTTTTGGAAAGGATTTTGATCCAATGGTGGAGATTGATTTGGAAGATCAATGGTGGAGGATAAAAGTGATGTGGAAGGCCTAGATTCAATCTTGAATGAATGGAGGGCTAGGAATAAAAGTGATTCTTTTATTCAATTTTGGGAAAAGGGGTTATTTAATGAGCATGGGGGTGAAGGATTATTTTGGAATAAAAAATTCATATGGGGGAATGTAAATGAATTAAAAATTCATTTGGGGAAGAGAGGAAATAAATGAGTATGGGGTTGTAAGGAGAAATAAATGTGATGTAGGATGTTTTTAAATAAAAAAATTGACTTATGTGGATTTAATTCAATTTTTTATTTGGAGGATGTGGGGAAGGGTGTTAAACAAGGTTTGACCACCCAAATGAAGGGGTTAGGATTAATTAAATAGGGGTTTTATTTAATTAATCCTAGTGCTAGGATGAGGTAGGCTAGGGTAGGCAATTAAATAATAGCTATTTAATTGTCTAGGGTAGGGATAGGTCAATTATAGGCTGAATTAATTAGTTAACATAGTTTTTAACTAATTAATTAGATTTAGAGAAAAGGGGGAAATTGATTTAATAAATATTGCATATTTATTAAATTAATTGGCTAAGGTTTGGACTATTGAATTAATGAAATTAATTCAATTTTAGGGATGAAATGGTGTGAATTTAGAAAGCGAAAGGGGTAATTAATTAAATAAAAATTCAATTAATTGGTTAGAAGGGAAATTGGTATGTTTAGGGTTGTCAAGAGTCAGTTTGATGATAGAAGATATTTTTAGGTGTCTACATACCTAATGGTACACCATGGGTTCCATCATTTTTCCTAATTTGTAGCCAACTATGATGACCAACAAGCATCCCATACTACTTGCAGTCATCACTGGTGAGGGCTCAAGTGTGATAACACATAAAGTCCCTAGTTCACATAAGCTCTCATCATTTTTCCCAGTTCATAGCCAACTATGATGACAAGCAAGCATCCCATACTACTTGTTGTCAACACTGGTTAAGGACTAGGGTTACAATGTATACATCCACAACCAATTGTGATGACAAGAAAGCATCCCATACTACTTGTTGCCATCACTAGTTAAGGAATAGGTATAACCCCATACATCACCTGTGGCTATTAAGAAGATTTCCACATCCCACTAAACTGTCAAGTCAGTGGATCCTGACATCTATCATCTCCATGCCACTAATGAAAGTTGATCCATCCTGGTATGGGGTAGCTCCTAGCATCTATCACTTGTATGGTACTAGTGAAAGATGGCTAACCCTAAGATACAATGGATAGCACCTAGTATCTGTCACCTCCACAGTATAGTGACAACCGGCTAAACCGCACCTATATCATAACCTGTCTCAAGTTAGACTTGTAGATCTCAAGCCTAACTCCACTTTCTTATTCATCCACCATGTGGATGCTTCACCCACAAACTAGTATGCTCCCCATACTGCTTTGGTGGTCTCATTATAATTTCTAATTTCAAATACTTCTCCATCTTTGTAAGCCATGCCTCTGTGGCATCTCTTTTTACGGATCCATCAAATTTAGGTGGCATGACCTTTTTCATGTCATGAGACAGTTCCATAGCCATAAGGTTCCTTTTATCCCCATCTTGTTTAACCACAGAGTTATTTTCTCTATGATGGATTTCGGTGGTGTCATTATAGCATTCCTCACCATCAACCCCATCATAATTATCTCTCCTATCTTATGACTAGCCTCCCACTTTATGTTTGAGGGTTTCTACCCTCACCCTAGTTTCTTTCAACAAAGTCAAGATTTGGTCTAATTTAGACTTCGATTTCCCTGAAGGTGCTCCTTCATCTAGGCTATCCTCCATTTTTGTTCCAACTTGAACCCTTACTGCAAATTACTTCTTCCTAAAGTTTGCAGATTAAACACGGATTAGTTTTACATGCCAAATAATTCAATTATTTCACAAATATATTCACATTCATGTAATCTTTAACAAGAAAGGAAAGATTGTCAAAACTTTGCCATTGAATTATTTTTCCATTGGATAACCTATAATCCACAAAATTACAAAATTGTATTTACATTTGCTCCTAAAAATCATTTACAATTGGGATAACTTCTCACTATTAGATTTCCTTTTCAGTTTTAGGGAGTGACAATACACACTGGTGTTCCTTCCCTTCCTCCTTAGTTACAATACATTCATTATGATCATTTTTCTCAGCTAGTGCTATAGGAGTAGAGGGTGATATTGATGTTCCAGTAGAGTTAAGGGCAAGCATCCGATCGGTTTTCCTCAACTCCTGCTTGATGTATTTCATTGCATTAGCAAAAGTTTCCTCATCAGATAACCATGCACCTACCAAACATCTAGTCTTTCAAGTTTCTCCTTCATGGAGGCTCATGCCTTCAAAATATTTTGATGGCGTAGGTAACATCCATGTTTTGTTACCTTCTTGCAAGGTGTGGTTCTAATTTTTACCATTCTAGCATAGAACATCCAATCATTAGCACACTTAATGTTGGATTCATTAATCATCAAATAGTGAGCTCATTAGGTCCATGTGTTGAACCTGGTAGCTCTGATACCATATGTAATATCACTTTCCATAAAACTTAAGATTTAACTTAAGTATGTAACTTAAGCAAGTCATAATTAAGAATGGATTACAAAAATCAAAGTTTGAACATAAAGAAACATATTCTTTTCCATCATTTAGGCATGTTTATCAAATCAAGATATAACATAACTTACATTATAGTAAATCATTACAATCTTTAGTGAAGTCCATCAATAATCAACTACATTATATGCTCTTGGCATCTTAATCAAATCTTTACATTACAATAGACCAACTGGTCAAAATGCAAGTACTGTATCTAGAACCAATGACATCTATCTTCATAAGCCTCAGCTTGTCTCATGCTTGGGAAGGAGAGCATCATCCTGGTGCTTTTCCTCTAACCACAGACCTGTGGTTCCCCTCTCATCTTCCTAACTAGAAGAGGCCCTACCCTTCACGGAAAGGTTAGACATTGCAACTAATCGGTTAGCCATTTGAGTAACTGGTGTTGTGTCCTTCCTAATGTCTCATGATCACACACTATAAATCCACTCTAACTAGTATGAAACTACTGGAGACACTAGGCCATCTAGATCACTGTGGACCAATAATGCATGCATAGACAGATGCATTACTTTGGCCAAAGTTTTCATACAAGACGTTAAGCAATGAACATTTTCATATGTCCACCACCCTAACTCAACCTATAAGATGTCATGTCCTACAGTCAGATCTTATCAACCTTGTCCTTTAGGTCTAGTATGACAATGGGATCAATTCAAATCACAATCCAAACTTGGACATTCAACTCCTAACCAAGGTTATTTATAACAAAATAGGATACATTAGAAATACAGAATTAATGACTCCATGTCACCTCATTCCATTCAATTCATTTCAATTTCAATTTCATGACCATCTTGGTCTCTCGTGTTTATATCAATAACATTCATCACCTATGATGAAGTTGATCTCATGATACTTAAGGCATTCCTTGCCTTGGTAAATGTATGTTAGTTCCTTATGAATCAATGGCTCTTTTACTAACAATTGAGTTCGTGGGTTATTCTCCAACCCTATAGTTGTATTAAGTAATAAAATTTATCACTTAACGTTATTCATTAAGTCATAATTCAGTCCCAAATAGATTTAGTTTATAACCTATTATAAACTTTTTTACAACTGTTTCTGTTGGCAAGAGACACTGTGTGGCTTCATGAGTGTTTTCATTGATGGCAACAAAGTCTATCCCACACATCCGCAACACATAGTATGCCTATACCAGAAGTCAAATTGAAGATTGTTTTGGTCTAGTGAACAAGAATAGAGCATGCAACAAGGTCTAACATTTAGGTCTGGATCTCTCAAATGGTGTAACTCAGCAAGTTACAGACTTGGACAAGTCAAGAGGAGTATCATGACTACTATATTCTAGAGATTTAGCCTCCAGTGATAAAACATGGAAAAGCTATGAGCATCTGAGTGTTGGGTTCCAGACAAATAGAGCAGACTAAGGAAAAACTGACCGATAGAGTATTAGATTTTAATCTGGATGAGTAATTGATGTTGATCAAGCTATTTGAGGGATCATACATTTTTGGCCAACATGATTGATGACTTCAATGCCTATGATTTTGATACGCATCACATTTCAATCATGGATTCAGCTGACAGATCAGTAATTGGTAAATATCTTGAGTATTCTGGTTGTCGACTAGAAAGTTGTTGAAACCCTTGGTGCAGATATATATACCAGATGGATTCCAGTATGAAGGTGTGTGTGAGTATAGATGTGATAAGATTAAGTGGGAAGAAAAGTAGAGATAAGTGAAGAAGCAGCAATACAAGTCTGGTATGTGACAGAGCAGCAACACTAGAGTAGAGGAAGAATGAAGTGCATCAAATCAGTATATTAAGCCTAATCGGAACTAAACTTTAGGATTTGTAGATGTGTCTCATCAGTTCAAACACCTAGTTACCTTCTATAAAGTCTGTAGATAGTGAGTCTCTTGTAGGCAGTGTGCCTCTTGTGAACAATGTGCTTAGGCAGTGAGCCCTAATTGGCAAGTGCCATTTTGTACTTCCTATTCTTTTAATAGAGAATACAATCTTGGGTTAGTCACCCCGTGGTTTTTCCCTTAATAGTGTTTTCCACATAAAAATCCTTGTGTTATGTGTGATGATTTTATTTCTTCTCTCATGATTATATTTGCTTATATGTTTTGATGCTACACAAATTATAAAAGGAAAAAGAAAGTAAAGATAATAGAGATAACTAATTCACCCCCCCCCCACTCTCAGTTATCTACATTGTTTCCAACAATTGGTATTAGAGCTAAGTTCCTCTAAATAGAACCTAACAGCTTGAGGAAGATCTATGAAACTCAATGGATATGTATGGTATGAAGGAACAACTTTAGTCTGCCCTAGATGATCTTGAACAATCCCACTCTGAAGTCAATAACTTGAGAGAAAGACTCAAACAAGCTGATGATTTCATAAATGAGCTAAAAGAAAAATTGAGTATCTCTGTGAAAAAGAGAAAGGAACTACTTCAAAAATTAGCAAGTCAGAGTGAAGCCAATGATAGTAATGAAGATTTGGATGAGAAAAGCAAGCTATGTGAGAAGCTATCAAAAGAGGTCATTATGGTAAGACATGAGATGGAATCAGGGGTTATGAGATTCACCCAAGAAATTGAAGAGAAAAGGAAAATTGAAGATAATCTAAAACAATCCCTCAAGGAGAAGACAAAGGACTTCCACAAAATGGATAGAATAATTAGGCATCTTGAATATGATCTTGAAGAAGCTAGAGATAATGAAGAACAACTTGAGAATCATATAGACACTCTCAAAAAAAATCTTCAAACAACAAATGAATACAAAGAGAAATTCAAGATAAGCTCAGCCCAAATTGAAGTTCTTCTTGAAAGCCAAAAGAGGGTAGATGACAAGCGTGGCTTGGGATATGAGAAAGGTGAAAGCTCTGGTTCTGGTTAGAAGAACTTTGGATTAGGAAATCAAAGAAACAAGCCTAGAAGACATTGGTAAGGCAACCCCTCAAAGATATCCATCCTTCAATGGATACTACTTCAATTGCAACAACTTCAGTCATAAAGCAACTCAGTGTAGAAGGAGAATGAATCAGACTAATCCATCCTTCTTTGGACAATGTTTCAACTAGAAAAGGTATGGTCACAAATCTCTTGAATGCAGAAATATGCAAATAAACAATTCGTTCAATGGTAGATGCTTTGCATGCAATAGAATGGGACATATGGATAATCAATGCAGATCAAGAGGATATTAATCAAATATGCAAAGAAATGTTGTTTGTTACAATTGCAATAGATCCGGTCATATTGCCAAATTTTGTAGAAGTAAAAATTAGGATAAAAAGGGTCCGGTACATCATAATTAGAAACAAGATAAGGGAAAAGGCAAAGTGAATGCGGATGAAGTTCAAAGGGAGATGAGCAAGATTTGGGTGAAGAAGAGTACATAAAATGTTGGGGATGGTTCCACACCAGAATCTAGTGCTGATACTCCTTCCAGAAACTAAACAGATGAGCTCTAGCTTAGGGGGAGTCACAAAGAAAAATAAATTCCCCTAGCCAGTCAATTGGTGCCTAAATTTGGCACATGGAATGTTGTAGATTAAAGGGTTCTCAAAAAAAATCCAAATAACCCTCTGTAAAGATATGAAAGATCCGCATAGAGTTTTGTAAGAGTTTAATCATCTAATATTGATCCGGTTTGACAACCATTCGGTAAAGCAGGATTTTCATAGACAGATCCAGTATGATTCAAAATTGAAATATCTTGATCTGTAGATTCATGGCATGATTGGAGGAAAGAAGATACATTTTCAATTATCAATAAAAATGATTCTAAGTGCATCTCAGTGATTCAAAAAGATCTTTCTTAGAACAAGGCAATCGGATGACTTAAGTTGTGCATTTATTGCAAAAGGAAATTAGGGTTTGTGTAGAGATAAAAGGGTTCATTCACTTATTATTCACACATTTTCTTTTGAGAAGAAGAAAAGAAGAACTCTGCATTAAAGTGTCTACAACTCTCTCAAAGATCAACTGCAAAATCTAATTCAACCAGCGATTTGTTTCGGCCTTTTTTTTTCAAACCCTAAAGCATAAAAAGGTACTTCCATTATGAAAATCTCTCTCTGAATCTTTTACAAATGGCTACTCCAATGGTTGTTAAGATCACTGATAGGCCACGCCCAAAATTTAAGAAACACCCCTATAAATCCCTAGAAGTTGATCCACTAGGCACTTTTTCTAGCATTCTGCATGGGGTACTGCACGTAGAGGATGTTAGGGTTTACATCCACGCCAATATTGAGGAATTTGGAGAATCTAAGTTGATGGACATCTATCATAAACAATTAGTAGATGAAAGTTTTGAACTCAAAGCTCAATACAAGGCCCTCCGGGATAAGCACTTTGGACATTGCATCCACTTTCCCTATTTTGCAGAAGATGATTGGGTCCGGTATGTTCTTAGTAGAATACATGACAATTTCATGTGGTTAATGAAGCCCTTCAAGATAACAAAAGAGGCCATTAGGGCAATAATTGGACTGCATTCATCTAGTGGGCTACCTGCATTAAAATCTGTCAAGAACCAGATAGTAACTGAAGCCACCAAATCTAAGTTTGACAAAAGAACAATGATAATTGATGACATCATAGATCTGGATGTCAAGTTTGCTTCAATGATAATTGGATATAAGATTTATCATTCTAGTAGGGAGAACTTTGTGTCTGGGACTACAATATATACAACATATCAGATGCTAAGGGAAAATACAGATTATGATCTATACGACCTTCTCCTGAATCAACTATTAGAAAACTTGCAAAAGATCGAAAGGGATAAGAAGAATTCCTTCAAATACGGTTGTCTAATACTATGTCTATTTTTTTACTATATGAATGAGCTACCTAGATCAAGTGGTTGGGTATGGCAAAATGATAGACCAGTTGCCATATAGATCAGAGACTATATGTATGGACTTGGTGATGCTCAAGACCAAAACTCAGCTCTCTGGGGTTATTTCAAGAACTTTCAGAGCATGATGCACGCCAAAGAAAGAACTCCTCAATCCATAGTTGAAAAATACAAGGATACGGTGTGCTTCATGGTTGACATTGATTAATGCCTAATGGAGGCATTTGAGCCCAGAATAGTGTGGATAGTGCCAATGGGTTACGAAGTAGATGAGAAAATCTTGGAGCTACACATTCAACACCTATTGAGCCAGCCAAAGGACCCTGAGGCAAAAAGGTTTGGAACCTTTAAAGAATTATGTGTAAAGATACATGTTGAGTTGAGACAACTAGAGATAAAAAGGAAAGTTAGAAGGGAAGTAGAGGAAATTGCCAAAAGATATGGCATATCAAAAGAGGCAGTTGATGAAAACAGAGAGAAAATAGAAAGAGCTGAGAAAGAGAAACAAGAAGCAGAAAAAGGAAGTGTTCTGGTATAAGCCTCCTCCCAGACTAGATCCTCCAAGAGCTCTGCACCTGCCACTCCTAAGAACTCAAGAGCCTCCAAACTGGAAGTCAAGATATCTGAAAAGGGAGAAAAGAGAATAAAATCAAAAGCAACAAGGTCTTACACAAGTCACAAGGATGATGAAGAGACAGAGTCTGATGAAGAAATTAAGAAAATGAAGAAGAAGAAGAAGAAAGCATCCGTGGAATTCTCTGCCAGCAAAAACAAAGAAGAAAAAGCGGAAGAATTCGTTGAAAATCCTACTCTTTCCATTGATGATATCATCAAGGCAATCACAGTGGATGGAAATCTACAACCAGTAACAGAATTCTATGATAAATATAGTGATACTAACAAAAGGATCTTGGAAGAAGCTACAGTCAGATACCTGAATATTTATAATAAAGCATTCATTGAAATCATTTCATTAATCCCCAAAAGTCTAGAGAAGGTAATTGAACTTAGAAAAGAGAATGCCAAGGCAAAAGACTTAGAGATCTGAGAATAGATTGCAATTCAGCTCTATCCTTCCATTACTACAAAACAAATGAACATGATCTTTAAGGATTGTAAGGATGAATTCCAAAGCAAAGCAAGAATGAACAAACTTATGCTTGGAGAAACTGATCAAGTAGCAAGAGAAACAGAAGACATCCTCCAGAATGCCTTCAAAAGGTTCAATCTTCCTATTATAGAGGAAATAGATGAAGATCCTTCTACCATGGATGTTGAAGGATTAAATGCATCAAATGAAGAATCTATTGAAAAAAATGTAGAAGGGTCAAAAGAAGTAGATGAAGAGAAGTCTAAGGACTTGGATTCCTCTATTCCAGAAGAGGAAGTTCATGAAGCAGTCAACATCTCTCCTCTAGATCCCACTGCAGACACTCCAGATCTAAGAACGAAAGGAGAAGGAAGAAAAGAGGAGAAGTTGAGTCAAGAAGAGGAGGTAAAGGGAAGAGAAGAAGAACAAACAAAGAAGATCTCTAATGATAGTTCTAAGATTCCAAAAGAAAAGAAGACTCAGTCTCTGGCAAGAGACACTATAGAGGTAGTGAAGAATTTCTTGAACAAAGAGCTGATGGAGATAGATGAACTGGAACTATTCCAAGGACCACTAAATTTTGATTCCCTCTCTCCAGTCTAGATAATGAAAATAGCATCTTTTGCCCAAGCTAAAGCAAAAGAAAAGCTTCTAAAATCTCACATGGAAGACGGTGAGTTGTTAGAGATTACATCCGGTATGCTAGAGAAGATCATGCCATCTTTTCAAAAGGATCCTTTGGCCTCTCCATCTGGTAACTTGAAATCTCTAGTAAACTCTGTTAGTACTCATTTTGATTCTTTAGAGAAATCAGCAGAAGAAAAGGTTTGGAAAGAATTTTTGGTAAAAAGATTCACTGAAGTACAAGGACTCATTGCTAATGATAGGAGGACCCTAGATATTGGGATAAAGATCCTTGAAAATGCTCTTAAATATGGTGGGGACATGTACAAATTTTGTCTATCTTGGTCTAAAGTGATAGAGGATATTGAGAAGAAGGTGAAAGATCAAGAAGGTAAACTGACAAGTTTATCTCAGAATTTTGATCCGCTCAGTACATCCATAATAAGTCAAGAATGTCAAGCTATTGTCATTATAAATGAAATAAAGAGGCTGGAGAAAGAAAAGAAGAATATAATAAACATGATGAGTGAACTCAGAGGGATAATTATCCCTAAGTTAGAGGCAATGCATGAGGCCTTAACAGATGCTCATACCACAGCTCGGACCAGTGATCTGGTAGATCTAAGAAGGGCAGAGGCATATGCATTTTTGTTGAATGGTCACATCTCCATTTTAGACAAGATGAAGCAAAGTTGGGCCATAGAGTATGTACAGTTGAAGGCCACTTTTGTGGATATACTTAAGTACATGTAAGTATAACATGTATATATACTTATGCGGCTATGTATAGGTTAATTTTTGTAAATTTTGGTGTGCAGATTCTGTCCTTTTCCATTGATGTCAAAGGGGGAGTGAGGAGTAGTGAAAAATGTGGAATCCATCTAAGGGGGAGCTTCGGTAAAACAGTGCATAAGATAAAGCATCAGCCAAGGGGGAGTTTGCTGCGACACTTAGTCATTTTTCACTAAGTGTTGCCATCAATGCCAAAGGAGTAGATTGTTGGCAAGCGACACTGTGTGGCTTCATGAGTGTTATCATTGATGGAAACAAAGTCTATCCCACACATCCACAGCACATGGTATGGCTATACTAGAAGTCAGATTGAAGATTGTTTTGGTCTGATGAACAAGAATAGAGCATACAGCAAGGTCTGACATTCAGGTCTGGATCTCTTAGATGGTGTAACTTAGCAAGTTACGGACTTGGACAAGTCAAGCGGAGTATCATGACTACTATATTCTAGAGATTTAGCCTCTGGTGATAAAACATGGAAAAGATATGAGCATCTGAGTGTTGGGTTCCAAACAGGCAGAGCAGACTGAGGAAGAACTGACCGATAGAGTATCAGACTTCAATCCGGATGAGTAATTGATGTTGATCAAGCTATTTGAGGGATCATACATTGTTGGCCAACATGATTGATGACTTCAATGCCTATGATTTTGATACGCATCACATTTCAAGCATGGATTCAACTGACATATTAGTAATTGGTAAATATCTTGAGTATTCTGGTTACTGACTAGAAATTTGTTGAAACCCTTGGTGTGGATATATATACCAGATGGATTCCAGTATGAAGGTGTGTGTGAGTACAGATGTGATAAGATTAAGTGTGAAGAAAAGTAGAGATAAGTGAAGAAGCAGCAATACAAGTTTGGTATGTGACAGAGCAGCAACACTAGAGCAGAGGAAGAATGAAGTGCATCAGATCAGTATATTGAGCCTAACTGGAACTAAACTTTAGCATTTGTAGATGCCTCTCATTAGTTCAAACACCTAGTTACCTTCTATAAACTCTATAGACAGTGAGTCTCTTGTAGGTAGTGTGTCTCTTGTGAACAGTGTGCTCAGGCAGTGAGCCCTAATTGGCAAGTGCCATTTTGTACTTCCTATTCTTTTAACAGAGAATACAATCTTGGGTTAGTCACCCCGTGGTTTTTCCCTTAACAGGGTTTTCCATGTAAAAATCCTTGTGTTATGTGTGTTGATTTTATTTCTGCTCTCATGATTATATTTGCTTATATGTTTTGATGCTGCACAAATTATAAAAGGAAAAAGAAAGTAAAGATAATAAAGATAACTGATTCACCCCCCCTCTCAGTTATCTACATTGTTTCCAATAGTCTCATATAGAGACTATAACCAAACTCCTTCATAATCGAAGGTTCATTTGACATACACAAAGGTAATAGTAGTTTTACATGCAATTCATTGTTAGCTGCTCAAGTAAGCCCGACTAGTTTTGTTTGGGTGACAATTGTTCATTGATAAAATTATATATACATATATTGCCTTCCTAGCAATCCTTACATTTGAAGGACTGTGTTTTAAGATATCAAAAGTTTCCACATTGATTATTATAGTCAAGGAACTATATGCCATACAATGATGCCTAAATGGCTATCAGTATAGTCATAAGACTGTATGCTATGAAATGATTGCAATGCAGTCATCAATAGAGTCGTAAGACTGTCTTCAAGAAAATGATGCCTATGCAGCCATCATAACAGTCGCAAGACTGAATACAAGAAATGAGACCCTAGTGGTCACCAATATAGTCGCAAGACTGAATACAAGGAAATGAGGCCTTTACGTCCAACAATATAGTCACAAGACTGTAAACATTATCAAAAACACATGGAGTAATATATATAACTCTCTTTGAGCACTCAAAGAGTTGACCATTGTCATCATACGACATGGGTTAAATACAAAAAAAAAGAATATATGCTCGACCACTATGGCTTTGAGCTCTAGTTTTCATAAACATGACTGCCCTGAATTGCCTGCCAAATATGATCTTTACTAGGGATAGGGTGTTTATGATCAACCAGACAATCATTCAGTGGTTTATAATTGACCACTAATCTTTTTTCAGGAAGTTCTCTGCCTTGTTCATCTACTTTTGGCACATACATTGCATGACAAGAGAACGGGGAATCTGAGACCTGAATTAATCCTAAGGCTTCTAGTTCCTTTACTTCTTTAGCACAGATTTCAACTTCAGTGGAACTCATTAAAAAATAATTAGCTTTGCCTCGGGGAAGAATTTCCTTACCGTCCACATCACGTTTCAATGGCAGATTACAAACTAGAGATCTCTGAAATTTCTTGAGATCTTTTGTCATGACGGTGGTGGCAAACAGCTCCTTGATCTGCTCGATCTCTTCTTTTCGTTCCTGAAACTGTTTGTGAAGCCAGACCTAATTAACAGGTTTCTTTTTCTTTTCCTCTGGTTCAATTCTGGAAAAGGAGGTAGGATGATGGATCCTGGGCAGCTGATACAATCCTTTGAATGTCAGGAAATCCTGATCTACTATGAAAGGCTGCCATTCACTAAGAGTGTTGCTTCCTATGACACCGTCATAGTCCTCAACTTCATAATGAACAAACAAAGTGTGTTGAGGTTTCTCCTCAAATCCTAACTGGATTGGCGCAACACAGAAGAGTCTACTATATGATTTTTCATTATTACCGAAGGTAATGTCAGTCTTACCTTCTCTCCATGCATCTTCTGGAAATGCATTCTTTCTAGCAATATTTAAATCCGCTCCAGTGTCAATGAGAAAAGACAAAGGATAGGCTTGAATACCTGGAAATTTTATCAGGAGAACAGCGCCTGGGCAGTGAGTTGTGGCTTTGGAGGCGCGAAGATATGCCTTCTCTTCTTTCATCCCACTGTACTTTCCTTTGCTGCTTTGTCCTTTATATACTGGCGGATCATCTTGAACAGGGATGACTTCCCGAATGGGACTCCCTTCAAAAGCTTCAGACCCCAAATATTGCATTGGGTCTTCGAGGTGCTCTGTTTTTACTTCTTGCAAGTTTTGAACTTCTCTGATCTGGAAGTTCTTTTCTGCACACATTAAGACACCTTCTGAAATTGTTGGAGTGGTTTGCGGCAGTGGTGACATACTTGTCTGGTTATATCTATTGATGAACTGCTGCAATTCCCTCTGAGATTCTTCAACATTTCTTTCTTCAATATCCTCAGTCATGAGGATCTCGACTTCTTCTTGTGCTTGTTTTAGCACCTTGTCTAGGAATTCCATGCGATGTCGCCGCCATAATCTTCTCGCCATGCTGCCGGGAGAAGGGGCTTCAAGAATTCCCTTTTGCTCAATTGGTGTTGTATTAACCACCACAGAATCAGTTTGGCCGGCTTCTCTGAGAGAAGACACTGAACTTCTTTGTTGGTTATACCATGGGGATGGTTGATAACCAAAACTTTGTGGAGCCCGAGATCTCGGAGGTCTGATAGGAACGAAACCTTTACCTCGAACTTGATATGGTCGAGGATGCTGGTAGAAGTAGTGGTCACTTTCTTCTTCTTCTTCTTCAACAATTTCTTGTTGAACTGGTCGCTGTGACACAAAAGCTGGTTCCTTCGGCTTCATCAGATTATACTTCTTGGCTTTGAGTTCCACAAGTCGAGCTTTGAGTTTCTTCCAAGTCTCTGGACCCATGTCCATGACTTTTAATCTTTGCTCGATGTTCAGAATTTCTCCGATCACTTGATCTAGTTCGGAAGCTGAACCTTTCATCATTCTTATAGAACCCGACATCTTTCGATAATAGAAAGATACTTCTGAGTCTTCAGATCTGGCTGATTCTTCTGAGCTATCTGAATCACAATTTGCTTCAGGCTGTGATTTCATCAACTTAACTGTCGCCTGATCTTCTCGAGATGAGAAGTATTCTTCTTCCTCAGACTCTGAATCTTCTGGACTTGAGATTACTATGTCTTCAGAGTCGGATGGATAGTCATATATATAATCATATTCATCTGCTGTGACACCGACACCTTTGGCTGCTCGAACCTTAGCTTTACCTTTTTTCTTATCTTTCTTTGGACACTTGTTAGCTAGGTGGTCACCTTTACAGATGTAACAGACTGGCTTGCGTCTGGCACTACCTTTTCTTCTTTTGTCTTTCTTACGAAAGTATCCCTTTTTTCTCGGCTTTCGGCGATCCTTATCTTTTCCTTTGTCAGATTTTCTTTTATACTTTTTCTTGTATGGCTTGCAATCAACACAATCATCATTATCTTTATCCAGCTGGTAGCATACGGCTGCAGATAAGATTGGCTGGATTTTCTTTTTCTCTTTCCGGTCTTTCACTTCATTGCAAATGTCAGTGTTGATCTGTTCAAGAAACTGGACAATTTGTGGAAAAGTTAATTCTTTCATATCAGCCTTATCATGCAAAAGATTCTCTAAAACCTTGCGATGATAATAGGCTCCAATGGGACCACTGAAACTTTTGAGAAAAGTAGTGTACATGAATTCATGATCTTGTTCCTTACCTGAGAAGTAAAAATGTTCATATTGCTTTTTACAATATTCTTTAAACTTCCTCAGATCTTTACATTTACCTTTCATGAATTTCTGGTAAGAAAGCTGTTCCATAACATCACGCTTTCCTACAAACATTCTTGCTAGTTGAGCACAGACTTGATCTGTACCACTATCAAGTAGAGTTTCAATAAACTCATTATCTAACCTATCCCAAACTACCCTTGCCATTCCAGTCATGGAATTCAATGCTTGCTTAATTACTTCCTTTTCATCAGCATTGGGGTTAGTTGAGATATAATTGGTGATCCATGCTCTCATTGCATCGACACCTCTGGCATTTTCTATCTCTTCAAATTTATCAAAATTTACCATAGGAGGTGTGTCGGCTTTGAAAGTTTGAATATTCTTAAATGGATCACTTCCTGGTAATGGAACAAGATCATGAATTCATGTACACTACTTTTCTCAAAAGTTTCAGTGGTCCCATTGGAGCCTATTATCATCGCAAGGTTTTAGAGAATCTTTTGCATGATAAGGCTGATATGAAAGAATTAACTTTTCCACAAATTGTCCAGTTTCTTGAACAGATCAACACTGACATTTGCAATGAAGTGAAAGACCGGAAAGAGAAAAAGAAAATCCAGCCAATCTTATCTGCAGCCGTATGCTACCAGCTGGATAAAGATAATGATGATTGTGTTGATTGCAAGCCATACAAGAAAAAGTATAAAAGAAAATCTGACAAAGGAAAAGATAAGGATCGCCGAAAGCCGAGAAAAAAGGGATACTTTCGTAAGAAAGACAAAAGAAGAAAAGGTAGTGCCAGACGCAAGCCAGTCTGTTACATCTGTAAAGGTGACCACCTAGCTAACAAGTGTCCAAAGAAAGATAAGAAAAAAGGTAAAGCTAAGGTTCGAGCAGCCAAAGGTGTCGGTGTCACAACAGATGAATATGATTATATATATGACTATCCATCCGACTCTGAAGACATAGTAATCTCAAGTCCAGAAGATTCAGAGTCTGAGGAAGAAGAATACTTCTCATCTCGAGAAGATCAGGCGACAGTTAAGTTGATGAAATCACAGCCTGAAGCAAATTGTGATTCAGATAGCTCAGAAGAATCAGCCAGATCTGAAGACTCAGAAGTATCTTTCTATTATCGAAAGATGTCGGGTTCTATAAGAATGATGAAAGGTTCAGCTTCCGAACTAGATCAAGTGATCGGAGAAATTCTGAACATCGAGCAAAGATTAAAAGTCATGGACATGGGTCCAGAGACTTGGAAGAAACTCAAAGCTCGACTTGTGGAACTCAAAGCCAAGAAGTATAATCTGATGAAGCCGAAGGAACCAGCTTTTGTGTCACAGCGACCAGTTCAACAAGAAATTGTTGAAGAAGAAGAAGAAGAAAGTGACCACTACTTCTACCAGCATCCTCGACCATATCAAGTTCGAGGTAAAGGTTTCGTTCCTATCAGACCTCCGAGATCTCGGGCTCCACAAAGTTTTGGTTATCAACCATCCCCATGGTATAACCAACAAAGAAGTTCAGTGTCTTCTCTCAGAGAAGCCAGCCAAACTGATTCTGTGGTGGTTAATACAACACCAATTGAGCAAAAGGGAATTCTTGAAGCCCCTTCTCCCGGCAGCATGGCGAGAAGATTATGGCGGCGACATCGCATGGAATTCCTAGACAAGGTGCTAAAACAAGCACAAGAAGAAGTCGAGATCCTCATGACTGAGGATATTGAAGAAAGAAATGTTGAAGAATCTCAGAGGGAATTGCAGCAGTTCATCAATAGATATAACCAGACAAGTATGTCACCACTGCCGCAAACCACTCCAACAATTTCAGAAGGTGTCTTAATGTGTGCAGAAAAGAACTTCCAGATCAGAGAAGTTCAAAACTTGCAAGAAGTAAAAACAGAGCACCTCGAAGACCCAATGCAATATTTGGGGTCTGAAGCTTTTGAAGGGAGTCCCATTCGGGAAGTCATCCCTGTTCAAGATGATCCGCCAGTATATAAAGGACAAAGCAGCAAAGGAAAGTACAGTGGGATGAAAGAAGAGAAGGCATATCTTCGCGCCTCCAAAGCCACAACTCACTGCCCAGGCGCTGTTCTCCTGATAAAATTTCCAGGTATTCAAGCCTATCCTTTGTCTTTTCTCATTGACACTGGAGCGGATTTAAATATTGCTAGAAAGAATGCATTTCCAGAAGATGCATGGAGAGAAGGTAAGACTGACATTACCTTCGGTAATAATGAAAAATCATATAGTAGACTCTTCTGTGTTGCGCCAATCCAGTTAGGATTTGAGGAGAAACCTCAACACACTTTGTTTGTTCATTATGAAGTTGAGGACTATGACGGTGTCATAGGAAGCAACACTCTTAGTGAATGGCAGCCTTTCATAGTAGATCAGGATTTCCTGACATTCAAAGGATTGTATCAGCTGCCCAGGATCCATCATCCTACCTCCTTTTCCAGAATTGAACCAGAGGAAAAGAAAAAGAAACCTGTTAATCAGGTCTGGCTTCACAAACAGTTTCAGGAACGAAAAGAAGAGATCGAGCAGATCAAGGAGCTGTTTGCCACCACTGTCATGACAAAAGATCTCAAGAAATTTCAGAGATCTCTAGTTTGTAATCTGCCATTGAAACATGATGTGGACGGTAAGGAAATTCTTCCCCGAGGCAAAGCTAATTATTTTTTAATGAGTTCCACTGAAGTTGAAATCTGTGCTAAAGAAGTAAAGGAACTAGAAGCCTTAGGATTAATTCAGGTCTCAGATTCCCCGTTCTCTTGTCATGCAATGTATGTGCCAAAAGTAGATGAACAAGGCAGAGAACTTCCTGAAAAAAGATTAGTGGTCAATTATAAACCACTGAATGATTGTCTGGTTGATCATAAACACCCTATCCCTAGTAAAGATCATATTTGGCAGGCAATTCAGGGCAGTCATGTTTATTCAAAATTTGATTTAACCAAGGGATATTGGCAGATAGCTTTGAAAACTACTGACTATTATAAAACAGCCTTCTCAGTTCCCCAAGGTTTGTATGAGTGGACTGTTCTTCCCTTTGGTATAAAGACTGCACCCTCTATTTTCCAACAAAAAATGGATATCATCTTCCGGCCTTATGCCAAATTTATCCAACCTTATATAGATGATATTCTAGTGTTTAGCCAAAATATGGATTCTCATCTTGATCACCTCAAAGTATTTCTCTCAGTTTGTCAGCATAATGGCCTTGCTGTTAATCCCTCTAAGTCAGTTATTGCTGTCCCTGAGCTGGTTTTCATCGGGATCAAGCTTCTTCCCGGGGGGGAGATGGAGGTTCAGGAACATATTTTGACTCGCATTCGCAATTTGCCTGTAACAACTGTAAAAGAATTGCAGCGTTTTCTAGGGTTAGTGAACTATATTTCTGGGTTCTACTACAAGTTAGCCGAAGATCGGCTTGAGCTGAATAAGCTTTTAGGTAAAAAGCCCCCTCCATGGAGTCCTTATCATGATAGACTTATTCAAAATATTAAGGACAAATGTGGTAAACTTCCTCACTTAAAGCTTCCAGGCCCTGGTTATAAGATAGTGGAGACTGATGCTAGTGAACTAGCATGGCAGTGAGTTGTGGCTTTGGAGGCGCGAAGATATGCCTTCTCTTCTTTCATCCCACTGTACTTTCCTTTGCTGCTTTGTCCTTTATATACTGGCGGATCATCTTGAACAGGGATGACTTCCCGAATGGGACTCCCTTCAAAAGCTTCAGACCCCAAATATTGCATTGGGTCTTCGAGGTGCTCTGTTTTTACTTCTTGCAAGTTTTGAACTTCTCTGATCTGGAAGTTCTTTTCTGCACACATTAAGACACCTTCTGAAATTGTTGGAGTGGTTTGCGGCAGTGGTGACATACTTGTCTGGTTATATCTATTGATGAACTGCTGCAATTCCCTCTGAGATTCTTCAACATTTCTTTCTTCAATATCCTCAGTCATGAGGATCTCGACTTCTTCTTGTGCTTGTTTTAGCACCTTGTCTAGGAATTCCATGCGATGTCGCCGCCATAATCTTCTCGCCATGCTGCCGGGAGAAGGGGCTTCAAGAATTCCCTTTTACTCAATTGGTGTTGTATTAACCACCACAGAATCAGTTTGGCCGGCTTCTCTGAGAGAAGACACTGAACTTCTTTGTTGGTTATACCATGGGGATGGTTGATAACCAAAACTTTGTGGAGCCCAAGATCTCGGAGGTCTGATAGGAACGAAACCTTTACCTCGAACTTGATATGGTCGAGGATGCTGGTAGAAGTAGTGGTCACTTTCTTCTTCTTCTTCTTCAACAATTTCTTGTTGAACTGGTCGCTGTGACACAAAAGCTGGTTCCTTCGGCTTCATCAGATTATACTTCTTGGCTTTGAGTTCCACAAGTCGAGCTTTGAGTTTCTTCCAAGTCTCTGGACCCATGTCCATGACTTTTAATCTTTGCTCGATGTTCAGAATTTCTCCGATCACTTGATCTAGTTCGGAAGCTGAACCTTTCATCATTCTTATAGAATCCGACATCTTTCGATAATAGAAAGATACTTCTGAGTCTTCAGATCTGGCTGATTCTTCTGAGCTATCTGAATCACAATTTGCTTCAGGCTGTGATTTCATCAACTTAACTGTCGCCTGATCTTCTCGAGATGAGAAGTATTCTTCTTCCTCAGACTCTGAATCTTCTGGACTTGAGATTACTATGTCTTCAGAGTCGGATGGATAGTCATATATATAATCATATTCATCTGCTGTGACACCGACACCTTTGGCTGCTCGAACCTTAGCTTTACCTTTTTTCTTATCTTTCTTTGGACACTTGTTAGCTAGGTGGTCACCTTTACAGATGCAACAGACTGGCTTGCGTCTGGCACTACCTTTTCTTCTTTTGTCTTTCTTACGAAAGTATCCCTTTTTTCTCGGCTTTCGGCGATCCTTATCTTTTCCTTTGTCAGATTTTCTTTTATACTTTTTCTTGTATGGCTTGCAATCAACACAATCATCATTATCTTTATCCAGCTGGTAGCATACGGCTGCAGATAAGATTGGCTGGATTTTCTTTTTCTCTTTCCGGTCTTTCACTTCATTGCAAATGTCAGTGTTGATCTGTTCAAGAAACTGGACAATTTGTGGAAAAGTTAATTCTTTCATATCAGCCTTATCATGCAAAAGATTCTCTAAAACCTTGCGATGATAATAGGCTCCAATGGGACCACTGAAACTTTTGAGAAAAGTAGTGTACATGAATTCATGATCTTGTTCCATTACCAGGAAGTGATCCATTTAAGAATATTCAAACTTTCAAAGCTGACACACCTCCTATGGTAAATTTTGATAAATTTGAAGAGATAGAAAATGCCAGAGGTGTCGATGCAATGAGAGCATGGATCACCAATTATATCTCAACTAACCCCAATGCTGATGAAAAGGAAGTAATTAAGCAAGCATTGAATTCCATGACTGGAATGGCAAGGGTAGTTTGGGATAGGTTAGATAATGAGTTTATTGAAACTCTACTTGATAGTGGTACAGATCAAGTCTGTGCTCAACTAGCAAGAATGTTTGTAGGAAAGCGTGATGTTATGGAACAGCTTTCTTACCAGAAATTCATGAAAGGTAAATGTAAAGATCTGAGGAAGTTTAAAGAATATTGTAAAAAGCAATATGAACATTTTTACTTCTCAGGTAAGGAACAAGATCATGAATTCATGTACACTACTTTTCTCAAAAGTTTCAGTGGTCCCATTGGAGCCTATTATCATCGCAAGGTTTTAGAGAATCTTTTGCATGATAAGGCTGATATGAAAGAATTAACTTTTCCACAAATTGTCCAGTTTCTTGAACAGATCAACACTGACATTTGCAATGAAGTGAAAGACCGGAAAGAGAAAAAGAAAATCCAGCCAATCTTATCTGCAGCCGTATGCTACCAGCTGGATAAAGATAATGATGATTGTGTTGATTGCAAGCCATACAAGAAAAAGTATAAAAGAAAATCTGACAAAGGAAAAGATAAGGATCGCCGAAAGCCGAGAAAAAAGGGATACTTTCGTAAGAAAGACAAAAGAAGAAAAGGTAGTGCCAGACGCAAGCCAGTCTGTTACATCTGTAAAGGTGACCACCTAGCTAACAAGTGTCCAAAGAAAGATAAGAAAAAAGGTAAAGCTAAGGTTCGAGCAGCCAAAGGTGTCGGTGTCACAGCAGATGAATATGATTATATATATGACTATCCATCCGACTCTGAAGACATAGTAATCTCAAGTCCAGAAGATTCAGAGTCTGAGGAAGAAGAATACTTCTCATCTCGAGAAGATCAGGCGACAGTTAAGTTGATGAAATCACAGCCTGAAGCAAATTGTGATTCAGATAGCTCAGAAGAATCAGCCAGATCTGAAGACTCAGAAGTATCTTTCTATTATCGAAAGATGTCGGGTTCTATAAGAATGATGAAAGGTTCAGCTTCCGAACTAGATCAAGTGATCGGAGAAATTCTGAACATCGAGCAAAGATTAAAAGTCATGGACATGGGTCCAGAGACTTGGAAGAAACTCAAAGCTCGACTTGTGGAACTCAAAGCCAAGAAGTATAATCTGATGAAGCCGAAGGAACCAGCTTTTGTGTCACAGCGACCAGTTCAACAAGAAATTGTTGAAGAAGAAGAAGAAGAAAGTGACCACTACTTCTACCAGCATCCTCGACCATATCAAGTTCGAGGTAAAGGTTTCGTTCCTATCAGACCTCCGAGATCTCGGGCTCCACAAAGTTTTGGTTATCAACCATCCCCATGGTATAACCAACAAAGAAGTTCAGTGTCTTCTCTCAGAGAAGCCAGCCAAACTGATTCTGTGGTGGTTAATACAACACCAATTGAGCAAAAGGGAATTCTTGAAGCCCCTTCTCCCGGTAGCATGGCGAGAAGATTATGGCGGCGACATCGCATGGAATTCCTAGACAAGGTGCTAAAACAAGCACAAGAAGAAGTCGAGATCCTCATGACTGAGGATATTGAAGAAAGAAATGTTGAAGAATCTCAGAGGGAATTGCAGCAGTTCATCAATAGATATAACCAGACAAGTATGTCACCACTGCCGCAAACCACTCCAACAATTTCAGAAGGTGTCTTAATGTGTGCAGAAAAGAACTTCCAGATCAGAGAAGTTCAATTGAGAGACTCAAGGCTCACCAAGAAAGAGTCAATCTTTACAATGCTCGACTGAGCAAATATCAAGAATATATATATGTTTGGTTTCCTAGCTCAGCTCTTGGTTGTGAATAAGTTTTCAAAGAGTATGGTCTCAGCTTAGCTCCATGCCTTGAGCATAATTTCATAGTTATGATGTTTAACAAACTTAGCCTAAGAGGCTTAGAGTATGAATGCAACTCAAAGATAGTATTAAGTGGGTATGGCCAAGTGACACCCCAAACCACAGCATATGGGTTACTTAAAAAGAAACACAGGAATGGCTTGGCTGAATGGCCTAGAGCCACAATTCAGAGAAAATTAATTATCATGCATGGCATTGCTTGTAGTATACGTGCCTCATTATTCTATTGGATATCAAAGACTTATGAATCTTAAATACCTAAGATGAGAAAAAGGTTGAATGTAGACCCAGTTCTGTGATTCCTTCCACTACTTCCTAATTTTGATTTAACACTATTCTTCCTTGAACAATTATATCACTCGATACTTCCCAGAATGCCAACCTCTATTTCTTTCTTTTCCCCACAGTCTCCTTTCTTCCCCCTCTGCTTTGATGAGGAGAGACTAGATTCAAAAACCAAAAAAGAGCAAGATAACTAATTTCAGCATGCCGATAAAGGCTAGCAACTACCTTACACTCGGTAGTGCCCCTAAAAAAGTGGCTCAATCCAAGCACAATATGGAATCGTTGAGCTCGAAGCTTCCATCCATTATCATGATTGACTAAACATAAGAATATTCCACTGACTATACTAATCAAAATAAGATACTAGCAATATTATTAGTATGGGTAAAACCAATTAAAATTTTTTATCCTTGATAAGGATTATCACAAGGTTTAGTATGCATAAAAGAATTCACAATATTTACATCAATTATTGGGGTCGAGTGATACTCCCCAAAATTGACTATTCCCATTTAGTCAAAAGACTAGGAAAAACATAATGACCCCGAGAACAATGAATAAGAGAGATCTCCTTGACTAAAAATATTATTATCTCTCAGCTAGGAATGATGTTCCAAAAACATTGTCTAGTCATCATGACTTGTCAAGACAACTACATCGACCAAAGAATAAACCAAGAACATAGAAATCCAAAGACAAGAGACATGACATGTGTCAACTTACGAATGGTTAAGGACATAGGAGTTGATTACTCAGATGGCTAGTCAACTTATATTTTCATAATGTCTAACCCCTTCCTCCAGGATGATACTCTTCTTCCTTCTTCGAAGGACATTTGATTCTCCTGTCACACTCAGGACCACAAGATTACAAATCAGTACATCATTATCAAATCACGTAATTGAAAATCATTTAAAACTAATTAACATTTGTTTATACATCATAATAAAAAATTAAATCAGATATTTCTACAATATCAAATCATTTGACTATGACTAATCCCCCTGATTATCATGCCAAGTTATTGATTAAGTCTAATTTGTAAATTAGGGATGTAACATAGAGATGATGGGTTATCGACACACCAATATCACTGCTTCACAAGATACTTTGAGCGGGTACGATAATCTAAAAGCCACCATGATAGATAAGATTAACCTTCCAGTGACATTGGGACATAAAACCATTCCTACCCCATTCTACATCATCGACAAGGACATCAAATACAATTTAATCCTTGGAAGGCCATGGATCCATAGGATTAAAGTAGTACCATCCATGTTATTTCAAGAAGCTCGATTCTTACACTTGGAGAAAGTATACGTTGCAAAAGGGGATCCAGAATCTTTCAATATGTTGAAGTTGAACACAACAAACAAGCGTATAGGTATTCCCATAGACTATGAACTCCCCACCAACAAATTGATTGTCCCTAATCCTACACTGCAATCAATATGCATCAAGCGAATAGAAAATCTAGAGAAAACCATAAACACTGTAGAGATGAAAACTCTAGAAAATGATGTACCATCAAAACTAAAGGAAATTGTTCCCAAGGAAAAAACAATTAAGATTATGGAATGGATAGAGTAGGACGGACCTCTCCAATTCCCTCTAGAAGTACTCATGATTAATTTTTAGCCTACCTACAAGCTCTTCCATTGCATAGGGGAGAAACATCATAGGACTAAAGGACCGGTGTTTGAAACCACTACGTTAGATTTGAGAAATGCGGACCCGCACGCTTTCTCATATCCTAAGGAAGACATAACAGAAAGTTACACTCCTTTGTCACCCTTAAGTGAAACACGTGTCCCCAACACACCAAAGGAAATGGAGATGTATGAGCCTCTCACACATGTAGAGGACTCATACAGACCTTTGACACCCATAGAAGACATGTATTCCATTGACAACGAATCAACCAACATAATAGGAATGCTCCCAAGAATGCTTATAGTGTCCCAACCACAAGAGCAACCGACTACTTTTGCCTTAGTACAATCAAATGAACTAGGCGAATGGGAAGCACCTTTGGTTCAAATTGAAAATTTTGAAATACTTTCTGACAAAGATGAAGAAAGTGAAGATACTTTTCACAGAGAATGGAAGATAAGAGTGTCAGTCAACACTGATGATCCTGTCATTTTTGAGTTTCTAGGGAGTTATGTCAGATATTCCATGGACTTAAGACCAGAACCCAATGAGAGGATGAGTATAAGCTTTGTCCCTCCCAATGAGCAAAGGGAGCCACAAACTCCCCTTGAGTTGTTCCAATTTTTGCAAAGAATTCAAGAGAGACCAGATGTGAAAATCTACATGCAAGAGTAGTTTGACCTACTAGAAGAGTTATTAAATTGTGATGGAGTTCTGTATTGGACCCCTTCCCATCAACAAGCCTTTCATGACTTACTTCATCTCACAATGCCAAGGGAAACCACTGAGTTGGAAACAATAGAGTCAAATGACAAACCCTACAAAATATGAGAACTTGTCCTGAGAAAGGTAGCATAAAGAATAAGAAAAGAAGGTGAAAAGAATCTTTTTCATAAGACTGGAAAGGACCTTACATGGTTAAAGAAGATGTTGGAAATGGTGCCTATCTCTTGTGCACAATGGAGGGAGAGGAATTTGGTGAAACAATCAATGCCTTTCACCTCAAGAAATACTATGTCTAAAAACTAAAAAAATCATAAAACATAAAAATACAAAAAAACTATAAAAATCAAAATGTCAAAAACAATTTGTTTCTTGCATTTCAATTTTATTCTGTTCATCTTGCATTATAGTCAGTGATTTTCTCTTGTATAATTTTCTTCTCAATAAGGAGTCTAAGGTTACCTAGATATACGTCATCCTTTCAAGACCTAGAGATAGCCCATTTTCACAATCACCATTATCCGTCTTCATTCCAAGTGATTCTAATCAAAGCCTAGCTCTTAGCTTCACATTGATCCTAGTCTTAATGAGCCAAGGTGTTAGGTCTAAACAAAGTCAGTATTTAAACCTACAATGTTCAAAGGAAGCTTGCAAGTAGACCTTCCCAATTCTTCCCCAGTAGAAGAGACATCCAAATAGATTACAAAAATTTTAAGTGGCACTCAACCCCTTATCTTTCCTAGCCAAAAACGTTAGGAGGATCAAAATGTTGAAGGAAACAATCTAAAATCTGAGTGATCAAAATAAGAGTGTTGAAAAGAAAGAATTAAGAGATCAAGCTTGTATACCAGAAAGTTCCAAAAGCATTCATTTTCATAAAAATCAAAATCCAATAAAAAAATGAGAAAAATCAAGGAAATACAAAAAAAATGAAAAAGCCAAAAAAAAGAGATACAAAAAAACAGTGAAAAAGAGATTGTTGAATGTTTGTAGTCTTGGGTGGAAACAAGTCTAAGCTCAAAGTCTCAAGGGTAACATTCTAACAAAGAAAGAAAGGTACAAAGCACACACACGCACTAGCTAAGAAAAGCCAAGAGTCTAGTAGTCTCTAGGATCATGTTTTATCTAGGGACCCTTATTATTTCCTATTTATCCTTTACCCTGGGTCTATCTTGCTTGCCATCTATGATTAGAGTCTAGCGAACATCAAAATTTGATCCTTGTCTAAGTTGAAAGATTGTCAGCTTGTTTTATCTAGATAAGGATCAGTGTTTAGCCTTTACCAAAGTCTAAATTCTGAAGCACTCCATTTCACTCCCACTCCCCACTTGAATTTCAAAATCCTATCTCACCGCCTTGAATAGGTCTCTTATATCAGGAGAACTTGCAATCCCTTGGATTGAAAATCGTACTAAAGAGCAGTCACATTATTTGTTCCACATTGCATTCATACCAAAATTAGAAAAAGAGTCTCAAAGAAATAAAATCAATGTCATATCTCATGACATCCAGTAGAAGTAAATGTTTTAATTTAGCATTTCTTGTGTTCTTGCATCTACATATCATAAACTACATCTCATACACATGCCATAAAAAATATACAAAAACATGTCATCATTATCATACTTGCATTGTTAAGGGAGTTGAAAAGGTCAAAAACATAATCAAAAAGTTCTTAAACTTCCCAAAATGCACAAGAGATGAGTACAAATCCAATAAATGAAAACCATAAAAAGATGAACTTTCATAGATATATCTGAAGTTTACCTATACGAGAGTATCAAAAAGCTAGGACAAAATGTTCTCAAGGGAAATAGAGGCTCCCCATGCAAGGGGGCATGATTTCAAAATAGAAAAAGCAATATCAAGGTTGGTTCCCTACAACAGAACCATCAGGACTTCTGCTCCTCTGCCTATGAGTGCCACTCATCACTCCATGGGACCTATGGGTGTGAGGCATCCCACTGTGAGCATGTGATTGTGAAGGCCCCACTATACTAGCATCTCATCATCTAAAACTAAGATGAGCCATCTCCTGAAGCACTTGATTCTCACCCTTAAGGGTGTGAATCTCAGCCTTAAGGTCTGTACTCGCCTGACATCCATGATAGACAGGAGCAAAAATGTTGGTGTGTCACCCGGCAGTAGGGGGCATACCAAGATCAACCAAGAGACTCTCTCGAGTCATCCTAGTAAAGGGGGCAATCAATCCAACATTAATCTCATGAAAAAAAATCCCTCCACTCTTCAACATTACTTGCAAAGTAAACCAAAAGAGAAAGACGTGTTAGTTCCTCATGAAAAGGAAGAAAAGAGAGAAAGGACAAAAGTATGAATAATGATAAACAAAAGTAGACTCACATGGATCACCAGGCTGCTAGGCAGGGTCAAGCTATCACATCACTTCATCAAAATGAGGAGGCCTAGGAACCATGAATAGACCCTCAAGGATGTCAGGTGCATCATCCGCATCATCTGTATCATTGAGACCCTCATCTTGTACCTCCTTGGGTAGGCCCTCATCTGACGAATCATCACCATCAAGAATATAGTCCTCATCAGTAGACTCTAAGTCCCCAATCATAATGAGTGATCAGGAAGAAGTCCCTCTCCCTCCCCTCTGTCCTCCTCGTAAAGATATAGGAACTCTAGTAATAAAGACTCTAGGAGTCAAGGGAGTCCAAATAACTATCCTCTGACTAGCCTCGCCCATCTCCTGAATGGACCTATAACAAGTAAACATTAGGGGTAACTCCTCAGGGAAGTTCTCACCAAACTGCTATAAGACACACTCAATGTGGTGAGCCTCAACTAGACCATTATGATCTGAAACCTTAGACACCCCATGACAATACTCTCAGATCTCGCCATCCTGAGCTTAAGATCCCTCCATATCAAGGTAAGGATCAAAGATCATATCCTCATCCATAAGAGTAGCCACAGTGTGCAAAGAAGCGTCAAAATGACCCACCTGCATCCATCTAGCAGCTCTTGGTAGTCGTCTGTCAGGAATCAGAACAAGCTTTTGATAGGGCCTGATGTGCTCAAAGATCCAAGTCATAATCAAGGAAGAGTGGCTAAAAACAAGAGCCCATCATCGTGCAATGTGATAGAAGTCTCTGTATACCATGGCCAAAATGTCTAGCCCCCAAGCATAGACTTTTCCCTCCTCAAGACCCTATATGATGGGTGCCCAACACCATCTTAGGCGAGCCGAGGCCTTGTCTCCACACAACCTCGATGCAATCAAACCAATCAAGAACTGTCTCAAGAGAGGAATGCGAAGTTGTGGTACCAAAGTAAGTTGGACTCTTGTCTGGTCCTTGGGGTGACTAACCCCCATGAATTTTGCCCAAGATGCCTTGTCCTCAAAGGACTCGCTAGGAGGAAGGATGAGAGGATGTCCTCTCATAGGAACTCCAAGAATACGATAAACATCAAACATAGTGATAGTCCACTCTCTTGAAACCTGTGGGAACCTAAAAATGTTTTTGTCTGCATCCCAGTAAGTCAGAATGTCACAATATATGTGTGACACAAGGTCAACAACTGGCACATGACAGACTCTAGCCAGGCCTACTCTCCTCAAAATAGTACGGTCCTCATCACTCAATGAAGAAAACATCTCTGAGATCCATATCTACTCTCGAAAAGTATTTCATCAAATGGGCATGTCCTACAAATCAAGTAAGAACTTTAGATTAGATCTCGTAAACTCGCAAAAATCCCTAAAAATCGTAAAACTTGTGGAAAACTTCACACAAAAAAGCATATACCCATCAAAAATTGCAATAAATAGGTGAATACAGTAGTCAAACTAAGTTAGATTAGATTAAAATGAACATCAGAAAGAACCAAATTTCAAGCAGAATCTACCCAACAAGGTCACCCCCTGGGGCGACCCAGATGTTAACCGGATCTCCCCCCAGGTGACCCTGTTGTCTGCAGGATCTCCCCCCGAGTGACCCTGTTGCTAGACAGATCTCCCGCTAGATGACCTGCTTGACAAAAGGAGCAACCCTAAATGGAGAACCCTCAAACTAAAAATGCCCTAAAATCTTCGTTTCTCAGCTGATTTCAAAAATTGAAAGACCTATCCTACTCTAAACAATGAAACAAAGATAATGCAGCAAGAAGAATTGCCAAAAATAGACCAATTCAAGAGATTTTTCTTAAACTTCAACCTAGGGTTTAGAGAAAGGTTTTTCACTATTTGCGTACCCAATTTTCCACAGCTGAAGAAGAGGTGGCCATCTTTGTGATCTCCTCGTATGATATCTTCCCAACGACTACTCACACAATCGGTTGTCACCGATTCACTCCGATCTCACTAATTTGCTTTCTTTGTTTTCCCTTAGCTTAGTTTATTTTATGCGTTCTTAGATTAGTTTTTTTGCTTTTATGCATCTTTAGTGCATCATTTTGCATTCATTCATTCCTACAGGTCTCACCAACAAAGGCAAACAACTAGTCAAACTCTCATGATCTATGGTAAGTTCATCATTTCCATTTTCATTATTCATTTTGATATATTTAAATGTCAGACTAATACTAGTTATTGTAGGTACAATTGCAGGAAAATCGACAACAGGTAAGGCCTAGTTCAGGAATGGTACCTACCTTTCATGTAGACTACCATCCCCAAGGGGGCAATTATGTAAGCACTAAAATCACACAGCCTCCACGAGGACCCCTATGTTGATTTTAATCCTTGTCACGTACATGTAAGCATGAAATAATGTTCTCTAAGTAGCAGACCTCTTGATGACATGTCTTCTTTCTTGTCTTGTGTTGTTTCTTCTTTGTCATTTTCCCTCTCTCTTTGTCATCGATGCTTTTCGACACTTTTGCAACAATTGTCGATTTGCATTTTCTAATCTTTCGACCCTATTCCTAAGCCTTGTAAGCATCTTGTAGGTGCATTTTCACCTTTGCCCTATGTTTTTCATCCTCTCCACCCCCTAGAAGCCTTCTAGAGGTCCCCCATATCCATCTCCCACTTTCAGTTTTCAGTTTCACTCAACCAATCCAAATCTCCCCCTATTATTTCTAGATCTCCTCCAGGAGATCTTGTGTTGCAAGTAGAGATTTGGATTCTTGCACATGATTGACCAGTTTTTGGAGGTAGATCACATCCCTTTCATCTTCTCTACCATCTCCCATCATGCATTTCCTCTTAGACCCCTTTCTTTTTGGATCTCCCGCTGGGTGACCCTCATTTTGTAGGATCTCCCCTCGGGTGACCCAAGGTCACCCCCTAGGTGACCCTATTGGTGAAAGGGGTGACCTTGTCGCATTCCTAGCTATGGAAAAACTCAAGTTTCTCACTCAAAATAGCTTCATTTTCGCTCGTTTTTCTTCCAGTTTGCATGATTTTTTATACCTAATATGGAGTTGACTATTTCATGCACCCACACATGCATAATTAACTCCATTTAATCTAAAATTAACAACTCATTCTCTCTCATGCATTCTTCCAACTCCAATTCCTCTTCAGTGATAAGTTATTATTGATTTATCACTCCCTAATTAACTAAGTTTACTGGGTAATCAATCTAGTTCACTTCCTAATCAATCCTTGTTAACTCATCAATTAATTGAGTTAACTTCTCAATCAATCCCCTTCTTCCAACCTATAAATACCCCCCTCCCTCAAGCACAAAGGGAGGCAAATTCATTGTGCACACAACTCTTGCTAAGTTTTTGCTCTCCAATCAGCATTCTCATGCTCATACAGGACAAAGGTACCTTTTATTTATTTAGTTATTTCTCATGAAGCTTTCACATAAAGTTCTTCAAGCATCATTACGTTGCTTCAATCAATGCCATTATGCTCATGAAAATCTATCATTGAGCTTTCTTCAAGCTTCTACAAGCTTCTTTTGCTTCTTTGTGTTGTCTTATCATCAAGAGGTCTTCCTGCTACTTCATTAGGATACGAGGTTGCCAACAAGGATTTCTAAGGGTAGTGGAGTCACATAAATCTTCTCTATTTTTCAGGTTCCTCTATGCTTTTGTCAATTTGTAGTAATTAGAAAATAAAAATTGCTCTTTAGATTAGTAATTTATTGCTTTTTCCTTGATAGAAAGGTTAGATCTAGCATCTTAGAAGTAATTTGCATTCGTAGTTTAATTCAATTCCTTGCAATTTGCTTTTCTAGATTAATTGTTTCAAAACATTCGAAAACCAAAAACATAGAATAATTGCATTAGGTTAAATTCATTCTAAATTGCATTCATATTTCCTTTCCTAGATTAAAAAGCATCTTTATTTCCATAAATATCAAAAAAAGCACAAAAACAAGTTTTGCATGTCCTATAGTTGCATTCATAAAAATATAGAAAATAACAAAAACATTAGTCAATAGATAACTTGTAAACCCTTGATATCATCACAAGGTCACCTACACAACTCTTTCTATTTAAGCAACTCATAACTCACTAACTCCAATATCTACAACTAACTAGCTGGGGCCGCTAGGCATCCCAAAAGGGCAAGAAAATAGCGCCTGATTCCATCCCTCATTGGGATCAAGGAGCAGTTCCGATTATCCAGGGGAAACCCACAAAACCCAACCCCCAACCCCTAGCATTGGAATCTGCCGGGTGACCTATTCAAAATGGGAACAATTTATGACCGGCCCCCACCAAGCGGGATTCCATGGTCAATGAAAGTCAAACCCTTAATAACATCACAAGGTCAACAAAAGTCAACACACAACTAAACCCTAGGTCAAAACCCAAAGTCTAGCCAAGGTTAGTCCACATACACCTATCCCTTGTCTTGGCTCACAAATGTACCCAGGATTAAGAGGTGAGTGGGTGAGGGAAGTCCTCGGTGAGATTGAGGAAAACAATCCAAGACCTCAACAAGATCTGCTTGTCTTACAACAACTAGAGGCATTTAGATAAATTCAAATACAATGTGCAATCATTCAACAAATTGAAAGATAAGAAGCCATCAATGAAAGTAATAGCTTACCCATGCAGAGGTGGAATAGTATAAATCCCAATAGGTGAAGAGTAACCAGTGACCCTTTGGGTCATGGGGTTATGTCTACAACAACAGTCATCGAATGAAACATTCACATTAGCACACAACAACAAAGGCCCCAGGATGTGCTGACCCCTCTCCAATGAGCCAGACCCCCACCGTGTCTCACCTCCTCTCAACTAGCTACTTCCACGAGAGCAAGAGTGATGTGGTGGATCACTCCATGGAAAGGAGGGAAGGGTCCGTGTGCTTGCCAAAATCTAACTTGACAACTGTAAGTAATTGAGGTCACGATTTTGAGCGTACAGGTCCAGAATCAAAGAAATAAAGTTAGAAGACCACCGATCAGACAACCAAATGCTCAAAGGTATCCATCTTTCAATGGTTTTTGTCATTTTTGCAATAAGTATGGACACAAAGCAATATAATGTAGAAGTAGAAGGAATTGAAATGTTCCATCTTTCTCTGGTCAATGCTTCACATGCAATAAAGTTGGTCATAGAGCTGTTGAATACAGAAGTAAAGTGAGTCAGAACTATTAGGTGTTATGCATGCAATATGGTGGGACATAGAGAAAATGAGCAGAGAAGCAAAATACCAAGGTATAATAGGAATAATGTTAAACCATTTTATGGATACTGCAATACATGTAATAAGTTTGGCCAAAAAGTAGCTAACTACATATCAAAGGTAAGAAGTAGAAATTCTCAACAAGATGTGTGCAACTGTTCTGAGTGCAATGAAGCAAGATACCCTCAAAGGTATAAGAAACCCATTGATGCTGCTCCACAAAAGAAGGAAATGAGTAAGATCTAGATAAAGAAGGATGTAATAGAGGTTAAGGATGAGCCTTTACTAGCATCTAGTGCAGATGTTCCCTTCAGGAACTAAGATTAGAGATTTGGCTCATGGGGAGCTTCATTGAAAATCTTTTCTCCCTTGCCAAAGGAATGATGCTGATGCCTTAGCATGAAGATATGAGATGAAGGTTGACATGCTTAATCATTTGGTGCAGTCTACAGTTTATGTGTATAGTGAAAGGCTTGAAAAATTTGTTAGATGAGGTATTTATGGTGAATTAAGGTAAAGGTAAAAGGAGCCATTTCTGCAAATTCATCATCAATTCTTCATTGTGATTAATGTACACAACATATAGATGATCTTAACAAAAGTCTGAAGCATTTGAAGGATCTGAGAAATCTAACCTCACAAGGAGTCAGGTGACATACATTAGCATGAAATGAGTGGAAAAGGGGTTTCTGGAAAGAAGAGGGACTAGGAAGCAGTGGAAGTGAATATTTGTGGTCCATTGAATAGAATGAGAATGGAGAAGTGGTGAGAAACAAGGCAAGACTCGTGTGCAAAGGTGTGGAATAGACTATGAGGAAACGTATGTTTCGGTGGCATGAATGGAGGCCATTATGATGTTTTTGGCTTTTGCAGCACATAAGGATTTAAAAGTCTATCAAATGGATGTGAAGTCTGCTTTCTTAAATGGTGAACTAGATGAAGAAGTCTACATAGAACAATCAGATGGATTTCAGATGTCAGATATACCAGATATGGTTTGCAAATTGAAGAAGGTAATGTATGGATTGAAGCAAGCCCCTAGAGATTGGTATGCAAGGTTAGAAAAGTATTAATCACAACAAGGATTCAATAAAGGTTCCATAGATAGCAATTTGTATATCAAAGTAGGTGAAGATCAAATTTTAATTGTGGAAGTGTATGTAGATGATATAATATTTGGAGGAAATGAAGGTATGTGTAAGAGTTTTAAAGATGAGATGTAGAAAGAATTTGAGATGTCAATGTGTGGAGAAATGAACTTCTTCCTTGGGCTACAAATCAATCAGACAAATAAAGGTATTTTTATTTCACAATCAAAGTATGTTAAGGAGCTGTTAAAGAAGTTTGTAATGGAAGATTCTAAACCAGTATGTACCCCTATGACAACTGGTTGCAAGCTGAGCAAGAAGGATGAATCCCCTAAGGCTGATTAGAACAAGTATAGGTCAATGTTTGGAGGATTGTTATACTTAACTACTACTAGACTAGATATTATGCATGTAGTTTGTCTTGTGGCTAGATTTCAAGAAGATCCTAGAGAGTCACATGTTGCAGTAATGAAGAGGATATTCAGATATTTAAAGGGAACTTTGGATCATGGCTTGTGGTATCTAAAGGATAATGACTTTGTTCTAAGTGCTTACACAGATGCAGATTGGGCTAGTTGTGTAGATGACAGGAAAAGTACAAGTGGTGGTGCATTCTTTCTTGGAGGTAGAGTGGTGTCTTGGTTAAGTAAGAAGCAAGATTTAGTATCTCTATCTAATGTAGAGGAAGAATACATTGCAGCAACATCTTTCTGCACACAAGTGTTGTGGATGAAGAAAACTTTGAAGGATATCAGTGTTGTATATGATGAGCCAATTCCTATCTTCTATGATAATACCGGTGCTATTAACATTTCAAAGAATCTGGTGATGCATTCAAGGACAAAAAATATATCAATCTGGTATCACTTTCTGAGAGAGAAGGTTGCAAAGAATGAAGTGAAGCTTGATTATGTGCCTACAAAGGATCAGGTTGTTGATATATTCACCAAGGCTCTTCCTAAGGATATATTTGAGTATCTTTGGGAGAAGTTAGGGGTTATTGCCCCACCTTCTTTGAACTAGATGCATAAGGAGATGCATCAGTCCAGTGGATTTCAAAGCTTCATTCCTTACTCTAGACTGATGTTGGAGGCTACCTCTCAGGGGGAGCAAGTAGTGGTTGTGATGGTTGTTGAAGTCAGGGGGAGTAAGTTCTAATGTTGGTTGCTTCTAAGGGGAAACATGTAGAGTAGTAAAATAAATGATGTTTTAGAGCAGTAGTAAATAGGTACAAGTTTGAGTAGTTGTCTAAAAGTAAGACTGAAAGAGAGAAGTGTAGCCCTTTGCCAAAAGACAGTGGTTAGGGAGTGAGAGTAAGGTGTGTAAAAGAAAGGGGGAGAGTAATAAAGAAAAGAAGTTTGGTGCAGAGTTGTGTCTTGATGGTTTTTCACATTATGTGTTTCCATCAATGACAAAGGGGGAAATTGTTGCAAGTATGTGTAATCGGTGTTGTCATTGATGTCAACAAGCCTGTGTTGTCATTGCTGTCAACTGTGTCTATGGGTTGAGCAGAGATGAGGTTTTTGTAAGTGTATGAGCTATTTGGTTGAGTTGCCTTGATGATGATGATTTGGTTGCTTTGAAGAGGTGTGTTGAAGTAGCATTTTGGTTTATAGAGTAGTATTCTGGTTTGGCTCCACATTTCCTCTATTTTGAAGATCTATCTTTGTGGTTTGGATATGTTGTTTAGAGGTGTTAAGAGTTGTTATATTCCAAATTTTGTGCTCTGGTTCGTTGTGCAGGGAAAGTTGGGTTTACCAGTATGAAGACTGCATTTCTGAGTGTTGCAGAGTGTCTCGGTGAAATGTCTTTGCTCTGGATTTCACTGCAAAGAAGTTTTAGGTCTTGCAGTTCTAGAATTGTACTTATAAGGTTTATATCTTTCTTCTTTTGAAGTTGTTCATGGTTTGGTGCTCTGAAAGTCAATTTCTAGAGATACATTGTATGACAGAGATAGTTAAGCATGCTGGATAAATAGGATAAGGTTGTGTGGCAGGTAAAAGTTGTTGTAGAGGAATTTGTTGGATTTCAGTTTTTTTTTAGTATGTTCATGGAATACTCTAGATTGTGTTTAATCCTTACATGTGGTCCACAAGATATTGTTAGGTTTGAGGAGGCATGCACGTAAAAGTTCATTGTGTTAACATAGGTTTGGCCAACCTTGGGTGTTTACACTAATCATGGAGGTGCTTCGGTGATTGTGAAAGCATGAGGTGGCATGCTTGGATGAATTTAGGTCTGAGATAAGATGTGTTATGGTCCACCTTCATTCCTTTCCACCACAGGAATGTTTAGGTCTAGACCTAATTCGAATTTTCTAAGTTAAGGTGATTTGTCGACCTTGGAGAATGTTCTCAAGGTTGATGACAATATAAATGAGTGTTAAGGGATCATGATTGTGAGTGCGGGTAATTGACATGATGCGAGTAAAAGAGTGGTTGAATGTGTGGTGTAGTACAATCTTTCATGTGTTAGATGCAGAGAGTAGAAGGTGTCTACTATTCCTCAGTGATGCTACGAAGATGATGTTGATATTGTGGTGAATTTTGAGCTTCATTGGAACTGTACTCCATGCATATGTTAGATGCAATTATAATAGTTCAAATCTTGGCTATGGGTCACTTCTTCTATCTCTTTCTTTCTAGGTTGTGAGCCCTTTGGCAGTGAGCCTTTCTTATGGGCAGTGAGCCTTTTGTAATTCAGTGTTGATACTACTTTATATTGTGAGCTAATCCTCACTGTGGTTTTCCACGTAATTTTGGTGTTCATATGTTATGAGTTGTGGTTGTTTGCTTTATGTTTAATTTCCCTTACTGCAATTAAATATGTTGAATGGATTAAATGTTTGATATGTAAATGGTTTAATAGAATACTGATTCACCCCCCCTCTCAGTAGTATGGGTGTTCAATAGAGTAGTGACCCTTTGAGTCATATCATTATCTCCATGAAAATGGTCATTAAACATAACATAGAAAACAATCCCTAGGAAAGGCCCCAGGACTCATTGACCATTCTCCTTGAAGTCCAGCTCCCAAGCAAGCAGGATTGCCCTCGTGTCTTGCCTCTTCTCAACTAGCTTCTACCATGAGAGTGAGAGTGACATGGAGGTTTGTATGTGGTAAGTAGAAGGGTTTGTGTGCTCTGTAAAGGCTAACTCGATCGACTTGAGTTACTGAGTCACATTTTAAAAATTGTATAGTTAATAATTTCAACACTTGGTTTCACAAGATCTAGCAAAGAATTCTTGTTGTAGCTTAACCCCCAGCGAGTATGGCAATTATTTTTTATCTTAAAGATTTAAATTTTGATATTTCTATTATGATTAAGTCGTTAGGAGGAAAAAGGCTCCTGAAAACCTATGATTTGGCAGTTAGTGAACAAAATAGTTTGATAGATGTGGGAAAACTCCCTCCTAGGCCTCCCATGCTAGTGTTCCCTTAATTATTGATTCCATTGCAAGAAGAGTTACCAACAATTGATCCCCTCATATCAAATGAAAATCAAGCTTCCTATTCCATGTATATATGACCTTCTCAAATACCAGTAGTTGTAATTTTGGCCCCTCATATTGCATTAGAGATGGATGATATGAAGAGTATCCTTCATAGTTTTTCAAATGAAAGAATTAACCTAAAAATACAACAAGCTTCATATCCTAGATCCTCTTACTAGAATTTTCAAGGTCCAAGGCCTCAATACCAACCAAATAGAAACCAAAACCCATGGGGGGGAGGTCCTTCCTAATAATAGGTGTCAAACTAGATTGTGTCAGTACCATCCCCACAATAGACAATCACACCTAATCTAGTAAGAGACATGGTCCCATGGAAAAAAATATTGTGGATGATTCAAATGCATGTTTTTTTCCTTATAATAATGCTCATGCCCCTAAAGCTTGTTCAAGGGGAAATCTACAACAAAATATAGTATAACAAAGATGACAAGACATATAAGGAAAGGCTCAAGTACAGAAATTTGTATATCATGTTAGATTCTATGAGAAGCGAGAACTAAGCTAGGATCTGATGTCAGTCATAAATCACATACACTCCAATCAACAAATGATCGAAGATCAAAATAGCAGAATGGAGAGAGAATCCTGAAAGAGAGAATCAAAGAGACAACTACAAGAGAATTTTGAAAATGCTCACATTACTATCCCTTACTAGTTACTGAATTGGTATTCAAACTAGTTAAGGTGAGAGGAAAGTGTTGTATATATAGCAAAATCTAGGAAAATACATCCAAGAGGTGTAATAACTCCAACTACCCAAGATAGGTGAAAGTTTTACCTACTTGGTAAATGAAAAAACATGTGGCATAACCTCCTCAAGTGAAGACAAAAAGGAGGTGGAACATGAGCCAAAAGAGGGTGAGAAACCTAACTACCCAATAACCTACTTAGGTAAAGACATAATAGTGGTTATGAGAGGTGGCACAATACACCAAAAGAAGGTGTGTAACTCAACTACCCATGTGTGGAAGAGAGTGACACATGTAGCTGATGTATTTCACCACGTGTCCTCATATTAACCACATCTAATAAACCTAAGTAAGATTAATAATGTGTAGGAAAAAGAAATATCCCTAAGGAAAATAAAAAACCTACACGAACATATCAGTCACCGGGAATATAGAATGTTGTACTAGTAACACAGATGCAAGGGATGCCCCTCAGACAAGAGGAAGAAATCATTTTTTAGCATGCATTATTCTCTTAGGTGGAAGAGGAAGAATTTGTGTTTATAAATGATCCATCCACCTCTAAGACTCCACAAGTATAATTTGATTACTATACCCAATCAAAAAGATGAATGGTGGAGAACCTAGATGTAGAGATATGCCCATAGTTGACTTTCCAAAGCACTCCTATTATGTATAATTTCAATTAGATGATACAAAGGCAAGAAAATGACACTTTACCAACATAGAATCTTAGATAGGTCCTAAATTTCAAATTGAAAGGCCAAAATTTCAAGGCAATTTTATGAAACCTCAAGTGGTTGTGTCGCTCAATATGGTGGAGCAATTGAAGAAAGTACCAACTAACATCTCATTATGGGATGTGTTATATATCCCTGAACAAAAGTCTTTGCTCCAGGAAGCTCAAAAAAAGTGAGAAGAATCGATCTCGGTAGTCTGGCTAGCTACCAATGTTGGAGGAAAAGTGGTGGAATCCCAAAAGATGTTGCAATCAACATCATACTGCTCTTCTTAATACTAGCATAGAGGTAAGTAAGACCAAGCCTATGTCATTTTACTTAACAATAATTATGGGTAAAAAAATATTGCATAATTCTATGATAGACTCCAATTCAAGTACCACTGTGATGCCTAAGAGCATAGTAGATTCCCTTGAAATAAAATATGAACCTATGGAAAAGGGAGTTATGTAGTTGAATGGGAAAAGAGTACAAATAGTGGGAGTTGTTAAAGAACTATCTCTTACCTTATGTGCTTGTCCAAACATTAATGTGCCTTAGGAAGTGGTGATAATTGATATCCCACCAGTCTTTGGGTTATGTCTATCTAGATATTTTATAGCCAAAATTGGTAGATATCTCTCTTAATTGATCTCATCTCATCCCTAGGACCAAGTATGGCTCTAAAACAAAGATTTTATTAGAGCCACTTTATAAAGAACACATTACTCACTAAGTAATGATAAAATTTAAATCAAATCATACCATGATTAGAAAAGACTATAAAGATATGATATGAACATTGATCAAGAAGTTGTGCTGAGTCAAAAGAATGTTTGAATCTATGAAATTAGATCATGTTGAATGCACAAGACAACTGAGAGGGGGGGGTGAATCAGTTGTAACAACTCCAAAACCCCAAACACATTTAGATCCACATCACTTGAATTAATCCTTAAACTATTATGATGATTAAGCATGAAAGCAAATAACATAAACTAAATCAAATCAACATCAAACACAAGAGAACGCCAGATTTACATGGAAAACCCAAGAAGGGAAAAACCACGGTGAGGATTATCTCACAATATAAAGTAATATGAACACCAAAATACAATAAGGCTTACTATCAAAAGGCTCACTACTAAAAGGCTCATTTCCAGAGGGCTCACTGCTAGAATAGAGAAGAAGATAGAGAAGACTGTTACAAAGAGAAAAATATCTCAATGTAATAGAGCAGTCCACCACAATGCAATCATCACCTCCGCAGTCTCACTAAGGAATTGTAGACACCTTCTTCTCATTGCATCTGGTAATCTAACACATGAAAGCTCGCAGTGCACTACACAAATTCACACTCTATAACTCTATAATTTGTATCACACGTCTCATACACATCTATCTTATAATGCTTCAATAGATTAACACTTATTTATATGATCTTTAATCTTAAGAACATTCTCCAATGTTAGCAAAGAACATTAATCATGCAAATTCAAATTAGGTCGGTACCAAAACATTTCCACAATAGAAAGGAATGAAAGAAGACCACAATACACCTTATCTTGGACCTAAATCCACTCATACGCATTAAACCATGCTTCCACAATCATCAAACCAACTCCACAATTAGTGCAAACACCCAAGGTTGGCCAAACCTCTATTAACACCATAAACAGTTATGTACACACTTCCTCAAAACCAAAGATGACTCACAGACCACACGCCATGCTTGAACACAATCTAGATTATTCCAAAAGCATCCTAAAATCCAAAAAAATCCTCCACAACAACTTTCACCTACCGCACAACCATATCTTGTTTGCTCAGTATACTCAAATATCTCTGTCATGCACTGTAACTCAAGAAATCAGATTCTGGAGCACCAAACCATGAATAAATTCAACTGAAGATAGATATTAACCTTATAATCATACTTCCAAAACTGCAAGACCTGAAACCACTTTGCGGAGAAATGTGAAGTAAAAACATTTCTCCTAGACACCTCTGCTATACACAGTTCATACACTGGTGAACACATCTTCCTCTGTACATCGATCCAACACACCAAATTTTTAATGTAGCACCTCTGAACACCTCTAATCAATATATCCAAACTGCATAAATAAATCTTCAATATAAAAGAAATGCAGAGCAGAATCAGAACACTACTCTACAACACAAAATACCACTGCCACACTGTTTTCTTATTTTATTCAAATTTTCTCAAAATCACTTGGAAACCTAGAAACAAAAGCATATCAACATCTTTAGTACTTCCTCATCATCAGAGAAAACATCCACTTAACACCAATTGCTCATACTCTTGAAATATTCTCTTGCACATATAATTGACATCAATGACAACACAAGCTTGTTGACATCAATGACAACACCGACTGCACTTACATGCAATAATCTCCCCCTTTGTCATTGATGGCAACACATAATGTGAAAAACCATAAACACAAGAACATCCTCAATACTATTCTTCATACCAACTCTTTTCATTTCTCTTTCTCTTCCCCTTAGCTTACTACTCTCTTCTTGACAATTGACTCTTTCCTTTTTGACATTGCTCTCTCTCCCCCTTTGACATCAATGGAAAAGGGCTACACATTTTTCTCTCTCATTCTCATACTTGTACCTTCTCACCACTTCTTTGTAACATCTTTTCTTTTACTACTCTTCATACTGCCCTTGACTGCAACAACTAACATGATCACTACCTATTCCCCCTGAGAGGTAGCCTCCAACATTAGTCCAGAATAAGGAATGAATCTTGAAATCCACTGGACTAATGCATCTCCTTATGCATCTAGTTCAAAAAAGGAGGGGCAATAACCCCTAACTTCTCCTAAAGATACTCAAAAGTATCCTTAGGAAGAGCTTTAGTGAATATATCAGCAACCCGATCCTTTGTAGGCACATACTCAAGCTTCACTTCATTCTCTGTAACCCTCTCTCTTAGAAAGTGATATCAGATTTAGATATGTTTTGTCCTTGAGTGCATCACCAGATTCTTTGAAATGTTAATAGAACTTGTATTATCATAGAAGATAGGGACATGTTCATCATATACAACTCTAATATCCTTCAAGGTTTGCCTCATCCACAACACTTGTGTGCAGAAAGATGCTGCTGCAATGTATTCTGCCTCTACAGTAGACAAAGATACTGAATCATGTTTCTTACTTAGCCATGACACCACTCTGCTTCCAAGAAAGAATGCACCACCACTTGTACTTTTCCTATCATCCACACAACCAACCCAATCTGCATCTGTATAAGCATTTAGAGTAAAGTCAGTATCCTTTGGATACCACAAGCCATGATCTAGAGTACCCTTTAAATATCTAAATATCCTCTCCACTGATACAACATGTAACTCTCTAGGATCTTCTTGAAACCCAGCCACAAGACAAACTGCATGCATAATATCTGGTCTAGTAATAGCTAAATATAACAATCCTTCAATCATTGATTTGTACCTACTCTAATCATCCTTAGGAGTTTGATCATTCTTTCTCATCTTACAACCAATAGCCATAGGAGAACAAACTAGCTTAGAATCTTCCATTCCAAACTTCTTTAGCATTTCATTGACACACTTTGATTGTGAAATGAAAATACCTTTATCTATCTGATTGATCTGTAACCCAAGGAAGAAGTTCATTTCTCCACACATTGACATTTCAAATTCTTTCTGCATTTCATCTACAAAACTCTTACACATACCTTCATTTCCTCTAAAGATTATATCATCCGCATACATTTCCATAATCAGAATTTGATCTTCTCCTACTTTGATGTATAGATTGCTATATGTGGTATCGTTATTGAATCCTTGCTATAATAAGTACTTGTCTAACCTTAAATACCAAGCACTGGGGGCTTGCTTCAATCCATATAATGCTTTCATCAATCTGCAAACCATATCTGATTTATCTGATAACTAAAATCCATCCAGTTGTTCTATGTATATTTCTTCTTGCAATTCACCATTCAAGAAAGCAGACTTCACATCTATTTGATATACTTTGAAATCCTTATGTGCTGCAAAAGCCAAAAACATCTTGATGGCCTCCATTCTTGCCATTGGAGCATATGTTTCCTTATAGTCTATTCCTTATACTTGTGAGTAGCCTTTACACACAAGCCTTGCCTTGTTTCTTACCACTACTCCATTCTCATTTAGTTAGTTCCAGAATACCCACTTAGTTCCAATCACATTTTTGTTTGATGGCCTTGCGACAAGTTCCCAAGTCTGATTCTTTTCAATCTACATTAGTTCTTCTTCCATAGCCTTGATCCAATACTCATCCTTGCATGCTTCAATCAATATTTTAGGTTCAAGTTTAGAAAGTAAACATAGATTTACCTATTCTTCAACAACTTTCCTTCTTGTCAACACACCTTTTTTCTTATCACCAATGATCTGATCTTTAGAATGATGCTTCTGCACATACTTGGGAGTTTTAGGAGTCTTTTCTGGAGCTTCTTCTTCTTCAATCTACACTTCCTTTTCCTTAGCATTTTTTCTTCTCTGAAAGAAGACTCATCTAATTCATATCCATTTACTTCTGAATTCTTTTGTAGATCTTCATCAAATTTGACATTTGTACTCTCAACAATCTTACTTAGCCTTTTATTGTAGCACCGGTAAGCTTTGCTTTTAGTAGAATATCCAAGGAAGATACCTTCATCAGACCTTGCATCAAATTTTCCTAACTTTTCTTTATCCCTTCTAATATAGCATTTGATTCCAAATACTATGAAGTATTTGGCAGTAGGAGTCCTTCCATACCATAGTTCATAAGAAGTCTTTGTACTATTTTCGCTTTCTTGCACTCTGTTCAGTATATAAACAACAGTATGAATTACTTCTCTCCAGTAGACCTCCAGTAGATTTGCATATTTTATCATTGTCCTTGCAACTTCTTGAATATTCCTATTCTTTCTTTCAACCACTCCATTTTGCTGAGGAGTCCTAGGGGCAGATAAATGCCTCTTTATTCCATGATTTTCATAAAACATGTTAAACTCATTGGAGGTGAACTCTCCACCTCTATTAAACCTCAAACATTTTATTCTCATATCCATTTCATTCTCAACCATGACTTTGAATGCTTTAAACTTATCTAGGGCTTCTGATTTTTCTTTGAGAAAAGTAACTCATGTCATTCTAGAATAATCATCAATCAGTAGTATGAAATGCTTGTCACCTTGAAAAATCCTTACTCTGGTAGGACCGCAAAGATTTGTATGCACTAATTCCAACATATCGTTAGAAGATTGATCCTTGAATTTGAAAGCTCTTCTTACTTTCTTTCCAACTTGACATTCCTTACCGATAGCATTGATAGGCTTTGTAATCTTTGGCATATCTCTTACAACTTGAACTAAACTTATTCTTACTAGGCTATCAAAATTGATGTGACACAATCTTCTATGCCTTATCCAACTTTCATTGATCTGAGTCACGAAACAATAACCATCACCACCTTTGAGCTGATAAACATTTCCATCTATCCTCTTTCCAGTAGCTATCACAGTTCCAGAGTCTTTTCTTATCTCACAGCCACCATCTTGAAACACAAGATTGTATACTTTGCTACACATTTATCCAACACTCAAGAGGTTATGTTTTAAACCCTTAACATAAAGAACATCATCAGTATTATGCTTGCCATAAAAACTAATTGAACCTCCTCCACATATTTTAGCAGATGTATCATCACCAAATCTAATTAGACCTCCATCATATTTTTCAAGTTTAACAAACTTACTATTATCACCGGTCATATGATTTGAGCATCCACTGTCAATGACCTAGTAGTTATTTTCCTATCTGGTATGAAAAGAAGACTTCAAAGTGCCTTCAACATTAATACTTACTTCCAGAGCCCTTTCCTTCACACATTCCTCAGAGTTAGTAGAAACAATATCATCTTTTAAAGCTCTGAATAGACATTCACTATCCTCATAATTCTCATAATTAGATTCATCATCAGATATACTTGCATCTTCTCTAACATAATAGCTTTTCTTAAACTCCTTACTTTTGTTCTCCCTATTTTTGCTTCTTAAAATTCTTTCTAGACATATTGAAGCATAATGACCTATCTTGCCACAACTAAAACACTTGAAAGGTAACTTACCACTGTACTTACCAGTACCCTTTTTCATTCTTCTCACAAAGTTAGCTTCCATATCATTAGAATCCACCTAATCTGATTCCACAGTTTTCTCTAATTTACCCACCTTAAAAGAAGTCTCAACTTTTGCACTACTTGTACTAAATTCTCTTATTTCAAAAGTAGTTAAAATACCATACAACTGATCTCTAGTAAATTGATCTAAATTTTGTAATTCTTAAATAGCAGAAACTTTATGACTATAAGCTTTGGGAAGAGTTCTAAGTACCTTCATTACCACTTATTTTTCTTCTAGTTCTCTACCAAGACCTCTGATGCTATTGACAACTTCATCCACCTTCTACAAGTAGCTTGTGATGTTTTCATCTTTAGACATTCACATGGTCTCAAACATGATCTTTAAATTCTACATCTTAGCTTGCTTGACCTTATCATCTTCATAAATGCTTTTTAACTTTTTCCATATTTCATTAGCAATTTTCAGATTCATGACTTTTACCAATTTAGAATTAGTAAGAGCACTTAAAAGAGAATACCTTTCTTTACCATTGGTTTCATAGGCCTTGATCTCATTTGTAGTACTTGGACCATTTTCCAGTATAGTGTATTTAGTCTCAATAGACTTCTAGATCTCATATCCAAGAGAAATCAGATAATCTTCCATCTTTATTTTTTAGAATGCATAGTCTAATCCATCAAACAGGGGAACATCTTTCTTGTGCACCATCCCAAATCTACCTCATGTGGTTAATCTTTCTTCCAAGGAACCTTTCTCTGATACCAATTGTTGAATGCACAAGACAACTGAGAGGGGGGGTGAATTAGTTGTAACTTATAGCTCCAAAACCCCCAAACATATTTAGATCCACATCAATTCAATTAACCCTTAAACTGTTATGATGATTAAGCATGAAAGAAAATAACAGAAATGAATCAAATCAACATTAAACACAAGAGAACACTAGATTTATGTGGAAAACCCAAGAAGGGAAAAAACACGATGAGGATTAGCTCACAATATAAAGTAATATCAATGCTAAAATACAATAGGGCTCACTGCCAGAAGGCTCACTACCAAAAGGCTCACTGCCAGAGGGCTCACTGCCCAAAAGAAAGAAAGGCTCACTACCAGAATAGAGAAGAAGATAGAGAAGATTATTACAAAGAGAAAACTATCTCAATGCAATAGATAAGTCCATCACAATTGTAGACACCTTTTGCTCACTGCATCTAGTAATTAGTGAGATAACACATGAAAGATCACACTGCACTACACAAATTTGCACTCTATAACTTTGTAATTCACATCACACATCTCATAAAAATCTATCTTACAATCCTTCAACAACTTAACACTTATTTATACGATCTTTAAACTTAAGACATTCTCCAATGTCGGTAAAGCACATTAATCATACAAATTCAAATTAGGTCAGTACCAAAACATTCCTGTAGTGGAAAGGAATGAAGGAAGACCACAATACACCTTAGCTTGGACCTAAATCCACTCATACATGTTACACCATGCTTCCACAATCATCAAAGAAACTCTGCAATTAATGTAAACACCCATGGTCGGCCAAACCTATGTTAACACCATAAACAGTTATGTACATGCTTCCTCAAAACCAAAGATGACTCGCAAACCATACACTATGCTTGAATACAATCTAGAGTATTCCAAAAGCACCCTGAAATCCAACAAATTCCTCTGCAACAATTTTCACCTGCCACATAGCCATATCCTGTTTACCCAGTATACTCAAATATCTCTATCATGCACTACAACTCAAGAAATTAGCTTCCATAGCACCAAACTATGAATTACTTCAACTGAAGATAGATATTAACCTTATAAGTACACTTCCAGAATTGCAAGAGCTGAAACCACTCTGCAAAGAAATGAGGAGCAAAAAAATTTCTCCTAGACACCTTTGCAATACCCAGTTCATACATTGGTGAACACATCTTCCTCTGCACATCGATCCAGCACATCAAATTTTGAATGTAACACCTCTAAACACTTCTAATAAACATACCTGTTGATGATTGTTTTGATGCAATCATAACAATAAGTTAAAATTCACATATAATGAACTGAAACTATACTTGAAAGATAAGAAGGAATCATTTGAGATTCAACTAATCCCAAGTCTACAATGGTTCGGTTGGTCAAGTTCAGTTGGTCAATGTGAAGCTGTAATGTTCAAGGGGCCTTACATAGTTTAGGTTTGTTTGGTGGCTTACTGGACTAAGAATATGCAAAAAGATCATGAGATATGTCAATACTTTTCATTCCTTTGCATAAAAGTGTTACTGTGCTGCAAGTTTTAGATGGTTTTCTTGAATTATTGCAGCCTTCTTCTTTATCTATTTATGAAAACTGTCTACTTATAGCTCTGTTATGCATGCTTCTTCAAATTTGAGACAATTTCCTTTAGATTTCTACGTTTTCAGCTAAATATTTAGATGGGTTGGGAAAAGTTAGAAAGATCTAATCTATACCTCATTTAATCTACCGAAGGATCTAATTGTTTCTGTTATGCACTATGTAAATACCACAGTAATCTGATCAAATCCATAGTGAAAACCTTAAATGCAAGTTCTGAGCATTTTCACAAACATACATTTAAAATTGCAAGCTCTTAAAGAAAATATTTCAAAACACAAAGAAGAGCAGGAGAACACTCAGAAGATAGATGCAGAACTCCAGATTCTATTGTATTAGAAATGAATAGTCATACATGATTTACAATGTAGGAATGACTCTTAGTTTCATTGATCATACTACAGAGAACTTACAAGCTTTACAGATACAGTAAGGCAGCCATACATTCCACGCGCACCTTACTACAGACAAACAGGTGACCTCCTTCTTCTACCTCTAAACTATGCTAAGCTAACTCTCTGTGTGCTTCTAAAAGAAAAATCCCTGTTGTAGCCCCTGTTGTAAAGTATTACAGTGTAGAGAGGCACAATATATAGACTTTCTGGTTGTCCTCACTACAGCAAAAAAACCTAACTGAACCCCTGGTTCAAACCCCTGGTTACAGCAATAAATACAGGTGAACCAGCTCTTCAAAATATCTCTGAGCAGTGTCAAATCTGGGCGAAATATTGCCCCTTCTGAGAAGTTCCGGCAGCTTGGCAATAACTTTCGTTTGTCTGTTGTAGTAATACTCTCAGCTGCAACCTTGTCCTTTATTTGAATGGCCTTGACTTCTTCGCACTTTATCTTTATCTTCCTGCTCCTGAGATCAGATTTTCTTCCTCCATGAGGTCACTGTGTTGACTTTCCAGCTGCTTCCTCAACTGCAAGCCTGCAAGACAAGACAAGCAATAAGTATTACATTTATCACATAAACAGCAGGAAATTAAAATAATCGTTTAAATCCAGGTGACTGCGCAAAATCGTGGGAATCGGGTCCAAAATACTCTCAAAACGCGTTCAAAATGCATACAGACTGCCCAAAACCCATCGGGTCAACTATCGCTGACCGGGAAAAAATGCCACGGGCGCCAAAAAATGTTTTAAAATTCCACCGCCTTCCATTTCCCGCCCATCGGCGTGAGAAGTTCCGGATGACGTCATCAGGATGTTTCGCTTCTGTATATTGGGGAAAAGAATGACAATCATCATCATCATCATGTCGAAGGAAATAGGAGGATATGAAATATGATCCTGCTGCTGAGGAAAGGAATATGATGGTGACGTCATCGTCGTGTTCGGGCTTCATTAAAATGCAAAAGATGACGTCACCGTCATGTTCAGTTAAGATCAGGGGATAAATGCAATATCGGGTCACCTAAGGAGCATGATCAGGTGGTGAATGTAATATGACCCCTTTGCGGCCAAGGTAACCCTCTCGAAAGATCAGGATGACGATGATCATCAGGATATTTGCCTTTTCGTTTATCAGATCGGGATGATGTCATCATGATATCCGGGGCTTTGTTAAACTTAGAACATGACGTCATCATCATATTCGCGAACCGGATCATGCTTTGGAAAATATCCTGCCGAAGGGAAATGTGATGATGATGATCATCAGGATATTTGCTTAAGGTCATATTTCTCGGTAGGAGGACTTTACGAAATATCGGGTAGACAAACAAGATCATGATGATCTTGACAACAAGACAGGATAAAAAATATGATGATCCTCCTCATCGAATATCATGATGACGTAACCATCATATTTCGTCTTCGGAGCATGAGGATGAGTTGAGGTCATCATCAGGTTAGCGCTAGGGTGATATTTAAAATATGATCATGCTGTTGAAGAATGGAATATCACCCTCCCTTAAAAGATAGGGTGATCATCATGATCATGCAAAAGGAGATCAGGAGGATATGATGACGTCATCATCATCTTAGCGAATTTCAGCAAATATGACCCTCTTGTGAAAGATCAGGATGATGATGATCATCAGAATTTTGACATGCGCATGCAAATATGCAGATGGTGGATTTTCTAAGCAGGATGATATTATAATATCAGCATGATATTATAATATCGGGTGATGTAAAAGTATCATGATGCTCGTTGTTATGAAATATCAGGTTACACTCAAAACATGATGCTCATGATGCGCATAAGGTCATTTGACGGGTAAAGGGCATTATCACCTAAGATTGACGTCCAGATATTTCGACTGCATGATTTTTATCGGGTGATAGATCAAGATCATGATGATCTTGACAACATGACAGGATAAAAAATTATGATGATCACCTTGCGAATATCAGGTTTGACCAAAACTTTGACTGTGCATAACTTCCACATATGGACGAATTTTCAAGTGATGTAAAAGGGAAACCTGCATGGAATTTCAAGCTCTTTCTAAATATGAGGTCACAGAAGCAAAATATGAACTTTGACAAACTAACTTCATGATGATGATCTACCTCATCCTGACCTTCATGATGATGATGCACCTGACTCATTTTTACCAAACCGCCAGAAAGCAGACAAACACAAGCAGAAACAAAAAGCAAAACATCAGCAGGGGTCCCCATTTTGCTAAGGAGCATAATGGGGCATGTTGTGAACATCACAACAATACCCAAACTACATAAATAGATCTTTAATATAAAATAAATGTGAAACAAAATTAGAACACTACTCTACAACACAGAATACCACTGCCACACTATTTTCTTATTTTTTTCAAATTTTCTCAAAAGCACTTGGAAACCAGCACCAAAAGCATATCAACAACATCTTCAGTACTTCCTCATCATCAAAGACATCATCCACTTAACACCAATTTATCATACTCTTACAATATTCTCTTGCACATACAATTGACACTAATGACAACACAAGCTTGTTGACATCAATGACAACACCAACTGCACATACTTGCAACAGATCCTTATGGTAATTCTGATTCCACTATCCTTGGAAAATATGTCATATATGATGAGTAATAGATTATCATTGAAGTGACATGGTCCCCTATGAGGGTTGGTGACAATCCACATGATAGTTCACAACTATGGAAGTTATATTTTAATGGTCGAAGATGTGCGAATGGTTAAGGAGAAGGCATATACCTTCTCTCACTAGAAGGGAAATGGATCTTGAAAGAATTTTCTTTGAATTTACCTGCACTAAAAATGAGGCATAATATGAATCCCTTGCATGGACTTCTCTTAGCTGAAAATTTGAATATAAAGAAATTACAAATATTTAGAATTTTAGAATTGGTCATTAGATAGGTCAGAGGAACCACAGTTGCTAAGAATGTTAAGATGAGATCATATCGTCATAGGCTTTGGGATTTATTAGAAGGATTTGAAGCCTTGAATGTTTAAGTGATCCCAAGATCCCAAAATGCAAAAGAAGATCAAACGACTTAGATTGGGTCACAATTTGATCCAGTGAGTGATCTTTTAGTGAATAAGAATTTAGTTAAGTTAATCATAAGGCCTATGCTTCTTTATAATAAAGAACATTGGAAAATATTTGAGAGTGATGCTCAAATAGCCTTGTTCCTACAACAATCTAGAGAGTTCACTGACCAGCTCTAGTCTAAGGTAGAAGAGGCCTACGAAGAACAAGTGATGTACTTGAAGTCCAACAAACTTCCAAAGGGTTTAATCACTCTAGAGAGTTTGTTTAATCCAGATGATACAAATGTAGATAAGAGGAAATTCACTATGAATAAAGGTGACTATATAGACATTGAAGTCAGCCTTGGTAAGATGATAAAGGTTGGCAAGGACACTACTCAAGAAGAAAGAGAAAAATTGGTCTCCTTTTGTAGAAAGTATGACTAGGTAATGGCCTAGAATTATGAAGATCTAAGAGGCTACAATAGGGATATAGTTCAACACACTATTGAGGTAACAGCTGAATATAAACCTATTAGACAGAAATAAAGGCTACTGAATCCAAAGATTGAGCCTCTTACAAGACAAGAGCTTCGTAAGTTGATAGATTCCAAAATAATCTTGTTGAAATGAGCCAGACAACTGAGAGGGGGGACTGAATCAATTGTCTTAAAACTTGAACAATTTGGCACCTTAAAACATTAACACTTGTCCACTATTTGTTATGATTAAATCATGAAGGCATAAACTCAAAAACATAAACACAATTGCAAGATCATATACAAGTGACGCCAGATTTTTATGTGGAAAAACCTGTTAAGGGAAAAATGATGGTGGATGTTAGTCCACAAGATATATAAGTTATAACAATACCAAAAATTAGAGGCTCACTACCAATAGGGCTCACTGCCAAGGGGTGGCTCACTGCCAAAGGTTTTGAACTGATATGATAGAATCTACTCCATGCCTGAATTCAGTTCCATTGAAGTGTAATATTCTTCCTCTGCTCTACACTACTTTTTACACCTCTTTACTTAAATTTGCATCTTCACACAAGGACATATTTTCCATGACCAAATTACAAGTATTTATACATTACATCAACCTTGGAATAATCATCAAGGTCGGCATCACAATCATCAACCATTGGAACAATCTCCAAGGTCAGCATTACACACATTTACAAAATAGGTCTTGACCTAATACAAAATTAAGCTAAGAAAATGTAGTAAAGATCTATACAGATCACTCCACACCTTAGCTAGGAATCAAACATGATCTTTCATGCCACGAAATGTTTCTACAATCTTCAACACATCTCCACAATCATTGGAATTACCCAAGTTAGCTAAGACTAGTTGCACGCTACGTTATCTTGGAATAAACTTCAAACATGATCTCAATTCCTTAATGTGGACCAATGTAAATGTAGTAACATGATCAGGAGGCATCCACAAGCACATTGTAATCACCAGGAGAAACCGTACAAACTCTAACCACTTTACCCATGAGATTCTTCACACTGGAGCACATGAACTTCACTGTCTTTAACTATCATAAAAGAAAGATAGCTTTTGGACCACCAAAGAATGAATCATTGTAGTTGTATCCACTTATCATCATCCCATACTTCCCTCTAGAACTGCAGAGAAAAATACCTCAATGCAAAGGAATGCAGAGCAAAATACTTTCTCCCTGTCACCAGTGAATAATCAGAAAAAATAGGTTTTACTCTGGTGAATGTAACTCACTCAATTCTTTATACTGGAGGCTCAAACTCAGGATTTAGCATCTTTAGACATGCCTTTAAATAGATTCCAATCCACAAACCAAGATCTTCAATCTACAAGAAATGCGGAGTAGTCTTCTGAACTGTTCTTCAGTATGCAACTCACTGTCTTCACTGTGATTCACTATTTACTTTCTGATTCTTCCAGAGGGGCTAATTTTCTCAATATTTTCAACATGTAAAGCTTCTACATAAATTAAAAAATAGGATATAGTTGACACCAATGACAACAAAGATATGTTGACATCAACGACAACATCGATTAGGCACATACTTGCAACAATCTCCCCCTTTGTCATTGATGGCAACATATGACGTGAAAAACCACAACAACCACCATAACAAGATTATCCCCCTTTCTCTTTATACATCTACACTCTTTCTCTCTAATTTTTTCCTATGATTTATCTCCCCCTTTGACATCAATGGAAAAGGGCACATACTTGCACTTTGTTGCTTTGATCCAACTTTCCTATGAACTCTCTGACTACTCCCCCTAAGAAGTAGCCCTTAAAGCATCAATCCAGATCTAGAGGTGGGACTCTAAGCACCACCAAACTGATGCACTCTTGTGCATATTAGTTTAGAGAAGGAGGGGTGATAACCCCTAACTTTTCTCTGAGATACTCAAAAGTATCCTTAGGCAGAGGCTTGGTGAAGATGTCTGTAATCTGATCTTTTGTAGATAGATACTCCAACTTGACTTCATTCTCTGTCACCTTTTCTCTTAGAAAGTGATATCTTAGGGGTATAAGCTTTTTCCTTGAATGCATTACTGGATTCTTTGATATGTTTATGGCACTTTTATTGTCACAAAAGATTGCAATTGGATCTTCATACACAACTCTAATGTCCTTCAATGTCTGCTTCATCCATAACACTTGAGTACAATTACATGTTGCTGCAATGTATTCTGCTTCTGTAGTAGAGACAGATATTGAGTCTTGTTTCTTACTTAACAAGGATACCATCCTTTTTCCCAAGAAGAATGCACCTCCACTTGTACTTTTCCTATCATCCACATCTCTAGCTCAATCTACATCAGTGTATGCACTAAGAGTGACATCATTGTCTTTTGGATACCACAAACCATAATCCATTGTGCCTTTCAAATATCTTAGTATTCTCTTGACTACCATCACATGTGACTCTTTAGGTTTTGCTTGAAATCTTGCCACAAGAAAACTACATGCATTATGTCAGGTCTGGTTTGGGTTAGATAAAGAAATCCTCCAATCATAGATCTATACCTTTTCTGATCTACAATATGTGAGTCATCATTTTTTCTCAACTTACAACCAGTTACCATGGGAGTGCTTACCGATTTAAAGTCTTCCATCCCAAACTTGTTTAACAACTCTTTCACATACTTAGACTGAGAAATGAAGATACCTTTATCTGAATGATTGATTTACAGACCTAAAAAGAAATTCATCTCACCAAACATGGTGATTTCAAATTCATTTTGCATTTCCCCAACAAAAAACCAAGCACATACCTTCATTGCCTCCAAATATAATGTCATCAACAAAGACTCCAACAATTAGGATCTATTCATCATTGCTCGTGAAGTAGAGATTGTTGTTGGTAGTACCCTTACTGAATCCTAACTATATCAGATATTTATCCAATCTTGCATACCAGGCCCTGGGAGCTTGTTTTAGTCTATACAATGCTTTCTTCAATCTGCACACCATGTCACCCTGATCTGATGACTGGAATCCTTCCGGTAGTTCAATATAGACTTCTTCTTCCAATTCTCCATTCAAGAATGCAGACTTCACATCCATTTGATATACCTTGAAATCCTTGTAGACTACAAATGCTAAAAACACTCTTATTGCTTCAATCCTTGCCATTGGTGCAAATGTTTCTTCAAAATCTATTTCTTCAACTTGTGAGTATCCTTTGCATACCAACCTTTCTTTATTTCTCACCACTTCACCATTCTCATTCATTTTGTTCCTAAAGACCCATTTGGTACCAATCACATTCTTGTCTGCCTGTCTAGGGACTAGATCCCAAGTTTGATTCTTTTCTATCTACATCAATTCTTCTTTCATAGCATTTACCCAGTTTTCATCACTACATGCTTCATTTACATTTTTAGGTTCCACTTGAGAAATCAAACAATAATTAACCTGTTCATCAGCAACTTTTCTTCTAGTCTGAACTCCTTTACTTTTATCTCCTATGATTTGATCTTCAAAGTGATTTAACTTCACATACTTTGGTGTCTTAGTAACAATTTCTGGAGCTTGTTCTTCTTCTTCCTCTAAGTTTTCTTCTTATTGCACTACTACTTTGCTTGCAGGGACGGTTCATCAGATTCATATCCACTTGATATCTTTTCCTTGCTTTCATCAATTTGTACATTTGCACTCTCAATGATCTTTTTTAACCTATTATTGTAACACCAGTAGGCCTTGCTCTTGGTAGAGTATCCAAGGAAGATACCTTCATCACATCTTGCATCAAACTTGCCTAGATCTTCATCTCTTCTAATATAACACTTACAACCAAAAACTTTGAAGTATTTCGCAATGGGAACTTTACCATGCCACAATTCATAAGGAGTCTTAGAACTATTACCTTTGACTTGAACTCTATTTAGGATGTATACATTAGTGTGAATTGCCTCTCTCCAATATACTTTTGGTAGATCAGCCTCCATCATTGTTCTAGCAGCTTCCTGAACTTTCCTGTTTTTCCTTTCCACTACTCCATTTTGTTGTGGGGACCTAGGTGCAGATAATTCTCTTTATCCCTTGTTCCTTACAGAAGAAGTTTAACTCATTTGATGTAAACTCTCCACCTCTATCAGACCTCAAGCACTTTATCTTCAAATCTATCTCATTCTCAACCATTGCTTGAATGCCTTGAACTTTTATAGGGCTTCTACTTTTTCTTTTAAGAAAGTAACCCAAGTCATGCTAGAATAATAATCAATCAGTAACATGAAATACGTGTCTCCTTATAGACTTCTTACTCTAGTAGGTCCACATAGATCTGTATGCACTAATTTTAGTAGTCCATAAACATATTGGTCCTTTCTCTTGAAACTTATTTTTGTTTGTTTTCCAAATTGGCACTCCTTGCACAAAGTATCAGTAGGGTTCACACACTTGGACAAATATCTTATAGCCTGAGTGGAACTTATTTTCACAATGTTGTCAAAATTGATATGACACAACCAACTTTCATCATTCTGGGACAACAAGCAATATTCATTAGTTCCTTTCAAATGATAAATTTTACCTCTTGTCTTCTTACCAGTTGCAATCACTATTTCAGACCTTTCCAAAATCTTGCATCCATTGTCCTTAAATCTAAGATCATAACCTTTGTCACACATCTGACCAACACTTAAGAGATTGTGCTTTAATCCTTTCACATATAAGACATCATCAGTGTTATGCTTGTCATCAAAAGAAATAGATCCTTTTCCACAAATCTTGCCAGCTGTATCATCACTGAATCTAACCAGTCCTCCATCATATATTTCCAAACTTATGAACTTATTTTTGTCAACAGTCATGTGATGAGAGCATCCACTGTCAATAACCCATTCATCTTTGTCTTCAACAACATGAACAGCCAAGGCACTTTCCACTCATTTTTCTTCCTTCACACAGCTAGTAGGATTAGTAGTCACAGGTTCTTCTTTAATAGCAATAAACAAGCATTCATTACTAGATGTACTAGCATTATCTGGTTCACCATCTGATACTCCATCATCGTCTATATCTTCAACATAATAACATTTCTTTAGGATTCTAGGTCTATCAGGTCTTGGCTTAGGAACTCTTGTGGGGCATCTAGAAGCATAATGACCAACTTTACCACAACTAAAACATTTGAAAGGTAGTTTTCCTTTGAACTTACCAGTACCTTTGGGTAGATTGTTAACAAAGTTGGATTCAAGTTCTTCAATCTCATGATCTAGTTCCACCTTGTATTTGTCAAATCTGGGGATTCTTTCTAAAGTGAAAGCAGTCTCTGTCTTTGGAAGTGAATCACCAAGTTCTCTCATTTCAAAGGTTGTCAGCTTCTGGAGTAGTTGATCTTTTGTAATCTTTATCACTATCATTACTTCTTCAATTGTGGCCACTTTATGACTATGATTTAGGCAGTGATCTACAAATTTTGTTCACAACTTCAATATCCTCAATTTTTCCTCCTACACTTCTAATGTTACTCATAGGTTCATCGACCTTTTGCATGAAGGATGTTATGTTGTCATCTTCGCTCATCTTCAAACATTCATATTTTTCCTTCAAACTCTGCAACTTAGCACTCTTCACAGATTCATCTCCTTCATATAGATTCTTCATCTTTTCCCATATTTCATAAGTAGTTTCGAGCTCCATGATCTTTGTTACTTTGATGTTAGATAAGGTGCTTACCAAGGCATCTTTGGCTTTTATGTTCAACTCAAATTCCTTGATCTCATCTTCAGTTTGCAGACCATTCTTCGGTGTTTCATATTTATTTCTAGTTATTTTCCAAACACTATAACCCAAGCAAAGGAGATGGGTTTTCATGCGAATCTTCCAGATAGAGTAGTTTGTTCCATCGAACTACGGACTTTCCTTCTTATACGACATCCTGGATTAGCCTCAAGTGGTCAAGCTTTATTCTGAGGAACTTGGCTCTCATACCAATTGTTGAAATGAGCCAGACAACTGAGAGGGGGGGGGTGAATTAGTTGTCTCAAAACTTGAACAATTTTGCACATTAAAACATTAACACTTGTCCGCTGTTTGTTATGATTAAATCATGAAAGCATAAACTCAGAAACATAAACACAATTGCAAGATCATACACAAGTGACACTAGATTTTTACATGGAAAACCTTGTTAAGGGAAAAACCATGGTGGATGTTAGTCCACAAGATATATAAGTTATAACAATACTGAAAATCAGAAGCTCACTGCCAATAGGGCTCACTACTCAGAAAAAGGCTCACTACCAAGGGGTGGCTCACTGCCAAAGGTTTTGAACTGATATGATAGCATCTACTTCATGCCTGAATTCAGTTCCATTAAAGCGCAATATTCTTTCTTTGCTCTGTTCTGCTTTTTACACCTCTTTAATTAACTTTGCATCTTCACACAAGGACATCTTTTCCATGACCAAATTACAAGTATTTATACACTACATCAACCTTGGAATGATCATCAAGTTTGGCATCACAATCATCAACCATTGGAACAATCTCCAAGGTCGACATTACACACATTTACAAAATAGGTATTGACCTAATACAAAATAAGCTAAGGAAATGTAGTAAAGATGTATGCGGATCACTTCACACCTTAGCTAGGACTCAAACATGATCTTCCATGCCATGAAATGATTCTACAATATTCAATATATCTCCACAATCATTGGAATTAACCAAGTCGGCTAAGACTGGTTACACGCTACGTTATTTGGGAATAAACTTCAAACACAATCTCAATTCCTTAATGTAGACCAATGTAAATGTAGGAACATGATCAGGAGGCATCCACAAGCACATTGTAATCACCAAGAGCAACCGCACAAAATCTAACCACTTTACCCATGAGATTCTTCACACCGGAGCACATGAACTTCACTGTCTTCAACTGTCATAAAACAAAGATAGCTTGTGGACCACCAAATAATGAACCATTGTAGCTGTAGGCACTTATCATCATCCTAGACTTCCCTCTAGAACCATAGATTAAAATACTTCAATGTGGCGGAATGCAGAGCAAAATACTTTCTCCCTATCACCAGTGAATAATCAGAAAAAGTAGGTTTTACTCTGGTGGATGTAACTCACTCAATTATTCATACCAGAGACTCAAACTCAGGATTTAGCATCTTTAGACATGCCTCTAAATAAATTCCAATTTGTAGACCAAGATCTTCAATCTACAAGAATGCAGAGCAGTCTTTTGGACTGTTCTTCAGTATACAACTCATTGTCTTCACTGTGATTCACTGTTTACTTTCAGATTCTTTCGGAGGGGCTAATTTTCTCAATATCCTCAACATGTAAATCTTCTAAATAAATAAAAAAAATAGGATACAGTTGACACCAATTGATATGGAGCAGGGAGACAAACAAATTATTTTCACCATTTTATACAACAATGGACTTTGATATCCAACTCTTCTACAATGTTCATAGGCTTTCTTCACAGAAATCTTTCTTTCTTCAAAACAAAATCAAGGAATTCAAACACTCCAAACCCAAACAAGCTATCTAGGGATCTTTTTACCTCTCAAGGACTTAGTTACAACCATACCAACCTCTCTTCCAAGTTTGTAATCTTCATTTACCATACTTTGCTTACCAGCAGCCATACTCCTTGTAGCCCTCAAAATAGGACTGTCAGACGCTATATTCTCGTGACGACCTCCAATCAAGACTATAAATAAACTTTTGAGTACCCTTTATGGATTAATAAAATATATTAAACATGCAGCATAGGTTGTTTTGGAACAACTATCTCAAAATTTGACTGTCACAGTTTGACAATAGGCCTAATTAGGCCACTTTTACAAAGGAAGTACCCTTTAAACTCAATGCAACCCCAAATTTCCTTGAAATAGTCTTAGTACATGTCTTCTAACTTCCAAATCTCAAGGTTTTAATTCCCCACACTAATTTCTAAACAGCCAATCATAAAACCCTTGTGTTTAGGCCTTTCTAGGCTTATTTCTAGGAGGGTTTAGTGAAAATCCATACTCCACACTCTTTCAGACCTTCCCAATAGCTCCAACATGCTTGGATATGTCTTCCTATGTTTTCCAAACTCTTACAAGTCCTTCACCAATGCTCCTTTTGCAAACCCACACTCCTAGCCACTCTTTTCATGTCAAAAACTCAGAAAATATAACCGGGCCAGTTTTATTAAATCAGCTATAAAATGCTCAAAACTTCATGAAATCGAACCCAACCAATTGAAAATAAAATTAGATTCATTCCTCTATCCAAAAATATCAATTTAAGGTCATAAAACATCCGTACAAATCTGTATTGTTTGCTGCAACATGACTGTTACCTAAAAAATCTAGAAATTGCAGTCACAAAAATAACCATAACTTTCATAATATTTAATGAAAATAAATGAAACAAAATGAAAATGAAAGAGAAGACTTAGTAATATCCAACAAATCCAATTTCATCTCATGTCTGGGCCATACAAGGCCGTACTGTAGCAGAAAATAGTGATAAAATATAAAAAAATAGAGTTTTGGGACAACAAATAGGGTATATTTTGATTTTTATTGGTCTTCTCCACTTTGCATGACCACCCCCACCTTAAAAAATGTTTACAAGGACTTATAAAGTTTTTAAAACTTCCTCCCCATACTTCCATTACTCCACCATCGTGGAAGAAACAAAAAGAAGGCCTAAAATAGCCTTTCCACTAAGGCTGCCCAAAATAGCATATTCTAAACTTAAGCAAAAATCAAAGATTTTAATCCTAAATGACCTCCACTACACTTGCAATGTCTTAAAATAGGATTTATTACATTGATTTAATGTGACAAAAATTCCACTTAGCGACCTCGACTCCTACTAGGACAAAATTTGCCATGTGGGTGCTCCTGCACTGTACAACCAGCCATAAGATTTCTTCCGATTCCCTTGGAAGTCTTCATTCTTTGAACCTGCAATAACTCTTTGTTTTCCAACTGTTGATGCTCGTTTGGGTCCTTGCAACTACTTCATTTTGACCTTCATCTTCACCTTTGGCTTGAACTTGTCCATGCATAGCAATCCTCTGCTTGTCTTGTCATCTTGAATCTGCATCTTCATGCTTTGATCTATCTTCATCTACTGGATCCATCTAAAATAGCTCTCAGTTTGTCCCACTTCTTTCATTTTAACCTTTGGTTTAACTACTAATAAAACAAGGAAGTAATTTAGGACTTCCTTTACTCTCTACCTCTTACCTTTTCTCTTCACAACCAACTTAAGGTTCTTCATCTTCTGAACCCCTATGCACTCAAGTTTACCAACCTTTATCATGGTAGAATACAATTGCCCACCAATCACTTTTATCAACCAAGGACAACTCCCTGTCCTAACCACAACAACATCACTCTTCTCCACTTCATTTGGAGACTTCACAAGCACACTAACTTTAGCCTTCCTTAGGCCCACCACTGTCATCATCACATCTTTAGTCCCTTCTATCATGGTGACCCTCTTCAACCTCTATCCTTTTCCATCTTCACCTCTTGGGGTGACTGCAATCCTCATCTTTTTCTTAACCTCTACAAACTCTATCATTTGGACCCTTCATAATTACCTTGGCTCTTTGCAACCTTTAATTGCATAACTTGCACCAGACTTTCTACCCTCATGTTCTCTGCATTCTCTGACTTCTTATCCTACAATGGACACTCTACCTTTGCTATTATTCTATCCTTATATTCATCAACTGCTTGTCCCATCAATGGACAATGCCTTTTACTCACCATATCCTCCATTGGCTTTTCTACCACCTCATTTGCAATCAGACTTACTGTCTTCATGCTCTCTGCATGTTCCGATCTAGACACCTCTATCTTAGTGTTGATGATGATATTACTCACAAACAAACATGAAATAAAAGTTACACAACAATCTTTATTTATCTTGAAAGATATGATGAATTCAAAGAATTCATGATCCCAAGTCTCCATTGATTAGTTCATAATCTACTGACGTTACTCAGTGGTTGATATGTGTTGCTGCTAACCATTCAAGGGCCTTACGTATTTTAGTTATTCCTGCAAAGTTCTTCAATATTTCCTCCAAATATCCTGTTCTTTATATCTGCTCTGCATAAACCTCCAATCAATTCTACCTCTACACTATGAGTTTACTCAAATAATGTACCTATAGGTTGATTTTTGTATGATTTCTACCATTATTTGTAAATCTTTGCATGATATTTTCAACACTACATGCATTTAGCTCAAAATATGCTAATGATTTTTAGTTATCTATGGGATGTCAGCATATTTCTCTGTTCTACTTATTATTTATCTGTGCATTGCAGTTAAAGTGATGTAGACACCCTAAAATGACCAAGTCGTTGCACTACTTGCATTTTGTCTAATCTGGAGCATCACCTGCATTTCAACGTTAATTAAATAATCTAATTATTTAATTAATTTCACCAAATTCTTCAAATTCACATACTTTCGACATTAATTGAATAAATTCTCTTTATTTAATTAATTAAATCAAATTCTTCTACTATTCTTTCACAATTAAATAGTTTTAATTATTTAATTAAATAATTATCTTCTGTCCAAATCTCAAGTCTCCATTAATTAAATAAATCCCATTATTTAATTAATTCATCACAAATTCCCTCTTATCCAAACAATTAAATAATTCTCAATTATTTAATTAAATCAAATTTATTCTTCCAAATTTGAATAAATCAAATCAAATTTATTTAAATTCTCTCATTCTCCAAAAATAAAATACAATCAAATATTTTATTTATTCTTCCAAATCATGCACAACAATTAAATAATTTTATTTATTTAATTTGCTTTCTTATCTACAAATATCTTTCAAATCTTCTAAAAATAAGTCTTCTTCTCCATGCACACAAAATTAAATAATTTATTATTTAATTTCTCTCAAATCATGCAAAAGCAAATCTTAAGTTGAGTTATCTATTCACTCAACCTTATTTTTATCAATTTCACTTAAATTAGAAAAAAACTTTCTAATTTATGAAAAACATGTCTTGTCTTTAGAAAAGAAAGTGATTAACTCAAATAAAATAGATTTTGTGTGACACTTATCTTCTTCTTATTCGTTGCACGTTCCTCAACTGTTCTCCTTCGTTGATTCTTCCAAATTATCTGGACCATTGATCGATCTTTGTTGAAACCTATATAAACGCCCCTCATCTCCTTCATAAATCCTCTCTTCGATCACTTATTCTCAGGCATACTTAACAACACTTTGAGCATACATCACATCAATTGAGCACCTTCACGATCTTTTAACATTGATCTTTGAGCACACTACTTGCTTGTTGCAACCATGGTTTTGCAATACTATTGAGCAATCCACATCCATTCAAAGGGAATAATACAAATCTCAGTAAAAGCTTTCATGTTTCATTGATTATTATTAATGGCTTTTATTTAGATCGGTTCTCTTTATGTTATTGGGTTTTTGATTTGTTTAGGTTATCAGAGTCAATTTTCCTCATACACATTCTGGCACGCCCGGTGGGACCCACTAATCCCTCTTTTTCTTTGAGAAATTGATTTTTTTTAAGTACAGTACAGAATAGCACATCTTGACATAGAAAAGCACCTTTGGTAGAGTAGTACAATGCTTTCGGGCCATCCCACAATGCCTTTGGTAGCACAGAACCGCGCTTTTAGCAATACAGTAAAGCACACATGAGAAAATAGAAAAGCGCTTTTGGTATAACAGTAAAGCGCTTTTGGTATAACAGAAAAGCGCTATTGGTATGACAGTAAAGCGCTTTTGGTTGAGATAACAGGCTTGCAAACTTCAAAACCCCATAACTTTTTCAAAACGTAATGAAATTCGATGATTTTTTTTTTTTAAATTGCATAGAAAATCATAAGGAATCCATTGGTGATATTTAATCTCATGTATCTCATCATATTTGTTACCAATTTTATGGATTTCACTTTGGTTTTCTAGGGTTTCTCACTTATTGTTAGGGTTTTGACTTGATTTCTGACAACTTGTTCTTTTCTTTGGAACTAATATCACTTGGTGTAGCATGTTATCACTTATCAACATCCTAGATCATCACTCAATCATTCCATCATCCTTTGATCTAGCTTTTTTTATGAAATATTATTTTTTGTAGGCCTATTATTACACTGTGTTTGGTAGTACAGTAGCTCGCTTTTGGTAGCAAAGTAGCTCACTTTTGGTCAAAGTAGCTCGCTTTTGGTATAATAGTACCACGCATTTGGTAGAACAGTACTGCGCTCTTGGTAACATAGAGCTGCGCTTTTGGTAGCACAGTGGATCGCTTCTGGTCTGCATCACCGTGCATTTGGAAACACAGTGCAGCACTATTGGTATCACAGTAAGTCACTTCTGGTAAGAGAGTACAATGCTTTTGGTCAAATTGATTTATTTTTGCTAAACTTGTGAATTTTTGTCGAACTAATTGACTTGTTGCAACTTCTTATCACTCACACAGAACAAATAGGTTTTTCTAATATGTTCATGCAGGACGAGCATTGAAGAAATCTTGATTTATTTCACTAAGTCTTAGAAACATATTGCCATCTTAAGGGATAAATGAACAAATTATTTTGGCAATCTAAGTGTTAGAAACATACTGCTTTTCTTAAGGGACAATGGACATGTATGCGAAAACACCTTAATTTTTAAGGGACAATGGACCAGAATGCCAAACACTTCAATTTCATAAGGGACAATTGACAACTACAAACATGTGTGTGCCTAAATTAGTTACACCTTATTTTTCTTATAACGGGACAATTGAACCTTTGTTTGACGTGCTTGCTCTTACATTTTAGTACTTCTTTTAGAAGGGCTTGCTTTTGGATTGCATTTCATCCAAAAGGGATGACCCTAAGTGGAGTTTTCCTTTGAACCACTATATAAGAGGGACAAGGCGAAAGCCAAGTCCTAACCGACATCAGCCTTACCTTGTGGTGCCAAACTGAAAAGAGGTGTACTAGCTCTTTGTGGAAATAATTTTCACATTGAGCGAAGTGTTTGATACTCTTAGTAGGATTGGTTAAATCTTTTAGTAACTTGTCACACTGCTCGTAAGGCATTGGTCCCTCAAAATTACTAAGAACCATTCTAGATAGAGACTACCTGATCTACCTCTAAACATTACGGTAATCATCAGTGCAAGGGGAATCGATTTAAGCCCTTAAGATACTCACCATTGGCCCCCTTGAGAAGAGATAGTATTCCCTTGGCCATAAAGCTCTTGTGACCTACTTGATCTTTCCAAGGGGAGGGTGAGATATCCCTACCTATCGTCTCTCGTAAAGATATAAAATATCTGACACCTTTATGGAATGATATTTTTATCGACAAAGTATTAAGCTGTGAGCTGATCTAATACAATGAAACTTTGTCTCTAGGGATAAAAAGTGCTTGTTATTGATTGCAATTGTCTTATACCTGTGGAAACATTGGGCTTTTTTTGTGAGCCTTGAACATACACTATCTTTTGTGTCAATCCTTTTTTGACCACTTGTTTGCTGTGTTTTCTCTTGCCAAAGAAAAATACAATCAGAACCATAACCAAATCTGTCAAAATTACCTTTAAAAAACATCAGACACTACTTCAGCGCCTCTAGTACAGTAGCTCACTTTTGGTATCCTTAGCTCACCTTTGGTATCGTAGTAACTCGCCTCTGGTAGCTTAGTCCATCACCTTTGGTATCACAGTAGCATGCTTTTGGTTGCACATCCTGCACTTCTGGTCAAATAGTATAGCGCCTTTGGTCCAGTTACTTGTGCATCAGGTGTTTGTCTTTCTCAAAACACAAGCAAAATCTTAGCATTACCTTTTGTCCTAGTGTATTCCATGGTAACCACTAGGCTCCAGCAAACTATGAAGTCCAAGCAAGTTGTCCTTAGGAAGTGCAAATCACCTCCTCACACACCGCAATCAGGTCATCTCAACATTACTCCCAAGGTTACTCCTAGGACACCCACGGTAAAATCTACCAATTCTCCCAACATGCTGCACCTTGACCAACCAAGCAATTCTCAAGAAGGTAGGGTCCCGTTGGTAAATACACCCCACTATACCACTGGCTTGCCTCTGGATTTTGTCCCACAAGGTTATATTGCCAATCCGGTCCCGTCTCAGGAGGAAAGAGTTCCTTTGGTAAGTACACCTCATTACACCACCGGCTTGCCTCTTGATTTTGTCCCACTAAGTTATATTGCAGTTCTAGCCCCATCTCAAGAAGAGCGATACTTTGACATAGGTCAATCCTCACAAGAAGATGGGCAAGATCTTGATGAATTCATACAAGATCCTAGAGCTATAGCCACCTTTGAAAAAATCCTTAGCAAGAACCAAGATCATTTCTTTTGTTTCCTAGCAAAGCAAGGAACCAAATTACCTCAGGATTTTGATCTTTCCAATCTCAAGGAGACAAACAATACCCTAGATGCCATACAAGCGGTGCAAACCATGTCAACAGTGACCATGCCTTTACCCGAACAAGGCTCACAAGGGAAAACAATGGTACAATATAAGAATCCCCTTTTTCAAAACCCAACGGGAAAGAGGGCCATATAACCACTTCTGACTCCTATGGAAATCTACAAAAATCAATAGGAGATTCTACAATGTTAGGCGGAGATAGCTAAGCAAGCCACCTTAGCTCAAGCAAATATACAACAAACTCCTAAAGTGTCCACACCAATCGCAAGTGGAATTTTGGTTACTCCTTCACGAATAGCTTTCCCACCCAATTACAATCCGGGGAACAACTATGTAGCCATGCAACAAGGGTCTCAACACATACCACCTCCCATATCATCAAACCTTCATGTCTCTCAACCAATTAGAGTCATGCAATCCCCCCCACAGAATTCAACTACGCTCATGCCCAATCAACCATTGCAAATCACTTCTACTTATGTCCCTCCTCCGCTATGTTCATCCTTGCTAAATTTCTTTCACACATTGCCTAGCCACCCTCAACATTCCCAACATTAAGTTTCCCAAAGCTATGTGCCACCATCGCAACCTAATCAAACTCACTTTAGCTTTCCTCCACCCAATTCTTTTCTTCAACTATCACAAAGCCAACATTCTTACCTAGCGCCACCTCCACCTCTTCCAAATCAAAACCTTCAATTCCAACCCAATCTGAACCAAACGTACAACGCATACGACCCCAACCAATCTTACGACCCTTATAATACCAACGCTCATGGCTTACAATACAATCTTCCATATGGGTAGCAACAACCACTTCTAGGACAACATGAGATGTTTCCAACCCCTCCCACAGTGATGGATCTAAAAATTGCGGAAGTTCAACAACAGCTATCTGATCATATGTTTGGCCACACCAAGAAGACCTTCTCATTAGAAGAAGTGTGTCCTTATCCTTTTGATCGGTCATTACCTATGATCCCTTTTGCTCAAAATTTCACTATTCCTAAATTTGATAAATACAAAGGAAAAGGTGACCCAAAAGACCATCTTAGGGAATTCTATCTTGCTTGCTTCGAGGTTTCACATAACGACACATACCTTATGCATCTCTTTCCTCGCAGTCTTGGAGGTCAAGCTATAGAATGGTTCTCACACTTACCTATGGGCATCAAGTCTTTTCATGAGCTAGTAGAGAAATTTGCCACCCATTTTTCTTACAATGCAGAGCATGAGATTTCCATGACTTATCTATGCAACAACAAACAAAAGAATGGAGAAACTTTCATTTCTTTCCTTCAACAATGGAGACAAATGGCTAGTAAATTCCCTTTCAAGATTCTAGAGAAACAGCTTGTTAGCATATTTGTGCAGAACCTCAACCAAGAGTTAGGTTTTCATTTGCAAATCCTTAGTGCTACAACCTTTGACGAAATCACATACAAGGGAATCAACATTGAAAAGGCCCTCATTGCTAAGGGTGTGGTCAAAATCTTCAAAAAAATGAAAGACAATGCTCCTCATCAACAATCAAGCGATAAACCCCAATATTGGAACAAAAACAAAAATGTGGTCAATGATGGTGTGGTCAATTCTAAACATGTCCAAACTTTGCAAATGCCACTGCAGCTTTCCAAACCAAGTCAAGCTCTACCTCAATAGCAACAACAACAAAGGCAACCTTATAAAAACCAACAGCAATGACAACAAGAGCGGCTTCGACAAGATTACCCTCTGTGGCATCAATTCACTCCCTTGGGAGAGCCCATAGAGATAGTCTTACAAAAGATTTTACAGAAAGGACTCATCACCCTACCTGATGCTCCCCTATATGGTGAACCTATTTACAAAATTGTGCAGTATAGAGAAAATGAATACTATGAATTCCATAGGAGCAAGGGACATAGAACCGCATCATGCATGAAACTCAAGCACCTAATCCAAAATCTCATTGAAGGCAATCAAATATCTCTACAAGAAGATCCACTAGCTCAACACATGAACAAAGATCTCAATATGTACAAGGAACCATTCCCTCATCATGGTCCACCTCCTCCTCAGGATAGAGATAAAGGTATTAATCATGCTTCCACTTCCTTTGATTCCATTGTAGGTCGTTTTGAAGAGAGTCAGTGTCTACCCTCACAATCAAAGGCAAATCTACAGATTGCGTTGTTACAACTCGTCATGGTCATATCACCATTCGTGGTCCTACACCTAGTCTTCCGGTTCAATCTAATTATAATCTTGTCGAACATCTAGGGAAAACGCCAGCACAGATCTCTATCTTGGACTTTCTACGGTCATCGCCTGCACATAGAGTACTGCTAGAAAAAGCCCTCCAAGAGTCTTCAGTTCCTAACAACATAGCGGTCACAGATTTCCAAGCTATAGTAGGTAACATTGCTTCACCCTACAATGTGGTCTTTTCTAAAAAGGACCTCCCATCCCATGATTTGTGTCACAACGATGCCCTTCATATTAAGGTTCTCATCCATAAGCCCAAAATCAAGCGTATACTCATAGATGGTGGTACTGGTCTCAACATCTATTCTTTAAAGTTACTTAAGCAATTGGGATACTCTGAGGATCATGTCAACACAGATCAAAGTATTACAATCAAGGGATATGATGATGATGAATGCCGTTTAGAAGGTATTATCCACTTGCCCATAGAACTGGGCCCTGTCATGCTTGAAACCAGATGTCAAGTCCTTGATATTGAGCTGCCTTACAACATTATCCTAGGCCACCCTTGGATCTATGGAATGAAAGTTGTTCCCTCCATGTACCATCAGTCTCTAAAGTTCCCATACAATGGTATGGAGATAACTATCCCAGGAGACCCCAATCCTTTTGAATTCTGTCATGTCTTGCAAGGCAGTTATAAGAATTGCAACCAAGTGCCTAAAAATGAGAAAGCCCTTGAATCCCCACTATATGTTGATCCTGAAACTCTAATGCAAGCCTCTACAAGTAACCCTAATCCGCTGCCTGAACTCAAGGCTCGTATCCATGATATAGGCTTTGGAACATATGATATCTCAAAATCTTGTTGTGTAGGGCAGATGCCTTTATCTCCAAAATCTTACGGCCAACCACCCATTGCCAAAGTAACCAAAAAAGTAGCTATTCCTCCCCCAACATTTCTAACCCAATTCCAACAGGGACGATTATTGGAGGAGGAAACTATTGAGGACATTTCTTCTTGGCTCTATAAGGAAAAAGAACCGGTCACAATACCAGTCAAACAATATGGCAATGGCTTAAGGATAGTCAAAAACATGGGCTATATTAACCTAAACAAATCAAAAACCCAATAACATAAAGAGAACTAATCTAAATAAAAGCCATTAATAATAATCAATGAAACATGAAAGATTTTACCGAGATTTGTATTGTTCCCTTTGAATGGATGTGGATTGCTCAATAGTATTGCAAAACCATGGTTGCAACAAGCAAGTAGTGTGCTCAAAGATCAATGTTAAAAGATTGTGAAGGTGCTCAATTGATGCGATGTATGCTCAAAGTGCTGTTAAGTATGCCTGAGAATAAGTGATCGAAGAGAGGATTTATGAAGGAGATGAGGGGGGTTTATATAGGTTTCAACAAAGATCGATCAACGGTCCAGATAATTCAGAAGAATCAACGGAGGAGAACAGTTGAGGAACGTGCAACGAATAAGAAGAAGACAAGTGTCACACAAAAGCTGTTTTATTTGAGTTAATCACTTTCTTTTCTAAAGATAAGACATGCTTTTCATAAATTAGAAATCTTTTTTTCTAATTTAAGTGAAATTGATAAAAACAAGGTTGAGTGAATAGATAACTCAACTTAAGATTTGTTTTTGCATGATTTGAGAGAAATTAAATAATAAATTATTTAATTTTGTGTGCATGGAGAAGAAGACTTATTTTTAGAAGATTTGAAAGATATTTGTAGATAAGAAAGCAAATTAAATAAATAAATTTATTTAATTGTTGTGCATGATTTGGAAGAATAAATAAAATATTTGATTATATTTTATTTTTGGAGAATGAGAGAATTTAAATAAATTTGATTTGATTTATTCAAATTTGGAAGAATAAATTTGATTTAATTAAATAATTGAGAATTATTTAATTGTTTGGATAAGAGGGAATTTGTGATGAATTAATTAAATAATGGGATTTATTTAATTAATGGAGACTTGAGATTTGGACAGAAGATAATTATTTAATTGTGGAAGAATAGTAGAAGAATTTGATTTAATTAATTAAATAAAGAGAATTTATTCAATTAATGTCGAAAGTATGTGAATTTGAAGAATTTGGTGAAATTAATTAAATAATTAGATTATTTAATTAACGTTGAAATGCAGGTGATGCTCCAGATTAGACGAAATGCAAGTAATGCGACGACTTGGTCATTTTAGGCTATCTACATTTTGCCCCTCTTCGATGCAATGTAGTTTACAACGTTGCTTCAAAGAAATTGATAGTTGAAAATATGATACAATTTTTGATGCCCTAGTGTAGGTAGTTGCCCCAGCGCAACTGGCGTAGGGTGCCCCCTCAAGAGGAAAGACAGGGAAGTGACAGAAGAACTATGTTGATGCTTGACTAGAAGATTTTGTTGGAGATAGAGGAGGTTGGGTTGATGATAGATAGAAGAAAGGAGATAGGAGAGAACATGAGAGAAAGACTGTTGATCAATCATTGCTAGAAAACTATATAAGGCCATGGGTAAATGGATGGGTAAATGATGAGCTTGTTGCATTGGTTTCACAATTGTATATAAAGAGCAATCCTTATTTTTGATGTAGCACGTGGATAGTTTGCCACCAAGGTATAAAAAACCAAGGTACTGTAATATCTGAGTGCGTGGACGTTGACTTTGCAAGCAAGCGGTTTGAAATTAGATTTCTTAGACATAATATAACCTTGTTGGTACATGTGAATGCCGCATAGTCTTGAACATAAAATAAACTTCAATACATGTGAATGCAAGAAGAGTATTAATATGTAAGATGCTAGGTCGTAACACACACAAGATAAATATGATGTTAAGAAAGATGCTAAAAATCATTCCTCAAACACGGCACACAAAAGCAATGAGTATGCCCCCAATCCGTACTGCATTGTGACATACCAAGATTATAGATAAATCAAGGTAGTCATGAATAAGTAATGGATAAAAGGAACAAAAGATAAACCAAAAAGCAAATTGATTGACTTACAAAGTAAACATACAACCAACATATTCTCTTGCAAAAGAGGTTGCTCAGAATAGATTGGATAGGAAAGATAACAACCTTATTGTAGGAGCGATGTGTCCATTAAAGGGGGCTATCTACCTAAAAAGACAATGTCTTGCTGCAGAAAATGCCACATGTCGCAGGAGACACGTGTATTGGTCTCGACAATGGAACACTTTGCAGAAGACAAGCTTGTTGATCTAGTGCTTTGGTTAAGCTGGATTTAGCTGATGCTGGCAATCAGAATAGTAGGACAGTAGATGACTCTAGAAGGAAGCTGCTTTGCTTCAGGTTTGTTAAGGACCTTTGCTTTGAAAGTTTGCACTAGCTTGCTGCTTGAGTTAGTCAAGTTGAGGCGAATGGATTTTAAAAAATGGAAGACTAGAAGGATGACACGCTAATGGATTGAATGGGTGGAGAATGATGGATCATGTGTGACTGAGTACTGGATACATCCTTCGTATTCTAGACTGCCTACATACCCTATATCCACAGGATCAAGGCACATTATGAGGAAAGATGAAGAATGATAATATGTAGTTCTGGATAGAGTGATGAGTGGATCAAGGCGGAATGAGGAGATCTTATGTACCTGAGTACCGGAAACTTCCTTCGTATTCCAGACTGCCTACATACCCATATCCATGGGATCAAGGTACCTTAAGATTGAGAAGATGATAATATGTAGTTCTGGATAGAGTGATGAGATGGGTCAAGGTGGTGAGGGGGAGATCTTATGTACCTAAGTATTGGAAACTTCCTTTGTATTCCAGACTACCTACATACCCATATCCATGGGATCAAGGTACCTTAAGATTGAGAAGAAATGATATGTAGTTCTGGTGGGTGTGATGATGTAGAAAAAGCATTGGAGAGATAATAGCCTTATCGTAGGAGCGATGTGTCTGTTAAAGAGCGTTATCTGTGGAAAGGAGAGAGATTGAAGAGCATGTTGTGAACCATGAACAAGGAACCAATCCTAGACCTAGGTTAAGGAAGGAATTGCCCCCATTTTGGTAGAGGAATTGGCATGGATGACTGACGAAGAAGACACAGAAAGCTTTGACCTAGGACAAGACAGTGATAACCGCTGACACAAATCAAGGTGTGGGATGATGATGATGGACACTGACAAATTTCCAAGCTATGCTAGATAGGAAGATGGAAATGCAAACAAGGTCAATGGTTTTATTATGGATGGATGGATGAAGGTTGCTTGTGAACTGGACATGGAGTGGACAAGACTTGATAGACGATGGATGCTAACTCTACACATAGCACCTATTTGCCAGGTTTTCACTATGGTACTTATCCAAGGTGCCCATTTGCCAGGTTTTCACCAGAGGACGGATTTTTTTTGGGATTTTTTAGATTTTTTAGATTTTTTATTTTGGAATACTCTGAGGATCAGGCATAGAACTTCTTGAGATCGACACTGTTAAGTGGCTCATCTAGAGGAATGCCGTCAGGTGTAGCTAAAGTATAAGCTCTTGATCCATATGCTGCTGTGACAATAAAGGGACCTAACCAGTTAGGCTCAAACTTGCCCTTCTTTTCTCGATCTGCTTGATTTCTTTGATTCTGTTTGAGTACAAGATCACCAACTTGAAACCATCTTTCTTTGATCTTTTTGTTGTAATTACGCCAGAGGTGGTTTTGATAGACATGGAGATGATTAAGTGCATCAAGGCACCTTTCATCTAGTAGTTCAAGCTCAGCTAGTCTAGAAGTACAATACTCCTCTCCGTCGATCAGGTCCTGCATGGATACTCTGAGGGATGGGATCTCAACCTCTATAGGTAGGATGGCTTTAGAGCCATAGACCAAGGCATAGGGTGTGGCACCAGTGGTGTTCTGATACTAGTGTGGTAGGCCCATAGGGCGGGATTGAGTTGCAAGTGCCAATCACGACCAACGTCATTGACTATTTTCTTGAGGATCTTGAGAATGGTCTTATTGGAAGCCTCAGCTTGGCCGTTACTCTGCGGATAGTAGGGAGTTGAAAAGCGATGTTGGATATTGTATTGTGTGCACAAGGCATTGACATCTTGATTCTTGAATGGTCTCCCATTATCAGTGACAATAGCTTGGGGGATACCATACCAGCATATGAGGTAGTTAAGGATAAACTTGGCTATTTGCTTACCAGTGATATAGGTCATGGGAATGGCTTCCACCCACTTCGTGAAGTACTCAGTGGCCGTAATGATGAACTTATGGCCATTGGATGATGATGGGTGGATTTGTCCTATGAGGTTGAGACCCCATTGAGAAAAAGGCCAAGGAGTTGTCACAGGTTGTAATTCATGAGCTAGTGCATGAATCAAATCTCCATGCTGCTGGCATTGTAGACACTTCTTAGCAAACTGAGTAGCATCTTACTCTATTGTAGGCTAGTAGTAACCTATTCTGAGTATCTTCTTTGTGAGATTAGGACCAGTAGAATGTGCACCACAGACACCTTTGTGTATGTCTCGTAAGGTAGCTTCAGCTTCTTCCGCGTTAAGACATCGTAAGAGGATACCATCGAGACTCTGGCGATATAATGTATCACCCAGAATGGTGTAACAGGATGATCAATGGATAAAGGTTTTGCGTTGGGTGGATGATAGGTTAGAGGGCAAGGTATTGTGTTTAAGGTATGCGTAGATATCTTCATACCATGGGAATCAGGACCAACAAGTTCGTAGATGATTTTAGTAATGGGAACATTGACGGCTGGTATCAACAATTGCTTGATCAAGAATTCACATTTCTATGTATTAGCAGGCATGTCAATTAGTGACCCTACAGAAGCCATAGAATCTGTAGCTTTGTTATGCTCTCTTGGAATTTTCTCAAATGTGATGCTAGAAAAGTGTGGTTTGTAGGCATCCACTAGTTGCTTGTAGGGGACCAACTTTTCATCTTTTGTTTGGTACTCATCTGTGACTTGGCGAATGACTAGCTGTGAGTCTCCATATACTTGTAATTCTATGATGTCCCATTGAACTGCTATATTGAGACCTATGAGGAGTGCTTCATACATGGTGATGTTATTGGTGTAAGGGAATGCAAGCCGATATGACTTTGGAATATAGTCATTCTGAGGTGTGACAAATAAGATGCCGGCCCCTGATCCATGCTGTGTGTAGGAACCATCAAAGTATAACTTCCACATTATTGAGTTAGAAAGAGTGAATAGATTCTCATCTGGAAAGTCTGCTACCATAGGGTGTGTATCTGTCATAGGTGCTTCTGCTAGTTGATCTGCTAGTGCTTGTCCTTTGATTGCTTTACGATCTGTATACTCAATGTCGAACTCACTAAGGATCATGACCCATTTAGCTAGTCTACCTGTAAGAGCTGCTTTTGCAAGTAGATACTTCAAGGGATCAATTTTGGCTATAAGATTTGTGTGTTGGTTCAACATGTAATGTTGTAGCTTTTGGGAAGTGAACACTATTGCTAAACAAGCCCTTTCCATTGGTGAATAATTGAGTTCATATCCCACCAAGGTTCAACTTATATAATATATTGCATGCACTTTTCCTGTTTCATCATGTTGTGCTAACAAGGCCCCTAGGGCCGGAGTTGTAGTTGAGATGTATAATATCAAAGGTTTATCTGCAACTGGTGGAACCAATACAGGAGGTGTAGCTAGATACTTTTTGAGTTGATCAAATGTTGCTTGACACTTATCATCCCATCAGAATGAGACATCCTTTTGGAGTAAGTGTTGGAATGGTTGACATTTATCTGCTAGCTGTGAGATAAAATGCCTAATGGATTGCAACCTTGCCTAAAGGCTCCTTAATGCTTTGAGGTTCTTTGGTGGAGGCATCTCCACTATAGCTTTTACTTTTGTGGGGTCTACTTCGATGCCTCTATGAGATACAATGTATCCCAACAGCTTCCCTGATGTTACCTCAAAGACACACTTCTTTGGATTGAGTCTTACTTGGTATTTCTCGAGCCTGTCAAAGACCTATCCTAGAACTTGTATGTTGTGATCTGCCCTAGAAGATTTAGCTAATATGTCATCAACATAGTCCTCCATGATATGATGAAAGAGGTCATGGAATATCACTGTCATTGCTCTCTGATAGGTTGCTCCTACATTCTTTAGACCAAACGGCATGACACACCAACAATAGTTGCCCCAAGGACAAGTAAAAGTTGTTTTTATGTTGATCTTCTTCTGCTATCCTTATCTAATTGTAGCCTAAGAATCCATCCATGAGTGAAAGCATTTCATGACCTGCTGTCAAGTCTACTATAATATCAATGTTTGGTAATGGAAAGTCGTCTTTGGGACATGCTTTATTAAGATCTCTAAAATCATTGCACATACGGATGCGCCCATTAGGTTTAGACACAGGTACAATGTTGGAGACCCAATCTGAATAGTCAATAAGTCTTATGAACTTTTCATCTAACAACTTCTGTATTTCCACTTTTACTAAGAGGGCTATCTGTGGGTGCATCTTTCTCAGCTTTTGCTTGACTGGTTTAATTGTTGGATCCACTATGAGATAATGGACTACTAGCTTAGGGTCTAGCCTTGGCATATCATCATAGGTCCATGCAAAGTTGATGGTTCACTGTAAGAAGAATGTGTTAAGATTCATGTGCTCTATTTCTGATAATGATGCTGCTAGGAATGTGGTCTTTGGATTTTGCTCTGTGCCAAGGTTTATCTCTATAGAATCTTCCACTAGGAGAGATGACTTCTCTTGATACTTAGATGGTAGGGGAAGGTCAAATCCTCCATCCTCAGGTGCCACAGTTGGGTTTTCACCTTTGGATACGTTCTTTGTTTTTACTATTTTGTGATTGGGAGGTGCCACAGAGTGGTCTTCACCTATAGATCTTTCTTTATTTTTACTTTTGCGACTGGAGGATTTGGCATTCTCACCAAAATAATCCGTTGGCTTTAGTTCCATTACAAAACTTGCTTTATGATCACCAAGAGGGATACCTTCCCTAAGTCCCATGAACTCAATTATAGCTTTGTCATTTTGAAATACATCTATAACGGGGGACCCTTGTTGGTCCTAATCGATAAGTTTAGGGTAGACAAGTGTTACATTCTGGGTTTGTGGTGGAGGTTAAGGATACGGAGGATAGCGTAAAAATGAAGGATTCTACAAATAAGTTGGTCATATGGAGGGAAGAGTCATCGATGATATCCTCATTAGATGTCGAATCAGCAGAAAATGTTTCAGCTACCTCGTCGAGGATATACTCGATGTCCAAGGCGAGCAGTACCTTCTTACCAAATCCTAATCCCTTCTTGTCTAGTTTCTTTGTCACAACAATGGGTTCCATAGTTCCTTGATTCTGTTTCCCAAGGCCACCTTTGCCTTTATAGCCCATGTTTTTGAATATCCTTAAGCCATTGCCATATTGCTTGATTGATATTGTGACCGGTTCTTTTTCCTTATAGATCCAAGAAGAAATGTCCTCAATGATGCAGAGGTAAAACGCAACGGGAGCTTACAAATGGGAAGGAGGAGTCACTAACACAACCAACATGTTATAATACCTATCGGCTTATCACCATCATCATATTTCTTGCTAACACAGACAGCATCATCATATTTCAAAGAGGCATGAAATATCCTCCTGCTAACTACTGTTCACTTCCTTATCGCCTTTCGCCTTTCGCCTGTCAGCAGCATCATCACATTCGGCAAGCGCAAACATCCTCCTGATGTTCACTGTTCATCTTACCGCCAAACTCTACCTTCATCATCATGATGTTCAGCATCACCTTCATCAGCAAGATATAAAATATCTGGTTCCCTCCAATATATCCTGATGACGACAACTTCAAGCACCTTTCCTTTGATGCTTACGTCACCCCGATATCTGACTACACAACCAACAGCATCATGATATGACTTATCTGATCATATTGAAACATCCTGATGATGTTAACCAAACTTTATGCTGATGACTTACGCCGATGCCAAAACACTTAGCGACAGCAGGATAAACTTGCATAGGGTGATATTCGTAATATCCTGATGACGATGATGTCACATGCACCTGATGATGATGTCAACAGGATATAAGACACTTATATCCTCTGCAACATGATAATGAATATCCGGTGATCTTTTCAATATCCTAATGATGACCTTTCCGGTCCTTAGCCAAAAAATGAACTTTCACTTCCGCATACAATAGCGATATGCGGATGATGAATACACATGAAAGATGATCCTGACGACGATATACACACTGAGTATATATCCAACCTATATCATCCTGATGCACTTGCAACATACAGTCTTCATCAGCTTCATAACCCGATCCAGATAGCGATATACTCACAGATGACGATGCGATTCACTCCGTCTGGAAAAGCACATGCAGATCCCTGTATATCCGTCAGCTGCATGCAAACTCACAGAACCGCACAATTTCACAAAGAAAATATGATGATTGGGCTGGATCACCTTCAGATCAAAACTTAATAGTTTATCTTCCTAAATCCTAGCACATGAGGATGCTAGGTTGATTCACAGCATGCGACCAACTGATCTCTCACACAATGAAATGCATAAATACAAAACTAAAATGCAACCTAAACTAACATGCATGACCATTCCACCGATTCACAGAATCAACTGGTGGAAGGGTTGAAAGAATCCATTAACCTGTGATCAGAACAGAAATCAAAACATAAACAACTGATAAACCAGATAATGCAATTGATGAGATCTTATTCAGATGAAACACAAATGTCCTGTTTCTACAACAATGTTTCACAATGTCTGGACTGATCTCTGGATCTCACTCAATCACCAGTACTACATAACACAACTACTACTCTCTCCTTGATCTATATCAAACCCTAACTGATCTGAGTTATTTATAGCAATATCCTACGAGTACTACCAACTCGGTTCCCAGCAGCTGGGAGCTTCCAAGCGGCTGGGAGAAGACAGCTCAGACAACCTGATCACGAACTCTAACTACCTGCACACTCTCCTAGGCTGATCTAATACATATGCATTGGTCCAATGGACCTTATTTCATTATGAAGTCAAACATACTAAAAATAGACTAATGTCCTGTCATGCGGACAATGAACCTATATCCTGTCTTGTAGGGGTGCTCCTGCACCATACTCCCTAGAAGAAGAAATCTCAAGTCCACTTGAGATGAGAGTATGAAGATCTGCACCATGTTTCTGGATCTGCTCTTCAGTCATCCAGACTGCTTCAGAATTAGGTTTTCCCTTCCAAGAGACTAGATACTCCAAGTACTGTTTGTTCCGGGTCTGTTTGACCACTCGGGTGTCCAAAACCTTCTGCAACTGTGGAGGATCATGCTTGGGAATGTCATCATTGACTGTATCCTGTAGGAGTTCCTGATCTACATCTGGATAAGACTTGTATGGAGTTAAATCACATACATTGAATATAGGGGACAAACCAAGATCAGGTGGGAGTTGTATCTCATAAGCATTCTGTCCATGCTTGTGCAAAATCTGACATGGTCCAACTTTTCTCTGCATAAGTTTAGTATATTTTCCCTTAGGAAGTCTGTCCTTCTTCAAATGAACCCATACCAAATCTCCAACATCAAACTGTACAACCTTCTTCTTTTGATCAGCATATTCCTTATACTTCAAGGTGGTTTGTTGTAGTTGGGTCTTGACTTGATCATGAACCTCTTTGATGGCTTCTGCATAAGCTTCTCCTTCTGCACTAACAGGGTCTACTGTAGGTAGATCTCTCAATTCCAAAATTCCTCTTGGATGCATACCATAAACTATCTGGAATGGTGATTTCCCTGTGCTCCTATTGACAGTATCATTATATGAAAATTTAGCTTGAGATAGAATATTATCCCACTTTTCTCCATGTTGTTTTGTCAAACATCTAAGCAAATTCCCTAAGGAACGGTTCACTACTTCAGTCTGTCCATCCGTTTGAGGATGATATGCAGAGGAAAAGACAAATTTGTTCCAAGTTTCTTCCAAAGAGTTCTCCAGAAGTGACCAATAAACTTCACATCCCTATCTGACACTATGCTCAATGGCAATCCATGGATTCGGACAATCTCCTTGAAAAATAAATCTGTAATGTATGAAGCATCAACAGTGGTTTTGCATGGCAAGAAATGTGCCATTTTGCTGAATCTATCCACTACAACAAAAACACTGTCAAACCCTTTCCTTGTCCTTGGTAAACCCAAGACAAAATCCATACTTATGCTTTCCCATGGTCTGGAAGGAATGGGTAAGGGCTGATATAAACCTGCATTAGTCGACCTGCCTTTAGCTTTCTAACATATCACACATGTCTCCACAAACTTTCTGACATCTGATTGTAACTTAGGCCAAAAGTAATGTCTTCGGACCAGATCAAGAGTCTTATCTAGACCAAAATGACCTGCCATAGCTCCACAATGTTTCTCCTTAATGATGTTTAACCTCATAGAACACCTTGGAATACATAACTGTCCACCTTTGAACAACAATCCATCCTGAATCAAAAATTCAGAGAATTCAGCATGATATTTCTCTCCAAAAGAAGTACATACATGATATATCTCCCCAAAATCTTCATCAGTCTCATACATGGTCTTTAGTGAATCAATGCCAACACTTTCTAACTGAATCTGGTTGACTGTTAGAACTCTCCTGCTCAAAGCATCTGCAACTTTATTCTTGACTCCTTTCTTATGCTTCAATGTAAAAGTAAAAGCTTGTAAGGTTTCTACCCATTTCATGTGTCTGTGGTTCAGCTTTTCCTGGCTGTTTATGAAACTCAGAGCCTGGTTATCGGTGAATACTATGAATTCCTTTGGCATCAAGTAATGCCTCCATTTCTTGAGTGACTGGACTAAAGCATACATTTCCAAATCATATGAGGAATACCTCTTTTTAGCATCATTGAGCTTCTCACTGAAAAATGCAATAGGTCTACCGTCTTGGCTGAGTACTGCTCCAATGGCCATGTGACTGGCATCACATTCCACCTGAAAGATTTTGTTAAAGTCTGGAAGTGCAAGGACTGGCTGCTGTGCCACCTTCTTCTTCAATGTTTCAAAAGAATCATCTGCCCTTTGAGTCCAAACAAATCTGCACTTCTGTCCTCCTTTGATGGTATCAAGCATGGGTGCACAAATATGACTAAACCCTCTTATAAACTTCCTGTAGAAGGTTGCTAACCCATGGAAACTTCTGACATCATTCATAGTCTTTGGGGTTGGCCAAGACAATATGGCACTTACCTTCTCCTTATCCATTTGTAACTTTCCTTGTGAAATGACAAAACCCAAATATGTGATCTCCTCTTGCATGAACAAACACTTGTCTAAATTTATCATCAGCTGCTCTTCATGTAATCTCTTAAGAACCAAATCTATGTGTCTGAGATGCTCTTCTTTTGTGTTGCTGAAAATCAGAATGTCATCTAGATATACTATGACAAACTTACCAATGAACTCTTTCAAAACCTCATTCATCAACCTCATAAAAGTACTAGGTGCATTAGATAAACCAAAAGGCATAACCTTCCATTCATATAACCCTTCATTAGTTTTGAATGTTGTTTTCCATTCATCTCCTGGTCTAATCCTGATCTGATGATATCCACTCTTTAGATCTATTTTTGTAAAATACTTAGCACCTCCCAAACAGTCAAGTAAATCCTCTATCCTAGGGATTGGAAACCTATACCTGATTGTGATCTTGTTAATAGCTCTGGAATCTGTGCAAAGCCTCCAAGTACCTTCCTTCTTTGGTGCTAGTACAGCTGGTACTGCACATGGACTTAAACTTTTCCCAATCAGACCTTAATCCAATAATTCTTCAATTTGTCTGGCTACTTCTGCATTCTGTTCTGGAGTTAGCTTATAGGCTGCTTTGTTTGGAAGTGTTGACCTTGGAATTAAGTCTATGCAGTGACTGATATCCCTGACAGGTGGTAGGGATCTTGGCATTCCCTCTGAGATGATACCTTTGTACTTATCCAATAGCTCTTGGATAGCTGGGTCTATAAACCTTTGCTTTTTCTCTTCCTTGACTTCTTGCTGCTGTTCTTTATTCACCCTCATACATGGGATTAGGGCATATGCAACTACACCTTCTGCTGCTACTTCTTTCATGAACTGTTTACCTTCCATCAGCATTACCTTCACCTCTTTTCCTTTAGATTTCTCCTCCTTCTCTGTCAATGGTAGTAACTTTATATCCGTACCATCTTTATTGATTGTATAGATGTTTCTAACACCATCATGTTGTGCCTTCAAATCATACTGCCATGGTCTACCAAATAAAAGATTGCAAGCATCCATCGTGGTAATGTCAAACAACAACTTATCCTTATATGCTCCAATCTGAAATTCTACCCAAGCCTGCTCTTCTACTGTTGTCTGCTGACCTTGGGTAAGCCATGAGACTTTATATGGGGATGGGTGAGGCAATCTCCTAAGCTTAAGCTTTGTCACCATTTCTTCAGACACAAAATTTTCAGTAGAACCAGAATCAATCAAAACTTTACATGCCTTACCTCCTGCTTTGCAAATAGTCCTGAAAAGAGACTTTCTTTGAGGGGATTCTTTGTCAGGTACCTTCATGGTAGTCACTGTTCTTCTCATCATTAGAGACTCTCCACTTTCTGGGTATCCATAATTATCAGGAGCATTCACACTCTGAAAAGAAGTAGAGCCTGTCATACTTTGATTATCAGGTTCTTGGATCAGATTTGTTCTCCTTTCTCTTGTTGAGCTTGTGGCCTTTTCTGGACATCTGTTGGCTATATGGCCTTCTTTGTTACAGTTATAACATCTGATGGATCCTCTGCCCTGGGATCTTCCTCTGAAAGGTCTTCTACCTCTGAAGTTTCCTTGCTGACTATAATTTTCCCCCTGGTTCTGACTATTGTTTCCCTTACTATTGTCATGACTGGATTCTCCTTGATATCCATGTCCATGTCCTCTACCTCTAAAAGGACCTCTTCCACCCCTTTGTTGTCTTCCTCTTCCTCTATTGTGTTGTTCTTGTTTTCTCTTTAACTTCTCTTCCACTTTCAATGCCAACTGAAAGCATTTCTGAACTGTATCTGGATTATGCAGACTTAAATCTTCCTGAATGTTGAACCTCAATCCATTAAGGTATCTGGCTACCTTCTCTTCTTCACTTTCCTTTACCTTTGTTTTCATACAAAGTTTCATGAATTCTTCTATATATGAGCTGACATCTAGCTCCTTCTGCTTCAGGTTTTGCTTCCTCTTGTGTAATTGGATACTGTAATCCAATGGGACATAAGCTTCCTTTACTAATGCCATCATCTTCTTCCATGTAGCGACTCTACGCTTTCCTTCCTGTACTCTATCATCTTGGACGAAATTCCACCATGTCAAGGCAGCTTCTTTCATTTTTGACTGGGCTATCTTCACCCTCTGTTGTTCTGGTATCTCCTCTGTTTCAAAGAAATTGTTCAAGTAGTCTATCCACTCCATCACTGAATCAGGTTCCATCTTTCCTGTAAACACTGGCAAATCCAGTTTCACATCCATGGTTCTCCTCTCCATGGCCTTGAGGGCGTTCAACAGTGGTCTCTGGTCTACAGGAACGACCTCCTCGTTCCAACTAGGGATCTCTTCTTCTTCCCTATCTTCTTCTCTACCAGAACCTACTCTGTTCCTCAACTTCTCTAACTCATCCTTCAATTCCTGATTCTGAGCCTTCACGGCCTTGCTCTCTGCAATCTATTTCTTCACCAGAACTGCCAACTCAACGTTGGTCATCCTTGCCGAAACCTCAGATGTTCCTTCGTCACCTGACATCCTGCTATATCCTTATCTTTTCCAGAAGATCCTTCCTTTGCTCTGATACCACTATGATGCAGAGGTAAAACGCAACGGGAGCTTACAAATGGGAAGGAGGAGTCACTAACACAACCAACATGTTATAATACCTATCGGCTTATCATCATCATCATATTTCAAAGAGGCATGAAATATCCTCCTGCTAACTACTGTTCACTTCCTTATCGCCTTTCGCCTTTCCCCTGTCAGCAGCATCATCACATTCGGCAAGCGCAAACATCCTCCTGATGTTCACTATTCATCTTACAGCCAAACTCTACCTTCATCATCATGATGTTCAGCATCACCTTCATCAGCAGGATATAAAATATCCGGTTCCCTCCAATATATCCTGATGACGACAACTTCAAGCACCTTTCCTTTGATGCTTACGTCACCCCAATATCCGACTACACAACCAATAGCATCATGATATGACTTATCTGGTCATATTGAAACATCCTGATGATGTTAACCAAACTTTATGCCGATGACTTACGCCAATGCCAAAACACTTAGCGATAGCAGGATAAACTTGCATAGGGTGATATTCGTAATATCCTGATGACGATGACGTCACATGCACCTGATGATGATGTCAACAGGATATAAGACACTTATATCCTCCGCAACATGATAATGAATATCCGGTGATCTTTTCAATATCCTGATGATGACCTTTCCGGTCCTTAGCCAAAAAATGAACTTTCACTTCCGCATACAATAGCGATATGCGGATGATGAATACACACGAAAGATGATCCTGACGATGATATACACACTGAGTATATATCCAACCTATATCATCCTGATGCACTTGCAACATACAGTCTTCATCAGCTTCATAACCCGATCCGGATAGCGATATACTCGCAGATGACGATGCGATTCACTCCGTCTAGAAAAGCACATGCAGATCCCTGTATATCCGTCAGCTGCATGCAAACTCACAGAACCACACAATTTCACAAAGAAAATATGATGATCGGACCGGATCACCTTCAGATCAAAACTTAACAGTTTATCTTCCTAAATCCTAGCACATGAGGATGCTAGGTTGATTCACAGCATGCGACCAATTGATCTCTCACACAATGAAATGCATAAACAGAAAACTAAAATGCAACCTAAACTAACATGCATGACCATTCCACCGATTCACAGAATCAACCGGTGGAAGGGTTGAAAGAATCCATTAACCTGTGATCAGAACAGAAATCAAAACATAAACAACTGATAAACCAGATAATGCAATTGATGAGATCTTATTCAGATGAAACACAAATGTCCTGTTTCTACAACAATGTTTCACAATGTCTGGACTGATCTCTGGATCTCACTCAATCACCAGTACTACATAACACAACTACTACTCTCTCCTTGATCTATATCAAACCCTAACTGATCTGAGTTATTTATAGCAATATCCTACGATTACTACCAACTCGGTTCCCAGCGGCTGGGAGCTTCCAAGCGGCTGGGAGAAGACAGCTCAGACAACCTGATCACGAACTCTAACTACCTGCACACTCTCCTAGGCTGATCTAATACATATGCATTGGTCCAATGGACCTTATTACATTATGAAGTCAAACATGCTAAAAATAGACTAATGCCCTGTCATGCGGACAATGAACCTATATCCTGTCTTGTAGGGGTGCTCCTGCACCACTCAATAGTTTACTCCTCCAATAATCGTCCCTGTTGGAATTGGGTTAGAAATGTTAGGGGAGGAATAGTTGCTTTTTTGGTTACTTTGGCAATGGGTGGTTGGCCGTAAGATTTTGGAGATAAAGGCACCTTACACCAGCTACGTTGGGGCAACTACCTACACTGGGGCATAAAAAATTGTATCATATTTTCAACTATCGATTTCTTTGAAGCAATGCTATAAACTGCATTACATCAAAGAGGGGCAAAATGTAGACACCTTAAAATGACCAAGTCGTCGCACTACTTGCATTTCATCTAATCTAGAGCATCACCTACATTTCAATGTTAATTAAATAATCTAATTATTTAATTAATTTCACCAAATTCTTCAAATTCACATACTTTCAACATTAATTGAATAAATTCTCTTTATTTAATTAATTAAACCAAATTCTTCTACTATTCTTCCACAATTAAATAATTTTAATTATTTAATTAAATAATTATCTTTTGTCCAAATCTCAAGTCTCCATTAATTAAATAAATCTCATTATTTAATTAATTCATCACACATTCCCTCTTATCCAAACAATTAAATAATTCTCAATTATTTAATTAAATCAAATTTATTCTTCCAAATTTGAATAAATCAAATCAAATTTATTTAAATTCTCTCATTCTCCAAAAATAAAATACAGTCAAATATTTTATTTATTCTTCCAAATCATGCACAACAATTAAATAAATTTATTTATTTAATTTGCTTTTTTATCTACAAATATATTTCAAATCTTCTAAAAATAAGTCTTCTTCTCCATGCACACAAAATTAAATAATTTATTATTTAATTTCTCTCAAATTATGCAAAAAAAAATCTTAAGTTGAGTTATCTATTCACTCAACCTTGTTTTTATCAATTTCGCTTAAATTAGAAAAAAGCTTTCTAATTTATGAAAAGCATGTCTTATCTTTAGAAAAGAAAGTGATTAACTCAAATAAAATAGCTTTTGTGACTTGTCTTCTTCTTATTCATTGCATGTTCCTCAATTGTTCTCCTCCATTGATTCTTCTGAATTATCTGGACCATTGATTGATCTTTGTTGAAACCTATATAAACCCCCCTCATCTCCTTCATAAATGCTCTCTTCGATCACTTATTCTCAGGCATACTTAATAGCGCTTTGAGCATAAATCGCATCGATTGAGCACCTTCACGATCTTTTAACATTGAGCAATCCACATGGTTTTGCAATACTATTGAGCAATCCACATCCATTCAAAGGGAATAATACAAATCTCAGTAAAAGCTTTCATGTTTCATTGATTATTATTAATGGCTTTTATTTAGATCGGTTCTCTTTATGTTATTGGGTTTTTGATTTGTTTAGGTTATCATAGTCAATTTTCCTCATACACAAGTGACATGGTGATTTCAATGAAATTAATAAAAAGAAATGACAACGATAGGGTTTAAAGAATGAGATTCCCAAAATTACTTGACTGAGATCACTGATCCACATACATGTTCTGATATAGTATGGTGCAGGAGCACCCGCACATGATCAGGATATAGGTCCGCATGATGACATACATGATCAGGATATAGGTCCGCATGATGACATACATGATCAGGATGTAGGATAGTTATCATCATGCTGACGGGATAATCTATTTTTGGTATGTTTGACTTTATCATGTAATAAGGTCCACTGGACCGATGCTATGTAATAGTTCAACATAGGAGTATGTGTAGGCAGTTAGAGGCAGTTAGAGATCGGGATAAGAGAGTCTAAGCTGTCCTCTCTCCCAGCCGCTTGGAAGCTCCCAGCCGCTGGGAAGTGATGTTATTAGTAGTACTCGAAGGATTTGTTATATATACCTTCGATCTGTAGGGTTTAGACATAGAGTTTTGATATAGTTTTGATATTGATGTACTGGTGTTGAGTAGATATTCAGTAGAGCAGTTCAGACATTGTGAAGCTGTATTCAGGACATTGAATTTCAATTGAATAAGATCTCGTCTTTTGCATTATCTGTTTGCATCTGGGTTGATTTCTTTTCCGTTTTGTAAGCTAATGACCACTTTCAACCCTTCCACCGGTTGATCCTGCAAATCGGTGGAATGGTCCTGTATCATAGCTTAGATTGCATTTGTGTTTTCTGTTTATGCATTGCATTGTTCAGGAGATCTGTTAGAAGCATGCTGTAAATTAGCCTAGCATCCTCATGTGCTAGGTCTAGAAGATAAACTGTTAGATTTTGGTTTGGAGGTGATCCGGCCCGGTCGTCACATGATCTTTGTGAAATTATGCGGTTGTGAGTGTTTCATGCAGTGGAAGGATACACAGGAGTCTGCATGTGCGTTTCCAGTCGGAACGAGCCGCAACATCATCTGCGAATCCATCGCCATCAGGATCAGGTCATGAAGCTGTTGACATTTGCATGTTGCAGGTGCATCATGATGTTTTGAGTTGGATATATACTCAGTGTATATATCACAGTCAGGATCATCTCTCGGGGAAGGTCATCATCCGCATATCGCTAACGGATGCGGGTGTGAAAGTTGAGTTTTTTGGCTAAGTGTTGAAGAGTTCATCAGGATGATGTGTGACGTCATCGTCATCAGGATATGACGTCATCGTCATCAGGATATTAAGAAATCCCTCTATGCGAGTTTATCCTGTTGTCGCTATGTGGAAAGGTATCGGCGTAGGCAGGAAGTTGTATTAGCATCATTAGGAGGTTTCGAAGAACCGGATGAACAATATCATGATGCTGTTGCTTGTATCGTCGGGCAGTGAAGCATCGAAGGCAAGTTGTTGAAGTGGAACGTCATCAGGATATTTGGACAACCGGATATTTGGATATCCTGCTGACGAAGGTGATATTGAATATCATGATGATGCCGCTTGTGTTTGGCACCCGATGAACAGTGCAACCGGAGGAGGTTCGCGCCCGTTGTTTATCATGATGATGATAGGCGACAGTCGAAGGAGGTAAATAGTAATCGACAGGAGGATATTTGCGATCATCCGAAATATGATGATGCTGTTGAAATGTGATGATGCTGTTGGTGTCTCTAGGAAATATGATGATGATGTTCAGCCGATAGAGAATTTTATCATGCTGTTTGTATTGTTGGCTACTCCTTCCTGTTAGGTTGCCTCTGTTGCGTTCCACTCTGCATCATAGTGGTATCAGAGCAAAGGTTAGGATCTTTGGGAAAAGATAAGCAGGATGTCAGATGAAGAAGGAACATCTAAGTTCCCAACAAAGATGACCAACGCTGAGTTGGCAGTTCTGGTGAAGAAGCAGATTGCAGAAAGCAGGGCCGTGAAGGCTCAGAATCAGGAGTTGAAAGATGAGTTAGCAAAGTTGAGGAGCAGAGTAGGTTCTGGTAGAGAAGATGATAGGGAAGAAGAGGATATCCCTAATTGGAGCGAGGAGGTCGTCCCTGCAGACCAGAGACCGCTGTTGAATGCCCTCAAGGCCATGGAGAGGAGAACCATGGATGTGAAGCTGGACTTGCCAGTGTTTACAGGTAAGATGGACCCTGATTCAGTAATGGAATGGATAGACTGTCTGAACAATTTCTTTGTGACAGAGGAGATACCAGAACAGCAGAGAGTGAAGATAGCACAGTCAAAGATGAAAGAAGCTGCCTTGACATGGTGGAACTTTGTTCAGGATGATAGAGTGCAGGAGGGAAAACATAGAGTTGCCACATGGAAGAAGATGATGGAATTGGTAAAGGAGGCTTATATCCCTTTGGATTACAGTATCCAGTTACACAAGAGGAAGCAGAACCTGAAGCAGAAGGAGCTAGATGTCAGCTCATATACAGAAGAGTTCATGAAACTCTGTATGAAGACCAAGGTGAAAGAAAGTGAAGAAGAAAAGGTAGCTAGATACCTTAATGGACTGAGGTTTAATATTCAGGAAGATCTGAGTCTGCATAACCCAGATACAGTGCAGAAAAGTTTTCAGTTGGCACTGAAGGTGGAAGAAAAGCTGAAGAGAAAGCAAGATCAGAACAACAGAGGAAGAGGAAGACAACAAAGAGGTGGAAGAAGTCCTTTCAGAGGTAGAGGACAAGGACAGGGATATCAAGGAGAGTCTAGTCAAGACAATAGCAAGGGCAACAATAGCCAGAGTCAGAAAGAGAATTTCAGTCAGCAAGGAAACTTCAGAGGTAGAAGACCTTACAGAGGAAGATCCCAGGGCAGAGGATCCATCAGGTGTTACAACTGTAACAAAGAAGGCCATATAGCCAGCAGATGTCCAGACAAGGCCACAAGCTCAGCAGGAGAAAGGAGGACAAATCTGGTCAATGAACCTGATAATCAAAGCAGGACAAGTTCTAATGATTTTCAGAGTGTGAATGGTCCTGAGAATTATGGATATCCAGAAAGTGGAGAGTCCCTGATGATGAGAAGAACAGTAACTACCATGAAGGTACCTGATAAAGAAGCCCCTCAGAGAAAGTCCCTTTTCAGAACCACTTGCAAAGCAGGAGGTAAGGCGTGTAAGGTTTTGATTGATTCTGGTTCTACTGAGAACTTTGTGTCTGAAGAAATGGTGGTGAAGCTGAAGCTTAGGAGATTGCCTCATCCATCTCCATATAAAGTCTCATGGCTTACTCAAGGTCAGCAGACAACTGTAGAAGAGCAGGCTTGGGTAGAATTCCAGATTGGTGGATATAAAGATAAGTTGTTGTTTGATATCACCAAGATGGATGCTTGCAACCTTTTGTTTGGTAGACCATGGCAATATGATCTGAAGGCACAGCATGATGGTGTTAAAAACACCTACAAAATCACTAAAGATGGTAAAGATGTAACACTACTCCCATTGAAGGAGAAAGAGGAGAAGTCTAAAGGTAAAGAAGTGAAGGTCATGCTGATGGAAGGCAAACAGTTTATGAAAGAAGTAGCAGCAGAAGGTGCAGTTGCATATGCCCTAATCCCCTGTATGAGTGTGAATAAGAAACAACAGCAAGAAGCCAAGAAGGAGAAGAAGCCAAGGTTGATAGACCCAGCTGTCCAAGAGTTATTGGATAAGTACAAAGGTGTTATCTCAGAGGGAATGCCAAGATCCCTACCACCTATCAGAGATATCAGTCATTGCATAGACTTGATTCCAGGGTCTACACTTCCAAATAAAGCAGCTTATAAGCTTACCCCAGAACAGAATGCAGAAGTAGCCAGGCAGATTGAAGAATTGATGAATTCAGGTCTGATTGGGAAGAGTCTGAGTCCATGTGCAGTACCAGCTGTACTAGCACCTAAGAAGGAAGGCACTTGGAGGCTTTGCACAGATTCCAGAGCCATCAACAAGATCACAATCAGGTATAGGTTTCCAATCCCCAGAATTGAGGATTTACTTGATTGTTTGGGAAATGCTAAGTACTTTACTAAAATAGACTTGAAGAGTGGATACCATCAGATAAGGATTAGACCAGGTGATGAGTGGAAGACAGCATTCAAAACAAATGAAGGTTTGTATGAATGGAAGGTTATGCCTTTTGGTTTGTCTAATGCCCCTAGTACTTTCATGAGGCTGATGAATGAGGTTCTGAAGGAATTTATTGGTAAGTTTGTCATAGTCTATTTAGATGACATTCTGATTTTCAGTAACACCAGAGAAGAGCATCTCAGGCATATAGAGCTGGTTCTCAAGAGGCTACATGAAGAGAAGCTGATGATAAACTTGGACAAGTGTTTGTTCATGAAACAGGAGATCACCTATTTAGGTTTTGTCATCTAACAAGGCAAGCTGCAGATGGATAAGGAGAAGGTGAGTGCCATTTTGAATTGGCCAACTCCACAGACCATGAATGAAGTCAGAAGTTTCCATGGGTTAGCAACCTTCTACAGAAAGTTCATCAGAGGGTTCAGTCATATTTGTGCACCCATGTTGGATACCATCAAAGGAGGACAAAAGTGCAGGTTTGTTTGGACTCAAGGAGCAGATGATTCCTTTGAGGCATTGAAGAGGAAGGTGGCACAGCAGCCAGTCCTTGCACTTCCAGATTTCAATAAGATCTTTCAGGTAGAGTGTGATGCCAGTCACATGGCCATTGGAGCAGTACTCAGTCAAGAGGGTAGACCAATTGCATTTTTCAGTGAAAAGCTCAATGATGCTAAGAAAAGGTATTCATCATATGATCTGGAAATGTATGCTTTAGTTCAGTCCCTAAAGAAATGGAGGCATTACCTGATGCCAAAGGAGTTCATAGTCTTCACAGATAATCAAGCTTTGAGTTTCATCAACAGTCAGGAGAAGCTGAACCACAGACATATGAAGTGGGTAGAAACACTACAGGCTTTCACTTTTACCTTGAAGCATAAGAAAGGGGTTAAGAACAAAGTTGCAGATGCTTTAAGCAGGAGAGTTCTCATAGTAAATCAGATTCAGTTAGAGAGTGTTGGCATTGACTCACTCAAGACCATGTATGAGTCTGATGAAGATTTTGGAGAAATATATCAGGTCTGTACTTCTTTTGGGGAGAAATACCATGCTGAGTTCTCTGAATTCCTAATCCAAGATGGATTGCTGTTCAAGGGTGGACAGTTGTGTATTCCCAGATGTTCTATGAGGTTGAATATAATCAAGGAGAAACATTGTGGAGCGATGGCAGGTCATTTTGGTCTAGACAAGACTCTTGATCTGGTCAGGAGGCATTATTTCTGGCCTAAGTTGCAGACAGATGTCAGGAAATTTGTAGAAACCTGTGTAATTTGTCAGAAGGCTAAAGGCAGGTCAACTAATGCAGGGTTATACCAGCCCTTACCCATACCTTCCAGACCATGGGAAAGTATCAGTATGGATTTTGTTTTAGGTTTACCAAGGACCAGGAGAGGATTTGACAGTGTCTTTGTTGTAGTGGACAGGTTCAGTAAGATGGCACATTTCTTGCCATGCAAAACCACTGCAGATGCCTCATCTATTGCAGATTTATTCTTCAGGGAAGTTGTCAGAATTCATGGGTTACCTTTGAGCATAGTTTCAGACAGAGATGTGAAGTTTGTGGGTCATTTCTGGAGAACCCTATGGAGGAAGCTGGGAACCAATTTATCTTTTTCCTCTGCATATCATCCTCAAACGGATGGACAAACTGAGGTTGTGAACCGTTCCTTAGGGAATCTACTTAGATGCTTGACAAAACAGCATGGAGAGAAGTGGGACAATATTCTGTCTCAAGCTGAGTTTTCATATAATGATACTGTCAACAGGAGCACAGGAAAATCGCCTTTTCAGGTAGTATATGGAATGCATCCCAGAGGTATTTTAGAGTTGCGAGAACTACCTACAGCAGATCCTGTTAGTGCAGATGGAGAAGCTTTTGCTGAAGCAATCAAAGAAGTTCATGATCAGGTTAAGACCCAACTCCAGCAAACCACCTTAAAGTATAAGGAGTATGCTGACAAGAAGAAGAAGGATGTTCAATTTGCTGTTGGAGATTTGGTTTGGGTTCACTTGAAGAAAGACAGGCTCCCTAAGGGGAAGTATACTAAGCTCATGCAAAAGAAAGTTGGACCATGTCCGATTTTGCAAAAGCATGGACAGAATGCTTATAAGATCCAACTACCACCTGATCTTGGTTTATCTCCTATCTTCAATGTATGTGACTTAACTTCATACAAGGCTAATCCAGATGCAGATCAGGATATCCTACAGGATACAGTTGCTGAAGACATTCCTCCACATGATCCTCCACAGATACAGCAGATTTTGGACACTAGAGTGGTCAAACAGACCAGGAACAAGAAGTACTTGGAGTACCTCGTCTCTTGGAAGGGACAGCCGACTTCTGAAGCAGTATGGATGACTGCCGAACAGATACAGAAACATGGTGCCGACCTTGATACTCTCATCTCAAGTGGACTTGAGATTTCTTCTTTTGGGGAGTATGGTGCAGGAGCACCCGCACATGATCAGGATATAGGTCCGCATGATGACATACATGATCAGGATATAGGTCCGCATGATGACATACATGATCAGGATGTAGGATAGTTATCATCATGCTGACGGGATAATCTATTTTTGGTATGTTTGACTTTATCATGTAATAAGGTCCACTAGACCGATGCTATGTAATAGTTCAACATAGGAGTATGTGTAGGCAGTTAGAGGCAGTTAGAGATCGGGATAAGAGAGTCTGAGCTGTCCTCTCTCCCAGCCGCTTGGAAGCTCCCAGCTGCTGGGAAGTGATGTTAGTAGTACTCGAAGGATTTGTTATATATACCTTCGATCTGTAGGGTTTAGACATAGAGTTTTGATATAGTTTTGATATTGATGTACTGGTGTTGAGTAGATATTCAGTAGAGCAGTTCAGACATTGTGAAGCTATATTCAGGACATTGAATTTCAATTGAATAAGATCTCGTCTTTTGCATTATCTGTTTGCATCTGGGTTGATTTCTTTTCCGTTTTGCAAGCTAATGACCACTTTCAACCCTTCCACCGGTTGATCCTGCAAATCGGTGGAATGGTCCTGTATCATAGCTTAGATTGCATTTGTGTTTTCTGTTTATGCATTGCATTGTTCAGGAGATCTGTTAGAAGCATGCTGTAAATCAGCCTAGCATCCTCATGTGCTAGGTCTAGAAGATAAACTGTTAGATTTTGGTTTGGAGGTGATCCGGCCCGGTCGTCACATGATCTTTGTGAAATTATGCGGTTGTGAGTGTTTCATGCAGTGGAAGGATACACAGGAGTCTGCATGTGCGTTTCCAGTCGGAACGAGCCGCAACATCATCTGCGAATCCATCGCCATCAGGATCGGGTCATGAAGCTGTTGACATTTGCATGTTGCAGGTGCATCATGATGTTTTGAGTTGGATATATACTCAGTGTATATATCGCAGTCAGGATCATCTCTCGGGGAAGGTCATCATCCGCATATCGCTAACGGATGCGGGTGTGAAAGTTGAGTTTTTTGGCTAAGTGTTGAAGAGTTCATCAGGATGATGTGTGACGTCATCGTCATCAGGATATGACGTCATCGTCATCAGGATATTAAGAAATCCCTCTATGCGAGTTTATCCTGTTGTCGCTATGTGGAAAGGTATCGGCGTAGGCAGGAAGTTGTATTAGCATCATCAGGAGGTTTCGAAGAACCGGATGAACAATATCATGATGCTGTTGCTTGTATCGTCGGGCAGTGAAGCATCGAAGGCAAGTTGTTGAAGTGGAACGTCATCAGGATATTTGGACAACCGGATATTTGGATATCCTGCTGACGAAGGTGATATTGAATATCATGATGATGCCGCTTGTGTTTGGCACCCGATGAACAGTGCAACCGGAGGAGGTTCGCGCCCGTTGTTTATCATGATGATGATAGGCGACAGTCGAAGGAGGTAAATAGTAATCGACAGGAGGATATTTGCGATCATCCAAAATATGATGATGCTGTTGAAATGTGATGATGCTGTTGGTGTCTCTAGGAAATATGATGATGATGTTCAGCCGATAGAGAATTTTATCATGCTGTTTGTATTGTTGGCTACTCCTTCCTGTTAGGTTGCCTCTGTTGCGTTCCACTCTGCATCATAGTAATGAAGAGAAGAAAACTAGAATCATACTTCACCAGGACATTCCACAAATCCACATGATCCAGTGCAAATCTTCAAAGGAAAAGTTGACAACAACATGCAATAAAATGAAAGCACTTCTATTGAATACAGCATTCACCATTACATATCCAAGAATCAACTTGAAGATTACGTAAAGTTTACAATCAGGATGTAATCTGAAGCTTCATCTCCATTCAGTATGCTTTAGAACAAGTATATTTACAATGATCTGAAGAAAGAACCTTGATATTTCAACAATTCAGTCCTCATTAATCTCAGTAATCCGATCTCTTATCGGGTCTACAGTCCTTTGGTCAGATATATAATGATTAACCTCTATGCCCCCTTTTTTTTTGGACAAATCATGGCCCTCTTATAGGACAGAGGCCAGAAAATGGTTACAATGATCCAATGATTAGGATCCTCTAATAACAATCAACGGTCTAGATGAATAGCACATGCCTGCCAGTTGGCAATCACATAGCTAGCATAGAATATTCCAGCATTTCAGACTTGATTCGTTCTCTAGCTGGCAAACAATGCATTTGGTAATATCTTCCTTAGCTAAGGTTCATGTTGCCTTTGTGTCTATACCTCTGCAATTCTCAACTATTTCACTCTGTAACATACAGCTGAACCCCAAATAGTTCCAACATCCTGCAACAAACAAATAATAAATAAGCATCATCATTTAATACCTAGTAGGAAAATTAAACATTACATTATAAATCTAGCCTTGAACATGCAAACATGAATATCAGGCTATGAATATTAAGCATCTATGAACATCTGCATATCCAAATGTATATATGACATTAAGAATGGTCGAGTCAACCATCGTTGACCAAAAACATGCTATCAGGCTCTAAAATGGCTCCAAAATCCTCCTGCTTTGCATTCATTCCTTGTATCGTGCGCATGTACATCGTAAACATACAAGCGCACCGAACATACAACAACTTTCTTCTTTTAATTTGTTTTTCAAATCTGGTGCTTTGTATCTTCTGGCTTGTATATTGAAGATATACATTGCAATATAAAAATTGAAATGAAACCAGAGAGGTCCACCTTACCTTTCTTTTTTTGTATTTCTGTGAAATGCATCCTTCGATATACATTAAGTTTCGATGCATCTTTTATATCAGATTTTAGTCCTTCCTAAAATCTGTATTGTATGTATATTGCAATGTATAACCTGACAACATACATACAATGCACGAAATATACAATGACTAAACCTTATTTCATAGTTACTTCAGTTCCACGACATGCATGTCACTTTGTATATCGCATTGTATGTTTCGCCTTGCCAAACATACAAACATAAAATACATGCAATGGACTTGACCAAAATATTCATTTCAACTCTTAACTTCGTCAGGTCCACCTTGTATGTAAAAATAAAACGTTAGCCAAATGCATACAAGTAAACAATGCATCTAAACCCGATGACTCCCTTATGCAACCATACAACGACCCGATATACAAACAACTTTGTATATGAGAGACTTTGTATACACAAACAACTTTGTATACACAAACAACTTTGTATATGCATCATACAATGACACAACATACAAATGACTTTGTATATGCAACATACAAACCTTTTTTTATAGTGCATTTACCAAAAAACACACATAACTTGCAAAAAGTTGGGAATTTTAAGATGGTTCAAAAAGCAACCCTCACTCATTTTTGACAAGGAATTCACCCATATTCAGCCCTGGTATTCAATGCTATTTTTTTCTTTATTTTCAACAAGGTTTGTAACTTTCACTTCCTTTTTCCCTTTACCACCAAGCAGACCCACACACATAAGCAAAGAAGCCAGCCACAACAGGTGTCCTCATTTTGCGAAGGAGTAAAATGGGGCGTGTTGTGAATGTCACAACAACTAGCAACCAAACAAAACAATCAAATTAAAACCATCAAAGAAAACTAAATGAAATAAATTCATAATCTCTAACTATCTTTTATGCAAATCATTATCCAACTTGAGACCTAATGTATTCAATAAGGTGCATGAATTTTTACATTCACTTTAAGTGGGTGTATGTGATTAATAATCCTCATCTTGAAAATTAGTTGAACAAACCAGTGATTGGTATTAGCCTACATAGTTGATGTCATTCCCTCATAGCAAACCGGATAGAGCCTTGCTGCCAGCAGGCATCCATAGCCTCGACAAGGTTATCGTTAGAATTCTTTTAAGTAGAACCCCACTGCCAGCAAGCATCTATAGCCCCGGTAGAGTTACTTAGATGACTTAATCTAGATTTTTAGTAAAATCTATTTTATTATTTTATTTATTTTATATTTTGGATGAGATAGAAACTTCATAAGATATTATAGTTGTAACTTCATGATGCAAGGAGTGATCACTTGCTGAAATTAAGCTGAGAATTGCAATGGTAGCAAGGGTGACCTCTGATTTTTCACCTAATATCTACACTGGTAGGTTCAACAAACCCAAGGATTTTAGGTGTGTCAATGTGAGAAACCTTCCTTGAATACTCAACCCACAGTTATTGAATACAAAATTTCACAAGTCAACTAACTTTCTACCTTCATGACAGTCACAACAAGTTATGCATAAATTTCAAATAATTAACTTGAATGTTCTGAATTTTCCATTGTTTTCAATGGTTGTTAGTCTGCTCATGCATACTCTAAAACAAAATAAAGAACCCAACACATAGGAAAACAATAAAGCAAACAAAACAAATAGACTATACAAACAACTAACCTACCAAACTATACACAAAACCCTACAAGGCAAATAAAACCCAAGAAAAGACCCAAAGACACCTGCATCTGCATACTTCCTTAGATTGTGCAGGAGCATTAGGGCACTAGTTATGGTTTTGATCCTACCAAATTCATCTTTGTATTCTAAAAAATATTCTTGTATTCTAAATTCATTGTGTTTAATAGAATAACCTTTGATTATTAGTAACTGAGGAAGCTCATCATGTTCATGACATATCCATATGCATGTTTTATCTCCCAAATTTCCATAATCAAAATAATAATCAACATCATTTACTGTGGAAAGGAAAGATACAACCTGGTGTATCTCTGGTTCTGCAGGACATGCTAGTTCACTGACAACTGGTCTCCTATTTGACTTTGTGTTTTTGTTGTTTGGCTCAACCTCAGGTCTCCCTTTATCTTGAAGAATGTATGACTCTTGAAGTATTAATCCGTCATCTTTATCTAGCTTCGTTCCTTTATTCTGCATGTATATTTGATTCTTGACTTCAGGAAGCACCTCAATGTTTTCATTAAATTTTAATTCCATCATGTCTAAGCAGGCATCACAATCCCTTTCTGAATGTGCTTCGTCATGTAATCTGCACCAACTTTCAATCAAGATATCATCAGTGGGTAAACCTAATATCTGACTACACTGTATATTTCTAGACAAGTACAACTCAAAATCTTTGAAGCGATCTCCTTCATCATTATCCAATTTTGTCTCTTCATTTTGCAAGCTTATCTGATTTTTGTCTTTGGGAAACACCTCAATGTTTTCTTTAATTCCTTTCACATCAGCATCTAAATGAGTATCTTCATTATCATAACCTGATATACAGAAATTTATCATTTCTAAGTCATTTGATTGTAAAGGTGAAGTAACTTTCGATTGATAGGAATACTCCCCTGTTTCATTTTCAAAATGACATTGGACTGGCATTTGATTATGCACAACAACTCCAAAGCTTTTTGCATCTTCAACTTTCATTAATTGTTCATCAAATAACTCACATTTATCATCCAGTAAGATATCTGGTTCCATTGTCCTGCAACGATCTTGCACTTGATCATTCAATTCAAAGAAGTCAGCTATGAAATCAGCCTTTCTTCTCTTTTCTATGACTCCATTAGTTGCTATAATAGGAACTTCATCAGCAGCAGCGTGTTTAAATTCATTCGCCACTTGTTTACACTTCTCTGTCCACACATTCTCATCATAACTATTAAGATCAGAATCAAAGACACTATCCTGACAAGTACAATTTAATAGTTCAATATATTTATCAAGTGTATTAGGATACTCTAATCTTCTTAATTTATTGTTTGATGATGTAAAACAAGAAGCACTTTCTTCTTTATGATTTTCAAAAGACTCATACCTGCACTCTGCCTCATCCATATTATTACTTCAATAAAGAAGCAGAGGACTATCAATCTCACCATATATTGAGTCGTCAAAAGGTTCTTCATTATCTTCATCTTCCAGAACTGATTCAATGAGTACCTTTTCTGTATGTCTCCTAACCTCTGAAGATGTATTGTCTTGTCACTCCAAAACTCTTTCATTTTCTTGCCAAACTTCAATCTTGTATACATCTGAGAAAAGAATTAGTCCTTTCAAATATAAATCTAACCTTGTGAGGAAAGTTAAACAATTAATTTCATTGTGCTCCACAGACTTGTGTATCCTACAATAACTAGATAAACCAAAGTCAGATAAACTCTAAGGATAAAGCTGCTCATTCAAAGTTTCCTAAAATAAAGGAATATCAACTTGAAAATTGTCTTCATATGCATCCATCAAAATAAGATTCTATTTTCAATTTTTTAGGATTTTGAAATTTTAACGAGATCTATCGTATCTCAGAATAAACTTGAAAGCTCAGAAAATCAAATGAATCTTTGAAGCTTTGAGCTAGATCATTGCAAAGATACAACCAAAACCTCTCAGACAAGAGATATTTGTAGACATTAAGCTCAAATGATGAAATATTTATGCAACATTTACAGAAATCCACAGATTCCTTGTTCAGGCCCTCCTTCTAGCGCCAATTTATGTTGATGATGATGTTACTCACAAACAAACCTGAAATAAAAGTTACACAACAACCTTTATTTATCTTGAAAGATATGATGAATTCAAAGAATTCATGATCCCAAGTCTCCGTTGATTAGTTCACAATCTATTGACGTTACTCAGTGGTTGATGTGTGTTGTTGTTAATCATTTAGGGGCCTTACGTATTTTAGTTATTCCTGCAAATTTTCTCCAAATATCCAGTTCTTTATATCTGCTCTGCATAAACCTCCAATCAATTCTACCTCTATAGTATGAGTTTAATCAAATAATGTGCCTACAGGTTGATTTTTGCTTGATTTCTACCATTATTTGTAATTCTTTGCCTGATATTTTCAACACTACATGCATTTAGCTCAAAATATGCTGATGATTTTTAGTTATCTACGGGATGTCAACATATTTCTTTGTTCTGCTTATTATTTATCTATGCATTGTAGTTAAAGTGACATGGTGATTTCAATGAAATTAATAAAAAGAAATGACAAAGATAGGGTTTAAAGAATGAGATTCCCAAAATTACTTGACTGAGATCACTGATCCACATACATGTTCTGATATAGTAATGAAGAGAAGAAAACTAGAATCATACTTCACCAGGACATTCCACAAATCTGCATGATCCAGTGCAAATCTTCAAAGGAAAAGCTGACAACAACATGCAATAAAATGAAAGCACTTCTATTGAACACAGCATTCACCATTACATATCTAGGAATCAACTTGAAGATTATGTAAAGTTTACAATTAGGATGTAATCTGAAGCTTCATCTGCATTTAGTATGCTTTAGAACAAGTATATTTACAATGATCTGAAGAAAGAACCTTGATATTTCAACAATTCAGTCCTCATTAATCTCAGTAATCCAATCTCCTATTGGATCTACAGTCCTTTGGTCAGATATATAATGATTGGCCTCTATGCCCCCTTTTTTTTGACAAATCATGGCCCTCTTATAGGACAGAGGCAAGAAAATGGTTACAATGATCCAATGATCAAGATCCTCTCATAACAATCAACGGTCCATATGAACAACATGTGCTTGCCAGTTGGCAATCACATAGCTAGCATAGAATATTCCAGCATTTTAGACTTGATTCATTTTCTAGCTGGCAAACAATGCATTTGGTAATATCTTCCTCAGCTAAGGTTCATGTTGCCTCTGTGTCTGCACCTCTACAATTCTCAACTATTTCACTCTGTAACATACAGCCGAACCCCAAATAGTTCCAACATCCTGCAATAAACAGACAAGAGATAATCATCATCATTTAATAACTAGCAGGAAAATTAAACATTACATTATAAATTTGGCCCCGAACATGTAAACATGAATATCGGGATATGAATATTAAGCATCTGTGAACATCTGCATATCCAAATGCATATACGACATTAAGAATGGTTGAGTCAACCATTATTGACCAAAAACATGCTATCAGGCTCTAAAACAGCTCCAAAATCCTCCCGCTTTGCATTCATTCCTTGTATCTCGCACATGTACATCGAAACATACAAGCGCACTGAACATACGACTTTTTGCTTTTAATTTCTTTTTCGAATCCAGTGCTTTGTATCTTCCGGCTTGTATATCGAAGATATACATTGCAATATACAAACCGAAATGTAACCAATGAGGTCCACCTTACCTTTCTTTTTTTGTATTTCTGCGAAATGCATCCTTCGATATACATTAAGTTCCGATGCATCTTTTATATCAGATTTTAATCCTTCCTGAAATCCGCATTGTATGTATATTGCAATGTATAACTCGACATCATACATACAATGTGCGAAATATACGACTAAACCTTATTTCATAGTTATTTCAGTTCCGCGACATGCATATCACTTTGTATATCGTGTTGTATGTTTCGCCTTGCCAAACATACAAACATAAAATACATGCAACGGACTTGACTGAAATATTCATTTCAACTCTTAACTTCGTCAAGTCCACCTTATATGTAAAAATAAAACGTTAGCCAAATGCATACAAGTAAACAATGCATCTAAACCCGATGACTCCCTTATGCTACCATACAACGACCCAATATACAAACGACTTTGTATATGAGAGACTTTGTATACATAAACGACTTTGTATATGCATCATACAATAACACAACATACAAACGAATTTGTATATGCAACATACAAACCTTTTTTTATAGTGCATTTACCAAAAAACACACATAACTTGCAAAATATTGGGAATTTTAAGATGGTTCAAAAAGTAACCCTCACTCATTTTTGACAAGGAATTCATCCATATTTAGCCTTGGTACTCAATACTATTTTTTTATTTATTTTCAACAAGGTTTGTAACTTTCACTTCCTTTATCCCTTTACCACCAAGCAGACCCACACACACAAGGAAAGAAGCCAACCACAGCAGGGGTCCTCATTTTGCTAAGGAGTAAAATGGGGCGTGTTGTGCACGTCATAACACTTTGTAGCACTTGACTGCCTATGGCTTTCATTCACCTGCAAGGGACACAACACTGCCCCTACCATGACCTTTTCTCCTCTCTTCACCCATTCATTAACCTTTGTGTTACCTTCTACCTCTGCATTCTTTTTCTCTGCCTCCAAGACCTCTTTGTCATTTGGTCTCTCCTCTTCATTGTCATTAGATTTTTGTTGCCTTCTTGGACAATAAACTTCTTCTATCATGACCTTGCTAGGTCATTCTTGCCTCTCCTCTGTCTTACCTACCCTTATCTTGTCTTTTCCTCTTTCTAGGGTCTCTGCCCCAAGTTTCTTTTCCTCACAATCCCTTACATTAGATCTGTATACCTCTATTATGATAGTATTTGACTGTCCTACACTTGCCTCTGCCTTTACTTGACTGAAATCAGTCCCTTTCTTGTCTTCATCATGCTTTTCAATCTTGTCCTAAATCTTCAAGGCCTTGTCATTATTAACCTTCTCTATTTAAGTCTTCACCACCAATTCTCATCCTCTTTACTCTTCAACTTTGCATCTCTCTAAACATTGGTTGCCTCAACACTCTTCTTCTTTGTAATGGCTGCACTTTCACTACAATTGCCTTTCTCATGCCTCATAGGCTCTCTGCTGCCCTACATTAGTATTCTTGCTTTGTCCCTAATTCTTCTCTATCAATGGAATCGAATTAAATGAAACTCCATCCTTAATTATCTTATAGCTATTACACCTTCCATCATATATAGAAAACCTTTCATATATCCATGGCATTCCCAACAAAAAATGACATATTCCCATAGGCACAATATCACACAAAATTTTATCTTTATATGCACCTATATGAAACTCAACCCAAGTTTGTTCCTTGACCAACAAAGTATGCTCTCCATTCAACCAAGAAATAATGTAAGGTGATTCATGATTAATTATTACTAATTGCAACTTATCAACCATTTCTTGAGACACCAAATTATCTAGGCTACCTGAATCTACCATCACACTACATACCTTACTTTGACACTTGCAAGTGGTCTTGAAAACTGCATTCCTCTGTGTTGCTCCACTGCATTCCTTTGCCATGTTGTCTAACCTTCAACCAATCACCTTCAAAGATCTATTAACTGAGCTCTGATACCACTTAATGTAGAGTAAGGAGACAAATAAATCATTTTCACCATGTTATACAACAATGGACTTTGCTAGCCAACTCTTCTACAACGTTCATAGACTTTCTTCATAGAAATCTCTCTTTCTTCAAAACAAAATCAAGGACTTCAAACACTCCAAACCCAAACAAGGGGTCTAGAGATCCTTTTACCTCTCAAGGAGTTAGTTACAACCATACCAACCTCTCTTCCAAGTCTGTAATCTTCATTTACCATACTTTGCTTACCAGCAGCCACACTCCTTATAGCCTTCAAAATAGGACTGTCAGATGATATCTTCTCATGATGACCTCCAATAAAGACTATAAAGACACTTTTGATTACCCTTTATGGAGTACTAAAACATACTAAACATGCAGCATAGGTTGTTTTGGAACAACTATCTCAAAATTTGACTGTCACAGTTTGACAATAGGCCTAATTAGGCCACTTTTACAAAGGAAGTACCCTTTAAACTCAATGCCACCCTAAATTTACTTCAAAAAGTATTAGTAAATGTCCTCTAACTTCCAAATCTCAAGGTTTTAATTCCCCACACTGATTTCTAAATAGCCAATCATAAAACCCTTGTGTTTAGGCCTTTCTAGGCTTGTTTCTAGGAGGGTTTAGTGAAAATCCATACTCCACACTCTTTCAGACCTTCCCAATAGCTCCAACATGCTTGGATATGTATTCATATACTTTCAAAACTCTTACAAGTCCTTCACCAATGCTCCTTTTGCAAACCCACACTCCTAGCCACTCTTTTCATGTCAAAAACTCAGAAAATATAACTGGGGCAGTTTTATTAAATCGGCTATAAAATACTCAAAATTTCATGAAATCAAACCCAACTAGTTGAAAATGAAATTAGATTCATTCCTCTATCCAAAAATATCAATTTAAGGTCATAAAACATCCGTACAAATTCGTACTACTCGTTGCAACATGACTGTTACCTAAAAAATCTAGAAATTGCAGTCACCAAAACAACCATAACATTCATAATATTTAATGAAAATTAATGAAATAAAATGACAATGAAAGAGAAGACTTATTACTATCCAAAAAATCCAATTTCATCTCATGTATGGGTCGTACAAGGTCGTATTGTAGCAGAAAATAGTGATAAAATACAGAAAAATAGAGTTTTGGGACAACAAACAGGGTATATTTTGATTTTTATTGGTCTTCTCCACTCTACATGACCAGCCCCACCTTACAAAATGTTTACAAGGCCTTATAAATGTTTTAAAACTTCCTCCCCATACTTCCATTACTCCACCATCGTGGAAGAAACAAAAAGAAGGTCTAAAATAGCCTTTCCACTAAGGTTGCCCAAAATAGCATATTCTAAACTTAAGCAAAAATTAAATATTCTAATCCTAAATGACCTCCACTACACCTAAAATGTCTTAAAATAGGATTTATTAGATTGATTTAATGTTGCAACAATTCCACTTAGCCACCTAGACTCCTACTAAGACAAAATTTGCCATGTGAGTGCTCCTGCACCACCAACAACAACAAAGATATGTTGACATCAATGACAACATCGATTAGGCACATACTTGCAACACATCTTTTCCATCAAATATTCAACATGAGTTCTAAATTTGGTGCTAGTTAGGAAGAAGGATGGAAAAATAAGGATGAGTTTATTCAAAGACTTAAATAAGGCTTCTCTCAAAGATCAATACTTTCTTCCCTCAATGGAGCAAATACTTCAAATAGTAGTAGGTTCATAAAGGTTTTCTTTTCTAGGAATTTTTAGATATAACCAAATTTGGTTCAATGAAGAAGACCAACACAAGACTACATTTACTACCAAATGGGGTAATTCACTTATGGAAAAATGCCTTTTGGCCTATCTAATGCTAGAGCAACTTTTTAGTGTGCCATGGATATTGCATTTATGTAGTTGATAAATAAGATAACCTTGGTTTATCTAAATGATCTTATAGTATTGTTTAAAGCAAAAGAGGACCATTTTAAACATTTGGAAAAAAGTGTTTTAAAAGTGCCAAGAATTTGGATTTCTAATGAATCCTAAAAAATGCATTTTTGAGATTCCCCAAGGTAAGCTTCTAGGACACAATCTAAAAAGAGGGGATATCTATAGATCTTGATAAAGTCAAAGCTATCATGGACCTACCCTTATCGGTTAATAAGAAGGTCATTCAATCTTTCTTAGGAAAGATTAATTTTGTAGGGAGGTTTTTTCAAGCCCACATTTTACACATGGACATAAAAATTGAACAATTTTTTGGTCTAAAACATGACATAAAACACACTCACATGCTACACTCGCACTTGTTTAACATAGACACCCTAACATCATTGCATGTGCAACAAATGTTTAGCATGTCACCCTAAGGCAAGGAAGTGTAAGTCATGATAAGGGTAGTGCAAAACTCTTTTCACACCCATCGATATGAAGGCTAACCTAATTAGGGTTAGGCAACACAATGCAACACCACAGGGGAAGGTCTCTTGTGAGGTAACAACCACTAAGGTTTCTATATGATGATGGTAGACAACCTCTCCCTAAGGCCAAGGCCTACCATCCTAGCCACTAATTAACCATCAAATCCAATAAAATTAATCTACAATGTAGAAATGGTAACATTAATCTAACCATAAATTTCTCTCAGGTTATCATACAACATTTACAATATTTGATTTCAACACAAAATGTTTAAATATCAAGAGGTAAAATCCTAATAAATTTAATAATAAAAAAAACATTTAATTTCACCCTAAAAGTGACATTTAAAAACTAAATCAAAATAAATAAAACTATAGAATAAATTTTGACTTTATGGGAAACATTTAATCAAGCATTTAAAAATTTATTCCAAATTTAAATGTCTCATTTGAAAATCTGATGGCCAAAACATTAGAAATACCCCTCTAGGGTCAAGCACAATAGTTTGCAAAATAATTAATTTTAGAACTATAGAACATTAGAAAAAAGGATTAATAATCCCTAAGTGGGATTAAGTAATCCATAATTTAAGTTAGTCCTCTAATTTATTTGTTTAGGGGAAAATTGGATTTGTTAATGTTTTAGTGTTTTGATGTTTAAATCCTCCTCTCCACTATACATTCAAGGATCTAGGGTCAACTGGTGAGCACTATCATACCCTAGATCGCTTGTGAAATGTAGGGAAACTTAGATTAGGGAATTTAATCATCAATTTTCCTTCTCCTATGCTCAATTGACCATTAAAACCCTAATTATGCAAATACAGAAACAAATTGATGAATAACAGAAAAAACTCTTGCAGACAGGAGTAAAATACCAAATCACAGAGTACCTTCTTTCAGGGCTCTGAAGCGGAATAGTCAAAGACACTGGAGCAAGCACCCTAGTCCAAGGTACCAGTTTCTTCATGGGATCTGGATCTCCTTCCAACACTGATCAGCCCTGTAACTTCTGTTTCTAGAAATTTATCTGTGGAGGACACTAGAGTGAGCGCCCAAGTCTTGGAAATGCTCCTATGTCCTGCTTTTCTTCAGATCCCGAATCCTTGATGCCTGCCAATCCTTCCTGCAACTCCACTTTTCCCAAATGCAACATATGTAACCTGCAATCACAAGACTTGGTTTGGGGATTGTGGTGTTTAGAGGCTTGCCTCAGTCAAGCTCCAGAGGACACTTAAGTCTCCAAACATAGTTGTCAGATAAAGAGTGGGTGCCCTTGTGAGGTAGAGGCAAAAACCAAAGGAATTGATAATGAAAACACAATATAATGTCACCTTGTAGTGAAGATATCATGGGAGGAAGATGCTTTTCATTCCATGATGAAATGGATGCTCAAATCTACAAACAAACACATAAACCACACAAGTCTACTCTTGTAACACAATGAAAGCCTTGAATCACCTTGAGAACACAATAGCTTGCTAGTAATCATCTAGTTTACAAATGAATGCCTAAACATGCTTATATATTCAACTACAAGCACTCCCGCCAAGATTTCAAAAATCAAAACTTACTATGTCAGCAAAAGGACCAAATAATGGTCATAAACTGACACTTAAATTTTGGGCCTAACCCAAAATAGGACAGGACTAGGGCACGGGTGCCCAAGTCCTCCCCCCTATTTTGGGTAGAGTTAAAGTCAAGGGGTCCTCCTAGATCCACTTTACCATGAAACCTAGGGCTCAGTCCATTGGGATACCAAAATATGAACTAAGATGTCCTAAATGCATACTAAAGACCCGAGAGCTAAACCTTATGAGGGAAAAGCCCCCAAGGGCACATTTTCTAATGTTACACTATTAGGGCAACTCAAAAGCAATAATAGAAAGTTATAAAGGTAAGTTTTTCTATCTAATAAATCATTATTTGTTTTGCACGTTTGAAGGCAGGGAAAGTTAAGGAGAGAAATCTTTTTCCTAAAGGAAAGATTATTTCCCTAATTTTTTCAAGGAGATTATTTTTTAATATTATTTTCTAACCCCTTTTTCCATGTTTTTTCCCATTTTATTTTTCTCATATTTTATAGTTTGTTTCCATTGTTTCTATGTTTTTCCTATTTGTTTTGAAATACAAACTAAATGTATTTTTGTTTTCCTATATATATACACACACACACATATATATACATATATATACCACTATTTATACCTTAGTATTTTTCTCAAAAATATAGATGTAAATATATATACATAATGTATCTATATATATGTATATATATATATTTATATATTAAATATTACAGTACTAACAAGCATATAAAATACTTTATAAAGAGCTAAACCCTTTTGAAAAAATTCTAGGTCTAAAATTATAATAAATGACTATGTTTATTTTACAATAAACATGGTGTAGGGAACTGTAGACTGAGGAGTCTGTAGGTCCCTTTTGGGGGGCCTACAGCCTCCACATCACGCAACACCCATGGGAGTAGGGATAGGGCCTTCAACCCCTTCCCATGGCCTGCATAGTGGGTGTGGGCTAGGGCTTGGCCATGCCCACCCCACTTTGCTCTATTTTTAAAAAATTTTTAAAAACAACTCTTCAATAAATAAATTTTGACCTAACATTTTATTTACACAAACTTTTATAACAATATATATATATATATACTCTACAACATTTAACATATAAAAACATGAAGCTTTATTAGAGTAGTATTTAACAAAAGGGATATTCATTCAAACTATGTAAACTTTTTAAATTAATATACTTTTACTTTTTTTTGAATACCAATACATAAACATATATTTTTTGAAACTTTAAAAGGAGAATATATTTTCAAAATGCACTAAGGCCAATAATTTTTCTTTGCTTACTAAAATTTTTACCCAATGTAGAGTAAATGAGAGAGATAATACAATGATAATGTTTCCAAGGATATAAATCTTTACACTTTTTTTTCCTTTCAATATTGCAACACAATAATAACAACAAGACATAGAGAAAAGTTTCATTCTTTTATTTCTAGCATTATTCAACCTTGCAAGGTACAAAATACATATATAATGAAGCTTAAATAAGAGAGATTTTTATCCCTTTCTCTTCTACAACCCTTCCCATTTACAAATCTCTTTGAGCTTCAAATTTTAGATAGTCACAAAAATGATAATAAAACTTTTAGACAAAGCTTAAACTTCACAAGGAGACTCTTCTCCTACTCCTATTTCCTCATATCCATGAATCCTGTAAATAGACATACAAATCTAACAAGGCCAATGGAGGGCTCACCACCCAACTATAGGCTTGCTTGCAAGCCACCCCCAATCTAGGAGGCCTACAAGTAACCCAGGATCACACAAACACATAAGAGAAGCCATATCACACACATCAAACACACTAACTCCCATCTCATAGAGACTCACAAAACTGAATCCATTACTTGGATTCAAAAAAGGGGGAGAGAGTGGACATTACTCCTACAAGGGGAAAGATAGAATAAACCTTGTAACAACCTCTTCATAACACAATATCAAAACCTAGACTTTTGTTATCATTACTCACACTTATAACTCCCAAAATAAAAGGCACTCTTGCCTACCAAATGATACCCAAAATACCAAGAAACAATGCTTGCATGTCTTTCAACTCCTCTCAAGGAGTGGTCTTTCCCTGAAGAGGTTCACACCTCTCTCAAGACCCCATACAAAGTATGCTCCTACACATGGGGAGATAATACCCAACACAACCCCTTCCCAAATACAGAAGAACTAAATCCAAATGCAACACAAAATAACTCATTCATTCATTCATAGCATACACTAAAAAACAAAGCATGTAAAAACAATTTGGAAATCTTGAGAGCCTACCTCTCAAGCTTTCCAAGGGTTGAAGAATGTTGTAGAAGCTTCTACAAGAGCCCAATATAATTTTTTCTACAACACTTGTACAAGAATCTCCTCTCAAATCTCTCTAAAATCCTTCATAGAAAAAATGACAAAAAACCCTTTTCTCTACTCAAAGGGGGAGATAAACAGGGTTTTAAAAAAATCCCTTAAATGAGGAGGTGACACATGTCACCTTCCCATTCACCCTCAATAGCACATCTCCCCATAATTTCTCTCACATGTGTGAGATATTGGGGAGTGGGGAGTACTTGGGCTCTCTTCCCATGAAGCTCTTCCATTGGGTGCTCTCACATGTGTGAGGCTTTGGGATCAACCCAAGCCCATACCTCAACCTAGGGGAGTGGGAATGGGATGTATCAAGTCACCCATCCCTCTTCCCAAAACCCTAACTCATCCCTCTTTTCCCAAGGCCATTTAGAGTGTTCAAATCTTGTTCAAAACTCAAGAGTTTGGTCCAAAAGGTACCTATCCCATAGGTACTTGACCTAGGGTCCTAAAAATTATAAAATAATCAAAATAAATCTCAAAATACACCTTTTAAAAAAACCCAAATGCCCATGCACGAAACTAGACACATGGATGACAACTCATCATCCATCTCATCCCAAGACAACCTTATGATACTCAATTATGAAAATAAACAAAGTATTAAGCATATTACCATCATTCAAAGATCACAGAAAACCTTAGTCCTATTGAACACACCTAGATACTAAGAGGGGGTGAATCTGTATCTTCAAAACTTAAACTTTTAACATAATACAAATTCAGTCTTTTAACAAAATCAGTAACCCTTAAACAGATCAACAACAATGGAAGATAAAGCAATGAACACAATGCACAATATAACACTAGATATACGTGGAAAACCCAAGAAGGGAAAAACCACGGTGAGAAAAGATGCTAGGATCTACTATCCTAATCCAACCTCACAAAAGAATCACAGTTATAACTTTGTTTTAGGGCTACAACCCAAGTAAGTTACTACTCCATGTAGAGAGGTTTTAGGGTCACTCCCAAGGAAGCTACAACTCCCCACAGACTTTGTTTTAGGACTTCAACCCAAGGAAGCAACTACTCCTTGAACTGAGAACAAACCCAGAAAAAATTACAGCATGACAGTCCTTCTAGTGTCTGAATCTAACAATGAAGATTAATCCTTTCGATGTTTACAATTCTATTTTTTCACTTCTCTTTTGATGATTGCAATTCTACTTTGATAACTTCTACAACTTCTTCAAGTGTCTTCTTTTTACTTACCAACTCATTGCTTTTAGCCTTCAAGAAGTTTTCTCTTTGACTCACTGCCTCCAGCAATTAGTTAGGCACACTCTTTACTTCCCTTCTATCTCAAAAATATCTTCAAAATGAATCTGGATAGGATCTATTACTTCTAATCTTTCTCTTTCAATCACACATCATAATTCATTACACATCCGGTTTTGACTTCTTACACTCACACTTGCAATCACACCTAACCTAGATCAACTAGGTTTACAATATATACATGATATTACATTGATTACTTTACATGTTGGCCAAAGACAACAAGAATATTACAATTACAAGCTGGCCAAAGATCAAACAACATGAAACATTTAGAGGGCAAGCCCTAAAATCAGTTACACACAACACTAGGAAGACAAACATGCCTTGTGGATTCCAACATCTGCTTAACCTGGTCCTAAACACCCTTCACAACATCATCCTTCAAATAATAACATCCACACGCTTCACACATTTGAAATAGGTTGGCCTTAAGAAAGAAAATATGAAGCTTGTAGCATGTCAACTATTACAACTTGGCGGTACTCATGGAAGATATAACATTACTTGCACTTCTCCTAGATGAGTTGACATGACTCATACAACATCTCCAAATACTCCTTGAAATCCACATAACAAAGAATTTGTGGTGCACACCTTCAACATACCTCAGTCAGCCAGGCAAAAGTATAACCCAACAACACCTTCATTCTGGACCATAGCGTATTCGGGAGAAACTAGAAAACACCTTGCAGACAAGAAAGAAACATCAAAAGATCCTTAGGATCATTCTACACTAGCCAATTCACCACTTCATATAGCAACAAGTTGGCACAAGCCAACAAACACTGAAACTAACCACCAGACAATATAGTCCTGCACTTTGTCACTTACAACTTTCTCTGTAGAGGGACAAGTGATATGATACTTTGAATGTAACACCTTCACAACACACTAAACTTAACTTCTAAACCACATGACCATATCTTCAAAGGTGAAGGAATGCGGAGTATTCTCCCAATCAATCTTCAAGGCAACTTCCTGCAACAGAAACCTTCACCAACATCTAGAGACAAGAGCCTCCTTGTAGTAACACATACTTCCTTAGGAACAACAGGAGAGAGCATGCAACATGCTAAAGACAATCAACAACATGTCTCCAACATCAATATTACTTCTAATCCTTGTCTTAATATTTCTAATCCTCATCTTAATGCTTCTAATTCTCATCTTAATATATCATCATGATAGCATCTCTGCCGACAACAAACATACTCAATACAATTTTCATTGGCATTAAACAAGGCATGACATCTAACAATGAACATTAGCAACATTACTATTAGCACACCATCATAGTATACCATCAACATAAGCATCAATGGCATCCCAAATTGAGTGTTGACATCAATTACAACCACATCAGTGATAACCTTAGATAACATATGTGCAACAATCTCCCCCTTTGGCATTGATGGCAACACACACCTACTCATTCTCCCCCTTTGACATCAAGGACAAAGGCCAAAGGTCTTTATTTCAATCATCAGCACATTCTCATCAACTACACTTCTCCTTCAAACAATTATACATGCTCCCCTATCAACAAAAACCACTACCTACTCCCCCTGAGAAGTAGCCACCATTAGTCCAAGAAAAAGATATAGCATGAATTACTCCCCCTAAACAAATGCACCAACTATGCATCTAGCAAGGAGGGGCAATTACCCCTAAATTCTACCAAAGATACTCAAAAGTATCCTTTGCAAGAGCCTTTGTGAAAATATCTACAATTTGATCCTTTGTTGAGACATATTCCAACTTCGCTTCTTTATCTACAACCTTCTCTCTTAAAAAGTGATAACTAATTGATATATGCTTAGTTCTAGAATGCATTACTGGATTCTTGGAAATATTGATAGCAATTGTATTATCACACAAAATAGGACTAGGCTCATCATACTGTATCTTGATATCCTTCAATGTTTGCTTCATCCACAACACTTGTGTACAACAAGATGCTGTAGAAATATACTTAATACAACTTTAATTGACATTAAACAAGGCATGACATCCAACCATGAACATCAACAATATCACTGTTAGCACACCATCATAGTATACCATCAACATAAGCATCAATGACAGCGTAAACTGAGTGTTGACATCAATGACAACCACATAATTGACAACCTTAGGTAACATATGTGCAATAATCTCCCCTTTTACATTGATGGCAACACACACCTGCTCATTCTCTCCCTTTGACATCAAGGACAAGGGGAAAAAGTCTTCATTTAAATCATCAGAACATTCTCAACAACTGCACTTCTCCTTCAAACAATTATTCATGCTCCCCCAATCAACAACAACCACTACCTACTCCTCCTGAGAGGTAGCTGTTGGCAAGAGACACTATATGGATTCATGATTGTTGTCATTGATGGAAACAAAATTCATCCTACACATCCGCAGGACATGGTGTGTCTATACCGGAAGTTAGAGTGAAGAATGTTGTGGTCTAGTAAGTAAGAACAGAGCATGTGGTGAGGTCCGACAATCAGGTCCAGATCTCTCGGAGGAAGTATCATGGTGAAGTGTGGATTTGGGGAAGTCAAGAGGACTACCTTGACTGATAGATTCCAAGGTTTTAGCCTCCGGTGATAGATGAAGAAAAAGATATGAATACTTGAGTGTCGGGTTCCTGATTGGCAGAGTGGACAGAGGAAGAACTGACTGGCAAAACATCAGACATTATTCTGGATGCGTTACTGATGATGGTAAAGATTCTTAAGGCATAAGTTATGATTGGCCGACATGATTGATGACTTGTACAAATTTATCCTTGATCTGCATTACTTGGTAAGCAAGGATTCAGCTGACAGATTAGAGTTTATGGAAAATATTGACTATTCCAGGTGCCGACTAGAAAGGTGATGAAATCACTTGTGCCGATATATATACAAGATGGATTTAGTTGTGAGATGTGTCATGGTTTCATGTGATGTGCGAAGAAAAGTAGTAGAGCAGAGTGGAAGTAGTAAGGAAGGTCCGGCATGTGAAAGGAAAGCAGCACAAAAGAAGAGGAAAGATGAAGTGCAGCAGATCAGTGTACTGAGCTTAACTAGAACTGAACTCCAACATATGTAGATGCTCCCTATCAGTTCAAGTATTGTATTACACTCTTTATAAATTGTAGACAGTGAGTCTTTTGTAGGCAGTGTGCCTCTTGTGAGCAGTGTGCTCGGGCAGTGAGCCCTAATTGGCATGTGCCATCTATTTTTCTTATTCTTCTAACAGAGAATAATCCTTGGGTTAATCACCCCATGGTTTTCTCCCTTAACAGGGTTTCCACGTCAAAAATATTGTGTCATGTGTATTTCCATTTCATGGTTATGTTTGCTTATTTGAATTAATGTTGCATTGATTAATAAGAAAGTTTAGAAAGCAGAAATAATTAGGATAACTAATTCACCCCCCCTCTCAGTTATCAACAATTGGTATTAGAGCCAAGTTCCTCCTAATAGAGCCTAACAGCTTGAGGAAGATCTAGGAATTCAAATGGATGTATATGGTATAAGGAAGCAACTCAAGACTGCCCTTGATGATCTCGAACAGTCAAACTCTGAAGTCAATGAATTGAAGGAAAGACTCAAACAGGCTGATGATTTCATAAATGAACTAAAAGGGAAACTAAGTCTATCTATAAAAAAGAGAAAAGAGCACCTTCAGCAACTGGCAAGTCAAGGTGAAGCCAATGATACAAATGAAGATCTGAAGGAGAAAACCAAGTTGTGTGAAAAGTTATCAAAAGAGATCATTTTGATAAGATATGAGATGGAATCAGGAGTTATGAAGTTTTCCCAAGAAATTGAAGAAAAAAGAAAAACTGAAGATGATCTAAGACAATCTCTTAAGGAGAAATCAGAAGACTACCACAAGATGGATATAATAATCAGACACCTTGAATCTGATCTTGAAGATGCTAAAGATAATGAAGAAAAACTTGAGGATCAAATTGTCTCTCTTAAAAGGGATCTTCAAACAACAAATGAATATAAAGAAAAATTCAAGATAAGTTCTACTCAACTTGAAGTTCTTCTTGAAAGCCAAAAGAGGGTAGATGACAAGTGTGGTTTGGGATATGAGAAAGGAGAAAGCTCCGGATCCGGTCAGAAGAATTTTGGATCAGAAAATCCAAGGAACAGGCCTAGAAGACCTCCGGTAAGGCAGCCTAATGTTCAAAGATATCCATCCTTCAATGGATACTGCCACAACTGCAATAACTTTGGTCATAAAGCTAATTAGTACAGAAAGAGAATGAATCAAACTAATTCATCCTTCTCTGGACATTGTTTCAACTGCAAAAGGTATGGTCACAAATCTCATGAATGCAGAAATATGCAAATGAACAAATCATTCAATGGTAGATGCTTTGCATGCAATAGAATAGGTCATATGGCTAGTCAATGTAGATCAAGAGGATATCAATCAAATATGCAATAGATCCGATCATATTGCAAAATTCTGTAGAAGCAAGAATCAAGACAAAAGAGGTCCGGTACATCATAATCAGAATCAAGATAAGGGAAAATGAAAAGTGAATGCAGATGAAGTTCAAAGTGAGATGAACAAGATTTGGGTGGAGAAAAGTACAGAGAATGTAGGGGATGGGTCTGCACCAGACTTTGGTGCTGATATTCCTTCCAGAAATTAAAAAGTGAGCTCTGGCTCAGGGGGAGACACAAAAGAAAACCCTGTTCTCCTAGCCAGTCAATTGGTACCGGAACTGGCACAAGAAGAGTTGCGGATTAAAAGGTTCATAAGAGAAACATCCAAATAAACTATGGTTAAGATTGGGAAGATCTGCAAGATGTTTAAGATCAAGACTGATCCGGTTCTTCAAGTCATCCTAATAAGGCAAATCGGAATGACTTAGGTCGAGCATTTATTGCAACTTAACATTAGGGTTTGAGGAGCAATATAAGGATTTTCTCATTAAGCATTTGTTCATTCTGCATTCAAGAAGAAATGAAAAGAGAAAGCTCTGCGGCAAATTCCTCAATCCCATCAAAGTTCATTTGCAGAAGTCGATCCATCCAAGCTTTTGATCCGACTCACTCCATGTAACCTAGAAGCATAAAAGGTATTTTTCGTTGCTGAATATTCCTCTCTAAATCTTTTGGAAATGGCTACTCCGAATGTGGTGAAGATTTCTGATAGACCTCGCCCTAAATTTAAGAAGCATCCATATAAATCTCTAGAAGTTGATCCCCTAGGCACCTTTTCAAGCATTCCGCATGGGGTTCTGCATGTAGAAGATGTTAGGGTTTACATTCATACAAGCATTGAAGAATTTAGGGAATCAAAGTTAATGGATATCTATCACAAGCAATTAATAGATGATTCTTTTGAGATCAAACCTCAGTATAAAGCCATCTGGGATAAGCATTTTGCATAGTGCATTCATTTCCCCTATTTTGAAGAAGATGAATGGGTTCAGTATGTGTTGAGTAGAGTGCATGACAATTTCTTATGGTTGAATAGACCATTTAAGATCACCAAAGATGCAATTAGGGCAGTAACCGGTCTACACTCATCTGGTGGGATACCTATTCTCAAATCTATCAAGAATCAGACAGTAAGTGATACAACCGGATCAAAATTTGACAAGAGAGCTATGACAATTGAAGACATCACTGAACCAGATGTCAAATTTGCATCCATGATAATTGGTTACAAGATTTATCACTCCAGTAGGGAAAATTCAGTACCGAGAACTGCAGTTTATATAGCCTATCAAATGCTAAAAGAAAATGCTGACTATGATCCGTGTGAACTTCTTCTAAGCCAACTTTTCAAAAATCTGCAAAAGATTAAGAAGGATAAGAAGAACTCCTTCAAGTATGGTGGCTTGATACTCTGCCTATTCTTTTATTACATGAATGAGCTTCTCAGATCCAATGGCTGGGTATGGCAGAATGACAGACTAGTTGCCATTCAAATCAGAGACTATTTGTATGGGCTTGGGGATGCTAAAGCAAGAAATATAGCCCTGTGGGGTTATTTCAAAAAAAATTAGAATATAATGCAAGCAAGAGAGAGAATTCCCAAATCTCTAGTTGAAAAGTATAAGGATACAGTTTGCTTTATGGTAGAAACTGATCAGTGCCTAATGGAGGCTGTGGAGCCAAGGATAGTCTAGATCATGCCGATGGGGTATGAGGTGGATGAGAAAATTGTGGAACTGCATGTCCAACACATGCTTGGTCAACCTAAGGATCCTAAGGCAGAAAGGTTTGGAACCTTTGAAGAATTAAGTGTGAAGATTCATGTGGAACTCAGACAACCGGAGATAAAGAGAAAAGTGAGAAAAGAAGTTGAGGATATTGCCAAAAGACATGGCATCTCAAAAAAAGCTCTTGATGCCAATAGAGAAAAGATGGATAGGGTAGAGAAAGAGAAGGAAGGAGCAAAAAAGGAAAGTGATCCGGTAGAAGTCCCCTCCTGGACTGTATCCTCTAAAAGGGCTGCAACTACCTCTGTTAAAAGCTCTAAGGCATCAAAACTGGAAGTCTAGGTATCTGGAAAAGGAGAAAAGAGAACAAAGAAAAAGGCAACAAGGTCCTATGTTAGCCTAAAGGATGATGAAGAAACTGAATTAGATGAGGAGATAAAGAAACTAAAGAAGAAGAAGAAATTATTTGGTGAACCCTCTACCGGTCAAAGAGAAGAAGAGAAGGAAGAGGAATTTGTTGAAAAACCCACTCTATCTTTAGATGTTGTAGTAAAAGCAGTCACTGTGGATGGGAACCTGCAACCCTTAACAGAATTCTATGATGCATATAATGAAGCAGATAAAAAGATTCTGGAGGAAGCCACAGTTAAGTTTTTGAACACTTACAATAAAGCTTTTATTGAAATTATCTCTCTAATTCCCAAAAGCCTAGAAACAAGGCTTGAAATGAGGAAGAACAATGCTCAAGCAAAAGATCTTGAGATCTGGGAGCAGGTAGCCATTCAGCTCTTTCCTTCAATCACTCCGCAGCAAATGAATATGATCTTCAAAGATTGCAAAGATGAGTTCCAGAGCAAAGCCAGGATGAATCAGCTCATGCTTGGTGAAACCAACAAAGTGGCAAGAGAGACTGAAGAGATCCTCCAGAATGCCTTTAAAAAGTTTAACATTCCCATCATAGAGGACTTAGGTGATGACACATCTGCTATGGATGATTCTACTGAAGAAAAAGGTAAGGATTTAGATTCCTCTGTTCCGAAAGAGGAAGTCCAAGGAGAAGTAAATCCGGATTCTCCAATAGTCTCTGGATCTAAAGGAGAAGAAAGAATAGAGGAGAAAGAAGAAGTGAAAGGAAGAGAAGAAAGTCAAGCTGAGAAGAACATAAGTGATAGTGCAGAAGAGAAGAAATCTCTGTCTCTAGCAAGAGACACTGCAGAAACTGTCAAGGACTTCTTGACAAAAGAAATGTTGGAAATTGATGAACTAGAGTTACTTTAAGGTCCATTTAACTTTGACTCTCTCTCCCTGGTTCAAACAATGAAGATAGCTTCATTTGCCAATGCAAATGCAAAAGAAAAACCCCTGAAGTCTCACATGGAAGATTGTGAGCTAATAGAAGCTGCATCCGGCGTTTTAGAAAAAATTATGCCATCTTTTCAGAAGGATCACTCAGCCTCCTCATCAGGTAATCTTAAAACTCTTGTTAGTTCAGTCAGCACTCATTTTGAGTCCTTAGAGAAATCAGCTGAGGAAAAGGTCTGGAAAGAATTTTTGGATAAAAGACTCTCTGAAGTACTAAGTCTAATATCAAATGATAGAAGAAATATGGATATAGGGATAAAGAGCTTAGAAAATGCTCTTAAAGATGGCGGGGAAATATATAAATTTTGTCTACCATGGTCCAAAGTAACATTGGATATTGAGAAGAAAGTGGAAGAACAGGAGGACAAATTGACAAAACTCTCCAAGGATTTTGATCCTCTCTCATCTTCCATAATAACTCTAGAATGTCAGACTATTGCAGTCTTGAATGAAATCAAGAAACTTGAGAAGGAAAAGAAAAGAAGAATAAGCAGGTTAGGTGAACTCAGAGGGATAATTATTCCTAAGTTAGAGGCCATGCATGAGGCCATAAAAGAAGCTCAGATCCCAGCCTGGACCAATGATCTGACAGATCTAAAAAGGGTAGATGCATTTGCATTCCTGTTGAGTGGTCATATATCAATTTTGGATAGAATGAAGCAAAGTTGAGCAACAGAATTTGTCCAATTGAAGACAACTTTTGCAGACATTCTTCAGTATATGTGAGTATGTTATATGCGGCTAAGTATAGTTAAATTTTTGAAAATTTTGATGCACGGTTCCCACCCTTTGCCATTGATGTCAAAGGGGGAGTATGGAGCAGTGAAAAATGAGGAATCCAACTAAGGGGGAGCTCCAAAAAATGTATATAAAAATAGAACATCAGCCAAGGGGGAGCATAGTGTAAACACTTAGTCATTTTTCACTAAGTGTTGCCATCAATGCCAAAGGGGGAGATTGTTGGCAAGAGACACTATATGGATTCATGATTGTTGTCATTGATGGCAACAAAGTTCATCCCACACATCCGCAGGACATGGTGTGTTTATACCGGAAGTCAGAGTGAAGAATGTTGTGGTCTGGTAAGCAAGAACAGAGCATGTGGCGAGGTCTGATAGTCAGGTCTAGATCTCTTAGAGGAAGTATCTTGGTGAAGTGCAGATTTGGGGAAGTCAAGAGGACTACCTTGACTGATAGATTCCAAGGTTTTAGCCTCTGGTGATAGATGAAGAAAAAGATATGAATACTTGAGTGTCAGGTTCCTGATTGGCAGTGTGGACAGAGGAAGAATTGACTGGTAGAACATCAGACATTATTATGGATGCGTTATTGATGATGGTAAAGATTCTTAAGGCATAAGTTATGATTGGCCAATATGATTGATGACTTCTACAAGTTTATCCTTGATCCGCATTACTTGGTAAGCAAGGATTTAGCTGACAGATCAGAGTTTGTGGAAAATATTGACTATTCCGGGTGCCGACTAGAAAGGTGATGAAATCACTTGTACGGATATATATACAAGATGGATTTAGTTGAGATATGCCATGGTTTCATGTGATGTGCAAAGAAAAGTAGTAGAGCAGAGTGGAAGTAGTAAGGAAGGTCTGGCATGTGAAAGGAAAGCAGCACAAAAGAAGAGGAAAGATGAAGTGCAATAGATCAGTGTACTGAGCCTAACCGGAACTAAACTCCAGCATATGTAGATGCTCCCTATCAATTCAAGTATTGTATTACACTCTTTATAAATTGTAGATAGTGAGTCTTTTGTAGGCAGTGTGCCTCTTATGAGCAGTGTGCTCGGGTAGTGAGCCCTAATTGGCATGTGCCATCTATTTTTCTTATTCTTCTAATAGAGAATAATCCTTGGGTTAATCACCCCATGGTTTTCTCCCTTAATAGGGCTTCCATGTCAAAAATATTGTGTCATGTGTATTTCCATTTCATGGTTATGTTTGCTTATTTGAATTAATGTTGCATTGATTAATAAGAAAGTTCAGAAAGCAGAAATAATTAGGATAACTGATTCACCCCCCCTCTCAGTTATCAACAGTAGCCACCATTAGTCCAAGAAAATGATATAGCATGAATTACTCCCCCTGGATAGATGCACCAACTATGCATCTAGCAAGAAGGAGGGGCAATTATCCCTAACTTCTGCTGAAGATACTCAAAAGTATCCTTTGCAAGAGCCTTTGTGAAAATATCTAGAATTTGATCCTTTGTTGAGACATATTTCAAATTCACTTCTTTATCTGCAACCTTCTCTCTCAAAAAGTGATACTTGATTAATATATGCTTGGTTCTAGAATGCATCACTAGATTCTTGGAATATTGATAGCACTTGTATTATCACACAAAATAGGAATAGGCTCATCATACTATATCTTGATATCCTTCAATGTTTGCTTCATCCACAACACTTGTGTACAACAAGATGTTGCAGAAATATACTCAATACAACTTTCATTTACATTAAACAAAGCATGACATCAAACCATGAACATCAACAACATCACTATTAACACACCATCATAGTATACCATCAACATAAGCATCAATGACAACCCAAACTGAGTGTTGACATCAATGACAACAACATCAGTGACAAACTTAGGTAACATATGTGCAACAAGTCCACCTTAGGGACTAGGTAAGTATCATGGGGTTTTATTACATAGGTGACTTGTCAGACCTCTGAATTTCCATTGACCATGGAAATACCTACTGATGCAGGAGCATCACTAGTTCAAGAGTAATCTTGCATCAACCAAAAACATTTGTACTTCAGTTTGTTTGTAGTTTAGTTTGTTTCTTTTCATTTTCCAGTCCAGTTTAGGTAGTTCATTTAGTAGTAGTTTCTGTATTTTGGTCTGCATTCTACATCATATCTAAATCTTAGAGAATTTGGATCAAGTACCAGAAAGTTATCGCTATCAGAAGATCAATTGATTTCTCATAACAGAGCATCCTAACAATCTCTGACAATCAGCTAAAGGAGAAGACTTTCGAGCATTCCTCAACCTATGGAGCTTAATTACACATCATTCAGTATTGTTTGGTTCATGGCTAACCTTTCTCGAGGTCTGCACATCATTCCATTCATTTACGGAGGAGTTCTACATGATTAGGTCTGACCTACCCATGTCCACATGTTACAGTTCTTCATTAGAGTTTGTGATCTTCCTTGGCTGACGCAGACGAATCTATTGTTCCAGAGATGATATATATTGATGTAATAGATCCTTAGGAAAGTAGTTCATCAAGTTTGTAACATAGAGATAGTTGATAGTTTAGCTCTTTCACAAGGGACTTCAAAGCTATATCTTGTGCATATCCTGATATTTTGTAATTAGGCCTCTGAGCCCTAATTGTAAGCCCGCCTATTGCCGACTAGTTTGTATTTGAATTCTATGATATACTAAATGACTAAGTTTGCATTTGTTTCATATCTTTGAGTTGTTTCCATTGTGTTTACTCTTGTTGCATGGTCTGGACAGTTCATTCTGTGAACCCTCCTATCGTGACTGCACCAAGTGGTATCACAGTGAAAGTTTGAATCTTTGGGAGAGAATTGAGCGAAGTTGGCAAAGAAATTCTGTAAGATCTTGTTGTGGATAGATCACCAAATTGAGGCAGGTTACTTGTGTTGCAACTGATTGCCAATTGTGAGGTACTTGTCACCCTATAGCCCGATCACCGAACTTGAGGCAGTTTACACTTGATCCTAGGAAGAATGACACCGAGGAGAATCCATGTTGTTAGAATAATGGCTGGTAGAATGGATGAGATGATGGAAATGATGAAAACAATGAGAATTTGATTGGATATTGTTGAGGAAGATAGGCAAAGAGGATTGACACTTAGACCTAATGTTGAAAGTGATGATGAATAAGAATTTCAATCTATTGAATAAATCAGTGAACCCTAGGAGGTGATGAAGAAGAAGAATCAGATCAAGTAAAGATGTTGCGAGCTATTTCAAAGATTGGAAAGAGACCTGGAGTTGATGTACTGAACTATATTGGTAATTTGAACCCTAAAGAATTGATTGACTGGATAAGTGACATGGAAGAATACTTTGAGTATGAAGAAGTTGAAGATCTCGAGAAGGTGAAATTTACAGAGACAAAGTTGAAAGGACATGCTACTATATGGTGGAAAGAAGTTCAGTTGGATAGAAATAGAAGAGGAAAAGAAAATATTACAAAGTGGGATAGGATGGTGAAAATTTTGAAGAATTAGTTTATACCTACTAACTATGAGTTGGAACTGTTGAAAAGATTGCAGAACCTGAGACAAAAGGATAAATTTGTGAAGGAGTATACTGAAGAATTTCATAAGATAATCATAAGGATAGGACACAATGAAGCAAGCAAGGAGAAAGTGGCTAGATACATCAATGGGATGAGATTGAGCATTCAATAGGAACTAAGTTTGGTGAGGATGACAACACTGGAAGAAGCATACCAATTTTCCTTGAAAGTTGAAGAAAAGTTCAATAAGAGACATGATCAGAGATGGAGAGGCAGAGGAGGTAAATTTCATAGAGGTAGAACATTTTCTAGAGGAGATAGATCATTTGCAAAATAGAACAGACAAGAGAACACATTTAAGAAGGATGACAAAGATAATAATGCTTACCGAAGAGATGATGGAAATTTTTACTAGAGAGTAAACCCTAATGCATACTAGAATGAAGGATACAGAAGAGAAGGAAGAGGATTGGATAAGAGAACATTCAGAGGTACTTGTTTCAATTGTGGAGGTGAAGGAAATAGAGAATTTGAATGTAATCAAGGGAGTACAAGCAAGACAATAGAGAATAGTGGAAGAGTAGCCTATGTTGAAGAAGAACCTATTGGATCACCTAGTTCAGTTGGAAAACCTGAGAAAGGAGAATCACTAGTGATGAGGAGAGCACTAATTCAAATGGAGATAAATGAAGAACCACCACAAAGGAAAAGTTTGTTCAGAACTTGATGCAAATCAGGAGGTAAATGTTGTAAAGTTGTTATTGATAGTAGTAGTTCAAATAACCTAGTTTCAAAGGAGATGGTGACTAAGCTGAAGTTGGAAAGATTGAAACACCCTAAGACCTATCAGATAGCATGGATCTAGGATGATCATAAGGTATTGGCGAGTGAACAATGTTTGGTAAAATTTCATATTGGATCTTATCATGATGAAGTCTTGTGTGATATTATGACTATGGATGTCTATCATATTTTGTTGGGTAGACCTTGGCAGTATGATAGAAAAGCTATACATGATGGGAGAAAGAATACATACACTATAACATCAAATGGGAAGAGATATAACTTGATTCCTTTGGAAGATGATCCTAAGAGTGAGGTATGTGGGAATGCTAGAATTTGTTTGGTAGATGCAAGAAAATTTATGGATGGTTTCAGACATGAGAATATGTGTTATGCTTTGATTCCTAAGAAGCCTGAAACATTGAAGAAGGAGACTGAAGAATCTCAACTGGAGGAGCTAAAAGAGTTACTAACAGAGTATGAAGACATCATATTAGATAATGTACCTGAGGGATTGCCACCTATAAGGAGTATCAGTCATCACATGGATCTTATACTAGGAGCTAGTTTGCCTAATAAAGAAGCACATAGAATGACACCAGTAGAGAATGAAGAAATGAATAGATAGATACAAGAGTTGTTGAGGAAAGGTTTGATCAAAGAAATTTTGAGTCCTTGTGCAATACCTGTAGTGTTAGCACCTAAGAAAGATGAAGAGTGGAAAATGTGTACTGACTCTAGCAGTAAACAAGATCACAGTTAAGTATAGATTTCCTTTACCTAGAATGGATGATATCATGGACTGTTTGAGTGGAACAAAATATTTCACAAAGATAGACTTGAAGAGTGGATACCATCAGATCAGAATCAGAGAAGGATATGAATGGAAGACTACTTTTAAGACAAATGAATGATTATATGATCGTTTAGCGATGCCTTTTAGATTGACAAATGCATCAAGTACTTTCATGAGATTGATGAGTGAAGTCTTGAAGAAATTCTTGAGTAAGTTTGTGATTGTATACTTGGATGATATTCTAATTTTTAGTAAGACAAAAGAAGAACATTTGCAGCACCTTAGACAAGTATTGCAGAGACTGAGAGAAGCAAAATTGTTGATAAACATCAATAAGTGTAGTTCCATAAAAGAAGAATTGGTATATTTGGGATTTGTGATTTCTATAGAAGGATTGAAGATGGACCCTAAGAAAGTAAGAACAGTTGTTGGATGGCCTACAACGGAGAGCATTGGAGAACTCAGATAATTTCATGGATTGGCTAGTTTCTACCAGAGGTTCATAAAAAATTTTAGTTTAGTTTGTAATCCTATGACAGAGACAATGAGAGGTGACATGAAAGACTTTAAGTGGACATTAGGAGCAGATAAAAGTTTTGAATTGTTGAAGAAGAAAGTGATAGAGCAACATGTTTTAGCATTAACAATTTCAAAAAGGTATTTTAAGTAGATTGTGATGCAAGTGGGAATATAATTGGAGCAGTGTTAAGTCAAGAAGGTAGACTTGTAGCTTATTTTAGTGAAAAGTTGAATGATGCGAGGAGAAGATATTCAGTTTATTACCAAGAGTTCTATGCTATAATTCAAGCCTTGAAGAAGTGGAGACATTACTTGTTGCCTAAGGAATTTCTGTTGTATAGAGATCATCAAGCTTTGTAGTATTTGAATAGTCAAGGTAAGTTGAATCAGAGACACATGAGATGGGTAGAGTTCATGCAGAGTTATACTTTTGTATTGAAGCATAGGAGTGGTAAATCAAACAAAGTTTTTGAATCCCCGAGTAGGAAAAAAAACTTGTTGACAGAGATGAGAGTTGAAGTGTTAGGTTTTGATGAATCGAAGCATATGTATGAGGGAGACACTAATTTTATAGAACCTTGGAAAGCCTATAAGGAACCTGTTGTTATAGATAGGAGTAAGTGGTTGGACTATTTCATTCAAGAAGATATGTTGTTCAAAGGAAGTTAGTTGTGCATACCTAGAAGTTCAATGAGAGATAATTTGATCAAGGAGAAACATAGTGGTGGATTGGAAGGACATTTTGGCTTTGATAAAATAGTGGATTTAGTGAGTGAAAATTACTTTTGGCCTTAGATACATAAGGATGTTAGGAAGTTTATGCAGAGTTGTAGAGTTTGTTAAGTTACAAAAGGGAGTAGTTAAAATACTAGATTGTATAAACCTTTGACAGTACCGGAGAGACCTTGGGAAGACATAATCATGGATTTTGTGATGAGATTGCCTAAGACTTAGAGAGGATATGATTCTATATTTGTAGTGGTAGATAGATTTTCAAAGATGGCACATTTCACACCTTGTAAGAAGACAACTGATGTAGTGTATGTAGCTAAACTAATTTTCAAAGAGATTATGAGATTGCATGGAATACCTAAAAGCATAATTTTAGACCGAGACACCAGATTTCTTTGATATTTTTGGAAGACAATTTGGAAGAAGATGAAGACAGATTTGAAGTTTAGTTCAACATTGCATCCATAGACTGATGGACAGACAGAGGTAGTGAATAGGAGTTTGGAAACTTGTTGAGATATTTGGTTAGAGAGAAAATAGGAAGTTGGGATTTGATTCTTTCACAAGCAGAGTTTGCATACAATAATTTAGTGAATAGGAGTATCGGAAGAACACCTTTTGAGATTATTACCAGATTGAACCCTAGTGGAGTAGCAAAATTGAGAGATATCAGTGTAGAGAAAAAGAGAAGTACAGAACCAGAAGAATTTGCAGATCACATGAAGACAATGCATAATCAGGTTAAGAAGCATTTGGAAGCTATGAATAGCAAATATAAGGAGCAACCAGATGAGAAGAGAAGACATAAGGAATTTGCAGTGGGAGATGGAGTGATGGTATACTTGAGAAAAGAAAGATTTCCAGTTGGGACATATTACAAGTTGAAGATGAAGAAGTTTAGACCATGTAGGATACTTAGGAAATTTGATTCAGGAAATGCATATGAAGTGGAGCTACTGAAGACATTGGGCATATCACCTATTTTCAACATTGCCGACCTATACCAGTATCATGAATCAGAGTTTAGTGACAACATGGTAGAAGACTTGAAGAAGTAGTTACCACAACAAGAACCGGAGCAGATTGAAGACATTTTGGACAACAGAATTGGACATAGCACTAGAGGAAGACAATATAAAGAATACCTTGTGAAGTGGAAAAGCAAACCTGAAGAAGATTCATCTTGGATTTCTCAGGCTGAGGTGGACCGTCTTTCCTCTAGCCCCAGCAAAGTGAGGGACTCACTTTTTTTCAATAACCCTAGATGTTTGATGCAAGAGCATCCCTGGTTCAAGAGAAATCTTGCATCAACCAAAAAAATTTGTACTTCAATTTGTTTCTTTTCATTTTCCAGTTTAGTTTAGGTAGTTTAGTTAGTAGCAATTTCTATATTTTGGCCTGCATTCTGCCGCAATATCATTTCAAACCTTACAGAGCTAGAATTAGTATCTTGATACATTCATATACATCATATCCAAATCTCAAAGAATTTGGATCAAGTACCGGAAAGTTATCTCTATCAGAAGATCAATTGTTTTCTCAAAACAATGCATCCTGAAAATCTCTGACAATTAGCTAAAGGAGAAGACTTGCAGAGCATTCCTTGACTTGTGGAGCTTAATTACACATCATTCAATGTTGTTTGGTTCATGGCTGACCTTCCTTGAGATCCGTACATCATTCCATTCATTTGCGGAGGAGTTCTATATGATTACGTCTAACCTACCTATGTACACATGTTACAGCTCTTCATTGGAGTTTGTGATCTTCCTTGGCCGACGCTGAGGAATCTATTTTTCCAGAGATGATATATATTGATGTAATAGATCCTTAGGAAAGTAATTCATCAAGTTCATAACATAGAGATAGTTGATAGTTTATCTCTTTCGCAAGGGACTTCAAAGCTATATCCTGTGCATATTCTGATATTATGTAATCAGACCTATGAGCCCTAATTGTAAGCCCACCTATTGCTAGCCAATTTGTATTTGAATTCTATGATATACTAAATGAATGAATCTATATTTTTTTCATATCTTTGAGTTGTTTCCATTATGTTTACTCTTGTTGTACAGTCTGGACAGTTCATTCTGTGAACCCTCCTACCGTGACTGCACCAAATGGTATCAGAGAGAAAGTTCAAACCTTTGGGAGTGAATTGAGCAAAGTTGCTAAAAACATTCTATAAGATCTTGCTATGGAAAGATCACCAAATTGAGGCAGGTTACTTGTGTTGCAACTGATTGCCAATTGTGAGGCAATTGTCACCCTGTAGACTAATCACTAAACTTGAGGTAGTTTACACTTAATCCTAGGAAGAATGCCGTTGAGGAGAATCCCTGTTGTTGGAACAATGGCTGGTAGAATGGATGAGATGATGGAAATGGTGAAAACAATGAGAATTTGATTGGATATTGTTGAGGAAGATAGGCAAAGAGGATTGACACCTAAACCTAATGTTGAAAGTGATGATGAATAAGAATTTATATTTGTTGAACAAATTGGTGAAACCTTAGGCGGTGATGAAGAAGAAGAATCAGATCAAGTAAAGATGTTGTGATCTTTTTCAAAGATTGGAAAGAGACCTAGAGTTGATGTGCTGAACTATATTGGTAATTTCAACCCTAAAGAATTGATTGACTGGATAAATGACATGGAAGAATACTTTGAGTATGAAGAAGTTGAAGATCCGGAGAAGGTGAAATTTGCAAATACAAAGTTGAAAGCACATGCTGCTATATGGTGGAAAGAAGTTTAGTTGGATAGAAATAGAAGAGGAAAAGAAAAGATTACAAATTGGGATAGGATGGTGACAAAATTAAAGAATTAGTTTATACCTGGTAACTATGAGTTGGAACTGTTGAAAAGATTGTAGAACCCAAGACAAAAGGAGAAATCTGTCGAGTATATTGAATAATTTCATAAGATAATCATAATGACAGGACATAGTGAAGCAAGCAAGGAGAAAGTGGCTAGATACATCAATGGGATAAGATTGAACATTCAAGAGGACCTAAGTTTGGTGAGGATGACAACACTAGAAGAAGCATATGCGTTTTCCCTAAAAGTTGAAGAAAAGTTGAATAAGAGACATGATCAGAGACATAGAGGTAGAGGAGGTAAACATCAAAGAGGCACAACATTTTTCAGAGGAGATAGATCATTTCCGGAATAGAAAAGATAAGAGAACACATTTAAGAAGGATGACAAAGATAATAATGCTTACCAAAGAGATGATAGAAATTTTTACCAGAGGAAACCCTAATGCATACCAAATGAAGGATACAAAAGAGAAGGAAGAGGATTGGATAAGAGAACATTCAGAGGCACTTGTTTCAAGTGTAAAGGTGAAGGACATAGAGCATTTGAATGTAATCAAGGGAGTACAATCAAGAGAATAGAGAACAGTGGAAGAGCAGCATATGTTGAAGAAGAACCTGTTGGATCACCCAATTTAGTTGGAAAACTTGAGAAAGGAGAATCACTGGTGATGAGAAGAGCACTATTTCAAATGGAGATAAATGAAGAACCACCGCAAAGGAAAAGTTTGTTCAGAACCCGATGCAAATCAGGAGGTAAATGTTGTAAAGTTGTTATTGATAGTGGTAGTTCATATAACTTAGTTTCAGAGGAGATGACGACTAAGCTGAAGTTGGAAAGATTGAAACACCCTAAGCCCTATCAAATAGCATGGATCTAGGATGATCATAAGGTACTAGTGAGTAAAAATGTTTGGTGAAATTTCATATTGGATCTTATCATGATGAAGTCTTGTGTGATATTATGCCTATAGATGTTTGTCATATTTTGTTGGGTAGACCTTGGTAGTATGATAGAAATTCTATACATGATGGGAGAAAGAATACATAGACTATAACATCAAATGGGAAGAGAATTACCTTGATTCCTTTGGAAGATGATCCTAAGAGTGAAGTATGTGGGAATGCTAGAATCTGTTTGGTAGATGGAAGAAATTTTTTGAATGGTTTGAGACATGAGAATGTGTTATGCTTTGATTCCTTAGAAGCTCGAAACATTGAAGAAGGAGATTGAAGAATCACAACCGGAGGAGATAAAAGAGTTGTTGACAGAGTATGAAGACATCATATCAGACAATGTACTTGAGGGATTGCCACCTATAAGGAGTATCAGTCATCACATGGATCTTATACCGGGAGTTAGTTTTCCTAATAAAGTAGCACATAGAATGAGACCAACAAAGAATGAAGAATTGAATAGATAGATACAAGAGTTATTGAGGAAAAGTTTGATTAGAGAAAGTATGAGACCTTGTGCAATACCTGCAATGTTAGCACCTAAGAAAGATGGAGAGTGGAGAATGTGTACTGACTCTATAGTAATAAACAAGATCACAGTTAAGTATAGATTTCCTTTACCTAGAATGGATGATATAATGGACTATTTGAGTGGAGCAAAATATTTCACAAAGATAGACTTGAAGAGTGGATACCATCAAATAAGAATCAGAGGAGATGAATGGAAGACTACTTTTAAGACAAATGAAGTATTGTACGAGTCGTTAGTGATGCCTTTTGGATTGACAAATGTACCAAGTACTTTCATGAGATTGATTAATGAAGTCTTGACAAAATTATTGGGTAAGTTTATGATTGTATACTTGGATGGTATTCTTATTTTTAGTAAGACAAAAGAAGAACATTTGCAGGACCTTAGACAAGTATTGCAGAGACTGAGAGAAGAGAAATTGCTGATAAACATCAAGAATTGTATTTTCATGAAAGAAGAATTGGTATATTTGGGATTTGTGATTTCTACAGAAGGATTGAAGATGGACCATGAGAAAGTAAAAGCAATTGTTGAATGGCCTACACTAGACAACATTGGAGAAGTCAGATCATTTCATGGATTGGCTAGTTTCTACCAAAAGTTCATCAAAAATTTTAGTTCAGTTTGTAATCCTATGATAGATACAGTGAGAGGTGACATGAAAGACTTTAAGTGGACATCAAGATCAGATAAAAATTTTGAATTGTTGAAGAAGAAAGTGACAGAGTAACCTATTTTAGCATTACCAGATTTCAAAAAGGTATTTCAAGTAGATTGTGATGCAAGTGGGAGTATAATTGGAGCAGTGTTAAGTCAAGAAGGTAGACCTTTAGCTTATTTCAGTGAAAATTTGAATGATGTGAGGAGAAGATATCCAATTTATGAACAAGAGTTCTATGATATAATTCAAGCCTTGAAGAAGTGGAGACATTACTTGTTTCCTAAGGAATTTGTGTTGTATATAGATCATCAAGCTTTGGAGTATTTGAACAGTGAAGGTAAGTTAAATTAGAGACACATGAGATGGGTAGAGTTCATGTAGAGTTATACTTTTGTATTGAAGCATAGTAGTGGTAAATCAAACAAAGTTGTTGATAACCTGAGTAGGAGAAGAAACTTGTTGATAGAGATGAGAGTTGAAGTGTTAGGTTTTGATGAATTGAAGCATATGTATGAGGGAGGCACTGATTTTGCAGAACCTTGGAAAGCCTATAAGGAACCTATTGTGACAGATAGGAGTAAGTGGTTGGACTATTTCATTCAAGAAGATATGTTGTTCAAAGGAAGTCAGTTGTGCATACCTAGAAGTTCAATGAGAGATAATTTAATCAAGGAGAAACATAGTGGTGGATTGGGAGGACATTTTGGCATCAATAAAACAATGGCTTTGGTGAGTGAAAATTACTTTTGGCCTCAAATACATAAGGATTAGGAAGTTTGTACAGAGTTGTAGAGTTTCTCAAGTTACAAAAGGGAGTAGTCAAAATACTGGATTGTATACACCTTTGACAGTACCAGAGAGACCTTGGGAAGACATAAGCATGGATTTTGTGATGGGATTGTTGCAAGTATGAGGTTATCCAGTGTTGTCATTGATGTCAACATACTCATATTGCATTGACAAGAAGGATTTGATGAGCTGTGTGCTGAGGATATTGAGAAAATTAGTCTCAGTCAGGAACAGTGAAGAACAGTGATGAGAAGAAGGTAAATGTACTGTATAGGATGAGAACCGGAGGATGCGGATTAAAGGGTTAGTAGATATGAGTCTTGAGATGCTACAGTTAAGATTTCAGAGGTCCGCATGAAGATCTGAAGGAGTTGTGGCTGCCGGTATAGAACCGGGTCCGGCAAGTATCCAGAGGTGACAGAGGATCACAAAAAGGTCCGGTGAGGTCCGGAATTGTATCATCCTAATCTGCAGATTGGACTGAGTGTTTGGGATATCCTTGTGATGTGTCATCCTGATTTTTGTATGATTTGGAGGTCCAGAAGTACCTCTTGCATTATGACAGTGGCGACAGACTGTGTTCTTGAAGTTCCGGATGAGGAAGACAAGAGATCCCAGTAAGTAGAGGAAGTGCGGATGTATCCGGACATTCAGACAGGCTTGTGAAGGTTCTTGGATCATGTTTAGGTTGTGTTGTTGGTCCGCATTGATGGTAGAGCCCGGAATTGAAGTTATTCTTCTGGATGAAGTACTTGCTCTGTTTAGCCGACCGGATGAGTTGTTCATCCTGCGAATGTTCTTGTGATGGCCGACCGGATGTGTTATTCATCTTGCGGATACTCCTATGGTTGTTTGCCGACTTAGATGTTTGTTCCTAAGTCGATGTCTTGTATAAATAACAGTTTGTGAGTTCATTTCAAGGTGTGGTGTGAGGATGAGTGTGGCATAGCAAAGAAACGTGCGAAGGGCAGAACAAAGATGTTGGGCTTAATTGGAACTGATCCAGACATGGTAGAGGTGTCATTCTCCAGTTCAAGACTGTGATTTTTATCACTTTGTAGACAGTGTGTCTCCTTGTAGGCAGTGGGCCTCTTTGTGAGCAGTGTGCTCGGGCAGTGAGCCCTTATTGGCATGTGCCATTCATTTTTCTTTATTCTTCTAACAGAGAATAATTCTTGGGTTAATCACCCCGTGGTTTTTCCCTTAACCGGGTTTTCCACGTCAAAATCTTGGTGTTCAATGTGTTGATGCTTATCTGCTCTTGTGTTTATGTATTATGCTTCCATGGATGATTATTTGATATGCTGCTAACTAACAACAGAGAATTAAGTGTTTGAATGAGAAGAAGTTCTATACAACTGATTCACCCCCCCCCTCTCAGTTGTATGCCCTAGATCCAACAATTGGTATCAGAGCCAAGTTCCTCTGATAGGAGCTTAACCGCTTGAGGAGATCCAGGATGTCGTCATACAAGAAGGATAGTCCGAAGTTCGATGGAACCAACTTTACTCTCTGGAAAGGTCGCATGAAGTGTCATTTGGAATGTATGGGAAAAGCTTACTTGGCTATGATTTCTAAACCATATATACTCCCACAAGGTGGTCCGACAACTCTGAATGAAATCACAGAAGCTGAAAACAATCTGCGGACCAAGGAAGCTCTTCTAAGTGCATTGAATGACTCAGATCTTTCGAATGTCATTGACCTACCAACTGCATATGAGATCCTAACTAAATTGGAACTTCTGTATGAAGGAGATGAGTTTGTCAAAAGTGCAAGATTGCAAAGTCTGAAAGGGAAATTTGAAAGATTGAAAATGAGAGATGATGAAAACATCACTACCTTTATGCCAAGAGTGAATGAGCTGGTATGTGGAATCAGAAATGCTGGTGGAACTTTAGATGAAAATGAGATTGTCTGCAAAATCCTAAGATCCCTTCCTGCTGCCTACAAAATCAAAGTTGCTGCCATTGATGAATTCAGAGCCCACACAACTATCACAAGAGAACAACTGGCTGGCAAACTAGCTGCATTTGAAATGACCGAGTTTGGAGATGATCCACCCAAGACTGAATCTACTTTCAAAGCCAGTGCCTATGTGAAAGGCAAACAGAGATTTGATCCGGGTGAAAACTTATCAAGGAAAATGTCATGGTATGATCAAGCAAGAAAAGACATGGAAGAAGAAGAAGCAGAAACAGCTCAACTTGAAGCCCTCATTGCAAAAAGACTGCCAAGAGGATCCGGTAAGTATGAAGGAAAACTACCCTTTAAGTGTTTCAACTGCAATAAGATTGGTCATTTTGCCTCAAGATGTCCGGAGAGATCTGCAAGATCTAATACTCACAGACAAAGGTTTCAAAAGAATTGCTATTATGTTCATGAAGAAGATGACAATGAAGGAGTAACAGATGATGAATCAGAACCAGGAAGCAAATCCGGAAATGAGTGGGTGTTTATAGCCATCAAGGAAGAAGATTCCATGCTCTCTGAATCTGTCAATCACAAAGTTGTTGAAAAAGCCTTGGCTGCTCAAGTGGAAGAAAAGGATGATTGGGTTATTGACAGTGGATGTTCTCACCATATGACTGGTGACAAGAATAAGTTCTTAGACTTGGAAAGATATGAAGGAGGAATGGTAAAGTTTGGTGACAATTCTGCTGGCAGAATCAGAGGTAGGGGAACTATTTCCTTTGATGGTAAGAGCAAAACAGGAAATGTACTGTATGTTGAAGGATTGAAGCACAATCTTCTCAGTGTTGGTCAGTTAGTGGACAAAGGCTATGATCTCCGGTTCAAGAATGGAAAATGCAGAATCTTTACAAGCTCCGGAACTGAAATTGCATCCGGTACTCAGACAAGAGGTAACATCTTTCATCTGGTTGGTTCAAATAAAAGTTGTTTGTTTGTTCAAATTGATCAGAGTTGGTTATGGCATAGAAGAATGTGTCATGTAAATTTTGATAACATCATCAAGATAAGCAATACTCAGGCTGTGAGAGATCTTCCAAAGTTGATGAAACCTACAAACAGTGTGTGTAAAGAATGTCAGTTAGGTAAACAAAGCAGAGTCTCTTTCAAAAGCAAAGATCAGTCTTCTACCGGATTGTTGGAATTAGTACATACTGATCTATGTGGTCCGACAAGAATCAAGAGTCTGCAAGGTGATAGATATTTCATGTTGTTAATTGATGATCATTCCCGGATGATGTGGGTTACCTTTCTAAAAGAAAAATCAGAAGCTTTTGAGAAGTTCAAAATCTTCAAAGCTATGGTGGAGAATCAAACCGGATTGAAACTAAAGTGTCTAAGGTCTGATAGAGGTGGTGAATTTACATCTGGTGAATTCATTGACTTTTGTGAGAAACAGGGTATAAGGAGACAGTTGTCTGCTCCTAAGACTCCACAGCAGAATGGAGTAGTTGAGAGAAAGAACCGGACCATCCAGGAAGCTGCTAGGACAATGATGTTGGAAGCAAATGTTCCTCAAATGTTTTGGAAAGAAGCTATCAGCACTGCAGTCTACACTCTCAATCGAGTTCAAATCAGAAACAACACCAGTAAGACCCCCTATGAACTCTGGTTTGGCATCACTCCTACTGTGAAATATTTCAGAGTATTTGGTAGCAAGTGTTATATTAAAAGAGATGAAGATCTAGGAAAGTTTGATGCTAGAAGTGATGAAGGAATTTTCTTGGGCTACTCCACTCAAAGCAAAGCATACCGGTGTTACAATAAGAGATTGAGGAAGATGATAGAAAGCACCAATGTAAAGGTTGATGAAGGAATTGAGAAGCCTTCAAGATTTTATGAGTTTGATGAAGATGACCAAGACAGTGTTCAAGGACCTCAATCCTCTCCGGTGAGACAGAGTCAGCCTGATCCGGTAAATCAGGAAGAAGAGATAGGTTTGAATGAGCCTGATCAAGAAACAGCAGTGCTGGATACTCCCAAAATTCCAAGGTATGTAAGACTGAATCACTCTGAAGATCAGATCATAGGTGACAGAAGCAAAGGTGTACAAACTAGAAGGAATATTGCTCAAAATCAGAATGAATGTTGTCTGATTTCAAAGATTGAACCTAAAACAATAAATGAAGCCTGTAATGATGAAAACTGGACCAAAGCAATGGAAGATGAATTGATGCAAATTGAGAAAAATCATACTTGGGATCTTGTTCCCAGACCTAGAGACAGGAATGTAATTGGAACCAAGTGGGTCTTCCGGAACAAACTAAATGAAGCTGGTGAAGTAATCAGAAACAAAGCTAGATTGGTCTGCAAAGGCTACTCTCAAATAGAAGGAATTGACTTTGAAGAGACTTTTGCTCCGGTAGCAAGAATTGAAGCAGTCAGATTACTTCTTGCATTTGCTGCCTTCAAAGACTTCAAGGTATATCAGATGGATGTCAAATCTGCCTTCCTAAATGGTGATCTGGAAGAAGAAGTCTACATTGAACAACCGGATGGATTTCAATTGTCTGATAATAATGATATGGTCTGCAAGTTGAAGAAAGCTTTGTATGGATTGAAGCAAGCCCCAAGAGCATGGTATGAAAGGTTGGATAAGCATCTTGTGCAGATTGGATTCAACAAAGGTACTGCTGACAGTAACTTATATTTCAAAATTGATCATGAAAACATTCTGATTGTTGAAGTGTTTGTGGATGATATCATTTTTGGAGGAAGTATGTGCAAAACTTTTGCAAATCAGATGAAAAGTGAGTTTGAAATGTCTATGCTTGGTGAAATGAATTTCTTCTTGGGTCTGCAAATTACTCAAACAAAAGAAGGGATCTTCATTTCTCAGACCAAATATGTGAAAGAATTGTTAAAGAAATTTGGTATGGAAGACTCAAAGCCTATGAACACTCCTATGGCAACCGGATGTAAGTTAAGCAAAGATGATGATTCTCCAAAGGCAGATCAGACAAAGTATAGATCAATGATTGGTGGATTGTTGTATCTCACTCAAACTAGACCAGATATAATGCAGGCTGTTGGTCTTGTGGCAAGATTCCAGGCTGATCCTAGAGAATCTCATGTTATGGCAATCAAAAGAATTTTTAGATACTTGAAAGGAACAGTTGAGTATGGTCTATGGTATCCTAGAGATCCGGATTTCTCTCTTCATGCTTACACAGATGCAGATTGGGCAGGAGATGTGGATGACCGGAAGAGCACTAGTGGTGGAGCATTCTTTTTGGGGAAGAGATTGGTTTCTTGGCTAAGCAAGAAACAAGATGCAATATCTCTGTCTACAACTGAAGCAGAATACATTACAGCAGCAGGTAGTTGCACTCAAATCTTATGGATGAAGCAGATGCTAAGAGACATCAAAGTTGAATATGAGGAGCCTATCACAATTTTCTGTGATAATTCAAGTGCAATTAATATTTCCAAGAATCCGGTATTGCATTCTAAGACTAAGCACATATCTATCAAATTTCACTTTTTGAGAGAACAAGTAAACAAGGAAGAAGTCAGATTGGAGTATGTTCCCTCCAAGGATCAGATTGCAAATATCTTTACAAAACCTCTTCCCAAGGACTCTTTTGAATATCTCCGGGAGAAGTTAGGGGTCATGGCCCCTCCGGTGATGAACTAAGATGCACTGATGTGCATCAGTCCGGTGGCTATCACAGTCATATCTTGTGATCCGGACTAATGGGGAGCTGCAACTAAGGGGGAGCAGCTGGTATGATTCTGATGTATGAGAATTGCAAGTATGAGCCCTTTGCCATTGATGTCAAAGGGGGAGAGAAAACATGTGAAAAACAAGTGGTTGATGATCAAAGGGGGAGCAGTAAAGGAAGAGAAGACATATGAAAAGTTGAAGTTCTTGTCTTAATGGTTTTTCACATCATATGTTGCCATCAATGACAAAGGGGGAGATTGTTGCAAGTATGAGGTTATCCAGTGTTGTCATTGATGTCAACATACTCATATTGCATTGACAAGAAGGATTTGATGAGCTGTGTGCTGAGGATATTGAGAAAATTAGTCTCAGTCAGGAACAGTGAAGAACAGTGATGAGAAGAAGGTAAATGTACTGTATAGGATGAGAACCGGAGGATGCGGATTAAAGGGTTAGTAGATATGAGTCTTGAGATGCTACAGTTAAGATTTCAGAGGTCTGCATGAAGATCTGAAGGAGTTGTGGCTGCCGGTATAGAACCGGGTCCGGCAAGTATCCAGAGGTGACAGAGGATCACAAAAAGGTCCGGTGAGGTCCAGAATTGTATCATCCTAATCTGCGGATTGGACTGAGTGTTTGGGATATCCTTGTGATGTGTCATCCTAATTTTTGTATGATTTGGAGGTCCGGAAGTACCTCTTGCATTATGACAGTGGCGACAGACTGTGTTCTTGAAGTTCCGGATGAGGAAGACAAGAGATCCCAGTAAGTAGAGGAAGTGCGGATGTATCCGGACATTCAGACAGGCTTGTGAAGGTTCTTGGATCATGTTTAGGTTGTGTTGTTGGTCCGCATTGATGGTAGAGCCCGGAATTGAAGTTATTCTTCCGGATGAAGTACTTGCTCTGTTTAGCCGACCGGATGAGTTGTTCATCCTGCGAATGTTCTTGTGATGGCCGACCGGATGTGTTATTCATCTTGCGGATACTCCTATGGTTGTTTGCCGACTTAGATGTTTGTTCCTAAGTCGATGTCTTGTATAAATAACGGTTTGTGAGTTCATTTCAAGGTGTGGTGTGAGGATGAGTGTGGCATAGCGAAGAAACGTGCGAAGGGCAGAACAAAGATGTTGGGCTTAATTGGAACTGATCCGGACATGGTAGAGGTGTCATTCTCCAGTTCAAGACTGTGATTTTTATCACTTTGTAGACAGTGTGTCTCCTTGTAGGCAGTGGGCCTCTTTGTGAGCAGTGTGCTCGGGCAGTGAGCCCTTATTGGCATGTGCCATTCATTTTTCTTTATTCTTCTAATAGAGAATAATTCTTGGGTTAATCACCCCGTGGTTTTTCCCTTAACCGGGTTTTCCACGTCAAAATCTTGGTGTTCAATGTGTTGATGCTTATCTGCTCTTGTGTTTATGTATTATGCTTCCATGGATGATTATTTGATATGCTGCTAACTAACAACAGAGAATTAAGTGTTTGAATGAGAAGAAGTTCTATACAACTGATTCACCCCCCCCCTCTCAGTTGTATGCCCTAGATCCAACAGGGATTGCCTAAGACATAGAGACGACATGATTCTATATTTGTAGTGGTAGATAGATTTTCAAAGATGGCAGATTTCATACCTTGTAAGAAGACAACTGATGCAGTGCATGTAGCTGACCTATTTTTCAAAGAGATTGTGAGATTGCATGGATTACCTATTTGGGAAACTTGTTGAGATATTTGGTTGGAGAGAAAATAGGAAGTTGGGATTTGATGCTTTCACAAGCAGAGTTTGCATACAATAATTCAGTGAATAGGAGTATGGGAAGAACACCTTTTGAGATTGTTACCAGAGTGAACCCTAGAGGAGCAACAGAATTGAGAGATATTAGTGCAGCGGAAAAGAGAAGTGTAGAAGTAGTAGAATTTGTAGATCACATGAAGACAATGCATAATCAGGTTAAGAAGCATTTGGAAGCTATGAACATCAAATATAAGGAGCAAGTAGATGAGAAGAGAAGACATAAGGAATTTGCAATGGGAGATGAAGTGATGGTATACTTGAGTAAAGAAAGATTTCCAGTTGGGACATATAACAAGTTGAAGATGAATAAGTTTGGACCTTGTAGGATACTTTGGAAATTTGATTCAGGAAATGCATATGAAGTGGAGCTACCGGAGACATTGGGCATATCACCTATTTTCAACATTGCAGACCTATACCAGTATCATGAAGCAGAGTTCAGTGACAGCATGGTAGAAGACTTGAAGAAGTAGTTACCACAACAAGCAGTGGAGTAGATTGAAGACATTTTGGACAGCAGAATTGGACATAGCACCAGAGGAAGACAATACAAAGAATACCTTGTGAAGTGGAAAGGCAGACCAGAAGAAGATTCATCTTCGATTTCTCAGGCTAAGGTGGACTATCTTTGTTTTCCTCTAGCCCCAGCAAAGTGAGGGACTCACTTTTTTTTCAATAATCCAAAATGTCTGATGCAGGAGCATCCCTAGTTCAAGAGCAATCTTGCATCAACCAAAAACATTTGTACTTTAGTTTGTTTCTTTTCATTTTCTAGTTCAGTTTAGGCAGTGCAGTCAGTAGTAGTTTCTGTATTTTGGTCCGCATTCTACTGCAGTATCATTTCAGACCTTGTGGAGCTGGACTTAGCATCTTGATACATTCATCTACATCATATCTGAATCTCAGAATATTTGGATCAAGTACTGGAAAGTTATCGCTATAAGAAGATCAATTGTTTTCTTAGAATAGAGCATCTTGACAATTTTTGACAATCAGCTAAAGGAGAAGACTTGTGGAGCATTCCTCAACTTGTGGAGCTTAATTGCACATAATTCAATGTTATTTGGTTTGTGGCTAACCTTCCCCAAGATCCGCACATCATTCCATTCATTTGCGAAGGAGTTCTACATGATTAGGTCTGACCTACCCATGTACACATGTTACAGCTCTTCATTGGAGTTTGTGATCTTCCTTGGCTAAGTAGTTCATCAAGTTCATGACATAGAGATGGTTGATAGTTTATCTCTTTTGCAAGGGACTTCAAAGCTATATCTTATGCATATTCTGATATTCTATAATCAGGTCTGTGAGCCCTAATTGTAAGCTTGCCTGTTACCAACCATTTTGTATTTGAATTCTATGATATGCTAAATGAATGAATCTACATTTGTTTCATATATTTGAGTTGTTTCCTTTGTGTTTACTCTTTCTGTACGGTCTAGATAATTCATTCCGTGAACCCTCCTACCATGATTGCACCACCTACACACTCTAATGTATACAATAGCTGAAGAAACTTAAATTACATCACACACGAAGTCACACAATCATTCAAATGTTCATAGTAAGGATGATACCCAAATTTCATATGACAAGGTAATTCAATTCAATTTCTACTCAATACTCTTTTAGTCATGAATCATAGTCTTAATCATACAAGCATAGATAATATACCAATTCACTTAACTCAATAAAATCTATTTCCAATCCAAATTTAAATATTTAAGGTGATACATTCATTCATCATAGTTAACTTAGAGTATGACACAAGCAATCTAACTAAATCATCATCAATATACAATCATAGCTCTCTAGTCTAATCACATCATAATGTCTATCACATGTCTATTGAATAGGATAAAAAATCCACAATAATATCTAATGTCACATAAAATTCAAGAGATAAAAAGTCTATCCGGATGAATCAAGAAGTCTAACAAGGGCAAGCCTCATAAAAAAATCACTAAGGATCATTTTCAAGCACATCTTAATTTGAATTAAGACATACAGCTCCTACACATAATTGAATCATAACACAACTAACTTTCAATTAGATCCACATCAATATAATATTGTGTATTGAACAGGATCACAATACCATATACCATATCTTAAGTCCAAGTGTATCATTACAATTAGGTCTAATAGTTCAACTAAACCTGTCGCACAAGGGTGGGCCTCATAGGTTCATCTCAGGTTTTGTAGGTCCAATTCAACCTATTACCCTAATGATTAAAAATGATAAGGAATTTAAATGGACTCCTAAAGGAATGAAATATTTTGAAAATATCAAACAAGCAATATCTACTACTCTAATTATAATAAATCCTATTTTTTCAAAATATTTTATCATGTATGTGTATGGAGGAGTTCACAATATAGTGACAATTTTGACACAAAAGGATGAATCAGGTAAGGTAGAACACCCAATTTATTTCAATTATATAACCCTGAAGGACTATGAAATGAAGTACAATTTTGTTGAGAAGCAAGCTTATGCTTTGGTTAAAGGATTGAAACAAATTATTCACTTAATATCAGGTAATAAAGTCACAACCTATGTAGTTCATCCTAGTGTCTATGAATATATCATGGAGGGAGAAGTCAATGAAAAGAGAGCTAATTTTATCACAAAAATTATTGATTATGATATAAATATGAGACATACTAAGCTAGTAAAAGGAAGGATCCTTTGTGAACATATTGCTCAAAATCATAATCTATAAGAAGAAGGTGATCAAGCTTCTCGGATAGTCCTCGTTAATGAAGAAAATCAACCAATGTCATGGTTCAAGGATAGAATACACTTTATGGAAACTGGTCTAAATCCATATCAACTCCTTCCTCTTAAATGGATATTTTATAGACTACAAGGAGTCAACTTTTCTTTAATTGATGGCATTCTTTTTAGGAGAAACTTCAATGGGATCCTCTTAATGTGTGTTGAAAATGAACATATTGATAGGATCCTATATGAGTTTCATTATGGGATGTTAGGTGGAGACTTTTTAGCAAAGGAAACAACTAAAATAATTTGAATTAAGACATACATCTCCTACACATAATTGAATCATAACACAACTAACTTTCAATTAGATCCACCTCAATATAATATTGTGTATCGAACAGGATCACAATACCATATACCATATCCTAAGTCTAGGTGTATCATTACAATTAGGTCTAATAGTGCAACTAAACCTGTCACACAAGGGTGGGCCTCATAGGTTCATCTTAGGTTTTGTAGGTCCAATTCATCCTATTACCCTCATGATTAAAAATGATAAGGAATTTAAATGGACTCCTAAAGGAATGAAATATTTTGAAAATATCAAACAAGCAATATCTACTGCTCCAATCATAATAAATCCTATTTTTTCAAAATATTTTATCATGTATGTGTATGGAGGAGATCACAATATAGTGACAATTCTGATACAAAAGGATGAATCAGGTAAGGTAGAACACCCAATTTGTTTCAATTATATAACCCTAAAGGACTATGAAATGAAGTACAATTCTGTTGAGAAGCAATCTTATGCTTTGGTTAAAGGATTGAAACAAATTATTCACTTAATATCAGGTAATAAAGTCACAACCTATGTAGTTCATCCTAGTGTCTATGAATATATCATGGAGGGAGAAGTCAATGAAAAGAGAGCTAATTGGATCACAAAAATTCTTGATTATGATATAGATGTGAGACCTACTAAGCTAGTAAAAGGAAGGACCCTTTGTGAACATATTGCTCAAAAATCATAATCTATAAGAAGAAGGTGATCAAGCTTCTTGGATAGTCCTGGTTAATGAAGAAAATCAACCAATGTCATGGTTCAAGGATAGAATACACTTTATGGAAACTGGTCTAAATCCATATCAACTCCTTCCTCTTAAATGGATATTTTATAGACTACAAGGAGCCAACTTTTCTTTAATTGATGGCATTCTTTTCAGGAGAAACTTCAATGGGATCCTCTTAAGGTGTGTTGAAAATGAAGATGTTGATAGGATCCTATATGAGTTTCATAATGGGATGTCAGGTGGAGACTTTTCAGCAAAGGCAACAACTAAAATAATTTGAATTAAGACATACAGCTCCTACACATAACTGAATCATAACACAACTAACTTTCAATTAGACCCACATCAATATAATATTGTGTATCCAACAGGATCACAATACCATATGCCATATCCTAAGTCTAGGTGTATCATTACAATTAGGTCTAATAGTGCAACTAAACTTGTCGCACAAGGGTGGGCCTCATAGGTTCATCTCAGGTTTTGTAGGTCCAATTCAACCTATTACCCTCATGATTAAAAATGATAAGGAATTTAAATGGACTCCTAAAGGAATGAAATATTTTGAAAATATCAAACAAGCAATATCTACTGCTCCAATCATAATAAATCCTAATTTTTCAAAAAAATTTATCATGTATGTGTATGGAGGAGATCACAATATAGTGACAATTTTGACACAAAAGGATGAATCAGGTAAGGTAGAACACCCAATTTATTTCAATTATATAACCCTGAAGGACTATGAAATGAAGTACAATTTTGTTTAGAAGCAAGCTTATGCTTTGGTTAAAGGATTGAAACAAATTATTCACTTAATATCAGGAAATAAAGTCACAACCTATGTAGTTCATCCTAGTGTCTATGAATATATCATGGAGGGAGAAGTCAATGAAAAGAGAGCTAATTGGATCACAAAAATTCTTGATTATGATATAGATATGAGACCTACTAAGCTAGTAAAAGGAAGGACCTTTTGTGAACATATTGCTCAAAATCATAATCTATAAGAAGAAGGTGATCAAGCTTCTTGGATAGTCTTGGTTAATGAAGAAAATCAACCAATTGCATGGTTCAAGGATAAAATATACTTTATGGAAATTGGTCTAAATCCATATCAAATCCTTCCTCTTAAATAGATATTTTATAGACTACAAGGAGTCAACTTTTCTTTAATTGATGGCATTCTTTTCAGGAGAAACTTCAATGGGACCCTCTTAAGGTGTGTTGAAAATGAATATGTTGATAGAATCTTATATGAGTTTCATTATGGGATGTCAGGTGGAGACTTTTCAGCAAAGGCAACAACTAAAATAATTGTTCTAGGTATTATTGGCCTTCAATGTTTACAGATTGCTATAAGTTAGTAAGATAGTGCCAATCGTGTCACTTTTATATAGGAAAAAGAGGGAATGTTGCTCTTCTCCTCAATCCAATTCTAGTCGAACCATTCATGTAGTGGGGATTTTACTTTATTGGAATGATCAATCCAATTTCAAATGTAGGGCATAAATGGATCCTAACAACCACTAATTACTTTACAAGATGGAGTGAAGTAGTAGCTTTCACGGAAGTAACAGAAAAAGTAGTCCTTAATTTTTTGGAAGAAATTGTCACTAGATTTGGTGCTCCATGCACCATTATATCAAACAACATGAAAGCATTTCTTGGGTCTAAGATTTCTAAATTTTCTTTGAAGAATGGTATTTTTTTGAAAACTTATTCAAATTATTATCTATAGAGGATTAGCTTAGTTAAATCAACAAACACAAATTTGATTTGATTGATTAAGCGCACTGGCTCAGAGCATCAAAAGGAGTGGTGTAGACACCCAAAATTGACTCATTATCATTAACATTCAAATATCGCATTACACATCTGCATTTGTCTAACACACTTGAGCTATATCCCTAACATATATATTTCTTCTATTAATTAAATAAATTTTTATTTATTTAATTAATTCATTAGCTATTTCTTCTAAGCTATAATTAAACAATCTTTAATTATTTAATTATCTTCATTCTATCTATTTTTAATTAAATAAAATTTATTTTATTTAATTAAAAATTCCTTCATAAGCTGACTTTCCAATTAATTAAATAAATTTCATTTATTTAATTAATTTATCTTATCATTTATCTCATAAGCCGACATGTGTGCCTCTTTCATTTAAAAAAGATAAGTGGTACTACACCCCTTTATTTAATATCTTTCACATGTAGTACTTTTTTATGTACACAAGCACACATGAGCCCTATCTTCCCTCCACTTGTCATCTTCACATTCACCTATGTCTATCTTTCAATCTTATCCATTCACATAGCCACTGAATCTCCGTCGTTGATTGATTTTGGTTGAGTTCTATATAAACACCCTCTCATTCCATACTACAATCTATCCAGCATTCGTATAGCATCTACATTATCATCCTGATCATATTGAACATTTGAGCATCCATAGCATCCATTGAGCTTATTATCATTATCATCCATCATGGAAGATTTTATCTTCATAATCGTTCATTGTTGAAGAAGCAATCCACATCATAAACAATGAATCACACAGTCTAGGTGATATTGTGCTTGAATTGCATTACTTTTGATCTCATTTAGTTTAGATTCTTTGATGATGGTAGTGTTAGGTTTTCATGGCTATGATTGATCTTATTAACCTAATTTTTTACCTATCACAAGTGGCATAAGAATATAAAAATAACATTGTGAGTAGATAGGATCACTCTAAAGAAAATTTTAGGTATGTCTCCTTATAATTTGGTAAATGGGAAAGATGTTATGTTGCCAACTCAACTAAAATTCCCACACTTTGAAACTAGTCAAATAGCTTGAGATTGAAGAAAATGGTGCAATGGAAGTCTAGATTATAAAGTTATTAGAACTTCAAGAAAAAATGGAATGCATACTTAACTCCATGACAAATCACCAAAAAATGGTTAAATAATGGTTTGGTAAGCACTCTTCTCATCCAGTTTTTAAAGTGGGTGATTTAATATTGAAATGGGAGGAGAGAGTAACAAGGCTAGGTCACCATTCAAAATTTGATTCCCTATGGAGTGGTCCATATAAAATTGTAGCCTGCAAATAGAGTAATGATTTTGATTTATAAAATGAGACAGGAGAATTGTTAGAGATCTTAGTCAATAGGATCTACATGAAGCACCATAATTAAAATAATCTAAACATATATACATAGATAGATTAGGTTTGTTTTCAATTTATTTTGTTGTTCAAGCATATTACTATATTTTTCCACCTCTTTTGTTTGAAATAAGCATATTCAACGTGTAAAATTCAAAGCATGCCAGCTCATTGATCAAGTTTCAATAAAGATATGCATCTATCTTCTAGGTGTCACTACCTCTTAATAATCTCATCTATCTAGGCATTAGAGAAAATCTCATGAAAAATAGGTTAACTAACTATTGACAAGGTATTTAATGCAGGGGATTGCTAGGAAAGGTGTCTAAACCTTGCAACTACAAAAGATTTATGTTCTTCCCAGTTTTGGTCTTTTCGAATACCCTTTATCTTGAAGAATGGTTTAGAACTTTCAAAGTTTCCAAAAGGGCTAAAAATGGTAGGATTTACTATTTTTAGTAAATCTACATTTGAGCTCGGATGGACCCGAAATTTTTCCAAAAGGTGCAGAATTTCCAAGTAAACATCTTGGGTGAGTTTTGACTCAAGGTCATACCTGGATTGCAAGATATTAAATTTCCATTTTTTGAAACTACTAAAAAAAGTTTCAAACTTAGATTTGAGGCACTTAGAAGTCCCTAGATGCCTTGAAAGTTTTAATAACTAGAAAAGGAGGTTATATCTTGATAGATCTCTTCATGATCTTTCTGATGCATCAAACAGTTCACCAATCAGACACTGGAAACAAAATTTATGGCCTCCAGAAGTTGAAACTCCTATTTTGGGAAATGTGAAAATGTGTTGGAAACTTAAAAGAGTTGTAAAGGGGAGAGTTACACATGTTGGTGTGTGATTTGGCACATTACAAGGCATTTGATTGGGGATAATTTGGGTACCACTTTTGGATGGTATTGGCTCATGCTTTTTTAATTACCGTTAATGGTTTACTATATTGTATCTCCTATATACTAGGAGCTTGAGATGGAGGTTGTGTGTAAGAGTCTTATAGATGTTGAGTTGCATCTGGATCTCTAGTTGGTTATACTCCTATGAAAGATTTCTCTACAAGTATATTGTAATCTTCTTGATTCCTAAATAATATATTGGGTGACTTTGGAGTGTGGGTTTTTTTGCCCGAAAGGGTTTCCCCATGTAATTATTGTGTTGTCGTATGATTGCCATTTGTGTTTATTTTTGTAACTATTGTAAAGATCTAAAAAATTCTACATATCCATCCCCTCAAGATTAGTTTAGGAAGTTGTTCCACTACCTTAGCTTCCTTACAAGTGGTATCAAAGCTTGATCACCTTTGTTTTCAATTGTGGGTTGTTGGGTTTTTTGAACTAATCTAGTTTTGAGTGGGAGATTGTGCAGAAGATACTTTGTGATCTTGTTATAGGGATTTTTAGATGGCGAGCACATCAGGGAGAATAGAGCTAGGAAAATTTTCTAGTAACAATTTTGAGATGTGGAAGCTAAAGCTGGAGGATCTATTAATTGATTAAGATATGAGGGATGCTATTGATGAGAAAGTTTCAAGGCCCATAGATGCTACTTTGGCTGCTGAATATGATGTTATGGACCATAAAGCCAAGGGTCTAATCATATTGTACCTGACAAACTCTATTTTAATCAATGTTCATGAAGATCCCTCTGCAAAGAAACTATGGAAGAAACTCAGTGAAATATATCAAGCCAAATATTTAGTGAACAATATTTTCTTGAGGAAGAAATTGTATTCCTTGAGAATGGAAGAGGGTGGACGAATTTCAGACCACGTAGAAGCATTCAATATGTTGGTGGTTCAATTTGCATTAGTTGGTGTAAAAATAGATGAGGAGGAGAGATGTTAGATCCTTCTTTGTTCTTTGCCTAATTCATGGGATTCTCTTGTTATGGTGATTGGGAGTACTTTTGTTATCTTGAAATTTGAAGATGTTGTGGGTTCTTTTCTTTCTAAATAAATGAGGAGGAAGGTAGCTATTAGTGCCAAAGAAGCCCTAAGTGTTTGTGGAAGACCTAAATAAAAAGGTAAAAAGAGTGAGAAGTGTGACAAATCCAAGTCCAAGGGGAGATCAAAATATCCTAGAAAGTCCAAAGTTATTTGTTGGAACTGCGGTAAGCCTCGACACTTCCGTAAGGAGTGTAAAGAAGAAAATAAGAAGAAAAAGAAGAAATTTGATTTTGATTCTTGAGTCTAAGAAGGAAGATGGTGATGAGTTCATAGTAGCTTTGGCCACTCATGCAGGTAATAATACATGGTTAATTGACTCAGGTGCATCTTTCCATATGACCCCTAATAGAGATTGGTTTTCTGAATGTGAAGAATTTGATGGAGGTAAGGTGTACTTGGGTGATGATTCTCATTTAAATATTGTTGGCCGTGGTAAAGTTAAAATCAGATTTCCTGATGGTAGAATAAAAATGATTAATGGTGTGTTGCATATCCCTGGATTAGCATGAAATTTGTTATCTGTAAGCAAACTAATAGATGCAGGTGTGTAGGTAGTCTTTTCTGATATAGGATGCAAGATGGTTAGAGGTGGTATGGTGATCACTAGAGGTGTCATATTTGGCACATTGTATAAGCTTTATGCATACACTATTGAGTGCAATAGTACATCTGTGACAAGTAAATTTGTGACTACTTCATTAGAAAAGGAGAGGGTTTCATTTTCATTAGATGGTCATGGATTTTGGGTAGCTAAGGGTGCTCCTTCTTCTGAATCAAAATTGCCTATAGAGAAGACTATGTTATGGCACCAGAGATTGGGCCACATAGGAGAAAAGAGTCTAAGGACCTTGAAAAATAAAAACCTTGTTGAAGGGTTGACTGATTGTAATCATGATTTTGATTTCTGTGAGCATTACATTTATTGTAAATAAAATGACATTCAGTTTTACTTGAGTTCTCATAAATTTTGTGGTGTATAGGATCCTATTCATTTTGATGTGTTTGGTCTTGTAGACATTCCTTCCATTGGAAATTTGACATATTATGTTTCATTTATTGATGATTATAGCAGAAGGACATGGGTATATTTTCTAAAGAGCAAATATGAAGTTTTCAGTCAATTTAAACAATTTAAAGGAATGGTTGAGTTGCATAATAGAAAGAAAAAAAAATGTTTGAGGATTGACAATGGCAGTGAAGTTTGCTCTAATGATTTTGATAGATTTTGTAAAGATTGCGGTATTCTAAGACAAAAGACAACTTCGTATTCTCCACAACAGAATGTAGTTACAAAAAGAATGAATAAGACACAAATGTAGAAGGCTAGGATTATGCTTAGTGGTGCTAGTCTAGAACAAAGGTTTTTGGCTAAAGCTATTTCCATTGCTTGGTACCTAATTAACAGGTCTCCTAAATCAGCTCTTGTTGATAAAACACCTATGGAGGCATGTTTAGGGCACAAGCCTTCACTAAGACATCTTAAAGTTTTTTGCTTGTGAGGTATATGCACATGTGCAAATGGAGAAGTAAACAAAGTTGGAGAACAAGGATATGAAATTTATCTTCATCACGTATAGTTATGGTGGGAAAGGATACAAGATTTGGGACCCTACTGCACAAAAGGTAATATAAAGTAGAAGTGCTATTTTGAGAGAAACTAAGCCTTCTTCTATTTCATTGTAGCCAAAACAAAGTGAATAGAAAGATGTGATTCAACTCCCTTCTATGCCTGAGAAAGTTGAATCGAGGCCCCTAGATGGATAAGAAGTTGAGGAGAGCTCATCTAGCTCTGAATCTTCAGAAGAGGAGAAAGAACCTTCAACTCAACTTGTTCAAAGGTCTACAAGGCATAAAAAACCACCTGGAAGGTATTCACTTGATGACTGGAGATGTATTTTTTCTTTGAATACTAACATAGATGAACCTAGTTCTATAGAAGAGGCATTAGGTATGAATGACACAGAGTCTTGGAAGATTGCTATGGATGAAGAAATGACAAATTTGAAAAAGAATGATACATGGTACCTAGTTCGATTGCCTGAAGGAAAAAAACCTATTGGTTGCAAATGGGTGTTCAAGAAAAAGTTTAGTTTAGATGGAAGTATTGAGAAGTACAAAGCACAATTGGTTTCAAAAAGGTTACTCTTAGGTTGAGGGTGTTTATTATGGTGATATATTTTCTCCTGTTGCGAAAATAACATCCATTAGATTCTTGCTTTCTATTGTTGTTGCTTATGATCTAGAGGTTGAGCAAATGGATGTGAAAATGACATTTCTTCATGGTGATTTGGAGGAGGATATTTATATGACAAAGCTAGAGCACTACATGGTGAAAGGTAAAAGTAATCTAGTTTGTAAATTGAAGAAATCTTTGTATAGCCTCAAAAAAAGTCCTAGGATGTGGTACCAAAAATTTGATACATATGTGTTGAGTTTGGGATTTGAGCATTCTAAATCTGATCACTATGTTTATTATAAATCTGATGGTGATTGTTTCCTATTTATTGCATTATATGTTGATGATATGTTATTTATTGGTAAAGGGAAAGGAATGATTTCAGAACTAAAGTCTTAACTTGTAGCTAAATTTGAAATGAAAGATCTTGGTAAAACTAACACATTCTTTGGATGGAAATAAGAAGAAATAAAGTGAAAAGAAAACTATGGCTTGGCGAGAGTAAGTATGTCAATTCATCTTTATAGAGGTTTAACATGTAGGATTGTAGACCATTATGTGTTTCTTTTATAGTTGGAACAAAGTTATCTTCTTCACAATGTCCAACATCCCCATCAAAGATGGAAGACATGAGAAGAGTTCCTTACCAGAGAGTAGTCAGAAGTCTGATGTATGTTATGGTTGGTACTAGGCCAGACATTGCCCAAGCAGTGGGAGTTCTTTCTAGATATATGTCTAATCCTAGTAGAGTTCATTGGGATGTAGTTAAAAGAGTCTTCAGATATTTGTGGGGAACCTCAGAGTATTCCTTGTGTTATCATGGTAATTTAATAGGAGACATGCATTCCCTTGATATTCATGGTTATGTGGATTCAGACAGGGTAGGTGATGTTGATAGCAAATGATCTACCAGTGCTTATGTATTTATTTTGATTGGTGGTGCAATTAGTGTTGTCATTGATGTCAACTTATCCTTGTTGCCATTGGTGTCAACTGTATCCTATTTTGTTGCCTATTTAGAAGATCAGAATGTTGAGGATATTGAGAAAATTAATAAAGATCAATATATGCGGACCATATGGCTGAGTAGAGGATTGTTTGAAGAATCTCTAGCTAAGATTTGAAGAAGCTAAGGCCATCTGAGTAGAACCAGTTTTGTAGTGTTTAGAAGAGACAGAGTGACAGGAAAGAGGTTCAGATTGTTCCAGAAATGTAAAATGATGATCTAAGGATCTAAATGCATGTTTGGGAAGTCAATGTGTATCATTAACTCAAGTGGTTCATGGTTTGGAGGTCTGCAAGAAATCTTTCTAGTTTGACAGTCATGGAAGACAGTGTTCTTGAGGTTCCAGATAAAGATGCAAGTGATTATGATGATTCAAAGGAGTGCAAATGTTTTTTTTGAACTCAATGTGCTTGTGGAGGTCTCTAGATCATATGACTACCATGTTGGAAGTCTGCATTGAAGATTGAGCTCGTTGTTGAAGATTTCTTCCTTGATGTTGTTGTTCTTCCCAGTCCTGGCCGGTCGGATGTTTCAAGCACGTTGTGGATAATCCAAGAACAATTTAATGAAGCATGACATATTGATCAAGGATGATTTGAGTCCTAGTTATGTTTCGTTGATAGCAAAGTGATTCACATTAAGTCAGATGTTGGTAATGCCAACCTTGATGTTTATTCCAAGGTTGATGAAGGATATAAAGGCATGTAGATGAGTTGTGAAAAAGTATCCTTGTGCAAAAATAATATAATCTAAAGAAAGAATCAAAGGTAGAGAAGAATAGAGGAGAAGAAAAAGAACAAGAGCTATTTTAATGAAGAGTTAGAGAAGAAGTATTTAGGGTAGAGCAAAAGTTTTTGTGAGCATTCAATGGAACTGAATCAGGCATGAAGAAGATGCTATTTATCAATTAATTTTTCTGTATTAAACATAAATTCTATAGGCAGTGAGCCTATGAGGCCGATTATTTTCCTTCCTTATTTTGATCATTTTACATTATAGTTGGTGACATTATTAGACTTTTAGAGACTATTGTTCCATTATACAGAGTTGATTATATCTCTTGATTCTGGTTTGACATTGATTAGACATGTGGTGATTCGATTTAAATCATATTTTGATGCTATGATGAGAATAGACATGCAAGATATATTAGATGATGATTATTGATGTGATTTCTATTTAATTATGTGGGTTCATTAATTGATGATGATTATGTGACATTAGATAGAAAATGTAGTTTAATCTTGAATTATGTTATAAATGATATTGTTGTATACAATGGCATGAATTTAATTTTAGCTGCTTCGGCTATGATTATTCATAATATGATTGACACTTGATCTAGTTGTGCAGGATTATATTCCCAGGCCAGAGGAAATTAGAGGTCATGTTCACACATATGTTATAACCTGTGAAACTGATCCATTCCCAAGAGGTATGAGGATCACGTTTGATCGGATGTTGTTTAAGTACTTGTTTGATTTATTATTTTGGCCTAGTACCCCATTTTGTTAAATTAATTTATATCATGTGTTGTATATTTATATTGTTTTACACCACTTGGTATTGTTTTCATTTATGGGCCATTTAAAGTGAATTTATGACTCCCTAGGTGTACCTTAGTGTCCCAAAACTTACCCTAGGTGGTTGCCCATGGGTCTAGGGTCAATTTTGACTAACTAAACCTTGGGGTAACTCACTTTTGTCACTCTAAACTGAGGTTTAGTCAAAGTGACGAATTTTGAATTGGCTAAGGGTGGGAGATGAGTCATGCTTTGGGAAAGACTCATCTTCCTTCCCAAATTTTGGCGATCCCTTCACCAAGAAGACTTGGGAGGTCTCCAAGACTCCCAAGTGTGTGGGATCTCCCTCCAAGACTCTCACACGTGTGTGAGAGCATCTTGGAGGGAGATGGCTCTCTTGGAGAATAAGAGGATGCTATATGGCATCCCTTATCCTCATGGAGGCTTGAAGGGGATTGCCACCTCACCACTTAGTCTCTCACACATGTGTGAGAGCACAAGTGGATAAGGTGAGGATTGGAATGGAATTGGAGGGTGACACTTTTCACCCTCACACTTCCTCTCCCTTCCAAGTGGCATGGGATGAGGAAGGAGAAGGTAACAAGTGTCACTTTCTCATTCCTTAAGGCCAAATTGGAAGGCCTATGTTACCTCCTCTTGAAGAGGAGTGTGGGGTTCTGACATTTGGCATTTTTTTCCTATTCTTGGAGTTCTTTTGTTGGGAGTTAGAGGAATTTGGAGATTGGGAGACTTGGAGAAGCTTGGAGATATTCACCAAACGTGCTTCCATTGTTAGGGATTTTAAAGGTAAGCTCCATGGCTATGGCCATTTTCCTGTGTATATTTCATTTATTTTGTGTTTGTGGTTTTATGTTGATTGTTGTTTTCATTTTTGTGTGGGTTGGGAGTTTGGTGAGAGCACCTCCATTTGGAGGTAAGGGTCAACTTCAATGGGGTAGGGGAGAGTAAACCTCCTTGAGGTTATCTCCCTATTTTTGTGTTACTTATAGCCTTGAGGGATTTTCTATGGTGTGAGAGCATTTTTTATGGCAAGAGTGCCATGATAGTTTTTTTTGAGTTATTTGGAGATATGCATTATGTGGTTGTGGCTTGAGGCCTTAAGACTTGGTGATTTTGAGATCATGGAGTGACCTCTTGAGTTGAGGGGTCCACTCCCCTACCCCCCATCAAACTCATTTTCATGAGTTTAGTATTGTGCAAATCCATGGGAGTTTAATTATTTTTGTTGTTCAGAAAATTTCATTTGTTGTGGTGTGTGTGTGTAACTGTGTGAATCCTACCTCCCTAGCTCGGGAGTGACCCACTTGCGGGTCTATGGTAGGGAGGAGGGCATTCCTTAGTAGCTTGGTTCCCCCTTGTGTTTAAGTTTTGTAGGTCTTTGTTGGGTTCTTGGAAAATTGAAGAAGAAGTTTCAATTCAGCATTATCTACTTTATTCTTAGGTTGGTTGTTTTTGAGTTATGGCCTTGGAGGTCTTAATGTGGAAGTTGTAAAAATTGTACTCTATATTGTATTTGGTGTTATAGGAAAATTATTGTGAGAACTATCTATTGTTTATCCAAAATTTGTTTATATTCCTTATGCTGTTGTGTTCTTGTGTTTGTGGAAAATTGCCAAAGAAAAGATGCATTTGTTGTTATGGTTACAATGAAAAGGATGCTACTTAAGCTTGTTGTTTATATTAAATGACTCTTCTATTTAAATAGAAAGTAAATTTAAACAAAAAAAAGGAAACATAGTTGCTGCCTTACTTTTTTTCAAGAAGTTTTATATGTTGTAGTTTGAAATTTGTGTATGTTATAATAGAAAAAATAAATCAATTATGTTGAAAAGAGTCTTAGAAATAAATAAATGTGTAGTATCCTGATTTTATCTTCTGTTTTTTTTTTTTTTAAAACTATTTAAATCATTTGCCTATATATATATATATCCTACTAGTTATTTTATGCCTCAAACCTAGTTAATGCATCACATTTGAAATTTGATTATAGGTATATATATGTTTATAATATATTCTCATACTTTACTGTTGGACTGAAAAATTTGAATGTGTATATATATATGTATATACTTTTAAATATGCTAAATAAACTGTATTGTGGCAGACTTTCTGTATATGTATATCACTGTGTATATATATACATAGACACAAAGTTTGCCACAATACAGTTTATTTAGCATATTTAAAAGTATATATATATATACAAACTGATATACATTTATATATCTAAATATTTTAAGCAAACTAACTTTTTTTGTTAAAAAAATATATATTTTTTAAACTTGAAAGAGTTTATCAAACCCTAATGGGAATTAGGGATTGTTTCTTTAGTTTTGAATCTTAATAAAAACAAACAAACAAACTGTTGACTGTGAGCGGCAGTCATGGTCGCCGCCCACAGTCCCTTCCTTTGTAAGTGGGGTGTGGGGAGGGGGTGGTGCCCCCACCCACACCCCCCCTTCTCCACGCTACACTCCACGCTCTCCACACCCCTCGCTCCTTCCCTCCGTAGCTCACCACCGGCACCCATAATCCTTGGCAGCCACGACGTGGCTTGTAACTCAGTGGTAGCTATATGGGGATTTCAAACGCCCCTCCTCAGTCCTTAGAACTATGTTTTAAAACAGTTTTCATCATGTTGTTCCTTTATATATATATATATATAGAGTAAGATGTATATATATATATATATATATATTGATAAAAATCTATTTGTTGTTAGTATAACCCTGAAGTTTTTTTGTGTGTTGTTACACAGGAAGATATATCTTCCTGTGTAACAACACACAAAAAAACTTCAGGGTTATACTAACAACATATAGATTTTTATCAAAAAAAAAAAAAACCTAAGTGATTTACCTATGAATGTATACCTATGTTGTAACAAAACAAAAACCATGGTAGCCATTGTAGAAGGAACTTCAAACCTACAAAAGAGAAACACATAGAAACAATGGAGGCAAAACAAAAACAAAGAGAGGAGAAGAGAAAGCATAAGGAAATGATAGGGTTTCATAGAGAAAACAATAAAATAGAGATTAGGGCTTTCCTTTGAGAAAATTAATATAATAATGGTTAGGGCTACTTGGAGGCGGTGAAGGAAATTAGGGATTTATTTTATTTAATCTTTTTATTTTCCCTCCATGTGCATGGGAAATTGAACTTCCCTCTCATATGCAATTTTGACTTTTTGGAAATTATTTGCTTTCCCTTGAGACTTAACTATTTTTATTTTTATTTTGAATTTCTATATTTTCTTTTGGGTGGTTAATTTATTTCCTTTTGGATTTATTTTTTTATGGGGATTGGGATTTTGATTTAAGTGGAATTCTTTATCCCCATACTTATTATATATTTTAGTCACCTTGATTTAATTAGTGCTTTTTAATTAAATTTCATTTGGGAAGCCCTTTTTAAGTTGATTATTTTATTTGGTCAATTTTATTATTTTATGGGGAGAGGAGTTTTAATTTTTCCCCTTTCTATTTTTTTTTGTAATTGAGTTAATTAATAAATATAATTGTCGAAATTATATTTATTCAAGGACTTTATTGTTGGATTTTAATTTGGTCGTTATTTGGTTTCGAATTTTTATAATTTTGAGGAGTGATAATTTTTTTTAAATTGACCTTGGGATTATTTAATTTATTTTATACCTTGTTTATTTAATTTTTGTCTTAATTATTTTTCATCTAAATTCTTTTTAAAATATTTATTTCAATTATCAAAAACACGTTATGCTATCAAAATTTTCCTAGAATTTAGGGTTTTATTTTTAAGGCATCTTGTGACTTTCATTTAATCACTCCATCTTATCTTGCGACCATCATGCCTTTGATTTTGTATTTTATTTGTTTATTTTCATCTACGCATTAGAGTTAGGGCTTGGTTTCAATATGTCGAGATCATTCCATTCACCTAGGAAACTTAGGGTTTTGAACTTAAACTATTCTAACCCTAGTAGTGATGCGTATCATGTCACAAACCCCCTAGTTGGCTTTCGTCACGCAGGGGAGTGCGTAGGTAGATGCACTTCCCTAAATTTGATTGACATGTTTTCACCTTACGCGTATTGCCACCAAGCATGCAGGCACATGCGAGGGGGTTCTAGGGACATGCAAAAAAGTTTTTCGTATTTTGTGTCATGACCACATGTCAAATGTGGACATGACACATGTGTTGCATGTCGTGACTCCATGGGAAATGTGGGCATGACATTTGGTATCAGAGCCAGGTTTAAACACTGGGCTTGTTTAGGGCACATTATAATTCTGCAACTTTGATTAATTTGTGGTTACCTCATTTTTTGTAGGATGCCTCCCCGACGAGTTCGGCGAGCGCGTTCATGCTGCACGGAGTTCATTGAGGTTCATAGTGACTCTTCAGCTGAGGGACAGGCACCGCCAGCCCCACAGGCACCACCAGCCCTACCTATACCAAATATTGGGCCACATATATTGCAGGCTCTTTAGGCAGTGTTAGATAAGCTAACACCAGCCATAGTTGAGACACGCATAGAGCCACGTGTTGAACCCCATGTTGATCCACGAGAGGAGCCACGAGCAGAGTCACATGTCGAGCCACGTGTCGAGCCCTATGTCAAGACGCGAGAGGCACCATGTGTGGAGCCATATGTTGAGGTACCAAATACGATGGCAAAGGAGGTTGTATCGCTTGATAGGGCCCGTAGCAGGAGCCCTCCACGTCATGCTAGGCGTGAGGAGGTAGTGCGAGTGGAGCAGATTGTTCACAGGCCTTATGATTATTATGCGGATGAGCTTATCAGAGGGAAGAGAGACTGAGGAGATCCCATCAAGGATTTGTTGAGGCTGAATCTCCTACATTCGTCAAGACCACAGAGGGAGTTGAGGTAGAGGCCTGACTCATTAGCTTAGATAGATGCTTCATTTTGCGTCCTTACGAGGGCAACATGAAGGCACATGTGGTATTCCACCTATTGCGAGATGCAGCAGCTACTTGGTGGCACACTGAGGAGTGCAAGCGCCGTCTATCATTGGACACACTCACATGGTAGACTTTCATTGAGTGCTTTAATGCGTGATATTTATCAGATCACTACAGGCAAGTCGTATAGATGATTTTTAAGACCTTCAGTAGAGAGGACTTACCATTGCTCAGTATGGGGGTAGATTCACCAAGTTGTCATGATATGCGAAGTATCTCCATGATGAGAAACTCCTGTTTCATAAGTTTATCAGAGGATTGAACCATAGAATAGCAAGACCTATACGCATGGTAGACCCTACATGGTGCACCCTACATGATGACCACTCATGAGCTCACAGAGCTCAAGTTATAGCTTGAGGACTTGCTCGAGAAGAGGCACATCTGACCGAGCGTTTCACCTTGGGGCGCTCTTGTCATCTTCATGAAGAAGAAGGATGGGTCTCTTTGATTATGCATGGATTATAGGTAGTTGAATAAGGTGATGGTGAAGAACCATTATCCTCTACACGGGATTGATGATCTCTTCTATCATATGTAGGGAGCCAAGGTGTTCTCTAAGATTGGCTTGAAGTCTGGTTACCATCAGTTGCATATCATAGAGGTGGACATCCATAAGATTGGCTTTCAGACTCGATATGGCCACTATGAGTTCACTATGGTCCCCTTCGGTTTGACGAATGCCCCTATAGTGTTCATGAGTCTCATGAATGGGGTGTTCCATACCTACTTGGATCGGTTCGTGATTATTTTCCTCGATGACATATTGATCTATTCGTAGACCAAGGAGGAGCATGAGGAGCACCTACGTTAGGTTCTTCAATGTTTGAGGGAGCAAAATCTTTATGGGAACTTGGCAAAGTGTACATTTTTCTAGACAGAGGCACAGTATTTGGGGCACATCCTATCTAGCGATGGAATCTTAGTAGATCCATCAAAGATCAAGGCTATCAGAGATTGGCTAGCACCTACCAGTGTGACAGAGTTTAGGAGTTTTATGGGGTTAGCTGGTTATTACCATAGATTTGTTGAGGGTTTTTCTTGAATAGCGCACCCCATCACTTCCCTTCAGTAGAAAGGGAAGAATTTTCTATGGACTGAGCAGTGTGAGAGGGCCTTTGGGGTCTTCAAGGAGCATCTTACCAGTGCTCCTATTTTAGCGGTTCCTGATCCAACAACAGATTTTATGGTTTGCATGGATGCATCACTTGAGGGTTTGGGAGCCATACTTATGCAAGGTGGTAGAGCAATTGCGTATGAGTCATGAAAGCTCAAGACCCATGAGCTGAACTACCCCACTCACAATTTGGAGCTCACAGCAGTGGTTCATGCTCTAGTTCATTAGAGACATTTCTTATTGGGTCGTCGCTTTGAGCTTCATTCAGATCATCATAGCCCTCAGTATATATTTACACAATCAAATCTGAATGCCCGTTAGTGGTGTTGGATGGAGTTTCTTTATGAGTACGACTTTGATGTCCACTACATCAAAGGGAAGGAGAACATGGTTACTGATGCATTGAGTCAGAGGTACCACAAGATCTTGACCTTGACTCTGAGTGTGGACTTGAGAGGATGCATTATTTAGCATCTACCTGAGAATGAGTGGTTTCTTGAGGTGCAGCAGGAGATTTATTCATAGAGGGCCCTTGTGGGCAAGTTTGCAGGATACTCACTTGAGGCAGATGGGTTACTTTGTCATCGATAGCACATCTATGTACCACGTGTAGGTGACCTACGTACTGTAGTGTTATTAGAGGCTCATAGAGTACCATATGCGGCACATCCAGGGGTGAAGAAGATGCATGCCTACCTATGACAACTATACCATTAGGCGAGTATGAGATGGGATATTGTAGAGTTTGTTGCTCGATGCCTTGAGTGCCGGAGGGTCAAGGCCGACCATCAACATCCAGCGGGTCTTTTATACCCACATGAGATACCTGAGTGGAAATGGGACACCATTTCCATGGATTTTATTGTTGGTCTTCCTATGTCTTCGCATCGCCATGATGCCATCATGGTGATAGTCGACAAGTTGACCAAGGTGGCACATTTCTCACCTGTACATGTGACGTACAATGTGCTAGCAGTGGCAAGAGTATTCTTGGATGATATTGTGAGATTACATGGAGTACCTCACTGCATCATTTCTGACAGGGATTCAGTGTTCACTTCAGCCTTTTGGAGATCCTTGCAACAGGCATTGGCCACACAGCTCAACTTTAGCTGTACTTATCATCCCGAGACAGATGGGTAGACAGAGCGGGTGAATCAGGTGTTGGAGTACATGCTTCGTATGTATGTTATGGACCATCAGTCTAGATGGGAGGTGTATCTATATCTAGTTGAGTTTGCCTATAATAATGGGCATCACAGCTCGTTAGGTATGCCTCATTTTTAGGTTTTATACGACAGACCATGCAAGACACCATTGAGTTGGGATCAGATAAAGGATAGGGTTGCCATTGGTCCAAAGTTGGTTCAGGATATGGAGTGGCAGGTCACACCGATTAGACAGAGACTTTAGGAGGCACAGGATAGATAGAAGAAGTATGCCAATGCTAAGAGACTTGATCGGAGCTTCTAAGTTGGGGACAGAGTATTCCTTAGAGTGCATCCACACAAGAGTCCAATCCATTATGGAAAGGGCTCTAAGCTCGTACCACGTTTTGTAGAACCTTTTGAGATTTTGGAGTGGATAGGACCTGTTGCCTACCATCTAGCATTGCCACCTAGCCTGTCGCGTATCCACGATGTCTTTCATATATCTGTATTGAGGTGATATATATCTAATTTATATCTTGTATTGGACTGGAGTGCTCTACAGGTAGAGGCAGACAGGCAGTTGGCTTTGGAGCCAATTCGCATATTGGTTTGTCAGACGCTGGGCCTTAGAGGTCGAGAGCTGGACCAGGTTAGGGTCCAGTGGGATCGTTATGATAAGGTCATAGCTACTTGGGAGGATACAACTAGTTTGAGGGCACTCTATCCTCACCTTTTTGATGACTTCTAGGAGGAAGTTTAGTCTTAGGGGGGGAGGATGTGAGGCCAATTATTTTCCTTCCTTAGTTTGATCATTTTACATTATAGTTGGTCACATTATTAGACTTTTAGAGACTATTGTTCTATTATGTAGAGTTGATTATATCTCCTGATTCTAGTTTGACATTGCTTAGACATGTGGTGATTCGATTTAAATCATATTTTGATGGTATGATGAGATTAGACATGCGAGATATATTAGATGATGATTATTGATGTGATTTCTAGTTCATTATGTGGGTTCATTAATTGATGATGATTATGTGACATTAGATAGAAAATGCAGTTTAATCTTGAATTATGTTGTAAATGATAATGTTGTATACAATAGCATGAATTTAATTTCAGTTACTTCGGCTATGATTATTCATGATATGATTGACACTTGATCTAGTTGCATGGGATTATATTCCCAGGCCATGGAAAATTAGAGGTAGTGTTCACACATATGTTATTCCCTGTGAAACCGATCCATTCCCAAGAGGGATGAGGATCACGTTTGATCGGATGTTGTTTAAGTACTTGTTTGATTTATTATTTTGGCCTAGTACCCCTTTTTGTTAAATTAATTTATATCATGTGTTGTATATTTTTATTGTTTTACACCACTTGGTATTGTTTTCATTTATGGGCCATTTAAAGTGAATTTATAACTCCCTAGGTGTACCTTATTGTCCCAAAACTTACCCTAGGTGGTTACCCATGGGTCTAGGGTCAATTTTGACTAACTAAACCTTGGGGTAACTCACTTTTGGTCACTCTAAACTGAGGTTTAGTCAAAGTGACGAATTTTGAATTGGCTAAGGGTGGGAGATGAGTCATGCTTTGGGAAAGACTCATCTCCCTTCCCAAAGTTTGGGGATCCCTTCACCAAGAAGACTTGGGAGGTCTCCAAGACTCCCAAGTGTGTGGGATCTCCCTCCAAGACTCTCACACACGTGTGAGAGCATCTTGGACGGAGATGGCTCTCTTGGAGAATAAGAGGATGCCATATGACATCCCTTATCCTCATGGAGGCTTGAAGGGGATTTCCACCTCACCACTTGGTCTCTCACACATGTGTGAGAGTACAAGTGGATAAGGTGAGGATTGGAATGGAATTAGAGGGTGACACTTGTCACCCTCACACTTCCTCTCCCTTGCAAGTGGCATGGGATGAGGAAGGAGAAGGTGACAAGTGTCACTTTTTCATTCCTCAAGGCCAAATTGGAAGGCCTATATTACCTCCTCTTGAAGAGGAGTGTGGGGTTCTAGCATTTGTCATTTTTTTTCCAATTCTTGGAGTTCTTTTGTTGGGAGTTAGAGGAATTTGGAGATTGGGAGACTTGGAGAAGCTTGGAGCTCTTCACCAAACATGCTTCCATTGTTAGAGCTTTTAAAGGTAAGCTCCATGGGCATAGCCATTTTCCCTTGTATATTTCATTTATGTTGTGTTTGTGGTTTTATGTTGATTGTTGTTTTCATTTTTGTGTGGGTTGGGAGTTTCGTGAGAGTACCTCCATTTAGAGGTAAGGCTCAACCTATATGGGGTAGGGGAGAGTGAACCTCCTCGATGTCACCTCCCTATTTTTCTTTTACTTATAGCCTTGAGGGCTTTTCTATGGTGTGAGAGCATTTTTATGGCAAGAGTGCCATGATAGTTTTTTTTGAGTTATTTGGAGATATGCATTATGTGGTTGTGGCTTGAGGCCTTGAGACTTGGTGATTTTGAGATCATGGAGTGACCTCTTGAGTTGAGGGGTCCACTGGCCCACTGCCCATCAAACTCATTTTCATGAGTTTAGTATTGTGCAAATCCATGGGAGTTGAATTATTTTTGTTTTTGTAAAATTTCATTTGTTGTGGTGTGTGTGTGCAACCATGTGAATCCTACCTGCCTAGCTCGGGGGTGACCCACTTGCAGGTCTATGGTAGGGAGGAGGGTATTCTTTAGTGGCTTGGTTCCCCCTTGTGTTTAAGTTTTGTAGGTCTTTGTTGGGTTCTTGGAAAATTGAAGAAGTTTCAATTCAGCAATATCTACTTTATTCTTATGTTGGTTGTTTTTGAGTTATGGCCTTGGAGGCCTTAATGTGGAAGTTGTAAAAATTGTACTCCATATTGTATTTGGTGTTATAGGAAAATTATTGTGAGAACTATCTATTGTTTATCCAAAATTTGTTTATATTCCTTATGCTGTTGTGTTCTTGTGTTTGTGAAAAATTGCCAAAGAAAAGATGCATTTGTTGTTATGGTTACAATGAAGAAGATGCTACTTAAGCTTGTTGTTTATATTAAATGACTTTTTTGTTTAAATAGAAAGTAAATTTAAACCAAAAAAGGAAACATAGTTGCTGCCTTGCTTTTATTCAAGAAGTTTTATATGCTATAGTTTGAAATTTGTGTATGTTATAATAGAAAAATAAATAAATCAATGCTGTTGAAAAGAGTCTTAGAAATAAATAAATGTGTAGTATCCTTATTTTATCTTTTGTTTTAAAAAAAGAAAAAGTGTTTAAATCATTTGCCCAATATATATATATATACATTTTGAGTGAGTATATACCTATGTTTTAGACTTCTCATACTTTACTGTTGGACTGAAAAAATCTGAATGTGTGTGTGTGTATATATATATACAAACTGATATACATATATATATCTAAATATTTTAAGCAAACTAATTTTTAAGTTAACAAAAAATATATATATTTTAAACTTGAAAGAGTTTATCAAACCCTAACAGGAATTAGGGACTGTTTCTTTAGTTTTGAATCTTAATTTAAAAAAAACAAACAAACTATTGACTATGAGTGGCCGTCATGGCTACCGTCCACGGTCCCTTCCTTTGTAAGTGGGGTGTGGGGAGGGGGCGGTGCCCCCACCCACTCCCGTTGGTGTGGGTGGAGGCACCGCCTCCTCCTCACACCCCCCCTTCTCCACACTACACTCCACGCTCTCCACACCCTCGCTCCTTCCCTCCATAGCTCACCACCGGTGCCCATAATCCCTCACAGCCACGGCATGGCTTGTAACTCAGTGGCCCCGTGGGTGTGGGTGGAGGCACTGCCTCCTCCCCACACCTCCCCCTTCTCCACGCTCTCCACACCCCTCACTCCTTCCCTCCATAGCTCACCACCGGTGCCCATAATCCCTCGCAGCCACAGCATGGCTTGTAACTCAACGGCAGCTATATGGGGATTTCAAATGCCCCTCCTCTGTCCTTAGAACTATGTTTCAAAATAGTTTTCATCCTACTGTTCCTTGATATATATATAGAGTAAGATGTATATATATATATATATATATATATATATATATATATATATTCTTGTGTAATAACACAAAAAAAAGAAGAGCCCTCCTTCAAGGTTATACTAACAACATATAGATTTTTATCAAAAAAAAAACCTAAGTGATTTACCTATGAATGTATACCTCTGTTGTAACAAAACAAAAACCATGGTAGGCATTGTAGAAGGAACTTCAAACCTACAAAAGAGAAACACAGAGAAACAATGGAGGCAAAACAAAAACAAAGAGAGGAGAAGCGAAAGCATAAGGAAATGATAGGGTTTCATAGAGAAAACAATAAAATAGAGATTAGGGCTTTCCTTTGAGAAAATTAATATAATAATGGTTAGGGCTACTTGGAGGAGGTAAAGGAAATGAGGGATTTATTTTATTTAATCTTTTTATTTTCCCTCCATGTGCATGGGAAATTGAACTTCCCTCTCATATGAAATTTTGACTTTTTGGAAATTATTTGCTTTCCCTTCAGACTTAACTATTTTTTTTTTTTGAATTTCTATATTTTCTTTTGGGTGGTTAATTTATTTCCTTTTGGATTTATTTTTTTATGGGGATTGAGATTTTGATTTAAGTGGAATTCTTTATCCCCATGCTTAATATATATTTTAGTCACCTTGATTTAATTAGTGCTTTTTAATTGAATTTCATTTGGAAAGCCCTTTTTAATTTGATTATTTTATTTGGTCGATTTTATTATTTTATGGGGAGAGGAGTTTTAATTTTTCCCCTTTCTATTTTTTTTGTAATTGAGTTAATTAATAAATATAATTGTTGAAATTATATTTATTAAAGGACTCAATTGTTGGATTTTAATTTGGTCGTTATTTGGTTTTGAATTTTTATAATTTTGAGGAATGATAAATTTTTTTAAAATGACCTTGGGATTATTTAATTTATTGTATACCTTGTTTATTTAATTTTTGTCTTAATTATTTTTCATCTGAATTCTTTTTAAAATATTTATTTCAATTATCAAAAACGTGTTATGCTGTCAAAATTTTCCTAGAATTTAGGGTTTTATTTTTACGGCATCTTGTGACTTTCATTTAATCACTCCATCTTATCTTGTGACCATCATGCCTTTGATTTCATATTTTATTTGTTTATTTTCATCTACGCATTAGAGTTAGGGCTTGGTTTCAATCTATCGAGATCATCCTATTCACCTAGGAAACTTAGGGTTTTGAACTTAAACTATTCTAACCCTAGTAGTAGTGCGTATCATGTTGCAAACCCCCTAGTTGGCTTTTGTCACACAGGGGAGTGCATAGGTAGACGCACTTCCCTGAATTTGATTGACATGTTTTTGCCTTACGCGTATTGCCACCAAGCACGCAAGCACGTGCGAGGGGGTTCTAGGGACATGCAGAAAGTTTTTCGTATTTCATGTCATGACCACATGTCAAATGTGGACATGACATGTGTGTTGCATGTCTTGACTGCATGGGAAATGTGGGCATGACAGAGCCTCTCTTGAGCAGTGAGCTCTGGGCAATGAGCTCGAAGGCATGTGCCTTCTCTTTTTATAAGTACTTTTAACAAGGTACAAATCTTGTGGGATAACCCCCACTATGGTTTTCCCTTAACCGGGTTTCCACGTAAAAATCCTAGTGTTATGTGTGCTCAGTTTATTTTTTCTCATGTGTTGTTGATTCATGCTTTAATGTTTACATTATTAATCTGATTGTAAGTTGATAAAGAAGATTAAAAGTAGAAAAGGTTAATTTTTGGGACAACTGATTCACCCCCCCTCTCAGTTGTCTGGACTAATTCCAACAATTGGTATTAGAGCCAAATCCTCTAAAAGAAGCTTGACTTCTTGAGGAGATCTAGGATGTCAACCTACAAGAAGGATGGTCTAAGATTTGATGGAACAAATTATTCTGTTTGGAAGAGTCGCATGGAGTGCCATTTGCAATGCATGGGTGATGCTTATTAGGTGATAACCAAGGATGAGTATAAACATCCAGAGAAAGGTCCTTCAACTCCAGATCAACTCAAAGATGTTGAAAATAACCTTCGAGCTAAAGAAGCCTTGTTGAGTGCCCTGACTGATCCAAAAATGACAAATGTCTTTAGACTAAGAACTGCTCATGAAATCTGGAAGAAGTTAGAAGAAATGTTACTATGTCCAAGAAGCAAGAGAAGGAGTCACAGATGATGAATCTGATCATGGAGGTTCCACTAAAAATGATTGGGTGTTCATTGCTATCAAAGAAGAAGATCCGGTGTCTACTAAATCTGCTAGCTGTGCAAATGTGGAAATTGTCTTAGCTATTCAGGTTGTTGAAAAAGATGAATGGGTGATTGATAGTGGATGTTCTCATCATATGACTGATGATAAAAGTAAGTTTGTAAGTTTTGAAAAATATGAAGGTGGGCTTGTGAAATTTGGAGATAACTCAGCTGGTAGAATCCGTGACAGAGGATCCATCTCTTTTGATGGTAAGAATAACACCAATGATGTTTTGTATGTAGAAGGACTGAAGCATAATCTTCTCAGTGTTGGACAGTTGGTTGACAAGGGTTATGATCTCCGATTCAAGAATGGAAAATGCAAAATCTTTGAAAGCTCCGGAATGGAAATTGCATCTGTTACTCAAACTAGAGGTAACATCTTTCACTTAAGTAGTTCTAGAAAAAGTTGTTTGATTGCTCAGACAGATCAAAGTTGGTTATGGCATAGGAGGATGTCATGTGAATTTTGATAACATTGTCAAGATAAGTTCTATTCAAGCTGTAAGAGATCTACCAAAACTTGCGAAACCTGATAGCATGTGCAGAGAATGTCAATTGGGTAAATGGAATAAAATTTCATTCAAAAGTAAAGAACAATTTTCAATTGAATGGTTGGAACTTGTGCATATTGATCTGTGTGGTCCTGCTAGAATTAGGAGTGTGCAAGGAGACATATATTTTATGTTTCTAATTGATGATTACTACCGGATGATGTGGGTAACCTTCTTAAAAGAAAAATTAGAAGCTCTTGAAAAATTCAAAATATTCAAGGTTATGGTGGAGAATGAGATTGGTGGAAAGATAAAGTGTCTGAGATCCGATAGAGGTGAAGAATTTATCTCTGGTGAGTTTGATTCATTCTATGAAAAGCATGGAATAAAAAGATAGTTATCTGCTCCTAGGACTCCACAACAAAATGGAGTAGTGGAAATAAAAAAATAGACCATTCAAGAAGCTACCGGGACCATGATGATGGAAACAAATGTTCCTCAAGTCTATTGGAGAGAAGCTGTGAGTACTTCTATCTACACTCTTAACCAGGTGCAAATCAAAGGCAATTCTGGTAAGACTCCTTATGAACTCTAGTTTGGTCATCCTCCTATTGTGAGATATTTTAGAGCTTTTGGTAGTAAATGCTATATCAAAAGAGATGAGGATATAGGCAAGTTTAAAGCAAGAAGTGATGAAGGAATTTTTTTGGGTTACTCTACTCAAAGCAAAACATACCGGTGCTTTAACAAGAGGTTGAAAAAGATTGATGAAAGTGCTAATGTCAGAGTTGATGAGAGAAAAGAAGGACTTTCCAGGTCTTACGGATATGATTCAAATGATCAAGATGAAAATCCAAGTCAAGAAAGGCAAGTGCAAACTCAGATTTAGATCTAGATTGATCTGGAAAATCTAGTAATGCAAGAGGATAGTGTAGAAGTTGAGGAACAAGCTCAAGAAATAGAAGTTCAAGCAAATCCCAAAACTTCTAGGTATGTAAGGATGAATCATCCTAAAGATAAAATCACAAGAGATAGAAATAAAGGTGTTCGAACTAGAAGGATTGCTGAAGACCAAGAAGAGATTTGTCTAATTTCAAAGATTGAACCAAAAACAATAAGTGAATCCTACAAAGATGAAAACTGGGTAAAGGTAATGGAAGAAGAATTAATGCAAATTGAAAAGAATCACACGTGGGATCTTATTTCTAGACCTGAGGACAAAAATGTGATTAGAACTAAATGGGTCTTCCAGAACAAACTAAATGAAGATGGTGAAGTTGTAAGAAACAAAGTAAGGTTGGTATGCAAAGGATATTCTCAAGTGGAAGGAATTGATTTTGAAGAAACTTTTGCTCCAATGGAAAGAATAGAAGCAGTTAGGTTATTTCTTGCATTTGTTGCTTATAAATATTTCAAGGTCTATCAGATGGATGTCAAATCAACATTCCTAAATGGAGAGTTAGAATAAGAAGTCTACATTGAGCAACTGGAAGGATTTCAGTTGTTTGATTAGGAAGACATGGTCTGTATATTGAGGAAAGCATTATATGGACTCAAACAAGCCCCAAGAGCTTGGTATGCAAGATTAGACAAGTATCTGCTAAAGCGAGGATATAACAAAGGCACTGCTGATAGTAATCTTTACTTCAAGATTGACCATGAGAATATTCTGATTGTTGAGGTATTTTTTGATGATATCATTTTTGGTGGAAATGAGAGCATGTGCAAAACATTTGTTGATCAGATGCAAAGTGAATTTGAGATGTCCATGTTTGGTGAGATGAATTTCTTCTTAGGTTTGCAAATCACTCGGTCAGATAAAGGTATCTTTATATCTCAGTCTAAGAATGTGAAAGAATTGTTGAAGTTTGGAATGGAAGATTCAAATCCAATAGGTACGCCTATGGTAACCGGATGTAAGTTGAGTAAAGATGATGACTCCCCTAAGGCAAATTAGAAAAGGTATAGATCAATGATTGGAGGACTGCTCTAGCTGACTTAGACCAGACTTGATATCATGAATGCAGTTGGGCTTGTTGCTAGATTCCAAGCTGATCCTAAATAATCCCATGTTGTAGCAGTCAAAAGAATCTTTAGATATCTCAAAGGAATGCTTGATTATGGCTTGTGGTATCCAAAAGATAATGACTTCACTCTTCATGCATATACAGATGCTGATTGGGTAGGAGATGTGGATGACAGGAAAAGTACTAGTGGGGGTGCATTCTTTTTGGGAAGTAGATTGGTTTCTTGGCTGAGCAAAAAGTAGGAGGTAATATCCCTATCTATAGCAGAGGCAGAGTATATAGCAGCAGCAAACAATTGCACTCAAGTTCTGTGGATGAACCAAATGTTGAAGGATATCAGAATTGTGTTTGAGGAGCCTATCACAATCTTCTGTGATAATTCAAGTGCAATAAGCATCTCAAAGAATCTAGTGTTTCATTCAAAGACAAAACACATATCCATCAAGTTTCATTTCTTGAGAGAGAAGGTAAATGAGAATGAAGTCAAGTTGGAGTTTGTGTCTTCAAAGGATCAGATTGCAAATATTTTCACTAAGCCTCTTCCCAAGGATACTTTTGAGTATCTCAGAGATAAGTTGGGGGTTATTACCCCTCTTGATCAGAATTAAGATGCACTAGAGTGCGTCAGTCCAGTGGAATTCACAGTCACATCTTGTGATCTAGATTGATGTCAAAGAGGCACTACTCAGGGGGGTAGTCGATTGGGATAAGGTGCCATTAACCTTGTGAATCCCAATATTGTATTTATTCCATTTATTATATGTAATTTGTAATTATCCATGAGGAGATGTACTAGTTTCACTGGAAGGGGTAATTTTGGAGTCACTAGAAGTTATTACGGAGTGACTTTTACTATTGGCAAATGTAAAAACTCATGGTAAATGAGGATAGGCATGCTTCCTTGAGGAATATACTATTTTTGGCATGTATGACAACTGTCATAATATTTGGTGAGTGAATCTATGACAACTGCAAGTTGTCATAAGATTTTGTGATTCTATGACGGATATGCTAGCGGTATATTTTCTATATTTAGCCCAAGGTTCCTATCTTGGAAATATACTCTTTTGTTGGAATCTATTATGGTTATGACACATCATAATATGCTATAAGAGGCGAGATTTAGTCTTGGGCACCCAACCTTTGCATGGTTGTTTTTGGACAAGTGGAAGGTGCTTGTAAGATGGCATTTAATATTTGTATGTTGGGGAATCTCATCAGGGATAACTTTAAGAACCCCCCCTTGGAGAAGGTGTATAAACCTGGTGAATCATGTATACTTCCTCAGAAAAATATTAATTTTATTGGCAAATTTTTTCATTTTTCCAGGAAAAAAAATAACCTTATTTGGCAAATCATTTGTAATCGCTAGAGGTCTATAGAAAATCCTGGCGAATTGTAAATTTTTTAAAACCAATAAAATATTTTCATTGGCGATTAAAACCTATTTTCAAACCAATTAAATATTTTCGTTGGTGAATTAAACCTATTTTCAAAATAAGAAAATATTTTTGCTGGCGATTAAAATCTAATTTCAAACTAGAAAATATATTTGCATTGGCAAATTAAACCTGTTTTCAAAATAAGAAAATATTTTTGCTAGTGATTAAAATTTAATTTCAAACTAGAAAATATATTTACATTGGCAAATTAAACCAATTTTCAAAGCAATAAAAAAATTATTGGCGAATTTAAATATAGTTTCAAACCAATACAAAATTAATTAGAGAAATAAACTGTTATGCCAATAAAAAATCATACTGTGTGAATGGCATCAGACTTTAGTTGAAGTTCCATTTCGGGCTGCAGTTCTAACACACCCATCTTTCTACATAAAGTCTCCAGAATAGAGACAAGTGTCAAATAACAACGATTCTGATTAACAAAAATTAATAGATAATTATTTAATTGAGCTGCATAAATTGCCTTCCCAAATATGTGCAATTGTGCTTTTCACGACATTCCTTATTTATTACGAAAGGACAGAGGTCACTTCAAGCATGGATGTCATTAAATGGAAAAAATTCTAATAGATTTTGGTTTTCAGATGATCACAAATCGATGGCATAAGTACTGACACACCCAATTTCCCAAATTTGTAGTTCTACAACTGAGGACTTGCACTCTGCCGCACTACCACCTTTGCACAATAATCAATAAAATATATTATATATTTTATATATATGTCAACTGTTGATCTAATAATATCTAATGGCTTCTAGTTGATTACGGAGGATTTTGTTAGCAATGTGTGGCATTGGAGATCTACCTTCCGGAATTGAACTACAACCGTTCATCTTTCATTCTAGGGTGCATCAAATGGTCAGTGGTGATACGATTGATTTGATTGAACGCACTTAACCACATAGATTAGCCAATGCTCAATTAAGTTCATTAATGGCAAGTGAGTACTGAGTCGTGACAAACCACACAAATTAGCCAATATGATTTAAATGGAGTTGCTTGTTATTTATTACCCATTTGTCATGGACGTACATGTAATGTATATACGATAGTCTTTAGTGTTTCAAACTTATATTTCATTACTAAGTTTCAGATAGGTCAAGAATCAATAGACTGTAAAAGTTTGAAGTAATGGCTTTCATTACAGCAGCTGTGTGAAGAAAGTAAGTTACCAAGTATTTATTTTGTGATCATTCATGATTTTCATTTTAACTGTGTGATAGAGTTCTCAGTTCACAGATGTAGAATAGTAATAAGAATCTAAGATGATGGAAAATTTTGTTTGTGTGTGGCTATGCAGGTTGTTATTGCTTTGCATGTCTCGGAATGAAGAAATACAAGAATTCGTCAAGTGGAATAGATCGTGTCAAGAATCAACGCTTTTAACATTTGCAAATGATGCATTCTATTCTGGGTGGTGGGTTGAATCTCCCACACATACATGCATGTATGACAAACTAAAAATTTGAATTGACGCATGGAATTGGTATTGCAACTCAATTGCTAGTGACCTCAAGAAAATCAATTTAATTCTTCTTTACTGGCCTTATTGTTACCCATGCCTAGTGGTTTCTTGTACATATAATGCAAGGTTCTATAGTGAATCATTCACTGACATTGTGATAGAGCACACAATTAAATTTGTAACAAATCCATTGCCTGTTAATAGGATAATTATGGACTACAGTGAAATATTCATTATGCGTCGTCGAATAGTGGAACCAAAAAGATTTTGGAGGATCAAAGCAAGGTTTGAAGGTCGAAGGATAGGAGTTTTGTTTAGAACTGAGGTTGGTTAGAGGTTCATGTACGATGTAATTCCCTAATCTTTTTGAAGGGTGATGTTAAATTTTACTAAATAATATAGAAGTAATTACGGTTTGAAATTGCAATGTATACAGATCATAGATGTTTCAAAGAATGAAATTTTCAATATAAAATTATATATTATATTATATAAAATATGATATTATTATAAATTTATATATTGAATCATTAATATCGATTTCATTTGGTGGCCTACAAAATACGTTTCCCAAGCATTGATTTTTAATTTATTAAATAGATGTGACAAGTTGTTAAATAGCTTTTGGTAATGATCGATCCTTACACAAACCGAAGATTGACGCTACAAAAATTTTGGACAATGAATAAATGAATAAATGCATGTCAGTTGAAGCATGTGTTCATTAACAATCTTCCTTTAAATGCTAGAGGTCTCCAGCAAAACGACACTCGACTGGCTTGCTCAAAATATAGCATGGAGACTCCCATAAGGCTCCGCTGCAATAAGTGTCAGGTTGCCTTTCTGGGCCATATCAGAGATGGTAGACTGATGAACATTTGTAACTAGCAAAACCTATTATTCCTTGAGGCAGTGAAGATGGTCCTCGGTAAAGACTTCTTGGTTTCTGAGGATAGATATAGGGTAAATTCAGATATTTCCTCATGCTTTCTAGCTTCTTTGTTGGACCTAGGAGAGGCAAAGGTGGGTGCACTGATCATTCTATGGGGGGTATTCACTCCAGATATTCTTTTGGATGAATTAGACGTGGTGATTGATCCAGAATTGGGGGTTAGTATCCCATGGCTGAGAGACTTGGAGAAGATGTGGGAGGGACAAGAGGGTGTAGCTAGGCAGCCATTCCTCCTAAACATGAATGAGCAACAACTCGGAAGGCACAGGCTTTGGGTGGCTCGTGGGAGACACTTTCTTTGACGAGCAATTAGAATGGACACAGACGATACTCCAATATTGCTTCAATACTTTGCAGCCATTGTGAATACGAGGGGATTCTACTTGCAGTGGCCGTAGGAGTGGTCGGGCTCTTAGGGCCACTTTTTTGGTGATTTCTGTGCTGGGGTGGTAGGGTGGCAAGTTTTCAAGGAGTCACTTAGTCAATGTGCTAGGGATTTAAATGGTACTATGGTAACCTCTTCGATACTGTGTGTTTTTTGGAGCTTGGGCTGGCCGCTGGAGTGGTTTTTGTATTGATATAATTTCCCGAGTGTAAATCTTTTTGTAATAATATAATTACCAAAGTGTAAATCTTTTTGTATTAATATAATTACCCAAGTGTAAATCTTTTTTGTTATAATATAATTTCTACTTTTTGTATTAATATAATTTGGTCTCTGTTATGGTTAGAACTTAGAGGTTTCTAATGTTGCTTCTTATATGTTTGCTTTAATTTATATATGTTGACATGGATTTGGTGATGGTCTCTAACTCTCTGTTATGGTTAGAGGTTTCTAATGTTGCTTGGCATTTGTTTGATTTTTGACTCTTGAGATAGGCACAACTAAGAGAGCTATAATATATGTGAACTCTCAATCTTTTAGGATTTAATTTGATTTCAATTTAGTTATTTTTAGATAGAATTAATCACAAAATTTTATATGCACAAGTAAAATTACACTTTCTATTGATAGTTTAGTTCATCTACATGCACGATGCTTGAAATATTTGCATAATTAGGTTTTGACACTTGAACCATTAGATTTCCAAACATCAATGGTTGACATTTCATATGAGAAACCCTCTGCATAATATTATGTTGACTTGCTACCTTTGGTTGCCGATTGTCTAAGTTGAAACCTGAGCCATCAAAACCGTGTTGTTTACCAACTCCTTATACCTAATCTTGTTGGTCATGGCTTGGTGGGGAATGGGTTAACCTAGTAAGATAGCATGGTCCACTTTTTAATTGTTTAAGAAGTTAATATGCGAGTAGGTTGTCGGTCAATGAATTCATGACTTCATGTCCTAATATTCGTAAGTTGACCGGCCCCTTAATCTAACAGTCTAGGGGTTACCCGCTGTCGTCAGTTGTAGGAAGGGCAAAATCTAATGGTCATGCAAGGGCACATGAGGAATCTATCAGGAGAGAATATTCGTTGTGCGGCTGCGATAGAACGACACATGTCAAAAAGTCAAAGCTATCCTATCCCACTAAAGACTTGATCCAACGGTTGCAGGAAGGGTGAAATCTAATGGGCACAAGGGTGCACGAGGAATCTGTCAGGAGAGAATATTCACTATGTGGCTGTGACAGAACAACAAATGTCAAAAAATCAAAGCTATCCTATCCCACTAAAGACTTGATCCAACGGTTCTAGGGAGGGTGAAATCTAATGGGTGTAAGGGTGAATGAGGAATCTGTCAGGAGAGAATATTCGCTGCGCAGCTGTGACAGAACAACACATGTCAAAAAATCAAAGCTGGCATCCTATCCCACTAAAGATTTGATCCAATGGTTGCAGGAAGGGCAAAATCTAATGGTCGCACAAGGGTGCATGAGGATTCTGTCAGGAGAGAATATTCACTATGTGGCTGTGATAGAACGACACATGTCAAAAAATCTAAGCTAGCAAAAGACTTGATCCAATGGTTGCGCATCGTTGCAAGGAGAATCTCGTTGGTTGGAATCTGCATTGCACGGTTGTGACACATGGCATTCTCTTTTTTGAGAAGTGAGGCACACCAGCATGGGGTAGGTAAGAGGTAGGCCATCACAAGCTGTTACGCTGTGAGGTGCTGCCACGTATCCGACTCATACATTTTCAGAATGGTGACAAAGATTGTCAAATCTAGTCAGCCAATTAGGACCGTGGATTTCATAATGTAAGGAAAAGATCAATGGTCCAAATTCAAAGTTTCAAAAGAGTAAGATTTTGAAGTGCTTGCAGCACGAAGTACATTAATACAAAGAATTGTGCAGGTATTCTTGCCACACAAAGTTCATTAATACAGAGAATTGTGCAAGAATTCAAGGATTAAGGTATTCTCAAGAGTGCAACTGCATTCAAAAGAAATCATTAGAATGAGCAGGAAAAAAGTAATCTCAAGATTCTGTAAGTGTGGAAAACTAGTAAGTAACTATTCCTCCTCTATGCCTGGTTTTTCCAACTGTAGGTTAATTTTGAAGCTTTTAGGGCCGTTGTCAACCATAAAAACCCTAAGCTACCTTCATAAAAGAAAAATGAGTCAGTCAAGCTAGCCTTCCACTTCAAAATGAAGCTTGGATGAGGATCTTATGATCCAACTCCCTGGTTCCACTAGAACAAATTTGAAATTGCATGGCCCAGGCAGAGCTGAGGATAGATTTCTTGACTACTACTATAATTGTCGGGATGCCAAATTACCTATCCCAGGTTGGATCCTCTTTGAGCATTGGCATAAGAGGATGAACTATAAGGCCCCTATCTGTTGTTCCTGGAAATATGATTTAGCCAAGCTCATTTGTCTCGATGTTTTCCCCAACCCTAACTTAATTAGGTCAACAACATCAAGGTATAATCCAGCCACTAGGACAGTAATAGATGGAAATGGTTCAACATTGATCAAGTTTACCAAAGGATACATTGCCACTATATTCAACTTGGACCCTGCAGCCAGCAAACAAATTGACCTTAGGGCTTTCAAGAAAAAATACCAGACTGACACTGTGAAATGATAGTACAGGGAATATTACTTGCCACAACACAGGCCAAGGGGTGTTGGTGGGAAATTGGTAAAGATTTCGAATGATGAGGTGGAGCCTTTACATTGCAGTATGTTTAATGAATATTTTGTTAGAACCTATCATAGTCTGTGTCAAGTATTAGGTAGAGATGCTTTAGAAAGAATGTCTATTTCTTTGATGATGATGGTTGTTGATATTCAGAGACCAGATGTCAAGGAACCATATGATTATGCCACTTTCATTACTAACCATATGCATGATTAGATGACAAAGATCAAAAATAATTTGTCTAAACTGAATGTCCAAGTTGAATTCATACACTACTCCTTGTTGTGCCATATGTACTTATTTTCTTTATCAGGGATGTGGCACCACAATTTGCATGTCAAGGATTCATATGCTCAAGGGAATAAGCTGCCAGTGCAAGTATGGACGTGTATGCTAGATATGCACTGTGTCACAGTAGATTATGTCATCTTTGAAGAATGTTTTGTGAGGAGAATCCTTGGATTTTTGGAGCCAGAGGGTGAAAGGTTGCATCTTGATGTAATGGATTTCTTACGACCTCTGGACATGACTCCCCACCTTGGAATTGATCACAATTGGGGTGATTGGTTCTATCATGAGCATACTACTTGCATAAGGGTCTCTGGATGCCAGAATGCACCTCACATACTACCCAAATATGTGCCAAAGACGGTGGCATTTTTAGAAGTTATAAGGAAATTAAATGATTCTGACAAAAAGCACTTTAGGAACCGCAAGAAAGGTTCATTCTTCCCTTCTTTCATTAGATTTTGTGATTTTGTGATCTCTGATAAGAGTGGGTTGGACCAAATTTATCCAGTTATGCAATGTTTTGGAATGTATTTGGAACAACCAAGGTCTTTTGACCATGAGGGATTCATTAGTAAAACCAGATTCAGAGTCAACAACTATAAGGGAAGTGTCCAGAACTTTCATCAGATGGATTATGATGAGGACATTGTTAGGAATTGTTTTACTATGAATGAAGTCCACCACTTGAGGATCAAGTGGGCTACTATCATGGCCAGTGAGAATATGAAGAGAAACATGAATCCTGCATATTCGGGTGCATTTGCAGAAGTGCAAGACCCAATCAAGAGAATTGAGAAAATGCTGGATAATGCAGAACAGTTGATTGCCTCTGCCCCTACAGGAGAATAGAGATATGCTTATGAGCCTAGTAGTTCAAGTGGAGAGTATGATGTAAAGAGGGAATCAGTTAGCCCCTCCCCTGCCAAAAGGGCCAAGATTATTGATTTGGAGAACCTAGAGGAGATAGAGGTAGTTGACCTAGAGGGGGAGGAGGAACATGCACAAGAAACTGGAGCTCATTCACCCGATAGACTGAGACCTTATTCATCCCCAGAGAATAGGGCAGTGAGAGTAATGAGAAACCCTACTTTTGATATTGAAGATGTTAGGGTGATGGCATGTGCTAAGTTTATGGAGGATGATGAATTTGTCAACACTCCTCAATTTAGGAGCTATGTTTTGAAAGTGAGGAGTGAGGAATTTCAGAAGAAAATTGAAGATGCCAAGGCTAGAGCAGACCCAAAGGAGTATGATGTTATTACTCAGAGGGTCCTAAAAGAAGTACAATAGTCTATAAGTAAAATGACTCCAGAGGAAGGGAGAGCACTGGTGGCAAAAAGTAATGTTCTGCTTCTACCTCATTGGACTCTATCAGATCTCAATGCATTTGATACAATCACCAAAGATGATTCAGATGTGACATGGGAAGAGATTGAAAGGGCCCTCTCTGGTACAGCCTTCAACCCTAAATTTGAAACATTGGCAATGTGGGTTCTAGCCCCAAACAACAAGAAGCCTAGGGTTCAATTAGGAGAGATGATAGGGGATGTAATAATAAAAAGAGTATCTGATACCCCTGCTCCTCAGGCTGCAAGCCTAAATGTACAGACTGTACAATTTACAGAAGAAACTACTAACAAATTTCAAAAGGATTACAATCAGCTGCTGTATACACCTAAAAATGACACGACTCTGTCTAAATAAATATTTTTAATATTTATTTAAGTCTACCTTCCTCTATCAATAAATAAATAATTAAATTTATTTATTCGATTCATATTCCTCTAAGTTAATTAAATATCAAATATTTAATTACCTCTTCTAAAAGTCAAAATTAAATAAATTCTTTTATTTAATTAAATTCTTCCAAACAATTAAATAATTCTTAATTATTTAATTAAATCAAACCATTCTTCCAAATTTGAATAAATCAAATCAAATTTATTTAAATCCATTTAGTCTCCAAAAATAAAATACAATCAAATATTTTATTTATTCTTCCAAAATCATGCACAACAATTAAATAAATTTATTCATTGAATTTGTTTTCTTATCTTCTAAATTAAATAATTATAATTATTTAATTGTTTCTTCCAATAATATCTTCTCTAAATTTAAATAAATGAATTATTTATTTAAGTTGCTTTTTCTTCTAAATTGAGTTATCTCTAAATATAATTCAATCCTTGTGCACATGCAATTAAATATTCCTAATATTTAATAAAGCAAAATATCTTCTTATTCTCATGCAAATCCCTTCTTCTTGTTTTAAATAACTTAACTGATTATTATATTCTTTTAAATACTTTAACTCATTCTTCTATTCTTGTTAACTCCTCTCATGCAAAAGAAAGCAAGACACATGTCTTCTTCTTATTTGTTGCACGTTCCTCCTCTGTTAAATATCGTTGATCTTCTCATTCTTTCTGTACCATTGATCTCTTCTTTCTCAAGTCTATAAATTCAACCTCATTCCTTCATTTCATTCATCCAAGCTTTAAGTATTGTTACTCTGTATGAATTATAGTGCACCTTTGGCACCAATTCCTTCATTGCTTATGATCACATTTGCTACTACGCACTAATACCATTGTTGTGAAGCTCCTCTTCATTGTGATATTATCATTGCTGTTCCCAATTGACATTCTTGAAGCATAGCAAGGAAGTGCACTCTCTAAGGGCCCTATTTCATACATGCAAGATCGATTGTGATAGGCGATCAATGGAAGCTTTGAATTAAGGAGGTTTGCTTTGTTGTTCATTGCTTTATTTGATTAATCTTCTTAGTTCACCATTTCATTGAATTTTGGGTATTTTGATATTGATTATATTGATTATTTATTTGAATCCAATTTTCCTTTAACATTTTTGGCACCCACCGTGGGGCTTTGCCCCATTCTAACCCAAAAAATGAATTTTTTTGAGTTTAGGTTTCGTACACAGGAGGATTGAGAGAATAGGCATTGAGCATTCAAATGGTGTAACATCAGCTCAAAAAGTTTCTGGGTTTTGTCGAAAACATCAAAATCCTATCTAGGTATCTCTTACTTTTTGCAGAAAGTGCATGGATTTCAAGAAAAATAGATCACAAATCCATGTCCCTATTTTTAGCCTATGTTTTTTTTTTGCTTTTTTTGGGCCTATTTTTAGCAATTTCAAGAAATCAGGCATATCTGTGTAACTTTAGCTCAAAAGATTTCTAGGTTTTGTCGAAAACATCAAAATCCTATTTAACTATTTCTTATTTTTTGCAGGCAGTGCATGGATTTCAAGAAAAATAGATTCTAATTTGTGTCCCTATTTTTAGCCCATGCTTGCTTTTTTTTGGCCTATTTTTAGCAATTTCACAAAATCAGGCATATCTTTTGCATAAGGAGTCAAATTTTTATGATACTAGTGGCGTTGGAAAGCTGGTTCTCCCAACTTTTCTATGGTGAAATAATTTTGAGGTAATCCTATTAGATTTGTTAGGTACACTTAGTCAAAGTCAACCCTTCCTTGCAAAACTTCAAACGGTCATAACTTGTGCAAAATTTATTCAATTTTCATGAATTTTTTTTTTTGAAATTGCATAGAATTTCATGAAGAATCTGATCATAATATCCAATCTGGTGTATTTAATTATTATTATTAGATTTTTTTTAGATTGCTTATTTTTCACCTAACAAGTTAAGCACTTTTGGTTTAATTGATTTTATGCTAACTATTGCGTTTTTGGTGGAACTAATCAACTTTTTGCAGCCTCTTATTACTCAAACAGAGCAAATGGGTTTTCCTAACATGTTCATGCAGGACGAGCATTGAAGAATTAAAAACTTATCACACTAAATCTTAGGAACATATTGCTTTCTTAAGGGACACAACATCTTTTTGCAATCTAAGTCTTATGAACATATTGCTTTCTTAAGGGACAATGGATATGAATGCAAAAAACACTTCAATTTTCTAAGGGACAATGGACATGAATGCTAAACACTTCAATTTCTAATGGGAAAGTAAAATTTGAGAAAAAATTTAGGTTTTCTAGGTAACCATTTCAGTCTTGTGTTAGTTTTTGTTGAAATGACAAACCAATTAGAAGTAATTACTCATGAACTCCAATACCTACGAGAGCAATTAGACTTTGACACCTCACCCCAAGATCGTATAGCAATTTCTCAAGAGCTCCAAGTCATACAATAAGAAATGGCAATCTTACAAGCTGAACATGTCAGTACTAGCTACGCCTCACCCCAAACTCATACATCCATTTGCCGTCTTAATGATGCTCATGACAAGGCAAGCACCACCTCAAGTTGGAAATCATATACCACTCTATCTACTAGTCCTCCTTCACCATCTTCTAAAACACATATTCCAAAACATACCAATCCTACACCAACACCACCATCGAGTTCCCCAAGCTCTAAATGGACAACCAAAAAAGCCTCAGATGATTTTTGGGAAAGATGTTTTCCAGATTTACATAGCAAAAGAAAAGTTAGGGAGAACTCCAAATCCACTCATCCTTTACCTCATTCATCTACCCAAATGCCTACAAAGGATGTGATCCAAGGGCTACAAGAAGAGAGTCACCCATATCCCCAAATTCTAGTCCTTGACCTTATCAAAGAACCTTCAAGCATGTCCATTACTCTAACCTCGTCATGTCACCTGCAACCCCTTGAGCATATTGAAGAACCTCCTACCTTGCACCAAAGTCAAGGTCCGGCGCACCTTCATGTTGTTCACCAGGAGCCTAGCCAAGAGTCTTCTACCTCAACTTCAATTCAAGCACATCAAGCGCTATGTCAAGAGCACACTTGAGAGCATGTGGAAACATTAACCCCCTGTCTAAATCAAGATCAAAGCACTCCCATCTGACCCTTACATAACCTTTATCTTTTTGATGATCCTATACTTATACATGAGCAAGAAATCTAATTTCAAACCATTCATAACCTATATCTCTTTTATGATCAAGATACTACCTTTGATGAAGAAGCTATCCATGAGCAACTTGATCCTATACATGAGCTAGAGATCCAATTTTGGCCCCTCCATAACATCTATCCTTTCTGTGATCAGGATATTATCGTTGATGACGAACCTATACAAGAGCACTTTAATTCCATCGCGCTAAATCATATCTATGATCAAGATCCCATCTCCAATCAAAAGCCTATCTATGATCAAGCAGACCATGATGATCCTCTTAGCCCACTTTATACATTCCATGGTCCTGAGCTTATAACCCCATCTAGTCCTATCCAAGATTCAACAACTTCCACTTCCCTTGATGAGACACTTGCCTCCCAAGCAAGTGTAGAAGATCTAACCAGTAATAATCCTCTGTCATCCATTATCAACCACGCTGCAAATCCCCCACCATATATCCTTGGTCTTACCACCTTCATTCATGAGTGTTCCTTCTTAGAACACTAGTAACCATTATCCTCTATCTCATCATCTCCATCCAATAAGGAACTTGTGGCTAGTGTTCCACCTACACATAATCTTGTTGTCCACCGCATACTCCAACATATGAACTATCAAGGTAAAGGCTTAGGCCTTCATGAACAAGGTATTTTGGAGTCTGTCCATGTCAATGTTCCTCCTCCTTCATATGGCCTTGGATACACACCCCTAGGTGAACAATCTCAAGATGTTGGTACTTCCTCCACTCCTCCTAAATCCACCACTTTCCATCGCAAACCCTATCGTATCCCCAAAACGTATGTCGCCATTCCACCTCCGTCATCATATAATCGTCAAAAGCATGTGACCATACACCTTCCACCATCCAATCTACCTCCACTGCTTCCAACTCCTAATATCCCTCCATGCATTTTACCACCACTTCTCCCAACACCTTATCCATCCATCTATGAATCTTCTAACAATCCCAGTCATGGCCAACAAATGCACATGTTGTCTAAACAAAGAACTTCCTCCAACCCCACTTCCACCATCCCAAAGGATTTTCACAGCAAAAATCTGGATGCCTCTACCTATAAAATCAGAAATCCTAAGAGTCCTCATGACCTAGGATACAAAAACCAAGAATCAAAGAAATATCCTTCTCATGAGCAATATGCACCCACACACCTATATGCCAAACTGAAAAAGATGTGGGTCCGCATCCAACAAATGATTACCTCTGAAACTGCACAAAAACTGCATACACCTAAGCCCATACCTTCATAGGTACTATCTAAAAAAAATGGTTTGGGTACCTAAGAAAAAATCCCTCAAGCTACATGAGGCATCTACCTGTCAAGAATCTCAACCGTCCACTTTCTCCCTTTCCATCCAAAAGTCTCCAATTCTTCCATCCCACATGACAAGCAAAGCACATAAAAATACTCAGTCTATGTGGATCCCTACATGCCTAAGTCATTCATCCACAAGCAAAAGTCTCCATTGCTTCCTACACTACTTTCCTATCACCAACTTCAATGTTTATCACAGTATGTGTAACCGTTGGTCATGATTCCCTTCCATTCTGCAACATTTTCATATACCTCCATCTCCCCTTCCTTCTACTATTATGCTACATATCTTCCTCATCCTATTCCTATGGTCCATGCTTTTGCATAAGCCTTCCCTCCATCCTTGCATAAGACCTACATGATCCACATCATAATCCGCTATCTATCTTCTCCATCTCACTGTCATGCAATCTCCTACCAACATCTATGAGAACACTTGACATGTCCCATTTGCAACATCATCCATCTAACGGGACTATCACCTCTCAGGGAACTAGATACTTGAGTCTCCACCTTCTCCTATCCAACTCAAAAATAAAAAATTAAAAAAAAACTAAAGAAAAATCCCTTCGTCCAATGGTGAAAATCTGGCAAACAGGCACCTTGGATAAGTACCATGATGAAAACCTGGAAAATAGGCATCATGTGTAAGTTGATCTTCTATGTCACCTACACTTGGGGGAATCTTGTCTCATCAGCATATCACTCTTCTCCTATCAGTTTCCTTCCGTACCATTTCCTATCCTATCCATTACATACCTATACTATCCAGTCTATCCATCCAAATCTTTCATTCCTCTATTTTCTTTGGTCTTGATAAAGATTGGGGGCACAATGTTAACAAATGTTTTAGATGTCTCTTGATATACCTTATCCCTCCAAAACCATGCAAATCCTTCATTATCCTCTCATCCTCCTTTGTTGTAAGCTTTGTCATGTCAAAATCTTGAGTTATTCTTATGTGACATAGTCCTTGGAGATCACATCCTTGATTCCTTCTACCTAATCACCTGTTCCATTCCTTATCACCCATACATCTGCCTATCCGTGGTGTTTCCTTGTCATCAGTATTATCTATTCCATATTTGATCCATAACTGTTCCATATTGTGTCTTGTCTGATCCATATCTGTTCCATGTCATGTCTTATCTGATCCATATCTATTCCATATCTAATCCATGTTTGTTCCATATCGTGTCTCATCTAATCCATATCTTAGGTCCATTAGGGTTTACCCTAAACTACGTTGCCTCTGCGTTGTCACGTAGGCAAGGCCATTTAGCAATGAGCCCCCGAGGCACTAGGTCAGTCCCTTAGGGTCTGTCTCACCAATAAAGATTGTGGAATCTTCTCACCAGGCAAGCAAGTACAAGCAAAGCCCACTTTCAAGTAGAAATCCTGATGCAGGACATTAACCTATCCAAAGCAAACAAACTCCTAAGGCCTTCTAAATGATTTTACTCAAATTATGGCAAGAAACAAACACATCTAAATGCAAAAATGTTTGTGGATTTGGAAACATGGTTAAATTACAGAGTCTTAATTTTTTTCTATCATGCCTTTCTATGCTACTCAAGGATGCCAAAAGCTAGAGATGCTATGATGGGGGCATGATTAATTTTTTTGTTTGTTGCTTGTGGATTAAACTTTAGTAATGTGAAGCCTTGTCTAAGGACATGATCAACAAAAGATCATCGAGGACATCCAAGGTCTAACATGAACGGGGGCAATCCTTGTTTGTTGATACACAAGAAATACTCAGGTCATCTTGGTTCAATTATACCTCGATGCTTGTATTAACTTGCTAAATCAAAATCCATGTAAGCAATACTCAAGTCATCTCGGTTTAATTATACCTAGATGCATGTCTTAATGTACAACATTCAAAAAAAGTACCAAAAAAAAATTGCCCAATGATGAAATAAGTGCTTCAAAATACTTGCACCATCAAGATGTCAAAAAACCATTCATATCCACTCACATCCATACCATTCACATCTACAAAAGCATCCATACCATATCCCATGCATATAAAGATCCAAACAATGCAGAGTATCAATACAAATAAAAGATTGTGAGTTCTTCTATCAATCATTATTCTATCTATCATTGTGGTGCATTCTTCTCAATTCGGTCAACCCGAGCAATGATCCAAATGCAAGTCCATTCTTAATCCATACCAATCGAGTCAAGTCAATCATGTAGAAATGATCCAATCACAATTAGTGGTCTTGATCCTTGTCTGGTTGTAAACCAACTCAATCAGTTAATCAATCAATCATCTTTTACATGATGTTGCATTATTGAAATCAGACCAACACACGCATCGTACACGACATGCTTCATTTCCTGAAACCAGACACTATCCTTCATGTTGCTCTTGGGATATATCATTCCCCACCATGACAACACATCTGCCGTGTTGGTCTAGGGATATATCGTTCCCCGCCATGATAACACTGTCGTATATCATTATCAGTATATCGTTGGTTTACCACTTGACAAGGGCAATACTTTGTTTGTCCTTGTATCATTTGTGCATACTTGCTCACTTGCTTGTGTGTGTTACCATTCTATCTTGCATCACGTATCATTCAACTCTTTCTTCATCCTAACCTATTTTTCACCTTCGTCTTCGTGAGATTGTTCGTCTCACGCCTTCTGCCTTCTTCTCGTCCAATCTCCTGAGGGCGCATCCTATTGTCATAACCTGTACCAGGGGCAAACTAGGGCATATATCATTGTCAAGCTATCTATTCTTTGAAACAACGTGATAAAACACATTGCATCAAAGAGGGGCAAAATATATACACCTATAAATGACACGACTCTGTCTAAATAAATATTTTTAATATTTATTTAAGTCTACCTTCCTCTATCAATAAATAAATAATTAAATTTATTTATTCAATTCATATTCCTCTAAGTTAATTAAATATCAAATATTTAATTACCTCTTCTAAAAGTCAAAATTAAATAAATTCCTTTTTTATTTAATTCTTCCAAACGATTAAATAATTCTTAATTATTTAATTAAATCAAATCATTCTTCCAAATTTGAATAAATCAAATCAAATTTATTTAAATCCTTTCAGTCTCCAAAAATAAAATACAATCAAATATTTTATTTATTCTTCCAAAATCATGCACAACAATTAAATAAATTTATTTATTGAATTTGTTTTCTTATCTAAATTAAATAATTCCAATTATTTAATTGTTTCTTCCAATAATATCTTGTCTAAATTTAAATAAATCAATTATTTATTTAAGTTGCTTTTTCTTCTAAATTGAGTTATCTCTAAATATAATTCAATCTTTGTGCACATACAATTAAATATTCCTAATATTTAATAAAGCAAAATATCTTCTTATTCTCATGCAAATCCCTTCTTCTTGTTTTAAATCACTTAACTATTTATTATATTCTTTTAAATGCTTTAACTCATTCTTCTATTCTTATTAACTCCTCTCATGCAAAAGAAAGCAAGACACATGTTTTCTTCTTATTTGTTGCACGTTCCTCCTCTATTATATACCGTTGATCTTCTCATTCTTTCTGTACCGTTGATCTCTTCTTTCTCAAGTCTATAAATTCAACCTCATTCCTCCTATTGACCTATTTTCCTCTGCCCAGAGTTAAATAGTTCACCTTGTATTTTCTTGAAAATCTTTAGAAAATACCCATACAAAGCTTAAATCCTTCAAATATTTATGTTATGCCTTGTCAAAATTTCCCATAAGTCTCACTTTGAGAATCTTTGCAAGAAACCCAGAAAAACCTAGAAATCTTTTAACTTCAAGTGTTTTCTATCGTTGGGATTTCTTAGTTTCATGCTTGTATTTCAATATGCATTTTTGAATGTACATTCGCCAATATATGTTTGGAACATACATTTACAATATGCAAAGGAAAAGATGCATTGGCGGCATACAAGCAAATATACAAGGGTCAATGTGCAAAGGGAGAATGTATATCAGGTTGTATGTTCGCACATACAAGGCCGATATACAAGGCCAACATACAATCCAAATATGCAAAGGCGTTTGTATATCGCCGACATACAAGAGGTGGGGCCCGCGGGTATACAAAGGAGATTGTATGTGTTCTACATACAAGTGAGAATGTACAGTGGAATGTATATCGAGTTGTATGTTCGCACATACAAGGCCGATATACAAGTCCAACATGCAAGGCTGATATACAAAGATAATATGCATTGGCTACAGTTGATGTACATTGGCGAATGTGCAAAGGGTCAGATACAAGGGGTACATGCAAAGCCTTTTGCATATCAACAATGTACATTTGAATATACAAGGTCGAATGTGCAAATGGTGGGGTCCACGATATACAAAGGCGTTTGTATATCTGCGACATACAAAGAAAAGATGCAAGTCAATTATACAAGGGCCACACATACAAAGGAGGAACAATCAAAGGCCAATGTATATCATGAACAGTGCCTTGTTTATGCAATTGTATATTGTGATATACAAGTCAAAGATACAAGGCCGATATACATGCAAAAGATCACATGCAACAGTGGAATGTATATCGCGCACATACAAGCCCAACATGCAAAGCCGATATACAAAGGGCCATACATGCAAGGAGGAGATGCAAAGGGTGGGGTCCACCAAATGTATATTTTTTGTGATTGTATGTTTGGACATACAAGTAAAGCATGCTTTCCAAGCATACAAGCCGAACCCAAAGGTATTTTTCAGAAAGCTTTATAAAAGTTTGAAGTCCGGGTTGTATATTTGCAATTGTATATTGTGATATACAAGTCAAAGGTTGAAGGGAAGTATACAAGGCGGACCTAACTTGAAGATCAAATTCTGGCATATTCAGGTATCAAGTCCGCAGCTTGTATGTATAAGTGCTTTGTATATTTGCACATACAAAGAGATATACAAGGAAAGGTGATACAAGTTGGACCTGACAGGGCAATCAAATACAGCTAATGGTCATTTTGGAGTCAGTGGCTTGTATGTTTGTAGATACAAGGGAGATACAATTGGTGAGGCCCACCAAGGAACAAGCACTTTGCATATATCTTTTGCTTGTATGTTTGCTTGTATGTTTCGATATACAAGGCAAGATACAATGTGACATACAAATGGTGGGGCCCGATATACAAGCGCTTGGCATATGCAGAAGGAGTTGTAGAGAAGGTTTTAAATGGTGATTCAGGTGGAAAATTCAAGCGATATATACACAGATGCCAAAGCGATATATATAGGTGGTTGACCAAAACTTTGACCGCCTGTATCTCTACCATCCTAGCGAATTTTGACATGCTGTAAGAGGCAAAAATGCTCATTTTTGCCTCCGCTTTCATTTGGTGGGGTTTTTAGCAGGATTTTCTCACTTTCAAGTTTTGGATCTGGCCTTACATATTTTGGGCGACTGGACATTTCAGCGACTTTTTTGGGGCAGGATGTAGATATTTTTTGCATTCATTTCTGTAGGTAATGGAAGCTACTCCCATTCATGCCCAAAATATCTTCCACCAATTCATGGGTGCAGATCGATGATGCAATAGCTTGCATTAAAGACTCAAAAATATCTTCTATCTGCCCACTTCTAGATATTTGACACCATAACTGATGTAGGTGGACAGTCATTTAGAGGAGATATTTTTCTTGCTGCATCTCCTTGAGCAAATTTTGTAACCAACCTAGGTTAGTTTGGAATGCTATATATATGTATTCGAGAGATGTAAATAAGGTTGGAAATTTTTTGAGCATTAAGGCTTCTTCTGTTTCCAAACAGAGTTTTCTACTACTGTAACTTTGCCTTCCCATTAAATATATGCAAGTTATTTTGCCTCTTTGGACTGAGTTTTAGTTTAGCGTGAATTTACATATGATTGCCTGTGAACACACTGTTCCTTTCAATCATTTTGTTTCTCACCTCTGCTAGGATCAGTTGAATCTGTGTATGTCATACTTGCTATATTTGGTTATCTTGTGCATTTTCTCAGTGCTGTAGGAGTTCTTTTATGTAACTTGGTGGATCACCCTTTACTTTTCAAGTTATTTCTTTTCATCTTTCATTCAAGAGCATTCCTTCTCTCTTTTCCTCTTAAGATTTAGTAGTTTTAGGTGATAACCAGTTAAGGAAGCCAGCGTTCTCCAAAGGTCTGATCTCATTTAGCAAAGTCCCACACTTAGAGATCATTCCCATGTTACTCCAGATTGCTGAAGTTTCACAGCTGTAGCAAGGGTGCAAATCTAGGTGATAACAGTTTCTAGCACGCCCGGTGGGACCGAGAGTTAGACGACAAATTAAATACTATCTTTTGTTACTAGTTTTGATGTGCGGCCAGCGATTTTCAGATCTGTAAGAGGTTAAAACTTGCATATCTGGTGACTTAGACTAAGGAGAGACAAGTAGATCAGTTCTGCTGTAACATAATATGAGAAAGATTCAAACTAGGAGTTCAAGTACATTTGACTACTTATAGCTGTCTCCACCTAGAAGACAGAGCAGGGCTGTGGTAAGGACTCCAGTCTCTAAAAGGATACAATCAACTCCACCAAATTTCAGGCCAGTTGCCCCTATAGTTCCTGTAGCAACTCAAGCAACCCTACCTCTAGCCATTCAAATGGCAAGGAATCAGCCATTTGTGGCTTTTGATGGGGGCATCCCATTGAATTTAATAGTATATGATGTTATACCTATGGCAGCTTTGAAGAGTCTACCCTATTTTACAAGGGAGAATCAAACTACCCCTATTGAGCACATTAAAGACGTACCTTCTCTATGTGGTGTTCATCATGTGACCCAGGAGACCATCCATTAGGCTGCTAGCTACCTCTTTCAAGGAAAAAGCATTGCAATGGTTTAGGTGTTTACCAGTGCAAACCATTACAACCTGGGATGATCTAGGTGATAAGTTAAATAAGCAATTTCAAGATAAATCAGACAATTTGTCACTAGTTGAATAGATGACTACAATAAAGAGAGCTCCCCAAGAGCAAATGATGGATTTCAACTTCAGATTTTAGAAAACATAGGACAGAATTCCTGCCATGGTAAGACCTCTAGCTGAATATGCTTTTCTATATTTTCTGAAAGCCCTAAATAATGATATTTCAATGATGATTCAATCATTAGGAGGTACTAGTTTACCTGATGCATATGAAATAGCCATTAGAGCAGAGAAAGCCTAATTCAAGCCAAAAAAATAGCACCTAGGCCACCAATGCCCATCTTTCCTAAGATTCAGGCTTCAATGCCTTTGCCAATTCCATATTTTACCCCTTTACCTACTATTGGAGCATTACCAAGTGCTGCCAATTCTAAAAATACTGCTTCTAGCTCATCACAAGAGTTGAAAGATATTAAAAGTAGCCAACAGAAGATAGAAAATATCCTACAAACTTTTGGGAATGAATTGGTAAACATAAAAAAATAGTAGTCCTAGAACAAGAAGCTTTATCAGCCCCAATCTCAAGGGCAAAATCAGCCTTTCCAAGGGCAAAACCAACCATACCAAGCTAACAGGCCACCTTATCAAAGTAGTTACCAAAGTACTAGGTAGAATGTGAATCAAAGGCCTTTTCAGCCTTATAATCTAGTGCCCATTAATGCTGTCAAGGACCTTGTTCCTGTTTAGAATAACCTTGCAGCTGAATATGAATGGTGTTTTCCATGCAATCAACCACACAACTAGGCAGCCTGCTCAAATGGGGTTATAAATTAGGCCCTGATGGTATAGAATGTTGCAGTCTCGCATCCAAACACACCAAATGGTGGAGCAACTGTGCAACAGTAGGACCAGCTTCAAAATGATTCTACCTTCATGAATTGGTAGGAAGGTAAATTATGTGGCGTAAACAGCGATAATATTCCATTTGCAGCCAATACAAGAGCCAAGAAGAGGGGTTATGAAGTAGAACAAGCAACAAATAAAGGAAAAGGACATGCTGATACTTCTACATCCCATGTTCCCCACATCCTACAAAGAAATACTTCAGCAATAGCAAGGGAAATGCCTCATTTGCAGGCTGATACTGTTGCTTCAAAGTCACAACAAAAGGTAAATGTCACTTCACCTCTCAATATTATTGAAAATATGAAGAAGATGAATGTGACAATGTCTATGTGGGATTCTTTAGCCATCCCAGGCTAAAAAGACATATTACAATCTGCCTTGTCTGATTTGAAAGTGTCCAATGATACAACTGTTGACCCAAATAGGGCTGTCCTTACCAATTGATCCCAGGATAACAACAAACAGCCAAACAAAAATGCCAAACCACTCCCATTTTATGTATCCTTAATAATTAGAGACAAGTTGGTACATAACTACATGGTGGATAGCGGTGCAAGTAGTTCTGTGATGCCAAAACAAATTGTAGATCAATTAGGATTGAAGTACCAACCCTTGGAGAAAGGTGTGCTTCAGTTAGATGGCACAACTGTTAAAACTGTAGGTGTGATCAAAGACCTAGGCCTCACTCTACACACTTGCCCAAATGTTTCTATTTCCCAAGAGGTATTTATTATAGACTTGCCTCCTTATTTTGCCATGTGTTTCTCAAGAGAATTCACAACTAAAATAGGAGGATATTTATCCTTGGATTGGTCCCACATGTTTTTCAGGACCATATATGGCACAAAAGTAACCCTAAAATCTGAATTGCTTTCAAATCATCACATAGAGCCTTATGTTCCAAGTGTTGTTAATGCAAATTGCATTATTTCTGATGATCCTGAACTTGTTACTGCTCAAGAGCTACAAGCTGAAAGTATATCAGAGGTGCTTTTAAAGGAGTGGGCCTCATAAAATGTTGTTGATGATCTTGAGGGACACATCCAAGAAACTGGTATGGGAATTTACATACTACATGAGCCTAAAACAACAATTCCAAATCTGGCAAAGGATGTTGAACAGCAGACAGAGCAGCAAAACGAAGTATGGAAAATGACTTTGATGGCTCAAGGAATAGGAATGGATCTGGTGGTGGTGCAATGCTTGTGTCTCCACAAGGTGAAAAATATTATGCTTCTTTCCATTTTGCTTTTTCATGCACAAATAACACTGCTGAGTATGAAGGATTGATCCAGGGTTTGCAGTGGGCAAGAAAGAAGAAAATTAGCTCATTACAAGTCTATGGTGATAGTGAACTCATTGTAAATCAGGTGAGAGGGTTGCATGTTACAAAAAATGATGTTTTAAAATGCTGCAAGCATAGGGTATGGGACATGATTGAAGAGTTTGATGCTTTCAATCTGATCTCTATCCCAAGAAATCAGAACTCCCATGCTGATAGGTTAGCTGCAATTGGGGCCCAGTTTGACATCTCCAGCGATATTCAAAGAGAGAAGGTGCAGCCCCATGTAAAAATAGTGGATAGGCCTTCTATCCCTGACAATAATATTCATTGGTAGGTTTTTGAAAGTGATGACTAGATCTTGTGTTTCTTGTTAGAGGAGGATGAGTTTTCCATGATGAATCAGGATAAACTCAAGCAAGAATATGAAGATGGTCAAGTTATTCAGTTAAGAACAAACAAGCTACCCAAGGGATTGGTAACCTTGGAATCCATTTTTGGGACTGATGATCAGCTAAAGAAAAGCAAAACCAGCATGCAAGTTAAAGAGAAGCATTACGAGGAGCTAGAAATATTCAAATGTAAGCTTCTCAAAATTGGGAAAATTTGTTCACTTGAGGATAGAAGAGCTTTTATTGCTCTTTGTTAAGAGTTTGAAGATGTGTTTGCTTGGGATTACTCAGACCTAAAGGGGTTTGGCCCTCATATTGACTAGCACACCATAGAGTTAGAACCAAGCACAAATCTTGTGAGGCAAAAGCAAAGGCCTCTAAATCCAAAGCTAGAGCCCCTGATGATTAAAGAATTGACCAAGTTGATCGAGAGAAAGATCATTTTCTCAATCAAGCATACCTTTTGGGTCTCCAACCTCATCCCTATGAGAAAAAAGAATGGAGAGATCAAGTTGTGTGTCGACTTCAGAGACCTTAATAGAGCCTCCCTAAAAGACCACTACCCATTGCCCTCAATGGAGCAAATTCTACAAGTAGTGGCTGGTTCTGAAAGATTCTCCTTGCTTTATGAATTTTCTAGCTATAATCAAGTGTTAGTCAAGGAAGAGGATCAGTTCAAGACCTCTTTCACCACCAAATGGGGTACCATGGCCTACAAGAGAATGCCTTTTAGGCTTTCAAATGCTGGCTCTACTTTTTACAGAGCTATGGATATGGCTTTTAAGGGTTTGTTGTATAAATTGGTGTTGGTATACCTAGACGACATCACAATTTTTTCTAAGAATGCATCTGAGCATTTATCCCATCTGAGGCTAGTGTTCAAGAGATGCAAAGAATTCAGGATATCTCTCAATCCTAGGAAATGCATTTTCACTGTGCATGAGGGCAAGTTGCTAGGGCACATTGTGTTAAAAGAAGGCATTACCATTAATGCTGAAAGGGTAAGAGCTATTCTCGAGTTGCCTTTACCCATCCATAAGAAGGGACTACAAAGTTTTATTGGTAGAATTAATTTTTTGCGAAGATTTATTCCTAATATTGCAAATATATTGAAGCCTCTAATGTCTATGTTGAAGAAGAGTATGACATTTAGTTGGACGAAGGAGGCCAAACTCAGCTTCGAGTCCATAAAAGAAGCATTGTCAGCTGCACCAACCTTGGTAAATCTTGATTTCTCAAGGGATTTTATCTTGTATGCTTATGGCAGCCTAGATACAATCTCTGCAATTCTGGTACAGTAGTAGAGTGATGGCTTTGAACAGCCAATCGCATTCTTTAGTCAGGGGCTGGAGGAGTATGAGCAGCTGTATAGCTTCGTGGAGAAGCATGTCCTTGTAGTGGTAAGGAGTCTAAAAAAGTTCAGGCATCTTGTTTCTAATAACAAGATACATTTGATGGTCACTCACCCCAGTGTGAAAGAGTTCCTATTAAGTAAAGATGTTAATGAGAAAAGGGTTGGTTGGATCACCAGGGTCATGGAATATGACATGGAGATCAAGATAACTAAGCTTGTCAGAGGTAGAGGACTCAGTGAACAGCTTGCTACCAGTTCTGAGAATGAAATAGAAAAAGAGGGGGACATGCTTCTGACCATTGAAGATGCACATCAAGATGATACAGTGGTGGGCACAAGTTGGGTTAATAACATGACTCAATTTTTGCAAACTGGTAGATGTCCAATAGATTTGGATAGAACCAAGAGATGGTACTTTAGACTGCAGTCTGTTCCATACATTTTAATAAATGGCATCCTTTTCAGAAAGGATTTTAATGGCATATTGTTAAGATGCATTGATAATGATCAGACTGACAAGGTCCTGCATGAGTTTCATGATGGAACAATAGGGGATCATTTTTCCCCAAAGACTACTACTTGGCAAATAATGAGAGCTGGATATTACTGGCCTAGCTTATTCAAAGATACCCATGCATGGGCTAGAAAATGTGTAAAATGTACCATATTTGCGGGCAAGGAGAGGCTGCCAGCTTTACCTCTATGGCCAATTCAAGTAGAACAACCCTTCATGAGATGGGGCATTGACTTTGTAGGTCCCATTAATCCACCATCAAGTGTAGGCCACAGGTGGATACTTACAGCTATAGACTATTTCACAAGGTGGACTGAAGTAGTGGCTCTGAAGGAATCCAATGAAAATACTATTTTGAATTTTTACCAAGATTTGATATCCAGATTTGGAGTGCTTGAGTCAATCATCTCTGACAATGCTTTAGCCTTTGTTGGATTAAAGACAACTGACTGGGCTATTAAGAATGGGATCTACCTGAATACTTCATCAAATTATTACCCACAGGGTAATGGTTTGGCTGAATCTATAAACAAGAATCTCATAAGGATCATTAAAAGATCAATGGAGGACAACTAGAGGACCTGGAACACTAATATGAAATATTCCTTATGGGTAGACATAATAACTCCCAAGAGGTCTATTGGGAACTCTCCATATATGTTAGTTTATGGGAAAGAGGCAAGATTGCCTATATCTATGGAGCTGCTAGCACTGGATATCATGAATCAGCTAGAGATGTTTGAAGAAGAGGATCCCATGGTTGTCAGATAAGCTCAGCTTATAGAGCTCAAAGAAATCAGAGATAGGGCTATGAAAACTATGGAGTATCATCAGCTTCAAACCAAAAATTTTTTTGATTAGAATGCCTCTCCTAGAATCTTTAAGGAGGGTGATATGGTGCTCAAATGGGATGAGTTGAAAAGTAGACCAGGAAAGCACTCCAAGTTTGACAACATGTGGAGTGGCCCATTTCTCATTACTGAATGCAAGGAGCACAATACATTTTAGTTATCAAGCATGGATGGACAAAATTTACCTATCCCAGTCAATGGGGTACACCTAAAGAGGTGTTTTGAGGTATGAGTGCCTTGTAAATTAGTAGATTATGTTTCTTGTTTTCAATAAGTGCTGTCTAGCATAGTTGGAAGGTTTTCCTTCAGCATTTTGTCTTGGTTTAGCCTTCAATGTCCTTCATTGCTAATATGCTGAATTGCCAAAGTCAAAATTATTTGTCTAGTTATTTAATTAGCCTCCGTATGACTCCATGCCCAATGGATGCTTAAGGCCACTGATCTAATTGTTTAGCAGGCAAACATCCCATAGAAGTCACCAAATTGTTGACTTGTTTTCCTCTGCCTAGAGTTAAATAGTTCACCTTGTATTTTCTTGAAAATATTTAGAAAATTCCCATACAAGGCTTAAATCCTTCAAATATTTATGTTATGCTTTGTCAAAATTTCCCAAAAGTCTCACTTTGAGAATCTTTGCAAGAAACTCAGAAAAACCTAGAAATCTTTTAACTTCAAGTGTTTTCTATCGCTGGGATTTCTTAGTTTCATGCTTGTATTTCAATATGCATTTTTGAATGTACATTCGCAATATACATTCGCCAATGTATGTTTGGAACATACATTCACAATACGCAAAGGAAAAGATGCATTGGCGACATATAAGCAAATATACAAGGGTCAATGTGCAAAGGGAGAATGTATATCAGGTTGTATGTTCACACATACAAGGCCAATATACAAGGCCAACATACAATCCAAACATGCAAAGGCATTTGTATATCACCAACATATAAGAGGTGGGGCCCGCGAGTATACAAAGGAGATTGTATGTGTTCTACATACAAGTGAGAATGTACAATGGAATGTATATCAGGTTGTATGTTCACACATACAAGGCCAATATACAAATCCAACATGCAAGGCTGATATACAAAGATAATATGCATCGGCTACAGTTGATGTACATCGGCGAATGTACAAAGGGTCAGATACAAGGGGCACATGCAAAGCCTTTTGCATATCAGCAATGTACACTTGAATATACAAGGCTGAATGTCCAAATGGTGGGGTCCACGATATACAAAGGCGTTTGTATATCTACGACATACAAAGAAAAGATGCAAGTCAATTATACAAGGGCCACACATACAAAGGAGGAACATTCAAAGGCCAATGTATATCATGAACAATGCCTTGTATATATGCAATTATATATTGTGATATACAAGTCAAAGATACAAGGCCAATATACATGCAAAAGATCACATGCAACAGTGGAATGTATATCACGCACATACAAGCCCAACATGCAAAGCTGATATACAAAGGGCCATACATGCAAGGAGGAGATGCAAAGGGTGGGGTCCACCAAATGTACATTTTTTGTGATTGTATATTTGGACATACAAGCAAAGCATGCTTTCCAAGAATACAAGCCAAACCCGAAGGTATTTTTCAGAAAGCTTTATAAAAGTTTGAAGTCCAGGTTGTATATTTGCAATTGTATATTGCGATATACAATTCAAAGGTGCAAGGGAAGTATACAAGGTGGACCTAACTTGAAGATCAAATTCTGGCATATTCAGGTGTCAATTCCGCGGCTTGTATGTATAAGTGCTTTGTATATTTGCACATACAAAGAGATATACATGGAAAGGTGATACAAGCCGGACCCGACAAGGCAATCAAATACAGCTAATAGTCATTTTGGAGTCCGCGGCTTGTATGTTTATAGATACAAGGGAGATACAACTGGTGGGGCCCGCCAAGGCACAAGCGCTTTGGATATATCTTCTGCTTGTATGTTTGCTTGTATGTTTCGACATACAAGGCAAGATACAATGCGACATACAAATGGTGGGGCCCGATATACAAGTGCTTGGCATATGCAGAAGGAGTTGCAGAGAAGGTTTTAAATGGTGATTCAGGTGGCAATTTCAAGAGATATATATACAGATGCCAAAGCGATATATACAGGTGGTTGACCAAAACTTTGACCACCTGTATCTCCGCCATCCTGGCAAATTTTGACATGCTGCAAGAGGCAAAATTGCTTATTTTTGCCTCCTCTTTCATTTGGTAGGGTTTTCAGTAGGATTTTCTCACTTTCAAGTTTTGGATCTGGCCTTGCATATTTTGGGTGATTGGACGTTTCAGCGACTTTTTTGGGGCAGGATGTAGATTTTTTTGCATTCATTTCTGTAGGTAATGGAAGCTGCTCTCATTCATGCCCAAAATATCTTCCACCGATTCATGGGTGCAGATCGATGATGCAACAACTTGCATTAAAGACTCAAAAATATCTTCTATCTGCCCACTTCCAAATATTTGACACCATAACTAATGCAGGTGGATAGTCATTCAGAGAAGATATTTTTCCTACTACAGCTCCTTGAACGAATTTTGTAACTGACCTAGGTTAGTTTGGAATGCTATATATATGCATTCGAGAGATGTAAATAAGGTTGGAAATTTTTTGAGCATTAAGGCTTCTTCTATTTCCAAACAGAGGTTTCTACTACTGTAACTTTGCCTTCCCATTAAATATATGCAAGTTATTTTGCCTCTTTGGATTGAGTTTTAGTTTAGCATGAATTTACATATGATTGCCTGTGAACACACTGTTCCTTTCAATCATTTTGTTTCTCACCTCTGCTAGGATCAGTTGAATCTATGTATGTCATACTTTCTATATTTGGTTATGCTGTGCATTTTCTCAGTGCTGTAGGAGTTCTTTTATATAACTTGGTGGATCACCCTTTACTTTTAAAGTTATTTCTTTTCATCTTTCATTCAAAAGCATTCCTTCTCCCTTTTCCTCTTAAGATTTAGTAGTTTTAGGTGATAACCAGTTAAGGAAGTTGACCTTCTCTAGAGGTCTGATCTCATTTAGCAAAGTCCCACACTTAGAGATCATTCCCATGTTACTCCAGATTGTTGAAGTTTCACAGCTGCAGCAAGGGTGAAAATCTGGGTGATAACACCTCCATTTCATTCATCCAAGCTTTAAGTATTGTTACTCTGCAGGAATTATAGCACACCTTTGGCACCAATTCCTTCATTACTTGTGATCACATTTGCTACCACACACTACGCACTACTACCATTGTTGTGAAGCTCATCTTCATTGTGATATTATCACTGTCATTCCCAATTGACATTCTTGAAGCATAGCAAGGAAGTGCACTCTCTGAGGGCCCTATTTCATACATGCAAGATCGATTGTGATAGGCGATCAATGGAAGCTTCAAATTAAGGAGGTTTGCTTTATTATTCATTGCTTTATTTGATTAATCTTCTTAGTTCACCATTTCATTGAGTTTTGGGTATTTTGATATTGATTATTTATTTGAATCCAATTTTTCCTTAACAACAGCAACTTGATTATTCTAAGGCAATTGCAGAGATAAACATGTTGAAGCAGCAACTGTCATTGGTAGCCAGTACTTCAGCCCATCCTCCAGTGATCCCAACTACAGAATCTGTTCTAGTGGATATAGAGCCTCTCCTTGTAGAGATTGGAGAGTTGAAGGAGGATAACAGGAGATTGAAGGAGGAAAAGGATAACAAGGTTAAAGAGATGGTCACCAACTTGATCAAGAACAAGGTGACAAACATTTTGACCAAAGTTGATGAGGCTTGGAAATCCTACTTACAGTTGAGACTAGCCTATGAAAAACATGAGTCTGACAAACAGAGACTATTGAGCTTAAAAAAATGGTTACATAGAACTAAAAAAGTCAAAGAATTTCTGAGGTGTGCTAGGTATGATTCCAATGCACCTGCTGACATACTGAAGGTGCTTAACATTTTGAAGTGTTTTTAGGATGTGGCCAGTTTCCAGTTGAAATTTGATTCAGTTGTGAAAGAGAGGTTGCGGGGTTTTGAAGGGTTGGACACTAAGTGGTTACCTCCCATCTTGGATGGTGTTGGCAAAACAAAAGAGTTGGACAACTGGAGAAAGGAGATCATAGACAATTTTTTTTTAGTAATTCCCACTTGTTGTGATGCAATTGCAAGTGATCCAACTATGAGTATGCAAGTACTGAGCTTAGCGTTGGATAGTCTGAACACTCTTGAAAGGAATCTTTCTACGTTCTCTAACCACGTAAAAAGTATGCTGGATGCCAGGTATGTCAGCCATAATGGCCAGATTGAAGAAATACTTTCATTCCCTTGGCTGACAGAGGAGACATACGATGAGTGGAATGACAAATATGGAGCTGAGGATTGACAAGCTTTTGTTCTCTGTATCTGTAACAACTTGAAGTACAATGTATTCAATGATGATAGCACGTTCCTGATCTATAAAGGAACTGTCTTGCTCATTGAGTCATTTCATAGGGTTGGTTGTTTTAGACTTGGCAAATTTTGACAGAATAATAAGATACAGTATTGCTGGGTGGTATAAATTTAGCAGTTTCATGTTGTTTTTAAATGAGTAATGCTTTGTTGCTTGTATATGGTTATCTATCTCCAAGTTGTTTGTGTTTTTCTTCTGAATCTAAATAGCTCAGGGTTATTCAAGATTCTGGAACATGGGCTCTCTGTGTCGAATGTTTAATTTTGATGTAATATATTATATTATCATGGGAAAGAATATGTATGGGAATTTTTTGTAACATACTGATATGCCAAGGGTGTAGGTGCATAGCTATCCCCCGGTTGTAACAATTTCTTTGAATTAATATCAATGAATGAATGAATGAAAGTTGACATCCATGAGACCAAAAAATCGTGAATATTTTTTTTATTAATATTAAATAGAATGTAATTAAATGAAAAGTGTGACTGTAATTAAATGAATGAAGAAATGTAGACTATGTTTATTGTTTATATCATAAAATACTTGTCATTCAATGAACATTTGATGGATGGTTCTAGTTGCATTCCAGAATGAAATGCACAGAACGCTAAGCTTGTGAACTTAAATCTTCAGAATCACCCTAAACCCTTAGATTTACAAAGATCAATGGTTTAGAGATTGATGTGAGTTGTCAATGCAGGACAGCTATCAGACATGTACTAATAGCGACATGTTGAAACTTGACTTGACATTTCATTCACTAAAAAAATCACTTCATAAAAAAAAGAAAACTTTCTAGTTTCTACTTTTTACTACTAAGTGATTTTATTTTTAAGTGAGAGCTGAGAGGGTCAGCACACAGGGCGTCGGGGAGATTTCATATTGCTTGTTGCAGTGCACCAGGGAGATTTCAAATTGCTCATTGTAGTGCCATTTCCAACAAAGCCGGTAAGACAAAACATAGAAACACTAGGTTACGTTTCATCGTTTCTTAAAATCTTATTTTGTCAAACTTTTTTCTTAAAATCTTATTTTGTAGAACTTTGCATTTAGGGTTGAGAGACTTAAGAAAAATATCACACTATATAAGCATGTCTACCACCACTAGCAGACCAAACAAAGTTTTTGGGAAAGGCAGAACAAGTACAAATAAAAAATAGATTATTCTAAATTTATTAAAACCTCAGGTTTGACTGATGAATACCATAATATTTATGATCCTAACATGTATGGTAGATTTACCTTAGAACTCAAATTTTCATGTGAGAATAAGGCTGCCAAGAAAAAGAAAGTTGATAGTATCAATGCACCATGGGTAACTGGATTAGGGCGCATGATGTTACATGAGCTTTTCCCTTGCCCAGAATTTATCATGGTCTGTGCCCACAATTATGATGGTAACAAAAGAGAAATTGTAAATAAGGATACCAAAGAAGAAATTTTATCTCTTAATGCAGAAGAATTTGGAAAAGTGTTGGGGTTTACAACCCAAGAATTTGGAGACGTCCACATTGACCTAGAAAAGATTGCTAGTGATTATGAAGCAACGGATGAAAGGAGCAAAAATTCTTTCCTAAATAAAATAGTTGAAGAAAAAAACATCTTGAAGGATAACCATAAGCCTCCTTGTCCTTTGAAATTTTTTAAATCATGGGCTCAGGATACTATTTCCATGCTAGCATTTTGCCTCAGACTGGATAGCAATTGGGAAGTGGATGCAAGCCTCCTTGAAATGGTATATAATATCCATTATGGTAATGGTGTACATGTCAAATATAATTTTATTGAGCACATTGTAGAATCCATGCATAAATAACTTTTAATGATTAAAGGAGGTTCCACCAAGACATTTAGGTTCACAACATACTTGTGCTATTTTTTTCTATTCAAATTTAGTGGAATGTTTTAGAAGAACAAGCTTCAGATTCAGCCCTATAGCAATGCTAAGGAAAATAAAATGGCTCCAGTATATGATTGGACCACTAAGATAAGGATGCATGATTCTTGAAGGAACTACAATCATTTTGTAGACTACTTTTTGGCTCCATTGCATCAAGCAATTACAAATCGTCCATTTCCTAGATTGCCTATATCATGTAGAGATTTCATTCAACTAGGAAAAGAAATACAATTGGCTGATTGGTACTTATTGGAAGAATATACTGTGCTAAGATTTTATGGATCAAAAGTAGAGCCATACAAACTTCCAATACATGTGACAGAAAGGGTTTTTGCATTGGAATATGTAAGGCAGATGCAGAGTACTGATGAACTACACTTTGCTGGTTAGCAAATGAAGACCTTATTTCCTTCTTTACCTTTTTCATGTGGAGGGTTCACATTTGTGAGAAAAGCATTTAAGGTGGCACAAGATCTTTTGAAAATTTTTAATTTTGATGTTGTCTATCACTGGCAGTATGATCCATGTGACACTATTAAAACAATGATTGTGGCCAATAGGAATGTTGCAAGTAGAATTCAACATCAATGTAAACCCTTGCTTGAAAACTTGAGAAACAAGGATTCCTGGGATGAGGTCAAAATTGCAATGGAGAAAACTGCTATTGAGAAAGGTATTTCTTTTGAACAGTTGTTAGTAGAAATTATGGCATTGCACCAAGTCCAAATTACAAGAGCACCAATAGAGAATGAAATCAGGAGGTACAACATTTTTTATAGAAAAAGTGATAAACCATCTATTAGAGCAAAAATGCCAGATTATCTAGATGACTCTGTTACAAAAAAATCTTGGACATGGTCAAAAATTGCTACATTTTGGTCATGAGGAAGGATCTAGGTGAACCGAGAACTGATGAAGACTATGGAGAAATCGATGAAGATGAAGAGTTTAGCAAATTGTGGAATATAGAGCATCCCAATGAATGTGAAGTTGAAGAAACTGAAAGTGATAGAGATGACGAACCTGATGATGATAGGGATGAACAAAGCATTTACAAACCTAGTTTAAGTCAGAACACAAAAAAATCATATACTTCAGGAGCAGTCATAGCAGAAAAGTTGGGTTATCAAGGTGGTGGTTTGGGGTCCCAAGGACAATGCATTTGGAATCCAATAGATGTAGTCACCACTGCCAGAAAACCATTTGATAAAAGAGGCCTTGGAGTTGAATCAACTAATAAAATACACCAAGGTCATACAAGCAGAATTGGAAGAATTAAATTTGTTATAGATTCAAATCCTAATCCTCATGGTCAGATGCAATCACAACTTGGACATGCCCATGGTGGAGAGCCTAGTGTGACTGGCACTGCCACTAGTGGAGAACTTAGTCAACATGTGCTACAACAACAGGTCCAACAACAAGTTACACACAAGAGGACACCAATACAAGAGACCACACAAACACTCAATGATCAAGGGACACAAAAGAGACAAAGGATTATGGCAGGTCCAAGTCCAACTACTAGTTCCACTACAAAGGAATTATTTCCAGGCACTCCCCCAGTTTGTGTGGCTATAACAGAAATTGCAAGTACTCCTATTCCTTCACCATTCAAGTATTCCCTTATTCCTGTGTCCCCAGGTTTTGATTACATTCAAGAGTTTAAAAAGAAATTAGAATTGTATAAAAAGGATAAGAAGCAACTGATGGAGAGTGTGTCTGCTGTAACTTCAGATCCTGCAACAACCATGATATTACCCACATTTGACACAAATACAAAAATCATGGAGTACACATTTGTTGTTACCATAGTTCAAAATAAACCAGAAAATTAGATGGATCGATCTGAATTTTAGGTGAGCGGTTTGCAATTTGATTTTTCTGGATTAAAAAATACTGACAAAATTAAAATATCAAAGAAGAACAATGAATTGGTGTATACATCATTGTTAAAACATGATAGAGAGAAAAAAAGTTGCAGAATCAAATAGAAACATTACGGGCAGATTTAGCAAATGAGAAAGCAAAGAGGAAAGCAATAGATAACAAGAGCAATGAATTAGAAAAAAGAACAAAAAAATCTACCTCTACATCAACAAGCAAAGAGGATAAACAAATAGAGGTGGAATTGAATGGACCGAGGCAAGGGTTAGATGAGATCAAAAAGAAATATAATGAGGAAAAATCCACTTCAAAAAAATTAAGACAAAGCATTGGGAAAGAAAATGAACAGTGGGAACAAAAATTGGAGAAAGAGAGGCAAAAAAATGGAACATTGGCCGCACAGCTTATGGAAGCAAAAAATGAAATAAAATCTTGTCAAAAAAAGTTAACTAAATTTTGTAGACAAACAATCAGGCACATGAAACAAAAGATTTTGGAAGAAATAATGTAGAGGTTTGATCAATTGTGTGAATTCTTTCAAGTCATTGATGCCATGAGACTACATTTTGATAAACTGAGCAAATATTTAATGGACAACACAAATTTGTAACTACAAGCAGAAGAGAAATCTGCAAATCAAGTTCTAGAAATAGTCTACAAAGCCAGTGACAATGCATTGATTTCAAAAGGCATTACTAATTGGATTGAAGCCATAATGAAGGTGACATCTATCATTAAACAGTGTTCAAGAATGCATGAAACAATAGAATTTATGATTGAGGCTACAACAAAGATTAAGAATGAGGATGAAAAGGTAAGGAACTTGACAAAGCTTGGTTTGCCACAGGGTTTTGACACAAATGACCGATTCATTGGAAAGGATAATTTCAGAAAGAAGATGGAGGATGCAAGGAAGATTGATTTGGACCATTTTCTTGGGAACCCAGATGAGGTGAATGTTTTGGATTTCATCAAACTGATACTCTTGAATGTATATTTGGCTGAAACATTCAAGTCAGACCCAGGATCCAAATTGAAATTTGATCATACATTGTTAACAAAAATTCAAGTCAGACAACATCAGCTAGAAGAAATGACAATTCCACCACCTGAACAGTGGAATTTGCTAAAAAAAATGTTAGAATGATTTGATATTGATATTATGAGTTTCAACTTTCTGAGTTCCAACTCAGCTCTATGCAGAGTTGTCATTGACTCTTGAGCAAGATTTTTCATTGCCTCTATGTACTCTTTCATTTAAAAATCAATAGAAAATTCAAATTCAGTAATGTGTTGATGTTCAATTATCTGTATTATTTAATTTATCAATTGAAAATAAACTCTAGTTTTAACTACTAAATACACATTCAACGATTGCTGATATTCATTGTTCCATATCCTACTATTGTTAATATGTTAAATTAATTTTATTTACCATATCAAATCAAAAACTAAAATTCTACTTTACTACAAATTTTATGTTTTATGCACAAATAAACTTTAGCAAGGAAATATTAAGCATTGAGTTGAATGATGAATCACTAAGTACATGTAAAACTTATCAGTATGACACAATTAAAATATGAAATAATTAATAATATGTTAATGTATTCAATTTGATTCACAATTTCAAGGAATACAAATTTAAAATATCATCAACTATAGTTTTGGAATATAATTCATGAAATGTAGTATAAATACCTAAAAACTGGTAATTCACTTCCATTTCCCAAATCGAGTCAGGGTCCTCAAACTGACATTCAAAAAAAGAAAAAGAATCATCTTGATTCTGAGTCTGGTCTTCATTTTCTTCGTCTTGATTTTGAGTCCCAAAGTCAAATTCATCCGTCATTGTGTCACTGTCATTTGTCCCACCACTACCAGCGTTTGAACTTGAAGAGTTGCACAACCCTCTTCTTTCACATATGGACTTCTAGATTGTAAGTGCCCTCTCATAAGGAAAATGTTTGACATTATATGCACTTCCTAACACCCTCAAGCAATTTTCCAAATTCTTGTCTAGTTTGTTTCTTATCTTTGATTTCAAAAATCCCAATGCACTGAAAACTGTCTCATCTTCCACTGAACCCAATATCATTGTTTGACATAAATCAGCAAGTTTGAAATATCCTGATATCGAATCACGCAATATTTCACTCTAACCCAAGTTTTTCTAGGCCTTTGTTATTGATCCCGTTTTGAAGGGATTCTCCATGGCATTAAACTGGTCTATCATACTTCTTGCAAACTGACTACATTGTCCTTTAAGCTTATTTCCATCTATAATTCCTTCTATTTGTTGTCCATTGCATTCTACACTTTTTGAAAAGTGTGCAGTCAATGTAGTTACATTTTGATGAAAAAAGCTTGGGCTATGTCGGTGGCCTTGAACCCAAAACTAAGGATACACAATAGACATGGCATCAAGTATTTCATCTTGAGGGAATTGATTATAAATCTTTGTTGAAAGATTGCTTGTAATTTCCTTCAAATTACTACTAACAGATTTAACAATGCCATCAAAATCATCCTTTCTAACAGGTACTTCTCTGATAGAGTGCTTGACTGTCTTACAATGGTGCATTGGTATCTCAAATCCACATATAAAGACAGATAACTCCCCACTTGCATTAAACTGTAAATAATTTTCATGATGATTCAAATCTATAATTATCTGCCACCTATGAAAATTTGGGCTTTGAGAAGTTAGATCTAGATATAGATTATCAAGGGCCATGCATGTCATTCTACGTAGTTTGCTATACTCATAGAAATACATAGTTCTGTCTTGGGCTTTCTTCACAAGATTGTTCATTTCATCCAGCATGGGGAGAATACTAGATAAAGTTAAAAGTGTCTCTATATCACTTAACCTATGTAAGAGGTCAGGAGCTTTGTCTACTATGTTGTGATGCTCGTACATTGTTCCAATCAAGGATGGATATTCTGAAAGAACTCGTTGAGCTGGTCCATGCAAGGAGATCCATCTAGTATCAACATCCTTAAGAAGCTTGTTTCCTACTGTTATTCCTTCAGCAAAATTTTGAAATTCCGCAAAGCGTTTGGGACTTCGGCAAAAGTATGCGTGGAGCTCGTGGACTAGATTTTCAACTTTTGATACTGTAGGAAATTTGCTTACAATTTTAAATGCTAAATTCATTCTGTGGGCCATGCAGTGAATGGCAAGCATGTATGGTGCACAAGTAGTTTGTAATTTTGTGCAAAGACCGGTCCTATGACCTTGCATTACTACAGCTCCATCAGCTCCTACACACACCAACTTTTTAGTAATTTTCAAGTTATCCATACCCGCAATTTGATTCAAAGATTTCTTAACTAGTTCAAATATATGTTGTGATGTTGAACTGTCCTTCATTTTATGAACACAGAGTAGATGAGCTCGGTGTACATGTTCTTTTATAGTATACACATGCATACAGACCCAAGAAGTATTATCTACCGTAGTAACTTCATCTAAAGATAATGCAATGAAGTTTGACTCTTTTACATTCTCCTTTAAATCTTGCTTTTCCACCGTAGCGAGATAGTTTGCCCATTCCCATCCAGCGTTTATTGACCAATGTGTGCTAGGATAGTGAGGAACACTCAAAAAAGATAATAAATTACTATACTCTGGGTAGTCTGTCATAGGACGCCTTCTAGACAAAATATGAAAAACAACACTCATCTAAATAGTTTTTGCCATCTGTGCTCCTTCCATTGTTTTTCCAAATTGAGCCTTGATTGTACCTCCACTTGCAGCAAGCTTCGTCATTCTTTTCTTATGCTCATCATATTCTACAGTATACTTCACATGAAGACATTCTTCCTTTGATTTCTATCTTACTACTGATGTTTCCTTTCCATCTATGATTTGCTTTTCATAAACTTTACCTATATGCTTTTCTATAGTGTCAAGCTTTAGCTGCAATTTCTTATCTCTTTTACATTTCCAACTACAAATCACACACTTGCATTCTATTGGTTGTTCATCTTTGTTTGCTTTCTTGACTGGTTCAATGAATGGGTACTTTGACACCCAATCAAGCTGAAAATTCATTGACATTTCCCACTCGCGCCCCAGTTTTGAATCTTTTGATTTGCCTTTTCTTTTCTTCTTGCCAACATCATCTACAACACCAACATTTTCTTTTTCATCCAAGTCAATTATCTCAATCTGGCTAACTGGGGTATCCCTTGGAACATCTTCGGCGGTGTTGCCATCCTCATTCTAGCTAACCAAGGTATCCCTTGGAACATCTTTTGCAGTATTGTCATCCTTAATCTGGCTAACCAGGGTATCCCTTGGAACATCTTCTGTAGTATTGCCATCCTCATTCTGGCTAACCAGGGTATCCCTTGGAACATCTTCTACGGTATTGTCATCCTCAGTCTGGCTAACCAGGGTATCCCTTGGAACATCTTCTATGGTATTTCCATCCTCATTCTAGCTAACCAGGGTATCCCTTGGAACATCTTCTACAGTATTGCCATTCTCATTCTGGCTAACCAGGGTATCCCTTGGAACATCTTCTACGGTATTGGCATCCTCATTCTTGCCAACTAGGGTATCCCTTGGAATATCTTCTGTGGTATTGCCATCCTCATTTAACTCAATGGCAATCCCACCTTCTGGTGGTGGTGAGGTATTGTGAATGGCTTCTTCATTATTATTTGGTGCAAGAGTTGATGGTGTAGCTCCATCTTGATTTGATGGATCAGAAACATTGTTCGTTCCAAAGTAAGACTGTATACTAATTCCACCTTTTCTACATTTTGTTGGCCTCCCAGTCCCTTCACCACCCTGAGGAGTCTTACCCTTGTCGCACTTGCGGCTCGACATCTTGATCTCCCACTTTGAATAAAAGCTAGAAAAAATGTCTTCTTGTTTAAGAAGGACATACTCATAGAATATAGATCCCATTCCTTACTAAATATCTTCTTTAAGATTGAATCAAGAATGGAAGAGGGATAAAGCCATAAAGAAATCTTAAAACACTAATACTATGAAGAAATGATCACTCACCTTTAAGTTTAGGTTTTCACTGACTTGCTATTCGCTAATGCAGGAATGCCTATGTTGTAAGTTTGTAACTTTGCCTACGATCAACTTCAAGGTGCCAACTCCAACTTCCAAAATCTGAATTGAGAGCTCACAAGTCACAAGTTCAGAACTGAACAAAATGTGTAAGAATAAATCAGAGTTTCGATTGTATTTATATCATTCCATATTTGGTGAATTCCGTGAGAATTCTATATGGTATATCAAAAAGATTTGGCGAATCTCACGTGATTATATAAGGAATACATTTAAGTGTCAGTGAATCAAACCTCAACGACTACATACATTGAAATTTCCAAGGCGAATATGGCCCTAAGATTAGCATGTCATGCAAATTGGCGAAATGGCCCCTCATAATCAACTACTTGTAAATTTTAATTGGCAAAATGGGCCCTCACACGCAGTGACCATGTAATGGGGTTGGCAAAATGGGTCCTCATGCGCAATGACCATTTAATGGAGTTGGCAAAATGTGTCTCGATACACAATGTTGTTTTAATAGTATTGGCGAACATATAGGTGATTTAGTACTTGCTTCCAAAATTCTAGGTGAAAATATTAGTCAGCCCATTTGAAACGCATAGTTTGTTATGGAGAAAATCTTACTTCATTGATTCTCATAAAATAAATCGATGGCGAATGGATATGGATTTGAATGATAATACATAAAAATTGGGCGATTTGACCACCCTGTTGGATGGGATTTATTCGCTAATTTTGACTTGGCCGATCGGCGATATTCGCTAATTGGTGAATATTTGCCACTAAAAAAATCTTTGAATCTCATGAGAGAGAAGATGAATTCCTAAGATGAGTTAGAAAATGTTTCTATAAGTATTTTCCATGTATTTGTTGCTGCAATACAGATTTTAGGTACTCGGGTGCTGCCGGAATGCTGTCAGATTAAAGACTGCTGGAGAGAGTTGAAGTGTTGTTGTATTGTAAATCATTTTAAGATTAATACAAACATTGGGCCTCTTTCCTATATGGAGTTTTTTACCTGAAAGGGTTTTCTCCATGTTAAACATTGTGTTATGTGTTCATATTTCAGATTTTGCATTTCTGTGAAGTATAGTTTTGTTTCTATGTTACAATCTCCATTAATAACACACAGTTAAAGATTGCAGAAATTTATATTGAATCAAATTTCCATTAAAGTAGTGTTTCTTTCATTTCTAACATTTGGTATCAGAGCCTGGCCAGCTTTGACTCTTGGGTGGTAGTGTGGAAGCTGTAGCTGCAGTGGGAGATTTGGTTGCATTTGTTTTGCAGATCTTGTGTTGTTATTATGGTTGCATCCACTGTTGCATCAACCTCTTGATTGGACATTGAGAAGTTCAATGGAACGAGGTATGAGTTGTGGAAGGTGAAAATGGAAGATTTGTTGGAAGAAAGAAACTAATGGTTGGCTATCCAAAAAGAGAAGAAACCTGACGATGTCTCTCAAGATGAGTGGGATAGACTACATAAGAAGGCATGGGGAACAATCCAATTGTGTCTTTCAGACTCTGTCCTGTTAAATGTCGCAAAGGAAGAGACTTCATACAAGTTGTGGAAATGGTTGGGTGAGATCTATCAAGCCAAGAGTATGGTAAATAAACTTTATTTAAAAAGAAAATTATTTTCCATGAAAATGCGAGAAGGTGAATCAGTTGTAGAGAATTTAAATTCTTTTAATTTGTTAGTGAGTTAGCTTGATTCAGTAGATGTTGAAGTTAGTGAGGAAGATAAATGTATCTTCTTTATTCTTTACCTAAGTCTTGGGAGAATGTTATCCTTGCTATCACTTCTAACCTTGTGAATCCAAAGTTGGATGCTCTTGTTTCAGTGCTACTATGACAGGAATTAAGGAAGAAGAGTTCAGATAGTTTAGGGGATGCTCTCAGTGTTAGGGGAAGGTCTAAGGAAAGAGGACCTAAAGGAGATTAGAAAGGGGCTAAGGACAAGTCCAAGGGCTAGTCTAAGACTCCTAGTAAAAAGAACAGAGTTAAGTGTTGGAACTGCGGTAAAAGGGGACATCTGAAGGAGTGCAGAAACCCCAAGAAACAGTGGGAGAGTGCTTCAGATAAGTCCTCGAATGCAGGTGAAGAAGTTTTACTTTCTGCATGTAATCTTGTTTCTAATTATCACTGGTTGGTTGACTCAGGATGCTCCTTTCATATGACTCCGCATAAGGAATGGTTCTCCTCATATGAAGAATATGATGGAGGCAATATCTACCTTGGTGACAACTCTACATATTTGATTGTCGGGAAAGGAAAGGTATTGTTGTGTTTTAGTGATGGGAGGATTAAAACCCTCCCTGGTATTTTGCATGTTCTTGGATTAGCTAGAAATCTGATTTTAGTTTCAAAGTTGAATGATTTGGGAATGCATGTGACATTTGACAAGCATGGCTGTAGATTAGTGAGAGGGAACTTGGTGGTAGCGAAGGGGAAGAGATTCAGAAGCCTGTTCAAGATTGAAGCCACTACAGTTTATAATGTCTCTTATGTATCTGAGGCTAATACTGAAAATGCATGTAGGTTGTGGCACCGTAGATTGGGCCACACAAGCAATATTGTATTAAAAACTATTAAGAATAAAAATTTGTTGGATGGTTTCTCCTATTTTGATGAGCACTTTGATTTCTGTGAGCATTGGGTGTTTGGTAAATAAAATAGAAAATTATTTCCTTCAGGAAGCAATAGAGCAAAAGAGAAGTTAGAAATTATTCATATGGATGTGTTTAGACTTGTGGATAATGAATCTATCAGAAAATATCATTATTTTGTAATCTTCATTGATGATGTATCCAGATTTACATGGATTTATTTTATGAAGCATAAATCTGAAGTTTTCACTAAGTTTAAGGAATTCAAAGTCTTAGTAGAGAACCAATCAGGTTTAAAGATAAAAATATTAAGATCTGACAATGGAGGGGAATATTGCTCTAAGGAATTTGATGAGTTTTGCAAGCATGTAGGTATAATCAGACAAAAGACAACTCTGTATATGGTGCAGGAGCACCTACCTGACAGCTAGCCTCCATGAGGCAGTTAGTTTGTTTTAGGTCTGGTTAATGTTTCCAAGAAGGTCTGATAAGACCAATGCATGTAATAAGGTCATGTTGACCATACTTTACTATTTTTAGATAGTTTGTTATGACAGCTGTTATGCTGTATGTCCGGTTGGATCCTCCCAGCCACTTGGAAGCTCCCAGCCGCTGGGAATCGAGTGGTAGTACTCGCAGGAAATCCTATTTATGTAGTAGGATCGGTTGGTATTGCATATCATCGATCATCGATCAGACTTTGCAGAGAGTGAGGCAGAGGGAAAGACTGAGCGTTGTATTGCATCTTTTGAAATCAATAAAAAGATCCTGTTGTGTCAATTCTCTGTTTTGAATTCCATTGTGTGATCGATTTGCTGTTCTGGTGGTTTCATGGATTCGCTGATCCATTCCACCGGTTGATTCGTCGAATCGGTGGAATGGCTATGTACAGTAGTTTAGGGTTTAGTCTGCATTTTGTGTTTGTTGGCATGCAGGTGTGTAGGATCATCGTCGAGAGGTGTTGAGAACCCTAGCATGGGTATTTGCTAGGTCGTGCTGGTAGTTAGAGTCTGGAAGATCACCCTGAAAGTAGATCGGGTCACCTCAGGAGGTTCGGCGGATCGAAATTCGCTAAGGTTGGAAAATCCTTCGCAACGGCATCATCAGGATATTTCTGTGTATATCCTACAGGTACTTCGGGCGTCATCCGAGTAGATGAAGGTGAGCATGATGCAATCGTTTGCATAAGGGGAAAGCGTTTCGGGGTGATCATCATCAGGTGTTGCCAAGGAGGAGCGTATCGGCATAAGATAGAAGATCGGGTTGATAAAACCATCGCGGGCCGATAATGTTAAGTTTGGCCGATAGCAGGATATTGGAGGAGCTGCATGTGACGTCATCGTCATCAGGATAATCATCATCAGGATATCGGGGTGACGTAAGCATCGAAGGAAAGGTGCATGAGGTTGTCATCATCAGGATATATGGGAGGAACTGGATGTTCTATATCCTGCTGATGAACATGATGTTGAACATCATGATGATGAAGATAGAGGTTGGTGGTAAGATGAACAGTGAACATCAGGAGGATGTTTGCGCTTGCCGAATGTGATGATGCTGCTGATAGCCGGATATGATGATGCTGCTGACAGGCGAAAGGTCAAAGGTTTGTCTGCAGGAGGATATCAGTTGGCAAGAGAAAATATGATGATGCTGACAGTGTTAAGGAAATATGATGATGATGATGATGGGTTTTAGACATACATGCTGTATGTCAAGGTTTTAGTGTGGATACCTCTGCATCATAGTGGTATCAGAGCTCAGCAAAAGATCTGGGCTGTTGTGTGTTGATTATGTCACCGAAAGGGCAGAGGTAGAGTTGATTCTGTCACTGAAAGGACAGAGGTAGAGGAGTGAGAGGTTGACAAAATGCCTCCGAAAGGTAGTAGTACTGCAAGGGAATTACAGGAGATGAAGGAAAAACATGCCAGAGAGATGAGGAAGATGAAGGAGCTTGCTGAAGCACTTCAAGCCAGGCTTGTAGCCCTGGAAAAGAACAAAAAGAGGGAAGTGGAAGACAGTGAATCTGAAGAAGATGAAGATGCTGCTGAAGAGTATGAAGAGGTAGCCGAAGATCTGGATGCTAAAGACCAGAGATTTGCAAAACTGTTAAAGGTAGTGCAGAGTGATAAACCTAAGGTAAAGGTTGATGTTTCCAAGTATAATGGAAGTTTGAATGAAGATGAGTTACTGGATTGGATTGCTGCACTTGATAATCACTTTGAATGTGAAGATGTTGCTAAGGATCAGAAGGTAAAGATTGCAAAGACCAAGTTAGGAGGTCATGCTTTGGTATGGTGGGATTATGTATAATCTGAGAGAAGGAAACAAGGGAAGTCAAAGATCACTTCATGGGATAAGATGGTAGCAAGGATCAAAGGTAAATTCTTGCCAAGGGATTATGAGATTCAGATGTTTAAGAAGCTGCAATTTTTAAGGCAGAAGGAAATGGATGTGAAGGCATATACTGAGGAGTTTTATAAGTTGAGTATGAGATCTGGTCATCATGAGAATGAGGTAGAAAAGGTGGCTAGGTACTTGGCTGGCTTAAGATTGAACATACAGGATGAGTTAGTTTTAGCTAACCCTAAGAGTGTGGAGGATTGTTACCAAATGGCAATCAGGATTGAAGAAAAGATGAATAGGGGACAAGATAAGTCCATGAGAGGAAGAGGCAACAATATGAGGGGAAGAGGATTAGCCCCTACAACAAGGCAAACCAATGAGGGTCAAGAAGACACTGGTAAAGGATAGGGACAGACTGATTTCAGAGGTGGATGGAAAGGTAATAGAGGCAGATTTGGAGGTGGTAGAGGTTCTACTACATTTTCAGGAAAGTGTTACACCTGTGGTGAGTTTGGTCATCCATTTTTCAAATGTCCAGAAAGCAAGGGTTCATCATCCAGAAATGATAGAACGAATGACAAGAGAGTACAACTTGTGCAAGAAGAGAAAGTAGAGCAAAGTGTGCAGAGTTCAAACACTTATCAAGGAGATAGAGTTCCTGACGGTTATGGGTATCCTGAGGAGGGAGAAGCATTGATGCTAAGGAGAACTAGTTTGCAGACATCAAAGGATATGATGCAAAGAAGAGCTCTTTTCAAGACCACATGCAAGAGCAAAGGTAAGGTATGTAAGGTTGTCATTGATACTGGTTCAACAGATAACATGGTATCTCAGGAAATGGTGGATAAACTAAATTTGGAAAAGATTCCACACCAACACCCTTACAAGGCATCTTGGGTGAGTGATAGTCAATCACTTTTTGTCTATGAACAGGCATATGTTGATTTTCAGATTGGAGCATATCATGATAGAGTTTTGTGTGACATTTTGCCCATGGAATGTTGTCACCTACTGTTGGGTAGACCATGGCAATTTGATAGGAGGGTACTGTATGATGGGTATGCTAATACCTACACCATCAAGAAAGATGGGAAGACTATTATGTTGATGCCATTACAGGAAGCAGCTGTAGTACAGAAGGCAGCCCAAATCATTTTAGTGGGAAAGAAGGAGTTTGTGCAGATGCCTATAGGAGCAGGCATAAAGGCAGGTGAGGACACTGCAGGGAAAGGAGTTGTTAAGGACAACAGGTTGAAGAAAGTTACAGTTTTGACTGACAGAGGTCAGCAGCAGGTGTAGAAACAGGTTTGCAAACAACCACCAATTGGAAGGAATGACAAGGATGTTGTCATAGTTGGGACTATTGTTTGTCCTATAAAGGTTGAAAGAAAGACAGAGTTGAACATTACAGAAGTTCAAGAGGCAGTTCAGGCAGAGGTTCTGGTCAGACAACCTGACAAACACAAGGTATGTGAGAGAAGGGCCTACATTGACAGGCATGAGGATTTACTTGCAAGAAAGCAAGTTACAGTTCAGAAGTCTTGGAGCAGCCAAGAGCCAGCAGAGGACAAGGCTGGAACAGGTCAGAACACTGACATGACAAAGTGTAAAGGTGGCGGACTTCCACAACCAAACTCATGGGACATGAGTTCTTTTCTGTTGGGGAGTATGGTGCAGGAGCACCTACCTGACAGCTGGCCTCCATGAGGCAGTTAGTTTGTTTTAGGTCTGGTTAATGTTTCCAAGAAGGTCTGATAAGACCAATGCATGTAATAAGGTCATGTTGACCATACTTTACTACTTTTAGATAGTTTGTTATGACAGCTGTTATGCTGTATGTCCAGTTGGATCCTCCCAGCCGCTTGGAAGCTCCCAGCCGCTGGGAATCGAGTGGTAGTACTCGCAGGAAATCCTATTTATGTAGTAGGATCGGTTGGTATTGCATATCATCGATCATCGATCAGACTTTGCAGAGAGTGAGGCAGAGGGAAAGACTGAGCATTGTATTGCATCTTTTGAAATCAATAAAGAGATCCTGTTGTGTCAATTCTCTATTTTGAATTCCATTGTGTGATCGATTTGCTGTTCTGGTGGTTTCATGGATTCGCTGATCCATTCCACCGGTTGATTCGTCGAATCGGTGGAATGGCTATGTGCAGTAGTTTAGGGTTTAGTCTGCATTTTGTGTTTGTTGGCATGCAGGTGTGCAGGATCATCTTCGAGAGGTGTTGAGAACCCTAGCATGGGTATGTGCTAGGTCGTGCTGGTAGTTAGAGTCTGGAAGATCACCCTGAAAGTAGATCGGGTCACCTTAGGAGGTTCGGCGGATCAAAATTCGCTAAGGTTGGAAAATCCTTCGCAACGACATCATCAGGATATTTCTGTGTATATCCTACAGGTACTTCGGGCATCATCCGAGTAGATGAAGGTGAGCATGATGCAATCGTTTGCATAAGGGGAAAGCGTTTCGGGGTGATCATCATCAGGTGTTGCCGAGGAGGAGCGTATCGGCATAAGATAGAAGATCAGGTTGATAAAACCATCGCGGGCCGATAATGTTAAGTTTGGCCGACAGCAGGATATTGGAGGAGCTGCATGTGATGTCATCGTCATCAGGATAATCGTCATCAGGATATCAGGGTGACGTAAGCATCGAAGGAAAGGTGCATGAGGTTGTCATCATCAGGATATATGGGAGGAACCGGATGTTCTATATCCTGCTGATGAACATGATGTTGAACATCATGATGATGAAGATAGAGGTTGGCGGTAAGATGAACAGTGAACATCAGGAGGATGTTTGCGCTTGCCGAATGTGATGATGCTGCCGATAGTCGGATATGATGATGCTGCTGACAGGCGAAAGGTCGAAGGTTTGTCTGCAGGAGGATATCGGTCGGCAAGAGAAAATATGATGATGATGATGATGGGTTTTAGACATACATGCTGTATGTCAAGGTTTTAGTGTGGATACCTCTGCATCAGTATACACCACAACAAAATGGTGTTGCAGAAAGGATGAACCAAACAATTATGGAAAAGGCCAGAAGTATGCTTAGTGATGCATAGTTGGATAAATGCTTTTGGGCAGAGGCTGTGTGTACTGCTTGCTACTTGATAAATAGATCTCCTTGTAAGGCTCTTGATTTGACACCTTATGAAGTGTGAACAGGTAAGAAACCTTCTGTTTCACATTTAAGGGTTTTTGGCTATGAGCCTTTTGTTCATATGCCTAAGGAAAAGTGATCTAAGTTGGATCCAAAGGCTAAAAAATGTACATTCATTGGATATGGTGATAATGTAAAAGGTTATAAGCTTTGGAATCCACTAACTTGCAAGATTATCTTTTCTAGAGATGTAATTTTCAGGGAACTTAGAGCTATTTCTGAACCTGAGCAACCAAAAGAAAAAGATGAAAAGGTAAAGAGAGTGCACTTTGAGTTAGAGCAGCAATATGCACCTCAAGAAGAACAGAATGATGGATTGGGGGGTGAAGAAGAAGAAGAAGAAGAAGATTCGAGTAGTTTTGATGAAGATGAGTTTGTTGTTACAGAAGAAGTTGTTGCAGATGATCATGAAGAAGAATGAGTAGAGTCTCTTACTCCACCCTTGAGGAGATCCACAAGACAATAGAATCCAGTTGACAGGTATAGCTCACCAGATTTTCATTGTGTATATGCTTTATTGAGTACTAACGATGAACCTAGATCCTACAGGGAAGCTATTTCTGTAGATGCTAGTGAGTCTTGGCAACTAGCCATGTAGGAGGAGATGATGGCTTTAGACTCTTGTAACACCTGGGATCTTTTTCATTTGCCCAAAGGAAGAAAGGCCATAGGATGTAAGTGGGTCTTCAAGAAGAAGTTTGGAGCAGATGGGTCATTGGAGAAGTACAAGGCTAGACTGGTAGCCAAGGGCTACTCCTAGAGAGAGGGAGTTGATTTTGGTGAGATATTCTCTCCTGTTGCTAAATTGACTTCTATTAGATTTCTCCTATCCATTGCTGTAGCTTATGATTGGGAGATTGAACAAATGGATGTAAAGATAATGTTCTTGAATGGAGATCTTGAAGAAGAAATTTATATGCAACAGCCTATAGGTTTTGAGGTAAAAGGAAAAGAACATTGGGTCTGTAGGTTAAAGAGGTCTCTTTATGGTCTGAAACAATCCCCCAGAATGTGGTATCAAAAATTTGATTCATTTGTTTTGACATTGGGTTTTGTTAGAAGCGAGGAGGATCATTGTGTTTACATTCATTGTGTTGATGATTCTATACTGGTTATTGCTTTGTATGTTGATGAAATGTTTTTCAGCAATACCAAGGGTATGGTCAGTGAGCTTAAAGCCCAACTTTCAGGTACATTTGAGATGAAGGATCTTGGTGCTGTCAGGTATATTCTGGGAATAGAGATTAGGAGGGACAGAGTTAACAGAAAGCTTTGGTTGTCACAAAGTAAGTATGTGAATACTATTGTACAGAGGTTTAGTTTGTAGGACTGTAACCCAGTTAGAGTTCCTTTACCCATTGGTACTAAGCTTTCATTAGATATGTGTCTAAAGACTGAGGATGATCTTGAGGACATTTCTAATGTGCCATATGCTAGTGTTGTAGGGAGTTTGATGTATGCAATGGTTTGTACTAGACCAGATATTGCCCAAGCAGTGGGAGTTTTGAGTAGATTTTTGTCTAACCCTAGTAGACAACATTGGAACTATGCAAAGATGGTGTTTAAATATCTTGCAGGTGCTCCTGACCATTGTTTGGTTTATTCTAGTACTAATAGTGCTAATAAATCTTTGGACATAAAGGGTTTTGTTGATGCAAACTGGATAGGTTACTTGTATAGTCGAAGGTCCACTAGTGGCTATGTGTTTACTCTATTTGGAGGTGCAGTGAGTTGGTTAAGTAAGAGGCAACCCACAGTTGCTTTGTCCACCATAGAAGCAAAGTATATGGCTGCTACTCATGTCTCTAAGGAGTCAGTTTGGTTGAGGAGACTGTGTACATGTATTGGATTTGATTGCATGATCATTCGGATTGGTTGTGATAGCCAGAGTGCTATCTGTTTGGCCAAGAATCCCATGTATCATGCTCAGACTAAGCATGTTGATGTTCAGTATCACTTTGTTCAAGAGTTGATTACAAATGGAGAGATTGAGTTAAAGAAGATAGACACTCAGGAGAATGTTGCAGATTCATTGACTAAGCCTGTGAGCATAGAGAAGTTCATGTGGTGCAGAGAGGCCATGGGCCTTGTTTCTAGTGCTTGATTATTTTCATTTGATTTCCTATGGGTTAATTTACAATGTATAATGTCAAGTGGGAGAATTTTGGGATAAGGTACCATTAACCTTGTAAATCTCAATATTGTATTTATTCCATTTATTATATGTAATTTGAAATTATCCATGAGGAGATGTACTAGTTTCACTGGCAGGGGTAATTTCAGAGTCACTGGAAGTTATTACGGAGTGACTTTTACTATTGGCAAATGTAAAAACTCATGGTAAATGAGGATAGGCATGCTCCCTTGAGGAATATACTATTTTTGGCATGTTTGACAATTGTCATAATGTTTGGTGAGTGAATCTATGACAGCTGCAAGTTGTCATAAGATTCTGTGATTCTATGACACATATGACGGATATGTTAGTTGTATATTTGCTATATTTAGCCCAAGGCTCCTATCTTGGAAAGATACTCTTTTGCTGGAATCTATGATGGTTATGAGGTGTCATAATATGTTGTAAGAGGCCATATTTAGTTTTGGGCACCCAACCTTTGCATGGTTGTTTTTGGAAAAGTGGAAGGTGCTTGTAAGATGGTATTTAATATTTGTATGTTGGGTAATCTCATGAGAGAGAAGGTGAACACCTAAGATGAGTTAGAAAATGTTTCTATAAGTATTTGTCATGTATTTGTTGCTGAAATATAGATTTTAGGTACTCGGGTGCAGCCGAAATGCTGTCAGATTGAAGACTGGTGGAGAGAGTTGATGTGTTGTTGTATTGTAAATCATTTTCAAATTAATACAAACATTGGACCTCTTTCCTGTGTGGAGTTTTTTACCTGAAAAGGTTTTCTCCATGTTAAACATTGTGTTATTTGTTCATATTTCTAATTTTACATTTCTGTGAAGCATAGTTTTGTTTCTGTGTTACAATCTCCATTAATAACACATAGTTAAAGATTGCAGAAATTTATATTGAATCAAATTTCCATTGAAGTAGTGTTGCTTTCATTTCTAACATAGTCTGCATGTAATTTTTGAGTTTGGTTTGAAACAAAAGAAAAAGACTACAAATATGTGCCATTTGCCATTGATGTCAAAGGGGGAGAGAAGTCATGTGAAAAACTAGTTGCTGATGAAAGGGGGAGTAGTGAAGATAGTGGTTGCAGAAGTGATAAGAGAAAGGGGGAGAAGTTCTTGTCTTGATGGTTGAATCAGTTTTTCACATCATATGTTGCCATCAATGACAAAGGGGGAGATTATTGCAAATATGTGCCTATGATATGTGGTCATTGATGTCAACATATCCCTTTGTCAAAAACAGGGGAAATAGTTGTTTGGACTAATTCCAACAATTAGTTGGATGAGTAAGAAATAGGCTATGGTTTCTTAAATGTCTACTACTAAAGATGAGTATATGGAAGCTACTCATGATTGTAAAGAAGCCCTTTGGCTTAAGAGACTATGTTGAGATATTGGAATAAAACAAGATGTAGTGACAGTTTATTGTGACAGTCAGAGTGTGATATGCCTAGCTAAGAACCAACATTTCATGCTAGGACCAAGCACATTGATGTATAGTATCATTTTGTTAAAGATATGGTTGAGGATGGCAGGATGAAGCTAGTTAAGGTAGAGAGTTTGATGAATGTTGTAGATTCATTAACCAATCCTGTGAGCACAACGAAGTTTAGATGGTGTTCGGAGTCTATGGGCCTCTCAGTACCTAGCAATTAAATCATGGTGTTGATACTCCCTTTACTCTTGCAAGGTGTTCAACAAGTGGGACAATATTAGGAAAGGTGTCTCAACCTTGCAACTACAAAATGTTTCTGTTCTTCCAAGTTTTGGTCTTTTCATGAATACCCATTATCTTGAAGAATGGTTTAGAACTTTCAAAGGTTCCAAAAGGGATAAAAATGGTTTTGGTCTTTTCATGAATACCCATTACTCTACATTTGAGCGTGGATGGACCCAAAATTTTCCCAAAAGGTGTGAAACCACCAAGTAAACATCTTGGGTGACTTTCAACTCAAGATCATACCTAGATTGCATGATATTAAAGTTTCCATTTTTTAAAACTCATGGAAAAGTTTCAAACTCATATTCGAGGCACTTAGAGATCCCTAAACACTCTAAAAGTTGTCGTAATTGGTGAAGTAGGTTATAGATTGATAGATCTCTTCACAAGCTTTCTGACACATCAAACGGTTCATCAATTAGACACTCGGATCAAAAGTTATTGCCTCCAGAAGTTGGACCTCCTATTTTGGGAAATGTAAAAATGTGTTGGACACATAAAAGAGATGTAAAGGGGAGAGTTACACGTGTTGGTGTGTGATTTGGCACATCACAAGGTATATTTGATTGGATATAATTTGGGCACCACTTTTGGGTGGTTTTGGCTCATAGTTTTGTAATTACCATTGACAATTTACTGTATTGTATCTCTTATATATCAGGAGCTTGAGATGGAGGTTGTGTGTAAGAGTCTTATAGATGTTGAGTTACCTTTAGATCTCTAATTGGTTATACTAGTATGAAAGCTTTCTCTACAAGTATATTGTAATCTTCTTGATTCCTGAATAATATATTGGGTAGCTTTTGAGTGTGGGGTTTTTCTCCCGAAAGGGTTTCCCCATGTAATTATTGTGCTGTGGTATGATTGCTATTTGTGTTTATTTATGTAACTATTGTAAAGATTTGAAAAGTTCTACATATCCCTCCCTTCAAGGTTAGTGTAGGAAGTTGTTCCGCTACCTTATCTTCCTTACAAGGATCATTGTAAATGAAACAATGATGTGGTAAATTAGGAGTTACGGTTGATAAGAAATCTCAAACATGTGAAGTGAAACTTGAGAGAGGTCCCATTAATGCACCTGTCAGGAACATAAATCTTGCATGAGTATTTTGATCTATAAATTAAGGGCTAAACATCTGAAGAAACTCTATTGTATGCTTTGCAAGAATCATCCTTGTATTTTCTAATTGGAACAATTTGTTGATTACAAGCTAGTCCTTATGCAAGTAAGGGTGGATTTATGGAAAGGGGTTTTAGATATCACCATGCCTAAAAATAGGAGAAGTTCATCTTCCAAGCTACCAGAGGACCCTCTTCCTTAATTGGGAGATAGAAAATCCTATGCATCTGCTCTAGCACAACCAAGAACATATTTTCCCAATGAGAGAGAGGTTTGGAAAGGTAAGTGTACAGATTCATCACTTGTTTTTAACCCTACTAATCACTTATTTGATACAGTTCTATCTAAGACTACCAAAAGATTAAGGGAGGGAGTGGATGCATGCATGACCAATAAGGTCAGAGTAGGAGAAATAGAGAGCTTCAAGATCAGAATTTGGGGCTCCACTTTGGCTTAGTATATGGTCCCAATAGTTCATCCATGGTATGAAATTATCGAAGCTTACATCAAATGCTTTGATGAGAAGACACAGATAATTCAAAGGAAGAATCTCTAAGTGGTAGTCACCATTGTTGCCATCAAAGAAATGTTATGGTTAGAACATGGTGAGGCAACCTTCTTTTGTAGATACCCAAGGCTACAAAGAACATGATATACCAAGGAGAACCAACATAGTTTCTTAAACAAGGAGCTCCATCTAGATGATAGTAACACATAGCTCCCTCCCATACCAATATCCCTACCATAGTTTACACAAGATGTCGAAGATGCATGTTTAATGATGGATTTCAGTTTTGGCCTAGATGATGATAGGAGCATCCACAAATTCAAATTGGGAGCACTTTTCAAGCTCAAAACTATCACTCAAAGGTAATCCTCAAGGCTTAATTTTGCATAAGTGATATCCAATAGAATGTGTTACTAGCTAGTTCATTCTAGGACCCAACAATTCTTTTGGTACTCCTCCTTCTTTCTCCCTTTGATTTTGTATCAAAACTCTCTATTGTTAAGCAATCAATCAATGCTCAAAAGATCATCCTAGTGTCAGCCTAGACACATCTCTTCTCCAAAACCTCAAAATATTTATAATGAGCAGTCAATCAATGCTCAATGCTCAAAAGATCTATTATGAGTAGTCATCATGGACACATATCCTCTCTAAAATGTCAAAAGATCTATTATGAGTAGTCAGTCAATGCTCGATGCAATTCTCTATTGTTAAGCAGTCAGTCAATGCTCAAAAGATTATCCTAGTGTCAGCCTAGATACATCTCCTCTCCAAAACCTATGACTATTATGAATTCACTAAGAATTTTCTCTCCCCAGCCCTCATTGACCTCATCCCTAAAGATATCACTTCTAGACTAACAAACAGTTAGAGGCCTAATGAAAAATAGTCACATTCCCTGTGATTGGTTTTTGGAGAGAAATACTCTATGACCCAGATTCATGGTTTCAAATAGGATCCTTTTAGGCTCTTGAAAGTCCTCACAAACCATATCTTGGCTATCAAGTTTTCTCAACAACTTAATGTAATTGATTTAGAGTTTGGAGGTGAATGAAAGAAATGAGCAATTTATGATATTCCCTTCTCTTTTAGGGTAATAACTATAAATAAAAGAGTAGCTGAGAATCTCCTAAAATTGAAATTTGTAGATTTGGGGTTGGATCTCATAAAGGACTTTTGGTCATATGATTCAGAGGGATACATGGAAAATTGGGCTACCAGAATGAAAACCAAAGAGGTATTTGTACATCAGAGCCAACCAACCTTCAAAGCAAAGAAGTCTCCTCAAAATTATATACCAGATATGTATGTCAAAATTCATGAGCTCCCAGATAAACACTCCCACTTAGGGAGAATTTTTACAAATAAATGTGCATCTATGACCCCTCCAAGATTATGACATGTGGTCTTAGGTAGGCCCTTAAAAGGAGAGATTAGAGTGAGAAAAAAACAAAGCCTATTAGAAGTATAGGAAAGAAATAGCTGAACTAGAAAGGTCCTTCAAGAAAGTGGATACAAATGAGACATGGGAGACACTATGGGATTAGGAGCATGGCTCACCTACCTTAGACTATGATGTAAACAACATTCTGGCAGGTCAAGGGTCTAAATTTCAAGAAGATGAAGAAGCCACATAGTCATATGAATAAGAAGCTGGCAGTTATTCTATTAAAGAGCTACCTAGACCAAAACCAAGTCATGGGCAATGGCCTCCACAATATTAGGTAGAAGGAAAATACTCATAAACCTCTACTCATTCAGCCCAAATATCTTTAGCATATGGGGGCCTTAGAGAAGAACTTGTGCAATCTCATCAAGATACACAATTAATGTATGAACAAGGATTTCAAAAAACAAAAGAGATATCAGAGCAAGTTTTACCTTCTAATGTTAAAATATTACTAGGACATGTAATTGAGATTGCCCCCTTTGCCACTATAGTAGCACCCTTAATGGGTGGCATGGAAACACAAGTTCCTACGAAATCCCTCATGGTAGAACAAATTTTGAGCCCTGCATCGACAGAGGTACCTACAAGGAAAAAGAGGAAGTTGAGACTAGAAAAGGATCATGATGAGGAGGAGATAGATGTAGTGGCTATAGCACCACAAATTGGTGTAGACACAATTCCTACAACCCTTACAGTCATGTAGGTAATTATTCCTCCTCCCTCTTCTAGTAATCAGTCTATTCTCCCCTTTTCTATAGCATCACGCATATCCATCATCCCTTCAACACCTACGATTACCTCCATAACTTTGTCAGTCCCTTTTTCATCTATGCGACCTTTTGGAATGCCCATCGCATCCCCTTCACAAGATTCACAAAATCTTACCTCATTTGTTCCTCACATTTTGAATTAACCTCCCTTCTCCCCTTCCACACTCCTAATGCCTTCCCCACTACCACCTGGAGTTGCTCTCCCTCCCACTCAACATCAAGTCACCATACCATATGGACTTCTCTAAAGATTTCCATTTGCTGGAGGTGTTATTCAGTCACCTACCCATTTCCAACAATAAATGATGACTATACGACAAGTGCGAGAGGATAGAATAGAAGCTTAGAGACAAAAGGAAGGTAAATCCACAAGATGCCCTTGCATGTGATCACTATATGATCCAACACAATAATCATTGATGATCTCCCATATGATGCCAATAGTGGATAATCCATAGGATCAAATGCACCTCGAGGATTATTCTATCCATCTAGTAGTGATGAATCTGGCTTAGGATTTCCTGGAAGACAAAGTGGGGTTGATGGAAGAAACTTAGACATCTATTACTACATATTTTATCAAGGTGAGTAAAACACTTAAGAAAAGAGAGTTGGAGTTGTTGTGCACAAATGATATAGTGAATCAATTATGATGGGAGGTGAAATCCTAGGAGCAAGAAGTGAAAAAACTAGCCTCAGAGTTGTAAGCTTGAGTCACCCTAGAGAGTTTTCATACTAAGTAGTCAAAGCAAGCAGTATTGCAATAAGAGCTAGATAAAGAAAATATAACTATAGAAGGTTACAAACAAAATATCCAAAAGGAAGAAGAGAAAGAAAAGAATAAAATTGTAGAGTTGATACAACTTCACACTACTTTGATAGATTTGAGGAGCACAACTGAGTCACTCAAATCTCATCTCAATGCCAAGGAACTACAACTTCAACAACTACAAGAAAAAAGTACAAAACGTGAGTCATGCACTAGAGATGATTCAATTGGTAAAATATATATATCTTCCCATTGGATTAGAATAATGACTAGCGTTACTAAACTTAAGGTAGCATTCAAGTTCTTTGCATCCACTCAAAATTTGATAGCGCAAGTCAAAGATGAAGTGGATCAAATGCTCATGTTGCTGGCTCCTAAGGTCTCTTAGGCTCAAGCCTTGGTTGAGAAGCTTCATAGTTTGGTTGATGAGGTTCTCTTATTTGAAGGGGTTGACAATATATATGTTGTAGCTACCAAAGTGAATGAGGTAGAACACAACTGATCACCTTAGAGTAGTCTATGAAGGAAATGAGGGAGCACATAAATTCTTTGGTGCAATAGGGATTTCCCTCTCCTTTCTAAGATAATGATGATGTAATGGGAGAAGAAGAGCATAAGACAATGCTCATAGGAAAATAAGTAGACCAGACATCTTTTCAGGACTGGGAACAATCACCAAGCATTGTAAAGTTGAGGCAATCCTATGAACTTTGGATCAATTAGAATATCAGGTGAAGACTATAGTGGAGAAGTTGTAGAGTATATCCCATGAGGATATCATAGAGCTTGACAGAGCCTTCAAATCTTTGAAGAAGAAGGGACAACCTTCAGAGGAGGAATAGGCATCTTTATAGACTACCGTTGAGAATCTTTAATTTTGATTTTGTCCTCAAATTTTGAAATTTTGTGATGACTCTAAGCCCGGATGTTAGCAGTTGGATTCTTCTTTGCAAGAAAAGATCTCGTAGATGTCATCAAGAATTGTAGAGATTCACTCTCCATTTTCTTTTCTAGTTCAAAGTTTTCTTACCAAGCTATTAGGTTTTTGACCGTAGTTTTTTCTTTCTATATTTTGTTGTGATCGTCTTGTAAAACAATGTTTTGTTCAGGAGAAACATGGACATGCATAAAGATTTCACAAAGTATAAACATTATCAGACCTGATAAGTTTATAACATTACACCAATGGTGGATTATTCTAGGTTAGTACCAAGTGGGATTCATCCACTAATAGCTCACTGTATAATGAATATTTGAGGGGAACCATCAATTTTATAATTCAAAGATTCCATGTGGCTTCATTACACAAGTTATAAATATTGTCAGTTATGAAAACATTGTAACATTGCGCTATTCACTGGGGCAAAGGAGTCAACAAGAAGTGGGTCCCAATTCCCTAGCCAATGAGTGAAGCAAGCATTAGGTGGACAGATAAAAGGTGATATTCTAAATTCATCCTCAATATTGAGCCTTAGCTCATTCACATACCTTGTAACCTGTTTTGTGCTCTCCTCCATGTGTCCTACTATGATGGTTAGTGTTGATTTTTCAAGTTTGCACTTGAATGTTGCACCCGCATGTAGACCTACACAAGCATGGGAAATCTCCCAAGTGTGGGAGGTGGCTTACAAGATGACCTTTGGCATTTTAGAATATGACTCTTCATATGATGTTTAGGAGAATTTTTCTTCAATTTTATAAGAAAAGATAAGGAAATAACTAAAAATAAATGCTAGCTAAAATGGCAATGTGCTAGATTTTAGAACCTTTTATTAACTTTGAATTTGCACAATATTTTACCACAATTCAAATTATGATAATGAATTAATGTAGAAAAGGGCACTGCAATGCACGATTTTAACCAATAACAAATATCAATAAACACACATGCAAATAAAGGTAGAATGACAATACAGAACTATGAGAAAAGCTCATAAAGACAAATGCCAAGCATAGTATATCAATTTCTCTTCATTGGTGAGCTAAAAATAGATTACAAAAGGTTAAGAGCACAATTTTCTCAATGTTCAATTAGTTCTTCCAAAATGCATGCAAAGGCTTGTATCTATTACCAAAAAATCCCCCATCATTTCCTCTTATACGAGTCCTTTTAAATCTCTAAAAGAAAATGTTGATTAAATCAAGGCGTTAATTTAGGAATAATATCATTCTATTTTTTAGAGGACTGCTACAAAAGAAAGAGTGAACTAAGACATTACGCAAATGGATGATGAAGGTTGCTCCAAAATCTATCAGTTCTGGAGAATGCCAAGTAAACTCTAGTTACTTTTGTTTCAACCAATGGCACAATTGAAGGATGTGTCAGAACTAGGACTAGTTTAGGAGGAGTGTGGAGCTACCAAATGTCATTAAGAAGCTCTTTTTTGACTCAATCATCAGGCCCATCAATGAGCTAACTCATTTAATCATCCAATAGCGTAATGTTATAAAGCTATCAGTATGATAGCATTTATAACTTGCGCGAGCCATTGGATCCTTTGGATCATGATCGATGGTTTAAAATATATTATCTTTTACAAGGAGAATGAGGCCTACTGATTCCATTTTGGCACAATTTGACCAATGGTACAATAGAAAAATGTATCAGTCCTACCATTTCCCAATGTTGTGTGGTGCTACCATGTGTCTTTTTCAATTTTATTTTCTTTACTTTTCTCCTCGATGAAAACTGGGCCCATCAGTCTGCTAATTCATATGACTCTAATGAATGGCACAATGCAAAAGAGTTGTTAGTTTTTCTATTTCAAAATGTTGTGAAAAGTTGTGAAAGCTTGTCAGTCTTGGAATAATATCAACCTTTCTACATGCTATCTATGACTAAAGCAAAATCTTGCACAAAATCTCTCCTACTCATTTCAAAACAAAAGTACTTATTTTGACTTTTATGAACATTGTATGTATGAAAATAAAATTCATGTTTGATTTTATTTGAGATCTACTACATTTGTTGGGATTTTGGACTTGATCCATAGTGGTGCCTTTGATGTACCTTCACTTGTAAAATCCATATATTATGTTTCATTTATATATGATTTCTCTAAGAAGACATGGGTCTATTTTATTAGGCTATAATCTATGGTCTTTTGTCAGTTCAAAGAGTTTAAGTATCCTATGAAGAACCAAACAAAAAAGAAGATCAAGGTTTTGAGAATAAACAACAATGGGGAATATTTCTTAACAAAGTTTTATATATTTTATAAGGATAATAGTATAAAACAACACAAGACAAGTCAATATAGCCCTCACCAAAATGGACTTTTAGAAAGGATGAATAGAATTCTAATGGAGAGGGCTAGTAGTATACTTAGTGGAGTTAGTTTAGATTAAAACTTTGGGTAGAAGATTTTAGTACAACTTGTTATCTAGTTAATAGATATCCTACATCAACTCTTGCTGAAAAATCCCTAGATGATGTTTGGATGGGAAAGAAGCCCTCACTCCAATTTATCAAAGTATTTGGTTGCAAGGCATATGTTCATGTGCCTAAGGAGAAGAGGTCAATGTTGTACTTTAAAGTGGTTGACTGTATCTTCATTTGTTAGAGTTATGGGGTAAATAGATACAAACTTTGGGATCTTGTGATAGGAAAGATTGTATCTAGGTAGAATGTGATCTTCATGGAGGTTAGGTATTTTCATATAATTATGTAGCCAAAGGAGAGAGTGAAATTAGTAGTGTACCTATAGCCAAAGACTAAGGAGGTTACACCTGAGATTAAACTAGAGGGTCATGATGGATAAGATGAGGAGGATAATATTGAGAGCTCTAAGAGATTAGAGGAGGAAGAACCCACACCTCATCTTTTGAAGAGGTCCACTCAACAAAGGAGAAAAATAGAGAGGTATAGCTCACTTGATCTTTTAGATCTGTATTTTATTTATATACCAATAGTAATAAACCTAGAACTTTAAAGGAGAAAATGGAGATGAATGATAGTTAGTCCTAGAGAATGGCCATGGATGAGGAAATGGAAATTCTAAAGAACAACACATGGGACCTTGCTTAGTTACCTAAGGGGAGGAAACCCATTGGTTGTAAATAGCTCTTTAAGAAGAAATTTAGTTCTAAGGGAAAGGTAGAAAAGTACGAGGGAAGGTTGGTTGCTAAGGGTTATTCCCAAGTAGAAGGATTAGATTTTGTTAGATATTTTCTCTAGTTGCAATAATTTTATCCATTATTATTTTCTTATCTATTGGTAATGCATTTAAACTTAAGTTTGAAAAAATGGATGTGAAGGCATCTTTATTGCATGGGTACTTGAATGATGAGATCTACATGACATAGTCATAGCATTATGTAATAATGGGGTAAGGATAATTTGGTTTGCATGTTAAGGAAATTTATTTATGGTCTAAAAATCATCCTAGAAAATTTTTAATCTTGTTTTTGAGTTTGGGATTTACTAGATCTAAATTAGTTCAATGTGTTTATTATAAGCAAGATGGTAATTATTTTATTGTTATCACTTTGTATATGGATGATATGTTGTTGATTGGTAATATTAAGGTGTATATTATAAAAAATGGAATGCAAAGGAAAACACATAATGAGATCCTATCCTAATTCTTCAATACCTTCAAGGAATTATCACAATGCAAACCTAAACTAAATGTGTGTAAATGAGATTGATGCGAAGATGATTGATTTCATGAAAATAATTCAGCAGTGTAAGTGTGTAAATGTGTGCATGTTATTATCCAAATGATTTGAATGAGGAGAATTTACAAATTTTTGAATTCAAGAATCAATGGTGGAGGATAGATTAGAAGATCAATGGTGCTAATTAGTTGAGAAGAATAAATGAGAAAAGTGAACAAGTTAAGTCATTAGTTAACTTCAATTGATTCCAATTTGATTAATAGTTAACTAATTTGATTTAATAGATTTGCATCATAGTTGCTAAATTGATTGAAGTTTGATTAAGAGTTAACTGTTTTGATGGAAGAGCTACATCATAGTTTCTCTTTTTGTTTGCATAATTAAGATGCGTGATTAATGGAAAGAATTTAAGAGTGATTAGTGGAGAGAATTTAGGAGATTGATTAAGGGAATTAAATAAATAAATAAATTTATTTAATTCATGTGAGGATGAAAAATGAGGAAATAAATAAAATAAAATTTTTATTTATTTGTGGGAGGATAAATAAGAGTTAGTGTGATTTAGTTAAATAAAATAAATTTATTTAATTAGTCACATAGAGGAAGCATTAATATATCAATTAAATAATTAAAAGTATTTAACTAATACAAATAAAAGAATAATGAAGGTTGATGAAGAATAATTAATAAATTAGGGAAATGACGTCGATGAAGCACGATGACATGGAAATGATGTTAGTCAATTTTTGGTGTCTACATTTTTGTCCCTCTTTGAGATGATGTTGTGAAGTAATAATATTTCAAAGAAGTTTAAAACATAGTGTTGGACTTAACAGAAGAAGATTTTGGTTTGGAAGAATATCATTGGAAGAAAATGGTTGGATTAGGGATAATACTATCCCAGTCACTTGAAATGAGGATGAAAAGGAAAGATCATGTAAAATTAATTGATGAGATGAATGATGTGATGCCCCCTCGAGAGGATAGGTGGGTTACAAGAACATGGGTATGCTCTTGAAATAGATGGAGAGGAAATTATAAGTAGATGGGGAGATTTAGATGAAAATGAAAAAGTTAGATGAAAAGATGTAGAAATGGTGGAAGAAAAATCAAAAAATATAGATGGAAGAAAAATAATTATGGATGAATCGAGAATGATGGATTTATTATGATGATTGGTTATGCTAACTTAAGTAGAGCATTCCTTTATTTGATATAGCAATGAATGTTATGCACCAGGGTATATAAGACCAAGGTGACAATGTATCCTTTGCATGGACTTGACTCTCAAACAATAGGTTGTCCTTATACATGATCATTGTATTTGCCCACATTTGCCCACATTTGTGGAACATGTATAAGAGCAACCAATAGGCACGACATACAAAAGCAACAAACCATGCCCCAATCTATACCAATCAAAACACACCAAGATATAAAATGATCCAAGTAGCCTTGGGTAGGTATAAACAAGGGTCAAAAAGATAAATCAAAGAAAGATCAAATCAAAACAAAAGACCAATTGACAAAACTAGACTCACAACCATTATATCTCTTGCCAAACGTTGATAGATTTGATTAGATTAGATAGAGCCTGATAAGGGAAATATATATCTTGGAAAGGAATGTTTTGATAAAGATAGATGATTAGGCAATGGATAGTCTAGCTGAAAGTTGTTTTAAAAAGTGATCTCTTGTATGCTTTGGATTAGAATTCAATTTTTGAAAGATAATTTTGTTTTGTTTGAGTGTGAAGTCATGTGTAAGCTCATTTATTGTGAGATAGGAATAAGTGTTGTAAGATGGATTTATTGATTGGAGTTTTATTTATAGTTTGATGTTTTTTTGGATTTTTGGAATGTTTAGATTTTTTTGGATTTTTGAATGTTTTGATTTTTTTGGATTTTTGGATTTTTTGTTTTTTTGGATTTTTGAAATGTTTTGATTTTTTTGGATTTTTGAAATGTTTTGATTTTTTTAGATTTTTGAAATGTTTTGATTTTTTTTGGATTTTTGAATTTTTTTATTCTTTTGGATTTTTGAAATGTTCTAATTTTTTTAGATTTTTTAAATGTTTTGAGATGTACAGTTTGGATTGTATGTGCAAAGTTTATTGTGGTTGGTAATGGAAAGCATGAAACTCACTAATATGTCCATCTTATGACCATGAGATATATAACCAGGATCTAATCCATAAATAAGGTCTAGGATAATGCACCAAATTAAGGAGAGGAATGGGTATGACTAGTTATTATGAAATGGAATGTAATTTGGTTTATTATGATGTGGGATATGAACTTTTTATTATCAAGATGACAACTGATGATGTTACATCCCCAATCTTGACTAAGCTTAATTTTACTTTTTATGTGATAAACTAGATAAATAATCATAGGTTAATGATTTGACGTTTGAGGAAAATATTAAGATAAATCATTGATTATATGGATTGTGATTAACGCTTAGATTAGACATGAGAAATTATATGTTGTTGAGATTATTTTATCATAATGTTTTATGTTTTAATGATGATACACTAATTATATTTTGTATGACTATGAGTGTAACCAGGAAAGGAATCTATCTTCAAGAATGGAAGGAGAGTATCCCCAGAGAGAAGGGGATAGATATTTTCCAAAGACTAGTTTTCCATTTGAAGTCTCAAATTGATCATTATGTGAAACCTTGTGAGGTAAGGTATGTCTCAATTGGTTGCTATCTCAAGATTATACTAGATTTGACCATTATCGATTTGACGTGGGAAAAGGTTTTCCAACATCAAACTTCATTGATTTGGTCGAGAGAGTTTTTGATCTTTTTCTCTGCTTTGCTCAGTAGTTGTTGCTAACGTAAGCATAAGGTGGCAAAGGGGGAGAAGGCCTCGACCCACTCTCGCACCTTAGAATGATAAAGAGAACTATTTTATTTAGATATTAATATTTATTTCTTTTGTGTTAGAATTTCCCCATGGATGCTATCTTTATGCTCACATAGGGGAGCACATTCTCCTCAACCCTTGAAATAAGGGAAGGAGTGGGAATAACCAATTGTGTCCACAAGGGTGACTGGGGAAGCTAGAAGGATGCATGCCCTCTCATGGAGAAAATGGTGGAGGAAGTTTAGCATCGATGAATATGGAGTAGAGAGAATTACATTCTCTCGAAAAGAAAAATGAGTTCTTAGTTTTTGTTTTCTTTTGTGTATGCTTCTAGGCAGGAAGAATAAAAGAAAAGAGGAATACAATAGTTGGCAAGAGATAAATCTCATGGAGGAGCTCAAAGGAACAGATAAGGAACTATAGATAAGTGCTCAGGTATTATCATATACTTCAACTATATTTGAAGATATAATATATAGGTTTCTTTATTCTTCCTTATGACTGTCACTATGTTATGTGGTATCGAATGCTAGCTAAGGCCAAACCATTATGCCATGCATGTTAAACACTTTGTGTCTTGATTTAAAACTGATACATATGGATGAAGCTTGTCTCTGTTGTAACCTTCATAATATCCTCCAGATCCATGCTATCATCTTGTTTATAGATATTACATGGCTCACCTTATGAGTAAGAAAGGTGGCAGTCGATGTAAATATGTTTAATCATTTTCCTTTATGTATAAGTTTATGATAGACTTTCCATGTCTACATGCAAGTAGAACCTTGACCATAACCACTATTTTAATGACAATAATAGTGTAATTTGGGAATGATAGGGTTATAAACCCGTTTCTACATCTTTAGAATGATTATATTGTTATTATTATATATCACTTCTCGAGGGGTGTCTTGGACTATCTAATGAATGTCATGGATATCATATATATTTGTCTATTAATAAGATAGTGATATTGCTCTATTGGTATAACTCAAGGGTGGCTAGTTATGATGGTGCCACCAGCCAAGAGTTATTCTTTATTGAAGTCAAGAGTTGGAGTAGCATTAAATAGAACTGGTGTTCTTTCTTTCATGCATGTCGATAACACCACTTGTTTAGTGGTAGTTAAAGAAGACCTTTAGTCAATAAGGTTGAATGGTATAATGATATTATTGAACTATTTTGCAAGAAACTCTAGCTAACCTTTGAGAATGAAGATGGTTCTTGAGACTTGATATAAGTAGTTATTATTGTCAAATAGTAGATAGTCTCTTATTTCTCCAAGAACAAGATTGTTATATCTTATGGGGTTGGAGATGGATAACCTCTTTTATGAAAAAAAATGTTTGGTACACGTGAAACTCTTTTACTTTTGACTTTTAAGTAAACCAAGTAAAGTCATTATCATAGAGGATTAGATGTGAATCCTCAACCTAGATGAGTTCTTTGAAGAACTTCAGAAATTTTTTACAAAATTTCTCTTGTGTTGATATACTAGATATCAAACTAATCATGGATGTAAACTTTTGAAATAAGGAATAGGGTGATAGGTACTCACAGATTCCATGTTGTAGATGCAACAAGAAACCATTGGATTGAACTCTAGGAATCAGAGTTAGTGATCTAATTTAGACAGACTAAGAATTACCTGATCCTATTTATAATGTATATCTGTATATATCCTAGAATAAGGAATGATACTAAGTCAGACTGACTGGGAAGAAATGATGAATAGACAAGTTATGTCCAAAATCACTTTAGGTTGAAATAGCTTCTAAGTCAAGTTAGAAGTGTGTGAACAATCAACTATGTTCATTGCAAAATTTCTATGTATATTAAATCTTTGGCCAAAGTAATGCATCTATCTCTGCATTCATTAGTAGGTTCATTATGCTCTAGATGGCATAATCTTCCAGTAGTGTCATACATAGTTAGAGTGAATCTATATTTGTATGACCGTGAAGAGTTATGAAGGACACAACACTAGAGACTCAGATGGAAAACCTATTGATTCTTTATATCTATTCTCTTCATGAAAGGTAGGGTCACTTACATGAAGGAAGTTGTGTGGGAGACCATCGGTCTATGGTTGAAGGAAAAGCACTTGGGTGATGCTCTCATTCCCAAGCAAATGACATGACGAGACTTATGAAGATAGATATTAACACTCCAGATATAGTATATTCTATTATAAGACTTGTTAGTAAAAAATTTTATGTAAAACTTATCATTGTTGCCATGAGCAAAACATTATGATTGTATAGTGAAAGGAATTCACTATTATGTTATCTTTGAATATGTTGTAAATTTTAGTTTTAAAATTATTCAGAAAAGATACGCATTTTAATTATTGATTATGAAATTGATTATTGTTAAACAGAAATATGATTATATGAATCATGACTATTTACTTAATGGTAAATTGAGTTGATAATTTGGGTACTATGAGTTGACATGTTACATATGGTATTAGAGCTCCCAGGTTCAATACATGGACCTATGAGCTCACTACATGAAAGCTTCCTCTGACATTAATAGTTGCTAATGTTTGGATGTTCTTTTGCTAGAATGGTAAGAACAAGAATGGGACCAAAGAAGAAGGTAACATGAAATGGACATTACCTAAAGGCCATGAGGGAGTCAACCTCAAGAATAAAAAGCCTTGGCCAAACTGTTTACTTGAAAGGTGCATGGTTATCTGATGATGAAACTTTTGTTGATGCTATTAAACACATCAAGTAGGAGAAGTACAAAGTAGTTAGGGCTACTACTCCTATCTCTGAAAATGAATCAGTGAAACCCTCTACACCTAAGGAATTATCATTGGGGAGTGATCCTAAAGTTCCTATTGCTACTAGGGAGGTCATGGATGAGTACCTGTGAGTACCTCCACCTCCTAAGTCTAAATTGATGAACCCCAAGGATGAGGTTAAAGATGGGAAGATATCCCAATCTGAAAATGACTTGTTGTTGCAAGGTGTAAAAAATTGTAACAATTGATGGATTTTTATGTAATCTATGGAAACTATAATGCAATTTTGAAATTTGGAAAATCTTTCCTTTCTTGTTAAGATTACATAAATGAGAATGGATTTATGTTTATGAATGAATTCAATAGTATAAAAAAGTAATTACATGATTAACCTGCAAACTTCAGGAGAACTAGATTATAGCATGGTTCAGACAGGAGCCAACATTGGGGATAGCCAGGAAGAAGGGCAACCTTTGGGCCAGTCTGATTCAAAACTTGACCAAATCCTTGCTATGCTCCATGAGATGAGAGAAAGAATTGGAACTTTTGAGCAGGAGGTCAGGGGTTAGAATGGACCCAAACAGGAAGCCTTCCATGAGGGTGAGGATGAGGAATGTCATGAAATCACCTCCCAAAGTGGATGCAGAGAGAATAAATCCAAAATAAGACATGATGAGGATAAAAGAAGCCACTTGGCTCTAGAATTATCTAGATATATTAAAAAGGTTACACCTCCCAAGTTTGATGGGACTGTAAGTGGGGATGCTATAGAGGCATGTCTTACAAAAATGGAAAAATACTTTGAAATAAGAAACTATTTTGAAATCACCAAGGTGGTATGGGGAGCATACCAATTGGTAGGTGAAGCATCCACTTGGTGGATGAATAAGAAAATGGAGTTAAAATTGAACTTCATGAGTCTAACCTGGGAAAGGTTTGTGGAACGTTTCAGGCAAAGATGGTTGCCTTAGTTGTATTTTGACCAAAAGCTTATAGATTTCCAAAATCTAAGACAAGGTGACTCATTTATGAATGAGTATTGGGAAAAGTTCACTCGCCTCCTTGAATATGTTCCACAATATTAGCAGGATGAGAGGTTTCGCATCCAAAATTTCATCATGGGTTTGAATACCCAAATTGGAGGTGAAGTTGATGTGCATGGTCCTACTACAATGGACTAGATTTATGAGAAAGTATTTAAGAAGGAACAAAAATTAAAATCCATGTTTGAATATTGAGAAAGGAGCTGTAAAAAGTTTAATTGGTCCCAATCCTCCCAATCATTTAAGAAAAAGGGCAAAAAGTAGGGTTTTACTAAGAAAGGTGACAAGGGATTCAAGGATAATCAGAATGAATCCCAAGGGTGAAAAGAAAGGCAATAACAACTCCAAGAAAAATGGAGACAATTCTAGAAATCCTTATGAAAGGCAAGGACATGTGGGAGGGTGTTACTCATGTGACAGTGATCATTATGCCAACCAATGTCCCAATAAGACACAAGGAACTCAACCATGAGGAAATCCTTTACCCTCACAACATGAAGCTTTCAAGCAATGGATACATGTAGCCTTAGATAATAGGCAAGCTAAATATCAAATCACACCAATTCAAACCACAAATATTTTATCTGGTTTTCCAATTTCAGTTTTGATAGATACTGGTGCTACAGAATGTTTTATTTCTCCAAATGTTTTAAGTAAAATTTCTAGAAAAGTTGGTTACATGGAAAATACATGGTCAATTGAATATGCAAATCAGACCAAAGCTCAGGTAGAGCAATATTTGTTTGAGACTAAGGTTGAACTTTGGAATTTCTCCACTAAAGTGAACCTTTATGTAGCCCCATTAGGCTCATATGATGTCATCCTTGGAATCAATTGGTTATGGAGACATCAGGCTAAGATGGATTGTTATGCCAAAACAATAGAATGCCTAGATGACCTTGGGAATAAAGTATTTCTGCAAGGAAATCCTAGAGAGGTTAAATTGAGGCAAATATCTGCCCTATAGATGAAAAGAGCCCAGAGGAAAGGATGCCAACTTTTTTTCATTAAAATAGAGAAAATAAATAATCCCAAGGAATCTATTTTTCAAGATGATTTGATGTTTTATGAATCTCAAAAACTCTGAGTTGAGAAGAGGGAATCCATAGATTAGGAGAGATTAGATATGGATAGATATCCCTTTCTTTGAGATTTTGAGGATGCATTTCTAGATGAACTATCAAGATTACCTCCTAAAAGAGCTTTTGATTTCTCAATAGATATAATTCCAGGATCAGATCCTATATCTAAAGCTCCTTATAGAATGAGCACAACAACGTTAATGGAGTTAAATGCTCAACTATAGGAATTGCTTGATAAAGGGTTGATAAGACCCAATGTTTCACCTTGGGGAGCACCAATAATTTTTGTAAAAAAGAAGGATGGTACTTTGCGACTGCATAGATTATCGTATGCTAAATAAGGAAATGATAGAGAATAAGTATCCATTGCTCTGCATTGATGATCTCTTTGATAAAATGTGAGGAGCAATTGTGTTTTCTAAGATTGATCTTCAATTAGGGTACCGTTCATTACAGTTAAAAGATGACGATATTCACAATACAACCTTTAGAACAAGGTATGGACACTATGAGTTCACTTTCCTACCCTTTGGATTAACAAATGTACCTAAAACATTTATGAATTTAATGTATAGTGTGTTCAAAGACTCCTTGGACAAGTTTGTCCTTGTTTTCCTTGATGATATTTTGATTTACTCTAAGAGTGAGGAGGAACACCTTCAACATTTAAGGATTATTTTTCAAAGGTTAAGAAAGCATAAATTGTATGGAAAGCTCTTGAAGTGTACTTTCTTTCAAAAGGAGGTGCAATATTTGGGTCATATAATTTCAGCTAAGGGAATAGTTGTGGACCTAAAAATATTTGTTTGAGACTATGGTTGAACTTCAGAATTTCTCCAAAGTGAACCTTTATGTAGCCCCATTAGGCTCATATGATGTCATCCTTGGAATCAATTGGTTATATAGGCATCGGGCTAAGGCGGATTGTTTTGCCAAAACAATAGAATGCCTAGATGACCTTGGGAATAAAGTATTTCTACAAGGCAATCCTAGAGAGGTTAAATTGAGGCAAATATCTACCCTACAGATGAAAAGAGCCCAGAGGAAAGGATGCCAACTTTTTTTCATTAAAATAGAGAAAATAAATAATCCCAAGGAATCTATTTTTCAAGATGATTTGATGTTTTATGAATCTCAGAAACTTTGAGTTGAGAAGAGGGAATCCATAGATCAGGAGAGATTAGATATGGATAGATATCCCTTTCTTTGAGATTTTGAGGATGCATTTCTAGATGAACTACCAAGATTACCTCCTAAAAGATCTTTTGATTTCTCAATAGATATAATTCTAGGATCGGATCCTATATCTAAAGCTCCTTATAGAATGAGCACAATGTTAATGGAGTTAAAGGCTCAACTATAGGAATTGCTTGATAAAGGATTTATAAGACCTAGTGTTTCACCATGGGGAGCACCAATAATTTTTGTAAAAAGAAAGGATGGTACTTTGCGACTACATAGATTATAGTATGCTAAATAAGGAAATGATAAAGAATAAGTATCCATTGCCCTGCATTGATGATCTCTTTGATAAAATGTGAGGAACAATTGTGTTTTCTAAGATTGATCTTCAATTAGGGTACCGTTAATTGCAGTTAAAAGATGGGGATATTCACAAGACAACCTTTAGAACAAGGTATGGACACTATGAGTTCACTTTCCTATCCTTTGGATTAACAAATGTACCTAAAACATTTATGAACTTAATGAATAGTGTGTTCAAAGGCTCCTTGGAAAAGTTTTTCCTTGTTTTCCTTGATGATATTTTGATTTACTCTAAGAGTGAGGAGGAACACCTTCAACATTTAAGGATTGTTTTTCAAAGGTTAAGAGAGCATAAATTGTATGGAAATCTCTCGAAGTGTACTTTCTTTCAAAAGGAGGTGCAATATTTATGTCATATAATTTCAGCTAAGGGAATAGTTGTGGACCTAACAAAGATTAAAGCCATTTTGGAATGGCCAGCACCAAGAAATGTATATGAGGTATAAAGTTTTATGGGCCTAGTAGGTTATCACAAAAAATTTGTGGAAATTTTTTCAAAGATTGCTTATCCTATTGCTTCTTTACAAAGAAAGGGCAAAAGATTTGATTGGTCAGAAAAATGCTAGGAGGCATTCGACCAACTAAAAGAAAGATTGACTATGGCACCTCTTTTGAAGGTACTTGACCCGGATGGTCATTTTGTAGTCATTACCAATGCCTCAGGGGAAGGTTTAGGTGGTGTACTTGTCCAGGATGGGCAAGTTATTGCTTATGAGTCTAGAAAACTAAAAACTTATGAACAAAATTATGCCTCTCATGATTTAGAATTGGTAGCAGTAATTCATGCACTACAAATGTGGAGACAATACTTGCTTAGAAAGCCTTTTGAACTAAAAACAAACCATCAAGGACTCAAATATTTGTTTACTCAACCACACTTGAATGTTTGCCAGAGAAGTTGGTTAGAGATAATATTGGATTATGATTTTGAGATTAAATACATTTAGGGCAAGGAAAATCGAGTGGCAGATGCCTTAAGTAGGAGAAGACATATCTACTCAATGATCTCCATACATTCTAATTTTAAGAATCAGGTGTTCCAAAAGTCTAAGGGATATGAGTATTATGAGTAGGTGAAACAAGCTCTTATGGATAATCCTCATAATCCTAGAAATGATGGATTTTATGTTGAATTAGATGAGTTACTAAGGTATAAAGGAAGGATGTATGTTCTAAACTTCAAGGGATTAAGGAATATTGTGTGGAAGGAGGTTCATTCTGCAACTTATTCAGGACATTATGGAGTGATGAAATTGCTATCTGATGTGAAGCCTTTATTTTTCCTAGAAGGGAATGAAGAGGGATGCTGCAAGGTTTGTAGCTAAATGTCTAGAATGCCAGAGAGTGAAGGCAGAACACCATCACCCGGCATGACTTTTATACCCTCATGAGATTCCAAAATGGAAATGGAAAATCATTAGCATGGATTTTGTGCAAGGACTTCCTATGTCTAGGAATAGGCACAATGCTATTCTGGTTGTGGTGGATAGACTCACCAAGGTGGCACATTTTATACCCAGGAATTTGACAGATGGGGCATAGTCATGTCCCGCAAATTTGTGCAAGAAGTTTTAGATTGCATGGTATTCCTGAGAAGATTATCTCATATAGGGATTCCCGTATGACATCAAGGTTTTGGCAAACCTTATTCTCCTCACTTGGATCTTAGTTAAACATAAGCTCTTCTTATCATCCCAAGATAGATGACCAAACTAAAAGAGTAAACCAAGTGTTGGAAGACCTACTAAGAATGTATCGCATGGATGAGCAATACAAGAGGGAGGATTATCTTCCTCTTGTGGAATTTGCCTATAATAATTCCTATAATTCTGCTATTAATATGGCTCCATTTGGAGCATTATCTAGAAGAAAGTGTCAAACTCCTATAAGCTAGCATAAGATAAAAGATATGATTAGCCTTGGTCTAGAAATGTTGTCAGAAATGGAAGAGCAAGTCCATCTAATTAAGAAAAGGCTAGCGGAAGCGAATGATAGGAAGAAAAGTTATGCAGATGCTAAATGCATCACATGGCATTTCTTAGTGGGAGAAAAAGTCCTTTTAAGGGTTAAGCCACAAAAGAGTTCTATCAAGTTTGGAAAGACATCCAAACTAGCTCCTAGGCATGTGGGTCCCTTTGAAGTTCTCGAAGAGGTCAACCCAGTTGCATACATGATTTCTCTATTGCTAGCTCTTGCCATGATGCATAATGTTTTCCATGTTTTTATTTGAAAAGGTATATTGCAGGAGATAATCATGTTCCTATTCTTGATTAGAATCCCATATAGGTGAAGGACCAATGGGTGGTAATGATTGAGCCCATCAAGGTGCTTGAAATATGTAAGTTACACTTGCATAATAAAGAGACAACTCGATAAAAGGTCTAGTGGGACTAGTATGTAGAAGAGAATGCCACCTGGGAGAATTATGATGATATTTATCAAAGATTTCCCCATCTCTTTTAAAACTTTTCATTATGATGAACAAACACATTTTTTAATGTTAATATGATCTTTGGAAACATTAAATCATCAAGGATGATGATTCTTATGGGGGGAGATATGTTACATCCCCAATCTTGACTAAGCTTAATTTTACTTCTTATGTGATAAACTGGATAAATAATCATAGGTTAATGATTTGATATTTGTAGAAAATATCAATATAAATCATTGATTATATGGATTATGATTAATGCTTAGATTAGACATGAGAATATATGTTGTTGAATTATTTTATTATAATGTTTTATGATTTAACGATGATACACTGATCATGGTTCATATGAGTATGAGTGTAACCAGGAAAGGAATCTACCTTCAGGAATGGAAGGAGAGTATCACTAGAGAGAAGGGGATAGATATTTTGAAAAGATCAGTTTGCCATTTGAAGTCTCAAATTGATCATTATGTGAAACCTTGCGAGAGAAGGTACGTGTCAGTTGGTTTCTATTTTGAAATTATCCTAGATTTGACCATTATCAATTTGACATGGGAAAAGGTTTTCCAATGTCAACCTTTGTCAATTTTGTTGAAAGCAAAAAGACAACTGAGAGGGGGGCTGAATCAATTGTATCAAAACTTTAACTTCTTTACACAATCTCACTTTCACATTCACTTAATTTAACTCCTTATTTTTTTATCAACATTAAGCATGAATAGTAGAATCAAAACATGAACACATCAACACCATACACACATGAACACTAGATTTTACATGTAAAACCCCAAACAGGGAAAAAATACGATGAGTGTTAGCTCACAATATAATGTAGTAACAATACCAAATAAAAAAAAGGCTCGCTCCCTAGGGCTCACTGCCCAAATGAAAGGCTCACTACTAAAGGGGTGGCTCATTGCCAAGGTTGCTTCACTGCTGAGGATTGGCTCACTACTAGGATGAACTGATATATTAGCATCTACACCATGCCTGAGTTCAGTTCGATTAAAGTGCAATGTATCTCCTCTGCTCTGCTCTGCTTTTACAACTCACACTTTATCTTCGCATCTTTGCACAATCTCACCTCACTCATGGATTCATTACATACATTTATACCTATCATCAACCTTGGAAAGTACATCAAGGTCAGCATTACATTCTACAACCATTGGAATTATCTCCAAGGTTAGCATACATACATAAATCAAATTAGGACTAGACCTAAACAAACTTATAGGGAAAATGAATGAAGGAGGAACACTTCATGGCTTAGCTCAGATCCAAATACATCTGCACATGCTACAACACATTTCCACAATCTATGAATCACCTCTGTAACAAGTGTAACTAATCAGGTCGGCTAGGGCTAGTGCACACATCAAGAATGCTTAGATACATACTTCCAAGAACTTCATTATAGCTTGTGGATCAAGAAAACACATTCACTACATTCTGGAGACATCCACAAACAACATAGAATCACTTGGGAGCCAAAAAATCCAACCGCAATAGATCTCACTTGAAGACAACAACTATCACTTGAAGATACATCACAGACTACTACTCAACAGACACTGTCAAACTCTGCTAATCAGTAGCTTGCTTTCTAGAGCACTAAATAACAAATCCTTTGGGATGAGGATAGCTAAGGACCTAATAAGCTTAAGTCCAAAACTACAAGACCAAAATCTAACCTGTGGAGAAATGCAGAGCAAAATACTATCTCCCTATCACTCTACAAACATTGCTAGGCACAGTCTTCAAACTGGTGAATAGAACTTTTTTTGCACTGTGATCCAGGTGACCAAATTCTAAATTTAGCATCTTCAAACACTTCTCTAAATCATATCCAAATCTCATACTCCGGTATTCAATATAGAGAAAATGTGAAGCAAAATACTCAGATAGTGTTCTTAACATGACAACTCAATCAATCAACAAACAACAATATCAGAAGATATAGTTGGCACTAATGACAACACAAACATGTTGACATCAATGACAACACCAGTTAGTACATACTTGCAACAATCTTCCCCTTTGTTGTTGATGGCAACATATGATGTAAAAAATTGAATAATATGTTCCTCCATCAAGACACAATTCTGCATCAGGGCTCCCCCTACATCTGAATTCTTTCTCCCTTTGAATTTTTCACATGATCTTTCTCCCCCTTTGACATCAATAGTAAAGGGAAACACATCTCTTTCCACTACACATGCTTTTATTTGTTCTTAATTTCTTTGAATACTCCTCCTTAGGAGTGCACATCAAACTATATCAATTCTTACTCACATTTCAGAGGACCTCAGGATAGACTAACACTTCTGTATTAACATATCTTGTCTTCTCAAAACTTCAGAGTAGACTCTACACAAATCAAATTATGACATCAACTATTTAACTTTCCTTCTTCTTTGGGAACATAACATCTCATCTTTTATCATACTTCATGACAGCTTATGAAAATGATGTATATTATGATAATATAACAATGACAACACGTATAGCCAATAATTTCCTTAGATCAACACTCATCTGTCTATAACTTTTCTTCTGCAGGCTCCTCCTATCATCAGTCACCACTACTAGATGGCCCTAAGAGATAGTCATCATTAGTCTATATAAAACAATGTCTTCTTCAACCTGTCATTCGAGAAAGTATTCTTCACATCCATTGGATATACTTTAAAAAGCTTTATGTGCTGCAAATCCCAAAAACATTCTGATAGCCTCAATTCTTACAACTGGAGCACAAGTCACCTCAAAACCTATACTTTCAATTTGTGAATAGCCTTTGGATATAGGTCTAGATTTATTTATCACTTCTCTAATTTCTGAAAACCCACTTTGTTCCAAACATATTCTTCTTTGCAGGCCTAGGGGCAGGTTCCTAGGTCTGATTCTTCTCAATCTGCATTAGTTCTTGTTCCATTACTTTAATCCAAAACTCATCTTTACATACTTCAGTAACTATCTTGGGTTCAACCTTTGGAAGTAAACAGAGATTTACCTATTCATCTGCAATTCTTCTTGTTCTCAATACACCTATGCTCTTATCACCAATGATCTAGTCTTCAGTGTGATACTTCTACACAAACCCTAGTGGTCTTAAGAATCCTTTCCTGAGCTTCTTCAACTTGCACTTTCTTCATCTTTTTATTCTTCACTACTTGAAGACTCATCTGATTCATATCCATTTGCTTGTGATTTCATCAAATACTTTCAATCATTATGAAAACTGCTTTATATTGAAAACAACTATGTTTTGTCAGCCTAAACTTATGTTACTCATTACTCTCAAGCCAATTATCAAAATTAGACAAACTTCTAGATGTAGATGTAACCAATGATCAATAACCATATGCTAGAACCACATAGAATTATCTTCAATAGTGGACCAATATAGATCAAATTATTGGAAAACTATAACTTAATTTTACCAGATAGATACTTAGCTGAAATTCATAACCTATCTTCTTTCCTAATCAAATCTTCTTGCATAGAAAACTTTTTAAATTGCACAAATCTTCCTTTATCATTTATAGAGACAATCTTTGTCCTAACCTTTGTTGCTAATCCTTAACCATATCTCTTCGTGTTGAGGCATCAACACCAATCCTTTGGTAGGGGAGAAAAGATTTCCAATAAGACCCCCCTAAGCCAAAGCTCTAATCATAGTTTCCTGAGGGAACATCTGCACTAGATATCAGTATAGGCTTATCCTTAACCTCTGTTACATCCTTCTTCACTCAAATCTCATTCATCTCCTTCTTAGTCTCTACCATATCAACCTTTTTTATTGGTTTGTTCTTCTCTACTAGATTATCCTTCTTCATGCTTCTACTTCTAGAGTACTTAAACAAATGTCCAAATCCATTGCAATTGTAGCACACAACATTTCTTTGACTGTTCCTTCCATTCATTTTGGATATGCATTGATTAGCCTTATGTCCAAATCTATTGCATGTAAAGCAATTACCATTGAAAGATTGAGCATTCCTTTCATTATTATAGCCATTCCTTATCTAACTTTTACATTCACTAGATTTATGACCAACTCTTTTGTATGTAAAGCAGTTACCTCTAAAAGATTGAGCATTCCTTCCATTGTTATGACCATTCCTTATCTGGCTTCTAGATTCACTAGCTTTATGACCAACTTTATTGCAAGTAAAGCACTAATTGGAGAAAGATGGAATATTTTGATTCACTATACTCCTATAATGAGTAGCCTCATGACCAAACTTATTGCATGAATTACAATAACCATTGAAAGATAGGTACCTTGAGCATTTGGTTGCCTAACTTGTAGTCTTCTAGACCTATTTATTTAATTCCTGATTTGCTTTCCTTTGTCCTTCTTGTTCTCAGCATCCACTGCTTGTCCTGATTTGGAACTTTCACCTTTCTCAAATCCTAATTTTTCTTTGTCATCAAGGCTCTTCTGACTAACAATCATCTTATCAAGCTTTGCAGAACTTATCTTAAACTTTTCTTCATAGCTCTTTGCCTTCTCCAAATCTAACTTCAGGTTCATAACTTCCTTTTCAAGCTTTGTACATTCTTCAGATTTGTCTTTCACAATTAGATTTAGATGTTTTTTAGCTTTAGCCTTTTCTTCAACTTGCACCATTAGATCATTCAAGGTTTCATTTTCTTGCCTCAATTGCTCACCAGCCTCCTTGTTTCTTTCTTTGAACATTTTGACTTGCTCTATTAATTTTCTGATACATTCATCTGCTTCTTTCACATTCTCCTTCATATCTCTGATTTCTTCTTTAGTTCTTTCTAGGTTTTCAAGAGCAACTTTCTTGTACGCTATCCTAGATCTACCTCAAGCTATTAAGATTTCTTCCAAGGAACCTCACTCTGATACCAATTGTTGAAAGGCACAAGACAACTAAGAGGGGGGTGAATCAATTGTATCAAAACTTTAACTTCTTTACACAATCTCACTTTCAAATTCACATAATTTAACTCCTTATTTTGTTATCAACATTAAGCATGAATAACAGAATCAAAACATGAACACATCAACACCATACACACATGAACACTAGATTTTACACGGAAAATCCTAAACAGGGAAAAACCATGGTGAGTGTTAGCTCACAATATAATATAGTAACAATACCAATAACAAAAGAGACTCACTGCCCAAATGAAAGGCTCACTCCCAAAGAGGTGGCTCACTACCAGGGTTGGCTCACTACCAGGGTTGGCTCACTACCGAGGGTTGGCTCACTGCCAAGGGTTGGCTCACTACTAAGGGTTGGCTCACTGCCAGGATGAACTGATATAGTAGCATCTACACCATGCCTTAGTTCAATTCCATTGAAGCACAATGTATCTCCTTTGCTCTACTCTAGTTTTACAACTCACACTTTATCTTCACATCTTGGCACAATCTCACCCCACTCATGGATTCATTACATACATTTATACCTATCATCAACCTTGGAAAGTACATCAAGGTCAGCATTACATTCTACAACCATTAGAATTATCTCCAAGGTCAGCATACATACATAAATCAAATTAGGACTAGACCTAAACAAACTTGCGGGGCAAATGAATGAAGGAGGAACACTTCATAGCTTAGCTCAAATCCAAATACATCTTCACACACTAAAACACACTTCCACAATCCATGAATCACCTCTGCAACAAGTGTAAGTAATCAGGTCGACTAGGGCTAGTGCATACATCAAGAACACTTAGATACATGCTTCCAAGAACTTCATTACAAATTGTAGATCAAGAACACACCTTCAATACATTCTAGAGACATCCAAGAACAACAGAGAATCACTTGGGAGCTGACAAATCCAACTACAATAGATCTCACTTGAAGACAACAAATATCACTTGAAGATACATCACAGACTGCTTCTCAACAAACGCTGTCAAACTCTGCTAATCAATAACTTGTATTCTATAGCACCAAATAACAAATCCTTTGGGATGAACATTGCTGAGGACCTTATAAGCTTAAGTCTAGAACCATAAGACCAAAATCTAACCTACAGAGAAATACAGAGCAAAATACTATCTCCCTATCACTATGTAAATATTGCGAGGCATAGTCTTCAAACTGGTGAATAGAACTTTTTCTGCATAGTGATCTGGACAACCAAATTTTAGATTTAGAATCTTGAAACACTTCTCTAAATCATATCCAAATCTTACATTCTAGTCTTCAATACAGAGAAAATGTGGAGCAAAATACTCAAATAGGTTCTTAACATGACAACTCAACCAATCAACAAACAACAATATCACAAGATACATTTGGCGCTAATGACAACACAAGCATGTTGGCATCAATGACAACACTAGTTAGCACATACTTGCAATAGATTTGGTCAAGAGATTTTTTGATCTTTTTCTCTGCTTTGCTCAGTAGTTGTTGCTAACGTAAGCATAAGGTAGCGAAGGGGGAGAAGGACTTGACCAACTCTTGCACCTTAGCAGATGATGAATATCAACTTACGTTGAGATGGTAATGTTACCATGAAGCTGATATATACTATTTATATATATATTTGTTAAGTAATAATATAATGATAAAGAGAATTATTTTATTTCGATATTAATATTTATTTCTTTTGTGTTAGAATTTCCCCATAGATGCCATCTCTATGCTCACGTAGGGGAGCACTTTCTCCTCAACCCTTGAATTAAGGGAAGGAGTGGGAATAACCCACTATGGCCATAGGGGTGACTGGGGTAGTTGGAAGGATACATTCCTTCTCATGGAGAAAATGGTGGAGGAAGTTTAGCATCGATGAATATGGAGTAAAGAGAATTACATTCTCTCAAAAAGAAAAATGAGCTCTTAGTTTTTAGTTTTTTTTTTCTTTCATGTGTGCTTCTAGGCAGAAAGAACAGAGGAAAAGAGGAACACAGTAGTTGGCAAGGGAGAAAGTCCATGGAGGAGCTCAAAGGAACATATAAGGAACTATAGTTGAGTACTCAGGTATTATCATATACTTCAACTGTGAGTGAAGATATAATATATACGTATCTTTATTCTTCCTTATGATTCTCACTATGTTACGTGGTATTATATGCCGATCAGGGCCAAACCATTATGCCATTCATGTTAAAAACTTTGTGTCTTGATTTAAAACTGATACAAATGGACAAATCTTGTCTCTATTGTAACCTTTGCAATACCCTCAAGAGCCATGCTATTGTTTTGTTTATAGATATTACACAGATCACCTTATGAGTAAGAAAGGTGGTAGCCGATGTAAATATGTTTAATAATTTTCCTTTATGTATAAGTTTATGATAGACTTGTCGTGTCTATGTGCAAGTAGAATCCTGGCCATAACTATTGTCATAATGATAGTAATGGTGTAATCTTGGAATGATAGGGTTATAAACCTGTTTCTACCTCTGTAGAATGATTATATTGTTATTATTATCTATCACTTCTCGAGGGGTGGCTTGGACTATCCAATGAATGTCATGGATATCATATATATTTGTCTATTAATAAGATAGTGATATTGCTCTATTGGTATAACTCGAGGGTGGTCGGCTGTGATGGTGCCATTAGCCAAGATTTATTCTTCATAGAACTTAAAGTATAGTTAGTCTGTGTAAGACTATGAAGCTCTCGAAGTCAAGAGTTGGAGTTGCATTAAACAGAACTGTTGTTCTTTCTTTCATTCATGTCGATAACACCACTTGTCTAGTGGTATTTAAAGAAGACCTTTATTTAATAAGGTCAAATGGTATAATGATATTATTGAACTATTTTGCAAGAAACTCTAGCTAACCTTCAAGAATGGAGATGGTTCTTGAGACTTGATATAAGTAGTTATTATTGTCAAATAATAGATAGTCTCTTATTTCTCCAAGAATAAGATTGTTATATCTTATGGGGTTAGAGATGGATAACCTCTTTTATGAAAAAATGTTTGGTACATGTGAAACTCTTTTACTTTTGACTTTTAAGTAAACCAAGTAAAGTCATTGTCGTAGAGGATTAGATGTGAATCCTCAACCTAGATGAGTTCTTTGAAGAACTTCAGAGATTTTATACAAAACTTCTCTTGTGTTGATACTAGATATCAAACGAATCATGAATATAAACTTTTGAAATAAGAAATAGGGTGACAGGTACTTACAAATTTCATGTTGCAAATGAAAAAAGAAACCATTGGATTAAACTCTAAGAATCAGAGTTAGTAATCTAAGCTAGATGAACTAAGAATTACCTAATCCTAAATGTATATGTGTATATATCCTTGAATAAGGAATGATGCTAAGTCAGATTGACTAAAAAGAAATGATGAATAGACAAGTTATGTCTAAAATCACTGCAGGAGGAGATAGCTTCTAAGTCAATTTAGAAGTGTGTGAACAATCGACTATGTTCATTGTGAAATGTCTATGCATATTAAATCTTTGGCCAAAGTAATACACCCATCTCTGCATGCATTAGTCGATTCACTATGCTCTAGATGGCATAATCTTCTAATAGTGTCATACATAGTTAGAGTGGATCTATAGTTATATGACTATGAAGAGTTATGAAGGACACAACACTAGAGACTTAGATGGAAAACCTTTTGGTTCCTTATATCTATTCCCTTCATGAAGGGTAGGGCCACTTCTAGGAAGGAATTGTTGTGTGGGGAACCGTTGATCTGTGGTTGGAGGAAAAGCACTCAGGTGATGCTCTCCTTCCCAAGAAGATGACATGCCAAGACTTATGAAGACAGATATCAACACTCTAGATCTAGTATATTCTTTATATGACTTGTTAGTTAAAATTTTTATGTAAAACTTATCATTGTTTCCATGAGAAAAACATTATGATTGTATAGTCAAAGGAATTCACTATTATGCTATCTTTGAATATGTTGCAAATTGCAGTTTTGAAATTATTCAGAAAAGATATGCATTTTAATTATTGATTATGAAATTGATTATTGTTAAACAAAAATATGATTATACGAATCATGACTATTTACTTAATGGTTAATTGAGTTCATAATTTGGGTAAAATGAGTTGACATGTTACAGATAACATCAACTGACAATTATCAAGCCATGATAGTTGAATGGGTGGATGGGATATGAGGAAGATGAAGGGATGGGAAATGGACAAATGGAGTGTAAAGTATGAAGGGAATCCTAATAGGTGATGGTTTGACTACACGTGGTGCATGTTTTCTAGATTTTCACCATTGGATGAATTTATTTCTCTTTACTATTTTAATCCAAGGCACCACAAAAGTGGTTTTCACTATTGGAAATTTTTTATACGTTAGGTTACTCTGAGGGTCATGCATATAACCTCTTCAAATGTATGATATTGATTAGTTCCTCTAAAGGCTGGTTCTCTAGTGTGGCAAGTTGTTATTCTCTTGATCCATACCTAGTGGTGATGATAAAGGTCCCCAACCAATTAGGCTCAAACTTGCCTTTCTTATCTTGATCTTGTTGATTCCTCTGAATTTCTTTGAGCATTAGGTCACTTACTTCAAGTTTATAGGTTTTGATCTTTTTGTTGTAGCTATAACAAAGATGGTTCTAATAGGCTTGCATATGGTTTAAGGCATTGAGATGCCTTTCATCTAGTAGCTCTATCTCTTGCAGACGAGAAACCTAATACTTCTCTTCATCAGATATGTGTAGAGAGGGGAGCTCAACCTCAATTGGAAAATCTAATTCAAAACCAAAGACAAGGGAATATGGTGTGGCTTTTTTTGGTGTTCAGATACTTGTACAATAAGCTCATAAGGCTGGGTTGAGTTGTAAGTGCTAATCACGACTAGCTTTATTGACCATCTTTTTGAGTATCTTAAGGATGGTGTTTTTTGAAGCGTCAGCTTAGCCATTACTCTATGGGTAATAAGGAGTGAAGAAGTGGTGCCGAATATGAAATTGTTGGCAAAGGGCTTGTACCTCTTGGTTTTTAAAAGGTCTACCAACAATTGGATGATGGAGGGTTAATTTCTCCAACGAGGTCAAGCCCCCAGTGTGAAAAGGGCCAAGGAGTAGTGATCAGTTGCAGCTCTTGAGATGGCACATGGATCAAATTACCATGTTATTGGCATTGTAGGGACTTCTTGACAAATTGTTGCTCATCTTGTTCCATGGTCAGCCAATAGTAACCCATTCTAAATAGATTTTTAGCTATGGTTGGACCACTAGAGTGTGACCCATAGATTCCTTCATGTACCTCATGTAAAGTAGTTTGATCTTATCTTGAGTTAAGGCATCTAAGAAGGGTTCCATTGAGACTCCTCTAGTAGAGGGCATCACTAAGGATTATGAAGTGGGATGATCGATGAATAAAGGTCTTGCATTGGGTAACTTGGTTAGGTTGGGTAGAAGAATATTATCATGGAGGTAGAGGTAAACTTCTTGATACCAGGGTGATAGGGAACCAACAAGTTCATAAACAAGCTCTGAATCTAGGTCATCATAAGCATGAGTCAATAATTGTTCAACAAGAAACTCACATATGTGGCCATTATTCGATATGTTTATGAGATATCCAATGGTAGCCATGTCATCAATAGATTTATTGTTAGACCTTGGTACTTGTTCAAACTAGATCTCATGAAAATATTCCTTGAAGTTATCTACCATTCTTTTGTAAGGAATCAGCTTGTCATATTTAGTTTGGTATTCATTAATGACTTTCTTGATAACAAGTTGTGAATCTCCATAGATATTCAATGTTTCATATCTCCATTGAATAGCCATTGTGAGTCCTGTGATGAGAGCCTCATATTCAACTATGTTATTTGTACATGGAAAAGCAATTCTATAAGCCTTAGGGATGTCATCACCTTGTAGTGTGATAAATAAGATTCCAACTCTTGAACCATGGTAAATATACAATCCATCAAAGTAGAGCTTCCATTGTGTAGCTAGAGTTACCACAAACACAACTTCATTAGGAAACTTTGTGATAAGTGGATGATCTGCTTGAATAGGGGCATCAACTAGTTGATTCGCTATCACTTGTCCTTTTATGGCTTTATGATTGACATACTCAATGTAAAATTCACTTGATATCATTACCCATTTTTCCATGTGTCTTGTAAGTGTCGCTTTTGACAAGTATTTTAGTGGGTATACTTTTGTGATGAGCTTGATTTTATGATTAAGCATACATAGTGTCTCAATTTTTGAGTACTAAAGATGAATGCCAAACATGCTCATTCCATTGGAGTGTAATTGAGATCATATCCTTCTAAATTTCTACTAATATAATATATTTCTCTTTCCTTTCCTATTTCATCATGTTGTGCTAGGAGTGCCCCTAATGTTGCTGATGTAGCTGAAATGTATAATAGTAGGGGCTTGTCTAAATTAGGAGGCATGAGCACTAGAGGAGAAGAAATATATTCTTTTAATTGATCAAAAGCCTTTTGAAACATCTCATCCCATTGAAATGTGACATTTTTTACATAGGAGATGTGAAAAGGGATGACATTTATCAACCAACTGTGCATTGAAGTGGTGAATTGCTTGGAGTTTCCTTTGTAAGCTACAAAGCTATTTTAAATTCTTAGGTGGAGGCATATCAACTATTGATTTTACTTTTGCAGGATCAACCTTAATGCATATTTCATGATAAAATGTACATTCCAATAGATTTCTTGATGTTACCCTAAAAACACATTTTTTGGGTTTAGTTGTACTTGGTACTATTCCAGTCTATCAAAGATTTGTGTTAGAACTAGGAGATGTCCTTCTCTTGTCATGAATTTTCCCAAGAGATCATTCATATAATCCTCATTGATTTGTGAAACATGCCATGAAAAATTACAGTCATGGCACGTTGGTAGGTAGATCCAGTATTCTTGAGACCTGTTATCACTTGGAATTACACCCTTCTTGAAGCTTGTTCAAGAATTCCAATGACACAATAGGACTGATCTCAAAGTGTTGGACCTTACATATGAGATTAGACCTCCAGAGAAGTTTGGTTCCTCTTTTTGGACTTAAGGACTAGAGAAAATAACTAAACCTATGCTACTAATCACCAAGGAAAAGGGAAAGAAGGAACATAGAAAAGAAAATGGTGATGCACCAAGATTGAGGGTGTTCGGTTAGGACTGACATAGCACAGTAATGATCTCAAATGATGAAAGGAACTCACACAGACTCATCCAGGTTCAATCAAAGGTTAAGTTAGAAAGACAAAAATATGAAAGGTACCCTTTTATCCACAATGCACAACTTGCATCTATCAAATAAAAACAATGTAAGAACAATGAGAGAGGCAAAACATCAATTTATATTGATCATAGATGCTAAATAGCCATTACAAAGAGAAGACAAACTCATTGCATGTGTGAAGTAGAGATAAAATGATAGACTCTCCTTCATTGATGAACTAATATAGAGACATAAGAGGCTCAGAAGAGAGCACAATGCGTCAAATCCACTTAGTTTTGGAGAAAACCACAAGGTCTGAACCTGTGATTGAATCCCTCTATTTAAATAATGACCCAGAGCAGCTAACCAACCAACATAAATACATCTTCAACATATGCATATATATTTTCAAATCATATTGTAGTAGCCATGCACATGGGAAAGAGTGGTAGACAAGGAAAACCAGTCACCCATGATGCAATAAATTCATATCTATGTCCTTGGTGCGTGCCCACATGGATCTACCGTGGAAATTTGCTAAAGAAGAACATTTGCCCTTGCCTTGGGTACAAGAATTCAGTGCAAAATGAGCTATAGTGGCCTTGGGGCATGAGAAATCAATTTCCACAAGCAATCAATCTCTAAAGATGCATTAATGGTGGCCAAGAAGGTCACTGAGTAGTCTCATCACATTCTGAACAATGGAAATAACAAGGAGGGCAAAACAGTTAGGCCTTAACCAATCGAGCTTCCACCAAACAATTGACATCTAAAAGGGTGAAGAAGGAAACCTTGATCTCTAAAGTCTGAAAGGAACAAAGGGAAACTATTAGGCTTCAGACATGGAGTCTTCACCATACATCGTTCATTTTGAAGAGAAGAAAAGAAACTGCCTGAACACTTGGCACCTTAGAGAAATGATTAGGGATCGAGCCTTAGACCTTCTCTCTTCTACCTTCAAGAAAAAAAGGGGTAGAGAAAACCCTTGATCATTATTGTCCAAATGACTTAGAACTTTGAAGCTTGGTGGACTTTGGTGATTGGGCCTTCCACCTACCGCTTGCTAAAAGGAAAGAAGAAGACCACAACCCTGACCTCCAACATCTGAAGTACTTATAAAAATTTATGAAGCCTCATCAGACATCAGCCATCAAACCCTCACCCTTTTGCCTGTTCAAAAGAAGAAGGAAGACCACTAGCTTGACCTCCAAGATCCATAACACTTAAACAATTTATAAAGCTTAGTTAGACGTCAGCCATCAAACCCTCACCCTTTGGCCTTCAAAAAGGGAAAGAGGAAGATTGTAACTCTGACCTCCAATGCCTGAGTTACTTAGATGAATTTGAATCTTCAGCAAAATTTGACCATTGGGATTCTCACTAATTGATTTCTCAAAAGAAGAAAGAAGACTGCTACTCTGACCTCCGATGCCTGAAAAACCTAGGTAATTTATGAATTTCAAGATAGAGATTTTGGTACCAATAGGAATGGCATGACTGGAGAGAGAACCTTGAAACTACAAAGCTCTAAAGAAGGAAAACCATCAAGGGTGAAAAAACTTAGGAAATTTTAGGATTATGGGAGGATCTTCTCAAGGAAACACATTTAGGATTTTGGCAATATTTTCTACAAGTTTGGGGATGCTTGGGCTATTTGTTCTGAAGGTAAAATAGGACAACAATACCAAAATGCATGACTTTCCAACAATAGGCACCCCATGGACAAGTGAAAGTCATCTTGTGTTGATCTTTAGGTGCTATGCAAATAGTCAGATCTACAAGAGATAGCATTTCATGTCCAATAGTCAAATCTACAATGATGCCAATATTTTGGTAAAGGGAAATCATCTTTGGAACATGCTTTATTTGTTGGCAAGAGACACTGTGTGGCTTCATGAGTGTTGTCATTGATGGCCACAAAGTCCATCCCACACATCCGCAGAACATGGTGTGTCTATACTGAAAGTCAGATTGAAGAGTATTTTGGTCCAATGACCAAGAACAGAGCATGCAGAAAGGTCTGACAATCAGGTCTGGATCTCTCAGAGGAAGTATCTCAGTAAAGTGTAGACTTGGGGAAGTCAAGAGGAGTACCATGACTAATATATTCTAGAGATTGAGCCTCTGGTGTTGTAAGAGTGAAAAGATGTGAACACCTAAATGTTGGGTTCTTGTTTGGTAGAGTAGACCGAGGAAGAACTGACTAGCAGAGCATCAGACCTTAATCCGGATGAGATATTGATGGTGATCAAGGTTCTTATGGTATCATTCATGATTGGCCAACATGATTGATGACTTCTATAACTATTTTTTTGATACGCATCACTTAGTAAGCATGGATTCAGCCGACAGACCAGAGTTTGGATATATCTTGAGTTTTTTGGATGCCGACTAGAAAGATGATTGAAATCATTGATGTGGATATATATCCCCGATTGATTTCAATATGAAGGTGTGTGTGGTGTGTTGTGTAGTGTGAAGAAGAGTAGAGAACAGTGTGGAAATAGATATAGAGGTCTAGTATGTGACAGAACAACAGCACTAAGGCAGAGGAAGAATGAAGTGCAGTAGATCAGTATACTGAGCTTAACCAGAACTGAACCTAAGCATATGTGGATGCTTCTCATTAGTTCAAGTACCTAGTTCTCTTTTATAAACTATTGTAGGCAGTGAGCCTCTTGTGAGCAATGTGCTCAGGTAGTGAGCCCTAATTTGCAAGTGCCATTTTGTACTACCTTATTCTTTTAACAGAGAATACAATCTTCGGTTAATCACCTTGTGGTTTTTTTCTTAACAGGGTTTTCCATGTCAAAAATATTGTGTCATGTGTGTTGAGTTTATTTCTACTTCCATGGTTATGTATGCTGATATGATTTGATATTGCTCTAATTGTTAAAGAAGAAAAGAAAGTCAAATTATTAAGATAACTGATTCACCCCCCCTCTCAGTTATCAACAATTGGTATCAGAGCTAAGTTCCTCCTAACAGAGCCTAACATCTTGAGGAAGATCTGGGAATCTAAATGGATATGTATGGTATGAGGGAACAACTTCAGTCTACCCTAGATGATCTTGAGCAATCTCACTTTGAAGTCAACAACCTGAGGGAAAGACTCCAACAAGCTGGTGATTTCATAAATGAACTCAAAGAAAAAACTAAGTATCTCAATAAAGAAAAGAAAGGAACTACTTCAACAATTAGCAAGTCAAAGTGAAGCCAATGATACTAATGAAGATCTGAATGAGAAAACCAAGCTATGTGAGAAGTTATCAAAAGAAGTCATTATGGTAAGACATGAAATGGAATCAGGAGTTCTGAAATTCACCCAAGAAATTGAAGAGAAAAGAAAAAGTGAAGATAATCTAAAACAATCTCTCAAGGAGAAGTTAGAAGACTACCACAAAATGGATAGAATAATCAGGCATTTGGAATCTAATCTTGAAGAAGCTAGAGACAATGAAGAACAACTTGAGAATTAGATAGACACTCTTGAAAGGGATCTTCAAACAACAAATGAATACAAAGAGAAATTCAAGATAAGCTCTGCTCAACTTGAAGTTCTTCTTGAAAGCCAAAAGAGGGTAGATGACAAGCAAGGCTTGGGATATGAGAAAGGGGAAAGCTTTGGATCCAGTCAAAAGAACTCTGGATTGGGAAATCCAAGGATCAGGCCTAGAAGACCACCGATAAGGCAACCAAATGCTTAAAGATAATTGGTGCCTGAAATTGGCACAAGGGAAGTTGCGGATTAAAGGGTTCTCAGAGAAACATCTAAAGAAGCCTTGGTAAAGATATGAAAGATCCACAAGAAATTTAGAAGAGGTTAATCTACCAAGATTAATCCGGTTTAACAGTCATTCGATAAGAACAAGATTTTCACAGTTAGATCCGGTATGATTCAAATTGAGGTATCTTGATCTACGGATAAATGGAATGATTGGAGAAAGGTAGATAGATTGCTAATATTCACCAAGAATAACTCTAAGTGCATTTTAGTGATCCAGAAAGATCTCTCTCAGAAACAAGGAAAATAAGGCAACCCGAATAACTTAAGTTGTGCATTTATTACAAAATGGAATTAGGGTTTGCGCAGAAATATAAGGGTTCTCTTAATGAACATTTGTACATTCACATTCAAGAAAAAGAGAAAAGGAGCTCTGCAACAAAGTTATTTCAAACCTCTCAAAGATCAACCACATAAGTCAATTCTTCTAGCAATCCGATCCGACTCATATCGTGAACCCTAGAAGCGTAAAAGGCATTTTCTGCTCTTGAAAACCTCTCTCTGAATCTTTTGAAAGATGGCTACTCCAAATGTTGTGAAGATCATTGATAGGCCGCATCCTAAATTCAAGAAACATCACTACAAATCCCTAGAAGTTGATCCCCTAGGCGCCTTTTCAAGCATTTCGCATGGGGTTTTGCATGTAGAAGATGTTAGGGCATATATTCATGCAAACATTGAGGAATTTGGGGAATCCAAGCTAATGGATATCTATCACAATCAATTAATAGATGATTCTTTTGAACTCAAACCTTAGTACAAGGCTATCTGGGACAAGCATTTTGGACATTGCATCCATTTCCCCTATTTTACAGAAGATGAATGGGTCCGGTATGTTTTGAGCAGATTGCATGACAACTTCATGTGGTTGAATAGACCATTTAAGATCACAAAAGATGCTATTAGGGCGGTAACTGGTTTGCATTCATCCGGAGGGTTACCTATTCTCAAATCGGTCAAAAACCAAACTGTGAGTGAGGCTACTAGATCAAAATTTGACAAGAGAGCAATGACAATAGAAGATATCACTGATTCAGATATCAAGTTTGCCTCCATGATAATTGGTTACAAGATGTATCACTCCAGCAGTGAAAATTCAATACCTGGAACTGTAATTTACACTACTTATCAGATGCTAAGAGAAAATGTTGACTATGATCTTTGTGAGCTTCTCTTGAATCAACTGTTGGAGAACTTGCAAAAAATTAAGAAGGATAAAAAGAATTCATTCAAGTATGGTGGCTTGATACTTTGCCTATTCTTCTATTATATGAATGAGCTACTCGGAACTAGTGGTTGGATATGGCAAAATAATAGACTAGTAGCCATACAAATTAGAGATTACTTGCATGGAATTGGTGATGCCAAGGCACAAAATATAGCACTCTGAGGCTACTTCAAAAACTTTCAGAGTATGATGCAAGCCAGAGAAAGAATCCCTCAATCATTAGTTGAGAAGTACAAGGATATAGGGTGCTTTATGGTAGACACTGATCAATGCCTAATGGAGGCAGTGGAGCCAAGGACAGTCTAGATCATGCCAATGGGGTATGAAGTAGATGAGAAAATGGTAGAGCTACATGTTAAACACATGCTAAGTCAACCCAAGGATCCTAAGGCAGAAAGGTTTGGAACCTTTCAAGAATTAAGTGTGAAAATTCATGTTGAACTAAGACAGCCTGAAATCAAGAGAAAAGTGAGAAGAGAAGTGGAAGAATTTGCCAAGAAACACGGAATATCAAAGGAGGCAGTTGATGCCAACAGAGAGAAGATGGAAAGGGCAGAAAAAGAGAAACAAGATGCAAAAAAGGAAAGTGATCTGGTGCAAGCCCCTTCCCGGACTAGATCCTCCAAGAGCTCTACACTTGCCACCTCTAAGAGCCAAAAGCCATCAAAACCGGAAGCCCAGACATCTGGAAAGGGAGAGAAAAGAACAAAGAAAAAGGCAACAAGATCCTATGCAAGTCAGAAGGATGATGAAGAAATTGAAACTGATGAGGAAGTCAAGAAAATGAAGAAGAAGAAGAAAAGGTAGAAGAATTTGTTGAAAAGCCTACTCTCCGCATTGATGATATCATCAAATCAGTCACTGTGGATGGGAACTTGAAACCAATGACTGAGTTTTATGATGATTATAGTGAAACTGATTAGAAGATTCTGCAAGAAGCTACAGTCAGGTATTTAAACATCTACAATAAAGCATTCATTGAAATTATATCTCTGATTCCTAAAAGTCTAGAAAAGGAACTTGAAATAAGAAAGAACAATACCATGGCAAAAGACCTAGAAATCTGGGAGCAGATTGCTATCCAACTTTATCCCTCCATCACTCCAAAGCAAATAAACATGATCTTCAAATATTGGAAGGATGAGTTCCGGAGCAAAGCCAGAATGAATAAGCTTATGCTTGGAGAGACTGATCAGGTGGCTAAAGAGACTGAAGAGCTCCTCATGAATGCCTATAAAAGATTCAATATTCCTGTTATAGAGGACTTAGGTGATGAACCCTCTACCATGGATGACAAAGGAGAATCTATTGAGTCAGTTGCAAAAGAGACAAGTAAAGAGAAAACTAAGGACTTAGATTCCTCTGTTCTAGAAGAGGAAGTTCATGGAGAAGCAGACACCTCTCTTTTGGATCCCCCTGCAAACTTTGGAACTGAAGGAGAAGAAAGAAAAGAAGAGAGAATCAATCAAGAAGATGAAGTAAAGGAAAGAGAAGAAGGTTAAACAGAGAAGACCACAAGTAACAGTGCTGAGGCTTCAGAAGGGAAGAAAACTCTGTCTCCGGCAAGAGACACACCTGAAGCAATCAAAGACTTCCTAACAAAAGAAATGATGGAATTAGATGAACTGGAGCTACTTCAAGGACCATTCAATTTTGATTCCCTCTCTCCGGTCCAGACAATGAAGGTAGCATCTTTTGTTCAAGCCAAAGCAAAAGAAAAGCTTCTGAAGTCTCACATGGAAGATTGTGAGCTAATAGAGATTGCATCCGATGTGCTAGAGAAAATCATGCCATCCTTCCAAAAGGATTCTTCGGCCTCCACATCCAGTAATCTAAAGTCTCTTGTAAATTCTGTTAATACACATTTTGACTCTTCAGAGAAGTCAGCTGAAGAAAAGGTCTGGAAGGAGTTTTTGGGAAAGAGATTCTCTGAGATACAAGGATTTATAACCAATGATAGGAGAAATATGGATATTGGGATAAAGAGCTTAGAAAATGCTCTTAAAGATGGTGGAGAAGTTTATAAATTTTGTTTATCTTGGTCTAAAGTGACAAAAGATATGGAGAAGAAAGTGAAAGAACAAGAGAATAAACTGTCATGCTTTTCTCAAAATTTTGATCCTCTCACCACATCCATAATAAACTAGGAATGTCAGACTATTGCAGTCATAAATGAGATAAAGAAGCTTAAGAAGGAGAGAAAGAACATAATAAGTAGGATGGGTGAACTTAGAGGGATGATTATCCCTAAATTAGAGACCATGCATGAGGCCCTAACTGATACTCAGACCACAGCCTGGACTAGTGATCCGATAGATCTAAAGAGGGTAGAAGCTTTTGCATTCCTGTTGAGTGGGTCAAATATCAATTTTGGACAGGATGAAGCAGAGTTGGGCAACCGAATTTGTCCAGCTAAAGACAACTTTTGCAGATATACTTGAATCTATGTAAGTATAACATATATATATACTTATGCGGCTAAGTATAGTTGGATTTTTGGGGATTTTTGGTGTGCGGATACTACCCTTTGCCATTGATGTCAAAGGGGGAGTGAGTAGCAGTGAAAAATGTGGAATCTAGCTAAGGGGGAGCTCCGAAATAGTGTACATTAGAACAGAGCATCAGCCAAGGGGGAGTGCAGTGTGACATTCATATTTCACTAAGTGTTGTTATCAATGCCAAAGGGGGAGATTGTTGGCAAGAGACACTGTGTAGCTTCATGAGTGTTGTCATTGATGGCAACAAAGTCCATCCCACACATCTGCAAGACGTGGTGTGTTTATACCAGAAGTCAGATTGAAGAGTATTTTGGTCCAGTGACCAAGAACAGAGCATGCAACAAGGTCCAACAATCAGGTCTAGATCTCTCAGAGGAACTATCTCAATAAAGTGTAGACTTGGGGAAGTCAAGAGGAGTACCATGACTAATATATTCTAGAGATTGAGCCTCCAGTGTTGTAAGAGTGAAAAGATGTGAACACCTAAATGTTGGGTTCCTATTTGGCAAAGTAGACTGAGGAAGAACTGACCAACAGAGCATCAGACCTTAATCCAGATGAGATATTGATGGTGATCAAGGTTCTTATGGTATCATTCATGATTGGCTAACATGATTGATGACTTCTATAACTATCTTTTTGATACGCATCACTTAGTAAGCATGGATTCAACCGACAAACTAGAGTTTGGAAATATCTTGAGTTTTTCGGATGTTGACTAGAAAGATGATTGAAATCATTGATCCGGATATATATACTTGATTGATTTTGGTATGAAGGTGTGTGTGGTGTGTTGTGTAGTGCGAAGAAGAGCAGAGAATAGTGTGGAAATAGATATAGAGGTCCAATATGTGACAGAACAGCAGCACTAAGGCAGAGGAAGAATGAAGTGCAGTAGATCAGTATACTGAGCTTAACCGGAACTAAACCTAAGCATATGTGGATGCTTCTCATCAGTTCAAGTACCTAGTTCTCTTTTATAAACTATTGTAGGAAGTGAGCCTCTTGTGAGCAGTGTGCTCAGGCAGTGAGCCCTAATTGGCAAGTGCCATTTTGTACTACCTTATTCTTTTAATAGAGAATACAATCTTGGGTTAATCACCCCGTGGTTTTTTTCTTAACAGGGTTTTCCACGTCAAAAATATTGTGTCATGTGTGTTGAGTTTATTTCTTCTTCCATGGTTATGTATGCTGATATGATTTGATATTGCTCTAATTGTTAGAGAAGAAAAGAAAGTCAAATTATTAAGATAACCGATTCACCCCCCCTCTCAGTTATCAACATTATTAATGTCTCTAAAATTAGTACAAACACAGATGCCCCCTATTACTTTTACCATTGGAAAAAGATTCAATACCCACTCATGATAATCAATTGGATGGATGAAATCAGCTTGTAGCAAATTCTGTAGTTCAACTTTCACTAAGAGTGCAATCTGTGGGTGCATTTTATCAAATAATGGATGACAAGAGATGGATCAAGATCCAAGAATATCTACATAAGACCAAGTAAAATTTTGGATCTCTTTTGAAAGAAAACTGTGAAATATTGTTTTTCATGTAATGTGAGAGAAGCTGCCATGAAGGTGACTTTAATCTCTTCTATAGTACCCAAATTTAATTTTAGGGACCCTTCCACTAAGACTGTAGATTTTTCTTGAGATTAGGCTACTTTGTAAAGGTTAATTCATCATCCTCTAGTGCCTTAGAGAGGTTTTCACTAGAGGATATATCCTTTATTTTAACTTTTTCATGGTTTGATAACACCACATTGCAATTTTGACTAGGGGACCTTATTTTTATTTTTTCATTTTTGCAACTAAGGAGTTTAACTTGCTCCCCAAAGTAAGCATTTGTATTGAGTTCCATAACATATCCTACTTTATGATCCCCAATTGGTAAATGTGCTCTTAATCCCATGAACTCAATAATGGCTTTGTCATTTTGGAATGTATCTAGAATAGGAGGTCCTTGTTGGTCCCAGTTAATGAGCTAAGGATGGACAAGTGGAAGATCATCAGAGGTGGAGGAGATGGAAGACATGGTGCAAATGTTAAGGTCTTTGAATAGGTTTGTGATATGGGCAAAAGATTCATCGAAGTTGTCTTCATTGGTACTCTCAACTATAGGAAAATCCTTATCTACTTTGGTAATGATCCCCTTAAGATCCGAGGACATAGGTTCTGGTGATCCAAACCCAAGCCCTTGGTGCCGATATCTCCTTGTAACTATGACAGGCTCAAGAATGCCTTATTCATGCAGCCCTAGACCATCTTGACGTTTTTTATCCCATGTTTTTGATAATATAGAGAACTTTTGTGTACTTCTCAACTGGTAGGGGGAGTTTTTTCTTCTTCTTCCTTGTAAAGCTAAGTGGATACATCTTCTTCAATAGATTCTTTACCTAATTCTCCCCAATGTTGAAACTTGGTATATTTTTTATTGATCACAATTGTAGATATTGAGTTGGATGGGTGAGGTTTACTATATATAATTTAGGAGATACAGAAAGTTGGCCAACATAAAATGATCCTTGTACATCATATTCTCCACATCCTTTATCTTTAATCTTGATCTTGATCTTTGGGTTAGGGGTATGTGAGGCGGATGGTGATGATAATGATGTTGGATCAACATATGAGGATGAGGGCTACACTTCATCATTAATAGGACAATGGTGAGAGTGTTGATACTTTCCTTCAATCATTCTACAATATTGGAAGGGGAAAGGTTCACCGAAGATGGTTATTTCTATATCATTGTATGGAAACTTGATACATTGATGATATGTCGATAGTATAACTTGCATGGAGTGAATCAAAGGACGACCAAGAAGGATATCATATGGAAGATCGAGATCAAGAGTCTAACATGTGCTTTCTATTATGACAAGACCAACTTGGATTAGAAGTTTAATGATCCTTGTAGATCGACACCCAACATCATCATACCCCTTTATTGTAATACACTTTTTTGAATCGATGACTCCCTTGGAGTATCCCAATTGTCTTATTAATTTTAAAGTATAAAGATTTAATCTCGATCCACAGTCTATTAAGAATCTTTTGATTTTATGTTTATGGACATATACCTCAATATGAAGGGCATTATTGTAAGATGGATCATTGGAGGGTAGATCTTTTTTAGAAAATACAAGGTGATGTGGTGAAGATATGTGTCCTATCATGGCTTGTATTAACGTTATTAGGGACGAACTTCTTGCAAGGTTTTATTTAAGGTATCGTTATGAACAAGTGATGTGCGAAGTAACTCAAGGATAGCGATTTAAGAAGGGGTTTTGTCTAGATGGTCAAGGATATCATATTGTGGAGATACATAGGGGAGGATGGGGATGCTAGAATGGTGATTAAGCCATGACAAGTAGTGACTGCACAATCAGGTGGGGCTCTTGGAATAATGATAGTGGCCACTTGAGGATAACTTTGTTTAATACAACCTATAACTGAATCATATGAAGAGGAGATTTGAAATTATTGGTGTTACTAGAGGAAGCTCCCTTATAAAAGTCTTTTGATTTACCATGGTTTGGGATTGAATCCTTGTATATGCCTAGGTTGTCATTAGAATTCTTTGGGTGATTTTCTAGTACAATCTCACCATTATCAATAAGATCTTGAATGAGATGCTTGAGTTTGATACAATTAGTTGTCTTGTGTCCATTGGCTCTATGATACTCACAATGTCCGTGCTCTTTATACTAAGGAGGTTTAAATTGAGATTGATATTGCCTGACTTCAGACAATGTAATAATGTTGTTTCAAACCAATCTTCGCAAAGTTGATTTGATAGGTTCTCCCAATGGAGTAAACTTACGTCTTGGTGGTATTCTTTGCTGATGTTGATATCTTGGAGTGGGAGCATTGTTGTTGTTATTGTTGGATTGAGTATTTGATGGTGTTTGTGTTTGAATATTATTAGTGTTAGTGACACCATCATTGACAACATTCTTATTTTTTGCCTAAAAGTGAGGTTTTCATTAGATTGAGTGTTGTTGTTGTCTTTGTCTTTATAAAGTTTTATTAAGCCTTTGGAAATAAGGGCCTTCTCTATATTTGAGCCCTTCTCTATGATTTATTCAAAAGTATTGGCACATTGAATTTGTAAGTGGAATGCCATTTCTAGATTTAGATTTTCGACAGAGATATTAACAAGTTACTTTTCTAGGATTTGCTAAGGTAACTTACTTTCTAAGTTTCTCCAACGTTGTAGAAAAGCACCAAAATCTTCTCAATTCTCTTGTTTACTGTTATATACGTCGGTCATTGAAAGTCTTAATTCTGTAAGGCACATGAGAAAACCATTCAATTGCTTGGATTCCTAAGCTTTGAGGGAAAATTCACATAAGATATGTCTCATCATGAGTAACTTCCATACAAGCAACATAAAATTCTCTAAGATGTTCTTTAGGTTCACCCTTTCCTTTATATTTTTTGAATTTAGGTGTTTCAAAATTAGGAGGGAAGGGAGCCATGACAAGTGTTCAATCAAAAGGGTATGGACATATATCTTCCAATGACTATTATTTATTTTTATAATTTTCCATTTGCATGTCATTGATCCTTTTCTATACTGTTCTTGAAATTTTTGTTCATAGTTGTTGGGATCAATGTTGCTTGGATTGTTGTTTGATTGAGAAATGAGATTGTTGTTTGATTGGAGGTTTGGATTGTTATTTGATTGGAAGTTGGGGTTGTTGTTTGGTTGGAAGTTTGGAATGTTATTTGGTTGGAAGTTGGGGTTGTTGTTTGGTTGGATGTTTGGAATGTTATTTGGTTAGAAGTTGGGATTGTTGTTGTTACTTAGATTGTTGAGTGTTTGCGAAACAATTTGAGCTATGGTTGCTATTAGGTCAAGGTCAATTTGTGGTGTGTTGCAATTTGGATTATTGTTTGAATTATTGTTTGAATTGTTGTTTGAAGTATTATTGGGTTGAGAATGTTGTATGGATTATTGCTTGAATTGTTGTTGGAAGCATTGTTATGTGAATTGTTGTTTGAAGTGTTATTGGGTTGAGGATTGTTGTTTGAGTTGTTGTTTGAAGTGTTATTGGAAGTGTTGTTTAGTTGAGGAGTGTTGTTTGAGGTGTTGTCTTTGACTATTTGTGAGGTAGTTTCTTCAATAGTTGATGCTAAAGGGTCTTTCTCTTAAATTTTGGAAATTTCAAACCAGGGCGTAACTTGCAACCTTGAGAGGCTAATGCTAAGAAAACTTTCTCTAAGTTTTTTAATAAAGCATTCATTAAGGTCCATAGAAATTGGGTCTTGTTTGAATTGTTGAAGTGTTGGTGACATTTGAGATTCATCCAATTTATCCTATTCTCCTAGGAGATTTAAAAGAGGTAGTTGTGGTAAGTTTTCTTGATCTTCAAAAGAGAAATAACGTGGCATCCCAAATTCAGGTTCATTGGATTCTATTTTCTTTGCTTGTGATCTTGTGGTTACTATGCAAAAGAGGCGATGAAATGGATATGTTTATTTGGATTTGAATTTGAAGAGGATATGGATTTGAAGAGATTAAATAAATTTGAACCTTGGTACAAATACTTTGGAATTTAAGATGTGATATTTTGATTTTGAGATTGTTTGGATTGTATGATTGATTAATAGGATTAACTCAACACTATACTTGAGATAGACTTGTTCCCAAGCACAAATGCAAGTTAACTATAAATGGAGATACTTTGGATAGTTGGAGATAGTTTGGATACTTGAAGATAAGTCCAAATGATGATTGATAATTCAGATATGGTCACAAATCCAAATTCAAGATGAAAAGGATGGTTGTGGTAAAATGAAAGAAATTTTGAGAAAGAGATGTTGCATGATTAATGAGAATGATTGATGCAAAGATAACACAAGATTTTAATAAATATGAATGGAATGAGATATAATAGTAGATACCAGGTCTCTTGATGTTTTCCCTCAACAAAAGATTGCAGTTTGATAGGTCAGATTTCAGATATGATAGATTTCAATTTGACTCAGATGAAGGTGTTTCAATTATGACAAAAGTGACATGTTTTTGACAAAGGAATTATGTTTTAGACAATAGCATTCTATTTTGACAAAAGTGGTGAGTGGTAGTCAAATGTGGCTAGATTTTGACAAAAGCATCACAAATTTGAACAAAGGCATTGAGGTTTTGACATAAGTGACATGTTACAGTTTTTTATGATTTTGGATGATCTTGGATGATTTTTGAATTTTTTGAAATTATGACATAGACTTAAAATCATAAACAATTTTGGTTTTGTTCCAAGTGAAGATTGATTTAGGGTCAATTTTGGTTGATTGGTTGATTTGTTTTTGTTTTGAGGTGGATGTTGATTCAGATTGGTTTTGGGCTAAGTTGTTGATTTGGATTGAACAAAGGTGAATTTTTTTGGGTGAATGTTGACTTTGGTTGGTTGTGGATAGAGTATTGATTTTGGGGTTGATTTGGTTAAGAGGTTGATTTGCACAAAGATAATTGTTGATATGACAAAAATAGATAGTAGTTTGAGAGAAATTGATTGTGACCAAGTCCAAATGGTTGATTGAGATTTTAACATTGATAACAAAAGGTTTCTAGAAAATTATGGACAAAATAGTTCAATGCAGTTGTGAATTTGACAAGTTTTATTTTGGACTAAATTGGTTATTTGAAATATCAGACAAAAGTGACATGGTTTAAGAAAATGTGACACAATTTTGGACAAAAGTGATGCAATTCAGGCAATTGTGGTCTATTGTAGACAAAAACATTTTGTTTTATGTAAATGTGGCTTGTTTTGACAAATGCAGTTTGTTTTCTATCAAATGCAGAAAGGGTCAGTCAAATGCATCAAGTTGCAAATTTGGTAGTTTTGAAGATGATTTTTTAGCAAGAGATAATAATAAAAAATACACAATTTGGCTAATTTTGACTCAAAGGGGTGGCAAGGTTGATTGGCTCTTTACTGGTACTACACATAAAAGACACACCAGACACATTACACAATCCTAGAATTAGTCAAGTGGGTGTATCACATCTTGTGGACTCATAATGGCAACATCTGTCCCATTAATACCATCTATCATGGAATGGATAACTAGTAATAAAGGTGTTGCACACAATATCCATTACCTTGGAGTACCAAAAGCCTCTCCAAAGTAAGCTCTATCTCACCCATGAAGGTACAAGTTCTTAGTGTAGGAATATTAACACTATTACTTATTATTTAAATAAGTAATTATGTGTATATTCCCCACATGGCTTTAAGCGACCTTAGGTGATTAGGTGTCTACTTGGAGACTCCAATACAACTCTCCAACACACATGTTGATTCTCTTTCTTCCACCTCTAGTTGAGTGTTGAAGTCGACTACTAAGTCGACTCAACCTCTCTATCTTATATGTACAACTACCTTGTTCACAATCTAATACTCCAATTTGTAATCAGTAATGCGTTAGTTGATCTTGTTTCTAACATGGTATTAGAGCTACGCTAATTGCTTGCTGGTTCCATTGGAGGCAAAAATCTCCTATTTGACGAATTTTTTAAAAAAATTTGATATTTTACAAGTTTTTGTTCATAATTTTTTTAATTTTTTTTTTGGGTTGAAAATGCAATTTTTTTTTGCAAAATCAATATTTTACAAGCCTTTGTTTGCAGTTTGGGCAATTGACGGCGTGGTGTGCATCTTGAGGGTGTTTCTAGTTTTGTGTGATGAGTTGAAAAGCTCGTGTGGCAAACCCGTGGCCTCTTTGAAGGCATTTCCTGGCCAATTTGGGCGATTCGATGCATAGGCCTGATCCTCCAGATGGCCAAGTTTTTTGTTCTGCTCTGGGCATTTCTACCTATCGTGGTGGGTTTCAATCACTTGGGCATTTTTTATATCGCCTGGTTTTTTGCCAGTTTTGGCTTCAAAATCTTCTTCTCAATGTTTGGTATTTCCTGATATGGGTAGAAGGTCTGTGTTCCTCTGCAAACACCATCATCTATGATTTGAATGCCTACTTCATGGTCATTTTAGATCGATATGCTTGGTATGTGGATCTCAACGGTGCTGCAGAGATCACAGTTTGCATTTTGACTTCTGGATGTCTACTGCATTGTGGCTATCAACATAAGAATGAGGCAGAAGTTGTGGTAAAAGTGGTTGTGGAGGAAATGCTCGTGGAGCTGAAGCCAAGCACTTTGAATTCACCATTCAATCTAGCCTCCATTTGATGCCTTGGGTCGTCATTCTGAGTTCGGCTTTGGTCGCCATTCTGAAGATTGATATTTGGCATTTTCCACCCAAGATGTCAAGACACCAGTTTTAGCACACAAGCGGCCAACGAACTTTCCATCAAAGGTGCCTTCATTTCTGGCCGAGTCATCAAACAGGTCATTATCTTTGCTCCCACCATAACATTTGCCAATAGAAGTCAGAGTGCTTCCCATAGAAGCGCCAGCATCACTGGTAGGAGTCAAAGTTTGGTTATAATTATTTTGATGAGTCACGTTGGTTTCAACCTTTGAAGCACTTGTCATTTCCCTTATTGTATGCAAATAGGAGTCTCTTTCTCCTTTGTAACATAAGCACTATGAAAGTTATGACATCATAATAGTAACATTTAATTTTATATGATTAAAGCTTCTATGCTACAATCAAATGTAACCATGACATTTGAAGTTGACCGCAACTAACATTTTATGCTATGACAAACAAGAAAGGCCAACAACATATTCTAACCCATAGAGGTTAGTTAACTATATGTATGATGCTCACAACTCGCCAAAGAAAGTTGTAATTTCTAAAAAAAAATTTGCCTCGGAAAACCCTATCTTGCATCGGTGTGTGCAAAGAAGGGATTTTTTTCATTTTGCCGTAAATTTCACCCACGGAGGCAAAATTGGGCATATTTATAGTTGATGTGAAGTTGGTTTAGGCACCAACAAAGCTGTGTTGAGACGATTTGAGGATTGTCCCATTTTTCTCAAAAAAAATTCCCTCGTTGTAAAGCAAGTACAATAACTCGAAAAACAATTGTATCCTTTGATTGGTAACTCGAAATTGAGTGTCATTTTTTTAGAAAGTGAATATTTTTTCAAGAGTAATCTACTGGAAATGATTTCGCACTACTATTTTAAAGTGTCATTTTCATTCCAATTAGCCCTGTTTAACGCACTATCATTATAAAGTGCCAGATTCAGGGGGGGATAAAAATATTGTGTCATAGGGAAGTTTCTCAAACAACAAAATAATATTGGCATAAAAATATTGAATTATGGGGGGGTTCATAGAGGTGTGTAAAGAACATTTTTGATTTGTACCAAGAGCACTTCCACAGAGATATGTCAAGAGCACTTCCACTACTACTTCATCATTCTTCAATATTTTTTTCCTGCAATGTATTGAGATATGTCAAGTACACTTCCATTAAGATGTGTCAAGAACATTTCCACTACAACATCATTATTACATAATGCTACATGTGCATCTAGAGTTGATTCTTCAAGGACTTCCATAGATTCATCACAGTAGAAGATTGATATCACTTTCCTTGCTTCTACAGAACTCAGAGTTGCTTCACAGAAGCCTTCCATAGATTCTTCAAAGAAGGACTTCACATAGGACTTGAATTGTAGCCATATGGCATGTAATTGAAATTCCACACATGGATCTTGCAAGTATTGTAGGACTATCATTTTTCAATTGTATTTTGTCAAGTACACTTCCATTGAGTCATGTCGAGAACACTTTCTTATTTTTCTCTCTTTTTGGAGGAAAATTTTTTCCCATAGGGTTTTCTTTCTTTCTTCTCTTTATGAGAGATGCATTTGTACATGGGTACTTAATTAGGCCTAGTTGTCAGGACCCATCTTTATTGTGCCCACCTAAGTTGTGCTTGAGGGGGGTGTTAGTGTAAGAATATTAACACTATTACTTATTATTTAAATAATTAATTATGTGTATATTCCCCACATGACTTTAAGCCACCTTAGGTGGTTAGGTGTCTACTTGGAGAATCCAATACAACTCTCCAACACATATGTCGAATCTCTTTTTTCCACCTCTAGTTAAGTGTTGAAGTCGACTGCTAAGTTGACTCAACCTCTCTACCCTATATGTACAACTACCTTGTTCATAATCTATTACTCTAATTCGTAATCAATAACGCATTAGTTGATCTTGTTTCTAACACATGTGAGCTATCTTCTCCTCCTACTATAGTGATGCACCATAAGATATGATGGTTGAAGGTCTTAAACTAGGATAAACGAATTTTCTAAGGAGTCCCTAATATACACGAGGTACATGGGGCACAAACCATGAACATAGGGCCCATCTACATGCCTGAAACAAGGAGGGGCTCTCCAAGTTTCATCACCTCACAAGTCTCAACAGACTGAGGGTCTTATGGCTTGACTCAGACATGACGATGGCTCACTCCTCTCCCCCCTTTCATATACCCCACTGATATGTGTGGTCAAGGTCATCCCTTGGGGTGATGAAATCCCCAAGCAGGCCTCATAAAGGGAAGATCAAGATTAGATGTTTATGATCCTCAGGCTCGCAACAGGCACAAGGGGAGGGAATACACATTCTAATCTGATTGAGGGATGCAATCTAAACAAAAATAGATCAAACTCAATCTTTTGATCTCCAAGATCACTTGAAGGTGCAAGGAGAGAGCATACACTTGAATTTAATCCTAGACATGGCAATCAAGATTCATTCCCCCTACAATAACCTTAGTGTACAACTAATTCTAGTCGAAAAAGTGAAACCTTTGACAATCAAACCTGCACCAAGATATTATTAGTTTAACTTTATGTTGATATTTGACATGCATATAAAATGTTGCACCAATTTGATTAGTTTCGAAAAATGAAACAAGATCTTTGAAATAAAAGATTGTGAATATCAAAGCTATGAAACTTGTTTAGCCTATGATTGATTCTTTGTGATTTTTGATGTCTTTTTAGATTGTTTTGATTGGAAAATTGAAACAAAAAGTAAAAATCTAGGGAAGTTATTTAACCTAGAGTTGATTATTTTTTGTGATTTTTTAGATTTTTGTATTTTGATAGATTTGCTTTAAAAAACAAAAAGTAAAAAACTAGGGAAGTTATTTAACCTAGAGTTGATTTTTTTCTTATTTTTTTTCTATTTTGATAGTTTTCTTTGAAAAAATAAAATAAAAATCTAGGGAAGTTGTTTAACCTAGATTTGATTTTTTTGTGATTTTTAAATTTTTTTTAAATTTTGATAGATTTGCTTTGAAAAAAGAAGGAAAAGTCAACTTGCAAAATAGCTAGAGCTAGCTAAAACCTAGAAAAATGCATCCTGCACAAAAGTGACACAAGTCAGTTAGGTGTGTCAAAATTTCAACAAAAGCAGCATAATTTTGACAAAAGCAACACAAATTTCAACAAAAGAAGGATAGATTATCTAAAGCATCACAATTGCATGCAAAAGTGTCTCAATTTAGACAAAAGTGACATTTTGTACCTACAATTTAAAAAACATCAAACTTGGACAAAAAATGACTAGTTTTTAGGGACGTGAGTCCCACTGGGCATGCCAAAATGTATATGATGGAAAATGGAATGCAAAGGAAAATAGAAAATGAGCTCTTATCCCAAATTCTTCAATACCTTCAAGGAATTATCACAATGCAAACCTAAACCAAATGCAAAAATTAAACCAATACTATCATCATGATGTGCATTCCTTGGTGTCTTTTTGTATTGTGGATTGTTCTACACTATAGCAATAACCAAAATAAAATATGAGATTGATGTGAAGATGATTGAATTCATGAAAGCAATTTAGTAGCATAAGTTTGCAAATGTGTGTGTTATTATCCAAATGATTTGAATGAGGAGAATTTATAGACTTTTGAAATTAAGAATTAATGGTGGAGGTAGATTAGAAGATCAGTGGTTGTAATTAGTTGAGAAGAATTAATGAGGAAAGTTAACAAATTAAGTAATTAGTTAAATTCATTTGATTCCAATTTGATTAATGGTTAACAAATTTGATTTAATAGTTAACTAATTTAATTCTAATTTAATTAATAGTTAATTAATTTTATTTAATAGATTTGTCATAGTTGCTAAATTGATTGAAGTTTGATTAAGAGTTAACTCTTTTGATGGAAGAGTTGCATCATAGTTTTTCTTTTTTATTGCATAGTTAAGATGAGTGATCTATAGAAATAATTTAGGAATAATTAGTGGAGAGAATTTAGGAGAATGATTAAGGGAATTTAATAAATAAATAAATTCATTTAATTCATGTGAGGATGAAAAATGAGGAAATAAATAAAATATAAATTTTATTTATTTGTGGGAGGATAAATAAGAGTTAGTGTGATTTAATTAATTAAAATAAATTTATTTAATTAGTCACATAGAGGGAGAGTTAGTGTATTAATTAAATAATTAAAAAATATTTAATTAGTATGAATAGAAGAATAATAACGGTTGATGAAGAATAATTAATAAATTAGGGAAATGATGTCAGTGAAGTGCGATGACATGGAAATGATGTTAGTCTATTTTTGGTGTCTACATAAGGATATGGTTAGGGATTTGAAATCTTAGCTTTCTTTAGAATTTTAAATAAAGGATTTGGGGGATGCTAAGTTTAATTAGGGGTGGAGATCAAAAGTGATAGAGCTAATAGAAAAACTTTGGTTGAATCAAAGGAATTGTGTTGACTCTATTTTATAGTGTTTTAACATTAAAAATTATAAACTAGTGAGTGTCCCTATTTTTCTGAGAATAAATCTTTCATTAGGATAGTGTCCTTTAACACCTAGAGAAATGGAGGACATAAGTCATGTACTTTATTCTAGTGTAGTTAGGAGCCTCATGTATGATATGATTTTCACCAAACTAGACATTACTAAAGTAGTGGGAGTCTTGAGTCAGTTTATGGCTAATCTTGGAAAAGATCACTAAGTTTTGGTAAAGATGACCTTTAGGCAACTTTATTATACTACATATTACACTATTTTTTGCTAGGAGATCTTTGATATCCATATATTTGGTATCCATGTCTTTAATAGACACATCTTCGATAGTGATGTCTTTAGTAGCACAAAATTTACCAACAAGGATGCTTAGTAGTAGGAGCTTTCTATAGTAAGGAAGTTCTATATTATTCCAATGGATATAGAAGGATTTCTAGAGTTATATTGGATATGAGATGGTTACAGTAAGAGCTTTATTAGTGGCTATGTGTTTAGCCTAATTAGTGGTGCAGTTAACAAATGAGTAAGTAACATTTTATGGTCACTCTTTCCTCTATAGATGTAGAGTATAAGGAGGATATTCATGCCTACAAAGATGTCATATAGATTCAAAGGATATGTTTTGATGTTGGACTAAGCTAGGGAGTAGTGAGGATTAACTATGACAATTACAGTGCCATCACCTTAGCACAAAACCCTACATTTCATGCATAGGCTAAGCACATTAATGTTTGGTATCATTTTGTTTTTTACATGGTGGAGGATGGGAGGGTTACACTCAATAAGGTGGATACTTTGGTGAATGTTGTATATGTTTTGACAAATCCTATGAGCATAGAGAAGTTTAGATGGTGCACCAAGGCTATGGGCATTTTTTACCTTAGTAGATAGTTCATTTTTATTGGTGTCCCCTTTTTTTCTTGCAAGGTATATGATAAGTGAAAGAATGTTGGGATTAGGTGTCATACACCTTGAAGATCCTAATTTTTTATTAGTATTTTTATAGTATTAATGTGTCCATATTGGGGCATCCCACTTGAGTTGGCACTTTGTGTCACTTGTAATATGTTTTTGGAAATTTGTATGTAACACATAGTATCATGGAATTTTCTAAATGCAACAATGACATTTGTAAGGTGTGTAAGAGTTGTTAACATAGAAGGATAAAGAAGAGCAGAAGTTAATTGTGGACTAGAATAAAATTGTGGAGGATATTTAGTCAACTATGATATGCATGAGAATCTTTCTAAAAGATGAATTAGTCTAAAATGGTACACCTTAAATTGGTGCAGGAAGATATGATGTTTACCATTTCATTTGTAGTTTCACTATGCTTTGTGGGGTCATTAGATTTTGTCCATGATTAGAGCACATAAAATTGCCCATGGTTTCAACACATGAATTTAGAAACCACTTATTGTTTCTAGTTTTGGGCTTGGTTATATATTGGTGCTCAAGATGGAGATTATAATGTACTTATTATTTTGTAAGGGTTATGCTTCCAAAGTTTCTCTAGAGGTAGTTGATGTTTGAATAGAGGAGTGGATACTCTAACTACTGTAACTATGTGTTGTTCTCAAAATCAGCTACGCTCGTTTTTGTAGACAACCCCACGAAACTTGTCTGTTTCGTGAATCTACACTCTAAGATTGCAAATCGAGAAAAGATTTCCTTGTTCTCATGCAAAGTCATTTGACATTCTAAACTCGTCTGCAACATTCCCTTGAATTGATTTCTCAATTTTTGCGAGGATCATTTAAAGTCGTAAACTAGTAAAAATGTCATTTTGGTTATTTTTAGGAGTTAGTAAATTTTTTGACTCTTGATATGCAAGAGCAGTGAAAAATGCCGCTCCTACATATTATTTTTAGACTTATTCTTGTTTGATGCAATGACGGCATTTTTCGCCGCTATTGCATCGTTTTTTAGTTTAATATGTAATGGTGGCGAAATTTACCACCATCACATGTGTTTTCTGTCAGATATGCAATGACATCATTTTTCGCCGCCATTACATATTTGTTGATTGTAGTGCCGTAGTGGCCGAAACTGCAGCTCGAGCGAGATCTTCGTGATTTTGGGTGTCGAGTGCCATTAATGGCCACTCGTGCCATGCATTCAAACTTCAGTTTCAACCTTTTAAATGTGTTATCAAACCCATTGTTGCTTGTCATTTCTTATACTAAAACCTTTTAATCGATCTTCCAACACTCTCTTCGACCGTTTGATTGGGTGCTCCTGAGTTGTAACGGATTTTGTGTTACAGACCAAACCTAGGGTTTCAAGCTTTTTACGGGTAAGTTTCTTTTTGTTTCTCTTCCCCCTTTGCTCATTGTTTGTTTGTATTTTTGGTTTATAGAGTTTTGTTAGGTTTTTTCTTCTATTGTTTGTGATTTGTGTCTGAAGTTTTTACTCATACAACATAGATTGCCATTAGGGTTTTCATTTTGAAGACGTTGTGTCTTTCGTCAGTTCAAACCTTCACCGTGTACCAACCTTGCCTTTGAAAATGCAACAACAGCCAGATTCGCCGCTAGATCTTCCTAAACCTCACAACACCCATTGTGTGCAATGATGGCGGATTTTTCCATCCTTACACCGAAGACTGCAAAAAACCCTATGTAGAAGCGGCGTTTTCAACTGCCTGAACACTACAAAAGCCGATCACTCACATGCGGCATTTTCAACTGCTCGAACATGTTACAAAAAACTTCCAAAATACTTGCGACAGCGGCATTTTCTGCCGCTTTTTCACCTCAAGTCTCTTCTAACCTGCAATGGCGGCCGATACACCCGTCCAAGCATTTGCCAGTGATGAAACCCATGAAATGCAGAAGCGGCCAAATTCCCCATCCAAACACTTGAAGTTTTCAATCTTTACATGCGATAGCGATAATTTTAACTGCTTCTGCAAGTTAAATCAAAACTTCCAAAATACATGCAGAAGCGGTGTTTTTAACCGCCTTTACACATGAAATCCCTCCCAACTTGCAAGGGCGGCCAAATCACCCGCTCAAACACATTTTCCTAATTTTTCCCTAACACTGGAAAATTCATTTTTTAAAACCAAAAGCCTACTTTCACCTTCGCCTTGATTTACGCACTCAAGCCCTTTAAACGCATGCTTTCCTGTCCATGATCGTCAAAATGCAGTTGACCCAGTTTATCCAATTTTTCCCCTAACTGCAAGATCATGGCCTTTTGCAGTTCTCAATCAGCGTTCGTGGTGTTCAAATTCGTAGTTTTCTCCAGGGCTCATGTCAGAATCATATCTGTCAAAGTCCAGAGCCATGAAGTATAAGTACCAGGGTGTCTTTCCGGTAATCACAGTGCAGTCAAACGTTGATGAAATCAGAGACACGAAAATTGGACACGTAGATATGGCCGAATTCATAGATAGAACTAAACAAGCAAATCCCTCCAAGCATATGGAAAAAATCATTGACAGTAGTATTCATTTGGTTGCACCATTTCCATTCAGTGCACATAATCCTAAATTTGTTCTACAAGTGGCCAACCACTACAATAGAGACACTAGAGCTGTGACGGACTCACAGGGAAATGTTATCATGAGATTGGATGCAGAATTCATGGACAAAATCTTCATGTGTCCACCAATTGAAAATGTCGGGCAGATTGATTTTGCTCAGGCTCAACAAGACTATGACAATGACTTGGAATTTGCTAGAAGGCACATAAACAACAAATGGTTGAAGATTCCTAGGGCAACTTTGACCAGATGGCCAAAAGACCTTCACAGGAGTGATTTTGTGGAGGAAGTGTGTGATTTGATTACTCTTTTGAGTCACATCAGAGGACTCCCTTCTGCTTCCAAATTCTAGGATTGGATGTACACTTACATCAAGCTGATTCTACGGGGTAACCAGAAGATATTCTGGGGTGAACAGATCAGTAATGCTTTGCACGAGCAACTGGTAAGGGCCAATACTACCTTCAAATTTTACATGACCTCTTATCTTGTCTATGCTACTGCAAGCATGAGAAACTTTCCAGGTTTAACCCAAGTGGGGGACAGGAGATTGGTCCTAGTATATGAATACTACCTCCAAATCACTCTGAAGGGGTCAATTCATCATTTCAGAAGAGTCAATGATGTGTTCTTCTCAGTTTTCATGTGCTTGTGGGATGGTGAATTGGTTCAACAAAGAGTTTCTGATGAAGCATGGCAGGTTGTAAATTCTTTTGGTTGTTTGTTCTTGCAATTTCCCACTTTCACTTATCTTCAGGTAGGATACTATCCTGGTTACCCTTACATGTTGCCTCGGTATCCCAGTGATCGCATTATTCTTATGGAGCTTTGTAGACAACTGATTGTGGTACACAACAAACAGATGGAGCTTAAGAGGTCAGGGATAAAGTTTCCCATTGAAATTTGGAGGTATTTAGTTCAGTCTGCCAACAAAGCAAAGATAATCGACTCCGAGTTGCAGTTGGTCACCATGAAGACCTACAAGAAAAGAAATCATTTTGACTTTAGAAGGGTTCAAGATAAAATCAAGAGGAAGTCAAATTTTCATGAGCCAATGGTCAAAGACATATGGGCAGATCTCAGGACCCAAAATGAGATCAGAAAACTAGATTTCTGCAGGCTTCATCTGAGCCAAATTGAAGAACTAGGACTAGCTGATATTCCAGATGGAATGGAGGATGATGGAGATGTCCTAGATCATAAATATGAGGCAGAGAATGTTGAGGCTTCACCTCTCCCAGAGGTGAAATGGTCAGTCAAGGAGGAGACATCTATCAGAAAAAGATTCCAACCAATACTGGCAAACACCAATATGTGGTTGGAAAGTAAGGGAATTAAATTAAAAGAGTTCCTTACAGGGTCCGAAGAGGGAACACAGGAGCAAACAGGTAAGAAGGTAGAGAACTGAACCAAGAATAAGAGTGACACTCCTTCCTCCTCCAAGGTACACAAACCAAAGATCAAATTTGTATCCAAGGGAGGAAAGAAGAAGGAAACCACAGAGGCTTCCGATGCCACTAAGTCAGATTTTGAAGACATCAATGATGATCAGATGGAAATTGAAGATGTTGAGACTGAAGAACAAAATGTTCAAAGGTCTAAGACAAAGGTATCTGATGAAGCTGAACAAGGTGAAGATGAAGATACAGAGGTAGAGCGACTTGATGGTCCCTACAAACTCCTGTGAAAGACCTTCCTTCCAAGACACAAGTTCTTACACCTCCTCCTCATGTTCCATTTTCTGATGGTTTGCCAACAATTTCAAATGTTCCTCTTTCTCCAATTTTTGTTGTGTCTTCAGACAATACTCCTCCGTCCTTGAAAGCTAGCTTTGGAACTATTTTTGATTCTTCTGGTTCCATTCCAAGTTTATCTTCCCCATCTTTTGATATCGAGGAACAAACTATCTTAGAGAACCTTCTGGATGCTTCACAAAAGGTTGTTGATACAAGTGTGGTGTTTACCAACACAAGTCCAATTGTCACTATCACTGGCACGAATATAGATATTGCCAAGCAAGTAGTGGATCCCCCTCCAGCTATTGATGCATCTATACTTCCTCCATGGCTATCTGCCTATACTCCAAAGAGGAAGAAGCAAGCCATCTCACCTGATGAGATTGACATTGAAAAGCTGTTGCCCGTGAAAGCTAAGAACCAAAAGAAAAAGCCTAAGACTGTTTCTAGGCTGGTCACTGAAAAGGGGATCAGATATGCCAAAATAGCTAAACCTTCTGAAGATGCCACGGTTGATACTTTTGACATGAGCAGTTATGTCATCTCAAGGGTTGAGCTTGGTAAAGTGACTCATGAGGGTGTCAAAGCAGATTTCCAGACCACTGCCAGTACCCTACTTGAAAAGTATGATGAAGCCAAGAGGGAGAAGGAGCAATACAAAGCAAAAGTAGAACAACTGGCTGCTGTCCTTCAGAAAATAGTGAAGTCATCAGAAATAGTAGAACCAATGGCAATGACAGTGGAAGATCCCCTGATACAGAAGGTTGAAAAAGCCCAAGCTAGAAGCAAGATAGTGGGGGATGTAGTGGAGCGGTTGTTGGCTCAAGGACGAGTTCTATTAAAAACTGCTGTGGAAAGAAAGGAGAAAATGGACAAAGCTAAAGCTGAGCTGGACAATCTGGTAGATCTACTTTCACAAGAGCTGCAAGATCAAGAAGAGAGCCTAGAAGAGTGGATAGATATGAAGAAGATAAAGATAAAGAATCTGATCACCATTGGGGTCATCACCAATAGGGAATCATATCTCGAGACCGAGGAGACTCTAGCTCATCGTATTTTCACAATAAAGAGTCTACTTGAAGATCTGTGCCAAGCTCGAGAAGCCAGCGAAGATAGTGATGTCACACTCCTACACCGGCTGGAAGAACTTCCTTGCACCTTGACAAGGGAAGATCATAGTTTCCTCACAACACAGGAAATGATAAGTTCTTTTGAAGAAATGGTACAGAAGAAATTTGAAGAGGAAGCTCCCTCTGTGCTTTCAATGGATAACTTGTATGATCAACATTCGACTCTAGAGAACCTGAAAGATAATTTAGAGAAGCATGAAAAGGCAGTAAAGGCGGTGAAAGATTCAATTCTCTGAGCTCGCACCATCTCTGAAAACACAGCAAAACTAGATGCATGTGAGATGTTAGTTGTTCAAACCATGTATCAGAACTTCCTGAGGAAAAAAGATGGAGGAAGCTAGTGCCTTAGCTTGCTTTTCTTAGATATTATGTAAATGGAATTTTGTTTTGGACATCTACACATGTAATTTTCCAAAATGTAATTACATGTGAAACAAGAGAAGTCATAAGTCAAATAGGACTCTCTTGTTGAATAAGTCAAAGTAGTTGTAGATTTCCTAGATTTTCTCAAGGTCTTTCCCTATAAATAAAGGGGACCTCTTTTGTAAATATTATCTTTTGTCTATTGCAAGAAAACTCTGGCGAATTGAGAAGAAAATCAAGACTTTGTGTTTTTTGTGAAAATCAATATTCAAATACTTATCAATACAAGAAAGCAAGTTCAATTCCAATCTTTGTCTTGGGATTATTTGTGTTGTGATAGTTTGTTCTTATGTCTTGCTATCATAATCTTATTTGATAATAATTGAAGTGTGGAGTTTGTTTCAAGTGATTGAAGAGCGCTCTTGATTTGATTCTGATAAACTTTGTGTTATCAAATCAGTTGTGGGTTATATGTTCATGTTTATGAGAATACAATAGTTTGAAGACTTTATGCTGCAAGTTGTTATATTCAATTTACTTTTATCATCTTGAAGAGGATTGAAGACTTTGGGCTGCATTCTACTTCAAGTAGTTATGTTTACAAGTAGTAAGTGAGGTAACAGAAAACTTTGTGTTTTTGTGTTTTTTTGATAATTTATAAGTCTTATATCAAGAGTTTGAAATATAAACATCTATTATGAAAAAAGAGAATGAGATGAGATGGAACCACCACAAATATAGTTTTTAGTGTACATAAATTTGATAAGTTGTTTGATTTGGAAATGTTAAGTAATTAGAGGGAACCTCCCCTTGCTGAGAGGAGAGACTTTGTCTCATCATAGCTGTGGCTGATATACCCATTTTGCCATTAGCGAGTTAACGACAAAATATTCACCCAACAGTTTTTTGGTGACTCTACTGGGGAAGGAATGCGCAACTTGAAGCCTCACGCTCTGAGTTGAAGCATTTTCAGTTCTTTTCCATTTTCTTGCAAAATTGGGTTTAGCATAATACAGTCTGGCAGATTCCCGGTACACCAGAAGTAAGAGGGCTCAGGGTATTATTGATCCTGCATTTGAATTGATGCAGCAGAATAATTTTGGATTCTTAACTCCACAACCTCGTCTTCAACACACCAGGAGTTTTCCCCCTACAAACACCAGGTCTCCAATACTAGGTGATGTTTCTATTGCCAGTGCTAACAGAGTTTTGGCTGTTCATACACCACCAAGGTTTGTTATACCACCTTTCAATCAGCGCGTCATGGCTGCCCAAGGCGCTTGGGGTAATACCTTTGGTCCTCTAAATTTGACCCCACCATTGCATGAACTACCTCGTAGTTCAAGAAAGAATTTCCCCAAATTCTATGGTGACGGGAAAGTTCATCCTGATGAGCACATTGCAGCTTTCTGTATAGCCTATGGTGTGATAGGGGTCGAGCACGAAGATGTGGCTGTGTGACTCTTTGTAGAAACACTACAAGGCACCGCTATAGACTGGTTTTACCACCTTCAAGCTCAGACTATAACAAGCTGGGCCACTCTCAAAACTAAGTTCGAAGCCAGGTTTAAGTCTGCGGAAGATGCTCATGCATTGTTAGCATAGCTGACACAGATGAAAAAGGAACCTCATGAACCAATGCGAGATTTCATCACTAAGTTCAACAAATTAAGAAAGAGGATTCCCACCACTGCTGAGCCCACAGCGGAGAACCTTAAATGTTTCTTTATCAATACGCAACTTCCGGAGGTGAGTTTCCTATTGAGGCGAGCTGCTCCTACTGATCTTGCTGCGGCTTAGATTCTGGCAACTGAAGTAGAAGATGATCTTATCCTGGTGGGTAAGATAAGAAGGGATACTAATAGAAATAAAAGCTCCTCTTCTACTGAGAACGCTTCCACAAGCACCACTGATCCCATGGTGCAAAAGCTAGCAAATGAATTGCTAGCTCTGAAGAGACAAATGTCCCAAGGTATATCTGCGCCTCCTTCTTACCGAGATATACCAAGGAGGACATTTCCAAATAATTCATATCAAGGCAATGCTGCTAGGAATCAAGGACAACAAAACCATCTTCCTCCTACACAGGGGAAGCTTGCCATTGAAGCAGCGCCGGTCAACTCTGTTGTTGGCTACTATGAAGCTAAAAATGAACTTTCTTTCCAACCTGAGTTGGAATATGAAAATGGTGCTAATCTCTTCACAGAAGGAGGAGAAGAGTTAGCTGGCAACTCTACCATTAACTTTCTGAACTACCAGGACGAAGCTGAAGAAGGAGAAGTGAGTGAAGGAGCATATGCTGTTTTCACTAGGTCTCAAAATCAGTCAGCTCTTCAAGCTGATAAAGTGAAGGCGAAAGAAGAATCTCAACCGGCGATTTCAATCACTAAACGGGGGACTCCGCTACCTTTCCAATCAAAAGATCCGGTGGTCAATAAACAAGTAAGTGCCTCTAATGAATTTGTACCTTCCACTTCTACTCCTCAGACTAGTGCTGTCTCTACCAAAAATCAAAATGATGGTTTTTCTTCCTCCATAGCTAATTCTTTTCAGCAATTTGATATAATAGATCATGCTAGGAGAACTAAGATACAAATGTCTGAAGTTGAGTATCTATAGGCTAATCCTGAACAATTTGATAGATTAGCCAAATATGTCAAAAATAAGGCCGTCCCTATAGGACAAGAGTTTCCAAAAGCTACTCATGACTCCTCCAAAAGTAAACCTACCCAAAACAATCTTGTTACTACCCCCCCTGAAGTCTCTGGAAAAATTGAACCTTTCTATGTTTCCCTATTAGTGAATGGCCATAAATTGAGCAATTATGTAATAGATTCTGGAGCCTCAGACAATGTTATCCCTGCTAAGGTAGCAGATGCTCTTGGCCTCACCTTAACCAAAACTTTTGGGAGGTATTTCTCTATGGAGAATAAGCAAGTTCCACTTTTGGGTCAAATCAAAGATGCCCAATTTGCATTTGCAGCTTTTCTAGATAAGAGAATCAAGATGACAGTCTTGGTGGCTGATGTTCCAGCTTCATACGGCATTCTTCTTGGACGTAATTTCTGCAAGGATGTGGGTGGAGAGTTGAACATGGATTTGTCTGAAGCAAGGATACCTGTTAAAGGTGTCATGCAGAAGTTGCTTCCTGAGAAGGAGGCAAAATACATTGTTACTCAAACATCAAACCCCAAAGCTCAAATTTTGTTTGAGTCCTCGAGAATGGGTAACTATTTTCTATCTACTGAAGATTGTTCCAATTCATCAGATGAGAGTACATCAGGTGATAGCTCTGATATGTTAGAGGGAGACTCAGAAGAGTTTTCAGATGAAAGTTCAGGTGAGGGTATAGCAATACCAGATTCTTCCCTCACTGACGAAGAGGAATCTTCTGACCAAAGAAAGTCTAAGAAATCAAATTCTGATGGAGTCTGGATTTTAGAATTTGATGGCAGCTGTTCTTCTACTAGTTCTAGAGCCGGAGTGGTCTTGATATCGCCACAAGGTGATATTTTGCCTTTTTCATATAAGTTACAATTTGACAATACCAATAACACCACCGAATACGAGTCCTTGTTGCTCGGATTGGAAGCGGCGCGTGCTAGAGTTGTTAAAATCCTTCATGCTCAAGGGGACACCGAATTGGTAGTTTGTCAAGTAAGAAATTTGTACCAAACTAAAAATGAAAAACTGAGACACTATCACAATCGCGTATGGGATTGCATTGAAGGTTTTGATGCTTTCAACATTTCAGCAGTGACAAGAGAGTTCAATGACCGTGGAGATTCATTGGCTGTTTCTGCCACTCTCATGGTGCCTCACAAGGATTTCAAAGGAAACAAGTACACTATTGAGCTGGTCTTCCGACCAAGTGTACCTGATAACACTGACTATTGGCAGGTGTTCAATGGTGATAATCAGATCATTGCTTTTCTAGAAAAGATGGATAGTTTTGATGAGCTTTACTTTGAAGGAAGTGAATCACCACCTCGTAAATATGTTTATGAGGTAGATTCACAAACTAGCAAAGAATTTCTACAATTGAAAGGAAATAAAATCCCAAAAGGTTTGGTTTCCCTTGAGAAAGTCTTTGATAAACATGACAGGTATATCAAGCAGCAGCAACAACAACAGGATTCAGGTTCCTCTATGGAATTTGAGCAGGTCAATTTGGGTTCGGAAGCAGATCCTAAGATGGTCAACATTGGGAAATGTTGCACTGCTAATGAAATATTCAAATTCATTACCCTCCTCCACCATTACATTGATGTTTTAGCTTACTCCTATGATGACCTAAAGTCTTTCAGGCCTAAGGAGGTTCGACACGATATTCCCCTCAAGGCTGGATCGTTGCCTCACAAACAGAAGCAGAGGCAATACAATCCAAAGATATCAGGTACAATTCTTTCTAAAATTTAGAAGATGCTGAATGCAAGGATAATTTTTCCAATTCATCATTCCACATGGATTGCAAACATAGTACCTGTAAGGAAGAAGAACAGAGAAATCCGTATCTGTGTTGATTTTAGGAATCTCAACCAATCTTCTTTGAAAGATAACTACCCTTTGCCCATCATGGACCAAGTATTGCAAACAGTGACTGGTTCAGAAATGCTATCTATGTTAGATGGTTTTTCAGGATATAACCAAGTGGAGGTCAATGAAGCTGATCAATTCAAAACTGCCTTCACCACACCATGGGGCACATTTGCATATCGCAGAATGCCTTTTGGTCTGATCAATGCTAGCACAACATTTCAGAGAGCGATGGATCTTGCCTTCAGAGATGAAATGGGTAAGTTCATCATGGTGTATCTCGATGACTTGACTGTTTTCTCCAAAAACTGTCATGATCATGCACATCATTTGCGACAAGTGCTGGAGCGCTGTCGGCAAAATGGTATTTCCCTCAATCCCAAGAAGTCAGTTTTTGGGGTGACGGAAGGCAAGCTTCTCAGACACATTGTATCCCGGGAAGGTACTAAGATTGACCGGGAGAGAGTTAAGTCTATTCAAAGTCTCACTCTGCCCGCAAGTAAGACTACTGTTCACTCTTTCTTTGGAAAGGTGAATTTTCTGCGAAGGTTCATTCTTGAGTTTGCAGAAAAAACCCATCACATTGTTAATATGATGAAGGGTAAGGCCACTTTCCGTTGGACTGTGGAAGGTAAGGAAGCGTTCGAAGATATCAAGAGAGATATCGCTCATGCTCCAGTTCTTGTTTGTCCCGACTACACTAAGGATTCCGTAGTCTATAGCTATGCTTCAGAACACACACTTTTAGCTATTCTGGTTCAGCAGAATGAAGAAGGCGTTGAATCCCCTATATCATTTATGAGTTGTCCTCTCAAAGCTCATGAATTAAAGTATTCGAATATGGAGAAACATGCCTATGCCGTAGTCAAAGCGGTTAAGCATTTTAGGTTCTATATTCTAAACTCACACACTGTTGTCATGGTGCCTGATACAACAGTCAAATCCATCCTAACTCAATAGGAGTTCGGAACAAAGAGAGGTAATTGAATCGCTAAGATCCAAGAATTTGATCTAGATATCAAGCCTACCAAGCTTGTGCGTGGTAAAGGTTTGTGTCAATTGATCGCAGATAACGTTCCAAAAGAGATAGGGGACGAAGAAGAGGAAGTTGTGGACATGCCAATTGTTCTTTTTGTTACTACAACTGACGAGTGGTATTCCAATATCGCTCATTTCCTTACCTATGGTGAGTGCCTTTCTCACTTGTCTTATAAGGAAAAGAGAACTGTCAAGTTAAAAGCTACTAACTACGTCCTTTGGGACAATGGTTTGTACAAGAGAAATCTTGATGGTGTATTTCTCCGTTGTGTGGATAAAGCGCAACAAGGTAGACTTTTGGAGTCTTTCCACAATTTGGCTTGTGGAGGACATTTTTCAGCACCTGTAACGGCTCACAAGATTCTGCGAGCTCAATACTATTGGCCCACAATATTCCAAGATGCGTACAAATGGGTATGCAAGTGTGAGTTATGCCAACAATTTGTTGGGAAACCAAAATTGGCAGCCTTACCTCTAAAACCAGTGGTGATTGAGGAGCCTTTTCAGTAATGGGGTATTGATTTCATTGGCGCAGTGAATCCATCATCAAGTGCAAGACTTAACTATGTTCTCACTGCAACAGACTATTTTACCAAATGGGTGGAAGCTATTCCAGTCAAGCATGCTACTTCAGAGTTGGTATGCAGTTTTCTTAAGGAGAACATTATTTCTAGGTTTGGAGTTCCAAAAAGGATTGTAGCAGACAATGCTACTTGTTTTTCCTCTCATGAGATTACTGAGTTTTGCTACGAGCATGGGATCATTCTTTCCCATTCTTCAGACTATTATCCGCAAGGGAATGGTCAAGCAGAATCAAGCAATAAGAATCTGGTCACTATCATTAGGAAACTGGTAGATGAGAATCAGAGAACTTGGCATAAGGCATTGTTTGATGCTTTATGGGTAGATAGAATTACACCTAAAAGGGCGATAGGCATGTTGCCATTTCAGCTTCTATATGGTCTGAATGCAGAGATACCGATTACCTTGGAATTGCCAGCGTTGAAGTTGGTAAAGGCATTGGAAGATAGAACTTTTGATAGTTCTATTGATAAAAGGATCATGTATTTGACCGAACTTGAGGAGCAGCGCACTATGGTGGTGGACCGTATTGCTAAGCACCAAAATCAAGTAAAGAAACTCTTCGATAAGAAGATAAAGGCTTGTGAGTTTCAGGTTGGAGATCAAGTCTTGTTGTGGGACAAAAGGAGAGAACCAAAAGGAATGCACGAAAAATTTGATTCCTTGTGGAGAGATCCATTCGCCATTCATCAATCCTGTGGTGAAAATAGTTTCTTGCTGGAGTATTAGGATGGGACACCATTCTCATTGCCTCACAGTGGACAACATCTGAAGCACTTCAATCTCTGAAGTTTTAGATAAGTTAAAAATTGTACATTTGTATAGTTTTGTGTTTTTATTTGTGTTTTCATTTAGTCGTTTGTGTCTTTTTCTTTTAGCTTGACTCTATAGCCCAATGGCATGGATGAGGGCAATTAGAGACTGGATTCTAATCCCTTTGATCATTTCAAAGTTTGATCAAAGGAATTTCCCTAGTTAGAGCCAGCTGTTGTTCTCAAAATTAGCTACGCTCATTTTTGTAGACAACCCCACGAAACTTGTCCGTTTTGTGAATCTACACTCTAAGATTGCAAATCGAGAAAAGATTTCCTTGTTCTCATGCAAAGTCATTTGACATTCTAAACTCGTCTGCGACATTCCCTTGAATTGATTTCTCGATTTTCGTGAGGATCATTTAAAGTCATAAACTAGTAAAAATGTCATTTTGGTTATTTTTAGGAGTTAGTAAATTTTTTGACTCTTGATATGCAAGAGCGGCGAAAAATGCCGCTCCTACATATTATTTTTAGACTTATTCTTGTTTGATGCAATGACGGCATTTTTCGCCGCTATTGCATCATTTTTTAGTTTAATATGTAATGGCGGTGAAATTTACCACCATCACATGTGTTTTCCGTCAGATATGCAATGACGGCATTTTTTGCCGCCATTACATATTTGTTGATTGTAGTGCCGTAGCGGTCGAAACTGCTGCTTGAGCGAGATCTTTGGGATTTTGGGTGTAGAGTGCCATTAATGGCCACTCATGCCATGCATTCAAACTTCAGTTTCAACCTTTTAAATGTGTTATCAAACCCATTGTTGCTTGTCATTTCTTATACTAAGACCTTTTAATCGATCCGCCAACACTCTCTTCGACCGTTTGATCGGGTGCTCCTGAGTTGTAACGGATTTCGTGTTGCAGACCGAACCTAGGGTTTCAAGCTTTTTACGGGTAAGTTTCTTTTTGTTTCTCTTCCCCCTTTGCTCATTTTTTGTTTATATTTTTGGTTTATAGAGTTTTGTTAGGTTTTTTCTTCTGTTGTTTGTGATTTGTGTTTGAAGTTTTTACTCATACAACATAGATTGCCATTAGGGTTTTGGTTTTGAAGACGCTGTGTCTTTCGTCAGTTCAAACCTTCACCGTGTACCAACCTTGCCTTCGAAAATGCAACAACGGCCAGATTCGCCACTAGATCTTCCCAAACCTCGCAACAACCATTGTGTGCAATGACAGTAGATTTTTCTATCCTTACACCGAAGACTACAAAAAACCCTATGTAGAAGCGGCATTTTCAACCACCCGAACACTACAAAAGCCGATCACTCACATGCGGCGTTGTCAACCGCTCGAACATGTTACAAAAAACTTCCAAAATACTTGCAACAGCGGTGTTTTCCGCCGCTTTTTCACCTCAAGTCTCTTCTAACCTGCAATGGCGGCCGATACACCCGTCCAAGCATTTGCCAGTGATGAAACCCATCAAATGCAGAAGCGGCCAAATTCCCTATCCAAACACTTGAAGTTTTCAATCTTTACATGCGATAGCGGTAATTTTAACTGGTTCTGCAAGTCAAATCAAAACTTCCAAAATACATGCAGAAGTGGTGTTTTTAACCGCCTTTACACATGAAATCTCTCCCAACTTGCAAGGACAGCCAAATCACCTGCTCAAACACATTTTCCTGATTTTTCCCTAACACTGGAAAATTCATTTTTCAAAACCAAAAGCCCACTTTTGCCTTTGCCTTGATTTGCGCACTCAAGCCCTTTAAACGCATGCTTTCCTATCCATGATCGTCAAAACGCAGTTGACCCAGTTTATCCAATTTTTCCCCTAACTGCGAGATCATGGCCTTTTGCAGTTCTCAATCAGCATTCGTGGTGTTCAAATTCACAGTTTTCTCCAGGGCTCATGTCAGAATCATCTCCGTCAAAGTCCAGAGCCATGAAGTACAAGTACCAGGGTGTCTTTCTGGTAACGGCAGTGCAGTCAAACATTGATGAAATTAGAGACACAGAAATTGGGCACGTAGATATGGTCGAATTCATAGATAGAACCAAACAAGCAAATCCCTCCAAGCATATGCAGAAAATCATTGACAGCAGTATTCATTTGGTTACATCATTTCCAGTCAGTGCACATAATCCTAAATTTGTTCTACAAGTGGCCAACCACTACAATAGAGACACTAGAGCTGTGACGGACTCACAAGGAAATGTTATCATGAGATTGGATGCAGAATTCATGGATAAAATCTTCATGTGTCCACCAATTGAAAATGTCAGGCAGATTGATTTTGCTCAGGGTCAACAAGACTGACAATGACTTGGAATCTGCTAGAAGGCACATAAACAGCAAATGGTTGAAGATTCCTAGGGCAACTTTGACCAGATGGCCAAAAGACCTTCACAGGAGTGATTTTGTGGAGGAAGTGTGTGATTTGATTACTCTTTTGAGTCACATCAGAGGACTCCCTTCTGCTTCCAAATTCCAGGACTGGATGTACACTTACATCAAGGTGATACTACGAGGTAACCAGAAGATATTCTGGGGTGAACAGATCAACAATGCTTTGCATGAGCAACTGGTAAGGGTCAATACTACCTTCAAATTTTACATGACCTCTTATCTTGTCTATGCTGCTGCAAGCATGAGAAACTTTCTAGGTTTAACCCAAGTGGGGGACAGGGGATTGGTCCTAGTATATGAATACTACCTCCAAATCACTCTGAAGGGGTCAATTCATCATTTTAGGAGAGTCAATGATGTGTTCTTCTTAGTTTTCATGTGCTTGTGGGATGGTGAATTGGTTCAAAAAAGAGTTTCTGATGAAGCATGGCAGGTTGTAAATTCTTTTGGTTGTTTGTTCTTGCAATTTCCCACTTTCACTTATCTTCGGGTAGGATACTATCCTGGTTACCCTTACATGCTGCCTTGGTATCCCAGTGATCGCATTGTTCTTATGGAGCTTTGTAGACAACTAATTGTGGTACACAACAAACAGATGGAGCTTAAGAGGTCAGGGATAAAGTTTCCCATTGAAATTGGGAGGTATTCAGTTCAGTCTGCCAACAAAGCAAAGACAATCGACTCCGAGTTGCAGTTGGTCACCATGAAGACCTACAAGAAAAGAAATCATTTTGACTTTAGAAGGGTTCAAGATAAAATCAAGAGGAAGTCAAATTTTCATGAGCCAATGGTCGAAGACATATGGGCAGATCTCAGGACCCAAAATGAGATCAGAAAACTAGATTTCTGCAGGCTTCATCTGAGCCAAATTGAAGAACTAGGACTAGCTGATATTCCAGATGGAATGGAGGATGATGGAGATGTCCTAGATCATAAATATGAGGTAGAGAATGTTGAGGCTTCACCTCTCCCAGAGGTGAAATGGTCAGTCAAGGAGGAGACATCTATCAGAAAAAGATTCCAACCAATATTGGCAAACACCAATCTGTGGTTGGAAAGGTCCGAAGAGGGAACATAGGAGCAAACATGTAAGAAGGTAGAGAACTGAACCAAGAACAAGAGTGACACTCCTTCCTCCTCCAAGGTACACAAACCAAAGATCAAATTTGTATCCAAGGGAGGAAAGAAGAAGGAAACCACAGAGGCTTCCGATGCCACTAAGTCAGATGTTGAAGACATCAATGATGATCAGATGGAAATTGAAGATGTTGAGACTAAAGAACAAAATGTTCAAAGGTCTAAGACAAAGGTATTTGATGAAGCTGAACAAGGTGAAGATGAAGATACAGAGGTAGAGCGACTTGATGGTTCCCCGTAGACTCATGTGAAAGACCTTCCTTCCAAGACACAAGTTCTTACACCTCCTCCTCATGTTCCGTTTTCTGACGGTTTGCCAACAATTTCAAATGTTCCTCTTTCTCCAAGTTTTGTTGTGTCTTTAGACAATACTCCTCTGTCCATGAAAGTTAGCTTTGGAACTGTTTTTGATTCTTCTAGTTCCATTCCAAGTTTATCTTCCCCATCTTTTGATATCAGGGAACAAACTGTCTTAGAGGACCTTCTGGATGCTTCACAAAAGGTTGTTGATACAGGTGTTGTGTTTACCAACACAAGTCCAATTGTCACTATCACTGGCACGAATATAGATACAGCCAAGCAAGTAGTGGATCCCCCTCCAGCTATTGATGCATCTATACTTCCTCCATGGCTATCTCCCTATACTCTAAAGAGGAAGAAGCAAGCCATCTCACATGATGAGATTGACATTGAAAAGTTGTTGCCCGTGAAAGCTAAGAACCAAAAGAAAAAGCCTAAGACTGTTTCTAGGTTGGTCACTAAAAAGGGGATCAGATATGCCGAAATAGCTAAACCTTCTAAAGATGCCACGGTTGATACTTTTGACATGAGCAGTTATGTCATCTCAAGGGTTGAGCTTGGTAAAGTGACTCGATGGTGTCAAAGCAGATTTCCAGACCACTGCCAGTACCCTACTTGAAAAGTATGATGAAGCCAAGAGGGAGAAGGAGAAATACAAAGCAAAAGTAGAACAACTGGCTGTTGTCCTTCAGAAAATAGTGAAGTCATCAGAAATAGTAGAACCAATGGCAATGACAGTGGAAGATCCCCTAATACAGAAGGTTGAAAAAGCCCAAGCTAGAGGCAAGATAGTGGGGGATGTAGTGGAGCGATTGTTGGCTCAAGGACGAGTTCTATTAAAAACCGCTGTGGAAAGAAAGGAGAAAATGGACAAAGCTAAAGCTGAGCTGGACAATCTGGTAGATCTACTTTCACAAGAGCTGCAAGATCAAGAAGAGAGCCTAGAAGAGTGGATAGATATGAAGAAGATCAAGATAAAGAATCTGATCACCATTGGGGTCATCACCAATAGGGAATCATATCTCGAGACCAAGGAGACTCTAGCTCATCGTATTTTCCCAATAAAGAGTCTACTTGAAGATTTGTGCCAAGCTGGAGAAGCCAGTGAAGATAGTGATGTCACACTCCTACACCGGCTGGAAGAACTTCCTTGCACCTTGACAAGGGAAGATCATAGTTTCCTCACAGCACAGGAAATGATAAGTTCTTTTGAAGAAATGGTACAGAAGAAATTTGAAGAGGAAGCTCCCTCTGTGCTTTCAATGGATAACCTGTATGATCAACATTCAACTCTAGAGAACCTGAAAGATAATTTAGAGAAGCATGAAAAGGCAGTAAAGGCGGTGAAAGATTCAATTCTCCAAGCTCGCACCATCTCTGAAAACACAGCAAAACCAGATGCATGTGAGATGTCAGTTGTTCAAACCATGTATTAGAACTTCCTGAGGAAAAAAGATGGAGAAAGCTAGTGCCTTAGCTTGTTTTTCTTAGATATTATGTAAATAGAATTTTGTTTTGGACATCTACACATGTAATTTTCCAAAATGTAATTACATGTGAAACAAGAGAAGTCATAAGTCAAATAGGACTCTCTTGTTGAATAAGTCAAAGTAGTTGTAGATTTCCTAGATTTTCTCAAGGTCTTTCCCTATAAATAAAGGGGACCTCTTTTGTAAATATTATCTTTTGTCTATTGCAAGAAAACTCTGGCGAATTGAGAAGCAAATCAAGACTTTGTGCTTTTTGTGAAAATCAATATTCAAATACTTATCAATACAAGAAAGCAAGTTCAATTCCAATCTTTGTCTTGGGATTATTTGTGTTGTGATAGTTTGTTCTTACGTCTTACTATCATAATCTTATTTAATAATAATTGAAGTGTGGAGTTTGTTTCAAGTGATTGAAGAGCGCTCTTGATTTGATTCTGATAAACTTTGTGTTATCAAATCAGTTGTGGGTTATATGTTCATGTTTATGAGAATACAATAGTTTGAAGACTTTGTGCTGCAAGTTGTTATATTCGATTTACTTTTATCATCTTGAAGAGGATTTAAGACTTTGGGCTGCATTCTACTTCAAATAGTTCCGTTTACAAGTAGTAAGTGAGGTAACAGAAAACTTTGTGTTTCTGTGTTTTTGTGATAATTTATAAGTCTTATATCAAGAGTTTGAAATATAAACATCTATTCTGAAAAAAGAGAATGAGATGAGATGGAACCACCACAAATATAGTTTTTAGTGTACATAAATTTGATACGTTGTTTGATTTGCAAAAGTTAAGTAATTAGAGGGAACCTCCCCTTGTTGAGAGGAGAGACTTTGTCTCATCATAGCTGTGGCTGATATACCCATTTTGCCGTTAGCGAGTTAATGACAAAATATTCACCCAACACTATGGTGTTGTTGATTACTAAATAATACGTTAAGGTTCCTTTGTTAGGTTTTTTCCTAAAAGAGTTTTCCTAGGGTAAATACTTTGTCAACTATGTTCTTTCTATGATGCATATTACTTACATGTCTTTGAATTTTATTGCATGTGCAATATATCTTCATGAAACTAACATATATATAACCTATTTATCACTACTCTCCTCTTATTATTAAGTAGGAGGTTATTTTAGTTTTATTTGGATTACTTTCAAAGGACATTTAATAAGTAGACATTAGCATCTCTTATTTTTTTATTGGAACCAAGATGCATTGAATCTTTTATTTGTCTCTCAAATTGAAATTGGGATTTGATTATGGAAATTTTGGTTTCAATAAGGACCCTTTTAGAAAAAATTATTTACAATTTTAAATAATATAATATTATGTTCAAAATTTTTCTGACATATTAACCACATGTAAATACAAATATGAAACTTAAAAATTAAATTTATTGAATATATCAAATGTATCTTTTCTTATGAATCCCTATTTGACTTGGAAATTTCCTTAATTGACATGTGATTTTCCATCTACTAGACAAAGAAATAATCCAAGGTACACTCATTCCAACATATCTAAAAGATTAGATGTCTTTTCTAGAATCCTCTTTAGAAGAATTTAAGGATGAACATATATAAATTTTGATGGTGCATAGTGTTACTAACAATATCGAGAGGCTTGAGACAAGGCAAACCTATCTCACTTTTCTTGTTTGTCATCATGGTGGAAGTCCTAGGCAGAAACATTGAAAAGGGGATTCTTCAAGGAAGTTTCAAAGGTCTTCATCTATCCTCACTAGGACCTTCTTGTTCTCATCAATAGTTTGTTGATGATACTATTAAAATGGGTAATGCTACTGTCAAGGAAACTCAAACTGTGAGAAGAATTCTGCTTAATTATGAAAAATCTTCAGGTCAAAAAATTAGTTTACCCAAAAGTTTGATTTTTTTCTTTAACACTCCGGAACCCAGATAGAAAAAGATAGCTCGAATATTGCAATGCAAAGTGGAATCCCTTCCATTTATTTGGGGTTACCTCTATATGAGAAGCTTGTCCCTGATTCTTTTTGGCAGAGTATGGTTGATAATTTTCACTCAAAGTTGGCAGGGTGGAAAGGTGCTACCTTAAGCCAGGCTGGTAAAATTCTATTGATTAAAGCCTCTCTCCAAAATCTCCCTGTTTATGCCATGTCTCTATTCAAAATGACTGCAAAAATTAGAGAAAGGATTGAGCAAATCTAGAAAAGATTTCTGTGGTCTGGTACTGAGGAGAAAAAAAGTATCCCTTTAGTGGCATGGGAGTCGGTTTGTAGACCTTAAAGCTCAGGTGGTCTAGTTCTAAGAAAACTAAAGGAATTTAACTTAGCCCTCCTTGCTGCCAATGTTTGGTGTCTTATGTCAGAGAAGAAAGAATGGACGAAAATTGTGAATAACAAATACCTAAGAGGGCTCAATAATTTTAGTGAATTGCTGGAATGTCTAACTCTACCCAAAGGATCTAAAATATGGAAGAATATCTCCCAGTCTAAGGAAATCATCAAAATGGGCTCTTTGTGGAAAATTGGTGACAGTAGAAAAGTGGATTTTTGGAATGATAAGTGGTTTGGGAATATCCCTCTGGTCAAACTAGCTTGGGCTAGCCCCTTTAAAGAGTTCTTTTCCTCTAGTGGGTCGAAGGTGAGAGATTTTATCTCAGAGGGCAAATGGAAGAACTACTCGACTGACAGTCACCTGATAGACTTCCAGAATAGGCTTAATGTGTTTCATATTCCCTAGGGAAGGAGTGAATACCATTTGATTTGGCAGGCCACCTCGTCAAGAAATTATTCAGTGGCTTCAGGGTTCAGACAACGTTTTCCTAAGGTGGACGATCCCCCCTTTTGGGCTAGCTTATGGAATGATAAACTTATCCCTAAAATTAATATTTTCTTCTGGTTGCTTGCTCAAGACAAAGTGCTAACGTTTGACAACCTATGCAAAAGAGGCTTCAAGATCGTCAACAGATGCCCTTTCTGTATGTCTAATGCTAAAGATTCTTTCCATTTGGTCCTCTCTTGTCCCTATTACTTGGAACTGTGGAACAAGATTCTTTCCCTTTGGAATCTTAGTTGGGTCTTCCCCAACTCTACTATGGACCTGGTCTCTCAATGGGTTTTCTGGTTTCTAATCCCTCTCTCAGATTCCTTTGGTCCTTGTCTGCTCCTCACAGAGCCTGGAGCCTGTGGAAGGAGAGGAAAAACCCTATCTTCAGAGACACTTGTTTATCTTCTGACAACCTATTTTTCAAAGTGGTCAGAAACATTAAGGAGAATTTCTCTACCAAGCTTCAAGAAATGCACTCCCATGACAAAAGAGTTGAGGTTACCCCTTTGGAGAGTAGTATATCTAACAACTAGAATAGCAGAGATGACATATCTTTTTCCTTCAAAAGAATGAAACATTTAAGAGGGGAAGTGAAGTGGATGTTACCTCTAGAAGGATGGACTAAAATCAATTTTGATGGGGCAACTAAAGGTAATCTCAGAGTTGTAGGTAGTGGGGGGTGATTAGAGATAATCATGGTAGGTTTATATTGGTAGTGGCACTCCCTCTGGGTATATAGACAAACCACTATGCTAAAGCTGCAACTGCCTATCATTCTATTGCTCTAGCTCAGGCTATGGGTCATAGAAAAGTCTAGATTGAAGGTGATTCTATGAATATCATTAATTGTCTCAAGGGAAGCACTAAACTGAGCTAGTCCATAGAGACCTTGATAGTTGATACTATTAAATTATTAAATACCTTTGAGGCTTTTTTTTATTTCTCACATTTTTCATGAGGGGAATATGGTAGCAGATGTATTTGCCAACTTAGGGGTTCTAAGTGAAGCTAAGTTTATATGGGATGAATTGAATTCAATCCTTACTAATGCTAAGAACCTAATTTATAATGATAGTCATAATGGTACGACTACCGAGAAGCTCTAAGGAGATCATCATGATCTCGAGTGGATTGCAGAACCCCCCCATCCAAACTATTCCGCCCACATAGATTATGTGTGCCTATGTAATAAATCTTACTATGCTTGTGTATTTCATTGCCTTCGTTTGCAGAGAGAATACTTGCAAAGTGTGTAGCATTGTAAGTATGGGGAGTGACAGGAATAGGGTTGAACCTTCATCTTGTGAAGGTTTTAGGTAGAATCACAAGGTTTGGAAAATCCTTGAGGGTGGAGGGTTAACGCCTTACATGGAAAAGCTTCATGGTGCAGATTCTAGTGTCATGACCATGTTTGTGAAGGGGTATAAGAATAGGAAAGTGATGACTTATGGATGGGAGATGGCTATCACTGAGGATTTAATTGCCACTGTGTCAGCGCTCGGTACCAATGGCAAGAAATTCTTTAGGGAAAAAAAGTAGAGCGAGGAAGCTCTCAATTGCTTCTTCAAAGGGAGTGAAAGGGATAAGTTGGTGAAATTCCAGACAGGAGGTTACAATCACCTTTCCATTAAACCTATCTAGGCGGAGGTTGTAGAAGCCATCATGTGTTATGTAACCCTTGATGGAAGGTATGTTGCTATCTATTCCTACCACTTTAATTTACTGAATCATTTCAGGCATGGATTGGTGGTGTCCTTTCCTTTCTACTTGTTTTCTTCATTGGAGTTTAGTTTGAAAGAGCACAATAGAAACCCTAGCCTCCCTGTTCTTCATGAGAGTCTCATTCTTCTCATTATGGAACATGTTAGGTCTCAAAAATGTAGGTTACTGATCCTAAGAGGATGCCAGGCTCTATGCTTGGATTTGCAACATTTTTGAACTAGCTTGACGAAATCAACCTTCAAGGTTTGATGATTTCCTACACTTTAGGTCCTGTTACACCTAGGTGGGTGAACCTTGAAATATTAAAGCAGTCTGAGTGTGGATGAGTGGACTAACTAGATCTATCTACAATGGCATAGGATGTAAGATAGATGAAAAAGCTGACTAATTAATTCTATGTATAATGTTTAATAAATGATTGGCAGAAATTGTATAAGCAATATCAAGGTAAAAGGTTTTAAATAATGAGTTGAATGAGACTAGTGCCTTGTTGGGTAACAGAGTCAATTTGAAGGACCTAGACCAGTAGTTTCTTAATGGTAATAATTCTAATTGCTTGGCACAGTTTTGGTTTATAGCTTGTATAAACGTGCAAGAAAATGATTGACAAACTCTTCTTAGCAATCCAACCAATATAATCAATTATCTTATAATTCACCAGAAGGTATTTTAATCCTTACTTGAAGGAACCAAATGAAATGAATGGGCAAGATTAACAGATAATATTTTACTGGAGACAGAATGGCAATCCTAATTATATGGCTCTACTTAGTAATCCCAACTTACTACTTCCAGGCTACTGCGACTAAATTAGAAGGGTTTAATTCCTCAGATGGACACCAACCAAATTAATCACATAGATACAGCAAGTGTGTATTGACAGATTAACTATATACTTGATATCTTAATCTGAATAACAAGGAAATGCAGAAATGGAGAGAGCCACACAATTGAATATTTTCAACAAACAACTGATACCAAAGTAGGAACACTGAATCAGAGAACTTCAAACTTCTTCTTCAAATAAAATATGCAACATCGTCACTTTGAGACATTGTATATTATGTATATATGAATATCTTCTACTGCTGATGATCATTTCAGCATCGATTGTTTGAACTTATATAGATATTTCTATGAAGAGATACAACTCTTCAATAAGTCTCTTGGGAACTTAACAAGTATTAACAATAATTACATAAGCGTAATTAGGCTCTATTCAGCCATAAATAAACTTTAGCCAGATGATCTAGATACTCTTGATCACGGTGAGAATCAGTAAGCTCAATAGCGCTTCTGGTAATTACATCAAGAGTAACCATCTCCTCCAATTGTTTGCAGACTTCTTTGGATGCAGAGGCTTTATCTTTATCAGAATGACATACACTATCGGGATAGCTAAATCAAGATATCCCGATCCAAATCATCTCCCCGATGGCCCTTTTCATATCCTTCATTGGACAGAGTATGTTAAAGTGTTACCGATGCCTTTTGATCACCGTGACTTGTGAATCGGCGAGACCTAATTCCCTTATCCCGATATGCTGAGTTATCCCGATAGATGTGTATCGCTGTGAGTCTCGCCGAAATCTTTCTTATCGCTAAGACTCTAATCATCGAAAGCTTACTTGTTTGCTATCCCGATAGTTTACTTCTCGCCGATGACTATTTGCTTCGTTACCCCCATAGGATGTTCGGTGAAACTCTTGCCGAAATGCTTCATCGGTATGATATATACCGTCGGGGCAACTTTTAAAAAGTCATCCGATAGATATCTGTCATACCGATCGGTATGACCACTTGCCTTTCTTGCCGATGTAATGTCATCAGCATTACTTACTCCATCGGTGACTTCCATAATTCTTCTTCCGATCTCTATTTTCACGCCGATGGTTGTTTTCAAACGATTCCTTATGTATCGGTGTAAGCAACACAACCTCTTGCCGATGGATTGATTTTGATGAAATTTGGCACTGCTCATCCATAGACACCTTGTGAGATAAATTTTTTTTTATTATGGTTTTTTTGGGATATTCTTCAGGATTTATTCAAATATGATGGGGTAAGGAGATAGTAAAAATTTCAAATTTTTACTGTGCTAACAGTGGCTCTGTTTGGGATGTATACTCCCTGTGAGTATAACAAGGATCCAGATCTCCTAGGGAAGTAGACCACATATTTTATTATTTTGGGGTGAGGTTTTATGAAACTGGGAAAAGGAAAGGAACAAATGATGGGGAGCGAGAATGATTCCTAGACTACTATGCATGGAATAAGATATTTTGAGAATTATTTGAATGTTGTCCATGCACTGGCAACACTCAATTCTCTTTGTACATGTTTATGAAAAGAACTGCTTCAAGTATTGCCCATGTACAGGCAATTCTTGCTCCTCTCTTGACATATTCTGTACATAGTAAGAATCATCACCTCCCTTGCCAGTGATAACAAAAGGACCCAACCATAGGGCTTCAAATTTTCCATGTTTTCCTTTGTCCTGACATCTTGCATTCCACATTAGTACCAGATAATTTATTTCAAACTTTCTTTCTTTGGCCTTCTTGTCAAAGAGATATTTTACCTGTGATTGTAATTTAATATTCTGTCTCTGAGCTATTCTTCTTGTTTCATCAAGCTCTGCCAATTGTTCCAACCTTTCCTCCATTGGTTCAGGGATATTCAAGTCTTCCTAGAGGATAAATTTGTATACTGGTATAAGATTTTCCAATGGTAATCTTGCTTGTGTTCCATATACCAATTCATAAGGGGATCTCCCAATTGCCCTTTTTATAGTAATCCTGTCAGCCCATACTGCCATTCTTAATTTTGAATCCCAAGCTTTCTTATTTTTATCCAACATTCTTTTTATGATTTTCAACAGGCTCTTATTACTTGATTCAGCTTGTCCATTGGCCTGTGGATGGTATGGAGCAGCATAAGAAACAGTGATACCATGTGTACTGCAAAAACCTTTGAATTCATCAGATCTAAAACACATCCCATTATCTGTAATCAATCTTACAGGAGTACCAAATCTGCATATAATGTTATCCATTAGAAAATTAATCACAACTTTACTTGTAGCCTGTTTGGTTGGGATTGCTTCCACCCATTTTGTAAAGTAATCAGTAGCCACTAAAATCCATCGGTGCCCCCCACTTGATTTCTCTAAAATTTCACCTATAAAATCAATACCCCACTGATAAAATGGAGCCTCAACCTGCATAGGTTTTAAGGGTAGTGCTCCCTGATACTTTAACTTCCCTGAGAACTTTTGGCATGCTTCACACTTTCTAGTGTACTGGTATGAATCATTAAAGACTTTAGGCCAATAGTACCCTGCCCTCAGGATCTTGTGTGTTGTGGTCTTTGCTGAGAAATGACCTCCGCACATGCCTTCATGCAACTCCTTCATAATATGTTTTGATTGATATTCGTCCAAGCATAATAGTAGAACCCCATCTCTATTTTTCCAATAGAGATCCCCACCAATGAGTACATATTTTGAAGCTTGTAGTTTGAGTGTCCTTCTTTTGTTATCATCATATCCTTCAGGACACTTCATATGTTTTAGATAATATACTATATCAGTATACCATGGAGTGTGTTCAATACTGGTACTTGCATCAACATTACATATCTGGGAAGCTTCTAGATTACTTTCAGCCATCAATTTGGCAAGACCCTGTCCTCTTACTAATTTAGTGATTTGGATTTCAATGTTGAATTCCTGAATCCTATTGATCCACCTACATCTCCTACCGGTGACCTCAGTTTGGATCAGTACATCCTTCACTGCAGCATTAGGAACATATGCTATGATTTTAGCCCCTACCAAATATGGTCTAAAATTTTTTACCGCTTTTACCAATACATATGCCTGTTTTTCAATAATGTCATACTTCAACTCTGCATTCTGAAGGGACTCGCTAAAGAAAGAGATAGGCTGTTCATATCCATCATTGTTTTTCTGTAACAACATTGCTGCTATTGTATGATAGGAAGCAAATGAGAAAAGTTGGAAAGGTTTACCAAAGTCAGGGGATATTAAGACTAGAGCTTGCTTGATGGCCTCCTTAATGTTACCAAATGCTTCCATTGTTTCTGTTGTCCACTTCATTTCTGAGTTCTTCTTCAGCATTCTCGATATAGGACAAACAATCTCTGTGAAATTTGGTATAAATCTTCTAACAAAATTTATCTAACCAAAGAATGATTGTATAGATTTTACATTTTTTGGAATAGGGACTTGATCAATTGCTTTTACCCTTTCAGGATCTATTTTAACTCCTTCCTTCGAGACTATATGGCCAAGCAATTTTCCTTCTGTTACTGCAAAATGGCATTTTTTAGGGTTCAATGATATTCCATATTTTAGGGATTTGACAAATATTTGTTCTAGATGTGTGCAATGATCTTCAGCCCTTTTTGAATATGCTGTTAAGTCGTCTTGATATACTATCATAATCTTATTGATCAATTCAGCAAAAGCTACATCCATCGCTCTTTGAAATGTTGCTCCAGCATTAGTTAATCTGAATGGCATTCTCAAGTATACATATGTTCCCCACGGAGTGGTGAATGCCGTCTTAAATTGTTCAGACTCCTTAACTTTTACCTAATTGTAGCCAGAGAAACCATCCATCATGGATAGCAATTCACACCCAGTAACTTTCTGCAATATTGCCTCCATATTGGGAAGAGGATAATTATCTTTAAGGGAAGATTTATTTAAGTTTCTGAAATCCACACATAGTCTAATGTCACCATTCTTTTTCCTGACAGGTACTAAGTTTGAAACCCAGGAAGAGTGTCTAATAGGTTTGATTATAGCTCCATCCCTTAACTTTGTAAGTTCCTCTAGCATTTTAGGAGCCAATGTAGGATTAATTGGCCTCTATTTCTGTCTGAATGGTTTTGCATCTGGCTTTAGCGGTATCTCATGTTGAAATAGATCCTCTCTATATGCCTTTAGATCATCATATGACCAAGCAAACACATGCCTGTACTTCCTAAGTAGATTGATGATTCTGCTTCTGATTTTCTGATCAAGATTCCTTCCAATATATACATTCTTTGGGGTTGTCTGAGTCCCCAAATTGATTTCCTCAAGGTTCTCAGGTATCACTGGTGTATCTTTCTTTTTATATCTATCATGCCCATCAAATGCTTTTTCTAATGCAATAAGTCCTTTGGGTATCTTATTTGTCTTCAGTTGAACCACTTCTTGGCCAAAAAGGGTTTCCTTCCCATCGTGTTCCTCCACAAATGCACTGAAATCAATTTCTTGATTTTCATAATAATCAGCACAATGTAAGAAATTGATTATATCCTCGCTATCAAACACTTGCCAATTCTGTATATTATCAGGGATGGTAGGTCTAGTTTTAAATTCTACTTCTGTGATCCCTCCTAATGTAACATCATCTCTCTTTAATGCAATGTTTGCTAAAAAGTCTGCCATAATGTTTTTAGACCTATCAACCCAGCTGATTGAAAAGGCATCAAATAATTCAACACTATCCCAAACTGCATTTCTGTACTATCTTAATCTTTTATTTTTAGATAAATATTTTTCTCTTACTTGGGAGATGACCAGTTCAGAATCACCAAAGATAGCCAACTTTTTTATTTTGTATTTGGTGGCTATGTTTAGGCCAATGAGCAGGGCTTCATACTCAGCTACATTATTGGTGCATTCAAATGTCAATAGGAAAGAGTATTTAAATGTTTTACCTCCTGGCGAGATAAAAACTACTTCGGCCCCATTTCCTATCTTGCTACATGCACCATCGAAATACATTTTCCACAAATCATTTTCTCCTTTCATAGATTCAGTGTGTATTGGGTCAGTGTTATGCAATTCTGGGGTAGTTTCTCCAACTTTGAAAACTCCTAAATCTGTGTCACAAAAGAAATTCACCTGATGCCAGTCCATTCTTTCTATAATATTGTCGTACCTTGGCTCTCTGCACAATTTGATTTCCTTGTCACCTACTGGTATGGTGGCATATGATAGATCTAATTGAACATTGCCTCCTGCCATTGCAGCCCATTGTCTTGATAGCAGCATTCCATAATACGGTGGGATATCAACCACAGTGATGTCAATGTTATATGTTGCTTCAGGATGTGAAGCAAGTTTTATCTCTACATCTTTCATAATACCAACTACTGGAATAGATTTGTTATCCATTGCATAACACTAGCCATACGTAGTATCAACCCACATCCCCAATTCTTTCATCACTGCTATAGGCATGATATTCATAGTAGCACCTGAATCAATCATACAATTCCTGACTATTCTGTTCTTGATTACTAGTGTAGTATAGAATGGATCTACTTGTGAGGGATTTTTTGTAAGTGTGTCACCAAGGTATACCTCAGGCATCTTAAAATTTTCTTGATGCACATTATTTGTTGTTTTTTCAAACCCTTTATGTTTTGGATTTGGTGTATCAGAAATCATCTTGACAACTGTACTCCTATATTTATCTATTTTCATCATCTCTAGGAGTGGGACTGATATCTTCACCTGAGACACTGCCTGTGCAATGTCAAAAGAAGGGGTTATGATCTGGTCATTCTTTTCTATTTTTGTGTTTTCTTTTTCTTGATTTTCTTTCATTTTATTTTTATCCCCCTTTTCTGGTTCTTTAGGTGATGATTTTGTATTATTCTCTTTGTTATTCTGGTCTTTTATAAATACACTTCCAGGAGTTCCTTGCCCAACATTTGTTGTTCTATTCCTTAAGTTATAAGTGTTTCGAGCTTGAGCCACTGCAGCCACTGTGAGAGCTTCTCTTTCATCCTCAGTAGGTTTTCTCCATTGACCATATGATTTGTTGTTATAACTATCTTCCTGGTATGAGAATACCTCTTGTTCTCCCATGTTAATATGATACTTTTGGTTTCCTACATCATACTCATATCCTTCTTCTTCTGAAGAAGAATAATCTTCTGTTACCACACATGGTGTATCCTGCATCATATTGATGGTGTGATTATCCCTATTATAGCTGTATAGCATTTCCTCTTGCTGTATTGATTTAGCTACCTCACAGTATTCAAGTGAATGTGGTAAGTTACATACAAAACACCAGGGTTTATTTTCTGCCATATGTGCCATGTTTCTCTTCAAGGGATCAGGAGTATCCTTTCCATATGGCTGCTTTCTGTTGTTGTCAATAGGTCTTCCATCCTTCCAATTTGTATTGTAAGGCATATCATGTAACCTAGGTCTATCATGCCTATGCTGACCCTCTGGTTTAATCTGTTGAGCATTTGGATTCTGAAGATTTCTATGATTGTCCCTTTTACTGACCATTCCTGTAGGCTTCCTATTATTTTCAATAGTTATGGCTACTTTTTGTACTTCAGCCAATGTTGCAGGACACCTGTTTCTGAGTTCATATCCTGTTTTGGGGTCAAATGCTTTCATATAGATACTCAGTGCTGCCTGGTCAGATAACTTGGCTCCATGTGGTACCTTATTATGTAACTTGGAAAACTTCAGGTTGAAATCAAACATTGATTCATTTTGATACTTCTGTATACTTATTAGTTCATGTAGTGCAAACTCAGGAGCGTATTGGTTACCATACTGATCCTTAAACTGGTTATGGAAATCAGTTATTGAATTGATTGATGCATCGGGCAAGCTATTAAACCAATCTCTGGCACCTTCAGTGAGGGACATCATAAATAACCTCATTCTAATGTCTTCCCAATCCATACCTATATCCTGTACAAAAGCATTAAAACTTCTGATATGATCTTCTGCAAATACTGCATTGTTTCCAGTGAACTTGGGAACCATGTTTCTCCAAGTACTATCCATAGGATATGGATATAACTGATATCCAGTTAAATCAAATTGACTGCATATATTAGCAAGGTTTTGGGGAGGGAAATTTAGAGGTGGTGGATTGGGATAGTAATTATATCCACCTAGTGGCTGATGATATGCATATTGTTGATGTTGGTTCATATGGGGATTTATGTGTTGATTTTGTGGCCTATAATATTGTTGACCAGGGGGTGGGTAATTATTTGCCATATGTTGAGATGCATTACGTATGGGAGGTGGTCTAGGGTTTTGGGGAATAGTGTTCTGATGACTTCCAGAAGCATGTGAATTTTGAACACCACCTGTATTTTGCTATGTATTTCTTGAAATATTCCCTCTATGCGGAGGTACATATTTTGGGGGAGCTGTTTTGGCTTTATTTTTTCTCTGTTGAATTTCTTACTGCAAAAACTCCTTTTCCTCTTGTATCTTGTACCTTTCAAGTTCTTTTCGGAGCATGAGTATTTCCTGTTGCTCTTCACTCATGTCTTGATTATTTATTTCCTGATGTTCTGGATTGTCATTCATTCCCTGATTTGAAAATTCATATCCTATCTCTTCTCCCTGATATAATGACATCTTGAAATCATGTTTAGCTTGGTTCCTATCAATATCCCTCATGACCTTTGCATCATGATCACATTGTTCTTGAGGGGTGGGTCTGTACCTTGCCAAAATATCATCAGTTGCTCCACTAAGGTTCTCATTTGAATCATGTAGAGGTGTGAATTTGTTGTGAATTAAAATATTTTGTTCTGAATCATTCTCTTAGATGTCCAGATTATTATCTTGGTGTAAATGCTTTGAATTCACATTTCTTTTGGAAATGTTTCTGAGGGGTGGAGATGACTGCAAATTTTTACCTTCCATCTTGGATTTCCTACCATCCATTTGAAATTTTTGTTATAATTGTAACTAGAGTCGCCACCTATTTACTAAATAGGAAAAGTTTATATTTTATCTATAGGGTTCTTGTCACTAGCAGAGTTACCAAATTTTTTGAAATGACTCTATGAAAGAAAGGATTAATTTCTAAGGTCTTTTACTAAGTCCCCAGTAGAGTTGCCAATTTGTTAGGTCTCAAAAATGCAGGTTGCTAATCCTAAGAGGATGCCAGGCTCTATGTTTGGATTTGCAACGTTTTTGAACTAACTTGACGAAATCAACCTTCAAGGTTTGATGATTTCCTACACTTTAGGTCCTGCTACACCTAGGTGGGTGAACCTTGAAATATTAAAGCAGTCTGAGTGTGGATGAGTGGACTAACTAGATCTATCTACAATGGCATAGGATGTAAGATAGATGAAAAAGCTGACTAATTAATTCTATGTATAATGTTTAATAAATGATTAGCAGAAATTGTATAAGCAATATCAAGGTAAAAGGTTTTAAATAATGAGTTGAATGAGACTAGTGCCTTGTTGGGTAACAGAGTCAATTTGAAGGACCTAGACCAATAGTTTCTTAATGGTAATAATTCTAATTGCTTGGCACAGTTTTGGTTTATAGCTTGTATAAACGTGCAAGAAAATGATTGACAAACTCTTCTTAGCAATCCAACCAATATAATCAATTATCTTATAATTCACCAGAAGGTATTTTAATCCTTACTTGAAGGAACCAAATGAAATGAATATGCAAGATTAACAGATAATATTTTACTAGAGACAGAATGGCAATCCTAATTATATGGCTCTACTTAGTAATCCCAACTTACTACTTCCAGGCTACTGCAACTAAATTAGAAGGGTTTAATTCCTCAGATGGACACCAACCAAATTAATCACACAGATACAACAAGTGTGTATTGACAGATTAACTATATACTTGATATCTTAATCTGAATAACAAGGAAATGCAGAAATGGAGAGAGCCACACAATTGAATATTTTCAACAAACAACTGATACCAAAGTAGAAACACTGAATCAGAGAACTTCAAACTTCTTCTTCAAATAAAATATGCAACATAGTCACTTTGAGACATTGTATATTATGTATATATGAATATCTTCTACTGCTGATGATCATTTCAGCATCGATTGTTTGAACTTATATAGATATTTCTATGAAGAGATACAACTCTTCAATAAGTCTCTTGGGAACTTAACAAGTATTAACAATAATTACATAAGCGTAATTAGGCTCTATTCAGCCATAAATAAACTTTAGCCAGATGATCTAGATACTCTTGATCACGGTGAGAATCAGTAAGCTTAATAGCGCTTCTGGTAATTACATCAAGAGTAACCATCTCCTCCAATTGTTTGCAGACTTCTTTGGATGCAGAGGCTTTATCTTTATCAGAATGACATACACTATCGGGATAGCTAAATCAAGATATCCCGATCCAAATCATCTCCCCGATGGCCCTTTTCATATCCTTCATCGGATAGAGTATGTTAAAGTGTTACCGATGCCTTTTGATCGCCGTGACTTGTGAATCGGTGAGACCTAATTCCCTTATCCCGATATGTTGAGTTATCCCGATAGATGTGTATCGCTGTGAGTCTCACTGAAAGCTTTCTTATCGCTAAGACTCTAATCATCGGAAGCTTACTTGTTTGCTATCCTGATAGTTTATTTCTCGCCGATGACTATTTGCTTCATTACCCCCACAGGATGTTCGGTGAAACTCTTGCCGAAATGCTTCATCGGTATGATATATACCATCAGGGCAACTTTTAAAAAGTCATCCGATAGATATCTGTCATACCGATCGGTATGACCACTTGCCTTTCTTGCCGATGTAATGTCATCGACATTACTTGCTCCATCGGTGACTTCCATAATTCTTCTTCCGATCTCTATTTTCACACTGATGGTTGTTTTCAAACGATTCCTTATGTATCGGTGTAAGCAACACAACCTCTTGCCGATGGATTGATTTTGATGAAATTTGGCACTGCTCATCCATAGACACCTTGTGAGATAAATTTTTTTTTATTATGGTCTTTTTGGGATATTCTTCAGGATTTATTCAAATATGATGGGGTAAGGAGATAGTAAAAATTTCAAATTTTTATTGTGCTAATAGAACATATGAAAATAAGCACCTTAAGAAATCTCTTAAGCATAAACCCACTTCCAAGAAGAAGGGTAAGGTGGTCTCTAGTGAGGAGGATTTTGATTCTGAGGATGAGGACTGGAAAATGGAGGAAGAGGATGAGGAAACTAAGGAGGAAACCTCAAAAAAGAAGAAAAAAAACTTAGAAGAGGGAGGTTTCTATTTCCTGGTCAGAAGGGTTTGAAACTGGTAATGATAATGACACCTATGTTAAAGAAATTTCTAGTTAAAATTTGAATTCTCAAAAAAGGAAAACACCTGCCTCTAAGAAGAGAGACAAAAAACCTATGGAACAAGAGGAGGGGTGTGAATAGAATGTTGGTGGCTCTTCTTAGAAAGTGGGGCCTAAGAAAGGGAAAAAACCTAAGATTGTTGAGAAAAACTAGGAAGAGGAAGGGAGGAAAATTGCTAGTAGTGCGGTCAAAAAATAGGGCAGCAAGATGGTGTAGGGGATTAATATGATGTAGACTGAGAAGGGCAATGTCGGGGGGACTCTTCCAAACCTTTCCCGGAGCCTACTATGGGTGGCAAGTTTCTTGAGATCAATGACCCCTCCATTGACCTTCTTGAAGGCTTTGAGAATTTGCTTGCCCAGGCGGAGAATAGAGATCAAGTTGAGTAAGCTTGTAAGCTGGTGAAGAATGCAGTCAATTCTTAGCATAGAATGACCAAATGGTTCTTTTTGGAGATTAGAAGAATTAATATTAAATTTTAGGTGCTTTAGGAAACTTTGGGTTCTGGAATCCACTCTATTGTTGAACAAGATAAGATGATTTTCAAAAATTGGGATGCTATCCCAAAAATGGAGGATATGGACAGGGAAATTAGTAGGATGAAGGAAGAATTCAATATAAGGATACAATATCTTGAGGAAAAAATTGTTGTTGAGGTGAATAATAACTTGGAAAATCTTTGCAATATCAGTAGGCTCACTATCTAGAACAGCTTGAATGGGATGCGGGTGCTGACAGAGAAACTGAAAGAGCTCAGAAAGGACTAGTTTAAAGACTTCAACACTGAGGATATTATGACAGTTGTGGATCAGGATAATTAGGTTAAGGGTGATGAGAAAAAAAGCAACAAAGGTAAATAGGTGGTTGATGATGATACAGGTGGGTCTTCAACTTGCACCAGAGGTAGGAACAAGAAACAATTTGAAGCTGAGAAGAAAGAGCTTCTAGATTTCGCAAAGATGCATGAGGCTTTCTACCAACAAGAAATAGAAGCTGCTGAAACTCTGAAAAAGATGAACTAGTTTTTTTTTAGTTCTTTGGACTCTCGTAGCTACTTTATTATGCTTTTTTTTTGTTGTAGCTTCTGGTTGGTTGATGGTTGGCTTTCATCTTTTTGTTAGCTTCTTTTTGTAATGGGTTTCGAGGCCCCCTTTTAAAACCTATTTGACCTTTAATCAAAAACAATATTGAAATACAAGTAAATATTATCACAAGAAAGGAATTAGCAACAATAGCCATGGATCAACTAAAGCATCCATTTTATAAGAAGAACATTCCTACACTCAAGAATTTAATTTTAATTTAACTATAGAAGGTTTGAATAGGATTCCTATTGGTTTGGATACTATCTTGGGGTTAGGTGTCACCTTTTAGTGTCAAAAATTGCAACCTTACAATTTTCACGGTATGAATTACACTTATTTTAGTATTTACCCTAATACCATGTCCTAGCTTACACCAATCAAATTTCATTAGCCTTACACCCAACCCAGAGTGCCAAATTATGCTAACTTTGAAGAATCTATCCAATCTTAAGCTCTCTCCAATATTTCTCTTCATTTTGTATTGATTTCGTAATACTACTCTTCTCCAATATTTAGTTAAGTATTAGGAACAACTTTATTATAGTTAACACTAGAGTTAAGCTAATTATAAATATTAAATGATGTGTAAATAACAAAGATAAATTACAACATATGATAATTTAATAAGGACTCTAAATTAAATCATTAACAAAAAAAATTGGATAACATAATCACTTAATCATATTAACATCAAAACCCACATATATAATAATTCTAATATCTTTTATTAACAATAAGTTTAGTACTTATCTGAATCACTAGGCACTTGGATTGACCACTATTACCCTAGGAAGACTTCAATGGTCTTGGTCTTCATAGATGTGGCACATTCCAGGAGGAACCAATTCTTATTTAGAACCAACACACATGCTTCCCAAGCACACAAGCCCTAGCCACGACAGTCTTAGGTGTAACCCATACCCTAAGTTAGACACATCCCATGTGCCCCTTCTCTTGATTCCCATAGCCCACCAGAAACCACCTTCTTCTTCCTTGAGTGATCTCCATGCCCTTTCCAAGTCTCACATAAATGCCTTATATAACCTTGTAAGGGGTGCTTTCTAAACCATCACACTCTTTCACAAAGGTTATCATTAATAATTATTTAATAAACATAATAATTCCTCCCTTTTAAAAGGGGTTTTATAAATCTTCTTTAGTTATATCCATTTTAACCAAAGGATCACAATATCATTTTTTTTTCATCTCCTTTTAATTATAAAGGGTTAAATATTTTATAACATGGAATTTAGTGGATATCCTATTTTATATTTTGATTGAATTAAAGACAAGAGCCTCTCTATAGATGAATATTTAGGGTCCTAACTATTGTGAATAGGATATCACATGTCCTAGAAAAGCTAGAATTATTCACTTGTAGACTTGTTAGTGGGACTATGCAAAAGATTGTCATTTGAGATAGATGTATTCATAATTTAATGAATGTGGTTCATTTGGATTGAAGAGTTCTACAAATAAGTTTGATTACAAACTATAATTTGGTGTTTACTAATCATTCACTCTATGGATTTGTTGATATTGGCCATATTCACATTAATAATAATTGTATTCTTACTTTACTTTATTGGATAGCATTTTGTGAACTACCTCCACTCATTGCATTTTTTTAGCACTACATGATTGGTCGATATTAGTGGTCATATTTGTTTCATCTATCACTACTCAAATAATTTAGGGTTTGATAATCTACTTAAAAGTTGATCCTTACTAGTATTATATGGTTATTTAGGGGTTTAGGTGATATAGTTCAAATCATGCATGATTTGCACCTATGAATTGTAATCCTTAGGTTATATGGATAATATTCAATATAATGGTTCAATATTTGAAGGATCTCATAAAACATTATTTTTAGGAATTTATCTCTTGTAAGGTACTCTTATAATTAATGCATCATCCATGATTTATTTCCTTCATTGTGATATCATTAAGCTTGCACATCATTCACATTATATCTTTCTCAAAAAGCTTATATAGACATTATGGTCATCACTTTACATTCTTGATTGCATAGAAATCATATTCTATTCAATACCCATTGTTCTATTGTATGAAGTCTCATAAGATGGTGGTAACATCATTTTTATTCCTTAGAATGGGTATTAATTCCTCAATGACCTATCATTTCTTCAGTCTAACATTTGATTCTTTCTTAAGCTATCTTAGTAACTCTTGAAGACCCTAATAAACTCATGTTTCCTTTGTTGGAAGGCATGTATTTTTAGTGGCAATCATGTTACAATAATGTTGTTTCAAATCAATTTAAATTCTTTTTCAAATCATTTTGTAGTTTTCTAATGTGTTACTTTCATTTGATAATATGTTATTATACTAATGAATTGTCATTCCTCATAAAAGTAGTTGGAGATTACTACAACTAATTATATTCTTTTATTCATCTAATGGATGTTTAATTTTTTTTTGCACATTATATAGTATCTAATAGGTTATTTTGTCTCATCACTAATAAACATGAACAACATTTGCCTATTCTAGCCAAGACTGAAAGGATTAGCCATCACTTTTAGACTTTCTTGTTCATTTGTATGGGTCACTAGACTTTGTATTTCCTACGTGTGTATTGTGAATATTCCTATTCTCTTTTAGAACTTTTCAATATGCCCCAACTTTTAAACTTTTCTTCTATCAAAAAACTTGACCTCTAAATCTTGTCATACGCTATTTTTATTATTGATTAGTTAGTATGCCTCATGCTATCCATATATGCATCTCTCTTCTTTCCCATGATGAAACTGTGAAGTTTTATATCGAGATGTAGACTTCATTATTGTCAAGGGGTATTATTATTAATCCTTGATCCCTTTGAAAGGATTTTTAAAATAGATTGATGAGAAAGGTCTATATCTTCTTCATCAAGAATGGATAGTTGTATAATAATCTTTGGTCACTTATTTTTCAAGGGTGACAAACTACTTCCTAGCTTTAGCTCTCTCCAATTCAAGTTTTCAATTTAGGATTGAGGTTGATGCTTTAGTCTTAGATTATTGGTTTCCTCCCATAACTTTCATTTTTCTTTCCTTTCTCCATCAATTTTATTGATTCTTTAATTTAATAGTGTCTCCTTAATTTGGATGTAAGTTCATTATCTCCTTTGATGACATTAGTCCTCTAATCATTTGCCTTCTTCCTAATGATGCCTCTCCTTGTATGTATGAAAATTACTTATCATTCCAATTGTTGATCTCTTCTCCCATAGAGATCTTAAATAAAGTTAAATTTCCTTGACAAGAGATTGGGTAGATGGAACTTCAACTGATGGTCTAGATCTAGACACTTGGTTTTGATCATACTCCTATCTTCTATGAATTCTAATATCCCAAAGAAATTTGTAAATTCCTTGGTTAAATTCTCCTATCTTTCCTCATTATCTTTGATTTTCTCCTCAATTTGTTAGTTCATTATCTCAATGTATGTCTCCATTTATTGTGTCAATATTAATGCTTATTATCAAAAAACTTTTTAGTTGAGATGACCTTATACAAGCAAGATCATAAAAAGTCTTATTTAACAATAAGGGATCCTACAATAATCATGAAATAAACAATAGACCAAGGGTTATATATAGTTGAAAATTAATACTTGTATTTGTTTAGCATAAGTTACATTATGGGCCCATAACTCATAGGGGCAAGATCATTTTCACATCTTAAAGTTTAGAAAATATGGTGTTGTTTAGGTGAAATGCAATAATGCTATTATAAGATATGAAACCAAAATGATTATCTTAGCATCTGCCATGGGGACATGTAAAATTTTATAGGGGGAAAGACAACCTCTAATTTTTCTTTTGGTATGGAAGTTAAATGAGAATTATATTGTATAAACCTATTATATACAAATTTAAGGAATTTTTTGTAGCTAGTAATAGTTTGTTTATTGTTCTATTTTTGATTAAAATGATTTATTTGAATTCTTTGAACCATCTTTATTGTACTTTGTTATTGAAATTGATCAAACTAATAAACTTGTACGTGTTTTTGTATAGGATTGAGATCCAGGTTAGGTATTATAATACCTTGTTGACAGTTCAAACCAATTTACATTTGAATCCTTGTTAGATTTAGACTTGTCCCAAAACTTTATATGAGTGACTAGGAAATTATAGAAACATTGATGTATTTGTTTCTATTCAATTGTATTGGGTATATGAAAATAAGATATTCATGTAGTCTAGAATGCATGACTATTATTTTTTAATGTATTTTGAGTATATTGTACTCAATGATGAGTGACTACATAGTATGGGATATGCATGTCATTCACTAGGTAAGTGTTATGTGATCACATGATAATACTTTTGTATATTTTATGTTGAAGTGACACCTAAAAGATTGAAATATTTATATTAAAGATAAGGTTACATATGAATGACCAAATTTAAAAGATTATTTGATAGTAGATTTAGTGTATCCACTTGTATTAGATTCTCAAGTATAAATTCATGATCTATTTCATGTGAAAATGTACTTATAGTTATAATCATGTTATTGATTAACAAAGTATTTCTATGGGATTCAATTGTGGTTTTAGTTAAAGTAGAAGAGTTATTGAAAAGATCTAAAATGAAAAATATAATTATAGATGAAGTTAAAATGAAATAGATTCATTGTGATATTGATAGTGTTACATCCACACTTAATTAGCTAATTATTTTTTGGTGAATTATGTTGTAGATTTAACTTGAGCTACTGAGGACAACAATTGATTTACAAGGGGAGAACTATTATGGGACTTTTTCTCCAAAATGGAAAAGAAATCTATTTTACATGAATAACCCTTTAAATTATTAGAGGATAAAGTTTATTTAACCCTTTATAATTTAAAGGGTTATTCATAAAATAGCTTTCTTTTCCATTTTGGGGAAAAAGTCCCATAATATATTTAGTCACACTTCTAAAATACAAGATCTTATATGTTGTTGCACCCACACTAACATCAGTGCCCTTACAATGGCATCCATAAAAAAGATAAATAATAAAATAGCATAAAAGAGTCACATCAACATATTCTAATGACTCCAAAATGATCTATTAGATGCAAATTAATTTCATGATTTCCCAATAAATTTTCCTATTGGTTTCCATGTTTTTTTTTGGGTAAAAATTTATTTATTAAAGCTAGGCATTAAAAGCCAAGAATCCAAGATACATAGAGTGACATAGAAACACATGCCAAAGCCCCCTAAAAATAGACAAACTAGCAAGCTCCCAAAGACCATAGGAGCCCAAATATGAGGGACTCCCATCAGACCAGATTATCCTCCACCACCAAATGATGCAACCTCTAAGACCTATCCATCGATAATTGATCCTAACTAGTGACATCCCAACCATCTTGCTACTCTGAAGCCCACATAGCAAGGTAATCAACCACCCCATTCCACAACCTGGGGATATAGAAAAAGAATATCAACTCGAAAGAACTACCTAGATGTAAAATTTGCCTATCAACAACTGCCAACTGCCAATGAACTCCCTCAAACTGCCTATTATTTAGCATATTAATTACAATCATAGAGTCAGCCTCAACAATAATCTCCCTCCAAGATAGAGTACAAGCCCTTTCCACTTCCACAAGGATATCTTGAGCCTCCATCAAATTATTCATTGCTTGCCCCAAATAAGTGGAGAAGAAGAAGACAACTACACTAGGACTATCTCTCCCCACATCGCCAATCCCAGCATGACCTAAATTCCCTCTAGAAGAGCCATCCGTATTAATCTTGAAAACTTTAGGTGGTGGGAAGGACCACTTGCCTTCCCTTGAAACCTTCATCTTTGGACCACAACCCCTCTTAGCATCAAAGTTAACACTTACCTTATCACGTCTAAGGCATAACCCATTGACCACTGAAAGATCCTCCCTCTCAAAGGATTCATTCAAATCACACTTAGTTGCTATGGTCTCCCAAATCATACTAATAATCTTTTGCCACAACTGTTGAGCCAAAATCTGGCTTCCCTAGAAGATCCTCCTATTCCTTTCAAGCCAAATCTTCAAAATGATACAAGAAGGCCCAATATCCCACACAGCTTGAAGGAAAGGAGCTCTGGAAGGAGGTCTCCCCAAGCTACCCTAGAAATTGACTAAAGAGGTGGCATGAATACATCCCTTATTCCACAAATCCCCACCAAGAATGAAAATTTTCCTTAGCATACATGGACTAGAAGAAAAGATGAGGGATGCATTCTTCACTATGCCCACACAAAGTACACATAGAAGGACCCTGAAAACCATGCTTCTACAAATTATCCCAAGTGAGACATCTATTCTTGGCAAACAACCAAAGAAAAAAGTTACAATTTGGCCAAGAAAAATTATTCCAAACTCTCTTCCACCAAGGAACCTCCTAGTCACCACCACCTTGTTGAACCAGAGTTTGGTACTCCCCTACCATAGAGTAAGAGACTTTAGGGTTAAAACCCCAAGTCAATATGTCCCTTTCACTCGATGAAATACAAATCCTTTCTGAAAGAATTGACCATAACACATTTCTATCCTCCTCTGAACCCCCCTAGGCCACTCCTGTGGATTTCTCCAACGAGTAATCTCCACTTGGCCCAAATATTGAGATGACTTAAAATTAGCCACTCGGATCCAACCAACCTTAATAAATCTATTGCACAAGACCTACAACTGTGGGTGAGAAGAAATGATGGGAGGGAACCCATCCCAAGAATCATGCCAAAAGAGATCTTCTGAGCCTTTGTTACAAATCCAAAATAATCCTTCCTTGATGAGAGTAGCTCCCTTTTAAGAGTGTTCTAGATTACTGATCCCTTTCCTGAAATAACAACCCTAGGAATATCTTCACTAGCCATCTCCCCCAAATACTTAAAAGTAAGGATTCTAGCCCAAGACTGTTGTGAATTAGAGCACCATCTCCAATATAGTTTGGCAGCAAGGGCCTGCCAATTGATATAGGCCCTCCAAAGCCCCAGACCCACACTTTGTTTAGAACAACATACAAGCTCTAAATTGACCAAACTCCACTTAAAGGCCTCTAGATTCTCGACCCAAAGAAATTTATGAGAGAGATCATCAAAATCCCTAATGAAACTTGAAGGAGCTGCCAAAAGAAAGCACTTGTAGATAGGAAGAGCTTGAATCACATATTTTGAAAGAAAAACTCTTCTAACATAAGAGAGCTAGTAGAAGTTCTAGTGACTAACCTTCATACGGAGTTTGTCAAGGATCAATTTCTAATGCCCCATAGCAAGTGGCCTGATTGAGAGGGGAAAGCCCAAATAAGTGAGAGGGAGAGCCCCCACTTGAAATCAAGTTCATTCTAGCAATCCATTGCTGCACCAAGGGTGGAGTATTGAAGAAAATGATGGAAGACTTGTCCTCATTAATCTTCTGACCAAAAGTTGTTAAAGAAATATCTAGATCTTTTCAACAATTCTCAGCCTCCCTGACCGTGGCAAGGCCAAGTAAGGTTGTATCATCAACAAACTGTAAGTGGGAGATAGAAGGCAATGTGCTACTCCAAGACCAACCATGAACCCACCCTTGTCTCACATGGTGTTTTAAAATCTGACCCAAACCCTCAACCATCAGAATGAAAAGATATGGGGATAGAGGATCACCCTACTACAGGCCTCAAGAAACTCTGAATAGAGGAGATGAGACCCCATTGACAATCATCGAAAAAGAGGAGGAAGTAACACAACTCATGACCCATTCCACCCAATCTTGACCAAAGCGAAAGGCTAAAAGGATCCACTGTAGAAATCTCCATTTGACCCAGTCATAGGCTTTAGACATGTCTAACTTGATAAACATATCCTTCTCTTTAGAGGTTTCCATAGAGTGAATAGCCTCCCTAATAATCGCCACTCCATCCAAAATCTGCCTACCTACCACAAAGCCCCCTTGCTCCTCAAAAATAAGGGAGTTTAAATGCCTCTTGAGTCTTTCAGAAATAAGCTTAGTTATGATATTATAGGCCACATTACATAATGCAATGGGCCTAAAATGATCAAAAGAATGAACTTTTTTGGGGATAAGAGCCAAAAGAGTCACATTCAAGGCTCTCAACATCTGCTTGCTACTCTAAGATTCCCTAACCATAGCTAGCACATCTTGCTTGACAATGTCCCAAAAATCTTGGAAAAATTCAATCAGAAAGCCATCTGGACCATGGGCCTTCCCCTTCCTCATTTGAAAGATGATCACTTCTAGCTCTTCTAGCGAAACAAGCTTAATGAACTCTACATTCATCTCTACCGACACAACAGGGGGATGCAATCAAGAACCAAATCTTCCTTAGCAAGTGGAAGGGAGGGCTCTTCAGAAAGAAGAGAAGAAAAGAACAACAAGGTCTATCTACCAATATCTTGTGAGGAAGTAAGAAGATTCCCATTAGAAGACCTAATAGAGGAGATGATATTCATTTGCCTTTTGTCTTTGACCGAATTGTGAAAGAAGGTTGTATTCTGATCACCTTGCTGAAGCCAATCAATCCTAGCCTTTTACTTCTAGTAGATTTCTTCCCTAAGCTCCCATTCTGAGAGCTCCTTAAGTAAATAAGACTCATTTAGTAGGTTCTACCTCATAAAACCAAACTCTCTAGTCTGGCGTGTGACCATATCCAACTGAGTTTGAATATCTACCTTAGCCCAAAATAGGTTCCCAAAGCATTCCCTATCCAATGTATTAAGTTGGAACTTCACATACTGAAGCTTCTTAACCAAAGAATACATAGCAGTACCATGCGAAGGCTTTCCCTCCTACCACCACACTGCCATAAGATCCTATAAATATTTCTAACACAACCACATAAGTTGGAACCTGAATGAGGGATTTTTAGAGGATGTCAATAGAGAGACCCTTGGTAAGATGGGCTAGTGATCAGACCCCTGCCAATCCAAAATCTGAGAGCTAGAAAGACAACCATCACTCACCCAATAGATAGAGACCATGAATTTGTCTAATCTCTCAGAGATTGAATCCCTACCAGATCTTCTATTATTCCAAGTAAACTACCCATTACTAGGTTAGATATTGACTAGGTACAAAAAGTCTATACTCTCTTGAAGTAATTTGGATGCAGCATCCAATCTCACCATACCTTCTTGCTTCTCAGCCAATCATAAAAACATTAAAATCCCCAGTCATGATCCACAGAAAAAGAGGGACCGTAGACCACACAAATTTAATATGCATCCACAAATCTACCTTACTAGGAAAGTCTATGGAGGCATACACATTCATGAAGATAATAGACTCCCCTTACTCAAACTAGTAAGCTTATAGGGGTCCAATAAGCAAGCTACCCCTCCAACACTACCATGAGCACCAATACACTGACACTGGCCATGCCCCCAAATTTTAGAGGTGATGTTAAGCATGCTTTCCAATAAGAGATTAAACTCCTATAAAAAAACCATATCCAGTTTGTGAAGCTGAATCAACCCTTGAACAACCTTTTGTCAAGGGATGTTGTTCAAACCCCTTGCATTCCAAGAGAGGATAATCATTTTTTGAAGTGAGAGTTAATGGGCCTAATTGAACCTGACTCTACCAAGGATTCCCCTAATAACTTCACCTTATCTTGATCTTTCTTACGATCCACTTTCAAGGTCTTCTCTGGAGGTCCTTTCTTGAGAGTCTTATGTTGAATGCCTTACACTTGAGGGCCCTTCTTCAGCCTACTCTCCTCAACAACCTCTCTAGGCACCTGAGAGGGGGAGGAGTCTTGAATAGGAGCCAATGGCAGTGTCTCATTCCTTGGTGAGATAGAAAGACCTATCACTATCAAAGCTTGGTCTGTCTCCATGCTGTTAGAGGGAATACCCTCCTATAGCTGGGTCAAACTGCCATTCTTACTCAAATCAGTATGAACCTCTACTAACTCCTCAACAACTAGCTTATGGAAATTTGTAGATATATCCTGGTCCTCAAAGGTCTCCAAGATATCAAATCTATTTTGAAATCCCTCCTTCTGATGCTCTTTGAAAGGTCTTTTTAACCCTCTCCCCTTATTATGTTGTCTGATAGGAATGAAACCATCCTTATCACCATGCCCACAAAAAAATAGAGTTTTCCCCTTATCTACTTCTGGAGGGGGAGGGGGGGTGAGGGAGCTAATTGGGCTACTTTAGGGCATTTCTATTGGTGATGCCCATATTCATGACAGATGTGACATCTAAAGGGCAATGCTTCATAATCCAACTATTGAATCCATGATAAAGAACCTAATCTAATTTCCATAGAGTCTGGGAGAGGCTTATTCAAATCAATTTCAACACATAAACATGCATAAGAAACTACCTTGTGGTCCACCATTTGTTGGGAAGGCCCTACTGGCTTACCCAGTAGCAAAGCAATCATGTGCAATATATCCTGTCTCTAGAATTCCATTAGAAGTTGAGGGAGACAAACCTGGACTAGTATTCATGATGGAAGTTCCTCTACTGGATTGAACCCCATATGCCAGGGTTTCATAAACAAGCCTTCCTAATTATAGAAATATGGTCCACCCTCGAGCGCATTAACCCTATTTGCCAATCTTGAAAATACCACAAAAAAAATTATTGGCTACCAGAATTACTTCCATGTCTCCCTCTGGGTTCCAAGTCCTTCAGGCCCATGATTTGAGAAAGGGCAAGGAAATCCTGATTCCTAAAAATTCATAGATGAGGGCATGATCTGCCAGATAAAGCACATCATCAACTACCAAGTCTGGATGAATAACGAGGACTGGCTGATCCTTACTTTTCTCCAAGCACTCATTGACCTTTGGAACTTTCAACTCCCACTTAGCATTTTCTGCATCTGTCATGGCATTGGCCAAATAATTAATTGCATACACATGATTTGAGGATGAAGGGATTTCTCCATTGAAAGCATCTTTGAAAGAGATCTTAGGAGCCTCCCTAACCCCTTCTGAGGACCCCATAGCTCACAGAATGAAAATAAAACCCAAAGCAACACAAACCCTAAGCCTAGGGTTATGCCTAGAGCCTCCTTCCTGTAGACAACAACCCCTACTATCAAAGGCAAGATCCACCCTAATCTCCAAAACATTACCTCAAATGCCAATTCCCCCCCACAACTAGCAACTAAAACCCCACTAGACTAATCAAAGCAACATACAAAGGCTTCAAAAACTCCCCAACAAATAGTAGAAACCCCGCACACAAACCCCACTTTGCACGTGATCACAGGCTCAGGAAACCACCCACGTCATGCCCTAGCCGTAGATGTGTACTTGAAATAGGCACGCTACCATCACTTTGATCATCCCCTATTGATTTCCATGTTGGCACCAATACTCATCCAATATTTTTCCTTCTTTTTAAATTTCTCTCTTCCTTATTTAAAATAAGATACTAAGTTTTCTCTAGGTTCCAAAAATTTATCATTTTCTACATACTAAAATTTTCAAATTCCTCTCTCAATTTCTCTCTCTCATGGTCTCTTGCTAGTAATCTTATACTCACACCATATTCTATAACACCCTAGTTCTTGGCTCTTCTCATTTCTAAATTTTTTTTGGAGATTTTATTCTCATTGCTAGTTTCATATGCCACTAGAGATGAGTAAGCATAAATATTCTTCATCTTGGCAAGAATCTTCATTCTAAAGAGAGCCTATTTTGTGTTTGTGTGGTAAAATCTCTTCTCTGATTTTGTTTTGATTCTAATTATTCCTAAATTAACAATTTTACAAGATTTATACAAAAATCCATTGAAGGAATCCCTCTTATTTAGTATTCTATACTTTTATTGTTAAATCCCCTTGCTCTCTATGCATAAGAGTTGTATTATTATTACGCCTCTAAAATAAAGTATTCTTCTTCTCCTTTTTCTTGAGAGAATAAAGTGGAGTCAAAGCTTCTTCCTTGAGCTCCTCCATTTTTCTCATTTTCTCTCTTTCTTATATTCCTATAGGTTTCCATCCTTTTGGGTCAAGTTTGATTTAGGGTGGCTCTATCTTGTGGGTGTCTCACTTTATTCAAAACCCCAAAATCATAGTATTTAAAGACTCCCTTTGTAGTCTTCTCTTGACTTATGACATTTATTTCACCTTTGTTGCAATTTTTCATTTTTACTTCTATCATGAAATCTATTTTTAATGAATATATTAGCTTATTTATATTACTATCTATTTTTACAAAATATATCTTCCAACTTCTACATCTATCTTACATTTGGCACTCTCTTGAATCTCCATCTCATTTTATCATAACAAGCATTTAGCATAGTTTTACACATTACTTTATTTTCTAACCATAGTTATAAATCTAAGCACATGTGCCTTTTATCATTAACTATCATTGAGCTAAAAGAATAAATTGTGGGTTTGAACAAATTTGCAAGTTATCAAGCTGTCTTAACCATTTTTCCAACTCACAAGAATTATTCTCAAGACAAGATTTGTAATTCAATAAGAATCTACATTTTAAAACCTAGTGATTCACTCTATATTTCTCCTATTTCTTTATTTTTATATGCACATTTATGAAAAGATTAAAATAATAATTTTGTTCATCACATTTTTAGATTCTTAGTAGTTTGTTGTTACCTATACCATAATCTTTTTTATTTTTCTATGCATATGACATCCAAACATGGTCATGATGACATCATCATGGGTGTGCTAGTGTCCAATAACTAGAATCTATCCTTGTTATTCCTAATAGAAAATTGAAGTCATCACAACACCTTTTAGATCTTTTACTCTAATCGGTCAACCTAGGTTCCATCCTAAAGATACTATTTATATAGGCATCAAATTTCTTTAAAAAATCTCATCCATTAGCCTAAATCTAGTTCCTATATTATTTTCATTTTCCATTAGTCTTGTTGAAGATAAATATTTTAGTCTAAGTAGGACACCTTTTTCTAAGTGGAAGAACAAATAAGTTGAATCAAGTTTGTAAACTAGTTATTTATGTTTTAGTAACCTCTTTTACATTACAATACTAGTGGAAGTTTAGGATAGTTAAGTGAAAAAAATTACACTAATAATATAGAATAGAATACATATTTCCTATCCACAAACCTTTACCTTTTCTATTTTTTACTCTTAACAGACATTTTATTATTATTTGATTATGTATCATGTGTATGTTTCTATGTATTTTTTGGTGCTTAACCTCCCAATTATTAAAAATTTAATTTAACTAGAAGTTATGTTGTTGTTTTTATTTCCTTTATGACCTATTAGTTTCCCTATTTAGGTTATTTTGACCACTCTTTACTTAGTGACTATTTTAAGGTTCTTTAGGTAATCCTTATTTTCTTTTGGCAAGGTTCCAACTTCAATTTCAACTCCGATATGTAGGAAAGAATGAAAATCTACATAAGTTCTTTTTTGAGGGGGAAGGAGATGAGGGACTTATGTTTTTTATTAAGTTTAGCTAGGAAAAGGGTCTTGGTCCCATACAAGATAAGTACTATCAGTCCATCATTACATCAAAATCCCTAGTAATAACCCAATTTGGGCCAGGGATACAGGAGGACCATAGTAGTACCAGTCCCAATCAAGAGAAGAACAAACAATCCACTAAAATAGTCCACTAAAACATCACAATCCCTGAGAATAACCCTAACTAGGCCAGGGATACAAGGAAACCATAGAAGATCTAGTAGTTTAGATGAGGGACTTATGTTAGTATTAGAGAACAGGTCTTCTTATTTGAAAATTTTATAGTATTTTTATCAAAAATCATTATCATTTCCTACATGGATAGAACACATTTGTTAACCTCAAGAAAATTAAGAATGGGCCTGACAATTTTGTCACAGTTTTCTTTTCAATTATGCTTTAGAAAAATGAATTCTATTATTTTGGTATGGGAATACAAGCACATATGTGTACATGCATCATAATGTTTTTACTTTGAACATAAATATTGTAAATATTCTCTCATAACTATGCTTAGACTTGCATCCCTTACAATATTATAAGGAATAATATTTACCAATTATTCAATATGGGAAAGTAACCTTCTTGTCTATCTCAATTTCAAATAATATTTCTAGTCAAGAATATGTTATGGTTAGGTGTTATTGTATACTTTGCATAGTCCTAATTTTGGTATATATTAAATAGGTTATATGTGAATATGTGTGTAACATCGAAAAATGTCCCCTTGGGGGCTTTTCCCTCATAAGGTTTAGCTCCTGGTCTTTTATCTGCATTTAGGACATCTTGCATCTTATTTTGACATCCTGATGAAATGGACCCTAAGTTTCATGGTAAATGGGACCTAGGGGGATCCCTTGAACTAATCCCTAGACAAAATAAGGAGGGAGGACTTGGATGCCCATGCCCTACTCCTACCCTATTTTGGGTCAGGCACAAATTTTAAGTGTCAGATTGTGACTGTTATTTAGATCCTATGCCGACACAGTAAGTTTGAATTACAAAATTCTTGGCAGGAGTGTTTGTAGTTGCATATATAAGCATGTTTAGGCATTCATTTGTAAACTAAATAGAAATTTGGATTCATGAGCTTGTGTAGAAGTGATTCAAGGCATTCATTATGTAGCAAGAGCAGATTTGTGTTGTTTAGGTGTTTGTATTTGCAAGTTTGAGCATCCATCTCCTCATGGCATGAAGAGCTTCTTCCTTCCGTAAGATCTTCACTACAAGGTGACATCATTTGTGTTTTCAAGTATTTATCATTTGGTTTTTTCCTCTACCTCCCAAGGACACGTACTCTCTCTGACAATGGTGTTCAGAAGACTTGAATGTCTCTCCAGGGCTTGACTGAGGCAAGCCTCTAAACACCACAACCCCCTCCCCATTTTTTTGTGATTGTAGGTTATAGGTTGAAGAAGTAGGAAAAGTGGAGTTGCAAGAATGTGTTGTAGACTGTCATATTCACATATCGGAGTTGAAAATAGGGCCTTAGACTCGGGTGCCCACTCATTAGTCCTCTAGGTTCCACAACGGAAGAATCTCTGTGACAATAGGAATAGGTTGCAGTTCAAGTTCCTAGATCCTAACAAAAATTAAGGCATTGGACTAGGGTGCTCACTCATTAGTCCCTGACTATTCCACTTCCTGAACTTCAAAATAAGGTGCACATTTATCTATCATTTTACATCTTCCTATCGCAACATTACTAGTAATTTGTCTATTTGCTTCCGTATTTGCATAATTAGTGTTTTGATGTATAATTGGGAGTAATTGGGCATAATTGGCAATCAAATCATCCTAATCCAATCTTCCCTACATTCCTAAGTGACCAAGGGCCTGATAGTACATTTCCACTTGACCCAAAGTCCTTAAATGTATTAGGGTGAAAGGAGGATATACATAAAACTATCAAAAACCAATTATCCAGAATTCCACCCTTTACAATTTGGTGAACCCATGTTGTTGGACTTATTTGAACCTATTTGATTGTTTTTCTTTAGATTTGTATTGATTTTATTCATTCATATCATCATTTATCTTATTGCATTGGAAAAATTACAAAAAAATTGTAAAATTTGAAAAATTTGAAAAAAAATTGCATTCTAGGGTTTGCATGTTGCATCAATTAATTTGAGTTTCATAAAATTTATGATTTATGCATTAGATCTGAGCTAAATTATAGAAAATTACAAAAATTCAATAGCTTGCATTGCATTTTCATCATAAAATTGCTAGGGTTTTGTTGGAAATTTTAAATTTTGCATATAACAGAGTGATTTCAAAAACTAGGGTTTGTAGGTAAAATCTTGTTTTAGATTTTTCTACTGATCTTAGACACTCATTAAAATTTGAATTTGGATTTAGTGTTTCATGTTAGTGTAAATTTGCATTTAGATTTCAAAAATTTGCATTTTTACATAGAAAATTTCAACAAAAACTAGCATTTTCATTGATTTTTCCTTAGATTTACACTTGCATTTTACATGGTAGGGTTTGAAAATCATTTTAAGATCTAAGTGGACTTAATTTACATCATAAATCAGCCCACAATACATTCATATAGAATTTTGCATCAAGATATCAAACCTAGGGCTTGAAAAACCTTGATTTTCACTAGATTTGGCCTTATCGACTCTCTAGATTTGCACCATATGTGTGTTGTGAATAATATTTTTGCACTAATTGGCTATTATCAGGGTTATAATCAGTTTCCCCTCCTAAAAATCTTCACAACACCTTTTTACTGGGCTCTTGTATTGAAAATTTGATGAAAAATTGTACAGTTTTGCTATATTTGCCCTAGGGTTTGACCTAGATTGCACTCCAAGCATGTTGTAAAAGATTTTATGACTGACGGTGACTGATATAATTACTATTATTTTATATACCTCATAAAATTCATTACAACACCTCTTTCATTAGGTCTTGGGATTGAAAAATTATGAAAAAATTACATATTTTAGGGCATTTCACTAGGATTTAACTTGCCGTCATCTTAGATTTGCATCAAAAGTGTGTTGTTATGGATATTATTGATGTATTGGACTGATATAAGACATATTATTTTCTTCCCCTGATCAAAATATTTACAACACCTTTTCTTTCATATATTTGCATTGAGAAAGTAAAAAAAAATGAAGCATTTTAGGTCTTTTTTGCATATAGTTTTGCACTTATCTTTGGCATACTTTTGGAAAACTTTTAAAATCTGATCTTGCATTAATTTAAGAACATACACATGGAATCTAATTGCAAAAACAACAATAGGTTTCCTCCTAGGCCTTACATGAAGAGAAAGGTCCCTGAACCTGAAATTATGTTTACACCTCATGATAGAACAATCGGAGATACCGAAGGACCTCTTTACATCACTGTGAAAATAATGGGAAACCCTATGGATGGAACCCTTATTGATCCTAATTGCATGACCAATGTAGCTACCAAAGAGTTCCTCTTTTCACATCAATTAATGCAAGGATCTTACAACCCTTCGGATATGATGATTAAAATAGATAAGGGACCTTTGTAAACACTTATGGGAAGATATATTTATTGGTCACCGTATTTGAGAAGCATGTAGAACAATGGTTTGATGTTGTCCCTATTTCTGATCTCTTTCAAATAAAACTTGGACATCCATGGTTAAAGGCTATGAAAGCTATCCCTTCAACAATTTATAAATGTGTAAAGTTTCCTTTGATCGGACAAGTGCATGCTATTCATCGAAATATGTATAAGCCTTTAATTACACAATAACACTTTCCACTGGATTAATTTTGGGACAAATATGAAAAGGAACTAGAGCCACGAACAGACTTCAACTTCTTGAGCTATAGAAATTACAAAGCAAAACTAGTACATCCAATGGTCAGTCCTTCTATGCATGAAATAACAAAAGACAAGTAATCCACATTTGAAGAGAACCCTAGACCGAAAGGACAAGGTCCCTATGCTGAGATTCCTCCCCTGCCATCCTTACAAGGATTGGGAGGTAATTGTCAACAACAAAACATTCCACCTAGACAAATGAGATTTGATCACGGTGCTTCCTCTTCTAAAATGCAAAAACCCATGAAAGAGCAAAACCCTATCTTACAAGAGATAAGTGGTAAGAGAAAAAGAAATAGAAAAGCATGAGAAAGAAGGAGAAGAAGACAAGCTTATTCCATACACCTTACATCCCAACAAGAAAACATTGATCCAAACATTGAACCAAACAAAGATGATCCTAAGAATGAACAATCTACAGACAAGGACAAGAATTGGGCTATGGTACCTTATGTCCCACTTTCCTCTAAAATGCATGAGAGGGAGGATGACGATAATTTGCTTGATGACAAGACTTAGTTCAAAGATCCTACTAGGTAAGTATTTTTAACCCTTTATCTCTCGTGATGTGTTTCCCCCGTGATGTGGTATGTGTTGTTCAGGCCTCCTGGGATGACCCCTGATTCTCTTGTAAGGTCTGGGATACCAAGAGACCACCTTTGTTGTGACCTTCTTCTATTTGTATCATCATTCTTCTATATTGCATCTCTCTCTAATTTAATTATTGTGTGTTGTGTCTTATGAACATAGCATTGCGGTTGGTGACTTGGGGGCACCCTCCTACGTGACTGTCCCTAAGGCACTTATTTCTCCTCTCTTCATTTATTGTTTACCTTCCTCTAGTGTTTCTATCTAGCGGATGGATGACGAAAAATATTTATACTGATGCGGACCTAGTGTCCCTTTAGCGAGAAATCAAAAATTGGACTTAGTTCCTAATATGACGATGGGGTTGTATATCTTATCTGACGCTTGGCTAGTAGAAGCACTCTGTACTTTCTACATAGTGATTTTGATGATGTTTTTATCTTTTACAAAACATAGTTCAATACTGCTACTCTGTGCACTTTGTTTGTCCTTGAATCTCACCTTGGTGACACTCGGTTCTAAGATTTTCATGATATAGCCCCATGGTTATCCTCGATCTCCAAATTCATAGTATAATCTTGGCTCTTTGTGTGATTGATCATATACATTGATGTTGCTGTTTATCATGATTATGGACACTACCATGTTTCTTGCAGGGATGTGTTTGTGTGAACATTTGGTGATCGTAAAGTACATGTCACCTCTGGGGGGCATGGGCTTTGTGAAAGTATGTGTTCCCTTGTGTGTTTTCTTCCTGTTGGATCTTTCTCTCCGAATCAGCAATGGGTCTGCCAGTTCCAATGCACAGGCAAATTTAGCCAACAAATATAGGAGGTTGCGTGGGCTGCCTCCCCTTCACTTTTGGTTTTGCCACACCAAGGGGGGTATCCCTATAGCTAAAGATTTAACCTTGACTCACCCAATGACAAAAAGATTTAGCTTTACAACAAAAGGCAAAATACTCTCATTTTAGGACCAAGATTTGTGTGATAAATCATAAGGCTGGCAGTGTTCTTGGACATATCTAACTGGTTAGGAATGAGAGTATGTAGGGGTCCTATTTCTACGCCTACAAACTAACAGGTTGGAATTATGAAATGATTTGTATTTATGTTTTGGATGCAAGACAGGGGGTTTTGGATCATAACTACTACACAAGGGTAGACCAGTGCCTATCTCAGGGCAAGGAGTCAACTAGACGTATACAAGTGAATGATTTGCAATGGTGTTCAAGTTTTAAGGGGTCAGATTGGTGCTTGCCTTACAAACACCACCCAAGAATGAGTATTTAGCAATCTCTACTTACAGACATCCCTACTGCCATACACTCTTCTTCATACTTAACCTAAAATAGTTTAATCCACTCCTTGAATGGAGGTCAAAAGTTAAGCATGCAATATGGAAATCTATATCCTAGAATCTAAGTAACCCTTAGCAACCAGATTCAAAAGAAGGGATGCATACAACAAATGGAGACAAACAGCTAAACACATGCAAAGAAGCATTTTTCATATAAACATAACATGAAACTGAACATTTATGCAACGTACATTCAAATGCAACTCATAAACTCACAAAAGAGACAGAAGAACCAAAAAGCTCTTTTTTTCGTTATTTCTCCAAAAAAAATTTGCCCAAGTCTTCCACCCTTAAAATGAGTAACATAGTTTACTTTTTATAGCAAGAATGTGCACTCAACGTTAAGTACAATGTCATTTCAAAATTCTGCCAGATATAGTGCACCATCAGAATGGTGCCTAAAACATTCAATGCTCCAGGTAGAAAAAGGAGGAAAAATAGGTGAACTCGGGAAACACGCAGCTAACTAGAGATTTTCCCATTGAAAATGGTAGGTGGCCCATCATTCATCAAACATGCTTCTGCAAATTTTCCATTAATGGCTAACCTACCCACGGCTTCTGGAAATACGATGGTTGCATGCTCAGGAACTCTTTCGATCTGGAATGTGGCTGCAAACACACAAAAATCCCCTCCTGTTTTGAAAATTTGAAACAGGCCATTGATTCTTTCTTCCTGTCGAGATCTACGGCTTCAAATCATGCTGAAAAGTCCACAACCAATGAAATTACGCCACAAAGGTAGCTTTTTTCCTTTTTGACCTTTTGTAGCATGAATACATTTTACCATTTTCACCCCTTTTACTTTTTCCGCCTGATGCACATTCAAATTTTGTATATATAGTTGCATATACATACAACTGCATTTGGACATGTGGCAGCATCTGATTGGATCCCCATCGCTGAGCATTTGCATCTCCAATGGTGAGAAATTGCATCTTCTTTTGCACCTAAAATTGTATGTGCAATTGTATATACATATAATCACCACATACAAGGGCGGACCCCAAACCATTATGAATCAATTTGAAATTTCAATCGGGTCCAGGCGTTGTATCTCCTTGTTGTATATCGCATTGTATATCGCACATACATACAATGTGCAATATACAACCCTGAACCTCAACCACTTATCTGCCACAACAAACTCACCTTTCGTGTTTGGGATTGTATGTGTTCCTTTGTATATTGCATTGTATATAGCATATACATACAATCACAGGACATACAACTGTGTGGGCCCCACCAGGTTCTTGAAGGATGTTGACTTTGACCTCTCCTGCCTAGTATGTTTCTTTGTATATGCCCGTTGTATATTGGAGATATATACAATGCAAGATACAAAGGAAACTACCTTTGACTTTTCAACTTTGCACTTGTATCAACTCCTGCCAGGCCTAATTTAATAAAATTTAAAGTCTGGGATTGTATGTTTTGCATTGTATATCAAATTGTATTATGCTATATACATACAATCCTTCTGCTGCATACCTATGGGCCCGACCATTATTCAACCTGATTTGAAACTTTTGAGATCCGATGTTGTATCTACCCATTGTATATTGAATATACAACAGAATATACATGCACCTTTCGATACAAACACAGAATATACCAGGAATCTGCTATGTACATCCACTTTTTTACCTCCAGAAATGCACCCGAATGCCAAATACAAACCTGATATGCATACAATGATTCATACAACCATTTTTTCCACTTTTTGAATCTGATTGAACTTTCCTCTCAGGTCTGGCCAATGTACATTTGCACTTGTACATACAAAGATACATGCATACAACTGGAGGCCGAGGGACTTGATATATATATATATATATATTTGGTTTCTCTAAAAAGGCCTACAGATGCAAATGCTTGAAACCGTAACTGCAGGTGGGCACCACCACTTCCTACCTTAACATGCTTGATATCAATGCGTGATATCAACCACCTTAAGGTGGGGGCATATATAAGGTAAGTTGTCTATTGTAGATGTTAGCAATATGCTTGTTCTCAGGTGCAGTTTAAAGACTAGTGCGATGAGTACTTCCTGCACTCTGATTTTGTTTGCAATCAATCAATCAATCAATCATTTAGTCATCTTAAGCCCTCTGCAGAGGCAGGGGTGGTGTATCTCTTGCAGAGAGTGCCCATCCTCTCATTTTCAAAAATTCCTCATAGGGAGGCAGGGAGCAGTTCTGTGACTAACTCAACCCTTAAGCATGTCTTCAATGATTGTTGTAGTGAAGCCCAATCATCGATGTGTGCTTGTAATGTACCTGAGATTGTGATGAGCTTAGAAATAAGAACACTCCATCTCTTGTCTACCGTGTTTTCTCCATATCTTCAAAGTGTGTGTGTTTGGTGTGCTTGATTTGTTTAGCGTGTTTGTTGCCCCATATGCAGTCTAAAGTCTAGCACGATGAATGCTTCCTGCATTTTGGGAGGCTTGGTGTGTCGTGCATGTGTGTTGCCCCATATATGCAGTTTAAAGACCAACACGATGAGTGCTTCCTGCATTATGGGAGGTGTGTTTACTTTCCTTGTACTTGCATCTGCATTTCATATATATGAGAAAAAGAAAAAGAAAAGAAATAATTCATGTCTTCCATGTATTAATTGTCTTCTATGCATCTATTTTTTCCTCTACATTTTGCATGACTGTAACTGTCTTCTCCATGTTTTGCGTGCCTGTCATTATCTTCAATGTGTTTGGCATGTCTTCTTCGTGCTTGGTGTGTTTGTTGTGTTTGTTGACCGTACTTTAATGCATGTATTGGCCTCACATTTATACATACATTAAAGTGGGGGCTAAATGTAATGTCAGAAAATGTCCCCTTGGGGGCTTTTCCCTCATAAGGTTTAGCTCATGGGTCTTTTATCTGCATTTAGGACATCTTGCATCATATTTTGACATCTCGATGAAATGGACCCTAAGTTTCATGGTAAATGGGACCTAGGGGGATCCGTTGAACTAATCCCTAACCAAAACAAGGAGGGAGGACTTGGGCGCTTGTGCCCTAGTCCTGCCCTATTTTGGGTCAGGCCTAAATTTTAAGTGTCAGCTTGTGATAGTTATTTAGGTCCTATGCCGACACGACAAGTTGGAATTACAAAATTCTTGGTAGGAGTGTTTGTAGTTGCATAAATAAGCATGTTTAGGCATTCATTTGTAAACTAGATGGTAATTTGGATTCATGACCTTGTGTAGAAGTGATTCAAGGCATTCATTATGTAGCAAGAGAAGATTTGTGTTGTTTAGGTGTTTGTATTTGCAAGTTTGAGCATCCATCTCCTCATGGCATGAACATCTTCTTCCTTTCATGAGATATTCACTAAAAGGTGACATCATTTGTGTTTTCAAGCATTTATCATTTGGTTTTTGCCTCTGTCTCCCAAGGGAATGCACTCTCTCTCTGACAATGGTGTTTGGAAGACTTGAATGTCTCTCCAGGGCTTGACTAAGGCAAGCCTCTAAACACCACAACCCCCTCCCCATTTTCCCACGATTGCAGGTTATAGGCTGAAGAAGCAAGAAAACTAAAGTTGCAGGAATGTGTTGCAGAGTGTTGGATTCATAGATCAGAGTTGAAAATAAGGCCCTAGACTCGGGCGCCCGCTCATTAGTCCTCCAAGTTCTACAACGGAAGAATCTATGTGACAACAAGAACACGATGCAAATCAAGCTCCCAAATCCTGACAAAAATTAGGGCACTGGACTAGGGTGCCTGCTCATTAGTCCCCGACTATTCCGCTTCCTGAACTTTGAAAATAGGTGCACTTTTATTTGCCATTTTACATCTTCCTGTCGTAGCATTTTTAGTAATTTGTCTGTTTGCTTATGTATTTGCATAATTAGGGTTTTGATGTATAATTGAGCATAATTGGGCATAATTGGCAATCAAATCATCCTAATCCAATCTTCCCTGCATTCCTAAGTGACCAAGGGCCTAATAGTGCATTTCCACTTGACCCAAAGTCCTTGAATGTATTAGGGTGAAAGGAGGATATACACAAAACTATCAAAAACCAATTATCCAAAATTCCACCCTTTACGAGTTTTTGATAGGCTTCAATTGTACTTTAATTCTTGTGCTGAATAATGGGATCACACACACATTAAAGTGGGGGATAAATGTTATGGAGTAAAAAGTGAACACATGCCTTTTTACCTCCTAGTTTAGCTCTTAGGTCCCTGTGTTTACACTCTACAAGCAAAATATTCATCCCAATGAGAAATCCCTTGAAACCCATGTCAAATGGGAACTAGGGGCCCATTTAATTCTTAGGTCCCAACCAAAAAGGCACCTTGGGACTTGGGTGCTCACGCCCAAGTCCACCTTGATTGGTCAGGGTAAAATTTAAGGGATGTTGACATAGGACTTTTAAATGGGTCCTTCCTTATGATATTTTATTTCAAGGTTTAACTATGTAGTTTTTGAGTCAAACACATGACCCATATTTCATGAGTAGTGGTTCACATGGGTCCTTCCTTGTCGGCTCTTTCAATTAATTTGCAGATGTTTAACAGGAAAGCATATATAAACAAGTGTTTGAATTAATTTTGTTACAAGTTGATGATAGTAAGGTTATGATATTGAGAAAAAGAGCATTCAAGGCATTCATTGTGTTATTTATTGTAGATTTGTGTTAGTATTGTGTTTGTTACAAATTTGGAATCATCATCAACATCCCTATGAGTTGAAGAATCTTCATCCTCCTAAGAACTTCACCTCCAGGGTGACTTAATCATTGTGTTTGAATCATTTCATCATCATTTGGATTATTTTTAGCCTTTGTCCTGTAAGGACACACTCTCTCTCTCTAGCAACAGTGTTGGGAAAGCTTGAATGTTAACCCAGGATTTGACTGAGGCAAATCCCTAAACACCACAACCCCCCAACTTGTTTCCTTATTGTGTATAGATTACAGGTGCGAGGATTGCAGAAGTGAAGGTACAAGGAGGTTGTTCAAGGGACAAAGATTCAAGATCTAAAAATAGAGTTAAGAAATTCCTCTATAGCAGACTAAAGTTTATATGAGTGAGAAATGGATAAAGGTACTAGTAAACTATAAGTTACTTCCAGATTTAAAATCTCTGAATTTGAATTTTTGAAAGTATTCTGTTTTTGGCAAGCAATGTAGATATAAGTTTAAAATAGGTAGTCATACAAGTAAGGGTATCCTAGATTATATTTAGGCAAATGTTTCTAGGGGACCATCCCCTATTGTTTAATTTCAAAGATCCTCATATTTTGTGACATTTATAGATGATTTCTCTAGAAAAGTGTGGGTCTATATTCTTAAAAGGAAAGTAGATGTGTTTAGTGTATTTAAGCAGTTTAGAGATTTGGTTGAAAAGAGTACTAGAAGGCTAATCAAGTGTTTAAGAATAGATAATGGAGGCAAGTTCACATCTCTAGAATTTGAAAATTATTGCAAGGAAGATGGGATTGAAAGGCATAAAACCATAGTATACACATTCCTAAGCAAAATGGTGTTGCTAAACGCATGAATATAACTCTTCTAGAGAGAGCAAGGAGCATGCTCAGTAATGCTAGGTTAGAGTAAGAGTTGTGGGCAAAAGTAGTAAATAAAACATGTTACCTGGTAAATTGGTCACCATCAGTTGTAATAGACTCTAAGATTTCTGAAGAGGTATGGACAAGTAATTCTTGTGATTACTCAAATCTGAAATTTTATAGTTGTGATGCTTATGCTCTTATTTCAAAAAATCAACATTCTAAGTTGGACCCCAAATCAAAGAAGTATATCTTTGTTGGTTATGGTGGAGTTAAGGGATATAGATTGTGGGATCCTACTTCCCACAAAATCATCATTAGTAGAGATGTAGTATTTGATGACTCTCCTCTCATAGAATTAGACATAGTATATAAGTTGAAATTATGAAATAGGATCAAGAGCCACAATATCAACAAATTTAGTTGGAGACTCAACCATCTATAGATAAAAAGGAGTAGGAAGAAGCTTCTAAAGATGAAGATGCAGAAAATATATAGAAAAATGTGGAAATGCCACAACTGACTCTAAGGAGATCTACACGAGTCAAAAATCCTCCTAAGAGGTATGATGATTATAATTTATCTATTGCTTTGATTTCTAATGATGGGGAACCTAGTTGTTATTAGGAAGAAATGCATGATATTGAAAGTGCTAAATGGAAAATAGCAATGAAAGAAGAAATGGATGCCCTGGAGAATAATAAAACATGGGACTTGGTAGAACTCCCAAAGGGTCAAAAAATTGTTGGTTGCAAATGGGTCTACAAATTGAAGAAAGGTGTTGATGATAAAGTTGAAAGGTACAAATCAAGATTGGTAAGAGAAGGGTATGCTCAAAAGGAAGGTGTTGATTTCCATGAAATTTTTTCATTAGTTGTTAATCTTGTTTCTATTTGGGTAGGATTAGCATTAGTTGCTTTACTTGATCTAGAGTTAGAGTAGCTCGATGTTAAAACAAATTTTTTACATGGAGATTTAGAAGACAATATATATGGAACAACCAAAAGGATTTGTTCATGATCGCAAAAGAAGATTTGTTTGCAAACCCAACTATCAAGGAGCATCACAACATTTGCAGATTATACATTAATGGAATGATCCTAGCATTTACCAATTACACAATTGGCACATCATGATAGGAGAATCTAGGAGAGCTACATTAGATATATAGGAACTTGATTCCTAAAGCAACATAAATCAAAAGTTATCCAAAAATTAAGAAAGCCAAAAATAAAATAAAAATAAAAAAATCTAACATTTTTTTTGTCCAATGGTGAAAACCATTCTCATGGTGCCTTGGGAAAGTACCATGATAAAAATATATTCATGGGAATTATGTGTAAATTAGTTGTCTATTTGAACCTTACACTTGGGGGTAAGCCCTATTCCATCAACTCATCCCATCCATCCTCCATCATACCAATACCATCTCATCATACCTGTCCATCATATCTACATAACCATTTCATTATATCTAATCAATGCCCCCTTCTATTTTTGACCTTGACAAGGTTAGGGGAAAAATGTTGAAACATGACTTAGACACTTGTTGATAATATCTAATCTTTTGTCACAAATACTACATCTTGTTATATCTTATGGGACAAGTTGATACTTCCTTTAGTAGCAATTGTAGCACATAATCATAAATGGCATATATATCAAGTAGGGGCATGTTATTCCTATGCGACATAGTCCTTGGAGATCACCTCTTGAACCCCTCCATCAATCCATGTCCCCCACCCATTACATCCTGAATCCCAATCCTTCAAGCATTCCATCAAATCCACCTTCATCCTTTACTCCAAACTTGGTTTTCCCTTGTTATTGGTTACACCATTGAGATAATAACCCAAGCAAAAGACTATCCGAAATCCATGCATCCAAATGGAAGCAATCCAAATCCCAATACAATCCCCATAGAAATCCAAATCTATGGCATGATCTAGCATAACTATCCTAGTACCACAATCCACATACAAAACAAAGTAGAAAAATCCAAACAAATCTAGCCAAGCAATCTAGCACCCATTTGAAAGAATCCATAGACTCTATTCCTTAGTCTTGTTGAAATCCAATCCTTGTTCACCTTTAAACAAATCATTATGACTTTATCAAGATACATCATTCCCAAATCCACTTCCTTACATATATCATTTCTTGGAGGTGTAATAAATCCATCATTGGGATATACCAATCCTTATATTGTTCTCAAGATATATTGTTCCCAAGTCAAAAATGCTATCATCATCATCAATCAATCTTTGACTTTAATCTTGATTAGGGGAAAAATATTGTTTGTCTTTTCTATCCCACAAGTGATGTAGCCTCTATGTCAACACTTTGACAACATGTCAATAGCTAACCCAAATAGATAACTTGATATTATCAATATAGGTGGAATGGCCCTAATGTTTAGTAATTATCAATGCTAATGAAATGGCCCCACCAATGTTTAACCATGGTCAATGTAGAAAAAGTGTACCCATCAAGGTTTAATCAAAATTGATGTAGGTGGAGTGGCCCCACAAATGTTTAACTTTAATTGGTGTAGGTAGAGCAGCCTCACCAATGCTTATATGGTACATGAAAATAGATGATCATGTAGTATGGGATGCATGATCATTGACTTTGAGCATACCATGACTAAAAAATATACATTGAAGGGTGACTTGTCACATAGTATGTGTTGTGTGTACCATTCACTATGAAAAGAGATTTTTTAAGTGTTTCCTTTACTCGTGATATATGTGTTTTACTAATTAAATTATAAAGCATTAGTTGTTGATATTTGTGATATTTTCTAGATAGATGTGGTACACTATTTAGTGTATTTGTGATGGAGATACTAATGATGTATGTGGGAGCACTATTTATGGGCATTTGTGATGTGCACTTTTAATTTGCACTTGTGATGTGTATACTATCATATGAATTACTTCCTAGAAAGATTATGTGTTGTAACAATGATTAATTTACTCATAGAAAAGTATGAATTTACAATGTAATGACTATGATGTTTGTAAGTTGTTATTGTGATTATTTTATTGTATTAGTTATTGATGAATGAATGAAATCAATGAATAGTATTGTAAGCATTAATGATCACATGATATACTTTATAGATATAGATAAAATTAATTAAAAATATTATAATTATTATCCATAACATAATACAATTTATATATATATATAATTATTAATAATTTACATTTAATAGATCGTTGGTGATTCTATAAGTTAAATCAACCCTTTTTAAAATTATATATAAGAAAAAAACAAGAATAAATTGTGCACTAATATAGTTTTTTCGCTACACTTGAATATAATAACTTTCATAATTTTCTAAAACCAACCAATAAGTTTAACACCTATTCATCATGTACATGTTATTTTGACAAGAGGTTGGGAGGCTTGCATAACATTATTTTCCCCAAGTTCTAATGCTAAGGGCTAGAATACTTTTTTAAGAAATGAATGTCACTGGAGCCTCTATGGAATGGAATGCTTAAGGTTTCTATCTTTTTATAGGAAATAGAAAATAAATTACTAAAATAAAAATAGTTTAGATTTTTTTAATATGCAATTTTTTACAGTTTTTATATTTTAAGTTTTAACAAGTTTTATTATTATTAGTTAGTTAATGATGTTTCAATACATTTGAAAATTAGTTTATGTATTGTAATATGAGTTTTGTAAAACCCACATAATAATATAACACAAATTTATTAATTTAAACACTAATAATAATGGGTTTATAATAGTGTTAACATTTTGTTTTAGAGTCTTATATGATATTAAAATGGTCATAGGTTTGAAACCTATTTTATCCATTGTATACGTTAGAGAGTATGTATAGTCCAGAGGTTATAGGCGACTTACTTACTCTTTAGGTCGTTGGTCTATAGATTCCTCTATAGTTAAAAAATAATAATAGTAATGATGCATAAAATAGTTGATGTACTTAAAGAATAAATTATTAAGATCAAAACACCTTTACAAGAAAAGATAAAAATTTAGACATGGAACAAAGATTAAATATATTCAATTGAAGGAGCTCAGATAACCATTAGCAAGCTGCACTCCAAACTTTTTATAAGCTAAATAAACAAGTGAAGAGCCATTTTATGCAGCTCATTAAAAGATTTCAAACAACCATACTCTCTATGGTGCAGATCCATTCTTGAGAGCTCCGTGTGATTTCCATAGAGCTTACAATGCTTGTGCGGGAATTATAGGAAACATTTTAACATTAGCGTTCATCAAAGATAAAATAATGGAATAATGTAAGGTGTGGATTCTTGCTAGAACCTCGGAATGTACATACATGCATAAGAATGATGGCAGTTATGTTTTGACCAATTGGGAATGAGTATAATCTCAATGTTTTAAAGGCTTAGATTCTTGGCCACTTGCATATCGAAAAGGCATGTAAAGGCTCCCATCTAAACCTACCACACCTCCCAAAACAATATTAAATTGCTTTTAATCCTCACCCTATAGAAACATATGGTGCCCAATCAAGTATTTGGTTTGGGTACATGTTATGATTCTTTTAAGGGGCATTATATTAAAGACTAGCATAATATTATTAGTTTTTGCCAAGGAAATTATAGGTGAGGCCTATTCTTAACTAGTTATTAATAATTCTTTTTGCAACCAATGAGAACTGAAATAGTTTTTCTATTTAAAAAATATTTATCTATTACTATTGTATAGATACAAATATTATAACAAAACATATTTGAAAAAATATTTTTCTTTAATCTAATTGGCAGAAACTTTTACCTAATAAGGGCGATTAATGTGCATCCATTACAATAATGACCTCTTCTTCTTCAACCTCGCTTGAAATGAGCACAAAGATTTATTAAGTTTATGACCTTATAAATATATGCATATACGTTATTAACCCGAACGACGATCTGAAATCAAATTTAATTAGTATTCTAACCTTATAATAGGAAAGATTTAAAATGGGTTAGACAATGTTGATCGTGGAAGTGTCTGGTGAGGTGGCGGACCTTTCGCGAGTAGGGAGAGATATTCTTAGAATGAGAATTCTTTTAGAGAAACTGTTTCTTGATCAGCAAACGAGAGCTCATTCGCATAAACACAAGTAGTTTTGAGCTCATTTGCATATACACAAGTAGTATTTTGGAAAGAAGAAAAATGTCAGTCTTGGAAGAGGTGGTGGGAATACATAGAGATAATACTCACTCGTACACATGCAGGAGAGCAGAGACATTGTATAGCTGGGTACAAGATTTGGTGACAGAGACCAGTAGGAAAAGCTAAGAAAGGATATAACTTAAGTGTCATCTTCACACCTTCATTAGGAGAAGAAAATCTAAGCGATAAGAGTTTATTGCTCTTAGACCTTAACAAAAATCAGTCGAGATATGGCATAGTGATTATTATAAGGTCTTAAAAATCTCATGTGTACTTCATCGCTAAACTCTTTAGAGTTAATAAGTCAGTCTATTCCTTCAATCTTTACTTGCGAACATATTAAGACATGTTCTTTAGAATTATGAAAGAAAGGTTTATTAAGTATGCGTTGTATCTACTCATTTATGAACTTCTCACCATCATGAACCATTTTTTGTGAGGGGCTTTAATTTGATTGGACTCATTTTGTAGCATCTGGGTTGTCATAAGTTTTAGTCTTTAACTTGCTTCAGAGCTTCAGAGCTTAGGTGTTTGAATATCCATTTTCCACAATATTTTAAAATGAAGTTCTCTATTACCATGCTCAGACAATAATAACTATTCAGAGAGACCATCCAAGACACTCATCTATGTTGACTGTCAATCACATCTAGTGATCACCCTCTAACTTGTATGCTTTCCACTAAGTAATATACAAACCACTACACATTTGTTCATATATACTTGCAAACCACAGTGATGATTACATGGCATTTTTTTATACTTTTAATATTACACACGAACGCACACAGAGCATACTTGCACACACACACACATTCTATACAACCATAGCCAGACAAAAATAATTCAGCAAACCACCATACCCAAAACAACAAATTAACTAAATAGTTATGTACCTCATTTCTTTATTAGATTAAAGAAATATGTTTTTGCTAAAAAAATAAGAAGAAACATTATTGAAACAAGTTCAAACATGAAAGGGAGGTGAGAGGAAAAAATAAGTATTCCTCATACTTCCTCAACTCTTTAGAAACAACTACATTAGCATAAAGTTGTATTACAAAATGCTCTAATACCAAGGGTGTACTCTAAAATAAAATCTGCATCTCAAACTGAACAGATACCTGAAATTTATGAATTCTGCAAGCAAATTATTTAAAATCTTTTAAATTTATAATCATGATAGAAACTTGCTAATTTTTGTCAAAAATTGGAAACAAATAAATCTAACAAACCACATGCTATAACATAAGTAAGCTATTTTAAAATGGTATGGACCGGCTCAAGCCTAAAATCTTGAAAGCAGCATGAATACTACACTTACTCAAGCGAATTAATCTCAAATGGACCACCTAATACAAAATCTCCAAAAGTGTTTACACTATTTCCAGCCATGTATTCCAACTCAAAAGATAAACATTTTTGGGTTTCATGCAGTTCTAGTTAAAATTAAGCTTAACATAAACAGCCACTAGAAAACAATCATTGCAAATCTGAGAAGAGGATCACACTGTTTTCAGCAACCAAATCATAAGAAAAGAAACCCTTCTTTCCTTTCTCATCAACAAGAAATAAGGTAAAATTGAATAAGATTAGTAAATGATCAGAGCTTTCATAGTGGATCCTGAGCTCAAATTCGATGAAGACATGTTAAGTGTTGAAATTAGGTAAACTAGTCTAGATGCAATGTAGCCTAACAGATAAGGCCAGGTGCACATCCCATGTAACACTGACAAAAGATATAACCCTGGTTGTGGCATCTAATCCAAGGTCAGCCCAAAGAAAAGCTTAGCATTAAAAAAAATAAAATTTAAAAATTTAAGTACAGACAGATTTTGTCAAGTTTTGTAATTTAGGTTGCCTTGATAAATTTATATACAAAATGTGTAGACATAATTCTATATTTATGGCATGCATATGGATGATTTTGATTACTAATGTTGATTCCAATGGGATATTCACATGCTTATTAGTAGGCATGCAGACAAAGGCATCAGATAAAAATTTATTAGACTAGTCTGATATTTGCTAGGCATAGAACTCCAAATATCTCAGAATGTCCTGGCTAATTTCAATTCTGGTTTCCTTACTCTATGCTGGTGCCACTGGGAAAATCTTGGAACAAGATACAGAAGTCCATTAGAGAATGACAATGGATTTATTTATGAGGTTGTACATGAGACTTCCAAAATAGACATGTTCATTGTTACTAAATGCATAAGTGTACAGAAGACACAAACTGTTTTACATATTCCCTAATTGAAATCTAGGCTGCGGACTGTAATTAACACTGAATATGCTTGTTGATAAATCCTTGGAGAGTTTTAAACAAAAGTAATTGGTTGCGCTAAGTCAAATTCAACTACCTCTTCCTGCATCTATTAGTGTGTGTCTAAATGGAATTGTTCATAGTTATAAGAAAAAAATTGCTAAGTTCCAAACCAAGACAACCCAAACAAGTCCAGCTGAATCAAATTGAGAGACTCAACACTTGATTCAAAATGAAAAAATAATAGAGAATAAAATTAAAAACTAATTCCTGTAAACTTGCCCTTCCCTCCTTCATTCTAACATCTATCCACAAGAGAAAAACATAATTTACAGCATTAAAGATTTTTTTTTTGATAATTTTGGGTGACTTTAGTCGATCTTTGGAGGATTCTAATTAAGTATTGACCAATTGATTTCTTGATTCTTACCGCATTTTTGACATTTTTTTAGGCTGAGTCCAAGTTTCAAAACTATTAGATCTTTGCCATAAGATATGGACTTCAATCAAAAGGGACCTATAACAATTTTTCTTCGTTGTTATATCTGTGACCAACGTGATAGACATGTATGCAAAATGTGAACACATATAACACTCCTTCGGAAGAAACTTTTTCTTAACTAATATTGTTGTGTATCAAGAAACTACAATGTGAGTAGAGGGTGTGTCAAACAGAAAAATCACTCTAGTCTCGATGAAAAGTTATCATTAGAGTATGGACTACAATATAGTCAAGACTATACTCTAGTCTGGACGGTAATGAATCACTTGGCTATAATCCATCCTCTAGTCTAGATAGTAGAGTAGCATACAGAATACACTTTAGTCTGGGATGTAGAGCATAACATGATATAACAACACATGTCAGATAGACAACGACATAGCTAGATTAATCCGACAATGAGAATGCCTCAGTAAAGCTACAAGCTTAGAAAGTGTGTATGGAGTCAATCATAGCAGATAATACAGATACTAATGTCAAATTGCTAGAATTGGGTTTCGCTCAATCCTGGCCTACTTAATTTCTTGCTACCAGGATATTTTGTTTTAGTGCATAGAGCCCCATGATTAGCACCATTGACCAGATTTTTTAAGTTCTGGTTTAGTCAAAACGAACCATAGCAACCATATTTGTTTAACTAGATATTGCTAAATGTGCCTTCCAACCAATCAAAATCAACTATTATTTATTCATATTTTTTCTTAATGTTGAAAGAGTAAAAAAACCTCATTTTTTAATTAAGAATGATAGAAACATGATTTGTCTCAATTGTTACTAGATAAAAAATTTGGAGTCTTATTGCTCTCTATGCATAGTTTGAAGAGATACTAATTATTGTTTTATTACAGAGTATGAGAAACTCAGAAAAGTGACTAGTGTCTTAATTTTTTAAAATTAAAATAATGAATGAAGTAATTTTCAAGTCATTTCAAAGAAATGAGTCTCATGCTATGACTATCCTAGTTACATTGCCAATTGCACGTATTGCAAAACAACCACCCGACTTTTCTACCCTCAGAATCTGACTTGCACATTGTATAGGAAAGAAGGAAACATTAACTGCTACTTAGATGGAGACCTCCTTAAACAAAGTTTTCCAAAGCTTGCAAAAATAACATATGAGGAATATAAAGATGACATTTCTCCTACAATGTTCTTGTTACATAGATTTCATTTGCAAGGAAGTTTTACACTATCCGTTAACAATTTCATTGTGAAAATTGTTCAACAATGACTGTTTTATTGTTTTCACAAATTGCACTTTCACAAACAATCTATCATACTGGACTACAAATTTTGTATATGTAAATAAGTAATTTTGATTTGTTTCAATTTTGTACACTTACATGATTTGTACCATATTATGATCTTTCCCTCTACTTGGTGCACCCTTTCCACTAGGGAGCTCAATGAATATGCTAGTTTATTTTGTGTGATCCTTTAGGAGCTACAATTTTTTTTGGATAACTAAAATTCTGTGTCTTAAGGAATTTCATGTTGTTACATATCCTCTCAACTTCCTAGGGCAACACTTGACATATGGCTTTCTAGATTCTAGGGTGAATGGATTCCCTTTCCATTTAGACTTCATTTTTTGCTAAAAATAGCTATAAAGGAATTGTTATCCAAATGTAAATTGGAGTGTTGTAGCTTCACATATTTTCTCAAAGTTTACTAGATTCTTATAAATTGCACTTTGCAATACATCTTTCATTTACATTTATCATGTGTTTATTGGGTTCATTGCTTTCATAACACATTATTTTCAATTCAGTATTTTGTCCACTGCAGTGCCAACTTGAAGGCCAAGAAGTTTAAATGTAAAGGTAGAAAGGAAATTACATATAACAATACTGGCATCAACTTTTATGGTAAGACACAGGGACAACACCATCATTCAAAACCTCCCTTGAAAAAGGTTTCCTTGGATAGCTATAGTTTTATGAAAGATCTAATTGCTTAAAAATGCAAAATAAACAAAACTATTGAAACATCCATTCACTGGAAACCATGCTTGCTTGTACCTAGAATTAGGTTAATTTAAGAGCTGTGCCAGATACATCTGGATATGGCGTTCTAAAAATTTGTATCATTTCCAAGTAAAATCATATTATTAACTGATCTAAAGATGCCTGCATTCATACTAGTTACAACACCACAGCTCCAAGTGGTTTAGGTTTTTTTATAGCATCAAAAACTTGATATAAGATTTTAGTAGTATATTTTTTGTTTTCTACATCTACTTGTGTAAACAGACAAATAATGCATTCATGTGAGAGCAAATGGTGCAGAAGCTAATAGCTCCCACGTATCTTGAGTTGAAGGAGGCTTCCAGTGATACAGTGAACATGAGCAAAGTCGTTCTTCATCACTTGTTTCCCTTTTCTCTAAATCAAGTAATTCCCATAGCACAGTAACCTATAATGTGGAAGTGCCATAAAATCAACATTTTAAATTACATTATTTGTAATTTGGTATTGAAATTTGAAGATTTTATCCATCTAATACAATTGTAATTTCTGGCTACAAGCAAATTTACTGTCAACAATTCACCTTCAACAAATTCACTTCCAACAATTCATCATCATGACAAATTCATCTCGTGCAAAATTCATAGTCATACTAATCAATAATTGCTAGTGCTCTTTAGCATGGTATCTTATATTAGATAAGTTCCTATTTGAACATCATAATTGTATTATTGTTAATAAATTTATGAAAAATTTTACTCCTCTCCCTTCTGCCCACTTGATTTTTGTTGTTCTCTGATATGACATCAATTGGTAAGCTCTAATACAACATCCTCAAACATTTTTGGCTTATATCTATGGTGGTGCTTGATATGATAGTTGCCTTTGTGTTCTGTGTTCTCGTTTGGAGACTTTGTCTTCCATCTTTGCAACTTGCTTGGGCATGGGCCTTAGCTTTGATGGGCTGTTGTCTCTTACCACATACTACCTCAGATCGTACGTATGTTGAGCACTCCATTATGTTTGGTGCCATTTTGTCTCTACCATTCATAAGGTACAAAGAAAAAATATAGTCTCCTCCCATTCTTTGTTAAGTGTTAGCCATCTATTGGTTTTGCATCTGGGTTGTGAATTAGTCCTTGATTAGACTATCAGAGATGAGAACATCCACTGTAGTAGAGGTTTATTTTATTTGGGTTCACTCTTTAAATGTTCTAAGATTTTTATTACAATATTTTATTGAATAAGGATTTTGTCTTGTTTACTCTATTTTTATTTATGTGAATTAAGAATAGCTAAATGGTTAAAATAGTCTTCCAAGCATCACCTACAAGCATGAATTACATATACATTGATACTCTGTACAATTATAATCATAATCATTATTATTTCAAGGTGTGTTGTTATTTGTATTGTCAAAAATCACCTACTTTCCAATTTCCATTTTATGCCATGACATTAAATGTGATAAAATGTACTAGGCAGAAATCTAACATTAAATGTAGAATCTCAAAGTTCCTCAATTTTCAGCATTCAACGCAAATATTACAACATTGTCAACTCTAACTTAAACCAAAAAATTGACAAATTTCAAGATTATTATAAAGTTATTATATTATCAACATTGTTGCTAAAACTAAGCAAACACAACAAATTAAAACATGACTATTCATGAACATTTTGGCAGAGACTTCACTGCTCTGCAGCTCTTGTTTTATTTTGATAATACTTTAAAATATTGTTACTAATATAATTAATCAAATACTTTAAAATATTTTTAATAATATAATCAATCAAATATTATGACCAAGTCTTTAGGGTTTAATGAAGAGTAAAGTTGTGGTATATGGGATTTTTGATTACATATTTGATAGTATATAGTGTATCTAATATATTTTTGTAAAAGTATATTAAATTTCTTGTAGAACTACACATTCTAATAACTTATAGTTTATATTTAAGTGTTCTTTTATTTTCCGGGTACCTCAACATTAGTTTTTGAATAAAGAATATATATTTTTATGTGATATTTTATTAGGATTCAATTGTATAGTTTTGAGTCAAATTTATTGACCCATATTTCATGACTAGTGGTTCACAAGAACCATCTCCTATGGGTATGAATGATCCACTTAGTACTCATTGCATCTAGGCGATGTTAATAGAGTTGAAGCATTGAGACTCTAGGAAGGTCACCCATTGTTTTTTTTATCTGTAAGAGTGAGTTTATTGATTAAAATTAAAATTAAAAATATATAAAAATGGCCAACCATGGCCAGCATGTAGTAATGCAATAGAGGGGTACAACAATATACCCCAACTCATTCTGAGTTACATTTATCCACTAGATTTGGTGTGAGATTACAAATCCATTTTAATCTTATTCAGTTTTGTCATGAGGATTTCTTTTACTTGTTTTGTACTTCTTGTCGATCTTCTCCATCTTCCTACTTTTGTATTTCTATGGGAACCGTGATTTGAGATGAAACCTATGGATTGCTTCCACCACCCATTGCAGATGATTTCCTTGCGTTCATTGAAGAAGAAACTTCAATTGGGTTTGAGGTTGAAGTCTGAGGATTGACTCTTGAAGGACTGCTTGGTTGTTGTGGTTGCCTTTGAGCCAGACGTGTTTCTATACAAGGTTCCTTAACTGGGTGTGTTATGCCTTGCCCATTCTCAGAAATTGGGGAGAAAGCAGGCTTCTAAGAAGGTACAACCTTTTCCTCCCTCACCTTTGAGGATGCTATGATTAAGTAATGATGAGGTAGAGCATCCTTCCACCAGGACTACTGATAAGAATTTTTAATGATTCTGGAGTTGGAGTTGGCCATATGGCCTGTATCAAAACACTTCCTACAATGGAAGGGTAAACCTTCGTAATCTAGAAGTTGCATCCAGCTATGATCAACAAACTTGAATGTGATATCTACAGGGAGATCACTTGTGACATCAATGTCTACAAGGATACGAGCAAAAGTTGTGTGGGTGAAGTTGGTTGTGTCTGAATCCACTACAATGAAGCTTCCCAAAGAATCACCAATCATTTGAAAACAATTTGCAAACCAGAATTGCAATGGAAGTTTCTGAAGATAGATCCAAACTAGTTTTACAGAGAAAGATGCAGTAGTAGGGTTAAAATCTAGAAACCATGGTTTAAGAAGGAGAATGCTTTACCCCCAGCACCATTTCTCTTGCATAATGGCATCCCTATCCTAAATGTAATCAAACACCATAATAGAAACCCTTGAGCACATGGGTAAACCTCTACATTACCTTTGAGCATGGGAAACCATGCCGATGAGATCCATTCATGCAGATCTGGTAATTTTGGCCATAGACGGTTGAACTAGACAATCAATCCATTGGAAGCAAAATATTGTTCACTAGCGTCAACCTCCTTTTTAAGCTTTTCTAAAAAAACCAAAATAGGTGATGAGGATGCCTTCGTGATGCACATTTTTGGGCAGTTCTTGGGGCTTCCATGCTCAATAGAAACTGAGTTGTCCTGTAAAGGGCGAGCATCCCAGGCTGTGGACTTAAACTTTTTCCCTTAATTTGATCCAACAAGCATATCACAGAAGGACAAACTATGCCCAATTTTTGAGTCTGCCAAACACTTAGAGATAGCTGCAAGGTAGAGAGGTATTGAATTGCCCAAGGCTAAGTTTTCAGTGCTTTAATATTCCAAAACTCTAGCTGATCTAGGACAAACCTTCGAAGGAATTGAGGTCTCAGAATCCTTCCCTAGAAACAAGACCCCATCTGTGAGACAGAGAGAAGGTGTGGTAGGATTAAAATCACCCACTCATGAAGAGTAGACCCACAGTGGTGGCACAACATGGGAAGCATATGCGGGAGCTGCAAGAGCTATTGAGGTTGCAGAAGTGTGTGACATCACTTATAATTTGAATGGAAGGTCACCTATTATTACCTACAATTTTGACCTAGTCATTTTTTCTCAAAATTTGGTCAATATTATACCTTGTTAAGATACCCAATATAAATTCTTGCTAGGCTAAATTAAAAATTCCAAAGTTTTCAAAGTCTCTGTCTTTCTAAATCCTTATTGGGTCATTAGAACCTTCATAGAACTGTTGATAACTGAGAGGGGGGGTGAATCAGTTATCCTAATTATTTCTTCTTTCTGAACTTTCTTATGAATCAATGCAGCATTAATTCAAACAAGCAAACATTACCATGAAATGAAAAACACATGACACAGTATTTTTGACGTAGAAACCCTGTTAAGGGAGAAAACCACGGGGTGATTAACCCAAAGATTATTCTCTGTTAGAAGAATAAGGAATTACAAAATGGCACTTGCCAATTAGGGCTCACTGCCCAAGCACACTGCTCACAAAGGAGGCACACTGCCTACAAGGAGACACACTGTCTACAAAAGAATGTTATACAATACTTGAACTGATTGAAAGCATCCACATATGCTAGAGTTTAGTTCTGGTTAGGCTCAGTACACTGATCTGCTGCACTTCATCTTTCCTCTTCTCTTTATTCTACTTTTCTTTCACATACCGGATCTTTCTTACTGCTTTTGTTTTGCTCTTCTCTTATTCACATATCACATCACATAACATCACTTCTCATAACTAAATCCATCCTATATATATATATATATATATATATATATCCGCACAAGTGATTTCATTATCTTTCTAGTCGGCACCCGGAACAGTCTATCTTCTCACAAACTCTGTTCTGTCGGCTGAATCCTTGCACATCAAGTAATGCGGATCAAGCATATACTTGTAGATATCATTAATCATGTCAGCCAAACATGATTCATGCCTTCACAACCTTTACCATCATCAGTATCACATCCGGAAAATAGTCTGATGTTCTATCAGTCAGTTCTTCCTCTGTTCACACTGTCACTCAGGAATCCGGTACTCAACTATTCATATCTTTTTCCTTGTCCATCACCAGAGGCTAAATCCTTGGAATATACCACTCAAGGTAGTCCTCTTGACTTCCCCAGATCCACACTGCACCAAGATACTTCCTCTGAGAGATCCGGACCTATCTGTCAGACCTTGCCACATGCTCTGTTCTTGTTCACCGGACCATAATAATCTTCATTCTGACTTCCGATAGAGACACACCATGACTTGTGGATATGTGGGATGACCTTTGTTGCCATCAATGACAACAACCATGAATCCATATAGTGTCTCTTGCCAACAATCTCCCCCTTTGGCATTGATGGCAACACTTAGTGAAAAATGACTAAGTGTTTACACTATGCTCCCTCTTGGCTGATGCTCTGTCTTTATATACATTTTCCGGAGCTCCCCCTTAGTTGGATTCCTCATTTTTCACTGCTCCTCACTCCCCCTTTGACATCAATGGAAAAGGGTAGGGTTCGTACACCAAAATTTTCAAGAATTTTACTATACTTGGCTGTATATTACATATTCACAAAAACTGAAGAATGTCTGCAAAGGATGTCTTCAATTGGATGAGTTCTGTAGCCCAACTTTGCTTCATTCTATCCAAAATTGAAATGTGACCACTCAACAAAAATACAAAAGCTTCTGCCCTCTTAAGATCTGTCGGATCATTGGTTTGGGCGGTAGTCTTAGCATCACTTATGGCCTCATGCATGGTCTCTAACTTAGGGATAATAATCCTTCTAAGTTCTCCCATCCGGTTAATTATATTCTTCCTTTCCTTTTCAAAGTTCTTTATTGCTTTTGTGATTGCAATAGTTTGACATTCTTGATTTACTATGGAGGAAGAGAGAGGATCAAAAATTTGAGACAAACTCAGTAGTTTGTCATGTTCCTCTTTTATTTTCTTCTCAATTTCTACTGTTGCTTTTGACCAGGAGATACAAAATTTGTAAATGTCACCGCCATCCTTAAGAGCATTTTCTAAGCTCTTTATTCCAATACTCATATTTCTCCTATCATTAGAGATTAATCTTAGTACCTCTAAGAATCTCTTATCCAAAAACTCCTTCCAGACCTTTTCTTCAGCTGATTTTTCTAGAGAATCAAAATGTGTACCAACACTGCTGACTAAGGTTTTGAGATTACCGGAAGAGGAGGCTGTGGGATCTTTCTGGACCGATGGCATAATCTTTTCAAGCACTCCAGAAGTAGCTTCTATCAACTCACAGTCTTCCATATGAGACTTTAGGAGTTTTTCATTTGCCTTAGCATTTGCAAATGAAGCTATCTTCATTGTCTGTACCGAAGAGAAGGAATCAAAATTGAATGGACATTGTAGAAGCTCCGGTTCATCAATCTCTATTGTTTCTTTGCTCAGAAATTTTTGGATAGTTTGTGCAGTGTCTCTTGCTAGAGACAGATGTTTCTTCTCTTCTGCAGTCTTGGAGCTGTCCTTTGGAGTTTTCTCTCCTTCTACATTCTTACCACTATCAGTTGTGGTTTTCTCTGTTGGAGACTTCTCTTTCTCTGCAACCTTGGTACTGTCAACTTCTTTTTCTTTTACCACTGCTTCTTTCTCCTGTAATTTCTCTTCTTCTTTGGATCTAGAGACTGTAGGGGAAACTAGAGGAGAAATGTTGGTTTGTTCAGGGCCCATCTCTTTTGTTGCTTTCTCAGAAGTTTCTTCTACAACACTTGTGGATGAGGGATCAGTACCCAAGTCCTCTACAATAGGAAGATTAAACCTTTTGAAGGCCTTCCAGAGGATTTCTTCTGTATCCATGGCCACCTTGTTAGTCTCACTAAGCATGAGTTGATTCATCCTTGCTTTACTCCTGAACTCATCTTTGCAGTCTTTGAATATTATTTTCATTGACTTGGGATCAATTTGAGGATATACCTGAATAGCTATCTGCTCTCGAATCTCAAGATCTTTTGCCTGGGCATTGTTCTTTCTTATTTCTAACTCATTTTCTAGGCTTTTAGGAATTAGAGATATAATCTCAATGAAAGCCTTATTGTATATGTTCAGATACTTGATTGTGGCTTCCTGCAAGATCTTTTGGTTAGCCTCATTGTAGTCATCATAGAATTCGGCCATTGGTTGAAGGTTTCCATCCACAGTGACTGATTTTATTACACTCTCTAGAGACAGGGTGGGCTTTACAACAAATTCCTCTGCCATTTCTTCCTTGTCTTGGCCTATGGAGGGTTTACCAGATCCTTTCTTCTTCTGCTTCTTTATTTCCTTTGCCTCCTCATCTGAATCGGTTTCCTCTTCATCTTTCTGACTTGTATAAGCCCTTGTGGCTTTTATTTTAGACCTTTTCTCTCCTTTTACCAGATGTCTGACCTTCCAGTTTTGATGTTTTTGAGCTTTTGGTTGTGACAGGTGTAGATCCCTTTGATGATCTGGTCTGGGTTGAGGTTTCCACCAGAGTACTTTTCTTGCTTTTCTTTTCTGCCTCTTTCTTCTCTTCCTCAGCCTTTCACCTCTTTTCCTGGTTGGCATCAAGTACCTCCTTTGGGATGCCTAGGCCTTGAGCAATATGCTCTACTTCTTTTCTCACCTTCCTCTGGATCTTCACACTCAGCTCCTCAAAGGTTCCAAACCTTTCTGCCTTTGGATCTTTGGGCTGACTAAGCATGTGTTGAACATGGAGTTCCACAATCTGTTCATCAACCTCATACCCCATGGGCATGATCCAGACTGTCCTTGGCTCTATTGCCTCCATTAGGCACTGATCAGTATCAACCATAAAGCAGACTGAGTCTTTGTATTTTTCAACAATAGACTGGGGAATTCTTTCTCTTGCTTGCATCATGCTCTGGAAGTTTTTGAAGTATCCCCACAGGGTTGTATTTCTTGCTTTGGCATCCCCAAGCCCATGTAAATAATCTCTGATATGGACTGCTACAGGTTTGTCATTCTGCCATACCCATCCACTTGATCCAGGCAGCTCATTCATGAAGTAGAAAAATAGACATAATATAAGTGTACCATACTTGAAAGAATTCTTTTTGTCCTTTTTGATCTTTTGTATATTTTCCATTAATTGGCTTAAAAGAAGTTCACAGAGATCATAATCTGCATTCTTCCTTAGCATCTCATAGGCAGTATATACTGCAGTTTCGGATACAGAATTCTCCCTACTGGAGTGATAAGTCTTGTATCTTATTATCATAGATGCAAACTTGATATCTGGATTAGAAATATCTTCAATGGTCATTGCCCTCTTATCAAATTTTGATCCAGTGGCCTCAATTACAATGTTATTTTTGACGGATTTCAGGATGGGTATCCCTCCAGTAGAGTATAGACTAGTTACTGCCCTAATTGCCTCTTTTGTGATCTTGCAGGGTCTATCCAGCCATAGGAAGTTGTCATGCATTCTACTCAATACGTACCGGACCCATTCATCTTCTTCAAAGTAGGGGAAATGAATGAATTGATCAAAATGTTTCTTCTGGATACCCTTATACTCTGGTTTAAGCTCAAAAGCATTGTCTATCAGTTGTTTGTGATAGAAATCTCTCAATTTGAATTCCCCAAATTCCTCAATACTTACATGTGTTGCAAGTATGAGGTGAGCCTGTGTTGTCATTGATGTCAACATACTCATATTGCATTGACAAGAAGGATTGGATGAGTTGTGTGCTGAGGACATTGAGAAAATTAGCCTCAGTCAGGAACAGTGAAGAACAGTGATGAGAAGAAGGCAAATGTATTGTATAGGTTGAGAACCGGAGGATACCGATTAAAGGGTTTGTAGATATGAGTCTTGAGATGCTTCAGTTAAGATTTCAGAGGTCCGCATGAAGATCTGAAGGAGTTGTGGCTGTCAGTGTAGAACCAGTTCCGGCAAGTATCCAGAGGTGATAGAGGATCACAAAAAGGTCCGGTGAGGTCCGGAATTGTATTATCCTAATCTGCGGATTGGAAGGAGTGTTTGGGATGTCCTTGTGATGTGTCATCCTGATTTTTGTATGATTTGGAGGTCCGGAAGTACCTCTTGCATTATGACAGTGGCGACAGACTGTGTTCTTAAAGTTCCGGATGAGGAAGACAAGAGATTCCAGTAAGTAGAGGAAGTGCGGATGTATCCGGTCATTCAGGCAGGCTTGTGAAGGCTCTTGGATCATGTTTAGGTTGTGTTGTTGGTCCACATTGATAGTAGAGCCCGGAATTGAAGTTATTCTTCCGGATGAAGTTCTTGCTCTGTTTAGCCGATCGGATGAGTTGTTCATCCTGCAAATGTTCTTGTGATGGCCGACCGGATGTGTTATTCATCTTGCGGATACTCTTATGGTTGTTTGCTGACTTAGATGTTTGTTCCTAAGTCGATGTCTTGTATAAATAATAGTTTGTGAGTTCATTTCAGAGTGCGGATTGTGTGGATGAGTGTGGCATAGTGAAGAGAAGTGCGAAAGGCAGAGCAGAAGTTTTTGGGCTTAAATGGAACTGATCCAGACATGGTAGAGATGTCATTCTCCAGTTCAAGATTGTGATTCTTATCACTTTGTAGACAGTGTGTCTCCTTGTAGGCAGTGGGCCTCTTTGTGAGCAGTGTGCTCGGGCAGTGAGCCCTAATTGGCAAGTGCCATTCTTTTTCTTATTCTTCTAACAGAGAATAATTCTTGGGTTAATCACCCCGTGGTTTTCCCCTTAACCGGGTTTTCCACGTCAAAATCTTGGTGTTCAATGTGTTGATGTTTATCTGCTCTTGTGTTTATGTATTATGCTTTCATGGATGATTAATTGATATGCTGTTAACTAACAAAGAACAATCAAGTGTTTAAAGTAAGAGTAAGTTTTATACAACTGATTCACCCCCCCCCTCTCAGTTGTATGCCCTAGATCCAACAATTGGTATCAGAGCCAAGTTCCTCTGAAAGGAGCTTAACCGCTTGAGGAGATCCAGGATGTCGTCTTACAAGAAGGATAGTCTGAAGTTTGATGGAACCAACTTCACTCTTTGGAAAGGTCGCATGAAGTGTCACTTGGAATGTATGGGAAAAGCATACTTGGCTATGGTTTCAAAACCATATGTACCTCCACAAGGTGGTCCGACAACTCTGAATGAAATCACAGAAGCTGAAAACAATCTGCGGACCAAGGAAGCTCTTCTAAGCGCATTGAATGACTCAGATCTCTCGAATGTTATTGACCTACCAACTGCATATGAGATCCTGACTAAACTAGATCTTCTGTATGAAGGAGATGAGTTTGTCAAAAGTGCAAGGTTGCAAAGTCTGAAAGGGAAATTTGAAAGATTAAAAATGAGAGATGATGAAAACATCACTACCTTTATGCCAAGAGTGAATGAGCTGGTATGTGGAATTAGAAATGCTGGTGGAACTCTAGATGAAAATGAGATTGTCTGCAAAATCCTAAGATCCCTTCCTGCTGCCTACAAAATCAAGGTTGCTGCCATTGATGAATTCAGAGCCCACACAACTGTCACAAGAGAACAACTGGCTGGCAAACTAGCTGCATTTGAAATGACCTTGGAGATGATCCTCCCAAGACTGAATCTGCTTTCAAAGCCAGTACCTATGTGAAAGGCAAACAGAGATTTGATCCGGGAGAAAACTCATCAAGGAAGATGTCATGGTATGATCAAGCAAGAAGAGACATGGAAGAAGAAGAAGTAGAAACAGCTCAACTTGAAGCCCTCATTGCAAAGAGACTGCCAAGAGGATCCGGTAAGTATGAAGGAAAACTACCATTTAAGTGTTTCAACTGCAATAAGATTGGTCATTTTGCTTCAAGATGTCCGGAAAGATCTGCAAGGTCTAATACTAACAGACAAAGGTTTCAAAAGAATTGCTATTATGTTCATGAAGAAGATGACAATGAAGGAGTAACAGATGATGAATCAGAACTAGGAAGCAAATCTGGAAATGAGTGGGTGTTTATTGCCATCAAGGAAGAAGATTCAATACTCTCTGAATCTGTCAATCACAAAGTTGTTGAAAAAGCTTTGGCTGCTCAAGTGGAAGAAAAGGATGATTGGGTTATTGACAGTGGATGTTCTCACCATATGACTGGTGACAAGAATAAGTTCTTAGATTTGGAAAGATATGAAGGAGGAATGGTAAAGTTTGGTGACAATTCTGCTGGCAGAATCAGAGGTAGGGGAACTATTTCCTTTGATGGAAAGAGCAAAACAGGTAATGTACTATATGTTGAAGGATTGAAGCACAATCTTCTCAGTGTTGGTCAGTTAGCGGACAAAGGCTATGATCTCCGGTTCAAGAATGGAAAATGCAGAATCTTTACAAGCTCCAGAACTGAAATTGCATCCGGTACTCAGACAAAAGGTAATATCTTTCATCTGGTTGGTTCAAATAAAAGTTGTTTGTTTGTTCAAATTGATCAGAGTTGGTTATGGCATAGAAGAATGTGTCATGTAAATTTTGATAACATCATCAAGATAAGCAATACTCAGGCTGTAAGAGATCTTCCAAAATTGATGAAACCTACAAATAGTGTGTGCAAAGAATGTCAGTTAGGTAAACAAAGCAGAGTCTCTTTCAAAAGCAAAGATCAGTCTTCTACCGGATTGTTGGAATTAGTACATACTGATCTCTGTGGTCCGACAAGAATCAAGAGTCTGCTAGGTGATAGATATTTCATGTTGTTAATTGATGATCATTCCCGGATGATGTGGGTTACCTTTCTAAAAGAAAAATCAGAAGCATTTGAGAAGTTCAAAATCTTCAAAGCTATGGTAGAGAATCAAACCGGATTGAAACTAAAGTGTCTAAGGTCTGATAGAGGTGGTGAATTTACATCTGGTGAGTTCATTGACTTTTGTGAGAAGTAGGGTATAAGGAGACAGTTGTCTACTCCTAGGACTCCACAGCAGAATGGAGTAGTTGAGAGAAAGAACCGGACCATCCAGGAAGCTGCCAGGACAATGATGTTGGAAGCAAATGTTCCTCAGATGTTTTGGAAAGAAGCTATCAGCACTGCAGTCTACACTCTCAATCGAGTTCAAATTAGAAACAACACCGGTAAGACCCCCTATGAACTCTGGTTTGGCATCACTCCTACTGTGAAATATTTCAGAGTATTTGGTAGCAAGTGTTATATTAAAAGAGATGAAGATCTAGGAAAGTTTGATGCTAGAAGTGATGAAGGAATTTTCTTGGGTTACTCCACTCAAAGCAAAGCATACCGGTGTTACAATAAGAGATTGAGGAAGATGATAGAAAGCACCAATGTGAAAGTTGATGAAGGAATTGAGAAGCCTTCAAGATTTTATGAGTTTGATGAAGATGACCAAGACAGTGTTCAAGGAACTCAATCCTCTCCGGTGAGACAGAGTCAGCCTAATCCAGTAAATCAGGAAGAAGAGATAGGTTTGAATGAGCCTGATCAAGAAGCAGCAGTGCAGGATACTCCCAAAATTCCAAGGTATGTAAGACTGAACCACTCTGAAGATCAGATCATAGGTGACAGAAGCAAAGGTGTACAAACTAGAAGGAATGTTGCTCAAAATCAGGATGAATGTTGTCTGATTTCAAAGATTGAACCTAAAACAATAAATGAAGCCTGCAAGGATGAAAACTGGACCAAAGCAATGGAAGATGAATTGATGCAAATTGAGAAAAATCATACTTGGGATCTTATTCCCAGACCTAGAGACAGGAATGTAATTGGAACCAAGTGGGTCTTCCGGAACAAACTAAATGAAGCTGGTGAAGTAATCAGAAACAAAGCTAGATTGGTCTGCAAAGGGTACTCTCAAATAGAAGGAATTGACTTTGAAGAGACTTTTGCTCCGGTGGCAAGAATTGAAGCAGTCAGATTACTTCTTGCATATGCTGCCTTCAAAGACTTCAAGGTATATCAGATGGATGTCAAGTCTGCCTTCCTAAATGGTGATCTGGAAGAAGAAGTCTACATTGAACAACCGGATGGATTTCAATTGTCTGATAATGATGATATGGTCTACAAGTTGAAGAAAGCTTTGTATGGATTGAAGCAAGCCCCAAGAGCATGGTATGAAAGGTTGGATAAGCATCTTGTGCAGATTGGATTCAACAAAGGTACTGCTGACAGTAACTTATATTTCAAAATTGATCATGATAACATTTTGATTGTTGAAGTGTTTGTGGATGATATCATTTTTGGAGGAAGAGATAGTATGTCCAAAACTTTTGCAAATCAGATGAAAAGTGAGTTTGAAATGTCTATGCTTGGTGAAATGAATTTCTTCTTGGGTCTGCAAATTACTCAAACAAAAGAAGGGATCTTCATTTCTCAGACCAAATATGTGAAAGAATTGTTAAGGAAATTTGGTATGGAAGACTCAAAGCCAATGAACACTCCTATGGCAACCGGATGTAAGTTAAGCAAAGATGATGATTCTCCAAAGGCAGATCAGACAAAGTATAGATCAATGATTGGTGGATTGTTGTATCTCACTCAAACTAGACCAGATATAATGCAGGCTGTTGGTCTTGTGGCAAGATTCCAGGCTGATCCTAGAGAATCTCATGTTATGGCAATCAAAAGAATTTTTAGGTACTTGAAAGGAACAGTTGAGTATGGTCTATGGTACCCTAAAGATCTGGATTTCTCTCTTCATGCTTACACAGATGCAGATTGGGCAGGAGATGTGGATGACCGGAAGAGCACTAGTGGTGGAGCATTCTTTTTGGGGAAGAGATTGGTTTCTTGGTTAAGCAGGAAACAAGATGCAATATCTCTGTCTACAACTGAAGCAGAATATATTGTAGCAGTAGGTAGTTGCACTCAAATCTTATGGATGAAGCAGATGCTAAGAGACATTAAAGTTGAATATGAGGAGCCTATCACAATTTTCTGTGATAATTCAAGTGCAATCAATATTTCTAAGAATCCGGTATTGCATTCTAAGACTAAGCACATATCTATCAAGTTTCACTTCTTGAGAGAACAAGTGAACAAGGAAGAAGTCAGATTGGAGTATGTTCCCTCCAAGGATCAGATTGCAGATATCTTTACTAAACCTCTTCCCAAGGACTCTTTTGAATATCTCCGCGAGAAGTTAGGGGTCATGGCCCCTCCAGTGATGAACTAGGATGCACTGATGTGCATCAGTCCGGTGGATATCACAGTCATATCTTGTGATCTGGATTGATGATGGGGAGTTGCACCTAAGGGGGAGTAGCTGGTATGATTCTGATGTATGAGAATTGCAAGTATGAGCCCTTTGCCATTGATGTCAAAGGGGGAGAGAAGACATGTGAAAAACAAGTGGTTGATGATCAAAGGGGGAGCAGTAAAGGAAGAGAAGACATGTGAAAAGTTGTTGTTGATAGGGGGAGCTGTGACAAAAAGGAGAAGTTCTTGTCTTGATGGTTTTTCACATCATATGTTGCCATCAATGACAAAGGGGGAGATTGTTGCAAGTATGAGGTGAGCCTGTGTTGTCATTGATGTCAACATACTCATATTGCATTGACAAGAAGGATTGGATGAGCTGTGTGCTGAGGACATTGAGAAAATTAGCCTCAGTCAGGAACAGTGAAGAACAGTGATGAGAAGAAGGCAAATGTATTGTATAGGTTGAGAACCGGAGGATGCGGATTAAAGGGTTTGTAGATATGAGTCTTGAGATGCTTCAGTTAAGATTTCAGAGGTCCGCATGAAGATCTGAAGGAGTTGTGGCTGTCGGTGTAGAACCGGTTCCGACAAGTATCCAGAGGTGACAGAGGATCACAAAAAGGTCCGGTGAGGTCCGGAATTGTATTATCCTAATCTGCGGATTGGAAGGAGTGTTTGGGATGTCCTTGTGATGTGTCATCCTGATTTTTGTATGATTTGGAGGTCCGGAAGTACCTCTTGCATTATGACAGTGGCGACAGACTATGTTCTTGAAGTTTTGGATGAGGAAGACAAGAGATTCCAATAAGTAGAGGAAGTGCGGATGTATCCGGTCATTCAGGCAGGCTTGTGAAGGCTCTTAGATCATGTTTAGGTTGTGTTGTTGGTCCGCATTGATAGTAGAGCCCAGAATTGAAGTTATTCTTCCGGATGAAGTTCTTGCTCTGTTTAGCCGACCGGATGAGTTGTTCATCCTGCGAATGTTCTTGTGATGGCTGACCGGATGTGTTATTCATCTTGCGGATACTCTTATGGTTGTTCCTAAGTCGATGTCTTGTATAAATAACAGTTTGTGAGTTCATTTCAGAGTGCGGATTGTGTGGATGAGTGTGGCATAGTGAAGAGAAGTGCGAAAGGCAGAGCAGAAGTTTTTGGGCTTAAATGGAACTGATCCGGACATGGTAGAGATGTCATTCTCCAGTTCAAGATTGTGATTCTTATCACTTTGTAGACAGTGTGTCTCCTTGTAGGCAGTGGGCCTCTTTGTGAGCAGTGTGCTCGGGCAGTGAGCCCTAATTGGCAAGTGCCATTCTTTTTCTTATTCTTCTAACAGAGAATAATTCTTGGGTTAATCACCCCGTGGTTTTTCCCTTAACCGGGTTTTCCACGTCAAAATCTTGGTGTTCAATGTGTTGATGTTTATCTGCTCTTGTGTTTATGTATTATGCTTTCATGGATGATTAATTGATATGCTGTTAACTAACAAAGAACAATCAAGTGTTTAAAGTAAGAGTAAGTTTTATACAACTGATTCACCCCCCCCTCTCAGTTGTATGCCCTAGATCCAACAGCATGTATGTAAACCCTAATGTCTTCTATGTGTAAAACGCCATGTGGAACACTAGAGAATGCTCCTAAGGGATCTACCTCCAATGACTTGTATGGGTGTTTCTTAAATTCAGGTCGGGGCCTATCTGAGACCTTTACTATATTCAGAGTAGCCATTTTTCAAAAGATTTGTAGTGAGATATCGAAAACGGAAAATACCTTATGCGCCTTCGGTTACACGGAGTGGTTGGATTGATTTCTGTATGTAATGACTTCTACAAGAGATCTTCGGTGAACTTGATGAATTTTGTTGCAGAGCTCCACTTTTCACTTCTTCTTGAGTGCAGAATGAACAAGTGATTTATGAGAAATCCCTTATATTGCTCCGTAAACCCTAATATCTGATTGCAATAAATGCTCGACCTACATTATTCTGGTTTGCCTTATTCGAATGACTTGAAGAACTGGATCAGTCTTGATCTATGAACATCATGCGGATCTTCCAACCATGAACAAATCAAGATGACACATCACAAAGACATCCCAAATACTCTATCCAATCTACAAAATAAGATAATGCACTTCTGGATCTCTCTAGACCTTTTTGTAATCCTTTGTCATTCCGGAGCATCTCCTGGAACAGGTTCTACATGATCATTCACAACTTCTTCACATCTTCATGCGGACCTCTGAAATCTTATCTGGATCATCTCAAGACTCATATCTACAAACCCTTTACTCTGCATCTTGTGCCTAATCTGGCACCACTTGATTGGCTGGGGGAACAGGGTTTTCTTTGTGTCTCCCCCTGAGCCAGAGCTCATTTCTTAATTTCTGGAAGGAATATCAGCACCAGAGTCTGGTGCGGATCCAACCTCTACCTTCTCTGAACTTTTCTTCACCCAAATATTGTTCAACTCATTCCTAACTTCATCTGCATTCATCTTTTGTTTACCCTTGTCTTGATTCTGATTATATACCGGACCTCTTTTGTCCTAATTCTTGCTTCTGCAGACTTTTGCATTATGACCGGACCTATTACAGATTTGGCAAACAACATTTCTTTGCATATTTGACTGATAACCTCTTGATCTGCATTGATTAGCCATATGACCTACTCTATTGCATGTAAAGCATCTACCATTGAATGATTTGTTCATTTGCATATTTCTGCATTCATGAGACTTATGTCCATACCTTTTGCAGTTAAAGCATTGTCCGGAGAAGGATGAATTAGTCTAATTCATTCTCTTTCTGCACTGATTAGCTTTGTGACCAAAGTGATTGTAGCTGTGGCAGTATCCATTGAAGGATGGATATCTTTGAGCATTGGGCTGTCTTACCAGAGGTCTTCTGTTCCTTGGATTTTCTGATCCAAAATTCTTCTGACCGGATCCGGAGCTTTCTCCTTTCTCATATCCCAAACCACACTTGTCATCTGCCCTCTTTTGACTTCCAAGAAGAACTTCAAGTTGAGCAGAACTTATCTTGAATTTCTCTTTATATTCATTTGCTGTTTGAAGATCCCTTTTGAGAGAGACAATTTGATCCTCAAGTTTTTCTTCATTATCTTTAGCATCTTCAAGATTAGATTCAAGATGTCTGATAATCCTATCCATCTGGTGGCAATCTTCTGATTTCTCTTTGAGAGATTGTCTTAGATTGTCTTCAATTTTTCTTTTCTCTTTAATCTCTTGAGTAAACTTTATAACTCCTGATTCCATTTCATGTCTTACCATAATGACTTCTTTTGATAAATTTTCACATAACTTGGTTTTTTTAGTCAGCTCTTCATTTGCATTACTTTCTTCACTTTGTCTTGCCAATTACTGGAGCAGCTCCTTTCTCTTTTTCATCGAGAGACTTAATTTGTCTTTTAGTTCTCTCATGAATTCATCAGCCTGTTTGAGTCTTTCCTTTAATTCATTGACTTCAGAGTTTGACTGTTCAAGATCCTCAAGGGCAGTCTTGAGTTGCTCCCTTAAACCATATGCATCCATTTGAACTCCTAGATCTTCCTCAAGCTATTAGGCTCTATTAAGAGGAACTTAGCTCTGATACCAATTGTTGATAACTGAGAGGGGGGGTGAATAAGTTATCCTAATTATTTCTTCTTTCTATACTTTCTTATTAATCAATGCAGCATTAATTCAAACAAGCAAACATTACCATGAAATGAAAAACACATGACATAGTATTTTTGACGTGGAAACCCTGTTAAGGGAGAAAACCACGAGGTGATTAACCCAAAGATTATTCTCTGTTAGAAGAATAAGGAATTACAAAATGGCACTTGCCAATTAGGGCTCACTGCCCGAGCACACTGCTCACAAAGGAGGCACACTGCCTACAAGGAGACACACTATCTACAAAAGAATGTTATACAATACTTGAACTGATTGAAAGCATCCACATATGCTGGAGTTCAGTTCCGATTAGGCTCAGTACACTGATCTGCTGCACTTCATCTTTCCTCTTCTCTTTATTATGCTTTTCTTTCACATACCGGATCTTTCTTACTACTTTTGTTCTGCTCTTCTCTTATTCACATATCACATCACATAACATCACTTCTCATAACTAAATCCATCCTATATATATATATCTGCACAAGTGATTTCATTATCTTTCTAGTCGGCACCCGGAACAGTCTATCTTCTCACAAACTCTGTTCTGTCGGCTGAATCCTTGCACATCAAGTAATGCGGATCAAGCATATACTTGTAGATATCATTAATCATGTCGGCCAAACATGATTCACGCCTTCACAACCTTTACCATCATCAGTAACACATCCAGAAAATAGTCTGATGTTCTGTCAGTCAGTTCTTCCTCTGTTCACACTGTCACTCAGGAATCTGGTACTCAACTATTCATATCTTTTTCCTTGTCCATCACCGAAGGCTAAATCCTTGGAATATACCACTCAAGGTAGTCCTCTTGACTTCCCCAGATCCACACTACACCAAGATACTTCCTCTGAGAGATCTGGACCTATCTGTTGGACCTTGCCACATGCTCTGTTCTTGTTCACCGGACCACAATAATCTTCATTCTGACTTCCGGTAGAGACACACCATGACTTGTGGATATGTGGGATGACCTTTGTTGCCATCAATTACAACAACCATGAATCCATATAGTGTCTCTTGCCAACAAGAACATGTCGACATTTCCAATAGTTATTAAAACCTTCAAAAACCCTGACAGTGTTCTTCACAAAGCTTTTGTTAGCATTTTCCATGGTTCTTGAAAACCTTCAAACTGTTAACAAAGTCCCTCATATAATTTGTCAGTGCTTTTCATGATTCTTGAAACTTTATGAAGCACCAACAGGTTTTGACATTCCTCTTAAGTGTTGAAAAATTTGGTGGTTCTCATAACCCCCAACAAGGTTCTCAATAGTCCTTAATGCCCCAATCTAAGAAGTTGGGAAAGAGATAAGCATCTTTGAAAAGAGAAGAGGTTGTCAATATTTTCAATAGTTCTCAAAACTTTCAAAATTATTGACAGGGTTCAAATGAAAGATTTAATCAACATTTTTGTTGGTTCTCACAACTCAAAAACTGCACAAGTGTTAAAAGAAATATGTAGAAACTTCAATGAATAAAATATGTCAATAGTTTTGATAGTTAGAGAACCACATGAAATGCCAACACACATATAAGCAATTGAAATAATAATATAAAAAAGGGAGGAATGAATTGTTTTAACACTTTTGGTAATTTTTGAAACCTTCACCAGTGTTGGATTTGTGACAACAAAGAGAGAAAGCAAAAATGTTATCTTTCAAAGAAAGATTAAAAATCATATCTTTTGTTCTTTTCCTAAAGAGGAAAAATTCTACTTTTTTCTAAGTTTGATGGTGGCAGTTATGTCGAAGATATTATGTATCTTTGAAGCCTTCAAGACAAATTGTAATTGTAATGACAATTGCATGAAGATTATAATTTTTCCTCTGAACAATAAGAATATTGATACTTTTCCTCATAGATGTTTCTTTGGCATATTGCTAGAGTTTTACCATGTAAATGCTCTTGTTGTTCTTTGATCGCTTATTCTAGTAGTTTTTTATTCTATTGATTATCTCTAATTTCTTCATAACTAATTTATGCTACAATATTATATGATTCTAGAGTTTCAAGTTTATCATTAAAATATGAAGGTTTTTCAACAAGTGGTATCAGATATTTTATTTTGCAATGACTGTGTTAGGATTTGGTGTTTGTTCTACAGCATCAAATGGTAAAGGTTTCGAATGCAAGGTTTGAGCTGGAGAAATTCAATGGGAAGAATAACTTTGAGTTGTGGAAGCTCAAGATGCATGATTTGTTGGCACAACAAGGATTGCACAAGGCATTGGTAGGCAAGTCAAAGAAACCTGTGAATATGATTGATGAGAATTGAGAAGATTTGGATATAAGAGCTCTTAGTACAATTCAGTTGTGTTTGGTAGATGAAGTTGTTTTCAATATTGTTGGAGATGAAATAGCAATAAGTTTATGAAGTAGAATGGAGAGCCTTTACATAACATCTTTGACAAACCAAATCTACTTAAAGAGGTAGTCATATAGTTTTCAAACGAAGGAAGGTATCCAAATTGTTGATCATTTAAATGTTTTCAATGCTCTTATATGCTGATTAACTAGTATGGATGTAAAAATAAAAAAATGAAGACAAAAAAATTATGTTATTGTGTTCATTACTAGAATCCTAGAATCACTTAGTCACTTACATTAGCTTTAGCACAATTGACACCCTTGAATTTGATTCTATTGTGGGAGATTTGTTGTCTGAGGAGGTGCAGAGGAAATCTAATATAGAAACCTCCACTATAGAAGCAATGGTGGCTAGAGGTCGATCCATAGAAAATGAGGATAATTCAAGAGGTACATCAAGATCTAAGTCAAAAGGAAAAAAGGGTAAGGGAAAATGTTGGTACTACAACAAATCTGGGCATCTGAAGAAAGATTGTTGGAACAAGAAAGAAGACAATGATGACTCCAAAATGGAAGCAAATTTGGTTGAAGCAAGTTCAAGTATGGTTTAAGTACTATATGTTTGTAATATTTCATAATATCACGAGGAATGCTTATTAGATTCGAATGCTTTGCATCACATATGTCCACATCTAGGATTTGGTTTTGTTCTTACCAAACTATTGATGGTGGTGTTGTTCTTGTGGGAAACAATGTTTCTTGTAAGACTGTTGGGATTGGGAGCATTAAAATTAAAATGTTTGATGGTATTGTGAGGAAATTAATAGAAGTAAGACATGTACCAAAAATCAAAAAGAATTCAATTTCCTTGGGAGTTTTGGATTCTGAAGGTTATAAATTTACATGTCAAGGTGGAGCACTAAAAGTGTCCAAAGGCATTATGATGGTAATGAAAGCTACAAAGATTGGGAATCTTTACAAGCTACTTGGATGTACTAAAATAAGTGAAGCAACACTAGTATCTGAAAGTATAAATGAATCTACTCATTTATGGCATCAATGATTGTGTCATATAAGAGAGAAAGGGATAAAGGTACTAGTAAACTGTAAGTTACTTCCAAATTTAAAATCTTTGAATTTGAATTGCTGAAAGTATTGTGTTTTTGGGAAGCAATGTAGATAGAAGTTTAAAACAGGTAGTCATACAAGTAAGGGTATCCTAGATTATATTCATTCAAACATTTGGGGACCATCCCCTATAGTTTTGTTTGGAGGATCATCATATTTTGTGACATTTATAGATGATTACTCTAGAAAAGTGTGGGTCTATATTCTTAAAAGGAAAGATGACATGTTTAGTGTATTTAAGCAGTTTAGAGATTTGGTTGAAAAGAGTACTGGTAGGCTAATCAAGTGTTTAAGAATAGATAATGGAGGCAAGTTCACATCTCTAGAATTTGAAAATTATTACAAGGAAGATGGGATTGAAAGGCATAAAACCACAATATACACACTCCTAAGAAAAATGGTGTTGTTGAACACATGAACATGACTCTTCTAGACAGAGAAAGGAGCATGTTCAGTAATGTCAAGTTGGAGCAAGAATTGTGGGAAGAAGTAGTCAATACAACATGTTATTTGGTAAATTAGTCACCATTAGTTTTAATAGATCTGAATTTTTTTGGTTGTGATGCCTATGCTCTTATTTCAAAAGATCAACATTCTAAGTTTGACCCCAAATCAAAGAAGTATATCTATGTTGGTTATGGTGGAGTTAAGAGATATAGATTGTGGGATTCTATTGCACACAAAATCATTATTAGCAGAGATGTAGTATTTGATGACCCTCCTCTCATAAAATCAAACATAATATCTAAGTTGAAATGAAACAGGAACAAGTGCCACAATATCAACAAATTCAGTTAGAGACTCAACCATCTACAAACAAAAAGGATTAGGAAGAAGCTTCTGAAGATGAAGATGAAGATGAAGATGCAGAAAATATGGAAATGCCACAACCAACTCTAAGGAGATCTACACGAGTCAAAAATCCTCCTAAGAGGTATGATGATTATAATTTATCTATTGCTTTGATTTATAATGATGGGGAACCTAGTTGTTATCAAGAAGCAATGCATGATATTGAAAGTGATAAATGGAAAATAGCAATGAAAGAAGAAATGGATGTTGGGATAAAGTGCCATTAAACTTGTAAATCCCAATATTGTATTTATTCCATTTATTATATGTAATTTGTAATTATCCATAAGGAGATGTACCAGTTTCACTGCAGGGGTAATTTTGGAGTAACCAGAGGTAATTACAGAGTGACTTTTACTGTTGGCAAATGTAAAAAATCAAAGTAAATGAGGATAGGCATGCTCCCTTGGAGAATATACTATAGTTGTCATGTATGACAACTATCATAATGTTTGGTAAGTGAATCTATGATAGCTACAAGTTGTCATAAGATCTGTGATTCTATGACGCATATGACGGATATGTTAGTTGTATATTTGTTATATTTAGCCCAAGGTTCCTATCTTGGAAAGATACTCTTTTGTGGAATCTATGACGATTATGATGCGTCATAAGATGTTGTAAGAGGCCAGATTTAGTCTTGGGCCCCCAACCTTTGCATGGCTATTTTTAGAAAAGTGTAAGATGCTTGTAATATGGTAACTAATGTTTATAGGTTGGAGAATCTTAGGAGAGAGAAGGTGAATGCCTAGAATGAAGTGGAAAATTTTCTATAAGAATTTTCCATGTATTTGTTGCTGCAATATAGATTTTAGGTACTTAGGTGTTGTCGGATTGAAGACTTGTGGAGAGAGTTGTGTAGTTGATGTATTGTACAATCTTGTTGAGATTAATACAAACTTGTTCCTCTTTCCTGGTGGAGTTTTTTACATGCAATAGTTTTCTCCACATAAACACTGTGTCATTGTGTTGAGTTCTTCATGTTTAACATCTTTTATGTAGTGGGTTTTATGTTTTGTTACAATCTCCATTGTTAAAGCACACTTAAAGATTGTTGAAATTTATTTGAATCAGATTTCCATTAAAGTAGTGTTACTTTTATTTCTAACAATGGATGCCTTGGAGAAGAATAAAACATCTAGGACATGGTAGAACTCCCAAAGGGTAGAAATTTTTTTGGTTGCAAATGGGTCTACAAATTGAAGAAAGGTGTTGATGATAAAGTTGACAGGTACAAAGCAAGATTGGTAGCAAAAGGGTATGCTCAAAAAGAAGATATTGATTTCCATAATTTTTTCACCAGTTGTTAAGCTTGTTTCTATTTGGGTAGGATTAGCATTAGTTACTTTACTTGATCTAGAGTTAGAGTAGATAGATGTTAAAACAACATTTTTACATGGAGATTTAGAAGAAGATATATATATGGAACAACCAAAAGAATTTGTTCAAGATCGCAAAATAAGATTTGTTTACAAACTTAGGAATTCATTGTATGTCTTGAAGCAATCACCCAAGCAATGGCACAAGAAGCTTGATTCCTTCACGGTGAGCTAGAATTTTACAAGAAGCGAGTATGATGATTGTTTTTACTTTAAAAGTTTGGAAATTGGTTTATTCATTATCTTGGTGTTATATGTTGATGATATTCTTGTAGCAAGCAAAAGCATGGAAGAGATCAATGGGTTAAATGCTCAATTGGCTAGGATGTTTGATATGAAGGATCTAGGAGAACCAAAACAATTTTTTGGCATGGAGATACACAAAGATAGGAAAAATGACAAACTTTTGGTTATCACAATAGAAGTATGTGGAGAAGATCCTCATGAGATTAAGTATGAAGAATGTGAAACCAATAAATATCCCTTTGGCTTGTCATTTTAAGATTTCCTCAACTTTATGTCCTGGTAATAAAGAAGAATGGATTATATATCTCATGTATCATATGCTAGCACAATAGGAAGTTTAGTGTATGCAATGATATGTATAAGACCAGATATTTCACATGCAGTTGGTGTTGTTAGTAGATACATGGCAAATCTAGATAAAGAGCATTAGGTAGCAGTGAAATGGGTGCTTCGCTATCTCAGAGGTACAAGTGATTATTGTATTATCTATAATGGTTGCAGTGATTTGGTTTGTGGATATGTTGATTTAAATTTTGTAGGTGATTTGGATAAAAGGAGATCTACTTTAAGTTATGTCTTTACTCTTGTAGGAGGACCTATTTGTTAGATGTCAAAGCTTTAAGAAACAATTTCTTTGTCCACTACTGAGGCAAAATATATGGCTATCTCACATGCATGCAAAGATACAATTAGGTTAAAGGGTCTTTTGGGTTTGTTTGGAAAAATGTAGGATATGGTGAATGTATTCTGTAAAAGTCAGAGTGCTATTCATTTGGCTAAAATCCATCTTATCATAGTAGGACCAAGCATGTTGAAGTTAAATATCATTTTATAAGATAGGTTATTGATGGAGGTGGAGTAGCTCTTGAGAAAGTCCATATGTAAGAAAATTGTGCAGACATGTTTACAAGACCAATACAGATAGAGAAGTTGAGGTGGTGTTCGGATTTTCTTGGCTTGCAGAAAAGGTGATGAATGAGCATGAACAAAGTATCAGGTAAATTGTTGTCAAGGTGGAGATTGTTGGATTTGTGACAACAAAGAAAGAAAGCAAAAATCTAATCTTCCAAAGAAAGTTTAAAAATCTTATCTTTTGTTTTAAATCTATTTTTCTCCTAAAGAAAAAAAATCTAATTTTTTCTAAGTTTGATGGTGGCAATTATTTTGAAGATATTATATATCTTTGTAGCCTTCAAAGAAAAATTGTAATTGTAATGGTAGCTGCATGAAGATTGTAATTTTTACTCTAAATAATAAGAATACCGATACTTTGCCCCGTGGATGTTTCTCTAGCATATTGCTAGAGTTTTACTACCTAAATCCTGTTGTTGTATTTTGATCACTTATTTTGTGAGTTTCTTATTCTATTGATTATCTCTAATTTCTTCATAACTAACCTTTTTTGCAATATTATATGATTCTGGAGTTTTAAGTTTATCATTAAAATTTGAAGATTTTTCAACAATCAGTGCGGAAATGGGTTTTTCAAACCACAAAAACTATGACATGAGCAAAATAGATGCCTTCTCATGATATTATCCTCCTAGCCTGTACAAAAAGGGAGTTTTGGATCAGGGCATAGACATCCATCAAGGCATGAAGGATAGAAGGATATTGGTCAAGTGCACCATTAGAAGTGCCTTGGCAGACATGGATACAAAATATGGAGGTATAGACAAAGCCGTGAACTGTTTGATAGAATACCTCAAAGAGATGCCATCTAATGGACTAAAATGATTGCAAGGCTATGCACCAAATGTGTTTTTCAAAAATATTTAGAAACTTTCAAGTAAATGCAACTGGCAAGAATAAAGCCAAGTCTCATAACCTCTTTTAGTACCCTCCATGTCTGTACCATTATTAGAGGTGATCACACAACACAGAGCAGAAATGTATGTAAAATATGTAAGATTACATAATGCTTCCAATTGTTTGAAAGAATGTCCTCGTATATGGAAAATGAAGCCACTTGGATATTATGAATGCATTTGGTATGATGTTATTGATAATCGCCATGGTGATGGAGTTAAGGAGGCTTCCTATATAGAAGATAGGGCTACAACAATGTTCAAATTGTTTGAAATTGAAGTCCAATCCATACCAAATACTTTATCAATAGGGGTTTAAACTAAAGACAAGAGAAAGTTCAAATGTAAATAAAACATCAAAATGTAAGAAAGCACAAAAAGATATACCTTTGACGACCCCTTACTCCTTGATAAGGTGGAAGGAGATGCACCCAAGACTTAGCTTTACCCAAAATCAATGAACGCAATGTGGATTGCTCTCAAATAACATAAGATCAAAAGGGCATGATAAGTATGAGAGAATTTGAAGGCTATTTTGGCATAATGGACTTGCTTGAAAAATAAGTTGTGAAAATGGCTTCTGGAGCCCGTCATATTTATAAGGAAATTTGGAGGGAGATTGATCCAATAGTGGTGTTATGTCAGAAAATGTCCTCCTGCATGGAATGGTACAATTTCTCATCAGTTTATCTCCTCTCCTTTGGTGTCCTTTCAACCTATTTATTTCTGGCCTTCCCGAACCTTGATTGACCTATGTCTAACTAAAGAAATATCATATTCTAGGATAATTGGTGATTGAACCTAAAAAAGAACTTTGGATTTTGGATATCCCTGACCTCCTTGATGTAGACCTGATTTGAAAATTAGGGCCTAGACAAGGGTACCCACACCCTTGTCCTGCCCTATTTTTTGGGGTTTTGAATCTCAGCGGGGTGTCGGTTCCCACCGCGCACCTCAAGATTCTGATTTCAATTTTTGTTTTTTCATGTGATGTTGACACATTATTCTAAGAATTTGAATTTCTAAGGTTTGATATTTAAAGACATTTGAAAATAATTTTATCATATAGAATCTACATGCAAGCTTTATGCCAAAACTCTACCAAAATTGCCATTAAAGATCAACAACCTGTTGAATCTCTTTGAAGTTATTTGAATTTGCTATCATGGAGATATTTGATGGAGATTAGGAATCAAGATCTAGAGACTATCTTTCTCTTCCTAGGGCTTGAACAACCTTTTGTATGATTAGGCTGAAGCCTCCAACACGAGCTTGAAATCCTTTGCGGATACGATTGCCTCACCTTCTTGTTGTACAAGTCTTCATTGCTCTCATCTCCTTGCGGTGAAGTTGTGTTTGTTTCATAGAGTGAAGCAAAGTGTTGATCTTTCCTTTGATACTTGAGTCATCTAGTGTTTTGTATTTTCTGCATACACATTTGTTAGATGAGCACACACATTTGCAAATCTTTATCATTGGCTATTGTTGAGGTAGGAATACCAAAAACAGGGCTTGACTAAGGCAAGATCCTATATATCCACAACCATATTTCTCCTCCTTTTACATGTACAGGTTGCATATGGATAGATCTGGTAGAAAGGAGTGACAAGGAGACAGATATTACAAATACAATCATCATAGGATTTCAAAATTCAAGATTGTGAGACTTTCGGGACACTGTGACTCATACCAGCATCCTTCAGAACATTTTCTTTAGGATCAGGGAACCTCTGGAGATTACTTGTTATCTATCATAGAAGATTCCAACATTCAGAAACTTTTAGGACACAGGGACTAGCAGCCTTGTCCAACAACACTCTATTTTCTGGGTGCACACTCTCTATACTCTTTACTCTATATTTTTGTGATTTGTTTGTCTATACCTATGTCTAAAAACTATTTGTTATAGTATAATTGTTGAATTGTCCTTTTATGTTTAGTAAACATAATAATCTTGTAAAAACCCAATTTAGAGATTTGTTTAGTCATAGTTAGTAGAAAAAAGGAACCTAGGAAATTAGTAGCTTTACTCTAAGCTTGTTTCTTACTTCCCTAATGTTTAGTAGGAGAAAGTGTGGGACTTGATTTAGTTTGTTGAACTATCATTATCCCTCATTTTCTACTAAAAAAATTGGTGAACTTGACCTCTAAAAGAATTTGCATCCTTTTTAATGTCAAATCTAGTTTAGTTTGCTGTCCTAAATCACATTTAGATTGCAAACCCTCTTTTCTAAAAGTACATACATTGAATCTTGAGTGATTTCTTTATCCTTTCATTAAAAGAGTTAGAAATTACAACTTTTTGTTTTGCATAAGTGCTATTGTATTTCATTTTCACAAAGTTTATGCTATATCTTTTTACATTCAAGTCTTGGGTTAATTAGAACATGTTATAATGTCAGAGTACTTTCTACAAGACTTTCATGTATATGATGAGCCATTTAGTTCTGATGACTTAAAATATGTTAGATGAAACCCTTGAGGACTTTACCTTGATTGAACATTCCACCACGACTCCTAAAATGTCAATGTTTCAAAGATTAGTAAATGTAATCTATGTTCCTAAACCTCAAGAAGAACCTATGAAGCCAAAGATAATGCTCAACCTGTGTATGGATGTGGCTCAACCATACTCTAAACTAATGCTCACTGTTAGAGGTCTTCCACCTTCTTCTCGACCTCCTAATTACATTTATAATTATGCTAAACAAATAACACAACAAAATTCACAACAACCTAATCATACTATGGTTGTTCATACATATAACACACGGAATAACAAGAAAAGAAAACAACAATCAAGCATTCTGATGTCTTTGCCAGTATCTCAACCGATGCTTCCTCAAGCACCTCATTTAACACATAAAGTTGGTCAAGACTATGATCTTGTTGAGAAGCTTTGGGCTACTCCTGCTAAGATTTCTCTTTGGGAACTTATACAAACTTCACCTACATACCATGGAATGCTCCAAGAAGCTTTACAAAAAGGTGATTGTACCACCTACTATCAAGCTGAATGATGTAGCAGCTCTATTAGATTGTATGCAGGTGACAAAAATAGATATTTTGTTTCAACAACATGAGTTTCCATCTCTTGAAGTTCAAAATCAGTATGATCCTTTGATTATATTCATTACAATAAACAAGAAATTGATTAAGTGAGTTATGATTGATAGTGGATCAGATGTTAATGTTTGTGGCATTAATTTATTACATAAGATCAAAGTTGATACATCTTTGATTAAGCCAAATAGAATAAGTATTTGTGGCTTTGATAATGTTGGAAGAGAATCCATAAGCACTATAACTTTACCTATACAAGTTGGGCCTATAAATTTATCTACCATGATTCATGTCATGCATGGTTCCTTATCATACAACATGATTCTTGGTAGGCCTTGGATTCATGCATTGGGGGAAGTTCCTTCTACCCTTCATCATTCAATCAAGTTTATTTATAAAGATAAACTTCATACTATTGATGGTGATCCTAAACCAAATATTTGTTTATAAATTGAATTACGAAAGCAAGTCGTTCATCATAAGATCTTAAAAAACTTGAAAGTTGACTCGTCAACTCCTCTTGCCACATATAATGTTGTGCAAGAGTCCAAACAATTGAATGAATTTCTTGGTGATGATTGGGGTTCATTAGATTTTAGATCCCCCTCTACAGGTGAATATAAAATTAACAACCCTACTCCTGAAACATCAAATGTTGTATTGATCTCATCTAAAAGTTCAAGTATGAAACCTAAAGCCTCTTTGGTAACAAATATAGATAATACTCTTACTTACACTACAGATTATGAGATTTATGAGGCCCCACCTTCTTCTAAGGCAATGGTTTCTCTTTATGGTTGAGGATTTCAGATCCTTTATAAGAATTGTGACTATGTAGGTAATGGTTGCGGTATTAATCAATAAGGAATTCAAGTACCTATAGAATCTCCTTCGCAACATTACTCAAGTGGTATTAGATATAATCCTTTCAAGGAAAACAAAGCCCGTAGACGATCTAATCTTAATGTGAATACGATATCAACACTTAACTTGATATAGCATGAGATGATAGACATGAGTTGTTCTCCAATGGATTGGGTATGAATTGATTTGATGTTGAAAAGGTGGGTAAGGGTTATGACCTTAGAAAATTGGGTTCACAATATTGGACCCAAGGATGAAAAGATGAGTGGATGGGTGATGTATGGATAGGTTTGAATTGGTGATGTGAATTTGGGTGAAGGATTGACCTTAGGGAATGGTTTCAAAATAGTTTTGGACCAAAAGTGAATGAATAAATAATTTGGTGGTAGGATATGAAAATGATTTTGGACTTTAAAGGTAAATGGATGTGTGGGTGACCTTATGATAAGATTTGAGGATGATATTTGGATGGATGACTAAAAGGGGACTTAGGACAAATTCAGAGATGATGATTTTGTTATGGATGACTAAGCTATACCTAGGACAACATTGGATGATAATTGACCAAGGATACTTTAGAGGATTTGGGTAGTGATTTTGGGTATGATAGGGTGATTAAGGATGTTGGACAATTTTTTTGGTGTTTTGAAAGGATGATCAAATCAAAGAAGACCTCAAATAAATCTAGATCTTTGGATTTTAAAAGGATGTTCTCTTCTTACCTAAGGTAGACTAATGACCTTAAGCAAAAAGGGAAAAGGATTATTTTACTTGAGGGTAGACTAATGACCTCCAAGTAAAATGGGATACCATAGAGTTTATCAACCTAGGAGTTGTCTAGGATCCTAAATCAATTTATCTAAGGGTTGATAAAAGGCTAATTTATAAAAGAAATTAAGGTAAACAAAGTATTAAGCTCCCTATAAATTAGAGGATGATGAGACATAGACTTAATTTTTGCACAAACTTGATTTGAAGGGTATTTTGGATGTTGGTTTAATTTTGGATTTTGGATGTTAACGATTGATGTTGTTGATAGGTTTGGATAGAATTGATTTTGGGTGTTGATGTTGGATTTTGGATAAGGTTAATAAGGTTTGGATAATATGGATTTGATATTTGGAAAGAGGTTGACAAGGTTTGGATAATGTTGGTTGATATTTGGGATAGGGTTGATTACACTAAGACTAAGGTTGGAAATATTTTGGAATTTTGACTTGGATGGGGGTCGGTGAAATGTTTGGGGAGGTAGTTGATTTAGATAAAATGGATGAGTGCCAAGGTCCAAAAATGAAATTCAAAAGATTTATCTAAGGTCAAATGGATGATGAAGGACTATGGACTTGGATTAGGGTTTTTGAAAAACCCTTTGGAAATGGGATGAAAGGTTGGAGACAATAATTGATTTGAATTTGAGATGGATGGACTAAAGTGAAGGGTCCAATACTAAAGTGATGTTTCTTTATGGTCCAATGAGATGATGTGGATGGATTTGGACAAAGGTTGAAAAGTGGAAATGTGGACAAGGGTTGGACTCAAAAAGGGGTGATTCAATTTTTGGTGATTTTGACAAGGTATCTGGATGCTAAGGTCAAATAAAGCTCAAAAATTTGGGAATAAATTAGATGATGGCTTTTGGACATGGTCTAAGAATAGCACTAATACAGGATAGGATAGCACTAAAACATAGGGAAATGGCACTGACTGAAGTGCAAATAGCGTTGATTGGTTGAAAAATGGTTCTAAAAGGGATGGCACTAACAAGAAAATTTATAGCACTACATAGTGAGTATATGACACTGAATGACAAAAAATGTTTGGATTTTGATTGGATTTTTGGTCAAACTTGGATTTTTTGGATTCTTGGCTCAAATTTTAGATTTCAAAGGTTCAAATATTGGATTTTGAAGGTTCAAATGTTTGATTTTAAAGGTTCTAATGTTGGATTTGGATAATGTCAAGAGTTTTTAGCAAGCACAAAAAATCAAACAAGAAAACATAATGGTTTTTGACCCAAGGTGGAATTTGGATAAATTGTCTTGTATGGGTCTCAACAAGAAGACACATCGAGAACATAAACAATCCTATCATTAGTCAAGTGGGAGTGTCATACCTTGTAGATCTCACGAAATGGTTGTGGGTCAATCTCAACTCAAAGTGAACCGAAATTCCCATCCCTATTAATATCTTTGGTGCTATAGCTTGGATAGATATGGAAAGCAAGGCCATGGACCCCCTTACCCCCCTTACAAAAGAGACTTTCATCTTGCCCAAGGTAATGCCTATCTCAAGTATAACGGTATGGTGAGCATCTTCCCCTCCTCTACAATAGTGCACTACAAGGTATGATAGTCAAAAGGTCTTAAACTAGGATATTACGGGCTTCTAAGGGAGTCCTCTTCATACACAAGGTACATGAGGCTTGAGATCATGAATAGGATCCCACAACTATGTTCCACAAATGTCACTAAACCAAGTCTTGACAGACTGAGGATCTTAGGGCTCAATTTGGACAAATCTGCTTCACCATTGAGGTACAACTTTTGCTCTCCTCTCTTTATATACCTTACCATTACATGTGGTTGAGGTCATCCCTCGGGGTGATGAAATCCACAAGAAGTCCTCCTAAGAAGAAATTACCCTTTCTTTTTATCGCCCAAGATCATACGAGGTGCAAGGGAAGAGCATACACAATAAAGTGACCCCTTCGAGATAACACTTAAAAGTGATAAAAATGTTTGAGTGTGAACTTTTAATCCCCAAGATCACCCTAAGGTGCGAGGGGAGAGCATACATCCAAACAGAAACTAAACAAAGAAAGAAAAGTTAATTTCTAACTACTCTAATTTAGTGCAACTACTCTAGTATAGCAAACAAAAGCCTTTGATGAGCGTAACCTACACCAAAATGTTAGTAATTTGGAAAAATGGTCTTGGTCAAACATTTATGGTACCTTCACAAAATTGTTAGATCCCTACACAAACTTCAAAATTTTGTCAGAAAAATAGCACTGAAATAGAATAAAATAGTGCTAAAATATACTAAAATAGTGCTAAAACATATCTAAATGGCTCTACAGAATAGAAAAATGGCACTGAAAAGTGAACAAATCATGCTAAAATAGTCATTGTCTGTGTTAAAATAGAGACTGACAATAGAACAAAAGATTAAAATGGCACTAAGTAATAGAAAAATCGTGCTAAAACAAAGCATAGCGCTGAAATACAAGAAAATTGTGTTGAAACAAAAAATAGCACTGAAATACAAGACAATAGCACTAATCTAGAACAAAATGGTGCTAAATCAATTTACACCTATATGTCATGTCTGGCAGGGAGTTGTGTGCCACAGTTCTGGATAGAGATACCGATAAAATGGTAACGTGAGACCTGCAAAAAACAAAAGGTAATCTTGCCCAAAATGATGAAAAGGAGATGTAAAAAACACCCTTCACTATTAGTCAAATTCAATGGAGCAACTTGAACTTAAGAAAGCCAGTTAGTTTTCTTTAAGAAAGGTAAACAAAGTTAAAGCTTAGTGTTTTAAAACTTTCCATGAAAAATGGACACTATCTCCCCTTAGACCCAAGGAACTCTATCAAAAAACAAAGAGGAAACTTTCCTAACATGTAGTGAAAAGCACAAAGCAAGCCCAAAATTGTTTTTGACCAAAGATGTTAGTGAAACATCACCTAAAAATAGTTCTAAAATAGATTGTAATAGTGCTATTTCAAAGAGAAACAGTGCTAAAATAATGTAAAATGGAGCTAAACCACAAAAGGTATAGTGCGACTGCGAGAAGATATAATGCTACTCCACCCTGTTCATCAAGAACCTTCACAAAAACACTCAAAAAAGGTTAGATTGGACCAGGGGGTCTCACTGGGCATGCCAAATGAAGACAAGAGAAAGTTCAAAGGCAAATAAAACATCAAAATGTAAGAAAACACAAAATGATATACCTTTGAAGACCCATTACTCCTTGATAAGGTGGAAGGAGATGCACCCAAGACTCCTTAGCTTTACCTAAACTCAATGAACTCAATGTAGATTGCTCTCAAATAACACAAGATCAAATGGGAATGATAAGGGTATGAGAGAATTTGAAGGCTATTTTGGCATAATGGAATTTCTTGAAAAATGAGTTGTGAAAATGGCTTGTGGATGGTCATATTTATAGGCAAATTTGGAGGGAGATTGATCCAACGGTGGAGAATGAAAGTTGGAATCAATGGATGAGATGAAAGGATGAGATCAAGGGTTAAGATCTCATCAAAAAAATGGAGGGCTAGGAATTAAAATGAATTTTAAATTCATTTTTGGGGAAGGCTTTACATTTAATATGATTAGGACTTGTGAGAAAACTAAATATTAATTTCCTTGGGATGAGATGGAATTAAAAATTCCATTTTCTGTGGAATGGTGAAGGTAATGTGACACTTAGGCATTTTTGGCTCTCACATGTGTGAGCTCATGGCATGGAGAAGAGCTTAGCATGTAAATAGAAAGGTGAGGTGTAAGGGTCATGTGACCCATGGGATTATTTTGTAATTTTTAATTTGTGGGATGTGGGAGAAGGTGTTAATGATGCTTTGACCAAGTTAATCAGAGTGATTAACTTAATTTACATGGCTGGATAAATTTAGTGAATGGGATAATCATGGTTTAGAATTAATTAAATAATGATTTATTTAACTAATTCAAGTCTAGGGGTTATGTAGGCTAGGATAGCTAATTAAATAATAGCTATTTAATCAACTAGGCTAGGTGTAGGCTTATTAGTAGGGTAGATTAATTAAATAAGTATGATTATCTAATTAATCAGATTTAAGAAAGTGAACAAATTAATAAAAAAAAATTAGCTTATTTATTTAATTAATTGGGATGATGTTGGTAAGGTATAGTGCTGAATTAATTAATTAATTTAGGACTAAGGGTAAATTGATGAAGAATGGCTGAGGATGGATGATTAGAGATGATGTAGGTTGATTAATTAAATAATTATGAATTTATTTAATTAATCAGATGAAAGGGGAAATTAGTGATATGGATGATGTGGAAATATGGTTGAAGGGTCAAGAAGTTTTTAGGTGTCTACACAAACCTTTATTTGTTGTTTCTTGCATAGAAGCCCAATAAAAAGCTTAACAACATCACTTGATTATACAATTGCAAAAGATGATAATGAAATATGAGGCCCATGAGAAGTGTCTGGGATAGCTTGGGTGAACCATTTAGTGAAGAGAAGATTGATTTGGGGCAAGAAATGGAAAGTATATTTTTAGAACAATATAATGGAGATTGTGAATAGGATGAGTGGTTTAGTGTATAGAGTTGATCTAATAGAGGTCTCTTAAATAGGTTATATAAAGACTTCATAGAAGATAGAATAATGATTGAGAATAAGAACATTGGACCTATAACTAATGGCAAGGGATATAGAGAGTCATGGGAAGATGCCTTCGAAAGATATATACATACAAATACCACTAGTTCAATGGGAAACAAACAACAAGAGTTATCAAATCCCCTTCTTGGAACCACCAACTCCATCTAACCAACATGACACTTGTTTATAGAAGGTTCCATTGAGAGATTAGTTTAATTTGTGAGTACTTAAAAGGTTCTCGAGAGGATTGATACAATAAAAAAGGAACTAATATAGATTAAGGAAGCCATTGCTATTTAGTGTAGTAAGGCTTTAGTGGCTGAAGAGAAAACCACTAAATGTATCTCTCATCAACAAAAAGAAGCAAGCAAACCTACCCTTATGAATGACTACTTACATTTCCTTTCATCTTACTTAGTAGTTAATCAAGGACATTGCCATCAAAAGATCTTTGGTGCATTAGTCTAACAAGATCAATAGATAACTCTTAGTCCTAGAGCTTTCTACATTGACAAATTTCATGTCTTTGCAAAGTATCTTAAAACCTTGTTTGGCTATGAGATGGTGTTTCCGTTGAGTACAAGAGCAGAGATTGTTGAAATAACCATAAAACTAGAATATCTTAGACTAGAAAGTTGTTAACATACAATCGAGGAGGGTATGCAATTCATAGTGCAGAATGTCAATGGTCATCTAGAGCATCAGGATTTGTGAGACATTCTAGAATAAATAGAGGACTCTATGGGATAGATATTAGACCAAATTGGTAGGTTAGAGGACAAATTAATTTAGAAATCATCATTTATGATGATTGCATGTAAAATGTTTGATGAATATCTTCAAGAATGTTCATCTACAACTAACATGCACATGAACCATTCAACATAATGAAGTGACAACCATATACCCTTCAATTTTCAATGAGGACTTAATATTTCCTTATAAAGTTAGCTTTACTAATGTTTGAAGAACTTTTGTTTTAATGAGTTGAACATATATGCTCATTATAAGAATTTATAATATTATTTTAAATGTTTTGTAAATTTCACATAGAAGCAATTAGAGGATGATGGGAAAGTAATTACTTTTCTCCCCAATATATTGTAAAGGCTACTCATTGAAAATGGGTTATCTTTCAGGGACTTTTTAATTCCCATAGATTGTACAAAAGAAAGAGTCTTTGAGCTCTTCCTTTTTGAAATGAAATAAAGATATACATTATTGGTCTATGATCCTATGTGTTTATCTTTATTCTATGAATTTTTCTTATGTTAAATCCATATCCATTTTTTAGAATATTATCTATTTATGTGGTGAATGCAATGAGTCTCTTTTATTTCTATGATTTTTCCTATGCAATGGTGGGTGAAATAGTGGGTTAATTTATAATATGAGCATTTGAAAATCCTAACTAAATGCATCCTTTTTTTATGTTAGGCAATGTTTCTCCATTCAAACCCTAGTTGTAATCTTTTCTTTAAAACAATTTATTCAAGGGAGTAAATCTTTATGATTACCCCACTATGTTAAAAAGTATTAATAATTTTCTTGAGAAAAACTAAATAATCAATCTCGTATCAGCTTATCTATGGCTTCTTTTTTTCAATTTTAGTTCTTTTATACCTTTCATTCTTTGTGGTTAAAAGCATACCCTAGAAAACATAAAACCTATCATACAAGAGAGTTTCCCTTCTCAAATGAAAAGGAAAATTGATAATCCAATAATGATTTCTCCAAGTATTATAAACTTTACAACTACTTGTTGGGCAAGTCCAGCTATAATGCAATAAATTATCACAATGAAAAATCTATTTACTAACACCCATCCTAGTTCTACAGTGACTCAATCACAATTAACCATAAAACTTCCCCAAGATTAAATATGCTTAGAATATATTTTTTATCTTAGCATGTGTTGTTTTTTTTGAAGACCTACAAGATAATATATGGTTTATGAGAACCACATGCACCTAGAGCACCATAGCATTAATGTCTATAAAAGAGTAAGTTTAAAAAATATATAATATCATTAAAGGACAAGTTTGATTTGGCCATGTGGATGGTAATGATATATCCAAGGAGGCTTTCATGGATGTCTAGCAAGCTCTAACCATATAAGAACTACTAGCCTACCAAGTGGAGAAAAAAGGTAAAATAAAAAGTCAATTTACAGTAAATTGTTATCCCTATGTTCAACATAAGGAAGGTAGTTAGGATAAATGCATAGACGAAATGAAAAATGTGGTGATGGTCTATTGAATTGTTTTTATATTGATCTCTATTGAATGAGAGAATTAGAGAGAAAGTGTTGTGGGTCATTAGGGGAGGGGGTCCAATGGTAGTGCACCCTAGCTTTAGGCATTGACATAGCAATGTACTTGTCATGTTGGCACTAAAATTATATCACCATGTAGCAAGGGACATGGGCAATTTTAACCTTTTGTTTCACCACCATTATGATCCATCAAACTTATGTTACAAATGGATTTTTCAGAACAATGATTTTTGGGTTCAAATAAGGTATTGATTAGAAGTCAACACATGGACCCTAGTTGTTGAATAATGTTGCACACTTACATATTCATGTGGACTTGTTTTAACCATGCACCACTACATGTTTTAATAAAATTTAATTTTATTTAAATGGCATGACTCCAAATTCAACTTCCAAGCCACTATAATTACTAAATACATGTACATTCTTGCCTATATCAAAAGAGTTGGGATATGTGATGATTTCACTATAAATAATGCAATGTACACTACATTAAACATTACACAAGGGTCTACCAACCACTGCATATTTCCTAAATGATAATGCATATATGACTAGATGTTGTTGAATCGTGTTTTAGATTTTTCAGTCCAAACTTGCATAGGCAATGGTCAAGGAAGAACGGTTATTGATAATCCTTCCTAGAATTCAACTTTATAATATATTTCGTCATCCCTTCAAGTGTTAATAAAGAATTAAATACTTTCTTGTTTATGTTACTACATCAAAGTCTCTTAGCCAATGAAACTAATGGGTGATGAAGAGGATTCCAATATAGAGCTTAAATTGATGCTTAAATTATTTGTTCACATTCAAGCAATAAATTTTTGAGGTATGCACACTATTTTTTCCTCATTTTCTCTAAAAATTGTAGTGGAATGAATGAGACAATTTCTCTTTGTTTTAATAATTAGTAAGCATCAATACTAGTTCTATCTATAGACATCTAGTTTGACAGATCCTTGGGTTTCCTTGAATTAATGACAGTCAAGTTTTTTATTTTATTTTCCTTAACTATGTATTTTTAGTTTGAACATTTTTGTTGATATATGGTAGGGATATGAAAGTAGTTTTCAAGCATATAATAAAATGACAATTTAGGTTTTCTTCACAATGCCTACATAGATTTGTTTGTTATAGTTTTTCCTTCTTAGATGAAATGCTTAAAATCCTTTATCTCTGGTTATGATTTGCAAACAAATTTATGTTCCTTTTTCATAAAAATGTCATTTAAATTCATCCTAGCATCTTCCTTTAGGAACATTTTTATGGGAGATGGGTTTAATAACACCAAGGAAAAGGTTATGGTCTATTTTTAAACCTTTTTGTCTAGCTCTACAAGACAAGAATTGGATTAATTCATTAGGAAATCTTTTGTAACATTTCTATAAGATCACCTCTAGAGAATTAATTGGGATTAAACTGACTTCTTCTCTCTCCAATGCCCATTTAGCAGTTTGTGGATGATACCATTCTTTTTGGAATTTCCTCAATTTTAGAAGCTTCTAGATGAAAATCTCTTCTCAATGATTATGCCATGACTTCTAGTCAACATATTAATTTTCAAAAAAGCAATGTCTTCTTCTTTAATACCTCAAAGGATCTTCAAAGGAAAATTATTAATATCCTTGGATGTGCGACTGCTGACCTACCCTCTATCTACCTTGGTCTTTGTCTAACTACTAAGGAAGTTACTCCTAATTTTTGGTATAACATTATTGAAAGAACTCAAAAGAAACTTCTGGGATGGAAAGGCAAACTTTTAAGCAGTGCTAGTAAATTGCAACTTCTAAGGGCTTCTCTACAGGGTATACCTACTTATTTCCTATCTTTATTCAAAATGCCTAGATACCTGGCTGACAAACTAGAGCAAATTTAGAGAACTTTCTTGTGGACTGGTACGGAGGAGAAAAAGAGAATTTCTCTAGTGAAATGGGACAAAGTCTGTCTTCCTAAATCTCATGGTGGGCTCAACATCAAAATATGAATAAGGTTCTTTTGTCTAAGATTATTTGGAACTTCATAAATAGGGATACTGACTGGGGAGGTATTATAAAGGCTAAGTATTTAAGAGACTATGACAAAATTCCTTTTCTCACTCAGGAGGGTCTTCCTCAAGGATCTGTTATTTGCAACAAAATGATTAAATCAAGAAGTCTTGTTAAGAAGGGAATGAAATGGAAGCTTTGTGATGGATCTTGCATCAATTTTTGGGAGGATCCTTGGTTGGGGGATGGAACTCTCTCTAATTAGATGGGAAATGAAGCTTTTGTTGCCCTTGCTAAACATTTTTTTGGCACTAAAGTTAGCCATTATATTTCTCAAGACCATGGTGTTAGAAAATGGAAAAATCTATTGGAATGTTGTGCTAATTATCCCAATCTTTTTTATTGTGCTAATACCATATAGAAAATGTTTCTCAATACCTGGATCCCTCTATTTCCCAGAAATGATCAACATTTTTGGTCTGCTGATAAAAAAGGGTTTTTCTCTGTTAAATTGGCTTACCATTTGTTGTTCAAGAAGGATCTTATGGATGACATTTGGAGGAAAGTCTGGAATCATAAACTCCTTCTTAAGGTTAACTTTTTTTGGTGGATAGCTATTCATAACAAGATTTTGACTCAGGACAATCTTCACTGAAGGGGTCTTCAACTGGTTAATAGATGTGTCATCTGCTCTAAGGAGGATGAATCTATCTCTCATCTTGTTTTGCACTATGATTTTGTGACTGATATTTGGAGCAAAGTCATTTTGAATTTTGGCTTACAATGGGTTTGCAATAAGGAAATAAGAGAACTCATTCACAATTGGATTCCTTCTATTTCCCATCCTTGGTTAGTGGAACTTTGGAATCAAACTATTCCTTTTGTTTCTTGGTTCCTTTGGAAAGAAAGAAACAACATAATTTTTAGAGAAACTACTAGGAATCCCTCACAGGTGTTCTATTCTTTGTCTAAGGCCCTTCTAGAAAATGTTTCTACTTCTAGCATCAAAACTGCTGATAAACCTCTTACCCAGCATGAGGTCCTTGTGGCTGCAAACTGGGGGATTACGAATCAAATTCCTGCATTTGATGATTCCAAACACCTTAAAAGGTTAAGTACTATTTGGACTCCCCCTAACCCAGGGTGGCTTAAATTGAATTTTGATGGTGTTGCTAAGTCTAATGGCAAGGCTAGTGGAGGAGGAATTATAAGGAATGACAGAGGTGGTTTAATTATCGCTTATGCTGGAGGTATTGGGAACCAGACCAACAACTTTGTTGAAGCCTCAACTCTTTTATGGGGTCTCAAGTTGGCTATATCCCTGGGTATTCATCAACTTCATGTTCAGGGTGACTCTAAAATTATTATTGATGCTGTCACCAAGGTCTTGGAGTGTGGTTGGCAACTTCGGGACATTGTGTCTAATATTCAAACTCTTATACAAGTCGTTCCTGTTATTTCCTTTTCCCATATATATAGGGAAGGGAATACTATTGCTAATGGCCTGACAAATTTTGGTCAACAACTTCAAAACTGGTGGTGTTGGCGCCATTTTCATAATATCCCGCGTCATCTTGGGGATATTATTCAAAAAAAGCAAGTTACCCCCTGATGATGACACATCATTTCATTTAGCTTATCTACGTGGCTTGTATTTTAACTCAGCCCATGCTGATTAGACACCTTGATGGTGATTGGAGTTGGATCAAATAGCTAAGCACGTGTGCGAAGGATGGGTAGTTAATGAGAAACTATTGCATAAAAACTTGGTGTTATCAATATAATGATTGCCCTAATTCTGCTCGTATTTACATTTTTGCCTTTGTCATTATTATTCATTTCTTTGTGACCGAAGTCTCTCGAATTCCTCTCAATATTGCTCAAAGCCTTTGGGTCAGAATTTTTCAAACCTCTGCTACTTCTTTCCTTGAGCTCTTTGGGGTTTGTTAATTTTTCATTATGGGATGGGACAAGATTCAAACCAAGCCTAACAACTGTGGGGAATTTAAGGATAATGCCTTGGTTTGGCATTATTGCAAAGAAGGTGGTATCACTCTATTTCTTGAATGTTTGAATGGACATGATGAAAATTTATCCATTTAATTTGCTCAGTCTTGGGATAACCGTAAAGTTCAAAGTGGGAATATCAGTTTTGAGGTTTCAGAGAATGATATTGCTATGGCTACGGGTTTATCTACTAAGGGTATGAAATTGCAAAAGAAGTCTAGGGTTTCTGATGCCCAGAACCAGAAATTGTTCCTTGGTGAAGGTGAGGAGTTGGTGCCCTATCAAGGAGGTTTTGAGAGAGCCAGACTTCCTGAACCGTGGGCAGACATGTGCTATATGGTGATGAAATACTTCACTTTGGAGGGTCATTTTGCCAGGTTCTATTACTATCACCTTCCTTTGTTAAACCACTTTAGAAGGAATGCCACTATTAGTTTTCCTTTCTGTCTGCTTTCTTCTCTTGAGTGCTCTGTTAAACATGTCAAGAAGATGTTTCTTAAAAAGCTTGATGAAAAGCCTATTCCCCTCCATCAAGGGCTTATCCATAGGTAATACTAGTTCCATTTGGCTCTATCCCCTGTTTCTCCTATTCAGCCCTCTGGTCTTGAACTTCCTGCTATTACCCCTACTGGTTCTGTGAAAACTGATCTTACTACTCCTAAGCTATTTCTCAAAGGTACTCCTTCCACAGGGAATCCTAAATCTTCTACTAGAAAAAATGTACAAACCCCTTCTACTAAATCCAAACTAAAAGCTAAAAAATGCCTTTATGATTCTGCTGTGGATTTCAAAGAAGACATTGGGGATTCTGGGACCCAGAATGAATAGGAATTGGTTAGGGAGGGACCTTAGAGAAATTTGAAAAAAGCCAAATTGGAGGGTAAATTTGTTGTTGTTAGGCAGTCTGGTCATATTGCTGGCAAACTGACTCCTAAGATGAAGCTGATAGATTACTCTGAAAGCAATTCTAAAGCCTCTACTCATGAGGGTGTGGATAAGTCTAAAAGTAATGATGTTCAGGAGGTTGTTGTTGAAGATTCTAGTGGTGATGAGGAGAGTTATGGACAAGAAATTCCTGCGGAGACCTTTGATACTGAGGGTAATAAAGGGTTTGTAAATTCCACTCCCAGTGGTGACTGTATGGATGTGGGATCTACTACTACTCATGAGGGGGCTAATGATACTAATGATAATAATGGGAAGGATGCTCACTCCATTCCTACTAAGGTTCCTATTGATCCTGATTCTATACAGGAGGATTACGATAATGCTGATAATGGTATGGAGGAGGAGGTTAATGAGGAAGGTAACCATTTTGAGGTTCTAAGTCAATTGAAAGAGCGTGTTGATTTTCTAGAAAAGAGGGTCTCTTCTCTTGGCAGACTCATTACTAGCATGCTCTGTAGGCTAGCTATGGCTAATCTCTCTGTGCTGCAGGAATATGGAGTTCTCACTCATGTTGTTGATGATGACAGGGCTAAATAATTTGAAAAAGTTTTTGAGTTTCTTTTCAAGGACTGGGAGGACACCCTCTCCTAGTCTTCTTTCCAAGCTTTCTGTTAGCTAGTTTTTTACTGATAGTTTCTTTTTTCTATATATCGGTTGTATGTAAGTTGTCTGTGGTGGTTCTGGCTCTTTTTGTCTTCTAAGTCTTTTTTGCCCTTTTTGGGTTCTGCTCTGTAAGGGTTCAGCCCCTATTTTTGCTGCCGTATACAATCAAAAAAATTTCTATAAAATATAAGAAATTTTATTAGATTTAATAAAATATTAAATTGTATGTTTTTATTCAAAAATGTGATTGGGACTCAAGGTATGGAATGAGCCCCAATTCACAATGTATTTTCTAAAAAGATGTTTGCCTTTTTCTTGTTTACATAAATATACCTTTTGTATATCTTATCTTAGAAATCCTTGTTTACGATCAACTCCTACCCTTACTCGAAGACAAGAGAGAATCTAGTTATGTGCTTGGTGTTCATATTGAATAGTCATATAGCTTCAAAGATAAGGTGAGGTACTCATACCTCACTAAGGCAATGATCTACTTACTTTATTTTTTGTTCTTTCATTTGTTCTGTGGTTTTATTGTTTGGTCTTTTATAATTTGTTTTTTACTATTTGTGATGCAAATGATTTGTTGAACCCCACTAGGGAACTCTCTATTTGTCAAATTTACTCTCTTTTTTAGCTTTGATGTACATTCATTAGAAATTGATTATCACACATAAATCTTGTTATTAGCCTTGCCACTTGTTCCATTATTATCTAAATCTTGAGATCTATGAACTACTACATTATACTATCACATATTCACCTAATGACTAATCAAAGATTTTTTCATGAAATATGTTCTAAAGTTACATGTACATTTTTAATTATCTTCAAATCCCTACTCTTATTATTGATTTGAATTCTACTGTTGACCTCGATTCTTTTTTCATTATCCTCTAGGTGGAAACATGACTATCTCTTCAGTTCTATATATTTTATTTTCTTACTTAGTTTATATCTTTTCTTATTTACAAAAGGATGTATTTTCAAAAAGAGGAAATACATGAAACTCTACCATCCATATTGTTGTGTTTATGAAGATGATTATATGTGTTCTCTTTTGTGTTTTGTAACACATTCATTACTTATGGAATTTTAAATCCATTTAGAGTTTATATTGCAGTGGTGTGCAGATGTTGTTCAAACAATGTGATGGCATGCATTATTCATATTGTATTCATGTATGTAATATGTGTTATGGTGTATTAAAAAAACAACTTCAAATGAATGCTTAGCATGAAAATTTAAATCTTTTGTTCGATCATCACCATGAACTATCAAACTTAAGTTATAACCTACTTTTTGAATAACTATATATAAACAACCCCTGGTTGCATATGAATTATCATAGGAAAATTATAGTGGTTGGTGGACCCTTGTGTAATGTTTAATGTAGTGTATTGCATTGTTCACAACACAATGGTTACATATCCCAACCTTATTGATAGAGGCAAGTATGGAGGTCAATTTCATAAATGTAGTGAGATGCAAGTTGAATGTGTTGGCATGCAATCTAAATGTGATTAAATTTTCATATAACATGGTGTGGTGCATGGTTAAAATAAATCCACATGAACCCACCATGTTAATTTTTATAAAAATTGAGGGTACAAGTGTTGACTTCTAGCTAATACCATTTCTTACAAAAAAATTTAGTTTCAAAAAACTATTTAGAATAAAAATTGGATGGGTCATAATGATGGTGGAACACAAGATTAAAATTATCCACATCCATAGCTAGATGGAAATATAACTTTATAGTGTCATCATAGTATGTACATTGCCATGTCAACCACTAAAGTTAGGGTTCACCACTATCAGACCAAGTCTCCCCTATGACCTGTCAAACTCAATCTCATAAATTAACTTTCTGGAAAGTAAATAAACTAAAGGTCTTCCAAAGAATGTATTTAATGATGTTGTAGTGTCATACTCAATCACATACCACATAATTAGATTGACCCCATCCCCAACTATGTGGAAAGATATTTTGAGTGACAACATGGCAACTTCATGCATATCTCTATACTTGCAATTATATGCATATTTGGACATCCCTAGCTATGTGGCAAGTTGACCATGTTTTTGTTGATAAACTTTTTTTCTACTCATAATGAATACATTCCTACCAATAGGCACAAACAATATAGGCTTTTAATTTTTCTTCAAACATGAAACCCCAAATAGATTTAGTAGTGCTATAAGTTCAACTAGTGAAAATTAGATTTCATCATATTATGAAATGATTTTCTTCCTATACATTTGAAGAAATGACATTCATAAATGGCACACATAAAATTGAAATTATATTCTTTATATTCAATATAGGAAATTATACAAGAGGCTCTCCATAATACATATACCACACATTATATTCTTTTGAATAAAAAGATGAGAGTTGACTATCTTCATCTCACTCAATATATTGTCATAATTGTAATTGTAGACACCTAAAAATGTCTTCACCACTTAACTGACCTCCGACATCCCCAACATCACCAATTACCCTTCCAATTAATTAATTAAATTTCTATTTAATTAATTATTCATCTGAACACCTGATTATTCATCATTTTCCCCTTTGAATTGAATTAATTTATTTAATTCAATAGTCCCCCTTCACTAACATTAGCCCAATTAATTAAATAAATGTGCAAATATTTATTTGATTAATTCACCCATTTCAAAAAACCTAATTAATTAAATAAATCATGTTTATTTAATTAATTCAACCTACTAATCAGGATATCCCTACCCTAGTTGATTAAATACCTATTATTTAATTAGCTAGTCTAACCTACATGACCCTAGACCTAGGATTAATTAAATTAAACATTCATTTATTTAATCCTAGCCCCTAATTAACCCATCTACTAATTTACTACAGCCATATTAATTAGTCTAATCACCTTAATTAATATGGTCAAACCTTGTTTAACACTCCTCCCCACATCCCACAAATAAAAAATTGATATTTATGTCACATAAAACAATTTTTTATACACACTTGTCATAAACCTCATTAATAATTTCTTACACCCCTTACACATGTCATAACCCATTAATTGGAGCTCTTCCCAAAATGAATTTTTAATTCATTTCTAATCCTCCTCTCTTCCCCATGTGAATTTTTAATTCACATCTAATCCATCTCACCAAGCCTTATTTAATTCACTTCTCTTCCCATGATGAATTAAAAAATCATGTTTATTCTCATCCCTCTATTTCCCATGATTGAATCTAAGCCCTCCACCTCACATTTATCCTCATCCATTGATCTCTCAAATGAATCTCAACCCTTAGATCAAATTCCTCTCCAAAAAGCCTATAAATAGAGCCTCTTCCAAGCCATTTCATCATCCACAATTTGAGTATTGTTATCATGCCAAAATCCCTTCATCCTCTATCATTGTGAGCTAGGATTCTAGTGATTTGCATATTAGTTTTGAGAGCATTTTACATAGGAATCATCGGTAAAGAAAGAGCCTAAGGGTGCAAGGCTCTCCACCTTAGCAAGGAGTTGGGATCTCACTTTTGAAGGTATAACTTTGTATTTTCATTGAATCTCTTTGTGTTTATCTTCATTTTGATTTCCTTAACCTCATTTGGCATGCCCGGTGGGACCCACAAGGCTGAAACTAACATTTTGAGTGAGTTTTTGGTATTTCACGACATGTTTTTATGGGTATGGCGCTAAGTACACTCTATTTGGTGCCATTTCCTCATGCAGTGGCACCATTTCCGATTGTTCTAGCACCTTTTCTGCATGACATTATTATCACCTAGATTTGTACCCTTTGCATGCAGCTGTGAAACCTCATACAACCTGGGGTAACATTGGAATGATCTCAAAGTGTGGGACCTTGTGATTTGAGATCAAACCTCCAGAGAAGGCTGGTTTCTTGCTCTAAGCCTATTACAAAGAGCGATGATACTAAACCTAGTGCTAAACAACTTGCAGGGGAAAGAGTTAGCAAGAAAACTGAAAGGGAAAGGGAGGCAATACACCAGATTTAGTGAGCGATGGTGGTCAAGGTATGGACACAACAATGATTCTTTCATTATTAAGGGGAGATTCGCATAGGTTTAGGATTGGTTAAGGCTTCGATATGAAGGTTTAGACATGCAGAGGGGTCGTTTTACCCACAAAATAGACTACAACTCCAATTAAAGCACAAAAATTCAGACATAAAAGAGGCTAGAAATCAACATCTAGTAATCATGAAGGCCCATAAAACTATTACAAATGCAGAAAAATTTCATGGCAGAGTCACACCAACATAGCTAATTACACTCATTGTTGGATAAAAGGAAGACAACAGAGGCTAAATTCAGCACAGTGAGTCACATTCCTATACCCTTGCAATTACACTAAGTGGACTGACTACAAAATTTTGGCAGCATAACAGCCCCAAAAATACCATCCCCTCCAGAGAGAGTTTTACATTGTCTTATATAGGCTAGACTCCTGTCAGAAGGGCGTGGAGTCACTGAATTCACAGAAAAGAGGCCATAAATGCCAGCAGCAGGAAAGTATGGGCAGAGACATGGCGAAGGGATAGGGGCCATGCCTTTGCCATGCAAAAATGCGCAAAATCTCTGCCAGGATGTAAGAAAGGACAAGACATGGAGAGAGAGCCTCCAAAGGCCGTCCAACACATAGAAATTTGGTCCTGCAAGACAAAGAGCCCATACGCCATGAATGCACCTGTAGAACTTCACCAACCTGAGCCACTATACGAAGAAAAAACCCCTCAAAACTTCAAGACGACTGCTGAAACATCCATTTAGCCAAAAATACAAAGCCAGATCCAAAAAAATGAGAACTGGAAAATCCCCCCCAAAGACTTGCTAGAATGAAAGAGGAGGCAAAAATATGCACTTTTGCCTCTTACAACATGTTGAAATTTGCTGAAATGGGGAAGATATGGGCGGTCAAAGATCTGGTCAACTACCTATATATATCACTTCTGCATCTGTGTATATATCAGCCTCTGAAAATACCCTAGATCTTGCCTTCGCATGCACAAAACGCCTTGCATGTATCTCTGCATTTTGGCAGCAAAAGGCCTCTGAAATCACTCTCAAAAATGCATTTGAAAATGCCTTGTATATGCAAGAGCCCTTGTATATGTACCTGCCACTGCCACATGGCACCTCCTGATTCACTGCTAAGAACTACACCCTGTTTGGCCGAAAACTCCTTTGTATATCGGCTTTGCATGTCGGCTTGTATATGCAAAGATACAAGTGAACATACAAACAAACTAGCACATACAAACATGCATTTTGCCCTTTGTAATCGCGACTTGTATATACATACAATCACCCTTGTATGTGCGGGTCCTACCACTTGTAACCTTGCCTGTATCTGGGTCCTGCATATGGAAATATACAAACTTCCTTGTATATGCAACTATGGACTTGAATGCTAAACATGCCAAAATTGATCCCTGGGCTGGGTCTGCCTTATATCATTTCTCCTTGTATAATATTTGCATATGCAAATATACAAAGCATTATACATACAAACCATGGACCTGATGGCTGAATGTGCCAGAAATTATTTTCACATCGGATCTGTCTTGTATACCTTTTTTGCATCTTTGGCTTGTATATCACAATATATAATTGCCATATACATACAAGCCACAGACTTAGCGCTGCATTCTGCCCAACTGTACCTATCTTTGAAATCCGGTTTGTACATGCTCTTTTGTATGTCAAAACATACGAACACCTTTTATACAAGGCGAACCCAAGAACAACATAGAATAGATTGAAACTTCTATTCGGGTCCGGATTGTATATGTTTCCTTGTATATCGGCTTGTATGTGCGAACATACAAGTCGATATACATTCCACTATAGCATCTGAACCTTTGTATGTTTATATATACAAACCTCTTTGTATCTTCATGGGCCCCACCACTTGCACATTCGGCCATGCATAATCCCTTGTATATTTCGATTGTATGTGGAAGACATACAATGCAAAATATACATTCTCCTTTGTATCTTTAAGCTGATGCATACTACTATAGCAGATGCATGTTTCTTTGTATATTGGCCGCGGCACTGTAGCAAATGTACATTGGGACTTTGTATGTCAAATATGCAACGCAATATACAAACCTTCAGACATACAAACAGGGAATCCTTGAGGAATATTCCTACAATGTATCTTTTACATTGTATATTTCCTCTTATATATTGCGAACATACAAAGCAATATACAAGCTCGCTGACATACAACTACGGAATATTCTAGGGAATCTTCGATGTATATTTGCCTTATACACTTAGAGAATGTATATTTGCTTGTATGTGCGAACATACAAAGGCAAACATACAAGCTTTCACATGCAAACACGGAATCTTCGAGGAATATGCGATGCATGTACATTATACCTTGTATGTTTACTTGTATCTTTGCTTGTATATTGTGAACATACAAACCGGGAATATTCCCGGGGATCTGCGGAAGATTCTCAAAATGTATATGTCTTTCCCTGGCCCGATATACGTTCAAAAAATGCATAAAACTTAATTTTTTCAACATTTCCTAAGGCCGATGGAGATTTTCAAGCCCGCCAAATGCACATTTGAACTGTATGTTGACCAAAACTTTGACCATGAATAACTTCTTTGTTTGGCCGAATTTCAGGGTGGTGTAAAAAGAAAACCTGCCTATTTTTGCAAGCTCTTTACAATGGTAAGGTTTTTTAGGCAAGGTTCCCTGGGAAATTTGGCACTTTGCTTTATAGGGACTTTAAAGAGGGATTTTCAAGGAAAATACCAGGTGGACTATTTTAGCTCTGAACAGAGGAAAATAGGATAACATTTTTGGTGACCTCTATGGGGTGTTTGCCTGCTAAACAAATGATCAGTGGCCTTGATTCATTGGGCATGGAGTCAAAAGAAACTGGAAGTACTTTGACAAACCTCTTGTCCTCAGAAATTTAGCATGACAGCAATGGAGGACACAGGAAGACTAGGGGCCAAACAAAAGCTGACAGCAACCTGCAAATTGTGCTAGACATCACTTATGGAAAGCAAGAAAGCATCTAAACTATTGTACATCAGAACTTATTGGAAGCATAGAGACCTAATCTACTAATTTATTGAGCACTCATACCTCAAAACACCTCTTAAGGTGTATCCCATTGACTGGAATAGGCAGATTTTGTCCATCCATATTTGACAACTGGAATGCATTGTGCTCCTTGCATTTAGTGATGAGAAATGGGCCACTCGACATGCTATCAAATTTGGAGTGTTTCCCTGGCCTGCTCTTCAGTTCATCCCACTTGAGCACCAAATCACCCTCCTTAAAGTTTATGGGAGTGGCCTTCTTATCAAAAACTCCCTTGACCTGAAGCTGATGATATTCTATAGTCTTCTTAGCTTTGTCTCTGATTTCTTCCAGCTCCATGAGCTGGGCATATCTGACTGCCATGGGATCCTCCTCTTCAAACATTTCCAGTTGGTTCATGATGTCAAGAGCTGGCAGCTCCATAGATATAGGCAATCTTGCCTCTTTTCCATAAACGAGCATATACGGAGAGTTCCCAATGGATCTCTTGGGAGTGATTCTATCTGCCCATAGGATAGATTTCAAATTAGTATGCCAGGTCCTCTAATTATCTTGCATGGTTCTCTTGATGATCCTTATGAGATTTTTATTTGTGGACTCAGCTAGGCCATTACCCTGAGGGTAATAATTTGATGAAGTGCCTAAATAAATCACATTCCTCACAGCCCAGTCAATTATCTTTAACCCAACAAAAGCCAATGCATTGTCTGAGATGATAGATTCAGGTACCCCGAATCTAGCTACCAGATCACTATAAAAGTTCAAAATGGCACTTTCACTAGATTCCTTTAGGGCCACTACCTCAGTCCACCTTGTGAAGTAATCAGTTGCTGTAAGCACCCACCTGTGGCCTACACTGGAAGGCGGGTTAATGGGGCCTATGAAATCGATACCCCACCTCATGAAGGGTTGCTCAACTCGAGTTGGCTGCAGGGGCAGAGCTGGCAGTCATGATTTGCCTACAAAAAGGGTACACTTCACACATTTTCTAGTCCATGCATGGGCATCCTTGAATAAGCTGGGCCAGTAATATCCAGCTCTCATTATCTTCCAGGTAGTAGTCCTTGGGGCAAAATGACCCCCTGCTGCTCCATCATGGAACTCACGCAGCACCTTGTCAGTTTGAGTTTCATCAATGCATCTTAACAATATGCCATTAAAATCTTTCTGGAAAAGGATGCCATTGATTAGGACATATGGGATAGACTGTAATCTAAAGTATCTTCTCTTGGCTTTGTTTAACCTTGCTGGACATTCACTAGTCTGCAAAAAATGGATCATATTATGAACCCAACTGGTGCCCGCCGCTGCTGCATCGGTCTGATGTTCACCTTCTGCAGCTAGAAACGTTGCTTCCTCCTTGCTTGCTCCATTTTCTAAACTTGCGGCAAGTTGTTCATTGAGTCCTCTTCCTCAGACAAGCTTGGTTATTTTGATGTCTACATCATACTCCATGACCCTGGTGATCCAACCAGCCCTTTTCTCATTCACATCTTTGTTCAATAGGAACTCCTTCATGCTAGGATGAGCAACCATCAAATGTATTTTATTATTAGAAATAAGATGTCTGAATTTCTTTAGGCTCCTCACCACTGCAAGGACGTGCTTCTCAATGAAGCTATATTTCTATTCATACTCTTCTAAACCCTGGCTGAAAAAAGTAATAGGCTGTTTGAACCTCTCGTTCTATTGCTATACCAGGATTGCAAAAATGGTGTCCAGACCGCCATAAGCGTACAAAATGAAATCCTTGGAGAAATCAGGATTCACCAAGGTTGGCGCAGCTGACAACGCCTCTTTTAGGGACTCGAAGCTTAGCTTGGCCTCCTTCGTCCAACTAAAAACTGTGTTCTTTTTTAACATGGACGTCAAGGGCTTCAGAAGGTTTGCAATGTCTGGTATAAACCTTCACAGAAAATTAATTCTGCCAATGAAGCTCTGAAGTCCCCTTTTGTGGCTAGGTAAGGGCAATTCCAGGATAGCTTTTACCCTTTCTGCATCAATGGTAATGCCCTCTTTTAACACATTGTGCCCTAATAGCTTGCCCTCATGAACAACGAAAATGCATTTTTTGGGATTAAGAGATATCCCGAACTCTCTGCATCTCTCAAACACTTGCCTCAAATGAAATAAATGCTTAGATGCATTCTTGGAAAAAACTATGATGTCATCTAGATACACCAGCACTAGCTTATAAAGAAAACCCTTGAAAGCCATGTCCATAGCTCTCTGAAAAGTTGAGCTAGCATTTGATAGGCCAAAGGCGTTCTCTTGTAGGCCATGGTGCCCCATTTGGTGGTACAAGTGGTCTTATATCGATCCTCCTCCTTAACCAACACTTGATTGTAACCAGAAAACCCATCAAGCAAGGAGAATCTTTCTGAGCCAGCCTCTACCTACAGAATTTGGTCCATTGAAGGCAATGGGTAGTGATCCTTTAGGGAGGCTCTGTTTAGATCTCTGAAGTCAACACACAGTCTGATCTCCCCATTCTTCTTTCTGACAGGGACGAGGTTGGAGACCCAAGAGGTATCTTTGATCAGGAAAATAATTTTTCCCTCGATCAATTTGGTCAGTTCTTTAATCATCAAGGGCTCAAGCTTTGGGTTCAAGGGCCTTTGCTTCTGCCTTACAGGTTTTGCCCTTGGCTCTAATTCTATGGTATGCTGGGCAATGTGAGGGTCAAAACCCTTTAGGTCTGAATAATCCTAGGCAAACACATCTTCAAATTCATGGCACAGAGCAATAAAAGCTCTTCTATCCTTGGCTGAGCAAATTTTACCAATTTTAAGGAGCTTACCTTTAAAAATTTCTAACTCCTCGTAATGCTCCTCCTTTATTTGCATGCTGGTCTTGGTCTTCTTCATCTGATCATCAGTGCCAAAGATAGACTCCAGTGTCACAGTCCCTTGGGCAGCTTGTTTGTCCTTAATTGAACAATTTGATCATTGCCATACTGCTGTCTGAGCTTATCTTGGTTCACCACAGAGAACTCTTCCTCCTCTAACAAGAAACGTAGGATTTGCTCATCACTCTCAAACACCTACCAATGAATGTTATTGTCAGGGATAGAGGGTCTATCCACTATTTTTACATGGGGCTACAACTTCTCCCTTTGAATATCACTGGGTATGTCAAATTGAGCCCCAATTGCTGCCAACCTATCTGCTTGGTAACTCTGATTTCTGGGAATAGAGACCAGATTCAAAGCATCAAACTCTTCAATCATGTCCCACACCCTATGCTTGTAGCATTTCAAGGCATCATTTTTTGTAGCATGCAATCCTCTTACTTGATTTACAATGAGTTCACTGTCCCCAAACACTTGCAGACAGCTGATCTTTCTCTTTCTTGCCCACTGCAAACCCTAGATTAATCCCTCATATTTGGCAGTGTTGTTGGTGCATGAAAAGGCAAAATGGAAGGTAGAATAATACCTATCACCAAGAGGAGACACCAACATTACACCACCGCTAGACCCATTCCTGCTTCTAGAGCTGTCGAAGTACATCTTCCACACTTGATCTTGCACTTCCTTCTGCAGTTCTGAACTCTTTACAAGGCTTGGAATTTCTAATTCATGCTCATGCAGAATGTACACTCCCATACTAGTCTCTTGAATGTGTGCCTTAGGATTATCAATAGTATTTTCCAAGGCCCATTCCCTTAACAGTATTTTTGGTATGCTTTCAGCCTGTAGTTGCTGAGCAACAACAAGCTCAGGATCATCTGAGATAATGCAATTTGCATTAACATCACTTGGAGTGTAGTGTTCTATGTGGTGATTTGAAATCAATTCAGATTTCAGAGTTACTTTGGTGCCACATCTAGTCCTGAAAAACATGTGGGACTAGTCTGAGGATAAATAACCTCCTATCTTAGTTGTGAACTCCCTTGACAAGCACATGGTAAAATGAGGAGGTAGGTCTATTATGAACACTTTCTGAGTTATGGTAACATTTGGGTAGGTATGTAGGGTGAGGTTTAGATCCTTTATGACACCTATAGTGTTGATAGCTGTGCCATCTAGCTAGAGCACACCCTTGGTTAGGGGCTGGTAGTTCAGTCCTAATTGGTCTGCAATCTGTTTTGGCATAACAGAGCTACTTGCACCACTATCTACCATGCAATTGTGCACTAGTTTATCTCCTATTATTAGGGACACATAGAATGGAAGTGGTTTGATGCTTTGGCTTGGCTGTTTGTTGCTGTCTTGGGGGGAATTGGTAGGGATAGCCTTGACTAGGTCAACATTTGTATCATTTGAGATTTTTAAACTAGACAAAGCCGACTGCAATATGTCTTTTTGGCCCGGGATCGCCAAGGAATCCCACATGGACATTGTCACATTTGCCTTTCTCATATTCTCAATAATATTGAAAGATGCAGCAACACTTACCTTTTGATGTGGCTTGACAGTAGCAATATCAGCTTGCAACTGAGGATGCTCCCCGGTAGTTGCCTGAGTATTTCTTTGTAATACATGGGGAAATTGGGATGTAGACGGATCATCAGGTCCTTTTCTTTACTTGTTATCTGATCCATTTCGTAACTTCTCCTTTTGGCTCTCATGTTTGCTGCAACTAGAGTGTAGTCTCTATTCATGCCACAAAACTCATTTTCCTGCCAATTCATGAAGGCAGTATCATGTTGAGGTTGTTCAATCTGCTGCACAGCCCCCTCATTATATGTGCTTGGTTGCGAAGCTGCAACATTTTGTATTGTCAGAGCTTGATTTATGGCTCCATTTGGGCACGCTGCTTGACTATGTGGCTGATTGCTTGGAGAACACCATTCATACTCAGATGCTAGGTTGTTCTAAATAGGGACGATGTCGCTGACGGCACTAGTGGATGCAAGGTTGTAAGGATGAAAAGGCCTCTGGTTAAAGTTTTGCCTAGACCCTTGATAATTGCTCTGATAAGGTGGTCTTTTGGCCTGCCAAGGTTGGTTTTGTCACTAATAAGGCTGACTTTGCCCTTGGTTATGTGGTTGATAGGGTTGCCTATTTTGGAATTGCTGATTTTTCATATTTGTTATCTCATTACCAAAAGATTGTAATAATCCCTTGATCTCTTATAACTCAGAAGACTGACTCTAAGTGGCATTTTCTGATCTATTTGGCTGCAGATTAGTTGCTAGTAATGCTGGGGCAGCAGATATAACAGCTATGGGAGGCACATATGTAGGGAATGATGGCTGAATTGCAGGGAAAATCGGTAAAAGAGGTCTAGGAGCAATTTTACCAGCCTGAATGAGGCTATTTTTAGCCCTAATGGCTGTGGTATAGTCCTATGGTAAGGAAAATCCTCCCATGGATTGAATCATGATAGAGATGTCACTATTTAATGCTCTCAAAAAATATAGAAATACATGGTCAGCTGTGGGCCTTACCGTTGGTGGGATTCTCTCCCATGTCTTTTGGAAACGGTGGTTAAAGTTTGACATGACTTCATGAGGGGCTCTCTTGATTGTAGATAGCTGCTCCATCATCGATAGATGGTCTGATTTATCTTCGAAGAAACTGCACAATTCTTCTCCCAAGTTGTCCCATGAATCTATGGAATTCACCGGTAGGCTTCTAAACCACTGTAGGGCTTTGCCTTTCAGGGATGCTGCAAGTAGCCTAATTGCTACATTTTCTTCTGTCACATGATGGACGGCACATAGGTTTGTGATGTCTTTAATATGCTCAGCTGGAGTAGTCTGATCTTCACCATAAAAGAATGGTAGACTCTTCAGAGCAGCAACAGGGATGTCGTCATGTTGAGCTAGATTCAACAGGCTGCCTTGATTGAAAGCCACAAAAGGCTAATTTCTTGCTGCAGGAATCATTGTGATTGAAGTCCTTGATGTGGTGTGAGCTCTAATGGTAGGGGGAGTCAACTTGGCTCTCCTAGACTCCACACGAGTCTTCTTATGCTTCTCAGATGCTAACCACCCTTCTCCTGGGTGGGGACAATTGTAGATACTCGAAAGGTGAAGAGCTGCTTCTTGTAGGTATCCTTCTCATAAGCAGGGATACGCTGATCTGCAAGACCAAAAGCTAGAGTCACCAGATATGCAAAGTTTCCACCTCTTATAGGTTTGGATATCACTGGCTGCACATCAAAACCAACAACCAAAATGTAGTATTTTGAACTTAGAATTCTTAAACAATGGTCCCACCAGGCGTGCCAGAAACTGTTATCACCCAGATTTGCACCCTTTGCATGCAGTTGTGAAACCTCATACAACCTGGGGTAACATTGGAATGATCTTGAAGTGTGGGACCTTGCAATTTGAGATCAGACCTCCAGAGAAGGCTAGTTCCTAGCTCTAAGCCTATTACAAAGAGCGATGATACTAAACCTAGTGCTAAACAACTTGCAGGGGAAAGAGTTAGGAAGAAAACTGAAAGGGAAAGGGAGGCGATACACTAGATTTAGTGAGCGATGGTGGTTAAGGTATGGACACAACAATGATTCTTTCGCTGCTGAGGGGAGATTCACACATGTTTAGGACTGGTTGAGGCTTCGGTATGAAGGTTTAGACATGCAGAGGGGCCATTTTACCTACAAAACAGACTACAACTCCAATTAAAGCACAGAAATTCAAACATAAAAGAGGTGAGAAATCAACATCTATTAATCATGAAGGCCCATAAAACTATTACAAATGCAGAAAAATTTCATAGCAGTCACACCAACATAGCTAATTACACTCATTGTTGGATAAAACGAAGACAACAGAGGCCAAATTCGGCATAGTGAGTCACATTCCTATACCCTTGCAATTACACTAAGTGGACTGACTACAAAATTTTGGTAGCATAACAGCCCCAAAAATACCATCCCCTCCAGAGAGAGTTTTACATTGTCTTATATAGGCCAGACTCCTGCCAGAAGGGTGTGGAGTCACCGAATTCACAGAAAAGAGGCCATAAATGCCAGCAGTAGGAAAGTATGGGTAGAGACATGGCGAAAGGACAGGGGCCATGCCTTTGCCACGCCAAAACGTGGAAAATCTCTGCCAGGATGCAAGAAAGGACAAGACATGGAGAGAGAGCCTCCAAAGGCCGTCCAACACATAGAAATCTGGTCCTGCAAGACAAAGAGCCCATACGCCATGAATGCACCTATAGAACTTCACCAACATGAGCCACTGTGAGGAGAAAAAACCCCTCAAAACTTCAAGATGGGCACTGAAACGTCCAATTGGCCAAAAATGCAAAGCCAGATCTGAAAAAATGAGAATTGGAAAATCCCCCCAAAGATCTGCTAGAATGAAATAGGAGGCAAAAATATGCACTTTTGCCTCTTACAGCATGTCGAAATTCACTGAAATGGGGAAGATATGGGTGGTCAAAGATCTGGTCAACTACCTATATATATCGCTTCTGCATCTATGTGTATATCAGCCTCTTAAAATACCCCAGATCTTACCTTCGCATGCACAAAACACCTTGCATGTATCTCTACATTTTGGCGCCAAAAGGCCTCTGAAATCACTCTCAAAAATGCATTTGAAAATGCCTTGTATATACAAGAGCCCTTGTATATGTATCCACCACTACCACGTGGCACCTCCTGATTCACCACTGAGAACTGCACCCTGTTTGGCTAAAAACTCCTTTGTATATTGGCCTTTGCATGTTGGCTTGTATATTCAAAGATACAAGCGAACATACAAACAAACTAGCACATACAAACATGCATTTTACCCTTTATAGTCATGACTTGTATATACATACAATTGCCCTTGTATGTGCGGGTCCTACCACTTGTAACCTTGCTTGTATCTGGGTCCTGCATATGGAAACATACAAACTTCCTTGTATATGCAACTATGGACTTGAATGCTGAACATGCCAAAATTGATCCCTGGGCTGGGTCCACCTTGTATCATTTCTCCTTGTATAATATTTGCATATGCGAATACACAAAGCATTATACATACAAACCATGGACCTGATGGCTGAATGTGCCAGAAATTATTTTCACATCGGATCCGTCTTGTATACCTTTTTTGCATCTTTGGCTTGTATATTGCAATATACAATTGCCATATACATACAAGCCATGGACTTAGCGCTGCATTCCGCCCAACTGTACCTATCTTTGAAATCTGGCTTGTACATGCTCTTTTGTATATCAAAACATACAAACACCTTTTATACAAGGTGGACCCGAGAACAACATAGAATAGATTGAAACTTCTATTTGAGTCTGGATTGTATATGTTTTCTTGTATATCGGCTTGTATGTGCGAACATACAAGTCGATATACATTCCATTGTAGCATCTGAACCTTTGTATGTTTATGATATACAAACCTCTTTGTTTCTTCACGGGCCCCACCACTTGCACATTTGGCCATGCATAATCCCTTGTATATTTCGATTGTATGTGGAAGACATACAATGCAAAATATACATTCTCCTTTGTATCTTTGAGCCAATGCATACTACTGTAGCAGATGCATGTTTCTTTGTATATTGGCCGCGGCATTGTAGCAAATGTACATTAGGACTTTGTATGTCAAACTTGCAACGCAATATACAAACCTTCAGACATACAAACAGGGAATCCTTGAGGAATATTCCCACAATGTATCTTTTACATTGTATATTTCCTCTTGTATATTGCGAACATACAAAGCAATATACAAGCCCACTGACATACAACTACGGAATATTCTGGGGAATCTTCGATGTATATTTGCCTTGTACACTTAGTGAATGTATATTTGCTTGTATGTGCGAACATATAAAGGCAAACATACAAGCTTTCACATGCAAACATAGAATCTTTGAGGAATATGTGATGCATGTACATTATACCTTGTATGTTTACTCGTATCTTTGCTTGTATATTGTGAACATACAAACTAGGAATATTCTTGGGGATCTGTGGAAGATTCCCAAAATGTATATGTCTTTCCCTGGCCCGATATACATTCAAAAAATGCATAAAACTTAATTTTTTCAACATTTCCTAAGGCCGATGGAGATTTTCAAGCCCACCAAATGCACATTTGAACTGTATGTTGACCAAAACTTTGACCATGAATAACTTCTTTGTTTGGCCAAATTTCAGGGTGGTGTAAAAAGAAAACCTGCCTATTTTTGCAAGCTCTTTACAATGGTAATGTTTTTTTAAGAAGGTTCCCTAGGAAATTTGGCACTTTAAAGAGGGATTTTCAAGGAAAATACCAGGTGGACTATTTTAGCTCTGAACAGAGGAAAATAGGATAACAAACACCTTGACTAACACTTGTTTCATGCTTTATCTTTTTAGTGGCTTTTTGAATGTTTTAAGGGTTTTTTAGATAATGTGCTCTCTATTTTCATAGTAAAGTCAATGAAATAGGGGGAGATAATGCCAAAATTTGTAGCATAACTTTTGTGTTTCTCCCTCACTCATTTTATTTGGACTAACACTTTCTTGGGTGTTTTGAACTAATGGGGGGGTGTCTAAAAGGAACAATAAGCATTCTTATAACACTTTGAATCCATATTTGCTATTAACCATTCCTTTTTGTAGTCCCTTTTAAAACAATGTGTCATTTTACTGCTATCTATGCCCAGTTCAATGATATTCGGTCAAAGAAACAAGACAAATAGAGGTAAAACATCAATTTGGCGCCATTTCAGACTTCTATAGCACCTTCTAGTTTTATAGCGCCATTCTTACTTTCTGTGGCACCATATTTCTATAATGTTTAGCAGTAATTATCTAATGGTCTGTGTGGCGCCATTTCTGGATTATGTAGCGTCTTTTGTTGTTGTAGTGCCATTTGTGTATTCTGTAGTGTCATACACTATAATAGTTAGAAAATAGTGGTTTCTATGTCTATAGCACCATTTGGGCATTCTATAGTGCCATTTTACTATTCTGTGGCACCTTTTTTCTTTGTTTTAGTGTTGTTTTCTGTGCTGACATTGGAATCTATGTAGGGTATTGATTGTGTTCTACAAGTCAAAAAATGTTTGTCCAAGACATTAAAATCAGACTACTAACATCATTTGCAGGATTTTATTATCTTAGAAACACTTCATTTTGGTGCACTAAAAAGAACATTGCTTGCTTAGCCTAGAAAACAATTACATTTGGTGCATTAAAATTAATCTTATTTGTAAACAATCATAGGCACACTTCATTTTGGGATTTTAAAAAGAAAATAGAGTCTTTGCTTGACATGTCTTGTGTGCTTCCATGTTTGTGTTACCCAAGGGATAGAATCAAAGTATCCTCTCCCCTTGTCTTCAAAAAGGATCTTGGGTGAAGAGAAATGGTTCTACTCTCTTTTCTTTTTAGGAGTGGGCCTGCTCTTGAGACACATCCACAAGGAGAGCTCATTTGTGACCCCAAGTGGTATTGTCATTTGGTTTGCTATACAAAAAGGTGAAAGCCAAGTCCAAATTGGTATTAGTGCTTACCGTTTGGTACTAGCTTGAAAGGAAGTCATACCTTATGTATATGAAACTCCTATTAGAGCTAGTTAAAACCTTAAGTGGTTTACTGGATGCTCGTAAATCATAACGTGCCAATTCCCTGAATGTCCCCCCACTATGAACCTTTGTTTTAGTAGCTAAAAACCTTCTATTTGTTGGCGCAAGAGGTCAGACCTCTGAAGCTGTCTCACGTTCTCGCAGTTCAAAGTAGAGATAGAAAATTCCTTGATATCTTCAGATCTTTAGAAATTCAAAGTTTTGTGTGCCTGAGAAGTGTGTGCCATGTAAGGGGGAGCTAGTGCCACCAAACTTCTAATCTATCTACTCTGAGTAAATGCGGTTGGAGAAATCCAAGTGGGAATCCAACAAATATTGTCCTTTTCTCGCCTTAGGGTGTACAAATGCTTGATAAATTTTCACATTTTCACAACAAAACCTTTGGCCATTGTGTTCTCTTGTTTGAAGTGTTTGCATGCTTGCCAAGAAAAACATCATTGACATTATCCAAAAATCCCTAAGTCATTGAACCATCATTGAAACATTTGTCATTTTTCCAAAGAATCACGATCATTTGATCTTCAAAAATCTAAATTTTGACATCAAAATCCCATTTTTACCAAGGATCTGCCATTCATTGACTTGTTTTGGCACCAAATCCCCTTTCTTTGGTGCCTAAAATATTCCCTGTGATAGTTGTAGCACCATTTTCCAAATCTCTAGTGCCATTACTCACTATTGTGGCACCTTATCCTTGAGCTTTGGTGCTATTTTCAAAATAGCTTGCACACGTGCCTAGAAAACTATTTTGGGACCTTTGAAATCTGTACATCCATAATCCACAACCACCTTGCCCAAAATCCATCAAGAAACCATCCCCCCAAACACTCTGACTCAAAATTTTCATCCACATTCCCATTTAGACCTTAGATAACAATCATTTTCATTATTGGACCCTTCTCCATACATCAAGCTATTGTACCCAACCATAATTCATCCCCTTTCATGATCTTATCCATTTAATTTTTACTTTTGTATCTTAATTCATCATCCAACAACTCCATCCCAATTTCATTCATCTATCCTAAATCCACAACATATAAAAAAAAATCTCACCAATCAAAAAACTCAATCAACCATATCCCAAATCAACCTTTGAGCTAAAAATTGAATCTAGATTTTATCTTTTCACATCCTATTTTGCTTGTTGGTCATTAGTCTAACTTCAAGTAGAATAATCATCCCTTTTTGCTTAAGGTTATAAGTCTACCTTGAGTAAGAAGAAACATCCAATTTACAACATCCAAAAATCTAGACCTATTTGAACTCACTTGTTGATTTGAACATCCTTCTAAACATCATCAAAATCTATCCTCCAAAACATCTAAATCACCTAAGGTTTTTCTTAGTTGAGACATCATCCAAACAACCCATCCCAAAATCCTTCTTGCTAAATCATCTTTCCAATCCAATCCATTTTTCACCCATTTGGTCCAAATTTTTTGAAAATTAATATCCTTGACATTTATCACCCTTAGGTTGCCACCTTTTTGAGATTCATTTCTTAAAGGTCAAAACCTATAGTCAAAATCATACCATAACCTCATCTATCCTTTGATTTAGATTTTATGGTTTATATTCCCTTGAACCTAAATCTTTGTTCCCTTTCATCACCACATATCCTTGGGTCCAATAAATTAAACCAATTCTCTAAGGTCTCGACCTTCATCCACCCCCAATCAAATTCACACCATTGCATGCCCATAACAAGATCAAAATCCAAGAGGAATCAAGAAATGACCCACCTTAGGAACAACTTTGGCATAGGGATGCCACCAACCGACCAAAACAATATCCCCTTCGTCTAACAAGTGCCATCCTACAATGCTTTCGCTATGATAAATCCTTTCCCCATCCCATAACAAGCACAACTATCTAACACCATTCAAGTGGATCAAGATATCTTAGACTTTACACAAGATGTCGATTCCATGAATATGCTCGATAAAGTCCTAAGATCGGATCCTAATAGGTATATTGAGTTCCTCCTCAAGAGTGGTGCTAGCATACCTCATAATGCATCTATCTCTAACAACCCCATGACCTCATCACAACCTTCTACATCCCATACCATGCCTAATACATCTCAAGCCTTGAACATCATTATTAGGGTTAGCCGACAGAAGATATCAATTAAATGTAAATAAAGATTAAATAGAGGAATGGAAATACACAGAAATAATAACAGCGAGAGACAAGTTTTAACGTGGTTCACCCAAACTCAGGCTACGTCCACCAAATAGAGAGTCCAATATTATTATCTAGTAAATCAAACTGATTACAACCAGCAATCCCTGCAACTCAATACCATTGCAAATGCTACAATAAAATATATCAAAAAACTCTAACCCTTAGCCACTTTTATCAAGCCCTATGTCGGTTACAAAATAGGGTTTTTTTATGTTGGTCCAAAAAAAAAATTCGGGGGCTGTGCCTCCGAACCCCAGTGAGGATACATGGCTAGTGTACAATACTTTCCTGATCAGTCGCCACCTACCAACAATCTCCCACTTGGAGACTGATCAAGCTCCACACCAAACAATCTCCCACTTGGAGACTGATCCTGGATGACACTATTGTGCATGCAGCTCCCATCGGAAATAAGCACCTTGGAATCTGTTGTTCTGATTTTATTGTTTCAGTCTTGAAGACCAACCGAAGCTAAAGAGGAGCTCAGCTTCTCCCTTGTCATTGCCTTTGTAAACATATCCACTGGATTTTCATCTATATGTATCTTTTCCAGCCTTAACTATCCATTATCCAACACCGACCGAATAAAGTGATACCTCAATTATATGTGTTTGGTCTTTGAATGCAAGGCAGAATTCTTTGCAAGATGTATGGCACTCTGACTGTCTATATACAAAGAACTATTAGCCTATTTTTTGCCAATTTTTCCATGAAAGATTGCAGCCATATCATCTCCTTGCTCGCCTTTGTTACAGCTACATACTCTGCCTCTGTGGTGGATAAAGCAACCACCTTTTGCAACCGTGAGATCCAACTCACTGTTGTCCCACCTACAGTAAAGACATAACCTGTAGTACTCCACCTAGTATCAATATCACCTGCCAAATCTAAGTCTACATAATTGGCTAAATCAGTATTAGAGCCCTGAAAACATAAGTTTTTATTGGATGTACCTCTCAAATATCTAAGAATCCATTTTACCACATTCCAATGCTCCAATCCGGGATGACTCATATACCTACTAATGACTCCTACAACATGTACAATATGTGATCTCGTGCATACCATGGCATACATTAAACTTCCTACAGCTGAAGCATATGGTACCTTAGACATTTTTTCATCCTCCTCTTGTGTCTTTGGACACATCTCCTTAGTTAATTTCAAATGACTAGGCAAAGGTGTGCTAACAACTTTTGCATTCTCCATATGGAATCTCTGTAACACCTTTTCAACATAAGCAGCCTGAGATAGAGTCAATTTTCTATTCTTCCTATCTCTACAAATTTTCATACAAAGGATTTGTTTTGCTGCCCCCAAATCCTTCATATCAAATGATTGTGCTAATTGTTGTTTTAACTCTCTTATGTGATCCATGTTAGACCCAACTACAAGCATGTCATCAACATATAAACATAAAATAATGTAACTGTCATTATCCAACCTCTTAAAATAAACACAATGGTCAGAATTACACTGACTGTAGCCTTGCTCAGCCATAAAACTATCAAACTTTAGATACCATTGCCAAGGTGCTTTTTTTAGGCCATACAAACTCTTCTTCAATCTGCACACCAATTTCTCCTTACCTTTCACCTCAAATCCTTGGGGTTGTTCCATGTATATCTCCTCCTCCAAATCACCATGGAGAAAGGCAATTTTCACATCTAGCTATTCCAAATGCAAATCTTCAGTAGCCACAATACTTAAGACAGTATGAATAGAAGTCATCTTGACAACTGGAGAAAATATCTCATCAAAATCAATACCCTTTTTCTGTGCAAATCCTTTTACAACTAACTTGGCTTTAAATCTTTTCTTACCTCCATCTTCCTCTTTCAGCCTATAAACCCATTTGTTTGGTAAAGCTTTTTTAACTGCAGGCAACTTACATAATTCCCAAGTCTGATTTTTCAGCAAGGAGTCCATTTCTTCTTTCATTGCAAGCTCCCACTAAACCTGTGTATCCACCTGCATAGATTCATCATACCCTTCTGGTTCACCTGCATCTGTTAACAAAATAGAATATAAAGAGGGAGAAAACCTTTCAGGAGGTCTACTTAGCCTTGTTGACCATCTAACATTCACTAGAGTTTGTGGTACTTCTGGTTGTTGTTGCGGAGCATGAGGAACCACTGGAACATCACTATTTGGAGTATCAACCAGCACCATATAATCTTTTGCTTTCTTCTCATGTTGCTGCAACTAATCTTTGTACAACAACTTCTCATTGAATATAACATCCCTGCTTCTCACAATTTTCTGATTTTCAAAATCCCAAAGCCTATAACCAAATTCATCAATGCCATATCCAATGAAGGTACACTTTTTTGATTTTGCATCCAACTTGGTTCTATTTTCAGAATCTACATGTGCAAATGCTTCACATCCGAAGGCTTTGAGAAAAGAATAACTCACCTTCTTACCTATCCATGCTTCCTCTGGAATACCACAAGCCAAAGGAACTGAAGGACCTCTGTTAATTAAATATACAGCAGTGTTGACAGCCTCTGCCCACATGTTTAAAGGCAGCCCAACATGCAATCTCATGGTCCTTGCATGCTCCATTATTGTCCTATTCATGCGTTCAGCCACTCCATTTTCCTATGGAGTCCCTAGAACTATTTTCTGCCTACGAATTCCATTAAAGGAGCAATAATCTTCAAATTCTTTGTTGCAGTACTCACTGCCATTATTAGATCTGAGACATTTTAATATTTTACCCATCTCATTCTCAACCAAGCTTCTCCATTTCTTAAATGTTTCAAATACATCAGATTTCTACCTAAGGAAATAAATCTATACCTTCCTAGTTGCATCATATATGAATGTAACATAATATCAAGAGCCACCGAGAGAAGATACCTGAGCTATTCCCCATACATCGGTATGCACAAGCTCCAACTTTTCATTTTTTTTGCTTCCCATCCTTGAGAAAACTAACTCTCTTTTGTTTTCCATACACACAACTTTCACAGAAATCTATATTAATACATTTCAGACCTGGTAAAACTTTCTTAGAATGAAGTACCTTCATACCTTTTTCACTCATATGCCCAAGTTTGTTATGCCACAGTGTTGTCTCAGAACCTGCATCAACTGTTTCAGTCTCTTCTTGCGAACCTGCAGCAACTGTTCCTGAACCTGTTTGTTTTTTATCTACAATAGCTAAATTAGAAGGAATAGTATGACCTGTACAAAGATATAAGGTGCCTACTTTCACACCTTTTTCTACTATTAAGCCACCTTTTGAAACCTTCCAATTTTTATCAGTAAATGTAATAATGTAACCTTCTTCAGTTAGCTGCCCTGCTGAAATTAAACTCTTACTGAGCCTTGGAACATGCCTTACCTCTTGTAGTATCCAATGATTCCCATTCTACAACTTAATCTTAATGCTTCCCTTTCCAACAATCTGATAGGGTTCATCCCTTTTTGCTTAAGGTTATAAGTCTACCTTGAGTAAGAAGAAACATCCAATTTACAACATCCAAAAATCTAGACCTATTTGAACTCACTTGTTGATTTGAACATCCTTCTAAACATCATCAAAATCTATCCTCCAAAACATCTAAATCACCTAAGGCTTTTCTTAGTTGACACATCATCTAAACAACCCATCCCAAAATCCTTCTTGCTAAATCATCTTTCCAATCCAATCCATTTTTCACCCATTTGGTCCAAATTTTTTGAAAATTAATATCCTTGACATTTATCACCCTAAGGTTGCCACCTTTTTGAGATTCATTTCTTAAAGGTCAAAACCTATAGTCAAAATCATACCATAACCTCATCTATCCTTTGATTTAGATTTTATGGTTTATATTCCCTTGAACCTAAATCTTTGTTTCTTTCATCACCACATATCCTTGGGTCCAATAAATTAAACCAATTCTCTAAGGTCTCGACCTTCATCCACCCCCAATCAAATTCACACCATTGCATGCCCATAACAAGATCAAAATCCAAGAGGAATCAAGAAATGACCCGCCTTAGGAACAATTTTGGCATAGGGATGCCACCGACCGACCAAAACAATATCCCCTTCGTCTAACAAGTGCCATCCTACAATGCTTTCGCTATGATAAATCCTTTCCCCATCCCATAACAAGCACAACTATCTAACACCATTCAAGTGGATCAAGATATCTTAGACTTTACACAAGATGTCGATTCCATGAATATACTCAATAAAGTCCTAAGATCGGATCCTAATAGGTATATTGATTTCCTCCTCAAGAGTGGTGCTAGCATACCTCATAATGCATCTGTCTCTAACAACCCCACGACCTCATCACAACCTTCTACATCCCATACCATGCCTAATACATCTCAAGCCTTGAACATCATTATTAGGGTTAGCCGACAGAAGATATCAATTAAATGTAAATAAAGATTAAATAGAGGAATGGAAATACACAGAAATAATAATAGCGAGAGACAAGTTTTAACGTGGTTCACCCAAACTCAGGCTACGTCCACCAAATAGAGAGTCCAATATTATTATCCAGTAAATCAAACTTATTACAACCAGCAATCCCTGCAACTCAATACCATTGCAAATGCTACAATACAATATATCAAAAAACCTTAACCCTTAGCCGCTTTTATCAAGCCTTATGTCGGTTACAAAATAGGGTTTTTTTATGTCGGTCCAAAATAAAAATTCAGGGACTGTGCCTCCGAACCCTAGCAAGGATACATGTCTAGTGTACAATACTTGCCTGATCAGTTGCCACCTACCAACAATCTCCCACTTGGAGACTGACCCTGGACGACACTATTGCGCGTGCAGCTCCCATTGGAAATAAGCAACTTGGACTCTGTTGTTCTGATTTTATTGTTTCAGTCTTGAAGACCAACTGAAGCTGAAGAGGAGCTCAGCTTCTCCCTTGTCATTTCCTTTGTAAACATATCCACTGGATTTTCATCTATATGTATCTTTTCCAGCCTTAACTATCCATTATCCAACACCGACCGAATAAAGTGATACCTCAACTATATGTGTTTGGTCTTTGAATGCAAGGCAGAATTCTTTGCAAGATGTATGGCACTCTGACTGTCTATATACAAAGAACTGTTAGCCTATTGTTTGCCCAATTCTTCCATAAAAGATTGTAGCCATATCATCTCCTTGCTCGCCTTTGTTACAGCTACATACTCTGCCTTTGTGGTGGATAAAGCAACCACCTTTTACAACCGTGAGATCCAACTCACTGTTGTCCCACCTACAGTAAAGACATAACCTGTAGTACTCCACCTGGTATCAATATCACCTACCAAATCTAAGTCTACATAATTGGCTAAATCAGTATTAGAGCCCTGAAAACATAAGTTTTTATTGGATGTACCTCTCAAATATCTAAGAATCTATTTTACCACATTCCAATGCTCCAATCCGGGATGACTCATATACCTACTAATGACTCCTACAACATGTACAATATCTGATCTTGTGCATACCATGGCATACATTAAACTTCCTACAGCTGAAGCATATAGTACCTTGGATATTTTTTCATCCTCCTCTTGTGTCTTTGGACACATCTCCTTAGTTAATTTCAAATGACTAGGCAAAGGTGTGCTAACAGCTTTTGCATTCTCCATATGGAATCTCTGTAACACCTTTTCAACATAAGCAGCCTGAGATAGAGTCAATTTTCTATTCTTCCTATCTCTACAAATTTTCATACAAAGGATTTGTTTTACTACCCCCAAATCCTTCATATCAAATGATTGTGCTAATTGTTGTTTTAACTCTCTTATGTGATCCATGTTAGACCCAACTACAAGCATGTCATCAACATATAAACATAAAATAATGTAGCTGTCATTATCCAACCTCTTAAAATAAACACAATGGTCAGCATTACACCAACTGTAGCCTTGCTCAGCCATAAAACTATCAAATTTTAGATACCATTGCCAAGGTGCTTGTTTTAGGCCATACAAACTCTTCTTCAATCTGCACACCAATTTGTCCTTACCTTTCACCTCAAATCCTTGGGGTTGTTCCATGTATATCTCCTCCTCCAAATCACCATGGAGAAAGGCAATTTTCACATCTAGCTATTCCAAATGCAAATCTTCAGTAGCCACAATACTTAAGATAGTATGAATAGAAGTCATCTTGACAACCGGAGAAAATATCTCATCAAAATCAATACCCTTTTTCTATGCAAATCCTTTTACAACTAACTTAGCTTTAAATCTTTTCTTACCTCCATCTTCCTCTTTTAGCCTATAAACCCATTTGTTTGGTAAAGCTTTTTTAACTGCAGGCAACTTACATAATTCCTAAGTCTGATTTTTCAGCAAGGAGTCCATTTCTTCTTTCATTGCAAGCTCCCACTAAACCTGTGTATCCACCTGCATAGATTCATCATACCCTTCTGGTTCATCTGCATCTGTTAACAAAATAGAATACAAAGAGGGAGAAAACCTTTTAGGAGGTCTACTTAGCCTTCTTGACCATCTAACATTCACTAGAGTTTGTGGTATTTCTGATTGTTGTTGCGGAGCATCAGGAACCACTGGAACATCACTATTTGGAGTATCAACCAGCACCATATAATCTTTTTCTTTCTTCTCATGCTGCTGCAACTGATCTTTGTACAACAGCTTCTCATTGAATATAGCATCCCTGCTTCTCACAATTTTCTGATTTTCAAACTCCCAAAGCCTATAACCAAATTCATCAATGCCATATCCAATGAAGGTACACTTTTTTGATTTTGCATCCAACTTGGTTCTATTTTCAGAATCTACATGTGCAAATGCTTCACATCCGAAGGCTTTGAGAAAAGAATAACTCACCTTCTTACCTATCCATGCTTCCTCTGGAATACCACAAGCCAAAGGAACTGAAGGACCTCTGTTAATTAAATATACAGCAGTGTTGACAGCCTCTGCCCACATGTTTAAAGGCAGCCCAACATGCAATCTCATGGTCCTTGCATGCTCCATTATTGTCCTATTCATGTGTTCAGCCACTCCATTTTCCTGTGGAGTCCCTAGAACCATTTTCTGCCTAGAGTCATTATCAGATCTGAGACATTTTAATATTTTACCCATCTCATTCTCAACCAAGCTTCTCCATTTCTTAAATGTTTCAAATACATTAGATTTCTGCCTAAGGAAATAAATCCATACCTTCCTAGTTGCATCATCTATGAATGTAACATAATATCAAGAGCCACCGAGAGAAGATACCTGAGCTAGTCCCCATACATTGGTATGCACAAACTCCAACTTTTTTTTTTTTGCTTCCCATCCTTGAGAAAACTAACTCTCTTTTGTTTTCCATACACACAACTTTCACAGAAATCTATATTAATACATTTTAGACCTGGTAAAACTTTTTTAGAATGAAGTACCTTCATACTTTTTTCACTCATATGCCCAAGTTTGTTATGCCACAGTGTTGTCTCAGAACCTGCATCAACTGTTTCAGTCTCTTCTTGCAAACCTGCAGCAACTGTTCCTGAACCTGTTTATTTTTAATCTACAATAGCTAAAGTAGAAGGAATAGTATGACCTGTACAAAGATATAAGGTGCCTACTTTCACACCTTTTTCTACTATTAAGGCACCTTTTGAAACCTTCCAATTTTTATCAGTAAATGTAACAATGCAACCTTCTTCAGCTAGCTGCCCTGCTGAAATTAAATTCTTACTGAGCCTTGGAACATGCCTTACCTCTTGTAGTAGCCAATGATTCCCATTCTACAACTTAATCTTAATTCTTCCCTTTCCAACAATCTGATAGGGTTCATCCCTTTTTGCTTAAGGTTATAAGTCTACCTTGAGTAAGAAGAAACATCCAATTTACAACATCTAAAAATCTAGAATTATTTGAACTCACTTGTTGATTTGAACATCCTTCTAAACATCATCAAAATCTATCCTCCAAAACATCTAAATCACCTAAGGTTTTTCTTAGTTGAGACATCATCCAAACAACCCATCCCAAAATCCTTCTTGCTAAATCATCTTTCCAATCCAATCCATTTTTCACCCATTTGGTCCAAATTTTTTGAAAATTAATATCCTTGACATTTATCACCCTTAGGTTGCCACCTTTTTGAGATTCATTTCTTAAAGGTCAAAACATATAGTCAAAATCATACCATAACCTCATCTATCCTTTGATTTAGATTTTATGGTTTATATTCCCTTGAACCTAAATCTTTGTTCCCTTTCATCACCACATAACCTTGGGTCCAATAAATTAAACCAATTCTCTAAGGTCTCGACCTTCATCCACCCCCAATCAAATTCACACCATTGCATGCCCATAACAAGATCAAAATCCAAGAGGAATCAAGAAATGACCCACCTTAGGAACAACTTTGGCATAGGGATGCCACCGACCAACCAAAACAATATCCCCTTCGTCTAACAAGTGCCATCCTACAATGCTTTCACTATGATAAATCCTTTCCCCATCCCATAACAAGCACAACTATCTAACACCATTCAAGTGGATCAAGATATCTTAGACTTTACACAAGATGTCGATTCCATGAATATGCTCGATAAAGTCCCAAGATCGGATCATAATAGGTATATTGAGTTCCTCCTCAAGAGTGGTGCTAGCATACCTCATAATGCATCTGTCTCTAACAACCCCACGACCTCATCACAACCTTCTACATCCCATACCATGCCTAATACATCTCAAGCCTTGAACATCATTATTAGGGTTAGCCAACAGAAGATATCAATTAAATGTAAATAAAGATTAAATAGAGGAATGGAAATACACAGAAATAATAACAGCGAGAGACAAGTTTTAACGTGGTTCACCCAAACTCAGGCTACGTCCACCAAATAGAGAGTCCAATATTATTATCCAGTAAATCAAACTGATTACAACCAACAATCCCTGTAACTCAATACCATTGCAAATGCTACAATACAATATATCAAAAAACCCTAACCCTTAGCCGCTTTTATCAAGCCTTATGTCGGTTACAAAATAGGGTTTTTTTATGTCGGTCCAAAAAAAAATTTGAGGGTTGTGCCTCCAAACCCCAGCGAGGATACATGGTTAGTGTACAATACTTTCCTGATCAGTCACCACCTACCAACAATCTCCCACTTGGAGACTGATCAAGCTCCACACCAAACAATCTCCCACTTGGAGACTGATCCTGGACGACACTATTGCGCGTACAGCTCCCATTGGAAATAAGCACCTTGGACTCTGTTGTTCTGATTTTATTGTTTCAGTCTTGAAGACCAACCGAAGCTGAAGAGGAGCTTAGCTTCTCCCTTGTCATTGCCTTTGTAAACATATCCACTGGATTTTCATCTATATGTATCTTTTCCAGCCTTAACTATCCATTATCCAACACCGACCGAATAAAGTGATACCTCAATTATATGTGTTTGGTCTTTGAATGCAAGGCAGAATTCTTTGCAAGATGTATGGCACTCTGATTGTCTATATACAAAGAACTGTTAGCCTGTTGTTTGCCCAATTCTTCCATGAAAGATTGCAGCCATATCATCTCCTTGCTCGCCTTTGTTACAGCTACATGCTCTGCCTCTGTGGTGGATAAAGCAACCACCTTTTGCAACCGTGAGATCCAACTCACTATTGTCCCAGCTATAGTAAAAACATAACCTGTAGTACTCCACCTGGTATCAATATCACCTGCCAAATCTAAGTCTACATAATTGGCTAAATCAGTATTAGAGCCCCAAAAACATAAGTTTTTATTGGATGTACCTCTCAAATATCTAAGAATTCATTTTACCACATTCCAATGCTCCAATCCGGGATGACTCATATACCTACTAATGACTCCTACAACATGTACAATATCTGATCTCGTGCATACCATGGCATACATTAAACTTCCTACAGCTAAAGCATATGGTATCTTGGACATTTTTTTGTCCTCCTCTTGTGTCTTTGGACACATCTCCTTAGTTAATTTCAAATGACTAGGCAAAGGTGTGCTAACAGCTTTTGCATTCTCCATATGGAATCTTTGTAACACCTTTTCAACATAAGCAACCTGAGATAGAGTCAATTTTCTATTCTTCCTATCTCTACAAATTTTTATACAAAGGATTTGTTTTGCTGCCCCCAAATCCTTCATATCAAATGATTGTGCTAATTGTTGTTTTAACTCTCTTATGTGATCCATGTTAGACCCAACTACAAGCATGTCATCAACATTTAAACATAAAATAATGTAGCTGTCATTATCCAACCTCTTAAAATAAACACAATGGTCAGAATTACACCAACTGTAGCCTTGCTCAGCCATAAAACTATCAAATTTTAGATACCATTGCCAAGGTGCTTGTTTTAGGCCATACAAACTCTTCTTCAATCTGCACACCAATTTCTCCTTACCTTTCACCTCAAATCCTTGGGGTTGTTCCATGTATATCTCCTCCTCCAAATCACCATGAAGAAAGGCAATTTTCACATCTAGCTATTCCAAATGCAAATCTTCAGTAGCCACAATACTTAAGACAGTATGAATAGAAGTCATCTTGACAACCGGAGAAAATATCTCATCAAAATCAATACCCTTTTTCTATGCAAATCCTTTTACAACTAACTTGGCTTTAAATCTTTTCTTACCTCCATTTTCCTCTGTCAGCCTATAAACCCATTTGTTTGGTAAAACTTTTTTAACTGTAGGCAACTTACATAATTCCCAAGTCTGATTTTTCAGCAAGGAGTCCATTTCTGCTTTCATTTTAAGCTCCCACTAAACCTGTGTATCCACCTGCATAGATTCATCATACCCTTCTGGTTCACCTGCATCTGTTAACAAAATAGAATACAAAGAGGGAGAAAACCTTTTAGGAGGCCTACTTAGCCTTGTTGACCATCTAACATTCACTAGAGTTTGTGGTATTTCTGATTGTTGTTGCGGAGCATGAGGAACCACTGGAACATCACTATTTGGAGTATTAACCAGCACCATATAATCTTTTTCTTTCTTCTCATGCTGCTGCAACTGATCTTTGTACAATAGCTTCTCATTGAATATAACATCCCTGCTTCTCACAATTTTCTGATTTTCAAAATCCCAAAGCCTATAACCAAATTCATCAATGCCATATCCAACAAAGGTACAATTTTTTGATTTTGCATCCAACTTGGTTCTATTTTCAGAATCTACATGTGCAAATGCTTCACATCTGAAGGCTTTGAGAAAAGAATAACTCACCTTCTTACCTATCCATGCCTCCTCTGGAATACCACAACCCAAAGGAACTGAAGGACCTCTGTTAATTAAATATACAGCAGTGTTGACAGCCTCTACCCACATGTTTAAAGGCAGCCCAACATGCAATCTCACGGTCCTTGCATGCTGCATTATTGTCCTATTCATGCGTTTAGCCACTCCATTTTCCTATGGAATCCCTAGAACCATTTTCTGCCTACGAATTCCATTAAAGGAACAATAATCTTCAAATTCTTTGTTGCAGTACTCACTGCCATTATCAGATCTGAGACATTTTAATATTTTACCCGTCTCATTCTCAACCAAGCTTCTCCATTTCTTAAATGTTTCAAATACATTAGATTTCTGCCTAAGGAAATAAATCCATACCTTCCTAGTTGCATCATATATGAATGTAACATAATATCAAGAGCCACCGAGAGAAGATACCTGAGCTAGTCCCCATATATCGGTATGCACAAGCTCCAATTTTTTATTTTTTTTTGCTTCCCATCCTTGAGAAAACTAACTCTCTTTTGTTTTCCATACACACAACTTTCATAGAAATCTATATTAATACATTTCAGACCTGGTAAAACTTTCTTAGAATGAAGTACCTTCATACCTTTTTCACTCATATGCCCAAGTTTGTTATGCCATAGTGTTGTCTCAGAACCTGCATCAACTGTTTCAGTCTCTTCTTGCGAACCTACAGCAACTGTTCCTGAACCTGTTTGTTTTTTATCTACAATAGCTAAAATAGAAGGAATAGTATGACCTGTACAAAGATATAAGGTGCCTACTTTCACACCTTTTTCTACTATTAAGGCACCTTTTGAAACCTTCCAATTTTTATCAGTAAATGTAACAATGCAACCTTTTTCAGCTAGCTGCCCTGCTGAAATTAAATTCTTACTGAGCCTTGGAATGTGCCTTACCTCTTGTAGTAGCCAATGATTCCCATTCTACAACTTAATCTTAATTCTTCTTTTTCAAACAATCTGAAAGGGTTCATTATCTCCCAAATAAACCAGCCCAAAATCCCCTTCGACATAATCAAGAAAATAACTTCTATGGGGTGTAGCATGAAATGAGGCCGCTAAATCTAAAACCCATGAATCATCAACATTATCTAGGGAAAGAATCAAAGCATCATCTTCAGACTTATTACTTACCACATTTGCCTCCTTATTGCCTTCTTGTTTGTCTCCTTTATTCTTTTGAGACTAGCAATCTTTCTTCAGATGACCTAGTTTCCCACAGTACCAGCAATCCTTCTGTCCTCTGGATTGGGATCTCTTGTCCTTTTATTTTCCTCATGACTTCCCATGACCTCCAAAACCTTTACCTCTCTCCTTTGATCTACCCCTACTTTCTACATTCAAAACACTGCTTGATGTGGATCCACCTGAGCTTTTCCTACAAATTTCCTCACTTAGAATAACACCAACAACATCATCAAATTTCAGGGTATTTGAACCAGAAATAGAGTTACTAACCACCATTACCAAACTATTCCATCTTTCAGGCAAAGAAGATAATATCAAGAGAGCTCTAACTTCATCAAATTTTACATTTACAGAAGTCAATTGACTAACAATCGTATTAAATTCATTTAAATTATCTATCACAGATCCACCTTCAACCATTTTTAGATTAAACAAATGCTTCATGAGAAATGCCTTATTTGAGGCTGAGGGTTTTTCATACAATTTAGCCAAAGCTTTCATTAGACCATCTGTTGTCTTCACTTCCATTATATCGAATGCCACTGATGGTGCCAGGCATAACTGAATGGTTCCCAATACCTTTCTGTCAAGAAGATTCCAATCCTCATCACTCATTGTTTCTAGTTTATTGGCTACTCCTTCCAATGGCATCCATAAATCCTTTTGATAGAGGTAATCCTCCATCTGCATCTTCCATAACTGATAGTTTTGCCCATTGAACTTATTGACCTTCAATTTACCCTCGTCCGCCATTGCTCCTACTCAACCGTGAGACTCTCAACCATGAGACCTTCCTACAAATGATAATTGAACACAACCTGCTCTGATACCACTTGTTAGGGTTAGCCAGTAGAAGATGTCAATTAAATGCAAATAAAGATTAAATAGAGGAATGGAAATACACAGAAATAATAACAGCGAGAGACAAGTTTTAACGTGATTCACCCAAACTCGGGCTACATCCACCAAACAGAGAGTCCAATATTATTATTCAGTAAATCAAACCGATTACAACCAGCAATCCCTGCAACTCAATACTGTTGCAAATGCTACAATACAATATATCAAAAAACCCTAACCCTTAGCCGCTTTTATCAAACCTTATGTCAGTTACAAAATAGGGTTTTTTTATGCCCGACCCCAAACCCTGGTGAGGATACATGGCTAGTGTACAGTACTTTCCTGATCAATAGCCACCTACAAACAATATCCCACTTGGAGATTGATTAGGCTCCACACCAAACAATCATTACATCTACAATTCTTAGAAATCCCACAAACACATCCGCTATACCTAACATCTCAGCCACAACCACTTCCACCATCAATAATCCCATTTTTACTTCTACCACCACATCAAATGTAACAACATCCATCCCACAAATCACTCTCAATATTCCCAACAACCCCATGCATGCAAGTGCTTCCACAAGTGTGCCTCTACTTAACCCCAACACCATAGCCTTTATGAACCAACTATTCTCTAGGCAACCTCACAACACCTCCAATGTTCCTGTCAATAATCCATCATCCAATTACACATATGTAATTCCACCTATTTCCAAAACATCCATGACCTACTCCACCAAACATCACAACCAAACCCTAATCAAAATAAAATACCACCCCATGTTCTACAACTTCACATTTATCAAAAATACCTCACTCAACTAAACCAAAATCAAAACCTCATCCCACAAAACCAAAACCTCTTCTCACAAAACCAAATCCCACCTCACCTCCAACAACTCATCCAAAATCAACAAACATACATCCCGCAACCACCCCCAACATAGGATTTAACGAGCATCATCCAAACACTAATCCAAAAGGTAGATGACATGCAACATGGAAACAAACGAAAGTGATATTCTTTCAAGGATATTTGCCCTTACCCATTTGACAGGACATTGTACATGCCCCCCTTTCCCAAAAATTTTGAGATGCCCAAATTTGATAAGTACAAAGGAAAGGGAGATCCTAGGGAACACCTTCGGGAGTTCTATATCGCTTGCCTAGAAGCCTCATATGATGATACTTATTTGATGAGACTTTTCCCTAGAAGCCTCGGTGGTCAAGCCACTGAATGGTTTTCACACCTTCCTCCTGGCATTAGGACCTTCCCTGAGCTCATAAAGAAGTTTGTATACAATTTCTTCTATAATTTCAAACATGAAATATCAATGATAGATCTTTGCAATATCAAACAAAAGAACAGAGAATCCTTCTCTTCCTTTTTGCAAAGATAGAGAGGCTTGGCAAGCAAACTCCCTTGGCCTATCCTTGAAAAACAACTAGTCACCATGTTTGTGGCTAACCTTAATCAAGAAATGGGTTTCCATTTGCAAATACAATGTGCATCGACCTTTGAAGAGGTTATTGACAAGGGAACTACCATTGAAAGAGCCCTCATTACCAAGGGCTCCATAAATCTTTATACTTGCGACAACAAAAACAACAACAACAATAATAACAAGGTTAATAACAACACCCCGAACACAAACAATAACATGCAATCAAACGATAAACCTCACTTTTTGGGAAAGAATAAAAACACCCTCAACGAAGGCATCACCAATGTGAAGGCCCTCCAACATGTACAAAATCAGGCACCACCAAGCACACCCACCACAAACAATGTCAATGTCCCCAAAGGACCACCCAAACAAAACAATAATCCCAAGAGGAAATTCACACCTTTAGGGGAACCTATTGAAGATGTCATGAATAAACTTGTGAAGGTAGACATAATCACGCTACCTCCTATTAGACCTTACAGTGAGGATCAATTCAAGCCCGCTTGGTTTGATGAAAATCTCTTTTGTGAGTATCATCATGTGAAGGGACATAAAACATCAAATTGCATGAAGCTAAAACATAAGATTCAAGACCTTATAGATAGAGGTAACATAACCCTTGATGAACCACCAAAACAATCACCGAATGCTAATCTAGGAGCTTACAAGGATCCTCTACTTGACCACAATGAAGGAAAAGCATCCTCATCCAACCAAGCTTACCACATTATACCACCTCCTGCTTATTTTGACTCAGTTGTGGGTTTGATATGGTTAGAAGAATCTTCTAACCATATCAAGACCATCACCATTCAAGCAAAAGCACCTGATTGTGATGTCACTACCCACCGCAGCCATGTCTCCATCCATGGGGCACCCACCAACTATCAACCATCCACATCCACATCTACCAACCCACAATCTACCCACAAATATAGCCTCCTAGATCATCTAGGTAAAACCCCTACACCAATCTCCATCCTTGAATTGTTCCGGACATCTCCCCTTCATAAAGAAATCCTCGACAAAGCTTTAATGGAGACCCAAGTCCCCACCAACCTAAATGTAGATCAATTCCAAGCCATGGTGGGCCATATCGCTTCACCTCATCATCTCACCTTCTCTAAAAGGGATCTTTCCACCTCTGATGACCCACACAATGGTGCCTTGCATATCGAAGTCTGCATGCACAAGCACATCATAAAAAGAGTCTTAATAGATGGTGGCTCCACCCTAAACCTGTGTACTCTTAAATTGTTAAAATATTTGGGATACTCTAATGTGGTTGTGGACACTAGTGAATGTATAACCATTAAGGGGTATGATGATATTTAGAGATTGTCTAAAGGCACCATCAAACTCCCTATCCAAGTGGGGCAGGAAATCTTGGAGACCAAGTGTCAGGTGCTTGATCTTGACCTTCTTTACAACATTCTCCTCAGCTGACCATGGATCCATGCCATGCAAGCCATCCCATCCATATTTCACCAATGCTTAAAATTCCCTCACAATGGCATAGGAGTTACTATCTATGTTGATCCCCATCCTTTCCAATACTGTAGCTTCTTGGAAGGACATGATCTCACCTTCTGTCCATACAATAATGCCATTAAGAAAGCTACCTCCCAAATCAATCCTACATCATCTGCCTCATATGTTGACCCTTCCAACATCGCCACTACATCACAAACATCCTCACTACTCGAGGTCAAGATCAAACTAAGCAACATGGGGTGTGGCGAATATGACCTACATGGTACCTTTTGTGTAGGATCATTGCCCACTCCTAAGACATTTGGTGCTCCTAGGGAAGAAGAAGTTTCTGCGGTAATCATCAAATGTAAACCATCATCCACCTTCGAGAAGAAGCATCTCCTTGATTAGGATATTCTCAAAGACATATCCTCATGGTTATATAAAGACAAAGAAGCAGAACAAGAAGCTCCTACCATCCTAGCTAAAATCTATGGAAAGGGTCTTGAGATTTTTAAGTATATGGACTATAAAGGACAAGGTGGTATATCCCTTCATGAGCAAGGGATTGTTGAGCCAATTCAAGCAATGATAAACCTGCATCTTTATGGATTAGGGTATGGGAAACAAGAATCTATCCTTTCTAATGGTGAATGTATCTTAGGTGAGGTTGCCAAGGTTTCCCCTATAGTCGATAACGTCAATGAGGCAGACCATCTAGACTCCTTTAGTGATTTTACCAAATTCTTTGAAACCTCCATATACACCATCTATACCTTAACTACTACTCCATCTGACTCCCGCAACCTACCTCTTGTTTACCCCTAGCTTATAGATTGGGATCAACAAGGACCCCCTGTCCTTGATGTGGTAGAGAATGATGAGGCAATAACAGAAATGATGGGGGTTAGAGACCACTTCCCCCTTGGAGACCACAGAGCTAGATATATCATGGAACTCAACACATCTGCCTACTTCATAGAAACCACCCATGCTCTTAGTCGCAAAAACATAAAAATAAAAACAACACCCCCTAGTGAAAACCACTCTGTGGCACTTTCAGGTGAAGAAAAAATCAAAATAAAGGATGTGTCACCTAGTGAAAACCTCCATGAGGTGCTAGGAGATGAGAGCATGGGCCTTCCTGAAATAGATGAAGTATATCTAGACATATCACCTATCCTAGTGGAACCATCATAGGAAATGAACCTTGGAACAAAAGAAGCACCAAAAATCACATTCAGAGTAGAGTCCTTACAGCAATAGAATAGGAAAACTTCCTAGCCTTCTTTAAGAAAAGAAGCCATAATTTTGCATGGACCTATGCTGACATGCCTGGACTGGATCCCACCTTGGTTATTCATCACCTTGCGGTACATCCTAATGCGAAACTAGTGAAACAAAAGCTAAGGAAGATGAATCCTCAAATTGTACTCCTAGTCAAGGTAGATCTCAAGTAACTCCTAGATGTGGGGTTTATCGGACTAATAGATTACCCCGAATGGGTGTCTAATATTGTACCCATAGCCAAAGTCACTGGGCGCATCTGGTGCTACACATAATTTAGAGATCTTAACAAGGATTTCCCTAAAGATGAATTTCCATTACCCAACATCGATATCATAGTGGACCTCATAGCAGGTCATGAGATGTTGCCTCTAATGGACAATTTCTCAGGATACAATCAAATCAGGATCATAGGGAAATATCAACATAAAACATCCTTCATATGCCCATGAGGGATATATTGTTGGGTTGTGATGCCTTTTGGCCTAAAGAATGCGGGTGTAACATATCAATGGGCAATGACTGTCATCTTCCATGATCCATTCCACCACATAATAGAAGACTATGTAGATGATCTACTGGGAAAATCTAAAACTAGAGAGGAGCACTTGAATGTGTTAGCCAAGATCTTTGACAAGTTGGAACAGTACAATGTGCGGTTGAATCCGAACAAATGTGTCTTTGGGGTCACTTTTGGGAAACTCCTAGGATACATAGTGTCAAGAAGAGGAATCAAGGTAGATCCTACTAAAGTCAAAGATATAACAGAGATGCCCCCTCTGAAGATACTTAAGCAACTACGAAGTCTACAAGGAAAGCTTCAATCTATCTGATGGTTCATAGCACAACTTGTCAAGAAATGCTAGCCATTTTAGAATCTCGTCCACAAGAACATAGCCTTTATGTGGGACAATTAGTATCAGAATGCTTTTGAACAATTGAAGAAGTAGCTTGCTAACCCACCTATCCTTATTCCACCAAAACAAGGAGAACCCCTCCTATTGTATATTTCAACAACAGAAATAGCTATAGGGGCCTTGTTCGCACAACATGATGAATAAGGAAAAGAGAGAGCCATATATTTTATTAGCCATACATCGGTGTCCTATGAGCTAAATTATACTCCAATTGAACGAGCATGCCTAGCTGTCATCTTCACCTCACAAAAGTTGAGACACTACATGCTTAATCACAAGACTAAGCTCATTGCCAAGATTGATCCGCTGAAATATCTACTAACTAGAGCTGCCCTTATAGGAAGAATGGCTAAGTGGGTAATGATCCTAAGTGAGTTTGATATTGAATACATAGAGAGGAAAGCCATTAAAGGACAGGTCATTACTGATCAATTAGCTGAGGCACCCATCCAAACAGAGCAACCCACACTTGTAGAGTTTCCTGATGAGTCTATATTGACAATAACACCAACAACAGAACCATGGAAGATGTATTTTGATGGATCTTATACACATCGAAGCTTGGGGGTAGGCATTTTTTTTTACCCCTCAAGGAGACACCATTCCCAAATCATACAAGATCACATTCCCATGTACAAACAATGTAGCAGAATATGAGGCTCTCATCACAAGACTCCACATGGTGATTCAATGGAAGATTCACAAGTTGATGGTCTATGGAGATTCCCAATTGGTCATCTGATAGGTGAACAATGAATACAAGACTAAGGATGATAACTCTTGCCCTATAGAATAATGGTGGATGATTTCAAAGATTACTTTCATGACATCCATTTTGATCAAATCCCAAGGTTGAGTAACAAAGTAGCAGATGCCATGGCCACAATAGGATCCTTGGTAGACATGAAGAAAGATATCAAGAAATATAAGTTCCTGACTGAAGAACTCCCTATACCGGCTTATGATGTTCCACAATCAGAACTGATGTGTGACATTGTTGGTCCCCTATCCCCCTGGTATCAAGAGACATACCTGTACCTTCATGACAACATACCACCCAACCTCTTATCCTCCCAAAGTAAAATCTTCATTCGCCAAGTCTCCTGCTTCACTCTTATAGGAGACACCCTTTACAAAAGGAGTCTTAATGGTACGCTTTTACGATGTCTCAACTCTAGGAAAGCCAAAATTGCCTTACAAGAGGTACATGAAGGCATTTGTGGGGCACACTCAAGTGGACCTACCCTAGCCAAGAAGATACTAAGGGCAGGTTACTACTGGCTGATCATGGAGCGAGACACGTATATGTTCATGAAGAAATGCTTGTCATGTCAGCAACATGGAGACCTCATCCATGTACTATCACAAGAGCTATAGTCAATAACAACTTCATGACCTTTTTCACGATGGGGACTCAACCTTGTAGGTAAGATTCATCATCCATCATCCAATGGTCATAAGTTCATTATCGCTGCTACCGAATACTTTACCAAGTGGGTTGAAGCAATTCCACTCACTTTCACCACAGGCATCCAAATATCCAAATTCATTCTTCATTACATAATATGTCAATACGACATCTCCCATTCCATCATTACAAACAATAGGAAATTGTTTAAAAACTAGGAAGTCCGCACTTTGTGTGAGAAATTCTAGATCCAACACCACTTCTCCACACCTTATTACCCTCACGGTAATGGTCAAGGTGAAGCTTCTAACAAAACCATCCTACACATTTTGAAGAAGATAGTTAATGAAGCTGGTTGTGACTTGCATAGGTTCCAACTCAATCCCGCCCTATGGGCTTACCGCACAAGTATCCACACACCTACAAGAGCCACCCCATATTCCCTAGTATTTAGTTTCGAAGCCATCTTACTTATTGAGGTCAAGCTCCCATCACTTAGAGTTTCCTTATAGAACATGATAACTGATTAAGAGTATCAAGTTGCAAGGCTTCATGAGTTAGAACTATTGGATGAGAAATGCCTAGATGCACTCAACCATCTGTAGGCATACCAAAATTGCCTACAAAGGAGCTATAATAAAAAGATCAAGAATTACAAATTTGAAGTAGGTGACCTCGTTCTCATGGAAAATCAGAGAATTTTGTAAGAGCACACCAAAAAGGGAAAATTTGAGCCCAATTGGTTGGGACCCTATGTTATCACAATAACCTATGGATCAGGGGCATTTCAGCTTGAAACACCTGAGGGCAGCCTCTTGATGAACCCATGAACATTCTACATTTGAAGAGGTTCTACGCATAACCCATCAAGTACCCAAAGCAAAAATACAAAAAATCAAAAAATATCAAAAAATGGAAAAAATCAAGAAAAACTCGAGTGCAATGAAGTCGTCCAATGGTGAAAATCACTTTGGTGATGCCTTGGATAAGTACCATGGTGAAAACTTGTCTCAGGTGCCATGTGTAGTGGCTAGCTCCACCATCTAATAAGCCCTCTTTCCATCATGACACTTCATATTGCATACCTCCCATGGCTTGGAATTATGAAACATCAATCGCCCACCCTGCATCATCCCACCCAAAGCTAATCCGTGGAATGAGGATCTTTGTAAGCTTCTTTTGTACAACTTAAAATCCAAAAACAATAGAAAATCCAAAAATCTAAAAATAATAGAAAATCCAAAAAATCCAATAACAATAGAAAATCCAAAAAATCTAAAAACATTAAAAAAAATAGAAAATACAAAAACACTCACATCATCATCATGCACATCATCTTCAACATCATCACATCCATCCTGAACAATTCCCACATCATCAAGTCTTACCAGAACTACATATTCATCTCACCTGCATCTTGAAAGTGCCTTGATCCCATGGACATAGGGTGTGTAGGCAGTCTAGAATATGAAGGAAGTATCTAGTACTCAGGTACATAAGATGCACCCATCCAACCCGTTTGGATGGTCCCTATTTACTGAGCTTGCTAGATTCAACAAATGATACACACGCTAAGCATATGCCTGAAACATCACATCTCATGCAAAAATCATCAATCAACGCATCAACTATAATCATCACACATAGCCCGACTATCCTTTTGCCCACCTTTCAGAATTTATCCAACAAAATCCAACTGATTTGCGTCCTAGGATATATCATTCCTACAGTGGACAGAATCCATCATCCTATCAACACTTATCTTGGCAAGAGAATACAATGGCTACTTGTGGTTTTTCAGTTGGTCTTTTTTATTCTTGATTTTTTATCTTCTTATCTCATTCTAGGTCATTTCCAAAGCTACCTTGATCTCATTATATCATGGTAAGTGTCGGGCAACACTTCGAATAGACATGGTCATTGTTTCTGTATGATGTGCTTGTGGGTTGATTTCATTACTCCAAGAATAGTATCTGTATCTTGAAGATAGGGTCGGTTCTAGCATAGTGTGTCCCATTTGCATATATAGGTATTGATACCTTCTAATACTATGGGATCTTATGTTACTGTTATCACTGTGAATCGCACCCATATGTAAGGTTAGTTAAAGCACTACAATTTTGTCTAACATGGGACTAATCTCAGGTTGTGGGTGCCCTATGACGAGATTAGACCTCCAGATTATGGCTGGTTCCCTTCAAATGTTCTCTTGAGACGTATGTTTTTATTTTTGGGGAAAAGGGAAGAAAGAAACTAAATGAATGCTAAAGGTAAAATTGTGATGCACCTGATATGGATAAAAATAATGCAATCTAATTCAAGATGTTTACCCAAAAATCTAACTTTTACACAATCCAGACTTGGCATAAATACCACAAAAGTGATTCTAAGGAAGGTTTGAAAACAGGTTTTTATAAAGGAAATGGTTTTTTCACAGCATAAAAAGACTATTTCTGGTTAACACAACCTAAGACCTGTGATGAATATATGCTTTAATGCTGCAAACAAGGAGGTGAGACAATAATTTTGAAGGTTTAATAATAAAACACAATAAAATTTCATCAAATTTCATCAAATCACTTCAACATTTAGCACAAAAAGGAAAGGTAATTCAACTAATCTAAAATAAACAAAGGAAATCTTTGCAAATAAGACAAAAGATAACTTGTAACCTGTCGGTCTCTCAATAAAACTGTAAATTGAGCTACAAGAATTCTCTAATCTGTCTGAATCAGAATGAGAATCAAGAACTAGCAAAAACAAACTTTTTCTTTTTAATAGATAGGTCTGCTCTCTCCAAGAGGCATGCAAAAAATATGGATTTGTAGATAACTACCTCTAAAAATACTCATTCCCAAGCAACCTCAAAATTAGGCCCTAAAACTACCACAAATTGAGCAAAAATAACTTCAATTTGGGCCTCTCCATATGTTTGACCAAGGACCCTAAAAATACTCCTAAAAGTCATGTAAAACCTCCTAGGTGGCCTAGTTAACTCCACTAATCAATTTGCATGATTTCGCATGAGTAAAATTGATTGTGAGTAAATAATAAAGTAATAGAATATTACTCTATTATTGGTTACAATTTGTTCTATTTTTGATTTTACAATTTGTGAAAAATAATAAAGTAATTTATAGAATATTACTTTATTATTTATTTATAATTAATTCATATGTAAAATCATGCATGACTAGAAGAAAAAATATGACTCCTTATCACTCCAATTACATTTTCCTATTTTGCATGATATGAGCAAAAAATAGGACTTAGGGACAAATACAAACTCCTTATAACTCCTTGTAAGAAAATATCCCTATTTTGCATGATGCAAATACATTTAAGGAAAAAAAAATTTTACCCTTATCACTCCATGATCAATGAGAAAATATTTATCTTCCACTACAAGAAAAATAAAAAATCACTGAGTCACTCCACATAATATTCCATGCACAAAACAAATATGCATAAACATCCTTATGACTCCCCTTTGTTGCCTTAGTGCACATACATTACATTTTCTAAACCACCTTATATCCCCATATGCAACTTGAGATCAAGAAAGAAAAACAACTCCATTATGCATAAAACCCCATGCATAAAAAATGCTCCATTATATCTGCACCATCATATATTGTCACCATGCCTAATGCTTACCTTGGAAGACTCCATGCATAGTCCTGAACATATGCCATGTCAAAAATTACACCCTCTTGGCTTTGTTAGCCACCATGCGTAATCTTGAAGTATCATTATCTTTGGATGCTTTTAATAAGACAAGGAACATAGCATGTGAAACCTTGTCTATGCATAACCCGACCACCAAGGAATCTTTAAGAAGTTTGTAAGGCATTGAAGCCTTTCCCTTCATGATATCGGCCCTCTTGACTTCATAAAAATCAAGTCCAAAGCAGACTGTCGGCCACTCCATGTTATGATGACTAGGGACTTTCAAGACCAAGATCTTGACCATGGCATCTCTTTTGGATAACGTAATTATTAGTTTTTTACAAGTCAAAAAACACACTTGAACAAAGAACCTTCGAAGAAAAGTGAGGAAACAACCCTAATTTTTGTTCATTCATCATTTTGACTTCCTTCTTCGAAGCTCTGTAACTTTTGATCTGCTGACCTAGGGTTTGAGTGCATTCATCATGGCTCTATTTTTCTAATCTTAAAAGGCATCCTTGGTTGCATCCTAGAACTCTGCATCCTTCATACAGAAGGTAACATTGCTTTCTACTCTATATGAGGCATTTACTCATCTCTGTGGTTTTATTTTTTCATGGCTACGGCCTCCTTTCCTCTTTTATGGCTCTCTCTTTATCATTATGAATTCTTTAATACTTTTCTCTTCTTTGTATCTTTCCTTACAACCTTCACCTGTTCTTGAAAGCTTTAAGGCCACTGTGAGGCCGTGGGTAGATCCTTCTTCCTAAAAGAGAAATGAGATAAGCTCTTGTCATTTCATCTTTTGTAGCTTGTTTTGTCTCTCTTCACAGTTTAAAAAAAAATGGCAAGGGCTGTTGAGATTATGGGTATTGCATTTTTTGATAAAAAATGACCTATCACTTCCTGCCATGACTGCATATATCTTCTTTTTGCTTTGAGTTGTCTGTAGATGCAGAAAACCTGAGGGTTTAAGGTTTTGAGATGAGCGTTTTTAACATCCTGTTGCATTTTTAAGGCCTCTACCTATTATGGTCATGCTCTATCTGAATACAGGCACCAAAAAATGTAGAATGTCGATTGTTTGTTGAGTTTGGAAGCTAGGGTTTCAACCCCTCGTGCACAAAAATTCTTCACACTGCCACGACCATCTTCTTTCACTGTTATTTCTTTATGTTTATGACTATAAATGAAGAAGATAAACAAGGGTTTGATCTTTCTGTACCTTCAAGGTTCCGAACTGTTATGGCCACTCTCTTGTATCTTTCACTGCTCTTTGTTTTTACTTGTATGCTATGAAAGAAACCTGAGGGTTTGAGATCTTTGAAAGACCTTGTTCATTCTGTAGATGGGTACACACTTATCATGAAAAATGCTACTCTTCTGTAATGAATATGATTGTATTTCTCTTTTATTTGAGTCTTCTTGACTGTGGGTACAAAAATTAGCACTAGGGTTTGATTTTTTGTCAAATGGGTTTACTCTTTATCATAACAGTCTCTCCTTCTGTAGAGAAACAACATTAAGAGTCTAAGGTGTTTAATAGATGGAGTTTCTTTCTTTGCTTTCATAACACCCTTTGACTATCAAGTCATTAGTGATGATGATACACCTCTGCTGTCTGTCTCACTATAGCTACTTGGCATAAGTAAGTCTTTATATTCTGTATGACAACAAATCATTTAATAAACTATAGCATTCATTGTTATCATCTAATATTCTATAGCATACATTAGCACCTCTGTGAGACTCTCCTGTAGCATAGATGGTCTCTTTATTTGTTTGCATATGATAACTTATACTCTTCAACTTGCAAACTAGAGTATGATGAACTTTTGTCATGTGGCATCATCTCTGATTGGGTACTGTCTTTGTTGCAACTGGATTTATACTATGGCATAGATATCATTTGTCTTCTCTTGATTGTCATATGTATTGGGATTCTTCTGTGCATAGATATCATGCATTTTCTCTCCTTACTGTCTGTGGCATTCTTAAGGTATACCTGTAGCATAGATAAACATATTCATACACTCACTGCTTGTCTCATCACTTGAATGTTATAGTATCAAATGTATCATGTATTTTTTTTTCCCTTGCTGTCTATTTACTATAACTGCATCATGACGGTATAAATCATGCTACCTTCTTTGTGACTGTATTTGCAAAAATGTACCTTTAGCTGTGATAACATGTTCTTATCTCTCCTTGATGATTCTCCTTCATTATTGACTAACTCCTGTAGATGGATATGATAATTGTCATATGCTTTGACTGTCTCTAGTGGAGATGATTGTATCTATATTTTGCTTGCAATGTATCTTTCTTTATGGCATTATTGACTGTATCATGGCATCACTATAGCTCCAATGTGTATGAGCTAGAGTTTGTTTGATCAAAATAGTTGATGAGGTTTATGGAAACCACCTTGTTATCTTTGGGTTGTGGCATTCTTAATACTCTACTGTGCATACTGTATTTGTAGCTTTCCATTCTAGTTATGATTGTCTCTTGATTTAGGATTTATACTTTATTGTTATGAGAGTGATGATAAATGAATGTTGCTCCTATTTTGTTCTTCTTCTAAGATCCTTGATACTCAGTGACAATCTTTATCACTTGATGAGTACTCTTCTAAGAGCATGCTATATGCATCTTTGCCTCTAGCATGTGACTGCCACATTCTCATTATGCACTATATCTCTTGTCTTGGATGCTGTCTCATCTGTTGTTCGATGTAGCATCTTGTTTGACTGTCTCTATGACACACTTGCAACTTGAATGTGATATAATAGTTAAACTCTAAGCATCTTTGATAATATGCGGTAATATGAGAAATACCTAGCATAGAGTGTTGCCTCATCCTTGAAAACTAAGTCCTATCTGCTTGCATTTGAATTGTTTCACTATATATCCATGTATCCTGATGGTTTTGAAGCTTCAAGGCATGGATGACTGCTTAGTTATTGATCCAAGACAACGATATATTTCATGACTGCATTTTCACCTGCCATATATCAGCCTAGAGCTTATAATGCCTTGTTATTTTGATTTGTCTCTTTAAAGGCATAACTTGTACCTTTCTCTATGTTGTCTTTCATCTCTTTATTATATCCTTGTACTATGAATGCACTCTGTCAGTTGCTCTTTATAGCTGTGATGAAATAAATACATGTATTCATAATGATAGTGTACCTTAGATGGCTCCTATAGCTTGGATGATTGTAATCTGATTTTTTGCATTCAGTCATGTTAATCTGATTTGCTCTAATCAACTGTAATAATGCTATGATGACATATCTTTTCTGCAAGTTGATTAGATAATGCATGATATAGCTCAGAATGATGCATCATGTCTTTTCTGATACTCTTTTTCAAAAAAAAAAAAAAGAAACATGTTGGGCTCAAACTCTTGTGGGAGCCACATTTAATCCACATGTTTATTTGTCTTCAAATCAGCAACAAAATTTGTCCTATACCTACACAATGAACAAACAAGTTAGCATAAAAAAGTACCTGATAGCATTGATTGATCTCCTTCATGATTTCTTCCTGATTTGTGTCATATATCTGATCTGATCTCTTATCTGAATGCATGATATGATAAGTAGATGTCTTTGTTTGATAAAAGCATGTGATAATTGTAAACATCCAGAGCACTAACAGGGCTGTCCTCAAAATTTTGCAGGTTTCAACTAGATGGTGGCTTGGAGTGAAGAATGAAAACTGAAGACTTGAAGGCTGGCTTCAACAGCAACCTCCATCATCAGACAATGATGGATGTTTAGATTTATCATATGTTGTTTTCTCTTTTCTTTTATCAAACAGATACATAGCTTGCATGTCTACAATTGCTTAGTCTAGTTACTCCCACAACTTGTGTGGCACACATTTGAACACTTCTTTTAAACATGATCAATTAGTTTCTCTGATGCATATGATGTATATGTATTTCCTTTTCAATCAATGCATGAGATAAAGTAATAGATACCTAGATGTATGTTCAAAACATGACATGAAATAACAATATAATATAATATCTTTCTCTCTTTTATTCAAAACTGATTAACTGAATAATCAATTTAACTTATAACTCCTAAAAGATCAAACTTTGTAGAAGAAATGTATCTCCTTGAATGTTTGATCCTTTGATAATCAATTCTTTTGTCATGATAACTTATCAATCCTGATTGGACTGATGGGTTATCCTGACAACTAGATCTTCTTTTCAACTTTGTCAAGGCATCAACCATTCAAGAAATGCGTAACTTTGAAGTTTTCTATTGTTTCTTCTAAACAATTACACTTAGGTCCAACTAATTTTAAGTGTGAACAAAAAATTAGTAACATTTCTGGTGACCTCTTAGGGGTGGTTGCCTGCTAAACAGTTTAGAACCAGTAGCCTTGCCTTCTCATTGGGCATAGAGTCATTTCTGCCCTGAACCTAGAGAAATTCTGGAACTCACACTAACTGAAAACAATAGCCGCAACTAACTAAAAACTATAACTAAAATTGATTTGCTTAAAATAGAACCAGTTACATGTGCAAAAGCACTTCTTGGAAACAAAATAACAAAACTAAAACTAACTGTGCAAAAGCACTTATTTGCAGCATAAGGCTGCCTTACTTAGTAACATATCTTGAGGTGAATCCCATTAACTGGGATTGGCAACACCTCACCATCTAACTTAGCAAGCTGAAATGCATTTTGTTGCTTGCACTCTATGATTATATATGGTCCATACCACATTATATCAAACTTTGTATGCTGTCCTGGTCTACTTTTCAATTCATCCCACTTGAAAACTAGATCTCCTTCTTTATAAACTCTTGATACTGCTCTTTTATCAAAAGTCCTTTTCATTTGGGCCTGGTGTACTTCCAATGTTTTTAAGGCCTCTTTTCTGATCTCTTCAAGTTCAATCAGCTGTGTAATCCTGATTTCCATTGGTTGTTCTTCAAGTAACTCTAGCTCTTTTATATAGCTAAGTGTTGGCAACTCCACTATTATTGGTAACTTGGCTTCCTTTCCATATGTAAGCACATAAGGTGAATTACCTGTTGATCTTTTAGGTGGAATCCTATCAGCCCATAATGTTAACTTTAACTTATCATGCCAAGTTCTCTGATTCTCATCAACTATTTTATTTATAATCTTTATCAGATTTTTGTTAGTTGATTCAGCCTGTCCATTACCTTGAGGGTAATAATTTGATGAAGTATTCAAGAATATGTTGTTTTTAACAGACCAATTAGATATTCTTAATCCAATAAATGCTGAAGCGTTATCTGAAATAATTGAGTCAGGAGTTCCAAACCTGGACACAAGATCTTGGTAAAAATTTAGGATTGATGTTTCATTAGCATCTTTCAAAGCAACTGCTTTAGTCCACTTAGTGAAATAATCAGTAGTAGTCAAAATCCACTTGTGTTCTTGGCTTGAAGGTGAGTTGATAGGACCAATAAAGTCCAATAACCACTTGCCAAATGGTTGTTCCACTTGAATTGGATGTAAGGGCATTGTTGCCAGCCTTTGTTTGCCTACAAAATCTAAACATTTTAGACATTTCTTTACCCATCCATGAGCATCCTTGAACATGTTAGGCCAATAGTAACTAGCTCTCATATTTTTCAAAGCTGTTGTTCTAGCTGCAAAATGACCTCCAGCAAGTCCATCATGAAATTCTTCTAGGATCCTTTGAGTCTAATCTGGTTGTACACATCTCAGTAAAACATTAATAAAATCTCTTTTGTATAGAATTCCATCAATTATAGCATAAGGGATTGCCTGTAATCTGTAATATCTTCTTTTAGATCTGTCCAGGCCTTGTGGACAATCACCAATGTGTAGATAATGAATCATATCATGCACCCAACTTGCAGGGGGGTCTGGGACAGCGGCTGTTTCATTATTTTGAAGCATTGTCTCAACTTCTCCTTCAAGTTCCTTGTTGTATCCTTCATTATCTGCAAGTTGTTCGCACAATCCTTTGCCTCGGACCAGCTTGGTTACATTAATTTGTATGTCATATTCCATGACCTTTGTTATCCACCCTGCTCTCTTATCATTTAAATCTTTACTGAGAAAAAATTCTTTCACTGTTGGGTTAGCAACCATTAACTGAATTCTATTATTTGAAAGAATATGTTTGAATTTCTTTAAGCTCCTAATAACAACTAATACATGCTTTTCAACAAAAGAATATCTTACCTCATAGTCATGCAGAACCTGGCTAAAAAATGCCACAGGTTGTTCCATTCCTTCACTATTTTGCTGACATAGCATAGCTGATATAGTATCCACACTGCCAAATGCATATAGAATGAAGTCTTTATCAAAATTTGGATTTATTAGAGTTGGAGCAGCAGCAAGTGCTTCCTTTATCTCTTCAAAACCCTACTTTCCTTCTTTAGTCCAGCTGAAGGGAATATTCTTCTTCAGCATTGTTGTAAGAGGTTTTAAAAGTGCTGCTATGTTTGGAATAAACCTTCTTACAAAGTTAATTCTTCCCAGAAAGCTCTGTAAGCCTTTCTTATGTGCAGGAAGAGGTAATGCCAATATTGTATTAATTTTTTCAGGATCAATTGATATTCCATCCTTAGACACAATGTGTCCCAACAGTTTGCCTTCATGAATAGAGAAAATACTCTTCTTTGGGTTTAATGATACCCCAAATTCTCTACATCTTTCAAAGATTAGTCTTAAATGATGAAAATGATCATCTTTTTTAGAAAAAAATAGTCACATCTTCTAAGTATACAAGTACAATTTTATTAATTAGGCCTTGAAAAGCCATGTCCATTGCTCTCTGAAATGTTGCACCTGCATTTGATAAGCCAAATGGCATCTTTATGTATGCTAGTGTGCCCCACTTTGTGGTAAAAGTTGTCTTGTATTGATCTTCCTCTTTTACAAGAATTTGGTTATAACCTGAATAACCATCCAATAAAGAAAATCTCTCTGATCCAGAAACAACCTGCAATATCTATTCTATAGATAGTAAAGGATAATGATCCTTTAAAGATGCTCTATTTAAATCATGAAAATCAACACATAATTTGATTTCTCTATTTTTTTTCTGATAGGAACCAAGTTAGAAACCCATGAAGTATGTTTGATAGGAAAAATGATATTACCTCAATGAGTTTATTGAGTTCTATCTTCATGAGCACTTCTAGTTTGGGATTCAATGGTCTTTGCTTATGTCTGACAGGTTTAGCTTTTGGTTCTAGCTCTATTGTGTGTTGAGCTAACTCAGGTTTGAAACCTTTTAGATCTCCATATTCCCATGCAAAAATTTCATTAAACTCTTGACAAAGCTGGATGAATGCTTGTTGTTCTTGTTTTGTACATATCTTTCCCAGCTTGACCGAATTTTCTTTAAAGATCTCAATAGGTTCATAATGTTCTTGCTTTATTGACAAGCTGGCCTTGTCTTTTCTTACTTGATCATCAATATTAAAGATAGATTCCAAGGTCACTAAGCCCTTGGGTAGCTTATTTGATCTTAACTAAAGTATTTGATTATCATATTATTGTACAAAATTCTGTTGATTACCTACAGAAAATTCAACTTCTTCCATTAAGAAATTTACAATCTGTTCATCACTGTCAAACACTTGCCAACTGGCATTATTATCTAGAACTGATGGTCTAACAACAAATTTGACGTATAAAGGAGAGTGAATATTCTTCATTTCAGCAGGAATATCATACTCAGCTCCTATATCAGCTAGCTTATCAGCTTGCTTGTTATCAGTTCTAGGTACAGATATCAGATTAAATGCATCAAACTCTTCTATCATGTCCCAAACTCTATGTTTGTATAATTTCAGCAAGTCATTTTTTGTAGCAGCAAGGTTTCTGACTTGTTTAACCACTAACTCACTATCTCCAAAAACTTTTAGACATCTGATTTTCTTTTTTCTTGCCCATTATAGTCCATGAACTAAAGCCTCATATTCAGTTGAGTTGTTAGAACAGTTGAAAGCAAATCTGAAAGATGAATAATACTTCTCACCTGTAGAAGAAACTAAAACAACTCCTCCAGCTCCTACCTTGCTTCTAGAACCATCAAAATATAGTTCCCAAACATCATTTTCAAACTCTACAGTTTGCTATTTTTCCTCTTTAATCAGATTTGGAATAACTGTATTATTTTCTTGAATCATGTACACACCAAGGCGGATCTCATCCTTTTGCTCAAATGGATCTGTTTCATAATTTTCTGCTGCCCATTGGTCTAGAACCAAATCTGGAATTCCTTCTAAAGGTGTGTTTGGATCTTGGATAGGAATCAAATCCTCTTGATAAAAAATTGGAAGATTTGCATTTATAGAACTGGGTGTGTAAGGTTCCAAATGATCTTTTGCTAGTGGTTCAGACTTGATTGTAACCTTGGTTCCATATCTAGTTTTGAAGAATAAATGTGTCCAATCAGATGATAAATACCCTCCTAACCTTGCTGTAAAATCTCTAGATAAGCAAATGGCAAAGGTAGGTGGCAAATCAATGACATAAATATCCTAGTATATAACAAAGTTTGGACAAGCATGCAAAGTAAGGCCTAAATTTTTTAACATTCCAACTATACTCACTTCAGTTCCATCCATTTGTACAACACCTCTAACAACAGGTTCATATTTCAGACCTAACTTATCAGCTAGTTGTTTTGGCATAACTGAACTGCTGGCTCCTGAATCTATCATGCAATTATGTACTAAATAGTCACCCACAATCAAAGTGACATAAAATGGTGGAGGTTTGCCTACTAGTTTAGGCTGTTCTATTCTTTTTTTTGTCTCATTTACAATCATAATCTAAGGTTGATGTGATTTTTGTACTTTATTTGACAAAGGCAACCGAGATAAAACATTTTGTAACAAATCCTTTTGTCCTGGAATGTGTAAAACATCTAAAATAGACATGCTTATTGTTGTATTTTTCATATGATCCAAAATATTAAAAACAGGGCCACTAACCTTTTGTTGTACTTTTGGGACAGCAACCTCTGGTTGGTCTTTTGCTGGTTGTTTATTTTCTGTAGTTGGCTGTCTTGACAAAATGTGCAAATCCTTTGATGTAGAGGCTTGATTCTGTTCATTCTGAGCTATAGAAATTGTATTTTTCCCTTTATCAGCTAGCTGTGATACATTTCTAGCTTGTTTACCAGTTTCAGCTTGCTGATTTATATTTCTGGACTGTTGTTGCAAGTCAACAACCCTCTTTTTTGATCTTGTGTTTGCTGCAATATTAGTAAAAGATTGCTTTTGACTTGGCAACTGATTTACACCACAAAATTCATTAGCCTACCAATTCCTTAAAGCTACAATAGGATTAACATACTGAGTCTAAATGTCCAGTTGGTTGTTTACATCACTTGCTGAATTTTCAGCAGCAGCATAGTTATTCTGTACCATCAAAGCTTGATTTACTATTCCATTTGGGTAAGTGGCCTAATTATGAGGTTGATTATAGGGATAGCACCATGCATAGTCTTGACCCATGTTGTTCTATATAGGCACTATTTCTTTTGATGTACTGACAACATTTGGATTGTACTGCTGATTTGGCCTATTGTTGTAATTTCTTCTTTGACCCTGATAATCTGCCTAATAACAAGGTCTATTTGCTTAGTAACGGCTACTTGGTAAGGTTTGTTATTCCAATTTGTTTGAATTTCCAGACTCACTAAGTCATTGCTCACAATCTATAGTATTTTTTCTATGCTTTGCTGGTTTTCTTTCAGCTCTCTAAATTCATAATGAATAGGATCTGTACTGTTTTGTGTATTTGCTGAATAACCAAAAGATGGTATTGCTAAAATATGTGGGGCTGAAATTGGTATTAAAGGTTGTATATCTAGAAAAATTGGCATTGGGGGCCTAGGTGCTATCTTACCAACTGTATTAATTATTTTATGCTCTTATTGCAATATCAAAAGTAGCTAGTAAAGTTACCCCTCCCATGGATTGTATCATAACAGCAATATCAGAATTTAATGCCCTTAAATAATACAAAAAAACATGCTCTGGTGATGGTTTCACTATTTCAGGGATTCTATTCCATGTTTTCTAAAATCTGAAATTAAAATTTGTCATTTGCTCTTATGGAGCCCTCTTAATAGTAGTCATTTTTTCTACTAATGATAAATGATCAGACTTGTCCTAAAATTGCCTATTCAAAGCAGCTCCTAATTCATCCCAAGATCTAATTGAATTGACTCTTAAGCCTCTAAACCATTGAAAAGTTTTACCTTTTAGTGATGTTGCCAACAACCTAATTGCAATGTTTTCTTTGGTGATGTGGTGAACAGCACATAAAGAAGCCACATATCTGATATGTTCAATGGGTGTAGTCCCATCTTCTCCTATAAAACTTGGTAAACTTTTCAATGCATCCATCAATATGTCATCATGTTGATTTAGATTCAAAGGGTTGCCTCCATTAAATGACACAAAAAGGTTAATTTCAAGGTGGTGGTGGATTTCTTCCACCTCCTCCACCTCATCCACCACCTCCGGGTGGTGGTAACACTCCACCTCCTCCACCAGGAGGTGGTAATACTCCTCCTCCTCCTCCTAGTAAAGAAATTGGAGTGGGTAGAACTTGAGCTGTTGTTTGGACTGAAACTACTTGGAAAATTTCTTGTAACATAGGTTCTTCCTTTGTAAACTCAAGAAGAAGAGGTTCCTCTCGAAAAATAGGAATCTGTTCTCTTGGGCTTGCTAGTGGAGAACTAAAAATTTCTGATGATGTACTTGCAAACAATGGATTCTGATGTGAAGCAAACTCAAGATGTGTACTTGGCAGATATGTAACAACTGATAAATCTACTGTATTGGAATCTTTATCTACTTTTATTCTCCTCTTTGGTGGAGATAACTAATTATGCTTCTTCTTAGAATTTTTACTTGACCTTGTTTGGTATTTTTTCATAGGCTGCAAGATTTGATCTGAAAAAACCAAAGTATTAGAGTCGCTAGGTACTTGATAATGAACCTCTAAAAGGTTGAAATTTTGCTGCTCATACCAAAACAATAAAAAAAAATAAGTCCTTTTGAACTGAAGATCAGTTCAAAGTCCCGTTGATGATTATTTTTACACATTCATAACAAAAGTTAAAATTCACAAAATGAACCTAAACTGTCTTGACCTTGTGGACAATTCAATAGGTTAATGTGAAACTGTAATTTTCAAGGGGCCTTACTTGATTTAAGATGATCTATGACTCACTGGACTTGAATTATGCAAATTTTTGTGCAAACAAACAAATTATTCATTACTTTGCATAAATTTACTACTACATCACAAAGCTTTGCATGATTTATAATAAAACAAGCTTCTCTTTTCAAATTGATATGAAAATTGTCAAATATTAACACAATTCTGCATGCTCTTCTCAAATGTAAGACAATTTCCTTAAAATCTCTATGTTTAAGCTCATTATTTCAAATGTTTGGGGAAAAGTTCAAGAAATTCAAATTGAATATCATTTTACTATAGGATCTAAATGCTCTGTTATTCACGTTGTAAGAAATATATCAAACTTGATCAAATCAACAGACTAAATCTCCAAATGTGAAGCCCTAAGTATTTTCATGAACACACATCTAAGATTGCAATCTTTTAAAGAGATAGTATTTCAGATACAATTAAGAGCCAAAAAACACTCCGAAAATAGACATAGAATCCCAGATTTACTTGTATTTAAAGTACACAGTCATATATGGTTTACAATGTATGAATGGCCTTTTTGCTTCATTAATCAAATCAACAAAAAACTTACAAATGTCTTACAGATACAATAAGGAAGCAAGATACTCCACACATTCCCTAGTGTAGACACAGGTGACCTCCTCCTCTAAACTAAAATACTTCTCTAATAAGATGTTTAAACAAATTACAAGTGCAAGCTATATCTCAAAAATCCCTATGTAGACACATACGAGTAGCATAGCTTCTTATATAGAATTTGAAGCTTCATATTGCTATGGCTACAAAACTTAATCTACGGTTAGGATCCATCTATTTTTAATCAAAGGTGTACATTTGTCTCTAACTATTTCTAAAAATATCGTAATGGTATCATTTCCTCCTCAAAGGATGCCATTGGAATCTTTTCAAAAAATAAGATTCCCCTCCTTTGACTTTTGCTTTCCTGTAGACTTAGCCCATAGATACCCTTTCACTTGACTCTTTCAAAAATATTATTTGCTCCTTTTAGCATTTTCTTACTCCTTCACATATGTTTTGAAATTATTAATTACACCTTCTATAAAGGTACAATCTCCTCCTAGACTCTTTGTCCATACATATTCCTGCATTGTATCCCCTTCTTTCAGTTTCTTTTCTTCTTTATCTAAACCTGCACTCTTCTTCTTGTATTTCCTCATCTTGGCATTTTCCTCCATCAATGAATCAATCAATTGTTTACTTAGATATGCTTCCAGATTCTCCATACATGGTGTAAAAATGGCTTTGAATTCTGTTAAAGCCCTTTGCAGTTCATAGGCTGGTATATCCATGCACTCATGATCTAAGAGCCTTTCTACTATCTTTTTATGCATTCTGATCATGTCATCTACCTTTTCCTCTAAATCCTGAGCAGCTGTTATGCACCTTCTGAGATTATCCTCTTCAAATTTTAATTTCGACCTTGCCTGTGGCACTTGATTTGCCATTTAAGGGGTAATTACTCCTTCATTTATTAACTCTTCTATTCTCTCTTCAATTTCCTCTAACTGTTCCAATTTAGATTTGCATTCCTCTCTTCTAAATTGACCATTATATACAAGTATACTGCATTTATTCTTTTCCATCGCAGCCAATTCCCATCCTTTCACTGCTTGTTTTATTAGCTGTTCTTCTTGCATGAAGTCCTTGAACCATTCTTCAAAAGCATTTGCCTTTAGCCTCTTATTTTCCATATCTTTTATTTCATCTTTAGATACAACTGCTATATCACTAGGCGATTCTGGCACTGTTGTATTGGGATCAAATATTCCCTTAATGAATTGTTGTAATTGGATAATGTGTCCTTTCAAATATTCCTATTTATCTTTATCCTTCCTTAACATTTCTATTGTAGCCTGGTGCATATCCTCCCATTCATTTATGTGTTGTTCCCTTGTTGTATGCCCTAGGTCAAAATTGAGTATTTTATATTCATCTATTGTTATTTCTCCTTTTGCCTTCTCTTTTTGTGGTATGGCCAAGTTCAGCATCCTGGATCCATCTGGACCCCTTTGTATTGCTGACATGGTCTTGACCTTTCTTCTTTCTTTCCTTGGCATTGTATCCCCCAATAGACTTTTGATGTCAATAGGTACTAATTATACCTCCACCTTTTCTTTTCTTATCTCTGCACCTAACCGGCGGGAACCTCTTTTGTGCCTTCAATAGTTTTTTCTTCATTGATTACCTCTTCCTAGGGCCTTTCTACTTCTCCTTGCTCTTGTGGTTGCTATTGTTGTTCCTATTTCTGTTGTGGAGGAGGCTGTTGTTGAGGGGCTGGCTCTTGTATCATTGTATCCTTCTATTGTTTAGATTCACCCTCATTTTCTTCCTCTTCAATTTCTGTATCCCCTCTACCTTCATCCTCTTCCTCAAGACCTTCCTTCCTTGATGATTCATTTTCTTGGTCTTCCTCTTTATTTGTTTGTTCTACATTTGTCATGTCTATATCTTCTACTTATTTTTCAATTTTACCTTCATCAATGTTTTCTGTAAGTTCTTTGCTTTCAGGTTTATTGGCTGCATCTTTTGTAGTTTCACCTTCTTTTGGTACCTTTTCAGACATGCTAATTTGCTCTGTATGTGAAGGTGAGCCTCCCATTATATCAGACCCTTTTATTTCTTTTTCCTGTTCCTTTCTACTTTCTGTATTCTTTTCCTCTTCACTTTGCTCTTCATACATATTTAGAGTATTTAATACATCTACACCTGAGGTACCAGCTCCTGTTTCTTCTTTGGCTTGGGCAGGTGCCTCCTTTATTGTCTCCTTAGGTGCATCTTACTTTTTAGACTCTTCAATTTTATGTGCTTCATCTTGCACATCCTTTATTATTTCAGGAGACACTAGGGTACCAAATGGATCTACTATTCCTGATTCTTCTTGTACCCTTTCTTTTTCAGACACTGAGCCTTGTTCAATTTCCATCTTAGCCTGAGTGTCCTGCTCTTCCTCTTCACTTAGAAATTCACTGGATTCTTCTTCCTCAATTCCAACTTCTTTTCTTGAATCCATTTCTCTCTCTTCAATTTCATTGCTGCCATCTACGATGTGGACAGTCTCAGTGACTTGTTTGCCTTCATGTGCTTTTGACCCTTACAGCATTTCTCCAGCCAATTATGTCTTTACTTGAGCATATGCTTGTCTTTTTTTACTAAGGTGGATGCACTAGGTATATCACTCAACTTTGCACCTACCTATTGTGCTCCTATGACTTCACTCTTTTTTCAAGTCTCCCCTTTTGATATGCTTATTGGTATTGCTTTCCTAACCTTCTATCCTATTATCTCTTTGGAGGCTTGTGCTTCCTCTGTACTCATATCATGGCTTAATGATTTTTCCTCCACAAATGTGCCAGATGACACTACTACTGTCATTCCCAATGCATAAGGATCCATCAGAGTAGCATTTTTATCCTTCTCTACAATTTTGGCTTCCACAATCTTTCTTTTCTTCTCATAGAAGCATTGGAGATCATCACTATGCTCCCTTACTCTCTTTTTTCCTTTCTTTGGATATGTGATCTCCACCCCTTCAGCTTTAGGCTCTTCAATTCTATATTTTAACCATGTTTTTGAAAACAAGATGATTGGTTTGGACAATGTGTCCAAAGATGTGTTCCATGGTTGTGACCAATTAGGTTCTCCAATAGGAGCAAGCCTAGCACCTTCATAACTGTGATGTAGCAATTTACCATCATCCTCAATCTCTGGGGGAACATATATATCTCCCATAGACCTCATTTGATCAACTGTTAATCTTTTATGGGCTCTCTTTCTCACCTCTTTATCATTCTTACAATCTGACCAAAAGTCTTCAATATGTATTTGATGTTTAAATTTTGAATCAATTGTATTTTGGATTCTATAAAGGGGATCAAACCTTTGGGCCAAATCAAATTCTTCAAATCCATAATACCTCAATTCCTTTTCTGAATAACTAGCAACCTCCTCACTATAGCATGAGTTTCTACCAATTGCCCAGGGTAACTTAAGATTTCCTCTGTTAAACTTCTTCTTATACATTTTAAAGGCATTCAAATTCTGCCTTGAGAACTCTAGAACAATCAATTTATTGGAAGGATACCTGGGTAGCATGAAGGGTCTTCCCTCAAATCCTTCAGTTCTGATATAAGTAAAATGTGGAAATTGAATATAGCAGGAACTATGTACCCCAATTGTATCCTCTGCATCTTTAGATAACCTCTTATTAGGCTCTTCCCTTAAAATTATAACCATGTATGTATAGAATACATCATTTACTAGAGCATACTTCTTCAATGCATTCTCTTCCTATAAATCAGGGTAATGTTCATATACCAGCTTCTGATCTGAACCATTTCCTAAGGTTCCAACTCTGTCTATCCCATGTATGAATGGTTGAACCTTTGCTGCACATGAATACAATATGTATGAAGACAAATAGAAAGGCATCAACTTTTGCTTCCTTAGCATCACCTGTTTCCATATGGCTATGCTTATAGCCTTAGCCCTGTGAATTTGTCCTTGCTCTTTTTTTGCTTCCCTCATGAACTGGATGATAGTAAACATCCATGGCTCACACTTAGTGCCATCTCTCAATCCCACTAATCTGCTTAGCATTGTAATCATCAAGTATATTTCTTCTTTAAAGTATATTCTCTGTAGATTCTTGTGCACTCTTACCATAGCCTTGGGCTTATTTTCTGCATTGTACCAACTATAGAAGATCTTTCCTCTACAATCCCTTTCATTGTTATGGAAATCTTCAATATATTGATCTATATCAATATCCACCATTTTCTCATGTATTTCCAAACCAAATGTTCTTGCAATCCCTTCTGTGGATAAGTCTGCAATGAATCTATCATAGAACATTATTTTCCTGGTAGCTAGGTCATACAAGTATATGCAATCTAGACAGAAATCCCTAGCTTCCATAGCTAACAAAAAACTCGCAGCCCTATACAATCCACTCTCCCATATACACCTCATGTCAGGTGTAGCATCAGCAGCTATGATCTTCTGCAAATCATCATTTGCATTGTAGCTCCTGATGTTGGTATCTATCCCTACTCCAGTGTAACTGATCAATGAAGGGTACCCTCTATGTAGTGGCAACTCCTCTTTTTCTATTTCTTTACATGGATTCCTTTCTTTTTTTACTTCGCCCCTTGTATCTACATTTTTCTGCTTTGGGGCCATCCTATAAAAAATGCATCTTTTTAACTTTTTATTTTACCTTCTTACTTAGGGTTTTACTACGAATTTTCTATTTTTTTACCATTTTACCCTAACCCCCGTTTGTATTTTCCGTTTTGCCTTTCACATTTGTTTAACCCAACCTAGCTAATTAACAATTAAACACAATAATTTAACTGATGTTTACATTTCATAATGAAATTACTAAAATCTACTTATATTTTTACCGACTGAACTATAATGGCATTTTAAGATAAATACCTGTATCTCTTGACAACTCAACTTTCTATCATTGACTTACTTTATCATTTTTACTCCGCCCAGCTTCTGGAATTCTGTCGCTTTGATGAATTTTGTTCAATTTCTGTAGCAATTCTTCTTTTTGCAGTTTTAATTCTTGATAATGTAAATCTGGAAGAAAAATAGTTTTAAATTTACTCTAACCCTTTGAATTTTACTCTTTTGGGTGTTAGCTCGGCATTAATTACAACAATTAATGCACCTAAGGCTCTGACTTTTTATTTCAGCATTTTGTTTTAAACTTCTATCCGTTAGTTTATTTTTTGCATACATCGCGCTTTCTTGTATCTTTCTTTGTATATTGTTCCTTGTATGTCCCCTTTGTATCTTTTCAATATACAAACATAGATGCAATGAACCATACACCATGTTATTTCACTTTTCTTTTTATCCATACTTGTATCTTTGATTTGTATATCACTCTTTGTATGTCTCCTTTGATACAAGCGCATATACAAATAACCCATACAAACCCCCTTTTACCTTTTATCTCCTGCGATGTCTTTTATTTCCTTATATATCGGAGATGTATATTATTAACATACAATTGCCCCAAACATACAAAGCCTTTCCTTTATTTAACTTTTTTTTTGAATCCGTCTTGCATCTTTTGTTTGTATCCTTTCTTGTATGTCGACTTGTATATCAAAGATTTATATTGTTAACATACAAGGCCGAGATACAATCTGTGGGACCCACTTTACTTTCCACTTGTATCTCAGTGATACGACCATACTTGTATCTATTCTTAGATACAAGCCTTGATACATGCAAACTCCTTTGTATAATCATCTCAGATTTTTCATCTTTTATAAACCACATTACATAGCTCTTCGGCTCCACATATGTATATAAAGTGAATGCATCTTTTAAGGTACAATGCATCACTTATATTAGATTTTAATTCTCTTTGACTTCCGCGTTGTATGTATATCAAAAGGTATAACCCGAAGCATACAACATACAAACCGAGAAACATACCTCGATAAAACCAAATTTCATATTCTCCTTAAGTCCGTGATATGTATATCATGTTGTATATCACCTTGTATCTTTCTTTTTGCCAAACATACAACCCGAGATACAAATCGTGGACTTAACCAATTATCCATTTTATCTCTGAATCTTGTCAGGTCTGATTTGTATGTAAGAATAAAACATTAGCAATATGCATACAAGTACCATGATGTAATAAACCCAACCATTCTATGCGACTAAGACAACGACTTCACATACAAATGACCTTGTATATGCACATACAAACCTTCCTATAGTGCATTTTACCAAAACACGCATACCTTGCAGAATATTGGGAATTTTAAAATGGTTGAAAAAGCAACCCCTATTCATTTTTGACAAAGAATTCACCCCTATTCTACTCTAGTACCTAATGCTATTTTTTTTCAATTTTCAATAAGGTTTGTAACATTTACCTCCTTTCTCCCTTTTACCACCAAGCAAACCCACACACAAGCAAAAGCCAAAACCATAGCAGGGGTCCTCATTTTGCTAAGAAGTAAAATGGGGCATGTTGTGAGCATCACAACAAGTCCCACCAGGCATGCCAAAAACTATTATCACTAGGAATTGCACCCGTATGCAAGGCTGGTTAAATCACTGTAATTCCATGTAACATGGGACTAATCTCAGGTTGTGGGTTCCCTACGACGAGATTAGACCTCTAGAGTATGGGCTAGTTCCCTTCAAATGTTCTATTGAGACATATGTTTTTACTTTTGCAAGAGTGCACCAAAAAGGGAAAATTTGAGCCCAATTGGATGGGACCCTATGTTATCACAACAACATATGGATCAAGGGCATATCAGCTTGAAACACTTGAGGGGATGCCTCTTGATGAACCCATGAACATTCTGCATTTGAAGAGGTTCTACGTATAACCCATCAAGTACCCAAAGCAAAAATACAAAAAATCAAAAAATCAAAAAAAGGAAAAAATTAAGAAAAACTTGAGTGCAATGAAGTCGTCCAATGGTGAAAATCACTTTTGTGATGCCTTGGATAAGTACCATTGTGAAAACTTGTCTTAGGCCCCATGTGTAGTGGCTGGTTCCACCATTTGATAAGTCCTCTTTCCATCATGACACTTCATATTGAATACCTCCCATGGCTTGGAATTATGAAACATCAATTGTCCACCCTGCATCATCCCACCCAAAGCTAATCCATGGAATGAGGATCTTTGTAAGCTTCTTTTGTACAACTTAAAATCCAAAAAATCTAAAAACAATAGAAAATCCAAATATCTAAAAACAATAGAAAATCCAAAAAATCCAATAACAATAGAAAATCCAAAAATCCAAAAACTATAGAAAATCCAAAAATAATAGAAAATCTAAAAACATTAGAAAAATAGAAAATACAAAACACCCACATCATCATCGTGCACATCATCTTCAACATCATCACATCCATTCTGAACAATTCCCACATCATTAAGTCTTACCAGAACTACATATTCATCTCACTTGCATCTTGAAAGTGCCTTGATCCCGTGGACACAGGTATGTAGGCAGTCTGGAATATGAAGTATCCAGTACTTAGGTACATAAGATGCACCCATCCAACCCTTTTGGATGGTCCCTATTTACTGAGCTTGCTAGATTCAACAAATGATACACACGCTAAGCATATGCATGAAACATCACATCTCATGCAAAAATCATCAATCAACGCATCAACTATAATCACCACACATAGCCCGACTATCCTTTTTCCCAACTTTCATAATTTATCCAACAAAATCCAACTAATTCACATCCTAGGATATATCATTCCTACAATGGACGGAATCCATCATCCTATCAACACTTATCTTGGCAAGAGAATACAATGGCTACTTGTGGTTTTTCAGTTGGTCTTTTTTATTCTTGATTTTTTATCTTCTTGTCTCATTCTAGGTCATTTCCAAAGCTACCTTGATCTCTTCATATCATGGTAAGTGGCATGCAACACCTAGAATAGACATGGTCATTGTTTCTGTATGCTGTGCTTGTCGGTTGATTTCATTACTCCAAGAATAGTATCCATATCTTGAAGATAGGGTCGGTTCTCACATAGTGTGTCCCATTTGCATATATAGGTATTCATAAATTCTATTACTATGGGATCTTATGTTATTGTTATCATTGGGAATTGAACCTGTATGCAAGGCTAGTTAAAGCACTGCAATTATGTGTAACATGGGACTAATCTCAGGTTGTGGGTACTCTATGATGAGATTAGACCTCCAGATTATGGGCTTGTTCCCTTCAAATGTTCTATTGAGACGTATGTTTTTACTTTTTGGGAAAAGAGAAGAAAGAAACTAAATGAATGCTAAAGGTAAAATGGTGATGCACCTGATATGGATAAAAATAATGCAATCTGAGTCACGATGTTTACCCAGAAATCTAACTTTTACACAATCCAGACTTGGCATAAATACCACAAAAGTGATTCTAAGGAAGGTTTGAAAATAGGTTTTTATGAAGCAAATGGTTTTTTCATAGCATAAAAAGACTATTTCTGGTTAACACATCCTAAGACCTGTGATGAATATATGATTAAATGTTGCAAACAAGGAGGTGAGACAATAATTTTGAAGGTTTAATAATAAAACATAGCAAAATTTCATCAAATCACTTCAACATTCAGCACAAAAAGGAAAGGTAATTCAACTAATCTAAAATAAACAAAGGAAAGCTTTGCAAATAAGACAAAAGATAACTTGTAACCTACCGATCTCTCAGTAAAATTGTAAAATTAAGCTACAGGAATTCTCCAATCTATCTGAATCAGAATGAGAATCAAGAACTAGCAAAAACAAACTTTTGCTTTTCAATATATAGCTCTGCTCTCTCCAAGAGGCATGCAAAAAATATGGACTTGCAGATAACTACCTCTAAAAATACTCATTCCCGAGCAACCTCAAAATTAGGGCCTAAAACTGCCACAAATTGATCAAAAATAGCTTCAATTTGGGCCTCTCCATATGTTTGACCAAAAAAGTTTGACCAAGGACCCTAAAAATACTCCTAAAAGTCATGTAAAACCTCCTAGGTGGCCTAGTTAACTCCACTAATCAATTTGCATGATTTTGCATGAGCAAAATTGATTGTGAGTAAATAATAAAGTAATAGAATATTACTCTATTATTGGTTACAATTTGTTCTATTTTTGATTTTATAATTTGTGAAAAATAATAAAGTAATTTATATAATATTACTTTATTATTTATTTATAATTAATTCATATGTAAAATCGTGCATGACTAGAAGAAAAATATGACTCCTTATCACTCCAATTACATTTGCCTATTTTGCATGATATGAGCAAAAAATAGGACTTAGGGACAAATACAAACTCCTTATAACTCCTTGTAAGACAATATCCCTATTTTGCATGATGCAAATACATTTAAGGCAAAAACAATTTTTACCCTTATCACTCCATGATCAATGAGAAAATATTTATCTTCCACTACAAGAAAAATAACAAATCACTGAGTCACTCCACATGACATTCCATGCATAAACATCCTTATGACTCCCCTTTGTTGCCTTAGTGCACATACATTACATTTTCTAAACCACCTTATATCCCCATATGCAACCTAAGATCAAGAAAGAAAAACAACTCCATTATGCATAAAACCCCATGCATAAAAAATGCTCCATTATATCTGCACCATCATATACTGCCACCATGCCTAATGCTTACCTTGGAAGACTCCATGCATAGTCCTAAACATATGCCATGTCAAAAATTACACCCTCTTGGATTTGTTAGCCACCATGCATAATCTTGAAGTATCATTACCTTTGGATGCTTTTAATAAGACAAGGAACATAGCATGTGAAACCTTGTGTATGCATAACCCGACCACCAAGGAATCTTTAAGAAGTTTGTAAGGCATTGAAGCCTTTCCCTTCATCATATCGGCCCTCTTGACTTCATAAAAATCAAGTCCAAAGCAGACTGTCGGCCATTCCATGTTATGATGACTAGGGACTTTCAAGACCAAGGTCTTGACCACGACATCTCTTTTGGATAATGTAATTATTGGTTTTTTACAAGTCAAAAAACACACTTGAACAAAGAACCTTCGAAGAAAAGTGAGGAAACAACCCTAATTTTAGTTCATTCTTCATTTTGACTTCCTTCTTCAAAGCTCTGTAACTTTTGATCCGCTAACCTACAGTTTGAGTGCATTCATCATGGCTCTATTTTTTTACTCTTAAAAGGCATCCTTGGTGTCATCCTGGAACTCTACATCATTCATAAAGAAGGTAACATTACTTTCTGCTCTATATGAGGCATTTACTCATCTTTGTGGTTTTATTTTTTCATGGTTACGGCCTCCTTTCCTCTTTTATGGCTCTCTCTTTGTCATTATGCATTCTTTAACACTTTTCTCTTCTTTGTATCTTTCCTTGCAACCTTCACCTGTTATTGAAAGCTTTAAGGCCACTGTGAGGCCGTGGGTAGATCCTTCTTCCTGTCAGCGAAATGAGGTAAGTTCTTGTCATTTCATCTTCTGTAGCTTGTTTTATCTCTCTTCACAGTTTTTTAAAAAAATGGCAAGGGTTTTTGAGATTATGGGTATTGCATTTTTTGATAAAAAATGGCCTATCACTTCTGGCCATGACTGCATATATCTTCTTTCTACTTTGAGTTGTCTGTAGATGCAGAAAAACTAAGGGTTTAAGGTTTTAAGCTGAGGGTTTTTAACATCCTTTTGCATTTTTAAGGCCTCTACCTGTTATGGTCATGCTCTATCTGAATACAGGCACCAAAAAATGTAGAATGTGGAGGGTTTGTTTAGTTTGGAAGCTAGGGTTTCAACCCCTCATGCATAAAAATTCTTCACACTACCACGACCATCTTCTTTCACTGTTATTTATTTATTTTTATGACTATAAATGAAGAAGAGAAACAAGGGTTTGATCTTTCTGTACCTTCAAGGTTCAAAACTGTTATGGCCACTCTCTTGTATCTTTCACTGCTCTTTGTTTTTACCTGTATGGTGTGAAAGAAACCTAAGGGTTTGAGATCTTTAAAAGACCTTGTTCATTCTGTATATGGGTACACACTTATCATGAAAAATGCTAATCTTCTATAATGAGTATGACTGTATTTCTCTTTCATTTGAGTCTTCTTGACTATGGGTGCAAAAATTAGCACTAGGGTTTGATTTTCTGCCAAATGGGTTTACTCTTTATCATAATAGACTCTCCTTCTGTAGAGAAACAACATTAAGAGTCTGAGGTGTTTAATAGATGGAGTTTCTTTCTTTTCTTTCATAACACCCTTTGACTGTCAAGTCATTAGTGATGATGATACACCTCTACTGTCTATCTCACTATAGCTACTTGGCATAAGCAAGTCTTTATATTCTGTATGACAACAAATTATTTAATATTTTGTAGCATTCATTGTTATCATCTAATATTCTATAGCATACATTAGCACCTCTGTGAGACTCTCCTGTAGCATAGATGGTCTCTTTATTTGTTTGCATATGATAACTTGTACTCTTCAACTTGCAACCTATAGTATGATGAAATTTTGTCATGTGGCATCATCTTTGATTGGGTACTGTCTTTGTTGCAACTAGATTTATACTATGGCATATATATCATTTGTCTTCTCTTGACTGTCATATGTATTGGGATTCTTCTGTGCATAGATAGCATGCATTTTCTCTCCTTGTTGTCTATGGCATTCTCAAGGTATACCTATAGCATAGATAAACATATTCATACACTCATTGTTTGTCTCATCAATTGAATGTTATAGTATCGAATGTATCATGCATTTTTTCCCCTTGCTGTCTGTTTACTATGATTGCATCATGATGGCATAAATCATGCTACCTTCTTTTGTGAATGTGTTTGCAAAAATGTACCTGTACCTATGATTACATGTTCTTATCTCTCCTTGATGATTCTCCTTCATTATTGACTAACTCCTATAGATGGATATGGTAATTGTCATATGCTCTGACTGTCTCTACTGTAGATGACTGTATCTGTATTTTGCTTGCAATGTATCTTTCTTTATGGTATTGTTGACTGTATCATGGTGTCACTGTAGCTCCAATGTGTATGAGGTAGAGTTTGTTTGATCAAAATAGTTGATGAGGTGTATGGAAACCACCTTGTTATCTTTAGACTGTGGCATTCTTAATACTCTATTGTGCATACTGTATTTGCATCTTTCCATTCTAGTTATGATTGTCTTTTGATTTAGGATTTATACTTGACTGTTATGACAGTGATGATAAATGAATGTTGCTCCTATTTTGTTCTTCTTCTAAGATCCTTGATACTCAGTGATAGTCTTTATCAATTGATGAGTACTCTTCTGAGAGTACACTATATGCATTTGTCATTTGCATCTTTGCCTCTAGCATGTGACTGCCACATTCTCATTATGCACTGTATCTCTTGTCTTGGATGTTGTCTCATCTGCTATTCCATGTAACATCTTGTTTGATTGTCTCTATGACACACTTGCAAATTGAATGTGATATAACAATTAAACTCTAAACATCTTTAACAATATGCAGTAATATGAAAAATAACTAGCATAAAGTGTTGCCTCATCCTTGAAAACTGAGTCCTATCTACTTGCATTTGAATTGCTTCACTGTATATCCATGTATCCTGATGGTTTTGAATCTTCAAGGCATTGATGACTACTTAGCTATTGATCCAAGACAATGATATATTTCATGACTACATTTTCACCTGCCATATATCAGCCTAGAGCTAATAATGCCTTGTTGTTTTGATTTGTCTCTTTAAAGGCAAAACTTGTACCTTTCTCTATGTTGTCTTTCATCTCTTTATTATATCCTTGTACTTTGAATGCACTCTGTCAGTTGCTCTTTATAGCTGTGATGAAATAAATACATGCATTCATAATGATACTGTACCTTAGATGTCTCCTGTAGCCTAGATGACTGTAATCTAATTTCTTGCATTCAGTCTTGTTAATCCGATTTGCTCTAATCAAAAGTAATAATGCTATGATGACATATCCTTTCTTTAAGTTGATTAGATAATGCATGATATAGCTCAGAATGATGCATCTTGTCTTTTCTAATACTCTTTTTCAAAAAAAAAAGGAACATACTGGGCTCAAACCCTTGTGGGAGCCACATTAATCCACATGTTTATTTGTCTTCAAATCAGCAACAAAATTTCTCCTATACCTAGACAGTGAACAAACAAGTTAGCATAAAAAAATACTTGATAGCATTGATTGATCTCCTTCATGATTTCTTCCTGGTTTGTGTCATATATCTGATCTGATCTCTTAACTAAATGCATGATATGATAAGTGATGTCTCTGTTTGATAAAAGCATGTGATAACTGTAAACATCTAGAGCACTAACAGGGCTATCACCAAAATTTTGTAGGTTTCAACTGGATGGTGGCTTAGAGTGAAGACTAAAAGCTGAAGACTTGAAGGCCGCCTTCAACAACAACCTCCATCATCAGGAAATAATTGATGTTTAGATTTATCATATGTTGTTTTCTCTTTTCTTTTATCAAACAGATACATAGCTTGCATGTCTACAATTACTCATTCTAGTTACTCCCATGGCTTGTGTGGGATACATTTGAACACTTCTTTTAAACATGATCAGTTAGTTTCTCTGATGCATATGATGTATATGTATTTCCTTTTCAATCAATGTATGAGATAAAGTAACAGATACCTAGATTTATGTTCAAAACATGACATGAAATAACAATGTAATACAATATCTTTCTCTCTTTTATTCAAAACTGATTAATTGAATAATTAATTTAACTTATAACTCTTGAAAGATCAAACTTTATAGAACAACTGTATCTCCATGAATGTTTGATCCTTTGATAATCAATTCTTTTGTCATGATAACTTATCAGTCCTAATTGGACTGATGAGTTATCCTTACAACTGGATCTTCTTTTCAACTTTGTCAAGGCATCAACCATTCAAGAAATGCTTAACTTTGAAGTTTTCTATTATTCCTTCTGAACAATTATACTTAGGTCCAACTAATTTTAAGTGTGAACAAAAAATTAGTAACAATTATGAGTCTCCTTACCTCATCTAAACAAGGTTATACTACCTTGGGCATGCATGAAATCAACCTATTGTTTGTGAGTCTAGTCCATGCAAGTGTGGGATAAAAAATCAGCACCTAGGTCCTCTCATACCTTCGTGAAAAGTATCCTACTTTACTATAATAAATCTAGAAATGCTCTCAATAGTCTAATTTAAATACTATACCTAGCTCACTTCGTCTTCTCCCAACCATCCAACCATATTATTTGGGCTTAGAAGTTTTAATCCCCACCCCCCTATCCATCCACTCTAACCCTGGTCCCCCCTTCTAACTAACATCCCCCCTCTCACTTACCCCTTAACCCATTCAACCAACTTAACACACCTAAACCAAAACCCCTCTAATGATGTGTTGTCCAATAACCTAACATTTCCCAAATCATCTTCACAATTCCCTTTTCCTCCCAACCCATAACCATACCCCTCCCTAACTTATTCACTACCACCTAGCCCCATCACCCAGGGTTTAAAAAGAATATAGCATGTATCATGACTTGTCCACTTCACTAATCATTGCACTAAATCATTTGCATTATCAGAATCATTTAATCATCATTATAACATATAACCATTGCATATTCATTATGACTTTTGCATCCACAATATATGTTTATTAATTTGAGCATATATTTCCATTTCATTACATTTGGCATCTACATTATATGTTTATTAATTTGAGCATATATTTTCCATTACATTTCATTTCATTTTGCATCCATAATAAATGTTTATTAATCTAAGCATTTATTCTCATTCCACAAAACCATTTTACATCCATTTTAATCCACATCATAATCCACAATCATAATATGCATCACCATTATCACATCATAACGCATAAACAACATAAATGGAGCATAAATTATCACATCACAAAACAAGATCCATCATCAGCATAAACATAACATATATATCATCATGATCCTTAAATATGACATAAAAACATCCATCAGTACCCATCTAATTCATAGTATAAACATCACACCATCACATAGTGCATAAGAACCACCTACATAGATCATGATATCATAAACAAAACATCCATCCATAGGCCAAAAGAATCATAACAGATATCATAAACATCAAAAAATCCTTACAACCATTAATATATGAATTACACCACTAATAAGAGGTCACTATATGGACAACATGAGGGAGACATCCTGACAAGTAACATTAGTGTAATCATCGATCATTTCATCACATAATGCATCCCAACAAGTACAATCAGTGCAATCATTGATCATTTCATCACATAATGCAACATAAATAAATTCATCCATCACATGAGCATATAATACATAAAACCATCACATAAAAACATCACATCATAATTTACATCATCATCAAATGCATAAACCATCGAAACATACATCATAAGTGCATCTATAACAAAAACCATCATATACAAACCATAAGCGTCATAAACATCATCAACATAAATCATCATATATCATCAAATATCATCATATGTCATCATCATACATCACTGCAAAATAATATACATCACTCAAAATCATACAAGTCATGATACAAAAATTCCTCTAAGGGCTCAAAATATATCAATGTACATCAAGCCTGGGCTAATGATCCCCTACCTGACTCAGTGGGCGACCCTGGTTGTGGCTACTGGGGTACCACTGGTGAAGGTGTCATAGACTGTTGAACTGACTAGACAAACCACCTAGATCTATGGGACCCTGTGATGCAGAGCCACACAGCAAAAGCTTACAAACAGGGTGAAAAACCCATTAAATCCACCAAATAGCTAATCCTACTTCCCATCGATAAGATCATCATATTCACCTTACCGCTAAACTCTATCGGCAGCATCATGATATTCGGCATCATCTGCATCTTCTATCAGCAGGATATAAAATATCAAGTTCCTCCCAAATATCCTGATGACGACAACCTCATGCACCTCTCTTCGGATGCTTACGTCACCCTGATATTCGACCCACTTACACAACCAGCATCAGGATAAAACTTTATCGAGTGATATCTGGGAATGTCCTAATGATGATGACATCACATGCACTTGCACTGTTACTCTCTCCACTGCCTACGACATCCAGATCTAAGACTCCTTCATGCGCTCCATAGCATGATATGAATTGTCGGGCTATAATGGAATATCCTGATGATGATCCTAAGGCCTATGTGATCCTTGGCTACCCGATGTTCAAACAAAAGATGATCCTCCTCCTTTCTTTGGCATATGTGACTTTGACTCGCCGTTGACCCGTTTAACTGTATCTTCACCCGCATGTATGTTCCAGCATACGACCACGACATGCGGATGATGAATACACATGAAATGATGATCCTACAGATGATATATACAGGAAATATATATCCAACCTATATCATCTTGATGCCTTCAAAACATGCATTCTCCACAAGTTCCACGACCCGATCCGGAATGCGATATGTACACAGATGCAAATACGATATACACAATCTGTAATGTCGCATGCAAATGCTATATATCCGCCGAATGTATCCAAACACGGATTTCACATAGAAAACTTGTCAATCAGGTCTGATCACCTCCTGAGCAATTCAAAGTTAGAATTTATTCTTCGAAACCCTAGCACATGAGGATGCTAGGATAACTCACAGCATGCTAACAATCGATCCCACGATCATGAAATGCATAAACAGAAAAACAAAGATGCAAACTAAACTACTGTACATGTCCATTCCACCAATTCAAAGAATCAACCGATCGAATGGTTGAATGAATCCATTTCGCCTGCAATAAGAGAATCAACACACAGATTGCTTGTAAACCAGATAAATGAAATCAATGGGATCCTCTTATTTTCAATAACAGATATGCATACAAGATTCACAGTCTCACTGTATCACAAATGTCCTACTTCTGCTATGCTAAAAACTCACTAAACTATCAATTGTATCTCCTCTGTCCACTCTCCTAAAACAAACTGATCTAGGGCATAAATAGTAATCCTCTGCGAGTACTACCAACTTGATTCCCAGCGGTTGGGAGCTTCCAAGCAGCTGGTGGGAGACAGCTAAGATAGCTGGCATAACAAACTTCTAACTACCAGCACATCCTCTTAGATGGGTCTAAAACATAAGAATTGGTCCAATGGACCTTATTACATCAAAAAGTCAAACAAGCTAAAAATAGACTCATGTCTTGACATGCTAAAAATAGACTTCTGTCTTGTTTGGTAGGGGTGCTCCTGCACCATACTCCCTAGAAGAAGAAATCTCAAGTCCACTTGAGATGAGAGTATGTAGATCTGCACCATGTGCCTGGATATGCTCTTCAGTCATCCATACTGCTTCTGAATTAGGTTTTCCCTGCCAAGCCACCAGATATTCCAAATAGCTTTTGTGCCGGGTCTACTTGAGCACTCGTGTGTCCAACACCTTCTGCAACTGTGGGGGAGCATGTTTTGGAATGTCATCAGCTGCTGTATCCTGTAGTAGGTCATGTTCGTCATCTGGATTATGCTTGTATGGAGTTAAATCACAGACATTGAATATAGGTGATAAACCAAGATCTGGAGGGAGTTGGATTTCATAAGCATTCTGTCCATGCTTTCTCAAAATCTGACATGGTCCAATTTTCCTCTACATGAGTTTAGTATATTTGCCCTTAGGAAGTCTTTCCTTCTTCAAATGAACGCATACTAAATCTCCAACATCAAACTATACATCCTTCTTCTTTTTATCAGCATACTCCTTATACTTCAAGGTAGTTTGTTGTAGTTGGGTCTTTACTTGATCATGAACCACCTTTATGGCTTCTACAAAAGCTTCTCCCTCTGCACTAACAGGGTCTACTACAGGTAGACCTCTTAATTCCAAAATTCCTCTTAGATGCATACCATACACTATCTGAAAAGGTGATTTCCCTGTACTCCTATTGACAGTATCGTTATAGGAAAATTCTGCCTGAGATAGGATATTATCTCACTTTTCTCCATGCTGTTTTGTCAAACATCTAAGCAAATTCCCTAAGGAACGATTGACTACTTCAGTTTGTCCATCCATTTGAGGATGATAGACAGATGAGAAAGACAAATTTGTGCCCAGTTTCTTCCAAAGGGTTCTCCAGAAATGACCAATAAACTTCACTCCTTATCTGACACTATGCTCAATGGCAATCCATGTATTCTGACAATTTCCTTGAAAAACAAATATGCAATATATGAAGCATCAGCAGTGGTTTTGCATGGCAAGAAATGTGTCATTTTACTGAATCTATCCACTACAACAAAAACACTGTCAAATCCTTTCCTTGTCCTTGGTAAACCCAAGACAAAATCCATACTTTTGCTTTCCCATGGTCTAGAAGGAATGGGTAAAGGCTGATATAAACCTACATTAGTTGATCTCCCTTTTGCTTTCTAACATATCACACATGTTTCTACAAACTTTCTGACATCTGATTGTAACTTAGGCCAATAATAATGTCTTCTGACAAGATCAAGAGTCTTATCCAAACCAAAATGACCTATCATAGCTCCACAATGTTTCTCTTTAATGATGTTCACCCTCATAGAACATTTTGGAATACACAACTGTCCACCTTTGAACAACAATCCATCTTGGATCAGAAATTCAGAGAACTCAGCATGATATTTATCTCCAAAAGAAGTACATACCTGATATATCTCTCCAAAATCTTCATCAGCATCATACATGGTCTTCAATGAATCAATTCCAACACTTTCTAACTGAATCTGGTTGATTGTTAGAGCTCTCCTACTCAAGGCATTTGCTACCTTATTCTTGACTCCTTTCTTATGCTTCAATATAAAAGTAAAAGCTTGTAAAGTTTCTACCCATTTCATGTGTCTGTGGTTCAGCTTTTCCTGGCTGTTGATAAAACTTAAAGCCTGATTATCTATGAATACTATGAATTCCTTTGGCATCAAGTAATGCCTCCATTTCTTGAGTGACTGGACTAAAGCATACATTTCCAAATCATATGATGAATACCTCTTTTTAGCATCATTGAGCTTCTCACTGAAAAATGCAATTGGCCTTCCGTCTTGGCTAAGTATTGCTCCAATGGCCATGTGACTAGCATCACATTCTACTTGAAAGATCTTGTTAAAGTCTGGAAGTGCAAGGACTAGCTGCTGTGCCACCTTCTTTTTCAATGTTTCAAAAGAATCATTTGCTTCCTTAGTCCAAGCAAATCTGCACTTCTGTCCTCCTTTTATAGTATCAAGCATGGGTGCACAAATATGACTAAACCCTCTTATAAACTTTCTGTAGAAGGTTGCTAACCCATGGAAACTTCTGACATCATTCATAGTCCTTGGAGTTGGCCAAGACAATATGGCACTTACCTTCTCCTTATCCATTTGCAGCTGTCCTTGTGAAATGACAAAACCCAAATATGTGATCTCCTTCTGCATGAACAAACACTTGTCCAAATTTATCATTAGCTACTCTTCATGTAACCTCTTGAGAACCAAATCTATATGTCTGAGATGTTCTTCCTTTGTGTTGCTGAAAATCAAAATGTCATCTAGATATACTATGACAAACTTTCCCATGAATTCTCTCAAAACCTCATTCATCAATCTCATAAAAGTACTAGGTGCATTAGACAAACCAAAAGGCATAACTTTCCACTCATACAACCCTTCATTAGTTTTGAATGCTATTTTCCATTCATCTCCTGGCCTAATCCTAATCTGATGATAACCACTCTTCAAATCAATTTTTGTAAAATACTTAGCACCTCTTAAACAGTCAAGTAAATCCTCTATCCTAGGGATTGGAAACCTATACCTGATTGTGATCTTATTAATAGCCCTGGAATCTGTACAAAGCCTCCAAGTGCCTTCTTTCTTTGGTGCTAGTACAGCTGGTACGGCACATGGACTTAAACTGTTACCAATCAGACTTGTGTCTAATAATTCCTCAATTTGTCTTGCTACTTCTGCATTTTGTTCTGGAGTTAGCTTATATGTTGCTTTGTTTGGAAGTGTAGATCCTGGGATTAGATCTATGCAATGGCTGATATCCCTTACAGGTGGTAGGGATCTTGGCATTCCATCAGAAATGATGCCTTTATACTTATCCAATAGCTCTTGGACAGCTGGGTCTATGAACCTCTACTTCTTCTCTTTCTTGACTTCTTGCTGTTGTTCTTTATTCACTGTGAGACATGGAATTAGGGCATATGCAACTACACCTTCTACTGCTACTTCTTTCATGAACTATTTTCCTTCCATCAGCATTACCTTCACCTCTTTTCCTTTTGATTTCTCCTCCTTCTCTGTCAATGGGAGTAACTCTGTCACCTTACCATCCTTGGTGATTGTATAGGTGTTTCTTACACCATCATGGCATGCCTTCAAATCATACTGCCATGGTCTACCAAATAAAAGATTGCAAGCATCCATCTTGGTAATGTCAAACAACAACCTGTCTTTATATGCTCCAATCTGAAATTCTACCCAAGTCTGTTCTTCTACAACTGTCTGCTGACCTTGGGTAAGCCATGAGACCTTATATGGGGATGGGTGAGGCAATCTCCTAAGCTTAAGCTTTGTTACCATTTCATCAGATACAAAATTTTTAGTAGAACCAAAATCAATTAAAACTTTACATGCCTTACCTCCTGCTTTGCAAATGGTTCTGAAAAGAGACTTTCTTTGTGGGGGTTCTTTGTTAGATACCTTCATGGTAGTCATTGTTCTCCTCATCATCAGAGATTCTCCACTCTCTGGATATCCATAATTGTCAGGAGCATTCACACTCTGAAAAGCATTAGAGCCTGTCGCACTTTGACTATCAGGTTCTTGGATCAGATTAGTTCTCCTTTCTCCTGTTGAGCTTGTTGCCTTTTCTGGACATCTGCTGGCTATATGGCCTTCTTTGTTATAGTTATAACATCTAATAGATCCTTTGCCCTAGGATCTTCCTCTGAAAGGTCTTCTGCCTCTGAAGTTTCCTTGCTGGTTGTAACTTTCTCTCTGGTTTTGGTTGTTATTTCCCTTGCTGTTGTCATGACTGGATTCTTCCTGATATCCATGTCCATGTCCTCTACCTCTAAAAGGACTTCTTCCACCTCTTTGATGTTTACCTCTTCCTCTATTGTTCTATTCTTGTCTTCTCTTTAACTTATCTTCCACTTTTAATGCCAACTGAAAACATTTCTGAACTGTATCTAGATTATGCAGATTCAAATCTTCCTGAATGTTGAACCTCAATCCATTAAGGTATCTGGCTACCTTTTCTTCCTCACTTTCTTTTACCTTTGTCTTCACACAAAGTTTCATGAATTCCTCTGTATATGAGCTGACATCTAGCTCCTTCTGCTTTAGGTTTTGCTTCCTCTTGTGTAATTGGATACTATAATCCAATGGAACATAGGCTTCCTTCACTAAAGCCATCATCTTCTTCCATGTAGCGACTCTACACTTTCCTTCTTGTACTCTGTCATCTTGGACAAAATTCCACCATGTCAATGCAGCTTCTTTCATCTTTGATTGGGCTATCTTCACTCTCTGTTGTTCTGGTATCTCTTCTGTCTCAAAGAAATTGTTTAGGGAGTCTATCCACTCCATCACTGAATCAGGTTCCATCTTTCCTATAAACACTGGTAAATCTAGTTTCACATCCATGGTTCTCCTTTCCATGGCTTTGAGGGTGTTCAACAGTGGTCTCTGGTCTACAGGAACGACCTCCTCGTTCCACCTAGGGATCTCTTCTTCTTCCCTATCTTTTTCTTTACCAGAACCTACTATGTCCCTCAACTTCTCCAATTCATCCTTCAGTGCCTGATTCTGAGCCTTCACAGCCTTGCTCTCAGCAATCTGCTTCTTTACCAGAACTACCAACTTAGTGTTGGTCATTCTTGCCGGGAACTCTGATGTTCCTTCTTCATCTGACATCTTGTTGTCTTCAAATCTTTTCCCAAAAGATTCAACCTTTGCTCTGATACCACTATGATGCAGAGCCACATAGCAAAAGCATACAAACAGGGTGAAAAACCCATTAAACCCACCAAATAGCTAATCCTACTTCCCATCGACAAGATTATCATATTCACCTTACTGCTAAACTCTATCGGTAGCATCATGATATTCGGCATCATCTACATCTTCTATCAGCAGGATATAAAATATCGGGTTCCTCCCAAATATCCTAATGACGACAAACCTCATGCACCTCTCTTCGGATGCTTACGTCACCCTGATATTCGACCCACTTACACAACCAGCATCAGGATAAAACTTTATTGGGTGATATTTGGGAATGTCCTGATGATGATGACGTCACATGCACTTGCACTGTTACTCTCTCCACTGCCTACAACATCCGGATCTAAGACTCCTTCATGCGCTCTGCAGCATGATATGAATTATCGGGCTATAATGGAATATCCTGATGATGATCCTAAGGCCTATGTGATCCTCGGCTACCCGATGTTCAAACAAAAGATGATCCTCCTCCTTTCTTTGGCATATGTGACTTTGACTCGCCATTGACCCGTTTGACTATATCTTCACCCGCATGTATGTTCCAGCATACGACCATGACATGCAGACGATATATATAGGAAATATATATCCAACCTATATCATCCTGATGCCTTCAAAACATGCATTCTCCATAAGTTCCATGACCCGATCCGAAATGTGATATGTACACAGATGCAAATGCGATATACACAATCTGTAATGTCGCATGCAAATGCTATATATCTGCTGAATGTATCCAAACATGGATTTCACACAGAAAACCTGTCAATCGGGTCTGATCACCTCCTGAGCAATTCAAGGTTAGAATTTATTCTTTGAAACCCTAGCACATGAGGATGCTAGGATAACTCACAGCATGCTAACAATCAATCCCACGATCATGAAATGCATAAACAGAAAAATAAAGATGCAAACTAAACTACTATACATGTCTATTCCACCGATTCAGAGAATCAACTAGTGGAATGGTTGAATGAATCCATTTTGCCTACAATAAGAGAATCAACACATAGATAGCTTGTAAACCAGATAAATGAAATCAATGGGATCCTCTTATTTTCAATAACAGAGATGCATACAAGATTCATAGTCTCACTATATCACAAATGTCCTACTTCTGCTATGCTAAAAACTCACTAAACTATCAACTATATCTCCTCTGTCCACTCTCCTAAAACAAACTGATCTAGGGCATAAATAGTAATCCTCCACGAGTACTACCAACTTGATTCCCAGTGGCTGAGAGCTTCCAAGCGGCTAGGAGGAGACAACTAAGACAGCTGGCATAACAAACTTCTAACTACCAGCACATCCTCCTAGATGGGTCTAAAACATAAGAATTGGTCCAATGCACCTTATTACATCAAAAAGTCAAACAAGCTAAAAATAGACTCATGTCCTGACATGCTAAAAATAGACTTATGTCCTATTTGGTAGGGGTGCTCCTGCACCACCCTGACATCCTAGATCTATTACATTGGCTATAACCAGGTATGAGCTGACCCTTGGGTACTACAGAACAATATGCTCCATAGTAGTACTCAGCCCATCTCCCCTCCTCAAAGAGCTGACTCTACACCTGCTACAACTATCCCTATAGCTACGTGATCTGAGTTTGAAACTATCTAAACACCAGACCCATGCCAGTACCAACCACCACCCCCTGTGGACTCACCACCTGTGCCTCTGCCTGCCGAGCCCTAGCCTCCACTACCTGCCGCAGTGCTCTCTTTGAATCCCACTCACCCATTAGGGTGGCCACCTCTGCCTATGCCTATGCTACCTGATCTTGTGCCTATGCCAACTACGCCTGTAGTGTACTAACCTATCCATCTGACCCATCTTACAGTGCAGCTGCCCCTCAAAGCTACACAAGCTCCTGTTGTTGTCTCTGCACTGTATCCTCTAGGCTACCCAAGTGGCCTCAAAGTGTCCCTACCTCCTCCTCATCATTTGCTTGGGTACACTGACATGATGAGCACTCTCTTGGTACTGCCCCTGATCCTGCCCCTGAGCTACCCACCTCTGCCCTGCCAATCCCAGGAAATGTCATAGTAGTCTCTGGGATATCCTATTGGTAAGTCCTCTCCCTCACCTATAAATCAGCTATCTTTTGTGCTGAGGTGGCCCTCAATCCTTACTATTGTAGGGGTGCTTGCAAGGGTGGCATCTGTCCTCTATCCCCTCCCTGTGCCCGCTGTGCTGGTGGTCTCTACCTGGGACCCTGCTGTCAGGGTACCAGTGGTACCAATCTCTGCCCTATTTATACCTATTGTACATGTATCTGTAAACACCCAAAATTGTGCCAAATTTGTCCATGTCTTGCAACACCTTGTCAAAAACATTATCTTAGACATCATGTAGCATTTTGTCCTAAACCCACTCCTAATTCTACTAATCCATTAGCCAATTAATTAAATAAATTTTATTTAATTAATTAATTTCCACACCATATCCCAATCCTATCATAATCATCTTCCCAATTAATTAAATAAATTTTATTTATTTAATTAATTTCCCTCACATATCCCAACTAATTCAAATAAAATATTTGAATTAAGTCCTCACCTCTCACCACATTTTGACACTTGTCCACCTCTTAATTAAATCATGTGTGGTAGTACAACTTTCATTTAAAATGCTTCACATGTACAACTAATGGGACCTAATTTTAGTATTTGTGTACACAATCACACATGAGACTTATCCTCCTTTGTACACTTGTCACATGACTACACCTTCCTTGAAGAGTGGGAATAACTAATCAATCCTAGCCATCCACATCAATCATTTAGCTTTTTAATCTCAACCATCCATTCAAACCAAGCATTTCCTATAATTCAACCCTCTCCCAAGCCATTAGCATGCATTGAGTCTTGAGTATCCTTATGCTACCAAAATATCATAAGAGCCTTTTCATCATTCATCCATCATCTATTATCCATCATCTTCTATCTATCATCTTTATCTTATTGTTATGCTGCTAGATTGAGCAACCAACATATATCAAATCAATCAAACAATTCATCTTGCATCTATCTATTTGAGGTATTGAAGATTTGGATTAGGTAATGCATTTGTATTGTTTTATCATTTTGATTTATCCAAATTTTTCATTACATAGTATCTACTACTGCTGCTATGGAACCCTCTCCCTAGGCCTCACTACCTATTGACCCCCCTACCCCTACTGTGTAGGAACCTGTGCCTAAGGCGCTACCTGTTGATGTGCCTGTTGTTGTCCCTACTGTTGTACCTATAGTGGTGGTATTACCTGCCATCTACTTCTCCCTCTACCTCACCCTCTCACAGCCACTACCTGCTCATATGTTGCTACTGCTAACACCCCGATAGGATCATCATCATCCACCTCCATCTCCTCGACTACTATCTCCTCCACTATGTCTCCTTCCTCCTCCACCTCCATGGTCATATCAGGCTCCTCAGTCAGATCCATCATACAGGTCGACTACCATGTCAACCACCACTAATCAAACACAAGTGTAGTTCCTGTGTCTACCACCATGCTCCTCCAATCCCACTGCTAGGGCTGTAATGCTGCAAAGTTACCTATCACTACCTATGGCACTATGGCTGGTGGCCATCTCACATCTCATGGTGTTCGCGCAAATATTGTTATCCCCTGAGGAATATCCTACCACAAGCTAAACTAACACATAACCCACAAGAGAAGATACATGTCGATGGTGTGATCAACCCAACCCATCAGATACCATGGCTGGAAAGTATAAGGCATATGTACATCATCATTTGGTCATGACTCTACTCCAATATACGACTTCCATGTAACCTAAATTAGATCATCTAGTACATACCACCAATAATGTAACTCTCCAATATGAAAGTACTCGATGGGCTGCCAGTATAAAAACATAAATGCCTCAAACTGCCATTGATAGTATCCTCCCCACGGCCTTGTAATCGCAATGTGTTCAAATGCCCACACATACAGATAATGTCAAATCATAGTGATAGACCACAGTATGCATCTCATGATACAATTGTCCCAACATGCATGGCCCCCATGCATAGACCATCTCATCCTGCACCATCCCCTCTATCATCTCCCCCACCCCATTGGAAAGCCTTGACCCCACTGATCTGGCATCACCACGCCTCCAATCAGTGCACAAAGAAACAAGGTAAAATGATCTGCGCCTGTTGCCAAAGTCTTGTCATAAGTCATCTCTCATCTATCCTCTGAAAACTATAGTTGACCTAAGGCAAATGCTCTACCTAAGGCTACCCGTCCCCTCCTCGTATGATATACCACTCGTGCACTGTGAATTGGTAGCTTGAGGATGCGATAAACATCCTCAAGGGTGATGGTAATCTCCCCTATCGGTAGGAGAAATGAACATGTCTCAGGCCGAAACCGCTCCACAATAGCTATAATCAATGCCCTATGTGCTCGCAAGACAGGCATGTCTAATACTGTCAGCAAGCTCAATCTCGCTAATCGAGCCCGTGTGGCTCCATCAAACCCATCTAATAACTGTATCATGGCAAGGATACATTGCTCCTATGATCCCATGATGAATGATACAGTCACCTGCATCCACCAAATGTGAGTCAAAAAACTTACATTTTCTTCCAAATCAGCTATTCAACATTGATTTTCCCTCTTTCTGTAGCTAAATTTCATTTAGTGCCAATCTTCTTTGCCATTACACCAATCCTTAGGATGGAGCTACCATTTCCCAAAATGGCATCATTCCAGAGAATTGTGCCACTCCCTCTCAAAAGGGCACCATTCTAGAGAATGGCACCACTTCCCATTCATTTCACGCCACTACGGAGCGCCCTCGAAGCTTAAAATGATTTTGGCACCATCCTACAGAATGGCACCACTATGCCAAATGGCACTCATCGGCACGTTGGTGCCACATTCTATTGCAAGTATGGGCCTAACTAATGTTGTCTTTGATGTCAAAATACTCAGGTTGCATTATTGAGAAGGACTGGATGAGCTGTGTGCTGAGGATATTGAGAAAATTAGTCTCAATCAGGAACAATGAAGAACAGTGATGATGACAAGGTAAAAGTCCAAGATAGGTTGAGGATCAAAGGATACGGTTTAAAGGGTTTGTAGATATGAGTCTTGAGATGTTCCTGTCAAGATTTTAGAGGTCCGTATAAAGATCTAAAGAAGTTATGGTCACTCAAGTAGAACCGGTTCCGACAGATGTTCAGTGGTGACAGAGTGTCACAGATTGGTCCGATGAGCTCTAGCATTGTATTATTTCATTCTGCGGATTGGATGGAGTGTGGAAGAAGTCCGTGTGAAGTGACAACTAGATTTGTTCATGGTTTGGAGGTCCAAAAGCACCTTTTTCATTATGACAGTGATGACAGACTGTGTTCTTGAAGTTCCGGATGAAGAAGATAAGAATTCCAGTAAGCTGATAAAGTGCGGATGTTCTCGGTGTTTTAGGGAAGGTTATGATGATCACTGGATCATGTCCAGTTCATGTTGGCAGTCCACATTGAAGTTAGAGTTTGGATTTGATGGATAACCACCGGTTGTTGGTGTTCTTTCAATGACTGGCTGACCGGATGAATTATACACCTTGCAAAAGATCTTGTGGTTGTTTGCCGACTTAGATGTTTGTTCCTAAGTTGATGTCGTGTATAAATAAGGGATTGTGAAGTCATTTCAAAGTAAGATTGGAAGATGAGGATGTGGTAGCGAGGAGAAGAGCGAAAGGTAAAACATAAATTTTTGGGCTTAAATGGAACTGATCCAGGCATGGTAAAGATGTCAATCTCTAGTTCAAGTTTGTGATACTTGTTACTTTGTAGACAGTGTGTCTCTTGTAGGTAGTGTGCCTCTTGTGAGCAGTGTGCTCGGGCAGTGAGCCCTAATTGGCATGTGCCATCTATTCTTCTAACAGAGAATAATCCTTGGGTTAATCACCCTGTGGTTTTTCCCTTGACCGGGTTTTCCACGTCAAAATCTTGGTGTCTCATGTGTTGATGTGTATCTGCTCTGGTGTTTATGCTTTATGCTTTCATGAGTGATTAATTGATATGCTATTAAATAACAAGAGGATTTAAGTGTTTTAATTAGAAGCAAGTTTTAGACAACTGATTCACCCCCCCTCTCAGTTGTCTGTCCTAAATCCAATAATTGGTATTAGAGCTAAGTTCCTCTAAAAGGAGCTTAACCGCTTGAGGAGATCCAAGATGTTGTCATACAAGAAGGATAGTCCAAAGTTTGATGGAACCAACTTCTCTCTTTGGAAAGGTCGCATGAAATGTCACTTGCATTGTATGGGAAAGGCGTACTGGTCCATGGTCACAAAAGTGTATGTACCTCCACAGGGTGGTCCAACAACTCTAAATGAAATCATAGATGCTGAAAACAATCTATGAACCAAAGAGGCTCTTCTAAGAGCATTAACTGACTCAGAGCTCTTAAATGTTATTGACCCACCAACTACCTATGAGATCTAGATCAAACTGGAACTTCTGCATGAAGGAGATGAGTATGTTAAGTGTGCAAGGTTGCAGAGTCTAAAAGGAAAATTTGAAAGACTGAAGATGAGAGAGGATGAAAATATTACTACCTTTATGCCAAGAGTAAATGAGCTAGTATGTGGAATTAGGAATGCTGGTGGAGTCTTGGATGAAAATGAGATTGTTGGCAAGATTCTAAGATCCCTTCCTGCTGCCTACAAAATCAAGGTTGCTTCCATTGATGAATTCAGAGCCCATACAACTATCACAAGAGACCAGTTGGCTGGCAAACTGGCTGCATTTGAAATGACCAAGTTTGGAGATGATCCCCCCAAGACTGAATCTACATTCAAATCCAGTGCCTCTGTGAAAGGTAAACAAAGATTTGATCCAGGAGAAAACTCTTCAAGGAAGCTGTCATGGTATGATCAAGCAAGAAGAGACATGGAAGAGGAAGAAGTAGAAACAACTCAACTTGAAGCTCTCATTGCAAAGAGACTGCCAAGAGGATCCGATAAGTATGAAGGAAAATTACCCTTTAAGTGCTTCAACTGCAATAAGATTGGTCATTTTGCCTCAAGATGTCTGGAAAGATCTACAAGGTCAAATTCTAACAGACAAAGGTTCCAAAAGAATTGTTATTATGTTCATGAAGAAGATGATAATGAAGGAGTAACAGATGATGAATCAGAGATAGGAAACAAATCCAGAAATGAATGGGTGTTTATTGCCATCAAGGAAGAAGGTCCAATATCCTCTAAATCTATCAATCATAAGGTTGTAGAAAGAGCTTTGGCTGCCCAAGTTGAATAAAAGGATGATTAGGTTATTGACAGTGGATGCCCTCACCATATGACAGGTGACAAGAACAAGTTCTTAGTTCTAGAAAGGTATGAAGGAGGAATGGTAAAGTTTGGTGATAATTCTTCTGGTAGAATCAGAGGTAGGGGAACTATTTCTTTTGATGGAAAGAACAAAATCGGTAATGTACTATATGTTAAAGGATTGAAGCACAATCTTCTTAGTGTTGGACAGTTGGTAGACAAAGGTTATGATCTTCGGTTCAAGAATGGAAAATGCAAGATCTTTGAAAGCTCCAGAACTGAGATTGCATCTAGTACTCAAACAAAAGGTAATATCTTCCATCTAGTTGGTACTAATAAAAGTTGTCTATTTGTTCAAGTTGATTAGAGTTGGTTATGGCATAGAAGGATGTGTCGTGTAAATTTTGATAACATCATCAAGATAAGCAATACTCAGGCTATAAGAGATCTTCCAAAATTGGTAAAACCTACAAATAGTTTGTGCAAAGAATGTTAGCTGGGTAAACAAAGCAGAGTCTCATTCAAAAGCAAGGATCGGTCCTCTACCGAATTATTGGAATTAGTTCATACTAATCTATGTGGTCCGACAAGAATCAAGAGTATGCAAGGTGATAGATATTTCATGTTACTGATTGATGACCATTCCCAGATGATGTGGGTTACCTTTCTGAAGGAGAAATTAGAAGCTTTTGAGAAGTTCAAAATCTTCAATGCTATGGTAGAGAATCAAACCGGATTAAAATTGAAATGTCTGAGGTCTGATAGAGGTGGTGAATTCACATCTGGTGAATTCATAGATTTTTGTGAGAAGCATGGTATAAAGAGATAGTTATCTGCTCCTAGTACTCCACAGCAGAATGGAGTAGTAGAGAGAAAGAACTGGACCATCCAGGAAGCATCCAGGACAATGATGATGGAAGCAAATGTTCCCCAGATGTTTTGGAGAGAAGCTATCAGCACTACAATCTATACCCTCAATCGAGTTCAAATCAGAAGCAATATCGATAAGACTCCTTATGAACTTTGGTTTGGCATTACTCCTACTGTAAGATATTTCAGAGTCTTTGGTAGCAAATGTTACATCAAAAGAGATGAAGATTTAGGCAAGTTTGATGCTAGAAGTGATGAAGGAATATTCTTGGGTTACTCTACTCAAAGCAAAGCATACCGGTGTTATAACAAGAGACTAAGAAAGATGATAGAAAGTACAAATGTGAAGGTTGATGAGGGAATAGAGAAACCCTCAAGGTTTTATGAGTATGATGAAGATGATCAGAAGGATGTTCTGGTTCAAGAAGCTCAATCCTCTCCTGAAAGTCAGATTCAAACTGATCCGGTAAATCAGGAAGAAGAGATAGGTCTGAATGAGCCTGATCAAGAAGCAGAAGTGCTAGAGACCCCCAAAGTTCCAAGGTATTAAAGACTGAACCACTCTGAAGATCAGATCATAGGTGACAAAAGCAAAGGTGTGCCAACTAGAAGGAAAATTGCTCAAAATTCAGATGAATACTATTTGATTTCAAAGATTGAACCTAAGACAATAAATGAAGCCTACAATGATGAAAAATGGACCAAAGCAATGGAGGAAGAGCTGATGCAAATTGAGAAAAATCACACTTGGCATCTTGTTCCTAGACCTAGAAACAAGAATGTGATTAGAACCAAATGGGTCTTCCGGAACAAACTAAATGAAGTTGGTGAACTAATAAGAAATAAGGCCAGATTAGTCTGCAAAGGCTACTCTCAAATAGAAGGGATTGATTTTCAAGAAACCTTTGCTCTGGTGGCAAGAATTGAAGCAGTTAGACTATTTCTTGCATTTGCTACCTTCAAGGATTTCAAAGTGTATCAGATGGATGTCAAATCTACTTTCCTGAATGGTGACTTAGAAGAAGAAGTATACATTGAACAACCAGATGGATTTCAGTTATCTGAGCATGGTGATATGGTCTGCAAATTAAAGAAGGCAATATATGGTCTAAAGCAAGCCCCAAGAGCATGGTATGAGAGGCTGGACAAACATCTTTTGAAGATTGGTTTCAATAAAAGTACTGCTGATAGTAACCTATATTTCAAAATTGATTATGAAAACATCTTGATTGTTGAAGTATTTGTTGATGATATCATCTTTGGACGAAGAGACAGCATGTGCAAAACCTTTGCAAATCAAATGAAAAGTGACTTTGAAATGTCAATGCTCGGTGAAATGAATTTCTTCTTGGGTCTGCAAATTACTTAGACAAAGAAAGGAATCTTTATCTCTCAGACCAAATATGTGAAAGAATTGTTGAGGAAATTTGGAATGGAAGATTCAAAGCCAATGAACACTCCCATGGCAATCGGATGTAATTTGAGCAAAGATGATGACTCTCCTAAGACATATCAGACCAAGTACAGATCAATGATTGGAGGATTATTGTATCTCACTCAGACTAGACCAAATATAATGCAGGCTGTTGGTCTTGTGGCGAGATTCCAGGCTGATCCCAAAGAATCTCATGTCATGGCAATCAAAAGAATTTTTAGGTACTTAAAAGGAACAATTGAGTATGGTCTATGGTATCCTAGAGACCATAATTTTTCTCTTCATGCATATATAAATGCAGATTGGGCAGGAGATGTGGATGATAGGAAGAGTACAAATGGAGGAGCATTCTTTTTGGGAAAAAGTTTGGCTTCTTGGCTAAGCAAGAAACAAGAGGCAATATCCTTGTCTACAACTGAAGCAGAATACATTGCAGCAACACGAAGTTGCACTCAAGTTTTGTGGATGAAGCAGATACTAAGAGATATTCAAGTAGAATATGAGGAGCCTATCACAATTTTCTATGATAATTCAAGTGCAATAAATATTTCTAGAATCCAGTGTTGCATTCTAAGACTAAGCATTTATCTATCAAGTTTCACTTTCTGAGAGAACAAGTGAACAAGGTTGAAGTAAGATTGGAGTATGTACCCTCTAAGGATCAGCGTGCAAATATTTTTACTAAACCTCTTCCCAAGGACTCTTTTGAGTATCTCAGGGAGAAGTTAGGGGTTATTGCCCCTCTGGTGATGAACTAGGATTCTGATGTGTTAGAATTGCAAGTATGAGCCCTTTGCCATTGATGTCAAAGGGGGAGAGAAGACATGTGAAAAACAAGTAGTTGATGATGAAAGGGGGAGCAGTAAAGGAAGAGAAGACATGTGAAGGGTTGTTGCTGTTAGGGGGAGCTATGACAGAAAGGAGAAGTTCTTGTCTTGATGGTTTTTCACATCATATGTTGCCATTAATGACAAAGGGGGAGATTGTTGCAAGTATGGGCCTAACTAGTGTTGTCATTGATGTCAACATACTCAGGTTGCATTAATGAGAAGGACTGGATGAGCTATGTACTGAGGATATTGAGAAAATTAGTCTCAATCAGGAACAATGAAGAACAGTGATGATGACAAGGTAAAAGTCCAAGATAGATTGAGGATCAGAGGATGCAATTTAAAGGGTTTGTAGATATGAGTCTTGAGATGTTCCTGTCAAGATTTCAAAGGTCCGCATAAAGATCTGAAGAATTTATGGTTGCTCAAGTAGAACCAGTTCTGACAGATGTTCAGTGGTGACAAAGTGTCACAGATTGGTCCGGTGAGCTCTGGCATTGCATTATCTCATTCTACGGATTGGAGGGAGTGTGGAAGAAGTCTGTGTGAAGTGACAACTAGATTTGTTCATGGTTTGGAGGTCCGGAAGTACCTTTTTCATTAGGACAGTGATGACAGACTGTGTTCTTGAAGTTCTGGATGAAGAAGAGAAGAATTCTAGTAAGCTGATAAAGTGTGGATATTCTTGGTGTTTTAGGGAAGGTTATGATGATCGCTAGATCATGTCCAGTTCATGTTGGCGGTCCGCGTTGAAGTTAGAGTTTGGATTTGATGGATAACCACCAGTTGTTGGTGTTCTTTCTATGACTGGCCGACCAGATGAATTATACACCTTACAAAAGATCTTGTGGTTGTTTGCTGACTTAGATGTTTGTTCCTAAGTTGATGTCGTGTATAAATAAGGGATTGTGAAGTCATTTCAAAGTAAGACTGGAATATGAGGATGTGGTACTGAGGAGAAGAGCGAAAGGTAGAACATAAGTTTTTGGGCTTAAATGGAACTGATCCAGGCATGGTAAAGATGTCAATCTCCAGTTCAAGTTCGTGATACTTGTTACTTTGTAGACAGTGTGTCTCTTGTAGGCAGTGTGCCTCTTATGAGTAGTGTGCTCAGGTAGTGAGCCCTAATTGGCATGTGCCATCTATTTTTCTTATTCTTCTAATAGAGAATAATCCTTGGGTTAATCACCTTGTGGTTTTTCCCTTGATTAGGTTTTCCACGTCAAAATCTTGGTGTCTCATGTGTTGATGTGTATCTGCTCTGGTGTTTATGCTTTCATGAGTGATTAATTGATATGCTATTAAATAACAAGAGGATTTAAGTGTTTTAATTAGAAGCAAGTTTTGGACAACTGATTCACCCCCCCTCTCAGTTGTCTGTCCTGAATCCAACACATTCTATGGAAGCATCAATCGGCATGATGGCGCCACGAAATCCCCTTTTCACACCAAAGCTTGCCTGAAACCCTATGGCGTGATATAGCACTAATTCGCTAGATTGCGCCACAATTTTTAACTTTGGTTCCAATTCCCTCCATATTCCTCTATGTGAATGGTGCTAATCCAAGCCTATTTCGCGCCAATCGGCCTCCCGATGGTGCCAAGCCCTAAAACCCAATTCAAAAAGTAATGAAAGTGATACACAAAAAAATGACAAAGCTAGGATGATTGACTTACCTAGTCGCCAGCCTCTGCTAATCTCCCGTAAGATTAGACTTGCTCGGATAAGTGCTCAAAGCATGGGAAGAGTGGGTTAGGGTTTGCCATTATCTCCTCTTTCATCCAAGTGGCTTAATGAGTGCAAATGTGGCACTTTAGGGCCCACTTTTTCTATTTATAGAAGGCCATGTCACCCTCCAACACACTTTTTCCTCCCCAGAGTGTAGATCATAACCTTTTTCTCACATTTTTCTTCATGTCAACCTATTTTTCCATCCTCTATCCATTTTTCACCCCCATTTCTTCCTTTTGAGAGCTCAACCAAATTTTTTTATTTTTTTACCTGACCTCTCAAGGGGGCATCCCTCACCCATTTTATTCCTTCCCAGAAGCTAGGGAATTTTTTCTTTGACTTAATGCGATTTCCTTGCTAGGTCATGATGCCACGTCAAAGAGGGGCAAATGTAGACACCTAAAAATGTCTTCGCCACTTAACTGACCTCCGACATCCCCAACATCACCAATTACCCTTCCAATTAATTAATTAAATTTCTATTTAATTAATTATTCATCCCAACACCTGATTATTCATCATTTTCCCCTTTGAATTGAATTAATTTATTCAACTCAATAGTTCCCCCTTCACTAACATTAGCCCAATTAATTAAATAAATGTGCAAATATTTATTTGATTAATTCGCTCATTCCATAAAACCTAATTAATTAAATAAATCATGTTTATTTAATTAATTCAACCTACTAATCAACCTATCCCTACCCTAGTTGATTAAATACCTATTATTTAATTAGCCAGTCTAACCTACATGACCCTAGACCTAGAATTAATTAAATTAAACATTTATTTAATTAATCCTAACCCCTAATTAACATATCCACTATTTACTACAACCATATTAATTAGGCTAATCACCTCAATTAATATAGTCAAACTTTGTTTAACACTCCTCCCCACATCCCACAAATAAAAAATTGATATTTATGCCACATAAAACAATTTTTAATACACACTTGTCATAAATCTCATTAATAATCTCTTACACCCCTTACACATGTCATAACCCATTAATTGGAGCTCTTCCCAAAATGAATTTTTAATTCATTTCTAATCCTCCTCTCTTCCCCATGTGAATTTTTAATTCACATCTAATCCATCTCACCCAACCTCATTTAATTCACTTCTCTTCCCAAGATGAATTAAAAATTCATCTTTATTCTCATCCCTCCATTTCCCATGATTGAATCTAAGCGCTCCACCTCACATCTATCATCATCCATTGATCTCTCAAATGAATCTCAACCCTTGGATCAAATTCCTCTCCAAAAAGCCTATAAATAGAGCATCTTCCAAGCCATTTCATCATCCACAATTTGAGTATTGTTATCATGTGAAAATCCCTTCATCCTCTATCATTGTGAGCAAGGATTCTAGTGATTTGCATATTAGTTTTGAGATCATTTTACATAGGAATCATGGGTAAAGCAAGAGCCTAAGGGTGCAAGGCTCTCCACCTTAGCAAGGAGTTGGGATCTCACTTTTGAAGGTATAACTTTGTATTTTTCATTGAATCTCTTTGTGTTTATCTTCATTTTAATTTCCTTAACCTCAATAATCCAAATGAAAAATTACAAAAAATATTCATACTCTTGACAAAAAAACTGAAAACATGCCTTCCAAAAGTAGTACACAATACTTTTTTATGTATAATCTTTACAGTAAAAAATGGCATACAATATTGCCACACATAAACTGATAATTGTTTTCTTCATATTCACTATAGAGATTAGCATAAAGGCTTTCCAAAAGACATCAATCATATATGATCTTATATGATAAGATTTAATTAGAGTTGATTTTCTTTGTATTGACTGGATATACTAGCATACTTGTTTTCCAAATAACATACATTAGACTTAATCTTCTATCTATTTAGTGTGAAAATGGCATACATGCCTCTCAAACTTGTAGTCAACTAATTTCATTGAAACTGCAGGGAAAGGGAAATGGAGATGATGTCAATGAGCATGGTATTTCTTGGATAGATGTTAAGGAGATTGGTGTCATTTGGCTAGATGTTAATGAGCTTGGTGTTGTCTAGCTACTTGGTAAAGATTTCCCACCTATGTTCTCTTACCTTGTTGGTGAAATTAGACTACTACCTATATGAGATTGGACAAGACCTACATAATTCATTGCAATGGAATATTGAGGGAAATGAATGTTCATAATCTCCATAAATAAAGCATGTTATTCAAGTAAAGGGTTCAATGGATTTATCAAATGAATTTTTCCTCTCTAATGCCCTCTTTTCCATCTCAAGCTCTTTCTCCTTTTTTTATTTCTCCCTTTGGATCCTATCTTTCTCCTATTTTTGTTTCTTCTTGTACCTTTGTATAATTTTCTATTTTTCTTCTACTTATTGTTGAAGTTCTCTATCTATATTTTCTTTCTCTTTCCTTTCTGTTGCAACCATTCTTATTTCCTTTCTATCCTATATCTATTCTTTGTTCATTTATTTCAACTCTTCAATTTCTTTCTTCCTTTTTTCATTCTCCATTAATAGATTTATGTAATCATTTTCTATTATAAGTTACAATTGTCAACTCAATTGAATTCCATTGTCCCTAGGTACATTCCTCATTTTTTCCTTCACCATGTGAAGAGGAATAAGTAATTGACTATATTTGAATTACTTTGGCCTCCCAATGGCTGATTCAATTCTTCTTGGCTACCATATTCACCATGGATGGAATTTTAACCATAATCTTGACTTGTTACTAAGTATATACCATTCTTTTTTACTTCCCAACCTCCATAATTAACATAGTAATGTACTAATTTAGACACATTTGTTATTCTTGGTGGAGATTGCAAGGAAAGGCTTTGTTCTTCTTTGTGGGAGTTTAAGTTAATTCCCAAGTTTATTGCCCCCTCCATTAATAATGATGGTTAGTTTGGCTGAAAGGGAAGACTTAGTCCATCTTATTGTTCATCATGCTAAGTTTCTTCCAAGTTAAAACTTCCTTGACCCTCTAGAGAACTAATTTTTCTTGCACCATTGATTTTTTATACCAATGGCTCAAGTGTTTCATGAGCAATTTCCTCCCTTACAAGGTTTGATATAAATTTTTTTATCACTTCTAATTATGATACATCAAGTCTTGGAAGACTTAGATTGTTATACACTACACAAGCACCATCCTATACAATAAACTAAAATGTGTCACTAGGATACATGTCCTCCATAAGTGCATCTAGATTAAATAACCATATTCCTATTGTCTTGAATCCCAATTTTATGTTTTCAACATTCAATGGTTTTTGAAATGATTTCCTACCAAGTTGAGCCAATTCCTCCCTCTTAATTTCTAAATTTAGAAACCTATCTATCTATTCTACTCTTTCACTTTTCAATTATGAATTAAATGTAGAAAAATACTCACATTAAGTGGTTGAGTTTCTATGAAATTTGGGTTGATAATGTTAGCAATTCAATCCCTATTGTCCTTACCTCTTGGATTATTGTCAAAGCAACATAGCTTCCATGTCCATAAAAAATCAACAAGTGTTTATTGGTTGGTGAAATAGGTCACTTGAGATTGATCTACCAAAGTGATGCAACCAATTCACAAACAAATCTTTTATCATCCAAGAAAACACATAGTTCACAACTAGTAATGTAATTTTTAAGTTACTTCTTTCCCTTGAATAAATAAAAACTTAGAATTCTTTGGCCAATAGAATTAATACAACATAAAATTGTGATCCATTATCTACACTTATATATGATGTATGTAACATTTCTAATACCTCCTTTGGGAAATACATACATGGCTCCATTTCTTCTACCTTGAATGTCAATCTCATCATAATTTAATTTTTTTGAGGACCATATAGATTGACATAATAAGATTTTGATAATGTGTTGTAGAATGTAGACACAATAATACTTTCCTAAATTTTAATGCTCTATCTATATAAAGACCTTCAACTATTATCAATGTAGGTTCAAGATGACACTTTTTAAACTTTTTCCACCAAGATTTACCTATGAGACCATCCTTAAATGGGTTCATCCTTGTTTGGAAAATTTGTGTAACTTCTACCTTGTGATTAATAATTTCAAGCCCATTTCTAACTTCAACCATCTCTTTACACCATTCAACTATATTTTATTCTTCCTCTACAGTCAACACTATTAGAGAACCTTTGTTTCTAGTGGAAGTTAATCCACTCAACTAGTTAGCCAATATTCTAGAGCTGACATTGGAGCAACATTCACCCACCACAAAAGGATTGCACCAAGAAATCAACTAAAAGACACAAGAAACATAAGGAGACATACCCTTTACTTATACTTGGGTATAAGTAAAGGTGCTACAAAGATAAAATACGACTAGAAGAAGAACAAAAAGAAGAGAAGAAAGAAGAAAAGCAAGGAATATGAGGAAGATGATATACATTGTATATAGAACATGACAAAGATTAAAGTGTAACATGTATAGAGAATTTGTAATAGATAGAATATAGAACATATAGGAAAAGGTCTATGAGTATGTGTATGAATGTAAGAGGGAACAACAACTAATGTAGATATGTTATACTACTTGATTGAAACAAACTATTGACAATATATATATATATATATATGATATCATAGTGTTACGTGTGAAAAAGAGAATGAAGAAGACAAGCATGCACACTAGATCAAACCCTCTTTCACAATTACATTCAAGGACAAGATTGAGCCAAATCAATACCAGAGGGAAGATGACTCAACTGCAAATCTTGTACTCTTGTTTGCTATGGAATATCATATTTAATCAAGCATTTTTATCAACCCTAGGTCAAAAATGTACAAAACCCTAGTTTCACAATGATTTTCTTATAACAGACAAAATATGATAGAAACCTAGAAACCAATTGCACAAGAATGATTAGAGGGGTGATAAAAACCTATCCTCAAAAAGTAGAGGTGTCAGAGGATGAAATAGGAACTGCCCAAGTCTAAGAAGTGAAAGTCTGAACTGAGAAAATGTTCGAGAGACTGCTTTGGAGCCAGATCTGGGGTCTGAAAAGGCCTAGAAGACTAGGGCACCAACCACCCAAGTCTTTGTGGAGGAATATTTTTGAACTTCTATTGGATCCCAAAACCCTGATCCTAGCTTAGTCTTCATGTATCTTCTCTTTTCCTAAATCTTGTACTTGTAACCTACACACAAGATGACAAGAGAGGGTTTGGGGGGTTATGGTGTTTAGGGATTTGCTTCAGTCAAACCCTGGAATGGTATTCAAGCCTTCCAACACCACTGATAGATAAGAAAGTGTGCCCTAGTAGGGCAGAGGCTAAATAAAATGATGATAGAATGATTCAAATAATAATGATATCACCTATGTAGTGAAGCCCTTAGGTGAATGAAGATCCTTCAACTCATAAGGAGATGGATGATGACTTCAAACCTGCAACAACACAAATCTACTCTAGAAACATAATGAATGCTTTGAATTCTCTTTGATCCAAGATCATAAGTTTGCTCTATCCATCTAGGTTCATAATGAATTCAAAAACTCACTTATATATGTTTTCCCACTAACATTTGTCAAATTAAACCATAAGAGGCAACAAAGAGGAATCTTTTGAAAGGTCCCAGGATGACATAACATTAATTGGCCTTGACCAATCAAGGAGGACTTGGGTGGTTGGTGCCCAAGTCCAAGAGACCCTTTTTAGTCTGGGATGAGATTAAGGAAGGTCCCAAGGTCCCAAATTCACATGGGTGTCAGGAAATTTTCTTCAAGATGATCAATTATAATGCATAATGAGATAAATGGGACTTAGGAGCTAAACAAGGAGGTAAAAAGACAAGTAGACACTTTTTACTCCATAACATTTAGACCCCACTTTAATGTGTATATGATATTATGATTAGTACTGTATTATAGTATGGTCAAAGCACATCAAACATATCAAACACTAGAACGAAGACACACTCTAAGTTTGAAGGACCATTTCTAGCGCCCAAGCTTAAGCAAACATAAGAAAACACTTGACATAAGAAATCATGCAATACATGGAGAAGACATGAATGCAGTCATGTAATACACAAGGCATGTTGCAAGTATGTGCTAATCGGTGTTGTCATTGATGTCAACAAGCTTGTGTTGTCATTGGTGTCAACTGTGTCTTCTGATGAGGTTGTTGTTGTTTGACTAAGTTGCCTTGATAAATATGATGTGATTGCCTTGAAGATGTGTTGAATATCTTAGGAATATGTTCTTGATGGTTTCTTTCGAAGTGCTTTTGAGAAAATTTGATTAACAAAGCAAGCAGTGTGTTGAAGAGACTGACTAGCTTAATAGAGTAGTGATCGAGTTTTGCTCCACATTTCTTCCCAATTGAATATTTGATTGTGTGGTTTGGATATGTTGTTTAGAAGTGTTTAGAGATGTTATACTCTTGATTTTGGGCTCTAATTAGTTGTGCAGAGAAAGTTATGTTCACGAGTGTGTAGACAGTATTTTTGAGTTGTACAAAACTGTCTGGGAGAAACTATTTTGCTCCACATTTCTCCACAGATTAGTTTTTGGCTTTGCAGTTCTGGATTCATTCTTATAGGTCCATATCTTTCCTTAGTTCAAGTGGTTCATGGTTTGGTTCTTCACAAGTTCCTTTCTTGAGTTGTAGTTGATGACAAAGTAATCTAAGTGCTCTAATGTGAACTTTCTTTATATGAAAGATGTTGCAAAGGATTTTTTTGGTTTTCAAGTGCTTGTAGATGTTTCTAGATCATGTTCAAGATTGAAGCATGGTTTGCATGTCATCGTTTGATGTTGAGGAAGTGTGCACTTAAAAGATCATAGTGTTAACACAAGTTTGGCCCTCTTGGTTGTTTTCACTAATTATGGTTGTTCTTTGTTGATTGTGAAAGCATGATGAAGCATGTAAGAGTGGATTTAGGTCCATGCTAAGGCATGATGGGGTCCGCATTCATTCATTTCCTTTGCGAGAATGTTTTGGTCCAAACATGTTACTGACCTTGGAGAATGTTCTCAAGGTTGATGATGGTATAAATAAATGTCAAGGAGTCATGAGTGGGTGTATGCATGAGGAATATGATGTTTGTGATGTGAATTTGATTAGTGTAGTGAGAGATTTCATGTGTTAGGCCACTGGATGCAATGAGCAGAAGGTGTCTACTATTTTTAGTGTTGCTGCAAAGGTGATGTTTGTTGTGTGGTGAATATTGAGCTTCATTGGAACTGGACCCAGGCATGTGTTAGATGCAATTATATCAGTTCATCCCTGGCAGTGAGTCTCTTCTTCTTCTATCTCTTTCTTCTAGATAGTGATTCCTTTGACAGTGATCTTTTCTTTCTTTTGGGCAGCGAGCCCTTTGGTAGTGAGCCTTTTGTAATTTGGTATTGCTACTACTTTATATTGTGAGCTAATCCTCACTGTGCTTTTTCCCTTCTTGGGTTTTCCACATAAAATCTAGTGTTGTCTTGTGTTTGGTGCTATTATGATTTAGTTTCTATTATTTTATTTTCATGCTTGATCATCATAACAAGTTTAAAGATTAATGTGGATCTAAATGTTTGTAAGGGTTTAAAGTTTTTGATAAAACTGATACACCCCCCTCTCAATTGTCTTGTGCATTCAACAATTGGTATCAGATCCAGGTTCCTTTGAAGAAAGCTTAACAACTTGAGGTAGATCCAGGATTGTGCACAAGAAGGATGTTCCCCTGTTTGATGGATTTTCAGAAGATGAATGCATGTCTGTCAATAGTGAAGAACTCAATGTTGTTCTTGAAGACCTAGAGAGGACTAATGATGAAATCAAAGATCTAAAGCAGAATGTTAAAGAAGCAGATGAATGTATCAGAAAATTAAGAGAGCAAGTCAAGAAGTTCAAAGAAAGAAACAAGGAGGTCAATGAACAATTGAGGCTAGTAACTAAATCTATGAATGGTCTAAAAGTGCACGTTGAAGAAAAGATAAGGATTGGGGAATATATGAACTTAATGGTGAAAGGCAAATCTGAAGAACATATAAGTCTTCAACAAGAAGTTGTGAATTTGAAATCAGGTCTGGAGAAGACAAAGAATTATGAATAAAAATTCAAGATAAGTTTTGCAGGGCTTGATGAGATGATTTCAAGTCAAATAAGCTCCAATGATAAATAGGGTTTTGGATTTGAAAAAGATGATTTAGTTCAAAATCATATGAGACTTCAAATTAGAGGAACAATTGCAAGAAGATCCAAAATCAAAAGAATAAAGCTAGAAGAACCAAATGCTCAAAGGTATCCATCTTTCAATGGTTTTTGTCATTTATGCAATAAGTATGGACACAAAGCAATAGAATGTAGAAGTAGAAAGAATCAAAATGTTACATCCTTCTTTGGCCAACGCTTCACATGCAATAAAGTTACCTATAGAGTTGTTGTATGCAGAAGTAAAGTGAGTTAGAACTCTATTAGGTGTTTTGCATGTAATAAGATGGGACATAGAGCTAATGATTGCAAAAGTCAAATGAGAAATGGCTATGGCAAGGATAGAATAGTTAAATATTTTAGTGGCTACTGTCATACTTGCAAGAAATTTGGGCATAAAGCTAACCAATGCAGACCCAAAATGAATGGAAGGAATACTAGTAAGAGAAATGTTGTATGCTACAATTGTAATAGATCTGGACATACCTCTAAGTTTTACAAAAGTAGAAGCATGAAGAAGGATAATCTAGTAGAGAAGAACAAACCAATACAAAAGGTTGATCTGGTAGAGACTAAGAAGGAGATGAGTAAGATTTGGATTAAGAAGGATGTAAAAGAGGTTAAGGATGAGATGTTCCCTCCAGGAACTAAGACTAGAAGCTTTGGCTCAGGGGGAGTCTTATTGAAAATCTTTTCTCCCTTGCCAAAGGAATGGTACTGATGCCTCAACATGAAGAGATAAGATTAAGGATTGGCAACAAAGGTTTAAGTCAGGACAGAGACTGTGATTGCAAAGGATAAAGGTAGAGTTGTACATATTAGCTTGGCTGGTAATTTTGCAAGAGGGTCTTATCCTTCACAAGAAGTCTATTATGCAAAAAAAATTAATCAGGTAAGAAGACATGTTATGAATTTTGGCTAAGTATCTGTCCGGTAAAATCAATCTACAGTGTTCCAGTAATTTGGTCCACACTGGTCCGCTCTTGAAAATATTGCTCTACAGTTCTTGCATATGGTTTTTAATAATTGGAAATATCTACATCTAGAATTTTGTCTGATTTTGATGATTGGCTTGAAATTAATGAATAATAGAAGTTCAGGTTGATAGAACATAGTTGTTTCCTGCACAGAGATGTCTTCATGCTGTTTGGAGATGTTTGGGATCTGCAGATGAACTCAGAGGTGAATGAATATGAATCAATTAAGTCTTCAAACAGTGAAGAAGAAGAAAGTAAAGAAAAATAAGTACAGGTTGAAGAACAAGAAGCTCTAGAAAGAATCCCTAAAACTCCCAAGTATGTGCAAAGGCATCACACTGAAGACCAAATCATTGGTGATAAGAGCAAAGGTGTATTGACAAGAAGCAGAGCTGCTAAAGAACAAATAAATCTATGTTTACTCTTTAAAGTTGAAACTAAAATAGTGGTTGGGGCATGCAAGGATGAGTATTGGATCAAGACTATGGAAGAAGAACTAATGCAGATTGAGAAGAATCAGACTTGGGAACTTGTCCCCAGACCAAAGAACAAAAATGTGATTGGAACTAAGTGGGTATTCTGGAACAAATTGAATAAGAATGGAGAAGTGGTAAGGAACAAGGAAAGACTTGTGTGTAAAGGCTACTCACAAGTGGAAGAAATAGACTATGACGAAACTTATGCTCCGGTGGTAAGAATGGAGGCTATTAGGATGTTCTTGGCTTTTGTAGCACATAAGGATTTCAAAGTATATCAAATGGATGTGAAATCTATTTTCTTGAATGGTGAGATGGAAGAGGAAGTGTATATAGAGAAATCAAAAGGATTTCAATTGCCTGATAAGTCAAATATGGTTTGCAAGTTGAAGAAGGCACTAGATGGATTGAAACAAGCCTCCAGAGCATGGTATGCAAGGCTAGACAAGTATATATTACAACAAGGATTCAATAATGGGTCTACAAATAGAAATTTGTACATCAAAGTAAGTGGAGATCAAATTCTGATTGTGGAAGTGTATGTAGATGACATAATTTTTACTGGAAATGAAGATATGTGTAAGATTTTTGTAGATGAAATGTAGAAAGAACTTGAAATGTCAATGTGTGGGGATGTGATGCCTCGTTATGCAACCCTAGAGTGCTAGACTGAAAAACAACAATAATATAGAAACATATTTTTTTTTAAACAAGGAAATGCATTAATCATTATAAATATCTACATTAACAACAACATTGAATGAAAAGATTAGCTAACACTTCTAGGGAACATAACCACTCAGATAAAATTAAAAACCATACAAGAATTTGCATCTCAATGCAACAGAATAATAATACATCTTACATTATCTGGGATGAATAAATTACAAATTCCAATACAAGATTACATGACCGATTACATCGGTTTACACATAGTACAATAATGAAAGTATACAACAACTTGAAGATGACGAACATGCTGGAGCTAGAACACTCCTGCTCTGATCTCGAACCAAACATCTGAGAAGACCAATGGATAGCTCTACCTCCCAACCATGTGGAACCCTGAGGTCCACCCCACCAAGCTAGGAGATAACAATGAGGTTTCGCTAGGACAAGGCTACAACCATGAACACAATCACAAGATCTAGACTCCATGCAGACAAACAAGATAACCAGACTGCACAGACTTGACAGTACTCTACAAGACAAATCAAACATCAAGCTAGGATTAAACAAGAAGACAAGACTACACTCTAGAGGTATCAACAAAAATAAAGAGAAAGTAACTAATTGCATAAGGAGAGTGTCATCGCATGGTCCTAGCATGGGTTACCCAGGCTATCGCTCACCAGAAGCTGGCCCCCATCTATGGTTACCCTGGCAGCCTCTCTCTAGGCACTGGTCCCATAGGGTGACACATGCAGAGCCAACATGTCCTCTCATGGAGACAAGGAGGTCGGCCTTGCCAACTAGGCCTTCTCATCCCATCCTTAGTTTGTGAGAGCACTCAAGGCATGGGTGAGGTATCTTACTTGTCTTGTTATGTGTTTTACTACCCCAACCCTCCTCATTAAGTTATTAAGTTTCCACTTGCTTACAACTTCCATGGGGTTACCCAGGCGACCTCTCACTAGGCACCAGCCCCACCATGAAATCCACTCCCTTAGTAATCTCTAACCAATCATCCAAACCACAACATGCAAGGATAAAGGTTACAAAATGATTCTGATCCATTACATATGCCATTCACTTGGCCACAACAATACAAATCCCATTGCCCTCCTCAAGCCAAACATACATCATGAAACAATAAGACACAACTACCAATGCTGAAGGCCAATAGTTAGACCTCTGGAGTCGGTGACTAAGTTCTTTACCAGGTTACTACATCACTTTACCATGTTAGGGAAACTAGGTTTCCACAACCATGGTACCTTACAAGATTGACAAGGAGGTAAATAACTCAATACATTCTTAATTTAAGATGATAAAATAACCAAATTTAGTCCCAAAGATGACTTCACACTAAGGTTTGTGTAATAAAATCATCACAACAAAAGAGGTAAATACAATGCTACAATCTATACCCAAAATTTCTTACTTCCATTACATTGAAAATAATTACATTAACACTATAGCCAATAACCTTTACACATAGTTTATAAACAAGTTCCTCATACTATACTTCCAAGAAATGATAATTTTTCCTTTTTGTTTCCAAGGCAACCAAGGATTCACTTATAGATTTTACTCAAAGGTACAAGACAATCGTAATCATAAGAAACCTATTCACAACTAAACTAAGATGTAATCAAGAATACTAACTTAGATCATAATGTAATACTATTCTTCCCTACTATTCTAAATAGCTCTAGTTATAAACTAAATTCAAGAGTAACATCATTCCTATCGAATTGCCACTCGAACAACTTTTACACCATGGTTCAAAAAAAAAATTCTATTCTTGCTATGATTTACTTACAACATCACGCTACACAGGATAGCCTAACTAACAAATTCAATTTTTTTTACCAAGTATGACTAATACTGATGCAGAGCTTCCAGCGGAATCATACAAAATGGTTTTCAACCACTCTTTAACATACATTTATGTTTGTATGTTTACCCATCGGTGAGATCAAATTCATCGGCCAACCAAATCTCTTTCACGCTGAGTCGAGTCCCTTCCTGATGCAGAGTTATTAGTAATGGATATAGAAGTCCACTCAATGAACTTGGTTGTCAAAGCTTCCTTCTTAAAGTTTCTAAAGATGGTTTGCTTATAAATCTACACAAGGCTTTTACTAGGAACTGACACAACCTTAGACCACCCACTGGTGTTCACCCACTCAGGTTATTCAACTTCCTATTGGTGAGTTACATCTCTGACCAGTCCTTATGCATAATCCACCTCCAAGGACAACAACCTACCTTCAAAGGTTCTTACCCACTACCAATCCACTCTACCAATAGTGTCACTTATGACTATTTGGCACATGCTTGTCAAGGAGACATGACTATCTTGAGGTCTCTGACAAGAAAACTAATCCCAATAATCCCCAGGGCAATGGACAACAATAACAATATGACTGTCCTATGACAGTACTACAATGACAACTCCCACCTTGTAGCCTTTATGGACAATAAAATTAGCATTAACTCCTATATCAATGAGGATCTTTACATCAGACACAATCTGCATCTACTGAGGACAAAATCCACAAGAAACTTCTGACAAAATGACTACAAACTGTACCATACAGAGCTGTGGACAGTAAATCACATGTGGCTGTCTTAAAACAGTGCCAAAAAGAAGGTTACTTCCTTGTAGATCTTAGGATTGATTTACACAACCTTAGCTCCTCAGTCCATCAGTAGACCATGCAAGGTCCCTACACAGTCCAAACATCCATGAAGACTTACAACTTTTTTCACAAAAGTACAGGCTGTACTTTGTCATAGCGAATAGAGACAGCAAATTGTCTTTTTATGACAGTTAAACAGTTTTTCCTTCTAGAGAACAGTCTAGATTGAGAATGGACAAGGAAATATTTCCAAGGTTCTATCCAAGGATTAGTGGATCCTTCCACAGGTTTGTCTCCTCATTAAACATAAAGATCTTCCTTCATTTGACCAACCTATGACTATTTTTTCTCCTTCTAGCTGCTGTCCACCGTTTGCTTCTCAACTAGTCACTATTTTTGACTAGTTAGAGACATGCTACACACCATGGAGGAAGGAGAATAACCAAATAAACAACAAGAACATGGAAACTAACCTAATTCCCTCCATCTCACCTAAAAATGACTAATCATCTTTAGAGGACAGAGGAAAAAAGCTTCATTCTGTCTCAGAACCCTAGATAAGGAGGGTTTACACCTATTTTTACAAAATGAAATGAAACAAAAACTACAAAACATTTCAAGAGCTAAGATTATATGCAAACAAAAGTCACTTCCAAGATCTAAGACATTTTTCAAAATTTATCTCCTTAGCAGTCTGTACCTGGCCGTACAGAAGGCTGTTTTCACAGAAAAAAGGCAAAAACACAATTCTTTTATTAATAGACTCCTTCCTTCATTTCCTCTTTGGCATGTTTACAAAACAACAATTTAAAGGAAACTTTCCCAAACCTTTCCACTTCTCAATAGGCCGTACAACTACCCGAGGAAGGCAGTAAACCATTGGAGCTAGCTTTATTTCAAAAAAAAACATTAAGTTTCAAAAAGAAACCTTCCTATAAAATAGGTCTCATTAACATTCTAATAGACTAGTCACTCTAAATGACTAAGTCATTATTTCAACACATCAAAATGGCTTCCAAAGCCTAGAGGTAAACAAATAACATGAAAATTAACTAGGAAAAACAACACAATGATTAAACTGTGAAGCTCCTGCACCATACTCCCCCTGTAGGAAGAACTCAAGTCCCTTGAGTTGCCAACTGTTGAAGTGTTATGCCATGCTTCAAGATATCTGCTTCAGTCATCCAGGTGGCCTCTGAATCAGGAAGATCCTTCCATTTCACCAAGTAGTCCTTATAGACACCTCTCCGAGTCTTCTTGATAACTTTGGAATCCAGAATGCACTCCAACTGTAAAGGTTTGCTTGGGGGCAAATCCTTGATCCAATCAACATCGTCAGCCACCACATCTAATCCACTTTCATCAGGCAATGGAGGTCTGAAAGGAAAAATATCACAAACATTAAAAATTGGAGAGATACCCAGGCCATCTGGTAGCTCAATCTCATATGCATTTGGACTGAATTTATGCACTATTCTGCATGGCCCAATCTTCTTCGTCAAGAGTTTAGTTGGCTGACCCTTTGGCAACCTCTCTTTCCTCAGATATGCCATAACTAAGTCACCAACTTTGAACTATACTTCTCTTTTCTTCAAATCTACCTTTTCTTTGTACTTTGTGACTGATTTTTCTAGTTGCAACTTGACTTGATCATGAACTGTTTTCATGGAGGCAGCAAACTCTTCACCAAGTGCACTCCTTCTATCCCAACCTTGGAGATCCTTCAGCTCAAGTGGCCCTCTTGGATGAAAACCATAAACTATCTCAAAAGGACTTTTACCAGTGCTCCTATTTCTTGAATCATTGTAGGCATATTCAACCTGACTGATAACCAAGTCCCATGCCAAACCATGCTGCTTTGTAAGGCATCTTAGCAGGTTTCCAAGTGACCTATTAACCACCTTAGTCTGACCATCAGTTTGTGGATGGTAGGCTGATGAAAAGGACAACTGTGTGCCCAGCTTCTTCCACAAGGTCCTCCAGAAGTGACCTACAAACTTAGAATCTCTGTCAGTTATAATGGACAATGGTAAACCATGCATCCTTACTACCTCTCTGAAAAATAGACCTGCAACATGAGATGCATCATTTGTGCATTTACATGGCACAAAATGAGCCATCTTGCTGAACCTATCAACAATGACAAACACACTATCCACCCCTCTAGCTATCCTGGGTAACCCAAGCACAAAATCCATGCTGATACTTTCCCAAGGTCTGTTGGGAATGGGAAGGGGCTGTATAGACCTGCATTTGAAGACACACCTTTGGCTCTTTGACAGATTGCACAACTAGCTACATACTTCCTCACATCTGATTGCACCTTTAGCCAAAAATAGAACCTTTTAACTTGTTCTAGTGTCTTGTCTAAGCCAAAATGTCCTCCCAAAGAACCATTATGCTTCTCCTTGATGATGTTGTCCTGCATAGAGCACTTAGGAACACACAGTAAATTGCCCTTAAACAAGAGGCCTTCCTGCAAAACAAAATCTGCATACTCTCCATGGAATGTGTTAGCCAAGTTCATACAAACATCATAAGCCTCTTTGAAATCAGAATCTTCTTTATACAGCTCCTTCAAACAGTCAATACCCATGCTTTCTAACTGAATTTTATGAACAAGAAGCAACCTCCTACTCAATGCATCAGCCACCATATTAGAGACACCTCTTTTGTGCTTAATTGTGAAAGTATAAACTTGTAGCTATTCCATCCATTTAACATGTCTATGGTTCAATTTTTCTTGACTATTTAGAAAGCTTAAAGCATGATTGTCAGTAAACACAATAAATTCTTTGGGCAGCAAATAATGTCTCCACTTCTTAAGAGCTTGCACCATTGCATAGAGTTCTAAGTCATAGGTAGAATACCTTTGCTTGGCTTCATTTAACTTTTCCAAAAAGAATGCCACTAGATGTCCATCTTGGCTGAGAATAGCACCAATAGCTTGTTGACTTGCATCACACTCAACAACAAATACCTTATCAAAATCAGGTAGTACTAAGGTAGGTAACTTAGCCACCTTTGTTTTCAACAACTCAAAACTATCATCAGCTTCCTTTGTCCACTGGAATCTACATTTGACTCCACCCTTGATGGTGTTGAGGATGGGAGCACTAATGTGACTGAAACCTCTAATAAACTTCCTATAGAAAGTCACCAATTCATGGAAACTTCTCACATCTCCCACTATTTTTGGGGTAGGCCAACTGAGAATAGCCTCAACCTTAGAGGGATCCATCTTCAAATAGCCCTTAGAAATGACAAATCCCATGTATACAAGTTTAGTTTTCATGAACTCACATTTGTCTAAGTTGATCATCAACTTGTGCTCATATAGCTTCTCTAACACCTGACCAACATGCTTCACATGGTCTTCCCTTGTCCTGCTGAAGATTAGTATGTCATCAAGATAAACAATAACAAATTTACCAATGAATTCAATTAATACCTCATTCATCAGGTGCATAAATGTACTTGGCGCATTGCTAAGACCAAATGGCATAACAAGCCATTCATAAATACCTTCATTGGTCTTGAAAGCAATCTTCCATTCATCTCCCTGTCTGATCCAGATTTGATGATATCCAGATTTCAAATCAATCTTTGAGTAATAGCATGATCCTCCCAGGTAATCCAAGAGATCTTCAATCCTTGGCATTAGAAATCTGTATCTTATGGTGATTTTGTTTATGGCCCTAGAATCTGTGCATAGCCTCCACTTTCCATCCTTCTTAGGAGCCAGTACACTTGGAACTGCACAGGGACTTAGACTCTTCCTAATCAGCCCTTTCTCCAGAAGATCTTGAATTTGCCTTGCCACCTCTTCATTTTGCTGTGGAGTTAGCTTGTATGTAGCCTTGTTAGGCAATGTAGCACCAGGTATTAAGTCAATTTGATGACTAATATCCCTCATGGGTGGTAAGGAGTTGGGAACTTCCTCTACCACAAGGTCTTGATACTTATCCAGAAGTTGTTGTACTTCCAATGGAATCTCCTTCTGTTTTTGATCTTACTAATATGATCCACTCTTGGGCTTCATGACCAAGGCATACCCCTGGTTGTCATTCTCCTTCAAGATGTTTAGGAACTCATTTCCATTCACCAAGATGACACTGCTGTTATTTTCCTTTCCCCTAGGCTGCTCCAACAAAGGATCCATTTTGAATGGCCTTCCATTCTTGGTGATGACATAAGTGTTCTTCTCACCATCATGCTGAGCTTTAACATCATACTGCCATGGACAACCAAGAAGCAGGTGACATGCATCCATAGGTATGATTTCACATAGTACTTTGTCCTTGTAGTCACCAATTGCAAATTCAACCCAAGCTTGTTCCTCCACCATGAAACTTTGGTTTTTGTTCAACCAAGAAATCTTGTGAGGATTGATATGAGGCAGCCTCTTCAACTTACACTTCTCAACCATCTCAGTGGATACTACATTCTCAGTAGACCCTGAATCCACTATGATTTTACAAAGTTTCCCATAGGCTAGGCCTTGGGTTCTGAAAAGATTCTTTCTCTGAGGAGGTTCTTGCTTCAATGGCATCTTCAACATAGACCTTTTTATCATCATACTCTCTCCATCTAGAACAGGTGCAGCACTTCCCATTGGTGAATTCCCACTTTCATAGTCATCATCTTTCACTAACTGATTTCTCTTCCCACTGTCATGAGATTTGCTGGCTTTCCTTGGGCATTTGTTCATTGTATGGCCAACTTGGTTGCAGCCATAACATCTTCCAGTGAAGACTCCTGGTCCTCTACCACCTCCACCATTTCTGCCTCTGCCATCATGACTTCTACCACCTCTGAAACCTCCTCTATGCTCTGTTGCTGATCGTGTTTCTTGCTGACTGTTATTTTCAGTTTTATTGAACTGTCCACGGCAAAAATTGCCTCTACCTCTTTAGTTTCTGCCACCTCTACCTCTGGCACATTGGTCACCTTTCCTTCTTAGCTTTTCCTTAGCCCTGGAGGCCAACAGGAAACATTCATCCACTATCTTTGGTAACACCAAACTTATCTCATCTTGCAGATTGTATTTTAGTCCATTCAGGTACCTAGCCACCATCCCTTTTTCATCTTCATTATGATTGGCTCTCATGCTGAGTCTATGAAATTCTTCTATGTAGGCAGCCACATCCATGTCTTTTTGTCTCAAATTCTAAAATCTCCTTATGATTTGAATCTCATAGTCAGGTGGCATGAACTTGCTTTTGAGCATAGCCACCATTCTGCTCTATTTAGTGATGGGACTCTTTCCAATCTTCTCCCTCTCACTCTGCATATAGTTCCACCATACAAGTGCAGAACCTCTTAGCCTTGTCTTGGCAAACTTGACCTTTTTGCTGTCATTGAACTCCTTGTAATCAAAGAAGTTACACATAGCTTCTATCCAGTCGGTGAGAACATCTCCATCCAACTTGCCATGGAAGGTAGGCACCTCCATCTTGGGATCACCACTGTCTACATGAGCACCCTTAAGTGCATTCAAGAAGGCTTTCTGATCTGCAGACATATCCTACTCCTGAGGATCCTTTTCTACCTCTGCTTCTTCATTTGTGTCTTAAGAACTTCCTTCTTCTTTGGTCTTGCCCTTAGACTTCTTCTCTTCCTGCAATTTTGCTTCTTGAAGTCTTGCTTCAACCATCTCTTTCACCAACTTCTTGATGGCATCTTGACTCATTGTCTTGGGAGGCATTGTACTAGCCTCTGTTTCAATTTCCTCTTTTGACATACACTTGCTTCCAATTAGAATATTGGCTCTGATACCAATATGATGCAGAGTTATTGGTAATGGATATATAAGTTCACTCAATGAACTTGGTTGTCAAAGCTTCCTTCTTAAAGTTTCTAAAGATGGTTTACTTATAAATCTACACAAGGCTTTTACTAGGAACTGACACAACCTTAGACCACCCACTGGTGTTCACCCACTCAGGTTATTCAACTTCCTACTGGTGAGTCACAGCTCTAACCAGTCCTTATGCACAGTCCACCTCCAAGGATAGCAACCTACCTTCAAAGGTTCTTACCCACTACCAATCCACTCTACCAATAGTGTCACTTATGACTATTTGGCACATGCTTGTCAAGGAGACATGACTATCTTGAGGTCTCTGACCAGAAAACTAATCCCAATAATCCCCAGGGCAATGGACAGCAATAACAATATGACTATCCTATGACAGTACTACAATGACAACTCCCACCTTGTAGCCTTTATGGACAATAAAATTAGCATTAACTCCTATATCAATGAGGATCTTTACATAAGACACAACCTGCATCTACTAAGAATCCACAAGAAACTTCTGACAAAATGACTACAAACTGTACCATACAGGGTTGTGGACAGTAAATCACATGTGGCTGTCTTAAAACAGTGCCAAAAAGAAGGTTACAACCTTGTAGATCTTAGGATTGATTTACACAACCTTAGCTCCTCAGTCCATCAGTAGACCATGCAAGGTCCCTACACAGTCCAAACATCCATGAAGACTTACAACTTTTTTCACAAAAGTACAGGCCGTACTTTGTCACAGCGAATAGGGACAGCAAATTGTCTTTTTATGACAGTTAAATAGTTTTTCCTTCTAGAGAATAGTCTAGATTGAGAATGGACAAGGAAATCTTTCCAAGGTTCTATCCAAGGATTAGTGGATCCTTCCACAGGTCTGTCTCCTCATTAAACATAAAGATCTTCCTTCATTTGACCAACCTATGCCTATTTTTTCTCCTTCTAGCTGCTATCCACCATTTGCTTCTCAACTAGTCACTGTTTTTGACTAGTTAGAGACATGCTACACACCATGGAGGAAGGAGAATAATCAAATAAACAACAAGAACATGGAAACTAACCTAATTCCCTCCATCTCACCTAAAAATGACTAATCATCTTCAGAGGACAGAGGAAAAAAGCTTCATTCTATCTCAAAACCCTAGATAAGGAGGGTTTACACCTATTTTTACAAAATGAAATGAAACAAAAACTACAAAATGTTTCAAGAGCCAAGATTATATGCAAACAAAAGTCACTTCCAAGATCTACATTTTTCAAAATTTATCTCCTTAGCAGTCCGTACTTGGCCGTACAGAAGGCTGTTTTCACAGAAAAAAGGCAAAAACATGGTTTTTTTATTAATAGACTCCTTCCTTCATTTCCTCTTTGGCATGTTTACAAAACAACAATTTAAAGGAAACTTTCCCAAATGTTTCCACTTCTCAATAGGCTGTACAATTGCCCGAGGAAGGTAGTAAACCATTGGAGCTAGCTTTATTTCAAAAAAAAACATTAAGTTTCAAAAAGAAACCTTCCTATAAAATAGGTCTCATTAACATTCTAATAGACTAGTCACTCTAAATGACTAAGTCTTTATTTCAACACATCAAAATGGCTTTTAAAGCCTAGAGGTAAACAAATAACATGAAAATTAACTAGGAAAAACAACACAATGATTAAACTATGAAGCTCCTGCACCACTTCCTTTGGTCGATGGAACTTCGATTTTGCGCCTATCGGCAGGACCGTCGCTATCAGCCTCCTCAATAGGTTTCACCCCAATGCTTGCAGTCACCCCGATACATTCAGATTTGTACATATAATCTTTGACTTGCTATGCCTGTTCTATCTACCACTTCTATTGGTTGGTATTTGCATCCGCAGAAAATGTATGTTTCAACATACAATCATCATATGCAATCGGAACATACAAATGACAACCCCCTATTGCCAGTTCCCTTTACCTTCGCAGCCGGTAACCTTATGCATCTTAACCCGATGTATCTGTAGAATGTATATTTCAATATACATTCAAAAACATACAACTTGGAGCATGCATTTGTCGAATATGCCTTCGGAATATGCTTTCGCTGAAATCAACCATTGAATTTCCTTGTATCAACCTGATGTACATTCACAATGTACATTCATTACATACAATCCGCCACATGCATCTGTGGGATACTCACAACCATTCACCTATGGGATACATAGAGAATGAACCCGATATGCATTAGCGATATACATAGAGATTGTATATCAATGTTGTATATTCACAACCTACATCTCAATTATACATTTGAAGGATTTGACTGATGTTGATCAACTTTGTATATCAGCCAATGTACATTTGCTACATGCAACTGCAATAGACAACTACAATATACATAGGAACATGCGATAGTGATATACACACAAAATGTATATCCCGCATACAAAAGTGATATACACACAATTTGTATATCTATTGAAACCATGCAGATTTTCACTATTTTGACCCGCTTTATGCTTAGCAATTGCACAAAACTATTCCTACTGCAAACATACAGAGTTTTGCACTCTTCCAACCTAGCACATGAGGATTCTAGGGTTTATCTAAGCATGCTGTAACCGATCCTGCGAACATGGAATGAACAAATAGAAAATGTAAAACAAGAACATAAACTAATATATACAACCATTCCACCGATTACGAAGTAATCCAACCAATGGAATGGGCTAAGAACCCATTTCGATTCCAAAGCAGAAAATCGATTACATAGTGAATTCAAAAACTAGAAAGATAACACAAATAGGATCTTCTTATTGTTTTTAGAAATGCATACAGATATCTGATTTCACAGTTGCAAAACTTAATTTCACAACTACAGCTTAGTCTAACATCTGCACTCTATCTCTTCACTTCTCTATCTGAAATCGATCAGATCTAGGCTATTTATCTACTTACTATGAGTAGTACTGACTAGGTTCCCAGCAGCTAGGAGACACTTCCAAGCGGCTGGGAAATAACAACCAACTAACAAACTCTTAATAAACTAACAACCTTGTCATGATAGATCAACAAGTGTCCTAGGAACTTACACAAAAACCTAGATGCAAACTACTATAACAGATATTGGTCAAATAGACCTTATTACATTAAATAAAGATATGCCTAAGACATATCAAGACTTTAATATTCTCCCTTAGGTGTATAATTGACTTATTGAAGGGGTACCCCTGCACCATACTCCCCGAGAGAAGAAATCTCAAGTCCACTTGAGATGAGAGCTTGAAGGTCTACACCATGTGTTCGGATCTGTTCGTCAGTCATCCAAACTACCTCTAAATCAGGTTTCCCTTGCCAAGCTACCAAGTATTCCATATACTCTCTATTCCTTGTATTCTTTGCCATTCTTAAGCCTAAAATCTTATTCAATTATGGTGGATCATGTTTAGGAATAGCATCATCTGATGTACCCAGTAATGGTTCCTGGTCTACATCAGGATTATGCTTGTATGGAGTTAAATCACATACATTGAAAATAGTTGACAATCCAAGATCAGAAGGGAGTTGGGTCTCATAGGCATTCTATCCACATTTCTTCAAAATCTGACACGGTCCAATCTTCCTCTGCATTAGTTTGGTATATTTACCTTTTGGGAGCCTCTCCTTCAAATGAACCCACACCAAATCTCCAACATCAAATTATACATCCCTCTTCTTCTTGTCAGCATAAGCTTTATACTTCAATGTAGTTTATTGGAGTTGGTTCTTGACTTGATCATGCACCTCTTTAATGGCTGATGCAAAGCTTCTCCATCTGCACTAATAGATTCTCTGGTAGGTAGATCTCTTAACTCCAAAATACCTCTTGGATGAATACCATATACCACCTGGAAAGGTGATTTCCCTGTACTCCTATTGACAGTGTCATTATAGGAAAATTCTGCCTGTGATAGGATGTTATCCCACTTCTCTCCATGCTGCCTTGTCAAACATTTGAGTAGATTTCCCAATGAATGGTTAACCACTTCAGTCTGTCCATCTGTTTGAGGATGATAAGTTGATGAGAAGGACAAATTGGTACCAAGCTTCTTCCAAAGAGTCCTGTTGATGATTGCAATATACAGCCTTCTAGCCCTCCTTCTAGCGCCAAAAAACTGTTGATGATTGTTTTGATGCAATCATAACAATAAGTTAAAATTCACATATAATGAACTGAAACTATACTTGAAAGATAAGAAGGAATCATTTGAGATTCAACTAATCCCAAGTCTACAATGGTTCGGTTGGTCAAGTTTAGTTGGTCAATGTGAAGCTGTAATGTTCAAGGGGCCTTACGTAGTTTAGAGTTTCTTGTTTGGTGGTTTACTGGACTAAGATTATGCAAAAAGATCATAGATTTCAACAAGTATTTTGTTCATTTGCATACAAGTGTTACTGTGCTGCAAATTCTAAATGGTTTTCTTGAATTATTGCAGCTTTCTCCTTTATACATTTATGAAAACTGTCTATTTTTAACTTTGTTATGCATGCTTCTTCAAATTTGAGACAACTTCCTTTAGATTTCTACGTTTACAACTAAATATTTCAGATGGGTTGGGAAAAGTTAGAAAGATTTAATCTACACCTCATTTAATCTACCGAAGGATCTAATTGTTCTGGTATGCACTATGTAAATACTACAGTAATTTGATCAAATCCACAGTAAAAACCTTAAATGCAAGTTCTAAGCATTTTCACAAACATACATTTAAAATTGCAAGCTCTCAAAGAAAATATTTCAAAACACAAAGAAGAGTAGGAGAACACTCAAAAGATAGATGCAGAACTCCAGATTCTATTGTATTAGAAACAAATAGTCATACATGATTTACAATGTAGGAATGACTCTTAGTTTCATTGATCAAACTATAGAGAACTTACAAGCGTTACAGATACAGTAAGGGAGCCAGACATTCCACGCGCACCTTACTGCAGACAATAGGTGACCTCCTTCTTCTACTTCTAATCTAAACTAAGCTAACTTGCTGTGTTTTCCTAAAATCCCTGTGTAAAGTATTACAGTGTAGAGAGGCACAATATATAGACTTTCTGGTTGTCCTCACTACAGCAAAAAAACCTAACTACCCCTGGTTATAGCAATAAATACAGATGAACCAGTCCTCCAAAATATCTCTGAGCAGTGTCAAATCTGGGCGAAATATTGCCCTGTTGGTCATGATGTTAGTCATTCGCAAACATAGAATAAAAGTTACACAACAACCTTTACTCATCTTGAAAGATACGATGAATTCAAAGAATTCATGATCCCAAGTCTCCGTTGATTAGGTCTTAATCTACTGACGTTACTCAGTGGTTGATGTGTGTTGCTGTTTTCCATTCAGGGGCCTTACGTGTTTCTGCACTGTTCATCATCATCATCTTCAAATATCCTACTCTGGATGTTCGCTCTGCATAAGCCTCCAACAATTCTACCTCTGCACTGTAAATTTAGTCAAATAATGTGCATACAGGCTGATATTTGCATGATTTCTACCATTATTTATGATTCTTTGCATGATATTTTCAATACTACATGCATTTAACCAAATATGCTAAGGATCTTCAGTTACCTACGGGATTTCAGCATATTTCACTGTTTCTGCTTGTTATTTATCATGATTTGCAGTTATGGTGATGAATTAATGAAATTGAAAAAAAGGAAAAGGGTTAGAGAGTGAGATTCCTAAAATTACTGGACTTAGATCACTGATTCACATACAAGCTCCCATACTTGCAATGAAAAGAAGGAAAACTAGAAATCATACTTCACCAGGACATTCCACAAATCCGCATGATCTAGTGCAAAGCTTCAAAGGAAAGTTGACAACAATATGTAATGAAATGAAAGCGCTTCCAGTTGAACACAGCATTCACCAGTACATATCCAGAAATCAACAGAAGATTACGTAAAATTTACAATCAGAATGTAATCTGGAACTTCATATTCATTCAGTATGCTCAAGAACAGGTACATTTATAGTGATCTGAAGAAAGAACCTTGACATTTCAACAATTCTATCCTCATTAGTCTCAGTAATCCGATCTCCTAACTTATTCTACAGTAATTGACTCTTTGCGCCAGATGCGTCTGTGTATTCTAATGTATTCCTCCTCTTTAAAATGACAAGCTCTGGATGTTATATAGAACAACTGCCAGAAAACGGTTACAATGATCCAAGGATCAGGATCCTCTCATAACAAACAACGGTCCAGATGAAAAGCACATGCTTCATCAGTTGGCAAATGTACAGCTGGCACAGAATATTCCAGCATCTTCGACTTGATTCGGTCTCCAGCTGGCGAACAGCATATTTGACAATATCCTCCTCATTTCTGGCTCATGTTGACTCCATGCGCAACTTTGTAATGCTCAGCTTCAGCAGCATCATCATGATTTCCACGCTCAGCTTCAGCAGCATCATGACCTCAATGTTCAGCTTCAGCAGCATCATGATGATTTCCTGCAAGTAAACAGACAAACATTAAATTCATTATCATCATGATAAACAACAGGAAGTAAACACTTTATTAAACATACCCTCATGTGCAGCTACAGGCAATCAAGCTCTACCTGTGAAAAATATGCACTAAATGCATAAACAGCATAAAAACAATCCGGTCAACCATCGTTGACCAAACATCAGGCAGTCGGGCTTTCAAATTTCCATCGCTTCATGTTTTTGCCCATTTTCTTGTATATCTGGTTCAAATATGATCAGGTATGATCTCAGATTAAACAAGGAAATAATCGCCTTTCAACCATCCCTAGAATCCGGCTTTGCATCATCATCATATTTGCATCGGCGTGACTACATATGATCAGGGTGACAATTTTACCTTAGGCCGACGGCAACAGTTATACCGACGCCAAAAATCATGATGATGACCAACAATATATCCTCAAAGTGGCCGCAGGATATCACAAAATATGATGATCCTCCTTTCCTAATGCTCTGATGAAAAGCACATCAGGATGTTCACTTCTGCATACTGGGAAAGAAAGACGACGTCATCATCATCATGATGAAGACAAACAGGAGGACTTGGAAAATGATCCTGCCGCTGAGGAAAATCATGATGACGTCATCGTCATCATCAGGCTTCAATAAAATGCAAAGGGATGACGTCATCGTCATGTTTCGTTAAGATCAGGAGGTAAATGGAATATCGGGTTCCCTCTAAGGAAGATGATCAGGTGGATGAAAGCAATATGACCCTTTTTTCGGCCAAGGCAATCCGCTCGAAAGGTCAGGATGATGAACATCATCATCATCATATACGCACTGGGCGACCTAAAATATGATCCTGCTAAAAGTCCTGATGACGTCATCAGGATATCCGGGGCTTGTGTTAATCCTCGAAGATGACGTCATCGTCATCATCATATTGGCGAACAGGATCATACCCTGGAAAATATCCTGCCGAAGGAGAAGGTGATGATGACATCATCGTCATCATCATATTTGCAAAAGGTTATACTCGTCGGCAGGATGATATTACGAACTGTTGGGAGAGACGAACAAGATCATGATGATCCTGTTCAACATGACTTAAGAAACAAAAATCACCCTCCGCTTCGAAAGATGAGGTGATCATCATGATCACGCAAAAGGAGGTCAGGAGGATATTAGGAAATGTCGGGTCTCAAAATATCATGATGATGTTGATCACCAAGACTTGGTCGTGCGCGCGCAAATTATGCAGATGGCAGATTTCTCTAAGTAAGGTGATATTATAATATCAGCATGATATTATAATATGCTCGCGATGTTGGAATATCATGATGCTCGCGATGTGAGAATATCATGATGCTGATGATGGGAGAATATCATGATGCTCGCTTGACGGGCAAAACACACTAGCATTTAAGATTGACGTCCGGATGTTTCGGGACTGCATGATTTTCATCAGGTGATAAAGTAAGATCATGATGATGACCTTTGGCGATATAAAAGACCGCCTGACGGGAAAAGATTACTACGACTTAAACTTGATGTCCGGATGTTTCGACCTCAGGATATTATCGGGGGGCTTTCCAAATATCATGATGATGATGTTCATACAGCAATTATCAGGTTTGACCAAAACTTTGACTGCTCACAACTCCCTCATATGGACGAATTTTCGGGTGATGCAAAAGGCAAACCTGCATGAAATTTCAAGCTCTTTCTAGCCATGAAGTCACAGAAACAAAATATGAACTTTGAGAAACTAACCTCATGATGACGACCTACCTCATCCTGACCTTCATGATGATGATGCACCTGACTTAATTTTTACCAAAACCGCCAGAAACAGACAACACAAGCCAAAACAAAAGTTGGGTCCCTGTTTTGCCAAGTCAAAATGGGGCGTGTTGTGTAACCACACAACAACTTGCCACCAAAGAAAACAACAAAATTCAAATGATTCAAGTGATGTGATCACATTCATCTATAGTATTCTAATTCTGTCTAAGTAAAATCATCATGATCTTTGAATGATAAAATTTCATTATGGTGATAATGCTAACAAAGGATCATGTGTGTGCAGATGATTAATTATCCTCATCTTGAAAGTAAGTTGAAAACATAAGTAACTGGTGTTAAACTACATAGTTGGAGATCATCCCTCATAGCCAACCTGGATAGAGCCTTGCTGCCAGCAGGTGTCTATAACCCCGGCAAGGTTATCTATACAATCTCCCTAAGTAGAGCCCCACTGCCAGCAGGCGTCCATAGCCCCGGTAGAGTTACTTAGATGGCCTAATTTTATTTCATTTCTGATTTTCCTTTAAAAATTTAAATTTGATATCATCATGTCTGCTCATTTGTACAAGGTGTAGTCACTTGCAGCTTTAGGTTGGAGATTGTATTGGTAGCAAGGGAGTCCCTTTAGATTTTTCACTTAACACCTATACTCATATCTTCAACAAGCCCAAGGCTGTTAGGTGTTTCATTGTGTTTGATTCACTTTGGACAAGAAAAGGCACCCTGATGAAAAGACATCATAAACCTGATCATGAGTATTTATCAGAATGAATTACAATCTATATCTAAATCTGATCTCATCACTTGAATCCTAACAATTTAGTTATTTTCTTAAGGTGATGAAGTGCATCATCCTGACTTACCAGAACAAGGTCCCAACCAAAACAACACAAAACAGAGGAACACCACACAAACAACTAACCTACAAAAAGGAAACAACAGGAACATAACAAGAAAGCAAAACAAGCAGACTGTACAAACAACTAATCTACAAAATTATATACAACACACTACTAGGCAAACAAAAACCAGAAAAAGACCTAAGGACACCTGCATTTGCATACTTCTTTTGATTGTGCAGGAGCATCAGGGTATTAGTTATGGTTCTCAACCTAGCAAATTTATCTTTATATTCTGAAGAATATTCTGATATTCTGAATTCACTGTATTCAACAGAACAACTCTTGATGATCAGCAACTGAGGAAGCTCACCATGTTCATGATTAATCCATATGCATGTCTTATCTTCTGAATTTCCATAATCAAAATAGTATTCAACATCATTTACTGTGGAAAGGAGAAATACAACTGGTGTATTTCTGGCTTTGCTGGACATGCTTCTTCATTGGCAGTTGGTCTTCCATTTGTCATTATATTTTCACTGCTTGGCTCAGTGCCTGGTCCCTCTTCAAATTGAAGGATGTATGACTTTTGATGTACTAATTCTTCATCTTTATCCAGCCTTATCCCTTCATTCTGGATGTTCAGATTATCCTCCAGTTTAGGAAACTTCTCAGTATTTTCTTCAGTTTCCTGCACATCAGCATCTAAATAAGTATCTTTATTATCACAACCTGATATACAGAAATTTATCATTTCTAAATCATTTGACTGTAAAGGAGAAACAACTTTCACTTGATGAGGACACTCCCCTGTTTCATTTTCAAAATATTTCTGGAGTGACATCTGATTATGCACAACGACTCCAAAGTCTTCTACATCTCCTTCTTTCAGGAATTGTTCATTGAATAATTCACATTTTCTATCTATCAGAGGATCTGGTTCCTTTAACCTGCAACATTCTTGCATTTGATCATTTAATTCAAAGAAGTCAAGTAATAAATCAACATTTATTTTCTTCTCTATAACTCCCTGAGTTACCATCATAGGAACTTCATCATCAGGAGTGCATTTAAATTGCTCTACTATCTGTTTACACTTCTCTTTACCATAGAATGACTCCAGGAAAGATGTTTCATCTTCTTTATCAAAAGTATTAGGATCAGAATCAAAACTATTATCCTGATGAGTGATTTCTTCTCTAAAATTTTCACAAGATTCATACCTGCATACTGACTGGTCCTTACTTGTATTAGGAAGTAGAGAACTCCTATCAATCTCACCATAAAATGAATCCAGGAAAGATGTTTCTTCTTCATTACCTTCTGGAACTGACCCAGCTATTATATTTTCTAGAGTCTTTTTCAACATGACCAAGCAAGGGTAGCAATCTCTCTCTGAATGCTCTTCATCATGTAATCTGCACCAGCTTTCAATCAAGACATCATCAATGGGCAAACCTAATATTTGACTACACTATATATTTCTAGACAAGTATAATTGAAAATCTTCAGATCTGTCCACTTCAGTGTCTGAACAATTAATAACTTCTGGTGCTGCATCTGCTTGTTGCTCCAGAATTTCTTCATTTTCCTGGCGGATTTCTTTATTTTCCTGGCAAACTTCTTCATTTTCTTGGCAAATTTCAACCCTGAACACATCCAGAAAGAATATTAGTCCTTTCAAGTATAAATCCAACCTTGTGAGGAAAGTTAAACAATTTATTTCACTGTGTTCTGTAGTCTGGTGTATCCTGCAACAGGTAGATAAACCAAAGTTAGACAAATTGTGAGGGTAAATCTGTCCATTCAAAGTTTCCTGAAATAAAGGAATGTTAATTTGACCATTATTTTCATACACATCCATCAAAATGAGACTCTATTCTTCAAATTTTTTTTTATTTTGCAATTTTAAGGAGATCTATCATATCTCAGACTAAAACTTTGAAAGTCCAGAAAATCAAACAAATATTTGATGCTTTGGGCTAGATCTTTGCAAAGGTGCAACCAAAACATCTCAGGTAAGAGATATTTGCAGACATTTAGCTCAAATGCTGAAATATTTATGCAATATTTGCAGAAAATCCAAAAATTCGCAGCTCACGCCCTGCCTTCTCGAAAATTGATGTTGCGTTAAAAGCAAGGGGCCTGCATAAACGTTTGCAAGATTTAAAGCGGGCTGCTAAACTGAGGCAGGGGATATCACTTCAACTGAACAGGATTTATTTGCTGAGAAATGGCTCATGCCCTCCTTCTAGCGCCAATTTATGTTGGTCATGATGTTAGTCATTCGCAAACATAGAATAAAAGTTACACAACAACCTTTACTCATCTTGAAAGATACGATGAATTCAAAGAATTCATGATCCCAAGTCTCCGTTGATTAGGTCTTAATCTACTGACGTTACTCAGTGGTTGATGTGTGTTGCTGTTTTCCATTCAGGGGCCTTACGTGTTTCTGCACTGTTCATCATCATCATCTTCAAATATCCTGCTCTGGATGTTCGCTCTGCATAAGCCTCCAACAATTCTACCTCTGCACTGTAAATTTAGTCAAATAATGTGCATACAGGCTGATATTTGCATGATTTCTACCATTATTTATGATTCTTTGCATGATATTTTCAATACTACATGCATTTAACCAAATATGCTAAGGATCTTCAGTTACCTACGGGATTTCAGCATATTTCACTGTTTCTGCTTGTTATTTATCATGATTTGCAGTTATGGTGATGAATTAATGAAATTGAAAAAAAGGAAAAGGGTTAGAGAGTGAGATTCCTAAAATTACTGGACTTAGATCACTGATTCACATACAAGCTCCCATACTTGCAATGAAAAGAAGGAAAACTAGAAATCATACTTCACCAGGACATTCCACAAATCCGCATGATCTAGTGCAAAGCTTCAAAGGAAAGTTGACAACAATATGTAATGAAATGAAAGCGCTTCCAGTTGAACACAGCATTCACCAGTACATATCCAGAAATCAACAGAAGATTACGTAAAATTTACAATCAGAATGTAATCTGGAACTTCATATTCATTCAGTATGCTCAAGAACAGGTACATTTACAGTGATCTGAAGAAAGAACCTTGACATTTCAACAATTCTATCCTCATTAGTCTCAGTAATCCGATCTCCTAACTTATTCTACAGTAATTGACTCTTTGCGCCAGATGCGTCTGTGTATTCTAATGTATTCCTCCTCTTTAAAATGACAAGCTCTGGATGTTATATAGAACAACTGCCAGAAAACGGTTACAATGATCCAAGGATCAGGATCCTCTCATAACAAACAACGGTCCAGATGAAAAGCACATGCTTCATCAGTTGGCAAATGTACAGCTGGCACAGAATATTCCAGCATCTTCGACTTGATTCGGTCTCCAGCTGGCGAACAGCATATTTGACAATATCCTCCTCATTTCTGGCTCATGTTGACTCCATGCGCAACTTTGTAATGCTCAGCTTCAGCAGCATCATCATGATTTCCACGCTCAGCTTCAGCAGCATCATGACCTCAATGTTCAGCTTCAGCAGCATCATGATGATTTCCTGCAAGTAAACAGACAAACATTAAATTCATTATCATCATGATAAACAACAGGAAGTAAACACTTTATTAAACATACCCTCATGTGCAGCTACAGGCAATCAAGCTCTACCTGTGAAAAATATGCACTAAATTTATAAACAGCATAAAAACAATCCGGTCAACCATCGTTGACCAAACATCAGGCAGTCGGGCTTTCAAATTTCCATCGCTTCATGTTTTTGCCCATTTTCTTGTATATCTGGTTCAAATATGATCAGGTATGATCTCAGATTAAACAAGGAAATAATCGCCTTTCAACCATCCCTAGAATCCGGCTTTGCATCATCATCATATTTGCATCGGCGTGACTACATATGATCAGGGTGACAATTTTACCTTAGGCCGACGGCAACAGTTATACCGACGCCAAAAATCATGATGATGACCAACAATATATCCTCAAAGTGGCCGCAGGATATCACAAAATATGATGATCCTCCTTTCCTAATGCTCTGATGAAAAGCACATCAGGATGTTCACTTCTGCATACTGGGAAAGAAAGACGACGTCATCATCATCATGATGAAGACAAACAGGAGGACTTGGAAAATGATCCTGCCGCTGAGGAAAATCATGATGACGTCATCGTCATCATCAGGCTTCAATAAAATGCAAAGGGATGACGTCATCGTCATGTTTCGTTAAGATCAGGAGGTAAATGGAATATCGGGTTCCCTCTAAGGAAGATGATCAGGTGGATGAAAGCAATATGACCCTTTTTTCGGCCAAGGCAATCCGCTCGAAAGGTCAGGATGATGAACATCATCATCATCATATACGCACTGGGCGACCTAAAATATGATCCTGCTGAAAGTCCTGATGACGTCATCAGGATATCCGGGGCTTGTGTTAATCCTCGAAGATGACGTCATCGTCATCATCATATTGGCGAACAGGATCATACCCTGGAAAATATCCTGCCGAAGGAGAAGGTGATGATGACGTCATCGTCATCATCATATTTGCAAAAGGTTATACTCGTCGGCAGGATGATATTACGAACTGTTGGGAGAGACGAACAAGATCATGATGATCCTGTTCAACATGACTTAAGAAACAAAAATCACCCTCCGCTTCGAAAGATGAGGTGATCATCATGATCACGCAAAAGGAGGTCAGGAGGATATTAGGAAATGTCGGGTCTCGAAATATCATGATGATGTTGATCACCAAGACTTGGTCGTGCGCGCACAAATTATGCAGATGGCAGATTTCTCTAAGTAAGGTGATATTATAATATCAGCATGATATTATAATATGCTCACGATGTTGGAATATCATGATGCTCGCGATGTGAGAATATCATGATGCTGATGATGGGAGAATATCATGATGCTCGCTTGACGGGCAAAACACACTAGCATTTAAGATTGACGTCCGGATGTTTCGGGACTGCATGATTTTCATCAGGTGATAAAGTAAGATCATGATGATGACCTTTGGCGATATAAAAGACCGCCTGACGGGAAAAGATTACTACGACTTAAACTTGATGTCCGGATGTTTCGACCTCAGGATATTATCGGGGGGCTTTCCAAATATCATGATGATGATGTTCATACAGCAATTATCAGGTTTGACCAAAACTTTGACTGCTCACAACTCCCTCATATGGACGAATTTTCGGGTGATGCAAAAGGCAAACCTGCATGAAATTTCAAGCTCTTTCTAGCCATGAAGTCACAGAAACAAAATATGAACTTTGAGAAACTAACCTCATGATGACGACCTACCTCATCCTGACCTTCATGATGATGATGCACCTGACTTAATTTTTACCAAAACCGCCAGAAACAGACAACACAAGCCAAAACAAAAGTTGGGTCCCTGTTTTGCCAAGTCAAAATGGGGCGTGTTGTGTAACCACACAACATGCCCCTTCTGAGAAGCTCTGGCAGCTCAGCAATAACTTCTGTTTATCTGCTGCAATAATGTTCTCAGCTGCAACCTTGTCCTTCACTTGAATGGCCTTGACTTCCTCGCACTTCATCTTTATCTTCTTGCTCCTGAGATCAGATTTTCTTCCTCCATGATGTCACTGTGATCGAGTTCCAGCTGCTTCCTCAATTGCAAGCCTGCAAGACAAGACAAGCAATAAGTACCAATTTATCAAATAAATAGCAAGGAATTAAAATACTGTTTAAATCCAGGTGACTGTGCAAAAAATGTGGAAATCGGGTCCAAAAAACTCTCAAAATGCGTTCAAAAATGCATACAGACTGCTCAAAATATCGGGTCAACTATCGCTGACCGAAAAATACCATGGGCGCCAAAAGTATAGTTTAAAATTCCTATCGCTTTCCATTTCCCGCCCATCGGTGTGACAATCGCCATCGGCGTGCCAAAAAATATATTGGCCGATGTTCGCAGTTGGGCCGATGGCCCTTTTCCTTTGTTTTTTTCCTCCTTTGTTTCTTCCCTATTGGTGAGAGATTCGCCATTGGCGAACTCCAAATCTCCTCCGTTGATGCCCTTTGTTACATCGATGTCTCTTCGTCGGCATGACTCCTGCCGATCTCCCTTTCGTCATGTTCTTCATCGGCGTGAGATCGCCCATCGGCGACTCACAAATTCCTTCTGCCGATGGTGTTTGTTATGCCGATACCTTATATCGGCGAGAGTGCTGCTGATGCCCATTCGTTCCATATTCGGCTAAGTATTCAAAACCAATGTATATCGCAAATATACATGCAAAAAACTCTATTATAAAATCACCTCGGCTCCGGAGTTGCATATTTTGATTGCATATAGCCTTGTATATCGTGATATACAAACGCAAATATACAACAGTTTAATTCCTTTTGATAATCTTTTTGGGTCCGCTAATGTATAAAACCATTTGTATCCTGCCAATATACAAGGCCGCGAATATACAAGGATTTAACCTTGTTTGATAATTACTTCGGGTCTAGCGCTTGTATATGGCGCTTGCATCTTTCACACTTGCATGTGAATAGTGCATTGTATGTGAACAGTGCCTTGTATGTCTGCTTGTATATTCCGCTTGTATATGAAAATATACAAGCCCGAATATACAATGATTTTTCAGTATTTGATAAGTTTTCGGGTCCGCTATGTATATTCTGCAATGTATATTTTGCTTGTATGTTAGAATATACAAGCCCGAATGTACAAAAGTGACCAAGCATAAAAAAAAATGACTTTGCACATACAAAGGACTTTGTATATGCCAAATGATAGACAAACCTGAATGTACATTTTACTAAAATGATCATAACTTGCAAAATATGGCAAATTTTAAGATGGTTCAAAAAGCAACCTTGGCTCATTTTTCACAAGGAATCCAACCATATCATGCAAGGGTACTGAAAATGCATTTTTCCATATTTTTAACAAAGTTTGCAAATTTGACTCTCTTTTCCCTTTACCACCAAGCAAAACAACACAAACAGAAGCAAAAAGCAAAGCAGCAGCAAGGGTCCTCATTTTGCTAAGGGGCAAAATGGGGCATGTTGTGAACATCACAACAAGTCCTCCAAAAATGGCCAATAAATTTCACATCTCTATCTGACACTATGCTCAATGGCAATCCATGTAACCTCACTATTTCCTTGAAAAACAAATCTGCAACATATGAAGCATCACAAGTGGTTTTGCATGGTAAGAAATGTGCCATTTTACTGAATCTATCTACTACAACAAAAACACTATCATATCCCTTCCTTGTTCTAGCTAAACCTAACACAAAGTCCATGCTTATGCTCTCCCATGGTCTAGAAGGAATGGGCAGTGGCTAATATAAACCTGCATTAGTGGATCTTTTTTTTGCCTTCTAACAGATCACACATGTCTCCACAAATTTTCTGACATCTGACTGTAGCTTAGGCCAATAGTAATGTCACTTTTCAAGATCAAGAGTCTTATCCAGACTAAAATGTCCTACCATGGCCCTACAATGCTTCTCTTTGATGATATTCAACCTCATAGAACACCGTGGAATACATAATTGTCCACCTTTGAAAAGTAATCCATCTTGGATTAGAAATTAAGAATACTCAACATGATATTTGTCTTCAAAAGAAGTACATACTTTGTAGATCTCTCCAAAGTCTTCATTAGCATCATACATAGTCTTTAAGGACTCAATGCCAACACTTTCCAATTGAATCTGATTTATGGTTAGGACCCTCCTGCTCAAAGCATCTACTACCTTGTTCTTGATCCCTTTCTTGTACTTGAGTGTGAAGGTGAAAGCTTGTAAATTCTCCACCCATTTCATGTGCCTATGGTTCAGCTTTTCTTAACTATTTATGAAACTAAGGGCCTGATTATCTATAAACACTATGAATTCTTTCGGCATCATGTAATGCCTCCACTTTTTGAGTGACTGGACTAGAGCATACATCTCCAAATCATAGGATGAGTATCTCTTCTTGGCATCATTTAGTTTCTCACTAAAAAATGCAATAGGCCTACCTTCTTGACTGACTACTGCTCCAATTGCCATGTGACTTGCATCACATTCTACTTGAAAAACTTGTGGAAATCAGGAAGTGCAAGGACTAGTTGATGTGCCACCTTCTTCTTCAATGTTTCAAATGAATCATCTACTTCCTTTGTCCAACTAAATCTGCACTTCTGTCCTCCCTTTATGGTGTCAAGCATGGGTGCATAGACATGACTAAACCCTTTTATAAACTTCCTATAGAAGGTTGCTAACCCATGGAAACTTCTGACATCATTCATGGTTCTAGGAGTTGGCCAAGACAATATGGCACTTACCTTCTCTTGATCCATTTTTAGTTTGCCATACGAGATGACAAAACCCAAGTAGGTGATCTCTTCCTACATGAACAAACATTTCTCTAAATTGATCATTAGCTGCTCTTCATGTAACCTTTTGAGAACCAGGTCTATATGTTTGAGGTGCTCTTCCCTTGTATTATTGAAAACCAGAATGTCATCTAGATATACTATGACAAATTTGCCTATAAATTCACTCAAGACCTCATTCATCAGCCTCATAAAGGTACTAGGGTGTTGGACAACCCAAAAGGCATGACCTTCCACTCATCTAACCCCTCATTGGTTTTAAATGCAATCTTCCATTCATCTCCTGGTCTAATCCTAATCTGCTGATAGCCACTTTTTAAATCTATTTTTGTGAAATATTTGGCAGCTCCCAAACAATCAAGCAAATCTTCTATCCTTGGGATTGGGAACCTATACCTGATTGTTATTTTGTTGATAGCCCTTGAATCAGTACAAAGTCTCCAAGTGCCTTCCTTCTTTGGTGCTAGTATAGCTGGTACTACACATGGGCTTAAACTCTTGCCAATTAGGCTTGTCTCCAATAATTCCTTAATCTGCCTTGCTACCTCTGCATTCTCCTCTGGTGTAAGCTTGTATGCTGCCTTGTTTGGAAGTGTAGATCCTGGGATCAGGTCTATGTAATGGCTGATGTCCCTCATAGGTGGTAGGGACCTTGGCATTCCATCAGAGATGATGCCTTTGTACTTATCCAACAACTCTTGGACAGCAGGGTCTATGAACCTTTGTCTCTTCTCTCCCTTGACTTCTTGTTGCTACTCCTTGTTCACTTTCAGGCATGGAATTAGGGCATATACAACTACACCTTCATCTACTATCTCCTTCATGAATTGTTTGCCTTCTACCATCATCAGCTTTACTTCTTTCCCTTTTCATTCTACCTCATCCTCCATCAATGGAAGTAACTCTATCACCTTACTATCCTTGGTGATTGAATATGTGTTTCTAACTCCATCATGGTGTGATTTCAAGTCATACTGCCATGGTCTTCCAAATAAGAGATGGCAAGCATCCATCTTAGCAATGTCAAACAATAATCTGTCCTTGTATGTTACAATTTGAAATTCCACCCAAGCCTATTCTTCCACAACTGTTTGCTGACCTTGATTGAGCCATGAGATTTTGTATGGGCAAGGATGTGGCAGTCTTCTAAGCTTAAGTTTTTCTACCATTTCAATAGACACAAAATTTTCTGTAGATCCAGAGTCAATCAGAACTTTACATACCTTTCCTCCTGCTTTGCAAGTAGTTTTGAAAAGAGACTTTCTTTGTGGGGGTTCTCTATCAGGCACCTTCATGGTAGTCATTGTTCTCCTAATCATCAGGGCTTCTCCTTTCTCAAGATATCCATAACTGTCAGGAGCATTCACACTTTGACAATCAGACTCTTGGATCAGATTTGTCCTCCTTTCTCCCATTGAACTTGTTGCTTTTTCTGGGCATCTGCTGGCTATATGGCCTTCCTGATTGCAATTGTAACATCTGAGAGGTCCTCTACCCTAAGATCTCCCTCTAAGTGGTGGTCTTCTACCCCTAAAATTTCCTTTTTGATCATAACTTCCTTTTTGAGTTTGACTACTTTCTCCTTTGCTACTCTCCTAATTGGATTCACCTTGGTATCCAAATCCATGTCCTCTTCCTTTGAAAGGACTTCTACCCCCTCTTTGCTATCTTCCTCTTCCTCTACTATTCTGCTCTTGTCTTCTCTTTAATTTCTCTTCCACTTTAAGTGCCAATTGGTAGCACTTTTGGACTGTATCTGGGCTATGCAGATTTGAATCTTCTTGGATGGCAAATCTCAACCCATTGAGATACCTTGCAACCCTCTCTTCCTCATTCTCCTTCACCATTGTTTTGACACATAGTTTCATGAATTCTTCAATGTATGAGCTGACATCTAAATCTTTCTGTTTCAAATTTTTTCTCCTCTTGTGTAATTGGATGTTGTAATCTAATGGAACATAGGCTTCCTTCACTAAAGCCATCATCTTCTTCCAAGTAGCAACTCCGTTCTTTTCTTCTTTCTCCTTGTCATCTTGGGTGAAATTCCACCAAGTTAGTGTAGCCTCTTTCATTTTGGATTGGGCCATCTTTACTCTTTGATGTTCTGGTATTTCCTCTGTTTCAAAGAAATTATTCAAGGAGTCTATCCACTCCATTACTAAATCAGGATCCATCTTGCCTACAAATACTGGCAGGTCTATTTTCATATTCATGGTCCTTCGCTCCATGGATTTGAGGGCATTAAGTAAGGGTCTCTGGTCTACAGGAACCTCTATCTCTTCCTGCCTAGGGATCTCCTCTTCATCCCTATCTTCCTCACCAGAATCTTTTCTTCCCTTTCCTACTCTGTCCCTTAACTTTTCTAACTCATCTTTCAAAGCCTGATTCTGAGCTTTCACGGCTTTTCTCTCTACAATTTGTTTCTTTACTAGGATAGCCAACTCAGGGTTGGTCATCCTTATTGGAAACTCTAATGACCCCTCTCCATCTGACATCTTGTCTTCTTCTCTTTCCCAAAAGACACTCCTATGCTCTGATACCACTATGATGCAGAGCTTCCAACGGAATCGTGTAAAATGGTTTTCAACCACTCTTTAACATACATTTACCTTTGTATGTTTATCCATCAGCAAGATCAAATGCATCGGCCAACCAAATCTCTTTCACGTTGAGTCGAGTCCCTTCCTCTAGTCAATGGAACTTTGATTTTGCACCTATCGGCGGGACCGTTGCTATTGGCCTCCTCAATAGGTTTCACCCTGATGCTTGCAGTCAGCCCAATACATTCAGCTTTGTACATACAATCTTTGACTTGCTGTGTCGATTCTATCTACCGCTTCTACCGGTCGGTATTTGCATCCGTAGAAAATGTATGTTTCAACATACAATCGTCATATGCAATCGGAACATACAAATGACAACCCCCTATTGCTGGTTCCCTTTACCTTCACGGCCAGTAACATTATGTATCTTAACTCGATGTATCTGCAACATGTATATTTCAATATACATTCAAAAACATACAACTCGAAGCATGCATTTGCCGAATATGCCTTCAGAATATGCTTTCACCGAAGTCAACTGTTGAATTTCCTTGTATCAACCCAATGTACATTCACAATGTACATTCATTACATACAATCTGCCACATGCATCTGTGGGATACTCACAACCATTCACCTATGGGATACATAGAGAATGAACCTAATATGCATTAGCGATATACAAAGAGATTGTATATCAACGTTGTATATTCACAACCTGCATCTCGATTATACATCCGAAGGATTTGACTGATGTTGATCAACTTTGTATATCAGCCGATGTACATTTGCTACATGCAACTGCAATAGACAACTGTGATATACACAAGAACATGCGATAGCGATATACACACAAAATGTATATCCAGCATACAAAAATGATATACACACAATTTGTATATCTATTGAAACCACGTGGATTTTCATTGTTTTGACCCACTTTATGCTTAGCGATTGCACAAAACTATTCCTCCTGCAAACATACAGACTTTTGCACTCTTCCAACCTAGCACATGAGGATGCTAGGGTTTATCTAAGCATGTTGTAACCGATCCTGCGAACATGGAATGAACAAACAGAAAATGCAAAACACGAACATAAACCAATATATACAACCATTCCACCACTTACGAAGTAATCCAACCAATGGAATGGGCTAAGAACCCATTTCAATTCTAAAGCAGAAAATCGATTACATAGTGAATTCAAAAACCAGAAAGATAACACAAACAGGATCTTCTTATTGTTTTCAGAAATGCATACAGATATCTAATCTCACAGTTGCACAACTTAATTTCACAACTACTGCTCAGTCTAACATCTGCACTCTATCTCTTCACTTCTCTGTTTGAAATTGATCAGATCTAGGCTATTTATCTACTTACTATGAGTAGTACTAACTAGGTTCCCAACGGCTGGGAGACACTTCCAAGTGGCTGGGAAATAACAACCAACTAACAACCTTGTCATGACAGATCGACAAGTGTCCTAGGAACTTACACAGAAACCTAGATGCAAACTACTATAATAGATATTGGTCAAACATACCTTATTACATTAAATAAAGATATGCCTAAGACATATCGAGACTTTAATCTTCTCCTTTAGGTGTATAAATGACTTGTTGAAGGGGTGCCCCTGCACCAAATACATAATTACCAAGCTACCAATTCTTGTGTAATAAATCATTCCAATACAACTACTTGCCATGTCCAAAGCATAAAGTAAAAATACATTGGTGGAATTGTTAAGTGTTTAGAGCACACCATCTAAATTGGATACTTAATAATGATAATAGAATTATTACAACCCTAAGATTAAACTAACTTATACCTATAATATTAAGAGCATTCTAATAATAATGATAATTTTAAATTTCACAATGTATATCGAAAAATTTAGATTTATAAATGGAAATGATCAAACAATTGAAATGCATAACCTAAACCCAAATAAGTCAATACCTCGAAGATGCAAGATGAGCTCGATTGATTGATTGCTTTGTTGTGTTGATTGCTCGATTCCGCAGCATAACGTTGATAAGAAGATAAGTGATGGACCCTCCTAATCTCTTCTCTAATGTCTTCTCTAATGGCTCAAAAGAGGCTTGCTTTATAGGATTGGCTTGGTTCCAATGGATGGCTAGGATCAATTAGGGCTTTAGATGAAATGGATGGATAGGATTAAGTTAGGTTTCCTTGCACATCAAGAAATTGTAGTCATGTGACATGTGGCAAGGGAAGATAAGGCTTAGGTGTGCTTGTGTAGATAAATACTAAAATTAGGTCCCATTAGTTGTGCATGTGAAAGATAAAAGTTGTAACACATGATTGACTGGACAAGTGTTGGAATGTGATGAAAGATGAGGGCTTAATTCAAATAAAATATTTGAATTAGTTGTGATATGAGTTGGAGAATAAATAAAATTTATTTAATTAATTGGATAAATGAATAGGATGGGATAAGATATGATGTGGAAATTAATTAAATAAATAAAATTTATTTAATTAATTGGCTAATGGGATAAGGGAAATTAGGACAAAATGCTACATGATGTCTAGGATAATGTATTTGACTAGGTGTTGTAAGACATGGACAAAGTTGGGACTAATTTGGGTGTCTACATTTTGCCCCTCTTTGAGATGATGTTTGAGATGATGAGCTTTGTGTTGAGTAACATCATTTCAAAGAAGTTAAGGTATGGATAATTGATAGGGATGCTACTACTGTTGCTGATGATGATGATAGAAAGGATAGGTTGGTGATGCCCCCTCGAGAGGATAGGTGGGTTAGACAAACACGGGTATGCTCTCGAAAAGAAATGGCTTGGCTACAAAAGAAAGATAAGGGGATAGATAGAAGAAATGAATGATGTGTTATGCTGCAATGAATGTGAGCAACCATGATGTTTGATATAGCACTAGACTTTATGCACCAAGGTATAAGGACCAGGGTGACATTTGTCTTGTGCCCCAGCATAATACAACCTTGTCTAACGTATGAGGAAGTAAACTTAGAGCATTAGAGTCCTAATGCACAAAAGGTATGATATGACCTTAGATGCAAATGATAGTGCAAAAAGCTATTCCAACATACACAAGATATGAATATTAGCTAGAAAGTTTAGATGAGATAAAAATGCAAGATAAAATGATAACACACACAAGCAAGAAAGCAAGCATGCACAAATGATTAAAAAACAAACAAGGTATTGCCCTTGTCAAGCTGTAAACCAATGATTGGTTGTTTGATTGTTTTGCTGATAATGATGATAGTTGAGAGTGTTGTCATTGTGGGGAAAGTTATATCCCTAGATCAACACAAGGTTGTTTGCTGAGTTGGTTGGCTGATTGGCTGATTGATTTGGCTTACAACAAGGCTAGGATCAAGACCATGGATTGCATTTGGATAACTTGGCTTGATTTATTAACTTGATTGGTATGGATTAAGGATGGGCATGCATTTGGATCTTTGTTTGGAATGGTTGGAAGATAATGAAATGTTGATTAGATTGATTTGATGAAGGATGGATGATTTGTGGTGGATTGAGCTACTTTTGATTTGCTGAAGTGATTGGATTTGTTTTGATGGCTAGCTTGATGTGCTTTGGTTTTGATGATTGCTATTGCTGGGTTGATTGTTTTAAATGATGATAGTGATGGTGTGATGATTAGAGTGTCAATTCAATCTAAGCATAAGCAAGTGTTCTCAGTGTGCTCAAAGGATGTAAAATAAACAAGGTATTGCCCTTGTCAAGTCATAAACCAATAATTGATTGTTTGGTTGATAATGATAGTATTTTCATTGCGGGGAAAGCTATATCCCTAGATCAACACAAGGATGTGGGAATGCTATATCCCATTGATGATGATGATGATTGATTTATTGGGCTCATGACAAGATTAGGATCAAAACCTGTTGATTTGATTGGATAATGTTCCTTGATTGATTGGCTTGCTTGATATGGATTAGTGTGACTTGGATTTAAGATCATTGCTTAGATTGATTATTGATATGATTGGAAGAAGTGATTGGATGAAATGGATGAACAAATGTTATTGATAAGAAGAATTGATGATGATGATGAGTTTGATTTTGATTGAATGTTGATGGAGTGGATTGTTTTGGATTGATGATGATTGGTTTTATTGCTTGGATTTTTCATTGGATATTGATTCTTTTGTGTTTTTGGAATATTTTGATTTTTTTTATATTTTTTGGGATATTTTAATTTTTTTGTGTTTTTGAATGTTTTGGAACATCAATGGATTTACAATTTGGGTAGCCTTGAGCTTGATACCAATGACAAGGGAGAAAACCAAGTCTAGGTGCAAGGATGGATGGATAAAAGGATGGATGATAGTGAATGAGATGGAAGGCTCATGAGAGTTGGATGGATAGAAGGTTCATGAGAGTTGGATGGATAGAAGAGAGGATAGGCCATATAAGGGATGGATTCTTGCCTCATGATAAACAGATAGGTAGGCTATAGTGGAAAGCTCATGCTAGACAGATGGGGTTAAGCTATAAGATGGAAAGCTCGTGATAAGGATATGCCATAGTGGATGGAGCATAAGGGAGCTAGGATGTGATCTTCAAAGGCTATGTTGCATAGGAGGAACTTGTCCCCATTCTAGGTGGTAATGCTGAGGATTTTTACATGAAAAAGTTCATGACCATGGGATGACATGATGGATTGGATTTGGATGGGATGGATAAATTGTTAATCGATAGGACTTGGTTTGGAAAGAAGGTATGTCAAGAAATATCCAAACATGTTTCAACATTTTACCCCTATGTCTTCATCAAAATCAAAAGGCGGAAGGATGGGTAAATGGGTTCAATAGGATAGGCATGTTTATGTAATGGATAAGGATGATAGGATGGTATGGTAATGGTAGGATAGGATAGGATGGAAAATGATATAATGGGATGGATAGTTTGGAAATGGATAGGTTGGATGAGACAATGTGCCCCCAAGTGTAAGTGACATAGAAGATCAACCTACACATGACGCCTGTTTGCCAGGTTTTCATCATGGTACTTATCCAAGGCGCCTGTTTACCAGGTTTTCACCATTGGACGAAGGGATTTCTCTTTACTATTTTGATTTTTTTTTTTGGTTTGTTGTTTTTTTCTTTTTTTTTTCTTTTGATGGGATGATAATTACACATGGTGCCTGTTTGTCAGGTTTTCACCATGGTAATGGATAGGAGGGACTCAAGTGGCTAGTGCTATGAAGGTTGATAGTGTCCCTTTAGAGATTGATGATGTCTTCACATGGACCATGTCATTATGCTCATAGATGTTGATAAGGGATTGCATGGATGGGAGATGGATTAGGTAGATAATGGATTATAATGTGGAATTATGAAAGGTTCATGCAAGGATAGATGGATGGGGATAGTGGATTTATATAGGCTTATGGAATGAGGATGGATGGAAATTTTATGCCAAAGCATGGGCCATAGGAAGGTGATGGGAAAGATATGTAGGATAATGGATGAAGGATGGGGAGATATAGTTATGTGGAGGTGTTGCGGAGTGGAAGGGAACCATGACCAATGGTTGCACACACCGTGATAAACATTGAAGCTTTTGATGAGATGGTGGTGTAGGAAGCAATGGAGATGTTTGCTTAGGAGATGGTTGATGAAGTGATTTAGGAACCCACATAGATTTAGTATTTTTAATGCTTTTGCTTTGCTTGTGGGATTTTTGAAGGGAATGGAAGTTTTGGATGGAAGTAGGCTCTTGGATGGATATAGGTGGTTGGGATTCTTGAGATGTGGATGAGGATACCTCATTTGACTTGCTAGCTATTTGCTTAGGAACCTAAACCATTTTGCTTTTGGGCTTTGCTTTTGAAGGTATGGGCTTGGATAGCTTTTTGGATTGCTTTGCTTTGGTTCTTTGCATTGATTTTTCATGTTTGTTCCCTAAGGCATGAGAGTCCTTAGGATTTTTGGTAGGACTTTTAGCTTTATAGGTAGAGGCATCAAAATTTTTGCTTTTGAATCTCATGGGGTGGGTGGAGTGGATGGAATGATTGGAAGCTTTATGCTTAGATGATGTGTGCTTTTGTTGGTCATGATTAGGGATGTAAGGATACTTCTGAATGATAGGTATGTTAGGTGTTGGAAGCAATGGTGGCAAGATGGATGGAGGGATATTTGGAGTTGGTAAAAGTGGAGGCAAAGTGTATGGTGGAAAGTGTACGGTCACATGCTTTTGACATTTATAAGATGATGGAGATGGAATGGCTACATATGTCTTGGGTAGATGATGGGGGGTATGATGGAAAGTGGTAGGTTTAGGATGAATGAAGGGATTACCAACATCTTTAGCTTATTTACCTTGGGGTGTGTATCCAAGGCCATGTGAGCATGGAGGAACTTTGACATGGTTTGGCTCCAAAATACCTTGTTCATAAAGGCCTAGGCCTTTGCCTTGGTAGTTCATGTTTTGGAGGATGTGATTGACTATGGGACTAGATGTGTTTTGGGAGCTAGACTTGAGCTCTTTATTGGATGGAGAAGGTGAAGTGGAGGACAAAGGTTGTTGTTGTCCTAAGGAAGAACATTCATGGACAAAGGTTGTAAGACCACTAGGACATGATAGTGGATTTGAAGTGGAATCGATGGTGGATGTGGAAGGAGGATCATTAGGATCTTGATTAGCATTGTGTTCACTACGATCCAAGTTATTTGTTTGATATTTTATGCTTACTTGGGGGACAAGTGTCTCATCATGACAATTGGATGTTTGCTCATTATGGATAGGGCTAGATGGCGGATGACTAGGAGCAATTTGGATATCTTGCTCATGGATGGATATAAGATTATGGATAGGATCAAGGTGCTCATGGATAGCTTCTTCATAGGTATCATCTTGATTATAAAGAAGGTAAATGTTATGGATGGGTTGCATAAAAGTGATTTGATCTTGAGTTGGACTAGGGCTTAATGTTTCCACATGCTTAGGATTATGCTCTTGACATACCTCGTGACTTTGGATGAAAGTGGAATATTCTTGAGTGGACTTGATAGGTTCTTGAGGGTTATCGATGTGAGAACATGATGACTCTTGACTTAGGTTTGTGCTTGGAGACTCTTGAATAGACTTGTTGGCTTGTAGGTCACATGATGAGCTTGAAGAGCTAAGATTGTTAATTGGGGGCTCTTGGATAGGCTCAAGGATAGGTGGACCACATGATGGAATTATAGGATTGGACATGACCTTTGGAAGTTCTTTGGTAGGCTCATGAATGGGTGTTTGACATGGAGGTAGTTTATTCCTAGCTAGTAGCTAATGGATCACATCCTTCGCAACGGTATGTGTAGATGGGCAATATAATGGATGAGCAATAATAGAGGATGATGTTGTAGGCTTATGACTAGGATTTTGATTGGATGGAAGGATAATGGAGTTTGATGGATTAGGATGTATAACAAAGTTGGGACAAATTTGGGTGTCTACACACAAAGCACAAGGAATAATTAACAACTTCCTAATATCTACTCCATAATCTAATTAGTAATAAGGAAACTTAACTAAATTTTAAGCGTATACTAACTTTTAGAAAGGGTAGACTTAACAATTTTTATATTCACATGATAATAAAACTACTTTCTAAACATTTGATTAGAAAGAAGAACGGGACTGTCGCCATCTCCTAATTCCTAATTAGTGAATGTGAGAATGAACGAAACTTACCCAAAACTAATGCACCAACTTTCCATTTCTCAACCTAGGAAGTCGACACATACTTAAGCAACTAAGACATTAAAAAAATTTAAAAGAAATCAGGCTTGAAGAATGAAAGGTATGCAAGAGACAATAATTAAGAATAGCAGGCATCATTATTCACTGTGGTTTACACACTAGAAGGAGGGGTTGAGCCAACACAAAGCCTCAAAATGCATGATCCATAGTAGTTGGTCATCAATGAAGGTCAGTGGTGGCGTATGGCTGGTTTGGAGCATGATCTGGCCACAACACACACAGAGTGAGGACGACAGACTTGCACCAACAAATAAACATCGACAAGAATTCAAGGGCCATGCCTCAGGAATGGGACGATGGCAAGTTAAGCGTGACACAAGAATGGCACAAGGGACACTCTCCCAAACTTCATATGGTGATACACAAGGATCATAACCTAACACTGAGAACCAACAGGTAAAAAGGTCATATATAGTCTACGAGTCTACTCGAACAATGACGCCCATCCTAAATTCAAATAGGTTTTTACTACAAAGAGGAATATCATCAGATATGAAGTTGATTCAAGGATGAAGCAATCGAAGAGATATAAATCTGGTTGCCTAAGTGCGAGTGACCCATGGAGTAACTGAGATAGCCAAAACTGCATGCGGATTCTAAAGACCAATGACGAAATAATACTTCAAAGAAAAAAAGTGCGGTTGGCCACACGGCAGCACTAAAAGGGACAAGGATAAAAGTTTTAAGATATGTTTTTTGCTATTTTTCTTTCACAGACCTCTTGACCATGATGATCAGCTAGACAACTAAGTATTCCACAAGGTAAAATAGATTAAAAGGTAGAAGAAATCTAAGGAGTGAGATAACAAAATCACATGGCAAAGGATAGGTTAGATTGAACGTTACAAGTTGATATTACACCAAACCCTTGACCCAAAAGAACAATGATGTGATGTAGCGATATCAAGAAAAGAATTAGGTGAGCCAAATAGTTCAAGGTACCATTTTCTTTGTTTTACAAGATTTTATTGGAATATCATCTCGATACATAGTAAGCATGATTAAAAATATAATTGGATAAAAGAATTGGGTGTGAGTAATTTCAATAATTCTTTGTCAGATAAACTTGCAGATTTCCCATTGGAACAACTGAGAGATCAATCAAGGTGAAGAGAGAGAGAGAAAGAAATCGTAAATTTCTCTGAGAGGAAAATCACACTATCAAATATAGAGATGAAGGAAGTTTCAAATGGAACAATGAAAGCAAGAAATCCACAATGATAAAGAGACAAAATAAATGCACACAAGAATTTCAACCATAATTTAACTTAATTGCCTAAAACGCTATAGAAAACACCAATATCCATACCCAGAAATCTTGATCCAAAACTTCAAACTTTCCTCAGCTTCCTTCTTTTCCACTTCCCGTAACCAATCCTCTCTCCCAAAAATTTTCCTTTGCTTTCTCTGCAAAATATTTCTCTGAAACATGCCTCTTCCCAAAACTCCTCTAGAACCAAACATAACCATAGACATAAAAACCCTCTCCCACCAAAACCTCGCCGAGACCAAAAATAGACAACAACCATTAATTCTAGTAACCCCCAAATCCGTTACACAATCCCTCTTAATAAGAAAATTTTGAAATTTTACTTAACAAAGAGATTCTCAAATGTCCAAATATATCCGACAACTATCAACATTAAATTATTCACCAATAATATACTTTAAATCAATTATGTACTAATTACCCCTAAAACAGCTTAAGACTCATATACATGAAAACATTACAAGAACTAATTTTGTCAGTAATAGACTTTACTTAAACAATATTCAAATTTTATGACTATACAAAAATACTATAAGATTTAGCATAATGATAACAAAGAACACATAGACATACTTAAATAAACTCAACAATGCTCCACAACACGTGATGACCAACAACAAGAAACAAGGATCAAACATCGCATCACGACACATGACTACAGCAAAAGACTGGAACTGACCTAGTGGTATAAACCTCATGTTATCTCCGTCAACATTATCCATGGTGTAGGGCCCGCTCAGACCTGCTAAGTTAGGTGGAGTCGATGCCCAGTACTTGTAACCTGTGTGAAAGCCAATGGGTTGTATATGATCAACTAAATATGTATATATATCAAACACACACCGAGATAGAGAATTGCGGTGTAGTAGGGTGCTCGATCTGAGCAGTACTACACCGTCCCCACTCTAAAATAAGACTATAACTATTTCTATTTAAAATTAGTTGCATAAACATGATATTATCAAACCATCACTAAACATGTCCATCTCATCATAACAACAATGCCATCATAATCTCATACCACATGTCAAAATTAAATCAATCAAACATAATCTATCATAATCAAAATAAGCATAAACTATAGTCTCAATAGCTCAAATGTCTCAGAATTCTCTAGATGCAAAGAAAAAGCTAACAATTGTCTCAGATCAAGCAGAGAGTAATGCAAAACTAACAACTATCACAAGCAAAAAATGAGGGGGCATTACATCCTCCCCCTAGAGTCAGGCTTACTCCTGGAAGCCTGTAAACAAATAAGAGTATAACTCTCTCATCCTGGAAGCATCCTCGCAGGTAGCAGATGTCTCATCATTAGGATCCCACTGGACCTTGACCTACTCAACACCTCTACCCTTGAGAACAAGTCTCCTATGCTGTAGAATGCCTACGGGCTCCAAAGCTAGCTGCCCGTCCTCTACTTGTACAGAAGTCCAAACAAGAATATGAGTAATATCTGGATGATAAGGTCTAAGTACAGAAACATGAAACACATCATGGATCCGTGAAAGGATGGGTGACAAAGCAAGATGATAAGCAACATGACTGATCCTCTCCAACACCTCAAAAGGTCCAACAAAGCATGGTGCTAGCTTAGATCCCTTTCCATAACGGATTGGACTCTTTTGCGGTCTCACACATAAGAACACCTGATAACCCACTGAAAACTGTCGATCGATCATATGAGCATCTGCATACTTCTTCTGTCTATCCTAAGCTACCACCAAATGCTCTTTGATCCTCTCAACTTTCTACTCCATATCTCTAAGCATATCTAGACCAAGAAGGACTCTATCCTCGAGATGATCCCAACTCAACAGGGTCCTACAAGGGCAACCATACAAAGCCTGAAATGGAGACATGCCGATAGAACTGTGATAACCATTATTATAAGCAAACTGCACCAGGTATAGGTAGTCCTCCCAACAACTCTGCCGATCCATCACATCCATCCTAAGCATATTCTTGAGAACCTGATTAACCCTCTTGGTCTGACCATCAGTCTTAGGATGGTAGGCTAAACTAAAGTTCAGCTATGTCCCCAAGGCATGATGCAGAGAAGTCCAAAGAGCAGATGTGAACACTAGATCCCTATCGAAGATGATCCCATGAGGAATCCCATGAAGTCTGACAATGTCCTCCATGAACACTCTGGCCACCATAGAAGCATTATAAAAAGAGTGGACAGGAGAGAAATGAGCTACCTTCGTCAACCTATCCACAGTGACCATAATAACATCGTGTCAACAAGAGGATATCGGCAAACCAACAATGAAGTCAATCAAAATGATGTCCCACTTCCATTGTGGAATCAAATGAGGCTATAAAAGACCTACAGGGTGTTGATGTTCTGCCTTCACCCTCTGACACTCAAGACACCTTGACACAAAATCAGCAATATCCCGCTTCATGCCACTCCAAAAGTACAGCCGACGCAGATCGGCATGCATCTTCTTGACACCTGGATGAGCAGAATAAGGTGCCCGATGAGCCTCTAACAACACTAGGGTATGAAGACCCTCAGAACTAGGAACATAGATACGACCCAAATGTCGCAAAAGACCATCTGACTCAAGAGAGTAACCAGAGAATCTACCCTCTAAAGGTCTACCAGACTCAATCTCAGATCTCACCTCCTGGCACCAACTGTTGGTAGGAAGTGCTGCAAGGATCTGACCTCTCAATTCAACTATGAGAGAGACCACTGAGATCTCATGTCACCGATGACTAAGAGCATCTGCTACCACATTCTCTTTGCCCTGAATATACTTGACCTCAAAGTCATACTCGCACAAGAACTCCATCCAACGCCTCTACCTCACATTCAAGTTTGGCTGTGTGAAAATATACTGCAAGCTACGATGATCACTGTGTAGCTCAAACTAATGCCCTAAGAGAAAATGCCTCCATCTCACCAAGGTATGCACAACTACGTCTAACTCTAGATCATGAGTAGGATAGTTTAATTCGTGATCCTTGAGTTTGTGAGATTCATAGGTAATCACGTGACCATCCTACATCAGTACTGCTCCTAAACCCTCCAAAGAAGCATCTGTACAAACAACAAAGTCTCTGGTAGGATCAGGAACTGCTAAAATAGGTGCATTGGTCAACTGCTCCTTAAGAGTTTGAAAAGTTGCCTGACACTACTCTGACCACACAAACTTATTCCCTTTCCTCTGAATTGAAGTAATAGGATGAGCAATCCTTGAAAACCCCATAGCAAAGTGGTGATAATAGCTTGCCAAACACATAAAACTATGGACCTCAGAAACATTAGTAGGTGCAGGCCAATCCATAATAGCTTGGATCTTTGAGGGATCCACCGCAATACCCTCTCCAGAGATGACATGACCCAAATACTTCACCTCTATCTGAAAGAACTCACATTTTGATAAATTAGCATAAAGCTAATTTTCTCTTAGACACTACAACACCTAACACAAATGCTCCTCATGCTCCTCCATAGTCCTCGAATAGATCAATATATCATCCAGAAATACAAGGACAAATCTATCAAGATAAGTGCGGAAAACACCATTCATCAGGCTCATGAATACTGAAGGTGCATTTGTCAACCCGAATGGTACAACGGTGAACTCATAATGTCCATAACGGGTACGAAATGCCATTTTGTGAAAATCTGCCTCAAATATCCGCAACTGATGATATCCTGACTTAAGGTCAATTTTAGAGAACACCTTGGCTCCCTTAATCTGATCAAACAAATCATCGATCCGAGGCAAGGGATACCTATTCCTCACTGTCACCTTGTTGAGCTATTGATAATCGATACACAACCGCAGAGATCCATCCTTCTTCTTCACAAAGATCACAGGTGCTCCCTAAGGAGAGCCACTAGGTCAAATGAATCCTTTGGCTAACAACTCCAACTATAGTTGGAGCTCCTTAAGTTCCTAAGTGGTCATCCTGTATGGAGCTCCATAGATGGGCTCTGCGCTGGGAACAAGATCAATCTTGAAGTCAATGTCACGCTTAGGTGGCATCCCTAGAATATCAACTAGAAAAACATCAGCATACTCCCTCAAGATTGGGTGATTGTCAAGAGATGCCTCTTGACTCTCCTCCATCTCCAATTCACTAACAAAAACTGCAAAAAGCTAACATCCCTGACACATGCATCTCTTAAGTTGCATAGTGGAGATCATACATAGGGAAATAGGTCTCTGAACTCCTACAACCTCCACCTTTGCACCAAAATCATCCACACATCTAACAAACTTATGTTGATAATCAATCACCGCCCGATGGGCCTCTAACCAATCCATCCCCAAAACTATATCATAAGAACCAAGGGGTAGGATGCGAAGGTCTACAAAAGTAGATAGAGAGCCAATCCTCAAATCACACCCTGAAACTAGAGACTCAACTACTATCTTAGCCCTAGAAGCTAACTCAACTTGCCACCTATCATCTTGCTTTGTTGCCACTAAGCCACAATGCTCCACAAGAGAAGGAGATATGAACGAATCAGATGCACCAAAATCAAAAAGAACAGAAAAACCCATACCTCGCATGAGACCAGAAGTCTCCACCACGGTGCCCTGATGCTCTACCTGTCAGTTATCCACCATTGTAAAGACTCTATGTGATCTACCTACATCACCAACTATTGGCTTAGATGCCACCAGTTGATGTACAAACCCTGATGCACCCTTCTACGAGCACTGCCTAGCAATATGGCCCTGTTGGCCACAAGAGAAGCACCTGGTGCCTCTGCCAAAACCACCATCACCCTGAAAATCACTAGACTATTGGAAACTGCCTCTACTCACTATAGACTGCATACTCTGAGTTGGCTGATCAAAATGATTGTGCTTATTGCGCTGCCAAGACTGGTGTTTCTTAGCCTAAAATCTATTACCTTGCTGCAGCTGAAAATTCTTCTGTTTGGCCTGAGAGTCCTACTGCCGACCACCCCTTGAGGGTTCATGAGATCCTGAAGCCTAAGTATGTCCACCACGTGAACCAAAACCTAAAGAAGGTGCACTGCCAATATGCACACCTGTATGTCCACCAAGTGCCATAGCTAAATTCTCTTCCACTAACCGGGCTTTCTCCACTGCTACCTCCATGGACTTAGGTTCGAATACACGAACCCCTCCACTGATGTGGGCATTCAAGCCCCTGATTAAATGCTACACCAACATAGACTCATCATCTCTGATACTCGTATACTGCTTGAGCTCATAAAATATGCGCTCATATTGCTCAACTGTCATGGCCATCTATGTGACGCTGCCTTCAATGGTCAGATAGAAAATGGGCTCTGAATCTCTCTAAGAACAACTCCCAAGACATAGTGCTAATGTCCAAATGCAACTTCTGCTCCTCTAATCACCACCAAGTCGAAGCAAACCCTCAGAGATGCAAAATAGCACATTTGGCTTTGGTGTTGCTGCCATAAGGATGCATGGCAAAACACCTGCCTAAATCCAATAACCAAGTCTCTGCCTCAAGACCTCTACTAGCCCCATCAAAAATGGGAGGGTGTGCCCTCAAAAGATCTCTCATGTGGCTGGGTAGTATGGCCTCCTGCTCAGTTGTCAACTCTCTACACCTGGGTGATCTCTCTCTCTCCCGAGGCTCCAACTGGTCTACCTCCTGACCCCCTCTAGGCTGATCAACCTCCTGTCTGGGACCTAATCGGGCAAGAGCCTCCTCAAGTAACTGTCACAACTGGGTTCCCTCAAGTTGGCCCTGACCCTCCATATTCTGATCTCCGCCTTCATGGGCACTCTCATGAGGAGAACTAGGAGGAGGTGTACTGCCACCACCTCTTCCACGACCCCTACCTCTAGGCATCTACCTGCAACACCAAAAGATGATTTATTACACACATAAAGAGAAACAATAGTTAATCTACAGAGTTTAAGCACTAGGTCACATAATGGGCTTAGTTATAACCAGAGTACCCAGTGTTTAAACCTGGCTCTGATACCAAATGTGATGACCCGTCATGCAACCCTAGAGTGCTAGACTGAAAAATAACAATAATACAGAAATATATATATATATATATATATATATATTAAACAAGGAAATGCATTAATCATTATAAATATCTACATTAACAACAACATTGAATGAAAAGATCAGCTAACACTTCTAGGGAACATAACCGCATCAGATAAAATTAAAAACCATACAAGAATTTGCATCTCAATGCAATAGAATAATAATACATCTTACATTATCTGGGATGAATAAATTACAAATTCTAATACAAGATTACATGACTGATTACATTGGTTTACACATAGTACAATAATGAAAGTATACAACAACTTGAAGATGATGAACACGCTGGAACTGGAACACTCCTGCTCTGATCTCAAACCGAACATCTAAGAAGACCAATGGATAGCTCTACCTCCCAACCATGTGGAACCCTAAGGTCTACCCCACCGAGCTAGGAGATAACAATGAGGTTCTGCTAGGACAAGGTTACAACCATGAACACAATCACAAGATCCAAACTCCATGTAGACAAACAAGATAACCAGACTGCACAGACTCAACAGTACTCCACAAGACAAATCAAACATCAAGCTAAGATTAAACAAGAAGACAAGACTACACTCTAGAGGTATCAACAAAAATAAAGAGAAAGTAACTAAGTTGCATAAGGAGAGTGTCATCGCATGGTCCTAGCATGGGTTACCCATGCTATCTCTCACCAGAAGCTGGCCCCCATCTATGGTTACCCTAGCAGCCTCTCTCTAGGCACCGGCCCCATAGGGTGACACATGCAGAGCCGACATGTCCTCTCATGGAGACAAGGAGGTCAGCCTTGCGAACAAGGCCTTCTCATCCCATCCTTAGCCTGCGAGAGCACTCAAGGCATGGGTGAGGTATCTTACTTGTCTTGTTATGTGTTTTACTACCCCAACCCTCCTAATTAAGTTATTAAGTTTCCACTTGCTTACAACTTCCATGGGGTTACCCAAGCGGCCTCTCACTAGGCACCGGCCCCACCATAAAAGCCACTCCCTTAGTAATCTTCGACCAATCATCCAAACCAAAAAATGCAAGGATAAAGGTTACAAAATGATTCTAATCCATTACATATGCCATTCTCTTGGCCACAACAATACAAATCCCATTTCCCTCCTCAAGCTCAACATACATCATGAAATAGTAAGACACAAGTACCAATGCTGAAGACCAATAGTTAGACCTCTGGAGTCAGTGTCTAAGTTCTTTCCCAGGTTACTACATCACTTTACCATGTTAGGGAAACTAGGTTTCCACGACCATGGTACCTTACAAGATCGACAAGGAGGTAAATAACTCAATACATTCTTAATTTAAGATGATAAAATAACCAAATTTAGTCCCAAGGATGACTTCACACTAAGGTTTGCGTAATAAAATCATCACAACAAAAGAGGTAAATACAATGCTACAATCTATACCCAAAAGTTCTTACTTCCATCGCATTAAAAATAATTACATTAACACTGCAGCCAATAACATTTACACATAGTTTATAAACAAGTTCCTCATACTATAATTCCAAGAAATGATAATTTTTCCTTTTTGTTTCCAAGTCAACCAAGGATTCACTTATAGATTTTACTCAAAGGTACAAGACAATCATAATCATATGAAACCTATTCACAACTACACTAAGATGTAATCAAGAATACTAACTTAGATGACAATGTAATACTATTCTTCCCTACTATTCTAAACAACTCTAGTTATAAACTACTTTCAAGAGTAACATCATTCCTATTGAATTGCCACTCGAACAACTTTTACACCATGGTTCAAAAATAAAATTATATTCTTGCTATGATTTACTTACAACATCACGCTACACAGGACAACCTAACTAACAAATTCATTTTTTTTTACCAAGTATGGCTAATACATAATTATCCAGCTATCAATTCTAGTGTAATAAATCATTCTAATACAACTACTTTCCATATCCAAAGCATAAAGTAAAAATACATTTGTGGAATTGTTAATTGTTTAGAGCACACCATCTAAATTGGATACTTAATAATGATAATAGAATTATTACAACCCTAAGATTAAACTAACTTATACCTATAATATTAAGAGCATTCTAATAATAATGATCATTTAAATTTCACAAAGCACAAGGAATAATTAGCAACTTCCTAATATCTACTCCATAATCTAATTAGTAAAAAGGAAACTTAACTAAATTCTAAGCGTATACTAACTTTTGGAAAGGGTAGACTTAACAATTTTTATATTCACATGATAATAAAACTACTTTCCAAACATTTGATTACAAAGAAGAATGGGACTGTCGCCATCTCCAAATTCCTAATTAGTAACTGTGAGAATGAATGAAACTTAACCAAAACTAATGCACCAACTTTCCATTTCTCAACCTAGGAAGTCGACACATATTTAAGCAGCTAAGACATAAAAAAATTTAAAAGAAATCAGGCTTGAATGAAAGGTATGCAAGAGACAATAATTAAGAATAACATGCATCATTATTCAATGTGGTTTACATGCCAGAAGGAGGGGTCGATCCAGCACAAAGCCTCAAAATGCATGATCCACAACAGATGGTCATCAATGAAGGTCAGCGGTGGCATATGGCTGGTCTGGTGCATGATCTGGCCATGGTACACACAGAGTGAGGACGACAGACTTGCACCAACAAATAAACGTCGACAAGAATTCAAGGGCCATGCCTCAGGAATGGGACAATGATAGGTTAAGTGTGACACAAGAATGGCACAAGGGATGCTCTCCCAAACTTTGTATGGTGATACACAAGGATCATAACCTAACACTGAGAACCAATAGGTAGAAAGGTCATATATAGTCTACGAGTCTACTACAACAATGGCACCCGTCCTAAATTTAAAAAGGTTTTTACTGCAAAGAGGAATATCATCAGATATGAAGTCAATTCAAGGATGAAGTAATGGAAGAGATATAAATCTGGTCGCCTAAGTATGAGTGACCCATGGAGTAACCGAGATAGCCAAAACTACATGTGGATTCTATAGACCAACGAGTAAATAATACTTCAGAGAACAAAAATTGCAGTTGGCCACATGGCGGCACTAAAAGGGACAAGGATAAAAGTTTTAAGGTATGTTTTTTTCTATTTTGCTTTCATAGACCTCTCGACCACGATGATCGGCCAGGCAACTAAATATTTTGCAGGGTAAAATAGATTAAAAGGTAGAAGAAATCTAAGGAGTGATAACAAAATCGCATGGCAAAGGATAGGTTAAATTGAACATTGCAGGTTGATACTACACCAAACCCTTGACCCAAAAGAATAATGATGTGATGTAGTGATATCAAGAAATGAATTAGGTGAGCCAAACAGTTTAGGGTACCATTTTCTTTGTTTTACAAGATTTTATTGGAATATCATCTCGATAAACAGGAAGCACAATTAAAAATAGAATTGGATAAAAGAATTGGGTGCGAGTAATTTCAATAATTCTTTGTCAGATAAACTTGCAGATTTCCCATTGGAACAACTGAGAGATCAATCAAGGTGAAGAGAGAGAGAAAGAAATCCTAAATTTCTCTGAGAGGAAAATCACACTATCAAATACAGAGATGAAGGAAGTTTCAAATGGAACAAGGAAAGGAAGAAATCCACAATGATAAAGAGACAAAATAATTGCACACAAGAATTTCAACCGTAATTTAACTTAATTGCCTGAAACGCTATAGAAAACACCAATATCCATACCCAGAAATCTTGATCCAAAACTTCAAACTTTCCTCAGCTTCCTTCTTTTCCACTTCTCGTAACCAATCCTCTCTCCCAAAAAAATTCCTTTTCTTTCTCCGCAAAATATTTCTTTAAAACATGCCTCTTCCCAAAACTCCTCCAAAACCAAACATAACCACAGACATAAAAACCCTCTCCCACCAAAACCTCCGTGAGACCAAAAATAGACAACAACCATTAATTCCAGTAACCCTCAAATCCATTACACAATCCCTCTTAATAAGAAAATTTTGAAATTTTACTTAACAAAGAGATTCTCAAATCTCCAAATATATCTGACAACTATCAACATTAAATTATTCACCAATAATATACTTTAAATCAACTATGTACTAATTACCCCTAAAACAGCTTAAGACTCATATACATTAAAACATTACAATAACTAATTTTGTCAATAATAGACTTTACTTAAACAATATTCAAATTTTATGACTATACAAAAATACTATAAGATTTAGCATAATGATAACAAAGAACACATAGATATACTTAAACAAACTCAACAATGCTCCACAACACGTGATGACCAACAACAAGAAACAAGGATCAAACATCGCATCATGACACATGACTACAACAAAAGACTGGAACTGACCTAGCGGTATAAACCTCATGTTATCTCTGTCAACATTATCCATGGTGTAGGGCCCGCTCAAACCTGCTAAGTCAGGTGGAGTCGAGGCCTGGTACCTGCAACTTGCGTGAAAGCCAGTGGGTTGTATATGATCAACTGAATATGTATATATATCAAACACACACCGAGACAGAGAATCGCGGTGTAGTAGGGTGCTCGATCCAAGCAGTACTACACCGTCCCCGCTCTGAAATAAGACTATAACTATTTCTATTTAAAATTAGTTGCATAAACATGATATTATCAAACCATCACTAAACATGCCCATCTCATCATAACAACAATGCCATCATAATCTCATACCACATGTCAAAATTAAATCAATCGAACATAATCTATCATAATCAAAATAAGCATAAACCATAGTCTCAATAGCTCAAATGTCTCAGAACTGTCTGGATGCAGAGAAAAAGCTAACAACTATCTCAGATCAAGTAGAGAGTAATGTAAAACTAACAACTATCACAAGCCAAAAATGAGGGGGCATTACAAGGGAAATGAATTTCTTCCTTGGGTTGCAGATCAATCAAACAAATAAGGGTATTTTCATTTCTCAGTCAAAGTATATAAAAGAGTTGTTGAAGAAGTTTGGAATGGGAGATTCTAAACCAATTTGTACTCCTATGCTTATTGGTTGTAAGTTGAGCAAGAATGATGAATCTCCTAAGGCTGATCGGAGCAGGTAGTGGTCATGATGATTGTTGTAGTCAGGGGAAGTATTCAGAGCAGTGAAAGAAAAAGATGTTATAAAGTAGTAGTAAGCAGTGCAAGTATGTGCAATATGATAAAAAGGGAAAGTTGTGTCACCCTTTTTCATTTAGGTCAAAGGGGTGAGATTTCACGTGAAAAAGAAAGGGGGAGAGAGAGAGAGTAATGTGAAAAAGAAAAGAATCAGTGATCAGAGAGAGAGTAAGATGTGTAAAAGGAAAGGGAGAGGGTAAGAAAGAACAAGTTAGTGTAGATTTGTGTCTTGATGGTTTTCCACATCATGTGTTGTCATCAATGACAAAGGGGGAGATTGTTACAAGTATGTGCTAATCGATGTTGTCATTGATGTCAACAAACTTGTGTTGTCATTGGTGTCAACTGTGTCTTTTGATGAGGTTGTTGTTGTTTGATTAAGTTGCCTTGCTAAATATGATGTGATTTCCTTGAAGATGTGTTGAAGATGTTAGGAATATGTTTCTAATGGTTGGTTTCCAAGTGCTTTTGAGAAAATTTGATTAACAAAGGAAACAGTGTGTTGAAGAGACTGACTAGCTTAACAGAGTAGTGATCGAGTTTTGCTCCACATTTATTCCTAATTGAATATCTAATTGTGTGGTTTGGATATGTTGTTCAAATGTGTTTAGAGATGTTATACTCCAAATTTTGAGCTCCAGTTAGCTGTGCAGAGAAATTTATGTTCACTAGTGTACGAACAATGTTTCTGAGTTGTGCATAAGTGTCTAGGAGAAACTATTTTGCTCCTGATTTCTCCATAGATTTGTTTTTGGCTTTATGGTTCTAGATTCATGCTTATAAGGTCCATATCTTCCTTCAATTCAAGTGGTTCATGGTTTGGTGCTCTGCAATTTCCTTTCTTGAGTTGTAGTTGATGACAGAGTAATCTAAGTGCTCCGGTGTGAACTTTCTTTAGGTGAAAGATGTTGCAAAGGATTTTGTTGGTTGTCAAGTGCTTGTGACTATTTCTAGATCATGTTCAAGCTTGAAGTGTGGTCTGCATGTCACCGTTTGATGTTGAGGAAGCGTGAACTTAAAAGATCATAGTGTTAACACAAGTTTGGCCCTCTTGGTTATTTTCACTAATTGCGGTTATGCTTCGTTGATTGTGAAAGCATGATGAAGCATGTAAGAGTGGATTTAGGTCCATGCTAAGGCATGATGGGGTTTGTGTTCATTCCTTTCCTCTGTGGGAATGTTTTGGTCTAGACCTAATTTGAATTTTATGGATTAAGATGTGTTACCGACCTTGGAGAATGTTCTCAAGGTTGATGATGGTATAAATAAATGTCAAGGAGTCATGAGTGGGTTATGCACAAGGACTATCATGTTTTTGACATGAATTTGATCAGTGTAGTGAGAGCTTTCATGTGTTAGGCTACTGGATACAGTGAGCAGAAAATGTCTACTAATTTTTAGTGTTGTTGTGAAGGTGATGTTTGTGGTGTGGTGAATATTGAGCTTCATTGGAATTAAACCCATGCATGTGTTAGATGCAATTATATCAGTTCATCCCTACAAGTGAGCCTCTTCTTCTTTTATCTCTTTCCTCTAGATAGTGAGTCCTTTGGCAGTTAGCCTTTCTTTCTTATGGGCAGTGAGCCTTGGGCAGTGAGCCCTGGGTAGTGAGCCTTTTGTAATTTAGTATTGCTCTACTTTATATTGTGAGATAATCCTCACCATGGTTTTTCCCTTCTTAGGTTTACCATGTAAAATATGGTGTTGTTTTGTGTTTGGTACTGTTATGATTCAGTTTATGTTATTTTCTTTTCATGCTTGATCATCATAACAAGTTTAAAGGTTAATGTGGATCTAAATGTTTGTAAGGGTTTGAATTTTTTGATACAACTAATTCACTCCCCCTCTCAGTTGTCTTGTACATTCAACAAGGCATACACGTAGAGAAGACATGATTACACAATTATATATATAACCTTAAGTAGGTGATGGGGGGAGCTCATCACTATGCGCCACCATCAAAAACATGCAAAACACACACAAAACACACAAGACATGCAAAACACATAGAGAGAACACATGGAAGACACACAAAATACATGAGCACCGTAGAGTGAGTCATCAAAACACTATACATCTTATACACAACAAACATGAGCGATGGGGGGAGCTTATCACTACACGCCACCATCTAAGACACGCCAAACACACCTAATGATTGAGCTACGCTACCACAACCACCAAAGACTTGCTTAAGGGTGAATAACTTGAGATCCAACCCTGCCTCCAAAGAGGACTTTTAAAAGGATGTGCAACTGCTCAAGGGAAGACATAATCCCACCTTTCGCAGAAGGGCTTTCAAAATGCAACCCCGCCTACATTTGCAGATGCCTTATAGTGAAAAGGAAGCATGTGAACAAAGTATAAAACCCCACCTACATCATAGAGATTCCTTACAATGAAAAGGAGGTATACATAGAACAAAATAATGTACACAACCCCACATACATCATGAAGATGCCTTACAGTGAAAGGGAAACATACGTAAACATGCTTTATCACAATATCTAAAATATCCATGCATAATACCACAATATATGCCCCCACCTTAAAGTGGTTGATCTCGCTTGCCAATATTAATCATGTTTAAGGTAGAATCAAAAACACACAAGGGAACAAGAGCTTTTGCAAAGCCCATGCCCCAAAATGACATGTGCTTACAATCACTGAATGGTCCCAACAAACACATCAATATCATTTGCTAACAACTATTACTCAACAATATATAAACTTTGGTTAGAAATTCTAAGCTAAGATAACAACCAAATCATCTCATGAAACTTATATAGAAATCATATCACTTAATAAACCAAGGCTACACTTGCAGGTTCAAAACTAAGTATAACCATTATGTTATACTTCAGGTATCTCAAAACCTAGTGTAGCTACAAGGTGAGATACAAAACAATCCAAAGTGCCTAAAACCATATTAGAGTATTACAAAGCTGTGTTACAAGAAATTTCACAATATGATACATGATCACATCACAACATGAGGTGATTCTACTAGTCAAGTGTTAGTAACATATTAACCCCATCTTCATATATATACTGGGTCCATTTTATTCTTTTTGTAGGGATGCACAGTCCTTAACAATATTTATTTGTTATCATCATTTGTTGACTGGTAGAGCCACAAGTACAACAAAAAAGTGAAATCACAAAAAAAATGTGAGAGGAAACAAAAGTGACTTAGGGTCACAATGTGGGAAGATGTCCCCAAGACATCCTCCACAATTTTATGCCCCCAAGACACCACACACAACAATTACAATAAGAGAGAGGAGAGTAGAATAATAGAGGAACACATAGAAGAAGTATCACGATGCACGTGGTCTCCTTGTATCCTTCACCTTACAAGAATATCAATGGTCATCCAAGGAGACCTAAACAACATTTAACACAATACGAGGGAACACAACACAACACTATCAACATAAATATCTAGGAGGAGGCCACTCTTGAGAGTAACTGGAATAGGTGCTACATCCAGTGTGGCCAAATGAGGGAGAAATACTTACCTGATTCAATACGATATTTCCTGGTAGACAATCCATGTCTATCATCCCAGGATATATCATATAATTTAGTCTTGGTCTTGTTGATATTGTATTAACATTAAGAGTAGGGTTATGATAAGCTTTTGTGGGCTTCAAAGGACAATATCCAATACTAGCTGAAGAGCTATGTGCAACAACTTCTAAGGGTACTCTGATTCCTTTTTGTTTTACACCACAACCATTGCCTATGTAGTCACAATTTTTGTAAAGAATTTGAAATCCACGACCATAGAGAGAGTCCATCTTTTTAGAAGGTGGGGCCTCATAAGTCTCATATTCTGTAGTATAAGTAAGAGTATGATTTTTGTTTTCTACTAAAGAAGCTTTAGGTTTCTTAGGTATTTCCAAAGATTGGTTGGAGGAGATCGAGGCAACATTTGATGCTTCAAGATTTAGGTTGTTGTTAAGTTCATATTCCCCTATAAAGGAAGGAGTAAAATCTAATGAACCCCAATCATCACAAAGAAGTGCATTCGATGGTGATTTTGAATCTTGCATAGAATTCTCTATAGCAAGAGGTATTGATGAATCAACTTTTAAGTTATTGAGAAGTTTGTGATTGATAACTTGTTTTTTGTCTCAACTTGTAAACAACTTTCTGGTTCCAAGTCATCTTCAATGGTGTGAAGTTTATTTTTGTAAATAAACTTTACTGATCGGTGAAGGGTAGATGGAACTGCCCCTATGACATGAATCCACAATCTACTAAGAATCATTTTATATGAAAGTGCACTAGGCATGACATGGATAAGGGTAGATAATGTCATGGGTCCAACCTTTGTGGGTAAAGTTATGATACCCATGGATTGTCTACTATAATTATCAAAGCCATGGATGTGAAGTTTATCTAGTTTGATTAAAGATGTATCAACCTTGATTTTATGTAGCAAATCGGTTGCACAAACATTAAGGGCCGATCCTTTATCAATCATAACTCATTTTATCAACTTTTTGTTTAGTGTGACAATAATTACAAGAGGATCATGTTGATTTTGAACTTCAATTGATGGTAATTCATTTTGTTGGAATAGAATATCCATTTTTATTGCATGCATACAATCTAGTAGAGCTGATACATCATTAGGCTTAACAACAGGTGGTATGATCACCTTTTTCAAAGCTTCCTGGAGCATTTCGTGGTATGTAGGCGATGTTTGTATGAGTTCCCAAAGAGAGATCTTAGTGGGAGTAGCACAAATCTACTCAACAAGATCATAATCTTGACCAACTTAATGAGTGAGACGAGGTGGTTGAGGAAGCATAAGCTGAGAAGTTGGTAAAGTGATCGGAATGTTCAATTGTTTATTATTTTATGTATTGTATGTGTGAGAAACCACATTCTGATAGGGTTGTTACAACACATTTTAATACACTTGATTTCCTTGAGTAATTTGTTTTGCAAAATTGAGAATGTAACTTGGGGGTTGAGGTGGTGTGGAGCACCTTGAACCTTAATCATTGGTTTTAAGCGAGGAGGCACATTATGTACCTCATTCACAATGAGTTTAGGAACATTAGTACACTTATCCACTAATCCCTTAGTGGGTGGGATAAATCTATTAGTGATGATTGAGTTCATTTTTTTTACTTTGATTAAGATCGACATCCATCCCTAAAGGATTTAATGTGAGAGACCTTTCATCATCCACCAATGCTTCATCTTTTGAAAGGAGAGCATTGGAATGAAGGGAAAGTAAAATGTTATTAGAAGAATTATCAATGATTATATCTTTAATGATACCCAAGGGATTTAAACATGCAACCAAAGGAGAACTATTCATGGTTTTCACATCATTAGTGATGTCCAAAGTACTTGAACATTTAACCAAAGGAGGAAGATCGAGGGTCTTAACTTCGTTAGTGATATCCAGGGTGCTTGAACATTCAACTAAAGGAGGAATAGGATGACTCATGGAATCATCATCATTATCATATACTTTAGATAGTAGATCCAAGGCATTATCATGATTTATAGTAGTAATAGAAGAAGAAGAAATTTCACAATCATCTTTCTCATGAGTATTCATGGAGATGAATTCGATTATATTTTCTAATATTGAAGGATGCTCACCCATGAGGGTTATGAATCTATAAAAATCAAGATCTTTGATATATGCATATAAAGATACCAAAGAGAAATGACATGAATATGCCATAATAAAATATCTTTGAACAACAATGTACATTCAAATCTATTCAAAAATCAAACACCACCAATATGAGAGACTTTTGTACACCACAACACTAGTTTGAGGAAACCAGGTTTTTGAAGTTTTTTGCAAAGATCAAAAACACAATAGTGTCATTACAAATGAAGTGATTATGATGTTAAAACTATTGCACAAAAGGTAATATAGACAATTTTAAAATTTCTTACAAAGAAATGTTAAAGAGATGTCAAATTCCTTATGTTGAAATACACAATGTGTAATTAAAAACATGTGAATTTTCAAACCAAGGTACGACATGATACAAAATTTTAAAATGAACAATGAAAATATGATATAAATTAATGCTAGATTTGAATTGAAATGTTTATGATGGCAGCAAAATCCAAAACAAGAATTTGACTACAAACCCTAGATTTTAAATTTGTCTAGGTTTTCAAAAATGCAACTTTTACAAAAAAGCCCTAGCAAATTAGAGCTTCAAATGTGAGATGTAACACCATGAAATGATTATCTGCTATAATATGATTCAGATCTGATGTAAAAGTTAAAAATTTAAATCTTTCTATGATGATTTAGAACATATGCAAAAGATGTCTTAAAACAACGAGGATGATAAGGTATAGCAGCCTAAAATCCTTTAATCAATCCAATAATGCAACAAGATTTAACATAACATGCCAATCTTGAAACCCTAGGTTGAAGATTAGCTAGATTTACTAAAAATGCAAGGATTTTTGAAACCCTAAAAATGCAATCAAGCTATGAAACTATGATGAATGAATGAAATCCAATTAGAGCTAGGGTAGAAAATAGCTCAGTTCTTATGCAAGAACGATGCCAAAGTGTAAGATCTATGGGTTCACCAAAATGTTATGTGTGAAAAAGAGAATGAAGAAGACTAGCATGCACACTAGATCAAACCCTCTTTCACAATAACATTCAAGGACAAGACCAAGTCAAATCACTACCAGATGGAAGAGGACTTAGTTACAGATCTTGTACTCTTGTTTGCTATAGAAATACCATATTTAATCAATCCTTTTTATCAACCCTAGGTCAAAATTCACAAAACCCTAGTTTCACAATGATTTTCTTATAACAGATAAAATATGACAGAAACCCAGAAGCCAATTGCATGGGAATGATCAGGGGGGTAATAAAAACCTATCCCCAGAAAGTGGAGGTGTCAAAAATAGGAACTAGCCAAGTCTTGGAAGTGAGAATTTGTCAGTGGTCTGAACTGAGAAAATGTTCCAGAGACTTCTCTGGAGCCAAATATGGGGTTAGAAAGGCCTAGAAGACTAAGGTGCCAAGCACCCAAGTCTTTGTAGAGGAATATTCTTAAACTTTTGTCAGATCCTGAAACCTTGATCCTAGCTCAGTCTTCCTATATCTTCACTTTTCTAGAATCTTGTACTTGTAACCTGCACACAAGATGACAAGAGAGGGTTTGGGGGCTTATGGTGTATTTGCCTCAGTCAAACCCTAGAATGGCATTCAAGTCTTCCAACACCATTGATAGATAAGAGAGCGTGCTCTAGCAAGGTAGAGGCTAAATAAAATGATGATACAATGATTCAAATAATAATGATATCACCTATGCGGTGAAGCCCTTAGAAGAATGAAGATCCTTCAACTCATAGGGAGATGGATGATGACTTCAAACCTGCAACAACACACACAATAACAACACAAATCTTCTCTAGAAACACAATGAATGCTTTGAATGCTCGTTGCTCCAAGATCATAAGTTTTCTCTATCCATCTAGGTTTATAATGAATTCAAAAACTCACTTATATATGCTTTCCCGCTAACATTCATCAAATTAAACCATAAGAGCCGACAAAGAGGAACCTTTTGAAAGGTCCCAAGCTAACATAACATTAATTGGCTTTGACCAATCAGGGAGGACTTGGGCAGTTGGCGCCTAAGTCCAGGATCCCCTTTTTAGTCCGAGATGAGATTAAGGAAGGGCCCAAGGTCCTAAATTCACATGGGTATTGGGAAATTTTCTTTGAGATGATCAATTATAATGGATAATGAGCTAAATGGGACCTAGGAGCTAAACAAGGAGGTTAAAAGGTAAGTGTACACTTTTTACTCCATGACACATAGATTGTTGGGACTCTCTTATGATGTGTTATGGTGTATGTTATGGTTGTTAATAACTTTATTTTATTTTTTGTGCATGTTATTTTCTACCACAACCTTCTATAATCTACCACACTCACTCAAACTCTCTTCTTATCCCTAACATGGATATCAATACAACATTTCAAGTACCTAGGCACAAAATATTTTATCTATGCCCATACTTTCCAACATCTTTGTTTTTTTTTCAAGACCTTGGTAGAGGGATAAAAGAGAGATCTAAACTTAAAATATATTATTTGTAGCAGAAAGGGACCCTAGTAAGAGGGATAAAAGATGGGTTTAAAACTAAAGATATAGTATTTGTAGAAGAGAGGAACCCTAGTAAAAGGACAAAAGAGAGGTCTAAAATAGACATATCAATTATGGTAGAGAAGATTTGAATAAATTACAATTAAAGTTAAGACAAAATTTCATGATCTATGGTAGAAGATCCTAGGTTCTAACCTCATGAGATGGGGTTAGGCACCTAGAGGATGATGAATGGAAAGATGGGGATCCTAAAGGGATCTCCAAAGAGATGCAAATTTTAGGAAAAGAATAATACTAATTCATTACGGATGCATGAAAGGATTAACAGAACTCCAAATCAAAAACACCCACGATAAAAGGACATAGCAAGAATAAAATAGAGATTGAATTGGCAATGGAGTTGAACATGGAAGAAAGGAAATTGAAACAAGTTTAGGAGAGATAAGAAAGATATCACAAAAGAACAGGAAAGGTAGGAGAAAGAGATAAAACATGCTAGGAGGGTTGTTGCTGAGGAAGAATTTGAGTGCATTGGGAGGATTTCTTCTGATGATGATACTGAAGGAGAATTTGAGTGGACTAGGGAGGCTACTGCTGATAAGGTTGAAGGAGAATAAAATCCACCATGGGAAGAATTGAGCATAAATGAGCATGCCAAATGGGTTGCAATTAAACATCACAATTCTATTGATATTAATATGACTCTACAAACATAAGAATCTAAATTAATTGTACTACTCTATAACAAAGATACATCCAAGAAACTCAATATCCATCCTAATAAAACAATAGAAATTATGCATGGGTTATCAAGATAGATTGAAGTATGTGTGGTATCTAATGATTCATTAGAAGAAGGGTTGCTCCACCATTCAATATTCTAGCTTGAAATCCTCATTTGGAACCTGATTTATCTAACTTAAAGGATATAGTTAGTGAAGGATTTGAGGAACTATTAAACCTTTTCATAGAACTAAAATCTCTAGATTTTAATATAAATTATTTTTTAGATAAGGTGGTAAGAAAAAGTGTGGATATACATAAAAAGAAAATTACGAGAGATTGGAACCTACAAGAGAATAAGGAGAATTCAGTAGAAGAAGAAGCTAAGAAAATTTTCAATAACCTTTTGATGGAAATAATTGAAATGATTAATGAATGATGGAAACCCCCTATCCCAAATTGAAACAATTGCATGAAGAGGAGAACCCCCTAGACCAAGAGTCACCCTCCATGCCAAGTAAGACAAGAAAAGTTATTTTGGAAGAAATATATAGTAACTCAACTCAAACAAGAGAGAACCAAAAAAATGAATTTATAAGAGATTGTGCAAAAATATTAGGGATTAAGTTCTTTGAGTTTGAATTAGAAGGGGATAAAGGAAGGTATAATAATTTAGTCAAGAAAAGGAATTGTGCTAAGAGATTAGAAAAGGAGAAAACTTATAAGGAACCTAGAGTGAAGGAACATAGTTTGTTGCATAGCATTTTTGGTATGGATCTCTTATAATTTTCTTAGAATTTTATTTTATGAATACATTACAAATAATTCTAGCATATTCTTAGAGAAATACAATAACCATAGGAAGTCAAATTATGTAACATGTTAATTTGCATTCCAAAGGGTCAAAGATTATAATAAATCATACAACAAATTATTCAAAGAAATTCAAGTAAAAATGCAAGCTAGGGATAGAATATCTATGGATATAGTTAAGAAGTACCAAAAATATATAACATTTATAGTAGACATTGACAATGTATATATAGAAGTTGTAGAACATAGAGTTTAATGGGAACCTATGCTACCATATGAAGAATCTAATGACGTAATAGAATCTAATGCTCTAGCTTTGCTAGAACTCCCCAAGGACCCCAATACAAAAAGATTTGGTACATATAATTATGTTGTAGATAATAAAAGCAAAAAGGAATCATAAGTAAAGCTAAAGAAAAACAAATAAAAATTGTACCAAAAATTGGTGATAAAGAAATATCCACAACCCCTAGTAATTACATAAATATTAGATAGACCACCACTAGTAGAAATCAAAGAAACATAAGTACAATGCCTAGAGAGGTTGAAAATTGGGTCCCCAAGTTTTGGGATAATGGATTCCAAGACCCATTAGATATTAGAAGAGGTAGATTTGGAAAATAAATTCTTGTAGTTTGGCACAAAGAAGAACTTGGCCACTACCCCATCATAGAAGGAGAGATAAGGAGAAGGAAGGGTCGACTCACCTAATTGAGTAGCACTACAGGATCTCTTGAAAATGAGTGTAGAAAATAAAGGAGAAGTTAGGTCCTCACAACCAAAACTAAGAAAAAAGAAAAAAGTGAAGAGGAGATTTACACAAGTTGAGTAAGAAGAGGGAGAGGGTGAGGAAGTACTAGTTGAAACCTCTACAATTGAAGTACCATGGAAAATAACAAGGGCTCAATTAGAAAAAATAAAAGTTGTGTAAGAGAGAGTACTTAACTAAAAAGAAGATGAAAAGCCCTAAAAAGAAGATGCAAAAGAAGAAAGAACAATGCATATGTCATTTGTATAGATCACTTTATACATTGAGTAAGCCATTACAAGTGGTGCAATAATACATAAGTACTTCTATAGAGAATAATGAGGTTATTCTCCAAGCTATACTAGATTATATTATTGGTAGTCCTTATCAAATTGTTGACATAATAAAAAAATTGAACAACTAATAGATACAATTAAGGAAAAAAGAGAAGAAATAGCACAACTAGAGGAAATCATATGAACATATACATTGGAACAAATGGCTAATGACCTAGATCTATCTCCAAATTTAGTATAGTGTGCAACTAAAACATGTAGAGAATGAGAAGCTTAGGTTTAAGAAGAGAGTAGATACTCTCCTATCCCATATAAATGAGGCTAAGAATAGAGTTGGGAATAAGACAATGGAGGCCACTAAGAAGGCCTATGATAGCTTGTTATCCAACAAAATTGTGAAGGAAAAAGAAATGTTAAGTCAGCTAGAATAGACATATTATGACACAGAAGGAATAATTCTAAAATTTAACTAGTTAGGGACATCTAGGATGACACTACATAAGAATAAGAGGATATAAACATAGGGTTGATAGTGATATCAAAACCCATCTATGGTAATGAATAAAAAATAAAAGAATAGGAGGTAGAAAGAGAAAAACAACCCTCACAATGATGAGATGAATAAATCAAAGGAGTAGCAAACTAAAAAACCACAAGGTAGTGCACTTTATCAAAGAAAGGAAGAGGAATCATGGAAGGAGAAAGGAAAAGGAGTGTTTGTATACATTGGTAGAAAATTTATCCTTTAGGTCAATTGTAAATAACACTTCTTGCATCCCAAATTTTGGATCTTATGGATAAAATAAGAGAGCTCATTACAAAATAGAAACAACTACAACTAGTCATCACTATGGTGCCAACTTTGTTTACTTCTACACTAGTAAGACCTTAGGTGGATTTGACATAGATTTCACCAATTAAACAATTTGTGATGAGAAATGTACTACTTGTAAGCAATTCTAGGGAGTAGTTGCTATCTCAATTTGTAAACACATTAAAACAATAAAAAACAATAGCTAAAATCTTAAGCATAATTACCACAAGTCACAATAGATACCTCTTTACCACTATAACAATAATTGGGCCCAATTATCAGAGTGATGCTAGTAGAATTAAGGAGTTGGGATGAGTAAAAGGAGAAATTGAAAGAGCAAATTTTGGTGAAATAAGAGACAACACAATTGGAAACAATTAGGGAGCTAAGTGTACCATAGCACAAGATTAAATTAATAAGGAAATCACAAAAATAGAGTAGACCTATAATATTTTCAACATAATATATTAGTATTGTTTAAGTTGTCCCACCTTTACCAAAACACTAAATATCCAAATAGTCTAAACTATGAATAACCAGATTATATAGACCTCAAACTCTTACGATGTTATGATGCACTTGGATGGCTTCTTATATAGTACAAATTGAAAATATGCATACTTAGTACAACCATTTGCAAGAACAAAGAAATAACATCACTTCTCAAATGAAGCAATTTAGAGAAGTATAAATTTCATGCTTTGCCACAGTTATAGGACTCATCAATGATGCGCAAAAACTAGCAAGGTCTTTTATTGTTCCTTCTTTTGTTAATAAGGGTGAATTTAAGTTACTAATCTCTATCAATAGCCATGTTTTCCTCATATAGAAAGTGGTACTACAATGGACCAATACATATAATGTCATGCTCACCCATACATAATTGTACAAATAGACACGAACATAGAGCAACTAATCTTTTTACAACACTATTATTATAAGGTGTGAACTACTCACAAAAGAGAATTATGCACACTTGACATTATTGCATGCACAAAAATAATGAAGGCATGCCACTCAATGTGAAGAGAAACAATAGAAAATGTAGGTGTGGTAGAACCCCTAGTCACAACACCTTAGAAAAGTGGAGAAAATCTAACGAGGTGACAACAATGTTATCCATAGTGTCACAAGGGAAATTCACATGAGGAATCTCCCTCTAGGCTTCCTAAGGGAAGGTGATAACTCATCATCACCTTAGAGTGACTTGAACAAATAAATACTAATTGATGAAAATAAATCTAGTCTTGATACTAAAATTTAAACTAAACAAGTTAGGATTACTTTAATTGCGTTTTGACACATTTCACAAATAAATATAATTGGCATAATGTAATTCGACCCACAATTACAATAAATTCATGAAGCAAATAAATGATTTGAACATTAACTATATTAGTTAAGGGTCAACAAATATTACATTACCCATTTCTACAATAATAAAAAAAATGAAAAATAAGTAATAATAATTTCTTCTACATAAATTATTTATTTTTCACTTACCTACTTTACCCATTCAACTATGTATACTTGATCAATTTAATACTTTTTCTTTTAATTTGAAAATAAATCATAAATATTAACACCTAACAAGTAAATCTATTTTGAAATTATGTCACAATAAATAAGCCATAAAATAATGAATGAGTCCCCTAAATTATAGGGATATGATTTATACAAATAAAATAATATAAAATTTATTTTCAAGGCAAAAGTAAATCTATTTTGAAATCACTTCACAAGCATATGATTTACACAAATAAAATAATATACAATTCAAATGTCATATAAATCAATTCATACCAAAAAAAATCTAAAAAATGAAAAGACTAGAGTTAAATAATCAACCAAGTAATTTTGGAAAAAAAAACAAATAAAACACTTTAATTAAATTAATAAGAATTGGTAATTTTCAACACACATTTCCACAATAAATTAAAAAGGCAAATTAATAATAATTTCTATTACACACTATATTTAGTTTACACCTAATTTTTTCAATAAGTTTTTTTATAGTGATTAATATATCTAGAGCAAACCAATCAAAGCAGAGTATTATTTTTCATGTTGAACAAATTTTAATTTTTGCTAAGTCTACATGTGAAAATTTTTACAAAAACCATTTATTTGTGTTGTAATTGGCTCAAAATTTGAGCTTGGATTTTGGGGAAATACTATTTTGAGTAAAACACACACTAAAAGTAGTAGAAGTATGGAATGATAATAGATTAACTTGTTTAATTAAATTTTAAGTGGCTAAATTATTGCTGAAAATTTGGTTATTAAATAAATAATATTTTTTAAAGTTAAAACAATAATATTTTTTATTCAAGTCTGCAATTTTTTTTTTTTTGATGGGTAAGAGGCCGAGGCCAGAGATATATTTTATTAAATAAAAAATTTAAAGGACACCTCTATTCAGTGCGGGCACCGATAGGAAAGAACAGAGTGAAGAAAACCTCTAGTCATGCCCGGGACTCATGGAGTCCAATACAAAATTAAGTTTACATAGCTTATTGTCACTATGCAAGAAAGTTCATTTTGAAGAAAATCCTCTTGTACAAAGATAAAGAATTACAATCGTAGTCCGTGCTCTTCACATGAGCCAATCTTCCTGCTATTCTTAATTTGCTCTTTTCATCTTGGGATAACTTTAAACAGATTCATGTTGTTCACTTTGGGCATCCTCCTATTTGAGTTCTTACAAGTATCTGCTCAAAAGGAATCTTTTTCCTTCCTTGCTACTGCAGTACTCTTGAGGATTCCTATCACACACACAAGTGTCTTCCCAAGCTATTTCTCATGTTAGCAAATATTCCTGCATCAAACTTGTTAGCTCTTCTTTTATCAAACCGCTGATAAATAAATCCACTTGAGAATAATTACGGATACTACCAACATTACCATCGAAAGTGGTGACTACATGAGTGTCAAAGCTTAAGAGGGTGATAGTGAATGAACATCTTACCTTTTTCTTCATTTTAAAATATACCCATGCATATATATATATATATATATATATATATATATATATATATATATATATATATATATATATATATATATTTGAATAGAAAACATGATTCTCCTCTAATTAAGCGTGGTTGGCCATGGGATAGTGGTTGTTGATTCATTAGCTTACTAAATCATTTCTTTAAACAAAATCATAAGATAGATCCTTAACCTGTCATATCAGGATAATCAATGAGAGGTAAGTAGCTATTAATCAGGGGGAAAAGTTGTTAAAACTTAATATTGTAGTTGGAGTTTAATAGCAATGTCAGCTCACATCATAACCTCATGCATGTAGGCATTGATCTTAATGATTTTAAAACATGCCTTTCTGATATTGAACTGCTTCTAGCCCAGAAGAGAAAATCAATATTGAAAATTACTGAAGGATAGGTAATCATAACACAATCTTCAGCTATTAGACATGATGAGGCATGTGATTGTCCCTTTGCCTTTTACAAATATATCAATCCGTCATAGATAGGAGGAGCCTCATGCTGAATTGGAGTGTTAACATGAATGTGACATCAAGAGGGGCTGAGTGAGAAAACCATATATATGTGTGTGTGTGTGTGTGGGTAATTAATAAGAGCTTGTGTAGGTGACACATTTAGGGAAAGCTGGCGTAGGTAAAAGGAGCATAAGACCATCAAAATGAAAGCCAACACTCAGCAAAGGGTTAGTAGTTGGATGAGGAGAGTCTAGACAAATCCATAATTTAAATACTTTAATTGTTTTCAATTCCCATCAATTCCAATGCCAGTAAGATTCACAGTGATCTTTACTTTAGAGGCTGTCATTTGCGGGGGAATGGAGACCACAATGAGTTGATTAGCACCAAACTCCAGATGGATTTTCTTGGTCCTGTGACGTTGCTTCATCTACAACGCATGCTTCAACACTCGAATAAACTTATGGTTGGTGGCATCAGGATGATAGTTGGGAGGAAGTTTATGGAGGAGGCAGAAAGGTATCAAGTTGACACTGACATAACTTCACGAGTGTTGGCTATGTTATTGGAATTGGGGGTTGATAAGGTGCAGATAGAATAGATTAAGAGGGGCCTCTTCTATCTTGAGCATCTGTGAGATTTTGGGATAACCCTGGAAGCTGCTAGTGAAGGAATTGGGATGCCCAGGCTGTGGGATATGGCTGACCTGAATGATCCAGATGTAGTGGTGAAGTTTTACCTGTTCATTCTTGACCTCAAGGGACCGAACCTAATGGTGGCCAAAGAGATGGTGGAGGTAGCTGTGAATTTTACCAAAAGAGTCTTGGGGTTGGTTGCTGAAGAAGGATTTGCCTGGGTGGGAGATTTTAACCGCCAGCTGCTTGAATATGACAGAGAGTAAGTTTGAAAAAGTTTGTTTTTTGATAAAAATTACTTAAAGAATTCTTATAAGAAGCCACGAAATGGCTTGATTTTGAATATAGCCACCAGAAAGATGATAGAAAAGTAGACCCTGCGAGGTCATGAAAATACTCTGTATAGATATTTTAGGAAAGATCCAATAGGGTCTCTTATAGTTCTATTCTCCAATGTTAAAGCAGTCTGGTTGTAGATAGTTGTTTTATAGAACAAGATCTGGTAGACTTTTTAAGAATATGAATATAAGCAGAATCAAGTGATTAAAGTATGATCTTGTGAAAGACTATGATAATATGCACATAAATGATAGGGTGAAAAATGTTAAAACAAGGAGAAGTATATATTCATATATATACATGTCAGTATATATATTTATATATATAATGTTTGTTTATGTATGAATAAAATTATATATATAAATATACGTGTGTGTATATATATATACACATACTTATATATATACATATACATATATATATATAAAGAAATGTGCAAGTTTAAAAATGAATATATATGTATACATTTGAAAGCATCAGGAGAAGAATGAAGATTAGATTGAATCAAGCCTGAGAATAGATTAGACTAACTTAATTTGACTTCCTTAGCCTGGGGAACCATCAGTTGGAATTTAAAGCTGGCAGTCTTAATTAAGAGTTGTACTTAATGGTTAAGCAAGTGCCATCAACACCTTTGTTAGCTAGGTTATCTTCTTTAACATTGCCCTCTCTAAAGATGTGATTAAATATGCATTTTTTGAAAGAGGCAGTGATGTCAATGGTAGTGGAGAGGAGGGAGTTGAGTCTCCAGTTAGGCATGTTGCCTTGTCTTAGGGCATTAATAGTAATCGCGGAATCTCCTTCCACTACAAGTTTTTTGATTTTCAAACCTCTGGACATTCTTAGTCCCTCAATCAGTGCCGATGATTCTACCATGTTATTTGTTGCATTGTTTAGGGGTTTGGTGATAGCAACAACTTCCTTCATTTCCCAATCATGGATTACACAGCCTATACCTGCAGTTCCCGGGTTGCCTCTAGATGTGCCATCAAAATTTAGCTTGAACCATCCTTTTTTAGGGGGTTGCCATTTGCATTCTTTTCTTTTGTTGGAGGTTTTGTGGTTACCTAGTCCCACAAAGGGGGGAAATTTTAATCCTACCCATCTACCACGCATCTTTTCATCCCAATATGACATTATGGCTTCTTTCCTAGGGCTATTGAGAACCCTACTGTTAGCAGTTTCTATGATAATAGCTTCAATCTTGGAAATGAGTTGTTCATAAGTCATCTTTTTGTCCTTGAATATTCTTCTATTTATTTCTTTCCATATCTCCCAAATCATGACCGAGGGGGTTATTATCCATAGTATATTATAGATGCTTTGTTTATGAATGTCTGGTCAACATAGAAACAGGTCCAAAATATTATTAGGAAGGGTTGTTACCTAGCCTAGTTTACTGCATAACCAGTTCCAACATTTGATAGAGAATTGACAATTGAGTAGAATGTGGTATGTTGTTTCCTGCTCCTCCTCGCATAGGGGGCATCTGCTAGGCCCCTCAAATCCCATTTTAGTAAACCTTTCTACTATTAGTATTTTCTTCTGTAAGGCTAGCCATGAGAACATACCAGCTTTTGGGAGGCAGTTCTTATCCCAGCACAATCTAAGTGGTATTGTCATTTTAGGTCTAAGCTGTTGTTTGATTAAAATTTTATATCCCTCTCTTGTGTTGTAGACTCCTGATTTGGAACCATCCTATACCAATCTGTTGGTGCCTTTTATGAAGGATACATTCCTCTCGTTGAGTATATCGAGTAATTTCTTTTTATCGCTATCTGGGATGTTCACATTCTCTAGTGATTTCCATTTCCATCCTTGGTTTGCATCCCTGTTGGGGAAATCTATGTAATCTCTCACATATTTCCCCCATTGGGATTCAAGGGTTCTTCTTGCATCCTCCAAGTTGACCAAGCTGTTAATCGACTCAAACCCCCCCAGGAGTCATCCCAGAAGAGTACTTGATTGCCATCACCTAGACTTCAAGTCAGTTTGTCCATGATGAGTTTCTTACAATCCATCATAAAATTCCAAAGTCAGGACCCTTTAGGGGGGTTGGCCATTCAAAAGAGAGAGGTAGATTCGTTTCCTCTAAGAAATTTGTTCCTAAGGATTTTTACCCATTTCTGGTCTGGTTGTTTATACATTCTCCATATTAGTTTAGCTCCTAATGCTTTGCTTTGTTCGTTGATATTTTTCAGACCCAAGCCCCCCTCTTCCTTAGGTCTACATATTTTATCCCAAGCTACTAATGCCATTCTTTTCTTATCCTCCATTCCTTGCCAGAGGAATGTTCTTAGGATTTTGTTAATTTCTTCGCATTTCTCTACTGGAAGGTTCGTGCATGATAGTTGATAAACTGGTATTGCTGAGAGGATAGATTTTAACATTGTGACTTTTTCAGCTGAAGATAACCATTTGCCCTTCCACAACTCAGATTTCTTTCTAATCTTAGAAGTAATATGGTGCCATAAATCTTTTGTCTTATTGCTTTTGTCAAGTGGTAGACCTAAATACTTGCAGGGCAGTTCTCCTCTTCTAAAGGTCAGAATTCTACATATTTCTCTCTCCATTTTAGGGTCTATGTTGAAGAAGAAAATTTTTGATTTATCAGTGTTGACTTCCTGGCTCGAGGCCTAGGTATAGGAGTTTAGGATTTCTTGAAAAGTTCTGGTTTCTTTGCTACTGCTTCTACCGTAGAGCATGGTGTCATCCACAAACTGTTGGTGGGTTATGGGGCTTAGTCTAGAGGTAATATTAATTCCTTGCATCTTACCTTTTTCCCTATAATTGGTGATCATCCTACCTAAAGCTTTTACCATTATAATAAAGAGGAAGGGAGACATTGGATCTCCTTGTCTCAGTCCTCTTGATATACTAAAAAAACCTTCCAGGGTTCCATTGATTAAGACAGAGACCTTGGGACTAGATATGCACTCATAAATGAGATTTATCCATTGCTTCGCAAATCCAAAAGCCTCCAAGGTTTTGCAGAGAAAACGGCAATCAACCTTATCATAAGCTTTACTGATATCCAATTTGATTAACATACTAGGGTTTTTGTTGTGCTGAATGGAGGGAATGGTTTCTTGGGCTATAATTACTCCATCATATATAGATCTGCCCGAAACAAATCCAGTTTGTTCATCACTAATAATGTCTGGTAGTACCTTCTAAATTCTATTAGCTATAGTCTTCGTGAGTATTTTATATATAGTGTTACATAGAGAGATAGGCCTCAGATCCCCAAAACTCTCCAGCTTTTCCTTTTTAGGAATAAGTGTGAGGAATGTATTATTTACTTCTTTTAGGAGGTTGCCAGAATTCCTCACTCCTTTAAATGCTTCCACTACTTCATCTCCTATGAAATGCTAGTATTTCTGAAAAAAGAGGGTTGGGAAGCCATCTAGTCCTGGGGCTTTATCTGGCTGCATTTGGGAGACTGCCAGTTCAATCTTAGTTTTGGTAAACTTTGCATTAAGGACTTTGTTTTGGTCGTCAGTTATGATCCTTGGGATGTTTTGTAGAATGGCTTGTTGATGTAGCCCGTTTGATCCTTCCCAGTTGTTGAGAATGTTTTCGAAATATCTTACTATTTCCACTACAATTTGTTGTGGATCTTCGATCCAAGTATTGTTATCACCCTTAATTTTAGTAATTCTATTCATGTTCCTACGGACTTTAGTGCTGTTATGAAAGAACTTCGTGTTCTTTTCTCCAGCTTCTAGCCATGTTTCCCTAGATTTTTTATGCTAGAAAATTTCCTCTTTGGACAAAATATCTTCATATTCAGATTTCAGTTGTTTTTATCTTAGGTATAGATCTCCATCCATGCCATTAGCAATAACCTTTCTGTTGAGGTCTGCAAATATTATAACAAAAATTGTAATATGTATATTAATATAATTATCATATTAATGTGATTATTTAATTTTGATTCATTGTATATATATTATTTATAAATTTGATATTTTAAATATTATTGAAATAATATAATTAATTATATATTAATAATAGAATGTATATTAAGTTATTGATTATACAAATTAGTAGAATTATGATTGTAAGCTATTTATATTAATGTTATATTATAGTAAAATGAAATATTAATATATATTTGTGTATAAATATTAAATGTTGAAATATTAGACTCATTTAAATATTAATATATTAGATTGTGTAATATTCATATTAATATTTAATTTGTATTCATTGTATATATTAATTATAAAAACTTTTTTTAGATATCAATAAAATAATATAATTAATAATATATTAGTGATTTTATAATTTTTATACAAAGTTACACTAAATATATTTATTGTTTTTATAAAAATCATATTAATAAGCAATTTTTTAATTTAAAATTAATAATATTGTTCATATATAATTTTGTTTTACATATTTATATAATATAGAAGTCTTAGAGTCTTTTTATCTTTTTAACTTTAAGCGTTTTCTAAAATATATTAAAAAATGATATATACTAGTATTAAGTATTATGTTTAAGTAGATTTCAAATATTTAAAATAAATTCTTCTCTTTATTATAAAAAAATAAAATAAAAACTTATATTAGGTGATGCAATCAACCATTCACATGTGTTTAAATTTAATCTCATTTTATAATAAACTACTTTCTTTCATTCCAATCTAGTTAAAATCTCTTCTCTCATTGTTTACTCAATTTTGATAATCCAACAATATGTCATCACCCAACATATTGTTGGAATGTGAAGTCCAATAGTCATGTTTTTTATTAGAACAGCTGGAAAAGAGGGTCTAGAACCCTATAAAGAGCAGCCCCCAAGGCAAAACAAGGCAAAACGAGCCAGAAACAGCACATCGATGGCACACAGGCAAAATAGTTGCAGTAAGGTAGTGAGGAACAACTAAGCAAAAGAAGAACTTGATCTAGTAGGATGAACACCCTTGGCCTAAGACTGGGTTAGGAAAACATGTTTAGGAAGACCCCACTTCCTACGGTTAACAACAGTCCATAAGACATCATCCTCTCGAGAAGAAGGTAGAGAAACATTCACACAATCCTTCGAAGGGGAGGGACCATTCCCCACAGTAAAAGCCCCCGTAGGAGTAGAAGGCACCCCAGTAGCAGCAGAAGAGGACATCCTGATAGCAGAGACTGAAGCTGAAGAAGGTAAGACCAAAGAAGAAGAAGCAGGAACAGAGCTAGAAGGAATCTTGCCCGAGGCTGGAGGAGTCGACAATTGAGTAAAGGAATGATCTGAAGAGTCCAGAGAAAGTGAGGGATTTGAAGCAACAACCACCTCCCCAGGAGTAGTCCCAACAAGAAACTCATCCTCATCAGAGGATGCATCCTCCCAAAAGGAACAATCCTCCTAGGAATCACCAATAGTCAAGTGCATTAGGCGACCATCTTTCCACCAAGTAGTAGCACCCTTGCAGCACGTGAGGGGACAACTAGAGGCCAAATGTCCTATAGCAAAACATCTTCTACATCTGAAAGGGATGCCCTCATAGTCTAATAGTTGTTTCCAGGGCCTATCCCCTACCATCAAAACCACATCTCCATGAAGAGGTTTAGAGAAGTCAATATCTACAAGGATGCGGGCTACCATGGGATGCCCAATGAAGGATGTAGTAGAATCCACCTTGAGGAAATGACCAATAGCATTGCCAATGCCCTCATAGCAAGAATCCTCCCAAAACTAGAGAGAGAGATTTGGGAGACAGACACAAATGGGTCTGATATTTAGCGGCTCTGCAAGGGGGTTAAATGATAGAGTCCAGGGTTTGATAGAAAGAGAATGTTCTCCCCATAACCAGACCCTGCCATCGAGAACTAAGTCTCTCTGCTATGAGGAAGCAAAAACCACAATAAAGAACCCTCTTGCACAAGGAAAAAACTCAATCGTACCTTCAACAAGCAGCTCCCATGACTCCAAGACCCAAGAATGGAGGTTGGGCAAAGAGGGCCAAAGCCCATTAAATCTACACATCACACCATTATTGCTATAGTAGTCCTCATTTTCTATGACCTCAGAACCACATAGCACAATAGGAGACTCTCAGGCACAAGGGATAGGCTGGGAGCCAAGCTGAGGTGAGTGAGACTGAGCCCCTAAGCCAGCTACAATAGTAGAAAAGGATTTCTTCAGGCCCCCAGGAACCCTGAGGCCCACAACAAGAACGCCACTATCACCATTCCCTACAGCATTACCATTGGTCACCGCATCCTCTTTGTCTGTCGCATCAACCAGCAACCTAGAGCCCACACCCTGACCCAAAGGATCATAGCTAGTGATAGGAGAAACCACAATTGCAACAGGCCTCTCCCTGCCCGTTGCAGGCATAGACCCGCATGTCGGTAAACTCTCACTCTCAGGTACAATAGAAATCTCTGTATCCATGTGAAAAGCAGTTGGGATCCCTAACTAAGTATATTTCCCACCCCCTCCATTCAAACCAGAGAGCGGCAAATTGTTCACACCCCCTCCATTCAAAACATGGAGCAGGGTCATTTGAGCGAGAACGCTATTTGAATTCATCTCGCTGGAGCCTCCTTCTCTAGGTTATCTAGTTTGCATTTGTTTCTTTTCATGTTGACTTCTCTTTCTCATATGGATAATGTAATGAATATAATGTATATGCTGCTATTGAGATGCACTATATGAAAAATAGAGATAATAAAAGAGATTTCCCTTTCTCTGAGTTTTGTGTTCTGTATTTTGTTTTGCATTTTATGTTTAATTTTTTATTTATTTATCTACACTTTACATCAACAATTGATATCAGAGCTCGGTGAAAGAGCCGATTGGGAATTTGTGAGGAAATTCTAGAAAGATGAAAGAAGCAAATAAATAGAGAATTGAAAAATTCTCAGGACAAACTTTTACAATGTGGAAGATGCAAATGGCATCGTTACTGATTCAAAGAGATTTGTCAATCGCACTCGAAGGCAAATCCAAGAAGCCAACTAAGATGGATGATGAGGAGTGGGAGAGAATAGACAAGAAAGCAAGAGAAAAAATTATCCTTTCTCTATCCAGCAATGTGTTATTTAATGTTGCATCCAAAAAGACTGCGAAAGGATTGTGGGATAAATTTTCTAACATGTATGAGTTAGTTTCAACTTCAAACAAAGTTTTCCTCATGAAGAAATTGTATAATTTAAAGATGAAGGAAAGAGGCAATATGAAAAATCACCTGAATGAATTCAATACATTAACCAACCAATTGATTTATGTGGACATAAAGCTAGATGATGAAATCAAATCCATCTTATTGTTGTGCTCTCTACTAGATAGTTGGGAAGGAGTAGTGATGGCAGTCAACAATTCGGTGTCTGGTAAAAACAAAATAAAATTTGATGATGTTATTACCACTCTTCTTAGTGAAGACATGAAGAGGAAGAATCAAGGAAACTCTTTGGGAGATGCTTTGGTATTTGGTAATAGGGGGAGATCTCAAGAAAGAGGTAGAAACAATAGGAGAAAATCAAAATTTGCAAAGAGATCTAAGTCTAGAGGAAGAAATGAAGGTTGCTGGTTTTGTGGAAAAGAAGGAAACATCAAGAAGAACTATTGGTCATATAAGAAGGCACAAAATTAGCTAAAAGACAATGAGGTTAACACTACATATGTAGAGGATGGAGGGGCTTTAGTCTTGGCCACAAGTGAAACTATAGCTCATTCGTGGGTATTGGATTCCAGTGCTTCTTTTCATGCAACCTCATGTTGGGAAGTCTTTCTAAACTATCAAAAAGGTAAACTTGGGAGTCTACCTTGGTGACAATGAGCCATGTGATATCATTGGCAAAGGTGATGTGATGTTGAGATTAAATAATGGAAACAAGTGGTTGTTGCGGGATACGAGACATGTTCCTAAGCTCAAGAGGAATCTTATTTCAGTGGGATAACTTGATGCTCAAGGGTGTAGCATCACATTTTTTTCAAATACTTGAAAGGTGACCAAAGGAGCCCTAGTCATTGCAAGAGGCAGCAAATTGGGTACTTTGTATGTGCTAGAGTGCCACACTGAAGTGGGAGCTATGATGGTGGTTGTGGATAGTAGGATGGAGCTTTGGTACAAGAGGCTAGGGCATATGTGTAAGAAAGGACTTGAAATCTTTCTCAAAAGGCATCAACTTCTAGGTTTGCAATCTGGGGTCATCCCACAATAATGGGTTACACTTTTTGGCCAAACTTGACATTGAAATCAACATTTTGAACTAATTCTTCACTTTCTGACATCTATAGCCACTAAACTATTAGGAATTTGAAGATGATGTGAACTAGTGATTTGTGAGATTTTGTTTGTAGATTCTAAATATATATTTTTTTAAAAAATTGGAGTTAAATTGTAAAAAATTTTGCGTCTCCTTTGATAACTAGTTTTTAATAGTAAACAACATTTTTTTAAAGTGATGTGTATTTTGTAGCACATAACTTTTTTCTACAAAGGATAAAATTCTGATTCTTTTGAATTTAGATTGGGAACACCGATATATAGGGCATGCATTTGGTTTCATAATGTTTTGTTGAATATTTTATTCTAATTAAGTTTTGAAGTCAAACCAATTATAATTTAGACATAGGTGTATTCCGTAAAACATAATTTTTTCTATATGTATCAAAATTTAATTTTTCTTTTTTTGTTGAAACAAGGACATCACTACCTAGGTCATAGATATTTTTCAAATTTTTTTTTCACTAATTTACTGATTTTCCATGTGTGTAGAATAGATAACTTGATGTTCGGTGAAAAACCTACATTCACAAGAAATAAAAAATAAATATAATAATCAAATTAAATATATTTAAAATTATACTTTTTGGGAAGCCTATAATAAGAACTACATACTTACATTACATAAATTTTAAATGAATTCATTTAATCCCCCAAAAAGTACATCAAAAGTAGTTTTTTATCAGCATTTTGATAGGTGTAGAGGAGACTCCATTATAGGTATGGTTTAAAACTAGTGGGGTTCTATCCAAAGGCGTTTGAATCTAAGGTTGTTTGATCAAACCCTCTTCAATTAAAATCCTTTAAATGGAACCTTTCAAGGCTTAAATCATTATATTTTCTAAAAATATGTGATATCAGCAAAAATCAGGATGTCCCAGAAAGTGTAACCCATTATTGTGGCAGCACCCTTTGCTGATTCAGAGTTGTGTGAGCATTGTATCTATGGCAAACAAAGGCGGATCAAATTTTCTAAAACTAGACATGATAAGAAGACAAGGCCCTTGGAGCTTGTGCACTCAGACATGTTTGGTCCTATGGAGGTAACCTTTATTGGAGGGGCAAATTACTTTGTTACCTTTCTTGATGATTGCATTCATAAAGTTTGGGTTTATATGCTAAATAGGAAATCAGAAGTATTTAGCAAATTTAAAGTTTTTCAAAGCCATTGTTGAAAAGCAAACTAGGAATAAGATAAAGTTCTTGAAAATGGATAATGGTGGAGAGTTTTGTTCTTTTGGAGTTTGACAAGTTTTGTACAGATAATAGCATCCATTTTATTAAGATTGTTCCATTCACCCTTTAAGAAAATGGTGCAACTAAGAGGTTGAATCAAACAATCTTGGAGAGAGCTTGGAGTATGCTCTCTAATGTAGGTTTGGGCAAGGAATTTTTGGTAGAGGCAGTGAATACAATAGTGTACTTGATCAATCAAGGCCCTTAATCTTGATTGGATTTTGACATTCTAGAGGAGAAATGGTTGGGAAGAAGAATTTCTTGCAATCATTTACGAGTCTTCGGCTATGAGGCTTTTTCTCACATTCCCAAGGAGAAGAGAACTAAATTGGATGCCAAATCAAAAAATGTATTTTCATTAGCTATGGAGAGGAGAAGTATGGCTATCAGTTTTGGGATCCAATTGCCAAACAGATAGTGCATAGTCGCGATGTGATATTCAATGAAAAAGTGTTTCCAGGTCTACTAGCACAGGGGACACAAGCAAAAGAATATGTGTTAGTTGATGGTATTGGAAGTGATAGTGATCTACATTCACATTCTCTACCTCAGAATTCTTCCTCCACATTGCCTCTAAATCTGCCATCATTCATAAGCATACAGGGAAATCAGATTTCAAGTACTCCATGTCTGGCATAGTCTATTCAATATCTAAATACAAGCACTATAGGTTTGAATATTGCATCCCCCTCTTCACACTCTATGTACCACACTTCATAGAGTTTTATGCATCTAAGGCCTATTTGAAATCCCATGCTGCCTATGGAAAGTTCAACGCAGCATTTGAAATTCTCAAGGTAGAATTTTCCCACACATTTAAACTTCATGCACCACTTGGAAACTCCTACGCAACCTTTGAGAGACTCTATGCAGGTTTTAAATAATCCAAAGTGGCATTTGAAAGTTCCCACACTACCTTTTTCATATCCTTTCCAACCTTTTCTAAATCACATGCTGCCATCTTTGACTTCCACACAGCCTGGTAAATCCTCTTCTATGCAGCCCAATGCAAATTTAGTGTTGCCTTTCAACATTAACATACAACCAATTTCAACACAATTCTCTTATCCCATGTAGCCCTTGCATTTGAATTCATCACTGCCTATTGACTCTTTTTCAACACAACCAATGTTAGATGTTAGGAGTGTGCCAAGTTTGGCACCAAGGAATTTGAATAATGAGGAATAGGGCAATTTACAAGAAAATAGTAGTCTGCAGAATCAAGTTCCTCAGTTGAGGAGGTCAACTAGGGAGAGAAACCTCCTATGAAATTTGATGACTTCATCCATCAATTGCTAATATCTGATCAAGCAAAGCCAACCACTTTCAAAGATGTCTGCAAACATATTAATAGTGCAAATTGGATGGATGCAATGAGGGAAGAAATGGATTTGCTATTAGCTAATCACACATGGGACTTGGTGAGTCTTCCACCCAATCAAAGAGCATTGAAAAATTGATGGGTGTATAAATTGAAAGAAGAAAAGGGAGGCAAGAAATGATATCAGACTAGATTGATGGTGAAGGGGCATGACCAGTAAAATGGGATAGACTTTAATGAAATTTTCTCACCAGTTGTGAAGATGACCACCATTCGAGCATTTTTGGGTTTGGCAGCGGTGTATGACCTCGAGTTAGAACAACTTGATGTTAAAATTGTATTTCTACATGGCGACATAGATGAGGAATTATATATGCAGCAACCTGAAGGATTTGTGAAAGAAGGACAAGAAAATTTGTATTGGAGATTGAGAAGTTTGTATGGGCTCAAACAAGCCTTGAGGAAGTGGTACCTCAAGTTTGATTCCTTCATGGCTGAGAAACACTTCACAAAATACGAATCTGATCCATGTGTCTACTACAAGGTGTTGGACAATGGTGAGTTTATTTTTTTGTTGCTATATGTTGATGATATTCTAGTAACCGACACTAGCATGACTGTTGTTCATGATTTGAAGCAACAATTAGCTCACAAGTTTACAATGAAGGATTTAGGAGTAGTGAAGAGGATTATTGGCATGACTATAATTAGGGATAGACATAAAAGAGAGATCAAATTGTCACAAGAGAAATACATCAATAAGGTTTTGGAAAAATTTAATATGAGTGGTACAAAGGCTGTAAGCACGCCACTTTTCGATCATTTTTGTTTGTCCTCTGAAATGTGTCCCAAGACACAAGAAGACCAAGAATATATGAAGGGATTTCCATACTCATATGTTGCTAGGAGTCTCATGTATGTCATGGTTTGCACTCGTCCCAACATTGATCATGCAGTGGGAGTAGTCAGCAGATTTATGAGCAATCCGGGTAAAACTCATTAGCAAGTAGTCAAGTGGATTCTACGATATTTGAAAGGCACTTCAGATTATGTTGTGTTTTGGAGGGAAAGATGCACAGCTGCAAGGTTTCATTGATTCCAATATGGCCAGTGATTTGGATAAATGGAGATCTACTACTTGTTATGTTTTTACCTTTGTTGGGGCAGCAATCAGCTGGGTTTCTAGGTTGCAACAAGTGGTTGTACTTTTAACTATCGAAGCCAAATACATTGCTCTCACTAAAGCTGCTAGGGAAATGATATGGTTGCAACAGTTATTGGGTGAATTGGGATGCAAATAACATTCTTTCACTATCTTGTGTGATAGCAACAATGCTATTCACTTGGTTAAGAATACAACATTTCATAATAGAACCAAGCACATTGAGCTGAAGTATCATTTCATCTAGAGTGGTCTTTAAGAGAGCAAATTGAAAGTGGAAAAGATCCATATGAAGGTGAATCCAGCCGATGCATTGACAAAGATAGTTTCAAGGAAGAAGCTCGAGTTTTGTAGGGCTTCTCCTGGCATTGTCAAGATGTGACAATTTAAGCCTAAAGTAGGGGGACATCTATGGGCAGCCTTCTTGCAGCAATAGTTGGACTTCAAGTGGGAGATTGTTGGAATGTGAAGCCCAACAATCACGTTGACTTCTCTTTCTCCTGCCAATACTTATCTTTTGGTCTTCCTTCACTCATATGGATAATGTAATGAATATAATGTATATGTTGTTGAGATGTACTATATGAAAAATAGATATAATAAAAGATATTTCCCCTACTTCTTGTGGATGTAGCCAAATTGGTGAACCACGTAAATTCAGAGTTTTGTGTTCTATGTTTTGTTTTGCATTCTATGTTTAATTTTTTATTTATTTATCTACACTTTACATCAACATATATAGTGAAATAATTTTTATTTATTCACATGCTAATTTCCCTTTAGAATTACATTTCTTTTTATATGTTTTTTATGCCTCATGCAATGGCATAACCCCATCGTAGAGTGGAAAAGAAGGAACTAAGATCACATATAGCATTTATGTGATCCAATAATTTCTTTCCACATGGCAAATTTCAATTTTTATTTATATACTGACCTTCATTAGGGTGAAACAAAACATGTTGTTCCTCTCACATTAAAGTAAATTTGGCAAATATCACAACCAATGGAGTTTTCATTAAGTGTTAAAATCTTCATTTTATTATTACTTTTAAATTGGCTTTTTATTTTATTATTAAACTTCCTTTTTTTCCTTTCTAATTTTCAAAATTAATTTTATCTAAAAAATATGACTTTTTAATTTTTATTTTCTTTTTTACCCTAACTAATCTTTTTTACATATTGATAAATCACACTGTCTTTTGTTAAGCTTGATTCATAAGTTGTCTTTTATTTTTATTTGATTTAATTATTTTATAAATTTTTGGTTATTGTAAAATTACTTAAACATATTTATATGCTTTAGTGACATTCATTAAAAACCAAGACATAGCCTTGTTACGATATTTGCATCTTTGTGCTCTAGTAGCTAATTATACCATATTAACTAATAATTAAGTTGACCTCAACTATGCCACCAAGCTTCAACTTGGAGGTCAAGCTTCACCCTAACAATTAAAATCTTCTCTGGTCTAGTAAAATTGTCATACATTCAACTTCTAAAAATTTTGTGTTAAACCACCTTATGTCTTCGATCTCTAGGTGTTGTCAAGCCTACTCAAGAATCACTTTGTGATAGCTCATCCATTAATAATTTAAGGGATGAGTTAGCTAACTTTAAATTTTAAAACATACGTAAAAAACATATAAAACTCTATGTTAATTTCTTAATTTAAATTAGTTAACATCTAATTATGAATATGGCTTCCACTCCTTCCTCTCCTTCAATTGTGACACCCCAATCCAAGGTACATTCCCCTGCTCCTCTTCCTAGCCTGGAGCCGTTGGTTGTTGGTTTACAGATTTCTTCTACTACTGGGGTGCTGCTTGTTGCTGCTGCTACTGTGTCATCTATGTCAGAGGTTGTTGTTGCTTCTACTGGGGTGCTTCCTGCTACTGCTACTATTGTGCCATCTATTCCAGAGGTTGTTGTTGATGCTGCTACTTGTGCACCACCTATTACAAGGAGTGTTTCTACTATTGGGGTTGATGTTGAGTCATCTACTTTTATTAGGGAGCTATTTACAACTGGAACTACTACTATTGGTGTGCCGTCTATTAATGGAGTTGATGTTATTATGAAGTCTTCCTCCTCTCCTCAAGTTCTACCCCCTTCTGTGGTTTTGGGGAAAGCCTCACCCCCTTCATCTCCTTTTTTTGTAGATGGAAACAATGATGTTTGTTGGACTATGGTCCAAAGAAGGAAGTGGGGTCTTTCTAAGCATGTCTCGCTGACCCGCACTCGGGTCAAGGGTGTTCAAAGATCTGGTTATGTTGTTGTTTCATTTTTGGTTGTTCCCCTCAGCCTCACTGCATTGTTGTAGATTTGTCTATGTGCTGTTAATGTGTTGTCTTTGGCTCATTTAAGATCGTATTTTGCCCTGGGGGCTACTTTGTAAAGGGTTCTAGACCCTCTTTTCCAGCTGAACTAATAAAAAACATTTAATTATGAATAAATAAATAAAAACATTACGACAACTTACATTGAAAATTTTAAAAATAAAATATAAAAAGTAATATTTAATGACTAAAAAATAAAGCAATACAAAAGCAAAAGACACAAAACTTTGTTTCTTCTATTCATTTTCAATTTTATTCTTTTATTCATGCTTTTGTTTCATTTCTTTTCTTCTTCTTCTTTTTCTTTGCAAGTCAGAGACTTGAAGACTCAGAAGAAACTAAAATGAAGAATCTTCTAGAGATGCCATGGACTCTTATTTCCTCACCACTCTTCCCTATTTTATACTGTTTAAATTTTTTTAGAAGCCTAGTTTCCAGATTTAAATTTTGTTGATGTGCAGATCTCTATTTTTTTCAAAATTATTTTATGGATCCAACCCTCTATAGCCATCTATAATATTTCTTTTTCCATTAGTTTTTCCACTTAGCACGTGGGTTTGTTTAGGGAAAGGAGTAGAGAGTGTTTCTAGAAATTCTAATACCTCAAGGTTTTGTCCAAAAAACAAATATGTATTTTTTTAGGGATACTAAAATATCTAAGTTTTTTTCAAACATTTACCCAACAATGTATTTCGATCTACTATAGAAATAAAAATAATTGAGAATACTAATACACAAACACAAAAAAAAATATTTGTATATTCTTTATACAACATCAAGAGAAATTTTAATATATACATAAATATATAGTGTTTATAAATATATAGTGTTTGATCATGATAGGCTTTTTTTTTTAAATTTAAAAATAAATTGGTAATAATTAATGTGTGTATGTGTGTATAATTTCTAAAAATAAAATAAAATTTGAATTTTTTTTTAAAAAATCATTTTATATACATGATAGAATATATATCAACCAATTTTTTTAAACAAATACTAAAATTTAGATATATATTTGTATCAACAATAAGATTTATGTAAATATATAATATCTATATATCCATCAAAATAGGGAGTTTAGAAAGTTACATATATAATTTCTAAAAATAAAATAAATTTTGAAAACTTTTCCATAACAAATCATTTTATATCTAGAATATATATCAATAAATTTTTTTAAAAAATACTAAAATTTAGATATATATTCATACTAGCAATACGATTTATGTATATAATATCTATATATACTTCAAAATAGGGAGCTTAAATAAATACTCAAATAATAATTATAAATTTGAGATTTACCTATATGTACTTTTCACAATATAGACAATTTATAATTAATCTAAACAATTATTATTATTTTGTTTTCAATAAGTAACTATAACAAATCAAAGCTAAAATTTAAAATTAGATATAACTATAGTTTTCAACTAATTATAAATGTATATTTTTAAAAACTACTTTAATAATAACAAAAACAAATCATAATGCTTCCAAAGAAGTATATTTTTTTTAATAAGTGCCAATGCACAAATGGAGAACTTCATTACACATCTTTAAAATGAGAATACATAACACATCCTCACAAATAAGTGTTTCCCAATAGGAAAATACATAACACATCATCACAATGAGGGTTTTACAAGCCCTTTTACTTTCAAAAGAGGGTCTCAAACCCCATGTAAGCCTTCATAAAAATATAAATTTGTCATCTTTACATCTTCACAAACCTATAAAAATAAAGCTTCTCATCCAATTCAATGGAGGTTTGCTCACCTTCCAACCATATGGATTGCCTACAAGCTCGCCAGGCTCGACCTAGGAGGCCCTCAAGAACTGAGTTTCATAACAACAAAGAACAGACAAACACAAAATATAAAAACTACCCAAATGACTAACACACACAGTAAATCTTCTCAAGATCCATGATAAGGGAATATCAATGGGACTCACTAACACCTTGGGAAAATATGTAAATAAAATTCCATTCTCCTCAATACTATAATACCCATAAATCTCCAAACACATCCTAATACTCCTCATCCCATATCATACATCCACAACAATGTGAATAACACATAGCATTTCTATCTTCTCTCCACAACACAACCCATCCACACACATATGTAATCAATGCCAACCAACACTATACAATAGAAGCTTTTCCTCAAGAGAGGGTCCTCATCTCTCAACCCCAATACATAGGTGGATCTTAACCCAAATGGAAAGATCTACACCAACACAACATAACTCCCATCCAAAAATAATTTCAACACTTGAAACACAACACAACAAAAGGGCTTTCACACAATATCAAGAATATACATATAATAACCAACAAGCTTTCAAATAGTATTTTAACAACAAACACCAATATACACTCTCAGAATGGCATAAGATCCTACCTCAATACTTCAACAAAATATGGGAATCCCAGCTTGATCCAATCTCCTCAATCCCTCCTCTTGTCCAAAATTCTCAAGCTCCTTCATCTCCTCTCTTCTCCCAACAACTTTTGAAAACAATAGGTGACAATTCAAAAATAGAAAATCAAACCTTAAAAACAAAGCTTCAAGAAAAGTTTAAATAATGAGCAATTGTCTAGATATAATGAACTTAGGGAAAAGTCTGACTTTGTCACCAAAATTAGATTTTCCCTCCCAAATCCCATCACTTATCTTCCAAGACACTTTTTAGGGCTCTAAACTCTTTTAAAATGCATATTAAACACTCTCACATGGATTCATCTCATAGGTCATCACTTTAGGGGTTTAATTTAACTTTAATAATAAGAAAACTAATATTAAAAGACCTCTAAAATCCCCTCTTAAGTTAAAATCTAAGATTTGACACTTAAGAGGACTTAACCAAACCCCAACTTAACAATATAAAGATAATCATGAATTAAAAATTTATGTAACAAAATTCTACACCCACCAAATTTACACAAGAAGACTTAAATCCCTTCTTAGGATAAGGCCTAGGTTTACTAGAAAATCACAATAGTGATTTCTTGAGAACCTCCACAATTTTTCATTGGTCATGGAATTTATTTTGCACACTTGGACACAAATGTCAATATATCTAAGATAATAGATGAAGTAAAATTTACAATTGAATCAATATACACCATAGATAAATCATAATTAACCAACATTATCACAATTCAATGAAAATCCAATGATAAGTTTAAGCCACTATTGAAATCACATTTACACACAATCACATAAAACACATAGCATCTATCCAATTACATTGAGATTTATCATTGCACAATTCAATCCATTCTAAAATTGATCCATAGCGATAAGGCACATATGAATTCTATACTTGAATATAGATCATGTAAAGTCTATAATTATTAGTTAATCAAGTCATAATCTAAGTAGATAATCAACTACCATTCTAAACATAGTATCAATGTCCACATACTATATGATCATAATAAAGTATAATAGCATATCCGAGTAAGTGTCATAAGCATAACAAGTCTTATCAAAGTAAGATGTGGTCATTAGGAGGAGAAGTGGGTCTCACATATAATCACTTGCAAAGCATCTACAAAAACATTTTACCATAATATAGGAGCTTGTATAGATTTTGATTAATAAATTTTTTTATAGTAGTATAATTTTGACAAAAATTTGACAAAGACTAGGCTTAGTTACTTTTTGAAGCATTGATAGACAGAGTCAGCATGTTTTGAAGGCAAGACATGGATTAACCTAAGGGATGATGTTGGTAGGACAAATTCATACCACTACCATTAGGTTGAAAACATGAAAGGGCATCCTAATAGAGGCCAATGGTGAAAAATCACAAGGGCACCAAAAGGCTAACAATAAGAGAATATATCCCCAAGAAAGACAAAGCAAGCTAAGGTCACCACAAGTCAAGGATATAATAGTGTGGCACCTATAGCTAACTTTTCAGCAAACAAAATGACATGCCATATTTTCATGTGGACTTGTTTTGTTCTTTTCCTTGAACATGTAGCATGTCATTTTGTTGGATGACTAGGCGCATTTGGAATTGTTTTGTTCTTTTTCTTTATCGCTAGATTTATCACTTTTGATGAATTTATTATTACAAAACTAAGCTACAATTCTTGTTTTGTTCTCTAAAACACTAGATTTATCACAATTGATGAAATTGTCTATTACAAAACTAAGAAACAATTCTTCTTTATGTAAGAAATGATACATTAATTGGAAGTAGCCTTTTCAAGCAACTATAATTATGAAAATAAAGAAATACAAGCCAAAGGAAGTGAAAGGCGATGAGAATTTGAACTTACAGTTGATAATTTTATGATAGATAGTGTTAGGGGTTATCTTTGTCAAACTATCTATTCTTTGAAGCAACACCATAAACTGCATTGCATCAAAGAGGGGCAAAATGTATACACCTAAAAATGACACGATTCAGTCTAAATAAATATTATTAATATTTATTCCCTTCTTTATTCCTCTATCAATAAATAAATAAATCAATTTATTTATTTGATTCATATTCTTCCAAAAATTAAATAAAATCCTTTATTTAAATTCAATTCTTCCAAACAATTAAATAATTCTTAATTATTTAATTAAATCAAAATCATTCTTCCAAATTTGAATAAATCAAATCAAATTTATTTAAATCCTCTCAATCTCCAAAAATAAAATATAATAAAATATTTTATTTATTCTTCCAAATCATTCACAACAATTAAATAAATTTATTTATTTAATTTGCTTTCTAATCTTCTAAATTAAATAATACCAATTATTTAATTGTTTCCTCCAATAATATCTTTTCTAAATTTAAATAAATCAATTATTTATTTAAGTTGTCTTTTCTTCTAAATTGAGTTATCTCTAAATATAATTCAATCTTCTTGCACATGCAATTAAATATTCCTAATATTTAATAAAGTAAAATATCTTCTTATTCTCATGCAAATCCCTTCTTCTTGTTTTAAATCACTTAACTAATTATTATATTATTTTAATTGCTTTAACTCATTCTTCTATTCTTATCAAATCCTCTCATGCAAAAGAAAGCAAGACACGTGTCTTCTTCTTATTCGTTGCACATTCCTCAACTGTTCTCAACCATTGATCTTCTCATTCTCTCTATATCATGATCTTCATTCTCTCAAGTCTATAAAAGCAACTTCATTCTTCCATTCTAATCATCTAAGATTTAAGTATTGTTACTCTGCAGGAATTACAGCACGCCTTTGGCACCAATTCCTTCATTGCTTGTGATCACATTCATTACTATGCACTACGCATTGCTACCTTCATCTCGAAGCTCCTCTTCATTGCGACATTATCACTGCCATTCTCAATAGACATTCTTCAACAAAGCAAAGAAGTGCACTCTCTGAGGGCCCTATTTCATACACGCAAGGACGATTTTGATAGGCAATCAATGGAAGTTTCGATCTAAGGAAGGTTTGCTTTGTTATTTGATTCATTGTTATTGGATTTCCTTAGTTCACTATTTCATTGAAGTTTTGGGTATTTGATATTGATATTATTGCATATTCATTATTGAATCCAATTTACCCCTAACATTTTTGGTGCCCACCATGGGGCCTAGCCCCAAATTTAACCCAAAATCTGAGTTTTGTGTTTTAGAAAGCCGTACACGGGAGGAAATAGTGCATCCATCACTTCCTAACATGCGTCTGTCAACTGTTACGATGCTTTTGTTACTGCAACGCATATACACTATGTTACAGCACTTTTACCATCTGAAGCGGCGCATCCACTAATTCGGTGCATATACACTATATTTTGGTGCTTTTATCCTCTGTTGTAGTGCATATGTATTATGGTGCTTCTGTTGACTATTTCTATGCATTCAGTCTCTAAAGCGGTGCATATGTTGTAGACAGTGATTTTAGGGTTTTCTAGGAGATTTTTGCTAATGCTAATGTCTTTGTAGGAACTCTCTTGATCTGTTTTGTAGGCTAGGTACTAGTTTAGATTCATATAGTTGCACTTGTTAGTTCAGATTGTGATTTTGAAAAGGGAAAGTAAAACGAATGCTCGTGCAAATCTCATGTAATTTTAACTAGGAAAGTGGTAATTGAATCATTGCTATCTTGCATTGCAACACTGCTATCTTTTCAAAGTTATTGCTATCTGGGATAAAATTGAACTCATCATTGTTATCTGGGTTAAAAACTAAACCATTGCTATCTCAATTGACCATCACTTCAACGTTAACAACTCGTGCTATCGTGGATAAAATTGAACTCATCATTGCTATCTGGGTTAAAACTGAACCATTGCTATCTCGATTGACCAACATTTCAAAGTTAACAAATTCGTGCTACGTGGATAAAATTGAACTCATCATTGCTATCTTGGTTAAAATTGGACCATTGCTATCTTGCAAATCACTTCAAAGTTCTGTGCTTGCCCAAGTAGATAGCTCATCTAGTTTTTTTTCATTTTAACTAGGGGGAAAGAACCACTATATTCTGTGTTTTCAGAATGATACCAGGCTTATGCTCTCCCCTATCTTGGGTGATCAAAATGCCAGACATATCATTTTCGCATGTGTTTTTCCTTTAGAGGGGCCTGCTCTTGGATACTGTTCATCCAAGTAGGAATGACCCTAAGTGGTAACGGGCTAGACGCCAAGCCCTTCCAAGCCACTATAAATAAATTGTGTTTGAAACAAAAGCTTCAAACAATGAGTGAAGTTGTGTTATACCGACAGCCAACCTCCTCCAAAACCCTCCAAGGTGCAACCCTTGCAAGCTGGGAGACTCCATAACGGAGAGTAGTGCTACCGCATGTATAACCACTCGAATGGTTGCCTTCATTAAACACCTTTGTTCTAGAGGCCAAAAACCCTTGTTATCCATTTGAAGCCTAAGATTTTGTAGTTGTTTTTCCTTTTACTCCAAAAAGAGTAAAAAAATCACAAAAAAATAAAAAAACCATTAAAATATTCTTTGTGTTTGTTGTGTTTTCTTGCCATAAATTCAGAAAATTAGATCAGAGAAACTCTCTTGCAACCATAGTACCAAAAAAAGTCCAAAAAATTGCAAAAAATTTGAGAAAAGCTACAGCGGCGCATCCGTCCTCTGTTTCTGCACTTCTGTGCCGACTTGCAGCACATTTGTAGTGACTTTCACTGCTTTTATTGACTGTTCCAGTGCATATACATTTTAGCAGTGTGGCACATATATCCAGACTTCCAACGCATTTATCTATTCTCGCAGCGCATCTGTTTCAGCACATACACGATAGTGAGCACTTACACAGTTTTCAAGGGAAAAATTTTACCAGTTCTGAGTACCCATTTCAGTCTAGTTTTAGGTTCAGAGATCAGGTTCCACCTTGCAGTCAGTTTTTCATTCATTTCACATCAAAATCTCTCTTTTGTTAGTCATCCCATTCACCTTCTATCAGGTCTTTCTAGTCCAAAAGTCAAAAACTATCCCATATCAGGTCAGCACAGGCCCCTTTTTTGTATCACTTTGGATTCAAGCAAACCTAGTAGGTCACAGAACTTTGCTAGTAGGTCTTGGTGCACGACTAGTCCCTACACAGTAAGACAGGTATCGAGTACCCTTACTAGTGGCTATCGTCTTGTATCGATCATCTTGCTTGGAGTCATTAATCGAGAAAGTCCTTTTTCTAAATCTTGTCATAAGTATCCTATTCTCAGCAATCTCCATTGGCACCTTGCCAAAATCTATTGTCCCATCCCACCTCGTCCCACGTCACCTTGCATGGTTCTTACTAGATCTCAATACAAAAAACAACTTGAAATGGCTGAATCATCCAACCACATCTTCACACCTCACGATAGTGATGAGGAGATCTCTAACGAAGACTATCAAGGAAGCATCCAAGATCAGAAATTCCAACACTTAGTAGAGCAAGTGCTCCATGCAGACCCTCATAAGTATTTCTATCATCTTGCTAGTCTTGGAATTAAACTCCCCGCAGATTTCAATATAAGCACAATCCTAGAAAACATAGAGGATGATCATGAAAGGGGAAAGAAAACCCTAGACCCAAATGCGGAAGATAAAGGAAAGAAAACCATAGACCAAAGTACTCCTATGGAAGAAATGAGGAAAGAACTCGAGGGTCTAAAGGAACAAATGTTGGATCTCAAAATGGGTACAAACACTAAAACCTACTCCTTGGAAGATATTGCACCGTACCCCTTTGATAAAAGTTTGAACATGACACCATTTCCCTATCGATTCGAAGTTCCTAAATTTGACAAATACAAAGGGAAAGGGGACCCTAGAGATCACATTAGGGAATTCAACGCAACATGCTTGGAAGTAGCTCACAATGAGACTTACTTAATGAGACTATTCCCTAGATCTCTAGGTAGTCAAGCTATGGAGTGGTTCTCATGGCTTCCATCGAGCATCAAAACTTTTAATGAGCTAGTCAACAAATTTATCACACACTTATCTTACAATATTGAACATGAAGTCTCTATGCTTGACCTATGCAACACCAAGCAAAAGAGTGGTGAATCATTCACCGCCTTCCTACAAAGATGGAGACAACTAGCAAGCAAATGCTCATACAATGTACCTGAGAAGTAACTAATGGAGATGTTTGTCCATAACCTCAACACCAATCTTGGCTATCAAATACAAATACAATGCCCTACATCATTCTTAAAAGTCATTGAAATGGGATTGTTTATCGAAAAAACTATGATCACCAAGGGGCAAATCAAGTTATACAAGGACACACCTACCTCCAACTACACGACTGACAAATCAAAGTTTTGGACCAAGAATAAGAATGTTGTCAATGATGGAGTGGTTGATGCCAAGGTGGTGACTCCCAAGCAACAACCCATACTCACTCTCAAAGGAGAAGCAAACAATGTTACACCCAACAAAATGTTCTCTTGGGAGCTAAGACCATGGTTCAGTGCCAATCCAAGATGAAAGTTCACACCGCTGGGTGAGTCCCAAGAATCTGCATTATGGAAGTTATTGGCTAACAATGAAATCTCTCTACTGCCAACAAGTGATTATAAGCCTATAGTCAAACCTCCCTATTGGAAGGACACTAACTATTGTGAATATCATAGAGGAAGGGGACATACAACCAACAATTGCATCCATCTCAAACATGTTATCCAAGATGTGATTGATCAAAATCAAGGAGGAACCCAACAGCATACCTCTAATGAGACACATGTGGCTTACATGGATCCACTTCTCAATCGCGACAGGCTGTACAACAACAATAACAACCATGGCAATAACAACAACGGCAACAACAACCATGGCAATAACAACAACGGTAACAACAACAACAATCGTGATAGGCCAAATCAGAATAGTGGAAATAGTAATGCCAACTATGCAAGTGTGCCATTCGACTACACCATCAATTGCCTATCCAAGTATGTCCCACAAATCAATGTGGTCACGCCCAATCAACAATCAAAACCTAACATAACTGGTTGTAGTATCATTACCTGTAGTGGTAAAGTCACCTTGAGTACCGTCCCTCCAAGGTCGTCACCTTCTCAGTCCAACTTCTGTCAGTATAATGTTATAGACCAACTATAGAAGACTCTGACCCACATTTCTATCTTGGAGTTGTTGCGTCTATCTCCTTCTCATAAGGAGATTCTCAATAAAGCCTTAGTGGAAACCACTATCCCCACTAACTTGGCCCAAGAGAAGTTTCAGGCCATGCTAGGTAATCTGACCTCCTCAAGTAACATATCATTTACCGAGTAAGATGACCTCTCAATGTCTCAACCTCATAACACCCCTCTACATATTGTCGCCTTCATCCACAAGCACCACATCAAGAGGGTTCTCATTGATGGGGGAGCTGGTTTAAATATTTTCACATTAAAGCTAGTCCTTACATTGGGGTTCTCTGAAAATGCCATCGATCCAAGGAAGAAGATTACTATCAAAGCCTATGATGAAGAGGAGAGAACTACAAAAGGAACAGTGGTGTTGCCCATACAAGTAGGACCAATCATAAAAAATTTTGTGTGCCAAGTCCTAGATAGGGAGCTCACCTATAATATTCTCCCAGGGAGACCATGGATTCATGCCATGAAAATTGTTCCCTCTACTTATCACCAATGCATAAAATTCCTACATGATGGCAAGCAAGTCACCATCCAAGGAGACCCCGATCCCTTCCAGCATTGCAACTCTGTCCTTTCAAAACAAAATTGCATCATACTAAACAATAGAGCATCTACATCCCCTACCCCATAGCATGATCATACCTCTGAAGCTTCCTCATCAAGGCCCAAAGAGTAGAAGATTACCATCAAAGAATCTGGAGTTGGGGAGTACTCCATAGAGCACAGCCTCAATCTAGCCAAGATGCCTTTATCTCCTAGATCCTTTGGTCGACCCAAGCATTTTCCAAAGCCATCTGCTCCTCCTATAGCTCCCACAGCTCCCTTTGTAAAATGGGGGACCTTATCTGATGAAATAGAGGAAAGAGATGTCCTACAATGGCTTTATACTAAAGAAGAAGAAAACATACAACAGGAACCACCTAGGCTCCCAACATAACTCTATGGGTGAGGAGAAGCTATCCTACATAGAATGGGTTACAAGGGACAAGGCCCTATCGGCCTAAGAAAAGAAGGAATTATAGAACCCATTCAACCTTCCTCATCCTCATCGGCTAGAAATACAAAGGGCCTAGGATACAAGGAGAAGGGCAAGGCTAAAGAAAATGCTTGTCTTGTAGAAATGATCCATAAACTTCAAGTGGACAGTGACACAAATTCCAATGAATATGAGTAGGATGAGCTGACAGAGCATTCCTATGATGACAAAGAGGTCGATACCATCCAAACTTATACCCCTTACCGTGAGGGACAAATGCTACCGAATAGACCACTAGAGTTTGATTTGCCTATCCCTGAGAATATGACTTTCGAGGAAGGTTCGAGTTCTATCGCAATAAACAACTTGGAGGAAAGTACCATCCCGAACACTCCCCCTCCCAATACTCCTAGTATATCCATTCAAACTATCAATGAATTAGATCTATCCTCCGACTCCCTCCCCCTTGTGCATCCTGAGCTTATTGACTAGGATCTACAAGGAACCCCTCAACTAGATATGTTCCAAAACGATGATGCTTATATTGACTACATGGAACTTAGGGACCACCTACCCAAAGGGGATCATAAAGCTGGTTTCACTATTGAACTTAATACTATGGCTTACTTCAGAGAGGGTGCCAAGCCTTCCAGTCATAAAAATATCAAAATAAAAACTAGATCTGACGGTGAAAACTGTTCTGCGGTAATGTCAGATTCCAAAACAGTAAAAAGAAAGGACGCATCCGAAGGTGAAAACCCAACTATGGCACTTAACAATGGAAGGTTTGACACTCTCCCCAATGACATGCACTAGGAGAAGTCTTAGATTGTTGTGGAACTGACAGAACCGGTTAACCTTGGAACAGAGGAACATCCTAAGATCATTCAATTTGCTAAATCTCTAACCCCACCAGAGAAAACCAAGTTTGTACCATTCTTCAAGAGAAAGCAAGCCAAAGTTTATTTGGTCCTATGTGGATATGCCAGGGTTAGATCCAAATTTGATTCTACACCATCTTCCATTAGATCCAGGAGTGAAACCAGTGAAACAAAAGCTTAGAAAGATGCATCCACACATAGCACTACTTGTAAAAGAAGAACTCAAGAAACTACTGGATGTAGGGTTTATCAAAGCTATAGAATATCCAGAATGGATCTCCAACATTGTACCAGTGTCCAAACCAGATGGCCGAGTCAGACTATGCAATGACTTTAGAGATCTAAACAAAGCTTGCCGCAAGGATGATTTTTCGTTGCCAAATATAGATATCATAGTCGACTTAACAGTAGGGCATACCATGTTATCTCTCATGGATGGCTTCTCAGGATAGCACTGGAAGACCAGCATAAGATAGCCTTTACATGTCCTTGGGGCACTTTCTGTTGGAATGTCATGCCATTCTGGCTAAAGAACGCAAGAGCCACATATCAACGTGCTATGACAACTATATTCCATGATATGATGCACGTCACCATGGAAGATTATGTGGATGATATCCTAGCAAAGTCACTTACAAGAGAATCACGCCTAGATGTGTTAGAGAAAGTCTTTCAGAGATTAGAGCAATTCAAGGTCAGGTTGAACCCAAAGAAGTGTGTGTTTGGAGTCACCTCAGGCAAACTCCTAGGTTTTATTGTTTCAGCAAATGGAATAGATGTGGACCCCGCCAAAGTCAAGGCTATCATGGACATGCCACCACCCAAGACTCTCACTCAACTAAGATCTCTATAGGGCAAGCTACAAGCAATTTGTAGATTCATATCACAACTGGCAGTCAAGTGTCAACCATCATTCAGTCATCTCCTGCACAAGAACATTCCATTCAAATGGGATGAGAAGTGTGAAGAGGCATTCAACAAACTGAAAGAATATCTCATGAATCTGCCTATTCTCATGCCTCCTATCCAAGGGAAACCATTGATACTCTACATATTTGCTACACCTACAGCTCTTGGGGCTCTTCTAGCACAACAAGATTATGAGAATAAGGAAAGAGTCGTCTACTATATCAATCGCACATTGGTGGGCTATGAGTTGCAATACTCTCAGATAGAAAGATCATGTCTTGCAGTAGTTTTTGCTTCCCAAAAACTCTGACATTATATGCTTGTACATCCAGTCAAACTCATTGCAAAAATAGATCCACTGAAATACCTACTAAGCAACGAAACTCTTACAAGTCGCCTAGCCAAATGGGTAATGCTCCTAAGTGAATACGACATTGAATATGTAGACAGAAAATCTATCAAGGGACAAGTCATTGTTGGCCAGCTAGCGGATGCACCACTACAGGACACCACACCAATGGAATTTGAGTTTCTAGATGAATCCTTATTCAATATCTCAACACATTCCTGGAAACTATACTTTGATGGGTCCTACACAAACCATGGATCAGGGGTAGGAATCTTGTTTGTAACTCCTCATGGTGATACCATACCAAAGTCTTGTCGTCTGTTATTTCCATGCACCAATAACATAGCAGAGTATGAAGCCTTAGTCATTGGCCTCAAGATGGCAACAAATTGGAAAATCAAAGAGCTACATGTCTATGGTGATTCTCAACTAGTGATAAATCAAGTCAATGATGATTGCCAAACCAAAGATGAGAAGCTTATCCCATACAAAAGGATGGTAGATGACTTTAAGGAATACATTGTGATTATATCTTTTGAGCAGATACCTCGCATTGAGAACAAAGTAGCAGATGCCATGGTGACCATCGCCTCTCTTCGTGAGATACCAGAGAATGGGTCACGGTATGAGTTCTTAGTGGAAACTATTCGACAACCAGCTTATGATCTTCCTGAGAACCATACCATATGCCTTTTAGTTGGATCTAATTCACCTTGGTACGGTAAGATTTATACTTACCTCAAGGACAACACTCTCCCACTTGACTTATCTTAAAACCAACGATGAACCTTTATACACCAAACCTCTTGCTATACCATCATTGCCGACACCCTATATTGACGTGGTCTAGATGGTACTTTACTTCGTTGTTTAGAACGGGAAGAATCCATAACCACCTTACAAGACGTACATGAAGGGATTTGCGGGACACACTCTAGCAGTCCTTCCTTAGCCAAGAAACTCATGTGTCTAGGTTATTACTGGCCGAACATGGAGACAGATTCATACTAGTTTGTGAAGAAGTGCAAGCAGTGCCAAATACATGGGAATCTGATACATGCACCAACTTAAGAGTTGATACCTTTAATGACACCTTGGCCCTTTTGCCAATGGGGACTTGACCTTGTGGGAAAAATCCATCCACCCTCATCCAACGGCCATAAATTCATCATAACCACCACTGAGTATTTTACCAAATGGATTGAAGCCATTCCCCTCACCACCGTCACAGGTAAGCAAATCTCCTCATTTATCCTAAATTACCTCATCTGTAGATACGGGATCCCTCATCCATTATCATGGATAACGGAAGAACCTTCAAAAACTAGCATGTCTAATAACTCTGTGACCGATTCAAAATCCAACACCGTTTCTCCTCACCCTATTACCCCCAAGGCAATGGTCAAGTTGAAGCATCCAACAAGACCATCTTGAAACTCCTCAAGAAGACAGTCAACGATGCTGCCCGTGATTGGCACATCCAACTCAATCCTGCTCTATAGGTCTACAGAACCAGTATACGCACTCCCATAGGTGCTACCTCTTATGCCCTTGTCTATGGCTCAGAAGCTATCCTTCCCATTGAGGTTGAATTACCATCTCTCAGGGTGTCATTAAAAGGTCTCATATCAGATGAAGAATATAGAGTTTCTAGATTGCAAGAACTAGAGTTACTAGAGGAAAGGAGATAGAAAGCCTTTGACCATCTCAAAGCATATCAATAGATGATGTCACAAAGCTATAACCACAGAGTTCACCCACGAGTCTTTAAGGTTAGAGACCTAGTACTTAAAGAGAATCCCTGCAATCAACAGGATAGGGAAAAGAAAGGCAAGTTTGAACCCAACTGGCTTGGGCCTTATGTGATTATAGCTGCTTATGGATTGGGGGCATATCAGTTAGCAACATCAGAGGGTGAGTTGTTCGATGACCCAATCAACAACATGCATCTTCGCCGGTTCTATACCTAGAAGAACCCCAATGTAAGGGGGGCATAAAAATACAAAAAAAATAGAAAAATACAAAAAAAATCAAAAAATTAGAAAAGTACAAAAAAATTGTCCTCTGGTGAAAACCTAGCAAACAAGCACCTTGGATAGGTATCATGATGAAAATCTGGCAAACAAGCGTCATGTTTACTTTCTAGCTTTCATGCAAATAAAAGCAAGTGATGAAAACCTGGCAAACAGGGGTTACTTGTGATAAACCGCCTTCTCCATCTTTGGGAAACCAATCACCTTGTGTCCATTCTTCCTCATGTCCCATTCGACCCATATCTGTCCCTTAATAAAATCCTGATGGTAACCTATCGTGGCTTGATACTCTATCTCTTTGTTGCCTTGTCAACCAAGGTTTTGTCCCATATCATATCCATCGTGTCAGCCTAGCATAGTGTCTCTCGTCAGTATCCATGGTCCAAGTCCATGAACTATGTTGCCTCTGCGTCATCATGTAGGCAAGGCCATTATCCTAATGCACCCCCGACGCTCCCACGGTCCCATCTGTCCCATTTCTTGTCGTCTTTCTTCTAGTCCATCCATGGTCCATTAGGGTTTACCCCAAACTACATTGCCTCTGCATCGTCATGTAGGCAAGGCCATTTAGCAATGAGCCCCCAAGGCACTAGGTCAGTCCCTTAGGGTCCGTCTCACCAATAAGGATTGTGAAATCTTCTCACCAGGCAAGCAAGCGTAAGTAGAACCTGATTCCAAAGAAGAAATTTTGACACGAGGAACTTAAAACCTATCCAAGGCAATGCAGAAAAACACCTAAGGCCTTCTAAAATGATTTTACTCCAATTATGGCAAGAAACAAACACATCTAAATGCAAGAATGTTTTGTGTTGGTTAGGATAAAATTACAGAGTCTTGATTTTTGCTATCATGTCTTTCTATGCTACTCGAGGATGCCAAAAGCTAGAGATGCTATGATGAGGGCATGATTATTTTCTTTCTTTGTTGTTTGTGGATTAATCTTTAGTAATGTGAAGCCTTGTCTAAGGACATGATCAGTAAAAGATCATCAAGGACATCCAAGGTCTAACATGAATGGGGGCAATCCTTGTTTGTTGATACGTAAGAAATACTCAGGTCATCTCGGTTCAATTATACTTCGATGAGCTTGTATTAACTTGCTAAAGAAAAATCCATGTAAGCGATGCTGAGGTCATCTCAGTTCAATTATACCTAGATGCTTGTATTAACTTACAACATTTCAAAAAAGTACCAAAATAAATAAATAAATAAAAATCGCCCAATGATGAAATAAGCACTTCAAAATACTTGCACCGTCAAGATGTCAAAAGAAAAAACATCCATCCACACATTCATGCATCCATATCCCATGCAATAAAGATCCAACAATGCAAAGTATCAATACAAACAAAGCTTGCGAGTCATTCTTCTATCAATAAAATTTCTATCTGTCTTCATATCTCTCATCAACAGTTCTAGCTGTCAATTCGAGTAGTGATCAAAATGTAAGTCTATCCTTAATCCCTACCAATCAAGTCAAAGTCAATCTTGTCAAATGATCCAATCACAATCAGTGGTCTTGATCCTTGTCTGGTCGTAGACCAACTCAATCAGTTAATCAATCAATTGTCTTATACTGGATGTTGCATTGTCGAAATTAGACCAACACACGTGTTTTACACGACATGTTTCATTTCCTGAAACCAGACACTATCCTACCGTGTTGGTCTAGGGATATATCGTTCCCCACCATGACAACACTATCATATATCGTTATTAGTATATCATTGGTTTACAACTGGATAGGGGCAATACCTTGTTTGTTCTTGTATCATTTGTGCATACTTGCTTACTTGCTTGTGTGTGTTATCATTCTATCTTGCATAGCATATCATTCAAATCTTTCTCGCATCAACCAATTTTTCTTCAAACCTAACCTATTTTTCATCTTCTTCATGAGATTGTCCATCTCACGCCTTCTGCCTTTTTCCCGTCCAATCTCTCGAGGAGGCATCCTATCGTCATAACCTGTACCAAGGACAAACCGGGGCATGTATCTTTGTCAGACTATCTATTCTTTGAAGCAATGCCATAAACTGCATTGCATCAAAGAGGGGCAAAATATAGACACCTAAAAATGACACAATTCAGTCTAAATAAATATTCTTAATAGTGATTCCCTTCTTTATTCCTCTATCAATAAATAAATAAATCAATTTATTTATTTGATTCATATTCTTCCAACAATTAAATAAAATCATTTATTTAAATTCAATTCTTCCAAACAATTAAATAATTCTTAATTATTTAATTAAATCAAAATCATTCTTCCAAATTTGAATAAATCAATTCAAATTTATTTAAATCCTCTCAATCTCCAAAAATAAAATATAATCAAATATTTTATTTATTCTTCCAAATCATGCACAACAATTAAATAAATTTATTTATTTAATTTGCTTTCTAATCTTCTAAATTAAATAATACCAATTATTTAATTGTTTCCTCCAATAATATCTTCTCTAAATTTAAATAAATTAATTATTTATTTAAGTTGTCTTTTCTTCTAAATTGAGTTATCTCTAAATATAATTCAATCTTCTTGCACATGCAATTAAATATTCCTAATATTTAATAAAGAAAAATATCTTCTTATTCTCATGCAAATCCCTTCTTCTTGTTTTAAATCACTTAATTGATTATTATATTCTTTTAATTACTTTAACTCATTCTTATATTCTTAGCAAATCCTCTCATGCAAAAGAAAGCAAGACACATGTCTTCTTCTTATTCGTTGCACGTTCCTCAACTGTTCTCAACCATTGATCTTCTCATTCTCTCTATATCGTTGATCTTCATTCTCTCAAGTCTATAAAAGCAACTTCATTCTTCCATTCTAATCATCTAAGCTTTAAGTATTGTTACTCTACAGGAATTACAGCGTGCCTTTAGCACCAATTCCTTCATTGCTTGTGGTCACATTAATTAATACGCACTACGCACTACTACCTTCATCTTGAAGCTCTCTTCATTGTGACATTATCACCGCCATTCTCAATTGACATTCTTGAACAAAGCAAAGAAGTGCACTCTCTGAGGGCCCTATTTCATACACGCAAGGACGATTTTGATAGGCAATCAATGGAAGTTTCGATTTAAGGAAGGTTTGCTTTGTTATTTGATTCATTGTTATTGGATTTCCTTAGTTCACTATTTCATTGAAGTTTTGGGTATTTGATAGTGATATTATTGCATATTCATTGTTGAATCCAATTTACCCCTAACAGATAGAAAACTAGAAAAACTATACAAGGTTGTAAAATTTTTATACAAGGTTGTAGGAAAAAACAATTGGAAAACATAATTTATTTATACATAAGGTATCCACTAAACTTGTTCATCTATACACTCACATTTGATTGGATGATATTGAATTGTGCTACATCACTCTACTGGCCAATATGATGAGGTAGGATTAAACCATCTAATATTGATGAATCAACTAATGGACTCCAATATATTTAAAATTTGCTAACAATAAATGCATTTATTTGGTCTTCTTGTTTTTAACCTTTTCTACATTCTTTGACTACTAAATTGGTGAGCTTTACATAAATTTTTAATGGTTGTAGGCATTCATGGTAGAAATGAATAGTTGTTGAGAAAATATTACTTACAAAATGTTGCATTCATGTTGAGATTCCGGACACATTTTCTTTATTTGATTGAAGAGTTGATATGCCATGTTAATTTAAAAGGATTACAATTTTGTATTAGAATGTTATTTTATTATTAACAACTACATATGTATTTGTCACAATTAATATGGAACTCTTTATATTTACACTGACACTTAAAATCAGTATATATTATGTCAAATCTAGAGAGAAGGTATGAGTACAAATTATGTCATATGGCAATATGGTCAAAACTTTTTGTGAAATTGAACCATCTACCACCTATTTTGAAAAATGCATTCTATTTATTAAACATTTTAAAACTAAACATTAATTACTTCCATTGTAATGAATATTTACACAAATATATTTTGATTTATAGTTGAATAAATTATAAACATATATATTATACTTATACATATTTTAATTTTCTATAAAATTAATGAAAGGGTCAACATTATCAATTTCTATGATAACTATTTGACAACATCTATCCAACATACTAAATGTTCATTTGACTATATTTATTAACTAATTTTGAAATTTAAAATCTGACAAAATTTCAAGTAATTAATAAATACTATCAAATAGGCATCCCGATTACTCCCCTAAACATTATGCATCCGAAATTCCTATTTTGTGTTGCAAACTAATGCAACTAGCTCCTAGTTTTTCCTTCCTACTAGTGTATTGGCAATTATGATAAAGACCTGTTTGCTGTGGGGATTATCTATTTTTTAATCTTAGCAATGGAATGGATCACAACCTTTACAATGGGATTAGAATATTTGGTTTTTATTATTTCTTATTGATGATGCAATCTTCATTAAAATTTAATATGAAGCTATTGTTCATTATGGTTTTCAATTTATTTGTGAATGAAAATGTATAGTTTCAACATATAAATTATCAAGTTTACTGTACTTTAAAATATTTAATATTTATGATTTCTTATGCAAGACAAATTAACTTGATCTTTTTCTTGAGGGTCGCAATGTGTTAGGTAATTCAATTCTATGGCCAATTTATAGAAGTGTTATATTGTTGTGCGTAAGAAAAACAAGTAGTGCAAAATTGAAATAATAGTGAATTAGCAATAAAAAGCACAAAATAGACAACATAGATTTACGTGGAAAACTTGGTAAAATACTAGGAAAAAACCACAGGCAAAGATCTCTCAATTTTATTCTCAAAAGAAAATTCGCAGTTACAAAACTTTTTCTTATACCTTGGCATTCAAGCTCGACTAACTTAAATAATCACGAAAAAGCACATGCAAAAAACAAATCAAATCTAAAGATAGATTTTCATGCATAAAAGCATGAGTGGCACTTCCACATGAAATTTTGAATGATGTACACATGGCACATGACCAAAAAAAATTGCTGGCAAGGCCGTTAACTGCTTGTCATTTCTAGAATAAGTAAAACAGACTTCACATTTGAACAATCTCCCACTTGAAGTCAAGTTTTTGGCTTGCAAATAACTCCTCCTATTGAGAGACCAATGTCATTACTGCCTATCATCAAGTGATGTGCAAGCCAAGAGAAGTTCTGCACCATATGAAATTCTCTCTACTAGTGGGCTTCGTCAAAATATCTACTAGGTTTATATCAGTGTGTATCTTAGCCAAAGAGACTTGTCCTCCTTCCACCACCTCACGTACAAAGTGATATTGTACATCAATATGTTTTGTTATGGCATGATAAGTTGAGTTCAGTGCTAAGTGTAAAGCACTATGGTTGTCACAATGCAACACCATGTTATCCTGTTTTACCTGCAATTCACCCAAGAGTCTATGAAGCCAAATTGCCTCCTTGCTAGCCTGTGTCACTGCCATATATTCAACTTTAGTAGTAGACAAAGCCACCATTGTCTGAAACTTTGAAACCCAGCAAACACCACCTCCTACTAAGGAGAAAACATTGATGGTGTCAGGTTGTCATTGATGTCAAAAAGGTGTCCTTAGTTTGTTTGATGTCATCAGGACTTGGTTGATCAGGTTTGGTCTTCAATGTGTCTTCTTATGTTCTTTGTGCATATTACTTTGATCTACAGAATTCATGTTACTTGGTGTTGAGTTACTTAGGAGTTGAGTTGTTACTTCATGGTGTCTTGAAGATGTTGGGTTGTTGGTATGATATTATGGTCTTCATGGTCTGCATTCTTCATCATGATTCAAGTGTAATGCAAGAGCAATACAGATCAAGTATTCATGTTAGTATTCTTCATATCTCTCTTAAAGAAGCTCATGTGTTAGGAGATTGTTCAAAATGTTCATATGATCATAAGATTATCAAGATCATACAGTGATGACAAGAAGGATGCCTTATTGCAAGCTTCATTGATCATTGATTATGTTGATGTTTGGTAATGAGTTATAAAGTTATGGTATCTTCACAGTTGTTGTTCAACGTTGCATGGTATCTTCACAGTTGTTGTTCAACGTTGCATGGTTTACAAGGCTTGCATGTAAATTCATTTTATAAAGTGATGTTGACTTAGTGTTTACAAGGTTAAATGTTCAACTTCAACTGCCAAAAACATATGAAGGTTTTATTTGTATTAGAAGAACTTTGGACACTTTAAGGAGAGCATAAAGCATTAAATATGCTTTAGTGAAGAAAGCACAAATATATGTAATTTAGAGGAGCTTGGCATAGCAATGTGTTATTTAACATATTGATTATTAAGTCCTCTTAATTATTAATGACTTAAATCCTATTTTGCCCGGCAATAACAGTTGCACTTTATGTTTTAATCATTTGGTGACTTGGGGTAGCGGGTTTACAACTTAAACTTCACCACTTGAAGGGTCTTCAAACCATGGTGATAACCGGCCCCATCCTTCTTTTCACCTAATGCGTTGGTTATGGTTGTTGGGCGGGCTTTCAATATCTTTTAAATTTAAAACTTTCACCGCCACTGCCAAAAGAGGAGCCCGATACATTAAGGAGTTTAAGTGGAATGTTTTGAATGCATATGTGAGCACTTGGGTGATTGGATAAAGAGTTTGAATGCAGGATTTGCAGAGAAGGAGATAAAAATGAAAAGACTAAGAGATTTTATTTTTTCTCCTACAAGTCCTGATTGTAATGTTAGAGACTATGAAATGATCTTGCAGAGAAGTTTGATTGACAAATTTGTAGAGCTATTTATGCAGATTGAAGAGATTGAAGAGTCATCTTCGAAGGAATATAAAGAGATTTTTTCTTTACAGGATTAAATGGTTTCAATGAAGGGGTTTGACTTCTTGCACATGGAGATCAGAAAGAGATTTTATTTTCTCTTTCAAGAGCAAATTGAAAAATCTTATTTCAATTAAAGATTTTTCTTAATTATTGTTTTAGATGATTTGTCTGTGCAGAGTAAGTGAAAGGTTTTAAAATTTTTGAAGAAGATTTACATATTTTTGCAAGGGATAATTTGAGATGTCAAATAATATGAAAGGGTTCTAAAATGGACAGAGAAATAATATTTTTTATTACAAGAGATTGATTTTTGAAATAAAAAAAAATTGCAGAGAGAAGGTGAAAAGTTTTTTTGTTTGCAGGTTCTTCATTGAGAGAAGATGAAAATGTTCATACAGAAGAGAGAAGGTGAAAAGATAATCAACTTGTATAAAGTTGTTTTTCAGGTGCATTGATGGATGAATTAAGAAGAATAGAGATGAAACACATAGTGTTGTGAAGTGTTGTTGAATGGATTAGAATATAGATCTGATATGCAGTGTTGTTGAATGGATTTTTGTGTGTGGAATTGAACAGAGAAATGAAGACATTTTCTAATAAATCCTTTTGAAGAGAAAAGAATAATGATAAAATGATACTGGGTTTGTAATGCAGAGATAATCAGCTGAATTGTTATGCAGGTGTGAAGGAATTGAGAATTGAATGGAAACAGAGTATCCCTCTGACTTGGTTTATAACTTCTATTGGTGATTTGGTTTGCCAGTGAGGCACTGTATTAGCCAGTGAGGCTTATAGGTCAGTGTGACCTTGATATTTGTCAGTGAGACAATTTGTATTGCCAGTGAGGCATGTTTTTTCAGTTAAGCCAGTGAGGCAATTCTGGAGTGGTTTTTCTACCCCTGGAGGGTTTTCCACTCGTGCAATTCTTGTGTCTTGATCTTCTTTCTGTGGTTGTATGTTTTACTCATGAGTTTTTGTTTTTCATTCTCAGTTATGTGCACATGTGTTTGAGAAATCAATGATATCTCTCTCTCCTTGTACTCTGCAAGTTAAAGTTTTTAAAAAGATTAGAAATTTCACACAACACTGATTCACCCCCCCCCTCTCAGTGTTGCCTTGACTCCTACAATTGGTATCAGAGCCAGTTTCCCTCTTGCAGCTTAATCAGCTTGGGTAGGTCCTGTGTGTGGAATTCAATGGGTAAGTGCAGGAGAAATAAGAACATGAGAAATGGTAAGATTCTTTCTAGTCAGAAGACACAAAAGAAATCATTCATATCAAATCCAGATGTTGATGTAAAGACAGTTGATAAAAATGTTCTCCAAGTTGAATCTGATATTGTGTTAGAAGAAAATTTTTCAGATGTTCCTCAGTTTGATGGTTCAAATTTTCCAGTTTGGTATGTTAGAATGCAAGTGTATTTATCCTCCTTAGGATATGATGTTCTAATGTCAGTTGAGAATGGTAATTCTTCAAATAACAAAGAGGCTCTTAAATGGAATCATATAGCCAAGAAGGTTATTCTATCTAGTTTATCTAATGATATTTCTTGTAAGGTTGTGCAGTGTGAAACAGCTCAAGATATCTGGAAAGAACTAATAAGAATTTATCAAGATAATGATAAAGAAGAGGACACTCTGGTGTGTGAGGAAAGTGGCAATGAAGGAGTTGAAGTTCAAACTCAATCAGATTCAGAAGAAGCTAGCATCACAAGTGATGATGATCAGGATTATGAGATTGATATGGAAGGTGAGCTCATTTGTGCTCTTGGTGAGATCAAAGAACTCAGAATGGAGAATAAAAGGTTAAAGTTGCAACTTCAAGAGGAAAAGGAATCCAAGATAAAAATTCTTTCAAATCTTCAAGATGTAGAAAAACAGATAATAGATTTGAAGACTCAAATTGCAGAAGTTAAGAAAATAAAAGAAGATGTCAATAATCAACTAAAGGCCAAAGAAGTTGATTGTGAAAAGTATGAATCTGAAATAATCTTTTTAAGAAAGGAGTTAGAAAAGGCTTCCTCTAAATTACACAAGAATCTGTTGTTTAAAAACAATATTGAAAAAGGGGAGTGTTCAAAAGCCAGGCAAACTCTCAGAAAGAAAATTGATCTTCATGCTAGTGCTCTTGAAGATAAAGAGAAGACAGAAACTGAAATAAATGTCAAAGATGAAAAGCATAATCAAAGAAGAAGAAAAAATGCTCCTGTTAGACAAGCATACATGTATAGGTATAATTATTCTTTTAATGGTCATTGTTATGCTTGTAATCAATTTGGACACAAATCAGTTAATTGCAGAAGGAATACTGATATTGTTTGCAATAATATTGGACACATTCAAAGAAACTGTAAAATGAATAGAATGTTTGATCCTACATGGAAGCATAACATAATTGCTCAGGAGATGTCAAAAAGGTATCAGTCATTTGGTTATAACATAGTTTGTTATAATTGTAATTCTTTTGGGCATAAGGCACAATTTTGCAGGAATAAATCTAGAGCAGACACCTTGAGCAAAGAAAAGAAAAGGTTTATACAGGTTTGGAGAAGAAAACAAAGTCAGGACAAGAAGGATCCTAAACTTGTGCATCTTGCACAAGTTACATCATTAGTTGGATAACTGAGAGCATGAAGTAAGGGGGAGTTGTTCATGATCTATCAATTATCCCCAAGAAGTTATAGAGGAGATCAGTTGATGTTTATCTTGTTTTGTTTTTCATGCTTGCTTGATAATGTTTCTGATGTTTTTGAGTTTCAGTGTATGACAGTGATACAGGTGTTCATTGGCTTATTATGATTTCAAGGTATTGAAAAATGTTTCAGGAGTTCAAAATGCACAAATTGTTCAGGTTGAATTATCATGGTATTGCAATCCAAAGTGTTTTGGAAAGTGTTGTTGCAATAATATCTTGTTTTGAATGATGAAGTCAAGAGGCAAGAGTTCTTACAGTATGTTTCAGATATGATTATGTATATATCAGTTTTTTGCCAGAGTGTTGTTTATCAGATTTGACAGTGTGTTGTAAAAAGATGTGCAGAAACAACAGGATGGTCTTCATTCTTTGTCATGTCAGAAAAGGTGTGCAAGATTAGTTTGGTTGTAGGATGATAGTTCATATCAAAGTGTCAGTTTGATGATTATATCTATTACTTTGTTGAGTTATATTTTATGACATGTATCTTGGAGCTTTCAGGTGATTTGAAGATAGTGTCAAAAGAAGATGATAACCAAGAGATATTGAGAAGTTTTCTGAAGTGATAGTTTTACATGTTCCTTTAATGATCTTCCTCATTAATTTGATTCAGAAAGGTTGATATGTTGCTTCAGGACTATTTCAGGAAGTGTATCAGTGCTGAGTTGAATTGAGTTATGGTATTTCTAAGCAGTGATTGGTTTGTGAACTTTAACACATGGGAAATTTTGGAGATTTGTTATTTCAGGTCAAAAAGTGTTGTTTCAGGAGTTTGTTAAAGGAAGTAATCAGAGGATCACATTGATGTTAGTGTCTCATCTTCATCTACAAATTTGTGTTGTGAAAAACTATCTTGTGCAGAACAGGAGGATAATAGTTTATGTTGGAAACCATTGGCAAGGACATCTCTTGTATCATGGATTGTGCTTCAGATGTAAGTTTCATGGTATCTTTTTGCTCTCATGTTTGAAATATTGATGTTCAGGATAAGTTTAGCAAATTTGCATTCAGTACTTCGAAAGACAAGTGGTATCAAAGCTTTTCATAAGGGGTTCTAATTTTTGATTGAAGATAACAAGATAACAGGAGTTTATGTCTTCAAAGTCCTCATAATGCAGTAAATGTTATGATCAAGCTTTAACATCTTTCAGTGGAGTTATTTTCTCAGGGGGAGATAATAGTCTTTGTCATCAGATGTCAAAAAGGGGGAGAAAGAAAAATTGCATCAGGTGGTTTTGCCATCAATGACAAAGGGGGAGATTGATGGTGTCAGGTTGTCATTGATGTCAAAAAGGTGTCCTTAGTTTGTTTGATGTCATCAGGACTTGGTTGATCAGGTTTGGTCTTCAATGTGTCTTCTTATGTTCTTTGTGCATATTACTTTGATCTACAGAATTCATGTTACTTGGTGTTGAGTTACTCAGGAGTTGAGTTGTTACTTCATGGTGTCTTGAAGATGTTGGGTTGTTGGTATGATATTATGGTCTTCATCGTCTGCATTCTTCGTCATGGTTCAAGTGTAATGCAAGAGCAATACAGATCAAGTATTCATGTTAGTATTCTTCATATCTCTCTTAAAGAAGCTCATGTGTTAGGAGATTGTTCAAAATGTTCATATGATCATAAGATTATTAGGATCATACAGTGATGACAAGAAGGATGCCTTATTGCAAGCTTCATTGATCATTGATTATGTTGATGTTTGGTAATGAGTTATAAAGTTATGGTATCTTCACAGTTGTTGTTCAACGTTGCATGGTTTACAAGGCTTGCATGTAAATTCATTTTATAAAGTGATGTTGACTTAGTGTTTACAAGGTTAAATGTTCAACTTCGACTGCCAAAAACATATGAAGGTTTTATTTGTATTAGAAGAACTTTGGACACTTTAAGGAGAGCATAAAGCATTAAATATGCTTTAGTGAAGAAAGCACAAATATATGTAATTTAGAGGAGCTTGGCATAGCAATGTGTTATTTAACATATTGATTATTAAGTCCTCTTAATTATTAATGACTTAAATCCTATTTTGCCCGGCAATAACAGTTGCACTTTATGTTTTAATCATTTGGTGACTTGGGGTAGCGGGTTTACAACTTAAACTTCACCGCTTGAAGGGTCTTCAAACCATGGTGATAACCGGCCCCATCCTTCTTTTCACCTAATGCGTTGGTTATGGTCGTTGGGCGGGCTTTCAATATCTTTTAAATTTAAAACTTTCACCGCCACTGCCAAAAGAGGAGCCCGATACATTAAGGAGTTTAAGTGGAATGTTTTGAATGCATATGTGAGCGCTTGGGTGATTGGATAAAGAGTTTGAATGCAGGATTTGCAGAGAAGGAGATAAAAATGAAAAGACTAAGAGATTTTATTTTTTCTCCTACAAGTCCTGATTGTAATGTTAGAGAATATGAAATGATCTTGCAGAGAAGTTTGATTGACAAATTTGTAGAGCTATTTATGTAGATTGAAGAGATTGAAGAGTCATCTTCGAAGGAATATAAAGAGATTTTTTCTTTACAGGATTAAATGGTTTCAATGAAGGGGTTTGACTTCTTGCACATGGAGATCAGAAAGAGATTTTATTTTCTCTTTCAAGAGCAAATTGAAAAATCTTATTTCAATTAAAGATTTTTCTTAATTATTGTTTTAGATGATTTGTCTATGCAGAGTAAGTGAAAGGTTTCAAAATTTTTGAAGAAGATTTACATATTTTTGCAAGGGATAATTTGAGATGTCAAATAATATGAAAGGGTTCTAAAATGGACAGAGAAATAATATTTTTTATTACAAGAGATTGATTTTTGAAATTAAAAAAAAAATGCAGAGAGAAGGTGAAAAGTTTTTTTGTTTGCAGGTTCTTCATTGAGAGAAGATGAAAATGTTCATACAGAAGAGAGAAGGTGAAAAGATAATCAACTTGTATAAAGTTGTTTTTCAGGTGCATTGACGGATGAATTAAGAAGAATAGAGATGAAACACATAGTGTTGTGAAGTGTTGTTGAATGGATTAGAATATAGATCTGATATGCAGTGTTGTTGAATGGATTTTTGTGTGTGGAATTGAACAGAGAAATGAAGACATTTTCTAATAAATCCTTTTGAAGAGAAAAGAATAATGATAAAATGATACTGGGTTTGTAATGCAGAGATAATCAGCTGAATTGTTATGCAGGTGTGAAGGAATTGAGAATTGAATGGAAACAGAGTATCCCTCTGATTTGGTTTATAACTTCTATTGGTGATTTGGTTTGCCAGTGAAGCACTGTATTAGCCAGTGAGGCTTATAGGTCAGTGTGACCTTGATATTTGTCAGTGAGACAATTTGTATTGCCAGTGAGGCATGTTTTTTCAGTTAAGCCAGTGAGGCAATTCTGGAGTGGTTTTTCTACCCCTGGAGGGTTTTCCACTCGTGCAATTCTTATGTCTTGATCTTCTTTCTGTGGTTGTATGTTTTACTCATGAGTTTTTGTTTTTCATTCTCAGTTATGTGCACATGTGTTTGAGAAATCAATGATATCTCTCTCTCCTTGTACTCTGCAAGTTAAAGTTTTTAAAAAGATTAGAAATTTCACACAACACTGATTTTCCCCCCCCTCTCAGTGTTGCCTTGACTCCTACAAACATAACCTATGGTAGACTTTCTCTTATCTCTGTCTCCACCAAATTCTGCATCCACATATCCATTAACTTGAAGACTACTCCCACTATAACAAATAGCAACATTAGAAGTGCCCCTGAAATACCTGAGAATCCACTTCACAGTCGTCCAATGATCACAACCTAGATTCTCCATGAAATGACTGACTACTTCCACTGCTTGTGCAATGTCTGATCTAGTGCACACCATGGTGAACATAACACTACCAATTGTTGATGAGTATGGTACACTTTACATCTATTTCTTCTTCACTTCTATGCTAGGGCACTATTTCGAAGATAATTTAATATGAGCAGGAAATAGAGTACTCATTTTGTATATTGAAGCAAGTGTGCAAAATCTTCTCCACATAAGTCTTCTGTGATAACTAAATTTTCTTATTCTTTTTGTCTATATGTATCCTCATTCCAAGAATCTGATTTGCATTTCCTAAGTCCTTCATTTCAAACTCACTAGCAAGCTAAGTTTTTAACCTGATGATTTTATGCATGCTGGGACCTGCAACCAACATGTCATCTACATACAAAAGCAAAATAATGAAATTGCCATCTTCATACCTTTTAAAGTAGACACAATGATTAGCCTCACATCTACTAAAACCCAAACTCATCATGAAGGAATCAAATCGCTTGTACCAACACCTTGGAGCCTGTTTCAAACCATACAATGATTTGTTCAACCTGCATACTAGATTCTCCTTGCCTTTTTCGTCAAAACCTTCTAATTGCTGCATATAAATTTCCTCAAAAAGATCACCATGCAAGAAAGTTGTTCTAACATCTAACCATTGTAACTTCAAATGAAGACTAGCAACAAGATCCAAAACAACTCTAATAGTACTTAACTGCACCACCAGTGAAAAGATTTCATCAAAATCGATACCATATTTTTGTGCATAGCCCTTATCCACCAACCAAGCTGTATATCACTCCACATTATCATTTATATCCTTTTACAGTTTGAAGAGCCACTTGTTTCCAATAGCTTCTCGCCCCTTAGGCAATTGCACAAGCTCCCATGTTTTACTTTTATGTAGAGCTCTCATCTCCTCATCCATGGCTTCTCTCCATTTATTTGTTTCTTCATCTTCGCAAGCCTCCTGATATGAGCTAGGCTCACCAACATCAGTAAGTAAACCATAAGTTGAATTACAATTAAGAGAATACCTTGCTACTGGTTTGATAACTCTAGTGGATCTCCTCAGAAGGGGTAATGTGTTACCCTGTGGCTCATTTGGTTGTTGTTCAACCTCATCAAATAATTGATTCTAATTATTATCTCATTGATTTTCATGAACAGGTGGCTTATTTTCATCTAGCACCTCCATATTAGCATCATACTTTTCCACCTCTATTGGAATAGTTTCTATACTTTGTTGTTCTTTATTTCTTTGCACTGACTTTACATTAAAATAAAGATCTCAGCTAATAATAATCTTGTGAACAACAGTATCCCACAACTTGTACCCCTTTGTACCTTCTACATAACCAAGAAAAATAAATTTCATGGACTTCACATCCAACTTTTTCCTATCCTCTTTGGGAATATGAGCATAAGAATCATTATAACCAAATATACGAGGGAATAATCAACAGGTTTACCTATCCAAACGTCTTCAGAAATTTGATGATCTAGAGCTATAGTGGGTGATCTATTAATCAAGAAATAGGTTGTATTAATAGCTTCAGTAAAAAACATTTGCTCCAATCCAACAGTGCTCAACGTACATCTAGCTCTTTCCATAATTGTGTGGTTTATCCTTTCAGCAACACCATTTCATTATGGTGTTCTAGGAACCATCACCTACCTTGCAATACCATGCTCACTGGAAAACTAATTAAACTCACCTGAACAAAATTCCCCTCCATTATCTATTATAAAACACTTAATTGTCTTACCTTTTTTATTCTCTACCAAAGCTTTAAACTTGTTAAAATAAGAAAATACATTAGATTTCTTCTTCAATAGATAAATCCACACCTTATGGGAATAATCATCTATAAATGAAACAAAATATGACAATCTCCCAATTGATGTAATAGGTGCTTGCCAAGTATCTGAATGGATTAAATCTAGAATTTTTTTTACTTCTGGTAGTGCAACTAGAAAAACTTAACCTATTCTATTTTCCAAACAAACAATGCTCACAAAAATTTAAATCTCTACATTTAGCACCTAGGAGAAGATTTCTATCTAGCAGTACCTTGAGACCACATTCACTCATGTGACTTAGCCTTTGATGCTAAGTAGATAATGAATCCATTTCTGCATATGATACCATTGTAGCCTCTCCACTACAAGTTTCTCCAACTAGCCTATAGAGATTGCCAAGGTTTTCTCCCTTTAGTACCAAAGTCGTCCCACAATAATGGGTTACACTTTTTGGCTAAACTTGACATTGAAATCAATATTTTGAACTAAATCTTCATGTTCTGACACCTATAGCCGCTAAACCATTAGGAATTTGAAGATAATGTGAACTAGTGATTTGTAAGATTTTATTTGTAGATTTTAAATATATTTAAAAAAAATTGGAGTTAAATTGTAAATTTTTTTGCATCTCCTTTTATAACTTGTTTTTAATAGTAAACAACATTTTTTTAAAGTGATGTGTATTCCGTAGCACATAACTTTTTTTCTACAAAGGATAAAATTCTAATTCTTTTTAATTTAGATTGGTAACACTGATATATAGTGTATGCATTTGGTTTCATAATGTTTAGTTGAATTTATATTTTTAAATTAATTTTTTAAGTAAAACCAATTATAATTTAGACATAGGCGTATTTCGTAAAACATAACTTTTTCTATATGTATTGAAATTCAATTTTTTTTTCTTTTGTTGAAACAAGCACATCAATACCTAGTGCATAGATACTTTTTAGAAATTTTTTCAGTTATTTACTAATTTTCCATGTGTGTAGAATAGAGAACTTAATGTTCGGTGAAAAACATATATTCACAAGAAATAAAAAATAAATATAATAATAAAATTAAATATATTTAAAATTATATTTTTTTGGGAAGGTTATAATAAGGACTACATGCTTACAAAGCATTAATTTTAAATGAATTCATTTGATCCCTCAAAAGATAAATCAAAAGTGGTTTTTTATCAACATTTTGATAGATGTAGAGGAGACTCCATTATAGGCATAGTTTAAAACTAGCAGGGTTCTATCCAAGGGGGTTTGAATTTAAGGGGGTTTGATCAAACCCTCTTCAATTAAAATCCTTTAAATGGAACCTTTCAAGGCTTAAATCATTATATTTTCTACAAATATGTGATTTCAGCAAAAATTAGGATATCCCAAAAGTGTAACCCATTATTGTGGCAGCACCCACCTACCAACACTCCCTTTGTTACCTTGAGATAGCTATTTTCTTCATTGAATCAGTAACCTTGCTCATCGAATACTCCAAGTGACAGCAATTTTTTCTTCAATCCTAGTACATGTCTTACATGCTGAAGAGTCCTTACAATCCCATCAAACATTTTGATTTTGACATCTCCTTCACCAATAGCTTCACATAGGTTGTCATTTTCCATGTAGACCATACCTCCATCACATGACTGGTAAGAAGAAAACCAGCCCTTGTGAGGAGTCATGTGAAAAGAGGCACCAGAATCAATGATCCAAACATGATGAAATGAACCTCTTAGATTAGCAAACAAAACCTTACCATCTTCCAATGGTGCTTCAACTTTTGTTGTATTTACCTTTGATGGTTGTGAGCGAGGACTTTCTTTGTTTGTTTTTTACGGCAACCTGCAGTCCTTTTTGACATGCCCTTTTTTTCCACAATTCTAACATTTAACTCTTTTCCGTCCCTTGGATTTCAACCTAGCTTGTCCACACTCATCTTTCTCTCTTTCCAAAGTTCTACCCCTTCCAATAAGGGCATCAGAGGTAGAAGTCCCTTGAGATGTCTTCTATGTTGAATCTTCTGAAATTATTGTGGCTACCACATCTTCAAAGATAAGTTTCCCTTTCAGTGTTAAGTTACTGAGCACCATAACTAGTTGATCCCAAGTTTCAGGCAAAGAGCACAAAAGTATAGCCACTTTATCCTCTTCTTCAATTTTCACCTCCACTGAAGCCAACTTGCTAATCAGTGTGTTGAAATTATTGAGATGATCTGTGACTGAAGAACTATCATGCATCCTCAAATTATACTTGACTGCCGCCGTACAACATAATTTAATTTGCCAATAACTTGGTCTCATATAGCTTTTTGAGCTTAGTCCACAAGTCATGTGTCGTTTCCTCCTCTACAACATTGAATAAAACTGAATCAGCCAGAGATAACTAAATTGTAGCTCTAGCCATGTTATTGTTCATCCCAATCCTCTTGCTTCATGGTTGCAGGTTTTGACACTATCCCCTTGAGAGCCAAGGTGCATCCATCCTTCACCAATAAGGTTTGAACCTTTAGTTTCCAAAAACCAAAATTGGAACCATCAAATTTTTAAACATCAAACCTAGTAATCGTGCCTCATGTCATTGCTTTTCACAAAGATGAAAAACCCACAAAACAATTTTTGCACAAAACCATGTGCTTTGATACCAACTGTTAGAAAAATAAGCAGTGCGGAATTGAAATAACAGTGAATTAGCAATAAAAGCATAAAATAGACAACACAGATTTAAGTGGAAAACCTTATACAGGAAAAAACCACAGGCAAAGATCTCTCAATTTTATTCTCAAAGAAAATTCGTAGTTACAAAACTTTTTCTCATACCTTGGCATTCAAGCTCGACTAACTTAAATAATTAGGAAAAAGCACATTCAAAAAGCAAATCAAATCTAAAGATAGTTTTTCATGCATAAAAGCGCGAGTGACACTTCCGCATGCAATTTTGCATGGTGTAAATGTAACACATGAACAAAAAAAAAATCAGTTTAAGTTCCTAGGCACTAGCTAGGTACTTGTTGTCGACTGCTTGTCATTGCTGGAATAAATAAAACTGACTTCACATTCAAATACTGTGTTTTTGCCAATATTTTTATCGTCATTCTTAAATTTTCGATAATGATTGTTTGAATTCCACCCGAACTCTTATAAATTAATGCAGCTGCCAGGACAATGCAAAAGGGTGCGCTGGATTTGTTATAAGTGTTTGACCGTAAGTTGTAGGATCGAAATACTGCTTGACTGGAGTTATCTTTTTCAACAGTTGTTCTTTTGTAATCTTGTTTTTGTATTTTAGGTTTAGACATTTGGTTTTTAGCTCGTTCTGCTGAGACAACACAATGAAATACTGCTTGACTGTAATTATCTTATTAAGAGCTGTTCTTTTGTAATCTTGTTTTTTATTTAAATTTTGAACGTCTTTCTAACAGCTCATTTAGCTGCATTCTCTTTCTTTATTTGTACTCTGCTTTATTCATTAAAAAAAAAGCCAAGCAAAGAGGACGCCAAATCTCATTTCCTTCCCAGCTGGCAGTAATGTTCGTATTAAAGCCTGACAGAAAAAACAAAATAGCAAAGGCAAAATCTAATATTCTGAACACTAAAGACATAGATCACAGTCATGATAGCTGCATTTTGTTCTATGTTTCGACCTTTTGCTTAGTTAAAAGACATGCAGATTGAACCGTTGCAGAAGCGTATGATTTGGTGCCCGCCATCCGTGGGTCGCAGGCGAGTTTCTTCGCAATGTCTGCTCTGCCAGGGTAAAGCTTAAACAGCCAGTACGTCCAAAATTCATGCTCGACTGTCCGTCGAATCAAATTTAATTGACAACTAGTGTGGTCAAATCAATAGAGGATGGTCGATTCCTGTCAAAAGAAAACAGGTCGAAATTGCAGGTAAATAGACAGCACACAACGTGTCAGCTGTTTACATGGGGCGCTCTGCCATACGTAGTTAATGTCGGAATGATGGTCACAACAGAAATGGGTATGGAGAATTTTTGGCCAAGATCAATTTTGGTTGATAAAAATAGGACAAATATTTACCACTTTTTGTTTTGTTGTGAATGAAGTGTATAATTGTTATTGATTGTTTGAAGTGGATAATGTTTAAGTAGAGCAGATAAGATCTGCTAAAAATAAGACAGTTTTGCACATGTATACTTGCACTTTTAATGTGTGCAATGGGTAGGTGGATAGGGAAATTTCGAGAGTATTTTGGTCTACCCGAAATTTTATATCTAAGTTTCTGATATGGATTTGGTCGAATTGGTAGATAAAGTGTACAATTGGAACATGTCTAAAATCAAGGGGACATGCTTTGAGCGTTTCTTTTTATATCACAAAGCTATGTCTTGCTAATATAAGTGTTTCTTTGAGTGTATAATTTCAAACATGTGCAATCATAACAATTTTATTTAAAATCTAAAATAAAAATATTGAATAATTAATACTATAATCTATTTAAATAATAAAATGAACATGTGAAAATTTTAATATTATATTCAAGTCTCAATACCATAACAAAAAAAATCTAAACCCCAATAAGAACACGTGAGAAATTGACACATTTAATATACAATAATCATAGGCCCCATTGAAGTCAAAGGGATTTCATATAATTGAAGGCTTAAAACATAAGAAACCAATATAGAAATAGAGTTTTTGTCCTTGGAAGACTTACAAGCCATAAATATTATAGAAAACTTATAAATATATTTGCACTATGCACCAACTTATATCAAGAAAGCTACTATACCCTCATTTAAACTTATATTTGCAAGGTTTATCATAGCAAAACCAACCCAATTACTATTGTAGGGGTTTACATAGCTTTCATATTGCTAAAATAATAACATCACAATGCTCTACTTTTTCTTGTCCATTGACATGATGGAAGGAATTTGAGATTATAGAATCAATGTGATGATTTATACATGAATGTAAAGGTTGGTCCACTTTGTGAAGCCATCTTGATTGCCAAGTGATCAAACCCTAATGGTGTTGGTGTTGGTGGTAATAGAGAGGTTGTATTTCATAGTGGAGGAAGAAAAAAGCTCTAGATCCCCTTTTCAACATTGAAAGAAGAGGGTTGATGCTTGCAAGATATGCATAGTAAAATGGAAAGGGAATTAAAAAGAAAAAAGAAAAGCAAGATGAGATTTTATAGAGTTTGATCAAGCATTTGGAGGTGTTGGAGGTGGGGATGAAAGGCATCACTAGGGCCTAAAATGACATTGGGTTGCCTCAAAAGTCATAGTGCAAACATGGTGATTGATGTGTTGTGCAGTCGAACCTTCAAATTGATGACTGTCCTACCCATAATGCTAAAGCATTTCATAGTTTTTTCAAGAGCAGGTTAAGTGAGGAGAGAAGTATGATGAATCTATAGGAGGTGATAGGGATGATATAGTCATAGTTTCAAGCCTACCACATACATAGTTATAGAGCTTGCCCCATCTTAGACATCTCGACATGATCAAGATGAGCCTCAGTGTGCTCAATAGATTGTCTCCAATGCACGCTTCAAATGAATTATGTGTCATGATGCAAATGCATTGTAAAAAATTTGGTGCAGAGTAATTCAATTTGAAGTGTATTCAACAACAATTTGGATGGTGAGAGAGTTGGCAATAGTTAGGGTTGTGAAAAAGGTGGATAATGTTGCAATCTTATTGTATTAAATTTGCATATGGCCATAAATTAACATTGGTGAAAGATAACAAGATTGGACAGAGTGTTGAATGGTTGGTGTCAGAAGAGAGGGGCATAATAAAGTTGGAGTATATTTAAAATGTTTACTGATGACTAAGATTTATTTTTTGGTGGCCTAAAACTTGTTTTCACAGTGTGAGACAAGTTTATCAATGTTTTCTTTGACTTGTGAGTCCACTTAACCCTTGGTTATCTATCACAACAAGTCTACGAATCAATATCAACAATGAATATCACTAAATAATGTCAAAAATAACTACTTAAACACTCTTAACCCTCTCTAGCTACTTAGTTCTTAACTCATTAAAATTAAGATATAATTATTGTTTATTATTCTATTATTTAGACCTTTAAATCATTTAATATACAAAATATGGCATATCTTAAAGTTTTCAGGATTAGAGCATTTTATTTCTTGATAGATGTATATAAAGAAATTTTTAATAAGCTCTAAATAAAGGCACAAAATTGTTAAGTTGTTGAGTTTAAAAACTTAAAATGTGGTGTTAAATTCCTTTAGAAGAGAGAAATGAGGTTCCCTATTATAACCTTGCTTGTTTGGTAAATAAAAAATAAAGAGATAAAACAAGTTTACTCTAACATTCATAACTTCCCATGAATCCAATCCACTACAAGCAGATGCACTAAGAGACATGAAGCATGTGGCAAAGGAAAATTTAAATATGATTTTAAAAAACTATTATACTTCAAGAGGGTCATGTAGCTAACACTATACTTAAATATCACTCTTCAACAATCACACAATCAATTGCAATTTTTCATCTCATCCCTACTACAAAGTGGTAAATTGTTTAGTAAATCTTGGTCAAGTTTATAAAGAGATGTTTTTGATAAGATAAGTTGGGAAAAGGGTCCTAGTCCTTTACATAATAAAAGACTTCAAAACCATAACAAAGATCAGGAAACAAAACATTAGGAAACACCAAACAAAAAGCACTGGTTAGCTAAACCATTCCAGACCAGGAAACACAATAGGAAACAAACAGAAACAACCCAAAAATAGCTACAAAACAACACCATGAACATCAACAAAACAACTCCAAATAGTGGAAAATCACACCCTGTATTGAGAAACCAAGGTCTCCAAATCTTTACACATCATCTTGAGTTTCTCCTCCCATTGAGCAACACCCATTTCCTTTTGCAGTTCTATCTTTTTCTTGGATTGGTTTTCTTCCTCCTATACTTGTTTGTATTTCTTCAGTTCAACCTGTAGAATTTAACAATTCCTGGGACTACTTTCCTCATCATGTCATCATTTACATTAACCAGAATGTTCATAGCCTCTTCAAATTTGACCAACTTGTTATGAAAGTTTTTCATATTCTCATTCATAATCTCCCATTTTTCATTACAATTGTCACAGATTTGGGGATTCCTAGTGGTCTATTCAAATTTTAGACATTCTAACAAGAAGATCATCTAGTTTATCAATCAACATAGCCAAATTTTCATTATTAGTATCCTTGCAAGAATCCTCCCTTATTACATCTTCATGAGTACCAAACTCCTCATTCTCCTCCTTTTCCTCCTTAGCTTCCTTGTGTTCCTCCTCAACTTCCTCAACTAAATTTTTAGGATGAAGAGAACCTATGTCATTAGACTCCTTAGGGGGGATCAAGACCCCCTTCTTCAAAAATATCCTCCTTAGTACTCTGGTAATTTTACGAGGGAACAAAATTAGAAGTGATCTCTTGCATAGTGGCATCTCCTATCTAATTAGCATTCTTACTAGCATAACCCTTCCCACTACTAGAAGCAATTGAGTTCTTAGCCAACCTAGCTGACCTTCTCCCACCTCCAGTAGTTCTAGCATACACCTCAACAAGGTTATCTCCTTTCCCTTTAGGGGGATGTTGCACAAAGGCCGCTCCAATATCAATATTAGTAGTGGTTGATTTGATTCTAATAATTCTCTTCAAACCCTTAAGAGTAGTGCCCTTACTCTCATTCTTCTTAAGGGAAAGAAGGATTTGTTTGGGAGTATCAACATTCTTTCCCTTATTACCCTTAGTTTTATGGACAAGGATGTGTATGGGGTCATAAATTATGGTTTCAACATCATCAACAGTCAGGGAAGTTGGGGAGAAGGAACAAACCCAATAGAGGAAAGCTTTTTCTTTCCCTTATCACTATAGTCTTGAGATTTACCAAGCTTGGTAAGAGAGGCTTCCAAGGGAACAAGAATGTATTTCTTCTTACTCCTCCTGCTAGGGTTAGGGTATTGACACTTAGCAGAGGTTTTCTTAGTAGGAGTATAGAGTGAAGAGGAGAGAACTTTAGCAGTGGGGAGGATGGTGAGAGTAAGAATTAGGTTATATTGATAAACACAATATATTAAACCCTAGTGTAGAGGAGGAGAAGCCCCATTTTTGATACAATAGTCTAAAGAAGATAGTAAAACAAGAGGGGAAACTAACCAAGTTGTTATGCCTCAAATGATCTAGTAAAGGAAAATGATAGTCATGAATAGTGTAGAAATGGCCTTCCAAAGTAAAATATTTAATGATATACCAACTTACAATTGGCCAAGGTAGAGGAAGAGCTACCCACTCATACCCATTTTGATGATGGACAAAGGATTTGCCTTCCTCAAGGAAAGAATCAATAAATTCTTTCTCCTTGCTTTTCCCTAAACACAACACCTTTCTACCATTATAGCTAAGGCATGTAGCCTATCCAATCATGCTCTTCATAATAGTAAATTATATACCACCAACAACCACCTACGATTTTTCCCAGGAGTTCACAAATTAAGTCATAAGGACCTTATCATGCTTAGGCTACATGGCCTGAAAGTAGGGAGAAATGCCACCTTTCTAAAAAATGATCCAAATTTGTTCATTATTCTTAAGATTAGTGAATGAAGAAGGCTCCACTCTAAGCTGCTAGCCTCCCATTTTTCTATAAACACTATAACCACAATTCTCACTGTAATTTTGAGAGAAAGCAATGAGAAAAATTGTAGAGATATTAACAATATCAAATTCTTCATCCAACTACTTCTAGTTATGAATCATTATGAAAATAACCCTTCAGCCGTCAGTTACCAAACCATCATCACTCCCCACAAGATATGGCAAAGTCCTAACAAAATGGCCAAGGACTACAATCAAACTGATAAGTTTCTTGCACATGTTTATGTTTAAGCTCAACCTTCTTAAAATATATGAATTCATAATGAATATCCAAATTGCACAATAAGATGACCCCATAGAAGTTGGTCATATTAAAATAATAATTACACCTATTGATTTGCCTCATCATTGAGAATTTAGTTCCCACTAAGATTGGGAGATCCTTGCCATCTGTCCAATACATCTAGCTATCCACCTCAAGTCCAATGTTAGCCAATCTATCCATGGCCTTATTCCCTTCACGGTAGATATGGTGAATATTAAAGTTTTTGAAATTTTTAAAGAGTTCCTTATATCCTCAATATACTCTCTTATCTTCCAAGCAGGAATTTCATTATTCATGACCAAGTCTATAATGATTTTTGAATTCCCCTCAATGTCAATTTGTTGGAAGCCATAATGTAGAACTATTTTAATCCGCCACCAAATAGAAATAACCTCTGCTTCATTATTGGTTTTAAAACTAATACATTTAGCAGCTTTTCTAGGGTTACCTTTTGAACACCCATCAAATTTGAGCTTCATCCAGCCCTGCTGGGGACATTTCTATTTAGTGTATTTTTCAGATCAAGGCTTTTTGAGTATCCACATTAAACAGGTTCTTAGTGATACCCCAATTCTTACTAACTCTAATAACTTGGGCAATCGACAACTTTTCTAGTTTATCAATATTCGCAACATTCACATTCTTCTGAATGACATAGAAAACAAGCAAGAGACACATTCATAGAATCCCTACTAGAATAATGAAAGATTCTATTATTCATTTCTTTCCATATTCCCCAAGTAATATGAGGGGGCATTTAGTTCCATAACTCTCTTATGACCAAATGCTAAAAGGGAGAATTACCATTCCATCCATGCACAAAAGTTGAAAGGTCTACAGACATGATCCATTGTATCTTGGACTTGGTGAAGATCACCTCTCAAATTTCCCTACAAATCTGCAATAAAAAAATAAATGATTAATAATCTCTTCATGAGAACAACACATAGGGCATCTATTAGGAAATAGAATCCATGTTTTAAAACATTGGACAAGCTTGGGTTAGGGTCTAGAAAAAAACTAATTTTGGGGATAAGTCTATGATTCCAAATAATCCTCTAATCATAAAGAGATGTAATTTTGGGGATAAGTCTATGATTCCAAATAATCCTCTAATCATAAAGAGATGTTTATGTAGTAAGTGGTCCCATAATTTCTTTTCAGCTATTCATTTTAAATGTCATTTTTCCTATGATGTATAAATAATTTTTTTTTTTTAAATTCTCTTTTCTTGAAATTTGATTGATTTATTTTTTAATCTCATGAAAAAAGATGCCAAAGACCAGAAATGAAGTCATCTTCCCCTTTCCCCAACAATATCTTAAATTTTGTTAATTAATTGATATATAGTTATGCCAAGAGGCGTTCCTACATTCACAACATGGATGGGAGTTGAAAGATTCTGGAATTTCTATGTAAACATATAAGATTCCAATTTAGAATCTTTATTAAAAAAAAACCAAATAGTTACTCCACAAATTAGAAAAACCAAAAAAAGAAGGTGAAAGGAATTTTTAAAAAAAAAAACATGCTCAATGGAAAGAAAGGTGGATGGCAGTTCAAAGAAGCCATCACTATGCAGTAAGATGAAAGAAAGAAATATTACATAACGGCATATGAAAAGATGCACATTCAATCTATTTATATTGCCTCCTTCCTTAATTTTTTTTCACATGTAGAACAAACATATCAAATTGTAGGATTTAAGGTGAGGTGAAAGGGAGTGCCGTAAATAAAAAAAATAGACTCCTTGAGAAGGATATCTCTGGACATATTTTAGATATATTTTTTTAAATATAAATATACTAGTATAATTTCAAACAAATACATGAATTAGAATGTTTTTATTAATTGTTTCCTTTTTATGACTAAATTTTATAGAAAAACAACCCTCTTGTGGAAAAGATTAAACAGCTGGCATGTGCCATAGTTTATGGTGGGGGCCAACCATAAACTATGAAGAAGATCTATTTTTTAATCTTAGCGATGGTATGGAGGCGCCATCTTTACAATGGGATTAGAGTATCTAGTTTTTATTGTTTGTTCTTAATTGATGATGCAATCTTCATTAAGATTTAATATGAAGATATTATTCTTTTTATTTATATGTCTGGTTTGCAATTTATTTGTGAATGAAAATGTGCAGTTTCAATATATATTATCAAGTTTATTGTACTTTAAAAGATATTTAATACTTATGATTTCTTATGCAAGATAAATTAACTTGATTTTTTTTTAAGGGTCACAATGTGTTAGGTAATTGAATTTTATCAGGAGTTTACAAAAAAATTATACTGCTGTATTTTATCAATACTTCTATTTTCTTAAATTTTGGATGATAATTGTTTGAACTTTATTGGAACTCTATGAATTAATGCAGCTGCCAGGTAAATGCAAAAGCACTTTACTTAAATATTATCTTGCTCAATGGTGAAACAGTCAATAAAAATTTAAATCTCATTCATACTAAAAATGATAAATATTTGTCCTATTTTAATTGACTTAAATTGGCCTTTAACTGTTAAATTTGATGATGTTTAAAAATAGCCAAATGAAAAAAGTACCTTAGAATTGCAAAGGACATAAAAATGAAAAAAGGTACCCTAGAATTGCAAAGGACATAAGATTTAGAATAAGTGTTTGACTGTAAGTAGTAGGATCTTAAATCTCGATCAACCAACAATAAAAAAGATGAGAACTATGCATTAAAGCAAGACAACAAAAATTAAGCAGCTATCTTTTAAAAAAAAACAATTCTTTTGTAATCTTGTTAAACAGCTATTTTTTCAAAAAACTATTCTTTTGTAATCTTGTTTTTTAATTTTAGTTTTAGAATCTTTCTTACAGCTCGTTTTGCTACATTCTCTTTCTGCTTTGTCCATGTTTTTAAAAAAAGCCAATCAAAGAGGAGGCCAAATCTCAATTCCTTACCGGCTGGCAGTAATGTCCATATTAAAGCCTGGCAGAAACAACAAAATAGCCAAGGCAAAAGCTAATATTCTGAACACTAAAGACATTGATCACAGTCATAATCAATTGTCTCGTAGTCACAAGTACTACGGTGCATTTTGTTCTATGTTTCAACCTTTTGCTCTTGGCTTAGTTATAAGCCTTGCAGATTGAACTGTTGCAGAAGGCGTATGATTGGAGGCGAGTTTCTTTGGAATGTCTGCTCTGCCATACGTAATTAATGTCGGACTTACAGTCACGATCAGAATGGGTATACAGAATTCTGCAGGACTGACAATTTGACAATTTTACACCTTGTTTACATTAGAAAATGGTAAATATTTGTCCTATTTTTATGGATTAAAATTGATGTTCCACTATCAAAGTGGATGATGTTTAAGAATAGTCTGTAAAATCTATTAAAATAAAACAGTTTTGTAAAATAAATAGTACAATTTAAATCTAAATTCAAGGGGAGTGTATAACTTCATATAGGTACTTTCATTATTATTTTTTATCTCACAAAGTTCTCTCTTCCTAATTTAAGTGTTTCTTTAGTGTATGATTTCAAACATATACAATCATAACAATTTTATTTAAAATCTAAAATTAAATATATTAAATAATTTAATAATAATCAATTTAAATAGTAGAAGGAACATGTGAAAAATTTAATATTATATTCAAGTCTCACTACCATACCCAAAAACAATTCTAAACTCGAATAAGAATGTGTGAGAAATTGACACACATTTAATAAATAGGGCCTAGATGAGAGGCTTAAAATATAAGCAACCCATATAGCAACATAGTTTTTTTTCCTTACATATCAAGTACTAACTTAATTGACCAATCAACTTCTATCCAATTTAGAAGTGCCAACTATAAAGCCTTATCAACTATAGTCCCAGTAACAACTCTATGCCACAACCTACTATTTTTTTTTCCTCACATATCAAGTACTAACTTAATCAACAATCAACTTCTATCCAATTTAGAAGTGTCATCCTTACCAACTATAGTCACAACAACAACTTTATACCACAACTCATATACTTGCACTAAATATGGTAAGCTCCAAATTTGAGGGTATCCCTAGACCTAGACCTAAACCTCGAGGGTCCATTCACAAAGGCCCTTCCTACGTATCCCTTCATAAGAATCAGAGGCTCTGTAGTTTGTACACCAACAATAGAGAGACTTCCTCTTGTCCAGCGATATGAGATCTCTAATCTCACTTTTAAAATCATAGCCCTTAAGTGAATCATATGATTCCAATTCAATTCATACTCAATTGTGTGATAGAAAATGTAGTCCAGTTAAATGTTGGTTCAATGCCAACATCAATGTATGAACATACACAAAACCACATAGTGACTAGCTCATATATACATCACATGTTCACAAATAGTGATTTGCTCAAACATACATCACATATACACAATGCGAATAACTTAGGCATGTGTCATATATATACATAGTGTGATTGTCTCATATGCACATCATACATACGCATAATGATTCACTAGCAAAAGGGAATGGTTGCCACCTTATTGCAAGCATCTTCCACTTTACCTGGTTCACTAACACATAAGCCCTCAAATATATTCTAGCTACAAAAATAAGTTTGATACATCTTGTGCTACACCATGGGTCCCATCCTTTTCCCAATTCATTTCCAACTGTTATCACAAGCAAGCATCCCATATTACTTGCAGTCATCACTAGCTAAGGTGTAAATGTAACAACATACAACACTTGAGTCAATTACTAAGATTTGCATATCCCACTAGTTATCCTAGTCATCTTATAACTAGATAAACACAATCACAATATCTTATGGTTTTACCTCAACTAAGACTAGTGTATGTACTATTAATTGCTTGGTCTAATTTAACAAATGGAACCTTGAGAACAATACCTCAGGTAGAAACAACACAGGAAGCACACACAATCATTCTGATACCCTAATACCAATTACTGAACTCTTGAGATGGGCAGATACTAGCATCCATCACCTACATACTATTGCCAAAAGCTAGACTAGTACTACCATTTGTCACCTACATGCCACTAGTGAAAGCCTATCTAAACCCTATGAAATTGGGTAGCTCCTAACATCAATCACCTGTATGCTATTGGTGAAAACTTGTTGATCCCTATGATACATGGAAATACTTATTTAGGTAAAGCAAGCTCCCTGAATCCTATTAAGCTGGAGCAATGATAAACTTATATTTAATCAGGTTATAGGATTTATAATGGTAGTGATCACCTAGAATAGACTACATTCTAGGAGGTATTGCATTCCTCCTACATGTGCACTCATAGAGCCCTTACTCTAACCATCATGTGATGCCAATAAGTTAGCTTCTATATCAATCTTAATTCAACATTCTAACATATAAAAGGTATAAAAATATTGATCTAAGACATATTATACTAAGGGTTTACACCTTAGACTAGTTAATTTGTTTGCAATTATCAAATAGGAATTCATAAACCTAAACACATGGTCTTATAGGTCTTGGGGTCACAATTACTAACATGCATGTATCACATTGAACCCACATGAGCTAGGCCACATATACATAACAAAAAAACTCATAGAGAAATCTCAAAGACCATTCACATCATTCCCTTTTTACATGAAAACACAATATTTATTAGGCATAAGTTTAACCCATGCTAGTAATATAATACAACATTCTACTTATGAGTACATAACATTTACATGTTACTAATCATAAAACTTAACATACAATTACCCACCAAATAGATATAAATCTAAACACCATACCATGTTTGGTAATACTTATTGTTACTTGCCCACATTTGACATAGATAATCATAAGGAATTCCATCCTAACTCAACATAAATCTAGGCACATATTAGAGTAGGCAAATCATCCTCACATATATCAAGTGTTGCTCACACCATCAAATCATAATGTCTTAATTCAATGACAACATTAAATTCAAGTTACTAGGTTTCCATAACACATCGATAACCCTATCATGACCAAGTTTATCATACCCTTATTTCTTAGAAGAATAGAACTCTCAAGTGTCTTAAGTCTAACCTATGCTTTCCTATACTTATCACTAAGTCCATATACAATGCCATAGCATTCATCACACAAAACACTAATAATATTCTAGTCCCAACAAGTGCAGAGATATTCTCATCCATTCATGTTAGAGACTAAACATAATGATAGTGACTCTAAGAGTTCATCCAAGATTAGAGTAGATTGTGGAAGCCAAACTCTAAAAAGCTCAGAGTAGGTAAGCTTGATTATAATGGAGTGCCTTTTATTGGCTTGGGATTATATAGTTAGGACTAATTAATTGAAAGGTGAGTTCATAGCCATCTAATGTAGTTTGAGCCTTGGGCTAAACATACCAAAGAGGGAAGTTTGATCAAAATCAGAAACACCCCAAACCTTGGAGTAATTCCCTAAACCTCTATAGACTTGGGGTCCAAGGGAATCCTTCACCCAAGAATTGTCTACATACATGCTTCCAAATGGGATCAAAGTCACATGCAGTCCTCCTTCCTTATTATCTCAAGGATTATACACATAGGTTCCTACCCTCAAGGATTCATAACCACTCAACAACTTCCGCATGGAAAATAAAATAGAAGGAAAACCATAGAAAGGATTAAACCGAACAATATAACAAACCACCATTTACCAATGCTCATTCTAAAACAAGACCATTTAACTCAATGAGTTTCATTCATTAATAGTGCATAACCTAACAAGGTTCCTTTTAATGATTCCCATCAATTGGTAAATCTTAATAGTAGGCAAAGGAACTCAACGAAGTTATTGATATAACAATCCTGCACTAAAGATATTCCACCTAAGGACACCAAGATCTCAAGCTAAGGCCTCTCCTCCAATATTATTATAATTCAACCTAAAATAAGTCCAATCATAGATGAACCCAGGATTGTAGTACTCATCATATATTCACAATGCAATAGCTATGCAAAACTTGGATGTGGTCCTAAATGATGTCCTACTATAGAGGAATCAATGATATCAAGCATCATATAACTTTATTATATGATAACATCCTTCTTGACGAAACTCAACATGCATTATCAAGGGACTCACATAAACATTATCTAAGACCTTAAAGGCTTACAACAATACTTATAGACATGCTTTAAGAAAGATTAATACTTGAGTCATACTAAAGATAGTTGGCAAGTCTATGATCATTAGATCATCATACAAAGATGTTCACTCAATAATATTAATAATAATCATATTCTTAACCTTTGGTTTCAATTACCGTATGGTACTAACCAATATTCTTATAATAGTCCATATTATGGTCTAAATAGTATTTATTCTTTTCATTTATATTAAATATGACCTTAATGGTTAGTAGTAATATTTTAGGGGATGCTATAGAGTTGGATCCAAGATGGGTTATCTCTTGACTCAATATCAATAACACTGTCAATTTAAGTGGTCAATACCTTCCATTTAGTACACAATCATAACACAGTCCCATACAACTATAATATCCTTCATTTAATATTCACATAATAGATCCCATATCAAGGTTCTTGTACTTAAGAGCTGTATAGACATCATGTAGTCGTATAAAGCCTTTACCCTCAATTTCAAAGTGGTTTACCCAAAAGTATAAAATTGCAACATTAAAATATGAATAAACACAATATAGTTCTAGTTCCCGTAATGAATTCATTATCACCTACATTATTAAGCAACCATAAGCTAAAGCTCATATTAAGCAAAGGAGGGAGTAATGACACTAAAAGAAATTTATTAAAACTATTAAAATCTATAATAGCACTTGTTCACTCTTTCACCAATATAAATGATTCACTATTACATGAGACAACTTTTTCTATGCCCACATGACAACCATTTGTGTTTAAGTAAACAAACCAAAATATGCATAACGCTTCCATTATAAAGCATAAATCATCCAAGATCAATTATTATTCAACTGCCTGAGTGGATAATTTCAAAATTAGATACTACTTTAGGAAGGTAATCATGAAGAGTACTCAACTCCAAGGATGATGTGAATTTTTTTTCTAATGTAGGTGCTAAAATCTTCCCTCCCATCAAGGATGTGATGTCTTCTAGCATGCATCTCACTCTAGCATCACCATCAAAACACATAGCCATAACTAAAACACTAGCCACAGAAACTGGCACCCTGGATTTCATGATGAAATCTAACCTCATAACACATATTGAGGCCACACAAACAACTTTTTTCCTACTACATATGCAGTTCCCACATAGGAGAATAGGAGAGCTACTACAACACTAAGAAAGACCAAAGAATGGAGGTCTCACATTCTTGTACTCTTGCTTAAGGGGCATCCTTCCCTATGACAATCAAGGAGATATTTCCTAAGAACTCCTTGAGGCATATATTTGAGCTGCATCACCTTGAGTGGGCCATGAAGAGTCAATTCCCATCATTCTCTAGTTCATTGAAATGAGAGTGAGTTGAAAGTGATGCAGGAGCATCCAGTGGTGTAAGGGCAATCTTGCATCACCCACAAAAAAGATGTGTTTCAAAATTGTTGATTTTCTTTCTATTTCTTTTCAAAATTTGTGGTTCTGGTTCCATAATCGCTTGAATAATGATGTAGAACTTTTAGTTTTTTTTCAAACTGCTAAAAATAGCAACCTGCTATTTTTAGAAAGTTTGCATTTGGGTACAAAATGAAGTAAAAATTTACAGGAAGCTTCATAACTAAAAAATAAGACCTTTGGCAAAGGAATCACGCAAAGATCATTTGCGAGATGAAAGATATTAAAGTTTCCGTTTCCTGAAAAATGCCTAAAAATTATTCAAACTCAGGTTTGAGGCACTGAACTACCCTGTACGGGCTTGAAAATGGCCGGAACTGGCAGAGCGAGTTCTTAGCACATAAAACAGTTCGTCAATTGGACACTCGGATTAAAAGTTATGGCTCTCGGAAGTTGACCTATTTTTGGAGGGAGATACAAATTTTGAAATTAGGTTGTTGGTCGTCAAAAAGGCTATTAATAACCATTTTTGGGAACCCTGGGAAGTAGTAGAGTTAAGGGGGGAAGCGTAGAGTCAAGAATAGGTGGGAAAATAGAAACCCTAGCTGATTTGGGGTTACAGAAGGTAGATAATTCCAGAGTCTTGCGAGAGGAAGTTGTAATGAGTTGCAACATGTCGAGGCTTGATTCTTCTGATTGTCCAAATCAATAAAAGAAAGTTCTATTTTCTATGTGCAATTTCTGTTATTGTGTGTTTTATGATTTACCCCCTTCATCAAGTGGTATCAGAGCTAAGTTTTCCTGAGTGTGTAGACAGATCACTAACCGTGAGGTAGTTTGCATAGGACCTGAGGTTGTGGGTTTGCTGCGGAGATCAAGATGCCTCCATGAAGAAATCATATTGGTAGGAGTACTTTGACAGAAGAGGGTTTTAGAGCCCTGCAAAGACAAATTGATGCATTGCAAGAGAAGCTACGAAGAGGGTTTGATCCGAGAACAAGAGAAGAAAGCAAAGATGAAGCTGAAGAAGAGTTATCTGAGGAAGAACAAGAAGCTGCAGGAGATCCTACAGAAGTTAGGTTGTTGAGGGCCATTTCTAAGATTGGAAAGAGGCCTAGGATCGAAGTTTCTACATATTCTAGAGATTTGAATCTGGAACAGCTTATTGATTGGATCAATGACATGGAGGAGTATTTTGAGTATGAAGATGTGGAAGACCCAGATCAGGTCAAGTTTGCAAAAATAAAATTGAAGGGCCATGCCAATATTTGGTGGAAGGAGGTCCAATTAGAGAGGAATAGAAGAGGAAAAGGAAAGATCACCAAATGGGATCGGATGGTGGAGAAACTAAAGAAGCAGTTCATTCCTGTGGACTATGAGATGGAGTTGTTGAAGAAGCTGCAAGGATTGAAGCAAGGCAACAAGTTTGTTAAGGAGTATATAGAAAAGTTTTATAAAATTACTATCAGGACAGGTCATGCAGAGCCCAACAAGGAGAAGGTAGCCTATTACATTAATGGGTTGAGGCCGAGTATTCAAGAGGAGCTAGGCCTGGTCAGAATGACCACCATAGAAGATGCATACCAGTTTTCCCTGAAGGTGGAAGAGAAGCTGAATAAAATATTTGATAGAAAGCAAAGGGGAAGAGGTCAAGGTGGAAGGACTGGTGAAAGACCCTATGGGGGGTGAAATGAAGATTCAAAGAAAAGTGAAGAAGTTAGCACTAGTTGAAATCGGAGAGGAGATAATACCTACTTCCCTTGTGACCAGAACAATGGTGAGCAAACAGGAAGAGGAAGAGGCCGACTTGGGCAAGGACCTAGAAGAGGAGGTTTCAGAGGAACTTGTTTTCAATGTGGAGAAGAAGGGCATCGAGCATACAAGTGTCCGCAACATTAAGAAAGGACGAATAGAAGACCTAAAGGTAATGTATGAGTTGCACATGTAGATGAAGATGCGCAGTCTGAGCATTTTGAAGATGCTTAAAGGGGAGAAACCCTAGTGGTCAGAAGAACCTTGTTGAATGAGGAGAAAGAACCAAATCAGAGGAATAGTTTATTCTGCACAAGGTGTAAATGTGAAGGTAAGTGTTGTGATATTATTATTGACAGTGGAAGCACTAATAATCTTGTTTCAGAGGAGATGGTTGACAAGTTGAAGTTGACAAGAAGAAAGCATCCACATCCATATCAGATTGCATGGTTGTAGAAGAACCATAGAAGCTTTGGTCAATGAGCAGTGTTTAATGAAGTTCAAGATTGGTGACTACCATGATGAGGTGATGTGTGACATCATACCGATGGATGCATCTCATATGTTATTGGGGAGGTCGTGGCAGTATGATAAGAGCGTTGTCCATGATGGTCATGCAAACACATACTCCCTAACAAAGGATGGAGTTTGTCATAAGTTGAAGCCCTTGAAGGAGGTGGAAAAAAAGGTATGTAGTACTGTCAAAATTTGCTTGGTAGATGGTAGAATATTTTTGGAGGGTATGAAGCATGAGTGTCATTCCTTTGCATTGATTCCTAAGATTAGTCGAAAGAAATGTGAAGATGTACCAGCAAAAGTTTCAGATATGTTGGAAGAATTTTAGGACATTGTCTCTGATAATGTACCAAAAGGTTTACCACCAGTGAGGAAGATAAGTCATCAAATGGACTTGATACTAGGAGCTAGTTTGCTGAATAAGGCAGCCCACAGAATGACCCCTGCAGAGAGTGAAGAGCTAAACAGATAAGTTCAAGAGCTGTTAAGGAAGGGGCTGATAAGAGAGAGCCTAAGTCCATGTGTGGTACCTACAATACTAGCACCGAAAAAGATGGAGAGTGGAGAATGTGTACAAATTCTTGAGCCATCAACAAGATAATGATCAAGTATAGATTTCCATTACCCAGAATGGATGACATAATAGATTGTTTGAGTGGAGCCAAGTACTTCACGAAGATTGATCTGAAGAGTGGGTATCACTAGATCTGAATCAGAGAAGGAGATGAATGGAAGACAGCCTTCAAGACAAAGGAGGGTTTGTATGATTGGTTAGTCATGCCATTTGGGCTAACCAATGCACCAAGCACACTCATGTGGCTCATGAACGAGGTACTGAAAGAATTTTTGAGAATTTTTGTTATTGTCTATTTAGATGATATTTTGATTTTCAGTAAAACTTGGGATGAGCATCTGATGCATATCAGAAGAGTTTTAGAGAAGCTGAGGGAGGAGAAGTTGCTAATTAATTTGAAGAAATATAGTTTTGAAAAGAAGGAGTTGGTATACCTGGGATTTGTTGTCTCAGAGGAAGGTCTTAAGATGGACCCAGAAAAAATAAGGGCTATCATTGAATGGCCTACACCAAGGAGTGCCATAGAGGTATGATCTTTTCATGGTTTGGAAAATTTTTATAGAAAGTTTATCAGAAATTTTAGTAGCATTTGTGCACCCCTGACTGAGACAATGAGAGGGGATAGAAAAGAGTTTAGATGGACCAAAGGAGAAGACAAAAGCTTTGATACATTGAAGCAGAAAATCATAGAGCAACCTGTTTTGGCACTTCCAGATTTCAATAAGGTATTTCAAGTAGATTGTGATACTAGTGGTAATGTTATAAGAACTGTTTTGAGTCAAGAAGGTAAGCCCATTACCTATTTTAGTGAGAAGCTTAATGATGCCAAGAAAAAATAATATGTTTATGATCAGGAATTTTATGCAATAGTTCAGGCTTTGAAGAAATGGAGACATTATTTGTTGCCAAAAGAGTTTGTTTTATATACTGATCATTAGGCTTTGCAATATCTTAATAGTCAAGGGAAGTTGAACCAAAGGCACTTAAAATGGGTTGAGTTTTTGTAGAGCTATACTTTTGTTTTAAAGCACAAGAGTGGGAAGTCCAACAGAGTTGCAGATGCCTTGAGCAGAAGGCAAAATTTGTTGACAAAAATGAAGATAGAGGTTGTTGGGTTTGATGAGCTCAAAAGTTTGTATCCTGAAGATCCAAATTTTGTAGAGGCTTGGAAAGCTTGTCTAGAACCTGTTACTTTGGACAGGACAAAATGGTTAGATTTCATAATCCAAGATGGCATGTTGTTTAAAGGAAGCCAATTGTGCATTCTAAGGAGTTCCATGAGAGAGAACCTGATTAAGGAGAAGCATAGTGGAGGATTGGCTGGACACTTTAGTTGAGATAAAACCATTGCTATTATTGGTGAAAATTATTATTAGCCATAGTTGCAGCAGGATGTGAGGAAATTTGTGTAGAGTTGTAGAGTATGTCAGATGGCAAAAGGAGCAAGTCAGAATACAGGTCTATATCAACCACTACCTGTACCAGAGAAGCCATGGGATGATATTAGTATGGATTATGTTCTTGGTTTACCAAGGACACAAAGAGGACATGATTCTATTTTTGTGGTGGTGGATAGATTCTCAAAGATGGCACATTTTATTCCTTGCAAGAAGACTAATGATGTTGTTCATATTGTTGAATTATTTTTCAGGGAAGTGGTGAGATTACACGGTCTACCAAAGAGCATAGTTTCAGATCGAGATACCAAGTTTGTTGGTTATTTCTGGAGGACATTGTGGAAGAAGTTGAAGACAGATAAATGAAGTTTAGTTCTGCACACCATCCACAGACTGATGGACAAACCGAAATGGTGAATAGGAGTTTGGGTAACCTTCTATGATGCTTAGTAGGAGATAAGCCCAAGGGATGGGATTTGATTTTACCACAGGCTGAATTTGCTTACAACAATTTTGTCCATAGGAGTACTGGTAAATCACCACTCCAGATTGTATATGGCAATAGCCCAAGAAATGCTTCTGAGTTAAGAAAGATGGACAAAGGAGAAAAGACAAGTGCTGAAGCTAAAGACTTTGCAAAACATCTGAAGAATTTGCATGAAGAGGTGAGAAAGCACATTAATAAGATGAATATTCAGTACAAGGCTAAGGCAAATCAGAAGAGGAGATATAAGGAATTCCAGGTAGGAGATGAAGTCACGGTTCACTTGAGAAAAGAAAGGTTCCCAATTGGAACATACAATAAGCTAAAAATGAAGAAATTTGGACCATGCAAAATTTTGAAGAAACATGATTCAAGAAATGCATATGAGGTAGAGCTGCCGAGTGGGATCAACATTTCCCATGTTTTCAATATTGCTGATTTATCAGAATATTATGAAGGTGGAACAAAGGATGGACCAACAGAAGAATAGTGGAGTATTCCGGCATCTACTTCAACAGAGGAGATAGAATAGATCTTGGATAGCCATGTGGGAAGTACTCGGAACAGGCAATATGAAGAATATCTGGTGAAATGGAAAGGAAGGCCTATTGAAGATTCTTCTTATTTGTCTAAGGCAGAGGTTGACCGTTTGGGTTTTCCTCGCACAAACACCTAAAATGTGATAGGGTCACTTCTCAAATTACCTTGGGTGTCTGATGCAAGAGCATCCAGTGGTGTAAGGGCAATCTTGCATCACCCAAAAAAAAGATGTGTTCAAAATTGTTGATGTTCTTTCCATTTATTTTCAAAATTTGTGGTTCTGGTTCCATAATCGCTTGAATAATGATGTAGAACTTTCAGTTTTTTCCAAACTGCTAAAAATAACAACCTGCTATTTTTAGAAAGTTTGCATTTGGGCACGGAACGAAGTGAAAATTTACAGGAAGCTTCATAACTAAAAAAATAAGACCTTTGGTGAAGGAATCACGCAAAGATCATTTGTGAGCTGAAAGATATTAAAGTTTTCGTTTCCTGAAAAATGCCTGAAAATTATTCAAACTTAGGTTTGAGGCACTAAATGGCCCTGTACGAGCCCAAGAATGGCCCAAACTAGTAGAGCTAGTTCTTAGCACGTAGAGCACTCCACAAGCTTTCCAATGCATAAAACAGTTCGTCAATCGGACACCCAGATCAAAAGTTATGGCTCCCGGAAGTTGACCTATTTTTGGAGGAAGATGCAAATTTTGAAATTAGGTGTTTGCTGCCAAAAAGGCTATTAATAACCATTTTTGGGAACCCTGGGCAGTAGTAGAGTTAAGGGGGGAAGCGTAAAGTCAATAATAGGTGGGAAAATAGAAACTCTAGCTAATTTGGGGTTACAAAAGGCAGATGATTCCAGAGTCTTGCGAGAGGGAGCTGTAATGAGTTGCAGCATGTGGAGGATTAATTCCTTTGATTGTATTTGAGCTTCTGTAATGTAATAAGTTGTCTAAATCAATAAAATAAAGTTCTATTTTCTATGTACAATTTCTGTTGTTGTGTGTTTTATGATTTACCCCCTTCATCAGAAAGAGTGGAAATAGATGATGATTTAAAGAAATACTTCCAATAAACTTTCCATGAGCTTAACCTTGTCAATGTGCAGAAGGGATGCCATCCCTTCATAATGGCATGGCTAATGACCTTCCTATGCCCATGCACTTGCCATAGATTTGTCTCCTCTCATGCCCTTTTTTTGTCTAATGCATACAACTCCTCTTCAATATGGTGGTTGGTGAATTGACCAACACCATTTTTTTCTTTCTTTTTTTCTTTGCATCCCAATATAAAATTAAATATTTCATATTTATATACCTATTGGGTGGGATGTGACTTTTTTGTTCATGGAAGACTTACAAGCCATAAATATTATAGAAAACTTATAAATATATTTACACTGCGTCTAGTGTATATCAAGAAAGCTCCTATACCCTCATTAAAACTTATATTTACAACTTGTTTTATCACAAAAAAACCAACCCAACTACTATTGTAGGGTTTTACGTAGCATTCAAACTGCTAAAATATTAACATCATAATTCCCTACTTTTTTTGGCCATTGGCATGATAGAAGGAATTTGAGATTATAAAATCAATCTGAAGATTTATACATGAAGTTAGAGGATGGTCCACTCTATAAAGCTATCTTGATTGTCAAGCAAGCAAACCTTAATGATACTAGTGGTGGTGGTAATAGAGGGGTTGCATTTCATAGTGGAGGAAGAAAAAAGTTCTCAAGCCCCTTTTTAGCATTAGAAGATGAGGGTCGACACTTGTAAAATCATCATAGGAAAAGGGAAATGGAAGGGAAAAGAAAAGAAAAGAAATAGGATCTTTTATAGAGTTTTATCAAGCATTTGGAGGTGATACTAGGTGGGGATAAAAGACCACCAAGGCCTAAAACAACATTGTGCTACCTCAAAAGTCATAGTGCAGACATGGTGACCGATGTATCACATAGACCTTGCACTTGATGACTTTCCTACCTACATCACTAAAGCATTTTATAGTGTTTTCAAAAGGATGTTAAGAGAGGAGAGGAGTATGATGAATCTTGAGGAGGTCATAGTGATGATAAAATCACAATTTTGAGCCTACCTCATACATAGGTTGCAAAGATTGCCTCATCTTAAAAATTTGGACATGCTCAAGATGAGCCTCAATGTGCTCAACACATTGTTCTCCAATGCACACTTTAAATGAATTATGTGCCATGATGCAAATGCACTATAAAAAATCTAGTGCAAAATAATTCAATTTGATGTGTATTTAACAATAATTTGGATGGTGGGAGAGTCGACAGGAGTTAGGGCGGTGAAAAAGGTGGTATTGTTGCAATCCTACTGTATTAAATCTGCATATGGCTATAAATTAATGTTGCAAGGTGTGGCCCTTGGTCTCCTTGTTCAACGCTGCACTGCGATGGTTTGTGACAAGGGCTTAACCGCCTCCCGTGCTTGTTAAGTCAAGTGGTTGTATCGGGCATTATAAGGTGGATCTTTTGGTGCAATGGCAACTAACAATTGGTATTAGAGCCGAGGTCATGGTTCAAACCCCACGCTTGCACTGGGGGGGATTGTTGCAAGGTGTGGCCCTTGGTCTCCTTGTTTAGTGCTGCACTGCGGTGATTTGTGACAAGGGCTTAACCGCCTCCTGTGCTTGTTAAGTCAAGTGGTTGTATCGGGCATTATAAGGTCGATCTTTTGGTGCAATGGCAACTAACAATTAACAATGGTGGAAAATGACAAGGCTAGACAAAGTGTTGAATGGGCGGTGTTAGAAGAAGGTAGCATAATAAAGTTGGGGTATATTTAAAATATTTAATTTTCTAGCAGCCAAAAACTTGTTTCGTATTGTGAGACATGTTTACGAATACTTTTTTTGACTTGCAAGTCCACTTAACCCTTGATTATCTATTATAATAAGTCTACAAATCAACATCAACAATAAATATCACTAAATAATGTCAAAAATAACTATTTAAACACTCCTAACCCTCTCTAGGTTCTTAGTTCTTAACTCATTGATTAAAATATAATTGTTGTTTATTATTAAATATTATATAGACCTAAATCATTTAATAGAGAAAATATGACATATCTTAAGGTTTTAGGATTAAAAAAAAAATTCAATAAACTCTAAGTAAAGGCATAAAATTGTTAAGTTGTTGAGTTTAAAAACTTTAAATGTGGTGTTCACTTCTTTTATAAGAGAGAAATAAGGTTCCCTATTATAACTTTGTTTCTTTGGTCAAATATTAAAAAAATAGACAAGTTTACTCACATTCATAACTTCCCATGAACCCAATCCACACATTACAAGTAGTTGAATTAAGAGACATGAAGTATGTTGCAAAGGAAAATTTCAATATGATTAAAAAGAAACATTACACTTCAAGAGTGTCATGTAGCTAACACCTTACTTAAATATCACTCTTCAACCTCACCTAGTCAATTGTAATTTTACACCTCATCCCTACTAAAAAGGGATAAATTGTTTAGTAAACCTTACTCAAGACTCTCAAGAGTCAAATTTATAAAGAGATGTTTATGGAATAAGTGGTCCCATGCTTTCTTTTTGGTTGTTTATTTTAAATAATTAAACAATGTCATAATGATGTATTTAGATTTATTTTTTAAATTGTTTTTTTCCTGTGATGTATTTAGATTCTTTTTTAAAAAATTGCTCGCTTGTTAAAAGTTGTTGCTTTTTGTTAAAGCTCATGAAAAGATGCCAAAGACTTGAAGGAAAGTCATCTTCCCCTTTCCCAACAGTATCTCAAAATTTGTTAATTAATTGATATACAACAGAATTCCAGACAAATACACAAATTAGATAGTTAATCATTTTCTATTTTATGACTAAATTACAAGTAATTTACAAAAATACAACACACTCCTTTTGAGAAAAGCTTAAACAGTTGACATCATGTGCACAACTATATTTTATATTTGGGTGGCCCCCAGTGTAAACTGCTGACACACCACCCCAACATAAAGTGTTGGCACATTGTGGGATATTCTTAAAGATCATTCACTTCAACTGCCAAAAGTCAATATTGGCCAATAAAAATAGAATAAATATTTACCACTTTTTGTTGTGGATGAGGTGTAAAATTGTTATTGACTATTTAACCATTAAAGTAGATGTTGTTTAAATAAAGTGTACATTGTACAGGCTATTTACAGCAGGTGCACTCAAACAGTGAAACCCCAGTACAGAATTCTGTCATATCTCCTGTTTGAACAATATCTACAATTTTAAAGATTTACTAACATATCTCCTGTTTGAACAATATCTACAATTTTGGAGATTGTGGTCTTCTCACAGCTAAGTTTTGGGACGGTGACAGTCAATACATCATTGTCCAAATTAGTTTTGATGTTATCTGTGTTTACATTGCCTAGCAATCTGAATTGCCTCTAGAATTTACGGTGCCATTTCTTGCCCTCTTTCTCCTCATCATTGACTCGATCTCCGCTAATTTTAATCACCCTGTTCTCCTCCACTTCAATCTTTAGCTCTTCCTCTTTCATCCCTATAAACACACGCCTATAGATCTGTTGCAATTCCTGCCCCTAAATAAAATTTATTTGGAAGAGATACGAATGAAACAAAGAATTATCCAACTTGGCACATCGAGAGTAAACACATGGGGATCTTCCCCACCTCGATGAGACACATTCTACAATTTCCTGCAATGGAGAGACATAAGTGGAAGGAGATCCAGTACATGCAGATGAACACACAATGCCCATTGCCATATCGCGAATTTCTTGGGTCATAGATATAAAAGTTGAAATCTACATCATGTGGGTATTGATGCTTTTGTTTGAACCACCTCTTCTTGGTCATGATTAATCGTCTCTCTTCTCACTCTACTTAAATATCATCTATTTTAATAATCAAACAGTCAATACTAATTTTACACCTCATTCACAATAAAAAATATCACAAATCACACAGGCCATTCAAACATATTTAATTAAGTTGAGTATAAACAAAAAGGCCCAGGAACACTTTGCAAAGCAACACAAAGAGGGCAACATTCAGTCCATGGAAAAGTTAAAAGAAAAGGAAAGCCCAAACCCCAAGAGAAGGCAGATCTATTCCTGCATAGAAAACCTTTTCCAACACCTTTCTCCTTGGGCACTCAACAATATTCTACTACAGATTCATCGACTCCAAGAGCATTTAATAAAAATATTGAGATTAGCGATTGATGTGAGATATATAGCTTTAAGTAGTGTACCGAAAATTATACGCGTGCAATTTCTTGCAGATTTATGTTAAATGGAAAAACGTTTATCCTTATAGGTAAACAACTCGTTAACCGAAATTTCGATCGATTAGTTTTACAGGCAATTTTTTAATCTGAAATCTTTAAAATTACAAATGCCAGAGTTGTTTGATTAACTAATGGCAGGGTGGACCAATGAAGGCAAGCTCGCTGCTCAAGCTTCTAATCGGACCACTTTCAGCTTGTTTGTTTTATTTAAAGAATATATTAATGTTAGATTAAGTGTCACACCTCTCTGAATTGATCTTGTAGACTACGTCACTCCCCATCACCCATGTTAAAGTAGTTTATACACTTCAATATCACAACAAGGCTGGTTTGGAATGTTTACTGACATTTGCAAGTTCTGCTGTAATGGCAAATCTACATATGGTATCAGAGCCTCAACCCAAGTTCAATTCCCCTGAGGGGGGTGTTGGACTAACTGCCTCACCTCTCGGAATTGATCTCTTGGACTAACTGCCACTCTTGGTCTAAGTGAAGGTGCTGGTTTGGAATGTTTACTAACACTAGCAAGTTTTGGTGTAACGGAATTAAAAGTTTAGCTTTTAAAAATGGTTTTTTTTTTGGGATGGCTTCAAGTTTCCTATGAAATTTTGGTTAGAGTTCAAAAATGGATTTTTTTTAAATGACTTCAAGTTTCCTATGAAATTTTGGTTTCCAAAAATTTGACATTTAATGAGAGATTAAGGATATTGTATTAAGTGTACATTATTTCACATATCAAATCCGCCACATCCAAAAGTGCTCAGCTTTTCCCATAGGTGTTGAAGAAGTTTGCATCATTGATTGGGTGGAGGAACTACATTGTGGTGCATCGCCTATCCATTACATCATATATAGGTGGTGCACCACAATGTGATATATATATTTTAAGGGTACACCCTCTCAAATTGCATGAGTTAATTCTTAGGTAAGAGATAATTTTATTCATTGTTTAATAATTGTTTTGTTTCTTATTTTTAGGTAAGGTGCATTTTTATGGTTGTTTATTTATATTTGTTTTCTTAATTTATAAGTTATATTTATGTAGTGATATGCTTTTATAATAATAATAATAAATAATAAATCGACTTTTAAATTTATAATGTAACATTTATTTTTACATCAAATTTAATAAAATTAATAAACTAGTATATACATATCTTAAATACATCTACCCAAAAGATACCTAAAATTTTTTGAGGCACCTATATAACTTATCTCACAAATTTAATATAGACTCTTCTATAATAATATATTTTGATCTTTTAAACTAGCATATACTTATCTTACATAAATCTATGTAAAAGACACCAAGAGATGTCATTCTATAGGGCCTATTCCACTTATATCACAAATCCATTAAAAATAGGTGCATTGAGAATAATATCTCTCTATGTCTTATGTCTTTTACATAGATTTATCTAAAATAGGTATGTGAGTTTAATTATTATTTAAACCAGCATACCTATCTTAGATAAATCTATGTAAAAGTCACAAAGAGATATCATTTTGTAGGGCCTATTCCTCTTATATCACAAATCTATTAAAATAGGTGCCTTGAGAATGATATCTATCAATGTCTTTTACATAGATAGGTATGGAGTTTATTTATTATTTAAACTAGCATGTCTATGTTACACAAATCTATATCAAAGACACCAAGAGATATAATTCTATAGGGCCTATTCCACTTATATCAAAAATCCATTAAAAATAGGTGTCCTAAGAATGATATCTCTCAATGTCTTTTACATAGATTTATCTAACATAGGTATTGGAGTTTAATTATTAATATATTTTAATTTATAATAATCATAAAATAGGTTTTAATTTATAAACAATATATTAAGAGCATTTATAATATCGAGAGTGGAATAGTTTAATTTGATTTGATTATTACTATTCTTGACTTTTTAGTGTTAGTTGTTTATATGTTCATTTGTTTAGGTTTATATGGTTTTTTTTATCTGCAAAGATTGGTTATGCTAATTTATTTTAATAGACTATGAATATCTCACATCTCTAATATTCTAACCTCATAAATTAAATCTAAACTATATGTATATTTTCTCAAAATTAGTCAATATTAAAATAAAATAATTGAAAAGAGAATAATGAACTATGAAAAACAAGAGCTACAAAGCAACTAAAATCCCTACCTAAATATGAATTGGTGGTGTGGAAAAATTAGTTATCCTAATTCAAAAAGAGGATTTAATATAAGCCCCCAAAAGATGGAAAGGGTCATAGAAGTTGAGAGAAACGAAACCTAAATAGTTCACTTATTTTCCTATCTCCTAATCTTTTAATTGAAAAGAATTTAGACCTCCTATATAGGATGATAAAATCTTGTCTACCATGCAACATGGATGGAAGATTAGCATTGACTATTGAAAAAAAAATTGTAAAGCTTTGTTTCTCAATACTTTGTCTATATAATGCTCTTTCTCTGCTTCACCAACCCCCTTCTATCTTTAGTCACACCTTGGATAAGCTATGTGCAAAAAATTCAATTCAAGGCATTGTTGGAGATAAACATCACTCTTGGCATGCTTTGAATTCTAAAATCATCTAACCTAAATTTTAAATTCAAAATAATCTTTAAAAAAATCTAGCAAGCTAATAAAATTTTATTAAACAAAACACCTAAATCACATGGTTTGAAATATAGAGAAGTTTAAATAATGGAGGATAGAGGATTGAGTGGATAAAGTATTTAAGCAGCACAAATTTGCATCAAGAGAATGAAGGCAAGAGTGTAACAAGGATTGTGCTGCTACAACAGTCTATGCCTAAAGTTGTTGTAGTAGTCCCTGAGTTGTATCAACTGAATATGATTTTCATGTGGCATACAAGCTTATAAAAATGAAGGTACAAGTTGCAAATTAATATACAGTTATGTAAGGTACTCAACAGAAGCAAAATATGACAGATGATAGGAGAGATTTGATGATGCTACAACCATTATTGAAACAAATGCATAGCAAATATTGATGGATTAATTTGAATACAATTAAAAACATGTGTTTTGTAAAAAAGATTTATAAATCTCCAACTGTACAAGACACATGCAATCAATGTTTTGTTCTTTTCTTATATGAAACAATGTTAACCTCTAGTTCTACTTCCTTAGACTTAATGACATAAGATTCTAGAGCCTTGATAAAAAAGGCTTAAACAATTATATCAGTACCCACATTTCAAACATAAAAATTATTTAGAACCTACAACCTTGATCAAAAAGACCTAAACAATTGCATCAGTACCCACATTTCAAACATTAGGGGTCCTTCATCTTTTGATCGTGAATAATAAGTCAAAACAAAATATCTTAACAAAACCTATGTTAAAATGAACCAAGGTAAAAATTTCTCACCCAATAAAATCTTCTTTGATCATGCAACTCAAAATTAGATTGTTCCGTTAAAAATAAAATGCAATAAAGCACCCATACCTGAAAATTATCATTTGTTGTGGCTTCCATCCAAAACTTGATGGTTTGCATGTTTTATAAAAATCAATTAGCAACTCACTGTAAAGACAAGTTAAATGACAAGGATAATATTAATGGTAACTTTTGAATCACATTGCAGAATAAAGAACATTGCAAAGATGATTAACAATTCAAAAAAAACATCTCTAAGATGATGAAATGATGAAAATGATTAATATCTTGAATGGGAAATACTTGATCACACCGGCATCAATAATTTTCTCATCTTGTTATGAAGTTCTTGGTTTGTATAGAGCCTCTATCATCTCAATCTTTCAAGATTGGGTCCTCCCTAAGGCTCTATACTTTGAAATCAGAAGCCATTGTCTAGAAGAAATGACTTGTCAACAAAATTGTTTTTGAAATCAATTTTTTTGGAAGGACACATTATGTATAAAGCATTCAAAAATTGAGTACAAAGATACACAATAGCCCTAAGATTATGCATGACTTCCAACAAACATAATCAAAAAAATTGCAGATTAATCTTCCAAGTACATCATATTTGAATTGTTATGCAATTAGGCATCCATATTAGTCAGTTTTACCAAATACATCATATTTTAATTGCTAGACTTAATGGTATATTCCTAAATACTTACATTTGTAATTGATGCAGTATTGCCATGTCCTAGAGAACCATGCGAAACATCCATACCAATAAGTATTGTAGGCTGCAAGGATATCTCTGCTATAGAGACAACCCCTTCTATACTAAAACAAGAAAAACTAATTTTGTGGGGACAAGAATACCTTGATAGATGTAGTCATGGAGCATAGTGTGAAGCACCTTGAGAAAAGTGGGATCATGATTCACAACTAGAATGTGTAACCCCTGTGGAAACTTAGTCTTATTGTTAACTATGTTGATATTAATCATTACTGTATTTCTTTTCAAACTCAAAGTGATTTATAGCCAAATGGGGACTAATTGTAACAATAAATTAGGTGTTTTTACATTTCTTTCCTTTTTTTCTACCAAATCATTCTCTCTCTCTTGGATGCTTCATGATCCAATTCAATTGGTAAAGATGGTTTAACTTCATTTCTAGAGTTTAATTTCTTATTTTCATAAAGTTGTCTCATTTGTTCTTTTTCCTTTGCATTCTCAACTTCACACTCCTCTGGTGTTTGAGTTTTTGGTCATTTCCATGGCATGATATTGAATTTTATATCAATCTAAAACAAATGGTAAAAAAACACAAAAATTAACTGACAATTTATCAAATTCAAATAAAAAACATGCAACTACAATGTTTTTTATCAATGTAAGACAAAAATCTAGTTAATTTTGTCAATCAAGTATTCTAAATCCTCAAAACATGAAAACAATGATTTGCAATATCAAATTTGATTTAAAAACATGTAATTAGAATCTTCTACATCAATACAAGAACAAAAAATGAACTAATTTTGTCAACCAATCATTGTAGATCCTCAAAAGCATCAAAGGCGTCTTTGTATGTCAAAAAAGCATAGAACAGGGGAATAAACACATAATGTGGGCCAAAATCATGTGATATGCCACTTTGCAGGCTGTTGGTCAACATTTTAGTTAGTCTAAAATGTGATTGCATTATAACACGCTCGCATTATAATGCGAGAGCATTTTTTAGTTCTTTGGGAAATTCAAACCCTAAGAGTTGGACCTATCTTTTGGATGCCAAAGATGTGTTTTCAACAAAACTTAGAGAATCAACTAGATCCCGAGCATGCTCTCCATTAAGTTTACATGTTTTTCAATGTCAATATGAAAAAAATGTTAGGATGACTTCAAGTTTTTATTGGATTTCTAACAATGTATTTTTTCTAAAATTTGATAACATGAAGGTTTCCATCTTCAATTTCTTTTGCTAATGTGTTCCTTTTTTGCTAAAAACCTATCTAGTATTTTTGGTGTCATTTTATTACTCATTCATTAAATTTTGAAACAAATTACATTTTTAGATTCTAGACTCTATTCTATACACATTGAAAAATATAGTTTTTGATTATTTTTCAAAAAAATATGGGGGAGCATGCTCAAATTTTTATTTTTCAGGATGTGTCCACTTTGAAATTTCATAAAAAAATCATATATTCATTAAAAATTAATATAAAAATTAGACATAAACTACATAATTTTAAATAGCTAATTTTCCACTGAAGTGATTTGTGAAATACTTAAAAAAAGTTAACATTTTAGAGGGAGCACACCAAATGCTAGATGCTATATTTTTCTAACAAAAATAGGAGCACTTTGTGTGCTCCCCTATTTGAACCTCTTAATCTCCACCATTTTTAGAAAAAAAATAGTAGTCTAGAAACTAGATTCCAAGCAATACAAATCTATTTTTTTAATCAAATCTTCTAATTTTGAGCATGGCTATCTTCAATTTCTCATCCAAGATCATTTTTTATTAATTTGAGAAAAATAAAAATGGCCACTTTTGACCCCCCTTTTGTCTCCCATTTCCATGCACATACCTGATGACAATATAATTACATTAATGTCCAAAATTGTGTAAAACAAAAAAAATGAAAACAAATATGGATGTCCCACTTTGTCTTATCTATTGTCACTTTCCTAGAGAAGAGGAACATGGTATTTTGTCCATTCCATAAAGGAGAGGAAAAAAGTCACATAAGGAAGGAGAAAGGATGAACCATGTCTTTTCCATTTCCAAGAATGAGACAAAAGGTTATACATCTATCTTCATTTCTTCAATATTTAGAAATCTATATATGTAGTATGTGAGATTGGGTTTAAGCATAAAAGAGAGGATAATTGTGTGTTTTACCTTATCCATTCACCAAGTAGAAAGGACAATCATTTGTTGTACCTTCTCCAAGAAAGGGAGAAAAATTATATGTTGTATCATCCACTTCATGAGTAATATACTTAGGTAGAAGAATAGTTTCCTCTACCAACTAGGTTTTCCACCTCACATTGGGGTTTTCCTAGCTCAAATAGTGTGTTATGTTTCAACACTTTGTTTTATAAGTGGTGTAGCATAGTCATGTATTCAATAATCATTTAATCATGAATTAAGGAACATGGTAATAATTCTTGGTTTTAGTAATTTATATAATTATAATTCTTGAGAGTTTATAGATGAATTGGTATTAGAGTGAGCAATTTTGTTGGGGATTGTAGGGGATTTTAGCAACACTTAGGATTTGTCCATAGCCATATTTGCGATTAATCTCAAGGTGTGTAGGTTGCAAAGAATCAACCATGACTAAATCCATGAGGAAGAAACTTGAAGATCTCCAAGAAATCCATGAGGTCTTTTTGGGAAGAAATATTCCATTTGAATGATAGGATTGAAGAGTTGCAACAAGAGTTAGAAGAGAAGGAAGCACTTCTATCCAAGCTTCTTGAAGTGAAATAGGAATCTACAAAGCAAATTGGAGCAACCCCTTCTCAAAAATAAGTAGAAGAAGAAACTATTCCAGAAAGGTATGCAAAAAGCATTCATGAACAAGTTTTCTTTAATAAATTAGATATTAATGATTCCACTTGTGAGTTTGAAGAGCACATTAAAGGTGTGGGTGTGTGCAAGAAGTTGGGTCCACTTTTTGGCTAAAAAGTGGAAGTGTTTTTTTTCTGAAAAGTAAAGTTTGTCACAATTGGAGTCAAAATTTGAAGCACTTACACATAGAATCTTAAGAATGTCCAGTAATATGAAATGTAGTATTTTGAATCTAGTTTTCAAATATGTAATTTATTATAATACCTAGATGATACAAACTAATTTTTCATAGGCTTGTACAAAAACCACTTTTAAAAGTCACTTTTTAAGACCATACCATGCACGTGTATGGCCAACATAATTTGACCTAAATAGAAGTATTTTTCTCCCCAAGATAGTCACATCAATATTAATTTGTTGTCCTTTGTTCCCAACGGGCAGATCCTCGATGGATGCTATCATTTAATCCTGCATGATAGTTGGCAGATGTTGTTGGGTAGCTTTGTTAATGTTTTAACATTAAAAGCATATGTTTGGCTCCTCCGAATGAGTGTTAAGCCACTTTTGGGGAATTTTTATGGCTATGTCTATGGTACTTTACTTTGGGCTCTTCTTCTATCATCCAATTTTTTCAACTTCATGCATCGCCGGCCACTCTTTAAACGTTTGTTGGGATGCTTCCTGGTAAGTTGGCTGCATTTTATTGGCCGATGTGCCTTTTTGCCTTTGGGCCCCTTGTACTTTTCATTTTTATTTTAATATATTGGTATGGGTGCTTTGCACCTTTTTAAAAATAAATAAATAAATAAAAGTATTTTTCTAAATACTTTTGGGGAAAGATGTGTATTATAGTGAAGTTTGATGAGGATATTTTTTTATAATTGTTTTCCAAATAATTTATTTTATTAATTTTGTATTGGCCCTAATTGTTGTTTTTGAAAACCCCTCATGTACGGCCAACATAATTTGAACTAAACTAATCATTAAATCATTTTTTTTCATTGTGTAAAGAATGATGTGTAGATTGATGACATATATTTTTTTTCTAAAAAGAATTAAAAATTAAAAGTTATTAAAAAAATATAAAAACCTGTCATTTCAAGTTTATGGACTAGTTTTCTCATAAATTAATTAACAAATATAAAAACAAGTCAAATAAAAAAAATTACTTATTTGAAAACTACACATCGTCATCTATAATGGGTTTTAATTTCATAAAAAAATTCAGAACTTGCAGGTCCAAGGCCAGGGGTCAGCTTACCATGCCTTTCCCAAGCCTAAAACCAAACCAAAAACACAGGTGTGGAATTTAAAATTTAAAAAATGGGTACCCATTAAAAAAGGGTATGGGCATTCTAAAAAATAATAAAAAAACAAAACGGGTACCTGTTTGTACCCGTTCTAAAAAACAATAAAAAACAAAACGGTTACCCATTCTAAAACGGGTACCCGTTTTAAAGAAAACAACAAAAACAAAACAGGCACCCGTTTTAAAATAGGTACCCATTCTATAAAACAAAATGGGTACCCATTTTAAAATGGGTACCCATTCTAGGCTCGAGCGTCTGTTCCTAAATGGGTACCCATTTTTTAAAATGGGTGCCCATTCCTAAATGGGTACCTGTTTTTCTTAAATGGGTACCCGTTCCTGTTTTGATTTTTTTTGCCTGACACTTCCCCTACATGTGGACCCAACTGCTTGCTTTTACCCGTGTGGTTCAATATTTCTTGCATGGACATGATGGAAGAGGACTTGGTAAAAATGGCCAAGGTATACTTCACCCCATCATAGTGAAGGAAAGACCACCATTTGAGGTACTTGGTTATTGAAGCATGGAAAGTGGAGAGAGCTCAAGGGGATCTTCACTATGAAACTCATGGGAGGTAAAAATTCATCTAATATTGTGTTTGTTAATTCTCAAAATAATTGTAGGATGCCTCCAAATGAAGAGCAATAATCTAAGGAAGATGAGGGCAACAATATCCCACTTCAAGAGAATAAGAAAGAGAAAAATAAATGGGAGATTGCACTCCACCTTCATCACCACTAGCTAGGCCTAATGAGGTAATTGAGCATGTGGGTAAGAATTCCATATTTTTTTCAAATTGAAAAATAAATGAACATAGAGAACAAGATTGATCATAGCATGGTCATATATTCATTAATGGCTATCATTTAATCATGAATTAAGTAGCATACAAACAATTCTTAGTTTTATAATTTCTATAAGACTAGTTCTTGAGAGTTTATAGATGACATAGAGTCAAACATAGATGAATATGAGAGAAGAAACCATGACACGTAAATAAAGCATAAATGCTAAATATGAAAGTTACACCATAAATAAGATGCCTCCCAAGTGGGGAAACAAAGCATAAATCATAATATAGAAAGCAAAACGAGAATAGGTAAAACATGGAAAATATTGGATAAGAAAGAGATCAAAGTGTAGGGGCACATGAGGTAAATGGATGAAGAAGCAAGGAGGATCACAACACACATGGCATAAATAGAAGGCCATAGTAAAATGAAAATTAAAAGCAAAGAAATGGCAAGTAGCAAGAGGAATAGGTGAGGACATCTAAGCAATGAAGTCATCTTCCATCATGCATGTTAATATGGTCTACTATGATCAATTAACATTATGAGGATCCTCCTCATGCAAGTTGATATGATTATTCTCAACTTGTATAATCTTTGTATCTATGAGATCTTAAATTTGATGTTTTAACTTGATACTTATATCCATAGAATGTCCATTGGTACAACAATAACCACAAAAGTTTTTATCTCTATGTGGTGCAAGCTTAGACACCACAAAAGTAGTTGTCTATATGTGGTCTAAGATTAGACACATCTATTGGCTTAACTAAAGGTAAATTAAGAAGATTGTATTCCAAAAGTTATTCTAGTATAACCTAGGTAGGCTTCTCCAATGAAATGGACTCTCTAAATCCCTATGGTTTGATTTGTCATGATGATCATCATTAAGTGAATCCTCTTTGGCCCTATTATCTATATGTGGAAAATTACAATAAATAGGTTAATATAAAATAGGATCATTCAATAAAACTCACTCACATTTACATACAATGGTACAAAACTTCAAAAATGAGTTAAGAGGCATCTAATACACTTGGCTCTTGAATATTGGGAGTAAACCATCCATAAATATGTTTTTAAATTTATCATCATCTAATGTATAACTCATGCTAGTATTTGATGCTTGAAAGTACAATATCTAATATCTAATTAGCTCTTGATTCTCTTGTTTAAATATCATGAGGTTGAGAGCATATGTCTTAATTTAAATATTATAATGAAAGTGTTCCATGACATCACTAGCTAAATCCTCAAAGGAAGTAATTTATAAGCATGTAGTAATAAATAGAACCATGCAAGTGCATGCCCACTCAAATTTTATGTGAACGCCTTAGCAAACAATTAAACCTCATGAAAATAAAGGTAGGCACATAACTTGGAAGTAGGTGACAACACAACAGTGTGTCCCACTTTGGCCTACATTTTCAATTTTTTTCAAGTCTCAATTATAGGGAATCAATGGTCAAGAATTTAAGGATGACGTAAACTAGTGAGTTATGGAATTTTCTATGTAAATTCAAACTATAATTTTTTTATATTTTCAAAAGAATTATTTCTATCATTTTTTTTATTTTTACTTTTTTTTTTTGCTTCGTAACAATATATTTTATATTAATTTAAAGGAGAAACATTACATGTATGACTGCTTGTCATATTCAGATACCATTCATCCCTAGATTGGAGATTACAATGTATGACCATGCAGGGTCTCATTCCATGACCATGCAGGGTCCCTACTATTTAATAAAAATGACCATGCAAGACCAGTACCATTCCTTATCCCCTATAATCTATACTTATGAACAAAGCATATTGGACCTAGTTTAGGGCAAGGTTGCAAAAACCCTAAAGCATAGAACTAACAACCCAAACAGCCAGAGCAGGAAATAAGAGACAACCAAGAGACTGAAAATAGAAAACCTTGAAATAGCTAAGATCAAATGAAACCTCGAGAGTGTGCCACTGTTAGAAACAAGCTAGATAACTGAGAGGGGGGGGTGAATCAGTTATCCTAAATATTTAACTTTATGTTCTTCTTTAACAATTAGTGCAGCATCAAAACATATAAGCATACATAACCATGAGAATAGAAATAAAATCAACAGACATAACACAATAATTTTGACGTGGAAAACCCTGTTAAGGGAAAAACCATAGAGTGACTAACCCAAGATTGTATTCTCTGTTAAAAGAATAAGAAGTACAAAATGGCACTTGCCAATTAGGGCTCACTGCCCGAGCACACTGCTCACAAGAGGCACACTGCCTACAAGAGACTCACTGTCTACAATGTTTATGGAAGGTTACCAAGTGTTTGAACTAAGAAGCGGCATCCACATATGCTGAGGTTCAGTTTCAGTTAGGCTCAATATACTGATCTACAACACTTCATTCTTCCTTTGCTTTAGTGTTGTTGTTCTGTCACATACCGAACTTGTATTCCTACTTCCACTCTGCTCTCTACCTTTCTTCGCACACTATTTGAACACACACACCTTCATACCCAAATCCATCTGGTATATATATCCGCATCAAGGATTTCAACATCTTTCTAGTCAGCAACTGGAATATTCAAGATATTAACTAAACATTGATTTGTCAACTGGATCCATGCTCAATATGTGATGCGTATCAAAAACATAGATATAGAAGTCATCAATTATGTTAGCTAACCATGTATGATTCCTTAAATAGCTTGACCATCATCAATTTCTCATCTAGATTAAGGTCTGATGCTCTACCGATCAGTTCTTCCTCAGTCTGCTCTGCTTGTCAGGAACCCAATTCTTAGATGCTCATATCTTTTCATTCTTTCATCATCGGAGGCTCAATCTTTGGAATGTAGAGGTAATAGTACTCCTCTTGACTTCCCCAAATCCACACTTTCCTGAGATACATCCTCTGAGAGATCCGAAGACCTGACTGTCGGACCTTGCTGCATGCTCTGTTCTTGTTTACCGGACCAAAACACTCTTCAATCTGACTTTCGGTAAAGACATACTATGTGTTGCAGATGTGTGGGATGAACTTTGTTGCCATCAATGACAACAATCATGAAGCCACACAGTGTCTCTTGCTAACAATCTCCCCCTTTGGCATTGATGGCAACACTTAGTGAAAAATGACTAAGTGTCATAGCACACTTCCCCTTGGCTGATGCTCTGTCTTATGTACACTTTTACCGGAGCTCCCCCTTAGTTAGATTCCACATTTTTCACTACTCCTCACTCCCCCTTTGACATCAATGGCAAAGGGTGGTATCCACACACCAAAATTTTCAAAAACCAACCTATACATAGTCGCATAAGTATATATACATGTTATACTTACATATACTTAAGAATATCTGCAAAAGTGGTCTTCAACTGGACAAATTCTGTTGCCCAACTTTGTTTCATCCTATCCAAAATTGAGATGTGACTGCTCAACAAAAATGCAAAGGCTTCTGCCCTCTTTAGGTCTGTCGGATCACTAGTCCGAGCTGTGGTCTGAGCATTAGTTAGGGCCTCATGCATTGCCTCTAACTTAGGGATAATTATCCCTCTAAGTTCACTTAGCCTGCTTATTCTATTCTTTTTCTCCTTTTCAAGCATCTTTATTTCATTAATAGTGGCAATAATCTGACACTCTTGATTTATTATGGATGAGGTAAGAGGATTAAAATTTTGAGATAAACTTGACAATTTACTCTCTTGCTCTTCCACCTTTTTGGCAATGTCTGTTGTCACTGTGGACCAAGATAGACAAAATTTGTATAAATCTCTGTCATCTTTAAGAGCATTTTCTAGGCTCTTTATCCCAATATCCAGATTTCTCCTATCATTTTCTATAAGTCCCTGTACTTCGGAGAATCACTTTCCCAAAAACTATTTCCAGACTTTCTCTTTTGCTGATTTCTCCAAAGAATAAAAAAGTGTGCTAATAGAATTAGCAAGAGATTTCAAGTTACCAGATGAAGAGGCTGAAGAATCCTTCTGGAAGGATGGCATGATCTTCTCCAACACAACGGATGCAATCTCTATCAGCTCATAGTCTTCCATGTGAGACTTCGGAAGCTTTTCTTTTGCTTTGGCTTGAGCAAAAGATGCTACCTTCATTGTCTTGACCGGAGAGAGAGAGTCAAAATTGAGTGGTACTTGGAACAGTTCCAGTTCATCTCTCTCCATCAATTCCTTGGTCAAGAAATTCTTCACTACTTCTGCAATGTCTCTTGCTGGAGACTTCTTTCCTTTTGCAGCCTCAGAGCTGTCATCAGAGATCGTCTCCATTTGATCTTCTTCTCTTCCATTTTTCTCCTCTTTTCTTGCTTCTCCTTTAGTTCTGGAGTCTGCAGGGGGATCCGGAAGAGAGATATTTTCTTCTTCATGGACTTCCTCTTCTGGACTTTGACTCTTCTGTAATTTTCTCAGTAGAATCTTCCTTTGATGTACTTAGTCCTTCGATATCCATGGCAGAAGGTTCATCACTTATGTCCTCTATAACATGAAGATTGAATCTTTTAAATGCATTCTGGAGGATGTCTTCAGTCTCTTTTGCCACCTGATCAGTCTCTCCAAGCATAAGTTTGTTTATTCTTGCTTTGCTCTAGAACTCATCCTTGCAGTCCTTGAAGATCATGTTCATTTGTTTTGGAGTAATAGTGTGAGGACCGCCCTTTTTACTACTGTTGTTATGACTATTTACATGACTGTTATTGTTACTTTTTATAATTGTGGGATAGCAGTTCCCAGAATTGTCAAACTATTAAACTTTATTATGTTTTCGGAAAAACTAATTGGGTGATGTTTGGATAAGTTTACATTTTAGAAAAATGAATTAGGTGATGATGGAAAATTGTAATATGATTTCACTTATGTTAATTAATACTATGTCATGATAATGCATGTTTTTTTTAAGTTGCTTCGGCTATGATGATTTTATGTGGTTACTGATCTTGTAATTTAGTGTGCAGGAATTACTAATCGAACCACAGAACTCGGAGATCATTCCGCACCTTGTTATTTGTTATTCCCTGTTACGCTGATCTGGTTCCACGAGGAACCAAGATCTCTTTGTGTTTGATGTAATGTGGTCTTTCGTATGGTCGAGTGGGTTAGGTTACCCTCATGTAACATTATTTTATAATTTGTGTTGTAAAGAGATTGAATTTGAATTTCTTATTTTATTTAAATTATGAGGCCCTTTTCTTGTGCTTTACCTTGACCAGGGGTGTCTTGTATGGGTTAAAGTTGACCCTGGGTTATACCCCATGGGTCCAGGGGCCCATTTGGCATGGGTAACCCTTGAGTAACCTCCATCTAGTCAACTTAACCTTCCCCTGAAGTTAAGTGGCGAAAATTGGAGGTAGGAGGGGACATGATGGGTTGTACCAACACCCAACCCATCCCCTCTACATTCCCCAAGATAAGAGATGCCATCCATTATTGAAGGTCACCCTCTCCTTTAGTGAGATTCCCCCATGTGCTGTGAGGACACCCATGTGAAGAAAGGAAAAAGAGGCATGGGTCACCTGTCTTTTTCCCATTTAACTCTTTTTTTTATTTCTCCCATGAGAAAGTGGAATCACATGAGGAGAGGACTAGGAGTACCCTTGGGAATGGAGAGTGACATAAGCCATCAGGCAGAATAGTGGTTTTGGGGAAGGGTGAGGAGGTGACAAGTGTCACTTCCCCATTTCTCAAAACTAAAAAAAAAGAGAATTTGGGTTATTTATTTTCAAATTTTGGGATGAGAGGGAGTTAGTGGAATTTTGGGAAAACTTTCATTTTTTGCCTTACCAAAAATAGAGAAGTTAGCTTGCAAGATAGAGAAGGGAGAGGGAGTTGGTGGCTAAGGTTGGAAGTGAACTCTGTGGACTCTGCAACAGCTTCATTCCAGGAGGGCTTTGCAAGGTTGGTCTAAATTTTACCTTTGTTTTCGTATAACTGAAATGTGTATGTAAAGTGTGTGAATTTGTGTTAGAGTTGTTTTCTGTGGGGTTATTGTCGGGTTGTTTTGACAGAGCTTCTCCCACTTGGGAGAAATGCTCATCAAGTTTGGGGTAGGGGAGGAGAGATCCTCCTCGGGTGCATACCTGTTTCCATCTTTTGGGATGTTGAAAGCCTTGAGGGCATGTATCTGTGACTGTATTTTTGACTTGAGAGTCATATACAGATTTCTTAACATTTGTGATCACACTTGGTTTGAGACCAAGAGAAATTTATATTGGTTAACTTATCTGTCAGGGTGACACTCTGGAGTCGAGTGTGTCCACTCTCCTGCCCCTTATGAAACTCACTGTAGTTGAGTTTCCATATTGTGTAAAATACCCATGGGTGTATGTGTGCTTTGGGATTGTTGTTGTTTCTGTTGTGAAGTGGAGTGTTTGAGTACCCAGGTGTGAGTATGGTCTCCCTAGCTCGGGGGTGACCCACTTGCGGGTCTACGGAAGGGAGGAGAGCTAGATGAGTGGTGTTTTCCTGTTTGTTTGTCTTTGATACGCAGGTTTTCTCTTGGAGCTTCTGGTTGGATATTTATGAAGAAGCAGTTAATCTTCTTTGTCATGAGAATTAGGCCTGGTTGAAGAGAGAGTACCTCACTTGTTATTGTTGTAAATTATTATTACTCTGGGAGTGAAGAAAATCACCTCCCTGATCTTGTTATTATTGGACTTTTATTTGGTTGTCATAATCTATCAGTTGTATACTGTTTGGGAGAAGAAAGTTCATATCTAGGAAGTTAGTTGTTGTATCCATGATTGAGAATCTGTAATATGAATGTGCTTAAATTTTCAAGTTGATGTTTGTAAACCTTGTTCAATAGCAATTTATTTGTGTTTCAAGTATTACTGAAAGGAAAAGTTCATTATTGCAATCTAATCTGAATTTGTTTACATTTGAAAGTTTGGAATTGCTTAACTAGTTGAAATGTTAGTTTATGGTTCATTGTTCTAAAGGAATTAATGGTTAAAGTTTATTCTTCATAATTAGTGGATTCTATTAATTTGGAAGGATTAGAGGAAATCTAGCATGTATATATATTTCTGTGTGTAAAATTTAAGAATCTTAAATGTATATGAAATTGGAAATATATAAATATAATAAGTGGATATATATTTATCATTTCTACCGAAGAAGTGAAACTGGGATAAATATATATATATATATATATATATATATATATATATATATATATATATATATATATATATATATATATATATATATATAATTGTTATGAAATTATCATTATAACAGGTGAATTCGAGAAAATGAATAAGGTAGTGAATTTGAGAAAATGATGAATCATATCTATACATATATCACAGTTTTATTAATTATCATTTTTATAGAATAATATAGAAACTGAATAAATTGTGTTCTTATGAGACTGAATTTTATATATATATATATATATATAAAAATATATATTATATATTATTGTTGATAGTTAACAACGAAAAGCACCATAAATAAATGACTGTCGAAGTTTAAGCCTGCGAATAAAAAAAACACAGTCGCGGTTTGCAGTTTGGGCGGTGGGGAGAAACCCCCACCGCAGGCTTTAACTAATACATGGAGGTGTGGGGTGGGGCGGAGCCCCACTCACACCCCACATCGTGGGATGTGGGTGGGGCGGAGCCCCACTCACACCCCACATCGTGGGATGTGGGTGGGGCTCCACCCCACTCCACATCCCCCTTCCCCTTATGACTCCCGCGGCCTACACAGGCCCTACCCCCTCCACCGACCCTGCTCCTCCGCTGGCTGCGGCCATCGCCGACTCTGTCTCCTCCGCTCTGCGCGGCCACCGCCGCCCATGGCCGCCGTCGGCTGTGGGATCACAAACAAAAAAAAAAAAGATGTTAGGGCTTTGGCCCTAACATATGATTGGATTATTTGGAAATAAATACATTTTTATTGCTCTATATATAGGCATATATATATATACTATATATGTCTATGTATATAGCAATATATATAATAAAATAATTACTATATATCTATATATATATATATAAATATATTTTTATATACATATAGATATATATATATATAACATGTTAAACCAATTCGTCCTTTACATAGACATTAAAATATATATATTTATATATATATATATATAGATATATACATATAAATATACATAGGATTAAATCTATGAACCATGTTATTGAGCCCTCGTTTATAATCGTAATAAAATGTGTCACATGGATATCCAAAAATAAAATAACAAATTATATTTTCACATTTAGTTATATTAAGTGTTGAACACAACAACCAAAGAAGTTATATTTCCAAGAACAGGGTTTTATAAAGTGAAGAGCCTCCTACATGTATTAACAACGGTAAATGATTTACAATAAGAGTATTAATAATACTGATTAGTAATAATAACAACAGTAATTATAGATAAGAGAAAATAAAATTATAATTTAATGGGTGCATAAAGGAATATACTGTAATACTCCGGAAAGAGTTTCTCGGAAGTTTCCACTACCAACATAATGTCAATAACCAGGAAAAAAAAAAAACAAAAAAAAAGAAGGAAAATGAAGAGGAAAATTACACGTCACCTTGCTTAAAAGAACACTGGAAATAAACTTAAGGAGACATCACAGGCATTTCATGCGAGACCATTTTAATCCCAACTGTAGTAAACGACCTCATAAGTAAACCTGTAAGAGAGTCCGAAGAAGAAAAACTAACATTGGAAAACACAGAGGAGAAAATGCGCGACATTTCCCACATGGGATAAGAGAACTAAGTTGACGGACCCTTCTGCTAAATCTGCTTAGGAACAAGTTTAATAAGTACATACGAAGAGGAGGAACCTAGATCGGGGAAGATTAGGAGACCGAGTCCAGCGAAGTAGTAAACCAGCCTATGTGACCTAGATCATCCTGAAGTTAGGTTTAATATCAACAATAGCTGCAGTGATAACCCTGATTGACGTAAATCATGAAGAAAGGACCAGATGCACATAAAGAAAGCATAGAAAACGAAAGAGAGAGAGAGACTGAAATATAAACACACTAAATTAACAGAAAAATAGTTAAGGTAAGGGCGATAAAAATATAATCAAAATTAAGAACCAGTGAAAAGGGAAGAGAGAGCAATCAAACCGCCTTGTTGAAAATGCTAAGTCGTAGGAGGAGTATGTTTCAGGAAACAAGAGAGGAGACAGACAACCGTGCTTGGCTGAAGAATGACTAAATAGGGAGATCACTAGCCGGTTTAGTCAGAACAAGGCGTCGTGGGAAGTTGTTAGTCTATCAGCGAACCACGTGCGTAAATGAGTGCAGCGTAATTCCCACTAACGTCGTAAGGCGTTATGCTGCCAGAAATTGCCGAGGTTTAGATTTAGGAACTTTGGTAATCTCACTCTTGCAATGACGTTAGCAGCGTCGTAAAGACCCTCTTGTTGATCTGTATGCGTCTGGTTGCACGCAATTGTACTTATATCCTGCCGAAAATTGTAGTGATTCACCATGAGAGAACACCGTCGAGCATGCGTACGCATGCGAAGGGGGTTTTTAGGACAGTGTGAGAAAAGTTTTTCATATCTCGTGTCATAACCACATGACAGATGTGGCTATGACACGTGCGATGTGTGTTGTGACCACATGGAAAATGTGGGCATGACAAATAGAAGGATATAGTTGAATGGAAATCTATTCTCAGATCTTGAAATCCTTTTCCTTAGCATTGTCTTTTCTCATTTCAAGTACTTGCTCTAGGCTTTTGAGAATTAGTGAGATGATTTCAATGAATGCTTTATTATAGATATTCAAATACTTAACTGTAGCTTCTTCCAAGATTCTTTTGTCTGTGTCACTATAATCATCATAGAATTCTGTCATTGGTTGTAGATTCCCATCTACAGTGACTGCCTTGATGACATCATCAATAGAAAGAGTAGGCCTTTCAACAAATTTTTATGCCTCTTCTTCCTTGTCTCTACCAGTAGAGGATTCCCCGGATGACTTCTTCTTCCTCATTTCCTTAACCTCCTCATCAGTCTCTCTCTCTTCATCATCCTTCTGGCTTGTGTATGACCTTGTGGCCTTTGTCTTTGTTCTCTTCTCTCTCTTTCCAGATGTCTTGGCTTTTGGTTTTGAGGCTTTTGGGTTCTTAGAGGTGGCAGGTGCAGAGCTCTTTGAGGATCTAGTCTGAGAGGGGGCTTGCACCGGAACACTTTCTTTTTCTGCTTCTTGTTTCTCTTTCTCTTCTATTTCCATTTTCTCTCTGTTGGCATCAATTGCTTCCTTTGATATGCCATATTTCTTGGCAATTTCCTCTACTTCCTTCCTGACTTTTCTCTTTATTTCAGGTTGTCTTAGTTCAACATGAATTTTCACACTCAATTCTTGAAAGGTGCCAAACCTTTTTGCCTCAGGGTCCTTAGGCTAACTTAATAGGTGTTGGATATGTAGTTACAGGATTTTCTCATCCACCTCATAGCCCACTGGCATAATCTAGACTATTCTGGGCTCTACTGCCTCCATTAGGCATTGATCAATGTCTACCATAAAACATATCATATCTTTATATTTTTCAACTATTATCTGAGTAATTCTTTCTCTGGCCTGCATCATACCTTGGAAATTCTTGAAATATCCCTAGAGAATTGTGCTTTGAGCCTTGGCATCACCAAGCCCATACATATAATCTCTGATTTGTATGGCAACCGGTCTGTCATTTTGCCATATACAACCACTTGTTCCAAGTAGCTCATTCATATAGTAAAAGAAGAGACATAGTATTAGGCCACCATACTTGAATGAGTTCTTCTTATCCTTCTTTATTTTCTACAAATTTTCTAACAGTTGGCTCAAAAGAAGCTCGGATAGATCATAGTCTGCATTTTTCCTTAGCATTTCATATGCAGTATATATGGCTGTTTCGGATACTGAATTCTCCCTACTGGAGTGATAGATTTTGTAACCAATTATCATAGAGAAAAATTTGATATCTGGATCTATGATGTCTTCTATTGTCATTGCTCTCTTATCAAATTTTGAACTGGTTGCCTCACTCACTGTTTTGTTCTTGACTTATTTGAGAGTAGGCAACCCACTGGATGAGTGCATGCCAGTTACTGCCCTAATTGCATCCTTTGTTATTTGGAAGGGCTTCAACAACCATATGAAGTTATCATGTATTCTATTGAGAACATACCGGACCCATTCATCTTCTACAAAACAAGGGAAGTGGATGCAATGTCCAAAATGCTTATCCCGGATGGCCTTGTATTGAGGTTTAAGTTCAAATGTTTCATCTATTAAATGCTTGTGATAGATATCCATTAGCTTGGATCCCCTAAATTCCTCAATGTTGGCGTGAATGTATACCCTAACATCTTCTACATGTAGAACCCCATGTGGAATGCTTGAGAATGTGCCTAAAGGATTGACTTCTAGGGATTTGTAAGGATGTTTTTTGAACTTAGGGCGCAGCCTATCAGTGATCTTAACAACATTTGGAGTAGCCATCATCCAAAAGATTTAGAGAGAGATGTTTAAGAGTGGAAATACCTTTTTACACTTCTAGGGTTCACGATATGAGCTGAAAAGATCACTGGTTGAATCGAATTCTGTGGTTGATCTTTGAGAGAATTGAAGCAATCTTGTTTGCAGAGCTCTTTCTTTCTTTTTCTTGAATGCAAATGTGCAAATGATGAGCAAAGGAACCCTTTTATCTCTGCACAAACCCTAATTTCATAATGTAATAAATGCACAACTTAATTCATTCCAGTTGCCTTGTTCTGAGAGAGATCTTTTCGGATCACTGAGATGCACTTAGAACTATTTTAGTGATAATTAGCAATGTAACGCCTTTCCTTGAATCATCCCATTAATCCATAGATCAAGATATTTGAATTTTGAATCACACCGGACCTCACTGTGAAAATCCTGCTTTTACCAGATGACTGATAAACCAGATCAATCTTGGATGATGGACTTCTTCAAAACTCCTTGTGGATCTTTTATATTTTTACCAAGGATTATTTAGATATTTCTTTGAGAACTCTTCAATCCACAATACTCCATGTGCCAATTTTAGGCACCAATTGATTGGCTGGGGGAAATTGTTTTCCTTTGTGTCTCCCCCTGAGCCATAGCTCATCTATTTAGTTTCCAGAAGGAATATCAACACCAGATTCTGGTGCGGATCCATCCCCAACATTTTTTGTACTTCTCTTCACCCAAATCTTGTTCATCTCCCTTTGAACTTCATCTGCATTCACTTTTTCTTTTCCTTTGTCTTGATTTTGGTTATGATGCACCGAACCCTTTTTACCCTAATTCTTACTTCTGCAAAATTTGGCAATATGACCGGATCTATTGCAATTGTAGCAAACAACATTTCTTTGCATTCTTGACTGATATGCTCTTGATCTGCATTGATTACCCATATGTCCCATTCTATTTCATGCAAAGCATCTACCATTGAATGAATTGTTTATTTGCATATTTCTACATTCATGAGATTTGTGACCATACCTTTTGTAGTTAAAACACTATCTGGAGAAGGTTGAATTAGTCTGATTCATTCTTCTTCTGCACTGATTTTCTTTATGACTGAAGTTATTGCAATTCTAGCAGTATCCATTGAAGGATGGATATCTTTAAGCATTTGGTTGCCTTACCGGAGATCTTCTAGGCCTGTTCCTTGGATTTCCTAATCCAAAGTTCTTCTAACCTGATCCAAAGCTTTCACCTTTCTCATACCCCAGGCCATGCTTGTCATCTACCCTCTTTTGGCTTTCAAGAAGAACTTCAAGTTGAGAAAAGCTTATCTTGAATTTCTCTTTGTATTCATTTGCTATTTGAAGATCCCTTTTAAGAGTGTCTATCTGATTCTCAAGTTGTTCTTCATTATCTCTAGCTTCTTCAAGATCAAATTCTAGATGCCTGATTACTCTATCCATTTTGTGGCAGACTTCTGATTTCTCCTTGAGAGATTGTTTTAGATTATCTTCAACTTTTCTTTTCTCTTCAATTTCTTGGGTAAATTTCATAACCCCAGATTCCATTTCATGTCTTACCATAATGACCTCTTTTGATAGCTTCTCACATAACTTGTTTTTCTTATTCAGATCTTCATTAGTATCATTGGCTTCACTTTCACTTGCTAATTGTTGAAGTAGTTCCTTTCTCTTTTTCACAGAGATACTTAATTTTTCTTTGAGTTCATTTATGAAATCATCAGCTTGTTTGAGTCTTTCCCTCAGGTATTGACTTCAGAGTGAGATTGCTCAAGATCATCTAGGGCAAACTAAAGTTGTTCCCTCATACCATACATATCCATTGAGATTCCCAGGTCTTCCTCAAGCTGTTAGGCTCTGTTTGGAGGAACTTGGCTCTGATACCAATTGTTGGAAACAAGCTAGATAACTGAGAGGGGGGTGAATCAATTATCCTGAATATTTAACTTTTTGTTCTTCTTTAACAATTAGTGCAACATCAAAACATATAAGCATACATAACCATGAGAGCAGAAATAAAATCAACACACATAACACAATGATTTTGACGTGGAAAACCCTGTTAAGGGAAAAACTACGAGGTGACTAACCCAAGATTGTATTCTCTGTTAAAAGAATAAGAAGTACAAAATGACACTTGCCAATTAGGGCTCACTACCTGAGCACACTGCTCACAAGAGGCACACTGCCTACAAGAGACTCACTGTCTACAATGTTTATGGAAGGTTACCAAGTGTTTGAACTGAGAAGTGGCATCCACATATGCTGAGGTTCAGTTCCGGTTAGGCTCAATATACTAATCTACAGCACTTTATTCTTCCTCTGCTTTAGTGTTGTTGTTCTGTCACATACCGAACTTGTATTCCTACTTCCACTCTACTCTATGCCTATCTTCGTACACTATTCAAACGCACACACCTTCATACTGAAATCCATCTGGTATATATATCCACATCAAGGATTTCAACATCTTTCTAGTCGGCAACCAGAATATTCAAGATATTAACTAAACATTGATCTGTCGGCTGGATCGATGCTCAATATGTGATGCATATCAAAAACATAGATATAGAAGTCATCAGTTATGTCAGCCAACCATGTATGATTCCTTAAATAGCTTCACCATCATCAATTTCTCATCTGGATTAAGGTCTGATGCTTTGTCGGTCAGTTCTTCCTCAGTCTGCTCTGCCTGTCAGGAACCCAATTCTTAGATGCTCATATCTTTTCATTCTTTCATCACTTGAGGCTCAATCTCTGGAATGTAGAGGTAATGGTACTCCTCTTGACTTCCCCAAATCCACACTTTCCTGAGATACATCCTCTGAGAGATCCGGACCTGACTGGTAGACGTTGCTGCATGCTCTGTTCTTGTTTACCAGACCAAAACACTCTTCAATCTGACTTTCGGTAAAGACATACTATGTGCTACGGATGTGTGGGATGAACTTTGTTGCCATCAATGACAACAATCATGAAGCCACATAGTGTCTCTTGCCAACAGCCACCGCCTAGAAATCCACCACCCAACCATACTCCCCACCAACCTGCTCCATCTACATTGATTTTTTCAGGAATCTTATTCCTACTTCCGTGTGCTCGTGATGCTCAATGAGGGCCAACCCTTTTAAATCTAGAATGAAGGGAAAGTATCTAATTAGTTCATCTATGTTTTGGAGAAATGGGAGGTCCTTTGGTTTGGGAATCCCTACACCTAGAGTCGTTGCTTGTATGATGTCATGGAGGTCTATCAGTAGCTTTGGCTTAAAGGTCTTCCTTATTAAAAGTTTGGCTTCCTTCTTCTACAAGCCAACATCCAATAATACTGCCAAGAATCACAAGGCAATGGAAGTGTCCACCCTATAGCACTCGGTGTTCTCCAAAAACCCTCTTCTCATAATAACCTTCACTGCTGTAACAGATAATCCATCTATTCTATGTAGGATCCTTCTTAATCTTTGATCTGTTACCACCCCTTTGAATGCCATCTGTCTAACTAAACTCTCCAGTTGGATAGGAGTGTCCAACCCCAAATTGATTAGGCCTTCTAGTGCTATTCACACTGCAAATCTTGATCTCCCTGCCATGGAAACGGAAGGAGAGTTTCACAGTCTACAAAGGAAACTGTGAAACCGGGCCAAATGAGGGAAGGAAATAGACTGCGAGCGACCTAGACTCTTCCAAGCTTGGAGATGTCCCCCCTTTCTCAAAATGATGTTCCTACATCAGAGGTGACTAGAAATAATTACCTGATCGTGCCATCCTTCACATGCAGATGAAATTTGGAGATGAATGTTTTGATGTCAATCAAAATATCCCACCCACGATCTATAAGAGATATCCAATTGCTTATTAATGATTTATGTTAGCTATGAATACTCCCTTCTACTAAAATAAGCCAATGATTCTTAAAAGCAATATGATGTGATGATCCCAGTCCTTCCACACCTAATTATGTGGAAGGACTCCCACCCTACCGCCCACTTTTTATTTTTACTTTTTAATCATCTTTTCTTTTTTCTATTATTTTTTATTCAGTGATATTATTTCATATCACATGACTTTTACTAAAAATATATTTTTTCATGATTTATTGGCATTGGACCATTAACTCCACTATCTAGTGCACATGGATATCTTTTGGTAATTTTTTTTATCAAATTATGTTAATTATTATTAATTTTTGAATTAGTACTAACAAAAATTTCAGACCTATTTTATTCTATAATGCATTTCTCTTCGCATATATATCACAATTTAAATTTATTTTTTTTCATTGAAATAAGGACATCTATGTGTAGTATAGTGCATTTTTTTGAGATTTTTCTAACAATGTTTGTTATTTTTCCTAGTGTCTTCAATACAACTCATTATTTTTCATAACAAACCTACATCATTAGAAAAAAATAAAAATATAATATTGAAGAAAAGATACTACATATTATAAGTTTTGAAAATATAATACTAAGGGCTGCATACTTACAAAATGAAATTTCCAAATGACTTCATTTGATCCCCCAAAAAGTGAAGCAAATTTGGGTTTTTGTCAGCATTTTGATAGGTGTAGAGGAGACTCTGTTAGGAGTTTGATTTAAGCATAGGGGGTTCTATCCAAGGGGGTTTTATCTAAGGGGGTTTTATTTAACCCCCTTAATCAAATCCCCTTAGATGGAACACATCTAGGCTTAAATCATTAAGTTTTCTAAAAATATGTGATTTCAGGCAAAAATTAGGATGTCCGACATGTGCGACACACTATTGTGGGATCACCCAAGTATATTAAATATCATAATGGATTTCCTTTACCATCATACATGTTGAAAGATAAGGTGCCACAAATCCACTCGGTGTAGGATAAGTCAAAGTGTCATGTGCTAAAGGAATGTGTAATATCACTTATATAGGATTTTTCTACTCATGATTTCATTAATGCACTTTTTTAGGTGGGCCATCTCACTGATGAGTTAGTTCATGTAAAGGGAAGTGTTGAACTCTTAACATGTCCCATATTCATATGTGCATGTTTATCATGTGTAATGGTGGGAGAGGATGGGAAGGATCTATTGTAAACTAATGACACATTACCCTGATGTCATTCTTTATCCTCATTTATGTCTAAATCATGTGTTTATTCAATAGAAGGTGTACACAAATGTAATCCATAAAAAATCAAGGATACCTCATTGGAAGGAATGAAAGAATACAAAGGAATGTCTCCATCAAAAGTTGTATGCCATCATGATGCATAGATAAATCCATGGGATCCACTAAGGAAGGGCCACTAGAAGGGGATGAATGAGAATGATGAGTAGAAAGTGGTCTAGGGCTGAGAGTAAAGTGGTCTATGAAAGCACGTGACAATGCATGGATGGATATGTAAGATGCTTACATGAAGTAAATGATTGATGAGCTTTGTTAAGCAAAGTATCAGCAAAGACATATATCAAAGTATGACCATCATGTATAGAAGCATAATATGAAGATGAACAATCTAACATCATCAAACTTTACATTTTCAATTTCACTAAATTATGAATCTATCATATGGGTGCTAAATAATGTGCATCATAAACACATCATGAGAATATAAAGAAGTATCGCTATGCTCATTGATAAACATATCATTAATATCCATGAGTCACAAGATAGAGAAGAAGTACTAGCAACCTCATGTGAGGGTGGAACATACCTATCAACATCACTAGGATCCTCAAGACAAGATGAATCAAGAGAGGCATAAGTAGGAGAATCCATACGTAAACAAGGAAAGATAGTATGAGATATAGAAAGGTGTAACATACCATCTCATATTACCTTGGTTAACAACTCAATTTATCAATAAGTAAATGATCATGATCATTAAAAAAAATCATATTTGTTTACAATTTAATAAATTCATAATCAAAGCATTAGTGCATATCTTATCTGAATAATTTCAAAACTGAAATTTGCATCATATTCAAAGTTAACACAATAGTGAATTCCTTCACTTTACAATCACAATGTTTTGCTCTAGGCAATAATGATAATTTTGCATAGGATTCTTGACTATCAAGTCATATAATAGAAAATATTGTATTAGGAATATTGATATATGTCTTCATAAGTCTAAGCTTGTCATCTGCTTGGGAAGGAGAGTATCACCCGAGTGCTTTTCCTCTAACCACAAACTGATGGTCCCCCACTTAACTTCCTTCCTAGAAGTGTCCCTACCCTTCACGAAGGGAATAGATATAAGGAACCAATTGGTTTTCTATCTGAGTATCTAGTGTTGTGTCCTTCATAACTTATCATGATCATACAACTATAGATCCACTCTAACTATGTATGACACTACTAGATGGTTATGCAATCTGGATCACAATGAACTAACTAATGCATGTAGAGATAGGTGCATTACTTTGGCCAAAGATTTATATACATAGACATTTCACAATGAACATAGTTGAATGTTCACACACCTATGACTCAACATAGAAGCTATCTCATCCTATAGTTTAAATTATGGTTTGACCTACTCTGGTCATAGTAAAGATTTATTATATTTACCATTAGTCCATCTACCTTGGACTTCTGACTCTAGTTTCAGGAGGACATTCCAAAAATTGTCTTTTTACCTATGCAACAAGGAACCTGTGACTCCACGTCACTCTATTCTCGTTCTTTATTTTTAAAGAATTAAAGGTTTATGGTTTTAGTTCTTAAGACCATTCCTAGTCTAAGACTCTATGGTTACCTTGTTTGGTGTGGACCCTGATCAATCTCCAAGTGGGAGATTGTTGGTAGGTGGTGACTAATCATGCAAATATTGTACACGCGTAACGTATCCTTGTCAGGGTTTGGGGTTGGGTCAGGCCCTGAGTGGGGATTCGGGGGTGGCAGCCTCTAAAAAAAAAACTCCCCTTTTTTGCACATTCGGGGTTAGTTGTTAATTTTTGTTAACCGAGAAAAGAAAAATGACTTTGGAAAACCCTAATTCTAGAATCTTCCAAAATCTTGTTATAAGTAGCTAGGATGTATGTTACGGGTGTAGAATTCATGAGATTGCAATCTATTTTGCACTGGATAATAAAATCATTGGATGACTGAGTTTCTGTGGATGTAGCTCATTTTGGGTGAACCACGTTAAATTTTTGTGTTGATCTCTTTTGTGTTATTCTTCATTGTTATATTTTGGGTTATTTAATCCTGCATATAATTGTTAGTGTTTATTTCTCTAATATGCCTAAACCCTAACAATTGGTATTAGAGCAGGTTGTGTTTGATTATCATCTATAGGAAGGTCTCATGGTTGAGTGAGAGTCTCACGGTTAAGTGGGAGCAATGGTGGACGAGGGTAAATTGAAGGTAGATAAATTCAATGGGCAGAACTATCAATTATAGAAGATGCAGATGGAGGATTATCTCTATCAGAAGGATTTATGGAGGTTGTTGGAAGGAAAAGCTAAGAAATTGGCAGCAATGACTGATGAGGATTGGGAACTTCTGGATAGAAAGGCACTGGGAACCATTCGATTGTGTCTGGCACCATCTGTGGCATTCAATATAACAAAAGCAAAGACAACAGATGAAAACTTTGGCTAAATTGTATGAAAAAACCCTCAGCCTCAAATAAGGAATTTCTCATGAAGCGTTTATTTAATCTGAAAATGATTGAAGGTGGATCTGTGTCAGATCATTTAAATGAGTTTAATACGATTACCAATTAGTTAACTTCTGTAAAAATGAAATTTGATGAAGAGGTGAGGGCTCTCTTGGTTTTATGTTCTTTGCCAGGAAGCTGGAATAGCTTAGTAATGGATGTAAGTAACTCTGTCTCTAGTTCAAATACTTTGAAATTTGATGATGTTGTTGGTGTTATCCTTAGCGAGGAAATGCAACGGAAAAGCACAGGTGAGAGTTCAACATCAGGTAATGCTTTGACTATAGAGAATAGGGGATGAATAAAGGAGAGAGGAAAAAGCCCAACAAATCGGGGGAAGTCATAAGGGAAGTCGAAGAAAGGTAGATCTAAATCCAGAGGAAGAATGGATTGTTGGCACTGTGGAAAGCTAGGACACTTGAAGAAGGATTGTTGGTCTCGAAAGGGAAAACAAGGAGATGGACAACATGATGATAGTAAGGAAGCTAATGTTGCAAGTAATAAATTTCAGGATGCTTTACTTCCATGTTTAGATAATGCTAACAATTCCTGAGTAATAGATTCAGGGGCTTCATTTCATGCCACACCCCATAGGAAATATTTTTGTAGATTATGTTCAAGGTGATTTGGATAGGTATATTTGGGTGATGATGAACCCTGTCAGATTGTTAGAAAAGGAAAGATAAAAATCAAGTTGTAGAATGAAAATGAATGGTTGCTACAGGAGGTAAGGCATGCTCCAAATTTGAGAAGGAATTTAATTTCTGTAGGACAACTAGGTAGTGAAGGCTGCATAGACACATTTTCAGACAAAGTCTGGAAGGTCACTAAAGGTGCATTAGTAGTAGCTAAAGGTGAAAAGGTAGGCACATTGTATTTGTGTACTGGTAATACTTATTCTACCTTAACTGGTACAAAAACAGTTGCTATTGAGATAGTTATAACACTTGCTACAGGGACAGAAACAAAATTGTGGCACCATAGACTCGGGCACATGAGTGAGAAAGGGATGAAGATCCTTCACTCCAGAAAGTTGCTACCAGATCTAAAGAAGATTGACTTGGAGTTCTGCAAAAATTGTGTTTATGGAAAATAGAAGAGTTTGATTTCTCAAAGTTGGGAAAGAGAAGAAGAGTAAGAAATTAGAGCTCCTGCATTTAGATGTATGGGGACTAGCTTAGGTATCGTCTCTTGGTGGATCTTTCTATTATGTTACTTTTATTGATGATGCAACTAGGAAAACATGGGTGTATTTCCTAAAACAAAAATTAGAAGTATTTAAAACTTTTAAAAGGTGGAAATCTTTGGTTGAGAATGAGATAGGAAAAAATTTTAAGCATCTCAAATCTAATAATGGAGGCAAGTATTGCAGTAGAGAATTTGAGAATTACTGTTCATATGATGAAATCTATACGCTGGAAACGGTTCTTGGAACCCCACAAGAAAATGGTATGTCAGAGAGGATGAATAGGACCATTATGGAGCATGCAAGGAGCATGAGATTGCATGCTAGACTACCCTTACATTTTTGGGCAGATGTTGTACATACCACTGTTTATTCAATAAACAAGGGACCTTCAAATCCTTTGGATGGTGGCATTCCAAAGGAGGCATGGACATGTAAAAAGGTAAACTATTCATTTCTAAAAACCTTTAGTTGTAAAGCTTTTGTCCATGTTAATATTGAAAATAGAACCAAGCTTGAGGCTAATTCAAAAAAATGTACCTTCATTGGATATGGAGTAGATAAATTTGGTTATCAGTTATGAGATTATGAAAATCATAAAATTATTAGGAACAGAGATGTTATATTCAATGAGAAGTTCATGTATAAGGATCAGCTGCAGGAAAAGAAGCATGAACAAGCCAAAAAGGAATATGTGGTGCTGGATGAGATTCTAGAAAATAAAATGCCAGTGGTACCTGATGCTCAACAACATCAAGTAATCCCACAGACTCCTACAAGTGTTAGACATTCTACAAGGATAGCTAGACCTCTAGAAAGATTTTCTCCATCATTATATTCTATATTATTAACTAATTTTGGTGAACCTGAAGGTTATGAAGAAGCAATGTAGGTGGATACCAAAAAGTAGTGGGAGCTAGGCATGAAAGAGGAAATGGATTCCTTGCTACAGAATTAGACTTAGGACTTATCCAATTCCCTGCAGGTAAAAGAGCATTGCCAAATAAATGGGCTTACAGGTTGAAGGAAGAAGATGGAGGAAAGAAAAGATATAAGGCCAGACTTGTGGTAAAAGGTTTTGCATAGAAAAAAGGTATAGATTTTGATGAAATATTTTCTCTGGTTGTAAAGATAACTTCTATTATAACTATTCTAAGTCTTGTGGCTATGGAAGACTTGCATCTTTAACAACTAGATATGAAAATAACATTTCTCCATGGGGATTTGGAAGAGGAAATATACATGCAGCAACCATAGGGATATGAGGTCAAGGGTAAGGAGGAATTTGTGTGCAGGTTAAAGAAGAGTTTGTATGGCCTGAGGCAAGCACCTCGGCAATGGTATTTGATATTTGATAGTTTTATTGTTGAACAAGGTTACAAAAGATGTCATTCTGATTACTGTATTTATTTTAAGAAATTGGGTACTAATAGCTATATTATCCTATTGCTTTATGTTGATGACATGCTTGTTGCTAGGTCTAACAAGCAACATATTAATGAACTTAAGAAGAAATTAGCAAATTCATTTGCTATGAAGGATTTGGGTGCATCAAAACCAATCCTTGATATGAGGATCACACGGGACAGAACAAACAAAAAAATGTTTTTGTCTCAAAGTGAGTATGTAGAGAAGGTGTTGAAAAGGTTTAACATGCATAATGCAAAAGTAGTTAGTACACATTTGCCTAGTCATTTTAAGTTGACTAAGGAGATGTGTCCAAAGACACAAGAGGAGGAAGACAAAATGTTTAAGATACCATATGCATCAGCAGTTGGCAGCTTGATGTATGCAATGGTATGCACAAGGCCAGACATTGCACATGTAATGGGAGTTGTGAGTAGGTATATGAGCAATCTGGGAATGGAACATTGGAATGCGGTAAAATGGATTCTCTGATTTTTGAGAAGCACTACTTCAAAGAAACTATGTTTTGGAGGAACAAATTCTACTCTAAAAGGATATGTTGACTCTGATCTTGCAGGCGATATTGATAATAGGAGTACTATAGGGTATATTTTTAGTGTACGAGGTACTGCAGTCAGTTGGATTTCAAGGCAACAAAAGGTTGTTGCACTTTCAACCACTGAAGCTAAGCACATCATTGCTACAAAAGATAGCATTTGGTTACAACATTTTCTGAAGGAATTGGGACAACGACAAGAAGATAGCTCTTTGTACAATGATAGCCAGAGTGCCATTCATTTTGCTAAGAATTCAACTCTGCATTCAAAAACTAAGCACATACAACTCAGATACCACTTCATCTGATTAGTTTTGGAGGATGGATAGTTGAAGATGGAGAAAATTCACACAAGTGAGAATCCTACAGATATGTTCACAAAGGCAGTTACATAAGAGAAACTAATTTCCTCATCAGTTTCTATTGGCCTTCATGACTGATAATAGTGGACATAAGAAACCAGCCAAGCCTATATTCCAGTGGGAGCTACAAGTGTAGCATTGTCATCCAGGATCAGTCTCCAAGTGTGAGATTGTTTGGTATGGAGCCTGATCAGTCTCCAAGTGGGAGATTGTTGGTATGTGGTGACTAGTCATGCAAATACTGTACACTCGTAATGTATCCTTGCCAGCATTCAGGGCTAGGTCGGACCATGAGTAGGGATTTGGGGGTGGTAGCCCCCGAGAAGCAGGGGTTCGAGGGTGCAACCCCTCAAAAAAAAATTCCCCTTTTTTGCACGTTCGGGGTCGGTTGTTAATTTTTGTTAACCAACAAAAGAAAAATGACTTAATAAAACCCTAATTCTAGAAGCTTCCAAAAGCTTGTTATAAGCAGTTGGGATGTATGTTGCAGGTGTGGAATTCACGAGATTGTAATTTGTTTTGTACTGGATAATAAAATCATTGGATGGCTAAGTTTCTGTGGATGTAGCCCATTTTGGGTGAACCACATTAAATTTTTGTGTTGATCTATTTTGTATTATTCTTCATTGTTATATTTTGGGTTATTTAATCTGCATATAATTGTTAGTTTTTATTGCTCTGATCTTCCTGAACCCTAACATACCTTATTCCAAGGTTTTCATCAAATTCACATCGAATATAACACATACCATTATAGTCGATAGCATTAATAAATTGACAAAAATAAATAGACTTTTAGTCTAAGGAATTTAAAAAGGTCTTTAACACCTTATACTTCATTCCTGAAGTATTGCCATTATGATATGGAAGATGTTCATAATAGTTTACAAATGATTGAGTTATCAAACTCAGTTCCACATTTCCCTCCATGGAAATTATAGATACCCATGATTTTACTTCCCTGGCGTTTAAGGCATGACATGCACTTGGTGCAATAAAATATTGATACCCATTATCATCCTAGCTTTTCTTTCATAAGCAATAAGGAGCTTATTGCTCTTTTTGAAATAAAGAATAACCTAAAGGTGATATAACAGTCTTTTCTAGAAGCAGTCTTTTATTGCAACTCCACTTCATGTGCCTCAAACTACAATTGACTTGCCACCATGAGCCTACAGACCTGTTGCAACAAATATTAACTCATGGGTTGCACATAGATGATACCCATCTAATCACAATGTTGACAAACAAAAGTGTTTGGCCTATAGCAGTATTCTTCATGAATAAATGGCTCTCAACCTATTCTCTAATCATGAAATGAATCTTTACTTGCCCAGTAATCATGGGAGATAATTATCTTTTGATAATTTTTCTAAATGAAGACTTAACAGTCTATAATCAAGAATGTAAGGAGTCAGCCAATACTACAGCCTTAGACTCATTAGTGTGCTATTACATCAGTAATCTAACATCTCCAACCTTATTAGCTTCGTTAAAAAAGAAAAGAACTACTACAATAGTGTTTTCATACGTCTGGCCTCAAAGGCCTCAATAGGGTTATCAGTTAACTCATTGTTAACATATATATAACTACACAATTGATTATACCACATTATACATTTAATGTAATAGCAAGAATTACAAATTAAACTTTCACTATGTCTATAAGCCAGACAACAACAATTTACTAGAGGTACCTATTGTTATGGCACCGTCTGAACAACTTGAGTCTATTACAGAGTTTTTGCAATGTCTACAATCTGCTCTACACATAGATTCTTCTTTGCACACCTCTCTTCCTTATCTGTAGCTTGTTCCAAATTTCTCTCCCTCGAAAGCATCAACAACATAACATAATCTACTTCCCATAAGAAAAACACGATAAGAAGGTTGGAAACAATTTTCTTTTCCCGTACCACTTAGCGGGAATAATTGATTCATTTACTTGCCAACTCTCTCACCGAGAGCTTCCCATGACATGATAATGTTACTCACACATCCCACTCACTCCACTCTTCATGGATCGTGGGTACGGCTTCATGCAAGCACATAAAAAATTTAGATTCAAAGGCACGCTCAACTCCACTACAAGTGGATAAAAGTTTATATCTCCAATAATGTCATACACAACTATATGATATTATGAGATTAATATAATCAAAGTTATCATCAAAATTGCATTACCAATATTATGGTGATAATATCAATATGTGAACATGGGGTCGAGACTTAATCCCCCATTTTTCTATCTTAGACTATAGGTTAAAATAATTATACGATATTTACGAAACTTAATATGGTATTAAATAAATAAACAAAGGGAATCTCTAACACCAAACAATGGTTTTCTAAAATCTATATTAATGTTCTGAGAACATTATTTAGTCAAATCGACATAGGCGACGTCGAGAAATCGTAAATCGACATGACGACTATAGTCAAATTGAAATTGACTTAACAAGGGAAGATGACTAAAACTTATCCTATCTTGCATAGGTTCATGAAAGAACAACTTTGATTCTCAGATGGCAACCTAACCTTTTCCACAACATTTATTTCCTTCTCCTGGGTGATACTCTCCTTCCCTTCTTGGAATTGGAAGTCTCTTTTCTTGGTTACACTCACAGTAATTCAAAACATGATTAGTGTATCATCATCAAATTTTAAGCATCATATGAAAATAATATCATTAACATGTAATCTCATGTCTAATTTAAGCATTAATCATAATCCATATAATCAATGATTTATCCTGACATTTTCCACAAACATCAAATCATTAACCTATGATTACTTATCTAGTTAATCACATGAAGAGTAAAAGTTAAACATAATCAAAGTTGGGGATGTAACATATCTCCTCCCATGTGAATCATCATCCCCAATGATTTAATATATCAAAAGTTCACAACATAAAAAAAAGTTTTATTCATCATAAATTAATCTTAAAAGAGATGAGGGAATCTTTGGTAAATTTCATCATAATTCTCCTAGGTGGCATTATCTTCTGCATATTGGTCCCATTGGACCTTGCATTGAGGAATCTCTTTACTATGCAAGCATAACTTACATGTTTCAAGCACCTTGATAGGCTCGATCATTACTGCTCAGGTGGGTCCTTCACTTGTATGGCATTCCAATTAAGTATAGGAATTTGGCTATTTCTTGGAATATACTCTTTCAAATAAGAGACATGGAAAACATTATGCATCATGGCAAGAGTTGGCGGTAGAGTAACCATGTATGCAACTAGGTTAACCTCCTCGAGAACTTTGAAGGGACCCACATGCCTAGGAGCTAGTTTGGACATCTTTCCAAACTTAATGGAGCTCTTTTGGGGTTTTAATCTTAAAAGGACCTTTTCTCCCACTGAGAAATGCCTTGTGATGCATTTAGCATCCATATAACTTTTTTGTCTATCATTCGCTTCCGCTAGTCTTTTCTTAATCAGATGGACTTGCTCTTCCATTTTTTATAGCATTTCTAGACCAAGGCTAATCCTATCTTCAAGCTTATCCTAGCTTATAGGAGTTCGGCACTTTCTTCCATATAATGGTTCAAATGGAGCCATCTTGATCACAGAATGATAGGAATTATTATAATCAAATTCCACAAGAGGAAGATAATCCTCCCATTTGTATTGCTAATCCATGCAATACATTCTTAGCAGATCTTCCAACACTTGGTTTACCCTTTCAGTTTGGCCATCTATCTCGGGATGATAAGCGAAGCTTATGTTTAACTAAGTTCCAAGTGAGGAGAATAAGGTTTGCCAGAACCTTGATGTCATGTGGGCATCCCTATCTGAGATAATATTCTCAGGAATATTGTGCAATATGAAAACTTCTTGCATAAATTTGTGGGCTATGACTGGTGCCCCATCCGTCAAGTTCCTAGGTATAAAATGTGCTACCTTGGTGAGCCTATCCACCACAACTAGAATAGCATTGTGCCTATTCCTAGACATAGGAAGTTCTTGCACAAAATCCATGTTAATGATTTACCATTTTCATTCCATAATTTAATGAGGGTATAAAAGTCCTGCCGAGTGATGGTGTTTCACCTTCACTCTCTGGCATTCTAGACATCCAGCCACAAATATTGTAGCATCCATCTTCATTCCTTTATAGAAATATAAAGGATTCACATTAGCTAGTAACTTTGTTACTCCAAGATGTCCTAAATAAGGTGTAGAATGAACCTCTTTCCACACAATATTCCTTAACTCCATAGATTCAGAACATACATCCTTCCTTTATACCTCAATAACCCATCTGGTTTAAGATAGAATCCATCATATTTCAAATCCTAGGGATTCTCCAAAAGAGCCTATTTTACTTACCTGTAATACTCATCTCCCTTAGACTTTTGTAATACCTGATTCTTAAAATCCAAATGTATGAAGATCATTGAGGACATATGTCTTCTCCTACTTAAGGAATCCACCGCTCAGTTTTCTTTGCCTCGTATATATTTAATCTCAAGATTATAATCTGATATTAACTCTAACTACCTTCTCTGGCAAGCATTTAGGTGGGGTTGAGTAAACAGATATTTGAGTCCTTGATGGTCTATTTTTAGTTCAAAATGTTTTCCAAGAAAGTAGTGTCTCCACATTTGCAGTGCATGGATTACTACTGCTAATTCCAAATCATGAGCCTGGGCATAATTTTGTTCATAAGTTTTTAGTTTCCTAGACTCATATGTAATAACCTGTCCATCCTAGGCAGTTACTACAAAATGACCTTTCGGGTCAGGTACCTTCAAGATAGGTGACGTAGTCAATCTTTCTTTTAGTTGGTTAAATGTCTCCTGGCATTTTTTTGACCAATCAAATCTTTTGCCCTTTCTTTGCAAAGAACTAATAGGATAAGCAATTTTTGAAAAGTTTGATACAAATTTTCTGTAATATCCTACTAGGCCCATAAAACTTCAGACCTCATGTACATTTTTGGGTGCTAGCCATTCTAATATAGCTTTAATCTTGGTTAGGTCCACACCTATTCCCTTAGCTAAAATTATATGACCCAAATACTGCACTTCCTTTTGAAAGAAAGTACACTTCAAGAGCTTGCCATACAATTTATGCTCTCTCAACCTTTGGAGAACAATCCTTAAATATTGAAGGTGTTCCTCCTCACTCATAGAGTAGATCAAAATATCATCAAGAAAAACAAGGACAAACTTGTCCAAGCAATCTTTGAACACATTGTTATTTAAGTTCATAAATGCTGCAAGTGTGTTTGTTAATCCAAAGGGCAGGACAATAAACACATAATGTCCATACCTTGTCCTAAAAGTTATCTTGTGAATTGTTGTGTGGTTACACAACATGCCCCATTTTGCCTCAGCAAAATAGGGACCCAAATTTTTGCTTCTACTTGCTTGCTTTCTTGCCTTGGGGGGTTTGGTAAAAAGTCAGTCATATATCTCACCCTTACTTATGCATATGCATCACAAGGAGAGGTCAGTTGCCAAAGCTAGAATGTGTTAGTACAAACCTCATGATTGGAAAGGGTACAAAATTCTAAGAAGGTTTGCTTCTTGGTCACCTTGATATTGTTTAAGGATAGAAAGTTATGCCAAGTCAAAGTTAGGTCAACCCGGATATTTCACGTAGGGTCATATTTCTAAATATCAGTCACATTCGTTAACATAACCCTAACTTAAGAAAATCACCCGATGTCCATTCGATCATCGATATGCAAATGTCAAACTTAAATAAGGATGAATATCTACCTGTCAAGAATTTCATGTATTTGCAGAGGGGTCATGTTTCCTAATATCCGTCATCTTACAAAATATCACCCTTTCATGAATATCATGTATTTGCGGAGGGGTCATGTTTCCTAATATCTGTTATCTTACAAAATATCACCCTTTCACGAATATCACCCTGCACAAATATGACTATGACATCATTCAGTTCCAACGAACAAAAGAGATCACCCTAATGATGACGTAATCATTTCACCCGACCCACGGAGGGTCATATTTCGAACCAACTGTCATATTTCTCAATATGATGATGACATCACCATAACCCGATAATAATAGAAAATAGATGGCATGATGATGTCATCATGATTTGACCACAAAGAGGTCACATTTCAAAATATCCTTGACTTTAGCAAAATGATCATGATGTCATCTTTCACAAATAATTATTGAAGTCCATACAACGATGACGTTACCCCTGTATTCTTGAATGAGGAGGATATTTGTGGGTATCAAAAGACCTAGATATTTTTGAATATCCCTTATCTTTAAATTATGACCTGATCTTGCTTAGTAGTCAAAGGTTGACCATATCACCCGGATCTTTAGTGAATGATTATCCTGCAGGTGGGGGAGTGTCATATTTTCAAACATCCCTATTCTTCAAAAGATCACCCTCTGGCATTAAATGCGAGCCCAATGGTAGGTGGCACCCTTTCGGTTTAAAATATAAATCCAACACTTGGCAGCATCTATGAAATTCACGTGAATGATCAACGGATTCAATTGAAATGACACATATGCCCTAATTTGTCCTATTGATCAGTTTAAAAGTAAAATTTAGGGATTATTTACATTTACCCTATGATAGTTGAAGTTTACAGAGCTCTGAAAGTCAACACCTCACGGTCATCTACCAGCGGAACATGACACTCAATGTAACAAAACGCGACAGATGATACAACATATTTGTATTTACCATTATCAGTCATATAGCAAAAGGGAAAAGCGAATATCAGGTAAGTAAAATTAAAACCCTCTCTGTTGTCATTTACTACAAATCACTAGGTAAAATCGTTCTTTATTAGGTTAATCTACATGATGAAGAATAAAATGAATTGAAATGTTGAATAGTGATTATGAAATGCATGATATCCTTGAACCTTCCCCATACAAACACCCTAGGGTAAGAAATGCATATTTCTATCGAAGGATCAAATGGAGGTTAGAAAGAACAAATCTGACTCCAAGTTGTTGAAACCCATGTTCTTACAACTTAAGGGAGTAGGATTCAGATATGGGGTGATAGATGACACACATCAAGGGAAGACAAATTTGGATGCATGGACAAGGAGATTAGACAATGAAAGTGATAATCCCATACTGGATAGGATATTCACAAATGGTATGTTACACACCGCGGGATTCCCATATGCAATGGAGGCCAATGAGCTAGTGGTGGAATATGTGAAAAATTATAACCCTGAGAATAGAAGAGTGGAAAAACATGGTAGAGTGTATGTAAACTTCCCAATAAAGGGCATCACTGTTGCATTCAATCTTCCTATGGGAGATAAAGTGGTCAATGTGAACCTAAGTAGGCTGGAGAAAGAGTACAATAATAATAAGAAACAAGCCAGGAAAATCATGTACTAATGGAGGTCCAAGAACAGTACATACACAACTTCTGCTAAGTTACCAATTTACTTGTATAAATTTGATTTTGATGAGAAGTATTAGTATATGATTGCCTTGTTGAGCAGGATGACCGGCAAACAACATGCCAGGAACTTTGAAAATTAGATGTATGGGATCATCCAGATGGTACTATATTTAGAAAACAAGCCTCTATAGGCCAAGATCATCAGTGATGTCTTAGATGAAGGGATGAGAAGGCTGGGTGGAAAAGTTTGTATATTCCATATGACTTCTTATGTCGTATATGCCTGTGCTTTCTAAGGCACATTTAATGCCTTATAAATAGTGTGTAGGGTTGGAAACAATACTGGTGATGTAAACATATGGGACCATTACCCACAATTACAGAGGAGAGCATACCTCCAAGACTATAAATTGGTAAATGACTCATTTTCAATGCATTTAGTCAGAACCATGGAGGAGGACAGAACCAAGAGATTGAGCATGGAGGCTCAAGCCATTATTTATAAGCATGGGGCTTGGTTTATCCTATTCCCCACCTTTTCATACATAAGAATAGAAGGATTTGAGGGGCAACCTCTTATGTTACCAAGATACCCCACTGATAGGCTCATCTTGATGGAGTTTGTTAGCCAAGTATCAACCTCAGTTGAAGCTCACTTGGAGTAGAAGAAGATTCCTCTTCTGTTGTTCCTAGTATACATGGGCTAGTATATATGCTCTAACTGACAGAGCATTAAAGATGTCATTGGAGAGTTATTGTTCATGAGCTTGCATCCATTTTCTATAGCTAGGTCATATGACCGATATGGCAGAATGCATAATTTATTAGGGAAACAAATACATCAAAAATATCTTGAAGATTATTGGACTAATTGTGATGATGAAGAAGAGGTCAAGAGGAGAACTTATCAAAGGCTCACTCTCAATCAGATCTGGACTTTTGACTGCATTCTAGTGCCTGCATAGTTGCATGATGATGACAGAAAGATAATAACTAATGAATATGAGGATAAAAAGGTATATAATGACATCATCTCATCTCCCAATCTAACACAGCCAGAGGAGACCTCATTGGATCAAATAATACAAGAGGTTATCCAACTGAACTAGAGCTAGGTAAAAGCTAAAGCCACTGAGTTGCAAAAGAAGTGTGTGGCCCTTACTATTGACAATAAGAAGAAACAAGTATTTGAAAAAGAATATGATGATTTTCTCATTGAAAAGAGGAAATCTAATGGAGAAAGATTACCTATTGAGGAACAAAGGCCACCAAGAAAGGGCAAGAAGGCTGCTCCTATGCAGCAAGGGGTGATTATTAAAAGACTTTCATCAAAAGGTGATGGGGCATCAATATCTACACCTGCATCTATATCACAAAAATCCCCTGCTAAACAGAAAGGCAAGAGAGTAATAAAGCATGTTCTTGAACATACAGAGGAACAAATGGAGGATGAGCCATTACAGGATGAACCAGAAGAAGAAAATCCCTTGGAAGAAGAGTAGTTGGATAAGGGACCTAAAGATGATGATCTACTGACAACAAGGAAGAAAAGAAAGAAAGTACAACAAACACCCCCACCAAAGAAACAAAGGACAATAATGAGGGGAAATGTTAACACTGACCCTATCATATTAAGAGGTGTAGGTGGTTTGGCTTTTATGAGGGAACTATAGCATGATGTCCCCATTCCTCACATTATTCAATTTAAGACTGAAAAGATGGAAGAGCAGATAGAAAAAGAGACGCATATGGCTGGTAAAGAATCCCCCTTTCCACTTGATAACACTATTGAGTTGTTCGATGATGAGGTAGTTCAAGATGTGGCCGCTGAACATATGGAGACCTTAGTAGCTAACACTAGGATGACCCCTCATGGGACTCCATTGGCCTAGAAGGTGACTAGTCAAATAAAAGATAAAATGGATGAAATGGAGTAGGATAATCCTAAAGAGGTAGCCCAACAGATAGGGCTGACCAATCTGGTAGAGTAGGTTACTAGTCCTACAACAATAGATTTAACCTACCAGGCTGATATGAACCTGAATAAAGGTAATGATTAGCCTTTGGAGCCTGAAAAGGTTGAAAATACAATGCATACAGAAGCTGATGATATGATAGCCAATGAAAATAGAGGCCAGAGCAATGCACCTACAGAACACGAAAAGTTAGAGGCACAAACTCAGAGTAAGAGTGATCAGGAGATACCTGATAAGGATGCTGATCAAGATCAAGCTATTTCATCACTGCAAGCTGAAAGAGGTAATCAAGGAAATAATCTAGGATTAGAAGAGAAATCAGGCAAGAAAGAATTGAGCTTGGGAGAGGCTAACACATCTAAGGATGAGGAACAGAATCTGGCACATGATGAAAGTCCAGAGAAGGAGAAAGAAAAGGTGACCAAGGGTGATCTGGGTGATCCCCAAGGCCAAAATACACAATCTTCTCAAGAAACCCCTGAGGAAATTTTTAAAAAGGAAGTACATGATCAAAATGTGCATACTTTACAAGAACCTCCACCTCAAGAAGAAATCCCTCGGCAAGAGGTACCTCAATAAGAGTCTTGTCATAAGAATGTGCATGAGGAAGAAATCAGAAGAGAGGATTCACCATTCAGGGTAAGACCTGATACACAACCACAGGATACTCAAAGTAAAGAGGGTGATCATCAAGAGCCCAAGGGTGATGTCCCTTATTGGTTGCAACAAAAAATAAATCTACAACAAATGGATGAGGAACATGATTTTGATGTTTCTACATTCTTTGATGAAAGTATGATGAAACCTAGAAGAAAGGCAAGGCTTACATCTACAATAAGAAGAGACCCTGCTATAGGTAGGAGAACAACTCAAGTAGCCTTACCAATGGTTGAAAAGGTGAAAAGCAAAATAGGCCTTGATGAATTTCAGATAACTGATATTGATTTAGGCTTTGCAAATGAGGACCAGGAAGGTCAAGAGGGTAAAGATATTATTGATTCTTTGACACAAAGGGTGAAAAAAGAAAAGGATAAGAATAAGAAACACAAAGAGCACATTGCTCAATTGCATTCATTTATTAAAGGATTAGTTGATCCTAAGCACACACCTATTAGTACAGCCACTCCATTAACAATTATATCCCAAGAAGAAGTTATCAGATTAGATATGATGAAGCATAAGGCACAATTAATGGACAAGTGGTTCATTTCTTCTATTTTTGAAGTTGAAAACATGGTGAAAACCTCCCTGGAAAGTTGGAATTATCTTAGTTATTTGAAGAGTAAAGTGCATAAGCTACAGAATGAAGTAGGTAGGAGATCCTTCAAACTAGAAAAATAACTAGATGCTTTGGGAAAAATGAAAAGAATTGATATGAAGATACTTATGTATAACAAATACTAGATAATAACACTTCCCAGTTGTTCAGTATTTGGTATGAGGACACTAGATTTGAGTGTGACATCTTGAAGAGATGTGGTGGCAAGCTCAAGGACATAAGTGTCAAATTACATGATCTTATGGCAAAAGAAGCAGAAACCCTGGAGGCTCTAGAAGGAAAAGTGGAAGGGAAAATAGAAAATCAAGATACTGATTTTGCTGTTCAAGCTTTTCATGATAATTTTAAGCAAGTTGTAGAGGATCCCCTACACCATTTGACAAAAGAGGTAATAAACAAAGTCATGAGGATAAAGGTCAAGGTAGAAACATACAATGAAACATTGAACATCAAGAAGAGTAAGATGGATGCCCTTCAAGCAAAGTTTCATTCCCACAGGCATGTCGTAATAAAGGCCAAGGGTCAAGATGGAGGTGAAGTCGATAGAATAGTACAGCTATATGAATCCATTAGGGCAACCATATGGGTACACATAAGGGGTGATCTTCATCAGAGTGATAGTGATAATGAAGATGATGATGATGTGGAAAATGATGGAGAAGATGAAAGTGAAGAAGAAGAAGGAGATGAAGAGTAAATAAAGATGCATGACAATAGAATTATATGCATAATCCACTTACAAGCAAATGTGTTTCGCTAGATAGCTGCCAGCTAGCAACTTATGCCACATATGAAGATATTGACTTAGTCAATGAGAGAATGTTGGTCGTTGATTTGAATGGATAAATCTTGACCGTTGGTCATATGTAACCGTCTCCTCTCCTTATTCTATAAAAGGGGATGGAGTGCACGCTTTGAAACATTAGAAAATTAATTGAAGTTAGATTGCTAAAGCATTCAGGACTAATTTCAAGGCTTTTGTGAATATACATGTCTTTTACGTACTTAATGAAAGAGAAGTTGTTTTGATTACAAATAATTATAAATCTTGAGTAATCAGTGGATGGAATCTAGATATATGCATTGATTAGCTGCGTCCCTTGGAGTGCTTGTTAGTTTGCATGTGTTGTTTTCATTCCTTGTTCCTTTGAAGTTAGCATCAACCATACCTAGCTGTGGAACAACTTGGTGAAATTATGGTTTGATTCCTTCTCTCCATGAATGCATCTGGAATGTATGTGACTCAATAGCTCACCAAAATTAGAAGTATTTCTTTAAATTTCTTTGAATTTCATTACAAATAACGCTCATAATTGCAAATAACATACAATCTAAAGCAAATAAACATAAAATATGCCTATATCTCGTAAACAAATTGAACACAAAGCATATTTTGAATGAAAGCATGTCAAAATGACAAATATCATGCAAATACTTATTAATATCAATGATATACATGTGAATATCTACTTATAGGCACATCATTTGGCTCAATACACATGTAGAAGTATAAAACAAGTTCATGAAAGTAAATGCTCAAAAGAATTGATCAAACTTGTAAATATAATCATAATCTATGGAGCATAGTGGAAATAACCTCGTTTGTGAAGTAAGTTTATAGGAAACAGAGGCAAAATCAGATATATAGGCAACAATTTACAATACAGATAATGTGAGACCCCTTGAAATGGAAAACATGTCACATCAACCTCTGAGTAATGTCAGAAGATCATGACCTAATCAATGGAGACTTGGAGTTATCAGTTTGTTCTAAACTGATTGTACTTTTCAAGATAATAAAGGTTTGTTGTGCAAATTTTTATGAGTGTTGTTGTGACTAACAATCATCATCAATATAAATTGGTGCTAGAAGGAGGGCTTCTTTCTTGTTTGGAAGGTAAATTTGCTGCTTATGCATATTATTGTAGTTTGAAACAAGGTAATCTTCTCAAAGTATATCATAATTGTTCATGCTTTGAGTATTTGTGTAAAGGTTTACTGGATTTATGATATTTCATATATGTTCATCATAAATATTTTAGAATTGAGAATAAATAGTCTAAACTTTGCAATTAGTTCTTGAAATACTTGAAGTTTGGGTTGTTGTTCAGGTTTTCTTGTTAAATCCTTACTATAACTCACTTGTATTATTGGATATCCTGATTTCCCTGTCCAGAAGCCTGATATTTGCTCATATTTGCAAGTTTCATGCAAATATTGCATAAATGCCTAGTCAATTTTAGGTCTTGGTTGTAAATATCTTCTATGCTTGGTTAGTTCTGTGGATCTTTACTAAAATCAAGTCAAATTTCATAAGATTGTCATAAATTGTCAGAATCCTAGCTCACAGGGCAAATACCAGGTCTAGATTTGGTGGACTTTTTGAGGAACTACCTATCCATGGATTTGGACCTAGGACTATAGACATTCATCACACTCCTAGTTCTAGTACAATAGAATCTTCACCAAGAAATACTCTAACACCTCCAATATCCCCTGCTGTGCTGGAAACACCTACAGGACCACCTGTTACACCCCTAGTCCAACAAATACCAGTCATAAAGTCATTCTTCGCTATAGAGTCACCTTTGACCTTCACTACTTATCATCCTTTACCTAAGAATCCTGATAAGATTTGTCCTAAATATCATCCATATCAGGATGCTGATGACCATATCAGAACATTCAAGGAAGCTTGTTGTAGAGCAAGGATTGAACATCAAGATGTAGTATGCAGATTATTTCCATATTCCTTAGGAGAAGAAGCATAGAATTGGTATATCAGTCTTGGTCAAGGTTCAGTTGATTCATGGGCAGCCTTGGAGAAAGCCTTCAAAGATAGATTTAAGATACCTATAGATCCTTCAATGAATTATCATCTTCTTGCAACAATTAAAAGATTTGAAGGAGAAACTATTGCCAATTTTAATGCTAGATTCCAAAAGATGATTTTAAAGCTGGTGGCTCATTATACTGTAGCAGATGAAGCTGGTAGGAGTATATACTATTCAACTTTAGATCCCTTGACTTCTATTTTCATAAGAACACATCTTGGTGTCACAACTTTGACAGGAGCTTTTGAAGAAGCAATCAAAGTTAATCTGCAACTAATTCTGGCTCCTATGCCAAACATAGCTTTCCCTTCTTATCCCACATATCCTACATATCCTTCTCAACAATAGACCAATGGAGCTATGATGCATCCAGCTGTAGTGTCAGGTCCTTTACAAGTACCTCCACTTAGCATCATACCACCTCCAAATGGAAATGGCCAGATGGTGCAATATCCAGGACATGCACAAGTACCCCGAGATGTAGGGTAGAATAACAATAATGGTTCTTCTTTCTTCAAACCTCAATCTAAAAATGTAGTTGCCAAAGAACAAGAAGAAAAGGAAGAAATTAAAGAGATATCAGCACAGTTGAGAAAATTGGCAACTGAAATCACTCATTTGAGAGGTCAGAATTTCTATTCTCAACCAAACCAAAACAAAGGGTATAACAATGATAGAATTGGATATCCTGATAGGGGATACAACAATGATAGGAACTATAATTGTAACAACAACAATAGTAATAATAATGTACCTAGACAACCTAGAGTGTGGAACACTAGGCCAAATAATGTTTCTCTGCCATCACCCTTAGATAATCAGCCTCCTAGTGAACCAAAACAGACCACTAGGGTGAACTTGGCAGAAGCAGCTCTTACAAACTGGTGTAGAATCCATAACACCAATGCTCATGCTGAATTGGATTGTCCTCAGTTTAGGATAGCAGCCAGTATATTTTAGGATGAAGTATCAAATACTACAGATAACCCTCCATTTGTTGAAGGAAATGAAATTGTCCCTTGTGGATATGATTTTGCACTTGTGTTAGAAAATTATGTAAATCCCCCCATCACCAAGCAGTATCAAATCATGAGAATTATACTTTAGCATGTGAAGAGTCAACCATGGCTTTTGAAACAAATTATGTTTTTCCTTTCAAAGATGAGAATGAGCCATCAATTGAACATGAGGAGGTACATGCTTACCAGCTGCAATATCAAGGTAGATGCAATTATAACCTCAGGAATAATTCAAACAGACATTTTGGTCCCTTGACCACATCTTTGCCTCTTGTTAGCACAGTAAAATTTTGAAAATTTTACTATTTCCTTACTCCATCATATTTGAATAAACTCTGAGGAATATCCCAAAAGGACCATGATATAAAATTTTTGTCTAGGGATGAGCAGTGTCAAATTTCATCAAAATCAATCCATCGGCAAGAGGTTGTGTGGCTTACACCGATACACAAGGAATTGTTTGAAAACAACCATCGGCGTGAAAATAGAGATCGGAAGAATAATTATGGAGCTCACCGATGGAGTAAGCAACACCGATGACTTTACATCGGCAAGAAAGGCAAGTAGTCATGCCGATCGGTATGACAAATATCTATTGGATGATCTTTTAGAAGCTGCCCCGACGGTATGTATCATACCGATGAAGCACTTTCGGCAAAAGTTTCACCGAACAGCATGCGAGGGTAACAAAGCAATAGTCATCGGTGAGAAATGAACCATCGGAATAGAAAACAAGTAAGTCTCCGATGATCAAGAGTCTTGGCGATAAGAAAGTTATCGGCAAGACTCACAGCGATGCATCTTCATCGGGATAGCTTGACATATCGGAACAAAAGAAACAAGTCTTGCCGATTCATAAGTCACGGCGATCAAAAGATATCGGTGACACTTTACTAAACTTTGCCCGATGAAGGATGTGATAAAGGGCATCGGGGAGATGATTTGGATCGGGATATCTTGAGAAAGCTATCCCGATAGAGAATGTCATTCCGATAAAGATAAAAGTTCATACATGAAGAGACTATCGGTAAGACAATAAAGATCGGGGAAACATAATTTTAGTATCCCGATGGTCTCAATCTTCCCGATAAGCAAAGCATATCGGTGGGACTTGCCATATCGCGGAGAGATCTAAAACCCTTGGCGATGAAGGAAATCATGCCGATGGTCGCACCCACTTGAAATATGATACTACATGGCGTCGGGGATACAATTGAGGGGTCACGCCGATTGACTGTCCGCGCCATAAAAAAATGTTGAGGTCGCCCAGACATTTCAAAATCACGCCGATAAGAAGAGTTATGGCGATGTGACACTTCACAGCGATGAACATTGAATTGATCAGATAATTAATACAAAACGGCTACGAAGTTCATACGATCATTACAATTGCAAAAAACCGTCTGAGAGCAGAATACAGAAGAATTCTCAGGGCAAAAGCAAAGGCTTCCAATTCCAGCCGTCGAACGACAGGTACACATACGCAAACCACTATATTGCCTGTATTTGAATTTCCTGCCAAAATTTTCAAAATGGAAACTCCGGGGAAAGGGAAAGGAAGAAAATCACAAGGGGAAACCAGTAAACCAAAGAAGCAAAAAACTGATCAAACCCCTGAAGAAAAAGTCAAAGACAGAAAACTAAATCAGGACTTGATTGATCAGTTGCCTGGGTCAACTCCCAAGGCCAGGAGGTCTGCCCAACTCAGGGCAGAAGTAGAGAAATTGGAAGACAAACATAAGCGCCTGGGAGATATTTGGACCCCAATTAGGGGATATGAACTCTTCAGATTCCACTACAACAGAAGATTTAGAAATGCTCCTGTGTCAAACCCATGGCACATGAATTTAGGCAAACTGGTTGTACCTAATGTATTCTTGAATGTAGAACTCCTGCAACTGTTAGCCAGGCATTACAATTCAGGCCTGAAAGCTATCTGCAACCCTCAAGGAGAACCAATTGTACACCTATCAAAAAATGCTATTTGTGAGGTGTATGATTTGGATGATTTGTGCACTGTCCCTATTGTTTATGAAGATTTGGATAAAGAATACTGGAGAATGGATACAACCTACAATGGATGGAGGTTACCCATTCATAGACCCAGGATTGAAGGAGAAGTGATACCCTTGACTGAGAATGATGGCCCTCCCTTTCATGTGTCCATTTTTGAACCATACATTCAATATACTTACTATTCTGTAGGCCAAGTCCTTGGCTCAGAGGTCCCTGAGTTTATGACTATTCCTCTAATGGTCATAACCTCTGATATTCAATGTCACAATGCCAGACAATTTGATTATGCCTCTTATGTTGCTACTAGAATAGACTCTGGTCTATCTGCAATAAGAAACAATGCTCCAGCATGCTCTTTTGAGCATTACTCGATGCTCATGCATATGGTCTTATACTATGGCCAGGAAGTAGGATTGTGGCCAAATGAGTTTCAAGTTGTTGCTGCGGATAAGAAAGGGGAGAAGATACCTGTACAAATGTGGACCAGAATCTGGGATAGCAGGTATGCTAACTCCAGCTATGCTCAATTTGAAGAGCATTGTGTTAAAGTGCTATATAGGTATTTCAACCACCCCTGTGAATATTCAATTTCAAATGAAATAAAAAGATTCCTCAGACCAAAAGATTTTGGTGGCCCCCCTACTGTCACTCATAATTGGGGAGATTGGTATTGTTTTGAGGATGCTACTATGATCAGAGTGTATGGTTTTGAGGATGCTCCATTTATATTGCCTAAAACTGTCCCTGACAGAATTGCATATTTGGAAATAATTAGGCAAATGCATTGTTCAAATGTCATGCATCTAAGTTCGCACGATAAGCAATCATTCATGCCTAGTACTTTGTGTTTTGGAGATTTTACTGTGGTTTCAAAAGAAGGATACAATCTCATTTTGGATAAACTAATGCATTATAACATGGTGACTGCTGAGGTGAGGAAAGGGTTTGATCCTGAGGGTTTCATTGACTATGCAAGAAGAAAACAAAATCTCAGTGGATACATGCACATACATTATCCACATGATGATGTCATTAGAAATTTGGAAGAGGCTGAAGTCGACTTGGTGGTGGAGAAATATAACAGAGATTTGAATGAAAAGAAAAAGCAGTTGGCAGAAGTTGAAGTGGTATCCTCTGAAGAGGAAGAATTGACTGAACAGCCACAAGATAAGACAATAGAAATGTCTAAAAGAAAAATGCAACAATATCAGCCTCCAGTTGTGATACATGATGAGGAGGGGTCTGCTGATGAAGATCCACGCCAAAAGGCTTATGATTCTTTTGTGTCAGATGATACATTCATTCATTCGAAGGAATTTAAATCATTCCTGTATAAATACAAGGGAAAAGAAATTAGAGAGTCAGTAGATAATGTTTCTGCTGACAATGAAAAACAGTTATTAGAGATGTTAAAGGAGACAGTGGACAAGGAAATGCAGGACATGACACCAAGCAGAGGCAGACAGCTGCTTAAAGATGCAGGGGTTATGATTTTTCCCGGTTTGGATTTAAATTCTGCTCTGGTTTTTGATAGTTTTTTGAATAATGTTGATGATAAGTATAAGCTTACTCCAGAAGGAGTTAATGAAGTCTATATGGGAACGAGATACAATAATGATGAAAATTCTTTGATGATATGGGCATTGTATCCTCCCCATAAGAAGACGGCCATCATAGACACTGAAAAAACTTTTGGCCATGTTATGACTTTCACAGCAGGTGAAACTGACCCCATAATTACTGTAGACATTGGTATCAATGTTGCAAAGTTGAATAAAGCACAAGCTCAGATGTTAATCAAGGAAAGAGATGCTTATAAGCTGAATTGTGAAAGATTAACAAAGGAGAATGACTACTTGAAGGACGCTATTAAGAGCACCTTTGGCCAATCTACGAAGAGAATAACTCAAGGTGAGAGCTCACAAAGTAGTCAAGAGATATCCCATGATCAAGCCAAACAAATTCAAATAGATGCATTTGTTACAATACTGTAGAGCAGGTATGCAAACATGGTACGGTGGTTAAACCAGTTTTGGGATAACTACTCGGAAAATCATAAAGCAGTCAAAGAACATGAAAGGCTTGATCAGAGGATACAAGAAAAGATGATCGAGTTGCAAAACAGAGGTGCCACTGATAGCACAGATATCTCTGATGCAAGAGCATTGTTCAAACGGCACCAAAATTATTATGATAAACTCAAAGCTGATGCTAAGGAAGGGACTGATGCATCAGACGCAGGGGTGCCCAGGATATTCAAAGATAATGGAGAGGTAAAGAGCAAAGAAGAGTGGACTGTTGATTGTCAAGTTATATTGCACAAAGCCACAGGAGCTCTAAAAGATAAAGCCTCTGTATCTACAGAAGTTTGCAAACAACTGGAGGAAATGGTCACCCTTGATATAATCACCAGGAGTGCAGTCGAGCTTACTGATTCTCACCGTGCGCAGGATTACTTAGATCATCTGACAAAAGTCTATTTATGGCTAAACAGAGCCTAATTAAGCTTATGTAATTATTGTTTGTATTGGTTAAAATCCCAAGAGACTTATTGAAGAGTTGTATCTCTTCATGAAAATATCTATATAAGTTCAAACAATCTATGCTGAAAAATCATCAGCAGTAGAAGATATTCATATATACATATACATAATATTCCAGAATGACCATGTTGCATATTTTATTTTGAAGAAGAAATTTGAAGTTCTCTGATTCAGTATTTCTATTTTGGTATCAGTTATTTGTTGAAATTATTCAATTGTGTGGCTGTCTCCATTTCTGCATTTCCCTGTTATTCAGATTAAACTATCAAGTATATATTTAATCTGTTAATACACATTCGCTGTATCTGTGTGATTGATTCAGTTGGTGTCCATCCTAAGGAATTAAACCCTTCTGATTTATTCACAGTAACCTGGAAGTAGTAAGTTGGGATCACTAAGTAGAGCCATATAGTTAGGATTGATACACTGTCTCCAGTAAAATATTATCTGTTAATCTTGTCTATTCATTTCATTTGGTTCCTTCAAGTAAGGATTAAAATACCTTCTGGTGAATTATAGGATATCTGATTTTATTTGGTTGGATTATCAAGAAGAGTCTGTCAGTCACTTACTTGCACGTTTATACAAGCTATAAACCAGAACTGTGCCAAATATCTAGAATTATTACCATTTAGAAATTACTGTTTTTAGTCCTTCAAATTGACTCTGTTACCCAACAAGGCACTAGTCTCATTCAACCCATTAATTAAAACCTTTTGATATTGCTTATACAATTTCTGCCAATCACTTATTAAACATTACACATAGAATTAATTAGTCAGCTTTGTCATCTATCCTACATCCTATGCCATTGTAGATAGACCTAGTTAGTCCATTCATCCACACTCAGACTGCTTTAATATTTCAAGGTTCACCCACCTAGGTGTAGCAGGACCTAAAGTGTAGGAAATCATCAAACCTTGAAAGTTGATTTCGTCAAGTTAGTTCAAAAACGTTGCAAATCCAAATATAGAGCTTGGCATCCTCTTAGGATTAGCAACTTGCATTTTTGAGACCTAACACCTCCTAATAATTTTAACACTCCTCCTAATCCAAAGGCAAGCAATAACCCTAGTTTTCCTAAGGTTAATGCTCAATATTTAGCACAACAAAATGCAGTGTCAAAAGCTGGTAATCAACCTCCTAAATCTGATAAATTGGTTACATACTTGGAGATGAAATGAAGAAGGTCAAAATTAGCTTGTCATTATCAGAATTGCTTAAAACCCCAGCTATTAAGAAGGCATTTATGAAATCCTTAGATGATTATGCACCAAAAGAAGATAGCCATCCCCTTAATTCAAACTAGATTTGGAGTAAAGATCATGTAGCTAAGGATAATAATGTTAAACATAAGGTCCCAGCTACTATTCAAGCTACAAAAACCTCACACATGACCCTTTATAGGGATAAGACCGAGTCACCTCCATTCCTCCTTTCCATAAGGATGTTTGGCAAGAACCTTCATAACTTCTTGGTAGATTTAGGTGCATCCACCAACATAATGCCATTGACCATATGTAATGCCTTAGGGTTACATCCAGCTAAATCACTGAAGAAGGTGACAGAGCTAGACAAAACTGAGGTAAGTGTTGTAGGAGAGTTAACTCACATTCATATGCAATTAGCATCAGACCCAAGGATTCAATACTATATTGATATATAGGTAGTAGATAGCCCTGACACATATGGAATGTTGCTTAGCAAGGATTGGTCAAAGACACTTAATGGATACATGTCCACAGATGTCAGTCACATGTGGCTACCTTGGAAAGGGATCCCCAATCAAATCAGGATAGATGCTAAACCCCGGATGAAGCATATGATCACTGAGTACAATAACACCAATGAAATAATGTATGTGGATGTTGAACCTGGAGTTTACACCATAGACCTCAGTTGGTCAAGATAGAAGAGATCCTTATGTATGATATTCATGTTCATAGGGATGATCATCAAGATGACAGAGTGATTATAGAGTTCAGTCATAGTTTTGATGATAGTGATGAACAGGATCATTTTAGAAACTTTGAATTGTATCTATCTAAAGAAATGCAACGTTGTCAAATGTTAAATATACCTAATGAAGATGTCCTAATTGAAGGATGGTGCAGATTGCATGATGAGGCCCATTCTAAAAAACCTGTGATGCTTGTTTAGATATGATGGAGCTGGAACAAGCATGTAGTAAAGAGGGATTGTCATCACCTAAGGTAAGTCATATAGATAGTCATAGTGATAGTAATTCATGTTTATCATCTGTAGGTATAGAAGAAGTTACATACTAGGATGAGAGCTACATTCATAATACAGAGGAGATCCTGATGAATATTGAGAGCACTTCTAAATATAAAAGTGATATCACCCTAGGAAGTGATTGTTTAGTTGAAACAGATTATGAAGCGTCTGATGAGGATAAAGGGAGTAATTTGACCAAGTTTGAACAATTTTTGTCAAAATAGATCTAGAAAATGTTGTTGTAGAATACTTCTCCACATAACGCTCTAATTGAAGGATGGTGTAGATTACATGAGACACCACATTCAAAGATTACTTGTTCATTATGCTTGCACATTTTGAACAAAGAGAAGATGCTTCATTCAAAAGATCATTCTCCGGACAGTAAAGTAAGAAAGCAAGTATCAGTTTCACATCAATCAGAGAAAATAAAAGTAGAAAAGAATGAGTCACCAAAACTAAAGTGAATATTAGGTGGTGCAGCTACCAGAGCTAAAAAGAAAAGAGAAGGTCCTGATAAGCCTTTAACTGAAGATAAGCCATGGATCCTTAGGTTTGATGGATCTAAGTCAAAACAAGGAGATGGAGTAGGAATACATCTTATTGATCTAGCTAGAAAATCCTATTTAGTAGCATATAGATTACAATTCCCATGCACAAATAATGTGACAGAATATGAAGCTTTAATTCATGGGCTATTGTTTGCACTCAGGAAAAAGTGAAGATTCTACATGTTTATGGAGACTTAGAATTGGTGGTGAGGCAAGTAAGAGGCATATACTCTTGCAATTACAAGAAGTTGTCTAGTTACAGACACAGGGAAGACTTTGATGCATTCAACATCACCCATGTGCCTAGAGAACTGAATCATAGAGCAGATGCCTTGGCTCAAGCTGCAAGTACTTTGGAACCATTATCCATATCTGGTCTGAAGAGGTTTTTAGTCAAATTAATATTAGTACCCTCTGTACCAGATAATGTCTTCAATCTTCAAGTGTTTGATGATGACCAGTACATTTTAGATTTTATATCAAATAGAGATGTGTTTGACGCACAGATTATAGATGAAAGAAATGTAGAAGATCATACTTGGGAAGAAGAGATTCTAGAGTTGCCAAGTAATAAAATTCACAAGGGGATGATAGAATTAGAAAGAGCATTTGATTTGCACAATATGCTAAAACAGAAAGATCTTCCAAGGACTGATGGAGGAGAATATTCACCAATCAACATAGGATAGAATGAGGAAATAAGGAATGTCCTAATTGGTAAAGTTTGTACAGAAGAAGAAATGGCAGGGATAACCCAAGTACTTAAGGATTACATTCATGTTATTGCTTGGACCTATGATGAGTTGAAAACTTATGATACCTCAATCATCACCCATACTATACCACTAAAGCCAAATGTTAAGCCTTTTAGATAAAAGAAAAGGCTAGTCAATGCCTTGTTAGAACCCATCATTTTTGAAGAAGTGAAGAAATTGCTCAATGCCAGAATTATATTTCCAGTAAGACATTCCACATGGGTAGCAAATTTGGTCCCTGTAAGAAAGAAAAATGGTGACATCAGGTTGTGTGTAGACTTCAGAAATCTGAATAGAGCTTCTGAAAAGGATAATTATCCTTTACCCTCATTGGATAAGGTCTTACAAATAGTTAATGGTGAACAGATGATGTCATTTTTGGATGGTTTCTTAGGTTATAATCAGGTGATGGTAGATAAAACAGACAGACTAAAAATTGCATTCACCACAAAGTGGGGTATATTTGCCTATAGGTGCATGCCTTTTGGATTAATAAATGCTAGTGCCACTTTTTAACGTGCAATGGACATAGATTTCAGAGGTTTGATTGGTAAGTGCATCGTCATTTACATGGATGACTTGACGGTCTTCTCAAAGAAAAGAGGTGATCATATAGAAGATCTCAGGAAGGTGCTTAAGAAATGTGAACAATATGGTATATCCCTAAATCCCAAGAAGTGCATATTTAGGGTGACAACTGGTAAATTGCTAGGTCATTTGATAACAGAGAATGGAATCATCATTGATCCTGCAAGGGTAGAATCAATAATGAAGTTACAGCTTCCTGGAAGAAAGAAAGAGCTCAAGTCTTACTTTGGTAAGATAAATTTTGTTAGAAAATTCATCACTGGCTTTGCAGAGATTGTCAAGCCACTAAATGCAATGCTCAAGAAAGATGCTAAAATTGAATGGATTCCTGAAGCAAGAGCAGCATTTGAAGATATTAAGAAAGCCATATCTGATGCCCCTATTATGATCAGTCCAAATTATACAAGAGATTTCTACATTTACTCATTTGCTTCAGAGTATACATTTGTAGTAGTATTAACACAAAGGAATGAGGCTAAAGAAGAAAAAACTATAGCTTTTATGAGTTGCCCATTCAAAGATGCAGAACTTAGGTACATGGATGTAGAGAGACAAGCCCTTTCTCTAGTTAGAGCAGTCAAGAAATTCAAACATTACATTCTGAGAAGTAAAATAATTGTTGTAGTACCTAATGTAGCAGTAAAGATGCTCCTAATGCAGAGTGAGCCTGGTGAGAAAAGAGATAAATGGTTAACTATCCTCCAAGAATATGATATGGATATAACACCCATGAAGTTAGTAAGAGGACAAGCTTTGAGCCAAATGATGTCAAAAATTGATCCTAATATCATGAATCAACAATATGTGGTGAACACTAGAGAAATTGAAGAATGGCATTCAGACATCAGGCATGTCTTGATTACTGGGAGATGCCCATCAAAACTACAAGCCTCACAAAGGAGGGCCTTGAAAATAAGATCACAAAAGTACATGATCAAAGGAGTCCTTTTTAAAAGAAACTATGAAGGAGTATATCTTAGATGCCTAGAGAGGTAAGAAGCAGATAAAGTATTAGCAGAACTGCATGATAAGTTTGGAACCGCACATGGGTCACATCTAGCTACTGCTCATGCTATCTTGAGAGCAGGATACTACTAGCCTACTATCTTCAAAGACACAATTGAACATATTAAGTGTTGTCATACTTGTTAGGTAGCAGCTGGCAGAGAGAGATATGTTGCTCAACCCCTGCAACCAGTGATGGAGATGCATCCATTTGCTCAATGGGGGATGGATTTCATAGGACCCATCAATCTGCCATCATCTTCAGGCCATAGGTGCATCTTGACTGTCATTGATTATTGCACCAAGTGGACTGAAGTTGTCAGCAGTAAGACATGCAATGCAAATGATGTGATCAAATTCTTAGAAAGCAACATAGTAACTAGGTATGGAGTTCCTTATGCTTTGGTATACGATAATGGACCTGCTTTTGCATCATTAAGACTGTCTAGTTGGGCTTTTGATCATTAAATTATTTTAAAGTTCTCTTCAAACTATTATCCTCAAGGGAATGGCTTAGCAGAGTCAACAAACAAAAACTTATTGAACATCATAAAGAAACTAGTAGAGAAAAATCCTAGGGAGTGGAATACCTTATTAAAGTATGCCTTGTGGGTGGCTAGAACTAGGATGAAGGTTGGATTAAGAAATTCTCATTATCAATTAGTGTATGGGGTGGATCCTATCCTCCCTATTAACCTAAAGATCCCCACATTGTAGTTTGAACAAGAATATCTGGGCATAGATAACCAACAAGAAGTAAGATTACTTCAGCTCATGCATTTAGAAGAAAAAAGAAATAGAGCAATTGATCAGTTTGCTAAACATCAGGTTGTTGTCAAATGCTGGTTTGATAAGAGAGCCAGAGTTAAAGCCTTTAGGATTTTAGATCTAGTCCTTATGTGGGATAAAGCACATGAAAGGAAACATGACCATGGTAAATTTGACAAACTTTGGATAGGCCCTTTACAAATTTTAGAGATCCTAGGAGACGGTACCTATAGACTTAAGACTCTAACTGGTGAGGATGTCCCATTACCAGTTAATGGATAGTTCCTCAAACATTGCTTCCAAGCTTAAACAGGGTCATGTAAGTCATCTGTATCATAATGTACATGTTGTATTGTTGTTTGTATAGTTTTGTTTTGTGTGCTTGCTTGTTTGTTTGTTTTGTTGAGTTTTGTTTTGGTTAGTCAAGATGATGCACCTTATCACCCTATGAAAAAAACCAAATTGTTGAGATTCAAGTGATGAGAACAAATTTTTACAAAGGTTGTGATTCACCTTGAGAAGTACCCATGATCAGGTCTCTGATATCCTTTTCATCAATGATGCCTTTTCTTGGTCAAGGAGATTGTCACAATGACTCACCTAACAGCCTTGGGTTTGTTGAATGCATTAGTATAGGTGTTAAGTAAAAAATCTAAAGAGTCACCCTTGCTACCATTATAATCCCCAACCTAAAGTAGAAAGTGATCACACCTTGCATATTAAACATACGTGATGATATAATATGAATAAAATAAAAGAAATGAATATTGAAAATCCAAAAGGGAATATGATTAGGCCATCTAAGTAACTCTACCAAGGCTATGGATGCTTGCTGGTAGTGGGGCTCTACTTAGGATGATTGTAAAGATAACCTTGTCAGGGCTATGGATGCATGCTGGCAGCAAGGCTCTATCCCAGTTGGCTATGAGGGATGAACTCAAAATCTGTAGCTTAACACTGGTTACTTTTATTTTCAACTTACTTTCAAGATGAGGATAATTAATCATATGCACACACTTGATCCCTTATTAGCTTTGTTGCACTTATGAGCCTAATATCCTCCAGAAAGGTCATGATACTTGTGCTTAGGGAGATTTATGATGCTATGTTTTGATGTGATCTCATCACTTGAACCATTTGAATTTGATTGTTTTCTTTAGTGGCAAGTTTTTGTGTGGTTACACAACATGCTTCATTTTCCCTCAGCAAAATAGGGACCCAACTTTTTGCTTCTACTTGCTTGCTTTCTTGCCTTGGGCGGTTTGGTAAAAATTTAGTCATATATCTCACCCTTATGCATATGCATCACAAGGAGAGGTCAGTTTCCAAAGCTAGAATGTGTTAGTACAAACCTGATAATAAGAGAAAATAGATGGCATGATGATGTCATCACGATTTGACCCCAAAGAGGTCACATTTTGAAATATCCCTGACTTTAGCAAAATGATCATGATGTCATCTTTCGCAAATAATTGTTGAAGTCCATACGACGATGACATTACCCCCGTATTCTCGAATGAGGAGGATATTTGTGGGTATCAAAAGACCCAAATATTTTTGAATATCCCTTATCTTTAACTTTATGACCTGATCTTACTTAGTAGTCAAAGGTTGACCATATCACCCTAATCTTTAGTGAATGATTATCCCATGGGGGGGTCATATTTTTTGTAAGGGTCATAATTTCAAATATCCCTGTTCTTAAAAAGATCACCCTCTGGCATTAAATGTGATCCCAATAGTAGGTGGCGCCCTTTCGGTTTCAAATATAAATCCAACACTTGGCAGCATCTACGAACTTCACGAGGATGATCAACAGATTCAATCAAAATGACACATACGCCCTAATTTGTCCTATTGATCAGTTTAAAAGTAAAATTTAGGGATTATTTACATTTACCCTGTGATAGTTGAAGTTTACAGAGTTCTGAAAGTTAACACCTCATAGTCATCTACCAGTGGAACGTGACACTCAATGTAATGGAACGGGACATACAATACAACATATATGCATTTACCCCATTATCAGTCATATAGAAAAAGGGAAAAGCAAATATCAGGTAAGTAAAATTAAAACCCTCTCCGTTGTTGTTTACTGTAAATCACCACGTAAAATGGTTCTTTATGAGGTTAATCTGCATGATGAAGCATGAAATGAATTGAAATGTTGAATAGTGATTATGAAATGCATGATATCCTTGAACCTTCCCCATGTTGCAAGTATGAGGTGAGCCATTGTTGTCATTGATGTCAACATACTTATATTGCATTGACAAGAAGGATTTGATGAGCTGTGTGCTGAGGATATTGAGAAAATTAGCCTCAGTCAGGAACAGTGAAGAACAGTGATGAGAAGAAGGTAAATGTACTGTATAGGATGAGAACAGGAGGATGCGGATTAAAGGGTTAGTAGATATGAGTCTTGAGATGCTACAGTTAAGATTTCAGAGGTCCGCATGAAGATCTGAAGGAGTTGTGGCTGCCGGTATAGAACCGGGTCCGGCAAGTATCCAGAGGTGACAGAGGATCACAAAAAGGTCCGGTGAGGTCCGGAATTGTATCATCCTAATCTGCGGATTGGACGAAGTGTTTGGGATGTCCTTGTGATGTGTCATCCTGATTTGTGTATGATTTGGAGGTCCGGAAGTACCTCTTGCATTATGACAGTGGCGACAGACTGTGTTCTTGAAGTTCCGGATGAGGAAGACAAGAGATCCCAGTAAGTAGAGGAAGTGCGGATGTATCCAGACATTCAGACAGGCTTGTGAAGGTTCTTGGATCATGTTTAGGTTGTGTTGTTGGTCCGCATTGATGGTAGAGCCCGGAATTGAAGTTATTCTTCCGGATGAAGTTCTTGCTCTGTTTAGCCGACCGGATGAGTTGTTCATCCTGCGAATGTTCTTGTGATGGCCGACCGGATGTGTTACTCATCTTGCGGATACTCCTATGGTTGTTTTCTGACTTAGATGTTTGTTCCTAAGTTGATGTCTTGTATAAATAACGGTTTGTGAGTTCATTTCAAGGTGTGGTGTGTGGATGAGTATGGTATAGCGAAGAAACCTGTGAAAGGCAGAGCAGAGATTTTTGGGCTTAATTGGAACTGATCCGGACATGGTAGAGATGTCATTCTCCAGTTCAAGACTGTGATTTTTATCACTTTGTAGACAGTGTGTCTCCTTGTAGGCAGTGGGCCTCTTTGTGAGCAGTGTGCTCGGGCAGTGAGCCCTTATTGGCATGTGCCATTCATTTTTTCTTTATTCTTCTAACAGAGAATAATTCTTGGGTTAATCACCCCGTGGTTTTTCCCTTAACCGGGTTTTCCACATCAAAATCTTGGTGTTCAATGTGTTGATTCTTGTCTGCTCTTATGTTTATGTATTATGGTTCCATGGATGATTATTTGATATGCTGCTAACTAACAACAGAGAATTAAGTGTTTGAAAGAAGAAGAAGTTTTTATACAACTGATTCACCCCCCCCCTCTCAGTTGTATGCCCTAGATCCAACAATTGGTATCAGAGCTAAGTTCCTCTGATAGGAGCTTAACCGCTTGAGGAGATCCAGGATGTCGTCATACAAGAAGGATAGTCCGAAGTTCGATGGAACCAACTTCACTCTCTGGAAAGGTCGCATGAAGTGTCACTTGGAATGTATGGGAAAAGCATACTTGGCTATGATTTCAAAACCATATATACCTCCACAAGGTGGTCCGACAACTCTGAATGAAATCACAGAAGCTGAAAACAATCTGCGGACCAAGGAAGCCCTTCTAAGCGCATTGAATGACTCAGATCTCTCGAATGTCATTGACCTACCAACTGCATATGAGATCCTAACTAAACTGGAACTTCTGTATGAAGGAGATGAGTTTGTCAAAAGTGCAAGGTTGCAAAGTCTGAAAGGGAAATTTGAAAGATTGAAAATGAGAGATGATGAAAACATCACTACCTTTATGCCAAGAGTAAATGAGCTGGTATGTGGAATCAGAAATGCTGGTGGAACTTTAGATGAAAATGAGATTGTCTGCAAAATCCTAAGATCCCTTCCTGCTGCCTACAAAATCAAAGTTGCTGCCATTGATGAATTCAGAGCCCACACAACTGTCACAAGAGAACAACTGGCTGGCAAACTAGCTGCATTTGAAATGACCAAGTTTGGAGATGATCCTCCCAAGACTGAATCTGCTTTCAAAGCCAGTGCCTATGTGAAAGGCAAACAGAGATTTGATCCGGGTGAAAACTCATCAAGGAAAATGTCATGGTATGATCAAGCAAGAAGAGACATGGAAGAAGAAGAAGCAGAAACAGCTCAACTTGAAGCCCTCATTGCAAAAAGACTGCCAAGAGGATCCGGTAAGTATGAAGGAAAACTACCCTTTAAGTGTTTCAACTGCAATAAGATTGGTCATTTTGCCTCAAGATGTCCGGAGAGATCTGCAAGATCTAATACTCACAGACAAAGGTTTCAAAAGAATTGCTATTATGTTCATGAAGAAGATGACAATGAAGGAGTAACAGATGATGAATCAGAACTAGGAAGCAAATCCGGAAATGAGTGGGTGTTTTTAGCCATCAAGGAAGAAGATTCAATACTCTCTGAATCTGTCAATCACAAAGTTGTTGAAAAAGCCTTGGCTGCTCAAGTGGAAGAAAAGGATGATTGGGTTATTGACAGTGGATGTTCTCACCATATGACTGGTGACAAGAATAAGTTCTTAGACTTGGAAAGATATGAAGGAGGAATGGTAAAGTTTCGTGACAATTCTGCTGGTAGAATCAGAGGTAGGGGAACTATTTCCTTTGATGGTAAGAGCAAAACAGGTAATGTACTGTATGTTGAAGGATTGAAGCACAATCTTCTCAGTGTTGGTTAGTTAGTGGACAAAGGCTATGATCTCCGGTTCAAGAATGGAAAATGCAGAATCTTTACAAGCTCCGGAACTGAAATTGCATCCGGTACTCAGACAAAAGGTAATATCTTTCATCTGGTTGGTTCAAATAAAAGTTGTTTGTTTGTTCAAATTGATCAGAGTTGGTTATGGCATAGAAGAATGTGTCATGTAAATTTTGATAACATCATCAAGATAAGCAATACTCAGGCTGTGAGAGATCTTCCAAAATTGATGAAACCTACAAATAGTGTGTGTAAAGAATGTCAGTTAGGTAAACAAAGCAGAGTCTCTTTCAAAAGCAAAGATCAGTCTTCTACCGGATTGTTGGAATTAGTACATACTGATCTATGTGGTCCAACAAGAATCAAGAGTCTGCAGGGTGATAGGTATTTCATGTTGTTAATTGATGATCATTCCCGGATGATGTGGGTTACCTTTCTAAAAGAAAAATCAGAAGCTTTTGAGAAGTTCAGAATCTTCAAAGCTATGGTGGAGAATCAAACCGGATTGAAACTAAAGTGTCTAAGGTCTGATAGAGGTGGTGAATTTACATCTGGTGAATTCATTGACTTTTGTGAGAAACAGGGTATAAGAAGACAGTTGTCTGCTCCTAAGACTCCACAGCAGAATGGAGTAGTTGAGAGAAAGAACCGGACCATCCAGGAAGCTGCTAGGACAATGATGTTGGAAGCAAATGTTCCTCAAATGTTTTGGAAAGAAGCTATCAGCACTGCAGTCTACACTCTCAATCGAGTTCAAATCAGAAACAACACCGGTAAGACCCCCTATGAACTCTGGTTTGGCATCACTCCTACTGTGAAATATTTCAGAGTATTTGGTAGCAAGTGTTATATTAAAAGAGATGAAGATCTAGGAAAGTTTGATGCTAGAAGTGATGAAGGAATTTTCTTGGGCTACTCCACTCAAAGCAAAGCATACCGGTGTTACAATAAGAGATTGAGGAAGATGATAGAAAGCACCAATGTAAAGGTTGATGAAGGAATTGAGAAGCCTTCAACATTTTATGAGTTTGATGAAGATGACCAAGACAGTGTTCAAGGACCTCAATCCTCTCCGGTGAGACAGAGTCAGCCTGATCCGGTAAATCAGGAAGAAGAGATAGGTTTGAATGAGCCTGATCAAGAAATAGCAGTGCTGGATACTCCCAAAATTCCAAGGTATGTAAGACTGAATCACTCTGAAGATCAGATCATAGGTGACAGAAGCAAAGGTGTACAAACTAGAAGGAATATTGCTCAAAATCAGGATGAATGCTGTCTGATTTCAAAAATTGAACCTAAAACAATAAATGAAGCCTGCAATGATGAAAACTGGACCAAAGCAATGGAAGATGAATTGATGCAAATTGAGAAAAATCATACTTGGGATCTTGTTCCCAGACCTAGAGACAGGAATGTAATTGGAACCAAGTGGGTCTTCCAGAACAAACTAAATGAAGCTGGTGAAGTAATCAGAAACAAAGCTAGATTGGTCTGCAAAGGCTACTCTCAAATAGAAGGAATTGACTTTGAAGAGACTTTTGCTCCGGTGGCAAGAATTGAAGCAGTCAGATTACTTCTTGCATTTGCTGCCTTCAAAGACTTCAAGGTATATCAGATGGATGTCAAGTCTGCCTTCCTAAATGGTGATCTGGAAGAAGAAGTCTACATTGAACAACCGGATGGTTTTCAATTGTCTGATAATGATGATATGGTCTGCAAGCTGAAGAAAGCTTTGTATGGATTGAAGCAAGCCCCAAGAGCATGGTATGAAAGGTTGGATAAGCATCTTGTGCAGATTGGATTCAACAAAGGTACTGCTGACAGTAACTTATATTTCAAAATTGATCATGAAAATATTTTAATTGTTGAAGTGTTTGTGGATGACATCATTTTTGGAGGAAGAGATAGTATGTGCAAAACTTTTGCAAATCAGATGAAAAGTGAGTTTGAAATGTCTATGCTTGGTGAAATGAATTTCTTCTTGGGTCTGCAAATTACTCAAACAAAAGAAGGGATCTTCATTTCTCAGACCAAATATGTGAAAGAATTGTTAAAGAAATTTGGTATGGAAGACTCAAAGCCTATGAACACTCCTATGGCAACCGGATGTAAGTTAAGCAAAGATGATGATTCTCCAAAGGCAGATCAGACAAAGTATAGATCAATGATTGGTGGATTGTTGTATCTCACTCAAACTAGACCAGATATAATGCAGGCTGTTGGTCTTGTGGCAAGATTCCAGGCTGATCCTAGAGAATCTCATGTTATGGCAATCAAAAGAATTTTTAGATACTTGAAAGGAACAGTTGAGTATGGTCTATGGTATCCTAGAGATCTGGACTTCTCTCTTCATGCTTACACAGATGCAGATTGGGCAGGAGATGTGGATGACCGGAAGAGCACTAGTGGTGGAGCATTCTTTTTGGGGAAGAGATTGGTTTCTTGGCTAAGCAAGAAACAAGATGCAATATCTCTGTCTACAACTGAAGCAGAATACATTGCAGCAGCAGGTAGTTGCACTCAAATCTTATGGATGAAGCAGATGCTAAGAGACATCAAAGTTGAATATGAGAAGCCTATCACAATTTTCTGTGATAATTCAAGTGCAATTAATATCTCCAAGAATCCGGTATTGCATTCTAAGACTAAGCACATATCTATTAAATTTCACTTTTTGAGAGAACAAGTAAACAAGGAAGAAGTCAGATTGGAGTATGTTCCCTCCAAGGATCAGATTGCAGATATCTTTACAAAACCTCTTCCCAAAGACTCTTTTGAATATCTCCGGGAGAAGTTAGGGGTCATGGCCCCTCCGGTGATGAACTAAGATGCACTGATGTGCATCAGTCCGGTGGCTATCGCAGTCATATCTTGTGATCCGGACTAATGGGGAGCTGCAACTAAGGGGGAGCAGCTGGTATGATTCTGATGTATGAGAATTGCAAGTATGAGCCCTTTGCCATTGATGTCAAAGGGGGAGAGAAGACATGTGAAAAACAAGTGGTTGATGATCAAAGGGGGAGCAGTAAAGGAAGAGAAGACATATGAAAAGTTGAAGTTCTTGTCTTAATGGTTTTTCACATCATATGTTGCCATCAATGACAAAGGGGGAGCTTGTTGCAAGTATGAGGTGAGCCATTGTTGTCATTGATGTCAACATACTTATATTGCATTGACAAGAAGGATTTGATGAGCTGTGTGCTGAGGATATTGAGAAAATTAGCCTCAGTCAGGAACAGTGAAGAACAGTGATGAGAAGAAGGTAAATGTACTGTATAGGATGAGAACAGGAGGATGCGGATTAAAGGGTTAGTAGATATGAGTCTTGAGATGCTACAGTTAAGATTTCAGAGGTCCGCATGAAGATCTGAAGGAGTTGTGGCTGCCGGTATAGAACCGGGTCCGGCAAGTATCCAGAGGTGACAGAGGATCACAAAAAGGTCCGGTGAGGTCCAGAATTGTATCATCCTAATCTGCGGATTGGACGGAGTGTTTGGGATGTCCTTGTGATGTGTCATCCTGATTTGTGTATGATTTGGAGGTCCGGAAGTACCTCTTGCATTATGACAGTGGCGACAGACTGTGTTCTTGAAGTTCCGGATGAGGAAGACAAGAGATCCCAGTAAGTAGAGGAAGTGTGGATGTATCCAGACATTCAGACAGGCTTGTGAAGGTTCTTGGATCATGTTTAGGTTGTGTTGTTGGTCCGCATTGATGGTAGAGCCCGGAATTGAAGTTATTCTTCCGGATGAAGTTCTTGCTCTGTTTAGCCGACCGGATGAGTTGTTCATCCTGCGAATGTTCTTGTGATGGCCGACCGGATGTGTTACTCATCTTGCGGATACTCCTATGGTTGTTTGCCGACTTAGATGTTTGTTCCTAAGTCGATGTCTTGTATAAATAACAGTTTGTGAGTTCATTTCAAGGTGTGGTGTGTGGATGAGTATGGTATAGCGAAGAAACCTGTGAAAGGCAGAGCAGAGATTTTTGGGCTTAATTGGAACTGATCCGAACATGGTAGAGATGTCATTCTCCAGTTCAAGACTGTGATTTTTATCACTTTGTAGACAGTGTGTCTCCTTGTAGGCAGTGGGCCTCTTTGTGAGCAGTGTGCTCGGGCAGTGAGCCCTTATTGGCATGTGCCATTCATTTTTTCTTTATTCTTCTAACAGAGAATAATTCTTGGGTTAATCACCCCGTGGTTTTTCCCTTAACCGGGTTTTCCACGTCAAAATCTTGGTGTTCAATGTGTTGATGCTTGTCTGCTCTTATGTTTATGTATTATGGTTCCATGGATGATTATTTGATATGCTGCTAACTAACAACAGAGAATTAAGTGTTTGAAAGAAGAAGAAGTTTTTATACAACTGATTCACCCCCCCCTCTCAGTTGTATGCCCTAGATCCAACACCCCATACAAACACCCTAGGGTAAGAAATGCATATTTCTATCGTAGGATTAAATGGAGGTCAGAATGAACAGATCTAACTCTGAGTTCTTGAAACCCATGTTCTTACATCTTGAGGGAGTAGGATTCAGATATGGGGTGATAGATGACACACATCAAGGGAAGACAAATTTGGATGCATGGACAAGGAGATTAGACAATGAAAGTGATAATCCCATACTAGATAGGATATTCACAATTGGTATATGGCACACCACGGGATTCCCATATGTAATGGAGGCCAATGAGCTAGTGGTGGAATGTGCGAGAAATTATAACCCTAAGAATAGAATAGTGGAAAAACATGGTAGAGTATATGCAGACTTCTCAATCAAGGGCATCACTGCTACATTCAATCTACCTATCGGGGATAAAGTGGTCAGTGTGAGCCTAAGTAGGCTAGAGAAAGAGTACAATAATAATAAGAAACAAGCCAGGAAAATCATGTACCAATGGAGGTCCAAGACCAGTACATACACAACTTCTTCTAAGTTACTAGTTTACTTGTTTAAATTTGATTTTGATGAGGAGTATAAGTATATGATTGCCTTGTTGAGCAGGATGACTGGCAGACAACATGCTGAGAACTTTGAAAATTGGATATATGGGATCATCCAGATGATATTGTATTAAAAAAATAAGCCTCTCTGGGCCAAGATCATCAGTGATTTCTTAGATGAAGGGATGAGAAGGCTGGGTGGCAAAGCTTGTATATTCCATATGACTTCTTATGTCATATATGCCTGTGCTTTCTGGGCACATTTAATGCCTTACAAATAGTGGGCAGGGTTGGAAACAATACTGGTCATGTAAACATATGGGACCATTGCCCATAATTAGAGAGGAGAGCATACCTCCAAGACTATAAATTGGTAAGTGACTCATTTTCAATGCATTTAGTCAGAACCATGGAGGAGGACAGAACCAAGAGATTGAGCATGGAGGCTCAAGCCATTATCTATAAGCATGGGGCTTGGTTTATCCAATTCTCCACCTTTTCATACATAAGAATAGAAGGATTTGAGGGGTAACCTCTTATGTTACCAAGATACCCCACTGATAGGCTCATCTTGATGGAGTTTGTTAGACAAGTATTAACCTCAGTTGAAGCTCACTTGGAGCAGAAGAAGATTCCTCTTGTGTTCTTCACTGTATACATGGGATGGTATATATGCCCTGACCGACAGAGCATTAAAGATGCCATTAGAGGGTTAAGGTTCATGCGCCTAAAGCCATTTTCTATAGTGTTGATGATGATGTTAGTCATAAACAAACATAAAATAAAAGTTACACAACAACCTTTACTCATCTTGAAAGATACAATGAATTCAAAGAATTCATGATCCCAAGTCTCTGTTGATTAGTTCATAATCTACTAATGTTACTCAGTGGTTTATGTGTGTTGTTGTTAATCATTCAGGGGCCTTACGTTCTTTGGTAATTTCTGTAAAGTTCATCAATATTTCTCCAAATATCCTGTTCTTTATATCTGCCCTGCATAAATCTCCAAATTATTTTACCTCTACACTATGAATTCACTCAACTAATATGCCTATAGGTTGATATTTGCATGAATTTTACCATTATTTGCAATTCTTTGCATGATATTTTCAACACTACATGCATTTAGCCCAAATATGCTAATGATATTCAGTTATCTACAAGATGTCTGCATATTGGTATTATTTGCTTAAGATTGTCAATTATTTGCAATTATGTTGATGAAATGCTCTGAAATTGAAAGAAATTGAAAGAAATACTTGAAATTAAAGTTGAACCTTCAGCTATTGAGCCACATACATACTTGATACTGTCATGAGGAGAAGAAATCAAACCATATGTTCACCAAGATATTCCACAGCTAGATACAGTTGATGCAAACTTCAGAGGATGATGAATGAAAACAATACATGCAACATGATGAGCACTCCAAGGGACGCAGCAAATCAAAGCACATATCCAGAATTTAGACACAGATTACTCAAGATTTACGAAGATTTGTAATTGAAATACTCTTCTCTTTCATTAAGTATGCAAAAGACATGTACATATATAATAGCTTTGAAATGAGTCTTGAATACTTCAGCAAACAGATTTCAATTAAGTTTTGAATACTCAAATTACCACATCCCTGCACCTTTTATAGAATAAGGTGAAGGAACAGTTACAAACGACCTACGGTCAGGATTTATCTATTAAGATCAACAGTCCAGATGAATAGCACGTGCCTGCCAGTTGGCAACTACACAGCTAGCACAGAATATTCCAGCATCTTTAACCTAGTCCATCCTCCAACTAACAAATAGCATATTTGACAATATCCTCCTCAGCTCTGGTTTATGTTATCTCCACATACAACTCTATAACTTGTATCTTTGTAAATTTTGCCATTTCCTGCGCAAACTTCACCTTCTGATACGCCGTCGCCACTTCATCATTTTCCAGATATCTGCGCACCTAATAACAGACACAAGGATTAAGCATCATCATCATTAAAAACTTTAGCAGGAAAATAAACATTTACATCAGGCTTAGAATATGCAAACGCAGATAATCAGATGATGAATCCGTGAACAATCGCATACAAAATGCATATATGATGCTAACATTAGTCGAGTCAACCATCATTGACCAAAATAATGCTATCAGGCCCTAAAATGGCTTCAATATCTGATCAAGTCCAGAGTCATTTGAGTGATTTTGATAAAAATATCGAAAATATGTTTTTTGGTATTTTCTACATCTTGGTAAATCGCATTTTCGGAGGCCTTAGGAGCGAAATTAGGGCTCAAGACTTCGTCGGTGCTTTGCTTTAAGCCAAAGCGACCGAGCAACTCAAACTAGATAACCAGTTTATCTTTCCAATGAGTCCAAAAAGTTTAAATTTCAACACAGTAGCTAGGAGTTATGACCCTGCCAAGGGGAAGGTAAAAAAATTTCCTAATTTTTGAATTTCTGTGAATTTTGCAAATAGTTTCACCTTCCGGTAGCTCTTTTGTATTCCAAGGGTGATGTGACCCTTCATATGATATGCAAGCCTTACATTTTTAGTTATCGCATGCATAAGATCATGCATATGCAATACATGCGCTTTTGTTCACTAAATTCCATTGAATGAAACTATCGAGTCTGGGTATGCACATTAGTTAATATGAGGGATATTAACTAATATGACTCTCTTGATAGATTGGGATATGATGATGATGTCATCATCATGGACGGGCCTCGTTAAAATGTGAAAGGCTGACGTCATGGTCATACTGAAGGAAATCGGGTGATGTTAAGAAATATGACCTTGATATTGAGGAATATCACCCTCCAAATAAGATGACGTCACGGTCATGTCAAGCTTTTTATATATTGGGTCAGAATGACGTCACCGTCATGTTAGGAAAGATCAGTCATATTAGAAAAGATGACAAATGTTAGAAATTAGATGACCTTCAGATGTCAAGCCGATTGATGATGTCACTGTCATATTGGGTCCTTTGTGAAATGGGATAAGCTAACGTCATCATCATGTTAACGAAGATGAGTCATATTAATGAATGTGACCCCCTTTTGAAAGATCGGGATGATGTCACCATCATGTTATTTAAAAAGGGTGATCGTTGGATACGTACCTCCGCGAGATAAAAAGGATGATGACATCACCATCAGGGTGATTTTCTTTGTTCATAAGGATTGGATGACGTCATCAGCATATTGGCTCTGGGGTGATATTCTACGACAGGGTGATATTTGAAATATTGGGTGATATTCGCAAGATCGGGTGATATTCAAAATATTGGGTGATATTCAAAAATATTGGGATAACATCATCAGGATAATGACTTAGTTTATCGTTGTTGCACTATGACGTCATCGTCATGTTATGTAGAAAGGGTCGCTATTGGAAATATACCTCCGCGAGGTAAAAAGGATGATGACGTCATCATCATGTCAATTTTCTTATCTATCAGGATTATATGACGCCATCATGATATTGTCTTTAGGGTGATATTTTGCGATGGGGTGATATTCGAAAGATAGGGTGATATTTGAAATATGACCCCCACAAAATATATGAAGCTGTTTGACGGGTAAATGCTTCTATCACCTAAAATTGGTGTCCAGATCTCTGGATAAATGATTTATCGGGTGATAAAATTGGATCAGGGTGATCTTTCATAAGATGACTGATGTTAAGAAATATGACCCCCCTCGGAATATCAGGTTTGACCAGGACTTTGACTCACCATAACTCTCGTTCCCTAAGGAATATCAGGGTGATCCAAAAGGCAAACCTACATGAAATTGTGTACTCTATCCAACCATAAGGTTATTGACATGAAATATGAACTTTAAAAAATTGACCTCATCATGATGACTTACCCAGTCCCCTTATGCAGGATCATCTACATGACTTACTTTTACTAGACCGCCAGCAAGCAGAAAACACAAGCCAAGCCAAGCAAAAAGTTGGGTCCCTGTTTTGTCAAGTCAAAATGGGGTGTGTTGTGTAACCACACAACAACTTGCCACCAAAGAAAACAACCAAATTCCAATGATTCAAGTGAGGTGATCACATTCATATACAGTATTCTAACTCTTTCTAAGTATAAGCATCATAATCTTTCTGTATGATGAAGTTTTCATCATGGCAACAATGCTAACAAAGGATCAAGTGTGTGCAAATGATTAATTATCTTCATCTTGAAAGCAAGTTGAAAACATGAGTAACTGATGTTAAGCTACATAGTTTGGGAGGATCCCTCATAGCCAACCTAGATAGAACCTTGCTGCCAGCACGCATCCATAGCCCCAGCAAGGTTATCTATACAATTCCCCTAAGTAGAGCCCCACTGCCAACAGGCATCTATAGCCCCGATAGAGTTACTTAGATGGCCTAATTTTATTTCTTTTTCTCATTTTTCAATATTTTATAGTCTATAAATCTAATGTCATCATGTAAGCTTAGTGTGCAAGGTATGGTCACTTGTTGATTTAGGTTGGAGATTGTATTGGTAGCAAGGAATTCCTTTAGATTTTTCACTTAACACCTATACTTGTGTGTTCAACAAACCCAAGGCTGTTAGGTGAGTCATTGTGAAAGAGTCACTTTAGTCAAGAAAAGGCACCCTAATGAAAAAAATATCACAGACCTGATCACAAGTACTTCCCAAAATGAGTCATAACCTATATATGAATTTGTTCTCATCACTTGAATCTTAACCATTTAGTTATTTTCTTAGGGTGATGAGTTGCATCATCTTGACTAACCAAAACAGAACTCAACAAGAAAACAAACAAAAGCAAACACACTAAGCAAACTGTACAAACAACTAACTACAAAAGGGAACAACAGAAAACAAAACAAGAAAGCAAAGCAAAGAAACAAGACAGCTACTCTACCGAACTATATACAAACCCCACAAGGCAAATAAAACCTAGGAGAAGACCCAAAGACACCTGTATTTGCATACTTCCTTCTATTGTGCAGGAGCATCAGGGCATTAGTTATGGTTCTCATCTCAGCAAATTCATCCTTGTATTCTGAAAAATATTCTTGTATTTTAAATTCATTGTGTTTAACAGAATAACCTCTGATTATCAGCAACTGAGGAAGCTCATCATGTTCATGATTAATCCATATGCATGTCTTATCTCCTGAATTTCCATAATCAAAATAGTATTCAACACTATTCACTGTGGAAAGGAGAAATAAAACCTGATGTATTTCTGATCCTGTTGAATATGCTTCTTCATTGACAACTGGTCCTCCATTTGACTTGGCACTTTCATTGCTTAGCTCAGTATTTAGTCTCACTTCAAATTGAAGGATGTATGACTCTTGAAGTATTAATCCTTCTTCTTTATCCAGTCTCCTCATTCTGGATGTATGTCTGATTCTTGACTTTAGGCAGGACCTCACTATTTTCATTAAATTCCTACACAGCAGCATCTAAATGAGTATTTTTATTTTCATAACCTGATATACAGAAATTTATCCCTTCTAAATCATTTAACTGTAAAGGTGAAACAACTCCCAATTGATAGGAATACTCCCCTATTTAATTTTCAAAATGACATTGGATTGGCATCTGATTATGGACAACAATTCCAAAGCTTTCTGCATCTTCAACTTTCATGAATTGTTCATCAAATAACTCAAATTTTCCATCCAGTAAGGTATCTGGTTCCATTGACCTGCAACATTCTTGCATTTGATCATTCAATTTGGACAAGTTAGATAGTAAATCAGCATTTATTCTCTTTTCTACAACTCCCTGGGTTACTATCATAGGAACTTCATCAGCAATAGTGCCTTTAAATTCTTCCACCTATCTCCATTCCTTTTTACCATAAAATGACTCAAGGAAAGATGTTTCACTATCCTTATCAAAAGCAATAAGATCAGAATCAAAGACTTTATCTTGACAAGTGGTTTCCTCTCTATAATTTTCAAAAGATTCATACCTGCACTCTGCCTCACCCTTATCATAAAGTAGAGAACTCCTATCAATCTCACCATAGAATGACTCAAGGAAAGGTGTTTCCTCTTCTTTACCTTCTATAACTGATTCAGCTACTGTGTTTTCTAAACAACTCATCATTAAGGGTGTTGCTTCTCTTTGCTGTTCCAGAACTCGAGTCTTCTCCAACACGACCAAGCAAGCATCACAATCCCTTTCTGAATGCTCTTCATCATGTAATCTGCACCAACTTTCAATGAGGACATCATCAGTGGATAAACCTAATATTTGACTACACTGTATATTTCTAGACAAATACAATTCAAAATCTTTAAAGCGGTCCACTTCAGTGTCTGGACAACTAATAACTTCTGGTGCTGCATCTGCTTGTTGCTCCAAAATTTCTTCATTTTCCTGCCAGGCTTCAGCTCCGAACACATCTATAAAGAATATTATTCCTTTAAAATAGAGATCCAACCTTATAAGAAAAGTTAGACAATTAATTTCACTATGTTCCACAGTCTGGTGTATCCTACAACAACTGGATAAACCAAAGTCAAATAAATTCTGAGGATAAAGCTGCCTATTCAAAGTTTCCTAAAATAAAGGAATGTTAACCTGACAATTATTTTCATATGCATCCATCAAAATGAGACTCTATTTTCAATTTTTTTTTTGAAATTTTAATGAGTTCTATAATATCTAAGAATAAAACTTGAAGGTTCCGAAAATGTTGGCCAAATCTTTGAAGCTTTGAGCTAGATCTTTGCAAAGATATGGTCAAAACCTCTCAGATAAGAGATATTTGCAAACATTAACCTCAAATGATGAAATATTTATGTAACATTTGCAGAAATCTATAGATTCTTTGTTCAGGCCCTCCTTCTAGCACCAATTTATGTTGATGATGATGTTAGTCATAAACAAACATAGAATAAAAGTTACACAACAACCTTTACTCATCTTGAAAGATACGATGAATTCAAAGAATTCATGATCCCAAGTCTCCGTTGATTAGTTCATAATCTACTGACGTTACTCAGTGGTTGATGTGTGTTGCTGCTAATCATTCAGGGGCCTTACGTTCTTCAGTAATTTCTATAAAGTTCATCAATATTTCTCCAAATATCCTGTTCTTTATATCTGCCCTGCATAAATCTCCCAATTATTTTACCTCTGCACTATGAATTCACTCAAATAATGTGCCTACAAGTTGATATTTGCATGAATTTTACCATTATTTGCAATTCTTTGCATGATATTTTCAACACTACATGCATTTAGCTCAAATATGCTAATGATATTCAATTATCTACGAGATGTCTGCATATTGGTATTATTTGCTTAAGATTGTCAATTATTTGCAATTACGATGATGAAATGCTCTGAAATTGAAAGAAATTGAAAGAAATACTTCAAATTAAAGTTGAACCTTCAGCTATTGAGCCACATACATACTTGATACTGTCATGAGGAGAAGAAATCAAACCATATGTTCACAAGGATATTCCACAGCTAGATACAGTTGATGTAAACTTCAAAGGATGATAAATGAAAACAATACATGCAACATGATGAGCACTCCAAGAGACGCAGCAAATCAAAGCACATATCTAGAATTCAGACATAGATTACTCAAGATTTACGAAGATTTGTAATCAAAATACTCTTCTCTTTCATTAAGTATGCAAAAGATATGTACATATACAATAGCTTTGAAATGAGTCCTGAATACTTCAGCAAACAGATTTCAATTAAGTTTCGAATACTCAAATTACCACAACCCTGCACCTTTTATAGAATAAGGTGAAGGAATGGTTGCAAATGACTTATGGTTAGGATTTATCTATTAAGATCAATAGTCTAGATGAATAGCACGTGCCTGCCAGTTGGCAACTACACAGCTGACACAGAATATTCCAGCATCTTTGACCTAGTCCATCCTCCAGCTAACAAATAGCATATTTGACAATATCCTCCTCGGCTCTGGTTTATGTTATCTCCACATGCAACTCTATAACTTGTATCTTTGTAAATTTTGCCATTTCCTACTCAAACTTCACCTTCTGATACACCCTCACCACTTTGTCATTTTCCAGATATCTGTGCACCTGATAACAAACACAAGGATTAAGCATCATCATCATTAAAAACTTTAGCAGGAAAATAAGCATTTACATCAGGCTTAGAATATGCAAATGCAGATAATCAGATGATGAATCCGTGAACAATCACATACAAAATACATATATGACGCTAACATTAGTCTTTTCAACCATCGTTGACCAAAATCATGCTATCAGGCCCTAAAATGGCTTCAATATCTGATCAGGTCCAGGGTCATTTGAGTGATTTTGATAAAAATATCGAAAATATGATTTTTGGTATTTTCTACATCTTGGTAAATCGCATTTTCGGAGGCCTTAGGAGCGAAATTAGGGCTCAAGAATTCGTCGGTGCTTGGCTTTAAGCCTAAGCAACTCAAACTAGATAACAATTTTATCTTTCCAATGAGTCCAAAAAGTTTAAATTCTGACACAGTAGCTAGGAGTTATGACCCTGCCAAGGGGAAGGTAAAAAAATTTCCTAATTTTTGAATTTCTGTGAATTTTGTAAATAGTTTCACCTTCCGGTAGCTCTTTTGTATTCCAAGGGTGATGTGACCCTTCATATGATATGCAAGCCTTACATTTTTAGTTATCACATGCATAAGATCATGCATATGCAATACATGTGCTTTTGTTCACTAAATTCCATTGAATGAAACTATCGGGGTCCGGGTATGCACATTAGTTAATATGAGGGATATTAACTAATATGACTCTCTTCATAGATCGGGATATGATGATGATGTCATCATCATGGATGGGCTTTGTTAAAATGTGAAAGGCTGACGTCATGATCATATTGAAGGAAATCGGGTGATGTTAAGAAATATGACCTTGATATTGAGGAATATCACCCTCTGAATAAGATGACATCACGGTCATGTCGAGCTTTTTATATATTGGGTCAGAATGACGTCACCGTCATGTTAGGAAAGATCAGTCATATTAGAAAAGATGACGAATGTTAGAAATTAGATGACCTTCGAATGTCAAGCCGATTGATGATGTCATCGTCATATTGGGTCCTTTGTGAAATGGGATAAGCTGACGTCATCATCATGTTAATGAAGATGAGTCATATTAACGAATGTGACCCCCTTTCGAAAGATCAAGATGGCGTCACCGTCATGTTATTTAAAAAGGGTGATCATTAGATATGTACCTCCGCGAGATAAAAAGGATGATGACATCACCGTCAGGGTGATTTTCTTTGTTCATTGGGATTGGATGACGTTGTCAGCATATTGGCTCTGGGGTGATATTCTGCGGCAAGGTGATATTTGAAATATCGGGTGATATTCGCAAGATCAGGTGATATTTGAAATATTTGGTGATATTTAAAAATATCAGGATGATGTCATCAGGATAATGACTTAGTTTATCGTTGTTGCACTATGACGTCATCATCATGTTATGTAGAAAGGGTCGCTATTGGAAATATACCTCCGCGAGGTAAAAAGGATGATGACATCATTGTCATGTCAATTTTCTTATCTATCGGGATTATATGATGCCATCATGATATTATCTTTAGGGTCATATTTTGCGACGGGGTGATATTCAGAAGATAGGGTGATATTTGAAATATGACCCACACAAAATATATGAAGCTGTTTGATGGGTAAATGCTTCTATCACCTAAAATTGGTGTCCAGATCTCTGGATAAATGATTTATTGGGTGATAAAATTGGATTAGGGTGATCTTTCATAACATGATTGATGTTAAGAAATATGACCCCCCCTCGGAATATCAGGTTTGACCAGGACTTTGACTCACCATAACTCTTGTTCCCTAAGGAATATCAGGGTGATCCAAAAGGCAAACCTGCATGAAATTTTGTACTCTATCCAACCATGAGGTTATTGACATGAAATATGAACTTTGAAAAATTGACCTCATTATGATGACTTATCCAGTCCCCTCATGCAGGATCATCTACATGACTTACTTTTACTAGACCACCAGCAAGCAGAAAACACAAGCCAAGCCAAGCAAAAAGTTGGGTCCCTATTTTGTCAAGTCAAAATGGGGCGTGTTGTGTAACCACACAACAACTTGCCACCAAAGAAAACAACCAAATACCAATGATTCAAGTGAGGTGATCACATTCATATAGAGTATTCTAACTCTTTCTAAGTATAAGCATCATAATCTTTCTGTATGACAAAGTTTTCATCATGGCAACAATGCTCACAAAGGATTAGGTGTGTGCAACTGATTAATTATCCTCATATTGAAAGCAAGTTGAAAACATGAGTAACTGATGTTAAGCTACATAGTTTGGAAGCATCCCTCATAGCCAACCCGGATAGAGCCTTACTGCCAGCAGGCGTCCATAGCCCTGGCAAGGTTATCTATACAATTCCCCTAAGTAGAGCCCCACTGCCAGCAGGCGTCTATAGCCCCGGTAGAGTTACTTAGATGGCCTAATTTTATTTCTTTTTCTCATTTTTCAATATTTTATAGTCTATAAATCTGATGTCATCATGTAAGCTTAGTGTGCAAGGTATGGTCACTTGCTAATTTAGGTTGGAGATTGTATTGGTAGCAAGGAAGTCCCTTTAGATTTTTCACTTAACACCTATACTTGTGTGTTCAACAAACCCAAGGTTGTTAGGTGAGTCATTGTGAAAGAGTCACTTTAGTCAAGAAAAGGCACCCTGATGAAAAAAATATCACAGACCTTATCACAAGTACTTCTCAAAATGAGTCATAACCTATATATGAATTTGTTCTCATCACTTGAATCTTAACCATTTAGTTATTTTCTTAGGGTGATAAGCTGCATCATCTTGACTAACCAAAACAGAACTCAACAAGCAAACAAACAAAAGCAAACACACTAAGCAAACTGTACAAACAACTAACTACAAAAGGGAACAACAGAAAACAAAACAAGAAAGCAAAGAAAAGAAACAAGACAGCTACTCTACCGAACTATATACAAACCCCACAAGGCAAATAAAACCTAGGAGAAGACTCAAAGACACCTGTATTTGCATACTTCCTTATATTGTGCAGGAGCATCAGGGCATTAGTTAAGGTTCTCATCTCAGCAAATTCATCCTTGTATTCTGAAAAATATTCTTGTATTCTAAATTCATTGTGTTTAACAGAATAACCTCTAATTATCAGCAACTGAGGAAGCTCATCATGTTCATGATTAATCCATATGCATGTCTTATCTCCTGAATTTCCATAATCAAAATAGTATTCAACACTATTCACTGTGGAAAGGAGAATTACAACCTGATGTATTTCTGATCCTGTTGAATATGCTTCTTCATTGACAACTAGTCCTCCATTTGACTTGGCACTTTCATTGCTTAGCTCAGTATTTAGTCTCACTTCAAATTGAAGGATGTATGACTCTTGAAGTATTAATCCTTCTTCTTTATCCAGCTTTGTCTCCTCATTCTGGATGTATGTCTAATTCTTGACTTTAGGCAGGACCTCACTGTTTTCATTAAATCCCTGCACAGCAGCATCTAAATGAGTATTTTTATTTTCATAACCTGATATACAGAAATTTATCCCTTCTAAATCATTTAACTGTAAAGGTGAAACAACTCCCAATTGATAGGAATACTCCCCTATTTCATTTTCAAAATGACATTGGATTGAAATCTGATTATGCACAACAATTCCAAAGCTTTCTGCATCAACTTTCATGAATTGTTCATCAAACAACTCACATTTTTCATCCAGTAAGGTATCTGGTTCCATTGACCTACAACATTCTTGCATTTGATTATTCAATTTGGACAAGTTAGATAGTAAATCAGCATTTATTCTCTTTTCTACAACTCCCTGGGTTACTATCATAGGAACTTCATCAGCAATAGTGCATTTAAATTCTTCCACCTGTCTCCATTCCTTTTTACCATAAAATGACTCAAGGAGAGATGTTTCACTATCCTTATCAAAGGCAATGGGATCAGAATCAAAGACTTTATCCTGACAAGTGGTTTCCTCTCTATAATTTTCAAAAGATTCATACCTGCACTCTGCCTCACCCTTATCATAAAGTAGAGAACTCCTATCAATCTCACCATAGAATGACTCAAGGAAAGGTGTTTCCTCTTCTTTACCTTCTATAACTGATTCAGCTACTGTGTTTTCTAAACAGCTCAACATTAGGGGTGTTGCTTCTCTTTGCTGTTCCAGAATTCGTGTCTTCTCCAACATGACCAAGCAAGCATCACAATCCCTTTCTAAATGCTCTTCGTCATGTAATCTGCACCAACTTTCATTGAGGACGTCATCAGTGGATAAACCTAATATTTGACTACACTGTATATTTCTAGACAAGTACAATTCAAAATCTTTAAAGCGGTCCACTTCAGTGTCTGGACAACTAATAACTTCTGGTGCTGCATCTGCTTGTTGCTCTAGAATTTCTTCATTTTCCTGCCAGGCTTTAGCCCCGAACACATCTAAAAAGAATATTATTCCTTTAAAATAGAGATCCAACCTTATAAGAAAAGTTAGACAATTAATTTCACTATGTTCCACAGTCTGGTGTATCCTGCAACAACTGGATAAACCAAAGTCAAATAAATTCTGAGGATAAAGCTACCTATTCAAAGTTTCCTGAAATAAAGGAATGTTAACTTGACAATTATTTTCATATGCATCCATCAAAATGAGACTCTATTTTCAATTTTTTTTTTTGAAATTTTAATGAGATCTATCATATCTAAGAATAAAACTTGAAGGTTCAAAAAATGTTGGCCAAATCTTTGAAGCTTTGAGCTAGATCTTTGCAAAGATATGGTCAAAACCTCTCAGATAAGAGATATTTGCAGACATTAACCTCAAATGATGAAATATTTATGTAACATTTGTAGAAATCTATAGATTCTTTGTTCAGGCTCTCCTAGCGCCAATTTATGTTGATGACGATGTTAGTCATAAATAAACATAGAATAAAAGTTACACAACAACCTTTACTCATCTTGAAAGATACGATGAATTCAGAGAATTCATGATCCCAAGTCTTTGTTGATTAGTTCATAATCTACTGACGTTACTTAGTGGTTGATGTGTGTTGCTGTTAATCATTCAGGGGTCTTACGTTCTTTAGTAATTTCTGTAAAGTTCATCAATATTTCTCCAAATATCCTGTTCTTTATATCTGCCCTGCATAAATCTCCCAATTATTTTACCTCTGCACTATGAATTCACTCAAATAATGTGCCTACAGGTTGATATTTGCATGAATTTTACCATTATTTGCAATTCTTTGCATGATATTTTCAACACTACATGCATTTAGCTCAAATATGCTAATGATATTTAGTTATCTACGAGATGTCTGCATATTGGTATTATTTGCTTAAGATTGTCAATTATTTGCAATTACGATGATGAAATGCTCTGAAATTGAAAGAAATTGAAAGAAATACTTCAAATTAAAGTTGAACCTTTAGCTATTGAGCCACATACATACTTGATACTGTCATGAGGAGAAGAAATCAAACCATATGTTCACCAGGATATTCCATAGCTAGATACAATTGATGCAAACTTCAGAGGATGATGAATGAAAACAATAAATGCAACACGATGAGCACTCCAAGGGACGCAGCAAATCAAAGCACATATCCAGAATTTAGACATAGATTACTCAAGATTTATGAAGATTTGTAATTGAAATACTCTTCTCTTTCATTAAGTATGCAAAAGACATGTACATATATAATAGCTTTGAAATGAGTCCTGAATACTTCAGTAAACAGATTTCAATTAAGTTTCAAATACTCAAATTACCACATCCCTGCACCTTTTATAGAATAAGATGAAGGAACGGTTACAAATGACCTAGGGTCAGGATTTATCTATGAAGATCAACAGTCCAGATGAATAGCACGTGCCTGCTAGTTGGCAACTACATCGCTGGCACAGAATGTTCTAGCATCTTTAACCTAGTCCATCCTCCAGCTAACAAATAGCATATTTGACAATATCCTCCTCAGCTCTGGTTTATGTTATCTCCACATGCAACTCTATAACTTGTATCTTTGTAAATTTTGTCATTTCCCGTGCAAACTTCACCTTCTAATATGCCCTTGCCACTTTGTCGTTTTCCAGATATCTGTGCACCTGATAACAGACACAAGGATTAAGCATCATCATCATTAAAAACTTTAGCAGGAAAATAAACATTTAAATCAGGCTTAGAATATGCAAACATAGATAATCAGATGATGAATCCGTTAACAATCGCATACAAAATGCATATATGATGCTAACATTAGTTGAGTCAACCATCGTTGACCAAAATCATGCTATCAGGCCCTAAAATGGCTTCAATATCTGATCAGGTCCAGGGTCATTTGAGTGATTTTGATAAAAATATCGAAAATATGATTTTTGGTATTTTCTACATCTTGGTAAATCGCATTTTCGGAGGCCTTAGGAGCGGAATTAGAGCTCAAGACTTCATTGGTGCTTGGCTTTAAGCCTAAGTTTTTGAGCAACTCAAACTAGATAACCAGTTTATCTTTCTAATGAGTCCAAAAAGTTTAAATTCTGACACAGTAGCTAGGAGTTATGACCTTGCCAAGGGGAAGGTAAAAAAATTTCCTAATTTTTGAATTTCTGTGAATTTTGCAAATAGTTTCACCTTCTGGTAGCTCTTTTGTATTCCAAGGGTGATGTGACCCTTCATATGATATGCAAGCCTTACATTTTTAGTTATCGCATGCATAAGATCATGCATATGCAATACATGCGCTTTTGTTCACTAAATTCCATTGAATGAAACTATCGGGTCTGGGTATGCACATTAGTTAATATGAGGGATATTAACTAATATGACTCTCTTCATAGATCGGGATATGATGATGATGTCATCATCATGGACGGGCTTCGTTAAAATGTGAAAGGCTGATGTCATGGTCATACTAAAGGAAATCGGGTGATGTTAAGAAATATGACCTTGATATTGAGGAATATCACCCTCCGAATAAGATGACATCATGGTCATGTCGAGCTTTTTACATATCGAGTCAGAATGACGTCACCGTCATGTTAGGAAAGATCAGTCATATTAGAAAAGATGATGAACATTAGAAATTAGATGACCTTCAAATGTCAAACTGATTGATGATGTCACCGTCATATTGGGTCCTTTGTGAAATGGGATAAGCTGATGTCATCATCATGTTAACGAAGATGAGTTATGTTAACGAATGTGACCCCCTTTCAAAAGATCAGGATGACGTCACCGTCATGTTATTTAAAAAGGGCGATCATTGGATACGTACCTCCACGAGATAAAAAGGATGATGACATCACCGTCAAGATGATTTTCTTTGTTCATTGGGATTGGATGACATCATCAGCATATTGGCTCTGGGGTGATATTCTACGGCAGGGTGATATTCGCAAGATCCGGTGATATTCGAAATATCAGGTGATATTCAAAAATATCAGGATGACGTCATCAGGATAATGACTTAGTTTATCATTGTTGCACTATGACATCATCGTCATGTTATGTAGAAAGGGTCGCTATTGGAAATATACCTCCGCAAGGTAAAAAGGATGAGGACATCATCATCATGTCAATTTTCTTATCTATTGGGATTATATGACGCCATCATGATATTGTCTTTAGGGTGATATTTTGCGACGGGGTGATATTTGAAATATGACCCCCGCAAAATATATGAAGCTGTTTGACGGGTAAATGCTTCTATCACCTAAAATTGGCGTCTAGATCTCTGGATAAATGATTTATCAGGTGATAAAATTGGATCAGGGTGATCTTTCATAAGATGACTGATGTTAAGAAATATGACCCCCCTCGGAATATCAGGTTTGACTAGGACTTTGACTCACCATAACTCTCGTTCCCTAAGGAATATCAGGGTGATCCAAAAGGCAAACCTGCATGAAATTTTGTACTCTATCCAACCATGAGGTTATTGACATGAAATATGAACTTTAAAAAATTGACCTTGTTAACTTTTTCCCAGACTGGATGCTTATTCCCAGATATCCCTACAAGGTAGCCATCAGTGATCAACAGGATCTCTCGGCCAGGGGGTCAACAGTATAGGAGATAGACTCTATATTTTATCTCCTCTTCTTCTTCAGGCTCTGCAAGACCTAGGGGGGTATTCCCTACTCAACATCCATGAGGATATGCATGCAAGGCTGGGATGTTGACAGAAAGCAGATGAGTCCTCCTGTAAGTAGACCAAAACTGAAAGATAAGGGCAAAGGGGATAGCTTTGGGCCTATTTGCAGTTGTAGACAGAGGACTGAGGTTCCTAAAACTAACTCTAATGTCCTAATGTTGGTTTTAGATTTTGCTTTGGAGTTTAAGTGTGGATGCAAAGCTGGATATGGTTATAACACAAAACAAAGCATGATTGGTGCCTATCCAGGGCCTGGAGTCAGTAGACATACACCTGTGAATGATCAGCATGAACAACTAAAACTGGATTTCAAGGGGATATGTGTGATACCTGCCTTACAGGCATCTCCCAATACAGAGTGTTAGGTTATCTCTACTTATGGTATCCCTACTGCAGTATACCCTTCCCAATGTTCAACCTGAAAACAGTTTAATCTACCCCTTGAGTAGAAGTTAAAAGATCAGACAGTCAACATAGGAATTCTATGTTCTAGAATCTAAACATTACCAAACATCCAGATTCAGAAGAAGAACACATGCAATATTGGAGACAGAATTAACACAACACATGCTAAACAGCATTTCTCATATAAGTTTAATCATGAAATCAGTGGGTTCATGCCAAAAACAAACAACAAGAGATACATAAACTCACAGGTAAGCTGTACAGAGCAACCAGATCAGCTTGTTATGCATTACAGAGCCAAAATCATCAACTTTCAACAACCTTTCAAATGAGCAAGACCACCTGCTTATAACAGCCAGGTAGGTGCTCAGCAATTAATTACATGGTTGACCAAAATTTTGCCAGATACACAGTATCATGGAAATGGCGCCCAAACACAACCAAATTGGCGCCCAAACTTGAATGCAGCAGGTAGGGGAGGAGACAAGAAGATTTCTCGAGCCCTGCGCCCCTGTCCGCTGATTGACACCTCCAGTCGGGTACAAGATCGACCCATGCCATTGCCCATACCTCTGCAACAATCGCCATTAATGGCGCACCAACCCGCGGCCTTAGGAAGATCATCAAATCTGCAATCGCAACCATTTCCCGCCGAGACTCATCATCATGATGTTTGAAAATGCAGGACATCAATATCCCACATGCACCCCGCGATGACCTCAATAACACCTTATATACTAGGTCATGAGCATATATCATGTCGGTGCTTTTGCTCCTGACAACACTAGTATAGACTTCATCATCATCATCCTCCAGCAGCATGATATCCTGCTGTTCGAAATATCACCCTGACGTCATCATGATATTTGAAATATACCCTTCATGATAATCGGCACAACCTGATCCATCGGAGGAACATCCTCCTGCTGAGCTTATTCCAAAAGTCTGGCCGATGAACATCCTGATGACGTCATCATCATATCCTGCTGACGTCATCATCATATCTGCCTACTGCGCACCTCCTCATATCCGGATGACATCATCATATTTGCAAATATCAGGAGGTCTCTTCAAGATGATCAGTTGTTAGAAATATGACCCCCGCGGACCTTGATGACGTCATCATCATATTAACATCATCATGATATTCGGAAGACAACCGGATATTTGGAAATATCCTCCTGACGTTCAAATATCAGGTTGCACTGTAGCTCCACTATAAGATCGGGGCGATAACTGAATATGATGATGATGCTTGAAAATATCACCCCCAGTAGATAATGCGCGAAGCCGGCAGGCGGATATCTCCTTGATATCAGCATCATCATGATGCTCGAGCAAACATATATCCGGGTGATATGAAAATATCACCCCTTCCTTCAGAAATATCATGATGCAGATAGGCAGAAAGAAAAATATCACCCTGATATACGGATGACGTCAGCATCATCAGGATGACAAAATAACGAACAAGAAGTGATACAACATCATCAGGATGATATTGACTAAGATCATCCTGACGTTCAAAATATGATGACCCTAGTGAATATCGGGTCGCACTTAGAACTCTTCGACAACATCATCAGGATGATATTAACCAAGATCACCCGATGATAAAATATCACCCCGGCGAAATATCATGAAGGCAGAAAATATGATGACCTCCGCAAGCAGCAGGATGATAACTGGAAATATCATGATGATGACGACCCTTAGGAAAAAACAAGTCAGGTCGACAAATTAGAGAATAACCCCTTCAAGATAAAAGGGCAACATCGTCATCATGTTTGAGCAAGGTGATATTCGGAAGATCACCGGATACTTGAAAAGATCACCCCCGCAAGCAACTGAGGGCGCATTGTAGCTCACCAGTATCATCAGGATAATAAGCAAACATCACCCGACAGTTGAAATATGATGATGACGATGAGAAAAACAAGTCGACGAAGAACATGCTGATGAAGATCATCATCGAAGACAAGATGATGATGACGACCTCCTCCTCAGAAAAATATGATGCTGCAGCTGAAAAACGCTGAGGAGGTCCAACACTTAGAAAAAATGGGCAATAAGATGAAGGCTTCAGATGAAGAAACCTCCTGATCATGACAAATCAACCCCAGGTCAAAATAAGTGCTAACAGTGGCTCCGAATGGGGACGTGCAGGTGAAAACCTGCAGCGAGAACCAGATCTCCGGGCAGACCTGACAAAAAGCAAAAAACGCGAGTTGTACAAGGCATTTACACTACATACATATTTTACAAATGTGCACAGCAACCAGATATTCATGCAAAATAGAATTTAAGGAATTGGCCATGCACAGGCAATTCCAGAATTTCACCATCTAGGGCCTGGAGGAAATAAGAATCCTCCCCATGAGTATTGCAAACCTGATATGGGCCCATCCATAAGGGCTGAAATTTACCATGTTTACCCTTTTCCTGATCTTTAGCATTCCAAATGAGCACCAGATCATTAACTTGAAACTTCCTTTTTGTAGTTCTCCTGTCAAACTGATATTTCATATCCTGTTGTCTTCTGAGATTGATCTGGTGGGCTCTCCTTCTGTCTTCATCCAATGCAACCAGCTGATTCACTCTTTCTGTCATGGGATCTTCAATGTCCTCATCATTTTCCTGAATGAATCTGTAAACTGGTAGGAGATTATTTATGGGCAGTCTAGCTGATGCACCATACACTAGCTCAAAAGGTGACTTCCCAATAGCCCTTTTCACAGTCACTCTGTCAGCCCATACTGCTAAGTTCAACTTTGAGTCCCAAGCTCTCTTGTTCTTGTCCAGTATCCTCTTGACAATTTTCATGATGCTCTTATTGCTTGATTCTGCTTGACCATTTCCTTGTGGGTGATATGGTGATGTATATGACAGGTTTATCCCATACCTGTTGCAAAAATCAACAAATTCACCTGATCTGAAGCACATAGCATTATCAGTGATAATCTTAAATGGTACTCCAAACCTGATGATGATGTTCTTTAGTATGAAATCTGTCACCACCTTACTTGTAGCTCTTTTAGTTGGTATGGCCTCAATCCATTTGGTAAAGTAGTCAGTTGCCACCAAAATCCAACTGTGTCCCCCACTTGATTTGTCTGCAATTTCCCCTATAAAGTCAATTCCCCATTGCTGGAATGGAGCATCCACAGGTACAGCTCTGAGGGGTAAAGCACCATTATATTTCAACTTTCCTGAGAATCTCTGGCAAGGGTCACACTTCCTTACTAACTTTTGTGCATCTGAAAAGAGAGTGGGCCACCAATATCCTGCCCTGAGAATTTTATGAGCTGTTGTTTGGGCAGTATAATGGCCACCACACAATCCTTTATGCATGTCAATCAAAATATTGTTAGCCATGTTCTTATCCACACATCTCAGCAGCACACCATCAGGATTTTTCCAGTACAGCTCACCTTGAACAACAACATACCTGATTGCATGTAGCTTTAGAGTCCTCTTTTGATTGTCACTGAAATGGGAAGGACAATTCAGATTTTGCAAATAATAGAAAATATCCTTGTACCATTCAGATCCTGATGCACTTACACTCTCATCTTGGACTGCATTAACTTGGCATGCTTCCAAGTTTGACTGTGCCATCATCTTGGCTAATCCTTGTCCTCTTATCAATTTAGTAACTTGTATGTCTATGTTGAATTCCTGCAGTTTGTTTATCCATCTGCACCTTCTTCCAGTCACCTCCTGCTGAGTGAATATGTCTTTGACTGCAGCATGAGGTACATATGCAATGATATATGACCCTACCAGGTATGGTCTGAAACTTTTAATGGCTCTAACAAGTGCATATGCCTGCTTTTCCATAATATCATACTTCAACTCAGAAGCCTGCAGGGACATACTGAAGAAAGCGATGGGCTGTTCAAAACCATCTTCATTTTTCTGTAACAAACATGCAGCTACAGTATGAAAGGAAGCAAATGAAAACACTTGGAATGGCCTAGAAAAATCAGGAGATTTAAGAACAGGGGCCATCTTAATTGCCTCTTTGATATTCTGAAATGATTCTACTGCTTCCTTTTCCCAGTTGACAGTTGCATCCTTCTTCATCATCTTGGAGATGTTCCTTGTGATTTCTGCAAAGTTAGGAACAAATCTTCTAACAAAATTTATTTGTCCAAAGAAGGACTGAACCCCTTTCACAGTTTTTGGCATTTGAATCCTGTCAATAGCTGCCACTCTCTCTGGATCTATCCTGACTCCATCCTTGGAAACAATGTGTCCCAGAAGTTTTCCTTCAACTACTCCAAAGGCACACTTCTTTGGGTTTAAAGAAATACCATATTCTAGTGCTCTTATGAAAATCTGCTCCAGATGCATACAATGCTGCTCTTCTTTCTTTGAGTAGGCAGTCAGGTCATCCTGATATACTGCCAAGATTGAATCAATCAGCCCTGCAAAAGCAACATCCATTGCTCTTTGAAATGTGGCACCTGCATTTGTTAGTCCAAATGGCATTCTAACATACACATACGTTCCCCATGGAGTGGTAAAGGCAGTCTTATACTGTTCTGATTCCTTTACCTTTACCTAATTATATCCTGAAAATCCATCCATCATGGATAGGAGTTCACAACCAGTCACTCTCTGCAACATAGCTTCCATATTAGGCAATGGATAGTTATCCTTCAAAGAGGATACATTCAGGTTCCTGAAATCAACACACAGCCTAATATCACCATTCTTTTTCCTGACTGGGACAAGGTTAGACACCCAAGTTGAATGTCTGATTGGCACAATTATTCCAGCCTCCCTGAGCCTTTTGAGTTCTTCTTGCATCTTAGGAGCTAAGGTAGGATTTATAGGCCTTTGCCTCTGTCTAAATGGCTTAGCTTCAGGCTTCAGTGGGATCTCATGCTGGAATAAGTCTTCCCTATAATCTTTTAGGTCCTCATATGACCAAGCAAAAACATGTTTATACTTTTTTAGCAATGCAATCAGCATACTTCTTATGTGTGGTTTGAGCTGCTTGCCAATATATACCTTCTGAGGGGCCTGAGATGTCCCCAAATTTATTTCTTCTAAATCCTCCTTATTTGTGGGGGATGTCTTTGTGACCATTTTGTCTCTACTGTCAAAGGCTCTTTCCAAAGCCACTAACCCTCTAGGGATCTTGTTAGTCTTCAACTGAATGATCTCTTTTCCCACAAGAGTCTCTTTTCCATCTACAGTTTCTACAAAAGCTTGGAAATCAATCTGTTGGTTCTCATATTCATCTATGCAGTGCAAAAATTTCAGTAAATCCCTATCATCATTAAAAACTTGCCAACTGCATATATTTTCTGGTATGGCAGGCCTAATTTTAACTTCTACATCTGTGACACCTGACAGAGTGATGTCATCTGGCCTTATTGCAACATTGGCTAAGAAATCAGCCATAACATTTTTTGACCTTTCTACCCAGCCAATTGAAAATGCATCAAATAATTCAATAGTATCCCAAACAGCATGCTTGTACTATTTCAATCTCTTATTTTTTGCAGCATACTTATTTCTGATTTGGGATACAATCAGCTCAGAATCCCCAAATACTCTTAACATCTTAATTCCATGTTTGAGAGCAATATTCAGGCCTAAGAGTAAAGCCTCATATTCTGCAATATTATTTGTGCAATCAAACCTCAGCAAGAAAGAGGATTTGAGGAGCTTACCAGTTGGAGACAGGAAGACAACTCCAGCTCCAGAGCCTTCTTTTGCACAAGCTCCGTCAAAAAACATGGTCCATAACCCTTGCTGATCCAGCTCTTCAATGCAGATATTTTTCTTTTCATCTTCTGTATCATCTGAGACAACCCTGAAGTTATCACAGTCAGTGTCCACAAAGCATACCTGTTCATTTGCTTCTTGGTCTTCCACTGTCTCTGATGATCTTTGCTCTCTGATTAACTTGACATCCCTGCCATTCATTGGAATCATGGCATATGATAGGTCCAGCTGCATACTTCCACCTATTAGTGCTGCCCATCTTCTTGACAACAGCATACCATACTGTGGCTTGATGTCAACCACTGTTATATTCATCTTATATTTCTTTTCAGGAAATGCTGCCAGTTTGAAATCTACATCCTTCATGATTCCAATAACTGGTACCTCTCTGGCATCCATAGCATAACACTTTCCACATGCCTTGTCAATTTTTAATCCAGTTTGCTGCATGATAGCCAAAGGCATGACATTTGTGGATGCTCCAGAGTCAAGCATACAGTTTCTAATTATTTTACCATTTATAACCAGGGAAACATAAAATGGTTCCACCTGTGAAGGACACTTTGTCATGGTCATTCCTAAATAGACTTCAGGAGTCTCATCTTCTTCATTGCACATGACCTGTTTCTCACCCTGGGTCTGATCATTTTGCTTAGCTTGAAAAGGTACCCCTGAGATTAGGGATATTGTCCTATTCTTGATCTCTTCCACTTTCATGAGTTCCATAAGTGGAACAGAGACCTTTACCTGAGAGAGGATCTGGGCTATATCAAATGGAGCATAGTTTTGTACAACAGTTGTGTCTTGCTCCACAATCTTGCTTTTATCCTGAGCTGATTTAGTTTTCATTTTCATAGTTCCCTGATCATCATTCTTGTCTTGGGAACCTCTACTTTGATCTTCAGCCTGAGAGGTTTTGTTTTCTGGTCCTTGAGATTCAGGACCTGCTCTGTATCTAAAGTTCTGTTTATTATTTACCCACTGCCTTTTTTGTGGTTCAGTTCCTTTATGACCATGCATCAGCTGACCTGCAGAAATATCCTCTGGCTGATGTGGGCTGCCAACCTGATTTTTACCTCTGAGGTTGTAGTTGCTTTTGACCTGAGCAACTGCTGCAGCTGTGAAGGCTCTAATTTCCTCATCAGAAGGTCGTTGTAGGTTACTCAAAAAATTGTGTGAGTTCTGAGCATACACATAATTATCCTCATCATCTTCATCATATGGGGACTGTTGGCAGGCCTGAACCTGATGATCTGTCTTCTCATCAGCATCATACAGAGTATATCCATTGCCTACGGACATCATGTTAACATCATCATCCTGCACATGATGTGGCTCATTGCATTCATTACAGGATGTAGCATTATCATACAAAGATTGGGCAATCATGCACTGTGACTGTGAATGTGGCATCTGACAAATTATACACCACGGAGCATCATCAGCAATATTTATAGTTTTCTTCAGGGGATCAGGAGTTTCCTTGGCATGTTGAGCCCTCTTGTTTGTGTTGTTACGTGAAAATACAGGCTTACCATCGTGCCAATTGGTGTTATAAGGCATATCATGTAATGATGGCCTCTTTTCCTGCCTTTGATAGACTTGCCTATCAGGACCCATCCCTTTTTCTCTTCTAGCTAATCTATAGCTCAGGTCCTTAACAACATTTGCCAGTTTGTCTATCTTATCTTCAGGAGCAGATGTACTACCTTGAGTGTTCTGAGGCTTGTTTGGATTCTGCAAAATTTTTACATCATCCCTTCTATTTGTCTTGCCTGATGCTTTCCTATTGTTTTCAATATTTACTGCAATTCTGAAAGCATCTCTGAGAGTGGCAGGACCTTTATCTCTTAATCCATATGCAGTCTTTGCATCAAAGGCATTGATGTACAAGATTATGCACATTGGTTCATTTGGCCTCATATGATGTGGCAATTTGTTCAACACTTTAGTAAATCTTGCATTAAAGTCTGCAACCTGTTCATTTGACCCTTTTGTGATACTGGTGAACTCATTTACAAAGAAGCTAGGGTCAGTTTTATCACCATATTGCTCCTTGAACATCCTCTTAAAATCATCCCATGATGATATGCTCCGGTCAGGCAGATTCCTGTACCATTCTCTTGCCTCATCTATTAAGGATTGCATGAATGACTTCATGAAAACATCCTCATGCTCAACCTCAAAATTATCCATGACATTTTGGAAGGCCTTTAGATGATCTTCTCCTGACACTGTATTGTTTCCTGAAAACTTAGGCACTTGCAGCCTCAGATGCTTGTCAATGGGGTTAGGATACCCAGGAATACCATCAAACACCAGCTGCCTGAATCTGTCTAGCTGCATGGGCTGTCTGTTTGGCTGATTAACATTAACATTTCTGTTTGCATTCTGGTTTCCTGCATTGTTCAGTGGTATCCTAGCATCATTCACATTTTGTCTCTCATCATGATGCTGATGTTGCATTTCATATCTTTGCTGATGTCTTTGCATATTTGCATTCTCTAAGGTAGGAACTGAATTATTTTGGGCAATTCTCAAGGCTTGCACTTTCTGCTGTATATCATCTCTGATTTTCATGGCTTGTAGGTATTCTAGTTCTGCTCTTAGGCTTTTGATTTCTTCAGCCAACTGTTCATCCTTAGGTCTGGAGGTAGATGGTCTCATGCCATTTTGGTCATCATCTTCATCATCCCTTAGGGACTCTGCCTCTTCAAACCTTTCACTCGGGTCTAGAAAAGGGCGTTCTTGGAACACCTCTGACCTCATTCTCATACTACCACCCTGTTGCCTCTCATATGCACCTTGGATATCAGCTTCTGCACTTGAAAAATAAGGAGCATGCTGTCCTGATGGCCTAGGGTTATCTTGTACCTCATCACTTTTTCTGGGGGAGCTCTCATGACTAGCTGAGACAGTTCCCTTTCTTCTATACATCATTCTTTTTGTTAATGGTAACTCTTCAAATAGAGGATTTTGTTGGGATCTTCTCCCCTGCATATAAATTTCACTTTGACCGGTTGGGAGATTACTTCGGAGTCGCCACCTATTTCTAGGAACTGTTTTCTTCTGAAAACCAGGGTTCTTTCACAAGGTTCCCCAGCGGAGTAGATTACTGTTGCTGACTCAGATGGGTCACATATATATCACTGGAGATGATTAGATAGTACTTTTACTTCTCAATCCCCAGCAGAGTCGCCAATTTCTGTTGACTTTTTCCCAGACTGGATGCTTATTCCCAGATATCCCTACAAGGTAGCCATCAGTGATCAACAGGATCTCTCGGCCAGGGGGTCAACAGTATAGGAGATAGACTCTATATTTTATCTCCTCTTCTTCTTCAGGCTCTGCAAGACCTAGGGGGGTATTCCCTACTCAACATCCATGAGGATATGCATGCAAGGCTGAGATGTTGACAGAAAGCAGATGAGTCCTCCTGTAAGTAGACCAAAACTGAAAGATAAGGGCAAAGGGGATAGCTTTGGGCCTATTTGCAGTTGTAGACAGAGGACTGAGGTTCCTAAAACTAACTCTAATGTCCTAATGTTGGTTTTAGATTTTGCTTTGGAGTTTAAGTGTGGATGCAAAGCTGGATATGGTTATAACACAAAACAAAGCATGATTGGTGCCTATCCAGGGCCTGGAGTCAGTAGACATACACCTGTGAATGATCAGCATGAACAACTAAAACTAGATTTCAAGGGGATATGTGTGATACCTGCCTTACAGGCATCTCCCAATACAGAGTGTTAGGTTATCTCTACTTATGGTATCCCTACTGCAGTATACCCTTCCCAATGTTCAACCTGAAAACAGTTTAATCTACCCCTTGAGTAGAAGTTAAAAGATCAGACAGTCAACATAGGAATTCTATGTTCTAGAATCTAAACATTACCAAACATCCAGATTCAGAAGAAGAACACATGCAATATTGGAGACAGAATTAACACAACACATGCTAAACAGCATTTCTCATATAAGTTTAATCATGAAATCAGTGGGTTCATGCCAAAAACAAACAACAAGAGATACATAAACTCACAGGTAAGCTGTACAGAGCAACCAGATCAGCTTGTTATGCATTACAGAGCCAAAATCATCAACTTTCAACAACCTTTCAAATGAGCAAGACCACCTGCTTATAACAGCCAGGTAGGTGCTCAGCAATTAATTACATGGTTGACCAAAATTTTGCCAGATACACAGTATCATGGAAATGGCGCCCAAACACAACCAGATTGGCGCCCAAACTTGAATGCAGCAGGTAGGGGAGGAGACAGGAAGATTTCTCGAGCCCTGCGCCCCTGTCCGCTGATTGACACCTCCAGTCGGGTACAAGATCGACCCACGCCATTGCCCATACCTCTGCAACAATCGCCATTAATGGCGCACCAACCCGCGGCCTTAGGAAGATCATCAAATCTGCAATCGCAACCATTTCCCGCCGAGACTCATCATCATGATGTTTGAAAATGCAGGACATCAATATCCCACATGCACCCCGCGATGACCTCAATAACACCTTATATACTAGGTCATGAGCATATATCATGTCGGTGCTTTTGCTCCTGACAACACTAGTATAGACTTCATCATCATCATCATCCAGCAGCATGATATCCTGCTGTTCGAAATATCACCCTGACGTCATCATGATATTTGAAATATACCCTTCATGATAATCGGCACAACCTGATCCATCGGAGGAACATCCTCCTGCTGAGCTTATTCCAAAAGTCTGGCCGATGAACATCCTGATGACGTCATCATCATATCCTGCTGACGTCATCATCATATCTGCCTACTGCGCACCTCCTCATATCCGGATGACGTCATCATCATATTTGCAAATATCAGGAGGTCTCTTCAAGATGATCAGTTGTTAGAAATATGACCCCCGCGGACCTTGATGACGTCATCATCATATTAACATCATCATGATATTCGGAAGACAACCGGATATTTGGAAATATCCTCCTGACGTTCAAATATCAGGTTGCACTGTAGCTCCACTATAAGATCGGGGCGATAACTGAATATGATGATGATGCTTGAAAAGATCACCCCCAGTAGATAATGCGTGAAGCCGGCAGGTGGATATCTCCTTGATATCAGCATCATCATGATGCTCGAGGAAACATATATCCGGGTGATATGAAAATATCACCCCTTCCTTCGGAAATATCATGATGCAGATAGGCAGAAAGAAAAATATCACCCTGATATACGGATGACGTCAGCATCATCAGGATGACAAAACAACGAACAAGAAGTGATACAACATCATCAGGATGATATTGACTAAGATCATCCTGACGTTCAAAATATGATGACCCTAGTGAATATCGGGTCGCACTTAGAACTCTTCGACAACATCATCAGGATGATATTAACCAAGATCACCCGATGATAAAATATCACCCCGGCGAAATATCATGAAGGCAGAAAATATGATGACCTCCGCAAGCAGCAGGATGATAACTGGAAATATCATGATGATGACGACCCTTAGGAAAAAACAAGTCAGGTCGAGAACTTAGAGAATAACCCCTTCAAGATAACAGGGCAACATCGTCATCATGTTTGAGCAAGGTGATATTCGGAAGATCACCGGATACTTGAAAAGATCACCCCCGCAAGCAACTGAGGGCGCATTGTAGCTCACCAGTATCATCAGGATAATAAGCAAACATCACCCGACAGTTGAAATATGATGATGACGATGAGAAAAACAAGTCGACGAAGAACATGCTGATGAAGATCATCATCGAAGACAAGATGATGATGACGACCTCCTCCTCAGAAAAATATGATGCTGCAGCTGAAAAACGCTGAGGAGGTCCAACACTTAGAAAAAATGGGCAATAAGATGAAGGCTTCAGATGAAGAAACCTCCTGATCATGACAAATCAACCCCAGGTCAAAATAAGTGCTAACAGACCTCATCATGATGACTTACCCAGTCCCCTTATGCAGGATCATCTACATGGCTTACTTTTACTAGACCACCAGGAAGCAGAAAACACAAGCCAAGCCAAGCAAAAAGTTGGGTCCCTATTTTGTCAAATCAAAATGGGGCGTGTTGTGTAACCACACAACATATAGCTAGGTCAAATGACCCATATGGCAAAATGCAGAAGTTATTAGCGAAACAAATACATCAAAAACATCTTGAAGATTATTCGATTGATTGTGATGATGAAGGAGAGGTCAAGAGGAGAACTTATCAAAGGCTCACTCTCAATTACATCTAGACTTTTGACTGCATTCCAGTTTCTACACAATTGCATGATGATTACGGAAAGATAATGTCTAATGAATATGAGGATAAAAAGGTGTATAATGACACCATCTTAGCTCCCAATCTGACACAGCCAGAGGAGACCTCATTGGATCAAATAATGCAAAAGGTTATCCAACTGACCTAGAGCTGGGTAAAGGCTAAATCCACTAAGTTGCAAAAGAAGGGTGTGGCCTTTACTATTGACAATAACAAGAAGAAACAAGTATCTGAAGAAGAATATGATGATTTTCTCATTGAAAAGAGGAAATCTAAGGGAGAAAGATTACCTGCTGAGGAACAAAGGCCACCAAGCAACTACAACAAGGTTGCTTCTGTGCAAAAAGGGGTGATTATTAAAAGACTTTCATCAAAAGGTGATCGGGCATCAACATTTGCACCTGCATCTACATCACAACAATCCCATACTAAACAAAAAGGCAAGAGGGTAATAAAGCCTGTTCCTGAGGATACAGAGGAACAAATGGAAGATGAGCCATTACAGGATGAACTAGAAGAAGAAAATCCCTTGGAAGAAGAGCAGTTGGATAAGGGACCTAAAGTTGATGATCTACTGATAACAAGGAAGAAAAGAAAGAAAGTGCAACAAACACCCCCACCAAAGAAGCAAAGGACATCAATGAGGGGAAATGTTAACACTGACCCTATCATATTAAGAGGTGCAGGTGGTTTAGCTTTTATGAGGGAACTACAGCATGATGTCCCCACTCTTGACATTATTCAATTTAAGACTAAAAGGATGGAAGAGCAGATAGAAAAAGAGACGCATATGGCTGGTAAAGAATCCTCCTTTCCACTTGATAACGCTATTGAGTTGTCTGATGATGAGGTAGTTAGAGATGTGGCTGCTGAACATATGGATACCTTAGTACCTAACACTTGGATGACCCCTCATGGGACTCCATTGGCCCAGAAGGTGACTAGTCAAATAGAAGATAAAATGGATGAAATGGAGCAAGATAATCCTGAAGAGGTAGCCCAATAGATAGGGCTGACCAATCTGGTAGAGCAGGCTACTAGTCCTATAACAATAGATTTAACCTACCAGGCTGATATGAACCTAAATAAAGGTAATGATCAGCCTTTGGAGCCTAAAAAGGTTGAAAATACAATGCATACAGATGCTAATGATATTATAGCCAATAAAAATAAAGGCCAAAGCAGTGCACCTACAGAACAAGAAAAGTTAGAGGCACAACCTCATAGGAAGAGTGATCAAGAGATACCTGATAAGGTTGCTGATCAGGATCAAGCTATTTCATTGCTGCATGCTGAAAGAGGTAACCAACGAAATAATCCAGGATTAGAAGAGAAATTAGGCAGGAAAGAATTGATCTTGGGAGAGGCTAACACATCTAAGGATGAGGAACAGTATCTAGCACATGATGAAAGTCTAGAGAAGGAGATAGAAAAGGTGACCAAGGGTGATTTGGGTGATCCCCAAGGCCAAAATACACAATCTTCTCAAGAAACCCCTAAGGAAATTTTAAAAAAGGAAGTACATGATCAGAATGTACATACTTTACAAGAACCTCCACGTCAAGAAGAAATCCCTCAGCAAGAGGTACCTCAACAAGAGTCTCCTCATAAGAATGTGCATGAGGAAGAAATTTGAAGAGAGGATTCACCATTGAGGATAAGGCCTAATACACAACCCCAGGATACTCAAAGTAAAGAGGGTGATATCAATAGCGCAAGGGTGATGTGCCTTATTGGTTGCAACAAGAAATAAATATGCAACAAATTGATGAGGTACATGATTTTGATGTTTCTACATTGTTTGATGAAAGTATGATGAAACCTAGAAGAAAGGCAAGGCTTACATCTACAATAAGAAGAGACCCTTCTACAGGTAGGAGAACAACTCAAGTAGCCTTACCAATTGTTGAAAAGGAGAAAGGGAAAATAGGCCTTGATGAATTTTAGATAACTGATATTGATTTAGGTTTTGCCAATGAGGACCAGGAAGGTCAAGAGGGTAAAGATTTTATTGATTCTTTGACACAAAGGGTGAAAATAGAAAAGGATAAAAATAAGAAACACAAAGAGCACATTGCTCAATTGCATTCTTTTATTAAAGGATTAGTTTATCCTAAGCACACACCTATTAGTACAGCCACTCCATTAACAATTATATCCCAAGAAGAAGTTATCATATTAGATCTGATGAAGCATAAGGCAAAATTAATGGACAAGTGGTTCATTTCTTCTATTTTTGAAGCTGAAAACATGGTGAAAACCTCCCTAGAAAGTTGGAATTCTCTTAGCGCTTTGAAGAGTAAAGTGGATAAGCTACAGAATGAAGTAGGTAGGAGATCCTTCAAACTAGAAAAACACCTAGATGCTTTGGGAGAAATGAAAAGAATTGATATGAAGATACTTATGGATAACAAAATACTAGATAATAACACTTCCCAACTGCTTATTATTTGGTATGAGGACACTAGATTTAAGTGTGACATCTTGAAGAGATGCAATGGCAAGCTCAGGGACATAAGTGTCAAATTACATGATCTTATGGCGAAAGAAGCAGAAACCCTTGAGGCTCTAGAAGGAAAAGTGGAAGGGAAAATAGAAAATCAAGATACTGATTTTGTTGTTTAGGCTTTTCATGATAATTTTAAGCAAGATGCAGAGGATCCCCTGCACCATTTGACAAAGGAGGTAATAAATAAAGTCATGAGGATAAAGGTCAAGGTAGAAACATACAATGAAATGTTGAATAGTAGGAAGAGTAAGATGGATGCCCTTCAAGCAAAGTTTCATTCCCACAGGCATGCCGTAATAAAGACCAAGGTTTAGGATGGAGGTGAAGTCGATAGAATAGTACAACTATATGAATCCATCAGGGCAACCATAAGGGTACACATAAGGGGTGATCTGCATCAGAGTGATAGTGATAATGAAGATGATGATGATGTGGAAAATGATGGAGAAGATGAAAGTGAAGAAGAAGAAGGAGATGAAGAGTAAATAAAAATGCATGATAATAGAATTATATGCATAATCCACTTACAAGCGAATGTGTTTTGCTAGATAGCTACCAACTGGCAACTTATGCCACATATGAAGATATTGACTTAGTCAATGAGAGAATGTTGGTCATTGATCTGAATGGATAAATCTTGACCGTTGGTCATATGTAACCGCCTCCTCTCCTTATTCTATAAAAGGGGATGAAGTGCACTCTTTGAAGCATTAGAAACTTAATTGAAGTTAGATTGTTGAAGCATTCAGGACTAATTTCAAGGCTTTTGTGAATATACATGTCTTTTGCGTACTTAATGAAAGAAAAGTTATTTTGATTACAAATAATTGTAAATCTTGAGTAATCAGTGGGTGAAATCTAGATGTATGCATTAATTAGTTGTGCCCCTTGGAGTGCTTGTCAGTTTGCATGTGTTGTTTTCATTCCTTGTTCCTTTGAAGTTAGCATCAACCATACCTAGCTGTGGAACAACCTAGTGAAATTATGGTTTGATTCCTTCTCTCCATGAATGTTTTTGGAATGTATGTGACTTAATAGCTAAAGGTTCACCAAATTTAGAAGTATTTCTTTAAATTTCTTTGAATTTCATTAGAAATCACCCTCATAATTGCAAATAACATACAATCTAAAGCAAATAAACATAAAATATGCCTATATCTCATAAATAATTGAACACACAGAGAATATTTTGAATGAAAGCATGTCAAAATGATAAATATCATGCAAATACCTAAGAATATCAATGGTATACATGTGAATATCTACTTATAGGCATATCATTTGGCTAAATACACGTGCAGAAGTATAAAACAAGTTCATGAAAGTAAATGCTGAGAAGAATTGATCAAACTTGTAAATATAATCATAATCTGTGGAGCATAGTGGAAATAACCTCATTTGTGAAGTAAGTTTACATGAAATAGAGGCCGAATCAGATGTACAGGCAACAATTTACAATATAGACAATGTGAGACCCCTTAAGATGGAAAACAGCATGTCACATCAACCTCTGAGTAACGTCAGAAGATCATGACCTGATCAACGAAGACTTGGAGTCATCAGTTTGTTCTAAACTAATCATACTTTTCAAGATAATAAAGGTTTGTTGTGCAAATTTTTATGAGTGTTGTTGTGACTAACAATCATCATCGACATGAATATCTTCATCTTTTAGAAACAATTGATGGTACCTAGATCAAAGATCGATCTTCAAAAACATAGTTGCCCCTCGCATTTGATCAAAGAGATCATCAATTTGGGACAATGGATACTTGTTCTTTATCGTTGCTTTATTTAGCATACAATAATCTATGCATAAGTGCAACGTACCATCCTTCTTTTTTACAAAAATTACTGGTGCTCCCCAGGGTGAAACACTGGGTCTTATCAATGCTTTATCAAGCAATTTCTACAACTGAGCCTTTAGCTCCATTAACTCGATTGTGGTCATTCTATATGGAGCTTTAGATATAGGTTCCAAACCTAGAATTATGTCTATAAAGAAATCAAAAGCTCTTTTAGGGGGCAATCCCAGTAGCTCATCCAGAAAACATCCTTAAAATCTCTAAGAAAAGGGTATCTATCCATATCTGATCTCTCTCGATCTATGGATTCCCTCTTCTCAACTCCTTGGAGCTTCTGAGTTTCATAAAACATCAAATCATCTTGGAAATTTGTTTTCTTAAGACTATTTATTTCCTCCATTTTAATAGCAAAAATCTAGCATCCCTTCATTTGGGCTCTTTTCATTTGCAAGACAAATATTTGTCTCACTTTAACCTCTCTAGGGTTACCTTGTAGAAAGACTTTATTCCCAAGGTCATCTAGACACTCTATTGTTTTAGTAAAACAATCCACCTTAGCCCTATGTCTCCATAGTTACCAGTTAATGATCCCAAGGATGACATCATATGAGCCTAAGAGGGTACATAAAGGTTCACTTCAATGGAGAAACTCAGAAGTTCAACCTTAGCCTCAAACAAGCATTACTTTACCTGAGCTCTGGTCTGATTTGCATATTCAACTAACCAAGTATTTGCCATGTATCTAGCTTTTCTAGAAATCTTACTCAAAACTTTAGGAGAAATAAAACATTATGTTACACTAGTATCTATCAAAACTGAAATTGGAAAACCAAATAAAATACCTGTGGTTTCAAAAGGAGTGATTTGATATTCATCTTGCCTATTATCTAGGGATACATGTATGTGTTGTTGAAAAGCTTCCTACTAAAAGGGTAAAGGATTTCCTCGTGGCTGAGTTCCCTGCGTCTTATTAGGACATTGGTTGGCATAATGATCACTGCCACATGAATAACACCCTCCCACTGATCCTCACTTTTCATAAGGCTTCCCAGAATTATCTCCATTTTTCTTGGAGTTATTATTGTTTTTTTTTTCACCCTTGGATTCATTTTGATTGTTCTTAGACCCTTTATTACTTTTGTTAGAAAAGTCTTTCTTTTTGTCCTTTTTCTTAAATGACTAGTAGGATTGGGACCAATTATACTTTTTGTGGTTCCTTTCCCTATATGCAAACATGGATTTCAATTTATGTTCCTGTTTAATAGCTTTCTCATAAACCTAGTCCATTGTAGTGGGACCATGCACATCAAATTCACCCCCAATCTGGGTATTCAATCCCATGATGAACTTTCAGATGCAAACCCTCTCATCCTATTGATATTGTGGAACATATTTGAGGAGGTGAGTGAGCTTTTCCTAGTACCCATTCACAATTGAGTCACCCTATCTCAAATTTTGGAAATCTATAATCTTTTGGTCAAAATACAACTGAGGCAACCATCTTTGCCTGAAAATCTCCACAAACCTTTCCCATGTTAGACTCATGGAGTTTAATTTTAACTCCATTTTCTTGTTCATCCACCAAGTGGATGCTTCACCTGCCAATTGGTATGCTCCCCATACTGTTTTGGTGATTTCAGAATAGTTTCTTATTTCAAAGTATTTCTCCATTTCTGTAAGCCATGCCTCCATGACATCTCCACTTACAGTCCTATCAAACTTGGGAGGTGTAAGTTTTTTCATATATCTCTAGATAATTCTAGAGCCAAATGGCTTATTTTATCCTCATCATGTCTTACATCAGAGTTATTCTCTCTACATCCACTTTGGGTGGTGACCTCATGATGTTCCTTGTCATCACCCTCATGGTAGGCTTCATGCTTGCATCCATGCTGACCCATGACCTCCTTCTCAAGAGTTCTGATTCTTGCTCTCATCTCATGGAGCATAGTAAGGATCTAGTCAAGTTTGGAATCGGAGTGGCCTAAAGGTTGCTCTTCTTCCTGGCTATCTCCCATATTGGTTCTTGTCTGAACCGTGCTACAATCTACTTCTCCTGAAATTTGCAGATTAATCATTCAATTAGCTTTTCATACTATTGAATCCATTCATAAATGTAAATCCATTCTCATTTATGCAATCTTACAAGAAAGGAAAGATTTGCCAAAGTTCAAAAGTGCATTATAGTTTCCATAGATTACATAAAATTCATCAATTGTTACAATTTTTTTTTACATCTTGCAACTCCAAGTCACTTTCAGATCGGGATATCTTCCCAAGTATATCCTCATCCTTGAGGTTCATCGAATCAAACTTAGGAGGTGGATGTACTCGCAGGTACTCATCCATAACCTCCCAAGTAACAATAGGATCCTTAAGATCACTTTCCAAGGTTGGTTCCTTAGGTGTAGAGGGTTTCACTAATTCATTTCCAAAGATAGGAGTAGTAGCCTTAACCACTTTTTCCTTCTCCTGCTTGATGTGTTTAATAGCATCATCAAAAGTTTGATCATCAATCAACCATGAGTCTCTCAAGCAACTAGTTTGACCAAGGATTTTCATTTTTCAAGCTCACTCCCTCATAACTTTAAGGTAACGTCCATTTCCTATTACCTTCTTCCTAGGTGTCATTCTTTTCTTACCATTCTAGCATAAGAACATCTAAACATTAGCAACTGTTAATGTCAGAGGAAAATTTCATGTAGTGAGCTCATAGGTCCATGTATTAAACTTGGTAGCTCTGATACCATATGTAACATACCATCTCATATTACCTTGGTTAACAACTCAATTTACCAATAAGTAAATGATCATGATTGAATAAAAAAAATCATATTTGTTTACAATTTAATAAATTCATAATCAAAGCATTAGTGCATATCTTATATGAATAATTTCAAAATTAAAATTTGCATCATATTCAAAGTTAACACAATATTGAATTCCTTCACTTTACAATCACAATGTTTTTCTCTAGGCAATATTGATAATTTTACATAGGACTCTTGACTATCAAGTCATATAATAGAAAATACTGCATCAAGAATATTGATAGTTGTCTTCATAAGTCTCAGCTTGTCATCTAATTGGGAAGGAGAGCATCACCCAAGTGCTTTTCTTCTAACCACATACTGGTGGTCCCCTGCTCAACTTCCTTCCTGGAAGTGGCCCTCCCCTTCATGAAGAGAATAGATATAAGTAAACAATTGGTTTTCCATCTGAGTATCTAGTGTTGTGTCCTTCGTAACTCATCGCGGTCATACAACTATATATCCACTCTAACTATGTATGACACTACTGGATGGTTATGTCATCTAGATCACAATGAACTGACTAATGCATGCAGAGACAGATGCATTACTTTGGCCAAAGATTTATATACATAGACATTTTTCAATAAACATAGTTGAATGTTCACACACCTCTGAGTCAAAATTTTAGAAGCTATCTCATCCTACAGTTTTTATGGTTTAACCTACTCTAGGCATGGTAAAGATTTATTATATTTACCATTACTCCATCTATCTTAGACTTCTGACTCTGGTTTCAGGAATACATTACAAAAATTGTCTTGTTGCCTATGCAACATAGAACTGGTGACTCCACGTCACTCTATTTCCATTCTTTTTAAAGAATTAAAGATTCATGGTTTCAGTTCTTAAGACCATTCCCAGTCTAAGACTCTATGGTTACCTTATTCCAAGGTTTTCATCAAATTCACATCAAATATAACACATACCATTATAGTCGATAGCATTAATAAATTGACAATAATAAATTAACTTTTAGACTAAGGGATTTAAAAGGGTCTTTAACACCTTATACTTCATTTCTAAAGTATTGCCATTATAGTAAGGAATATGCTCATAATAGTTTACAAATGATTGAGTTATCGAACTCAGTTCCAGATTTCCCTCCATGGAAATTATAGATACCCATGATTTTACTTCCCTGGTGTTTAAGGCATGACGTGCACTTGGTGAAATAAAATATTGATACCCATTATCATCCTAGCTTTTCTATCATAAGCAATAAGGAGCTTACTTCTCTTTTTGAAATAAAGAATAACTTGAAGGTGATATAATAGTCTTTTCTAGAAACAGTCTTTTATTACAAGTCCACTTCATGTGCCTCAAACCACAATTAACTTGGCATCATGAGCCTACAGACCTATTGCAACAAATATTAACTCATGGGTTGCATATAGATGATACCCATCTAATCATAGTGTTGACAAACAAAAGTGTTTAGCCTATAATAGTATTCTTCATGAATACATCATGGCTCTTGGTCTATTTTCTAATCATAAAATGAATCTTTACTTACCCAGTAATCATGGGAGATAATTATCTTTTGATAATGTTTCTGAATGGAGACTTAATAGTGTATAATCAGGAATGTAAGGAGTCAACTGATACTATAGCCTTAGACTCATTAGTGTACTGTTACATCAGTGATCTAACGTCTCCAGCCTTATTGGCTTCATTGGAAAAGAAAAGAACTACTACAATAATGTTTTCATATGTCTAGCCTCAAAGGCCTTGACAGGGTTATCAATTAGCTCATTGTTAACATATATATAACTACACAGTTGATTATATCATAGTATGCATTTAATGCAATAGAAAGAATTAAAAATTAAACTTTCACTGTGGCTATAAGCCACACGACAACAATTTACTAGAGGTACTTGTTGTTATGGCACCATCCAAACAACTTGAGTCTATTATAGAGTTTCCCCAACATCTACAATCTGCTTTGCACACAAATTCTTCTCTGCATACCTCTCTTTCTTATCCATAGCTTGTTCTAGTTTTCTCTCTCCTAAAAGCATCAACAACATAACACAATCTACTTCCCAAAAGAAAAACATGATAAGAAGGTTGGAAAATAGTTTTCTTTTCTCATACCACTTAGCAGGAATAATTGATTCATTTACTTGCCAACTCTCTCACTAAGAGCTTCCCACGACATGATAAGGTTACTCACACATCCCACTCACTCCACTCTTTGTGGATCGTCGGTATGGCATCATGCAAGCACATAAAAACTTTAGATTCAAAGGTGCTCGACACCACTACAAGTGGATAAAAGTTTATATCTCCAATAATATCATACATAGCTATATGATATTATAAGATTATTAATATAATCAAAGTTATCATCAAAATAGTATTACCAATATTATGGTGATAACATCAATATGCAAACATGGGGTCGAGACTTACTCCCCCACTTCGCTATCTTAGACTATAGGTTAAAATAATTAAACGATATTTATGAAACTTAATATGGTATTAAATAAATAAACAAAGGGAATCTTTGACACCAAACAATGGTTTTCTAAATACTATATTAATGTTCTGAGAACATTATTTAGTCAAATCGACATAGGCAATGTTGAGAAATCATAAATCAATATGACGACTATAGTCAAATTGAAATTGACTTAACAAGGGAAGATGGCTAAAACTTACCTTATCTTGCATAGGTTCATGAAAGAACAACTTTGATACTCAAATGGCAACCTAACCTTTTCCACAACATTTATTTCCTTCTACCGTGTGATACTCTCCTTCCCTTCTTGGAATTGGAAGTCTCTTTTCCTAGTTACACTCATAGTCATTCAAAACATGATTAGTGTATCATCACCAAATTTTAAGCATCATATGAAAATAATCTCATTAACATGTAATCTCATGTCTAACTTAAGCATTAATCATAATCCATATAATCAATGATTTATCCTGATATTTTCCGCAAACATCAAATCATTAACCTATGATTACTCAGTTAATCACATGGAAATTAAAAGTTAAACATAATCAAAGTTGGGGATGTAACAAAAGGATATGATTTTCTAAGTATATCACATGAAGGAAGATCCCTATATGTATTGTGATAGGTTAGGATGAAGGTATTATCAACATAGGAATGAGAGGTACTCAGAGGTAATATGTCATAATGCTTATGCACATCTACATCACTAGTCATAGAAAGTGTAGAGGCAACATGAAGCTCATGGACAAGTGAAGTTAGTGTCTAAAATATAAGTATAAGAAAGAATGAGCTCTATGAAGGAGGATAAGTCATATACATGATTAAACAACACCTCCAAAGAAGATGCATTTATATAAAAAGATATGAAAGAATCAAAATGTAGGGGATTAAATGAAACAAAATGCAGTAACACATCAAAGTTTGTAATAGAAGTATTAATGTAAGCAAAGGAGAATGGACTATGAGAATCCATGATAGATGATGTATCAATGAAGCAGATCCTAGGCTGGGTAAGTAGGAATCAAAAGAAGGCCATACAATAAATCTCCAAATCCTAAATATAGATGGATAAATGATATGGGAATGAGGCAAGTGATGATATAAGACTAGAAAATCATCAATAAATGAAACCCTAGAGGCTCCAACAAGGGTAGGTAGGATTGGAAAAAACAAGGTCACATAATCTAAGCTCAAGCTCTAGAAGAAGGATGTATCAATGAAGCACAAGTATGAAAGGGAAATCAAACACCAATCTGATCTAAAAATAAGATATAGCAATAAAAATGCATAGATCTAAAAATCCTAATTATAAAGAAGGATAACCCAAAGAAAAAACCTACGGGGGTGTAAGAGTGGATGGGTTCACCAAAAATGCAAGGGAATAAAATCCATTTTACATAAATAAAGGCTAATTAAATCAATATAAATAATAAGGACAAGGTTTTGATCATTGCAATAAATATTTTAAAATTAAACAAGAAGGATAAGTGCACTTAGCTCTTAATTTGATTATGGAATACAGAAGCTAAAGATGTGCACAACCAACTCACCAATGTCTAGAAAATGATGTTCTTAGTATGTGAAGTCAAGGAAAAACATACAGACACCTACAAACAGTATCATGCATGCCCTAACTACCCAATGGAGTACTAATGGCCTAAGAACAAGCAAATGCAAACAAAAGACATGAAACCCTAGACTACAAGTGTCAATCCTCGATTATTTCTCCAAGATTTTGTAGTACTTTGCTCTTAGATTTGCAAACCTTCAAATATGATGAGAAGCTCAAGAGTATGTTAATGGCAAAGTTAGAGAGATAGTGCTCAAATTATGCAAGTGGGAAGTGAGAAATGAGGTTGAGAGAGTGATTTTATAGAGGAGTAGGGTTTGAATGAAGGGCTATGATTGCATGTTTGACTTTTGATAGAGTAAAGGGTGTAGATTGATTAGGGTTTCCCAGCCACTAAAGGACAAAGGACAATTTTTTAATTTGAAAATATAGTGAGTTGTAAGGGAATTTTAAATTAAATAAATTTGATCAACTTATTTAATTTATTTGAAGTGGGGATGCATGTGAACCCCTAATTAACTAAACAGGATTTAATTATTTAGGTGAGGGGTTATATATTAAACAAATGTTTATTTGTTTAAATTAATCGAGTGAAGGGGCCATTTGGAAAGTGAATAATTAAATAGTTAATTAATTAAAATTAATTATTTAATCATAGAGGAAAATTAGGGAAAAATAGGCAAATGATTTAAATAAATAAAATTTACTTAATCAAAGGTTAGAGAGGAGAAAATTGAATTAATTAAATAATTAAAATTATTTAATTAATAGTTGAATATGGAATTTGGAAGAAATGGCATTTGCAAATTGAGGACATTTTTAGGTGTCTACATTTTGCCCCTCTTTGATACAATTTCAAATTTGACATTGTGTCAAAGAAAATTTTAAGAATATGCTCTAGAAATGCCCCAGCATTCCCCAGATGAAGCGGAGTAGCCTCGTGCCCCCTCGGGATATTTTTCAAATTTTCTAAAAAATTTCAAAAATTTTGGAAAATTTCTTTAAAAGTATGCCATCATGGTAGAATGAATAAAAGAAATGTAGATGCGAGAGAGAGCTGGTGAAGGAATGAAGATTGGCTAGAAGAATAGAATGAGATTTTGCTTTGATAGATTTTTGAGCTTCTCACTTGCAGTTTCTTCTTATCATCATAGAACTTATTATGTCAAGGGACTACAAACACAGTGGCAAGTCATAGTCCAAAGTGTAAAGTGTGGTCCTTTGTGAAATAGGCACATGCCATACAAGGAATGCTTGACTTAGACTTAGTAATTGTGGTACCTTGTCGAAACATGTGATGAGATAACCTTGAGGTATGCAAGTCCTAATGCAAGGAAGCATTTATTCTTTCTCATGCATAGGATGTATTTGATTAACACCCAATGGAATCTCGATCACATGCAAGGACCCTAGTTGCCCCAGTCATTTTGCCAAGACAAACCACAAATAGAAATCAAAGAAAAAGGTCCCACTCTATCCTTGCTTCTCTTCATCACTTAGGGACTGCCTTAAGAAGCATAAGAATGAGACTGCAAAACAAATAAGACAGATGAGACCCAAAGTCAATAGCCATGTAGATCATTTGTTGAGTGTGTATGTGTTTGTCTGATTAGTTATGATAGGTTGAATAGTGCATGGTTTCAGGATAGGAAGCATGTCGTATAAGGCATTAAGTATGGTTTTGGCAATGCAACCACCTATATAAGGCAAGTAATAAGATTGTGACATCTCGTATAAGACATGTAGTCTGGTTTTGAGAATGCCACAAGTTGCGAGATGATTGGCATGCAATGATTGATGATGTCTTGAAAGATGGAACACGTCATTTAAGGCATAAAGCTTGGTTTCAACTATGCCCCATTCTGTTGTAAGACATGTGGTGGTTGATAAAGATTACCTATAGTGATGTGTGATTATCACCATGTGAATGGTTAGGATTGATTGCTTGGCTACTTTGATAAGTTGTCTTGTTGATGTTTGAGATTGTTTTTCCTGTGAAAGATGGATTACTTTAGTCTAATCAAAGTGTTCATCTCATCAAAGGATGACTTATTATGAGAGTTGACTCAACGGGCCCTAAGGGACTGACCTAATGTCTCGGGGGCTCATCAAAGATGGCATTGCCTATGTGACAATGCAAAGACAATGTAGTTTGACTGGGTGGACTCTATGTGACCTAAGACCTAAGGGTGGCATGCCTCAGGGCTCATCAAAGATGGCCTTGCCTACGTGAAAGCTCAGAGGCAACATAGCTTGACAAGGTGGTTTTGACACTGTTTGTTGCTTGGGTTTTTGAGTTGGTTTTTTTTTGTGGATTTTTTAGATTATTTGATGTTTTTGGGATTTTTGAGATATTTGAATGTTTTTAGATTTTTGAGATATTAGAAAGTTTTTGGATTTTTGAGATATTTAAATGTTTTTGGATTTTTGAGATATTTGAAAGGTGTCCTCCAATACCAATTTTTAGGATCAGGAATTGCCCCCAGTCAGGTATAGGATAGAGTGATGACCAAGATGGGATGGGATGGGATGATAACAAAGTGTTTAGGAAAGTCGGGAAGATGTTGAATTTGTCAATTTATTTTCCAAGCCATGAAATGTACATTGTGGTTTATTATGGGTTATGACATAGATTATGGTGTTGTAACGTCAGAAAATGTCCCCTTGGGGGCTTTTCCCTCATAAGGTTTAGCTCCTGAGTCTTTAGCATGCATTTAGGACATCTTAGTTCATATTTTGGCATCACAATAAAATGAGACCTAGGTTCCATGGCAAATTAGACCCAGGTGGACCCCTTGAGTTGTACCCTACCCAAAATAGGGGGGAGGACTTGGGTGCCCACGCCCTAGTCCTGCCCTATTTTGGGGTAACCCTAATTTCTGGGTGTTTGGTCATTTTGCTGACACGGTAAGTTTTAATTTTTAAAATCTTGGTGGGAGTGCTTGTACTTGCATATATAAGCATGATTAGGCATTCATTTGTAAACTAGATGATTACTAGCAAGCTATTGTGTTCTCAAGGTGATTCAAGGCTTTCATTGTGTTGCAAGAGCAGACTTGTATGTTTTGTGTGTTGATATTTGTAGATTTGAGCATCAATTTCCTCATGGCATGAAGGGCATCTTCTTCCCATGAGAGCTTCACTACAAGGTGACATAATATTGTGTTTTCATCATTGATTCCTTTGGTTTTTGCCTCTGCCTCACAAGGGCACGCACTCTTTATTTGACAATGGTGTTCGGAGACTTAAGTGTCCTCCGAGGCTTGACTGAGGCAAGCCTCTAAACACCACAACCCCCAAACCAAGTCTTGTGTTTGCAGGTTATAGGCATCGCATTTGGAAAAAGTGGAGTTGCAGGAAGGCTTGGCAAGCATCAAAGATTTAGGATCTAAAGAAAAGTTGGACACAGGAGCACTTCTAGGACTTGGGTGCTCGCACTAGTGTCCTCCACAAATAGATCTCAGGAAACAGAAGTTACAAGGCTAATCAGTGTCGGAAGGAGATCCAGATTCCCTGAAAAAGTAGGTACCTTGGACTTGGGTGCCCACACCTTAGTCCCCAACTATTCCACCTCGGAACCCTGAAAATAGGTATTCTGTGATTTGCTATTTTACTCCCGTATGCAAGAGCTTTTTTTGGAATTCATCAATTTGTTGTCGTATTTGCATAATTAGGTTTTTAATGGTCAAATGGACATAGGAGAAGGAAAATTGATAATTAATTCCCTAATCCAAGTTTCCCTACATCTGTAAGTGACCTAGGGTATGATAGTACTTGCCACTCGACCCTAGATCCTTCAATGTTTAGTGGAGAGGTAGATTTAAACATCTAAACAATAAAAGATTAACAAAATCCAATTTTACCCTGAACATTTTGGTGAACCCATGTTATTGGACTTAAATTTCAACTTTCTAAGTGTTTGTCTTCATATTTGGTGTGATTTCATTCATTCATATATGCATTTACTTTATTGCATAGAGAAAAATTCAAAAAAAATTGAAAATTTGGAAAAATACAAAAAAATTGCATTGTTTGGCTTACTAAATTGCATCAATTCTTCCTAAATTTTCCTAATTCATAATTTTTGCATTAGATCTGATATAAAATACAGAAAAATCCAAAAAAATCATAAATTTACATTGCATTTTCATCATTTAATTGCTAGGGTTTTGTGGAAATTTTGACAATTTTATATGACCTAGTAATTCCAAAATCTAGGGTTTGTAGGCAAAATTTTTTATCAGATTTTTCTACTAATTTTAGAGGCTCATCCAAAGTTGAATTTGGCTGTAGTCTTGCATTTTAGTGTGAATTTGCATTTAGATTTAAAATATTTGCATTTTTTTGCATAGAAAAATTCAACAAAAAACTAGCAATTTTGATGCATTTTCATTAAATTTGCATAGGCATTTTGCATATTAAGGATTAAAAATTATTTTCAGATCTGAGATTAATTCATTTTAATCATAAATCAGACTTCAAATCATTCACATAGAATTTTATCCCAAGATCTCAAACTTAGGGCTTCAAAAACAACGATTTTTGCTAAATTTGGCCTTATCGACTTTATAAACTTGCACCATAGGTGTGTTGTGAAAGGTATTTTGGAATTTTTTTTTTATCAGGGTAATCATTTTATTCCCCTCATAAAAATCTTCACAACACCCTTTTATCGGGCTCTGGTAGTGAAAATTTGGTGAAAAACTACACATTTTGGCTATTTTGGCCTTAGGCTTTGACCTAGTTTGTACTCCAAGTGTGTTGTGATCAATTTTATGGATTGAGGTGATTGATATTATTCATATTATTTACTTTACCTCCTAAAATTCCTCACAACACCCCTTTTGCTAGGTCTTGGAGTTGAAAAACTGTGAAAAATAACCTATTTTCGCTATATTTTCACTAGGGTTTGATCTTAAGTGGCGCTAAAAGCATGTTGTGCTAGGTATTTTGACACCAAGTGTCTATTATTACTAATATTATTTTCTTTCCATCATCATTTTCCTCACAACACCCTTTGTGATGCTCTTTTGCATTGAATTTTGGCAAAAAAAGTGCTTATTTTGACATATTTTCACTATATTTTGACCTGACATTATCTTGGATTTGCATCAAGAGTGTGTTGAGAGTGATCTTATGGATTTTTTGGACTGATATCATACATATAACCTGCTTCCCTTAAATTAAATCCTCACAACATCCTTTGTTTAATTCATTGGCATTGAAAAAGTATCGAAAAATCAAGCATTCTGGGCTATTTTTGCTCGTCTTTTGCACCAATTTTGAAAAGTTTTCAAAATATGATTTTGAATTGGTTTGAGAATATAATTATGGCCTCTAATCACAATGGAAACAATAGGTTCCCTCCTAGACCTTACATGAAAATAAAGGGGCCTGAACCTGAAATTGTCTTTACACCTCATGATAGAACAACTGGAGACAAAGAAGGACCTCTGTACATCACTGTGAAAATAATGGGAAACCCTGTGAATGGAACTCTTATTGATCCTAATTGCATGACTAATGTTGCCACTAAAAAATTCCTCTTTGTGTGGTAAATCATATGCATTGATGTTGTTGTTTATCATAATCTTGTAAACACTAATATGTTTCTTGTAGGGATGTGTTTGTGGGAACATTTGGCAATCATAAAGTACATGTCACCTCCAGGGGGCATGGGCTTTGCAAAAGTCGGTGTTCCCTTGTATGTTTTCTTCCTACCTTAACGTGGTTGATATTGATAACTAATATCAACCACCTTAAGGTGGGGGCATATATAAGGTAAGATGTCTGTTATAGATGTTAGCAATGTGTTTGACCTCAGATGCAGAGACTTGCGCCCCAGGGTAGTGCATCGTGCATCCTGATTTTGTTTGCAATCAATCAATCAATCATGTAAGCCCTTTGCAGAGGTGGGATATCGAGCATATCCTTTTTCTTAAGCCCTCTGCAGAGGCGGGGATGATGTATTTCTTGGAGCAGATTGCATCATCCTATCATTTTCAAAAGTCCTCTATGGAAGCGGGGAGCGGTTCTGTGACTAACTCAACCCTTAAGTGTGTCTTCAACAATTGTTGTGGCAAAGCCCAATCATCAGTGTGTGCCTGTAATGTGCCTGAGATGGTGTTGGACCTAGAAATAGGTACACTCCATTGCTTGTCTACCGTGTTTTCTCCATGTCTTTAAGTGTGTGTGTTTTGGTGTGCTTGTTTTGCGTGGTGTGTTTGTTGCCCCATATGCACCCTACATTTTGGGAGGTTTTGCATGTCTTGCGTGTGTGTTGCCCCATATATACAAAGACCCACGTCTTAAGGTAGTGCATCATGTATTATGGGAGGTTTGTTTATTTTCCAGTACTTGCATTTGTATTTCATATATATGAGAAAAAAAAAAAAGAGAAAAGAAAAGATATCATTTCTATCTTCCATGCATCAATGTTTCTTCTATGCATTGACTATATTCTCCATGTTCTGTGTGAATGTAACTGTCTTCTCCATGTTTTGTGTGCCTGTTACTGTCTTCTATGTGTTTGATGTGTCTTCTCCATGCTTGGTGTGTTTGTTGTGTTTGTGACCTTACTTTAATGCATGTATTGGCCTTGCATTTATACATACATTAAAGTGGGGGCTAAATGTAACATTAGAAAATGTCTCCTTGGGGCCTTTTCCCTCATAAGGTTTAGCTCCCGGGTCTTTAGCATGCATTTTGTGAAGCTGATTATTTTCCTTCCTTATTTTGATCATTTTACATTACAGTTGGTGACATTATCAAACTTTTAGAGACTATTGTTCCATTGTGTAGATTAGATTATATCTCCTGATTTCTGGTTTGACATTGATTAGATATGTGGTGATTCGATTTGATCATATTTTGATGCTATGTTGAGACTAGACATGCGAGATATATTAGATGATAATTATTGATGTGATTTCTAGTTCATTATGTGGATTCATTAATTGATGATGATTATGTGACATTAGATAGAAAATGCAATTTAATCTTGAATTATGTTGTGAATGATTAATGTTGTATGCAATGACATGAATTTAATTTCAAATGCTTCGGCTATGATTATACATGATGTGATTTAAACTTGATCTAGTTGTGCAGGTTTATATCCCCAGGCCATGGAAATCGGAGGTAGTGTTCACACATATGTTATTCCCTATGAAACCGATCCATTCCCAAGAGGGATGAGGATCACATGTGATCAGATGTTGCTTGCATGCATGCTTAATTTATTTATTTTGGCCTAGTGACCCCTTTCTTAGTTGATTTATATCATGTGTTGTATATTTATAATTATTTTACACCACTTGGTATTATTCTTATTTATGGGCCATTTAAAAGTGGATTTATGGCTCCCTAGGTGTACCTTAGTGTCCCAAAACTTACCCTTGGTGGTTACCCTTGGGTCTAGGGTCAATTTTAACTAACTAAACCTTGGGGTAACTCACTTTTGGTCACTCTAAACTAGGGTTTAGTCAAAGTTACGAATTTTAAATGGCTAAGGGTGGGAGATAAGTCATGCTTTGGGAAAGACCCATCTCCCATCCCAAAGTTTGGGGATCCCTTCACCAAGAAGACTTGGGAGGTCTCCAAGACTCCCAAGTGTGTGGGATCTCCCTCCAAGACTCTAACACACATGTGAGAGCATCTTGGAGGGAGATGGCTCTCTTGGAGAATAAGAGGATGCCATATGGCATCCCTTATCCTCATGGAGGCTTGAAGGGAATTGCCACCTCACCACTTGGTCTCTCACACGTGTGAGAGCACAAGTGGATAAGGTGAGGGATAGAATGGAATTGGAGGGTGACACTTGTCACCCTCACACTCCTTCTCCCTTGCAAGTGGTATGGAGTGAGGAAGGAGAAGGTGACAAGTGTCACCTTCTCATTCCTCAAGGCCAACTTGGAAGGCCTATATTATCTCCTCTTGAAGAGGAGTGTGGGGTTCTTGCATTTTGCATTTTTTTTACTTCTATTCTTGGAGCTCTTTTGGGGAGTTGGAATAATTTTGGAGAGTTGGAGAAAAGTTTGGGAAACTTGGAGCTCTTCATCAAACGTGCTTCCATTTTAGGGCTTTTCAAGGTAAGCTCCATGGCTATGGCCATTACCCCTTTTGCTTATGCTTTCTTTTGTGTATGTGGTTGCATATTATGTGGGTACAAATCCATGGTAGTAATGTTTTGTGTGTTTGAAAATTTTTATTTGGTGGTGTGTGTGTGCAAAACCATGTGAACTCCTACCTCCCCAGCTCAGGGGTGACCCACTAGCAAGTCTATGGTAGGGAGGAAGGCGTTCCTTTGTGGCTTTGTTCCCCATTATTGTGTTGGTTATTGCAGGTTCTTAGTTGGGGAAGATGGAGCTAGTTGAAGTCCATTCTTGGTGTTTGGCACTATTTTTTAGTTGGCTATTTTTGGAACCACGGCCTTAGAGGCCTCATTGTAATTTTTGACAAAATGATTACCATTCTTTGTGTTGGCTATATAAGGGATTCTAATGTGAGCAATCTTTGTTGTTTGTTCAAAACTTGTCATTTATTCATGATGTTATGCTTATATGTTTTTGGAGAAATGCAATAGAAAATAACGTTGATGTCTTTTTTATTCAAAAAAAAAAAAGAGATATATATGTTGCAGATTTGACTCTATTGAATGCTTAGAAAGAAAGGAGAATAAATCAGACCCGTTGAAATGGATTTAGAAACAAAGAAGATTGTTTAAATTTCTCATGTAAAATTTTGTTTCAAACAATGTATTTATATGAAAATTGTTTAAACTATCTTGTTGTTTTAAAAGTGAAGAAATTACTCTATTCAAATTACTATCCAAAGAAATTATGTCATTCTGTTTTAATTATTTTTCTGTCAAAAGGAAGGAGAAGAGATAGAAATTTTGTTCTATTTTTTTTGCAAAAGAAAAATAGTGCTTCTGTATTTTTGCAGTAGATAAAAAAAAGAAAATAAATGGATTGAGTTCGTACCCTGGTATTAGGGTTGTATTAAGTTTTTGTTTTAGAAATAAAAAAAGGGAGGGCTGGGGAACGGTGGACTAGCTGCCACCCCCAGACCCTCGTAGCCTTTGAATGTGGTGGGGGGGACAATCCCCCCACCCACCTCCCACTATGTAGTGGGGGTTGGGTGGGAGGACCACCTTCCCCACCCCAAAATCTCTTGACTCTCTTGAAGACAATGGCGGGAAAAATGTCTATGGGCTGTTGGCCCTATGTACCTTGCAGTTCCCTTTGCCCTTAAACCCACCAGTGTGCCTTTCGCCCCCTGCAAAATATATAATATATATATCCTTCTGTGTCTCTCTATATATAGACACAAAAAAAATATACACCTCCCAGATTTGAAATATTGTATATATATATATATATATATATATATATATATATATATACACAAAACCATATATAACTTGTGTATACATCCGATTATACCTCTGAGAGGTTTCATGGCTGCCAAGCCACTGTAGAAGCAATCTTTCAACCTACAACAAAAGAAAATAACTCAAAACAAAAAGAGAAAACAACACAAAAGAGGAGAAAACAAGAAGAGGAAGATAGGGTTTTCCATAGAGATAATAATAAAATATGATTAGGGTTTTCTTTGAGGAAACCATTAAAATAATGGCTAGGGCCTAGTTGGAGAGAGAGGGATTTTAGAGTTTTGATTTAATTATTCCCCCTTATTTGCTCATGTGCACGGGAAACTAAGTTTCCCCATCCTTTGCCTTTTGGCTTTTGTTTGAAATGTTGACTTTTTCTTTGTGCATTATTTTTAGTTGTTTTAATATTATATTGGGGGTATGCATTTTAATTCCTTGTGGAATTTATTTCCTTGTGGAAATGGATTGATTTATTTTATGGGATTCTTTAACCCTTGCAAAGTTATTTATTATGGGCTTTCATTTAAATTACCTTGTATGTTTTAATTTAATGGGTTGAGAAATCTCTTCATTGAATTAAATTTTATTTTAAATCAATTTTATCTCAGATGGGATATTTTAATTTAATCTCCTTTTAATTAATTTTAACTTGAGTTAATTAATAAATGTAATTGTCAGAATTATATTTATTAATGGACTTAAGTATTGAATTTTAATTTGGTCATTTATTTTAATACAATTTTAGTATAATTTCGTTGAATGGTCCAAATTATTTTACTTTGGAAGTTTATTTAATTTTTCTTTACGGTTAATTATTTCATTTTTTTGCATTAATTACTTATCGGTGTTCCTTTTTAAAATACTTATTTCTATTATTGAAAACGCATTATGCTGTCAAATTTTTCCCATATTTTAGGGTTTTATTTTTATGGCTTTTTTTTGGAATTTTCATTTAATCACTCCATCTTATCTTGTGACCATCATGCCATTGATTTTGTATTTTATTTATCCAATTTCATTTATGCATTAGAGTTAGGGCTTGGTTTTGAATCAATCGAAATCATCTCTTTCACCTAGGAAACTTGGGGTTCGGATTAAATCCGTTCTAACCCTAGAAGTGGCGGACATCGCGTCGCATACCCCCTAGATGGCTTTCATCATGCAGGAGATTGCGTAGGTAGACGCACTTCCCCGAATATGAATGACATGTTTACACCTTATGTGTATTGCCATTGAGCACGCTGATGCATGCAAGGGGGTTCCTAGGGACATGCGAAAAAGTTTTTGGTAATTCGTGTCATGACCACATGACAAATGTGGACATGACACATATGTTGTGTGTCGTGACCGCATGGGAAATGCGAGCATGACACATTTAGGACATCTTAGTTCATATTTTGGCATCCCAATGGAATGAGACCTAGACTCCATGGCAAATTGGACCCAGGTGGACCCCTTGAGTTGTACCCTATCCAAAATAGGGAGGAGGACTTGGGCACCCACACCCTAGTCCTGCCCTATTTTGGGGTAGCCCTAATTTTTGGGTGTCAGTTTATGACTGTTATTTGGTCCTTTTGCTGACATGGTAAGTTTTGATTTTTAAAATCTTGGCAGGAGTGCTTGTAGTTGCATATATAAGCATGATTAGGCATTCATTTGTAAACTAGATGATTACTAGCAAGCTATTGTGTTCTCAAGGTGATTCAAGGCTTTCATTGTGTTGCAAGAGCAGACTTGTATGTTTTGTGTGTTGATATTTGTAGATTTGAGCATCAATTTCCTCATGGCATGATGAGCATCTTCCTCCCATGAGAGTTTCACTACAAGGTGACATAATATTGTGTTTTCATCATTGATTCCTTTGGTTTTTGCCTTTGCCTCACAAGGGCATGCACTCTTTATCTGACAACGATGTTCAAAGACTTAAGTGTCCTTCGGGGCTCGACTGAGGCAAGCCTCTAAACACCACAACCCCCAAACCAAGTCTTGTGATTGTAGGTTACAGGTGTCACATCCGAAAAAAGTGGAGTTGCAGGAAGGCTTGGTAGGCCTCAGGGATTCAGGATCTCAGGAAAAAGAAGTTACAGGACTGATCAGTGTTGGAAGGATGTCTAGATTCCCTGAAAAAGTAGGTACCTTGGACTTGAGCGCCCACACCTTAGTCCCCGACTGTTCCACATCAAAACCCTAAAAATAGGTATACTGTGATTTACTATTTTACTCCCGTTTGTAAGAACTTTTTTCGTAATTCATCAATTTGTTGTCGTATTTGCATAATTAGGGTTTTAATGGTCAATTGGACATAGGGGAAGGAAAAATTGATAATTAATTCCCTAATCCAAGTTTCCCTACATCTGCAAGTGACCTAAGCTATAATAGTGCTCTCCACTCGACCCTAGATCCTTGAATGTAAGGTGGAAAGGAGGATTTAAACATCTAAAATCAAAAGATTAACAAATCCAATTTTTCACCTAAACAGGTGTATATTAGGTAGAATTTATTGCAGAAAGTGAAAGACAAGATAGAGTGATGGTAGACAATGGACCAAAGATTAACTACACCTAGTGTATATTTGCTAGGTTTTCACCATGGTACTTATCCAAAGCATCACCGAAGTGGTTTTCACTTTTGTATGAATTATTTCTCTTTACTATTTTTTTTCTTGATTTTTTTAATATTTTTTTGTACTTTTTTTACTTTTTTTTTATTTTCTGACTTAGGTATAATATCTACGAAGGTGCATGTTGTTGATTTGATCTAGTAGCAGTTCACCTTCAAGTGTAGCAAGTTGATATGCTCCTGATCCATATGCAGTCGTGATGATATAGGGACCCAACCAGTTTGATTCAAACTTTCTCAACTTCTCCCATTCCATTTGATTCTTGGGGTTCTCCTTCAAGACTAAGTCTCCAATATTGAATTGCCGAACTCTAACCCTCTTGTTGTAACTACATCGGAGATGGTTCTAATATGCTTGTAAGTGTGCCAGGGCATTCTACCTTTTTTCATCTAGTAGCTCAAGCTCATGTAGTTTGGATACCCTATAGTCTTCATCATCCACAAACTGCTTTAGTGATACTCTCAGGGAGGGTAACTCAACCTCAATGGCTAGGATGGCTTCAGAACCATAGACAAGGGAGTATGGTGTGGCTCCGGTGGGAGTGTGGATGTTGGTGTGATAGGCCAATAAGGTGGGATTGAGTTAGATGTGCCAGTCATGGCCAGTGTCATTGATAGTCTTCTTGAGGATTTTTATAATGGTTTTATTTGATGCATCAACTTGACCATTGCCTTGGGGATAATATGGAGTGGCAAAATAGTGTTGGATGTGGAATCCTTCACATAGTTCATGGATGTCTTGATTTTTGAAAAGACGACCATTATCCATGACAATAGATTGAAGCATGCCATACCGGCATATGATGTAGTTGAGGATGAATTTAGCAATTTGTTTACTGGTGATGTATGTCATGGGGGATTGCCTCAATCCACTTTGTGAAATACTTAGTGGCGGTGATGATGAACTTGTGACCGTTAGCAAAGGTGGGATGGATTTTTCTCACGAGGTCAATTCCCCATTGAGAGAATGGCCATGGAGATGTAAGTGGTTGCAAGTCTTGAGCAGGTGCATGCACATGATCTCCATGTATCTGACATTGTCTATATTTTTTGACGAAGTGATAGCCATCCTTCTCCATGGTGGGCTAATAATATTTAGCTCTTATGATCTTTTTGGCTAGAGTAGGACCACTAGAGTGAGCTCTGCATAGACCTTCGTGTATTTCACATACGGGCATTTGTGCTTCTTCGGCATCGAGACATCGTAGGAGGGTATTGTCAAATCCATGGCGGTAGAGGGTGTCACCGATGATGACATATTTGGCGGATTGGCGTATAAAGGATTTTCATTAATTGGAGGATAGGTCAAGTGGGAGGATTTGGTCATGTAGGTATGTATAGATGTCATGATACTAGGGAGACATGGGACCAACGATTTCACACAATAGCTTAAATTCAAGGACATCAAAGGTGGGGACCAATAGTTGTTCCACCAAGAACTCAAATTGAGGCTTGTTCTTTAGGATATCCAAGAGAGACCCTATTGTTGCCATTGCATCAGCTGCTTTGTTTTGAACCCTAGGAATCTGATCAAAGATCACTATGTTGAAATATAGCTTGAAAATGTTGACCATTCTCTTATATGGCATGAGTTTTTCATCTTTTGTGTCATATTCATTGTTGACCTATTTGATGATGAGCTATAAATTGCCGAAGACTTGTAATTTCTTTATTTTCCAGTTGACAACCATACATAATCCAGTGAGAAACGCTTCATATTTAGCAATATTATTTGTACAAGGAAAGGCTATTTGAAATGCCTTAGGGATGGCATCTCCTTGAGGAGTAATGAACAAAATGCCCACGCCTAAGCCATGATTTGTGCAGGAGCCATCAAAGAATAATGTCCATGTTCTAGGAACTTCCATAGCAAAGATTGATTCATCTGGAAAATCTGTGACCAAAGGATGATCTACTATGGTAAGTGCTTCTGCTAATTGGTCTGCAATCACTTGTCCCTTTATTTCTTTGCAATCAACATACTCTATATTGAATTCACTCAATACCATAACCCATTTAGCAAACCGTCCTATCAAGGTTGTCTTGTTGAGTAAGTACTTCAAGGGGTCAATCTTTGCAATTAGTTGTGTCTGATGATTCAACATATAATGTCACATCTTTTGGGTGGCAAAAACTATGGTAAGGCAGGCGTGTTCAATGGGACTCTAGTTTAGTTCCTATCCCACTAATGTCCTGCTAATATAATAGATTGCCCATTCTTTTCCTTCTTCATCATTTTGTGCTAAAAGTGCCCCAAGTGCTGAAGATGTTGTTGATATATACAATAAGAGGGGCTTTCCTGGTATTGGAGGCATGAGCACTAGTGGTGATAGCAAATAATCTTTGATCCTCTGAAAGGCTTCCTAGCAATGTTCAGTCCACACAAAGGGTACCCCTTTGCTCTAGTAAGTGTTGGAATGAGTGGCATTTGTCTGTGAGTTACGTGATGAACCTCTTGATTGATTGTAATTTACCTTTTAGCCTACGTAGTTGTTTGAGACTTGTTGGTGGAGGCATATCTATGATGGCTTTCACTTTAGCGGGATCAACCTCTACGCCTCGATGAGAAACAATATAGCCCAACAGTTTGCCTAATGTAACCCCGAAGACACATTTCTTAGGGTTTAATCTGACTTTGTATTCTTCTAGTCATTTGAAGACCTTATCCAACACATCCAGATGAGTGTTTCTTGTAACGGATTTAGCTAGCAAGTCATCAACATAATCTTCCATGCATGTGTGCATATACTCGTGAAAATTTGATGTCATTGCTCTCTGATACATAGCTCCCACATTTTTGAGGCCAAAGGGCATGGCATTCCAACAATAGGTGCCCCATGGACATGTGAAAGTAGTTTTGTGTTGATCTTATGGAGCTATCCTTATTTGATTATATCCTGAGAAACCGTCCATCAGTGAGAGCATTTCAAATCTAGTGGTAAGGTCAACTATAATGTCTATGTTTGGCAACAAAAATAATCTTTTGGACATGCCTTGTTCAGGTCCCGAAAGTCTTCATAGATTCTGATTTGGCCGTTAGGCTTTGTGACCGGTATGAGGTTAGATACCCACTCTAGATAGTCTATTGGTCTAATGAAACCCACATCGAGTAACTTTTTCAATTATGCCTTTACCAAGAGTGCAATTTGTGGATGCATTTTTCTTAATTTTTGCTTCACCAGTTTAGAATTTGGTAATAAATGGTAGGTGATGTAAGACAAATTGTGGATCAAGCCTAGGCTTATCGGTATATGACAAGGCAAAATTGACTTGCGTTGCCTAGAAGAAATCTTTGAATTCGGGCTTCTCTTGTTATGTTAATGACTCAGCAAAATGAACAATCCTAGGATTATCTTCTGTACTGAGATTAGTCTCCACAGATTTTTCCACCAACAGTGGTGATCTCTCTTGCATGATAGGTAGCACTTCTGACCCTCCATACTTGGGCACCTCAGAGAGGTTTTCACCCTTGCATACATCCTTTAGTTTTACTTTTTCACAGTCAAGAGGTGCCTTTCAATTTTCACCTAGAGACATTTTTTCTTTTTCTTTTTTAGTTTTGCAACTAGAGGGTGGAGTGGATTCTCTGAAGTAATAAATGTCATCGAGGTCCATGATGTAGCCAAATTTACGATCCCCCTGAGGTATACCTTCACGAAGTCCCATGAACTCAGCAATAGCTTCATCGTTCTCAAACAAATCTAAGCTAGGTGGTGTTTGTTGATCCCAGTCTATGAGTTTGGGGTGGACTAATGGCAAGCCATCATCAGTGTTCATGTAACTTATGGTTATGGGAGTTAGGGTGCAAATGGAAGCATTGTTGGGATCCCAGAAGATGTTGATCCATGCTTCACTATTGGGTAGGTGAGGTTGGGGAGATGTGGGCTCGGGTTCGTGAGGGTCCATTGATGTCTCAATGTTCTTCGAAGCACTTGTGTCCCTACCCAAAAGTAACTTAAAGTACTAGGAGTACTTTCTCTTCGTGATGTATACCCTAGCCCCTTGTTGCAAGGTCACATGGTTGGTTGGATGCGCTCTATTCTCCCATTTTTTCAGGCCCAAGTCCACTATGCCCATCGTATCCTTGTTGTTCTACAAATTCATAGCCTTTTCCATATCGTTCCATGGGTAGTTGTACATGCTTGACCTCTTCTTCATCCTTGTAGAGCCACTTAAAGACATCATCATCTACATCCTCTTTGCTAAGTTCTCCCCATTTTGTGAAAGTGGTGGGGGTAGTCGAAATAGTCTCCTTAGGTTTGATTGGGCCAGGTTTGCTATGAGACCTTGGTGATGTCAGGAGCTTGCCGATGCAGTATGAGCCTTCTATCTTATATTCTCCACATCCTTTATCTTGGATCTGAACTTTAGGGTTAAGTGGCAGAATGAAGGTGGTGGTGGATTTTAATAATGTGGATGGGTCGACATAGCATGATGAGGTGGAAGGTGAGATTCTCCTATTTATAGGTACTTGATGTTGTGGAACTTCTCTTAAATGGCTTCAATATTGGAATGCGTCAGGATCACCAGGTATAGTGATTCATGTGCCATTATAAGGGAATTTAATGCATTGGTGGTAAGTGGATGGCACATCCTTCGTGGCATGGATCCATGGTCGGATGAGGATAAGATTATAGGGAAGTTCAACATCCAAGACATGAAATGCAGTATTGAGAGTGGCAGGCCCAACTCTTACGAGAAGTGAGATCACTCCCTTGGAGGAACGTTCAGCATTATCGTAAGCTTTGATGATAATTCTTTTGGTAGGTTCCACACATGCTTCTGAGTATCCCAATATTATCACCAACTTTAAAGGACATATATTCAATCTGACTCCACCATCTACCAAGACCCATTTGATCTTGTGCTTGTTAATGAACACCTCAAGGTGTAGTGGGTCAGTGTGATTAGGTTAGTGTGAGGGTACATCACATTCAGTGAAAGTGACATGGTTCTAGAGGTAGCCAAATGTCCTATCGTGGCCTAAAATTGATTGACATTTAGGTCTGTGGGGACAGTAAATTCCAACAAAGCTTTGTCCAGAATGGCCTTATGCTCCGGGGATAGGCGAAGCAGTTCAAAAATGGATATTTGTGCCAGAGTCTTTTTCAAGTGGTCCAAGAGATTACATTGGGTCTTTGGTTGTGAATTGAAAGGATTGGATGAATTAGATGGTGTACCTTGTAGTGTTACCTTGGCCCTACGAGTGGTGATAGCACCACACTCAGGATGGGACTTGATGGTGATCATGGAGATGTTATTGAATCAAATGTGTAGATATTGTTAACGGTGTATTCATAGGCAACGTTGTAATTGACATGGTCATGTGGCTTGGTTCCCGAGGTGGAGGTTTTTCCCAATCCATGATTCTGTAACGGGTCTTGAAAGATAGTATGATTGGTATTAGAGGAACCTTGTGGATTATCTACAACGACATGTCCTCGGTCAATAAAGTCTTGTATGATGTTCTTCAACTTGTAACAATTTGATGTTTTGTGACCCTTGATTCAGTGATATTCACAAAAGTCGTTGTCATTCCATGGGGGAGGCTTAAAAGCTGGATCATATGGTTTGACCTCTGGTAGTTGTATGAGGTTGGACTGTAACAACTTCTTTAGGATTGCTTCAATAGGCTTCATTAGGGGTGTAAAGTTTCACTAAGGAGTATTATTCTTTGGAGGCGGTCTTCTTTGGTTGTTTTGAATTACATTTGATGTTTTTTTGTTGTGGTTGTGGTTGTTGTTGAATGGATGACTAATTATTTTGCACCAGCTATGCTTTGAGTGTGAGAACGGGGCCAGTCCTATTGATTACCTTTGCGTCTATGACCCCATCATTGGTGATGTTCTTGTTTCTAGACCAAAACTTGTTCTTGTCATAGGGCAGGTTTTGAGTTTTTTGGTTCTTGTTGAAGATTTTGATTATGCCCTTAGCTATGAGGGCTTTCTCAATTGATGTTCCTTTTTCAACAACTTCTCCAAAGGAGGTGCAACAATGGATTTGCAATTGGTGCATGAGTTCTTTGTTAAGGTTCTCCATGAAAATTGGTACCAATTGATTCTCGGGGATATGACATGGACATTTGCTAGCTAAGCTTATCCACCTTTGGAAGAATGAGATGAATGTTTCCTCATCTTCTTGTCTTGTATGGCATAAGGTGGTAACATTCACATCTATCTCAATGTCATAAGACAAATGAGATTAAAATTTGTTTGTGAGTTTGGTCCATGCTCTTATCCCTATGGGAAGGTGTGTGAACCACTCAAGTGCTTGACCTACAAGGCTCCTCAGGAATAATCTCATCAAATATGTGTGCTCATATGCGATCTCAAGACATGCTGTGTGAAATTCTCGCACACGCTAGATACCGGACTCCCTTTTCCTCTATACTTGTTGAAGTTAGGTACGGTGTAGTTTGGTGGGAAAGGTGGCATGTAAATGCTTTTGTTGAAAGGATAAGGACATAAATCTTCCATGGAATATGCCTTCTTTGTGGTAGAGACCTACATGTTTGAGAAGCATTGTTCTAGTGTTTGCATCTTGTGTGCCAAGGCTTTGAAGGAAGTTAATGATGAGTCCAAGGCATTTGTGGGTGCATTTTGATATGGGTTACCCATGTTTAAGGCTGACGTGTTTTGGGATCCCAAATTTGTAACAAGTGGGATGGTATGTGTGTTGAAGGGGACGTGTGATGCAGACGCGTTTAGGTTTTGGTTGTTGGGTATGTGTGTGGTATTTGGATTAATGTATTTGAAGTGGGATGAGGCACTTGTAGTGTTTTGGTTTTGGATGTAGTTATGGGGATTTGCTTGGAGGAGGGTGTTTAGGTCCACTTGTCGTAAGGGATTTGAATGGGTATTTTGATGTGATGAAGTAGTATTTTGATTGATGTTTAGGTGCGACACATGATGATGATTTTGGGCAATGTTTTGATGATTCAAGGTGTGATTTTGAGTGGTACCAACGTTCATGTAAGTGTTGGGTATGGTATTACTCTTTTGATAATTTGGGTCTACATATTGATGACTCAAAACATTGCTTTGTGTAGTCCCAACATTCATGTTCACATTTGGTATGGTGTTATTACTTTGACCAAGGGGTCCATGTCTTGATTGCCTAAGTTGTTATTTGTTTGAGGCCCAAGGTTCATGTTTGCATTTGATGTGGTATGGACCCCATGTGTTTGCACCTGTGAGGCCACTATGTGTATTCTTCATGTTATTTTGTTTTGTCCTACATTCATTGAAGTAAAGGGATTTGCAAAATTTAGCAGTTGTGACATAGCATTTGCATTGTTAGTGTCAAATCAAGGAAGCTTATGGGAGATTGTGGAATCTTGTGACATTTCTCCTATAGGAATGTTGGAATGTTCTTGTGTTGGATTTGAGTAGCTAGTGGATGGTGTTGTTTGACCTTGGCCTTGTGTGATATTGTTTGGCAATGATCCCATAATTGCATTGACATCTACCCCTGCGGAAAGTTATTTGTAAGAGACACATGAGGTAGGTTTAAGCATTAGCGGCTATCATTTCATCTATGATGCACAACATTCTAGGATCTTGGGAGGCTTCCTAAATTTCTTGTTGAGTAATTCCTTGATTGTTTTCTTGCAAAAGGAGATTCTCAAAGGGATTTGGCATGTTGGAGTGAGGTTCGTGTTGCCCGTTAGATGAGGTTCCAAATCTCATTGTGTTCGTGAGATGATCTAAGGATTCTCCCTTTCTCTTCTTTTGCAACCATGTCTTGACCATATAAGATTTACTAGTTTGGTGAGAAATGGGTTTGTCCTAAGGATGGAAATGCAAAGTGTTTATGCTATATTTTTGGTGTCTTCTTGGAAGATATAGAGATTCAACTAAGGTTGGAAATGTACCTATGCAAATGGAAATGACTTAATGGTGGCATGTTATGTCAATATTTTGAGATGCAACTAAGGTAATGAGACCAAGACTATGGTAGAGGCTAATGGATATTAGTCTTCAAAAAGTTTAGCTCCAAGACAGTACTAATGTCTACTAATGACCTTATCAAAGTATTAGTTGGATTTATCAAGACCTTGAAGTGTTGATGTAGAAAAAAAGATTGATTAAAGTGAGTTCATGAGTTGAGACTTCACTTTGAAAGATGGACTTAAACTAGACTTGTGAGTATTAATCCCAAATTGTGATTGATTTGGAAAAGATATCAAGGTGTCTTCATCCAAGTTTATACTTATGATGTAGTCAAGCTTCGACAATTTCTCCTTATGTTTCAACTTTAGGAAGACTAATTTTTAGGGACCTCTTTAGATGTCAAGGGCTAAATTCTAATGTTCTAAGGTTGGCTAAATGATTTGGACAATATGGAATGCAATATCATCCTAAAAGAATGAAGTGGTGTATGCAATGGACAGACTAAACTAGCAAGTCTAAAATGTTTTGACATAGTTGCAATTAGATTTGATAGGGAAGGCAGATTTTTAAAAGATCTTCTAAGTGTCTCACTACAGGCAAATGCGTCATACAAGGACGTGATTGTGGTTTAGCAGTTTGCAGATGCGTTACAGGAAGCTTTAGATACATTTCACTATTTAATCAAATACATTTCAGGGTGTTTCAATGATAGTCTATTTCTCAACAGATGTGTTTCAAAGCCCTATGGATGTGTTTCACTATTTATTTGGAGCCTAAAATTAGTCTTCTATTCTTGTTTGATAGTTTGTTGAGAAAATCATAAAACACTTCACACATAGAAGACACTAAACATTCAGTTTGGCTGTGACTCTTGACTTGGTGAGCGTATGTGTATGTTCGAGGGCTATCCAACCCCAAATTTCCACGGGCCTTAATCACAATTCAAAAATAATTCACACATAAGACAATTCCTATCCCTAAGGTCATTGGCCAATGGCGCGACGCTCAGGCCCACAACTTGGTAACTCCTTCCACGCAAGGTAGGAACACCCTAGAGTGGGGTGTGTATCCTCTTGTCTTTATGAGAGAGGATAGATAGGGGCCTCCTGGCCTGGAAGGATGACCCAATCACCCTTTCCCCGGAAAGATACATATTTTAGCTTATGCTAAGCTGAGGATTTTCATCTCATCCCAAGGGAGTCCATATGGTGAGTAACTTTAGGGTGTGGAACCCTTGCATCGAGAGTGACGCCAATAAATCTCAATCATAAAGGGTGCTTTTAACTAATTTGTCTTATGGTCGCAACTCGGGGACTTACCACCTTGCGAGCATCCAGCAAGCCACTTAAGTCTTTAACCAATCCTAAGTTAGTGGTACTAACAAATACCTCATGTAAACATGGGTAGCTTGCACTATTGAATTGGCACTATAGGGCGAAGGCTAATGGCAGTTTAAACTTGGCTTTCACCTTAGCTATTTATATAGCGGTCCGAGGGAAATACTGCTTAGGGTCACTAATGAGTTCTCCTCGCAGATGTGTCTCAAAGGCAAGCCTTGTCTAAAGGGTTACAAAAGTGACACAAGTAGATGCTTTTGATCTCCAAGTTCATATGAAGATGCGAGGAGAGAGCATACACATTTTACTTGGCCACACTAAACAAAAGTTCATTAACCTTTAGAAATCAAATGTGTCGTGTGATTATGAAAATGTTGAGAAGAGCTTTTGATTCCCAAGATCACTTAGAGTGCGAGGGAAGAGCATACGCTTCTTCAAAACATAAACAAAATCACAAGACAAAGAAGACAATGATGCAATTTGTTGTTTTTTTAAGCCAATGAGTGAAAATATGTAGTTTGTTGTTCTTTTTAAGCCAATGAGTGAAAATATGTAGTTTGTTCTTCTTTTTAAGCCAATGAGTGTGAAAACAAATAGATTGTTGTTCTTTTTATGCCCCAATATGAAGTGTTCCAAATTTAACCAAACACACATATGAAATGAAAGGAACCCTACAACAAATAGATAAGTGATTTCAAACAAGATTCTCCTCCAATGTATGCCACAAAGCTACAAATAATAAATCAGTAGAAAAATAAAATCCCCTAATCTACTGTGTATGCAAAAAAAAAGTCAACTTAAGAACTCTCTATTTTTTAGAAGTCAAATGTGGTTCAGGGTTTTCTAGATGCGTCATAGAGAACAACGGTTGCATCACATAGGGTTGCGGATGCGGGTCATTGTCAGGAGAATGCGTCACATGGGTTCTCAGATGCATCATAACAGATGGTGACTGTGTTTCATGGACTGGAGACTGCGGTGTACAAACCCTTAGATGCATTGCTCTATACCTGTAAATCAAAAATGATAGAATCTATCCAAACAGTTGATGAAAAATAGCATTCAGTGATGAATGAGAAACCCTAAGGTTGCAGAGTTGTTTCCCTAATGCCAGAAAGATGTGAAACCTTCAAACATACATAGGGCATACTCAATATGATCAAACAAGTTTAAAGCAACCTAAATAAACCCTTGGAACATAAAAACCTTATGCTTTGAAAAAACCTAATGAGATAGCCAGATGAACAGAGGGTTATTAAAGAAAACAAGCATCAAAAAGTATGATGAAACCCTACAAAAAAAGTGGGTTAGCTGCATAAATAAAACAAAGAGATTATATCCAATACATAGTTGAATGCATCACAGAACCCTCCTAATGCATTGCAGACTCTAGAGAATGCATTGTGCCATACTGCACATGCATCACCCAGAGCGGCGGATGCATCGCACGGACCTACAGATGCGTTGCACTGTTCCTGCAAACCCTAAAATCATAAATTTGTGGAAAGTACAGATGATTCACGTCAACTTCACCAAATGAAGTCAGGGAAAAACATCCAAACACCTGCAAATAGTATCATGCATGCCCTAACTACCCAATGGAGTACTAATAGCCTAAGAACAAGCAAATGCAAACAAAATACATGAAACCCTAGACTACAAGTGTCAATCCTCCATTGTTTCTCCAAGATTTTGTAGTACTTTGCTCTCAAATTTGTAGACCTGCAAATATGATGAGAAGCTCAAGATTATGTTAATGGCAAAGTCAGAGAGATAATGCTCAAATTATGCAAGTGGGAAGTGGGAAATGAGGTTGAGAGAGTGATTTTATAGAGGAGTAGGGTTTGAATGAAGGGTTGTGATTACATGTTTGACTTTTGGTAGAATGAAGGTTGTAGATTGATTAGGGTTTCCTAGCCACTAAAGGACAAAGGACAATTTTGTAATTTGAAAATATAGTGAGCTGTGAGGGAATTTTAAATTAAATAAATTTGATCAACTTATTTAATTTATTTGAAGTGGGGATGCATGTGAACCCCTAATTAACTAAATTGGATTTAATTAATTAGGTGAGGGCTTATATATTAAACAAATGTTTATTTGTTTAAATTAATCGAGTGAAGGGGCCATTTGGAAAGTGAATAATTAATTAATTAATTAAAATTAATTATTTAATCATAGAGGAAAATTAGGGAAAAATAGGCAAATGATTTAAATAAATAAAATTATTAAAATTATTGAATTAATAGTTGAATATGGAATTTGGAAGAAAATGACGTTTGCAAATTGAGGACATTTTTAGGTGTCTACAATATGCTTATTATCTTTGAATCAAAACAGACTTCGAATTCCCTATGGATCAATCTCAAGCAATGCAAACCTATCCTTTGATGTGTAGATCTAATCTATCATACAACAAACTTTTATGCCCTGATTTTTTGTAAATTGTAATATCAATGTGTAAGGATGATGGTATTTAAAAATACCTTTGGAGAAATCGTTGAATCACTAGGGTCAAGTTCTCCTAGGTCAACCCCTTGATGGAATAACTTTACAACCTTGGACAAATATTGAAGACAACATAAACAAGCATTGTAAAAGGCCTATATGCAAATTGATGCAATGGATTCTTTTTAATCTTCAATTTGAAATTCTCCGAGAATGTTTTTTTCTTGATCAACCATGTGAATTAATTGCACATTGAATGCCTTTAAATACCAAGACATAATAATAAATCATGAAAACGTGTACCAAGTCAACTCCCAATGACTAGTACGAAAGGGCGAGGAATTTGAATTTGAGGATTTGAATTTTGGTGTCAATTTCAAGCCCAAATGTCATTGGATTGACACAAGACATGGAAATGCAAAGATCTCTGGGTTAGGAGCAATTGCATTGAAGTTTGGGCTAATAATATGGTGAAAGTGTGGAAATAAGTGCAAATGGAAGTTAGGATAAAGATGAATATATAAGGATGTGTATAAATAAAAGTAAATGAAAATGAATAAGAATCAAAGAATAAGCCAAACTTAATACAAGAGTGTGCCACTTGTTAATATATAACTATATTAAACTATTCTATCAAAAAAATAAACCCAAAACTAAGTAAGAATTAATATGAACAAACAATTTCATAGTTACAACTTTATATATTAATACCTAGAAAGAATAAATAAGCTCATTTGTAGAAATTCAACCCTTCTCCAATAATGTTTGGTTAACATAGCTCATGTCAATTATTTGTAACATTGACCACACATAAAGCTTTTCATCCTTAGCTCAAGTTTATATTATTACATGGATTCCATATAGTTGTTTAGTTAATTTATTATAGCAGTTTGGGTTATTAGTTCTATTTAATTATTTTAAATAAGAGTTAAATAATAGATTTTATTCGTTATTTTTTTTTTTTTTTAAAGAGGGAAGGAAAAATATACAGTCATCTGATATATTTGTAGTTTCTGATATATTTGTAGTTCTCTTCTTCACTCACAACTGAAGTTTAGAAGTTTAAATTATAGTTAAAATTTTTTGTTATATAATCTTTTAAAAAAGAAAGGAAAAAAATATGTGCAGCCATATAATTCATTTATAGTTATGAATAACTGCATAATTCCAACCTCTCTTTATATACAATTAAAATTTCAATTGTTAAATTGTAATTACTTTAGCATTTTAAGAAAAGATTTTAAATTGTATTAGATAAACTGTAAAACAGCAAATAATTAGTACAGGGGACCAAGCTGTTAGTGGGTCCTTAGCCTTTCAATTATTGTTACTGTGAATTCTTAAAAAAGGAAATCTCATATCCCACAGGTTAAGAATTAAATTGTTTTTTTAAAGTGAACAAAATTATGAAGGGAGGAATCTAATGTGCAATACACTGAAAAAGAGATCACTGGATAAAACTAGTAAAATCTCAACATGCTTAGTAAATTATATGAGACTAATTAGCAACCCAACAAAAGATCACTGGATAAAGCATTGGAAATCACAATGATGGATTATACAAAAGAAGAAATCATTTGAAATCATTTTTCTAATGCTTTGCTAGCAAATGGTATTTAACAAAACCACTTTTGACTCGAAACCAACCAGGGGTGCTCTCAATAGATGGCTGAAGCCTACTGCATACAGGTTTCAGTATCTCCATCTTGCGAGAAGAGCATCTATGGTGGGACTCTGTTTTCAGTTTCCAGTACCTTTCAACCTCTTCTGCTGTTCTTCCTGGAATTCTCCCTGCAATCAATGACCACCTACAAAACAAAAATAAATAAGTAAAACCCTTTAATGACTGCACTCAAAGTTCATGTGTTTTAGATCTAACCCCATTATCTCAGGAGGACTTACCCTTCTGAGAATTACAGGGATATTAAAGAAAGAAACTACACAGGTGAAATTTATTAATTTTGTTTGAGGTTAATAACTAATTGGGCTTCTGTTGGTATGGAGGTGAGATAATTGAGGTCTCTGGAATATTGCCTGAAGGTAATGCATGGGTTGGGTAATGCATGGGTTGAAATGGGTTGTCATGTAATTAGAAATTCAGTTTTGCTTTCATTTATTCTTAAAACCTTTTTGATACTACTAGCTTTATTTTGAAAAGATTTATCAATTTTAAAGTTGTAAATTAAAATAATTTCATACCCGGTAAAATTTCTGCTAATAAAAATGGAATCTTCAAATATCAGAAGTTTTTATTAGTTAAAAGTAAATTATTTATTACTTTTTACAAAAATAAAATATTAAACTATCATTAACTGTGTGATTAAACCCTTTAATATGTAAATATAATTCATTGAAACATCTTTAATAGCTATGGTAGTAAATTGTAGAATTATAAGAGGTGTGTAGTTGTACTTGAACCCCACTCTGCTTAAATATCATCTATTTCAATGGTCAAACAGTACTTCATTCACAATCAAAAGTGGTAAATATTTATCCTATTTTTATTGACCAAATTAATCTTTGATTTTTGAAGTGGATAATATTTAAGAACAGCCCTTAAACACTAAGCCTCACCAGCTCAAAAATGAAAAACTGTTATGAAAACATATCAACCTTCTAAGCAGAAGAATCATGAGTTGCAGGATTAAAGATTACTTGCAGAGTTTTACCAGGCAAATGGTATAAATTTAGAAATGGAGGAGGAAAAAAAAGAATAAACTAATTTTTTTTATAACTTCTCTCAAATTGGGTTAGGGTAGAGTAGGCTATTATATGGCATAACACCTGAAAATCTATGTGTTCTTGTCTGCCATTTCTTGAAAACTCCGTGTAAAAGCTCTAGAAACTGACCTGTCTCCAAGAAGATTGTGAAGTCTTCTGATAAGATCCTCCTCATCTGCAGACATACCGCAATAACATTGCTGCACTTCAATCACTGCAAAATAGTTCCAATTCACCTCAACATTAGTCACCTGAAACTCCTTTTTCCCAACTAAAACTGACCCATTTTCATAATCTTTTGGGGAATTATAGCCTTTTTCAAAAAACTGATTCCAAGCACTGATTAGAATAAATGGTAAATACCTTGAGATGTGGAATTCTTTTCACCTGTTGAGGACATGCAGACACTGTAGTCCATCTCGAACACAAATTTAAGAATGATGAATAAGGGTCAGCTTTGCTGTTCATGGGCAAAAGAAACTCACAAAATGAAGAGCATCCTCTCTGTCAAATATATTATAGATTTTCTAAGCCATTTGGTCGTTGTTGTGACTGGTAGTTTTATAGACTAGTTGATATTTGTTCGGTATAGCTATAACCAAAGTATTCCTCGCAAGACGATAAAAACTCAATTTAATTTACCTCGGGCAAATTTATGCAGCGCCTCGTCGTGCATGGCTCCGTAAATTGTTTTTACTGCCCTAAAGTTGTCATCCAAAAAGTATTGACTTTTTCTCAACAAACTCCATTTGCCTGTAACTTGTTTTAGGAGGTTAGGTCTATTGGTTGGTGCTGTGTGCTTTATTGGGTATGTAATTCAAGTTTTTCAGAATTATAATTCTATTGACATAATAAATATGGTTTATCTAAGCAGTTTCCGACATCATATACTTCAACGATCTAGTAAGTAGTCTACGAGATCACATACTTCAACCATCTAGTAAGCAATCTATGACATCACATACTTCAACAATTCAGCAAAGCAGTCTACCACATCACATACTTCAATGACCCAGTAAGCAGTCTATGACATCACATACTTCAATGATCCAGCAAACAGTCTACTACATCACATATTACAACGCTCAAACAGACAATAACAATTTTATGTCTTATTTTACCAAAAAAATGTAAATAGTTGTCCTACTTTTATTGGGCTATTCTTAAATATCATCCATTTCAACAGTCAAGAGTCAATTTTGGCCAATAAAAATAGGATAAATATTTACCATTTTTTGTTGTGAATGAGGTGTAAAATTACTATCCATTGTTTGACCGTTGAAGTGGATGATATTTAGAGTGCTTTTATTGGCCAAAATTTACCTTTAATCATTAATAGGTCACATGATATTTCCACAGCTCATAGTAGTACTTGAATTACTTTTGGGACATAACTCTGTAGAGATTTTTGACACAACTAATCACATTTTGTAATCCATTTTCAGAAATAGGACGAACCGGACATTAAAGTTTTAAACTTTACTTATAACCATATTTACAAATAGATAAACAGAAATTAACTCCAATTCATAGACAAGAATTAGATTAACAAATTTGAATCAAAATTTACCTTTAATCATTGAACTGAAATATTTTTTTACCAAACTTCTGATTCCCTTCCTACCAAAAAAGAAAAGATAAACCTTATCTGACATGATCAATTATTAAATTTATTTCCTACTTTTAAGTAGCGGTCAATTTGGAAGTTGACTCCATGGAAAAGAGATTTATGGATAAAGATGATATGGTGGGTAGTTGAGACTATAGAACTTGAGAAAACGACATTCAAAAGGTTGCCTACTATTCAAATTTCTGAAAACCAACCGCCTGAATATCCTCGAATGACTGGTGTACGATCGGTGGAGATTTGTTCCTTATGAATCCGCATTATTGGTATTACTTTAGTGTGTATTGGAAGGTGGGAAAAAGAGAGTTTTTTAAGATGTGGATTTGAAATAGTTAAGTTGTATAGGTATTAGTGTGTTGTATTTAAGGATAAATAAGATTTAAAATAGATTATTTAGTGATATTAATATTATATTAGTATTTAACGTATTTGGTATAATTGTTTGTTGTCTTTAATATTATTTAAAAGTTATTAATTTGGTGTTTTTTATATAGTTTGATGTATTTGAGAATAATTATCCTTACCAATGTAAAGTAGGAAGTATCAAAATTAGTTTTTTATGCAGAAACAAACTAAATATTTCAAGGTAAGTTGAAAGTGAAATTCTAATAATTAGATTCACAAATCCGGTTCAAAACTACACTCTTATTTATTAGGGTTTAGATTACATTATACCATCTTATTTGATTCCACTCACCCTCCCTCCAATTGAACATTTTAGTTAGGATATGAATCCTCATAGGTCATTATCTCTTGCTAGGATACATGCACATCTTGCAAATTTTGATACGTTCCTTCACTTTGTATCATGTGATCATTCCACCTTTGATAGTCGTACGTCCTATTCCATGAATGGAGTAGCATGTTTTGTAGTATTCATAAACATGATGTTATTGTACCCTCAAGAACTTTTTCATCTCCTTCCTTGGATTGTCATGAAGGTGTACCATGTGCTTAGTGTATATTCATGACATCTAACACTTTATCTTATCCTACATTACATGACAACATTGTGATTAATTATTGCAAAATGAAAGTGACCTATCATTGCATGTCAAGTCATTCTTGCTTGCCAACTATGAATATTTAGATGGTGTGACCTTATTAATATGCAAATTTAGACTCACTTTGAGGGATAGTGCATTATGTTGGTTTGATTCCTCCTACCTATTACATACATCATTTATGGATTTGACACACAATTTCATAGAATATTTTTCTTTACATAGCACATTCAAAGATAGTTTGGATTTATTAGTGGTCCTAAACTAACATATATATTTTTATCCTTATCCATCAGCCATCATGAATGTTCACATGGTTGATTTTGTATAACCCTATGGGACCACATGTGATAGTTAAATGAACTCTTAATTCCTCTTCACCTTTCCATGCATTATTTGGCATATCTAACTCAAACTTACCATGCAATTCACACACATCAAAAATTAGCTAAATGATAAAAAGTTACATCTACTTTAGCTACTTCACCCCCTCCCAATCTAGATCTTCCTCCTACACCTAAATTCACTACCAAAACTACAAGACAAAATGATATTATTGATCAATTATAAAATACACAAGTTAAAATGTCTATTTGGGATCTAATATACATACATCACCTTTATATAAAGAGATAATGCAAAAAAATCTAGGAAAGATACAAGTCCAATTTGACACACACGCAAACTATGACTTTATTGATTACATCTATTGGATCCCAATCCAGTCATGATGTATCGTTTGATGAGGTAGAACTTCTATCAACTTTGAAGGTGCATTTTATTTCCTTTCAACACTAAACGATGAATCACATAAATTTGGGGAAGTGTTTATTTTTGGGAAAGTGTTTTATTTCCCTACACAAACATGTTCCCCAATTTATTATTTTGATATTTTTTGCAATGAGCTTTCATCACACTTGAAAGGCACTATTGAATAGGTGACTATCGTAATAATTCAAAATTAGTTGTCATCCAACATGAAGGTCAGCGTCGAATAAGTGAATGTGATAACAATCCAATGCAAAAAATGGCATTAACCATCAAAGTTACATAACAATATAGAAAAGAGATTGGTAGCATTATGTTTATTATTGTAATGGTGAAAATTGTATGCCTGACCCTTTTTCATTATGTTTTGAGCCCACAGTGACTAGGTTGTCTTTTACACATTGACTAGTGTGAAAGATGGCATATTTTGCATCGAAGTTGATAAATCATATTATCCTAACTTATCCCCATCATCACTTATCTTCAAGATCTAAATCTAATCTCCACATCTAGTTTCTCATTACCTTAGTTCATATCCATAGGTCCAAAATTGATCTAGGTTAGTTCTATGGTCAGATATTTGACATTCTTAATTTGGGCCCATATTTCCCTTTCTTACTAATTGTTATGAGTTAACTAAAGTGCAACTTATTTCAAGTTAAATGCTAGGGTGGATTATATAAAGGCTAGCCCTAATTAAAAAGAATCATCTAGGATTGCTCTTGGAGAGAGAGAGAGAGGGGAATCTATTAAACATATCTAGAATTCAATTGTAAAAGGATAAAAATTGTGACAAACATTACATCATCCTCAGAACATACTACACACTTGCTTGTTGTCCTTGACCTTGGTGAACATCATAGTTGAATCAATCCATCTAGGGATCTAATTGAGGATAACATGACCCTCACAATTCAACAAATTCTCCAAAGATGTTTATAAATACCTTTAGTCCTTACAAAGATTCATAACATATACATAAAGGCTAACAAGTTTCAAACAATAGAATTATGTCCATTAGAAAGTTACAAATTTAAAATGAGACAATTATTATTATAAATCTTCTAATTTAAATGTATACTTACTGGTCATATTATAATCTACTTAATATAAAAATAAAGATACCAATATCTATACAGCCTAGTTATTTTTTAAAAAGGGAGGAAGAAGTTATTTTTATCATAAATCTTCTAATAATTTAGGGGAAAAGACCTAATACGTGTGCACCCTAACTTCGTGCCTCTCAAAAACATACTTGTCGATGTCGAAGAAGTCTAAAAACTTTATAACGGCTTCATTGGTTAGTCGACTGCTTAAACCTAAGGTTTCAGGTCCACAACATCAATTTTGATGCGAGTTCTATACATAGTCATAAAAAGTGTCCAAAACAGCGCTTTTTGAACCCTTGCCTAATGATGGTCAATTGTTGCATCCCATCATCGAACACACTTGCACCAATAAGTGAACATATTTTCACTGATATTATGGACATTAACACTCAAATCCATGATATCATCCTCTGGAAAACAAATTTTCACTCATGTCTTATGTGCATACAAATCTATAAAACTAAACAATATTATATTATTAACTTAATAATTTTATTATTATTATCTTTTGTTCCATTTAGAACTAAAAGTTAAAAATGGATGTTTGTTCATTTTGTACTATTGAATGGGCAGTTGGAAAAAATTTGGTCTATCAATGATACATGTTTGACAGGTTTAAAAGCAATAGTTATTAATACAAAAAGTTACTTTTATTGATATTTTTATATTCAACCAATAATAAAAATATGTTCTACTAATGGATCAAACTATGACAATTACCCTCCCAACCATTGGAACTATCACACCTATTGGATCTTTTACCTAAGCCCAGATAGGAAATTTAATTATTTAAACTCTTAATGGTATACCTACGCTGTATACTCTAATATGAAAAAAAACATTTTTATACACGTTTAGATCTTGATTGGATAAGACCGACCAACTCTTTTAACATATACTTAAGAAAAAGGTCCGACTTTATGTTGTATATAATTAACTATATATAAAATAATAAAATAAATCTTAATCCTTTATTTCGGTTTTTGGTGAAGTCAAGTCCATTATAAATAGGAAAAAAAAATCAAGGGACATCTAAGTGTCATTTCATGATCTGATGCCTCAACTAACTCCTTTTTTTTCTAAACCGTAAAAATACCATTTAAATTTTAAAATTGTTTCTTAAATTGTTTTAATGATTGAATTATAGGGATATGGTTAACATTTAAATTATAATTTTAATAAATTATTTTATTATATTTTTTATTATTAAAACTCAATTATAATATTACATTTTAATTTTAATTTTGTATTTTAATTTTTAGGTATGTAATGTGAAAATTGCATTTAAATTCATTTATGTTTTAGGGTCTATTTGATTAGAGTGTTTTGAATATAATAATGAGTTTATAAAAAGGCATATTTAATATGAATTTAGTTTTTGATATTATTTTATTTAAATTCTATCATCACCCATCTTTAAATATTGATTTTAATATGTAGACCTCCTATTTGTCATCTTAGATCATGTTTGTAGGTATAGAATTGACCTAGGTCTTTTTCATAGTCATAGATCTAAACCTTGAACTTTTAAAATTTCAAATTTAGATTTACACCTTCCTAACCTCTTCACTAGTTCTTGCGAGTTGACCTAACATGTGTTTTTTTTTTAATTTATGTGCTACGTTGTTGTATTTAAAGGCATTCATTCATTCATTTTGAAATCACCTAGGAATCATTGAAGAGCATCATCATAGAACATTCATGATACATTCATAGTATTGTTATTATGGCATTACATCAAAATAGATCATCATAGGCCCATTTCATGCTTTCTTGCTATCCTTGATCATTATTCCAAATCCATTAAATTGGTCATCCTAGGTGTTTGATTGAGGAGAACATGACACTCACAATTCAACGAATTCCCTAACAATGTTTCTAAACACTATTTAAATATCAAAAGATCAAGGAAAACAAATTCCAACAATCAAATTTATGCTAATTCATTCTTGCAAGTACTAGTTCAAGTCCACATGCTAGTTAATTTTTATTAGCGTAGAGATTAGGTCTATTAGCATGGATTTGAACCAGAGTAGTGTACAATTAGTTTGCAAGTTCTAAGATACATGTCTAAGCATACCTGTTGTGTGGTTACACAACACGCCCCATTTTGACTTGGCAAAACAGGGACCCAACTTTTTGGCTTGGCTTGTGTTGTCTGCTTTCTGGCGGTTTGGTAAAAGTAAGTCATGTGTATCACCATGTAGAACTAGGATGAGGTAAGTCATCATCATGAGGTCAGTTTGTCAAAATTTGCATTTCATTTCTGTGACCTCATATTTGGAAAGAGCGTTAAATTCCATGCAGGTTTGCCTTTTACATCACCCTGATATTCCTCAGGATGTGAAAGTTATGAACAGTCAAAGTTTTGGTCAAACCTGATATTCGCAAGAGGTGGATCATATTTTATAACCTCAGTCATGTTGTCGAAGATCATCCTGATCTTGGTGCATCACCCGATAAGTCATGCGGTCCAAATATCCGGACGTCAATTTTAAGTGGTAATAAATCTTTCCCGTCAAACAGTCTTATATATCGCGGGCATCATATTTCCAAATGTAACCTGATATTCCTTAATATCCTCCTGCCGCGAAATATCACCCTAAGCCAATATCCTGATGACATCATCCAAATCGGATAAATGAAGAAACAAACATGATGATGACATCATCATCACATTTACATTTCGACAGGATATTTTCTAAACATGATCATGTTCGCCTAATATGACGATGACATCATGATGCCTTTCCGATACAAAGAACGAATATCACGATGACGTCATCCCGATATTCCGAGAAAGAGACATGTAAGTTTGTCTCGTCATCATCATATTTGAAACATCACCCGATACATCGAAATATCCTCCTGAGGTACTAAACATAACCAAAAGGTGCTTTTGTCACCCAAATCTTGTCGCGATAACAATTCCAATATGAGGGAGGAGGATGACATTGAAACTCAACCCGATATTTGCGAATATCATCCTGCCTTCATGATATCCTGTCATATGGATATCCCCCCACTCCCGTTGCCGCCATTATCATTTAATGCGCGCAGACATGGTAGGTGGTTCCCACCGACCCCGGAACTTAATGAAACACCTAGCGAGATCCTGCGTTCTCGCACAGATAATCAATGAATACAATCTAATTTGTCAGAATTGCCCTAAATTTACCCTAATTGCGAGGTTAAAAGGTAATTCAATTGTTATTTTTACATTTACCTTGCGATAAAATTGTTTTACAGAGCACCAGCTTCCATATCCACATACAAGCGATTGTTGCATGATTTGCGCCCACAGACAGAAGGAAGTAAGTGATCATCAGCTGAATTAAGAGTGTTGTTAACAGTCTACTGGTATAAAAGAGAAATCTGCATAACCAGGTAAGTAAATGAAACCCTCATCATGTTATTGTTGTTCAGGTATGATGATGTAAGTTCTGGTTTATGCATCCATATGATTAAGTAATGTTGAAAAGATACAATAGGCATGGTGATTTATAAAGTTAATTGCAATATGCATGCATGTGTATACCCGTTATGAGATAGGATTTTGTTAATTGCAGGTACTCATGGCAGACAAGCGGTTGGTTAAGTGTCAAGAAGAATTCAGTAGGCCCATGTTCTCTTCTCAGAGGGGGGTCCTGTTTAAATACGGAGCAATTACAGATACCCACCAAGGGAGCACCAATTTGGAAGCCTGGTCAGCTAGGCTGAATGATGGGAATGACAAAAGTCCTGTGCTGGACGCAGTGTTCGTATCAGGAATGTGGAACGCTGCCAGTTTTCCATACTCTATGGAATCTCCGGAGCTAGTCATTGAATGTGCTCAGAATTATAATCCTGAGACAAGGCAAGTGATGAAGCATGGGAGGATATATGCAGACCTCTCCATCAAGGGTCTCTCCCGGACATTTGGATTGCCACTGGGCAGTAAAGTTAAGAGCGTACACCTGAGGAAGTCTGAAAAGGAGTATGAAGCCAACAAGAAATCAGCCAGGAAGAACATGTATCAATGGCGGGCTGAGAACAGCACATATCCTGCAGCAGCCAAACTTCCTGTGCACTTGTTCAAATATGATTTCAGTGAGGAATACCAATACATGATTGCACTCCTGAACAGAGTAACAAGCCAGCCTGATGCTGGTAGTTTTAGAGACTGGATGTATGGAATAATCATGATGTGTCTATATTCAGACATCAAGCCACTATGGGGCCAGATAATAAGTGATGCTCTGCACGAGCAGCTGATGAACCTAGGAGGTTCAAATTGTGCATTCTATATGACATCTTACATTGTTTATTCTTGTGCTTACAAAGGCACTTTTGATGCTTTAGTTATAGATGGAAAGCTTTCGGGCACAAATGCTACATATATCTGGGATCATCATCCCCAGCTGCAAAGAATCAATTACCTCAAAGATTACAAATTGGTCAACGATGCATTCTCCATGCATCTGGTGAGGACCATGGAAGAAGATAGAACAAAGAGATTAAACATGGACCCTCAAGAGGTAGTTTACAGGCATGGGGCCTGGTACATACAGTTTGCAACCTTTTCATACATAAGGGTTGAAGGTTTTGAGGGACATCCCCTAATGCTGCCAAGGTATCCTACTGATGCAGTGATACTAATGGAATTTATTCGGCAGGGCTCTACAATGATAAAAATGTACAAGGATGCCAAGAAGCTACCACCAATTTTGTTCCCAGTCAGCATTGGCTGCTATATGTGCCCTGACTCAAATAATATAAAGAAGGTGATGGTCACCCTAAATAAAATGAATCTACAGCCTTTTCCACTAACGAGACCATATGATCCTTACGGCAGAATACAGAAAATATTAGGAAAGCCTATTCATCAGAGGCACCTAGAAGATTTTTGGGTCGACTGCGAAGATGAGGCAGAGGCAAGAAGAAGAAGGTATCAGAGGTTAACTCTGAACCAAATTAAAACTTTTGATTGCATCTCCCTTCCCCAACAATTGAAGAAGGATGATGGCAGGATAATTGCAGATGAATATGAACAGAAGAAGATATATAATGACACCATCTCTGCACCTGACCTCACCATGCAGGAAGACATATCTTTGGACCCATTCATTGCCAGGACCATACAACTAACTCAAGCTTGGGTTGATGAGCAGGTGGAGGCATTGAAAAAGAAAGGTGTCGCCATTACGGTGGACAATAAAAAGAAGGGACAGGATATTCCTGGGGATGAATATGACGACTTCCTGAATGAGAAGAGGAAGACCAAGGGAGATAGAATCCCTCCACCACAACAACAGAGCAAAAGACCCCCAAGGGGCAAGAAGGTGGATAAAGAACCCAAAGGGGTTATAATTGAAAGGGTAGTATTTGTCGCTGAGCAGGCAGCAGCATCAGGATCGGGATCAGAATCAGCATCCCCTCCAAAGAAAGAAAAGCCCAAGAAGAGTAAGACAGCAAAGGCTGGAATCACTGAGACCCTAGAAGAGGGTCAATCCTCAAGAAAACCTGGAGAAGAGGATATCCTCATGGAGGAAGAGCCTGAAGAAGAAGAGGCTCCATTAATTATAAAGAGGAAGAGAAAAGCTTCACAGGTGCTGGTGTCCACCCCACCTAAGAAACAAAGAACCTCTATGAGAGGAGAAATAAAACAAACCCCTACGCTATTACAAGGGGCAGGTAGTGAAGTACCTAGGGAACTTCAGCATAATGTTCCACTTCCTACCATCGTCAAGTTTAAAACTGAACTTACAGAAGAACAAATGAAAGAAATTGATCAGACACAAGCAGAAGGTCATGTCTTGCTAGACGAGACAATAAACTTGTCTGATGATGAGGTCGTGCAGGATGTGGCTGCACAAAAGATGGAAACACTTGCTGCTGGTATAAGCATGACTCCTCACAAGCCTCCACCTGTTCAAGTTGTACTTGAGGAGATGAAGCAAGTGGAAGAAGAGCAAGAAAAGAGCCCAGAGCAAGTAGCTCAGAAAATAGGGCTAGATACATTAATCACAGAGGTGACAAGTCCTGCAGTAGTGGACTTGACAGAGAAACAGGACGCAAGTCTTGAACATCTAGTGGGATCACCTGATAAGGAGCATCCAACAGAAGAAATAGAGATGGCGGAATCAGAAGGCCATACTCTAGAATTGGGACAACAAAGTCCACATGATACATCAGTGGAACCTGCTATAGTAGAGGTTCAAGAAATGAAGGCTGATGAAAAGGAGGAAACAATAGAGGATCCAGCTGCCAAAATACAAGAAGTTGATAGTGCAGGCTCAGAACAAATAGTGGCTGCGGAACAATCGCCAACACTTCAGGCAGAATCCACAGTATCTAGTGCAGTGGATAAACAACAAGGGGAAGAGTTGAAAACAGATGAAGTAATGATGAAGAAAGATCATGATCATCATGATCAACATATAGATGCACCACAAGATTCCCCACACCATGAGGATGCTCCTCCGGAGAAAGAAATTCCTCAACATGAGGAGGTACCGCAAGATCAACAACAAAGTGAGCATCAAGAAGAACAAATGAGAAAATCATCATCTCCACCACATCTGCTGATAGAAATGGGAGATACGAGTGAACATCATGATGATGCTGAAAAACATGATCAGGTGCCTCCGTGGTTGGCGAAAGAAGTAAATATAGAGGAAGAACTTGAAATTCAGGAATTTGATGTCTCCACCTTGTTCTTCGCGGATATAATGAAGCCTAGGAGGAAGGCCAGAATGACATCGGCCATCAGGAGAGATCCAGCAACCGGGAGGAGGACCGCACAAATTGCCATACCTGCGGTGGAGAAAGAAAAAGGTAAAATTACTTTAGATGAATTTCAAATTAGCACAGTAGATCTGGGTTTTGCCAATGAAGACCAAGAGGGTCAAGAGGGCAAGGACATTATCGATTCTTTGATCCAAAAGGTGAAAAGAGAGAAGGAGAAGAATAAGCAACACAAGGAGCACATTGCTCAGTTGCATGCCTATATAAAGAGGCTGATTAATCCTGATGATGCTTCAACTGAACATGCAGTCCCATTGACTGCCATTTCTCAGGAAGAGGTAAATAAGTTAGACATCATGAAACATGAGGCATCTATAATAAGAAAATGGATGTCATCCACATTGGATGATGCTGTAGAAATAGTGAAGGCCTCTTTGAAGAGGTGGAGCATTCTAAGTGAGTCCAGGACCAAGGTGGATAAATTGCAAATGCAGACCGGGAAAAGGTCTTACAAACTGGAAAGGGTCCTGAGCATCTTGGGAGAAATAAAAAGGATAAATCCTCAACTGCTTATCAGTAAGCAGGTACAGAGCAGTAATACCGCATTGTTGGTAGACATCTAGTACAAAGACATTCAGTTTGAATGCGGAGTCCTCAAAAGATGCAATAATAAGCTGAGAGATATCAGCATGAGGCTACACGATTTAATGGCTGAAGAAGCAGAGATATTAGAAACATTGGAAGGCAAGGTGGAAGGGAAAATAGAAAATCAAGATGAAGAGTCTGCCATCAAAGCTCTACACAGCAACTTCCAATCAGAGGCAGATGGTCCACCTGTCCACTTGACAGAGGAACTTATAGATAAAATAATGAGGATCAAGGTCAAGATGGAAAGATACAATGAAACACTGCAGGACAGGAAAAACAAGCTGGGTAACAGCAGAGATAAGTATGAAGTACATAAGCACGCCATCATCAAAGCAAAGACTCAAGATGGTGGAGGAATAGATCAAGTTGTGCATTCATATGAGCAGATTCAGAACAGCATGCAGCCCCATATGCGGGATCATCATCATCAGGATAGCGAAAGTTCAGGAAGTGATGCACATGATGATGATCCACATGAATCAGCTGAGGAACATGATGAAGATACATCATAAAGGGGATATAAGCATAAGTAATATAGATGGTTGCCAGCTGGCAACTTGTGCCATTTTTGTAAAGATTGACAAAGTCAAGAAAATGATGACCGTAGATGTGCATTGATAAATCAAAATCGTAGATCTTTTGTAACGGATTCCTCACCTTATTCTATAAAAGGTGATGGAATGCCTTATTGTAAAGATTCGAAACTTAATTGAAATCCGTCTGTTGAAACATTCAGAGCTCATTTCAAAGTTTTTGTATACATTTATATTTTTGCATGCTTAATGAATGAGAAGACTGTGTCGATTACAATTCATAGTAAATCTTAAGTAATCAGTGTATGAATTCTGGATATATGTGGTGATTTGCTACGTCCCTTGGAGTGCATGTCTACTTACATGTGTTGTCTTCATACAAATTCCTTTGAAGTTAGCATCAACTATATCTAGCTGTGGAATGTCCTGGTGAAAATATGGTTTGGTTTTCTTTTCTTCATGACAGTATCTAATATACATGTGGTTCAAAAGCTAAAGGTTCAACTTTAATTAGAAGCATTTCTTCAATTTCTTTTAAATTTCAGGGCATTTCATCTCCATAATTGCAAATAATTAATGATCTTAAGCAAATAGCACAGATATGCCGATATCTCGTAGATAATAGCAAATGTTTAGCATATTTGAATACAAAGCATGCACAATTGAAAATATCATGCAAATATTGAGGTATTTCTACATCTTTTCACCAAATAACTGCGTAATATGAATTCTTTGTAAAGAATTTCTGCAGGAATGTCATGATGACGTTGAACTTTCACGTAAGGCCCCAAAATGGAAACAACAACTCACATTAACCTCTGAGTAACTTCAGACGATTAAGACCTAATCATCGGAGACTTGGGATCACGAATTCTTTGAATTCATAGTATCTTTCAAGATGAATAAAGGTTAATGTGTACTTTTATTCCATGCTTGTTTGTGACTAACATCATAACCAACAATACCCTAAAATAGTATCTTCAACATCATTTCCCCATCTCTAGAATATGGGTAAGTATCACATTTAAATTCATTTGATTTCTACAATTAATTCATTTATTGTTTTTTATTCCAACTCATTTATCTAGGCTAATTGTTTAGTAAATGCTTTAATTATTTAATTAGTCTTAATAATTATGTAAGTGGTATATTTTTGCTTACATTTTTTATGAACCCAATGTGAATTCATCCTTATCCCAAGAGCCCTCATTTACCACCTTGGTTTAGGTCCATGAGTAAGAATTGATCTAGACCATTTTTGCACTTATAGATCTAAACCCTAAATTTCAAGTTTTAGAATTTTGTCACGTCTCAAACTTTGATGAATTATGAACTTACTATATTTGGAGATATTTATGAATAATTATGTGTGGATTAAATAAATGTTATTTTATTTTGATCTGGATTAAATATATATTATTTTATTTTGAAAGATGAGATAGGTGAATAAATTTTATTGAAATGATAAATTGTAATACTTTGGCTATTGGACACTAACCTATTAATGGAAAATTTGAGTTTCATGAGTTGTAGGTTATCGAAGACAAGGGTGTGGTTAAGGTAGAGGAGGTTAGCACTTTACATTTGGTATCAGAGCGTCTAGGTTAAACTCTAGGACCTTCGCCTAATTATGCTTAACATGCAAATGTGTACAGAGTAATCCAAATGGATACTAGGTAGACTTACCAACGTGGAGGAGGATCCCGTGGTGATCCAAACGAAAGACTGGATCAAATCCTAGCACTGTTGACTCAACAAGGGACCAGGATGGATAGTCTGGAACTGTATGCTCAAAATTGTGACTCCAGTTACCTGGGGCTATCGGTTCAGATTTCAGCACACACATAGACCCTTTCCCTCCTTGCCATAGGGTGATCCACCATGTCACTCTCGTTCACGTGGAATTAGCCAATTGAGAGGAGGTGAGACACGGCGGGGGTCTGGCCCATTGGAGAGTTGGACTTCATAGAGAGGGGTCGGCAAGTTCTGTGGCCTTTGTTGTTGTGTGCTTTGTTGTATATTTCGTTCAATTGCTATTGTTGTTGAGATAACCATATGACCCGAAGGGTCACTGGTTTCTCTTCTTCTGTTTGGATTCCTTAAATTCCACCTCTGTTTGGATTGTTCTTGTTGATGTCCTCTTGTATTTGTATGCGTTGTAAGAGTTCTTGTTGTATCTGTCGTTGTCTAGTTTCTTCTAACAATAAGAAGACGAGTGGGTCTCCTTGTGGTAAGACAAATGTTTGTTGTTGAGGTCTTGGATGGATATCCTCAATCTCGTCACGGATAGCCCTCACCCACTCTCCTCTCACTCCTAAGCACATTCATGAATCAGAAGAGAGGGAGTTGTGTGATTACTAACCTTAACCAAATCTAGGGTTTTGACCTAGGGTTTGACTTGTGTTTTGACTTTTTTTTTTACCTTGTGATGAAATCAAGGGGTTTGTTGGAATCGTTTGAACCATGATTACCTCATGATGGAATTGAGGGTTTACAATTTTGTCTATTTTAATGTCTCTATATGCATGCAAACTAAAATGATATGCAAAATGTTCATTTTGGTATTTTAAGAGTGTTTTGGAATGAAAGTGCTTCTAATCTATGAAAGGGAAATATGTATGCAATTCTATATGACTTTTTCAATGCAATGTAAACCTATGTTTTTTGTATTCTCAATGTTTTGAATGCAGTTTGATCTAAGAAAAGGGAAAATGCTTCTTCTAACAATGTAGATCTAGAAATATGAAAGTGATTAATCTAACATGCAAGATCTAACTATCAAGGAAAAAGCAATATTTTACTATTCCCAAGAGCAAATTTGATTCTCTAATTACTATTAAAGCAATGAAAACAGTGAAGGAACCTGAGAGAAATGAAGATTTGTTGACTCGACTACCCTCAGCAATCCTTGTAATAGGCAACCTCGAATCCTTCTGTGGCAACAAGTGATCCTCTTGACAACAAAATGACTCAAAGAAGCAGAAAGAAGCTTTGATGAAGCTTGTATGAGCTCGATGAGAGCTTGGAGTGAGCACAATGTCATAGAATGAAGCAGCGTGATGCTACTTGGTTGAACAAATAAAGCAAAAGGCACCTTCGTCCTGTAAGAGCATTTGAATGCTAAGTTGGAGAGCAAAATTTGGCAAGAGCTGTGTGTATAATGAATTTGCCTCCCTTTGTGCTTGAGGGAGGGGGGTATTTATAGGTTTAGAAGAAGGGATTGATTGGAGAGTTAAATCATTTGATTGATGAGTTAACAAGAATAGATTGGGGAGTTAACAAGGTTGATTACCTGTGAACTCAGCTGATTAGAGAGTGATAAAACAATGATAGCTTATCACTGAAGAGGAAATGAAGGTGAGGGAATGCATTAGATTGATTAGAGAGTTAAATTGAGATCAAATAGAGCTAATTATGCATGTGTGGGTGCAAAACAGAAAGAAAAATAGGTGAAAACAAAGCAAAAACAAGAGAGAAACATGAGTTTTTTCATGGGTCCAAAAATGGCAGGGTCGCTCCTTTTACCAGTAGGGTTGCCTGGGGGGTGACCCTGGGTCGTCTGGGGGGCAATTTGGGCTAGACAGGGTTAGATGCAGAAAAACAGGCTAGGAGATGGTAGAAGAGAAGAAAAGGATGGGTTCTACATCAAGAAAAAGGTCAGTCATGTGGAAGAATCCAAATCTCCACTTGCATCTACAGGATCTCTAGGGGAGATTTAGAAATAATAGGGGGAGATTTGGATTGGTTGGTCGAAAACAAAAACCGTCAGTGGGAGATGGTTCAGGGGACCTCTAGAAGGCTTCTATGAGGTGCACTAGAGGAAAAATAAAGGGGAGAGGTGAAAACTCACTTACAAGACACTCACAAGGCTTAGGATCAAGGTTGAAAGCCAAAAAACACAAGTCAACAAGTGTCGCAACAAGTGTCAAAAAGCGTCGCAAATGGGAAGGGAGAGAAATCAACAAAGCAGAAACATCACAAGAAAAGAAAAGAGGACACGTCATCAAGAGGCCTATTGCTCAAAGGATTTATTTTCACACTTACATGTACGTGACAAGGATTTGAATCATCATAGGGGTCCTCATGGAGGCAGTGCGTGAGTTTTGTGCTTACATATTTGCCCCCTCGAGGACGGTAGTCTATAGGAAAGGTAGGTACCGTTCCTAAACTAGGCCTTACCTGTTGTTGATTTTTCCCGCAATTTGTACCTAGAATAACTAGTATTAGTATGACATTTAAATGTATCAAAATGAATAATGAAAACTAAAATGACGAACTTACCATGGATTGTTTGAGTTCGACTAGTTGCTTGCTTTTGTTGGTTTAGACCTGTAGGTATGAGAACACGTAAAACAATGCATGAAACAAATGCATAAAAGAAAAAAACTAATCTAAAATGCATAAATGAAACTAAGCTAAGGGCAAACAAAGAGAGCTAGATTGTGAGATCGGTGTGAAACAACGATGGAATCGTTCATGTGAGTAATCGATAGAGAGGTATTGTCGAGGAGATCGTAGAGATGGCCACCTCTTCTTCAACTGCAGAGAATCGGGTATGTAATCAATGAAAAGCTCTTCTCCAAACCCTAGTTTGTATTTTGCAAAAAATCTCTTAAAATTGTCTATTTTTGGTGATTTTTCTTGTTGCATTGTGTTTGTCTCGTCGTTTAGAGTGAGATTGGTCTTTCATTTTCTGAAATTGGCCAAGAAACGAGGTTTTTAGAGTGATTTTTGCTCGAGGGGCTCACTCCTAGGGTCGCCCCTTTTGTCAAGCAGGGTCACCCGAGGGAGATCCTATTTGACAACAAGGTCGCCTGGGGAGATCTTGAAAAACCCTTGGGTCACCCAGGGGCGACCCTGTTGGACTGATTTCTAACTTCATTTGAAGTTGTTTAATGCTTGTTTTACTCTGATCTAACATGTTTTGGTCACTAAATCTACCTGTTTATTGCAATTTTGAAGGTTTATATGATTTTTTTATATAAGGTTTTCTACAGTTTTACGATTTTTAGGGGCTTTTGCGAGTTTACGAGATCTAATCTGAAATTCTCTTTTGATTTTGTAGGAGATGTGTATTTGATGGAATGCATGCCGAGAGTAGGGGTGGCTCTCAGGGATGTTTGCTTCATTGAGTACAGAGGATCGTGCCATACTGAAGAGGGTAGGTCTTGCCAGAGTTTGTCATGTTCCTGCGATCCATCCTGTATCCCATATATGCTGCAATATCTTAACTTACTTGGATGCAGACAAGAACACATTCAGGTTCCCACGAATTTTAGGAGAGTGGACTATCACTCTTTATGATGTATACCATATACTTGGGGTTCATGTGAGGGGACAACCTCTATTTCTTCCTATTAGCGAGTCCTTTGAGGACAAGGCTTCTTGGGCTACATTCATGGGGGTTAATCACCTTGGGGACCAAATAGGAGTTCAGCGTACATCTGTGCCACGACTCTGCATCCCACTTCTGAGGAGGTTTCTGATTGGCTTGATTGCTTTGAGGCTATCGGGAGACAAGGCCTCGGCTCGTCTAAGATGGTGTTGGGCACCCATTATTCGAGGATTAGAGGAGGGTACAGTTTATGCATGGGGACCTAACATCCTAGTGATGGTCTACAGAAAGGGGCTCTAGCTTTTAGCCACTCTTCTCTGATTATGACATGGATTTTTGAGCATATGAGGCCTTATCAGAAGCTCATTCCTCTTCCGGACAGGTGACTACTGAGAGTAGCAAGGTGGGCACATATTGGTCATTTTGATGCTACTCTTCCCACTATTGCTACCCTTACTGACGATGACATGATTTTTGACCCCTATCACGACATGGAGGGGGCTTGGGCCCATTATGACGAGATGAAAGTGTATTGCCATGAGGTTTCAGAGATCACAGATTGTAATGGTCAAGTTAAGGCTCATCAAGTGGACCGTGTTTTGCAGCAGTTTGGCAAGGATGTCCCTGAGGACTTGTCCCTAGTGTCCACTTGTTACAGGACCATTCAGGAGATGGGGGAGATTGGACAGAGGAACATTGTTTGGACACCTTTGACTCCATGCATCTTTATCACTAGGGTTTCTAGAGGAGGATGGAGGGGAGGGAGAGGGACTCCTTCCTGATCTCTAGTTGTGACAGTTGACTTAGAGTCCATTGACGAGGACTATGTTCCTGATAGTGAAGATTCGTTAGATGAGGTCCCTCTCAAGGATGAGGATTTTGATGACATTGGTGTTCCAGATGAGGTCCCTGACATCCCTGAGGGTCCTTCTATTGTTCCTCAACCTCCTCATTCAGATGAGGTGATGCGTCAGCTTGACCTTGATTGGCAGCCTAAAGATCAACGTAAGTTTTATCTATTTGTTTTCACTTAACTTTGTCCTTTCTCTTTTCATGTGGCACTGACTTGGTCTTGTCTTGATTTGGCATTTCAGGTAATGTCAAAGAGTGGAGGGACTTGGTTCGTGAGGTTAATGTTGGAATGACCTTTCCCTTTACTAGGATGACCCGTGATCATCTTTTGGATGATCCTGGTGTGCCCCCTACCATGGGATGACACACTAACATTTTTGCCCCTGTCTACCATGGGTGTCAGATGATTACAGAGTTGAAGACCTAGGTCAACATGCTTTAGGGTGAGAATAAAGTACTTCGAGAGATGACTCCCCTTAATTTTGGGCGTTCTGATACTAGTATGGCGAGGCCTTCATAGTCACATGCCCGCAGCAGAACACATCATTCTCACAGATCTCATGGAGTGACTAGTGGTACTCATAGACGGAGGAGCCAAAGCCCTGAGGGTTCTGTCAGAGGGAACCATCCTTGTCTTGCTTATCTTGAAATTCGTGCCCCCTTGCATGGGGAGCCTCTACTTCTCTCGAGAGAATTTTGCCTTAGCTCTTTGATACCATTGCATATGTAAACTTTAGATGTATCTATGAAAGTTTATCCTTTTCTATGGTTCTTGTCTTGTCGAATTATGTACTCATCTCTTGTGCATGTTTGGAAGTTTTTAGGAACTTTTTGATTATGTTTGACCTTTTCAACTCTTTTAACAAATGCAAATATGACAACGATGACATGTTTTTGTAGTTTTGTGGGATATATATATATATATATATGATATGCAGCTTACGATATGATAATGCAAGGACACAAGAAAAGTTGTAAATGAAACTATAGCACTTACTAAATGTCATGAGATATGACATTTGACTTTGTTGCTTTGAGACTCTTTTTCCAATTTTGGCATGAATGCAATATGAAACAAACATAGTGACTACTCTTAAATACAATTTTTGATTTAGGGGATTGCAGGTTGTCCTAATGTAAGAGACCTATTCTAGGCTATGAGATAGGATATAGGGAAACTCAAGTGGGGAGTGGAAATGAATATGGAGTGTTTCTGATTTCTAGACTTCGCTAAAGGCTAAAAACTGATCCTTATCTAGATAAGACAAATTGATAAGCTTTCAATTTTAGACAAGTAGCAAATTTTATAGGTGTTCACTAGACTTAGATCATAGATGGTAAGCAAGATAGACCCGGGGTAAAGGATAAATGGGAAAGAACAAGGGTCCCTAGATAGAAGATGATCCTAGAGACTACTAGACTATTCGGTTTTGCTTAGCTAGTGTGTGTGTATACTTAGTACCCTTCTTTCTCTGTTAGACTGTCACCCTTGAGGCTTCGAGCTTGCTCTAATCTCCACCCAAGAGTACGAACATTCAACATGTTGACTTTTTCCCAGACTGGATGCTTATTCCCAGATATCCCTACAAGGTAGCCATCAGTGATCAACAGGAGCTCTGGGCCAGGGGGTCAACAGTATAGGAGATAGACTCTATATTTTATCTCCTCTTCTTCTTCAGGCTCTGCAAGACCTAGGGGGGTATTCCCTATTCAACATCCATAAGGATATGCATGCAAGGCTGGGATGTTGACAGAAAGCAGATGAGTCCTCTTGTATGTAGACCAAAACTGAAAGATAAGGGCAAAGGGGCTAGCTTTGGGCCTATTTGCAGTTGTAGACAGAGGACTGAGGATCCTAAACTAACTCTAATGTCCTAATGTTGGTTTTAGATTTTGCTTTGGAGTTTGAGTGTGGATGCAAAGCTGGATATGGTTATAACACAAAACAGAGCCTGATTGGTGCCTATCCAGGGCCTGGAGTCAATAGACATACACCTGTGAATGTTCAGCATAAACAACTAAAACTGGATTTCAAGGGGATCTATGTGACACCTGCCTTACAGGCATCTCCCAATACAAAGTGTTAGGTTATCTCTACTTATGGTATCCCTACTGCAGTATACCCTTCCCAATGTTCAACCTGAAAACAGTTTAATCTACCCCTTGAGTAGAAGTTAAAAGATCAGACAGTCAACATAGGAATTCTATGCTCTAGAATCTAAACATTACTAAACATCCAGATTCAGAAGAAGAATACATGCAATACTGGAGACAGAATTAACACAACACATGCCAAACAGCATTTCTCATATAAATTTAATCATGAAGTCAGTGGGTTCATGCCAAAAACAAACAACAGGAGATACATAAACTCACAGGTAAGCTGTACAGAGCAACCAGATCAGCTTGTCATGCATTACAGAGCCAGAATCATCAACTTTCAACAACCACAAATGAACAACACAACCTGCTTATAACAGCCAGGTAGGTGCTCAGCAATTAATTACAATGTTGACCAAAATTCCGCCAGATACACAGTACCATAAAAATGGCGCTCAAACACACTACCAGATTGGCGCCCAAACATGAATGCAGCAGGTAGGGGAGGAGACAGGAAGATATCTCGAGCCCTGCGCCACTGCCCGCTGATTGACACCTCCAGTCGGGTACAAGATCGACCCACGCCATCGCCCATATCTCTGCAACAATCGCCATTAATGGCGCACCAACCCGCGGCCTCGGGAAAATCATCAAATCTGCGGTCGCAACCATTTCCCGCCGAGACTCATCATCATGATATTTGAAAATGCAGGATAACAATATCCCACATGCACCCCGCGATGACCTCAATAACACTTTATATACTAGGTCATGAGCATATATCATGTCGGTGCTTTTGCTCCCGACGACACTAGTATAGACTTCATCATCATCATCCTCCAGCAGCATGATATCCTGTTGTTCGAAATATCACCCTGACGTCATCATGATATTTGAAATATAACCTGCATGATAATCGCCTTCATCGGCACAACCTGATCCATCGGAGGAACATCCTCCTGCTGAGCCGATACCAAAAGTCTGGCCGATGAACATCCTGATGACGTCATCATCATATCCTGCTGACGTCATCATCATGTTTGCAAATATCAGGAGGTCTCTTCAAGATGATCAGTGTTAGAGATATGACCCCCGTGGACCTTGATGACGTCATCATCATATTTACATCATCATGATATTCGGAAGACAACCGGATATTTGGAAATATCCTGATGATGTTCAAATATCAGGTTGCACTGTAGCTCCTCTGTAAGATCGGGGCGAAAACTGAATATGATGATGCTGCTTGAAAAGATCACCCTCAATAGATAACACGCGAAACTAGCAGGCGGATATCTCCTCAACATCATCATGATGTTCGAACAAACATATATCCGGGTGATATGAAAATATCACCCCCTCCTTCGCAAATATCATGATGCAGATAGGCAGAAAGAAAAATATCACCCTGATATACGGATGACGTCAGCATCATCAGGATGATATTGACTAAGATCATCCTGACGTTCCCAAAATATGATGACCTTAGTGAATATCGGGTCGCAATTACAACTCTTCAACAACATCATCAGGATGATGTTAACCAAGATCACCCGACGATAAAAATATCACCCCGGCGAAAATATCATGAAGGCAGAAAGTATGATGACCTCCACAAGCAGCAGGATGATAACTGGAAATATGATGATGATGAACGCGACCCTTAGGAAAAAACAAGTTAGGTCGAGCAACTCAAAGAATAAGCAACATCATCATCATGTTCGCGCAAGGTGATAAATGGAAGATCACCGGAGACTTTGAAACATCACCCTCGCAAGCAGATCAGGGCGCACTGTAGCTCGGCAGCATCATCATGATAAAAAACCGAACATCACCCGACAGTTGAAATATGATGATGACGTTGAAAAACAAGTCGACGAGGAACATGATGATGCAGATCATCATCGAAGACAAGATGATGATGATGACCTCCTCCTTAGGAAAACATGATGATGCAGTTGAAAAATGCTGAGGAGGTCCAACACTTAGAAAAAATGGGCAAGAAGATAAAGGCTTCAAATGAAGAAACCTCCTGATCATGACAAATCAACCCCTGGTCAAAATGAGTGTCAACACAACAATCTTCTCTCTTTCACTCTTTTTTTGTATCTCTCTTTTTTTTGCTTTTTAGTTTTTTTTTGTATTTTGCTCACTTGACTTTTCTAATTTTTTTGGATTTTTGACTTTTCAAGAAATGAATGCTCTTTGAAACTTTTGACATGCAATTCTTTGACCTCTCAATTCTCACTTTTGACACTCTTATTTTGACCACTCATTTTTTATTCACTCATATCTTAGATTGCTTCCTTCAGAGTTTTGATCTTCCTGGCGTTTTTGGCCAAGAAAGATAAGGGGTTGAGCACCACCTAAAGTTTTTGTAATCTGGTTGGACTTCTCTACTACTAGGGAAGAATTGGGAAGGTCTACTTGCAAGCTTCCTTTGAACATTTTAGGTTTGAATACTGACTTCGTTTAAACCTAACATCTTGACTCATTAAGACTGGGATCAGTATAAAGGTAAGAGCTAGGCTTCTATTAGAATCACTAGGAATGTAGGGGGATAATGGTAGTTGTGAAAAATGGGGATCTCTAGGCCCTGAAAGGATAACGTATATCTAGACAACATTCGACTCCTTACTAAAGGGAAAATATTACAAGAGCAAGTCACAAACTGTAATGCAAGATGAACAGAATGATGCAAAAATGCAAGAAACAAATTATTTTTGATTTTTTTTTAAAATAATTTTTATTTTAATGTTTTATGATTTTTTTGGTCTTTTAGACATAATATTTCTTGATGTGAAAGGTATTGACTATTTCACCAAATTCCTCTCCCTCCATTGTGCACAAGAGATAGGCACCATTTCTGATGTCTTCCTTAACCATGTAAGGACCTTTCCAATCTTCTGAGAAAGCTCTCTTTCAGCTTTTCTTATTTTTTCGTGCTTCCCCTTCTTAGGACAAGTTCTCCTACTCCGTAAGGTTTGTCATTTGAATCAATTGCTACCAGATCGGTGGTTTCTCTTGTTATCGTGAGATGCAGTAAGTCTCGAAAAGCATGTTGATGAGAAGGAGTCCAATATAGGACTCCATCACAATTTAATAGCTCTGCTAATAGGTTGAATTGTTCTTGCATGTAAACTTTCACATCAAGTCTCTCTTGGATTCTTTGCAAGAATTGGAATAATTCAAGAGGAGTTTGTGGCTCCCTCTACTCATCAGGGGGAACAAAACTTATACTTGTCCTCCCATTGGATTCTGGTCTCAGATCCATGGCATACCCAATATAACTTTTTGATAGTTCAAAAATGATAGGGTCATCAATAGCAACTGTCACTCTCATCTTCCACTCTCTATGGAAGATACCTTTGCTCTCTTCATCCTCGTCGGGAAGTCTTTCAACCATTTCTATTTGACTGAACTGAGGAGGAGGTGGTTGGTTTTTCTTGTGGTTGTGATACCACAAACATCTTGGGTAACATTCCTATAACATTGGTTGATTCATTATCGATAGAATGCGCTTCTTCCATGGGTATCACTAGATGATGTGAATCCTCCATTGGTGTGAGAGGTTCATATGATTATGTTTATTCTAGTGTCTCAGGGACACGCGATGATGTGAATCCTCCATTGGTGTGCGGACCTCTTGAAAGAGTGTAGATGGCACAACCTTCATCCTGTGTATCCATGGCCTCCTAAGAATCAAATTATGTCCTATGTCCTCATCTATAACATAGAAAGTGGTTGGAATGGTTTTGGGTCCCAAAGTCACTGAAAGGGTAATCTTTCCTATGGTGGCTTCTTTCAAATTATTTTATCTGCTTAGAGTGTCTCTTGAAGCGGTAATGTTGGTATGTCCATAGCCCATTCTCTCTAAGAGGGAGAAAGGAACTATATTCACTTTAGCTCCATCATCGATTAATGTTCGTTTGATGCACATGTCATAGATCCACACTTGAAGATATAGTACAGGGTCTCCTTTCTTTGTTAACTCTGCCTTAGAGGGCATCTATTGTAAGTCGAAGAAGAACCTAGGATCTTTTAGTTCTGAGTTTGGTGGGCTGAGATCATAGTCCACATGGTTGATTTGTTCACTAGGTAGTGGAATGATTTGGTCAAGATATTTTAGGCCTATTTCTTGTAGCAATGCAGAATGATGTGAGGGGGGTTCCTAAGCAAGTCAAAGAATGAAATGTGCACATACATTTTCTTCAAGTCTTCTATGAGCTCATAAGGTCCAATTAGAGTTGGTATCCGCTCTACCATCGAAATGGTGCCTTCATGTGCTTCTATTTGCTCATTTTCTTCCTCATGATCTTCCTCTTGTTCTTCATTGTGCATAATCTCAACCAATCCCATCAACCTAGTTTCTCCTTTTTGTCCTAGTTGTGGTGGGATTTTGAGGTTACTACTCAAGCTCCTTTGTTTTGATTTGTCATTTCTATATCCATGTGTGCAGGGAACGGATCCTGATAAATTCTCATGTTTGCATTTTGTGGCGCTATTGGAGCTTGATTTTGTCTTATATCTTTGTTATCCCAGGTGACCTCCTGTGGGTTTAAAAACATTTCCATAAACAAATGTTGTTGGTCTTCCAGAAGTCTTGCTATGAATCTGTTGTATTCCATACAAGACTTTGTGTTATGCCCCCTTGTTCTATGAAAAGAACAAAATTGGTTGAACTCATACGGGGGTCTTTCATATCTTTCGTCATTTCCATTCTCATTTCTGTTGCGATTCCATCTTTGGTAGTTGTCCCAAGGATAGTACCCATTGTTTCTAGGTCAATCTATGGCATTTATGTCAGGAGGATAATAATCTCTCCCATTGTAATCATCTTCTATCCTTTTGATAGGGGGTTGATCCGTCACCCCGTCTGTCGTTGTACTCCTATTGTTTTTGAGGACTTTAACGACAGAGGCATTGTTTCCTGTGTCTTCCTTTGTTAGCTTTCCATTTGAACCATAGACTTTTCTACCACTATCAATGGCGGTTTGGTGAATTCTTAAAGCACTTTCCAATTCTTCTTCATAGGACTTATATGGCAGTTTTTGGACATCTTCTCTCATGTCTTTGTTAAGGGCATGTAAGAAGGGATCACATAGTTCTCAGTGGTCCATGTTTGGAGCACTAGTTGAAGAATAGAGGACTTGCCTCCATCAGGTGATGAAATGTGCTATGGATTCATTCGGTTCTTATTTCATCGCAAGGAATTCTCTGATCCCTGTTTTCATGAGTTTGTTCATGTCAAACACCATGAAAAACTCTCTGATTAGTTGTTTGAATGAATGGATCGAAGCTTCTAGGAGACGATAATACCAATCCAAGGTGATGCCTTTAAGCGTTTTTGGGAAAAAGTTTGCGACAAACCCATCCCAAGGAAGGAGCTCTCTTATGACTGTAGTGTAGGCTTTGATGTGCGAAGTTGGATCTCCTTCTCCTTTGAACTTTGGGAGATCTGGTAATGGCCGAGGTAGTTGCACATTTCTTATGTTTTGGTCTAGAGGCTCTTTCAAATATTCGAGATACGTTCCTAAGAAGGCACTTTGAGATTGCGGGGTTGTTAATAATAACCTTATAGGTAGGTTTTGATAACCCATTGTCAGATTCATTGGATTGTTTTGAATAGGAGGGTTCCCATTTGTTGCAAATAGTAATTGAGACAGGGGGGATTTTGAGATGCCTCCTAGTCTTGTTCATGAGACTTGAGTCTTCTTTCTGGAGCAGCTTGCTCTACTTCCAGATTCTGATTCTTTGCACTAGAGTTGTGATTAAATCTACAGGAGTTGCAGCTCTAGGGGTTTCTTAATTTCTAGGATGTTCTCTTCAAATATTTTCATAGTGATGAGCTTCCTCATGTGCAGCATTTTCTTTTTGTTCTTCTTCTAAGGCAATCCTCAATGCTTCTTGAGCATCTTTGGTTTCTTGTAGACATTTTTCCAACCTTTTAACCTCTTCAGCAAGGTGTGTATTCAATGTACTCGTGGAAGGTTGTTCTGGTTGATGTATTTCTGACCTTACCCTTCTTACTTTATGTGGCGCATTTGGTATGGCCAGATTGTTCTCCCAAGCTGGGTTGTTGAAAGATAGAGAGCGTCTAGATTCTCTTTGATCTTGCTCATAGTCAGAATCCCCGTAATCATAACAGTTGGTGATTGGCGCGTCAAGATGTGGCGGAACATACCTATAAAATGAGGGAGTTTCTGGTTCCCTTGGTTTAAGTCAGGTTTTGTCATATTCGGGGGTGCCATAGACACCATAGAATAAATGGAACAGATGATGGCGCAAATGATGGAAGTTGAAGCGGATAAAGCATCTATGAAGAAAGTTTTGCAGTTTTCTATGAGATCCAAATAATAGGAATGTGAACAACACAAACAAAATTTTTTGCTCTTCACGTTGGGTTCACCAAAGTATGTATGCTCAAAATCGTGACTCTGGTTGCCTGGGGCTATCAGGTCAGATTTCAGCACACACACGGACCCTTTCCCTCCTTGCCATGCGGTGATCCACCACATCACTCTTGCTCATGTGGAATTAGCCAGGCGAGAGGAGGAGAGACAAGGCAGGGGTCTGGCTCATTAGAGAGCTGGACTTCATGGAGAGGGGTCGGCAAGTTCTGTGGCCTTTGTTGTTGTGTTCTTTTTTGTATGTTTCATTCAATTGTTGTTATAGTTGAGATAACCCTATGAGCCGAAGGGTCACTGGTTTCTCTTCTTTTGTTTGGATTCCTTAAATTCCACCTTTGTGTGGGTAAATGATTGTTCTCATTAATGTCCTCTTGTCTTTGTATGCATTGTAAGAGTTCTTGTTGTATATGTCGTTGTCTAGTTTCTTCTAACAACAAGAGGACGAGTGGTTCTCCTTGTGGTAAGACAAATGTTTTTTGTTGAGGTCTTGGATGGATCTCCTCGATCTCATCACGGATAGCCCTCACCCACTCTCCTCTCACTCCTAAGCACATTCGTGAATCAGAAGAGAGGGAGTCGTGTGATTACTAACCTTAACCAAATCTAGGGTTTTGACCTAGGGCTTTGTTGACCTAGGGTTTGACTTGTGTTTTGACTTTGTTTTTTTACCTTGTGATGAAATCAAGGGTTTTGTTGGAATCATTTGAACCATGATTACCTCGTGATGGAATCAAGGGTTTGCAATTTTGTCTATTCTAATGTCTCTATATGCATGCAAACTAAAATGATATGTAAAATGTTCTTTTTGGTATTTTTAGAGTGTTTTGGAATGAAAGTGCTTCTAATCTATGAAAGGGAAATATGTATACAATTCTATATGACTTTTTCAATGCAATGTAAACCTATGTTTTTTGTGTTTTTGATGTTTTGAATGCAATTTAATCTAAGAAAAGGGAAAATGCTTCTTCTAACAATGTAGATCTAGAAATATGAAAGAGATTAATCTAACATGCAAGATCTAACTATCAAGGAAAAAGCAACGTTTTACTATTCCCAAGAGCAAATTTGATTCTCTAATTACTATTAAAGTAATGAAAACAATGAAGGAACCTGAGATAAATGAAGACTTGTTGACTCCGCTACCTTCAACAATCCTTGTAATAGGCAACCTCAAATCCTTCTGTGGTAGCAGGTGATCCTCTTGACAACAAAATGACTCAAAGAAGCAGAAAGAAGCTTTGATGAAGCTTGTATGAGCTCGATGAGAGCTTGGATTGAGCACAATGGTATAGAATGAAGTAGCATGATGCTACTTCGTTGAACAAATAAAGCAAAAGGCACCATCATCTTGTAAGAGCATTTGAATGCGAAGTTGGAGAGCAAAATTTGGCAAGAGCTATGTGCACAATGAATTTGCCTCCCTTTGTGCTTGAGGGAGGGGGGTATTTATAGGTTTAGAAGAAGGGATTGATTGGAGAGTTAACTCATTTGATTGATGAGTTAACAAGAATAGATTGGGGAGTTAACAAGGTTGATTACCTAGTGAACTCAGTTGATTAGAGAGTGATGAAGCAATGATAACTTATCACTGAAGAGGAAATGGAGGTGAAGGAATGCATGAGATTGATTAGAGAGTTAAATTGAGATAAAATAGAGCTAATTATGCATGTGTGGGTGCATGAAATACTTAACTCTATATCAAGGATCAAAAATCATGCAAACAGAAAGAAAAATGGGTGAAAACAGAGCAAAAATGAGAGAGAAGCTCGAGTTTTTCTGTGGGTCCAAAAATGGTAGGGTCACCCCTTTTACTAGTAGGGTCACCCAGGGGGTGACCCTGGGTTGCCTGGGGGAAATCCGGGCTGGACAGGGTTAGATCCAAAAAAATAGGCTGGGAGATGGTAGAAGAGAAGAAAATGATGGGTTCTACATCAAGAAACAGGTCAGTCACGTGGAAGAATCCAAATCTCCACTTGTATCTATAGGATCTCCAGGGGAGATCTATAAATAATAGGGGGAGATTTGGATTGGTTGGTCGAAAATGAAAACCGTCAATGGGAGATGGATCAGGGGACCTCTAAAAGGCTTCTATGAGGTGCACTAGAGGAAAAACAAAGGGGAAAGGTGAAAACTCACCTACAAGACACTCAAAAGGCTTAGTATCAAGGTCAAAAGCTAGAAAATGCAAGTTGACAAGTGTTGCAATAAGTGTCAAAAAATGTCGCAAAGGGGGAGGAAGAGAAATCGACAAAAAAGAAATGTCACAAGACAAGAAAAGAGGACACGTCATCAAGAGGCTTGCTTCTTGAATAATTTATTTTCACACTTACATGTACATGACATGGATTTGAATCATCACAGGGGTCCTCGTGGAGGCAGTGCATGATTTTTGTGCTTACAGGAATAGGAAATCCGTGCAGGTCAAGCGGGACAAAACCCAGTTGGGAATGGAGGCAACGAGAGTGATGCAGGTGGAGGAAACCATGAAACTAGAGGAAACCCTAATAATTAGGAGAGAGTAGCCGAGGAACTGGGCAAGGACCTTAAAAAGGTCAGCCTGCCAAAATTTGATGGCAAAACAATTGGGGATGGGGCAGAATCATGGATAATAGAGATGGAGAAGTACTTTACCCTTTGTAATTTATCTAATGAAACTAAGGCTATTTGGGGATCGTATCAACTCACCAGTGAGGTAACCACTTGGTGGGATAATGAAAAGGCTGAGAAGTGATTGTTGCCTGGTGAGGTGACATGGGAGCAATTTTGTAGTTGTTTAGGAAAAGATGGCTACCCCAGCTATTTTTTGACAAGAAGATGACCGAATTTTAGAACCTTACCCAAGGGGGCATTAGTTACTCAATACTAGGAAAAATTTTCCCAACTCCTCAAATATGTACCTCAGTACTACCAAGATGAGAGGTTTCAAATTCAAAAATTTATCTTGGGGCTAAGGCCTCAAATTGGGGCTGATGTTGATATTCATAACCCTTCCACCATGGATGAAGTGTTTTAAAAATAAATTAGACAAGAGTAGAAGTTACAATAGGTGGCCAATTACAGAAAGAGCAGAGATGCCAAGTATGGTAACAAGAAATTTCAAGGGAACAATCAAAATCAGAATAATTAGAATCAGAATAACCAAGGCAATAACAATAACTGATAGATCAGAAATCTCAAGAGGGGAAACAATTCTTAAGACTGCAACTATGGGAATCAGCACAACAACAACAAGAGGACCAATTACAACAATAATAACAACAATAGGAGAGATGCTTCAGACAAGCCTAGGGCACCCCGTGAAGGTTGTTACACATGTGGTGGCGAGCATTATGCTAGTGTGTGCCCACAGAGAGGAAGTAATCAAAAGAATAGGAACTAGCATCACATTCATGCAGCGGTTGATAATCGCCAAGCTGATTTCTAGGCCACACCGATCCAGTTTACCGTTAAGCTCTTCAGATGCCCTGTTTCTATCTTAGCCACAAAGTGTTTTGTAGATCCGAATATTATTTCAAAGTTATCTGTTAGACCCGGTTATATGGCTAACTCATGGAAAGTGCAATATGGAAATCAGGTAGAGAAAAAGGTAGAGCTATGCCTAGCTTGCAGTGAACTAGAACTTCCTAGCTTCCAAACTCAAGTTAACCTATATGTGGCACCTCTAGGGTCCTATGATGTAATTTTAGGAATAAATTGGCTTATAGAGCATAAGTCCATAGTAGATTGTGAAGGAAAAACTGTGAAATTTTTAGATGATCAAGGAAACCAAGTTGAGATTCATGGTTTGAAAAGGCCCTTACAGCTCAAGTAGATCTCTACCATGCAGCTAAAGAAAGCTAATAGGAAAGGGTGTGTTATTTATGTAGTTAAGGTTAGAGACCTTGAAAACTCAGAGCCATCAGTTAATAACTATCCTATTTTGAGGGAGTTTCAAGATGTATTTCCAGATGAGCTAACCGAGTTGCCACTAAAACAAGAATTTGATTTCTCGATAGACTTGCTACCTGGAGCCGAGCCTCAGTCAACGGCACCTTTGTAAAGTACTCTAAATCCACATTCATTCATAACTGAAGTAAAGATAAAATTACTGCAATAAAGTAAGGTAAGGTATCTACAATTACATCATCTAATAATAGAGATAGAATTAACATCATATGTCAAAACAAGAATCCATTCATAAATTTATATTCAATCACGTTAGAAAGCATAGATTTTTGAGTTCAATTACAAATCTTTCTATAACAATATATACAAATACAAAAATGGCCTTACACCTTACATAACATTTGAGATCAGTAAAAGAGTGCAACTGTCATCAATATCAAGTAAATCCAAACAATCTGTCCTCGACCGCCATCGACCATTTGGCCATCTACTGTGTCGAAGGAAAAGAACATGGTTTAGACACTTTTTCTGTCCAACCATGAAGCTTGCGCTTCCCTGATATTCATCAAACTGAGGAATGTCCGACCCTGCTCAAAGGGCCTAGCAACATGTAAACAAGTGCAGGGTGGAATCTGGTGTGTGCCTATTAACCTACATGCAATCTAACTAGAATGCAACATCACATTAATTAGATATGGCAGGGAAAAATATAAATGTATAAACTAGGCAATCAACCATCTAGTTCAATGGTGCATATGTAGATTGTTTCAACGTCAATATAACTTTGGCCAAAGTCTTTACTGATTAACGACGTGTAGGTTTTGAAACAGAAAACCTACTTCCCTATTTTCCCATATTCGACACCCGTCCCGAAAGGCAACTTTCTCAAATCACAACATCGCAAGAAAACACAAATAGCCATTTGCATTCAAAACATAAAATTTTACAATTAAAAGAGGGTGAAAACACATATCTTGCATGTAATAGAACAAGAATGGGTGAACTTAGGGTTTATTTGTCTCTTAAGAAGTTAGTTCTTTTATTCTTTAACACAGACAGATTTGAACAATATATATATATATATATATATATATATATATATATATATATATATACACACACACACATTTACATAGTTCATGACCATAAATATAGATACGGTCAAGAATACCGGTTTATCTTATTCATAGAAAAATATTGATAATTATGCGTGTAAGCTATAGGTAGAGGGTTTATATAGATCTATATTTTTTTTAAAAAGTTCCAATTTTATCAGATACATGGAATTCTCACATTTTGTTTATTATAGGAAATCACTAATTCTCTTTGTGTTGAAAGTAAAACCTCTTAACAGTTACATGCCAAATTATTATTAACTAATTTTTCAACTGATGGCTAAGAACTTAACAAATTATGAACATATATTGGAAATTTCATACTTTTAAATAGACTCAAATTATGAAGGGACCAATATATTGGCATTCAGAAATGTTTGCGATGTAGGTCAAATGTTTTCAGGCCAAGACTTCACCAAAGTTGACTTAATGATAAAACAGATCAAATAAGGTAACAGTGGTCGTTAGACAGTGTATGGTTCACAGCAAGAAAGGATGACAAAAAGAGTGAGAAAACTGTTCCTACAAGATTTGCGGCCAAATGAAGTTCCAGGTTTTAAAAAAGAAGCAATTCCCTTAAATGGTTTTAGCAATGAACCAGCAATTTAAACAAGAAAATAAGGTGGTCGAATGGACGTTATTAGTCTGATAATTACTACCTTGAATAAAGTATCAGATGTTTTGTTTATAGATCAAACAAATCTTAGACAATAAAATAAAAATGTGGAGGAATAAAGGGGCAGTTGTAAGAACAATGCCCCAACTAGAATTACCAAGTCGGCGTCTAGTGAAGGCCGATCTAGGCAAGGGTTGGCTGAGATCAAAATAAAATCGAATAAAACCAAAAATAATCCATTCTGAAAGTCAAGAGGCTAATGTAGCCAAATAACAAGAGACAGATCTAGAAGTTTATCATTGGTTGATTCTCATGGTGCCATTTTCTTTTGCCACAGAGGGATAGTTTAGTTCAAGACGTCATTGAAATGTAGGAGAGCCAATTTCGGGCTGTTGCAACAACAAAGAAAGCTTGATCCAAAATTTTCAGTCCACAAAGAATATTTAAACCACAACCCATCAATTCAAAATTTGGTGATCAACTAAAAAGAAGACATAAAGCTAAAAAAAATCTAAACAAAGGTCGATCTGAGGTAACTAAAGGTCAGTGAAAAAGTGAACCGTTGATTTTTAATTTTAAGAAAGATTTCAGGGTTAAAACAGAGTGTCATTTTCATTAGCTGAAAAGTGCATACAAAAACAAAGGAAAAGATACATTGCACAAGATAGGGTCAATTTAGAAGATGAACAAGACAAAGTGATTTCAATTTAACATACAAATTTCTCTCTGATATTCTGGTTATCACATAGTAATGGATGAAATTCAACTTTCAAACAAATCTACACTCTTAGAAGAATACCTCGGCTTCTTGATTTCGGACTTTGGTGCTAATCCCCTTCCTTTGAGCTAAATCTTCTTTTTCTTTCTCCGTTGTCCTTCCTCTTCTGTGTACCCTCCCAATTGATTTTCTTTTCTTTTTAACCCCAAAAAAGCCTAACCTAATTCCCTTTGCCCCCCACTCATGCAAGATTTTTCTTGTTTTAGAAAGTTAAAGAAAAATAAAACTTCCCTTGCATGTCGTGCATGCATAAAAAGAAAAACCCCAATATATTAAATAACACCGAATATAAATAGATTTTTACTCTCAAACCAAGGTATTCTATTCCTTTTTAATTCACCTAGCTAAGATTTATTCATTTGAGAGAATTTTTAATAATATTAGTTAATTCTAAAAATATATTTAGAATGAGCTCTTTACTTTTCATGTAATTGAGTACTCTTTATTTTATTTTATTTTATTTTATAGCTACTTTCAATGTTAGATAGAATATGATTATCTCTGGATAAATTTGCATAGAAGTAGGTATTTTATTTGTCTTAGGAATAATATTTTAATACCATATATCTAGATTTAGATCAAAATTCAAAACTAACTTATTTACTTTGAGAAAACAGGCATCGCAACCAAACATAGAAGAATGGAGAAACACAACAAAATTAAAGGAATGATGACAGATAACAACCACATATGTATGCATCATGACGATCATTAGACAACTTATGCAATCAAGCAAGAATGAAATTCTACATGTGTGTGTGAAAAGAACACCAAATAGAACTTGTCGATTGTTGCCAAGCGGCTAGGTCCCCTCTTCCTGAGCCATGTTCTTGCCTTCAACAATACCTGCAGTCAATCCCACTCATATCACTGTCAATAGGTTAGTTCTGAGAATATAATTGAAGCGACATAAAAGATCAAATATCATCAACTAGTGTCCAATAGCTCTATGCTTTAACATAATGAAATCCATCACAAGAGTCTGAGATGTGACATCTTTCCCCAGTTGGAAGAGACATCGTCTCAATGCCTTATTACATCCATCAAACAATAAAGTATCATAATAAAACTACTTAAAGCATCAAATGTATCATCAACAAAGTATCAAGTATCTCTAATGTGTATGAAATAAAAGCATCTATTCTATTTCCCCAAATGCAAGAAAGATCTATCAATGTCTGCAACATCCTCCCAAGTGGCACTATCCATTGAATACTGGTCCCACTGGACCTTATACTGCACTATGTCTGTAGTACGCAACTTAACATTGCACTTCTCCAAGACTCAAATGGGCTCCACTAGCACCACTCCTGGATCTTGTACCTGCAGAGCACGCCAATCAAGAATATGCAATACATCAGGATGATAAGGTTTGAGTAACGACACATGAAAAACATTATGGATCTTGGTGGGAGTTGGCGGCAGAGCAAGTCTATATGCAATTGGATTGATCACTTCAAGAATGTCAAAAGGTCCTACAAATCTGGGAGCTAGTTTGGATGCCTTGCCAAATGAAATCAAACTCTTATGTGGCTTGACCTTTAGAAACACCTTGTCGCCTACTGAAAATTGCTTGAAAGTCATGTTCCTATCTGCATAACTTTTCTGTCTATCCAAGGCTTGCTTTATTTTTTCTTTAATTGGCCTCATCTGATCTTCCATTTCTTTTAACATGTCAGGTCCAACTACTATTCAATCTTCAATCATGTCCCAACTAATTGGAGTCCTACACTTGCGCCCATAAAGAGCCTCAAACGGTGTCATCCCTAAAGATGCATGGTATGAGTTATTATACGCAAACTCTACCAATGGCATGTATTCCTCCCATTTGTACTGTTGGTCCATACAGTACATCTTCAGAAGATTCTCCACTACCTGGTTGACTCTCTTTATCTGACCATCTGTTTGAGGATGATACGTCGTGCTAAAGTTTAACCTAGTCCCCAAAGCTGCATTAAGTGTGGTCCAAAATCTAGAGGTCATTCGAGTGTCATGATCTGATATGATCGTCTCTGGCACTCCATGTAATCAAAAAATATCTTGGACAAACTTTTTCGTTAAGGTCAATGACCCATCCAAGAGATTTCTGGGAATGAAATGAGCCACTTTCGTCAGTTTGTCCACCACCACTAAGATGACATCATGCATGTTCTTTGACATGGGCAATCCCTAAATAAAGTCCATGCTAATCACCTGCCACTTGTACTTGGGAACACTGTGTGGATAAAGAAGTCTTACAGGATGGACATGTTTAGCCTTGATGCATCTACACTCTAAACATCAAGCGACAAACTCAGTTACGTCCTTCTTAAGCTTAGGCCAAAAGTACAATGGTCTCAATCCTTCCATTGTCTTGGTCACTCCTGGGTGTTAAGAATATGGCGCACTGTGGACCTCATCGAGAACCAATTTCCTCAACTCACCTGAATATGGTATATACATCCTCCCCTAGTATCTCAAAAGCCCATCTGACTCTTTTACATACCCATCAAATCAATGATCTGAGGGATCTTCTAATTCTAATGCTTGTTTAACCCGTTCATAATACTCAGACCCTTGTAAATTTTGGATTACCTATTGCCTTATATTGGTTCTAGTAGTCACCATGGTAGCCAGATGTCGTCTCCTACTAAGTGCATCCGCAACCCTATTCTCCTTTCCCTTTATATACTCAATTCCAAAGTCATACTCGCTAAGGAATTCTAACCACCTTCTCTATAGCACATTGAGATTGGGTTGAGTGAAGATATATTTGAGCCCCAAATGATCTCTCTTAAGGTCAAATGGCTTACCCAAGAGGTAGTGCCTCCACATTTGGAGTGCGTGAACAATGGTGGCCAATTCAAGATCTTGAGGTGCATAGTTTAACTCGTGCTGCTTTAATTTCCTTGATTCATATGCCACCACTTTCTTGTTCTGCATCAACACTCCTCCCACACCTTCACCAGAAGCATCTTTTATCACTATGAAATGACCATTTGGATAAGGAATGGTCAAAATAGATGTCATCATGAGTTTTTCCTTCAAGAGCTAAAAAGCTTGCTCACATTTATCAGTCCAATTAAACTTCTTACCCTTCTTCTGTAACGAGGTTATGAGTGCTACAATTGTCAAGAATCCTTCTACAAATTTTCTGTAATATCTTGCTAACCCCATAAAGCTCCTAACCTTAGTCATAGTCTGTGGTACGGGCCATTCCATTATTGCTTTGATCTTTTTAGGATCTACCGCTATCCCATCTGCTAAAATTACATGGCCAAGATAGTGCATTTTACTTTGATAGAATGTGCACTTAGATAACTTGCCAAAACATTTTCTCTCTCAAACATTGCAAGACTATCCTCAAGTGTCTTTCATGCTGCTCTACTAACTTTGAATAAATCAGAATGTCATCTAGGAAGACCAACACAAATTCATCAAGGCAATCCCTGAACACACTATTCATCAAGTTCATAAAAGTTGTCGAAGCATTAGTTAGCCCAAATGGTACTTCTGTGAACTCATAGTGACCTTATCGTGTTCTGAATGCTATTTTAGAGATATCCTCATCCTTAATCCATAACTAGTGGTAACTAGATCTAAGGTCTATTTTGGAGAATACCTTTGCACCTTTTATCTAGTCGAACAACTCATCTATCCTTGGGAGTGAATATTTGTTCTTAATAGTTGCTTTGTTGAGCATTCTGTAATCAATGCACAACCGCAACATTCCATCCTTCTTCTTTATGAAGATGATTGGTGCTCCCCAAGGTGACACACTGGGTCTGATAAACCCTTGTTTCAACAATTCTTCTAACTGTGCCTTAAGCTCATATAGTTCAGTTGTTGTCATTCGATAGGGTGCTTTAGACTGTGGTTCCATTCCTGGCATTAGATCTATTAAGAAATCAAATTCCCTTTTCGGTGGTAGTTCTATCAACTCATTAGGGAAGACATCTTGGAACTCTCTAAGAATAGGATACTTATCAAAAGACATTTCCTGGTTATCTAGATCTCTTATTTTGACTACATAGATTGAACAACCCTTTCTTTTAGCCTTTTTCAATTGCATAGCTGATATCTGTCTTAACTTAAGAGGTGTCCTGGATCCATGAATCTCTACCTGATTTCCAAAGTCATCAAGGCATTTCACTACCTTCTTTTCACAATCTGCTAAGGATTTATGTTCAGATAGATAATTGATTCCAAGAATCATGTCATAAGATCCTAGAGGTGCAACATAAAGGTTGACTTGTGTTTCGAAAGTAGGAAGATCTAATTCACTACATACTAGACATGAATCTACTCTTTTCTCTGCATTGTTACCATACTGCACTATCCAAGAATTTTCCATGTGTCCCAATTTTATAGATAACTTAGCTACAATCTTAGGATCAACAAAACATTCTGTAGCACCTGTATCAATTAAAATAGAAATGGGAAGGCCAAAGAGCTTACTAGACATCTGAATGGGTGTAGCTTGAAAATATGCTTGATAATGATCTACAACTGCATGAATCTAGTGTTGAGGAGCTCCCTGTCGATTCTCATCTCTCTGGTTCGCTGTTCACTAAGAACACACACTAGCATAATGTTCTCCTCCATAATTGTAACATCCATCTCTAGGTCCTCTATGTCTAGCTGGCATGTCCCTCCTGTTATTATTACCATCATTGCCATAATTACCTCTCTTATTATTATTTCCACCTTGGTTGCCATTGTTCTTATCCTGATAGTTATTGCCTCTTTTAAGATTCCTTATTTGGCGCTTGCTATTTCCTTGGTTGTTATTATTACCCTGATTACGACTGTCATTCTGAAACCTTTTATTCATATTCTTCACATCTCGACTCTTACGGTAATTAGTGATCTGCTGCAATTTTTGTTCCTATTTAGTAGCTTTTTCAAACACCTCATCCATGGTTAAGGGATTATAAATATCCACCTCTGACCCAATCTGTGGCCTTAACCCTAAGATAAACTTATGAATCCTGAACCTCTCGTCAAGCTAATACTGTGGAACATTCTCCAACAAATGAGAGAATCTCTCCCAATATTGAGTCGCTGTCAAACCTCCTTGAGTAATGTTTTGAAATTCTATCATTTTTTTGTCAAAATAGAGTTGTGGCAACCACCTCTTCCTAAAGAGCTCAAGGAAGTGGTCCCACGTGACTTCTCTAGGTAACAGTTTCTTTTTCAGCCTTTTCGTTATCCCACCAAGTTGTTGCTTCCTTAGTAAGCTGGTAGGATCCCCATATAGCTTTAGTTTCATTAGAAAAGTCATGGAGATCAAAATATTTTTCCATATCAATTATCCATGCTTCTGCTCTGTCACCTATAGTCTTATCTTCAAACATAGGAGGGGTAACCGTTTTGAGATCCTTTCCTAACTCCTCAACAATTTTGTTTCGATTATTCCCATTCACTTCTCCTTCAAGACTCTGGCTTCTTCTCTCCATTCCTCATTCTAATTTCCTCTTATTCCTCTGACTTCCTATTCTAGATTATTCATTCTAGTTCCCTATTGAGTCAAGAGAGCAAGGATTTGATCCAGTCGGTCATTCTATCCATCATTATTTTGTCCTACATTGTTATTATTGTTTGCCTCATTTCTACTTCCTTCATTGTTTCCCACATTAGCTCCTCCTTCATTAGTGCCAATATTGTTCCCAACATTGGATTCTTCATTGTTTCCTGTATTTAGGTCACCTCCAGATCCTAGGGTTGCTGCCCTATGTCCAAAGTTTCTAGTATTCATGATGAATTATCTTCAAAGAGTTTACAACTTTAGCATAACGGTCCAAAAAGGCCTAGTGTAGAACCAAGCTCTCTGATACCAAATGTAAAGTACTATAAATCCACATTCATTCATAACTGAAGTAAAGCTAAAATTATTCTAGAAAGTAAGGTAAGGTATCTACAATTACATCATCTAATAATAGAGATAGAATTAACATCATATGTCAAAACAAGATTCCATTCATAAATTTATATTCATATTCAATCATGTTACAAAGCATCTTTATGAGTTCACTTACAGAGATTTCTATAACAATATATACAAATACAAAAATGGCTTTATGCCTTACGTAACATTTGAGATCAATAAAAGAGTACAAATGTCATCAATATCAAGTAAATCCAAGCAATCTATCCTTGACCACCATCAACCATCTGGCCATTTGCTGCGTCAAAGGACAAGAACATGGTTTAGGCACTTTTTTCGCCCAACCACGAAACTTGCGCTTCCCCAATATTTCTCAAACTGAGGAATGCCTGACCCTACTCGAAGGGCCTAGCAACCTGTAAAAAAGTGCAAGGCAAAATCTGGTGCGTGCCTATTAACCTACATGCAATCTAACTAGAATGCAACATCACATTAACAGGATATGACAAGGAAAAATATAAATGTATAAACTTGGCAATCAACCATATGGTTCAATGGTGTATATGTCTATTTCAACGCCAATATAACTTTGACCAAAGTCTTTGCCAATTAACGATGTGTAGGTTTTGAAAAAGAAAACCTACTTCCCTATTTTCCCATATTCAACGCCCGTCCCAAAAGGCAACTTTCTCAAATGACAACATCACAAGAAAACACAAATAGCCATTCGCATTCAAAGCATAAAATTTTACAATTAAAAGAGGGTGAAAACACATATCTTGCATGTAATAGAACAAGAATGGGTGAATTTAGGGTTTATTTGTCTCTCAAGAAGTTAGTTCTTTTATTCTTTAACACAGACAGATTTGAACAATATATATATATACATTTACATAGTTTATGAACATATATATATATATATACGGTCAAGAATACTGGTTTATCTTATTCATAGAAAAATATTGATAATTCTGCGTGTAAGCTACAAGTAGAGGGTTTACATAGATCTACATTTAAAAAAAAGTTCCAATTTTATCGGATGCATGGAATTCTCACATTTTGTTTATTATAGGAAATCACTAATTCTCTTCGTGTTGAAAGTAAAACCTCTTAACAGGTTACATGCTGAATTATTATTAACTAATTTTGCAACTGATGGCTAAGAACTTAACAAATTATGAACATATATTGGATATTTCATAGTTTTAAACAGACTCAAATTACGAAAGGACCAATATATTGGCATTCAAAAATATTTAAGGTGCAGGTCAGATGTTTTCAGGCTAAGACTTCACCGAAGTCAACGCAGTGATAAAATAGATCAAATAAGGTAACAGTGGTCATTAGGTAGTGTATGGTTCACGGAAAGAAAGGCTAACAAAAAGAGCGAGAAAACCGTTCCTACAGGATTTGCGGCCAAATGAAGTTCCAGGTTAAAAAAAAAGAAGAAGCAATTCTTTAAACGGTTTTAGCAATGAACCAGCAATTTAAACAAGAAAATAAGGTGGTCGAATGGATGTTATTAGTCTGATAATTACTACCTTGAATAAAGTATTAGATGTTTTGTTTGTAGATCAAACAAATTTTAGACAATAAAATAAAAACATGGAGGAATAAAGGGGATGTTGTAAGAACGACCCAACTAGAATTACCAGGTCGACATCTAGTGAAGGCCGATCCAGGAAAGGTTTGGCTGAGATCAAGATAAAATCAAATAAAAGCAAAAGGAATCCATTCTGAAAGTCAAGAGGCTGATGCAGCCAGATAACAAGAGATAGATCTAGAAGTTTATCACTAGTCGATTCTCATGGAGCCATTTTGTTTTGCCATGGAGGGATAGTTTAGTTCAAGATGTTGTTGAAATGTAGGAGAGCTGATTTCAGGCCGTTCCAACAACAAAGAAAGGTTGATCCAAAATTTTTACTCCACAAAGAATATTTAAACCACAACCCATCAATTCAAAATTTGGCAATCAGCTAAAAAGAAGACATAAAGCTAAAAAAATTGAAACAAAGGGGGTGCTGCCACAATAATGGGTTACACTTTCTGGGACATCCTGATTTTTGTTGAAATCACATATTTTTAGAAAATATAATGAATTAAGCCTTAAAAGGTTCCATTTAAATGATTTTAATTAAAGAGGGTTTGATCAAACCCCCTTGGATAGAACCCTGCTAGTTTTAAACCATACCTATAATGGAGTCTCCTCTACACCTATCAAAATGCTGATAAAAAACTACTTTTGATTTAACTTTTGGGGGATCAAATGAATTTATTTAAAATTTATGTTTTGTAAGTATGTAGTCCTTATTATAAGATTCCTAAAACTATAATTTTAAATATATTTAATTTGATTATTATATTTATTTTTTATTTCTTGTGAATGTAGGTTTTTCACAGAACATCAAGTTCTCTATTCTACACACATGGAAAATTAGTAAATTAGTGAAAAAAAATTCTAAAAAATATCTATGCCCTATGTGTTGATGTCCTTGTTTCAACAAAAAAAAAATTTGAATTTCGATACATACAGAAAAAGTTATGTTTTACGGAATACACCTATGTCTAAATTATAATTGGTTTGACTTCAAAACTTAATTAAGAAAAAAATTATTCAACAATACATTATGAAACCAAATGCATGCCCTATATATCAGTGTTACCAATCTAAATTCAAAAGAATCAAAATTTTATCCCTTGTAGAAAAAACGTTATGTGCTACAGAATACACGTCACTTTAATAAAATGTTGTTTACTATTAAAAACTAGTTATCAAAGGAGACACAAAAATTTTACAATTTAACTCCAATTTTTTTTTTAAATATATTTAGAATCTACAAACAAAATCTCACAAATCACTAGTTCGCATCATCTTTAAATTTCTAAAAGTTTAGCGGCTATAGGTGTCAAGAAGTGAAGATTTAGTTCAAAATGTTGATTTCAATGTCAAGTTTGGCCAAAAACTGTAATCCTTTATTATGGGATGACCCAAGGCCGATTTGAGGTAACTAAAGGTCAATGAAAAAGTGAACCGTTGATTTTTATTTTTAAGAAAGCTATCAGGTTTAAAATAGAGTGTCATTTTCATCAGCTGAAAAGTGCACACAGAAACAAAGGAAAAGATATGTTCCACAAGATAGGGTCGATTTAGAAGATGAACAAGACAAAGTGATTTCAATTTAACATACAAATTTCTCTCTTATATTCTAGTTATCACACAGTAATGGATGAAATTCAACTTTCAAACAAATCTGCACTCTTAGAAGTGTTAATGGAAAATTGGAATGATTATCAATTATATCAAATAAACCCAATAACTCAATGGAAAAGGAAATAATCAAGATCAAAAAAACAAAGACAAAACCTTGCAAACCTCAATACTTCATAGCTTCCATTGGTCACCTATCTCAATCGATCTTGTGTATGAATATGGCCCTCAGAAGGTGCACTTGCTTGCTATTTCTTCATGATGTCAATCGAGAACGACTGTGATAGTTTATCACAATGAAGATGAACTTCACAACAATGATAATAGTATGGTAACAAGTTGATCGCAAGCAAATGGAATGACTTGGGTGCCAAAGGCATGCTATAATTCCTACAGAGTAACAATACTAAAAGCTTGGATGAATGAAATGGAAGAAGAGGGTTCAATTTATAGACTTGTGAGAGAGAAGATTAACGGTATAGAAAGAATGAGAAGATCAACGGTATAGAAACCTTGAGAGAATGTGCGCGAATAGAAAGAAGACATGTGTCCCACAAAAGTTATTTTGTTTGAGTTAATTACTTTCTTTTATAAAGAAAAGTTATGCTTTCATAATTTTAGAAATTTTTTTCTAATTTAAGAGATATTGATAAAAACAAGATTGATTGAGTCAGTTAACTCAACTTGTGATTTGCTTTTGCATGATTTGAGAGAAATTAAATAATAAATTATTTAATTTTGTGTACATGAAGAAGAAGACTTATTTTTAGAAGATTTGGAAGATTTTTTAGAAGATAAGAAAGATAAGAAAGTAAATTAAATAAATAAATTTATTTAATTGTTTGTGCATTATTTGGAAGAATAAATAAAATATTTGATTGTATTTTATTTTTAGAGATTGAGAGGATTTAAATAAATTTGATTGATTTATTTAAATTTGGAAGAAGAATTTGATTTAATTAAATAATTAAGAATTATTTAATTTTTTGGAAAAATTAAATTAAATAAAGGATTTTATTTCATTTTTGACTTTAGAAGAGGTAATTAAATATTTTGATATTTAATTAACTTAGAGGAATGTGAATTGAATAAATAAATTTGTTTATTTATTTATTGATAGAGGAATTAGAATGGAATAAATATTAAGAATATTTATTTAGACCGAGTCATGTCATTTTTAGGCATATACATTTTGCCCCTCTTTGATGCAATGTGTTTTATCATGTTGTTTCAAAGAATAGAATTTTTTGATAATGATACATGCCCCAGTTTGCCCTGGTACAGGTTTAACGACGGTAGGATGCCCCCTCAGGAGATTGGACAGGAAGAAGGCAGAAGGACGTGAGACAGACAATCTCATGATGAAGAAGGAGAAAAACAGGTTAGGTTTGAAGAAAATGGATGAATAAAGAGCCGAATGATACACGATGCAAGATAAAATGATAACACACACAAGCAAGCAAGAAAGTATGCACAAATGATACAAGAACAAACAAGGTATTGCCCTTGTCCAGTTGTAAACCAACGATTAATCGATATTGATATACGATAGTGTTGTCATGGCGGGGAACGATAGCTCCCTAGAGCAACATGATAGGATAGTGTCTGGTTTCAGGAAATGAAACATGTGTAAGATGCATGTGTTGGTCTCATTTCGATAATGCAACATCCTATATAAGATAATGGATTGATTATAACTGATTGAGTTGGTTTACAACCAGATAAGGATCAAGACCATTGATTGTGATTGGATCATTCGACAAGATTGACTTGACTCGATTGGTATGGATTAAGGATGGGCTCGCATTTGGATCATTGCTTGGACCACTGAATGATAGATAGCAATTTTACTGATAGAAGAATACACGAATGAAGGAATCACAAGCTTTTGTTTGATACTTTGCATAGAATCTTTATTGCATGGAGGATATGGATACGGATATGAGATACAATTGGATACGGTATGGATATGGATATGGATATTTGTCATCTTGATATTGCAATTATTTTGAAGTGCCTATTTCATCATTGGGCAATTTTTTTTGGGTACTTTTTCTAAAATGTTGTAAGTTAATACAAGCATCTAGGTATAATTGAACCGAGATGACCTGAGTATTGCTTACATGGATTTTGATTTAACAAGTTAATACAAGCATCGAGGTATAATTGAACCGAGATGACCTAATATTTTCTTGTGTATCAACAGACAAGGATTGCCCCTTTTCATGTTTAGACCTAGAAAGTCCTCGATGATCTTTTGTTGATCATGTCATTAGACAAGAGTCGTCACATTACTAAAGATTGATCTACAGACAATAGACAAAGAAAATAATCATGCCCCCATCATAGCATCTCTAGCTTTTTGCATCCTCGAGTAGCATAGAAAGACATAATAATAAAAATCAAGACTCTATAAGTTAACCTGATCATAACCATAAAACATTCTTGCATTTTAGATGTGTTTTTCTTGCCATAATTTAGATAGAATCATTTAGAGTGCCTTGGGTACTTGTTTGTTTTTCTTTGGATAGGTTGATGTCTTCCACCAAAACTTCTGCTTGAAAGTGGGTTTTTGCTTGTGCTTGCCTGCTTGGTGAAAGGTTCCACAATCCTTATTGGCGAAACGGACCCTAAGGGACTGACCTAGTGCCTCAGGGGCTCATTGGTAAATGGCCTTGCCTACGTGACGATGCAGAGGCAACGTAGTTCAGGACTTGGACCATGGATGGACTAGAGGATAGACAACAAGAAATGGGATGGATGTAAAGGTGGAGCCTCGGGGGCACATTGAAAATGGCCTTGCCTATGTGACGACGCAGAGGCAACGTAGTTCGGGGTGGACCTTATGATACTAACGACAGATGCTAAGCTAGGATGACATTGTGGATAGGATATTGGATAAGACCTTAGTTGATAAGGCGACAAAAAGAGATAAAGTATCAAGCCATGATAGGTTATCGTTAGGTTACACAAGGTGCTTTATTATGGAACAGATATGGATCAGACAAGAAACAATGGTAGGAAGAATGGACACAAGGTGATTGGTTTCCCAAAGATGGAGAAGGTGGTTTATCACAAGTAGCGCATGTTTACCAGGTTTTCACCACTTATTTTTATTTGCACGAAAAGTTAAAAGTACACGACTCCTGTTTGCTAGGTTTTCATCATGGTACCTATCCATAGTGCCTGTTTGCCAAGTTTTCGCCAAAGAACAATTTTTTTTGTTAATTTTCTATTTTTTTTGCTCTTTTCTGATTTTTTTTATTTTTTTGGTTTTTTGAACTTTTGCCCCCCTTACATTGGGGTTCTCTTAGGTATAGAACTAATGAAGATGTATACTGTTGATTGGGTCATCTAACAGCTAACCCTCTGATGTTGCTAATTGATATGCCCCCGATCCATAAGCAACAATGATGACATAAGGGCCAAGCCAGTTGGGCTCAAACTTACCTTTCTTTTCCCAATCCTGCTGATTGTGAGGTTTTTCCTTAAGTACGAGATCACCAACATTGAAGGTCCTTGAACGAACCCTGTGATTGTAGCTTCGTGACATTCAGTGTTGATATGCTTTGAGATGGTTAAAGGCATGTTGCCTTCTCTCTTCTAATAGCTCCAACTCTTGCAATCTAGAAACTCTGTAGTCTTCATCAGTGATAAGACCTTTTAACGACACCCTTAGAGATGGTAACTAGACCTCAATGGGTAAAATGGCTTCAGATCCATAGACAAGGGCATAAGGGGTAGCACCTATGGGAGTGTGTATATTGGTTCGATAGGCCCACCGAGCGGGATTCAGGTGGACATGTCAATCACGACTGGCATCATTGATTGTCTTCTTGAGGATTTTCAAGATTGTTTTGTTAGATGCCTCTGCTTGGCCATTGCCTTGTGGATAGTAGGGGGTGGAGAAATGGTGTTGGATTTTAAATTTGTCACAAAGCTCTTGGATATCCTGGTTCTTGAAGGGTCTTTCGTTATCCATGACAATGGGGTCAGTGCAAGAAGTTGGGTCCACTTTTTGGCCAAAAAGTGGAAGTGTTTTCCTTGATTTTCAGAATTTATCACATTTGACCTTAAAATTTGAAGCACTTAGAGATGGAATCTTTAAAAAAGTCACTAAATATAAAATGTAGTACTCGGAGTCTAGTTTCTAAATATGTAATTTTTTTCAATACCCATATGACACAAATTAATTTTCAATAGGTATTTCTAAAAACTACTATTTAAAAGTCACTTTTTTTTTACCATACCATGCACATGTACGACCAACATAATTTGACCTAAATAAAATTATTTTTCAAAATCCTTTTGAGAAAACATGTGTAGTACAGTGAAGTTTGATGAGGATATTTTTTTATAATTTTTTTTCAAATATTTTTTTTTTATTAATTTTTTATTAGGCCTAATTGGTACTTTTGAAAACCCCTCGTGTACGGCCAACATAATTTGAGAAAAAAAAATCATAAAATTAAATTTCTTTTTTTATTATGTAAAGAATGATGTGTAGATTGATGACATATAATGTTTTTAAAAAAAAAAAAAAAAATTAAAAGTTATTAAAAAAATACAAACACCTGTCATTTCAAGTTTTTGGACTAGTTTGCTTATAAATTAAATAATAAATAAAAGAACATGTCCAATAACAAAAAAAATTATATATTTGAAAACTAGACAATGTCATCTGTAATGGGTTTTCATTTCGTAAAAAAATTCAGAAAAAAAGCCCTCAGCCATATAGGTAAACTTAGTGTTTCTTCTTGTTTTGTACTTAGAAAAAAACTTGCAGGTCCAAGGCTCAAGGTCGGTCAACCATGCCTATCCCGAGCCTAAAACCCAAGCAAAGGTAAGGGAAAAAGTGGGCAGAGATTTCTAATTTCAAATAATGGGTACCCGTTATAAAACGGGTAAGCGTTAAATAATGGGTACCCGTTATAAAACGGGTACCCGTTATATAACGACTACCCATTATGTTTTATATAATGGGTACCCGTTTCTATTATACCTGTTATTTCCCATATTAGGGGAAAAAAATACTTTCACTATATCCCTGCAACTTGCAAGTCTGATTAGTACAGCGCGACAGCGACAATTTCTGCATTTTTTTACTTACAATTGTTTTGTGGACTCTCTTGACAAGTCATATTCTATTCAGATTTTGAAAGGAGTCAATCATATGAACAATTCTGAAGTGAAATCAAGTGCACGAGCTATTTTCAAGAGGAATAAAGAAAGAGGGTTTTTGTTTTTACATCTACCTTTTACTTCAAAATCTATGGAACAAAGGATCTACATCTAATTCTACTTCAAAAGTTCAAATAAGGACATCAATTATGAAATTGGATTAAGTATCAATTGTTATTTTATCAAGAGGGTTTGGTAATCATGGGATCAAATCAATGTCAAAGGAAAAAAAAAAGGAGGGTAATGACACCTCAAGAAATTGAAGCAAATAGAGAGAAGGAAGCCAAAAGGCAAAGAGATAGAAGAGCAAGGATTCAAGAGATGAAGAATATTAAAGCATCTAGTTCCATGAGTATTGAAGAGAAAGACATTCAAGAGAGTAAAAATGATGGGATGAATGTAGATGATGCAAATGCAGAAATGGTGAATTTGGAAGAAAATGTGTCTATAGAAACAAATGCATGTATGTCTTCAAACCCAACTTTCGAAGATATGGAAAATGCGACTATACAAACAAATCCAGGTATGTCTTCATAGCCAACTTTCAATGTTATGGAAAACAGGACTATAGAAACAAATCCAGGTGTGTCTTTGGAGCCAACTTTCAATGATATAGAACACATGACTATAGAAACAAATCCAGGTGTGTCTTCGGAGCCAACTTTCAATGATATGGAAAACACGACTATAGAAACAAATCCAGGTATGTCTTCAAACCCACCTATTGATGATATGAATGAGAATGATATCCCTTTTAGGAGTGAAAATGAAAATGTTTTATTTGAGATTGAAAGAAATGTCTTAGATAATCTTCCTAGTAAGATTTCTTGGAGGCAAATGAGAACTCATGCAAATAGATTATATAAAGATTTTTTTTATAGAAAAAGTCTTGGATTTCAATGTCAACTTATGATGCAATTGATGAAGATGTGGAAATTGCGAAAAGTAATTAAAAAGTTAGGCATATTTGTAAAACCTAAAAAAAAATGAATCAATGAAACAAGTTTTATCTAGTGTTGCTAATGCTATTAATTCTATTGGTAAAAAGAGTCGATCTAAAGATAGCAATGCAGCACGAAGAGCTATAACAACTGCTTTAGTCAATAAATTGTCTTCTAATAAAAGAATGATAAGTAAGACAAGTGAAATTCTAAAGATAAATCCTAAAACTTTGAGAAGAGCAGCAAAGAGAAGAGAATCTATTGAAAAAGATCTAATTAACCAATGTTGGAGTTTTAGTGGTAGACTCCCAAGGTATGATGAAATCAAATCTTTAATTGAAAAATATTGGCATGATAATACAAGGGTATCATCTAATGTTAGAGATGTTTTAAAATTACGAGTGGGGTCTAAAATTCGTGATCCTCATCCAAAACATCTATTAGACATGACTCAAACTGAATTATATAAAAAATTCTTAGATGATTTAGTGTTAGAACCTTTTAATATTACTATAAGCCAAAGATCTTTTGAGAAATGTAAACCTTGGTATGTGAAAATTAATAAACAGTGAATCTCTTGTTGTTGTAAAACTCATGTGCAATTTCGTTATTATTATGATCTTTGTCGATATATATGTTCTACTTTGCATACTAACGAAATTATGTAGGAATGTGGTATTAATATGCCACCTCAAACAATTAAGGAGTTTGTAGCAGGTTTGTTTTGTGAAACATCTACTGGATACTTATTTTATTCAAAAGCATGTATTTCTGGACAATGCAATAGATGTGGCAACTTTTCATTGTTAGGAGAATGTATGCATGAAAATATTTCACATGAATTTGGACAACAATTAGTGGATGTGAAAAAATTCAAGAATGTTGAATATTCTTTAAAAAATGGAAAAATTGGAAAGCATTGTGAGTTAGTCACTGAAAAAATTTGTGTGCATGCATTCATCAAAGATTTTAAGGATAATATTGTATCTAAATATGTCAAACACTCCCAATATGCTCGGTGGCTTGATGGACAATTTCGTTCATGTAAAAACACATTTCCAATTGGAACTATCCTATCAGTGGTTGACTTTGCAGAAAACTATACTCTTGCTCCACAAGAGGAAATTCAATCTCAGTATTATAATTCAGTGCAGGTGGCCATATTTGTTCATATTGTATACAAACATGCAGATGATAGTACAGAAGATAATAGAAAATTTTTGAGGGAGTATCATTTCTATTTGAGTGATAACCGGTTACACTCTTCAGAGTTTGTGCAATATTGTTTCACAAAATTTTATGAAAGTTTAAAAGAAAGAGGAATCCAGATGACACAACATTTCATATGGTCAGATAATTGTACAGGGCAATTCAAAAATGCAAGAATATTTTATTGGCTATGTAGGGCTCACAAAGAAATCAATATCCAACATATGTGGAGTTTTTTTGAAGCTGGACATGGTAAAGGAGAACATGATGGAGCTGGAGCATGTGTGAAAAGAGCTCTTGCTAAAGAGCAACTAAAATTTGAGGATACAGCCAAATTTAGAGATGCACGTGCAATTGTGGATTGGTGTAATGAAAAGTTATCTACGGGATCAAGTCAGAACTCTACAATTCGACAATTCTTTTGGTTAGTTGAAGAAGAGAATATTCCTACTCGACTTGATTGTGAGACAATAACTGGATCAACAAAATGGCATTCATTTAAGAGTTCAAATGCAAGCACATGGACAATATGGACTAGGGAGCTTGCATGTTTTTGTCAATTTTGTATTACAAGTGATTGGGGAGCATGTGAAAATATAGAATGGGTTGAAGAATGGAAACAATGATCCTTGACACCTACAGAAACACAAGATCAACTTGAAATAACAATTGAAGATGATAATCAAATGTTTGCATCAGATGACTATGATCGTGTTTCAGACCTTGTACAAGAAGGTACTTTTGTTTTCAATTTTTTTTATCATCATTTTTTTGTACATCCTGTATATAATTAATTATATATGTATGCATCCACAAATTTATGTGATTTAGATACATGTCACACTTTATTGAATTACATAAGTTTTTTGTAGGACATGTCTATACTGTTATTGCACCTGAGGACAATGAAGAGGAAACTGAGTATTGGTTGGCTCGATGTGTTGAGACAAAACAAAAGTTGTTACATCCTAGAGTAGATGATGATAACATGGAGTATCCAACAGGTTCTGTGATTGTTGTTGGCACTTGGCTATGAAAATATCTAATAAGAAGGAATGGTGTGCCTATATTTGAAGATTATGAAACACATAAGAAGATCATACACTACTCACATTTGGTTGTGGCAACAAATATAAAACTAGTCAGATATCAAGGCAAACCTTCTAATAAACAGTTATGGACACTTTCGATGGAAGAACATGAGTCAATTATAGATGCATTACAAAAAAATGAGGATGCAGATAGTACAATGGAATAAATTTTCAGGTAAGTAAACCATACTCTTACATCCCCAAGTTAAATTCTTTCATTCTCATTTCAGCTTCTATATTATTCCCCTTGTCTTAAATTTTGTATCGACTCATGGAAATATATAGTTAATTTACTTGTACATTTGAACATTACTTTTTGCAGGTGTACCCTAGACAAGTAGTCAAATTTGCATGATTGTCAATAGAAGTTATCACCATACAAGTATGTGAGGTCAATTTTGTAGTCTTCAACTAAAAGTGAACGCAAATTAGGTAATTACATATATATATATATATATATATATATATACTCAAATATTTATCATCCATCCTCTAAAGACACCCGCTTGTACATCCCCTTAATTCAGATGTCATCTTAGCTCCCCTTAAGCCATCCTCTTACATCCCCTTATGCCATTAAGTTTTATTTTATACTTTGTAAAGTGACTAGTGTACATCTCTCTAAGTAAGCTATCCTCTTTTGTATCCCCTTAAGACATCCTCTTCTAGCTCCACTTTTAATTAATCCTCTTATACATCCCCTAAAGCCATCTTTTTATGTATCCCCTTAAGACATCCTCTTAGCTCCCCTTAAGCCATCGTCAAGTTGTATCCTCTTTTTTGTTATTTAGTACATATTGCATTAATATTTTGTGTTTTTGGTACATATTCTTTCATTCTCATTTACATTCATTATTTCTTGCAGGTGTATCCTACAAGTAGATTTTTCCATGATTGCCACTACAAGATTTGATCATAATGGAAATTGCAGATCAATTTTGTAGTCATGTCAAACTAATAACATGGACCTATAAGCTAATTGTATAGATATACTCATATGTTTAATAATGGACCTATTTTTTGTTTTGAGACTCTTTTTATGATCTATGCATTTAATTTTCATGGATTGAATATTATTTTATGATCTATGCTATTAGTCTAGAGGTTTAACAAGTATATATAGTTTGTATTTTTCGTATCATTTTTGTACCCACTTTAGCTATGTTTTGAGATGTGTTGATTTAGCATTTATTTTAAATATTATTTAAATGCACAAATGTTGAAAAGTAGTGTCATGATAACTTTAAAGGTCCAAATAGTCCTAGGATAGTTTGCATATTTGAAACATGGTTTAATATCACCTCTATGAATGCCTAGGTGTAATCATTGGTGTTGTAGAACTCTATTTACGACTGCTAAGGTAATAATGAGGGTTATCATGCACAGGTAAGGTATTAAATAGTCATGCATGAAGATTATTGCCATGTATCCAATCTAGACTGTCATAAATCATTGAGATGTTCTCACAAGAGCAATTCAAATCTAAAAATCAGTCATAATGAGGTTATATCATCTAAATTCCATTGCAATAATAAAACAAATTTAGGATAGTCATGAAACAACTAGGACACTCATGACACAAATAGGACAATCATGTTAGTCAAGAGGTTTTCACAGTAATTGATGATCAAGTATATTGTGTGGATAAGATTCAAATGAATTTCCTTAGATAGTTTCTTCTTTAAAAGAGTTCTAGTTTCTCTACAAGAATTGTTCATGCTACTTCTTGAATAATTTCAAATTGTGATAAAAATTTTTGTATCTTATATTGTGTGGATAAGAAATTTGAATTTCCTTGTAGTTTCTTCTTTAAAAGAGTTAGTTTCTCTACAAGAATTGAATACTACTTGAATAATTAAATCCAAATGTGATAAAAAATTTTGTAGCTTATATTGTGTGGATAAGATTCAAATGAATTTCCTTAGATAGTTTCTTCTTTAAAAGATTTAGTTTCTCTACAAGAATTGAATGCTACTTCTTGAATAATTTTTTTTGTAGCTTATATTGTGTGGATACTTGATTTGAATTGAACCTTCTAGTTTCTTCTTGATTTGAATTGTTTGAGATTTGTGACGGAGGCTTGCAAAGAGCCATTCATGGTTGAACTTTGTTGAACATGCTTGGGCAGAGCTTAGAGACTTAATATAGGTATTGGTTGGTTGTTGCACAGAACTAGCTATGTGATTAGTATAGTGTTGGAGTCATTTAAAGTAGGTTGTATTAGACAGAGCCATACATGGTTGAAGTCCACAAAGAATGATGTCTTTTGGAGAGAAAGCTTAGAAAAGTTGGTGGCATCTTGAAAGCAAAAGTGTTGATTGTATGTAGGTTGATACAGTTATTGAGAGTCCTTGATAGAGGTATAGATTGCAAATAGACTAGAGCCATGTTGTAAGTTTACGGTAGAGCTTGTGAAGCCGATTGGTTGATAAAGATTCAAAGCCTTATGACTAACTAGATAGTTGATTATGGTTGGAAGAGAGGTTGCATGCAAAGTCAATTGGGATTGTTGCAAAAAAATTTTGGACTACTATTTAAGTGGACTTTGGAACCCATGCATGGAGCTCTCATCCTTCATTCTCCACCATTGCAAGAGGAGTTGTAGGTCATGATCCATTTTAGAGAATTGTGCATTTGGATAATTTAAGTCATGTTAAGGCTATGTAAAAGCCATTATATATTATGAATTAGTGTCATTAGAAGCATTGCTCACTCTTTTGAGAATTTTATGCCTAGTTGAGAGTTTCTCCCAAGTTTGAATTCTTGTGTTGTATACTATTTATTTATGTGTGATGCAAGTTTAAATGTTCCACATTTGAGATGTTGTCTTAGTCTTTTAATACACATTTTAGATAGCCATTAGAGGTGGTTGATTGAAGGTAAAGGAAGTTGGAAGTATCTCATTTTTAAATCCATATGTGATGTATCGAAGTGAGGCATCTAGCTATCCCGAGTTTATGGATTAATTGTCATTTGTTCTATACAATGTGTAGAGGTCTAGAAATGTGTCAAGTTTCATGGACTAGAGAATGCAAAGTGTCCAAAGGTTCTTTTGGTGGAGCTTGTAAGTGTGTTTGGGAATGGTGTGCACAATAGGGCCTATGACAAATGGAAATCCCTCTATGAGGAGTGGGATGTTCGATGCATTAGGGAGTGCCAAAGCTCCCTCAAGATGTTGATGTGGTTTGGTGTTTTGTTTGTTTTTTAGCTTTCTATTAGTTGTGTTGGAATTTTGTGCTTGCTATATGTATTGGGGTATTGATATAGTTGCATATGGGTAGTTTAGAAACCTTTATGGGATGTTGTGCTTTCTACTGCTATGCCTAGTCTTGGGTTGTTAGCACACTCATTTATATATGTTTTCTAAACTATTTAGTAAGGATGGGTCCCCTAAGTAGAACACCTATATTATAATTCAAAAAAATTAAACCAAACAAATATGAAATCCACACTAGGAACTAGGTATGTTGAAGATGTAAAGTAATTTTGAACTGGGAAAATATTCATAGGAATCTCTTCTTTAATTCCTTTGCTTTATGAGAAACTATATGTGATTCAACTTCCAAAGGCCAAGGAAGTTTTGGCTATTATAGTGGTTAAGTAAGAAAGATGATAACAAAGTCTCGGTTGCAAATTAATAAAATTTCAAGGACTATACAAATGATATATATTGAAGGTTTTGTAATCAAAGGATGACCACAATCATTTAAAGGAAATGTATCTCAATTGAGGCTAACTAGGTGAGTCTAACATCCTTATCATTTTATCGTGATTTTGTAGGTTTATCCTAGGTAAATTACCTTGTTATAAAGTGCCCTAAATTTATCTATTAGATAATTGTAACACCAAACTTATCTATTAGATAATTGTAACACCATTTACCTATCTATTCCACTATGTAAATTAACTTAATTTAGGTTTGTGAGGCAGTTAATAGATTGTTCACTATTTCAAGAAAAACTATTGAACCATAATGCATTTAATCACTTCTTAAAAATTTAAAAATGTAATAGAGAGAAATCTTCTAACATACATCTCAATTAAATAATTTATAATCTAGAAGTGAACAGTGAAGCATATTTAACATATTTAACAATGAAGCATATTTAACATACTAAACTACATTCAAGCATATATACTCAATAATATATACATGTAGATCTAGATCTAGATAAGTCCATGAAATACTATAAAATATCTAGGTAGGACCCATGAAATGTGTACTTTAAAACATCTACTCATCATCAGCATATAAATAAATACAAATCACAGTTCATGAAATACTGAAATATATCTAGAAGAACATGTAATAGCAAGTTTGACATATATAGTCAAAGTCCTAGAATGGCATATATAAAAAATAATGTGCACATCATACAGTTTAGTCTATGAAATAAAACTCTATGTCAGGGATGATCATCACTCAAGTTCAAATCTGAAAGAGGCCTCTTTCTTCCTCGTGAAATGGATGGATCTACCTCATGCTGTACACACAAGAGAAAGAACTTGCAATCAAATTTAAAATTTTTAAAAATGACATATGAAATTAAATATTTAAATGTAGGCTTTAAAGTGTGCATTTAAATTACCGTCTCACTTCCCACATTTTATTGTGCAGGTGGTATAACTGTTTCATCTTTGTGACCAAAAGTTTGACTTGCTAATTGCTAGAATTTCAAATAAAGCAAGTTTGAAATAAGTTACAATTTAAAATTAGCATATAAAGACCTAGAAATTGCACATATAGAAAATTTTAAAGTAAAGTTTAGGACCTGAAAATGTGTAGATGGCTCATGAATTTGTCCCTGAGTACCAACCTGACCAATAGTCTCACTCCTATCATCCTACACTTACATATATATGGGTGCATATATAAATTTATATAAACTCAAAAAAAGACCTAGAAATTGCACATATAGAAAATTTTAAAGTAAAGTTTAGGACCTGAAAATGTGTAGATGGCTCATGAATTTGTCCCTGAGTACCAACCTGACCAATAGTCTCGTTCCTATCATCCTGCACTTACATATATATGGGTGCATATATAAATTTATATAAACTCAAAAAAAGAAACTTAGTACAAATTTAGTACAATTTTTTAAAACACACACCAGGGAATACTCAGGCATAATAGCTGACGATGGAGGATCAATGGAAGAAACACCTGAGCCAGGTGGTCGATCAGACATGGGAACTGCCACATGACCTGAGCCTCGCTGCAATAGTAGTGTTTCACATACATGTATATATATAGTTATTTATTTAATTATACACAGTTTGTTAATTTAAAATATAATATTGATAAGTTTCAAAAGAAAAATTAAACTAGAATTAGATACATATGGTTTTAGGGTTAAGATATATTGGTTTACCCCATAAGGTGTGCCAATCACTATAGCTGTCGATGCAAAACTCAATGTATCAAATCGTGATGTGGCCCTAGAGCGACTTGAGATCTGTACAACAAATAGTTTACAATTATATAAATTAATTCATTAAATTATTTATAAAAAAATTGATCTACATTCAAATTATACACTTGAAATATTTAATAAAATGTGGTCAATGTACCTATGTAGGATTATCATCCGAATATAGTAGATCCAAGTATGACTCCACTCCAGCTGTAGCTGCATCTGATGTGGATGTAGGAGCAGGACCATAACATGGTTGATTGCAATTTGTACACAAATGTGCCCCTGACATGCCTGGGGCTCTATGCTAAGATGCATCAACTCCTCCATGATGCTCTCCACCACTGAATTTAGCTGCCATGTGGGCAGCTTGTTCAGTGAGATTGCCTGAGAGTCTACTCAATGCTCCTAATGTCGACAAAACTGACTGTTGCTGAATAGGTGCAGGAATCGTGGGCAAAACAGGAGCAACCATAGGAGCAGGAGGAATAGGTCGATTGGGGTCAACTCGTGCCCCTGGTCTGTGTTGTGGCATGCCACGACCAACACCCTGAAAATCTCTCATATCAAAATAATTGGGTTTTTGACCCAATTGAAACTCCACCCATAATTTTCTCAAAAAATATAGCGGCACCTCACAATTAGCATGTGGTGGGTGATCAAACACCATCCACCATCGATCCCAAAAATGTCTCGAAATCCCCTCATGTGTACACCACTTAATTGATATTCTTTTTTTTGTTGCAGCTATAGGTTGATTAGTTTTTGGGTGACGAAAAAATGGGGCTAATGTTTGTTTTGTAATGTGGAGGTCATGGATGTCTTTATATGAAAGACCATCTGCATAGAATTGCCTCCTCTCCTCCCGCCAAAGCTGAAATCTATTTAGGTCTACATCGATAGACCTAACATAATCAATAATGGTTTGCATTGAAGATGTAAACCGAACCACATGAGGAGGCATCAAGTGAGGTTGATTATTAATCAAATTAATGTTCTCCTCAATTGTATTAATATTTTCATTAATGTTTTGCCACAATTGGGCCTCATCAAATGGAGGGGGTGGGGGGTTTTGAGGTGGAGGGGATGGGGGGTTTTTAGGTGGAGAGGGTGGGGGGTTTTGAGGTGGATCACGGGGTGGGGGGTTTTTAGGTGGATCACAGGGTGGGGGGGTTTCATAAAGAATGTCATCTATTAAAAATTCATCTAGACTCTGGTCGTCCATTAGATATGTCTCCTGCAAATTTCCAAATATGTAAATTCATATAAAAAACTTACAAATGTATAATTTCACAATTTATATATATATATATATATATATATATGTATATTGAAAACTTACAAACAAATATCTATAAATTTAAACTTAATCTAGAATAGATCTATAAATGATTTAGTTTAAAATATCCATGAATTTAGAGAGCACGCAATACTTGAAAATTAAACACATGCACAAGTTCATCATATAATATGATCAAATGATGATGCCTCATACAAATGTCTCCTTGAATTAATCCAACATTTCCCTAAAATATTATATTCTCCTTCCTACTTCATTCCTCTTTAACCATTTTTTAGAGGGTTTTTGAACTATAGAATTGGTATTTATAGATAAAATATGGAATAATTAGAAAAAAGATCTCACAAAAATTACCAAGAGGAAGTTATGCAAAAAATTACAACATAAAGCTACGTCTAAATTTTTAGATCATTTTCACATAGTGGACAAGGTTGCAGGTTCTAGGTCCTAGTCATACACCAAGGTGTCACTCTACCTAACAACCTTGTTGTATCATCATTTTTCTCAAAATTATAATGGAAGTTACATTTTGACACCTTATATAGTCCAAATTTAAAAGTGCATGCCAAGTGTATTAGATTCCCATTTCTCTATTAATCAGGCTACTTCTAGCTTCTAAGTTAAGCTCAATTGTGACGGTGTGACATGAAGATGTCTACGTGATGCCCTGACATTATAGGTTCTAAGTTAAGCTCAATTTTGTAAATAGCATTTCATTTCTATTCATTTATTGCTCTTAACTTAGAAAAGTTATATTTTCTAATTAATAGCATTATACTCAATTTGCTAGAGCTATCACATCTAATACACCTAAGACTCTTCTTAATTATCACGTAGTACCTCCTCCTGACTATCAAGTGGTAGCTCATGTACCTATAATACCTATGGGAATAGGCAACAAAAATTCATTCCTATTTCTCTTCTTATATTAACTCCAATTTTACTATAGGCTTCTCATGTGTCTCAAAAGAGTGGTACAGATTATGACTTAATTGAACATTGCATGCTACTTTTATACTACATTTATTACCAATACTACATTTATAACAATAGTGACCTTGTTAAAGACTACATTTATACCAATACTACAACATTGTATTCCAACAATATGAGTTACCTTCTGCTGAAGTGTAAAAACCCTAAAATATCATTTTGAAACCTTATTATGTTAATTTCCAAACCCTAATATGAGAATTTGAAACCCTAAAATGTCATTTTAAAACTCTATTACATGAATTTTCAAGCCCTAATACCTCATTTTGATACCCTAAAAGGTGAAAAGTGAAGCCCTAAACATCTACTTTAGAACCCTAAAATTTATATTTGAAACCCTAAATTGTGGATGTCAAGTTCCCTAAGTTGTAAATTTGAAACTATAAAATGTGGATGTCAAGGGTAGAAGAATGTTTTCCTCAATATTTTTATGAACTAAGGGTAGGTGAAGGATCAAGGAATGATCCCAACTTCATATAAGATTGCACACCGTATGTTGATATGCAACTATATTAATCCATCTACTAGAATGGACCCAAAACTAAATGAGAATTAGCATAGGTCTACAAATGCCACCATTGCACTAGTTAATACATTGATGTTATCTAAATCATATTTAATTGTGAAACTAAAACAAGAGGAGAGAAAATTGTTTATTGAAGTAAAATATAGATGCAAATTTGTTATTCCAAGTTTAAAGTTGTAGTGAATTTTTTTCAAACCATAGTGGACTATAAATTTATTTTTCATTTCTTACATGAAAATTATGGATAAGTTTACCACAACTGATAAAATGTACATTTAAATCCATGCATAAAATCTTATGGCCATAGTGCATCAAATGTGTTGGATAAACACTATCCTCAAGGGAAGCAGGTAAAACAAGTATATAACTAGAACAACACAGGCTATAGAAAACACATCCTCATTGGTCCATCATTTAAATGTATCATGAAGGTATCAAGGATGGAAGGATCACATGTCACAAAAGATTATCCAAGCTTCTAGATAGGTTGAATCAAAAAGGTATATATCACTATTTACATGCTCAAACCCTAATCAAGATATGATAGGAAAAGATAAACAAGGATGAATGCAAACCGTAGGTAAATCTATTTAAGAAAAAGATAAAAGTGAGAAATTAGATCTAAGAACTGTAATTAAAAAAAGGCCAAACCAGTACTATAAAATCCTAGGTGATGGAATGTCAAGTTCAGTAATAAATATAAAGGAAATCCATTTGACTATTACTGGATACAATTTCAATACATCTAACAATTGTGTTACACAAAATGAACCCCTAGTCAATGATCATAGTGCCTTACACTTGAAGATGATTGGGGTCCATTAGAATTTATATCTTATAGTTTTGGTGAGTATCATGTGGATCTTAAAAGGCTTATATGGTATTCCATTATTATACATATGACCAAATATCGTTCTATTTTAATATGGACCCTTAAATAATGTGCTATTTCATAGAATGGAAAGAGTCTAGGAGTTTAATATGGTTCATAGGTACACTCAAGTGAAAACTTGCTTTATATTCCTTGGCTTTTCATATTTATTAGATATCTATTATGTGGAAAACTATGTAGCATTATTAGTGACAACATGCAATGGAACTTTACAAAATTTCAACTTAGTTATGCTTTCAATATGTTTAAAAAGATTAAATTTACTAGTTGATCACACTCATAATTTGTAAGTTCTCAAATTCTGTGTAGTCACTATCTAATATATCATTGTCTAGTAAAATGATTTTCCTATTGCTTTCCTCACATCCTTGTCAACGTGTGGATAAATAATTTAAATATCCATTAGTACATAAAAGGCCACTAAAATGGTTCAACCTGAACCTAAATAGGAAGAGAAAGCTTCCACTAAAAATATTGGACTTCAGTTTCATTAAATGAAATAGCCATGATAATAGATTATCCAAGGTTGGATAGGTGGAATAAAATAGGTATATGACTATTTACATGCTCAAACCCTAATCAAGATATGATAGGGAAAGATAAATAAGAATGAATACAAACCCTAGGTAAATCTATTTAAGAAAAAGATAAAAGTGAGAAATTACATCTAAGAACCGCAATTAAAATAAAGGCCAAACCCTACTATAAAATACTAGGTCATGATGGAATGTCAGGTTCACAAATAAATGTAAAGGAATATCATTTGACTATTATTGGATACAATTTCGATATATCTAACAATTAAGTGACACAAAATTAACCCCTAATGAATGATCATAATGTTTTACAAGAAGATGATTTGGGTCCATTAGACTTTATGTCTTATATTTTTGGTGATAGCAACCTTACTGGCATATCCCAGACAGGAACTTCTAATAGCCAACAATGACAGATATCAAAGATAGGGTATAGTCTTATAGCCAACAATGACATAAATAAAAAATAGGGTATATAGTTTTATATGATTCCTCAATATTCCTCTTGATACATTTAGTGTACCCTAAGTTAATCATCAACACTGAAGCATCCTACATGCCTCCTCTTGATACATTTTCATCTTCAAACTTATCCCTTTTATCATTATTACATATACTAATTTGGTTTTTTAGGGTTTAGGGTTTAGGTTTTTAGGGTTTACAGGACAACATGGTTTTAGGGTTTATAGTTTGGTTTTTTAGGGTTTATAGTTTACGTTTTTAGAGTTTGCAGTACAACATGGTTTCAGGGTTTATAATTTGGTTTTTTAGGGTTTATAGTTTAGGTTTTTAGGGCTTGTAGTACAACATGGTTTTAGGGTTTATAGTTTAAGTTTTTTAGGGTTTGCAGTAACATGGTTTTAGGGTTTGCAGTAACATACAATCACAAAATTCTAATAACAAGTAAAACCCTTAAATAACAAATAAAACCCTAATTTTCATTTTAACCCTACAATTAGGAAAAAAAACATTTAAAACAAGCTAAAGATAGGCAGAGAACCAACCTGGAAGAGCTCAGTGGTGACGAGGTGGCAGGAGGAGGTGAGAGGGCAAAAAAAACTCTATTGTTTTCCTTGTCTGGTCTTTGGCAACGCATACCCATTTTTAGCAGTCCGTTGTTGCTATCGGTGTCGGCCTCTGTGGGAGAAAATGAGCCCGCAGAGCTCTTTTTTTAAAATATATAATTTTTTGAAAATGGGTACCCGTTTAGGCTCGAGTGCCCGTTGCTAAATGGGTACCCGTTACTAAACAGGTACCCATTTAGGCTCGGGCGCCCGTTCCTAAATGGGTACCCATTTCTTTGAAAACGGGTACCCGTTACTGGCGGCATTTTTTTTGCCTGCGCGACTTCCCCTATATGTGGACTGAGTTTCTTGTGAGTACCCAATGGATGAGGGAATTCCATATCTGCAGATGAGGTAATTGAGGATGAATGAGGCAATCTATTTTCCTGTGACATTTGTGAGTAGAACGACTTTGATCCACTTGGTAAAATATTCAGTGGCAGTTATTATGAACTTGTGGTCATTGGATGATGGAGTTCATGCCCACAAGGTCGAGTCCCCATTGACAAAAGGGCCAAGGTGTCGTTAAAGGTCAGAGCTCTTGAGCTGGTGCATGTATCAGGTTTCCATGTATCTGGCACTGCTTGCACTTCTTCACAAACTGATATGAATCAATTTCCATGTTTGGCCAATAATAACCCAAACGCATGAGTTTCTTAGCTAAAGAAGGACCACTAGATTGTGTTTCACAAATTCCTTTGTGCACGTCTTGTAATGTGGTTTGAGATTCTTCTCATTCTAAACATCAGAGTAAAGTACCATCTAGACCTCGTCAATATAAGATATCTGTGATAATGGTGTAACGGGAGGTTTGGCGAATGAAGGTTCGGCATTGGTTAGAAGATAAGTCAGGCGGTAGGGTGTTATCCTTGAGGTAAGTGTAAATCTTACCATACCAAGGTGAATTAGATCCGACTAATAGGCATATGAAGTATGTTTCAGGAAGATCATAAGCTGGTTGTATAATTGACTTGACCAAGAACTCATACCGTGACTCATTCTCTGGGATCTAGAGGAGCGAGGCAATGGTTGCCATGACATCTACTATTTTGTTCTCAATCCAAGGTATTTGCTCAAAGAAGATGATCACAAAGTACTCTTTAAATTCATCGACCATACACTTGTATGGGATTAACTTGTCATCTTTGGTCTAATAGTCATCGTTGACTTGATTGATTACCAATTAGCAGTCGCCATAGACATGTAGTTCCTTTATTTTCCATTCTGCTGCCATTTTGAGACCAATGACCAAGGCCTCATACACTTCTATATTGTTTGTACATGGGAATAGCAGACGATAAGACTTAGGTATGGTGTCGCCGCGAGGAGTGACCAACAAGATTCCTTCCCCCGATCCATGGTTTGTATAGGATCCATCAAAGTAGAGTTTCCATGAGTGTGAACTGTGATACTGAATATGGCTTCATCTAGAAACTCAAATATCATTAGTGTGGTATCCTACAATAGTGCTTCTACTAACTGATTGGCAATGATTTGACCTTTGATAGCCTTTCTTTCTACATGCTCGATGTCATATTCACTTAACAGTGTTACCCACTTGGCTAAGCAGCCTATTAGAGATTCTTTGCTTAATAGGTATTTCAGTGGATCTATCTTTGCAATAAGCTTGACTGAATGTGCCAGCATGTAGTGTCATAGTTTTTGGGAAGCAAAAACCACAGCAAGACATGATCTTTCTATCTGAGAATATTGCAGTTCATAGCCCACCAATGTGCGACTGATGTAGTAGATAGCCCTTTCTTTGCCTTCACAATCCTGTTGTGCTAATAGAGCACCAAGAGCTGTCTGTGTAGTAGATATGTAAAGTAATACTGACTTACCTTGGATAGGCGGCATTAGAATAGGAGGGTTCATGAGATATTCCTTCAGTTTGCCAAATGCTTCTTCGCTCTTCTCATCCCATCTAAATGAAATGTTTTTGTGTAAGAGATGACTAAAACATTGGCACTTGTCTACTAGTTGTGATATGAACTGACGGATTGCTTGTAACTTGCCTTGTAGAGATCGCACTTGAGTGATGCTCTTAGGTGGTGGCATTTCCATGATAACTTTGACTTTAGTAGGATCCAGCTCTATCCTATTTGCTGATACAATGAAGCCTAGGAGCTTGCTAGATATGACTCCAAACACATATTTCTTCAGGTTTAACCTGACTTTAAATTGTTCTAGTCTCTGAAAGACCTTCTCTAGTACATCTAGGTGGGATTCTCTTGTTAGTGACTTTACAAGGATGTCATCTACATAGTCCTCCATTGTGACGTGCATCATATCATGGAAAATGGTGGTCATAGCACATTGATATGTTGCCCCAGCATTCTTTAATCCGAATGGCATGACATTCTAGAAAAAGGTGCCCCATGGACAAGTAAAAGTAGTTTTATGTTGGTCTTCTGGTGCTATCTCGATTTGATTATATCCTGAGAAGCCATCCATAAGAGAAAGCATGGTGTGTCCTACTATCAAGTCGACTATGATATCAATATTAGGCAATGGAAAATCATCCTTGCGGCATGCTTTGTTTAGATCTCAGAAATCATTGCACAATCTGACTCTGCCATTAGGTTTGGAGACAGGTACTATATTGGATACCCGCTCTGGATAGTCTATTGCCCTGATGAACCCTACATCCAGCAGTTTCTTGAGTTCCTCTTTTACTAGTAATGCAATGTGTGGATGCATCTTTCTGAGATTTTGCTTGACTGGTTTGACCCCTGGATCTAGTGGAAGATGATGTAGAATCAAATCTAGATCTAAACCGGGCATATCTACATATGACCAAGAAAAGTTGACTTGATTTTTCTTGAAGAATGGTACAAATTTGGTCTTATCTGGTGGAGATAGAGACTGTGCAAAGTGAATGATCTTAGGATTATCCTCTGCTCCAATGTTGACAGGTTCTATAGGTTCCACAATAATCTAAGACTTCTCCTGGTACATGTCAGTGGGGAGAGTGTCAAGCCTTCCATTGTCTGACACCTTAGAGAGGTTTTCACCATTCGACGTGTCCTTTCTTTTTACTATTTTGGGATCTGATACTGCCACAGAGCAGTTTTCACCATCAAATCCATTTTTTATTTTTATGTTTTTGTGATTGGAAGGCTTGGCACCCTCTCCAAAATAAGCCATGATGTTGAGCTCAATGGTGAAGCCAACTTTATGATCTCCTGTAGGTAGGTGGTTCCTAAGTTCCATGTAGTCAATATAGGCATCATCATTTTGGAACATGTCTAGTTGTGGGGTTCCTCATAAATCCCAGTCGATAAGTTCAGGATACACAAGGGGAAGAGGGTTGGAAGATAGATCTGATTCATTGGGTGTGATATTTTGGATAGATATAGGATTCAGATTGATAGGGATAGTATTTGGGATGGTACTTTCCTCTAGATTGTTTATCGCGATGGAACTCTGACCTTCCTCGAAAGTTGTACTCTCAGGAGTTGGCGAATCACACTCTAATGGTCTATGCGTTAGAGTTTGTCCCTCATGGTAGGGGCTATAAGTTCAAATGGTGTCAACTCCTTTGTCCTCATAGGAGTGCTCTATGAGTTCATCCCACTCATACTCATTAGAGTCTGTGTCACTGTCATCTTGTAGGGCATGGATGTGCTCCACAAAACAAGCATTGGCCTTAGATTTGCCTTTGTCCTTGTATCCTAACCCTTTTGGATTTCTTGCCAATGAGGATGAGGAGGGTTGGATGGGTTCTATTATTCCTTCTTTTCTTAGCCCAACGGGACCTTGTCCTTCGTATCCCATTCTGTGCAAGATAGAATCACCACACCCATAGATTTCTGTTGGGAGCTTAGGTGGTTCTTGTTGTGTGTTATCTTCCTCTATGTAGAGCCATTATATGACATCTCTTTCCTCTGTTTCATCTAATAGGGTCCCCCATTTGACAAAGGGAGCTACAAGATGTTCGGGAGGAGTAGATGGCTTTGGAAAATGTTTAGGGCGACCAAAGGATTTAGGAGATAGAGACATTTCGGCTAAGTTCAGGCTGTGCTCGATGGAGTATTCCCCTACTCCTGTTTCTTTGATTGTGATTTTTGCTGTTTGGGATTGGATAAGGAAGCTTCGGAGGTAGAGTCATGCTATGAGATAGGGGATGTAGAAGATCTATTGTTGGGAATGATGTAATTAGGGTTTGAGTGGACAGAGTTGCAATGATGAAAGGGATCAGGATCACCTTGGATGTTGATCTATTTTTTGTTATGAGGGAATTTGATGCATTGGTGGTAGGTAGAAGGCACAGCTTTCATGGCATGAATCCATGGTCTACCTAGGAGAATGTTATTGGCTAGCTCTCTATCTAGGACTTGACAAACGACATCCTTTATCACCGGTCCAACTTGTATTGGTAACACCATTGTTCCTTTAGTAGTTCTTTCCTCTTCATCATAGGCCTTAATAGTGATCTTTTTCCTTGGGTCCACTGCATTTTTAGAGAACCCCAATGTAAGGACTAGCTTGAGCGTGCAAATATTTAAACCAGCTCCTCCATCAATGAGGACTCTTTTGATATGGTGTTTATGAATGAAAGCGATGATATGCAAGGGTGTGTTATTAGGCTGAGACACTGAGAGGTCATCCTATTCAGTGAATGATATGGTGCTAGAGGAGGTTAGATTTCCTACCATGGCTTGAAACTTCTCTTGGGCTAGGTTTGTGGGCACAGTCATTTCCACTAGGGCTGTATCAAGAATTTCCTTGTGGGAAGGAGACAGACGCAACAACTCTAAGATAGATATGTGGGCAGGAGTTTTCTGAAGTTGGTTTATGACACTGTACGTATGGGAGTTAGGTGGAGAAGGTGACAACCTTGGAGGAAGCGTGTTTAATGTGACCTTACCACTATGGGTGTTGATGCTACAAGCAGTTTTGTTGGGTCCTGATTATTGGTTGGATGTGATCACATTGATTTGTGGGATGTGCTCCGATATGCAGTTGACAGTATAATCGAATGGCAAGCTCGCATAGTTAGCATTATTGTGTTCATTATTTTGATTCTGCCTATTGCAGTTTTTGTTGTTGTTTTTGTTGTATGGCCTGTCGTGGTGGTTGTTGTTGTTGTTGTTATTGTATGGCCTGTCGTGGTTGAGAAGCGGATCCTTGTATGCCACATGTGTCTCATTAGAGGTATGTTGTTGAGTGCCTACCTAATTTTGGTCAAGCATGTCTTGAATGATGTGTTTGAGATGGATATAGTTGTTTATTGTGTGGCCTCTTCCTCTATGATATTCATAGAAATAAGTGTCTTTCCAATAGTGAGGTTTTACTTGAGGTTCATAGTCACTAGTGGGTGGAAGAGTGATCTCATTGTTGGCTAATAGCTTTCTTAATACAGATTCCTGGAACTCCCCTAGTGGTGTGAACTTTCATCTAGAATTGGAGATAAACCATTGTTTTGACTCACGAGGGAAGGTTTTGTTTAGTGTAGCATTGCTTGCTTCCCCTTTGAGAGTGAAGATTGGTTGCTATTTGGGGGCCACCACCTTGGCATCAACTAAGCCATCATTGACGACATTTTTGTTCTTTGTCCAAAACTTTGACTTGTCCATGGTGTAGTTAGAGTTAGGGGTGTCCTTGTACAACTTTATTTGCCCCTTGGTGATCATAACTTTCTTAATAAACAATCCCATCTCAATGACTTTCGTAAATGAGGTAGGGCATTGAATTTGGATTTGGTAACTTAGATTGGGGTTAAGGTTGTGGACAAACATCTCTGTCATTTGATTCTTAGGCACGTGATATGAGCATTTTCTCGCGAGTTGTCTCCATATTTGTAAGAAGGTGACGAAGGATTCACCACTCTTTTTCTTTGTATTACATAGGTCAAGCATGGAAACTTCGTGCTCAATGTTATATGAAAAGTGTTGGATGAATTTGTTTACTAATTCATCAAAAGTTTTGATACCCAGGGGAAGTCATGAGAACCATTCCATGGCTTGTCCACCTAGAGATCTAGGGAATAGTCTCATTAGGAAAGTTTCATTGTGAGCTACTTCTAGGCACGCGATGTTAAATTCCCTAATGTGATCTCTTGGGTCTCCTTTCCCTTTGTATTTGTCAAACTTAGGAACTTCAAACTGAAAGGGGAAGGGTACCATGTTCAAGCTTTTGTCAAAGGGGTATGGTGCAATGTCTTCCAAGGAATAAGTTTTAGTGGGTGGCCCCGCTTAGAGATCTACCACTTTCTGCGTTAGGCTCTCGATTTATTTTAATATGTCCAGAGGTATGTTGGAGTCTGCGATCATTTTACCTTTATCTTGGTCAATGGTTCCATCTTCACTTGTGCAGTCCTCATGAGTTTCTTCCACTATAGTTTCTTTCAGTTTGTTGAGATCAAAGTCCGAGGGGAGTTTGAGTCCTTGGTTTGCAAGATGAAGAAAATACCTTTGAGGTTCCTCTTTGAGCATTTTGTCTAGCATGTGCTAAAAGTTTTGATCTTGGAGGGCTCCTTGGTAGTCCTCATGGGAGATTTCCTCATCACTGTCATGAGGGGACACAATTCTCTTAGACGTTCTGGCCATTTCAAGTTGTTTTTGTTTTTGTAATCTAGTTAATACCATGCAAGGCGATGTGGGAAGAAGTGGGGTGACACTAAAGACTTTGGCAAGGTGTCGGTGGAAATTGTTGAGAAGAGGATACTTGTGGTGATGAGACTTGAACAAGGGACTCTTTTGATCAATCATTCCAAGCAAGTTAGTTGACACAAGATGATAGCCACAAGTAAGGATATCTGGTACCTGTTTACTATGCAGAGACTAGTCTTGCACCAAGACCACTAGTGAAGTTATGTGACCTACTAGGGTTACTTGAATCCGAAATGATCTAAAAAAGGTCTTGCACTAATCTGATATAGGAAATTTGACTTGTTTATGGGAAGACCTGGTAGAAGGTGGGTGAGACGATCGATGAAAGAGAGGGTATGCTATGGAAATGAATGGAAAAGGTGACTTGCATGGTAAATCTGATTTCAGAAATAGGAAAAAGGCTGAAATGGGTACCCAGAAAACTTGAAATTTCTCTCAAAAGATGTGGAAATGCTCACTGTTCTGGATGCGTATGTACAAAAGTGCTGAAACAGAGGATAAATGCGTAGGAAGTTGGGATAAAAGTGCAGTAATAGATGGTAAAAGCACAGGAAGTTAGAATGTATGCACAGCAAGTCGAGGTATATGCGCAGCTCTACAGGATAGATGCACAGCTCTAGTTTTTCTGATTGTTTTTTATAATTTTTTTTGACACATTTTTTGGTGTTTTTTGGTTTCTTGGTTGCAAGTTGGTGTTTTTGATTTGATTTTCTCAATTATGGCAAATAAAACACAACAAACACAAAGAAGTTTTCACGATTTTTAATTTTTTTGTAATTTTTTTTGGACTCTTTTTTACTCAAAAAGAAAGTACAAATCCTAGGTTGGAAAAGGGAATATTTATCAGATCCCCTAGCTGTGCATATTCAAAGCGAATAGCTTCAAGATCTTGGTAGCACCGGCTCCTCTCCATGGCACACACTTCTCACGTATACCAAGATCCAGGTTTCCCAAGGCTTGTACCCCCACCAAACCTTAGGATTGTCCCTGTTATATCTACTAAGAACCACAAGAATTGGGGTGGCTTTGAAGGTCCCACCTTCTGCACCAACAAATAGAGGGTTTTTGGGCTATGAAAACAAAGGATGACTAGTAAGTGCAACTGTTCAAGTGACTATACATGCAGCAGCACTACTCTCCATTATGGAGTCTCCCAGCTTGCAAGGGTTACACCTTGGAGGGTTTCGGGGGAGATTGGTTGTCGGTATAACACAACTTCTCTCATTGTTTGAAGGTTTCACTTCAAACACAATTTATTTATAGTGGCTCGGTAGGGCTTGGCTTTAGCCTATTACCACTTAAGGTCATTCCTGCTTGGACGGAAGGATATCCAAGGGCAGGCCTCTCTAAAGGTTTAACACATGTGAAAATGATATGTCTGGCATTTTGGTCACCCAAGATAGGGGAGAGCATAGGCCTAGTATCATTCCCAAAAACACAAAAGATAGTGATTCTTTTTCCCTATTTCAAATGAAAAAAACTATATGAGCTAGCTACTTGGGCACACACACAAGTTGTTAACTTTGAAAGCAAGATAGCAATGGTTCAATTTTATCCTCCTAGCATTAGGACTGGATTCAATTTGTTGATGCAACAAAATCAAGTTACTCCCTTCCTAGTTAGATCTAGATGTGATTTTGCATGAACATTCAATTAATATCCTTTAAAAAGATGATGTGTTAACAATGCAACTAGAATGTCTAAACCAGCTCTTAACCCTGCAAGTAGATGAGAGAATATTCCTGCGAAAAAGTGTTAGCATTAGAAAAAACCACAAGAAATACCTTAAAAACCACTATTCAGAATAGATGCGTAGTTTCAGAGCCTGAATGTGCAGAAACAGAGCTCATAAGCGCAAAAATTTTAAAAGCACAGAAATAGAGGTTGTATGTGCTAAAATAGAGATTATATGCGCCATTTAGTAGATGCGACGTGACAAAAGACAGATGCACAGCTTCAGGAGGTAGATGCACCGAAAGGGTAGATGCGTCAAAACAGAGCTCAGATGCATGCTAGAATTTTTTAGATGTGTCGAATCCTCCTGTGTACAGAACTTTGGCACAAAAAACTTAGTTTTTGGGTTAAATTGGGGCTTCGCCCCACGATGGGTGCCAAAAATATTAAGGGAAAATTGAAATGATTATCAATTATATCAAATAAACCCAATAACTCAATGGAAAAGGAAATAATCAAGATCAAACAAACAAAGACAAAACCTTACAAATCTCAATACTTCATAGCTTCCATTAGTCGCCTATCTCAATCGATCTTGTGTATGAATATGGCCCTCAGAAGGTGCACTTCCTTGCTATTTCTTCAAGATGTCAACGGAGAACGGTTGTGATAGTTTATTGCAATGAAGATGAGCTTCACAACAATGATAATAGTATGGTAACAAGTTGATCACAAGCAAATGGAATGACTTGGGTGCTAAAGGCACACTGTAATTCCTGCAGAGTAACAATACTAAAAGCTTGGATGAATGAAATGGAAGAAGAGGGTTCAATTTATAGACTTGTGAGAGAGAAGATCAACGGTATAGAAAGAATGAGAAGATCAATGGTATAGAAACCTTGAGAGAATGTGCACAAATAGAAAGAAGACGTGTCCCACAAAAGTTGTTTTGTTTGAGTTAACTGCTTTCTTTTATAAAGAAAATATATGCTTTCATAAATTTAGAATGCTTTTATCTAATTTAAGAGATATTGATAAAAACAAGATTGATTGAGTCAGTTAACTCAACTTGTGATTTGCTTTTGCATGATTTGAGAGAAATTAAACAATAAATTATTTAATTTTGTGTGCATGAAGAAGAAGACTTATTTTTAGAAGATTTGGAAGATTTTTTAGAAGATAAGAAAGATAAGAAAGCAAATTAAATAAATAAATTTATTTAATTGTTTGTGCATTATTTGGTAGAATAAATAAAATATTTGATTGTATTTATTTTTAGAGATTGAGAGGATTTAAATAAATTTGATTTATTTATTTAAATTTGGAAGAAGAATTTGATTTAATTAAATAATTAAAAATTATTTAATTATTTGGAAGAATTAAATTAAATAAAGGATTTTATTTAATTTTTGACTTTAGAAGAGGTAATTAAATATTTTGATATTTAATTAACTTAGAGGAATGTGAATCGAATAAATAAATTTGTTTATTTATTTATTGATAGAGGAATTAGAATGGAATAAATATTAAGAATATTTATTTAGACCGAGTCATGTCATTTTTAGGCGTATACAAGAAGAATACCTTGGCTTCTTGATTTCGGACTTTGGTGCTAATCCCCTTCCTTTGAGCTTAATCTTCTTTTTCTTTCTCTGTCGTCCTTCCTCTTCTGTGTACCCTTCGAATTGATTTTCTTTTCTTTTTAACCCCAAAAAAATCCTAACCTAATTCCCTTCATCCACCACTCATGCAAGATTTTTCTTGTTTTAGAAAGTTAAAGAAAAATAAAACTTCCCTTGCATGTTGCGCATGCGTAAAAAGAAAAACCCCCATATATTAAATAACACTGAATATAAATAGATTTTTACTCTCAAACCAAGGTATTTTATTCCTTTTTAATTTGACTAGCTAAGATTTATTCATTTGAGAGAATTTTTAATAATAGTAATTAATTCTAAAAATATATTTAGAATGAGCTCTTTACTTTTCATGTAATTGAGTACTCTTTACTTTTTTTATATCTACTTTCAATGTTAGATAGAATATGATTAGCTCTGAATAAATTTGCATACAAGTAAGTATTTTATTTGTCTTAGGAATAATATTTTAATACCATATATCTAGATTTAGATCAAAATTCAAACTAACTTATTTACTTTGAGAAAATAGGCATCGCAACCAAACATAGAAGTATGGAGAAAAACTACAAAATCAAACAAACGACAATAGATAATGACCACATATGTATGTGTCATGACGATCATTAGACAACTTATGCAATCAACTAATAATGAAATTCTATGTGTGTGTGTGAAAAGAACACCAGATAGAACCCGTCGATTGTTGCCAAGCGGCTAGGTCCCCTTCCTGAGCCATGTTCTTGACTTCAACAATACCTGCGGTCAATCCAACTCATATCACTATCAATAGGTTAGTTTCAAGAATATAGTCGAAGCGACATAAAAGATCAAATATCATCAACTAGTGTCCAATAGCTCTATCCATTAAGAGCCTGAGACGTGACAACCTTATAGAATGACAACCACTAAATTGTATGAGTTCAAGGCACAGTTGCAGGAGTTGTTAAATCAGGGATTCATAAGGCCAAGTGTGTCTCCATGGGGAGCACTAGTCATTTTTGTAAAGAAGAAAGATGGAGCCTTGAGGTTATGTTTTGATTATAGGATGCTCAAAAAGGCTACTATTAAGAATAAATATCCGCTCCCTAGAATAGATGAATTGTTTGACCAGATGAAAGGAGATAAAGTATTCTCGAAGATCGATATGAGATCGGGATACCATCATCTTAGGATAAAAGATGAGGACATATCTAAGACTACATTTAGGACTCGATACAGACACTATGAATTCACAGTGGTACCGTTTGGGGTAACCAATGCCATAGCAACATTTATGAACTTGATGAAAAGTGTCTTTCGAGATTGTCTAGATGATTTTGTGCTAGTATTTTTGGATGACATTTTGACATATTCCAAATCAGTGGAAGAACATGATAAGCACCTAAGAATAGTGTTGCAACGTTTAAGGGAATGTAAGCTTTATGGAAAGTTGTCTAAGTGCACTTTTTACCAAAGTAAGGTACACTATCTAGGCCATGTTATTTCATTAGAGGGGATAGCAGTGAAGCAAGAGAAGATCAAGGCGATCATGGAATGCCCAGCACCTCAAAATGTATCAAAACTTTAGAGCTTTATGGGACTTGCCGACTATTATAGAAAATTTGTGAAGGGGTTCTCGATAATTACATCACCCATCACCTCACTCCAAAAGAAAGGAAAGAAATTTGAATGGAGTGACAAGTGTGAACAGGCATTTTAGCTTTTAAAGGAGAAGCTCACAATTGTACCTATCTTGATTGTGCCAGATCCAAATGGGCACTTCACTGTGATAATAGATGCTTTAGGAGAGGGTGTAGGAAATGTACTGATGTAGGATGGACAGGTGGTGGCATATGAATCTAGAAAATTGAAACAACATGAATTGAATTATGCACCACATGATTTGGAGTTAGCTTCCATAGTGCATGCCCTTCAAATGTGGAGGCATTACCTTTTGGGAAATCCATTTGAATTGAAAACAAATCACTTGGGACTTAAGTATATCTTCACTCAGCCCAACCTAAATGCTCAACAAAGAAGATGGTTGGAGTTTTTGAGCAAGTATGATATTGGCATTAAATATATAATGGGAAAAGAAAATAGAGTAGCAGATGCCCTAAGTAGGAGGAGACATCTTGCAGCTATGGTCACTGTAAGGTCAAATTTTAGACAGTAGGTGATTCACACCTTAGCAGGAGATGAGCATTATGATAGGGTGAAACAAGCCCTAGAACAAGATCCTTCAGATCATAGGTTTGATGGATACATGTTTGAGACAGATGGACTTTTAAGGTACTAGGGATGGATGTATGTTCCTAACTCAGGAGAGTTGAGGAAATTAGTGCTTGAAGAATTTCATAATGCACCATATTTAGGGCATCCTAGTGTAATGAAAATGGTAGAAGGAATAAGACCTTTGTACTTCTAGCAGGGACTCAAGAAGGATGTCACCGAATTTGTAGCCCAATGTCTAGAATGCCAGTGAGTTAAGGCTAAGCATGTACATCCGGCGGGTCTTTTATACCCACATAGTGTGCCAAAGTACAACTGGCAGGTAATCAATATGGATTTTATTCAGGGGTTGCCTATGACCAAGAATTGACATGATGTCATCTTGGTTGTTGTTGATAAATTGATGAAAGTAGCTCACTTCATTCCTAGAAATCTCAAGGATGGATCATTGATCCTAGCAAAAAAGTTTGTACATGAAATTTTCTAATTGCATGGAGTGCCAAAAATGATCATCTCTGATTGCGACACTCGGATGACTTCTAGATTTCGGACTACATTGAATGCATCTTTGGGAACCAAATTGAACTTTAGTTCAACTTATCATCCTCAGAACGATGGTCAGACGGAGAGGGTGAATCAGGTGGTGGAGGATCTCCTTATAATGTATTACATGGACCAGCAACATAAGTGGGAGTACCTACCCTTAGTGGAATTTTCTTATAATAATTCATATCATGCCTCCCTAGGAATGGCACCTTTTAAGGATTTATATGGCCATAAATGTCGTACACCTATCAATTGGGATAAACTGGAGGACAAGATTGTCATTGGGCTAGAGATGTTGAAGGAGATGGAGGATCAGATGAAGCTAATTAAGGAGAAATTGAAACATGCTTCAAATCACCAAAAGAGCTTTGCAGATAGAAACAGAACCTTTAGACAGTTCTCAGTGGGAGATAAGGTCTTTTTGAGAGTTCAATCGTAGAAGAGTTCGATTTCATTTGGCAAGGGTTCTAAGCTTGCCCCTAGATATGTTGGACCCTTTGATGTATTGGAAGTAATCAACCCGGTTGCATATAGGCTTGATCTACCACCAGCTCTATCCCATATCCATAATGTCTTCCATGTCTCTTTGCTTAAGTTGTACCATCCAGATGCTTCACATATCCTTGATTGGCGTCCATTGTAGGTTCAGGATCCAAGGGTGGTGCTAGTGGAGCCCACCAAAATTTTGGAAAGGCACAATGTTAAGTTGTGTTGTATAGGGTCCAATGGGACCAATATTCGATGAATAGTGCCACCTGGGAGAATGCGGAGGAAATAGATAGAGATTTCTTGCATCTGAGATTTTAGCATACTTTTATTTTTGCCTATTATGACTTTTTATTATATTATTGATACTAGATGTGTAAGACTTTTTATGTGAATATTTGATGTAATAAGACATTGGGACGATGTCTCTTCCAAGTGGGGAAGGATGTCACGTCTCAAACTTTGATGCATTTTGAACTTACTATATTTGGAGATATTTATGGATAATTATGTGTGGATTAAATGAATGTTATTTTATTTTGATCTGGATTAAATAGATATTATTTTATTTTGAAATATGAGGTAGGTGAATAAATTTTATTGAAATGATGAATTGTAATGCTTCAGCTATTGGACACTAACTTATTAATAGAAAATCTGAATTTCATGAGTTGCAGGTTGTCGAAGACAAGGGTGTGGTTAAGGTAGAGGAGGTTAGCACTTTACAAATTTAAACCTTGCTACCTTTTTCCATTAATCATTAGGAGTTGACCAAATAATGAATTTTTTAAATTGCACACTAGGGTAGTGTATTTAAGGACTAATTTTAATTCAAAATGAATCTTCTAGGAGTATATTAAGCACATATAAAATTTAATTGTAAAAGGATAAAAAAGATTACATCAACATCATATTATCATTGGAGCATATTGCACACTTGCTTGTCCTCAACCTTGGTTCACCATCATCGAATCAGTCCATCTAGGGGTCTAACTAAGGAGAACATGACCCTCATAATTTAGCATATTCCATAAAAGTATTTCTAAATACCACATGTTCCTTACCAAATTTAGACCACATACACACAGGTAAATTAATTTTAGTTAGTAGAGTTCAATTAGTTCATACATGCAAATCAAAGGTTTAGTTCCATGCATAAGTTTAGATACACACTCACAAAGATCACTTATGCATTCATATAAGTGAACTAGCACAATGCATAGTGAAATTTCCATATCAATGATAGTTATCTGATATGTCATTAATTTTGACATCATAGCAAATGGACTCCTAACATATGTACAACAATATCTTGATTGGATCAAGAGTTAAGTACAATCATATTTAATTAATTTTAATTTCCATATTTGTTATATCATTAATTTACTTATCTAATATCAATATCAACTCATATATCTAGGTTGATTATTTATTTATTGTTTTATTTATTTAATTATCCTAGATAGTTATGTAAATGGTTTGTTTTCCCTTACATTTTTTATGAAGTCAACATTCTTACATCACCAAGGGTTTTGATTTTACAATTTATTCTTATTTTTAATTACAATTTTTAGATTTGATTATGTTTACATCAAATTTAATTAGGGTTTAGATCTACCCTAATTTGTTTTTTATTAGTAAATCTTGATTATGGTTTGGGTTTCATTGTGTCATGACTATGCATCCTTGGATAGTATATTTTTCTATATCATTTATCATGGATTCTCATAGGTAATTATCTTTAGCTAATCTCTAGTACAAGAATTTATTATTGATTATGATGTGTTCTTATCTTTTGTGGATTTTGAACCTTCCATCCTCGATGTTGTTGTGTCTTTTTATGCAATGGATAGAGATGTATTTTAATGGAGATGTTGTTTTATCATGTAGGCATTTTTCCCTTCTTCACGGTATTGGTTAGTAGTTATCCTTTTCTCTTAGACATAGTTATCTCACTTGTCTATAAGATTCATAGTGACCCTATTTCTCATATGGCATGTGATAGAGATGAGCATACACTTATTGAGTCTTTACCTTATTTTATTGATACACCTTGTGTAATGCATATTGGTGAGATTACATCTTCTTTACCTATTCATGATGTTGTGGCAACTTGTGATGATATTCCTCTTGCATAATGTGATATAACTATTTCTTTATATTCATGTTATTTTGACTATGCTATGTGAACTACCTTGTTTTATACATGATGATATGCCTTGTGATGATCATTGTTTTACACCTCGTGTAAGTCTTAAATGGATACACATGATTGTCTTTTACATAGTTGATACACATGCATTGATGTTCCTTCCTTACATTCTCATGTAGATGTTATTCATGGGTCATTACCTCCTTGTTCATTACATGATGATATCATTTCTCTTAGTGAGGAACTATTAATGATTTTTATGATACTACCGATTCATTCTTGTTAGGATAGTGTGATATTTAATTTAAATCCTAATGTACTAATGTTAGATCTCCAAACATATTGGAATGGGTACTTGGATGTACATGTAGGTGGTTGAGAGATATTAATATTTTATTATTCTCCTTGTAACTTGAAAATATTAGTTGTAGTGGCTTTAAAAGGGAGGTTGGAGATGATGGTGGTAGTTACAAATTGAGTTGACTTAATTTACACCACTTTCTCATTCCTAGGTGCTAGGAGAGAGAGTGGAGAATCTTTTCATGTCATATGGGGTCCATAATACATGTAGTGGATTACAAAGTGGAGCACGCTATTTTTGGGGATGTGTGCCCACTCTTCACATGGGTCAAAGATGATTGGGAGTTACATTTTTTATTCATGGATGTATTGATTAGTCACATGGGGGCATTGGGTTTTTTCCATATGATGGTTTTTGGGTGTTATGGTTTTACGAATTGACTTGTATTGTCCTCTCAACTCTTCTCTATATATTGTATGCATTCGATAGAGGTTATGGGTTATTTATAGGAACATAGGTACTACCAGAATGCTACTAGATTGAAGAGAGAAGTTTGTGGATTATATACTTTTGATTCAAAGATTAATATAGATTTCTGCTCTCTTCGGTGGTGGATTTTTTCTTGAAAGGGTTTCACCACATACATCCAATGTTATGTGTTTGGAACAAATCTTATGGTTTGTTGATTTCTTATTTACTTATTTATAATTCCACACATTCTCTTAATGGTTAATTGAATGGTTGTATAATTAGATTTTAGATTTGCATACTCTATTACGAACCTTTCATTTGTAGTAGGTTACCCTATTTCATAACATTCATTATCAAACTCTTGGTTTTATTAATAATGGGGTACCTTTCTTGAAGTGGTGCATCTTTTCTAGTTGTAATGGGAACTTTTGAATTGAGTGGTTTTGTAGATTTATAAGTGGTTGAAATTATGGCCTCCACCTCTTGTTCAGAGATTGATAAGTTTAATGGCACTGAGTATGAGTTGTGAAAGCTGGAGATGAAGGATTGCTTGGAAGAAAGAGATCAGTAGAAATTTGTTATAAAAGAAAGAAAGATTGATGGAATGTCTCATCAAGATTGGAAAAGGCTAGACAAGAAGGCATGATGAACCATTTAGTTGTGTCTTGCAATTTTTTTCCACTTTATTATCTTAGAGGAGACCACCACATTTGCATTGTGGAAGAGGATAGGTGATATTTACCAAACCAAAAGTCTCACAAATAAATTATTTCTCAAAAGACATTTATATTCTTTGAAAATGAAGGATAGTGATTTTGTTATAGAACATTAAAATAATTTTAACTTGATTTTGAGTCAACTAGTTTTAGTAGATACTAAGCTTGAGAAAAAAGATAAATGTATCTTACTACTTTGTTCTTTACCTAAATCTTGGAAAAAATTAGTTATTTCTATCGACGATAGTGTTGTAGAGCCAAAGATGGATGGTCCTATTGCTACCTTGCTTTCAAAGGAAATGAGAAGAAAATCCATGAATGAGGGCTCAAAGGATTCCCTATATGTACAGGAAAGCCTAAAGACAAAGGTGGATCTAAAGGGGATTAGAAGAAACCAAAAGATAAGTCCAAGTCAAAAGGATAGTCTAAAACCCCTAGGTTTAGACAAAAGTGTTGGATCTATGGGAAGAGAGAACATGTGAAGAAGGAATGCATAAAAAAAAGAAATCATATGATGATTCCTCCACAAAAAATATTCTAATAATGGTGATAATGATTCATTGTTCATTTCTACTAACACTATTAGTGATGGTGCTTGGATCATTAACTCAAGTTACTCCTTCCATATGACTCCCCACAAGGAGTGGTTCTCATCATATAGAGCTTACGATGGAGAATTTTTCCTTGGTGACAATAGTACACATCAAATTATTGGTAAGGCAAAGGTATAATTATGTTTTAGTGATGGGAGGGTGAAAACCATCAATAATGTTTTGCATATTCCAAGACTTATAAAGAACTTACTTTATATATCCAAGTTGAATGATTCTAAAATACATCCATGTGATATTTGACAAGTTTGGTTGTAGGTTGGTGAGAGGAAATTTGGTGGTAGCAAGAGGTTCTTGTTGTGGGACTTTGTTTAGGCTTGATGCCTCTACATTTTATAACTTCGCTAATGTAAATAGCAATTCTAGAAATGCATGTATGTTGTGGCACCAACATAATGGCTTGCACCCAAGTTCATGATTAAATCCAGTGTTTGTGTTTACTATAGTATCATTTAATTTTCCTAGATGTACTTCACAAATCATAATTATTGTGTTTTTTTATCACACCTTTTGAAATGTGACCCTTCATTTGCAATGTTGTCTTGTGAATTATTTTTATTGCATCTACTTGGATGCATGGTGTTGTAGTGTCATATATTATAATGCGGGGCCATAATGCAGGGCCACCTACTACCTTATTACAAGTATGATCTTATGTTACAGTAGCTTCCCTTATCCTCAAGATCTTCTATTGTGGTAAGGAGTTGATTTAGTTTGATTCTTTTATGATGTTGTGGTGGCTGCATGTGTCCTTATAGGTATGATCCTATATTTCAATAGCTTCCCTCTTGTCCTCTATATCTTATTTAATAACTCAGGTGTGTCACATCCTCATGTACATGTTCTATGATATGCTTATATAGTGTTAGATGGTCTCTTTTCAAGATTATGGTTAAGTTTGTCACTTGTGCAGAAGAATTATCAACAAATGCAATGCGGTTGTGGTGGTTGTTCTTGATCACCTTGTAGTAGCATGCATTTATTGCAATGGAAGTGTTGTAACCATGGTAGTGTTTATTTTCCTTTGTAATGTATTCCTTTCCCATAGTGCTCACTTCTTTGTTTGTTGTGTTCTCATAAAGGATTGGTGGTCAAGGTTATATTTGGTCTCCTTTGCAATGGTTTTAGATATTGTGTTGGTCATGTGTGCCATTGCAGTGGTTTTCTATATTCCTATTCTACATCTTCCGACTAATGGCAAGTTGATGGCTACCTCTATGATTCCTTATACCTTTGTTAATATATAACATTTACATCACATGATCATTATGTGTGTGCCCTCTTCACATGTTGTTCACCATAAAATATCTAATGCTTCCACATGGACAATGCATATTAAATGAATTTTAAATGGTCCACCAACCCACCAAACACTATTCATCCAGCTACCTTACTATGTTCTACAATTTCTGAGTTAGATTTGAAGACATTATCTTTATGGTTAACCTCATAGGTGGTTGAAAATCTCTTCAACATTGATGTTGTTCATGGAGGTTATTGTGAATATTTTCAACAATAGGATATGATATAACTATTTTCTTTAAACCCTATGTGAAGCTATAGTAGGGATTTCTTTATTTATTTTATTTTTCCTCAACTTGATGATGCATTAAATGATATATTTAATAGGTGGTTGTGCCCTTGGTGGTTTCACACAATTTTTAAAGTTCTAGTCATCATTGGAATCCTTGCTCACTCTTAGTTATGAGGAAATGGCCTCTATGTCTCAAAGATATAGATTTCTCCTCCCTAGGGCACTGGTCTTCTAAAAGGGTTGTGTATGGGCCTTGTAGGTGACTTGATTATGATTAGACACAAATACAAATCTCCCTCTAAAATTTGAGATAGATAACTGTTATATATTTACGGTTTGGAGAAGGAAATGGGCTAGTTGTTCACACAATTGTAGAATAGAGAGAAGAGAAGGTTATAGGCATTTTCCTTAAGATCTTGTGTTAGGTTGAGAGATTGACAATGAATGTATATCTCAAGCTTCCATTATTTAAGTGTTTCATTGTCAATGTATCCCTTGAAGGAATGTATCTACTACATAGTCTATAACTATTTGAATGTCTCCATGAGCATTTTGCAATAGTTTGATGGTCTCATTGATACTATTGGTCACATGTGCTAATCTAAATATTGTCCTTCACTAGTTTTTCAGCTAGAATATTGTAAAACTCCTTGCAAAGGATTTCTTTAAGGCATCTTATTAAGGAAATATACAAATTTTACAAGTTTGTTTATGAATCATTAAGGTATGTTTAACTAGTTATTCTACATTTTAATTTTCTTATAGTCTAAGCGCATAGAGACTAGCTTATGTGTAAGTTTGTGAAGTATAGTCCATATTGTCATCTTCATTAAGGTGTCATCTCTTGGTTTTCCCTTGTAATGTTCTTTGGTCTTGGAATTCAAACTCTACTACCCACATAGCATAAACACACTCATCTACTATATGTTCAACTTTTTTTCATCCCGCCACATTTAAAAATAGCAAAACATTAGTCCTTAATAATAGTAAGTATTGGTATCTAATTATTTCACATTGTACAATCTCATTCTTTCAATAGTATACATGTTTCACAAATATCTTCCATGGTGAGATATACATTGTTGTTCTTGCCACATCCATGTATGAAGTGAAAACTAACATTTAAAATCTTAATGGGTTAAGAAGAAAGCATATGTAGTCTCTGCATGGTTTATGTGTCTACTTATTTTCCATCACAACAATTGTTGATTTTTAGGTCCAATTATTTTTTAATAGATAATATCTATTGTAGTACCTTCTCTTTTGCATTGTGCCTAGCTTGTAAATGGCATGCCATTGTGAAAGATGGTAGTGCCTTGATTTCTCCCATTGGTGTTTATTATTTTACACATCATTTCACATGGTTGTTATTTTGGATTTGATTATGCCCCACCTTGATTCTTACTTTCTTGAGCCATATATGATATATACAAAAAAAATTCTTGTTCAAATGCTTCTTGTGCCTCTTTGAATTGCTTAAGATTTGAAGTCTCATGCCAAGTTTCATGATTTCTGAACTTGTGTGGGATCTCTATATGACCAAGTCATTGAATTTTATATTGCTAATGAGAATTAACTTAGCTTGGTGATTGAGTGATGTAATATCATTATATATATGGGTAGTTTATAGTCATAGTGTTCAGATTGATTGTATAAAGTCATTATACTCTATTATGTAGATTTGTTCATTCTGATGAAGTAGTGCTGCATCAAATAAAGTTGCTAGGTTAACACTATAATCTTTAGGTCAAAAAATTGATAATTATTGTTTTTTATTATGGTAAGATGCAAACAAGGGTCCAAATCCCTTTAACAAAATACCACAAAGGGCAGCAAAATAGGCCAATGGGCCACCAACAGCTGACTAGAAGCACACTAACAACAACTAAACATACTAAAGTTTATACAAAAAATCTAGTACCATAAACAAAAACTAATAGAAAAGTAGAAAAAGAAACTACTTGAGGATCTTATTCCAATCCTCCATAAGGAACCCAAGCAATTCATCCTTGCTAGCAGAGGTCTTCTCATCACTATGTTTGACACCTTGACTATCTTGCAAGACCGCCAAAGATAGTGGCCCCTCGGTGAGTAACTTTAGAACACACAGTAGCCATAACCCTTATTTTATCCTCAAGAGTAGCCATTCTCTCTTTCAGCTCTGCCATTTCCCCTTTAATTTGACTGCAACTCCCACATGTGTCTTGACTGGTAGCTTCCTTTATCGACAAGTCCAAATCATTCTGATTAGAATTAGTTTCAATATCTTCATCCTCAGTATCATAAAAGGAATTGTTCAGCTCCTCAAAAAGATTGGCGTCCTCCTGGAAATTATGTTATTTCAAAGTAAGCTTCACCTCCTTGATTTCAATCTCATCTTTGAGGTCTGAGGTAGTCAAGTAATCCACAATCTTAACCACCAGGGTTTTAACACCAGCTAGCCTGCTAGAGAGGTGAATGTTGCATCTCTTGGAAGGAGTACCACTATTGATCTTCACCTTAAGAGCTTTTCCTTTCCCCTGTAAAACATTCTCTTCCCCCTTCTCCCAAGTATCACCCTTGTGGCTGTCATTAGGGGAGAGATCCTTAGTCTCTACCACCTCCTCATGGGAATCATTACTCTTGAGTTTCTTGTTCCTTGTTGGCTTCTCAGTCGCAGACAACCCACCTTTGCCCCTATCCTATTTTCTATCACCAGAATGTGTGGGGCTATTTTTGAGATCACAAAGGCCCTCGACCACCACCTTTTGGGAAGAATGATCAGGGGACCCAGCCGACAAAACACCAGCAAGGGAGGGTATGCTTGAAGGGACAACTAGGGAAGGAACCTTTTTCTTAACACTGAGGGAGGCTTTAACAACTTTCTGTTTATTTTTATTAGATCGGGGGATGGGGTATCGACTGAGGGAACCTTAAGGTTCAGGGGGGACCCAGCAGAGGAATGAGAACACTTAACAGGGGATCTGCTAACCATATCCTTAGGAGGGCTAGTCCTAGCTTTAACCAACAATGGGGCATTCTCACCAGATTGATCATCATGAACTTCTTCAACTAGAGAAGTCCTAATAGGTTTGGGGGGACATAACATGAGGTGAAAATGATAAAGATGAAATGTTAAACCTTGATGTAAGGGCACATCAACAATGTTGGGATTATTGGCATGCATCATTTTGGCCACTTTAACGGAGGACTCGAGAGAAGTCAATAGGTAAAATAGGAAGTTGATGAGGATTTTGTGACAAAAATGATTTAAAAGGGCAAAATAGTAGTGGTAAAAGCACCTGAAATGACCCTCAAGGGTCACATATTTCATCTGAAGAAAACATACCTTATCCCAGGGGGGAATGAGGCTATCACATTCAAATCCACCCTGCAGCTAAACAGGTTTCTCACTCTCCTTAAAAAACTAGTTCATGTTTTCCTGGTCCTAAACCTTAGTTTTCTTCTTCAAACGCTTCTCGTCACAGATTAATCTTGTGTCCTGGGCAATGGTATTCTCATTGACCTCAAATTAGACCCCTCTCACCTAGACAGTCCTTGAATCCTAGGTCATGGCAAATTGCATTAAAGATTCTCATCATAGCCGTTGAGACACTCCAAAAATGGAGTAAGAGAACCTTCATAGAAAATGCTCCAGAGCATTGTATTAGCCTTAAATTTGGTACATGATGAAGGCTCAGTTCTCACCTTATCACCTCTCGTGGGCAAGCCTATTTGAAACCCTTCGACGAAGTATGCACTACAGGAAACTAGATATGGCTAATGATAATGAAGATCTTTCTAGGATTACATGTGTGAGAAGAGTCCTTACATTCATTAAATTTACTCCGATGGTTCTACATCACACTTAGACTATCCTTATGATCGCCTTCCCGTTCCATATCATTATTGCTATAATTATGAGATTTGTGTGGGAGGTCATTGATAATTATTGTTATGCATGGTTGATATGGAATAATTATAATTGTTTCATAAACATATTATTGCAAGAGAAAGTCTTCAAAGATTTGATCTCTTATTCCTAAGTTTTCACTATTTGTGTATACTCACACTTATCACATATTAAGAAAAAGGAAAAATGCAATAGACATCAATAACCCTAAGTTCATGGCAAGAGGATACCTACAATATAATTATGTACTACACTTCAGTATGAGTTTAAAAAAATTGGTAACTAAAAATAAAGTAGAATTTATTAGTATGTTTTGCTGGAACATATCCAAATACTATAATTATATAATAGAAAAGTTATTGCAATTCTTTTCTTGCTCCTTAGTTTATGATTAAAGTTTGTAAAATGATATTAGCGGGTAAATGATGGGTTTATCTTATTTTTATTTGATTAGTTAGCTATATATTTTATTGCTGACTAATCTCTTATTTTATATCAAGTGTTTAAGTGATATGAATTTATGTTGTTCATTTATATATTAATCTCAAAATTAAATATAAGGAAATAAACTAGAAAAGTATTACTTAAAATAATGTAGAAAAGTGTATTATAATATGTGTCAAATATTTTTAGCCAACTTTAAGTTGATTTATCTATGTAGTTGATAACTGTCTATTTATTCCATAAATTTATTGTTGTTATTATAAATTAAAATTTTGAGTGGTAACATTTCTTAACAATTTCATTTAATTGCAATTGAGTTTAAAGACTACCAAAATAATGCTAGATGTCTAGTTATATTTAATATTAAATTAGGTTTGTTTGTTTTACTTATTTCTTTGGACTCTCGGAAGTTAGAGGTCAAGTTGCTTTAAGGTGACGATGAATTATCACTTCCACTTAGGAAGCTTAGGGGAAAATACTCATGTGAGTTTTCCCCTCTATGATGCCATGCATAATAATGTTGACACTTTGTTAGTTTATCTTCACTTTTCTAGGGTATTATGAATGGTATTCTATCACACCCACTTTTGTTATTGTTTCTCTTTGTCTTAATTGGTGTGCCCTTATTATAATTTCATGCACAATAACGTTGAGCATGAATAATTCACTAATATGAGAAGTATAACTTTTAGTATCTAAGTGTCGTAATAAAAAAAGTTAGTTGCATTGTGTTTATGCCCATTTGCATATGTATATATGGGTGGGCATGACATTTGGTATCAGAACATAGGTTAGGAAACACTAGGAGCTCTGGGAATTTGTTTGGGTCATGTTGTTAAATGTGTTTCTGTGTAAATGTTTTTGATTAGAGGTAAAGTAGGTTTTGAAGGGACCTAAAACTCTACAAAAATCTATCTATCAGTAAAAGCACAACCAATCGACAATAGAATGTTTGCCTAATTGAACCCACAGAAAAATAAGGATAAAGTAATAGCAAGCAAAAGTAGCAAAAGAAAGAACAAAATATGTTATGTGACTTTTTCTCCAAAATGGAAAAGAAAGATATTTGTGAATAACCCTCTAAAATTATAAGAGGATAAAGTGTATTTACCCTTTATAATTAAAAGGGATATAAAAAATAAAGGATATTATGATCCTTTGGTTAAAATGGAGATTAATAAAGAATAGTTATGGAAAACCCCTTTTAAAAGGGAGGAGTTATTATGTTTATTAAACCATTATTAATGACAACCTTGGTGAAAAGGTGTGATGGTTTAGAAATCACCCCTTAAAAGGTTATATAAGGCATTTGTGTGAGACTTGCAATAGGCATGGAGAATACTCAAGGAAAAAGTAAGTGGTTTGGTGGGCTATGGGCACTAGGGTACATGGGATATGTCCAACTCTAGGAGAAGGGGCACACAGTGTGTGTCCAACTCAGGGTACGGTGTACACACGGGATTGGACCCTGGCCAGGGCTTATATGTTTTCTGAAAAGGAGCAGGATGCTTGGGAAACATGTGTGTTTTTTGAAAAATAGATGAATGTTGGGAAACATAGATGAATGCGTAGAAAAAATGTGTGCTTTTTGGAAAAGAGCATGATTGGTTCTAAATAAGAACTAGTTCCTCCTAGAATGTGCCATAGCTATGAGGGCCAAAGACCACTGAAATCTTCCTAGGATGAGAGTGGCCAATCCAAGTGCTTAGTGATTTAGATAAGTACTAAACTTATTAATAAATAAAGATATTGGGATAATTATATATGTGTTTTGATGTTAATGTGATTATGTAATTATGTTATCTAGTTTGTCTTGTTAATGATTTACTTTAGAGTTCTTATTAAATTATCACATGTTGTAATTTTCATTTTCTATTTATATCTATTTTGATATCTTCACATATTCTAAATTATCTTAACTCTAAATATTAACCATAATAAATCCACTACAAAATAATAAAATAAATTTGGGGAAAGTAGCATTACAAAATAGCAACAAAAGTAAAGGATAACATAGTTACAGGTGTTTTAGGGTCTTAGTAGTTTTCATCTCCTACTAGTAGAAGTCTGCGTACAACTTAACAAAGCCCAACAAATCTTTCTTCTCTTCATCAAAAGATCTCTTCTTGCTTGCATGGGTTCAGGTGCTAGGCCTAGCCTATTCATTCTTACCACCTTTCTCATTCCCTTGCACAATTTTGCCTTTGCGGAGGTCTTTAAGTTTTTTAGTCAATATTTTGATGCTAGGTACACTACTTTGAATAGTGCATTGACTAACCTTAACCACCCACTCTAGGTTTCCTTTGATAGACTTCAGATCCTTTTTGCACTATCACTCTCTCATTAATATTGATTCTCACATTTCTAAACTAAGCAATTCTTTGTTGAATTCATTGTTGAGAGTTGTCAACTCAAAATTTTCCAATTTAGGGATAGCCTCCCATCCTTACATAATGTTCACATCATCTTCCATCTATATCTGGTTAGGACTCCCAAATCCTTTATGCAAAATTGCTAGTTTAATGTCTATGTGGTTTATTTCCACATAGAACCATTTTATCATCATGTGTTGAGAAGCCACCACCTCCCTCACAGTACTCAAAATAGTTAACAATTCCTCTCAGTTAGAAGCCTTTGAAACTGTTAGGAATTTTTAGGTTCATGAAACCGATTCCACATAACCCAAAAGGAAAAAATTATGCATACAAGTAACCATAATGCAAAGATCAAATGACAAGTTCACAAGATAACACAAGATATACCCTAGGAAAACTCTCAAGAGGGAAAAACCCATCCTCCAAAAACATCCACACTCAAATGTATTATTCAACAATAAGATATTACAATACATTATCATGAGTCTCCATGAATACCTTTGAAACATCAATCTTCTCCAATGCATCCTCCATGTGTCCAAGCATGAATCAACACATCATATGCCATGCTTCACATAATGCACTCACAAGAGAAAACTCAATACAACAACAACCTCTCACACAACCTCCCATACACCAACAATAGTGAATCAACCAACTCACAACTAATCACCATATGCTTTCTTTTATAGACCAAGCTCACACAAATACAAGTAGTATTGGGTAAAACTATGTGTTCCAAAACCATGGATACACAAAACCATTGACCCCCTCATTTAATTATTGGTACTAAGTTTTCTCAACAATTAAATAATTACAAATATATAATTAATTACGCTATGTGTCCCACACACAAAATAATTAACTCAATGTTACATACAACTTATACAAGTGGCATCCAAATAAATATCTAATGTGGCTATACACATCAATTAATATGTACCACAAATAAATATTTAGCTTACATGAATAAAATAATACAATGTTATGCAAGGTGTACAACACCTATTTCCTAAAATTCTCTCACTTGTTGTATATGTAGACACCCAAATTTGTCCCAACTTTGTCCATGTCCTACAACACCTTATTAAAACATTATCCTAAACATCATAAGTCATTTTTGTCCTAAATCCCACTCTTAATCCCATTTATCCATTAGCCAATTAATTAAATAAATTTTATTTATTTAATTAAAATCCCATTCAATCCCATCCTCATCCTACTTAGCCAATTAATTAAATAAATTTTATTTATTTAATTAATTTCCACATCATATCTTATCTCATCCTATTCAACTTCTCAATTAATTAAATAAATTTTATTTATTTAATTAATATCCAACTCATATCCCAACTAATTCAAATATTTTATTTGAATTAAACACTCATCTTTTATCAGATTCCAACACTTGTCTAGTCAATCATGTGTTACAACTTTTATCTTTCACATGCACAACTAATGGGACCTAATTTTAGTATTTATCTACACAAGCACACCTAAGCCTCATCCTCCTTTGCCACATGTCAATTGACTACAATTTTTTAATGTGCAAGGAAACCTAACTTAATCCTATCCATCCATTTCACCTAAAGCCCTAATTGATCCTAGCCATCCATTGGAACCAAGCCTTTCCTATAAATCAACCCCCTCACAAGCCATTAGAATGCATTGAGCCTTAAGCACCCTTATTCTGTCAAATTTTCTAAAAGGGCATTGATCCTCAAGTATCCACATGCTGTTGAAATATCATTAGAGCCTTTGCATCCATCATCTATCTCCTTATCAACGTTATGCTGCGGAATCGAGCAATCAACACAACAAAGCGATCAATCAATCAAGCTCATTTTGCATCTTCGAGGTATTGAATTATTTGGGTTTAGGTTATGCATTTCAATTATTTGATCATTTCCATTTATAAATCCAAATTTTTCGATATACATTTTGGCACGCCCGGTGGGACTCACGTCCCTGATTAACCCTCTTGTTTGAGTTGTTTTTGTGAAGATCAGATTTCTTGGAGTGTCAATCATTCATTTTTGTAGGTTTATGCACTTTGATTTGTAAGTTGAAGATATTTTATATTGCTGATTTTTTTATTTATGACCAGATCTGTTGCAGAGGGTTTTTTGTTTTACACAGGTCCTGTAAAAAGAAGATCTTAGATTCATTGGAAAGAGGACTTCGAGAGCTTTCCGAAAAGTGGTTACATTAAAGATTTGGCTCAGTATTCAAAGAGTTATGACGATTTGAAGTTGACCCTATGATTCTAATTTTTCAGAAATTTTCAACGCGCGACTTTTTGCTGATTTTTTTAATTTATGACCAGATTTGTTGCAGAGGGTTTTTTGTTTTACACAGGTCCTGCAAAAAGGAGATCTTAGATTTGTTGGAAAGAGGACTTCGAGAGCTTTCCGAAAAGTGGTTACATTAAAGATTTGGCTCAGTATTCAAAGAGTTATAATGATTTGAAGTTGACCCTGCGATTCTAATTTTTCAGAAATTTTTGACGCGCGACTTTTTGCTGATTTTTTTATTTATGACCAGATCTGTTGCAGAGGGTTTTTTGTTTTACACAGGTCCTGTAAAAAGGAGATCTTAGATTCGTTGGAAAGAGGACTTCGAGAGCTTTCCGAAAAGTGGTTACATTAAAGATTTGGTTCAGTATTCAAAGAGTTATGGCGATTTGAAGTTGACCCTGCGATTCTAATTTTTCAGAAATTTTTGACGCGCGACTTTTAGAAAAAAAATCATATCTTCCAATCTAGCGAACTAAATCACATTTTATTTTTTGCAGTGACTTGTAAGTGAATCAAAGGAGTTGGAGCAACATTTGGATCAATCATAATAGCAACTTGGAAAGCAATTTTTATGAGGTGCACTCATTCTAATCTCTCATCTCTAATCATTATTTGAACACACATTTAGATTTTGGGCATAAAACAAACAACTTATTTGTCATCACACTTGGATTTGGGCTTTAAAATAAACAATTGTTTGTAAATTCACATCAAAAAATTGGGCTAAAACAAACCATTGTCTTCCATCACATTTAGATTTGGGTCTAAAAAGAACAAGTGCTTGAACTGTTTGTTACACATTTCAAGTTTCTAAGGGGAAATTAACAACAGCGAGTGTGAATCAAGTGACAGCTCACTTGGTTTGCTTTTGTCATACCCTTCTTAGGAGGCTTGCTTGGAGACACACCACTCCAAGGGACGACCTCAATCGAGGCTGAATCGAAAGACACCCTCATTGGGAGTTGGAATCTTGTCACTCTTGGCTAAGCCCCAAAGAACTTTATACCTTTGGGAAGTGAAGGTGAAGGGTGGGTTACCCCTTTCTCCTGGCTGTGTGGCAGGATTTCATTTTCAATTCCATAGTCAACCTTGTGCAATAGATAGCCTAAGACCTAATTGGCTATACCCACTTGACTACACATTAGGCTTGTTGATGTGTCTTCCATGTGTGCTTGCATAATCATCACATTTCATTTTCAAAGTCAACAATTTACTTATGTGTCTTGCGTGAGTGATTCATGTGTGTATATGCATAATCATTTGTTTGAATATTGCCATATCAAGCTCTAAACACCCAAACACATAAACAAATCAATCTAAACACATCATCTAAACATTCCACATCATCATCCAAATCCCTAAGCAAGCACTTGCTAAAAGGACTTAAGACAAACACGTGGTGACAACATGTCTACACTAGAGGACCTAGAAATCAAATTCCAAAGATTCCTCCAAAATCTTTATCAAGGATTACAACCCCTAAACCAAGACGCCATTGAAATATTACAATTCTTCATCCAAAAAGCTCAACCCCACGCAAGCCAATCACCTCAACTACAACACTCCATAGCCCAAGTCCAACACCTTTTAGCCACTAGTCAAGCTCGACAAGTACAACAATCCTTAGCCACTTCCTATCAACCTAATCCACCTTATAGCCACATGTCATATCCATCCACTTCCTATCAACTTAATCCACCTATCCATCAAGTCAATGCCACATCAACCTATCAACCTTCACCTCAAGCTTATCCAATCCCTCATACCACCATTCCAATGCACTACCAAGCCCATCCACAAAGCAATCAAGTGATATTACAAGAACAACATCTAAGTCCCAATGGCTCTTTGTACATAAATCAAGTAAGTCCAAGTACACCTTTTCAACAAGACCACCAAGCACCATTGATAGATCTAAATCCACCTTTCCAACAAGAATCATATCCAAATCCCAATGGCCCCTTGTACATAAATCAAATGAGTCTAAGTTATCCTATGCAAGACTTAATTACCTTTGACAAGGGAGATACCAATCTAGCAAATGCATCTTATGAGTTGCCTTCATCATCTAATCACCCGCCAACACATAAGCCAACTAATCCTATCCCAACACCACCATGTGATCCCAATCATAGTCCATTGATCCCTTTACCTTCCAAACCACCAAGTCCCTCATTACCTTCCTCACCATATCATTCTAATCGTTCACCAAAGGATGCGGCTGAGAGAGTTTTACAAAGGATGCTTGAAGCAAAACTCATTGAACTTCCTAAAGTCAAACCATGTGAAGAAAGTCCATATGATGAACATGATTATTGTGCATACCATAGGACCAAAGGCCATAATACAAATCAATGTCCAATATTTGTCTCAATTGTTTACAAGGTGTACCCACCTATAATGGGAAATCATGCCACATCATCACCCCCATCTAGTCCAAATCCTAATCCATCCAATCCAATTAGGTCTCAACCTAATCCTAGTCCTAATCCTAATCCAACACCAACTACCATTATCATACATCCATTATATTTTCCATCCACCCATACACTTGCAAAGGATGTGATCCATTGGCTACTAGCTAGGAATAAACTACCTCCATGTCAAACACTAATTCATGAGCCTACCAATGAACTTCCAAAGGTCATGTCCAATCCTATAATCTCATCATGTGGTTCACATATCCTTGAGCCTCTTCAAGAGGCTTCCATTAACATACCTAGCCCTTTAAGCCCATCATGTGACCTACAAGCCAACAAGTCTATTCAAGAGTCTCCAACCACAAGCCTAAGTCAAGAGCCATCATGCCTTCATGTTGATAACTATCAAGAGCCTATCAAGTCCACTCAAGAACCTTCCACTTCCATCCAAAGTCAAGAGGTATGTCAAGAGCATGATCTTAAACATGTGGAAACATTAAGCCCTAGTCCAACTCAAGATCAAAACACTTCCATGCAACCCATCCATAACATTTACCTTCTTTATGATCAAGATGATACCTATGAAGAAGCTATCCATGAGCACCTTGATCCTATCCATAATCCTATATCTATCCATGACCAAGATATCCACATTGCTCCTAGTCATCTACCATCTAGCCCTATCCATAATGAGCAAACATCAACTTGTCATGATGAGACACTTGTCCCCCAAGTAAGCATAAAAGATCATACCAATAGCTTGGATCTTAGTGAACACAATGCTAATCAAGATCCTAATGATCCTCCTTCCACATCCACCATTGATTCCACTTCAAATCCACTATCATGCCCTATTGGTCTTACCACCTTTATCCATGAATGTTCTTCCTTAGGACAAAAACAACCTCTATCCACTTCATCTTCTCCATCCAATAAAGAGCTCAAGTCTAGTGTTCAAACCACACTAAGCCCTATAGTCAATCGCATCCTCCAAAACATGAACTACCAAGGAAAAGGTCTAGGCCTTTATGAAAAAGGTATTTTGGAGCCAAACCATGTCAAAATCCCTCCATGCTCATATGGCCTTGGATACACACCCCAAGGTAAACAAGGCCAAGATGTTGGTAATCCTTTCATGCATCCTAAACCTACCACTTTCCATCACACCCCCCATCATATACCCAAAACATATGTAGCCATTCCATTTCCATCATCCTATAAATGTCAAAAGCATGTGACCATACACCTTCCGCTATCCACCTTGCCTCCACTTTTACCAACTCCAAATATCCCTCCATCCACCTTGCCACCATTGCTTCCAACACCTAACATACATATCATTCATAAGTATCCTTACATCCCTAATCATGGCCAACAAAAGCACACATCACCTAAGCATAAAACTTCCAATCATTTCATCCACTCCACCCACCCCATGGGATTCAAAAGCAAAAATTTTGATGTCTCTACTTATAAAGCTAAAAAGCCTACCAAAAACCCTAAAGGTCTTCATACCTTAGGACATAAAGAATCAAAATCAAAGCAAAGTTCATCTAAGAAGCCATCTAAACCCTTACCTCCAAATGCAAAGCCCAAAAGCAAAATGGTTTGGGCTCCTAAGCAAATAGCTAGCAAAGGAAATGAGGCATCCTCCTCTACATCTCAAGAATCCCAACCACCTATATCCATCCAAGAACCTATTTCCACCCAAAACTTCCATTCCCTTCAACAATCCCACAAGCAAAGCAAAAGCACTAAAAATACTAAATCTATGTGGGTTCTTAAATCACTTCATCGACCATCCCCTAAGCAAACATCTCCATTGCTTCCTACACCACCATCTAATCAAAAGCTTCAATGTTTATCACGGTGTGTGCAACCGTTGGTCATGGTTCCCTTCCACTCCGCAGCACCTCCACACAACTACATCTCCCCATCTTCCATCCATTATCCTACATATCTCTCCCATGCTATCCCTATGGTCCATGCTTTTGCATAAACTTTTCATCCTTTTCCATAAGCACATCATAATCTACTATCCTCCCATTCATCCATCTTTGCACCTAGACTTGGTTTTCCCTTGTCATTGGTATCGAGCACAAAGGTTACCCAATTGTAAATCCATTGGCATTTTCTAAAATATTTCAAAAAAAAAAAATCCAAAAAAAATCAAAATATCTCAAAAAAAAAAAATCACAAAAAAATCCAAAAAAAAAAAAAAAATCAGAATATTCCAAAAACACAAAAAAATTAAATATCCAACAAAAAATCCAAGCAATAAAACCAATCATCATCATCCAAAACAATCCACTCCATCAACATTCAATCAAAATCAATTTATCATCATCTTCAATCATCAATCATCAATTCTTCCTATCAATAACATTCATTCATCCATTTCAATCAATCCATTTCCAATCATATCAATCAAATCAATCTAAGCAATGATCTTAAATCCAAGTCACATTAATCCATATGAAGCAAGCTAATCAATCAAGGAACATTAGCCAATCAAATCAACAAGTTTTTGATCCTAATCTTGTCATGAGCCCAATCAATCATCATCAATCATCATCAATGGGATATATCGTTCCCACCTCCTTGTGTTGATCTAGGGATATAGCTTTCCCCGCAATGACAACACTATCTATCAAAACAATCAAACAATCAAACATTGGTTTATGACTTGACAAGGGCAATACCTTGTTTATTTTATATCCTTTGTGCACACTAAGAACACTTGCTTATACTTAGATTGAGTGGACACTCTTATCATCACAACAAATCCTATCAATCATCAGCATTAACACCAAAGAAAATCAACTCAAAGCACATCAATCCAACCATCAAAATAAATCCTATCAATCATCAACATCAACACCAAAACAAATCAACTCAATCACATCAACTCCAATCGGAACAAATCCAGCCACTCCAACAAATCAAAAGCAGCTCAATCCACCACAAATCATCCATCCTTCATCAAATCAATCTAATTAGCATTTCATCATCTTCCAACCATTCCAAACAAAGATCCAAATGCAAGCCCATCCTTAATCCATACCAATCATGTTAATTAATCAAGCCAAGTTATCCAATCGCAATCCATGGTCTTGATCCTAGCCTTGTTGTAAGCCAAATCAATCAATCAACTAGCCAACCAACTCAGCAAACAACCTTGTGTTGATCTAGGGATATAGCTTTCCCTGCAATGACAACACTCTCAACTATCAACAATCAGCAATTAATCATTGGTTTACAGCTTGACAGGGGCAATACCTTGTTTGTTTTTGAATCATTTGTGCTTGCTTGCTTGCTTGTGTGTGTTATCTTTTTATCTTGCATTTGTATCACATCTATATCATTCCAGCTAATATTCATATCTTGTGTATGTTGGAATAGCTTTTTGCACTATCCTTTGCATCTGAGGTCATATCATACCTTTTGTGCATTAGGACTTCAATGCTCGAAGTTTACTTCCTCATACATTAGACAAGGTTGTATTATGCTGGGGCATGAGACACAACGTCACCCTGGATCCTTATACCTTGGTGCATAACGTCTAGTGCTATATCAAACATCATGGTTGCTCACCTTCATTGCAGCATAACACATCATCATTTCTTCTATCTATCCCCTTATCTTTCTTTTTGCGGCCAAGCCATTTCTTTTCGAGAGCCTACCCGTGTTTGTCCAACCCGCCTAACCTCTCGAGGGGGCATCATCATCCCATTTCATCCTATCTTTCCACCATCATCATCCTCATCATATCTTTCCATCATCACTATCATTTTCCTCTATCCATACCTTGGCTTCTTTGAAATGATGTTACTCGACACAAATCTTATCATCTCGAACATCATCTCAAAGAGGGGCAAAATGTAGACACCCAAATTTGTCCCAACTTTGTCCATGTCCTACAACACCTTATTAAAACATTATCCTAAACATCATAAGCCATTTTTGTCCTAAATCCCACTCTTAATCCCATTTATCCATTAGCCAATTAATTAAATAAATTTTATTTATTTAATTAAAATCCCATTCAATCCCATCCTCATCCTACTTAGCCAATTAATTAAATAAATTTTATTTATTTAATTAATTTCCACATCATATCTTATCTCATCCTATTCAACTTCTCAATTAATTAAATAAATTTTATTTATTTAATTAATATCCAACTCATATCCCAACTAATTCAAATATTTTATTTGAATTAAACACTCATCTTTTATCAGATTCCAACACTTGTCTAGTCAATCATGTGTTACAACTTTTATCTTTCACATGCACAACTAATGGGACCTAATTTTAGTATTTATCTACACAAGCACACCTAAGCCTCATCCTCCTTTGCCACATGTCAATTGACTACAATTTCTTAATGTGCAAGGAAACCTAACTTAATCCTATCCATCCATTTCACCTAAAGCCCTAATTGATCCTAGCCATCCATTGGAACCAAGCCTTTCTTATAAATCAACCCCCTCACAAGCCATTAGAATGCATTGAGCCTTAAGCACCCTTATTCTGTCAAATTTTCTAAAAGGGCATTGATCCTCAAGTATCCACATGCTGTTGAAATATCATTAGAGCCTTTGCATCCATCATCTATCTCCTTATCAACGTTATGCTGCGGAATCGAGCAATCAACACAACAAAGCGATCAATCAATCAAGCTCATTTTGCATCTTCGAGGTATTGAATTATTTGGGTTTAGGTTATGCATTTCAATTATTTGATCATTTCCATTTATAAATCCAAATTTTTCGATATACAGTATACATTGCGTAAGGGTCAATCAATGAAATACATCATCATAGGAAAACATGAAATCACATGAATCTCCAACGTGCTCTCGTGCTCCATCAAGATACCTGCAATAAAATCAAAGTGGCCACCATCTCAAGAAAGAACTTCTCTCATCCTCCAAATTGCCACCTATGACAGAAAAGGAACATGCCAAGGTGAAGATGCACCAATCCAAAGAACACAGGCATCAAATCCAAGTGATAACAAACGGCTCCAAGCTGCTATCAAAGGTAAAAACCCACATGACTAGAAATAGCATCCACAACATATGCTAATACATTCAACCATCCATACCTCATAGGTATCAACAACATTAGTAAAGTCATGCTAATCAACATATCCACCCAATATACCGCAATCACAAGCTCCAGGTATAAAACCTATCAATGAAGAACACATACATCCAAGAACTCCTACTGGATGGGTAATGTCAAATTTGAAAATAGATCAAATGCATACCAAGTATACCAATAAACACTCAAACCAAGGTGTGGCTAACCAACAAGCCAATGTAGTATCAAGAACAATCACAATGATCCACATATGCATGATAAATCAATGCATACTCTCTCACAACATGTCACCATAACTCTCCCAAGTCCAACCATATCAACATGATCCTCTAGGAAGTAACCATAAGACAAAGAGAGAAAACATGTAAATCATAATGTCCTACCAACACCTCAAAGTGCTAAGCTGTGTTGAGTATGATCTCCTCTACAACCTGAAATCAAAATCCTCAACAACACCCAACCATTCAATCTCATAGATCAAATGAACATATGTATCATGTAATCAACATGGATGTAAGCCTCTCTAACCAAGGTAGATCAAACTCATAATCATTCCATAACTAGGAATAAGCCCAATCACATCTCCTAAACTCCTCATAATGAACATCATAAATCAAACCATACGCATAAGGAGATAACCATGCTAACATTCCTCAAATTAACCCTACAGAACCAATAACCATAACTTAAGATCCATATCCATGAGAAGATAAAACATAAAGCAAAATGCATCTAAAAGGATGGGCAATATCTCATAGATGATAAATTGTCAAGTAAACCAAGAGTGGGGAATGAGAATGCTTCTCCAGGATACACCAAGACACATTGACTCTCTCCAAAAAAAACTCCTGTAGGTCCATAATGAACTCACACCCATATCCACGTATAGGCTCCTCTATCCATCTGCTAGAACCTCCAATGAGTAACTATCTCAACAAGTGTCTCTAATCCCAAGAGAACTCCAACCTCGCCCAAGTCTCCAAGTATCCAAGAGTACCTCCATGATCAATCCATGCTAAACTCCAAATGCAACATCACACTATCATAAATCTCCCAAGCACATGACCAATGTACTCAATACCAAGAGAACCACTAAGATCATTGTCAAAGCTCCAATTGCAAAATCAGAAACCCAATCATGACATCATGATCTAACATCTCCTCCTAAGAGATCACATGCATCAATGCACACCTCTTGTCTCAAGAGAACATGTATCATGTCAAAACTCAAATGCGCGATCAAGAGTCCATTAAGATACAATATCAACATCTCTAAACCAAGGATCAACATGTCAAACTGACAAGTCATAAACTAACACCTCAACCAAAGACTCCAAAAGTCCTCCATGGTAAACCAAGATGTCAACATCTCCAAATCAAATGAAGATAACCATCTCCTAATAATGGAACTCAGGATGTCAAATCACTCTCACTGAAACAAGAATCATAATCCAAGAGCCTCTCCAAGACACCCACAACCACTGCAGAAGATCATCCATCACAAATGATGAATCCACTTCACTGCCAAAGCTCCCACTAAATCATGATACCAATCTATACATGGCAACAAAGTAACCATCTCCTAAAATGAAGATTATCCATGGCCCCAACACAATTAAGGAATCTTGTTGTAACATCAACAACTCCCAAAAGGTAGAGTAAAAACCATGATCTCCAAACCAAGAAAATAAAACCATCACTGTCAAAATCTCACATAAAACCATCTATCCAAGCTATCCATGACATCATGAAAAACATGCTATAAGTCCCAATAAATGACTATCCATGCACTCTAATCATCCATCCTCTCATCCCAATGCAACATACCAATGCACAAATGACCACAAACAAGGCCAACTAACAAAGTCTGTATAAACACTAAATCAATCTTGTGGATAAAGACAATCCACATCCAAGTCATCCCACTGTATCCAGGGGGTATCTAATCCACAAAACTACATAACTTGAAGATCTAAAATAAATGTAACATGCAAACTAATCATCACATTAGAAACATGCAAACTGAGATATCAAAGAAGATAACCTATAGACTCCAAGACTCAAACACCAAATCAATGCGAGATTAGATTTTCCAAACAAGTCCACAACAAGTAACCATAGTCAAGGAACTAATCAAGCATCTAGGAGATAAGAACAACCTCCTAAAACTACACCACAACACCACCTATAATCATGAATCAAACATCATAACCCATACCCGTCAATCACATACATGATCATGTCATGCCAATGTAAAAGTGTACATGCATATCCATGACACCATAATCATCATCATCTTTGTACATGTACTCAACTCCCACTAAAACGAGACTCTTAGTTTCACACATGTATCAACCATGTCCTCAAACCAGAAGAAAAGATGTGTACATGTCTCCATCAAAGTCCAAACTCTGAAAACACCTATAAACCTATAACTGGAAGCACCAAATCTGAGAACCTATTATACCATGCTGATGGTCTCATAACAACATTCACTCCCACAAGTTTGTGCCCAAAACTTCATTTGAATGCTCTCACAATTACACCCTGAATCTCAAGCTCCCATAAGTGATCAAACAAGTACCAATCTCTCTCTACACACCAAACTAAAATCTACATGATCCAATCTATAGTACACTACAATAGCTCACCAACGCCTATCTAAAATCAAAAATCCTATTCTGTATGCAAAAGTTATGAGCATAAAACTGTCCTAGAGCAATGTCTAGCTTCAAGCACCAAATTTTGAAACAAACAACAAAATCTAGTCACCAAACCTATAGCACTATGTAGTGCTTGAAGAGACCTTTATGACATGTATAAGAAGTCAAAGGTCTGATACCATGGACAAAAGTTATGCCTCTCAGAAGAAAATGCCCTCTGAGGGCTAAAAGGGGACCCCTGGCGGGACCCTGTCCATACAATGACGTGGAGCTGACGTAATCACTACGTCAACAGATAATGTGGTGCTGACATCATCACTACGTTAGTAGATGACATGGCACTTTGCTTAGGTTGTGTAGTTGGCATGGCGTGTTTGCTAACGTGGCATCACCAGACTCCAAACGGGTTTAAATGTTTTCAAATTTTTCATAAATTTACATCACAACCTATGGACCTCAATAATGTTTGCAAAGTGGTTGAATGGCATAAAGCAGTCCAAAGATCCCACTGGTGAGAGGCCTATGCCTACCCGCTTGGGACTCAGACTGGAGTTTTCGGCTAGGATTACTGGCCTAACCAGGCAGTTGGGACCAACAGGACTAAGGCCTTGCCGACCTGATACTCACCGGCTAGTATCGACAGGCTGTGTGTTGTCAGTGCCAGCTACGACTACTATACCCTAGTGTACAGGAGTCTACAGACCTCAAACCACCCACTATTTTAATTTTTTTAATTTTTCAAACTATAAAACCAAACATTACACAATGTATATATATATATATATTAATTGCATACCTATAGATCCATACGATTGAATAGGGCAACATGGGCAAAAAAATTTCTCTAGGCGACAGTGGCCAAAATAGGCCAAATGATATGTTTTTTCACCTCCCAAGCCTCTTGGACTCAATGGCGAGGTCCGTTTGTTCCCAGGAGGTCATCAATGAAAAATCCCTCCTCAAAACCCTCATTGAAGCCATCCAAAAACTCTCTTCAGCCATGACTTTTTAATCATCAGATCTACAAAATATACAACAAGTCTATAATACCCCAAACCCCAAATATGCAACACAACCTGCAAAAAACCTTGTAATGTCCCAAATCTTTTCTAGCATTTCCATGGCTTCCACTTTGAATCAGATCTACACACACAAGGGTTATAACAAACTAGGGAGCTCACATCTCCCTCAACCATAAACATGGCTCTGATACCACATGTTAGGAATTTGCAGGTTCATTAAACCAATTCCACATAACCCAAAAGGAGAAAATGATGCATACAAGTAACCATAATACATAGATCAAATGACAAACATAAGATAACACAAGATATACCCTAGGAAAACCCTCAAGAGGGAAAAACACAACATCCAAAAGCATCCACACTCAAATGTATTATTCATCAATAAGATATTACAATACACTCTCATGAGTCTCCATGAATACCTCTAAAACATCAAGCTCCTCCAATGCATCCTCCATGTGTCCAAGCATGAATCCACACATTCCATCCCATGCTTCACAAAATGCACTCATAGGAGAAAACTCACTACAACAATAGCCTCTCACACAACCTCCCATACACCAACAATAGTGAATCAGCCAACCCACATAACTAATAACTATGTGCTTTCTTTTATAGACCAAGATCACACAAATACAAGTAGTATTGGGTAAAACCATGTGTTCCAAAACCATGGATACACAAAACCATTGACCCCCGCATTTAATTACTGGTACTAAGTTTTCCCAACAATTAAATATTACAAATATTATATAATTAATTACTTTACGTGTCCCACACATAAAATAATTAACCCAATGTTACATACAACTTATACAAGTGGCATCCAAAAAAATATCTAATGTGGCTAAACACATCAATTAAGATGCACCACAAATAAATATGTATTTTACATTAATAAAATAATACAATGTTATGCAAGGGTGCAACACCTATTTCCCAACAAAAACAAATTCAAAAAAATCCTTAGGAATTTGAGGAGTAGGGTTTGGAATTGTAGGGAAAGGGATCCTAACTTCCAGCTGGACACCAATGTAGATTTCCCCTTGCACTATCTTTGATTACTGATATAGTCTTAGCTTCACCACCCTTATGCTTATCCTCACCACATGCTTTCTCATTCCCTATTTCTAAGCCTTCTAACCATGAGATTTTAATTTTCCCCTTCTTCTTTTGCATAGCATGAGCTTTAGGAGTAACAATCATATTTTTATTTCTTTGAAGGAGTCTTTTCCTCCTTAAGCTCCACAAACTCTAGATTAGAGGAGGGGCTAGAAACAACCTGACCTTTGAATCCTCCCCACCATCCCAATCATCTTGAGTATCTTCCTCCATTGGCTTTGAGGAAGTCATAACTATATATTCCACAACTCTAGTTTGATTTCTCTTTTTAATCTTAGCTTTTTCACCTAGGATCTCTCTACTAGGAGTAAGGGCTTTCATGTAGTTCACAATGAGCAGTATGAGGCCTTCATGGAGGATCGACATTTTTGGAGTCATTATATTCTCTAATAGAATGTTTCATGGAGGCTAAAATATAAAAAGGGAAAGACACATATAGTTTATGGCGGAAATGATTCAACAAAGTAAAGTGATATCCATAGATAGATCTTAACCTCCCTTCGAGGGTTACATACATCATCACTGTCTTTGCTACTGCTTCCCAAACTAGTTTTAAGGAAGTGTGTTTGTAGCCTAAATGCAACTTAACTAGCTTGCTTCTCTCATTATCTTTGAAGAAAATTTGAAGGGATTCATCCATTGCCTTTATATCCTTGAAGACCTTTCTACCTTCAGTGGAGAGACCAGTCACCTAGGCTATGAATTCCTCATTTAGCATGCATTCCCATCCAAACATCACCACCTTCCTATTCTTCCACCCACATAAAAACACCTTTGTGACAGCTAGATCATGACCATAATTTTTTTCCAAATACAGATTTAAGCCCCCTTCCTCTAGGACTCTCCATACTTGAGGCTTACGGTGGACCCCAACATAGTTTGAGGGCTCCACCTTGTTTCAATCCTCCCCCATTCTATTAAACCTACCTTCTCCTCTATTCACAAACACCCAAACAAAACTAAAATTACTGTTATAGTCGTGGAAGGGAACTAAGCACTGAGAATAAAGATGAAAGATGCTATAAATTATCATGGAATAATATTGTAAACATTGTTTTATGATATTTTGTAATAAGTATTTAAAATGCATAGCCCATAAATTCTATTCTTATTGTCAAAAGTTGTAGTACGCTGAATGATACTTCCACTTAATGTGAAAATTTTGAGTAGTTAGAAAGCTGAGTTTTGTAGTACCAAGTACTCAAGTTGATCCATTTGAATGTAAAATTTAAATGATGCTTGTTGAGTCTCTCTTTCATTCATTTATTTAATTTAATAGTAGAATAGTAAAGTGTAAGAAAGAAAATAATTTAAATAACTACGGAATAGTGTTTTTTATTAAAGAGGTAAAATAGGTTGTGAAGGGGCCCCAAAACCCTATTACAAAATGCTACCCAACAGATTAAACTAGACTAACCGGTAGCCAACAAATAGTAAGAAAAAAGAAAATGAGAAACCAAAAGCAAAGAAATAACATGATTACAGCTTCTTTAAAGTCTCAATAGCCTCTAGATCCTTCTTATAGAACACTTTGTGCAACTTCACAAAGCCCAACAACTCATCTTTTTCAGCTTCAAAAGATTTTTTATTACTCCCATGAGTACGGGTGCTCGGACTTCCCTACTCGGCAATCTTAATATGTTTACCTTTACCAACATTCATATGATCCTTGTCCCCATCTTCCTTCTAAATGGTCATTCTCCTGATCTTCTCCTCCCTGATTTCCTTTAGCTTGTCAATAAGGATCTTGATACCTTCAGAACTATTATGGATAGTGCACTTGCTGATCTCCACCACCCTCTCTAGGTTCTATTTAATCTCATTCAGCTCTTTTTCTAGCCCAACTGATGAGGAGCCAAAAAGAATAAATATTCTTACTCTTTCAACTTAGGAGAGGATAGGTAAATATTTTTATATCCTTCATATATAGTTCTATTAGAGCTTCCTTCCTATTGCCATTGGCAATTGAATTGACTATCGGCGACCTTTCAAACTATTTTTTCGAACACCAAGTCTGTCTGATACCTCCTATCGGCGAGACTTCTTCTTCGTTCGGTCGATAATTATTTCAACAGTGACCAATCTCTCATTGTTGTGACCCTTATCATCGGCAAACACTTACAAACTTAGGTCGATGCACCGATGGACCAACCACTCATCGGCGTGACTTCCACCTTCAGTGAACTTCCCTTTTGTGTCTCTCATACGTTAGTCACTCCGATCAGTAAGACCAATGTTGTCGGTCCAACGCCAAGTTATCTACCCGATGACCTTGTCATCCCGATGGGACTACGACACATTAGCATTTGTCATCACAGTTTCAGAAAGACATACGCCTATCAGTGGAGCTAGAATAATATCCAACCAATACTCTGATAACATCCACTCTTTGCTATTAGCCAGAGTCCTTTAGGTCACCGGGACTTGTCTCTTCATTGGCCCAATCCAACGACACCACTAGCGATTAGCGACCATCCTTGGCCATGACTCTGTGTCACAACGATACACTGATAGGGTTGTCAACTCTCAATAGTCTGATCTACACCCTACACCTAGCACATAGAGATGCTAGGGCATGCTACTGTGCACACTCCTCAGTCTGGAACACTTGCCCCACCAAATAGGTAAAAGAAAAGAAAAACAAACAAAAATATGTATAGACTAATGCCATTCCATTGATTTCTTTGGAAATCCACCAGTGGAATGGTTATCAACTCATCTTCGATAATTTGGACTAAACTATTTCAATTGTAGAGAACAGAGAGCTATTATGAACAATTAGGAAATACACAGATCAAACACAGAAGATGATGGATAGAAGTTATTATTGCTTAGTTGATTTCTAAATCACAATCTTCAAATCTCTAGAACCCCCTTCTCGGTTGCTCCTCTGTGCTTTTCTTAAGCCAAAGTTGGAAGATCAATAGTTGCTCAACGGTGAGGGAAGGCCAACTACCCTAAATCCCAACCGACGCCTGTTGATCTTTTCATATTCGATTAGATACAAAATGTGTCCATTATTTGCCAAATAGAAAACAAAAAACTTCTAGGTTTTTAGAAAACAAAACATGAACAAGATGACATGGCCTAATAGGCCTTATTTCAACATAGTAGATTTTACTATGGTGCCCCTGCATGATACTCCCCAGAAGAAAAATGTCTCAAGTCCTCTTAGAGACCAATTCTTGTACATATCTGCCTTGCTTTAGAATGTCTTCCTCCAGCATCCATGTAGCTTCTAAATCTGGAAGCCCTTGCCACTTAACCAGATGTTCAAAGTATGTTTTTGTGCCTTGTCTTCCTGGCTTCTCTACTTTCCAAAATGTACTCCATTTGTGGCGGCTCCCTAGAAGGTAAGTGCTTCAGCCAGTCTTCATTTTCCTAGATAGGGTCTTCTGCATTCTCCCCTGTATTAGGACTTCTGTACAATGTCAAATCAGCAATGTTGAATATGGGTGAAATGGCAATATCATTAGGAACCTCAATCTTGTAAGCATTTGGACCGTACTTCTTTAGAATCTGACAGGGTCCAATCTTCCTCATCATCAATTTGGTGTGGCCTCCTTTTGGCAACCTGTTTTTGTTTAGATGAACCATGACCAAGTCGCCTACCCGATACTGCACATCCCTCCTCCTTTGATCCATTCGAGCCTTCATCTTCTGACTATTCTGGTGTAAGGTATCTCAGACCTATTGGTGTATTTCTTTCATGGCTTCAGCAAATGCATCAGCATGACCACTCCTTTTATCCAAACCCTGGATGTCTCTCAATTCAAAAATACCCCTGGGGTGACTGCCATAGACAATTTCAAAAGGGCTCAGACCTGTGCTCCTGTTTGTCAAGACATTATAAGTGTATTCTACTTGTGGGAGTATCACATCCCAACTTCTGCCATGTTCTTTTTTTAAGCATCTAAGGAGATTGCCCAAAGATCTATTGACCACCTCGGTTTGCCCATCGGTCTGAGGATGATAGGCTGAACTGAAAGACAAATTTGTTCCCAATCTTTTCCACAAAGTCCTCCAAAAATGTCCTACAAATTTGCTATCCCTATCAAACACAATGCTCAAGGGTAGCCCATGAATCCTGACAATTTATTTAAAGAACAAACCTGCAATGTAGCTAGCATCATTGGTGGTCCTGCAAGGAATGAAATGAGCCATCTTGCTGAATCGGTCTACCACTACAAACACACTGTCACAACCTAGCCTTGTTTTGGGTAATCCCATCACAAAATCCATACTCAAACATTCCCAAGGCCTGTTGGGTATTGGCAAAGGTTGATACAATCCTACATTGGTCGAGACTCCTTTTGCTCTTTGGCATACTATGCAACTTTCAACAAATTTTCTGATGTCAGACTGCATTCTTGGCCAAAAATAAAATCTCCTTACCAGATCTAAAGTCTTATTCAACCCGAAATGTCCACCCAGTCCACCATTATATTTTTCCTTCACAATATTATCCCTCATTGAGCATTTACGGATACACAACTAACACCCTTTGAACAATAGTCCATTATGCAATGTAAAATCTGAAAACTCACTATGAAAAGTGTTAGCAAATTCATTGCATACCTTGTAGATTTCTCTAAAATCTTGATCTTCTTCATACAATTCCTTAAGTGACTCAAGACCCATGCTTTGCAATTGCACTTCTTGGACTGTCAACACCCTTCTGCTGAGAGCATCTGCCACCTTGTTTGTGACTCTTTTCTTATGCTTAATGGTGAAAGTGTATGCTTGTAGACTTTCCACCCATTTCATGTGTCTATGGCTAAGTTTGTCCTGTCCATTCAGAAAACTGAGAGCATGGTTATCTGTATACACAATAAATTCCTTGGGAAGCATGTAATGTCTCCACTTTTTCAGAGCTTGTACCATAGCATACAACTCTAAGTCATAAGAGCAGTATCTCCTCTTGGCTTCATTTAACTTTTCACTGAAGAAGGTCACTGGTCTCCCTTCTTGGCTCAACACTTCTCCAATGGCCATCCCACTTGCATCACATTCAATTGTGAAAATCTTATTGAAATCAGGTAACACTAAGACAAGGAATTTAGCAACTTTCTATTTCAGACTCTCAAAACTCCTATCTGCTTCTCTCGTCTACACAAACTTCACCTTGCAACCACCCTTGATGGTTTCTAGCATAGGTGCACATATGTCAATGTAGTTCTTAATTAATTTCCTATACAATGTGGCCAAACCATGGAAACTCCTTACCTACCCTATTGTCTTAGGTGTGGGCCAATTCAGAATAGCCACCACATTTGAAGGATTCATCTTCAGATCACCTTTGGAAATGACAAAACCCAAGTAGATCAACTCTTGTTTCATGAAATCACATTTGTTCAAGTTTATCAACAACTTCTGGTCTTTCAGCCTCTTCAAGACTATCTCTATATGTTTCAAATGCTCTTCTTTACTTTTACTAAATATCAAAATGTCATCTAGGTATACTACCACAAACTTACCTATGAAATCCTACAATACTTCATTCATTAGCCTCATGAAAGTGCTAGGAGTATTAGACAGACCAAAAGGCAATACAAGCCATTCATATAACCCTTCATTGGTTTTGAATGTTGTTTTACATTCATCACCTTCTCTTATCCTTATCTGATGGTACCCACTCTTCAAGTCTATCTTAGAGAAATAGGTAGCACCCCCCAAATAGTCAATTCTAGGAATAGGGAACCTATATCTGATGGTTATCCTATTTATTGCCCTGGAATCAGTACACAGTCTCCATTTCCCACCTTTCTTTGGTGCCAAAATAGTGGGGACTACACATGGACTCAAACTCTTTCTTATTAACCCCTTGTCTAAAAGTTCTTGAACCTGCCTGGCTATCTCCTCATTCTGCTAAGGGGTCATCTTATAGGCTGCCATATTGGCAAGTATAGCTCCTGGTATGAGATCAATCTGATGGCTGATATCTCTAATAGGTGGTAGTGAGTCTAGTATATCTGCTGCAATTACTTCCTTATAACTCTCAAGTAGTTCTCTGACCTCCCTAGGTCCTACTTCTCTCACATTTTCCTTCTTTTCCCCCTTAGGCTTCACAATCAAAGCAAAACCTACTCCACCACCTTCCTTTAGTGTATCCATGAATTCTTTTTCTCCTACCAGCATTACACTAGATCCTACAGGTTGTGAATCCCCTTCTACCAATGATTGTATCCTATAAGTTACACCATCCTTTTGGAATGAGTAAGCATTTTTTTCTCCGTCATGATGAGCCTTTCTGTCAAACTGACATGGTCTGCCCAGCAAAAGATGGCAAGCATCCATTGGAAGGATGTCACACAAAATCTTGTCTCTATACCCCTCACTACCCATGCTTGTCCATTGATGACTATATGTTGTCCCTTGTTTAACCAATTGACTTTATATGGATTGCTATGGGGTATCTTTTCTAGATTCAACTTATTCACTATTTCCAAAGATATAATATTATTAGTAGAACTAGAATCAATAATAACTTTACAAACCTTACCTTAGATCTTGCAGTTGATTTTAAACAAAGCCCTTCTTTGAGACGGTTCAGTCTGCACTGGTTCTTTGAGCAGCGTCCTCTTGATCATCAGATTTTCTCCCATCTCTGATGTCAAATTCACTTCAGGAGATGTCACACTCCCTGCATCCTCTTGAGTCAATGTGGTTCTTCTCTCATTACCATGAGAAGTTGAGGCCTTCTCTGGACACTTATAAGTTGGGTGCCCTATTTGATTATAGTTATAACATCTCATGTTGGAGAACTTGGATCCTCTACCTGATCCATTTGTCCCAGCTCTCCCATTAGGCCTTCTTCCTCGGTAGCCTCCTCTGCTATGTGAGTCCCCAACTTGCTCTTCTTCGCTAGACTCCCCACTAGGCCTCTGGTTAGGACTTCTTCCTCCAAAACTGCCTCTACCTCTAAAATTTCTGCCGCCTCTTCCTCTACCTTGTTGCTCACCTTTTCTCTTCAGCTTCTCTTTAGCTCTTAATGCTACTTGAAAGCATTTTTCCATGGTTTTAGGGGTCAATAAACTTATCTCATCTTGAATATTGAACCTTAGACCATTTAGATACCTTGCTAACTTGGCTTTTTCATCCTCCATGTACCCACAACGAAGAGTGTATTTGTGAAACTCCTCGGTGTATGTAGCCACATCCATATCTTTTTGCTTAAGGTTTTGCATTTTCCTATAAATCTGCACCTCGTAGTCAGATGGAAGGAATTGGGACTTGATCTTCTCCAACATTCTGCTCCACGAAGAGATCATACTCTTCCCATTCTTTACCCTTTCTCCTTGGGTGTAATTCCACCATGTAAGGGCAGCACCTTTGAGTTTAATTTTTGCAAACTTAACTCTCTTACGTTCAGGAACTTCTTTGTATTCGAAGTAGTTGTTCAGAGCCTCAATCTATTCCATGACTTCGTCAGCATTCATCTTTCCACTGAACATGGGGATATCTATCTGAGCCTCTAAAGAGGCCTTGCCAATAGCCTTAATGGCTTCCAGGAAATGCTTTTGATCAGCCGGTATGTCTGCCTCTTCTTGTTCCTCTCCTTCTTCCCCTTCTTCTTCTTCTCCATCAGATTTATCATATGATTTCTTTCCTATCTTTAGTGCCTTCAACTCAGCCTAGAGTGCTTCCTTGACTCCAGTTTTGATCTTCTCTTCCATCTCCTTAAATTTCTTGACCACTTCGGTGGTCATCCCCTTTGGAGGCATATTGCTAGCCTCTCCTTTGCTCTCCTTTGTTGACATATACTAGATCAACCACAGAACCTTTTATGGATTTGATACCAATATGATGAGGAGCCAAAAAGAATAAATATTCTTACTCTTTCAACTTAGGAGAGGATCGGTAAATATTTTTATATCCTTCATATAGTTCTATTAGAACTTCCTTCCTATTGCCATCGGCAATGGAATCGACTATCGGAGACCTTTGGAACTATTTTACTGAACACCAAGTCTGTCCAATACCTCCTAACGGTGAGACTTCTTCTTCATTCGACCGATAGTTATTTCAACAGTGAACACTTAAAAACTTAGGCCAATGCGCTGATGGACCAACCACTCATCGGCGTGACTTCCACCTTCGACGAACTTCCCTTTTGTGTCTCTGATACGTTAGTCACTCTAATCAGTAAGACCAATGCTATCGGTCCAACGCCAAGTTATCTACCCGATGACCTTGTCATCCTGATGGGACTATGACATATTAGCATTTGTCGTCACTATTTCGGCAAGACATATGCCTATCGGTGGAGCCAAAATAATATCCAACCAATACTTTGATAACATCCACTCTTTGCTATTAGATAGAGTCCTTTAGGTCGCCGGGACTTGTCTCTTCATTGGCCCGATCCAATAACACCACTAGCAATTAGCGGTCGTCCTTGGCCACGACTCTGTGTCACAGCGATACGTCTTTAGGTTTGTCAACTCTCAATAGTATGATCTACACCCTACGCCTAGCACATAGAGATCCTAGGGCATGCTACTATGCACACTCCTCAGTCTGGAACATCTGCCCCGCCAAACAGGTAAAAGAAAATAAAAACAAACAAATATATGTACAGACCGATGCCATTCCACCAATTTCTTTGGAAATCCACTAGTGGAATGGTTATCGACTCATCTTCGACAATTTGGACTAAACTATTTCAATTGCAGAGAACAGAGAGCTATTACAAACAGTTAGGAAATACACAGATCAAACATAGAAGATGATGGACAGAAGTTATTATTGCTTAGTTGATTTATGAATCACAATCTTCAAATCTCCAGAACCCCCTTCTCAGTTGCTCCTTTGTGCTTTTATTAAGTCAAAGTTGGAAGATCAATGGTTGCTCAACAGTTAGGGAAGGCTAGCTGCCCTGAATCCCAACTGACGCCTGTTGATCTTTTCGGATTCGATTAGATACAAAATGTGTCCATTATTTGCCAAATGGAAAACAAAAAAAATCTAGGTTTTTACAAAACAAAACATGAACAAGATGGCATGGCTAAATAGGCCTTATTTCAACATAGTAGATTTTACTATGGTGCCCCTGCACCACCAACAATGCAAGATTCAAAGTTCTAACTAAAATTCCTCAGATTCCTTTCCATCTGACCCACCGTCAAAATTGTATCCCAACTAAGTTGAATCTTCGAATCCAGTTTATCATCAATTTCCACTCTACTTTCATTTTTTTCCTACATGGCACTCAATTTGATATTGATTATATTAATCTCAATCAAGAACCACCTGGTCATCTGATGTTAACTAACTACAACATCCCTGACCAAACCTAAAACCTCAGATAACTCCTTTATGTTACTAGCTTTAGAAATCAAGAAAGAGAATTATTCAAGGATATTACAAGTGGGGTTGGGAATCACCAGGAAAGGCATACCAATTCTCAGTTCTTTAGTGAAAAAGCCCTCACTATTCTTAGGCTTACCCCGCTAGTCCCCAACCATCCCCTCCTAACCAATGACCTTACTCTTACCCTTATTATTCCCATCAACATGCTCCTCATCAGCCTCCTTGATAGTATTCTAGCTCAGGGTGCACAACGTTTCTTTATCACTCCTTTTTGAGACCCCGCCTCCTTCCTCTTATCTCTCTCTCCTCACTCAAGTGAAACCTAGTAGACCAGGAACCCCTCTCCTCATTACTCTATTTCTTGAGAATTCCCTTCCCCCCACTTATTTTTCTTTTTTCTAGATTTCTCAACCTCCTCTACCTAAGAGGACCGGGGATTAAAGAAGACTTCCATAGACTCCTCCTCCTCCACCCACTCAGAATCATTTTTCTCCCCCCCCATCACATAGTCAATAGATTTAAAGTAGTCCACAATGGGGGTTTTACCTTTCTTCTTTGAATTTCCCCTAATATCCAAGTTGGGAGCTTGAGATTTCACAAATTCCATAATTAAGAGAATTGACCCTTCATGAAGAATAGGGAGCTTGGGGTTCCTTTTGTTTTCCTTAATGACAAAATCCATGAAAGATAACAAGAAGAAAGGAAAGGAGATAACCATTTTATGACAAAAATTGTTTAAAAGCGTGAAATGGTAACTATAAATAGTAGTAAATCTTCCTTCCAAAGAAATTTACCTCATTAAAACTTTGGACACCTCCGCCTAGATGGGTTTTATCAACTTGTGCTAATAACCACCAAATTGAAACTTCACCATCTTTTTTCTCTCCTTCCCTTTAAAGAAAACCTTGAGGACTTCTTCACACACCTTATGATCTTTAAAAACCTTCCTGCCAGAAGCTAAGAGACCTATAATTTGAGAATATAAGTCCTCGTTGATCTCAACCTCCAGACCATAGGCTTTAATAGTTCTATTTCTCTAACCCTTAACAAATAAATTTGTAACCGTTATGTCAGAGCCATGCAATTTGTCCAAATAGGGGACAAGGCCCCCTTCCTCCATCACCTTCCAAACAAGCAACTTCTTGTGGGCCCCATCACTACACAAGGGCTCCACACGGTTCCTATCACCTCCCATATCTAACACAATATCTTTATCTCTATCTAACTCCCAACACTTAGCAATCTGCAAAATGCTAAACAAAAGCCAAGTAATATTAAGAGGGAGAGTGCTCGAAGCACCTAGAAAGTGTGTGACACCTACGATGGTAATCATAAACTTAACCCCCTCATTAGAATCATTGACATCACCCTTGTTGGCTCTCATGTGATATTATGGTTTGTGCATTGATGGGAAAAATAGAGTACATTTCCCACAACTTGAAAGCATGGATTTTAACCTCCATGTTGGTGAGGGCATCAGCAGCTCTGTTTCCCTCATGGAAGATATGGAAAATAAGAATTTCATCAAAGGAATTAATCAAAGTGATCAAGTCCTTAATAAGCATCTCGATTGTCCAACTAGGAGTCTGAATTTTTTTAGGCATTGGATTATATTGAGGGAATCTCCCTCAATCCAAACTCTTTTGTACCCTTTGGAATAGGAAAGTTTGATATGGAGTAGGGAATAGTGTTACAGTCAATACTTTATCATTGATTTAAATTTCCTTGTATTTACTTCAATTCTTGTAATAGGGTTAAAAGTTGATTTTCATTAGGACAAGGTTACTACCTAGTGACTAGCACAACACATGTTTCAAATTCTCTTATTACCTTCTAGAGCTGTTATAATTATATGAAATGATGCTTTCAAATTCTCTAATATGATAATTGAATAGAATGATGAACTATGTAAATTGATAGTTAGTGTCTTCCTACTACATTTAGGATAAATGTGATGTACTTGTATATCTGAATATTGTGTAATGATTGTTTGAATTTGAACCAATCTCTTAACAATGTAAATAAATTAAGCTTGTTAGTAGTAAGTCCATCTTATATTAGGTGGCTAAATCCAACCCTTCATCTATGTAACTTGGTCCACCTGAAAAGTCAAGTCTTTTTACCCCATCCTTGAATCTAAAATAATGTTTTAACGTATTTGATCTTGTGAGTTCCTATTTACATGTACCACTTAGATGATAGTATTTTTATTGATTGATGTGTGAATTTGATTTGAAAAAGAGTTAGGTTAAGAATGTATGAGACTCAAATTTAGAATGATGAAAAGTTATCTAAATAGGTTTAAAAGTAGGGAATAAAGAGTTGTGTAGTCCTTTTAAAATAAATAAAGGATACTATGATGGATTGTGAAGTCCCAAAGTATTCATTTATTCTTATGCCTCATTGCTTTAGAATAAAATTATGAAAATAAATTGAAGGTTAGATTAAAATGTGCTAGGAGCATGTAGAGGATAATATATAGAGAAATATGTCCATATTCATTTTTATTGTTGGATTAGTTAGCATTATGTAATATAATGATTTAATTTGTTAGTTTCTTGTGTTGAAAACTTATTGAAATGGTGAGCATAAACAAATTGAATCAATTTATTACTACACAACGATAAAAACATAAAATATTATATTGATATTTTTGTATGATTTAAACATTATATTATATTGGCTTATAAATCCATACATATTCCCATAAATGTAACTAAAACAACCTATGGAAAACTAACATTTATTAATTACTAACAAGAAACTAACCTCTATGTTACATATTAATTTATTTATTTATGTTTATTCTAAATTATATACTAAACTATATCAAATGATGTAATACCCCAGCATTCCCCACTTATTACATCAATTTGAATAAGGGACAGAACACTGCAAGGACTAAACACATCAACCCTTCTAGAGAATTTGATGAAGCACCTTCACCAATTATCCTCTCTCACCCAGGAAACACCAAACTGAAGGCACCAGTGGATCTCTTGACTATCAGACCTAAACAACCTCTGTACAACATGAGAGAACATAAATATTCCCACCCTCCTTGCACAGTGAGAGAACAACTCTCCCCCAAGAGTCCACATCTCCTTTGAGTGTGTCAAAATCCCTCCTCAGTGTTACATCTAAGAGAACAACTCTCCTCTGAGAGTCCACATCTCCTTCAAGTGTGTCAATATCCCTCCTCCAATGATATGAGAATCAAATCCCTCCTCTTATGTACAAAATAAATTAAACCATTGTGAATACATTAATCCCACTCTATTTCGGATATTACACTATCCATGGACTAACTAAGTGCAAATACACTAACTCCACCCTATTTTAGAAGTTACACTATCCACACATACTACCAAGAACTTCCAAGCCCCCCTTTGTCCATGAAGGGATACAAATTGTTGGTGCTTCTCATGCAGTGGATCATCTATGAGCGAGAAGATAGCTTGAGATGAGAAAAACCTCTAACTTTCATTTTCCTTCAACCTCCAATCTGATGTGCTTACACTTTATCTACCTGATCTCACATGTGAGCTCTTCAAAGCCCTATCAAGTATAGCATTTAAATATTCAATAGCACAGGCATGTGAGTCTCCCAAATTTCTATTAGGGATGACATCAAGAACACAAGCATAATGTGTGGCCATATTCAAATGCTAAAATAATGATGTCGATTTCAACCAATGATGTCTTGCAAATATGTGCCTAAGTGGTGTTGTCATTGATGTCAACATATCCTTATTGCCATTGGTGTCAACTGTATCCTATTTTGTTGTTTGTATAGAAGACCGGACTGTTAAGGATATTGAGAAAATTAATGACAATCAATGTATGCGGACCATATGGCTGTGTAGAGGATTGTCAGAGGTTGCTCCAATTAAGATTTGAGAAGTCTGCATGAAGATTTGAAGATGTTATGGTCATCTGAGTAGAACCAGATTTTGCAGTATTCAAAAGAGACAGTGTGACAGTAAGTTGGTCCAGATTGCTCCGCAATGAAATATTATGGTCTACGAATCTGAAGGCATGATTGGAAAATCAGTGTGTATCATCAACTCCAGTGGTTCATGGTTTGGAGGTCCGCAAGTTATATTTCTAGTTTGATAGTCATGGCAGATAGTGTTCTTGAGGTTCCAGAGGAAGATACAAATGATTCTGGTAATTTAGTTTAGAGTGAATATTATTGGTTATTTCAATGTGCTTGTGGAAGTCTCTGGATCGTGTGGCTACTATGTTGGAGGTCCACATTGAAGTTTGAGCTTGTTGATTGAAGATTTCTTCTTTGAGGTTGATGTTCTTCCCAGTCTTGGCCAACCGGATGTCCCTGGCATGTTGCGGATGATCTAAGAACATTTTATGAAGCATGGCGTGGTTGTAGAGGAAGATTCAAGTCTTAGTTGTGTTTGGCCGATAGTGTAATGATCTGCATCAAGTTTAGCCGATCTTGTTGATCATTCCAAGGTTGATGAAGCATATAAATACTTGTTGAGGAGTTGTTGAAAAGCATCCTTGAACAAAAGAGTTAAATTGTGAAGAAAGGATCAAAAAGTAGAGCAAAGAAGAAGAGAAGCGAAGGAAGTATAGAGTGAAGAGTCAGTGAAGAAGAATTTGAAGATAGGAGCAAAAGTTTTTGAGCCTTCAAAGGTACTGATTCAGGAATGAATGTAGATGCTATTTCTCAGTTCATTATCTATGTGTAAATCATAATTTCTTATAGGCAGTGAGCTCTGGGCAGTGTGCCCAAAGGCATGTGCCTTCTATTTTCTTAAATACTTTTAAGAGGGTACGCATTTTTGTGGGTTAACCCCCACCATGGTTTTTCCCTTAACCAGGTTTTCCATGTCAAAATTCTAGTGTTGTGTGTTCATGTTGTTTCTGCTCATGTGTTGATTTATGCTTAAATGTTTTCATCATTAATCTGATTATAAAGAAGATTTAAAAAGTTTAGAAAAGGTTAACGTTTAGGGACAACTGATTCACCCCCACTCAAAATTGTTCAGACTATTTCCAACAATTGGTATCAGATCCACGTACCTCTAAAAGAAGCTTGACCTCTTGAGGAGATCTAAGATGTCATTTTACAAGAAGGAAAGTATGAGATTTGATGGAACAAATTACTCCCTCTGGAAGGTACGCATGCAGTGTCATCTGGAATGTATGGGTGATGTCTTTTGGTCAATAACCAAGAATGTGTATAAGATTCCAAAGAATGAACCTTCAAATATAGATGAACTCAGAGATGCTAAACACAACACTTAAGACAAAGAAGCATTGTTGAGTGCCCTGTCTGATACCGAATTGGCAAATGTCCTTTATTTGCAAACTGCTCATGAAATATGGATTAAATTGGAAAATTTGTATGAAGGTGACAAATATGTTAAATGTGCCAAGCTACAAAGCCTAAAGGGTAAATATGAAATATTGGTAATGAGTGAAGATGAAAACATTACTTCCTAGATGTGGAAAGTAAATGAACTTGTGACCGGTATCAAAAATGTAGGTGGAGTATTGGATGAATCAGAAATTGTTGCCAAAGTGCTCAGATCCTTACCTGCAGCTTACAAGTACAAGGTTGCAGCCATTAAAGAAATCAAGACAGTAACAATAGTCACAAGGGATCGGTTAGTTGGTAAGCTTTCAGCTTTTGAAATGAGTGAGTTGGGCGATTCTCTCCCTAAGTTTGAATCTGCATTCAAGGCCAATGTGTATGAAAAGAAAAGATATGATCCGGGTGAAAGTTCTTCAAGAAGAGCAAATAGATTTATCAAGACAAGGAAGGATCTTGAAGATGATGAAATTGAGACTACAGATCTTGAAGCTCTCATTACCAAACAGATGCCAAGAGGATCCAGTAAGTATGAAGGAAAGTTGCCACTCAAATGTTTTGCTTGTAATTGGTCATTTTGCCTCAAGGTGTTCGGAGAGGTTCTCAAAACCAGACCTTAATAGATACAAAAGTCAAAAGAATTGCTACTATGTCTAAGAATCTGAAGAGGGAGTCACAGATGATCAATTGATTGGGTGTTCATTGCTATTAAAGAAGAAGATCCAATGTCTACTGAATCTGCTAGTTGTGCAAATGTGGAAAGTTCCTTAGCTGCTAAGGTTGTTGAAAATGATGAATGGGTGATTGATAGTGGATGTTCTCATCATATGACTGGTGACAAGAGTAAGTTTGTGAGTTTTGAAAAATAAGGTGGGCTTGTGAAATTTGGAGACAACTCTTTTGATGGTAAGAATTGCACCAATGATGTTCTGTATGTGGAAGGACTGAAACATAATCTTCTTAGTGTTGGACAGTTGGTTGATAAGGGTTATGATCTTTGATTCAAGGATGGAAAATGTAGAATCTTGGAGAGCTCTGGAACTGAAATTGCATCTAGTACTCAAACTAGAGGTAAAATCTTTCATTTAAGTAGTTCTAGCAAAAGTTGTTTGATTGCTCAAATAGATCAAAGTTGGTTATGGCATAGGAGGATGTGTCATGTAAATTTTGATAACATTGTCAAAATAAGTTCCATTTAAGCTATAAGAGATCTACCAAGACTTGTGAAACTTGATAGCATATGTGGAGAATGTCAATTGGGTAAACAGAACAAAATTTCATTCAAAAGTAAGGAACAAGGTTCAAGTGGAAGATTGGAACTGGTACACACTAATCTCTGTGGTCCTGCTAGAATTGGGAGTGTGCAAGGAGATAGGTATTTCATGTTGCTGATTGATGATTACTCCCAGATGATATGGGTAACTTTCCTAAAAGAAAAATCAGAAGCTCTTGATATGTTTAAGGTGTTCAAGATGATCATTGAAAATGAGATTGGTGGGAAATTGAAGTGTCTAAGATCTGACAAAGGTGGAGAATTCACTTCCAGTGAGTTTGATGCTTTCTGCAAAAAGCATGGAATAAAAAGACAGTTATCTGCTCCTAGGACTCCTCAGCAAAATGGAGTTGTGGAAAGGAAGAACCAGACCATTCAAGAAGCTGCAAGACCATGATGATGGAAACAAATGTTCCTCAAATTTATTAGAGGGAAGATGTGAGTACTGTTGTCTACACTCTTAATCAGGTGTAGATCAAAGGAAATTCTGGTAAGACTTCTTATGAACTATCGTTTGGTCATCCTCCTACTGTGAGATATTTTAGAGTTTTTAGTAGTAAATACTATATCAAAACAGATGAGGATTTAGGCAAGTTTGAGGTAAGAAGTGATGAAGGAATATTTTTGGGATACTCAACTCAAAGTAAGGCTTACCAGTGCTTTAACAAAAGGTTGAAAAAGATTGTTGAAAGTGCTAATGTTAAAGTTGATTAAAGCAAAGGACATTCCAGGTACTATGGATATGATTCAGATGATCAAGATGAAAGTCAAAGTCAAGGAAGACAAGTTCAAATCCAGACCTAGATTCAAATTGATCCAATAACTCTAGTAACTCAAGAGATTAGTGAAGAAGATGAGGAACAAGTTCAAGAAATAGAAGTTCAAACATTTCCCAAAACGCCCAGGTATGTAAGAATGAATCATCGTGAAGATCAAATCATAGGAGATAAAACTAGAGGTGTTCGAACTAGGAGAAGAGTTGCTGAAGATTAAGAAGAGATTTCTTTGATTTCAAAGATTGAATCTAAATCAGTAAGTGAAGCTTGCAATGATGAAAACTGGGTTAAGGCAATGGAAGAAGAATTGATGCAAATTGAAAAGAATCACACTTTGGATCTTGTTCCTAGACCTAAGGACAAAAATGTGATTGGAACCAAATGGGTCTTCCAGAATAAACTGAATGAAGATGGTGAGGTTGTAAGAAACAAGTCAAGGTTGGTATGTAAAGGTTATTCTCAAGTGGAAGGAATTGATTTTGAAGAAACTTTTTCTCTGGTGGCAAGGATAGAGGCAATCAGATTATTTCTTGCTTTTGCTGCTTTCAAATATTTTAAAGTTTATCAAATGGATATCAAATTAGCATTTCTAAATGGAGATTTGGAGGAAGAAGTCTACATTGAACAATCGGAAGGATTTCAGTTGTCTGATCAGGGAGATATGGTTTGTAGACTAAGAAAAGCCTTGTATGGACTCAAACAAGCTCCAAGATCCTGGTATGCCAGATTCGATAAGCATTTGCTTAAGCTAGGATTTAGCAAAGGTATTGCTGATAGTAATCTGTACTTCAAGATAAATCATGAGGACATTCTAATTGTTGAGGTCTTTGTTGATGACATCATTTTTGGTGGAAATCAATGCATGTGCAAACCATTTGCTGATCAGATGAAAAGTGAGTTTGAAATGTCAATGTTTGGTGAGATGAATTTCTTCCTAGGTCTACAAATTGTTCAAACAGATAAAGGTATCTTCATATCTCAGTCCAAGTATGTGAAAGAATTGTTAAAGAAGTTTGGAATGGAAAATTCAAAGCCAGTAGGTACACCTATGGTAACTAGATGCAATGTAAGCAAAGATGATGAGTCCCTCAAGGTAAATCAGAAAAGGTATAGATCAATGATTGGAGGATTGCTTTATCTGACTCAGACCAGACCTAACATCATGAATGCAGTTGGACTTGGACTTGTTGCTAGATTTCAATCTGATCCAAAAGAATCCCATGTTGTGGCAGTCAAAAGAATTTTCAGATATCTCAAGGGGACAATTGATTATGGACTGTGGTATCCAAAGGACAATGACTTCACTCTTCATGCATATACAAATGTTGATTGGGTAGGAGATGTGGATGATAGAAAAAGTACTAGTGGTGGTGCAGTCTTCTTGGAAAGAAGATTGGTCTCTTGGATGAGCAAAAAGCAAGAGGCAATTTCTCTATCTACTGCAGAGGCAAAGTATATAGTAGCAACAAATAATTGTTCTCAAGTTCTGTGGATGAAGCAATTGTTGAAGGACATCAGAATTGTGTTTGAGGAGCTAGTCACAATGTTCTATGATAATTCAAGTGCTATAAGCATTTCAAAGAATCTGGTATTGCACTCAAAGACAAAGCATATATCTATCAAGTTTCATTTCTTAAGAGAGAAAGTTAATGAGAATGAAGTCAAGTTGGAGTTTGTGTCTTCCAAAGATTAGATTGCGGATATCTTCACTAAGCCTCTTGCCAAGGATACTTTTGAGTATCTCAGAGAAAAGTTATGGGTTATTACCCCTCCTGATCAGAACTAAGATGCACTAAGGTGCATCAATCCGGTATTATTCACATTCATATCTTGTGATCAAGATTGATGTTAAGGAGGTACTACTCAAAGGGGGAGTAGTCAGTATGTAAATTTTGGGATCAGTCTAAAGCAAAAAGGGAGAAAAGATAGCAAATATGTGCCCTTTGCCATTGATGTCAAAGGGGGAGAGAAGTAATGTCAAAAACTAGTTGCTGATGTAAGGGGGAGCAGTAAAGAAAGTAGTTGCAAAAGTGAGAAGAGAAAGGGGGTTGTCTTGATGGTTAAATTTAGTTTTTCACATCATATGTTGCCATCAATGACAAAGGGAGAGATTGTTACAAATATGTACCTAAGTGGTGTTGTCATTGATGTCAACATATCCTTGTTGCCATTGGTATCAACTGTATCCTATTTTGATGTCTGTATAGAAGACTGGACTATTGAGGATATTGAGGAAATTAATGACAATCAATGCATGCAGACCATATGGCTGTGTAGAGGATTATCAGAGGTTGCTCCAGTTAAGATTTGAGAAGTCCACATGAAGATTTAACGAAGTTATGGCCATCTGAGTAGAACCGGATTTTGTAGTATTCAGAAGAGATAGTGTGACAGTAAGTTGGTCCAGATTGCTCCGCAATGAAATATTATGGTCTACGGATCTGAAGGCATGATTGGGAAATCAGTGTGTATCATCAACTTCGGTGGTTCGTGGTTTGGAGGTCTGCAAGCTATCTTTCTAGTTTGACAATCATGGCAGATAATGTTCTTGAGGTTCCAGAGGAAGATACAAATGATTCTGGTAATTTGGTTTAGAGTGAATGTTATTGGTGATTTTAATGTGCTTATGGAAGTCTCTGGATTGTGTGGCTACTATGTTGGAGGTCTACATTGAAGTTTGAGCTTTTTGATTGAAGATTTCTTCTTTGAGGTTGATGTTCTTCCCAATCTTGGCCGACCGGATGTTCCTGACATGTTATGGATGATCTAAGAACATTTTATGAAGCATGACATGGTTGTAGAGGAAGATTCAAGTCTCAGTTGTGTTTGGCCGATAGTGTAATGATCTGCGTCAAGTTTAGCCGACCTTGTTGATCATTCCAAGGTTGATGAAGCATATAAATACTTGTTGAGGAGTTGTTGAAAAGCATCCTTGAACAAAAGAGTTAAATCAGAAAAAAGTATCAAAAAGCAAAGCAGAGAAGAAGAGGAGTGAAGGAAGTATAGAGTGAAGAGTTAGTGAAGAAGAATTTGAAGATAGGAGCAAAAGTTTTTGAGCCTTCAAAGGGACTGATTCAGGCATGAATGTAGATGCTATTTCTCAGTTCATTATCTCTGTGTAAATCATAATTTCTTATAGGCAATGAGCCTCTTCTTAAGCATTGAGCTCTAGGTAATGCACCCGAAGGCATGTGCCTTCTATTTTCTTAAGTACTTTTAACAAGGTATGCATTTTTGTGGGTTAACCCCCACCATGGTTTTTCCCTTAACTAGGTTTTCCACGTCAAAATTCTGGTGTTGTGTGTTCATGTTGTTTCTGCTCATGTGTTGATTTATGCTTAAATGTTTTCATCATTAATCTAATTATAAAGAAGATTTAAAAAGTTCAGAAAAGGTTAAAGTTTAGGGACAACTGATTCACCCCCCCCCAGTTGTCTAAACTATTTCCAACATGATGGACCCATACACTAGTGAATACCTCCAAAAATAAATCATCAAAAAATATTATGAGGCATAATCAAGTTTTAAACTCATAACCTCCTTATAGTCTATGCTTAAATTTCCACAAATTTCACCAACCCACCTATGCATCATGCTTGGATATTTATTGTTTTTACAAAACAAAACCTTATCTCTTCAAAACAAATAATTAATCTTGTGTCACAAAAATAAACATTAAAAAAAGAGATATTAATGTTATGAAATCCAACTCACATCATTGTTTCAACACCACACAAATTTTGAAAATACCATGCGCTTGCAAATATACACTAGTACAAAAACAGAAATAAATGACTAAATAAACTACCAAAAATTGGTCATGTGATCAGTAGTTTGGTCATGTGACCATTGGTAGTTTATTGCCGGTCATTTATCTCGCGACCAAATTTATGACCAAAAAAAATTTAGTCATTAATTTGGTAGTATACTTAGTCATTAATTTGGTAGTATATTTAGTCACATGACCATTGATAGTTTATTGCCGGTCATTTATCTCGCTACCAAATTTATGACTAAACAAATTTTAGTCATTAATTTAGTCATTAATTTGGTAGTATATTTAGTCATCAATTTGGTAGTATATTTGGTAATTTGGTAGTATATTTAGTCATCGATTTGGTAGTATATTTAGTCATTGATTGTTGTTAACTGGTCATTTATTTAGTCATTGTAATCATTAATTGTCATCAATTGGTAGTATATTGAGTCACTAATTTCCGTTCATTGGTAGTATATTTGGTCATTTTAATCATTATTTTTCTGTCAACTGGTCATATATAAACATCTAGTACATGATAAACATCAACTATGCCATTTTTTTTTTATAAACTTCAACAAATCTGCTCAAAGGATTAAAACAACAATGCTGGAAAATAATTCACTATATATAAAATATGTTACAAAGAACTCTATATAGAGAGTTTTGAAGACAAAATCTTTTTGCAGTATGCAAAATGCTAATTTATTATGCTTTTAAAACTGAAAAAAACTAAAACTAAAGCTAAAAAGCCATCGGTGTGAATGCATGTCTTCAGTGATGCCACTGTTGCACATGGGGTGGGCTGTAAATGCATCTAGAAGGCACTGGTTTTGCATTTTCTCCTTGCTCTGTACCTGTCCACAATAAAAAAACTCAAAATTTGTTAATATTTTTAAAAGATTTATGAAACTTTGAAATATGAAAAACAAAGTGGGATGATAAGGAATTTTACAATAATATAGGCATATATTATGAAAGTATTTAAGAAGAAATGCATATATAGGTCTGATAGTCAAACTCCATAGTTCATTTATTCATATTTGATTAAAACACAGTATGATCTATGCAAAGGTAACCCCCTATCATATACAATTTCAACTGAACAACATTGAGGACTGATGTTTAAGTTCGACTCACACAAATAATTCTACAGCAATATGAAATTTACCAATAATTACTAATCTGTCTATAGCAGCAAATGACTTTAAATGCATTGACTATGAGTAAATGCATATTGAATGTCTTTAAATACAAGTACATGGCAATATTCACATGAAACTTGTACCAAGTCATCTCATGGCATTAAAGGAATGGGTGTGAGTTGACCAAATTTTGAATTTCAAGTTTTGAATTTTAGGGGTTAGATCTATAGGTGTAGGATTGATCTTGCACCCCTTTTTGTATTGTTGACATGACTTACTCCATCACTCTAAAATACAATAAACCATAATTTACCCAAAGAAAGCACTAGCATATAAATAGTCTTCCAATATTAAAGAATTTTACAGACTGGATGCACTAATACTGAATGGAACTCAATAGCATTAATGCAATAAGATCCACCTTACACTATATGTATCTTACACATAGATACAACAAGAAAGACTGAAGCAGATTGAAAGATAGGAGGAAAACCAACAAATGGTACCAAAGAAGTAGTGAGTCATGACAAGAAAGAAATATGCATATTAAAAAAAAATCACTTACACGCCCTCCTTCTTGGTCTTGTGCTCCCAAGAAAAACTAGAATAATTGAATATAAAGAGAAGTCAAAAATGTGATTTTATATGGATTCTTCTTTCCTATAAGAAATATCAGACAAATTATAGAGCACAGGTTTCCATTCAAAAATTAACATGGAAGTAAGATTGCTAGGCTTTCCTACAGATGATTATTGCTCCTACAAATGATTATTGTTGGGAACTAGGCGCGCTAATTTACAAAATCATTTTCTCTGTACACCTAGATAAGAATGAATCCTTACCACCTCACGGCTAGCAAGTGTGGCATACATAGCAATGTATCCTACACCAGGATAAAAATCAACTCATTTTCTTAGGTCTTAAATTTTGAAAAGTATAAATACTGTGATTTCATTAGATATGATATATATTTCTGAACTCTAAGAAATTATTTGTTCCCTAAAGTAATCCATAATTCTTCCCATTTTATCTGAAGACTATTTCATAGTGGATTTGTTTCCAAAAATTAATACCAAAAAAATATTGGCACATAAACATTGTCCTTGTTAATTTGAGTTATTTCATTGTGAATTGAGACCTACAAAAATTTGGCCAAGACAAGTGGATGCATAACTTACCACTATAGCAGCCCATAAGCTTCACAAGACCCACACCATTTTAAACACTCTCTGCTTCTATGTGAGCTGCATTGATTGCCCTTTGTGCTTCCTCCACAGTAGTGACAAATCCAAATGACTTATCTATGACCTGAAAATTAGGTCCAATGAAAACCAGTTGACATATGAAGAACAATATCCACATTCATGACTTTATGAGATTGCTAAACAAACACATCAAGCTAATATGAACTGATCTGAGATAATTTCAAAGTTCATAATCCAAATAAATGAAATGGTAGCCAGATTGGAGTCTTGAAATTCATATTTGTGATATTGTATAACAAATTTTGTTAGTTAAGTTTCACCATACCGCAATATCATTATCAATGGTCTTAGGAATTCCAGCAACAACCACTTTCAAGCCATGCTTTTGGATTTCCTACACAAAATTTCAACATTCACAGCAACAAACATACATCACACAAAAATATTGTAGATGAATTGGTAAGATAATGGAGCAGATATAACAATATTTCAACAGGTGGCAAATAGAAATAACCTTCATTATCAAAAGAAGAATTCAAAAGTCATTTTCAAATAACAACAAACTCATGGCACATTGAACCATTTCACATTCATGAAACCACCAAATCTCATGAATAGATACTTAAGCAACACAATAGATGAAAAAGATTAGATGCTTTCCAGATGTATTGAGGAAGAAGTCATAATTCTTGAACATAAAAGGCCCTAAGGCTTCTTGAAATCACTTTTTGACCCTCTGTAAGAGACCTCTTATTTTGAGAGGTGCAATACCATGACATTAAATTCTCACAGCTATAAAAAAAATTTATAATTGGATCCTAGTTTATTTGTTTCACAGTTTGAATTTTGCCTCAACGTTATTAGTCATCATTGTATCTGCAAAATTCCCATTATGGTATCTTGACAAGATGCATATAGTAAATACCTCTTAAATAACATTGGCTCCTCTTTGTGTTCCATCTCCTCCAACAATATTGACCTATCATAAAAAAGAAACTGAAACTTTAAACACATTTGATGGTAACATAGAATTATTGTGTGGCAAAAGGATGAACAAACAAGGTCATTGAAGAATCAAGAACCTGGTTAATGCCACGGTTTTGAATGTTGTCAAATATTTTTGAAGTTGCATGACCACCCCATGAAGTACCAAGAACAATACCTCCACATTTGTGAATATCATTAACAACATTTGGGTTTAGGGGATGGTATTTTGAGAGTAAAAACCTTTATAACCTCCCTACACAAGAAGAACCCAAAAGGCTATTTATTCACAAAAATGTGCACACAAAAGTTCTGATTACAGAAAACTTGCAATAAGATGGTCACACATTCGGCTAAGTTCTCAAACAAAATGCTATTCAAACTAGGAGAACTTCAAAATCTAAAAATTTTGAATTGCCCCTATTGAGCAATCTTTTCATTTGCAACATTCAGAAGAAAGAAAAACAGAGGAATCACAAAAAAGTGTGACGCTTGACGTTAGAAAAGAATCAAGACAAGGATATACATTCCTAGATCATAAGAAGAAATTGTTTAAATCAAAAGGCTCCTTAATATCTAAAAAGAACCCTTGAATCAAGAAAATAGCCCCATGGACACTTTGTAAAGAGTTCTCTAAGGTATGATTCAAAACCATTGTGAATGCCACCAAACAAGAGAAGAAGCGTATAAAAGACTGGAAGTATTGCCTTATACAAGCTTTAAAAGTGCTTCAACAAGGCTACTTAATTTATCTGCCTTATTGTAGATTGCCTATCATTTCCAGCTCACCTTTTCAAATATATCTACCAAACAATCTTCAAAATACATGTAGCCATTTCTAGTTAGAGGTTATTGTTTGATCTTCCTTTACCACATCACCGGAGTCGTCATCTTCATTCTAGTTGATCTCTAATTCATAGCCATGACTGTCATTGAGGATGCATACCTTGGTCATTTTTTTAGCTCTACACAAGGACATTTTTTTGACCTCACGAGTTTAAATCCTCTGCAAATCCTACGCAGCCTCTTTGTCCACTTTGTTTAGCTCTTAGTGCCCCAATTTTTTTGGATCAGCCTCAAATCTCCATATTTTGATCGAAGACCTCAATTTTGTGTTCAGGATCTCCATATTTGGTATAGCAATCATTGTTGTTGTTTTTGCTTTGACCAAGGTTTCAACTTCGAGGTAGTCATTACAGAAAAATTCTCCATGGAGGTCGATTCTCCACTCTGTTTGTTGGTTTTTTCCACCTAACAGTCAAGAGACAACTGGTATCGGCAAGTCGAAGAGACTTCCAACCTAGTCACAATGATATCACCAAGTCCCATTGATAAGGGTTTAACACTCTTATCGCTATGTCAAAGAGACCACATTCAGAGTCAGGCCGATATGGCAAGGTCCCACTGATGGAGGATATCAGGATATTGAGGGGACACAAAATGGACTCCCACCAATATGCAGATTTCCTACTGATGTTGTTTCCTTCCCTTCATTGAACTTCAAAACACATCCATTAATGATGGTAATGGTTCACAACTCTCACAACAATTTCTCGTGCAATAGTCTTGGAGATAAGTTTCATTAAAAGAACATTGTCCCTGTTTAAAATGATGAAAATGGTGGACAACTATCACAATAATTTCTCTTGCAACAATCTTGGAGATAAATTTCATTGCAGTGTGACAATCACCATATATTCCTCTATCTTTCATCAATCTCCTTATCATTTGAACCTCGCCCCAGCTGCCCACTTCTGCATAGATATTTGAGAGAAGAACATAAGTCGCAACATTTTTAGGATCCAAATCAAAAAGCAACATCGATGTAAATTCCCCTAAGCTTATATTCATATGTAATCTACAGGCACCAAGAAAAAAGATCCACACAACTAGCACAGGTTTAACTAGCATCTTAATGATAAAGTTTAGGGTGTCCTCAAGATAGCTAGCACAGGAAAGAAGGTCAACCATGCACACATAATGATCAACTGTAGGTGTAATGCAATAAGGGTTACTCATGTGATTGAAGTATGTACAACCCTCATCCACTAAACTTGCATGGCTGCATGCACATAGAACACAAGCAGAGCTTACAATGTCAGGATATGTTCCAGAGTGCTTCATTAATTTAAAGATTTTAAGAGCATCCTTGCAAAATCCATTTTGTGCATATCCTACAATCATGGCATTCCATGAGACCACATTTCTTTGAGGCATTCTGTCAAATAGTTCACATGCTTTGTCTATGCTTCCACATTTTGCATACATGTCTACCAGGTTAGTTGCAACTACAACATCTGATAGAATTTCTTTATCCTTTATGCTTTGATGGATGTCCATACCCTGTTCAAAAGAACACGTTTTGGCACAGGCAGGAAGAATGTTGGCAAAGGTTGTGGAATCTGGTTTTACTTATGCCAATTGCATTTTCTTGAAAGTTTCTAAAGCCTTTTCAACAAATCCATTTTGTGCATATCCTGCAATCATTGCATTCCATGAGATGACATCTCTTTTAGGCATTCTATCAAATAGTTCACATGCCTTGTCTATGCTTCCACATTTTGCATACATGTCTATCAGAGCATTTCCAACTATAATATCTGATAAAATGCCCCCTTCCATTATGCTTTGATGGATGTCTATACCTTGTTCCAAAGCTCCCATTTTGGCACAAGCAGGGAGGATGTTGGCAGAGGTTGTGGAATTTGTCTTACCACCTGCCAATTGCATTTGCTTGAAAGTTTCTAAAGCCTTTTCAATAAATCCATTTTATGTATATCCTACAATCATTGCAGTCCATGAGACCACATCTCTTTAAGACATTCTATCAAACACTTCACGTGCCTTGTCTATGCTTCCACATTTTGCATACATGTCTACCATGGCATTTGCAACTACAACATCTGACAGAATTCCTCTATCTTTTATGCTTTGATGGATGTCAACACCCTATTCCAAAGCTCCCATTTTGGAATAGGCAGGGAGGATGCTGGCAAAGGTTGTGGAATTTGGCTTTACACCTACCAATTGCATTTGCTTGAAAGTTTCTAAAGCCTTTTCAACAAATCCATTTTGTGCATATCCTGCAGTCATTGCATTCCATGAGATGACATCTCTTTTAGGCATTCTGTCAAACAATTCACATGCCTTGTCTATGCTTCCACATTTTGCATACATGTCTATCAGAGCATTTCCAACTATAATATCTGATAAAATGTCCCCTTCCATTATGCTTTGATGGATGTCTATACCTTGTTCCAAGGCTCCCATTTTGGCACAGGTTTGGAGGATGTTGCCAAAGGTTGTGGAATTTGTCTTAACACCTGCATTTGCTTGAAAGTTTCTAAAGCCTTTTCAATAAATCCATTTTGTGTATATCTTACAATCATTGCAGTCCATGAGACCACATCTCTTTGAGACATTCTGTCAAACACTTCACATGCCTTGTCTATGCTTCCACAGTTTGCCTACATGTCTACCATGGCAGTTGCAACTGCAACATCTGACAGAATTCCTCTATCTTTTATGCTTTGATGGATGTCAACACCCTGTTCCAAAGCTCCCATTTTGGAACAAGCAGGGAGGATGTTGGCAAAGGTTGTGGAATTTGGCTTTACACCTACCAATTGCATTTTCTTGAAAGTTTCTAAAGCCTTTTCAAAAAATCCATTTTGTGCATATCCTACAATCATTACATTCCATGAGATGACATCTATTTTAGGCATTCTGTCAAACAGTTCACATGCCTTGTCTATGTTTCCACATTTTGTATACATATCTATCAGAGCATTTCCAACTATAATATCTGATAAAATGCCCCCTTCCATTATGCTTTGATGGATTCTATACCCTGTTCCAAAGCTTCCATTTTGGTACAGGCAGGGAGGATGCTGGCAAAGGTTGTGGAATTTAGCTTAACACCTACCAATTGCATTTGCTTGAAAGTTTCTAAAGCCTTTTCAATAAATCCATTTTGTGTATATCCTGCAATCATTGTAGTCCATGAGACCACATCTCTTTGAGACATTCTATCAAACACTTCACGTGCCTTGTTTATGCTTCCACATTTTGCATACATGTCTACCATGGCAATTGCAACTACAACATCTGACATAATTCCTCTATCTTTTATGCTTTGATGGATGTCAACACCATGTTCCAAAGCTCCCATTTTGGCAAAGGCAGGGAGGACGCTGGCAAAGGTTGTGGAATTTGGCCTTAAACCTACCAATTACATTTGCTTGAAAGTTTCTAAAGCCTTTTCAACAAATCCATTTTGTGCATATCCTGCAATCATGGCATTCCATGAGACCACATTTATTTGAGGCATTCTGTCAAACAGTTCACATGCCCTATCTATGCTTCCACATTTTGCATACATGTCTACTAGAGCAATTGCAACTATAACATCTATCAAAATTCCTCTATCCTTTATGCTTTGATGGATGTCCATACCCAGTTCCAAAGATCCCATTTTGGCACACATAGGGAGGATGCTAGCAAAGGTTGTGCAATTTTTACAAACCCTAAGGCAGTTGGTTGTATTCTTACCCATATTATTATCTTACCTTACAAAGGCATTGTTTTGTAGTACTGTCAACAACTGTTAGGTGGGGACTTGTCAAAACCCTAGGTGTATGGTTATTATGTCCTAACACCTTACCTTGGGGGCCATTGCTAAGTCTTGCATCATGGTTAGGGTATTAATATACTAAGAGAGATTGGAGATATTCCATGTAAATGATGTCACAGTCAAACAAAGACTATCCAACCCTAGTGAGATGTTTCCCATTCTTGGTAAAGTGTTGCCACTTATGTGAAGCCATGGAAGAATAGGTTGATTAGAACTGAAGGAAACATGAGGCCAATCATTATGAATGCCAGTCCATCTTAGGTTGATAAAAGTAGGGAATAGTTATGAAGTTGGATTTGTTGTCATAGGGTGGTATTGTGGCCATATTGTCATTCCCAACAAGACTGTCCTAGCCATAAGGGAATGCATTTATGTTATAGGATCATAGAGGGAAATCATCATGCATATTGGATTCCAATCTAATCTAGATTGGTATGGGCGGGTGTCTTAAAATATAATTGTCATAGGATACATCAACATTGGGTTATGTTGGTGTCTCATTCTTTGTAGTACCCACCTGACTGTTTGAGCTTCCTAAATAATGTCTTTCTATGCTACAGTACCAAGGGCCTGGGGTAAAAGGTAGTTTAGTCATTGAAGGAGGCAACATCTGATTTTGGAGGACTATCCTAGTTCAAGTTCCTTCATAGGATTGTCATAAATACTGTAACAACCATGAGGGTATGGACACTATTTGGAATATTTTTGACGATGATTGAAGTGGAGTGACAAGAAGTAGACCCTATCACAAACCTAGAAGGTCCAATACTATGACAACAATCTCAAGAAAGTTCTAATGCAAAGATGAAAATCAGTCCCCCATAAACAATATGTTGGCAAGAGAAACTATGTGGCTTCATGAGTGTTGTCATTGATGGCAACAAAGTCTATCCCACACATCCGCAGCACATAGTATCCCTATACCAGAAGTCAGATTGAAGATTGTTTTGGTCTAGTGAATAAGAATAGAGCATGCAGCAAGGTCTGACAATCAAGTCCAGATCTCTTAGATGGTGTAACTCAACAAGTTGCAGACTTGGACAAGTCAAGAGGAGTATCATGACTACTATTCTAGAGATTGAGCCTCCAGTGATAAAACATGGAAAAGACATGAGCATTTGAGTGTTGGGTTCTAGACAGGCAAAGTAGACTAAGGAAGAACTGACCAGCAGAGTATCAGACTTCAATCCGGATGAGTAATTGATATTGATCAAGTTATTTGAGGGATCATACAATATTTTCCAACATGATTGATGAATTCAATGTCTATGATTTTGATACGCATCACATATCAAGCATGGATTCAACCGACAGATCAGTAATTTGTAAATATCTTGAGTATTCCGGTTGCTGACTAGAAAGTTGTTGAAATCCTTTGTGTGGATATATATACCAGATGGATTTCAGTACGAAGGGGTGTGTGTGTATAGGTGTGATAATATAAAGTGTGAAGAAAGGCAGAGATAAGTGTGGAAGTAGCAATACAAGTCCGGTATGTGACAGAGCAGCAGTACTAAAGCAGAGGAAGAATGAAGTGCATTAAATCAGTATTTTGTGCCTAACTGGAACTGAACTCTAGCATTTGTAGATGCCTCTCATTAGTTCAAACACCTAGTTACCTTCTATAAGTTTTATAGACAGTGAATCTCTTGTAGGCAGTGTGCCTCTTGTGAGCAGTGTGCTCAGGTAGTGAGCCCTAATTAGCAAGTGTCATTTTGTACTTCTTACTCTTTTAACAGAGAATACAATCTTGGGTTAGTCACCCCGTGGTTTTTCCCTTAACAGGTTTTTCCACATAAAAATCCTTGTGTTATGTGTGTTGATCTCTTTTTTGCTCTCATGTTCATGTATGCTTAAATGTTTTTATACTACACTAATTGTTAAAGATAACAGATTCACCCCCCCTCTCAGTTATCCACCTTGTTCCAACAATTGGTATCAGAGCTAAGTTCCTCCAAACAGAGCCTAACAGCTTGAGGAAGATCTGGGAATCTCAATGGATATATATGGCATGAGGGAACAACTTCAATCTACCTTAGATGATCTTGATCAATCTCACTATGAAGTCAATAACCTAAGGGAAAGACTCAAACAAGCTGATGATTTTATAAATGAACTAAAAGAAAAACTAAGTATCTCTGTGAAAAAGAGAAAGGAACTGCTTCAACAATTAGCAAGTCAAAGTGAAGCCAATGATACTAATGAAGATCTGAATAAGAAAAACAAGTTATGTGAGAAGCTATCAAAAGAGGTCATTATGGTAAGACATGAAATGGAATTAGGGGTTATGAAATTCACCCAAGAAATTGAAGAGAAAAGGAAAATGGAAGATAATCTAAGACAATCTCTCAAGGAGAAGTCAGAAGACTGCCACAAAATGGATAGAATAATCATACATCTGGAATCTGATCTTGAAGAAGCTAGAGATAATGAAGAACAACTTGAAAATCAAATAGACACTCTTAAAAGGGATCTTCAAACAGCAAATGAATACAAAGAAAAAATCAAGATAAGCTCTGCTCAACTTGAAGTTCTTCTTGAAAGCCAAAAGAGGGTAGATGACAAGCATGGCTTGGGATATGAGAAAGGTGAAAGCTCTGGATCTAGTTAGAAGAACTCTGGATCAGGAAATCCAAGGAACAGGCCTAGAAGACCTCCGGTAAGGCAACCAAATGCTCAAAGATATCCATCCTTCAATGGATACTGCTACAATTGCAACAACTTCGGTCATAAAATTCATTCAATGGTAGATGCTTTGCATGCAATAGAATGGGACATATGGCTAATCAATGCAGATCAAGAGGATATCAGCCAAATATGCAAAGAAATGTTATTTGCTACAACTGCAATAGATCTGGTCATATTGCCAAATTCCACAGAAGTAAGAATCAGGATAAAAGGGGTCCAGTGCATCATAACCAAAATCAAGACAAAGGAAAAGGTAAAGTAAATGCGGATGAAGTACAAAGGGAGATGAACCAGATTTGGGTAAAGAGAAATACAGAAAATATCGGGGATGGATCCACACCAGAATCTAGTGCTAATATTCCTTCCAGACATTAAATAGATGAGCTCTAGCTCAGGGGGAGTCACAAAGGAAAAAAAATTCTCCCAGCCAGTCAATCGGTGCCTGAAATTGGCACATGGAAAGTTGCGGATTAAAGGTTTCTCAGAGAAACATCTAAATAACCCTTGGTAAAAAGATGAAAGACCCGCAAGGAGTTTTGAAGAGGTTAATCATCCAAGATTGATCCAGTTTGACTGTCATCTGGTAAAAGCAGGGCTCTCATAGTTAGATCCAGTTTGACTATCATCTGGTAAAAGCAAGGCTCTCACAGTTAGATCCGGTATGATTCAAAATAGAAATATCTTGATCTGCGGATAAATGGAGTGATTGGACAAAGGGAGATAGATTGTCAATTATCACCAAGATTAATTTTGAGCACATCTCAGTGATCTAGAAAGATCTCTCTCTGAACAAGGTTAGAACAAGGAAATCAAAATGACTTAAGGAGTGCATTTATTGCAATATGGAATTAGGGTTTGCGCAGAAATAAAAGGGTTCTTTTGTTCATCACTTGCACATTTGCATTCAAGAAGAAGAAAGAAAGAGCTCTGCAACAAGATTGCTTCAACCCTCTCAAGGATCAACCGCAGAACTCGATTCAACCAGTGATCTTTTTGGCTCTTATCGTGAACCCTAGAAGCGTAAAAAGGTATTTCTGCTCTTGAATATCTCTCTCTAAATCTTTTGAATGATGGCTACTCCAAATGTGGTTAAGATCACTGATAGGCCATGCCCTAAGTTCAAGAAACATCCTTACAAATCCCTAGAAGTTGATCCCCTAGGCGCATTCTCTATTATTCCGCATGGGGTTCTGCATGTAGAAGATGTTAGGGTATACATTCATTGAAACATTGAGGAATTTGGGGAATCCAAGCTGATGGATATCTATCACAAGGAACTAATAGATGAAACATTTGAAATTAAACCCTAATACAAGGCCATCTGGGATAAGCATTTTGGACATTGCATCCATTTCCCCTATTTTGTAAAAGATGAATGGGTTTGGTATGTTCTGAGCAGAATGCATGACAACTTCATGTGGTTGATGAGGCCATTTAAGATCACGAAAGATGCCATTAGGGCGGTAACCGGATTGCACTCATCCGGTGGGTTGCCTGCTCTCAAATCAGTCAAAAACCAAACTATAAGTGAGCTACTGGATCAAAATTTGACAAGAGGGCAATGACAATAGAAGACATCATAGATCTGGATATCAAATTTTCCCCTATGATAATTGGTTACAAAATCTACCACTCCAGTAGGGAGAATTCAGTATCCAAAACTGCTATATATACTGCATATGAAATGCTAAGGAAAAATGCTGACTATGATCTTTGTGAGCTTCTCCTAAACCAACTGTTAGAGAATTTATAGAAAATAAAGAAGGATAAGAAGAATTTATTTAAGTATGGTGGCTTGATATTATGTCTATTCTTTTACTATATGAATGAGCTACCCGGATCCAATGGTTGGGTATGGCAAAATGACAAACTAGTTGCCATACAAATCAGAGATTATATGTATGGGCTTGGTGATGCCAAGGCACAAAGTACAGCACTCTAGGGCTACTTCAAAAACTTCCAAGGCATGATGCAGGCCAGAGAGAGAATCCCCCAATCTCTAGTTGAAAAATACAAGGATACAGTGTGCTTCATGGTAGACACTGATCAATGCCTAATGGAGGCAGTGGAACCCAAAACAGTCTGGATTATGCCAATGGGCTATGAGGTAGATGAGAATATTGTGGAGCTACATGTTCAACACCTGCTAAGTCAACCAAAGGACCCTGAGGCAGAAAGGTTTGGAACCTTCCAAGAGTTGAGTGTAAAAATTCATGTTGAACTAAGATAGCCTGAGATCAAGAGAAAGGTGAGAAGGGAAGTAGAAGAAGTTGCCAAGAGATATGGGATGTCAAAGGAGGCATTTGATGCCAACAGAGAGAAGGTAGAAAGGGCAGAGAAAGAAAGGCAAGAAGCAGAAAAAAAAAGTGCTCCAGTGGAAGCCCCCTCCCGGACCAAATCCTCCAAGAGCTCTGCACCTGGCACCTCTAAGAGCTCAAAAGCCTCAAAATTGGAAGCAAAGACATCCGGTAAAGGAGAGAAGAGAACAAAGACAAAGGCCACAAGGTCATACACAAGCCACAAGGATGATGAGGAGACAGAGACAGATGAGAAGGTTAAGAAAATGAAGAAGAAAAAGAAAACTTCAATGGGATCATTTGCCGACAAGAACAAAGAAGAAGCAGAAGAATTTGTTGAAAGGCCTACTCCTTCTGTTGATGATGTCATCAAAGCAGTCACTGTAGATGGGAATTTGCAGCCCATAACTAAATTTTATGATGAGTATAATGACTCTAACGAAAGAATGTTGGAGGAAGCCACAGTCAAGTACTTGAATATCTATACTAAATCATTTATTGAAATCATCTCTCTAATCCCCAAGAGGTTAGAGAAAATAATTGAACTTAGAAAAGATAATGCCAAGGAAAAGGATATGGAAATCTAGGAACATATAGTTATTCAACTCTATCCTTCCATCACTCCAAAATAAATGAACATGATCTTCAAGGATTACAAGGATGAGTTCTGGAGCAAAGACAGAATGAACAAGCTTATGCTCGGAGAGACTAATCAGGTGGCAAAAGAGACTGAAGACATCCTCTGGAATGCATATAAAAGATTCAATCTCCCTATTATAGAGGACATAAGTGATGAACCTTCTGCCATGGATGTTGAAGGATCTAGTGCATCAAAGGAAGATTCTACTGAGTAAATTGCAGAAGAGTCAAAGGAGATAAGTGAGGAGAAGACTAAGGACTTGGATTCCTCTATTCTAAAAGAGGAAGTCCATGAAGAAGTAAACATCTCACTTTTGGATCCCCCAGCTGACTCCGGAACTAAAGGAGAAGAAAGAAAAGAAGAGAAAATCAGTCAAGAAGAAGAGGTAAAGGGAAGAGAAGGAGATCAAACAGAGAAGACCCCAGGTGACAGCTTTGAGTCTGCAAAAGGAAAGAAGACTCTATCTCCAGCAAGAGACACTGCAGAAGCAGTTAAAGACTTCCTGAATAAAGAGATGATGGAAATAGATGAACCAGATCTATTTCAAGGACCACTTAATTTTGACTCCCTCTCTCTAGTTCAAACAATGAAGGTAGCATCTTTTGCTCAAGCTAAAGCAAAAGAAAAGCTTCTGAAGTCTCACATGGAAGACTGTGAGCTGATAGAGATTGCATCCAGTGTATTAGAGAAGATCATGCTATCCTTCCAAAAGGATCTTTCAGCCTCCTCATCCGGTAATATGAAATCTCTTGTTAATACTGTTAGCACACATTTTGATTCCTTAGAGAAATCAGCAGAAGAAAAGGTCCAGAAAGAGTTTTTGGGAAAGAGATTCTCTGAAGTACAAGGACTCATAACAAATGATAGGAGAAATCTGGATATTGGGATAAAGAGCCTAGAAAATGCTCTTAAAGATGGCAGAGAAATATATAAATTTTGTCTATCCTGGTCTAAAGTGACAAAGGATATTGAGAAGAAAGTGAAAGAACAAGAAGGTAAACTTTCAAGTTTATCTTAGAATTTTGATCCTCTCACCACATCCATAATAAATCAAGAATGCCAGACTATTTCCATTCTAAATGAACTAAAGAAACTTGAAAAGGAAAGGAAGAATATAATAAGTAGGATGGGTGAACTTAGAGGGATAATTATCCCTTAGTTAGAGGCCATGCATGAGGCCCTAACTGATGCTCAGACCACAGCCCAGACCCGTGATCCGACAGACCTAAAGAGGACAGAAGCTTTTGTGTTCCTGTTGAGTGGTCACATCTCAATTTTGGATAGGATGAAGCAAAGTTGGGCAATAGAATTTGTCCAGTTGAAGACAACTTTTGTAGATATACTTAAGTATATGTAAGTATAACTTGTATATATACTTATGCAGCTATGTATAGGCTTTTTTGTTTTTGGAAATTTTGGTGTGCAGATTCTACCCTTTGCCATTGATGTCAAAGGGGGAGTGAGGAGTAGTGAAAAATATGAAATCCAGCCAAGGGGGAGCTCTGGTAAAAGTGTACAAAAGTTAGAGCATCAGCCAAGGGGGAGTTTGTTATAACACTTAGTCATTTTTCACTAAGTGTTGACATCAATGCCAAAGAGGGAGATTGTTGGCAAGAGACACTGTGTGACTTCATGAGTGTTGTCATTGATGGCAACAAAGTCCATCCCACTCATCCGCAGCACATAGTATGTCTATACCGGAAGTCAGATTGAAGAGTGTTTTGGTTCGGTGAACAAGAACAGAGCATGCAGCAAGGTCTGACAGTCAGGTCCAGATCTCTTAGAGGAAGTATCTCAGAAAAGTGAGGACTTGGGGAAGTCAAGAGGAGTACCATGATTGCTACATTCCAAAGATTAAGCCTTCGGTGATGAAAGAGTGAAAAGATATCAGCACATAAGTGTTGGGTTCCTATTTGACAGAGTGGACTGAGGAAGAACTGACCGGCAGAACATCAGACCTTAATCCGGGTAAGAAATTGATGGTGATCAAGTTTCTTGAGGGATCATTCATGGTTGGTTGACATGATTGATGACTCCTATAACTATCTTTTTGGTACGCATCACTTAGTAAGCATGGATTCAGCCGACAGACCAGAGTTTATCTTGAGTATTCCAGATGCCGACTAGAAAGATGTTGAAATCCTTTGTGCAAATATATATATAACAGATGGATTTCAACGTGAAGGTGTGTAAAAATAAGAGTGAGTGTGAAGAAAAGTAGAGAGCAGTGTGGAAGCAGATATACAAATCTGGTATGTGACTGAACAGTAGCACTAAGCAAAGGAAGAATAAAGTGCAGCAGATCAGTATATTAAGCCTAACCGAAACTGAACTCCAGCATATGTGGATGCCTCTAATCAATTCAAAACACTAGTTACTTTCTATATACCTTGTAGACAGTGAGTCTCTTGTAGGCAATGAGCCTCTTGTGAGTAGTGTGCTCGGGTAGTGAGCCCTAATTGGCAAGTGCCATTTTGTACTTCTATTCTTTTAACAGAGAATACAATCTTGGGTTAGTCACCCCGTGGTTTTTCCCTTAACAGGGTTTTCCATGTAAAAATCCTTGTGTTATGTGTGTTGATCTCTTTTCTGCTCTCATGTTCATGTATGCTTAAATATTTTGATACTACACTAATTGTTAAAGAAGAGAAAATTAAATTATTTAAGATAATTGATTCACCCCCCTCTCAGTTATCCACCTTGTTCCAACAAATCCCTCAAACCTAAACCCTATCCCTAAACCCTCAACCCTCAACACTATACCTTAAACCCTAATCCCTATCCCTCAACCCTTAACCCTTAAAACTTAAACCCTATCCCTACACCCTGAACACTCGACACTATATCTTAAGCCTTAAACCCTCATCCCTAAAGCCTCAACACTCAATCCTTAAACCTTCAACCCTAAACCCTATCCCTAATCCCTCTACCCTTGACACTCTAACCCTAACCCCTTGACCATCAACCCTATCCCTAAACCATCAACCCTCAACCCTCAACCCTCAACATTAAACCCTAATCCCTCAAACCTAAACCCTATCCCTAAACCCTCAACCCTCAACACTATACCTTAAACCCTAATCCCTATCCATCAACACTTAACCCTTAAAATTTAAACCTGTCCGTACACCCTCAACACTTGACACTATATCTTAAGCCTTAAAACCTCATCCCTAAAGCCTCAACCCTCAATCCTTAAACATTCAACCCTAAACCCTATACCTAATCCCTCTACCCTCGACTCTCTAACCCTAACCTCAACATTAAACACTAATCTGTCAACCCTAAACCCTAATCCATCAACCCTAAACCCTCAACCCTCAACACTATACCTTAAACCCTAATCCATCAACCCTAAAACCTAATCCCTCAACCCTCAACCCTAAACCCTATCACTAAACCCTCAACCCTCAACACTATACCTTAAACCCTAATCCCTCAACCCTCAACCCTAATCCCTCATCCCTAAACCCTAAACGCTATCCCTATTCCTAAACCCTCAACCCTTAACACTATACCTTAAACCCTAATCCCTTATCCCTAAACCCTCGATGCTCAACACTATATCTTAAACCCTAATCCCTTAACCCTCATCCCTAAAGCCTCAACCCTCAATCATTAAACCTTCAACCCTAAACCCTATCCCTAATCCCTCTACCCTCAACACTCTACTTTAACCCTAATCCCTTGACCATCAACCCTATCCCTAAACCCTCAACCCTCAACCCTCAACTCTCAACATTAAACCCTAATCCATCAACCCTAAACCTTAATCCCTCAACCCTAAACCCTATCCCTAAACCCTCAACCCTCAACACTATTCCTTAAACCCTAATTCCTCAACTCTAAACCCTAATCCCTCAACCCTAAACCCTAAACCCTATCCCTAAATACTCAACCCTCAATAAGTTATACCTTAAACCTTAATCCCTCAACCCTCAACCCTAATCCCTCACCCCTAAACCCTAAATGCTATCCCTATTCCTAAACCCTCAACCCAAGACACTATACCTTAAACCCTAATCCCTTACCCCTAAACCTTAAACCCTATCCCTCAACTCTTAACCCTTAAACCTTAAACCCTAAAACCTATCCCTAAACCCTCAACCCTATACCCTTGATAATATACTTAAGCCCTAATCCCTCAACCATCAACCCTATACCTTAAACCCTGAAGCCTACACCCTCAAACCCTCATCCCTAGACCATATAACCTCACCCTTATATCCTAAACCTTGAATATTGTGCCTCAACCCTATACTTAAATTAAACCTAAACCATACGTGATCTCAACCCAAGTCACCCTATGCCTTATATACCCTCAATCCATATCGTAAACCCTAAACCCTAATCCCTGCACCTTACACACTTAATCTTATACACTCAACAAACTGAATATTAACCCTCAACTGTAACCCTCAACCCTCTAATCTCTACCCTCTACCCTCTACCTATTACTTAAGCCCTAATCCCTTAACCCTCAACCCTCAAAACTATACAGGCTCAGGTCCTTATATACACTAAACCCAAAACACTTACATACATACATACATACATGCATACATACAAACATACATACATACATACAAGATGCATACATATAAGCATGCATACATGTACATACATACAAGCATGCATACATACGTACAAGCATAGATATAAACATCCATGAAACATACTTATGAAACTTGAACATAACTCATTCAAAGGAAGACATAACGCGAGTGCGTTATAACGCGCTCATGTTATGTCGAACTGGGAAAACACCGGCAAACATGCAAAAAAGGGAAAAAGAACAACATAATGCGAGCACGTTATAACGTGCTCGTATTATATTGTGCTTTGGGAATCCCAAGCCTTAGGCTTGGGATTTGCTATGGATTTCCAACCCAAAGGCTTGGAGTGCCTTTTCAACATCCACAGATGTGTTTTTGCAAATTCTACAAGATTTCACATAATTGTGTTTGTGCTAACCCTCAGATTTGCACATGTTTCAAGGTCAAACAAATCAAACACTTGGGTAATGTTAGGCTTTCTGTTAGCTATTTAACGATGTAATTTTTTTCACATTTTGACAATGTTAAGCCTTTCATCTTTAATTTCTTTTGTTTGTGTGTCTGGTTTTGGGCAAAAACCACTGTTTGGTCTTTTTTTCATTGTAAATTAACCATTCATTGAAATTTCAAAAAAATTACATATTTAGAAACTAGACTCCATTCTACACATATTTAAAAAAATGATTTTCAATTAGTTTTCAAAATTTATAGGGGTAGCACGGCCAAAATTCTATTTTTTAGGATGTGTCCACTTTGAAAATTAGTAAAAAATCAAATATTCATCAAAAGTTTATCAGAAAAATTACACATAAACTACATGTTGTTAGCTAATTTCTCACTGAAGCGATTTTTAAAATACCAAAAAAAAGTTAACCTTTTTAGGGAGCCACAAAACATGCTATGTTATGTTTTTTTACAGAAACAACACCAATTTCTATGGCTCCCTCTTTTGAACCCCTTAATCTATACACTTTTCAAAAAAAATTAGTAGTTTAGAAAGTAGACTCAGAGCACTACGAACATTGTTTTGGTTGTATCTCCAAATTTTGAGTGTAACTAAGCTCAATTTCTCATCCAAGGCCAGCATTTCTTGATTTCAGAAAAAAAAAAAAAAAAAAGTGGCCACTTAAGACCCGTTTTTGGCCCCCCATCTTCTTGCACTTACCCTATATCATTTGTTAACGCATATACATCATGAGTAAATAATCACGATAACATATAATCACATGTCTAAATTCTATGAATATATACTCAAACTCATGAAATCATTAATTTATCTTGACATTTTCACATAACATCAAATCATTAAATTATGCGAAATTATCTACTAATTAGATACAAGTAAAAAGTAAAACATAGTCAAAAATTAGGGATGTGACATATCTCCCCCCATAAGATTCATCGTCCTCGATAATCCAATGTATCCAAATATAATAGAATGATAAATTTTTCATTCAAATTTCAAAAGCATAAAGCAAATGAGGAAATCTCTAATGAAAATCATGATAATCTTCCCATGACTATCCTCTGCATACTGGTCCCACTGGACCTTGCACTGAGTAACTTCTCTATTACGCAAATGAAGCTTGTGAACTTTGAGCACTTTGAGAGGCTAGATCATGACCACTCTTGGGTCTTGTGCCTATAAAGCATTCCAATCAAGAATATGATTATCACCTGTTATATACTTTTTCAAATATGAAACATGAAAAACATTATGCATCCTGCAAGAACCGGTGGTAGAGCAATTTTGTAGGCAACCGAATTGATCATTTCTAGAACTTCGAAGGGTCCTACATATCTAGGAACTAGTTTGGAAGACTTCCCAAACTTTATGGAACTTTTATTAGGTTTGACCCTCGAAGGAACTTTTTCTCCAACTGAGAATTGCCTTGGTGTACGTTTGGCATCAACGTAACTTTTATGTCTATCATTTACTTCCGCTAATCTTTTTCTGATCAACTTAACCTATTCTTCCATTTCTGCCAACATTTTTGGACCAATGTTAATCCTATCTTCTAGCTTATCCCAGCTTATAGGAGTTTGGCACCTTCTTCCATACAATGCTTCAAATGCAAACATCTTAATAGAAGAATTGTAGGAGTTGTTATAAGTAAAATCCACAAGCGGTATATACTCTTCCCACTTGTATTGTTGATCCATACAATACATTCATAACAAATATTCAAGAACTTGGTTTACCCTTTCTGTCTAACCATCTGTCTCAGGGTGATCAGATGAGCTTATATTGAGTTGAGTTCCTTGTACTAAAAACAAAGTTTTCCAAAATCTTAAAGTCATGCACGCATCTCTATCTGAGATAATCTTCTTAGGAACTCCATGCGATGTGAACACTTCTTGCACAAACTTGCAAAATATAATTGGTGCTCCATCTGTTAAATTTCCAAGTATAAAGTGGGCTACCTTGGTGAGTTTTTCCACCACTACTAAAATAGCATCATGTTTATTTCGAGACATTGGAAGACCTTGCACAAAATCCATGCTAATAACTTACCACTTCCACTCTAGAATATCATCTGGATACAAAAGTCCTGATGGATGTTGATGCTCAGCCTTGACTCTCTAGCACTCTAGGCAACTAGTTACAAATCTTTCAATGTCATTCTTCATTCCTTCCCAAAAATAAAGAGGTTTCACATCGACTAGGAGTTTAGTTACTCCTTGATGACCTGAATATGGTGCGGAATGAACTTCCTTCCACACAAGGTTTCTCAATTCTGCCAAATCTAGAACATACATTCTTCCTTTGTATCCTAGAAGCCCATCTGGTTTAAAATAGAACTGCTCATACCTCAAATATTGAGGATTTACAGAGAGAGTCTACTTAACTTGCTCATAAAATTCATCACATGTAGAATTCTACAATTCCAAATCCTTGAAATTCAAGTGGATAGAGATAATCAATGAGATATATCTCCATCGACTCAGCATCCACTACTTGATTCTCTTTGCCCTTGATATAATTAATCTCAAAATCATAGTCAGATATCAATTCCAACCATCTTCTCTATCGAACATTCAGATGGGGTTGGGAAAATATGTACTTAAGACCATGATGATCTGACTTCAACTCAAAAGGCTTTCTTAGCAAGTAGTGTCACTACACTTGCAAAGCATGCACAACTGCTACAAACTCTAAATCATGAGGAGCATGATTCTTCTCATATGCTCTTAGCTTCCTAGATTCATAGGCTACTACTTTCCCATTCTACATAAGCACTCCTCCCAAACCTTCTCCTGAGGCATTAGTAATGACAACAAATTGACTTTCTGGATTAGGAAATTTCAATATTGGTGTCATTGTCAACCTTTCTTTCAATTGGTCAAATGCCTCCTGAAATTTAGTTGTCTAGTCAAAATGCTTTCCTTTTCTCTGAAGCAAAGTGATTGGGCTTGCAATCTTAGAAAGGTTCGAAATGAATTTTCTATAATATCCAATTAACCCCATGAAACTGCGCACTTCATGCACATTATTTGGCACATGCCACTCAAGTATAGCTTTTATCTTTGCAAGTTCTACAAATATTCCTTCAGCTAATATAATATTCCCTAAGTATTGTATCTCTTTCTAAAAGAAAGTATACTTAGAAAGCTTCCCAAATAATTTATGCTCTCTTAGCTATTACAAAACTATCCGCAAATGTTGCAAGTGTTATTTCTCATTCTTAAAGTAAATAAGAATGTCATCTAGAAACACTCAAATAAATTTGTCTAAACAATCTCAAAAAACATTGTTCATCAAATTCATGAATGCAATAGGGGAATTCGTAAGTCCAAAAGGTAAAACCATGAACTCATAATGCTCATATCTGGTTCTAAAAGTTGTCTTATGTATGTCCTCATCTTTTATTCTTAGTTGATGGTATCTAGATCACAAATCAATCTTAGAAAACATTATTGTACCACACATCTGATCAAAAAGATCATAAATACACGGTAGAGGATATTTATTATTTATCGTTGCTTTGTTAAGCATACGATAGTCTATACATAGACGCAAGGTTCCATCCTTCTTTTTGGTAAAGATCACTAGGGCTCCCCAAGGAGAAACACTAGGTCTAATCAATCCTTTAGCCAACAGCTCTTGAAGCTAGGCTTTCAATTCCATCAACTCTATAGTACTCATATTGTATGGGGCTTTTGAAAATGGCTTTGATGTAGGTATAATATCAATTGAGAAATTGAAAGCTCTCTTCAGAGGTAATCCTGGAAGTTCATCTAGGAAAACATCCTGAAAATCTCTAAGGAAAGGATAGTTCTCCAAAGATACACTTTGTTTACTAGGATCATCTTCTACTTGCTCCATTTTGACTGCAAAAATTTGACAACCTTTTCGCTTAGCCCTCTTTAGTTGCATAGCAAAGATTGGTCTAATATTAACTTCTCTATGAGTGCCTTGCAAAAGGACTTTGTTTCCTACATCATCTAGACACTCAACTATTTTTGCAAAATGATCGACATTGGCTCTATGCCTCCGTAGCCAATTTATTTGTAAGATAACATCATAGGAACCTAGGGGGGCTACAAACAAATTCACCTTAGTTGAGAAACTAGGAAGATCAATCTTAGCTTCAAATAGACATTACTCTACCTGAGCTCTAGTCTAGTTCGCATATTCTACTAACCAAGGTTTAGCCATATATCTAGCTCTTCTAGAAAATTTACTTAATACTCTTGGAGAAATAAAACATCCAATTGCTTCAGTATTAATCAAAACAGAAATAGGAACTTCAAACATGGTACATGTTGTCTCAATGGGAGTAATCTGGTACTCCACCTAACGATTGTCCAAAGATACATGGATCCTCTGTTGAAAAGATGCTTGTTAAGTTGGTAAAGCATTACCACACCGTTGAACTCTCTGGTTCTTAGTTGGGAATTGATTTGCATAGTGATCTCCACCACATGTGAAACATCCTCCAAGAGGTCCTCGCTTCTTAGTGGGTTTATGTGAATTATTATCATTCCTTCAAACATTTCCACTATTCTTCTTCTCATTCCAGGTCCACTCCTGTTATTTCTAGAACCCTTGTCACTTTTCTTAGCCACATCTAGCTTTCCATTCCTTTTCTTGAAAGACTGTGAAGTTGGTGTCTTATTAAACCTCTTGTGATTCTTCTTGTGATATGCAAAAATTGACTTCAATTTTTTATCTTGTTTGATTGCCTTCTCCAAAACTTGGTCCATAGTAGAAGGGCCATGCACATCTACTTCACCTATATGGGCATTCAGACCCATGATAAATTTCCTGATCCTGAACCTTTGATCTTTCTAATATTGAGGCACATATTTTAGGAGATAGGTAAACTTTTCCCAATATTTGACCACTGACATATCCCCTTGTCTCAGATTCTATAAAATCTATTAGCTTTTGGTCAAAGAAAAGTTACAATAACCACCTTTGGCGAAATAAGACCACAAATTGATCCCAAGTTAAGCTCAAAGAACTTAACTCCAGTTCCATCTTCTTGTTCATCCACCACATGGATGCTTCTCCTACCAATTGAAAGGCACCCCATAGTGCCTTGGTTATCTTAGAGTAATTTTGGATCTCAAAATACTTTTCCATCTCTGTCAACCAAGCTTCAGCAACATCACCACTTTTGGTTCCACTGAACTTGGGTGGCATGACTTTCTTCATATCTCTAGATAGTTCAGAGGCAAGTCTACTTCTCTTCTCTTCTTGAGACTTAGTTTTATCAAAATTATCCCTTGGCTCACTATGATTACTGGATTCATGGACATATTCATCATCTCCTTGATGTGAATCCTCATGTCCTACTTCAGATTTACCTTGACCCCCAACCTCCTATTCCAAGTTTCCAATCCTATCCTTGGTTTCATTCAACATGGTCAATATCTAATCCAGCTTAGCCATAGTGTTTTTAGAAGGATTTGACTCTCCTTGACTATCTTCTAGAGTTGTTTGAGTTTGAACCATGATGATACTCTATATCACACCTGATATTTGTATCAAATTAGAATTAGAACTCATAATAATGCATCTCATTAATTCAAAATTCAAAATTCATCAATAAAATTCATTCACAAAAAATCAAATGGCAAACAATCTCATCTTTATTATAGTTTATTCTGGGTATAATTACATTCTTATTTAGATAATTAATGTGACAAGACTACATTTCTCTGTCGGTTAAAGGATATTCCTTAGGTTCCTCTTCCCCATCAGAATCCAATAAAACAAACTTAGAGGGTGGGTGTACACACAAGTACTCCTCCAACACCTCTTTTCCTAAAATAGGAGCGTCACGACCAAATCCAAATGGCATGTTGTGTTTTGTAGATCATTTACTTGGTTTATTTGCACAAGTAGGAACAATAGGATTCTTGCCTAATTTAATACGGTGTTTCCTCTCTAGCCGTATACACTTAAGAGCATTAGCCAAAGTCTCTGAATCCTCCAGCCAGGCACCCTAGCATAATTAATATGCTCCTTGAGTTTAACCTTCTTAGTAAGTTCTTTCTTAACTACTAATTTAGCCAAACATTGGGGAATAGACTTTTTGGTTATTTTCTTGGTTCTTCTCCATGCCATTCTAGCATAAAACTAATTTCAAACATTACCTATCTACTTAATGTTGACAAATTTTCTCGTAGTGAACTCCTATGTCCATGTGTTGAACCCGATTAGCTCTGATACCATATGTAACATGCATTCTCATATTACCCTAAATTACACCCACAATTTACTTGGAAAGTAGAAGAAAATCATATACAAGAATGAAATATCTTTTTTTAATCATTTTCTAAACTTCAAAGAAATAAAAGCATATCTTTTCTAAATATTTTTCAACCTGAAATTCAATATATTCAAAGATATCTTATAGTGATAACATTTCACTTTACATTTACAAATACATTACTCTTGGCAAAGAATAGTTTTACATCATAATCATAGCATGAAATTTTACATAAAAAGTACTATCTCTGGAATCTTGATATTTGTCATTCAAATCTTGGCGAGTCTTCTTCTATAGAGAGAAAGCATCATCCGAGTGCTTTACCTCCAACCACAGACCGACGGTCCCCCACACACCTTCCTTCCTGGAAGTGGCCCTACCCTTCACAAAGAGTATAGACAAGTGGATCTAACAAGTTGCCATCTAAGTCCTAGTGTTGTGTCCTACGTAACTCAATCGACCATACAACTCTAGACAATCTTCTAGCTAAGTATGATCATACTTACCAGTTAGGCCATCTAGACACTATGAACCAACTAATGCATGCAGAGACAAATGCATCACTTTGGCCCAAGTTTTTATATAAATAAACGTTGTCGTGTGTTCACACACCTCTAACTTGACTCAAAGACTATCTCATCCTACAGTTTGATTTATTTGGCTAGTATCTCTAGGCATAATTATCTAATCTAAACTCAATTCCTAGTCCATATGACTTAGAAATATTCCTTATCTATGATATACATTAACTATGCAAAATTCAGAGTTCCTTATTGCAGATTTGTAATTTATCAAGGTCTATGACTTCCTATCATTTTACTTTCTACTCAATAATAACCCTACTTGGTTTATATAACAAGTATTAACTTTCTAACAATAAAGTGCTTCTTAGTCTCTTAATAATGTCTAGATCTATGGTTTCTCGACCTTTTGTTTGTCGACCAAAGTACACAATAGACTAATTAAATATCATAAATGACTTGAGAGTTAAAGAATTCTAAACCCTTCGGGTAAAATATAGGGTTCTCAACTTCCCTATCTCAGTACTTTGCAATATCAAAATACCCTTAAAAACTAATAAAAATTTTAACCATAATATTGTGTTTATAAGATATCCACTCATCAAATCTTGGCTACTTGGTCATTGATTAATTTCTCCTTTACATATGGTGTATCTTCCTTTAAGTCAAGTCTTAATAGATACTAATAAAAGCATGTGAATTCTTGACTAAGTTCAAACTTTTAATCCAATAAAGGATATAAGTCTAGATAAAGTAATGATGTCTTTGACCTAATGGTCACCTTTTGTTCACTGATATAAAAAGATTAAGAATGATAGAACATCTTTTTTGCATATTAGAAATACATAATATAGTTGAATAAATATATATATGTTGTTATATAAATATATAACATAGCTTCAAGTGCCTCTAATGATATCTAAATCTTTTCTTTACAATTTAAAATAAGAGACAATCTTTCCCAAAGTCTTCAATTGAAACCAATAAACTCAAATGAGTTAAAGAGATAAAAGAAAATCTATATAAAATCTTCTAGTCTCTACTTTAAAACTTATAGCAACAACCTTGAGAGGCTTAGGTTGAAGTCTAAAGATAGATTCCATTAAGTTTAAGAGAAATAGACTACCTTATATTTAATTGATATCTTGAGTGAAAGATAAATTAAGGACAACCAGAGAAATTATCTAGTCCACTGACTAAGAGTTTAAACGTGATTGGATTAACTAATCCTTAGTATAAAACATTCTAATGCTTAGTGCTAACTAACTTCTCTAACTAAAAAAGTTTGCTAACTGAATCTGATAGTTAACCTATTGTGTTACTAGCCTTTCGGCCTATCATAGACTATGTTTCTACAATCATTTGGACTATATGAACTTACTATAATATAATTCAAAAAAGAGATACAGAGCTCTTCTTACAATAAGACAAGTCAAAACAGTTTATTGATTTCAACCTTCAATAAAAAAGAGTGTAAGGTTGTTCTGCTTCATTCACCTATGGGAATAAATATAACCTAAGAAGTCTTCTAAACACAGTGATCCTATCTATTAAAAGGTTTCACAAAATCATGGTGATAGACTAAGCTATCAACTTCTTATATCGATAAGATATACCAAGCTCTCGAATTCTCAAACACAATAACAAAATATGCTATCGAATTCTCAAAATATAGAGATATATAAGCTATCAATTTTCTCTAAACACAAAGATAACTAAGTTCTTCGACTACAAGAACACAGAGATATAATTATAAAATATCATCTTCTCAAATCACAAGAATATATATAAAGCTTTCAGATTTTTCATAATCAGAGTTATACTAAGCTCTTAAATTTCTATAAACACAGTAATAATAAAGTGTTGTCGACTATGCAAACGTAGCAATATATGAATAGCTCTTGGCTTTACAAACACTGTAATAGATGCATACTATCGATTGATTAAAACAAAAAAGGTAAGTTATGCTATCAACTTCTCTATACACAGATAAACACATCTACGAGGCTGACAACAAACAAAGAATTCTCCACTCAAATAATGTTTACATAAAAAGAGAGAAGAACCTATGAGATCAACATGCAAACAAGGCTCCTCTAACATCATTCTTCCTTAGTCTGCTTCCAACAAAGCTCCCTCTCTTGGTGGTATATGTGTTTCTTCATAGAGAACCCTTGTGGTGATAAATACAGCACTCTCTTTAACCAAGTTCCATCATTCTAATAATAATGCATGTCATGATTCTACATAATGGCATACAAATAATGGAGATGATGGTCATTAAATGACCAATCAAAACCTAGTCAAAAGGACACTCCACTCTCCTAATCAGTTGAGAGTAAGAAGGAGGTTGAAGGACCATGTAATAGAAAGCAATTTGCAAACATTAACTCTTAACCTCTTTCATTAAGAATTCATCAACCTAACACAAAAGATCTTATTTAAATATCAAACTTAATATATGTACAAATATATATAATCATAAAGAAAGCATACACAATGTATACCTTACATTGTTTTTAAAAACTTGACAAGATATGAGAATGGGGTTGAGGTATTATTCCCCTCTCTGTCTCACGATTATAGAAAAAATAGACAAGCATAATTAACCTGATAGGATACCATAAAGGAATTTCAATCAAAAATTACCAAAGAAGAGATAGTTAACCACTTACATATATATTCTCTCCTAAATATAAACTATATCAGGAAAAATTTTGACTATCAACTACATCTTGACGATGATCATACTAACCCTTCTTGGTTTTTTGACAAAACCTATGATAAAGGATTTTTACATCAAATCGACTATTGTCAAATCGAAAAACAACTAAGACCAATAAAGTTGAAATCAACTTACCAAACTTAACAGGGTTCACTAAATTGTGCAACACAATACTTATATGGAAACAACTTATCCTTTCCATACGTCTATTCACTTCTCTTTGATGATGCTCTCCCTGTCTTTCTTGGAGGATAGAAAACCTATTTTCTGAATACAACTTGCAATCACCAAACTAGGATTAGTGCATCATTAGTTAACCCACATACATCATGAATAACTAATGGTGATAACATATAATCTCATGTCTAAATTCTATGAATATATATTCAAACTCATGAAATCATTGATTTATCCTAACATTTTCACATAGCATCAAATCATTAAATTATGCAAAATTATCTACTAATTACATTCAAGTAAAAAGTAAAACATAGTAAAAAATTAGGGATGTGACACCAAAAAAACTCTTATGATTAGCTATTGAAGGAGTTGGTGTTGATTCAAGAGTTGTAGAAGGTTTATGATATTGTACCTTGTCTTTGTTGGCTAGAAACGAAGAGTTAAATGTGAGATATTGTTGTCTTCTACATTAGTCAATAACAATGTAGGTTATGTATATGCTACATTATATTTTCATTTGTGAAATAATAGGACATGTTATATGGTACTAGATAACCTGTGATTGCATTGTCATTATTGATGTATGCACTTTTATCTTCTTATTTACTATGTATATGGTTGTTATTCTATCATGAATGCTTGAATGATTTCAAAAATTGAATCTCTTGTTTTTATTTTTTATGAATTAGAAATTGTATGTGAATTTAAATCTTACTTTGTTTGGTAGCAAACTTAACTATGTTGCATCAATAAAAAGAAAACTAGGACAAAATGTAAGAAATAATCATATTATTATAATATTTTCAAGGGAAATAGGGTTGAATTGTAGTTGAAGTATTAGAAAATAAGTGGTTTATCTTATATGTATGATTATGAAATGAGTTTTTAAATTGCAATATAGAAATATTTTATGAAAGATTAGTTTCTTGAATGTTCTAATTAAAGTAGGAACCTAGTAGGGTAAACAAGTCATGTATTGCATATTTATGTTAGTTGGATATACATATAAGTAACTATATTTAGTTTAGTTTCAAGTGTAAGATTTGAATATAAACCAATGTGTTAATGTATGAGATTGATATAAATAAGTGGAATTTATGTGTGTAAAATATCTATGAAGTATAAAGTGATAAAGAATGTGGAAAGTACTTATGGAATAAGTGGACACTTGTGCATTATGTGCTTGTATCTCAAGTCATGATTTAGGTTATTCAACACCATTTTAAGATGGTTATGAGTAGACAACTACATTTGAGTTCAATGTGCTTGAAAACATAAATTAGGTATAGGTGTGTTTCTTCTTGAACAAAATGTGTATTTCACTTTCACTACCTGTATGTTGCAATGTTTTGTATTTATCTAATATATTTTCTCCCATTAGGTTAAGGGAACTAGAATTATTAGGGGTTGAATGCAAATGGGTTTCTCTTTGGAGAGGTTATAATAATCTTTGAATGTTGCCTCAATTGAATTTTCCTCATGTAGAATCACACTTGTTGGTGCTTAGAGAAAGCCTAATCTTTATTGTTATTTTACTTGGGTTGAGGGTGGTCCCTAATGTGTCATTTTATCTAGAGTTACTCTCCATGTTTGTCAAATGTTTGACATCTTTATTAGATACTAGTGCTAGAAAATTACTTCCTATGATTCATTACATTTCAATGCAATAGTGACTGGTGTTTTCAAATGATAAGTATCACACTTGTGGGAACTTGAGGTATACTATCTTTTCTCTAGGAATCTATAGATAGTCTTACATATGTTGTACTTCTAGCACTAGGTTTTGTTTTACAAAAGTTATAGTGCAAGCCCTGCATTGTGAAGGTCATGGGGTTATTTGATGCAAGACTATATTCTAGGATAATTCATGTGTTTGAATCCAACATGCCCCTACTCCCCTTAGGTGTCTTGTAAAATTCGTGTTGTGATTCTTATTGTGTAATATTTTTTATGAGATTATTAGATTACTTAGTTATTTAAAATACTTATCTATTGATTTATTGGCTTGTGAATCCTCAAATTGTTAACCAGTAATATAAAAATTTTATTAATTTTGATATGTTCCATTGCCTTAGGGACTCCTTGGATTAGACTTTTGATTGAATTTACAATTTTTGTATTGGTGGCCACACTTGAATTTTACTATCTTTGTGAGATCTCATTTTGGATTTTATTTAATATTTTATCAATTTGAGATTTTTTTAGGCCTTTGTTTTATTATTACTATTGGTACGTGTGGATTTTCCTTGTATTAATTTTTTTTTTTTTTTGAAAGAGGCCCCTAGTAGGTAGTATAGGGGGAGTAGGTGGCTTGGAATTTTATTGAAGAAATGAGGTATAATAATAGACCGATATAGGATAGTCTTAATTGTTTTCCTTAGAATTCATGAATGTATACTCTCTTCTTGATATATAGCACTAGGATACGTATGGTATCATTCCTTTTAGAGAGATGAGACTTGTTTGGTACTATGAGTATGCAAGTGTCAACTCTTTAGTTGCAAGCTAGTATAGTTACTAGGTTATGAATTCTTCACCCTATGACTACTTAGATGTATTTGGGCATTGGTCATCCTCATAAATCCCCTTATGTGATTCTCGTGTTGTGAAGAGTGTGAAGTCATTATTTGTTCTATATGTAACTAAGATATATAAGGTAGTATGCAAAGTATTAGAGAAGCTTGATATGGTTAAGGTACGAAATAATGTTTTGGTGACTTGATTCATATGATGGTCTTTACTTTGGGGCTTAAATTCTATTAGTATATATGCATTGAAAGATAGAGAAGGATAGACAACTAGTTAATTAGATAAATATTAATGTAATAATTATTTTGGTTTTAGTATGCATTGGTGTGACCTTACTCTATGTGTGTTAATATATGAACTGTGTAAGATTCTAACACTTTTGTCTTATGGATGTAATGTATGTAGTGATGTTTTTCTTATATCGATGTATGATGCATTCTATAGGAAAGGAATCACCATGGTATTGATTATTCATTGATGACCTTAGAATTTTATAGTTTCTCGTCATGGGAATAGGAGCCCATTACCTTGCCCAAATGGTGGGTTATTCTGTCTAATCTTTGAGGGATTCTAGGAGGAAGCCTAATCTTTGGGGGGGGGGAGTGTGAGGCCCAATCCTTTCCCTCTTGTTATTATCTTATTTTAATGGATTTGTTTGTGTAAAACACTCGTGGATGTGCAATTTTACCTTGTTTTGATCATAGACGGTGCAAACATTGATATTATATTTAGAATAGTAGTTGATTACTAGTTGCAAACATGAATTGGTTGATTAATTATGGACTTGTTCATAATTTCTAGATTAGAGTTTACGAATTATAATTGATTTATCTCTATGGACTAATTTTAGAATGAACATAATTTTGTATGATAAATCTAGATTGTATTTCATTAAATGCTATTTGTTTATGCAATTTTGTATTAATATGATGAATTAAACTTGTTATTTGATTTTCATTTAATTATAATAACATTGTTAAATTATGAAAAATTGATGATGCATATATTAATTCATTTATGAATATTTCTTCAACTATTATCTCGGATATATTAACATGTGTGTGCAAGTGTGTAGGTTTAATTTCATGACCAAAGGAAAAATCTCGAAGACTTTCCAGCCATTGTTATGTATTCCCCATTATACCTAGGTCTTATCCTAAGAGAGGATTAAGGTCTTTATGTGTTAAGTGTTTTGAGTGTGAATATGTTATTAGATTTCTTATTTGATTTTTGTCATTTTATGTTGAAGTGTGGGAAAATTATCTTAAATATCAAATCTTAAATTTAAAATTAAAAGGAAGTTTTAGGGGTCATAAAGTATCATTTTCTTTGTTAATAGTGTAAAAATAAACTCATTTAGTGGCAGTCTATTAGTGGAGCTTATTATTTAATGTTTAAAAGATGCTTTAGAAGCATTTAGACGGTAGAAATGAGCTATTTTTATGGGTGACGAGATTGGGAGTTATGATATTCTATTTAAAGAAGATTCTAGAGTTACAATTTCTCTCTCCTCACCTCCACTCTTGGGTTATTTTATGCTATAATTTTTGCATGTTGAGGGATCTTCTTCTTGTTATTTTTCTAGTTTTTGAAAACAAATTAGCTTTCTAGATTTTGGGGGTTTTGGATGAGCATTGGAGCTTGGAGAGAGACATGTTGGGAATTGAGGTGTCTCAACCTTTGCAAGTTCCTAATGTTTTATTTATTTATTTTTGCCTACTATTGTATTTTTTTATGTAAATCTTATTTTGTCACTTTGTGGGAGTTAGCACAGTGATGTTCATCCTACATGGAAGGTGACTAGATGTATTTTTTGTCCTCATATAAGGAGGTAAGCATCCCATGTTGACTTGACATAGTTTTTCCATGTGTTGGCACCTTGTGGTCATGTGTCATGAGTTATGACAGATTTTATGACATGTAAGTTATGACAGATTCCTATGACAAAATCTATGACATGTAAGAGTTGAAAATAGAGATTCTATGACAAATGTGACATATGTCATGTGGCATCTTTGCATGGAGAAAGTAGGCACCCAAGTTTTTTGACTATCAGAAAGTTGTAAGAGGAATATGTTATTGTTAATCGGTTATGACAGATTGTCTTACAATTATAAGAGTTGTCATATATGATACATTCTATGACATTGTAAGGTGTGTAAAAGTATTTGTCATACCTATTTTAGGAAAATTTGGGGTGCCCAAGTATGGAGGGTTGTAAGGGATGAAAAGGAATCTTAGACAGGTGTCATTTGCATGCTTTATGGCCTTGGAATTTGGGCCATGTGGATTTGGATGAAAATCCTTTTTGGCTTGCTCTAGAAGCTACCTCCATCCTTGGTATTTCTCTATATATACAAGTATTTGGAGTTGGAGTAGTATGATTTATTTGCAGGGACCACTATGCTGCCAAAATTATTCTGGTATTCGACATTTGCGTACTCCTAGAAGAACTTGCATTGCAAGTGTGTTGTAATCATCATTTGATTTGATAATACATTGTGCAGGTTTTGGAGTGTGGGGTTTTTCACCTAAAAGTGTTTTCCCCCATGTATATCTTGACATTGTGAGCTTTGTATTTGCATTTGGATATTGTTATTACCTTTCTGTTAATGTGCATCTTAATTTGTAACTATAAGAGATAAAAAATTTCATAAACATTTCCTCATTAGATCAGTGTAGGAAGTCGTTTCCGTGTACCTTGCTTCCTTTTAGTTGGTAGCAAAGCTTGATCACCTTTGGTTCTAGTTGTTGGGTAGAGGGTTTTTTGAACTGATCTTCGTTTGAGTGGGAGCTTGTGTAGAGGATTTTAAAATATTTGTTGTAGGAAAGAGATGGCGAGCACATCTGGGAGATTTGATATTGAGAAGTTCAATGGAGGCAACTGTGAGTTGTGAAAACTCAAGATAGATGACTTATTGGTGGATAGAGATGTATGGCTCATAGTATCTGAAACCATGCCATCAGGCATGAAACAAGAAGATTGGGATCTGATGGATCAAAAGGCTAAGGGCCTGATAAGACTCTATTTGGTTGATTCAGTGCTCTTGAAAATCCATGAAGAGAAGACTACAAAAGATCTTTGGAAGAAACTTGCAAATATTTATCAAGATAAATCCCTGGTGAACAAGTTATTCTTGTGAAAGAAATTGTATTCTTTGAGGATGGAAGATGGAGGATTTATTGTTGATCACCTGAATACATTCAATATGCTTGTTTCCCAATTGATCTCTATTGGTGTGAAGGTAGAGGAGGAGGATCAATGTATGCCATTACTGTATTCCTTACCAAATTCGTGGGACCACCTTGTTATGGCCATTATGAGTACCACTACCACCTTCAAGATGGATGAAGTGGTTTCTTCATTATTTTCTGAAGAGATGTAGAGAAAATATTCTAAATCAACTAAGGAGGCTCTTACGGTTCGTGGCAGATCTAAAGAGAAGGGAAAGAAAAAGGATAAGAAGAAGGAAGAAAAAGGAAAATCCAAATCCCATGGGAGATCTAAGTCTCCTAGAAAGTCTAAGTCTTTGTGTTGGAACTATGGCAAACCTGGTCACTTCCACAAGGAGTGCATGGAGGAGAAGAAGAAAAAGAACTATGATTCAGATTTTGATAAATCCTCTCAGGATTATGGAGAAGTGTTTGTCACTATGTTGGCAATTCATGCATATGAGGATGTGTGGCTTATTGACACTTGTGAATCTTTCCACATGACCTCGCATCAAGGTTGGTTTATGAAGTATGAAGAATATAATGGTGGGAGAGTGTAATTGGGTGATGACTCTCACATGAAGATTGTTGGTCATGGAAGAGTCTTGATTCGATTCCCTAATGGATGAGTGAAAGGGATCAATGGTGTTTTACATATCCCTGATTTGGCATGGAACCTATTGCCTATAAGTATGTTGAATGATGTGGGTGTGCATGTTGTTTTCTTGAATGGAGGATGCAAGATGACTAGAGGAACTATGGTGCTAGATAAGGGTGTTCGGACTGGCACTTTGTTTCAACTTTATGCATGTGTGGTTCAGTGCAATAGTGCCTCTATTTTGAAGAAGAGAACTTCAGTCTTTGTTAGTGTGAATAGGGTATATTTGCTAACTAGTTCATTTCCTAGCTAGTTCTCCACTTAGCTCTCTTCACACTAGGTTAAGTTTACTTAGGAGCTTTTTACATTGGGTGGTAAATCATATATAAACTCACCCATCACTCTCATATGAGCATCTCTTATTCATTGTTTGCTTTGCATTCTATTGAGTTGAATACAGTTTATTTGGCTCATATTTGATTTTTGTATTTGCTTTCCTTCATTCATTTACATTCTTGGGTGGCTTTTCAGCCAAATCTTACATGGTATCAGAGCCATTGTGAGTTGTGGGTTAGCGATATTTTAGATCTAGGAATGTAGATTTGTTTGTTCTTTAAAGCACATGAGTATGCTCTTCTCTTGCATCCTTGGATGATCTAGAGAATAAAAAAAGTTCAGAGAAAACACTAATTTCTACGGGGGTTCTTTTCTTGACTTTCCAGTTGTAGGTTTATTTGAAGCTTCTTGGAGACATTCTAGGCTCAACATTATGTCCAGAGCCACTGAGATAGTTAGATCTGCCTTTTGTTTTGCTCGATTTGGATACCGAGAGTCAAATCTGCAAGGGTTTGATGTTTGAAGGTGCATGCAAGATCCGGTGGGTACCTAATCTTTTGGAGCATTTTGAGGCAAAACGGACCCTGCCATTGCGTCTGAAAGGCCCAAAAACCTTGAGATTGACTATCTAATTATTGATTTTGGAGCAGTTATCCAAAAAGGAAAAAAAATTGTAATAGGATGTCATATGGCTCCTACACACAAATCGAGACATAGGTACAATTTTTCAAAATAAAATAAAATTTCTGGCAAATTCATTTTCCTTTGTCAAAAAAAAATTTTAAAAAAAAAACATTCCCAATTTTTTTTTTGCAGTCATTGTTTAAAAAAAAATTTGAAAAGGGTACCTACACAAGCAAGTACCTGCCTGCACAGGCCCCTGCACAAGAGATACAATACCTTCCCTACATTGGGTAGTGCCCCCTTTAAGAGGAGGTAGTACCTCTATAGAGGATACAACCTCCTTTAAGAGGCTGCTTACCCCTTTTTAAGGGGTGTGGGTGAGGCTACAACCCCCACTAAGTTTTTTCTATTATTTTTTTTAATTTATTTTTTAAATATATATATATTACCAAATATTTGGCCTTTGTGCCTAATTAGACCTGAAAAAAAATATAATTTTTTTCCATTAAAAATTTGTGATCCTCCTCATTCTGCGTGTCTAGCCTGGCAAATTGTGCTAAATTTGATTTTTTTACAGATCTGCTAAAATTAAGCTATCACTATTTTTGTCTGGAGGCTCGCTATTCTTGGCAGGGGTATATTTTATCTGGCAAGGTTCTATTTTAGCAGAACTATTAAATTGGTGGCAGTTTTTTCAAATCTAGCAGTAGAAGCTTTTTTCTTTCTACCCCCTCTCTGTTGGCAGGTTGCATTTTAAAGGCTAACTTTGCAGGCTCATAACTTGGGCTTAGGACCTCCTTTCTCAGCAATTTTTTTTATTTGGCTTATTTTTTTGTGCTCTTTGTAATAGTGCAAATTATTTTTTATTTTGATGCCTAGATTTTCTAGAATTTGCATATTCTCATAGGTGACCCTGCGCAGTTCTCCTTTTGAGAACTTCAAAGCTACATAACTTTTGCATATGATATTGGATTGAGGCGATCTATTTTTTGAAAGTGCATTTTTTTTGTACTTCACATTAATGCTATCTATTTTATCTGATATTGTACCAAAATTGTAGTTTCAACATATACCCATTATTTAAGAATTTGAAAAAGGCATTGAAGTCAAGTCAATTTAGTTTTTCTTGTTGGTGGCCATTTTACCTGTACTACATATAAAGTTCCACATCATTTTTTCTTGGTGGGGCTCTTTTCTTGAGTGATTTTTTTTTGGGGGGGGTCTCCTAGTGTCTTTGTGCTCGTGCAACTCTTTCTTGTGCTCTCCCTTCCTTTCACAAATGGGTAATGCTAAGTTTCCATTGCTAACACCATACAACTACAACACATGGAAACAAAATGCATGGAACTTCTTAAAGTAACAAGGTTATGTAAATCCTATGTTGAAAAAAAGATAACTGAACACACAAATACTAAGGATAAAATATTTTGGATGATTGAACAAACAAAAGCTCTAGTTTGTCTTAGGAGTTTAGTTTCTCTTGATATTATGTTTCAACTTGATGGATGTAACAATTCACATGATGCATGGGACAAACTTAAAGCTCTCTATGGGACAACTGATGAAATTAGGGAATATCAAATTGATAATCAATTAATGGCACTTGATTCTAAGTCTTTTGACAACATCCAGGACTTTGTAACAAAAGTAAATGACTTAAGAGAACAATGTAAAGCATGTGGCATAGACAAAAGGACATTCAACTTGTCTTGAGTAATCTTAACAAACTTGGACCTGAATATACAGCTTTTTTTTCTAGTTTTCATACTCGTAGATTGACTATGGGATGTACTTATACAATGCCTTCCTTTGCTTCATTTTCTAAATTATTGATGCAAGAACAAGGAAAGCTTCTTTCCATGGGTCTCTTGAAGTCATCTCACTCTCAAGTTTTGTTGGCTAGTCAGTCGAAGGGTCAGAAAGAGTCCAAGAAACTTGACAAGAAATAATAGAAGTTCAAGAAGAAGTCACAGAAAGATCAGGCATGGTCATCATCTACTCCAAAAGTAGACTCCAATTCCTCTTCTTCCAAGGGGAACTCTCAAAAGAAGGAAAGACCAACTTGTTATAAGAGAGTTGGTCATGAGGAACACTATTGTCACAAGAAGCAGATTGATGAGCTGAAGCATCTTCTACAAAAGAACAACATTAATCTGCCTTCTTCACAACAATCCTCCACTCCTTCTAAATCAGACAAAGGTAAAGCAACTACACTAGTTGCTTCTGCAGATTCTTCTCAACAGTGGATTCTTGACTTGGGTGCATCACATCACATGGGTTCTATCAGAGAATAGTTTTATTTGTTGGAGCCTTGTTTGATGCCCCACATTCTCATTAGGGATGACTCTCCTATTGATGTCATCGAGAAAGGTTTTGTTGACACAGGCATTAGTACTTTTTAGGATGTCTTCTATGTGCCCAATCTATCGGCTAACCTTCTCTCAGTCTATCAGATTGCCTAGAATGGTAGAAAAGTTGAGTTCCCTTCCGATTTCGTCACCATTAGGAGTCTTGAAGATAATTCCCTTCTTACAGTTGGTAAGGCTGATCATGTGTCTCGACTATATGATTTCTCTCATTTTATACCTGATTCACATTCTACAGCCTTGCTCACTCATCTAGATTCTGTGAGCAAGCTATGGCATGAGCAGTTTGGCCATCTTAATTTCCGCTATCTCCAGTAGCTCAGCAAGTAGGATATGGTCACCAGTCTTCCTAAGATCAGTTTCTCAGATGGAGTTTATTCAGGTTGTGCCTTGGGAAAACATCCTGAGGACAAGTTTGACAAAGGGAAGGCTTGGAGGGCTTCTGTAGTCCTTGAGCTGGTTCATAGTGATGTGGCAGGTCCATTTCCATCCTTTTCTTTTAGGAAGGCTCGCTACTTGCTCACCTTCATTGATGACTATTCCAAATACACCTGGGTCTACTTTCTTTGGCAGAAGGGAGAAACTTTTGATAGATTTTAGGAATTTAAGGCTCTTGCCAAGAAATAGTCTGGGAAGGTTGCCAAGATTCTCCACACTAACAATGGCAGAGAATATGTGAACCACCACATTGAACAATTTTGCACTCTTGGAGGAATAGATCTTCAGCATACTGTCGCCTATACACCCCAGCAAATGGTGTGGATGAGAGGAAAAATGGGTCCCTGAAAGAGATGGCTGGTTGTATGATCCACACTCACTCCCTTGTACCTCAGTATTGGGTAGAAGCTATCAACTGTGCTTCTCACATCCATAATAGGGTTCCTCATAAGGCATTAAAGGGTATCACTCCCTTTGAATCTTGGTGTGGTAGGAAACCTATTGTGTGGCACTTTAGAGTTTTTGGATCCTCGACATGGGCTCACATTCCTTTAGAGAAGCGCAAGGCTCTAGAACCTCAGAGTCGCCCTTGCATCTTTGTTGGTTACCCTGATGGTGTCAAAGGATATCGACTTTTGGATCTTGAGACGCATGACCTCTTCATTGAGCGTAGTGTGCAATTTTAGGAAAGCTCTCCTAGCTCCTCCTCTCATCTTCCTTCCTCCATAGTGATACAGATGATTGTGACTCAAAGCATTTTCCACTAGCTACTTCTACTCACAAAGTTGATCATGAGGATTCTCCACCACCATCTCCACACATGCCTCACTGGGCTCAGCAGACACTTGAGTCTACAAGCACTCTTGTCAGGGATCCTTCAAATGCTCAGAGGACTTGGTCATAGCACTAGGATATTCTACATTTATTCATTGCCATAGCTTCAGATCCACAATCTTTTCATGAAGCATCCGGTATTGCTGAGTGGGATTCAGCAATGGAGGAAGAGTACAACTCTTTGATTCAGAACAACACTTGGGATCTTGATCCACTTCCTAAGGGAATAAAATTGGTTCAGTGTAAGTGGATCTATCGAACCAAATTTGCAGTGGATGGCTCAGTTGATAAGTTCAAAGCACGGCTTGTGGCTAAAGATTTCTCTCAGGTACCTAGTATTGACTACACTGAGACCTTTGCCCCCATCACCAAAATGACCTCCATTCGCCTACTACTTGTTATTGCTGCAACTAATGGTTGGGTTGTCCATCAGATGGATGTAAAAGTGCATTTCTTCACAAGGATCTACAGGAGGAGATTTACATGGAGCAACCATAGGGATTTGTTTAGGATTCTTCATTGGTTTTTAGATTATATGGAAGTCTCTCTATGGCCTCAAACAGGCCCCTTAGGCTTGGTATGCCAAGATGGACTCCTTTCTTCTCTCAATTGGGTTTTCTAGATGTCATTCAGATCCAAATGTCTACACCTTAAGATAAGAGGATGCTCTTCTTTTTTTGGCTCTATATGTTCATGACTTAATTGTCACTAGGAGTACTTCATCCATCATTGTCGATGTCCAGACTGCCTTACATGACAAGTTTGCTATGATTGACTTGGGTCTCTTGCACTATTTTCTCAGGATTGAGATCATTCAAAACTCTTCTAGGATCTCTCTTGCGTAGCCCAAGTATGCTCTTGATCTTTTGGCCCATCTTCACATGACTGATTGTAAGCCTACACTGACTCCCTTTCTGTCTAGAGTCAAGCTTGAGGTGAAGTGTTCCACACCATTGGTTGATGCCACTTTGTATCATCAGATTGTAGGTAGCCTCATCTACCTAACTCATACTTGCCCCAACATTTCCTTTGCAGTTGGCATTTGTTCATGCTTCATGCAGGAGCCACATGAGCTTCATTGGAAAGCTGCCAAATGCATTTTACACTACATATAGGGCACTCACAAACACGGGATTCACTATGCAATAGGCACAAGTTTAGATTTGACTAGATATACACATTTTGATTAGGCTAGTGATCCTGATGATTGCAAGTCCACTTTTAGCTACAGCTTCCACTTGGTTTCGGTCTGATTCATTGGAAAAGCAAGAAGCAGCATGCTATTGCTCTTACTTTCATTGAGGCTGAGTATCGGGGGGCTATTAATGTTTCCACTAAGGTTATTTGGCTTCAGAACATCCTCACTGAACTTGGCATCACCTTTCAGAAGCCATCAGTCATCTACTGTGAAAACTAGAGCACCATCCAAATCTTGAAGAACCTAATTTATCATCAACGGACCAAGCACATCGAGATCCACATGCATTTTCTCAGGGAGTTGATTCAGGAGTAAGTCATTGATTTGTAGTATTGTCCTACAGCAGAGCAGGTTGCAGATATTTTCACCAAACCCTTCGCTAAGACCAAATATAGTCATCTTCAGTCTCTCTTGGGGGTGTGGGACATCTCTTCTAGGGGGGTCAATTAGCCCTTCTTGATTCATTCTCTCTTTTGGGGAGGAGTTTTTACCCATTGGGTTTTCTCCTTTTCTCCGTTTGTGAGAAATTTTTGTACATGGATACCTCATCAGTCCTAGTTGTCGAGACCCATCTTTGAGTCTTTGTTTACATTCCCACCTAAGTTTCACTTATGGGGGTGTTAGTGTAAATAGGTTATATTTGCTAACTAGTTCATTTCCTAGCTAGTTCTCCACTGAGCTCTCTTCACACTAGGTTAAGTTTACTTAGGGGCTTTTTACATTTATCCCACATTGGTAGTGTTTTTAGTCTCTTGGGTGGTAAAACATATATAAACTCACCCATCGCTCTCATATGAGTATCTCTTATTCATTGTATGCTTTGAATTCTATTGAGTTGAATACATCTTATTTGGCTCATATTTGATTTATGTATTTGCTTTCCTTCATTCATTTGCATTCTTGGGTGGCTTTTCAGCCAAATCTTACAGTCTTCATCCTCACCATTGGAATTGACAATGAAAATGACTATTGCATATACTTCTGATGATTGTGCTTTCTAGGTACCCAAGGGCGCTCATTCTATGGAGAGGAAACTTCCAACTGAGAAGATAATGTTATGGCACGAAAGGCTTGGTCACATTGGTGAAAAGGGTTTGAGGACCCTGAAAAATAAAAATCTTGTTGAGGGTATGAATGACTATAACCTTGAGTTTGATTTTTGCAAACATTTCATTTATGGAAAACAAAACCATGTTCAATTTTATTCCACTTCTCACAAATCTTCTAAGTTGTTGGACTTGATTCATTTTGATGTGTTTGGTCCTATTAATGATCCTTCGATTTCAAAATATGTTTACTTTGTTTCATTCATTGATGATTATAGTAGAAGGACATGGGTGTATTTCCTTAGAATCAAATCTAAAGTCTTTAGTAGATTCAAATAGTTCAAATCTCTTGTAGAGAATTGGAAGGATAGAAAGATTAAGTGTTTGAGGACTAACAATGGTGGTGAGTTTTGTTTAGCAAATTTTGACAAGTTCTATAAAGAACAAGGGATTGAGAGGCACAAGACAACTCCATATACCCCTCAGCAGAATGGATTTGTAGAGAGAATGAATATAACATTGATGGAGAGGGCTAGGATTATGCTAAGTGGAGCTAACCTTGAATAGAAGTTTTGGGTTGAAGTTGTTGCTACCACTTGTTACCTGGTTAACAGGTCTCATGCATCGGGTCTTTTTGATAAGACACCTATGGAGGTGTGGTCTGGTAAAAATCCTTCACTGAGACACATTCAAGTATTTGGTTGTGAGGCATATGCAAATGGGCCTAAGGAGAAGAGGTCTAAGTTGGAGAACAAGGCAGTGAAGTTTATCTTCATTGGTTATGGCATTCGTGTGAAAGGGTATAAGCTTTGGGATCTAGTGGCCGAGAGAGTTCTATATAGCAAAAGTGTGATCTTCAAAGAGCTCAATCCTTTTTTTGTTGTTCTACAACCAGAGAAACAACAAGAGAAAGAGGATGTGATTTAGCTTCCACCCATGGGAAAGTTGAATCAAAGACATCTGTTAGACTTGATAATGAGAAGAGTTCTAGTAGCTCTGAAAGTTTAGAAGAAGAACATCAACCTCAACTTTTAAGGAGGTCCATGCAGATAAGGTGGCAACCTGATGGGTTTGGTTATTCATTGCATGATTCCAGTTGTATTTTTTCTTTGATTTCTAACACTGATGAGCCTAGGATCGTAAGGGAGGCTATGGGTATGAGTGATGTAGATTCTTGGAAAGAGGCCATGGAAGAAGAGATTGTTTCCTTGAAGAAAAAAAATGCTTGGGATTTGGTGCCCTCGCCTGATGGATGTAAACCTGTTGGATGCAAATGGGTGTTCAAGAAGTTTGGTTCAGATGGCAGTGTTGAGAAATTTAAGGTAAGTTTGGTCATGAAGGGTTATTCCCAGGTCGAGGGAATATATAATGGTGAGATTTTCTCTCCCGTTGCAAAGCTGACATCTATCATATTCTTGTTATCACTTGTTGCAGTATAGGATTTAGAAGTTGAACAGATGGATGTGAAGGCAACTTTCCTTCATGGTGACTTGGAGGAAGAAATCTATATGTCATAATGAGAGCACGGTAAAAGGTAAAGAAAATTTGTTTTGCAAGTTGAAAAAGTCTTTATATGGTTTGAAGCAATCTCCTAGAATGTGGTACCAGAAATTTGATGCCTTTGTGTTGGATTTGGGATTTCTAAGATTGAAATCAGATCATTGTGTTTATTATAAAATCAGTAATTATCATATTTTCATCATTGCATTATATGTTGATGATATGTTGTTCATTGGGAATGGTAAAAGTTTGATTTTTGATTTGAAGCCTAAGTTGTCAACACAGTTTGAGATGAAAGATCCAGGTGCAGCCAGGTACATTCTTGGAATGGAAATTAGAAGAGATAGAGCTAACAAAAAACTTTGGTTAGGCCAGAGTAAGTATGTGAACACCATGTTGGAGAGATTCAGTATGGCAGCTTGTAGACCATTGACTATTCTTGTTATGTTGGGGATAAAGTTATATGTTGCAAATTGTTTGAAGTCTCCTTTAGAGATGGATGATATGAGAAGAGTTCCTTATGCTAGTGCAGTTGGCAACTTTATGTACGCTATGGTCTGTACAAGACCAGACATTGTCTAAGCAATGGGAGTCCTTAATCAGTTTATGGCTAATCCTGGATGGGTACATTGGGATGCGGTGAAGAGTGTTCAGGTATTTGCAGGGTACTTCCAAGTATTCCCTATGTTATCATGGTTATCCTACAGGACCTCATCATTCACTTTGTATTCGAGGATTTGTACATTCAGATTGGGCAAGTAACATTGATAACAGGAGATCCAACAATGCTTATGTGTCCACTATGTTTGGTGGTGCTATTACTTGGATGAGTAAGCGAAAACATGTGGTCTCTTTGTTCACTATTGAAGCAGAAGACATGGAAGCAACTCATGCTTGTGAAGAATCCATTTGACTTAAGAGATTGTGTTCTGATGTTGGGTTTGATGTAGGGAAGATTACCATTTGTTGTGATAGTCAGAGTGCCATATGTTTGGTGAAGAATCCTACTTTCCACATGAGGACAAAACAGATTGATGTCTAGTACCATTTTGTTTGTGACATGGTAGAGGATGGGAAGGTAAATTTGGAGAAAGTTGACACTTTGACAAATGTTGCAGATTCCTTGACAAAACCCGTATGCATGGAGAAGTTCATATGGTGTTAAGCATCTATGGGCCTCTTGGCCCCTGGAGGTTAAATCGTGTCATTCTATTGGCTCTTAAAAGGTGTTCGACAAGTGGGAGAATGTTGGGAATTGATGTGTCTTGACCTTTGCAAGTTCCTAATGTTGTATTTTTTTATTTTTTCCTACTATTGTATTTTTTTATGTAAATCTTATTTTGTCTCTTTGTGGGAGTTGGCACAATGATGTGTCATCCTACATGGAAGGTGAATAAATGTATTTTTTGTCCTCATATGAGGAGGTAGGTGTCCCATGTTGACTTGGCATAGTCTTTCCATGTGTCGGCACCTTGTGGTCACGTGTCATGAGTTATGACAGATTCTATGATGTGTAAGTTATGACAAATTCCTATAACAAAATCTATGACATGTAAGAGCTAAAAATAGAGATTCTATGATATGTGTGACATGTGTCATGTGGTATCTTTTCAAAGAGAAACTAGGCACCCAAGTTTGACTATGACAGACTTGTAAGAGGAATAGGGTATTGTTAGTCGGTTATGATAGATTCTCTTACAGCTGTAAGAGTTGTCATATATGATAGATTCTATGATATTATAAGGTGTGTAAGAGCATCTGTCATACCTATTTTGAAAAAATTAGAGCACCCAAGCATGGAGGTGTCATGCCCACATTTCACATGCGTTCACAACATGCAAACACGCATGTTATGTCCACACATGACATGTAGTCATGATACAAACTATCAAAAAAATTTCCCTAACTACTCCGAAAAGCTCCCTCGCACGCGCAAGCGTGCTCGGTGCGTCTGTTTAAGTTGTCTAATAGTTTGTTGATACGTTTTATTCCACTCACATGTGCATGTTGATATAGTTTACTTTGCTTGGGTCGGTTTAATTTTGCAATGTTTAAGGGATCCTTGATAGAAGTCTGGCCTTTAGTGGCATTCTCCAGTATGTTTCAATACTTGCTCGCAATTCTACTATTATTGCATTCAATCGTCTAATTATTTACTTATCGATCTCTTTCAAACCAGTTTTATTTTTATAGTCTAATATAGGGCAATTTAACTATAATCTTTTAATTTAATATTTAATTATATTCATATCTAATTATAATATCTTTTTTTTACAAGATAACGTTGAAATTTATTCAACAATATTCTGAGTTTTAGTAAGTTTTCTCAATCCATTGACTTCATAATTTCTCCGCTACTAAATTAATTCATTAAAAATACCCATTGAATTATTCATCCATTTAATTGATCAATAGCTTATTATGAACTAATACAATTATATTGTCAACATATACAAGTACATATAGATATATTTTATTTATATATATATATAGATAGATCTTTTAATGTTTTATATATATCCATTTTGCTATCTATATAATCAAATTAAAAGGTCTTTCACACACAAAGCTAGTATTTTCTAACATATAAACATATTTAATAACATTATAAATATATGAACATTAGTCATACCATCATGTAAATATATTAACTTACTTTGTTCTCTCATAAGTGAATTATACCACCATTTACCACTATAACTTCAAATTTAAATTTATATATATTTGTACTAACAAATAATTTGACTACCCCTCCTATAAGTGGAATCCAACTTGTGTCCACAACTAATAACATATAATTCTTCTAATATAAATGTTTTTATATAAATTGATATACATTGAAATGTTAAAACATATATAAAACACCCATTAATATATATATATATACTCATTTATCATAATCGTATCTTTAAGATACAAGTTTTGTTTTTTTTTCTATTATGGTTTACATCTGTACTCCATTTCCACTTCTTCTTAAAATAAAAATAGATTCATTGCATAAAATAAATATAAACCATTTGTTTTTTTTTTTCTTTTAAAAGATTGCTTAATTGAGCAAACCCTAATCGAAACTTTGTTAAGTGTTATAGATTTTGGATATGCAGGGGAGGCCGAATGGTCAGATAGGGGTCGCTGTGGCCGCAGAGGGCGGCATGGAGGTGGAATTCGGTGGCACTCGCTGCAAAGCACAGAGGGGGAAAATGGTCTTCGCTGGCGCAGAGGTGGCATTTTGGAGGAGCCCGCTGTGAGTGGCAGGAGGAGGGCCGTGAAAGGGGAGCTCGACGGGGTTCTGTGTAGCGAATGAGGGAGTAGCCCGTAGGGTTAGGGTGAACGGAGGGGTGGAACTCTGCCGCGGCGGTGGTGTGGAAGGGGGTGAGGATGGGACTCCGCCCCTTCCCACCCCACTATATATATATATTACGGTGGGGGTTAAAACCCCCACCATTGTATTAGTTTTTTTTTTTTTTTATAAAAAAAATTTATAATTTCTTTTATATTTATTTTCAAAAAATACAACAAATTCGAAAATCCTAATATCTATGCTATCACACAGCAATCAATAAAAAAAAGTGATAATTTCCATAAATAGAGTTAAATAAATATATATATATATAGTGTTTACTTAGAAACGAAATAATACTTAAATCACGATTTTTCTCTATTAGGAATAAATAAATTTATTTAACTCAGATTTTCTTAATAAATCTACATGTATTAGTTCAACATTTATTGTAGGACAAAATTATCAAATAGCAATTTCATTGCATGTCCTTGCAAATTTAAGTCTTAATGCAATACCACTTAACTATTATAACTAGAGAGACATTTGCAAGATTTAAAAATAATAATTATCATCTTCTCTTATCAAGTCTAACTATAAGTCAAATGTTTATAAAGAGATCAAACTCAACATTCCCATTTTTACAATGAAATGGATAAATCTTAACAACCTTGCATACATCCACAACTCAATTTTCACAATAACTTAAATGCAAGAACTAGACAATCTAATTTCTTGTATAAATTACCTTTCTCTTCTCTCTACTTACACCAATGATACAATGATATACACAATAAAATTCACCACTAACAACATAATAAGAGGATTATCTCCCACTCCCAAGATAACATTTTTTTTTACAACAAATTCAAGAGAGAAGTCCTCTCTACAACTCTTACAAAATGAAACTAGGAGGATCAAGCTCTCATGACAAATAATAGGATAGAACATTGTCTTCAACAAGGGAAAACTTCTTCAAGTCTTTTTACATGCTCCAACAGTAATCTGCAAGACAACAAGGGAAACAACAAACACCATCTAGCTCTCCTCCCTACCTTTGACCCGCAAGAGGGTCACCCCTGAGCTAGAGAGACCATCCTCATGCACAGGGTAAATAGACCATACACATCACAACATTGAACAACTACAAGTAGTCAAATAACAAACACACAAACCCAAGATTTACTCACAATACAATGAACCAGCTTAGGTGAGTTCATGGAGGGTAGGGAAGTAGACAATCTCCACCTCTAGGTGTCATCCTTTACAAAATTTACCACATTTTTGTTGCAAGTATGAGGTTAACCAGTGTTGTCATTGATGTCAACATACTCGTATTGCATTGGTAAGAAGGTTTGGATGAGCTGTGTGTTGAGGTTATTGAGAAAAGTAGTCTCAATCAGGAACAGTGAAGAACAATGATAAGAAGAAGGCAAATGTACTCAATAGGTTGAGAATCAGAGGATGTGGATTAAAGGGTTTGTAGATATGAGTCTTGAGATGATCCAGTTAAGATTTCAGAGGTTTGCATGAAGATATGAAAAAGTTGTGATTGGTCAAGTAGAACCGGTTCCGGGAGATGCTCCAGAGGAACAGAGTGTCACAAAAAGGTCCGGTGAGATCTGGAGGTGCATTATCAGACTCTGTGGATTGGAAGGAGTGTTTGGGATGTCCTTGTGATGTGTCATCTTAGTTTGTACAAAGTTTGGAGGTCTAGAAGAACCTGTTTTAGTTTGACAGTCGCGACAGACTGTGTTCTTGAAGTTCCGGATGAAGAGGAGAAGAGATTCCAGTGAGTAGAGGAAGTGCGGATGTACCTGGTCATTCAGGCAAGCTTGCGAAGGTTCTTGGATCATGTTGAGGTTGTGTTGTTAGTCCGCATTGGTGGTAGAGCCCAGAATTGAAGATATTCTTCCAGATGGAGTTCTTGTTTAGACTAGCTGACCGGATGAGTTGTTCATCTTGCGAATGTTCTTGTGGTCGCCGACCGGATGTATTAATCATCCTACGAATGTCCTTATGGTTGATTGCCGACTTAGATGATTGTTCCTAAGTCGATGTCTTATATAAATAAAGGTTTGTGAGTTCATTTCAAAGTGTGTTGAGTAGTGGATGAGAGTGGTATAGCGAAAGGGCAAAGGGCAGAGTAGAAGTATCTCGGGCTTAAATGGAACTGATCCAGACACGGTAAAGATGTCAATCTCCAGTTCAAGTTTGTGATTCTTATCACTTTGTAGACAGTGTGTCTCTTGTAGGTAGTGTGCCTTTTTGTGAGTAGTGTGCTCGGGCAGTGAGCCCTAATTGGCATGTGCCATTTATTTTTCTTATTCTTCTAACAGAGAATAATCCTTGGGTTAATCACCCCATGGTTTTTCCCTTAATCAGGTTTTCCACATCAAAATCTTAGTGTCCAATGTGTTGATGTTTATCTGCTCTTGTGTTTATGCATTATGCCTTCATGGATGTTTAATTGATATGCTATTAACTAACAAAGAAGAATCAAGTGTTTGAAGTAGAAGCAAGTTTTTGTACAACTGATTCACCCCCCCCCTCTCAGTTGTGTGCCCTAGATCTAACAATTGGTATTAGAGCCAAGTTCCTCTGAAAGGAGCTTAACCGCTTGAGGAGATCTAGGATGTCATCATACAAGAAGGATAGTCCGAAGTTCGATGGAACCAACTTCACTCTCTGGAAAGGTCGCATGAAATGTCATTTAGAGTGTATGGGAAAAGCATACTTGACCATGGTCTCAAAACCATATGTTCCTCCACGGGGTGGTCCAACAACTCTGAATGAAATCACAGATGCTGAAAACAATCTGCGGACCAAGGAAGCTCTTCTAAGCACATTGAATGACTCAGATCTCTCAAATGTTATTGACCTACCAACTACATATGAGATCTGGACTAAACTGGACCTTCTGTATGAAGGAGATGAGTTTGTCAAGAGTGCAAGGTTGCAAAGTCTGAAAGGGAAATTTGAAAGATTGAAGATGAGAGATGATGAAAATATCACTACCTTTATGCCAAGAGTGAATGAGCTAGTGTGTGGAATCAGGAATGCTAGTGGAGTTCTGGATGAAAATGAAATTGTTTGCAAAATTCTTAGATCCCTTCCTACTGCCTACAAAATCAAGGTTGCTGCCATTGATGAATTCAGAGCCCATACAACTATCACAAGAGAGCAACTGGCTGGCAAACTGGCTGCATTTGAAATGACTGAGTTTGGAGATGATCCCCCCAAGACTGAATCTACATTCAAAGCCAGTGCCTATGTGAAAGGCAAACAAAGATTTGATCCAGGAGAGAACTCTTCAAGGAAGCTGTCATGGTATGATCAAACAAGGAAAGACATGGAAGAGGAAGAAGCAGAAATAGCTCAACTTGAAGCCCTCATTGCAAAGAGACTACCAAGAGGGTCTGGTAAGTATGAAGGAAAACTACCCTTTAAGTGCTTCAACTGCAATAAGATTGGTCATTTTGCTTCAAGATGTCCAGAAAGATCTATAAGGTCTAATACTAACAGACAAAGGTTTCAAAAGAACTGCTATTATGTTAATGAAGAAGATGACAATGAAGGAGTAACAGATGATGAATCAGAAATAGGAAGCAAATCCATAAATGAATGGGTGTTTATTGCCATCAAGGAAGAAGAACCAATATCCTCTGAATCTGTCAATCATAAGGTTGTAGAAAGAGCTTTGGCTACCCAAGTTGAAGATTGGGTTATTGACAGTGGATGCTCTCACCATATGATTGGTGACAAAAACAAGTTCTTAGATTTGGATAGGTATGAAGGAGGAATGGTAAAGTTTGGTGACAATTCTGCTGGTAGAATCAGAGGTAGGGGAACTATTTCTTTTGATGGAAAGAGAAAAACAGGTAATGTACTATATGTTGAAGGATTGAAGCACAATCTTCTCAGTGTTGGTCAGTTAGTGGACAAAGGCTATGATCTCCGATTCAAGAATGGAAAATGCAGAATCTTTACAAACTCCGAAACTGAGATTGCATCCAGTACTCAAACAAAAGGTAATATCTTTCATCTGGTTGTTTCAAATAAAAGTTGTCTGTTTGTTCAAGTTGATCAGAGTTGGTTGTGGCATAGAAGGATGTGTCATGTAAATTTTGATAACATCATCAAGATAAGCAATATTCAGGTTGTAAGAGATCTTCCAAAATTGGTAAAACCTATAAATAGTTTGTGCAAAGAATGTCAGCTAGGTAAACAGAGCAGAGTCTCTTTCAAAAGCAAAGATCAGTCCTCTACCGGATTATTGGAATTAGTTCATAATGATCTATGTGGTCTGACAAGAATCAAGAGTATGCAAGGTGATAGATACTTCATGTTACTGATTGATGATCATTCCCAGATGATGTGGGTTACCTTTCTGAAAGAGAAATCAGAAGCCTTTGAGAAGTTCAAAATCTTCAAGGCTATGGTAGAGAATTAGACCGGATTGAAACTGAAGTGTCTAAGGTCTGATAGAGGTGGTGAATTCACATCTGGTGAACTCATAGACTTTTGTGAGAAGCATGGCATAAAGAGATAGTTGTCTGCTCCTAGGACTCCACAACAGAATGGAGTAGTTGAGAGAAAGAACTGGACCATCCAGGAAGCTTCCAAGACAATGATGATGGAAGCAAATGTTCCTCAAATGTTTTGGAGAGAAACTGTCAACACTGCAGTTTACACTCTTAACTGAGTTCAAATCAGGAACAATACCGGTAAGACTCCTTATGAACTTTGGTTTGGTATAACTCCTACTGTGAGATATTTTAGAGTATTTGGTAGCAAGTGTTACATCAAAAAAGATGAAGATCTAAGAAAGTTTGATGCTAGAAGTGATGAAGGAATTTTCTTGGGTTACTCCACTCAAAGCAAAGCATACCGATGTTACAATAAGAGACTGAAAAAGATGATAGAAAGTACAAATGTGAAGGTTGATGAAGGAATTGAGAAGCCCTCAAGGTTTTTTGAATATGATGAAGATGATCAGGATGGTGCTCTGATTCAAGGAACTCAATCCCTTCCTGAAAGTTAGATTCAGACTGATCCGGTAAATCAGGAAGAAGAGATTTGTCTAAATGAACCTGATCAAGAAACAGCAGTGCAAGAGACTCCCAAAGTTCCAAGGTATGTAACTTTAAATCACTCTAAAGATCAGATCATAGGTGATAGAAGCAAAGGGGTACAAACAAGGAGGAAAATTGCTCAAAATTTAGATGAATGTTGTTTGATTTCAAAAATTGAACCTAAGACAATAAATGAAGCATGTAATGATGAAAATTGGACAAAAGCAATGGAGGAAGAGTTGATGCAAATTGAGAAAAATCACACTTGGGATCTTGTTCCCAGACCTAGAAACAAGAATGTGATTGGAACCAAATGGGTCTTCCGGAACAAACTAAATGAAGTTGGTGAAGTAATCAGAAACAAAGCCAGATTGGTCTGCAAAGGCTACTCTCAAATAGAAGGAATTGACTTTGAAGAAACCTTTGCTCTGGTAGCAAGAATTGAAGCAGTCAGATTATTTCTTGCATATGCTGCCTTCAAAGACTTCAAGGTATATCAGATGGATGTCAAGTCTGCCTTCCTAAATGGTGATTTGGAAGAAGAAGTATACATTGAACAACCGGATGGATTTCAATTGTCTGATAATGATGATATGGTCTGCAAGTTGAAGAAAGCATTGTATGGATTGAAGCAAGCCCCAAGAGCATGGTATGAAAGGTTGGATAACCATCTTGTGTAGATTGGATTCAACAAAGGTACTACTGATAGTAACTTATATTTCAAAATTGATCATGAAAACATTTTGATTATTGAAGTGTTTGTGGATGATATCATTTTTGGAGGAAGAGATAGTATGTGCAAAACTTTTGCAAATCAGATGAAAAGTGAGTTTGAAATGTCTATGATTGGTGAAATGAATTTCTTCTTGGGTCTACAAATTACTCAAACAAAGAAAGGGATCTTCATTTCTCAAACCAAATATGTGAAAGAATTGTTGAGAAAATTCGGTATGGAAGATTCAAAGCCAATGAACACTCCTATGGCAATCGGATGTAAGTTGAGCAAAGATGATGACTCTCCAAAGGCAGATCAGACAAAGTATAGAACAATGATTGGTGGATTGTTGTATCTCACTCAGACTAGACCAGATATAATGCAGGCTATTGGTCTTGTGGCAAGATTTCAGGCTGACCCTAGAGAATCTCATGTTATGGCAATCAAGAGAATTTTTAGATATCTAAAGGGGACAGTTGAGTATGGCCTATGGTATCCTAGAGATCAGGATTTCTCTCTTCATGCATATACAGATGCAGATTGGGCAGGAGATGTGGATGACCAGAAGAGCACCAGTGGTGGAGCATTCTTCTTGGGAAAGAGATTGGTTTCTTGGCTAAGCAAGAAACAAGAGGCAATATCTCTGTCTACAACTGAAGCAGAATATATTGCAGCAACAAGTAGTTGCACTCAAATTTTATGGATGAAGCAGATGTTAAGAGACATGAAAGTAGAATATGAGGAGCCTATCACAATTTTCTATGATAATTCAAGTGCAATAAATATTTCTAAGAATCTGTTGTTGCATTCTAAGACCAAGCACATATCTATCAAGTTTCACTTTCTGAGAGAACAAGTGAACAAGGATGAAGTCAGATTGAAGTATGTACCCTCCAAGGATCAGATTGCAGATATTTTTACTAAACCTCTTCCCAAGGACTCTTTTGAGTATCTCTGGGAGAAGTTAGGGGTCATGGCCCCTCCGGTGATGAACTAGGATGCACTAATGTGCATCAGTCTGGTGGATATCACAGTCATATCTTGTGATCTGGATTGATGATGGGGAGCTGCTACTAAGGGGGAGCAGCTGGTATAATTCTGATATGTTACAAGTGCAAGTATGAGCCCTTTGCCATTGATGTCAAAGGGGGAGAGAAGACATGTGAAAAACAAGTGGTTGATGATCAAAGGGGGAGCAGTAAAAGAAGAGAAGACATGTGAAGAGTTGTTGCTGATAGGGGGAGCTGTGACAGAAAAGAGAAGTTCTTGTCTTGATGGTTTTTCACATCATATGTTGCCATCAATGACAAAGGGGGAGATTTTTGCAAGTATGAGGTTAACCAATGTTGTCCTTGAGGTCAACATACTCATATTGCATTGGTAAGAAGGTTTGGATGAGCTGTGTGTTGAGGATATTGAGAAAAGTAGTCTCAATTAGGAACAGTGAAGAATAGTGATAAGAAGAAGGCAAATGTACTCAATAGGTTGAGAATCAGAGGATGTGGATTAAAGGGTTTGTAGATATGAGTCTTGAGATGATCCAGTTAAGATTTCAGAGGTCCGCATGAAGATATGAAAAAGTTGTGATTGGTCAAGTAAAACCGGTTCCAGGAGATGCTCCGGAGGAACAGAGTGTCACAAAAAGGTTCGGTGAGATCCAGAGGTGCATTATCAGACTTTGTGGATTGGAAGGAGTTTTTGGGATGTCCTTGTGATGTGTCATCTAGGTTTGTACAAAGTTTGGAGGTCCGGAAGAACCTGTTTCAATTTGACAGTCGCGACAGACTATGTTCTTGAAGTTTCGGATGAAGAGGAGAAGAGATTCCAGTGAGTAGAGGAAGTGCGGATATACCTAGTCATTCAGGCAAGCTTGCGAAGGTTCTTGGATCATGTTGAGGTTGTGTTGTCAGTTCACATTGGTGGTAGAGCCCGGAATTGAAGATATTCTTCCGAATGGAGTTCTTGTTTAGACTAGCCGACCGGATGAGTTGTTCATCTTGTGAATGTTCTTGTGGTGGCCGACTGGATGTATTAATCATCCTGTGAATGTTCTTATGGTTGATTGCCGACTTAGATGATTGTTCCTAAGTCGATGTCTTGTATAAATAAAGGTTTGTGAGTTCATTTCAAAGTGTGTTGAGTAGCGGACGAGAGTGGTATAATGAAAGGGCAAAGGGCAGAGCAGAAGTATCTCGGGCTTAAATGGAACTGATCCAGACATGGTAAAGATGTCAATCTCCAGTTCAAGTTTGTGATTCTTATCATTTTGTAGACAGTGTGTCTCTTGTAGGCAGTGTGCCTCCTTGTGAGCAGTGTGCTCGGGCAGTGAGCCCTAATTGGCATGTGCCATTCATTTTTCTTATTCTTCTAACAGAGAATAATCCTTGGGTTAATCACCCCATGGTTTTTCCTTTAACCGAGTTTTCCACGTCAAAATCTTGGTGTCCAATGTGTTGATGTTTATCTGCTCTTGTGTTTATGCATATGCCTTCATGGATGTTTAATTGATATGCTATTAACTAACAAAGAAGAATCAAGTGTTTGAAGTAAAAGCAAGTTTTTGTACAACTGATTCACCCCCCCTCTCAGTTGTGTACCCTAGATCTAACAATTTTATCATAAGGCCTCAAGCCAACAATTTATCTTTCCACAAGGCCTCAAGCCTTCCAATTAATCAAATTACCTGGAATATTCCCATAGGCTCTCAAAGCCAATAAGCCCTCTAGGCTAAAAAAAAAATACCAACTTGCCCTCAAGGCATTTATTACAACAAGAACCAAGATGACACCCGAGAAGGGTCACACCTCCCCTTCCCTAAACAAGATGAGCATTTCCTTCCAACTGGAAGGAGCTCTTTCTACTACCAAAAACAAAACCCCAAAACATTCATAGAATACTCAAAGAATACATTTACAAACTCCTTCAAAAAGCAAGAAAATAAACATACATATATAAATATCAGATACACAAAAGAATAGACTTGATTACCAACCTTTCAAGCCCAATTATAGAATGAAAATTGATGTAGAGCTCCTCTCAAACTTCCTTCTCCAAAATCTCCCTCCTTTCCACAATCAACCAACCCCCCTCACTCTCCTCCTTCTCCCCCTTTTAAAACTAATTCCCTCTATTTTTTAATTTCCTAAGTGGCATTAAACAACTCAACCATGACCCATCCATTATCTAATGGAACTTAAACAATTTACCCCCACTCAAAAAGATCCCCCATTATAGCCCACATGTTGAAATAAAATATATTTAAGTAAACTAAAATATAAGAGGGTGGGTGACACAACATCCTCACTAAGGGGAACCCCACAAAAAGAGAGGCACATGGAGACAAGCACTCCATTATTAGGGAATCATGGAGTTGCTCCATGACTTGGAAGTGGGCCTGAGTGTGGATTCCACTCATCCCATTGTCCCCCATGCTTCTAAATTCGTCACTTTACTTCACCCTGAGGTTAAAGTGACCATATGGAGGTTAACCCAATGTTATCCTAGTCAAAAAGGTCCCTAGACCCATAGGGTATAACCTAGGGTTGTTTTAAACCTAGTTAGGACTCTCAGAGTTAAGTAAAAACACAAGAAGAGGGTCCAAAAGAAATAAAGTTTAAAACAAGATTCAAAACATCATTTCTTACAACACATGTCACAATAAAATTAATTCAGAAGATAGAACTATTTCCCTTAACCACATGCATCATTACAACAATACAACTTTACAATAATTCACAAAACACGAGATTGATCTTTGTTCCTCATGGAACTAGATCGGCTCACAAGGGATACAACATATGTATGGGATGATCTCCTGTATATGTGGTTTCGTTAGTAATACCTGCACACTCAAACTCGAAGTCAATTACTCATATAGATATCATAGCTGAAGCAATATAAAATACATGCATAACTAAACATTCTACCATATAACATCATGGAATCATATTAAAGCTCCATTTCCATAATTAACCAATCAACATCTTCTTAAAAACAACATCTAATTATCATTGTACAATCATTTCATAAAATCAATTAGGATAAACAAGCAAGATTCCAGGATCAATAGTCTCTCAACATAAAAATAATAACAATAGCACTGCAAATAGTCTCATGAACAGTAATGTAAAAAGTAGGCCTCACAGGAGGGTTGTAAGAGATGAAAGGGAATCTTAGACAAGTGTCACTTGCATGCTTTATGGCCTTGGAATTTGGGCCATGTGGATTTGGACAAAAATCCTTTGTGGCTTACTCTAGAAGCTACCTCCATCCTTGGTATTTCTCTATATATACAGGTGTTTGGAGTTGGAGTAGTATGGTTCATTTGCAGGTACCATTATGGTGTTGGAACTACTCCAATATTCAACATTTGTGTACTCCTAGAAGAACTTGTATTGCAAGTGTGTTGTAATCATCCTTTGATTTGATAATACATTGTGAAGGTTTTGGAGTGTGGGGTTTTTCACTCGAAATGGTTTTTCCCATGTATATCTTGTGTTGTGAGCTTTGTATTTTCTTTTGGATGTTGTTATTACCATTTTGTTAATGTGCATCTTAATCTGTAATTGTAAGAGATAAAAAATTTCATAAACCTTCCCTCATTAGATTAGTGTAGGAAGTTGTTTCTACATACCTTGCTTCCTTTCAAGACATAGAAGATATTGGATCAAGGCTTCTCCTAACTTGGTAGAAGCGTGAGGTAGGGTTTGAGCACTCTTTGGTAATTTGATTTAAATTCTTTGTGCAAATAGAAAGCAATTTGATTGATATAATTTGTATGAAATTTCTTGTATGTGAGAGTAAAATCTTTTTTGTATTTTATTTGTGTATTCAGGGGTTTGAATTGTATTAGGTGTGAATCTTCCCCATTGGGCTTAAGAGAGGCCCATGTGTTGGGGTTGAGAGAGGTGGGGACCCTCTCTTGGGGAATGATTCTTATGATTTGTTGGGCATGAGTGCCCTTGTGATTTGTGAATTGTGGAGGATGGTTCTAGAGATTTCTTGGAGAATGATTCTTGTGATTCGTAAATATTTAAGGATATTTGTGGAGATTTCTTGGAGACTTATGGTTGTTGGGTTTTGTGGAGATGAAAAAATTTGTATATGATCATGGCCATGAGTTGTGTGGGGTTTTATTATTTGGTTGTGGTGATTTCTTGGAGAGCTGTGGATTTAGATGTTGTGGAGATTATTATTGCATTTTTCTTCCCCAAGAGGTTAGTGTGTCCCCTCATCTCCCCCTATTCATGAATCTTGTGAAGATATATTATGTGTGAGTTGGACTTATGAGTAGATGTAAAATTTGTTATGTTTTGATGTGTTTGTGTTTTGTAACCTAGTTTCTTGGAAATCTCCTAGCTTGGGGGAGGACTTGCTTACAAGTCCTACAGTTGGGTGGTGAGCTAACCTTGGTCATGAAAGGTTTTTTGGTTATTTGTATTGCAGATCTGAAATACTTTATGGATGATATACTCATTGTGAAGATTTGAAATGCATATGCATTTTTCTTACTTGAACAATTTGTTGTTTTGAGATAAAGGACATCAATGTATTAACCATAACTTTTAATTTGTCAATTGGGTTGGCCTAACTTTTGGATATGTTATTCTAATATAAGTAATAGAAAAACCCAGTAAATTTTATCTCTTAATTATATATTTATCGTTCTATATGATTAAATTTATGGGACTGTTTTACAACAATTTACCATTTGAGTAGTAGACAAGAGAGTTTTGATCTTAAATTTTAATTGGTCAACTGAGTTTACCTAATTTTTGGATATGTTGTTTGTAACTAAGTACTAGAAATACCCATTAAATTTTAACTCTAAATAATATGGCTATCATTCTCTATGAATAAATTTAGTGGACTGTTTTACAATAGTTTTGTAGCAGCCTGTCATGCAAACCCTTAGACCTTTTTTTGTTCATAAACCATTGTATGTTTTGCAAAAATATTTCTAGGTTTTGTATAACTTTAAGTATTACTTCCATTCCATATTATAAGTTAGAAAAATGTTTTGTTTTGACCAAGTTATGATAATTTTACTTTAGGTTGTAATTGTCTTATTATAGTCTCATTTTGCATGATAAGACTAACTCATTTACTTTATTGGAAAGGTCTTAAAAGTCTTTGATGATATTTAATTTTTTTATGTAAATGTTTCTAAATTCATTTGATATTTACCCCACTTTCATGACATTCCACATCACCACTATTCTTGGAGGTGTACATCATCCAACAATTCTTATACTACTTTACACTTGTATAATTTTTTTGAAACATTTGGTCAAACAAATTGCATGCCCTGTTGTAGGTGCACATTTCATGAGGCATTTTGTCAATAAATTCACTTGCATTCATATTTGACATGGAAGTTTACTTGGGTGACTATAGTAATAGCTTTTATACTAAATCTATTTCCATATATGCTTTTGTGAATGCCCTCCAATCATATTTTCTATCACAAAAATTGTTAATTTTTAGGTCTAATTATTTTTTAATAGATAATATTTTTTGTGGTGCCTTCTCTTTTGCATTATTCCTAGCTTGTAAATGACATATACCAATGTGAAAGATGACAGTGCCTTGATTTCTCCCATTGGTGTTTATTATTTTACACATCATTTCACATGGTCATTATTTTGGATTTGATTGTGCCCCACCTTGATTCTTACCTTCTTGAAGCCATATATGTAATATACGAAAAAAAAATTTCTTATTCAAATGCTTCTTGTGCCTCTTTGAATTGCTTAATATTTGAAGGCTCATGCCAAGTTTCATGCTTACTCAACTTCTGTGAGATCTCTATATGACCAAGTCATTGAATTTTATATTAATAATTATAATTAACCTTTTGGCCTGATGATTGAGTGATGTAATATCATTATATATGGGTAACTAATAGTCATAGTGTTCTGATTGATTGTATAAAGTCACTATACTCTATTATTTAGATTTGTTCATTCTAATGAAGTAGTGTTGCATCAAATAAAGTTGCTAGGTTAACACTATAATCTCTAGGTAAATTTTGATAATTATTGTTGTGCGTGGTTGATATGGAACAACTATAATTGTCTTATAAACATATTATTGTAAGATGCAGTCTTCAAGGATGATTTCTTATTTATAAGTTTTGACTATTTTGTATACTCACACTTAGCTCATATTGAGAAAAAAATATATAGTAGACATCAATAACCCTAAGTCAATGGCAAGAGGAAACCTACAATATCATCATGTACTACATTTCAATGTATGAGTTTAGTAAATTTGGTAGCTAAAAATAAAGTAAAATTTATTAGTATGTTTTTATCCAACATATCTATAATACTATAATGTTGGAGTACATGACCACTGAGAGGGGGGTGAATCAGTGGTCTATAATCTTTCAAACTTTTTACACCTTTAACCACTTGATTGACAGAATAGAAAGAATCAAGATACTTCAAATAATTAGACTTTGAATGATGAGAGAATCACAGTAATATCAAACTTGAACCACAAAGACTTATCAAATGCAAATTGATACACAATCAAGACAACACATAACACATGATTTATGAGTGGAAAACCCTCATAGGGATAAAAAACCACTCTGAAACATTCACTTCATTAAGCCTCACTGGCAAGATAAAACCTCACTGGTTACAAAGCCCCACTGGCAACAATGTATCTAGGAGCACCAACTCCTTATGGAGCACCCACTCCCTGACACAGCCTCACTGGAAAAAAGGTTTGCAGGAGCACCCACTCTCTGCATACAGAAAGATAATTACAAATACAGAGGGTTACTTTGTTTCCATACAAATCACTGAACTTGCATATCCCCTTGCAATCACAATCAACTCAATCTGCATTTCCTTCTCAGTATCTCTATACAATCAGCTACATATTGTCTTCATACTGGACATGATTCATTTTGTAAATTTGCTGCATAATGTCTTCATCTTGTGTTTGATTCACCCTTGCAAAAACATCTCATGCATCTCTCAATTCTCAGAAAAAATATTTACCTTTTTAATTACCTGATTCACCTGCATTTTCTATTCAAAAACCTCACCAAAAAAAATGTCTTCAATACTGCATATATCAGTCCTCCAATCAATTTCATAATGCACCTGCAATAAAATAAAAAACCTTTCATATTCCTCTTCTCTCTGCATATTCATTTTCCCCTTTCAAAAACAAATATTCAATAATCACCATTCACTTGCAAAAATAATCTTCAATAATATTTTAAACAATCTGCTCTATCAGAGAAAAATAAAAAACATTTTCATATTCAAACCCCACTCCTCCATCCATCTGCATGAATCCTTCAAAAGAATTCATGAAACCCCTATACACCACTTAAAAGAATTTAATGCTTCAATTTCCCAACATTAGAAAAATAAAAAGAAAAAGAAACTCCTCCTTTGTCTTCAATGCATGAGTGGGCTCAAAAATAGAAAAAAAATCTTCTTAAAATAATGCTTTAAAACTCCAACAAACTACCTTTTGAAATGGCTAAAAATAGCCTTAAAAAGCAACTATCCATGCAGTCATAAATGAATGACATTCTATTGCACGTCAATGTGCAGGCTCAAGGGAGGAGGTCAGAGTTTAAATTCAATCCGTTGATCTTCATCCGCACACCCATCTCATCTTTAAAAATAAGCCATCGATCTTCATTATACTGCCCAAGCGTATAGAGGATGACCGAAGGGTTCGGTGGCATTAGGTGGAGGGGACGGTTAGGCCATGATGCCGGTACCCATAAGTTGCCACTTAAGTGGCCCACCACCTGCTAAGAAGGTCAACACTACAATATAACATAAAGTGCATACACCAAATGATGGGCAATGAAGTGTATAGGGAGATATTAAGATGTTAGGGTTTAGAGCCCCAAACACCAATAAAAAACCTTTATTCAAATTACAACACTTCAAAATAATTTTCAAACAAGTAGATGCTCCCTGACTGCAAATATAGAATATTCCTCTGATATAGAATGTCATCATGAAGTCCTTATCAACATAGCATCAAACCTGTTGTCATATTTATGAGTGAATCCCTACATGAATGATGTCTCTATTCTACATAGTGAATTCTCTGCATGAATGATGTATGTATTGAATGACCATTCACTTCTGCATTCTTTGACATAGAATCAAACTCATCAACAATCAAACTTCTGCATTCTTTGACATAGGATCAACCTCATCAACAATCAAACTTTTGACTTGAAGCATTACCCTGAACAACTAGACAAAGCATAGCATCAAGGACATACTTTTATACTTTTAAGACAACAAACTCCCCCTTTGGTATTGATGTCAAACTAACATTGCACTTTCACTTTTCATCTTCTCCCCCTTTTGACAACAATGACAAAGACATGAAAAGCTCCCCCTCAAGGCAGATCATACCAGAGTATTACTCTCCCTGACTTGAATGGAAGGTACAACTATTTGTTGTCATGAAAACACATCAAAACCATCAAACTAGATCATGTTAATTATATCATTTTGTATACTTTTAAATCTTTTCAACAAACTTAATCTGTGTAACTCAAGTTCATGAGCATCATAGGCATGTAATCACTATTCCAATAAGTCAAATTTCATATCATAACAAAGGAAAGAGGTAAATATTATGACTATCACCAACATACAGCCAACACTGTCATAAGTAAGAGCACTGCTATACAATCACTAATCTCTAAAGAATAAGAGTACTGTCATGTGCAAAAGTATGGCCAATTGTACCCCTGCAAGTTAAGAACCCACAAATATATCTCCAAGAACAAATAAATCTCCAAAGAACTATCACAATTAGCCACTGTTATACATCAAGAATAACCACATTGGATTCACTTTCAGTGTAACACTATAGAGCACTTCCACAAACATCTCGATCAATCAAGATTTCATTGTTCTGCACTGTGATTACTTTGATTTGTCACTGTCAAGTAGGGATTTGAAACATACTGTGTCATGGAAATACCACTTGTGATCTACACCATACTAGAGTAGCATGCAGATATTAAAATTTCAGCAAGCAATGTTATTTCACAAGAGTGCCAAAGCACTCCAATCATCATGTTGTTCATCTATTCCAAAGCATAATTTATCCACTACATTGTCTTTGTTTGCAACAACTATCTGAAACTTTGTCAAAACAACATTGTCAAGAGAAAATACACCAATACACTTCAAGGATTTGTCACATTATGCCACTGAAAGAACTACAAACAACATCTAAATTGCAACATTTTCCCATGAAGATCACTATTTAAATACAGAGACTATTAACTCACACTTCTAAGAGGTAATTTGTCATAATGCCTTGTCTATTCTATTGTATTGCAAACAAGAACAGTACTACAATGATATTGTCATATCAAGAATGGCAGAAGAAAATAGCATTGCCTCTATATTGCATCTAATACTGCCAACACTGTCAAGAAAGAAGCTGTCAACAAGAGTACATTGTCATCAAGGACAAAGTTAGCAACAAGTTCCACAGTCATCAAACCACTATCACAAGCAAGCAATCTTTTCATTGTCATATCAAGTATTAATACCATTATACCATATCACTATTAAGAAAAAGAGTAGTATGCAAATCGTTGTCAATGTACTAGCACTGTGCCTTAGAATGACTGCAACCATAACATCAATCCAAGGTAGATGACTAAGAAGATAACAGTATCATTGTTATAGTGGTATACAGTCTTAAACATACTTTCATCCTTACTGTGTAAGACTTATATCAATTCTTTGTCAAACTTGTATGCCAAGCTTATCATGATTGATTATGGACCAGAGCACTGTATTCCTGAAATTAGAACTTCTCAAAGCAACAGTATACTTTCATGATGACTAGGTGCATTACATTACTATGCACACAATCCAAGATTCATACTACTGACACCACTTGTGCACTGTAAACCATGTAAGTGCCATTATATTTTGTACTCTCATCAATCACTGCCAGACTAATACTTATTGATTGTCACTATTAACCACCTCATTGAGCATTCAGTATGATCAAGAATACTAGGCATTCATTATGCCAATCAAGTAACCATTGTGCCAGTCCAAATCATTGTCAAAGAAAAGTGTTGTCACTGTCCAATCAAGAATATTCACCATCCAAATGGTAAAGCAAAGATTACTATGCTAGTTCACTGTCCATGTAAGCAAAAGGTCACTATATCCATGTTGTCTATCAAGAGCTAAAGAAAAAACACACACTACTAAGCATAGTTGAACACCACTCTCAGATTACTATCAAGGCATGTTGGATGTCCAAGTAAACATCACATTGTCCAAACAAATTATTTGCTTGTCAATGTCAAATAAAGCATGCATAACATCCTGTCAAACACCCAAGATACTCCATTCTTCACACTCCAGTCATTACATACACATAGTTGTACCTAAGATACATCATGCATACAACTGTTAATACCTTGATAGATACTATACCCTGTTTCAAGACAGTAAATGATCTTCACTTGTTTATCAATACTCTCAAGTAAAAAGTTGATATTCATGAACATCAACATCATAGCAAGTCATAGTATAAATTGATTGTTCTCGAGCATCATTAAAGCCACTGTCATTTGTACCCACATATCAAACTCAAGCCACACTGTGAATTGTTACTATTAAATAGTGATTGAAACACACTGTTTCATTGCATCATGACTTGAAAGAGGAACATAATCTTTCTTCTTCATCTCCTAAGGTATAATGAATTCTTCATATTTTTAAAGCATTTTCACTGTTCAAAAGAATATAGTCACACTTTCAAGAACAAAACTTCCATGTGTCACGTTTGATCTTCTAAAAATTTTATCCATGTCTTATTAGAGCACATGCAACTGTAATATTTGATAAAAGATCAAAACCTTTTAAATACAATTTTGTCAGAGTACAACAACTACTGCACTGCACCTATCACCATACATTGATGGCTACAAATATCCTGAGGGAAATTTAGTAATTCAACCACTATCTTGTCCCAAAAATCAAAGCAATCAACATCACCATACTATGAAGAAGATGAGCATGAAGAAGACTTGAGATTTTGTTATGGTATAAGCAAGTCAAGCTGTCTTGAAGCAACATAAGACACATCCTAAAGACATGATTAAGAATGAAAGGTTCTTCAATGACAACATGTCATCTTACATCAATGACAAACCATCCTACTTACATATTTCTGAGATCTTGTTCCATCACCTCTTGAAACTCCTTGGGGTAAGAGATAAAATATTGGATGACTTCCCCTAAACCCATCCTGCCTCTTTTAAGTTGTTATTAATGTTTCTTGTGCAGCATGCACAAGATTATGTTCAACCTTCTCTTTCACTTGTTTCCTTCTCCAAACTAACCTAGGATGTTTATTTTCCTTGCTCATGATATTCTCTTGCTTTTGCTTGAACATGTAGTCTCTAGATGGTTTCATCAACCTTCTTCTACACCACTGTGCTTTGTGCCCAAACATATTGCATTTATAACATAAAATATTGTAGTCTTGACCAAAGGAAAGATAGTTTCTTCTAAACATTCTGTGAAAACTTTTATTGGCATTCCTTACATGATCATGTCTTTCACACATCCAACAATTTCTTGCTAGGTGACCAACATTATTATAGTTATAACAAACATCATTATAACCCTGATTTGACAAGCTATGAGAATTTTTGTTCTTATTCCATCCAAAATGATTTATTGAATGAGTTTTACAATCTCTAGCTCTATGACCATAAATCTGATAGGAATAGCAATAACCATGAAATTGAGAGTAATTGTACCTTATTGATTGCCCAGTAGGTAGAGATTTTGTGAACCTGATTGTCCTCCTTCCTTCATCTTTAGGAGCAGTAGCATGATAACTCAAGTCTATCTTCTTCCTAGGTGCATTTCTTGCTTTGGAACACTCTCCTTCTTCATAACCTAGACCGGTAGTGTCCTTGTAATGCTTTTGTTTGCTCAACATGTCATTCAACTTGTTTGTGCTTTCTTCGAACTCCTAATATTTCTTAGACAGAACCTTGAGACCTTCATAATCTTTTCTCAGATTGACAATTTCTGCCTCTAGTTTCAGACATTCAATTCTTTTCACCTCAAGGTCGGATTTTGTTACATCTATTATTCTTTTGGCTTCCTCAATTTCAGTCTTTAGACTGATAATCAATTTGTCAGATTCATCAACATGACTCTTTAAGTCTACAATATGATTTCTTGCCTCTTCAAACTCTAAAGAAACTTTTTCAAAATCTAAACATACCCTGTCTTTGGAATCTTTTTCTTATTGAAGTTGGTCTTCTAATTTCTTATTCTCCTTTCTAAGTTGCTTGATCACATCTAGGGCACACAAGAGTTCACCTTCTATATCAAATTCACAATCATCTTCATCAAACTCATGTCCATCTTCATCCACAAAGAGGTCATCTTCTGTGTCATCAATCTTAACAACAAAATCATTCTTTTTATCACAATTTATATCATCATTTAGGGGAGACTCATGCAAAAACTTATCACATGACTTGATTGGGGTTTGTTGTACAACCTTTCTTTATTCGGCATCTTTCTTTTCTCTATTTCTTTTACACTTTCCCATGGTACTCCACTATCAAGACCTACCGAAGTCTGTTAGACTTCTATAGGGAACCTATGCTCTGATACCACTTGTTGGAGTATAGGACCACTGAGACGGGGGGTGAATTAGTGGTCTATAATCTTTAAAACTTTTTGCACCTTTAAACCACTTGATTGATAGAACAAAAAGAATCAAGATACTTCAAACAATTAGACTTTGAATGATGAGAGAATCATAGTAATATCAAACTTGAACCACAAAGACTTATCAAATACAAATTGATACACAATTAAGATAACACATAACATAGGATTTATGAGTGGAAAACCCTCATAGGGATAAAAACCCACTCTGAAACATTCACTTCATTAAGCCTCACTGGCAAGACGAAACCTCACTGGTTACAAAGCCTCACTGGCAACAATGTATCTAGGAGAACCAACTCCTTATGGAGCACCAACTTCAATAACAAACAAGAGCACTAACTTGAACACCAACAAGAGCACCAACTCTAATATCAACAGGAGCACCCACTCTCTGCATACAGAAAGATAATTACAAATACAGAGGGTTACTTTGTTTCCATACAAATCACTGAACTTGCATATCCCCTTGCAATCACACTCAACTCAATCTGCATTTCCTTCTCAGTATCTCTACACAGTCAGCGACATATTGTCTTCATACTGGACATGATTAATTCTGTAAATTTGCTGCATAATGTCTTCATCCTGTGTTTGCTTCACCCTTGTAAAAACATCTCATACATCTTTCAATTCTCAAACAAAATATTCACTTTTTTAATCACCTGATTCACCTGCATTTTCTCTTCAAAAACCTCACCAAAAAAAATGTCTTCAATACTGCATATATTAGTCCTCCAATCAATTTCATAATGCACCTGCAATAAAATAAAAAACCTTTCATATTCCTCTTCTCTCTGCATATTCATTTTCCCCTTTCAAAGACAAATCTTCAATAATCTACAATCACGATTCACCTACAAAAATAATCTTCAATAATATTTTAAACAATCTACCTTGTCAGAGAAAAATAAAAAACATTTTCATATTTGGACCCCACTCCTCCATCCATCTGCATGAATCCTTCAAAAGAATTCATGAAACCCCTATACATCACTTAAAAAGAATTTAATGCTTCACTTTCCCAACATTAGAAAAAAATTTAAAAAAAAAGAAACTCCTCCTTTGTCTTCAATGCACAAGTGGGCTCAAAAATAGAAAAAAAATCTTCTTAAAATAATGCTCTAAAACTCCAACAAACTGCCTTTTGAAATGTCTAAAAATAGCCTTTAAAAGCAACTATCCATGCAGTCATAAACTAATGATGTTCTACTGCACATCCATGTGTAGGCTCAAGGGAGGAGGTCAGAGTTTAAATTCAAGCCGCTGATCTTAATTCGCGTGCCCATATCATCTTTAAAAATAAGCCATCAATCTTCATTATACCGCCCAAGTGTATAGAGGATGACCGGAGGGTTCAGTGGCATTAGGTGGAGGGGCCAGTTAGGCCACAATGCCAGTACCCATAAGTTGCCACTTAAGTGGTCCACAACCTGCTAAGACGGTCAACGCTGCAATATAACATAAAGTGCATACACCAAATGACCGGAAGTGAAGTGTATAGGGAGATATTAAGATGTTAGGATTTAGAGCCCCAAACACCAATAAAAAACCTTTATTCAAATTGCAACACTTCAAAATAATTTTCAAACAAGTAGATGCTCCCTGACTACAAATACAGAATATTCCTCTGATCCAGAATGTCATCATGAAGTCCTTATCAACATAGCATCAAACCCTTTGCCATATTTATGAGTGAATATCTACATGAATGATGTCTTTATTCTGCATAGTGAATTCTCTGCATGAATGATGTCTGTATTGAATGACCATTCACTTCTGCATTCTTTGACATAGAATCAACAATTAGATCAACAATCAAACTTCTGCACTCTTTGACATAGGATCAACCTCATCAACAATCAAACTCTTGACTCGAAGCATTACCCTGAACAACCAAACAAAGCATAGCATCAAGGACAAACTTTTGTACTTTTGACATCAATGACAATCATCATGCCAAAGCCAACATATAGTTAGATAATAGAAAAGTTATTTCAATTCTTTCCTTGCTCCTTGGTTTATGATTAAAGCTTGTAAAATGAGATTGGTCAGTAAATGATAGGTTTATCTTATTTTTATTTGATTAGTTAGCTAGATATATTTTATAGCTGACTAATCTTTTATTTTACTTGTTTAAGTGACATGAATTTATGTTGGTCATTTATGTATTAATTGCATAATTAAAAATTAAGGAAATAAACTAGAAAAGTAAGTATTAATTATAATAATGTAGAAAGATGTATTATAATATGTGTCAAATCTTTTTAGCCAACTTTAAGTTGATTTATCTATTTAGTTGATAACTACCTATTTTAGACATGATATTTCCACAGTCCATGCTGATAGATTTTAGTGTTTCTAGAATAAACTGTGTGTGCTTTTTTATCTCAATGTTTTGGATCACACTCCATGATCCATTTTCAGGAGGAAAGGAAGAGAAAGTAAATGAGTTAGAATTGCAGAAAGGGTTTCTTAAAAAGATATAGGAGATGTGGGTACGAATGACAAGAATAGCTAGAGGAGACACTAGAGGGATGGGAAGAAAGAAGAATAACTAAGTTGAAAATAAAGAGTAAAAATATATAAAAGAAAGAGATGCCAAATGGAAAAAGAAAATAAAGGTATAAGTATAAAACTAAAATACCATATGTATAAGTATAAAATAGAGGTATATGAGTATATACATCTCATATAGAGTGTGAAAGAAGGTTAAAATTAAAGCAAAGTTCAAAAGAAAGTAAGGTAGGGGGCTTCGAGGTGAGAAAACAAGAGAGTGAGAAAAGGTGTGGTGAATAAAATGATACAAAGATTAGGGAACAATAAAGGAGGAACTAAGGGAGAATGAAATACAAAGACATAAGAGCTTAAAGATTTAAATGGGGATAAAGATAAAAGTAAATTGAAAACAAGATACAATGAAAAGAACCCGCATAGATCTAAAGGAACGTAAAGGACAAAAAATGAAAACAAATGTGTATATATATATATATATATAAGTAACTAAATAAATATATATATATATAAAGAAATGATAAGTTGCAAAAGCCAAAGAGGGATGAAAGCCAAAGAAAGAAAGGCTAATACAAAGAAGAGAACAAGCATATAACGATATATAGATCAACAATTGAAAACAAATAAATATAAGACCTTATATATGGAAATATACAAAGAGAAAGATGAAACCAACAGATTAAGAGAAATGAAAAGGGATAGGGAGAAGAGAGACATAAAAATGAAACTTTGCAAGAGTAAATAAGGGAAAAAAGAAACAAGAACGACCAAAAAATGCAAGAGAGAAGAGAAAATATGAGCGAAAAAAGGAATGAGAGAAAGGACGCAGACACCAAAAAGAGAGAAGAATGCCCAAGAAAGAGAAGGCTAGCTATATCCAACAATAGGATAAGTGCATAGGAGAGGAAAGTGCAAAAGAGTAATCTATGCAAGAGAGAAGTAAAATGCAAGTGAGATGGATAGAAAATGAAGAAGAGAGGTCGATGGAAATGAGAGATAAGGAGTAAGGGCACGATAGGAATAAGATGCACAAGTGGGATAAAAGCCAATGTAAGAAAGGGATATATATATATATCAGATCAAATCAAAGGAGAGGAAAAGGCGAAAAAAGAGAAGAAAGCAAGAAAAGGAGTGATATATAGGAAAAAAGAGAGAAACAAAAGATGGGGAGATAAGATGTACGGGTCAAGGAGGGATAAAAGCCAAAGTAATAAAATAATATATATATATAAGATAAATGCAAAGGATATGAAAAAGGCACAGAGAAATCAGAGTGAAAGGGAGAAAAAATAAGTACACAAGTGATAAAAATAGGGGAGTCAAAGAGATAAGTGCAAAGGTAAATGAGGGAAGAATGAAATGGAAAGAGAAAAGAAAAAAGATAGACATGCGCACGCACACACACACACACACACCCACACACACACATAGATATATATATATATATATATATATATATATATTGAAAACTCTATATATTAAAGTAAACTAGAAAGTACAACAAGAGAGAACCAAGAAAGACGAAAGTGGAAGTAAAGAGGTAAAAAGTGAAATAAAAGTGAAAAGGAAATATATATATAAGTATATAAAATAAGGGAAGAAAATACTATAAATATGCTTGTAGGTAAATCTAAAAATGCAAAATTATGTCAATAAATATAATTATAATGCTAAAAATAGCCTCAAGAAAGTGCTCGATTGTGCCTTCAAACCTATTTCGACCATCAAAAACCTTATCCCTTAAACCAAAGACCCCATAGACATTCTCTCAAACTCAGGGGAATATAAAATAGACTGCTCCTGTGTACCCCATACATTGGTGAGACTGGGTGATCCATCGGTATGAGAATCAAAGAACACAGTGCAGATATTAGACATGAAAGGATCACAAAATCGGCCCTTGTTGATCACTCTTCTAGCACGAAGTACCACATTCGCCTAGAGGATACCCATGTCCTCGCCAAAGAAGATAATTTCTTCAAGAGAAAACTCAAAGAGGCTATTTTCATCAAAAACCACCCTACCAACCTAAATAGAGATGAGGGTTGGAACCTTAGCCAAACTTGGAACCCTCTTTTACATTCCCTTATTAATCACTCTCCACCCTCCTGATCATTTTTAGCCTCCCCCCGTCTCCCCCTGTGACCATACCTTTACCTCACCTGTCCCCCCTTTCTTCTTCTTCTCTCCACCCGTGCTCCTTTGACTGCTATCTTCCTCCTTTTTTACACCCTATCCATGTGACCTCACTCCTATCCCTAATTCTCCTTCTCTCCCCTATCCTTCCCCTTACCCATCCTCTCCTTCCCTCCATCCCCTTCCTTTTTTCTTCTTTTTTCTTTTCCTTGTCTCCTCTTCTTGTTTTCTTCTTTCTCTCCCCTGGGTTTCGTTCTTCGTGTTTCCTCTCTTCTCAGTCTTTGACCATTCTTTCTTCACTTTGGTTGTCTTGATCCATTTTTCTTCCCGTTGTTTTCATTCTTCTTGTGTCCCTTCTCTTTCTCTCTTCTTCTTTTCTTTACTTTCTTGTTTGTTTGCTTTTACGCGCATATTTACGGCTTTATGCATATGCTTTTACAAGCATATGTATGCATTATAATTATATTTATTGACATATTTTTGCATTTTTAGATTTACCTACAAGCATATTTATAGTATTTTCTTCCCTTATTTTATATACTTATATATATTTCCTTTTCACTTTTATTTCACTTTTTACCTCTTTACTTCCACTTTTGTCTTTTTTGGTTCTCTATTCTTATACTTTCTAGTTTACTTTAATAGATAGAGTTTTCGCTTATGTGTGTGTGTGTGTGTGTGTGTGTGTGGATGTGTGTGTGTGTGTGTGTGTGTGTGTGGATGTGTGTGTGTGTGTGCGTGCATGTCTATCTTTGTTCTTTTCTCTTTCCATTTCATTCTTCTCTCATTTACCTTTGCACTTATCTCTTTGACTCCCCTATTTTTATCACTTGCGTACTTATTTTTTCTCCCTTTCGCTCTAATTTCTCTATGCCTTTTTTCATATCCTTTGCATTTATCTTATATATATTCTTTTATTACTTTGTCTTTTATCCCTCCTTGACCTGTACATCTTATCTCCCCATCTTTTTTTTCTCTCTTTTTTCCTATCTATCACTCCTCCTTTTTTCCTATCTCGCTTTCTTCTCTTTTTTCGCCTTTTCCTCTCCTTTGCTTTCATCCGATATATATATATCCCTTTCTTACATTGGCTTTTATCTCACTTGGGCATCTTATTCCTATCGTGCCCTTACTTCTTATCTCTCATTTCCATCGACCTCTCTTCTTCATTTTCTATCCATCTCACTTGCATTTTACTTCTCTCTTGCATAGATTACTCTTTTACACTTTCCTCTCCTATGCACTTATCCTATTGTTGGATATAGCTAGCCTTCTCTTTCTTGGGCATTCTTCTCTCTTTTTGGCGTCTGCATCCTTTCTCTCATTCCTTTTTTCTCTCACATTTTCTCTTCTCTCTTGCATTTTTTGGTCATTCTTGTTTCTTTTTTCCCCTATTTACTCTTGCAAAGTTTTCTTTTTATGTCTCTCTTCTCCCTATCCCTTTTCATTTCTCTTAATCTATTGGTTTCATCTTTCTCTTTGTATATTTCCATATATAAGGTCTTATATTTATTTGTTTTCAATTGTTGATCTATATATGCTTATATGCTTGATCTCTTCTTTGTATTTTTAGTTAGCCTTTCTTTCTTTGGCTTTCATCCCTCTTTGGCTTTTGCAACTTATCATTTCTTTATATATATATTTATTTATTTAGTTACTTATATATATACATTTGTTTTCATTTTTTGTCATTTACATTGCTTTAGATCTATGCGGGTTCTTTTCATTGTATCTTGTTTTCAATTTACTTTTATCTTTATCCCCATTTAAAGCTTTACGCTCTTATGTCTTTGTATTCCATTCTCCCTTAGTTCCTCCTTTATTGTTCCCTAATCTTTGTATCATTTTATTCACCACACCTTTTCTCACTCTCGTGTTTTCTCACCTCGAAGTCCCCTACCTTACTTTCTTTTGAACTCTACTTTAATTTCAACCTTCTTTCACACTCTATATGAGATGTATATACTCATATACCTCTATTTTATACTTATACATATGGTTTTGTAGTTTTATACTTATACCTTTATTTTCTTTTTCCATTTGGTATCTCTTTCTTTTATATATTTTTATTCTTTATTTTCAACTTAGCTATTCTTTCTCCCCATCCCACTAGTGTCTCCTCTAGATATTCTTGTCATATGTGCCCACATCTCCTATATATTTTTAAGAAACCCTCTCTGCAATTCTAACTCATTTACTTTCTCTTCCTTTCCTCCTGATGATGGATCATGGAGTGTGATCCGAAATGTTGAGATAAAAAAGTGCACACAGTTTATTCCAGAAACACTAAAATCTAACTGCCTATTTACTCCATAAATTTATTGTAATTATTGTAAATTAAAATTTTGAGTGACAAATTTTTTTTATCAATTTCATTTAATTGCAATTGAGTTTAAAGACTATTAAAATAATGCTAGATGTCTAGTTAGATTTAATATTAAATTAGATTTGTTTTTTTTTTTGTTTTTTGGACTCTTAGAGTTTATTGGTCAAGTTGCTTTAAGGTGACGATGAATTATCACTTCTTCTTAGGAAGCTTAGGGGGAAAATACTCATGTGATTTTGTATATGTGTATATGGGTGGGCATGACAAGAAGAACTACTAATATCCATAATGAGATTATCCCATGAATTGGGTAGTGAATAAAGCAAAGTGATGCATTTTCTTATTCTATTTTTACGTCTATGGAAGCTAGTTAAATCTGTTACACATATGGTTCTTAGGTTTGTCATTGATGTCAACACTGTCACTAGGTTATCATTGATGTCAACACTATCATAGTGGTGTGATGGTGTTCATGGTTGGATGTCATGTCCCATCTAGCAAGAAAAGAAGATTTAGTGAGAAGAAGAGCAAAAGAAGATACAGTTGATGGTTAGATGTCATGTCCCATCCAACAAGAGAAGAAGAGAAAGAGAAGAAGATACAGTTTATGGTTGGATGTCATGTCCCATCCAACAAGAAAAGTTGATACGGCTCATGGTTGGATGTCATGTCCCATCCAACAAGAGAAGGGAGAAGATATAGTTCATATTAAGATGGGAATTAGAAGCACAAAGATGATCAAATGTGTTGTTGATACTAATGATGGCATGTAGTATGTATGATCCAAGTTCCATAATGATTGCATTACCGGAAGAGTGTTTTGTTGTTGATTGTTTGAAGACAGTGTCACTTCTGTGAAGATGTTCTGTACAGGACAATGGAATGCTCCACATTCCTCCACATTTGTAGATATGGCCATGCAGTTTTGGAATTGTGTTCAGAATGTAGTGAAGGTGATAAATCTAAGGTTTCAAATCATTTGTCCTTCTTCTATGAAAGTTATACATGATAAAGTACCAGCTAGTGATGAAGGCATGTTGGGATGCTTTGTAATCCTCTACAAATGAATGATTGCCTTTGCAGTTTTAAGGAAATGTTTATGGGTGTGTTTTACATGCTTCCTTGTAGTTTCAAGGTTCTTGGTGGTCTGCAACTCAATTTTTCAAATGACAGCATGTTGCAGTATGTTCTAGGTGATGGATTGTTCTCAGAGTTAATGATTGAAGTTGTGTGGCACAATTATTTGATGTGTGGTGGCAAAGGAGTGTTTGGGGATGTTTTATGAGTCATGTGGACTCATCTAGAAAAGTTTCACAGAGATCTTTCTTGTTTCCAGTATCATGTACAAGGTTTTCAAGTTGATGTGGCTGCTATACTTCAAGTCTTCATGTGTCTTCCTTAAAGTTGTCCTATTTCCAAATGAGCTAAGTGTGCGGATGTAATTGCTTGGTTTTTGAAGCTGTGAAAGATGTTTTGGACCTAGTTAAGCAAGTGTTGGAGTTTGCAAGGCTTGAATCCGTTGCTGGTGTAACGTGTGGTTTCACTTAGGACCTATCTTCTACATGTTTCATAGTGTGTGTTGTCTGGCTAACTTGTAAATGTATTTTTCATGTTGTATCTAGCCGACAAGCATTGTAATCAATGTACTATCATATATAAATAGTGAATCAAATTGAGTGAGGAGAGGTGTGTGTTGACATATTTTCCCCTTCCCATAATCAAATAGCCCAGCTTGAAAATCTTGTTGAAATCCCTTTAAAAGCCCAATATCCTTCAATTTTCAATGTAAATCCTTGCAAAAATCCCTAAAAATTTGTAGGGAGAATCCTTGCAAAAAACCTAGAAAAAATCAAAAATTTCTAATTCCTTGCCTTAGTTTTTGGCCCTTTTTTGGCCTTTGTCGGCAAAACTTCAAGTTCGCGAACCTACTAGTTCGCTAACTGGCTGATTTGTCGACTAAGGTAGGAAAACTCAAAATTTCACTAAGTAAAGGAAAACATGTTTCCCTTTATCGCCAATTCTCATGTTTCGTGAGAAAGAACCAAATGTTTGAAATTTCACAAGTTTGTCGATTCGGCGATTTGCCAACAAAGGGCCAGGTGAGCGGGTTGTCTTCAAATTTTGGCTAAGGTAAAGAGAGCAAGGAATTCCTTTATCAAAGATTTTCTAAGGGCACAAACTTTTCCAAAAGTTTGAAAATTCTCAAGTTCGCTGATCAAGCGAATCCCTAATAAAGGAAAGTAGGAGGGAAGACTTGCAAGAAATCAGCTAAGTAAAGAAGAAGCAAATGTTTGCCTTTATCGACAAACTTATGGTTTGGCAAACCTTAAGTTTTTCGATCAGCAAGTTCGCCAATCGGTAACTTTGCTGACAAAGGTAAAGGCAAGGGCAAAAATGGTTTGAAAATTGACAAATTTGCCAACAAAGGGTGAAAAGAGGAAAGGAAGCCAAGTATTGCTGACAAAAAAGGTTTAGTTAGAAAAAGTTAGTTTTTTCCAATAAGGCAAAATAGAAAACATGAAAATTAGCTAAGGCAAAGAAAAAGAAAGCCTTATTGGGAAATCGGTAAAAGTGCAAACTTTTCACAAAGTTCAAAATTCCTCAAGTTCGCCAAGCAATTCGCTGATAGAGAAGAAGTTGGAAGCGATCAAGTTCGGCAAAGTGACTTTTCACCAACAAAGGTAAAAGAAAGACCAAAAGGCAAATTTTACAAAAGCGAAGTTTTGTTAATAAAGAGGCGAAAGTTGGCCAAAGGCAGAGTTCGAGAAATGATGATTTTACCAATAAGGCAAAAGGTAAGCTTGGTTCATGAAAGTGATTTTTTGTCGATAAGGCAGAAAAGATGAAGTTAGGCCAAGGTTTGAAAAAGTGCAAAATCGCTGACAAAGAGAGAAAGAAGAATAGTTCACAAAAGACAAATTTTGCCGATAAGGCAAAAGGAGACAAGGCTAGAGGTTTAGAAAAGTGGAACTTTTTCGATAAAAGGAAGCAAAGACAAAGTTCAACAAAATGGGATTTTGCTGATAAAGAAGAAAAGATGAAGCTACGCTGAGGTTTAGAAAATTCCAAAATCGCTAACAAAGGGGACAACCAAAGAATAGTTTGCAAAAGACAAGTTTTGCCAATAAGACAAAAAGAGATAAGGCCAAAGGTTCAGAAAAATGAAACTTTTCTGATAAAAGGAAGTAAAGGCAAAGTTCAGCAAAATAGAATTTTGCCAATAAAGAAGAAAAGATGGATCCAAGCAAAGTTAGAAAAAATGACATTTTGCTGATAAGGGCAAAAGATTGTCAAGAAAAGAGTTCGGTAAAATAGATTTTTGCCGATAAGGGCAAAAATGGGAGAAACAAGCCATAGTTCAGAAAATTGAAAAGTTGCCGACTGAAGATGAAAATATGCTGAAGGCAAAGACAGAATGGTTCATAAAATGTAGATTTTTCCAATAAGGCAAAATTCAAGCCAAAGTTTCAAGAAAAGTGAGAAATCAGTAAAAACTAAGTTTATAATGTATTGTAGGCTTTAAATATTTGAATTTGAATATTTAAAGCATTGTAAAAGCTTTGTATAGGGGGATTTTAGCAGGAAAGTTTATTTGAAATATCTTCTTCAGCCATTAATGCAGAATCACATCTACTCAACTACTCCATTTCCAGATATTTTATATTTATTTTTGCAGATGATGAATCAACTGCCTGCATTCAAGGCAACAAATATCTCCCAGCTACTTCAAGATCCAAGAGAATTTTCTGCAATTAATTCTTGCAGATAGACATTCCTTCTGGCAAGGATATTTTCTGATAGGCCCATGGGGCGAATTTATGATGATGAATGACTTAGGTCAATGTAATGAAATGTTATATATACAGGTAAGAAAGATTTAATGAGGGTTGGATACAGAGACATTTTTTGTACTGCAAACAGAACCCTCCTCTGTTGTAACCGTGCCTTTCTAATTAATATAAGTTTTTTGTTTTTACCTCTTCATGTTGTTTTAGCACTGTGTAATTTAGGACTAGTTTGTATGTGAATTCTTATTTCCTTGCAACCCTGTTCTGCTCTTTACCTATGTTACAATATGCTAGATCTGTGTAAGTTTATCAATTGTATCTGGTTATTTTGTGCATTTTAGTTTTGTGAGTGTTCTATATTCAAACCTGGTGTATCACCTCTTTTAATTTCTAGTTTTATCCTTCTTTCCCTTTTCCCAGCGATGGATAGATTAGGTTTAGTCTTAGCAATATCTAAATCTCCCATTTAGCAAAGGAACTAGCCTCTCTCTAGAGGTTTGATTTTCTTGCAAGGTCCCACACCTAGAAACTATCGCAATGTTTCACTGGATTCTTGGAGCCCTAAACCGCTCCAACATAGGGTGCAAATCCTAGTGACAACGGTGTGATTGCAAGTTGAAATTAAAAAGTTCGCAAGCAGATAAAAAGAAGAATAAATGCATTATTGATGTGCAACTGAAGGAGAAAGAGAAGAAGTTATTGATGCTATCTGGATTCATCTTGAAGACATATTTGTGACTGTGATCAAGTATAGAGTATGTCTAACTGATTAGATCTTCAGAAGAAAGTGTGAAGAGGTAGAAGTGCAATCATCAAAAGTGTGAGTTTTAATGTTAGTTTTCAGATAGTAGAAAGACTATCATGCTGTAATCTTTTGTAAGTGTGTTCTCATTTCAAGGAGTAGTAGCTTCCTTGGGAGTGGCCCTAAAACAAAGTCTTCAAGGAGTAGAAGCTTCCTTGGGAGTGACACTAAATCAAAGTACTTCAGGGAGTAGAAGATTCCTTGGGTTGTAGCCCTAAAACAAAGTTGTTATTTGAGTTTCACATATTGTGAGTTAATCCTCACTGTGGTTTTTCCCTTCTAGGGTTTTCCATGTATATCTGGTGTTATGTGTTGATGTGCATTGTGTTAATCTTTTATGTTCATGTTAATGTTGTGATGCTTAAGTTTTAAATCTGCTCCAGATAAGTTGAAGTTAAAATTGAAGATTGTTTAGATACCGATTCGCCCCCCTCTCAGTATCTTGGTGTGTTCAACAAAATCACCACTACAAATTAAAGATTTTATATTTTTAGTTATAAAATCTCCTTCATTCATATTTAAAGAATACATCTTTTTATTTAGAAATAGTTTATTTAGAAGACACATAGTTTTTATAATGCATCAATATTATCCCATAAAGCCTTTGCAGAGTTTTCACCTAAAATATTCATCAAGATTGAATTGAAAAGGTACAACTTAATAGTATTCTAGTTCTTCTATCTAACTTGTCCTGTTTTATCTTGATCCATTACTAAAAATAGGAAATTAGGTGCAACAATTACTATGATCCACTGATCTATTTCCACTAAAAATATTTAATCATCACTTTCCACAACTTAATTTTATTTGTTGAACTTTTAAATCTCAACTCTCAAGGTGTTGGCCATGAATTCTAATTTTTAGATCTAATTTCAACCCAATGTGATGCCTCCACTACAAACAAATAAAACATCACAAGAAAGGCATCCACTTCTTCATAGGATCAATTCAAATGAAGCTCTAATACCAAATGTTGACTTTAACTTGTTCATTCTTCAATTAGGAACATAAAATTAGGTTGCATCTTATTCATCTAAATTAGAAATTAGACTTAATAAAACTAAATTAAATAATTAAAGAAGAAAGAAAATAGATTAGAGGAGATCTAGATAACAACAAATATATCCTAGGAAAATGTTTTAGGATAAACAAACCTAGCCTCAAATGTAGATCTCAATATATTAACTTCAAACAAATCTTATAATAGATTGAGAAGCCTCCATAAGTGATGTAGCCTCTATTTCAATACTTAATGACATGCCAATAACTAGTCCCAAACTGAAAACCTATAAAGCCCTATAATACAATTTGAACCAATGCAAACCCACTATGTGAAGGCCTACATTTATAGAGTTTTTTCATATAAGAAACCACCTGTGGTTTCACCAAAACAATGGGCTCTCTACGGGTAGTCCAAGTCATGGCCAAGATGACCATATCAAGCCAAGTTCCCCCTTTAATTCATACAAGGATAACTCCCCATTTGACTAGTGAACTAGTAAAACTAGATGCCCCAATTTGGAAGATGTAATTTATTTTCTAAGATGTGCTTACACACTACCTAAAATAGATAGTCCAAGATGGTCATTCAAGTCCACTTTGTAACCCCATATCTAATTCTCTTACAAGTGTGACAATACATTTTCTAAATGTCAAAGCATGTCTTACATGAAAAATCTTGAGATACCCTCTAATATTAAATATTTACAATTCTTTTTATGGCTTTGCAAGATGGTACAACACCTAATCCTAAAGTTAGTTTCTTATGATTTCTCCTATATATAAGTATTAATTTATTTTCTTTATACAAAGCGTAGAGAAATTCAACCATGAGCTTCTATTCACGTCAAACTAGCTCCCTTTTCAATTTTCTTGAAATCAATTTTCCATAAACAATCAATCTAAAGTTATTATAGAATAAAAAATATCTCTAATGTATTTTATGTTGATAATATCCCATTCAAATTGTTTAAAAAAATATTTCGGGCTTGATAACAATGAAAGGGGTATAAATAAATAGCAATAAATGAAATTTCATAGAAAAACAAGTACATATTAAATATGATTAAAAGAATTGGCATTTTAATAGAAATAGTGTACTAGGAGGGGATATAAAAAATTCAATACCAAGAGGTAGAAATTAAAATTAGGGGTATTATTTAAAAATTTGCAAACAAAGGTTTTATGGGACAAGTTTACTAAGTGAATCCCCAAGGAGAATTTGGTTTACTTTTACGCCCTAGCATATTAGATCCCTTAAAGGAATTCATTAACATTACCTTGACATTCATCGTAGGTTCAAGAGAAGGAATGTGGTGTAGTGTGCCCAGGGAACCTTATCAGGAAACCTAATCACGCAGCTGAAAACCACAACAGAAACATAAACTCATAAACAAATCTAAAACTATTTTATTAAAATTCACAACACCAACAATTTCAAACTTATTGGCCTTCGAGGCCTTAGCCTCGAGCTTTACAATAGAATACCCAATCTATTATGTGCTTATAGCACCAAATCGCCTCCCAATGAATACATATATCACCCCAATCTACTATCATTCCACCTCTGCTCCGCAAGGAATAACCACACCCTTCTGTGCTAAGCGGAACCCTTAATCCGCAACAATCTCACCTCTATTCCTCCCCCCGAGGAATCCCCTTCCTGAGGAATCTACCTCAAACAAGAATGCCAATCGCCTTTTTATTCTTCCTATGTGGAAGTTAAACAATTATGGAAATATTCTGTTACAGAATTGAAAAGACAGGTTTTCAATAACCACTTGACGGTTGCCAAATGGATTAATAATAACACTGTTTGATTAAAATAAGCATATTTTAATAAAGTCCCATACATCAACAATGTTGGGCCTTTTCAAACTTTAAATCTCCTTGTATCAACAAAATGCTCCTCCCACGAACCACAGAGTTCTCTATCGGTGTTTGCTTAGGTTCGCGGCCTTAAATATTCCCCGACACATCAATAGAAGGGGGTTATCGGCAAATGAGGCTCTTTGCCAACTTAAAAGTTTATCGTCACTTGCTATTGGCAAATTTGTTATTTCACAAACTAAAATGTTTACTGATAATAAGATTTAAACCATCAACTCCCTTTTATCAGCAAAAGTTACTTTTCCCGAACCTTTTATCAGCTTATCAGTAATTTTTAAAACCCACGAACTAGCCGAAGACTTAACTCTTTTTTCTTTTTTATCGGCGATTCTTGAAAACTATGAACTTCCATTATTTAACTTTTCCATCGGCCAACTTTGAAACCAACCTTGAAGGAGTTTTGTTAGGGAAGTAGGTCGTCGGTGAACTTAAGAGTTCACAAACTAGCGATTTTGCCGACATTGAAAGTTGTCGATAAAATACGAAGTTTTGAAACTTCAAAGTTTGTCGATATCAAAGAAGACTTTACTTGAAATTTTTTTTAAAGAAGAAATGCAATCACAAAACACCAAAGCTTGTCGATGATTGTCCAAATAAACGAACCATAGAGACTTCGAGTCCAACCCTTAAAGCTTTATCGACAAAGTGAGGCATCGAGGCGAACTGAGTAGTTCGTAAACTGGGGAAATCGACGACTAGCTATAACTTAGCCAATTTTTAGCCAAATTTCACCAAATTGGAACTGGAGATACCCAATTGGCTCTTCTACATAACAATGCTCTTAACTTGGCCAAATTTAACATGAATTTGCCTCCTAAAGTAAAAGACCAAAACCAACACAAAAGAAGACAAAGCACAACAAAAACTGAATTGAAACAGATACTGAAAATCTGAAATATTTTTGGGTGATGTTGATTGCTTGTGAACCCAGATGCTCCTGCATCAAAATGAAACCCAAGGCAAAATACTAACAATGACAGAATCACATAAAAAGACAAGATCATAGATTTATATAGACATAATTGTAATAGTGATTCTATCCAATTAATTTGTAAAGTTCAATGATACATAAGTTAGATAGGATCTCAAGATTGCATGCAAAATTCAACTATAAAAATGTGATGCTAACACATCACATCCAATTTACACATCATCTCCTTAGATCCCTCTTACTTGTCATGTATTAGACACTAGCTCTTTTACAATAGTTTACATAAAATTTACATAATTATTTATTTATCCAAATTAACATAAAATTTAAACGAGAAATATTTAAACCATGGGTTCTTAAACTATACAATAAAAATTCAAGATGTAAACTTTTGTTGGAATCCCCATCGGATAATTTTTTTAATGATAATTATCCTTTCACCATTTCCTTTTCAATGTTATGCACATCATGGTTAAAGAAGGAAACATAAAAGATTAAATAAATATATACATACAATGTTTAAGAAATTTTGACACTCATGTATTTTATGTACTTTTACATCAAATGTTTAAGAAAAGATCTAATAGGTGAGTGTACATTTAATGCCCAATATTTTTGGCACTAGTAGTTGTGACTTTAAGGTTGTTAGTGTCGACTATAAGTACTAATAATTAAATTAAATATGTCATTTAGATTTAAAAAGCAACCAATCATGTGATGCCACATCAATGCACCAACAAAACATGACTTAATGCACACATATTGGTCCACCCTTTTTTGGGGGAACTATTTGACACCTCGACAAAAAGCATGCTGATGTGGCATCATATTTTGATGATGTGGCCCTGAAACCTTAGTTATAAGCAAGGGCCTTGCCAAATAAGCCACTATAAAAATGTTTGAGTAATTAGAAATTGTCACGTATGATTTTAAAAGGCGTAAAGTTAGAGTGCTCAACTAATGGGTCCTCTCCCCTATGAGTTGCACAACCCACAAGTTGTGGATAAAATGTTATTAGTTCCTGCACAATCCATAAGTTGCAGAATCCATGACTTGCAGGTACCAGGGATACTAGATCATTTAATGTACCGCACGCACGTTGTCTTTAGTGATCAAATCAATTAATTCTGACAAAGCAAGAAGACCATCGCCATTAATGTCTCCAGCCGTCCCCATTAATGTCTGCTGTCTTAGATTGGAGAGAGAAGCTAAAACAAGCACTGAATTTATTTAATAAAAATACAGAAATACCTTCAGAGCGATCTTACTTTTTAACTGTACCACACCCAAAATTAATTTACAACTTCTCGTCACGAGAGCTATTTAATTTTTTTTTTTTAATATGCTCCAGCAACAGAGAATCCAAAATTATTGCGAAGGATGGATTTTTTTTAATTGTGAAGTCTGTAAGAGGACTACCTACGTGTGCAAAACTGTTTCATTTTTAGCAGAGTTTACCCATTGCCAATCCTGCAACAACAGAAAACATGAAAGAATTCTGCATACCCATTCTGATTGTGACTGTTGTTCTTCTATTAATTGCGTATGGCAGAGCCGACAGTTGAACGAAATTCGCCTGCACTATGCATATTGCTGGCACCAAAATCATACTCCTGCAACGGTTCAATCAGCAAAGCCTATAACTAAGGCCCCAAGAGCAGAAGGTCGAAACACAGAACAAAATGCAGCGTAGTACTTGGGTCTGACGAGACCATTTATCATGACTGTGATCATTTATTCCCCTGCAGGCTCCTGCAAGATCAACGTCTTTAGTGTTCAGAATCACATTTAAAAATGTACCCCGGATTGGTATAGAAACTGTCAAAGTGGGACCATATGTGTTTATTAAGTATTAAATCATAGATTGAATTGCAAGTTCAAATATTTATTACAATGGAAGAATAAGTTTTATCAAGATAGGTGATAAGAGAGTTTAAACAAATAAAATTCATTGTCAATATTGTGAAATGACATAAATTGTAAATAGTTCTTCTCTACAAAATTAATATGACTTATGTTGATATACACTATAAATATACTAGCAATCACACCTTGGTGTGCAATGGATACGTCGAAGAGTTGTGGAAGTTCAATTGCGATGTATTTAAGTGAATGATGATTGTCTTGTATCCTCATGGCCCATGCCATTATGCAGCATTTGAAGAGAGTATATCAGGGTGTTGAGAGCTTTGTGGTGTTTAATAAATTCCATGAACCGGAACTCATCATTCCTCCATCTTCACAAGTTGAATAAAGTTTTTTGGAGCATCATCTCTATTGGGCAACAAAACCACAACCTTAACATTTGCCACATTCTTCGCCATCTATCAAAAATTGTGGGCTTCTACTACTCAATCCTAGAATTCCATTCGATACACATAGGCAATGGATGCTTTTGAATGTGCAGGGGCTAGTCATTCTAAGACGCCAATAGTTGGAAAATGTCAATCCAAAAGTTCTCCTTTCTTTCCACTTGTATAGATGAAGGTACGGGGTAGAATAAATAGGCATGATTATTTGAATAATCTTGCATCATTATGGTAAAACTCTTGCCATCTATGGATCATTAGCACGGAACGACCAATTGAAAGTCACTCTCTTAATTCTTGTTGTATCATTGGCATGAGAAGTACCATTTCATGAGGCTCTAGTGGAGCTAGATGACATGGACCAACCCATACGAAGCTCTATTTTTTACATTGTAAAAGTACCATACCTTGATCTTTAATGTCGGGTTTTCCATTAGAATGCTTGACTATAGTCAGTCTATCACACAACAGAACACTTTTGCGATAATGTTTATGCAGTTAATTTTAGTTTCGTAATCCCACGATGGCTAATAATTTTGTGTTTCAGGAAATGTCTCTTCAATCGTCATGGGTGGTAAAGATAGAATTTGGAAATAATTATTGATAGGAAGGTTATGCATGTAGCCATGTTCTCTAGTTGAAAATGAAAGGTACTTTGAATCCACAAATTTTAGTTCGACATCATATAGAAATAAGGATATGGTTTGTCCATACACCCTTTGGTATACTATATACATAGTAAAAGTAAAAGTATGGTGGACATTGTAGATCGGTACCCTAACAAAATTTGAAAAATTAAAAAAATTAAACATGTATTTGGTATGTGGAAGATTTGTTGTCAGAATATAACATAATAGCTTGAAGTTCTTTCTTGGCCAACAAGATTTGAATGATCAACAAAAAAAGCGGGTGAGTAAGCCACAATCATATGATTTTGATATAGAGTGTGTTGAAGGAAAGAAGAATACAATAGCTAATGCTCTTTCTAGAATGAGACAAATTACACGTTTCCAAACATGACGCACCTTGCATGCAACACAAAAGTGGTAGGAACAATTGTCTTGAAGTTGTACAATTTAGCCAAAAGGGCTTCCTTGCATATTTTTTGTTTGCAAAGGATATTAAGCCTTGGTGGATATGGGGTTAGTCAGCATCTCTCTCTCTCTCTCTCTCTCTCTCTCTCTCTCTCTCTCTCTCTCTCTCTCTCTCTCTCTCTCTCTCTCTCTCTCCACTTCTTTGTTTGTCTCTCTAACTCTTTCTCCCTCCCTCCCTCTCTATCTCTCTTTGTCACTATCTCTCTAACTTTCTCTCTATTCTATTATCTCTATCTATCATGCTTATATACATTTTTTCCTTTCTCTAGAGGTATTTGTCAGTTTTCCATGAGGGTTGTTCCTTGGATGGGGGGCCTATTTTTGACTAATAATCATGTTCCTTTTACTAAAGTTTTTCCAAAGCAAGATTGAACACAACGAGCTCCCATGACTAACAGTCTCTATTCTCAGTGAGCTTTCATGTTTGGTGTCTAGTCTCTATTTGCATGCATCTTCTTTCTAGGTTCTTGTTCATGCACTAGACTTGGGTTCACCTGCATTCCATTAGTCATCAGCTATACATGTTTTCATAATTTAGAGCTCAAATAGATTAAAAGTAAATCTTGACATGGTATAATTTTAGATTGAGATATCATAATTGTCTTAAAATATTTAATTTTAAGGGAAAAACTTTTAAATTGTTTGAATTTACAGATCTAATATGGGAATGATCGCGAGACCTCAAAAATGGCATGCATTGTATGTCATGGGAGCTCATTGTGTTCAATCTCACTTCAGAAAAACTTTTGTTAGTCAAAAAGAGGCCCGCCATCCAATTGAATAAATCATTTCATCAAGGCCTTGATATGTGCTCTTGATGTTGACCCAACCATTATTGATTTTCTTTCACTCCTTTCATGTGATTTTTAAATTTGGTCCCTTGTGCATTCAATCCCTCCATATGGGTTTTTTGTGCTCTTACCATTGTCATACAAACACTCGCTTCCATAATCTAAAGAGATAAAACCATTTTAACACCAAAATGGTGATACAAATAAACGTCATACTGGAATACCAAATATGTCGAATAAATATAGTTATATTTAAAATTTTATATAAAGTAAATATAATTCAATAAATCCTTAAAAAATATAATTCAATAATAAATATAAAATATATAATAGTTTTAATGTAAATATACATTTGTTACAAATTCAACTCTTTGACAAATTAAAAATAATTAAAAAAAATCTAGTTAGATATGTAGGTAAGCGAGATCTTGGTCTTCCTAGACAACTTTTTGTTGACATGCATACCCATGCTCAATCTTTTGAACAATTGGCTACTCTTTTACATAAGACATGTACCTTGTTGGCTTTTTCAAATGGTGTATCCTTTTATAAGCCCTCTCCTTCCACAGTCTCTCTATTTTCATCTATCTCTTTTCTTTGTCTCTCTCTCTCATGTCTATGCCTTTCTCTCTCCCTCTTTCTCTCTCATTCTAATTTCATATCTCTCTCTTAAGTTGTTAGATTTCTTATAGGTTCATTTAAAAAATGTAACAAAAAATATGTAATTTTTATAAACAAATAAATATATAATAAAATAATAAATATAAATAAACATCAACCACATTTTTTTTTCCTTACCTCCACTTCTTTCTATCTTTTCCATGCATGTAATTAGAGGGGCATACATCACTAACATCTCACTTTCATTTGCTCTATCTCTCTCCCTCTCTATATATCCCTCCATCTCTTTGTCATGCCCCTTCTCTCTCTATATTCATCTATCTCTGTCTCTCCCCTTCTCTCTTCCTCTACCTTTCATACATCACTAACCTCTCTCTCCCTCTTTCTCTCTCATTTTCATTGTCATACCATTAAAAGCCACTCTCATTAGTCTTTCCCATGCTCAATCTCCAGAACAATTAGCAACTCTTTTATAGATGAAGGTACCTTTAAAAGTGATAGTTATACCATTAAAAGTGACTACTCTCTCTCTCTCTCTCTCTCTCTCTCTCTCTCTCTCTCTCTCTCTCTCTCTCTCTCTCCCTCCCCTAAATGATTCACATTATATAAAATATACATTATAATAATAAATATATTCATATTAGATATTAGATAATATATAAAATAAATATAATTTAATTATAAATAAATATTTAATACAAATAAAAGAGATATTGTTGTTTCCTGTTAGATTACCTATTATCAAATCAATACCTCCAGTTGAATTAATCATTTCATCAAGTCTTTCTTTTGTCAAATTTTGCACATCTTCCACCTTAATCAATTTACCCTTTTGATGTGTTTTCTCCACCCATCTTTTGAGGATAAGTTTGTTTTCTTTACATTTTTTTGCAGATACAACATAATCAAATGGTATATCCAAACAATGCAAAGCAACTTCTGCACCCCTAGTGCTAGAGAACAAAGAAAGGATATTGATCCCCTTTAGATAGATAGGCCTCAAAACATAAAGATGGTATCCTATATAAAGATCTAAGAGAATAGAGAGAAATAGAGAGATGGTATCTTACAGATTAAGAGTTATAATGTATTTTGAGATTGTTGACTTCTCATGAAGGGTGTCAAAATTAGCCCATGCTTTTGTTGAAATGATAAGTAGTATAATTTTTAATCACAAAGATATAGACTGTGGCTAACAAAATGACTACTTTTCAAATTTAAGCTCTAGATATAATTCCAAGAAACCCTTTTATGCAATACCTCTCATGCAAGTAGTTATCGAGGATGTGATAAGTGGCATTCTCACAATCATCCTATACTCAATACAATTTTTGCACATTCGTGATAATGGTACCTTTGGCTGTGATTAAATGCAAGCCCAACATTCAAGGGTCCTAAAACAAGGTAAATTCCCCACCTTGGGCTTGGTTCTCTCCTTCACTCAATAGGACACAAAAGAAAAAGTAAGATGATAATGCTTTTATTCATTAGGATCCCAAACTTCTTGATGTAGGCCCTCTTATAGATGGAGTTATAGAGAAAGAAAGATTGTACCAATGACCCAAACAATTTGTGAATTATGCTTGTATTGTCTTTAGAACTTGGTACATGTTTCTTCATGTTGATCATTATTAGGATATTTTTAATTGAACAAACAACACGTTAATAACATTTTGTTTTTGATATTAGTAAGCTACAAACCCAGGTGCAGGTCCTAATAACAAAAGCCAAAAAGGTAGAAAAATAGGCCCAAAGCTTCAAACAGCCAACTAACAGCAGTTAAACATCATATCAAAAAACCAAAGTACGATTTTTTAAGCATAACCTAAAGAAACACCTAACTAAGCAGTTCTTTCCAATCATCATTGATCAAATTAAACATTTTCTCCTTATCCTTGAGAAGAGAATCCACACCATTGTTCCAATCCTCCTGTAGAATAGATAAGGCAGTAGCAGCCCTGTGAGAGGATTTCAAAACCACATTGATCAGTGTCTGGACTTTACCTTCCATGGCTGAAAGATGGGTCTTGACCTCCACGAGTTCCTTCTCAAGCTTCTTGTTATCCATCTCCTTCTTGGCGCTCATCACCTCCTTATCCAGAGTCTCCTAAATTTTAGTGTCATCATTGTTCGTGTCATAAAATGAGTTGTTCATGGACTTGAAATGGCTAGCGCCCTCCTGATCTTGCACAGGGGTGGTTTTCACTTCCTTTATTTCAACATCTTGCTCAATGTCCTCCTGATCTGTGGTAGAAGAATAATCGACTATCTTTAGCACTTAGGGCTTTTCCCTAGCCAACCTGGACAATCTCCTAATGCTCAGTCTTCTAACAAAGTTGTATTTTCCCATAAACCCTCTCTTTAACAACAAACACCTCCTCTTTCAACTGATTCTCCTGCTTGTCCATCTTTTCATGAGCCTGTTGTTCATCATTCCCTCGCTCCTCAACACTTCTACTGCAACTTTTCTTACCACCTTTTCTAGGAGTAGGCTTCCCTCCTTTACATTTTTTACTGCCCTATTTAGGCGTGTTATTCTTTAGGTTACATAGACCATCTGCCGCTTCCTTCTGGGACTGACCATGGGAACCATCTAGCTCAACAGGAATGAGGACCCTCAAAGTACGGCTACCATATTGAGTCTTCGAAAGAGAAGTGGCCTTAGACACAGGAGGGCTAGAGAAAGGGGCCAAAGGACAACTCACAGGAGGGTTAGTAGGAGAATTAGGCTCCGAAGGCACCGGGGTTTTCAGTTTGGAGGGATTTCCAAGCCTCACACTAAGGGGAATCTTATCCTCAGGGTCTTCTTTGGAGCTGTCATCCACAAGCCAGACTACAAGGGGTTTAGTGGGACACAGAGCAAGATGGAAATGATATAGGTGAAAGATGAGCCCTTGGTACAACCACCTCAGGATTACCCTCGCAGGTCTTTTTAGTTTGGAGCACAGAAGCCTTAAGACTAGAGAGAAGAAAAGAGGGAAAGTTGACCAAGATTTTATGATGAAAGTGGTTAAGAAATAGAAAGTGATAATGGTAAAAAACCCTGTATCTCCTTCCAGAGTAAAATACTTCATAATTAAGAAACATACCCGATTCCAGGGGCTGATCAAGCTTTCCCGTTCAAAGCCACCTTGGAGTCTAATTTGCTTCTCCCCTTCCCTGTAGAATAATTTCAAGCCTTCGTTATCTTGTATTCACGTCTGCTTCTTGAGCCTATTTCCTAAATGAGGTAGGCCCATAACGTTGGCAATGGAGTCCTCTAAAACCACAAACTGAACTTTGCCTTCACATTTCTATTCCCATCCCAAGAGCGAGCAAATTAGACTAATAAGTGTCCATCATAACCATTCAAGTTTTTGAGAAAAGGGGTCACCCCTCCCTCATAAGCTATGCTCCAGACATGTAAATCTTCTTTGAATTTACCACAATTCATGGGCTCTGTTCTAACTTTCTCACCACCCATTTTCCTAAACAAACAATACACAACACTGGGAACACAGTTGCAGAGAATAGAGAAGCGTCGAACGAACAATCTAGAAAGGTAAATATAAAACTTTAATTCCATTTCTCTATTTGAGTTTCCAAGCACGTCCTTCCCAATTCTGAGCATGCTTGGATCATAATTGCCTTCAAAGATCGGCTCGTGCGAGCCCCCTGATGATAGCACTTCAAAAGGTGAGTGAAAAGACCTTTTAAATCTATTATGCTACCAAACACGTTTATTATTGAGTTGGTCAAGGTCTCCATAGTCCACATCACCATGTAGGGGTGAGTGGGACTCCCAAATTTGTCATCAATGCCACATCTTCCCTCAAAGTGAGGGAAGCCTAAAAAGACTCCACACTAAGCAAAACAAATTATGATAATAACCATGATGATTTAGTGGGGTGCCTCATTTTGAATGCTATCATTAACATCCAGGGGAAGATTGTCTATGTTTCTCTAGCATCTTAGGGGATTAAGGTTAATCCCAAGGTTTGCCATAAGATCAGCAATTATATTGCCCTCTCTATATATATGTCTCACTTCCCTGCCTTCAAAACTTAAGAGGAGGGCTTTTATATCCTCAACAATATCTTCCATCTGCCAACTGACTTAACATTTCCTTTAACAACTTCGATGACAATTTTGGAATCACCTTCCACTATAATATGTTTGATGCCTAAAGCCAAGGCAATTTTGAGACCCCAAAGGAGGGTTGTGGCCTCTGCAACATTGTTATCACTGCGAATTGCACCTGTATGCAAGGCTGGTTAAAGCACTATAATTCTGTGTAACATAGGACTAATCTTAGGTTGTGGGTTTCCTATGATGAGATTAGACCTCCAGATTATGGGTTGGTTCCCTTCAAATGTTCTATTGAGATGTATGTTTTTACTTTTTGGGAAAAGGGAAGAAAGAAACTAAATGAATACTAAAGGTAAACTGGTGATGCACCTGATATGGATAAAAATAATGCAATCTGATTCATAATGTTTACCCAGAAATCTGACTTCTACACAATCCAGACTTGGCATAAATACCACAAAAATGATTCTAAGGAAGGCTTGAAAATAGGTTTTTATGAAGGAAATGCTTTTTTCACAGCATAAAAAGACTATTTCTGGTTAACACAACCTAAGACCTGTGATGAATATATGCTTTAATGCTACAAACCAGGAGGTGAGACAATAATTTTGAAGGTCTAATAATAAAACACAGCAAAATTTCATCAAAATCACTTCAACATTCAACACCAAAAGGAAAGGTAATTCAACTGATCTGAAATAAACAAAGTAAAGCTTTGCAAAAAGACAAAAGATAACCTGTAACCTGCCGATCTCTCAATTAAACTGTAAAAGTGAGCTACAAGAATTCTCAATCTGTCTGAATCAGAATGAAAATCAAGAATTAGCAAAAACAAACTTTTGCTTTACAATATATAGGTTTGCTCTCTCCAAGAGCCATGCAAAAAAAATAGACTTACAGATAACTGCCTCTAAAAATACTCATTCTTGAGCAACCTAAAAAATCCTCAAAAGTAGGGTCTAAAACTGCCACAAATTGAGCAAAAATAGCTTCAATTTGGGCCTCTCCATATGTTTGACCAAAATTTTGACCAATGACCCTAAAAATACTCCTAAAAGTCATGCAAACCTCCTAGGTGGCCTAGTTAACTCAACTAATCAATTTGCATGATTTTGCATGAGCAAAATTGATTGTGAGTAAATAATAAAGTAATAGAATATTACTCTATTATTGGTTACAATTTGATCTATTTTCGATTTTACAATTTGTGAAAAATAATAAATTAATTTATAGAGTATTACTTTATTATTTATTTACAATTAATTCATGTGTAAAATTGTCCATGTTTAGAAGAAAAATGTCACTCCTTATCACTCCAATACATTTGCCTATTTTGCATGATATGAGCAAAAAATAGGACTTAGGAATAATTACAAAATTCCTTATCACTCCAATGATCAATGAGAAAAAATATCTCCCTCTGCAAGGAGAATAAAAAGAAATTGAGTCATTCCACATGAAATTCCATGCACAAAACAAATATGCATAAATATCCTTATGACTCCCTCTTGCTGCCCTTGTGCACATACATCACATTTTCTAAATCTCCTTATATCCCCATATGCAATTTGAGATTAAGGAAGGAAGAATAACTCCATTATGTATAGAACCCCATGTATCAAAAATGCTTCATCATATACTGCCACCATGCAATCTCCTACTACAATTGCCTTTATGCAATAATCAAAACACTACAAGACAAAACCTTATCACCCCGTGAAATCATATCTCCACCATGCATGAAAGCTTACCCTTGAAAACTCCATGTATAGCATATGCATATACCATGTCTAAAATCACATCTTCTTGGTTGTTACCTACCATGCATAATGAGGAGATAGCCCTATCTTTGGATGCTTTGAAAATGGATAAGGAACTTGAGCATGTATATTGTTGTTCATTCACCATCCGACCACCAAGGAATCTTAAAAAAGGTTTACAAGGCTTGGATCCTTTCCCATACATCACATCGGCCTCTTGACTTAATAAAAATCAACTCTAAAGCATTGCTATCGGCCACTCCATATTATGATGGCTAGGCTCAAGTCTTCACCACGGCGTTGTTTTTTGGATAATGCAATTATTGGTTTTTTGTAAGTCAAAAAAACACTCGAGCAAAGAACCTTCAAACAAAAGAAGGAAAACAACCCTAAATTGCTCATTCACTTTTCATTTTGACTTCCTTCTTTGAGCTCTGCAACTTTTATGCCGGTCGAGGGTTTCAGCCATCTCCATCATGGCTTTGGTCTTCTCCTTTCAACGGCTCCTCCTTGTTTTTGCCATGGAACTCTGCATGATTAGGAAGAAGGTAACACCTGTATGAGTTTTATATGAAACATTTATAGATCAGCAGCTTTATTTCTTTTAAATGGTCGTGGCCTTCTTCTTCATTCATTGCTCTCTGTTGTTGTGCAATCTTTTAATACCTTCATATTTGTTTCTGTGTGCTTCTTCCTTGATGGTCTTCATCTGATCTTGAAAGTTTGAGGCCACTGCAAGGCCGTGGAATATCTTTCCTCCTTCCAGCAAAAGGCGTAAGCACTTGCCATTTTATCTCTATAGTTTCATTTATCTTTGGTTTGACTCTTTGCAGCATGACAAGTCTGTAGGTAGACATGGGTATTGCATTTTATAGCAAAAAATGCTATGTCACTGTTGGCCATGACTATGTATTTCTTCTTTTTGCCTTGATCTATTTTTATCTGCAAAAACACTAAGGGTTTAAAGTTTTGAAATGAGGGTTTTCATTATTTTTTCTTCATTTTCAAAGCCTTTTACCAGTTCTGGCCATGCTTCTCCTGAAAATAGGCGTCAAATGTTATAGACTGTCGAGGGTTTGTGAGCCTTGAATTTAGGGTTTCAACTTCTTCCTACACAAAAACCATTATAATGCCACAGCCATACTCTTTCACTTAATCTCTTTCTCTTTATACTGTAAAGAAAGAAAGGTTTGATGTATATTTGAAAAGATCTTGTTTAGTTTGCAGATGGGTACACCTTCCTCTTGTTTCTTGCTCCTCTGGCAAGGTTATGAATGTATCATGGCATCTGTTTGAAGTTTCTTAACTGTGTCTGTAAAAAATATCATTAGGGTTTGATATCTTGACATGGGTATACAGTTTTTCATAAATGGTTTCTCTTTCTGTGTAGCACCACCTTGACTATGGTTTTTTTCTCCATCTATTGGCAAAAGTATAAAGAGTTTGAAGCATTAGTAAGTGGGTTTTTCTTTCTTTCCTTCACATAACACCTCTCCTCCTGTCTTTGTGACTATCTCACATTGTTGATGATACACTTTACCTTATTTGTCCCACTGTAGCTACTGGGTAGAAGCACATTTCGGTATTCTGTATGACAGCAAAACATGTGATATTCTGTATGATGACTATTATCATCTGCTTCTATTGTACCTGTAGCATAAATGGCTTCTTATGCGTATCTCTTTAGGTTGCATGATTATCACCATTTACATCTCTGTGAGGTTCTTCTGTAGTATAGATAGCTTCTCTAACTTATTAGCATATGATACTCGTACTCTTCAACTTTGCAAGTTGTAGCATAATGGACTCCTGTCATGTAGCATCATCTTTGATTGTGTGTTGTTTTTATTGCAAATGGATATATACTACGGCATAGATCTCATGCTATCTCTTGACTGTCATATGTATTGGTATTCTTCTATGCATAGATATCATGCATTTTTGTCTCTTGATGTCTGTTTACTATGACTGCATCGTTATGGCATATCATTGCTACCTTCTCTTTTGTTCATTTCATCATTTGAATGTTATAGCATTGTATATATCATGCATATTTCTCCTATACATGTAGTTGTCCTTGTGTATTTCAAGGCATATCTGTAGCATAGACACATGTTCTTATTTCTTCTTAGTTGTTATGCATTCTTTCAATACACCTGTAGCATGCCTTTGTGCATCTTTGCACCTGTAGTCATCTTTGTGCATATTGACTGCTTATCTTATCACTTGAATGTCTATTCTGTGGATGGATATGGCCATTATGATATATCATGAATGTCTCTTGCTTATATAAGCCATTTCAATGGTCACTGTCCCTAACTATCCATGGTGATGGTGACTGTATCTGTATCTTGATCTTCATGGTATCTCACTTCTCTTGGACTGTAGCTCTTTTTACTACACTGTATCTCTCTTTGACTGCACCATGGCATCACTGTAGCTTTAGGCATGAGAAATAAAGTTTTGTTAAAGCACAATAATGTTGAAATGCATGGAATCCACTTTATTTATCCTTTGACTGTTGCATTCTTTATACTCTACTGTACTCTAGGTATATTGTATTTGCAACTTCTTCCTTGCTTTAGACATGGTTGTCTCTTGTTCTTGGATTTGTAATTGACTGTCATGTCTGTGATGACATACATAGCTGCTCCATAGCTTGTTCTTCCTTTAAGATCACTGATGGTTAGTGATAGTCTTTATCATTTGATGGATTGTGAGCATGCTGTATGTATCTGTTATTTGCATCTTTCCACTTTAGTCATGACTGTCTCTCATTTGATCTTGAAAGTTGACTGTCATGTCTGTGATGACCATTCATTGTGTTGGGGTATTTGCTATGCATTATGTGCTTCATCCCTGGATGCTTGACTGTTTGAACATCTAACTCCATTTAGACTGTAGCATTCATCTTCATTTATAGGTTCTCTTTAATGCCTGAATGATTATGAGATTCTTGGTCTAGTTGTTTCATCCTTGAAAAATAAGACCCATCTGCTCCAGTAGAACTGTTTCATGGCATCTTCATGTATCTTTTGATGGTTTGAAGTTCTGAGGCATTGGTGACAGCCTTTTGCAAAGTTTATATCTTCTTTCTGGATGACTGCACACTTATCTCATACATCTTGTGAAGTCTTTTTTTATGGCAGTCAAGTTGGCATATTGTTTATGATTGTCTTGCCTTCCACTATTCCATCTGCTATTCCATGTGGCATTTTGCTTGACTATTTCTATGAGACACTTGCAACTTGAATGCAATATAACTGTTTAAACTTTGATCATCTTAAACAGTATGAAAACAACATGAGAAATACCTGGTATAAAATGTTGCTTCATCTTACTCCCTTTTCATAATGAGATGACCCTTCACATGATTTATTCTGCAACTTGTTCAAATGATACATAAGTTGTTGTACCTTCTTTACTCTATCTCTCCTCTTTATTAGGCACAATAATTTGAAAACTTGTATCACTCCTTAGATGACTGTAATCTAATTTCTGAATTTGTCCTTTTGTCAATCTTGACTCAATCATATAGCTTTGATTTGCTTCAATCAACTGTAATGATGTCATGATGACATCTTCTTTATGTAAGTTGATTAGATGGTACATGATATAGCTTAGAATGATGCATCCTATCTTTTCTGATACTCTTTTCAAAAAATGAAAAGAAACATGTTGGGCTCAAACCCTTGTGGGAGCCACATTTAATCCACATGTTTATTTGTCTTCAAATCAGCAACAAAATTTGTCCTATACCTGTACAGTGAACAAACAAGTTAGCATAAAAAAGTACCTGATAACATTGATTGATCTCCTTCATGATTTCTTCCTGAATTGTATCACTATATGATCTGAATTCTTATCTGAATGCATGATATGATAAGTAGATGTCTCTGTTTGATAAAAGCATGTGATAACTGTAAACATCTGGAGCACTAACAGGGTTGTCCCCAAAATTTTGTAGGTTTCAACTGGATGGTGGCTTGGAGTGAAGAATGAAGACTGAAGACTTGAAGGCTAGCTTCAACAACAACCTCCATCATTAGGCAATGATGGATGTTTAGATTTATCATATGTTCTTTTCTCTTTTCTTTTATCAAACAGATACATAGCTTGTTGTTTGCAATTGCTCAGTCTAGTTACTCCCACGACTTGTGTGGGACACATTTGAACACTTCTTTTAAACATGATTAGTTAGTTTCTCTGATGTATATGTATTTCCTTTTTAATCAATGCATGAGATAAAGTAACAGATACCTGGATGTATGTTCAAAACATGACATGAAATAACAGTGTAATACAATATCTTTCTCTCTGTTATTCAAAACTGATTAATCTGAATAATCAATTTAACTTATAACTCCTGAAATATGAAACTTTGTAGAATTGTATCTCCTTGAATGTTTGATCCTTTGATAATCAATTCCTTTGTCATGATAACTTATCAGTCCTGATTGGACTGATGGGTTATCCTTACAACTGGATCTTCTTTTCAACTTTGTCAAGGCATCAACCATTCAAGAAATGCATAACTTTGAAGTTTTCTATTATTCCTTCTGAACAATTACACTTAGGTCCAACTAATTTTTAGTGTGAACAAAAAAATAGTAACAAACATTATTGGTATTTTCACCAAGGCTCCCCTCAAAAGTAGCCATGAGGGCACCCTTATCCAATCTTACAATTCCCCTTCCACTTGCTAACCCAGGGTTACCTTTAGCAGCACCATCGAAGTTAAGCTTATACCAGCCAGCTGGGGGTGGGCACCAATTAGTGCTAGACCTAGCTTTTTTCTTACTATCATCCACTCTGCAAATACTTATCAGGATGGTCCACTGATTAATAATATTTGTTTCCATCACATTTGGGGGAGTTTTCGCTACTTTTAGGGAGCTGGTGATGATGTTGTCTTGTAGAAGTTTAACAGCTGAGCCAAACACTTCCTTAGGATCTCTGAATTTCTCTCAAAAAAGTCTATTGTTCCTTTCTTTCCATAGACACCAGGACAGAATAGGGGGGACCTAGGCCCAAATTTCTCTACAAATAGGATTGGAGAAAGGGGGGGAGTAGGATCTAATGCAATCCTCTAGATTCTTGTTCCAGCACCAAGAAACACATATTCAAGGCAAAGCACCAAACCTCCCATGAGAAGTCACGGTGTAAAAGGATATGTGGGACAGTCTCCTCTTCTTTCATACAAAGACCACATCTATTGGGGATCTAGAAACCTCTGATCCGAAGGTTATCTATAGTTAGTATTTTGTTCTACACCGCCAGCCACTAGAAGTGGTTAATCTTTGGTATAAGATTGTGATTCCAAATTTTCCTCCATAAATTATCTCCATTGAGGTAAGAATAGATTATAAGAAGATTTAACAGTAAAACACCCAGACTTCTCTTTAGCCCAAAGAAGTTTATCTTTTTGTGGGAAAAGAGGAATTTTGCACCCCTTTAGGGAAATTTGGGTCTCATTGGCTCTCCCAACCAGATCAACCTATCTTTGGTAGTAGTTTGACAGTTGTTTCCATCCCCTTTTGCCAGGAAGAAAGTAGTCTCGGACCAGCCAATCAAAGTGGTGCACAGCTAAATTAACCAACCCTTAAATATTCTGAAGCCTCTTTAAAGGCCCTCTATTGATCCAGTTGTCTTCCCAAAACCTTATAGTTTCACCATCCCCTAGTTTCCACTTGACGCCCCTCAGAAGTACAGTTCTACATTTCAAAATGTTATTCCAGATCACAGAGCCTTTGGGAAAGTTAGATGTGAGTAAAAGGTCCTCAGGTGCCAAGTTCCCAAAGTATTTGGCTCTCATAATGCTACCCTAGTCTTTGCCACCAGCTAAAAGGTTCCATCCAACCTTAGTGATAAGGGCTTTATTAAGCAGGTTCAACTTCCTTAACCCTAAGCCCCCCTGCAGCTTCAGTCTACAAACTTTATCCCATCCCACAAGAGCCAGTCTCTTCTTACTTTCCACGCCCATCCATAAAAAGTTCCTTTGAATTTTCTCCAACCTCTCAGCTATATACTTAGTAATTTTAAAAAGAGACAAAAAGTAAACAGGAATCCCTTGTAGCGAGGCCTTAAGTAATTGGAACTTACTCGCTTGGCTCAGTAGTTTTCCTTTCCACCCTACCTACTTCCTCTGCGTCCTTTCCAGAATGGAATTCTAGTACTCATGAGGGGCATCTCTCACCGAGAAGGGAAGCCCAAGATATATACTAGGTAGCTCACCCACAGAACAACCAAGAATCCCCATAATCTTCTGCTGCAACACAAACCAGGTGTTAAAGAAGTACACCTAGATTTTTTCATAGTTGATGCATTGGCCAGTTGAGGTAGCATACTCTTGTAGCACATTTTTCCACTTTCTGGCCTCAATCACCGAAGCCGACTCAAACAAGATGGTGTCATCCACAAATTGATGAATAGCTGTAGGAGTTGTTGTTGAAGCTAGTTTAACACCTTTAATCTCTCTAGAGTTTAACAAATAGAGGAAGCGTCTGCTTAGGGATTCAGCCAATAAGATGAAAAGGTAGGGGGACAGGGGGTCTCCTTGCCTAATCCCCCTGCCAGCATTGAAGAAACCCTTGGGAACTCCATTCACCAAAACAAATAATTTGATTGAAGTGACACAAATCTTAATAAGTTGCAGAAATTTACCTTGAAAGCCTAACTTCTTCAAGACAGTGAAAAGGAACTCCCAATTAACTCTGTCATAGGCTTTTGAGATGTCAAGTTTAAAAGCCATTCCCAGGATTTTGCTTCTTTCCATGGAGTGGATAATTTCATGAGTTGTAATGGTTGCGTCTATAATCTGTTTGCCTGGCACAAATCCTTTTTGGTAGCTACGTATGAGCTTATCAAGAATAGGTTGCAGTTTGTACACTAAGATTTTGAAGAAAATCTTGTAAACAGTATTACAAAGGCTTATGGATCTAAATCCCCCATACACACAAGATCTTATTTTTTGGGAATAAGAGCAATGAAGGTATGAATTAGTTACTTCAGCAGCTTACCCGTCCTAAAGAAGTCCCTAGTTGCTTCAGTGACATCTTTTCCCACTATGTCCCAATATTCCTGGAAGAAAGCAGGGGGGAAACCATTAGGCCCAGGGGATTTAAAGGCACCCATGGAGAAAAGACTGGCCTAGACCTCCTCCTCAATAATTAATTTGTCAAGTTGTGCATTATCTTCTTCATTCATAAGAGTACAGATGATATCAATGAGATCCTAGTTGATGCAACTGTCTTGAGCATCTAGAAAGTTCTAAAAATAGGAAGCAGCCACTTGCCCAATCTATGTGTCCGTATCAACCATAATACCTCTGTCATCCATCAGTTTAGTTATACTATTTCTTTTCTTGTGCTTCATCATGGATTGATGGAAAAGAGAAGTGTTCCTATCCCTCTCCTTTAGCTATTGCACTCTTGACTTCTATTTCCAATAAATCTCCTCTTTCAACAACAACTCTTTCCATTTCTTTCTCAAAAACTCTTCTTCTTTAGTAGTGTCCTCTAAAGTGTCCCCTTCCTCCATCCTCCTTTGTAACTCCCCTAGTTTAGTATTAATTCTCCTTTTTTCATCAAATATATTCCCAAAGTTGAACCTATTCCATCCTTTTACCTATTTCTTAACCATCAACAACTTTTGTGCTAGTCTGAACATAGGCGTTCCTTGGACATCTTCCTTCCACCAACTCGCTAATTTATCCTTAAAATTTGGGTGTTTGGTCCACATAATCTCAAACCTAAAAGGGTAAGGGCCTTTACCATTCACATCCATCCAAGAGAGAAGAAGGGGGTTATGATCTGAAGTAGTTCGAGGCAAAGATTCTAGAGAATGAGTGCTTAAAAACTTCCAGTTGGAAGAGACCAAAACTCTATCTAACTTGACTTCAATCAAAGTTCTCCCCTTTCTCTGATTAGACTAGGTAAACCTATTTCCTTGAATATCAAGATCCATAAGTGATTTTATTCTTCACAATATATTTTGTTCTTCACAATACACCGATTTGATTTTTTTTTTAAGCGATTAGTGATTTGATATACACATTATTCAATAAAAAATTAAAAAATATTATCACATTTAATAGAGATCAAATTATTGCAATGAGAGGAAAGAAGGAACAATTGTAATATCATTTTCATTAGTAAACATTCACTATGATGGATTCCCCAATGGGTACTTTTCTGGGTAAGAGTTATGGTCCAACAAAATTGAATATGTGTATGGTATGCCAAAGGATAACTAAAATTTGTGGATTCAAAGTACTTTTTAGTTTCAAGTAGAAAACATGGCTACATGTATAACCTTCCTATGAATAATTATTTTCAGATTTTACTTTTACCACCCATGATAATTGAAGAGACATTTCCTAAAATACAAAATCATTGGCCATCATGGGATTACAAAACTAAGCTTAATTGCATAAACATAGTGGCAAAAAGTGTTTCCTTGTGTGAGACTTGGGGCTATGGTCAAGCATTCTAATGGAAACCCCTACATTAAAGATTAGGCTATGGTACTTTTACAATGTAAAAAGTGGAGCTTGGTATGGGTTGGTTCAAATCATCTAGCTCTATTAGAGCCTCATGAAATGGTACTTTTACACACACACACACACAGAGAGAGAGATCTAATGTTGCTTGCTATTTTGTTGGAGGATAATTCATGTGAATTTGAAATAATATTTAAAAACAGAATTCATGGCCAACACCTTGACAATTGAGATAGAGAAAGTCAGTTAAACTATTAGATTTGTTATAAATTAACTTAAAAGTATTTTATTAAAAATATATAATATTATATTTGTTGTATTTAATAATTTGTATTATATAGAATATAATATTTAATTATAAATAGAAGTACTATTTAACTTTTATATATAAAATTAATACACAATATTATAACAAATGTATTTTAATATTTAATATTTAATATAAATATAGGAATTTATAATATATTATTATTATAAAAATATATTAAATAATTTACATTATATAAAATATAATATATAACAATAAATATAATTATATTAGATACTAAATATTATATATGAAATACTAAATATATAATTAGTTGATAGGCTTCATTATGGGAACTTTTGCTCCGTTTTCTTCCCAAAACCAATTTTTTCCCCACAACCAATTTAGTATGTCGGGAAACCGCTTGGAAAAACTTGCCGTTTATTTATTTTTTATTTATTTTTTTGGGTTGCAAAATGGTTAAACTCTAATTTCGTTCTATCCTTATATGGCATTAAGAAAACAATTATTAGTTGAATACTAATTAGTGCAGTCGTTTCAAGGTGTCCTTCCACACAAGTGTGGAAGGACTGGGGTCTCGGTTGGCCAGACAGGCTGGCTAGGTGGCACCTTGGAGTTGTAGGGATTAGGAATAGGTGGCATATGACATGGAAGGAAGGGACCTGACATGACAAGGGTGATAGATTTGAAATGAAAGGCAAATCATTTTAGCGAAGGGCATTTTGGTGATAGTGGTTTGGCTCATCCAAACATCATTACATGACATCATAAGGAATGCAAACTCCATTTTCGTACACTCTCATTTATGAGATTTCCTTGGAAGACTCGAGAAGCCAATATCTCTTTTATAGAGAGGCTGAGTGCAGGGGATATCATCCTTTTCTGCATTTTCATTTTAGCATTTCCGTTCCGATGGCGCGTGGGTCTAGTTTTATCATGAGGATTTCAATAGAAGGCCTGGTTTGTATGGGAATGGATACTCCCATTCAGGTGGAGAGTGTAGTGAGACAACTTGCTTTTAAGGGGTCGATGAATGATCACAGACTTAAGAGAATCCTTTGCTCAAATGATGAATTTATCTTGTTGGCTGTGAAGGTGATCTTGGGGAAAAAATTTCTGGAGGAGGGCAAATTCTATAGAGTAGACACCTCCATTATGTCTCAGTTTTTAGCTTCATTGTTGGATGCAGGCATTTCAAAGGAGAGAACATTGCTCTTGGTAAGGCAACTTTTTATTAGCAATTTGCTTGTGTGAGTGGCAGAGATTGTCAAGGCAGCTAGGCTAGGGGTTAGATTTCCTAGGCCTGTGGATTTCCATCTGACAGAAAATGATGAGGCAGTGGTTCAGTACTTTCCCTTTTTGCTCAACCCTAAAGGTTGGCCACTCATTCTGCATAGGGAACAAGTTGTGGCGGGGGTGGTTTTTTTGTTAAAGCTGGTGCAGATTGAACTACATGGTGGCTCCTTCGAATGGATAGAAGAATTCAGGGTAAGGGCGGCATATATGGGCTTTGAGTAATTGATATTTTGAAAGGGATGTCTAATGTTTTGGTTTAGTCAGATGATAGTTTCGCTGTAATGGCTCCAGTCTGGCCGGTATATAGGGTTTGCAGTTTATGCAAGGTTTTGTTCTCCCCCCTGTAAGGACATTGTAGCTACTTGTTGTTGGTTGGTCGTTAAGCCAAATTTTGATATGTTTCTAAATAGGTTGCAAACCTTGCATGGCCAAGTTCCCCCTTTTTTGGTGACCCTGCGAGGTCAATAAGAGACTAGTTAGATTAGGAAGAAAACTACAAGCAATATGTAGTCAATGATGTAAATTTCTTTTTCAAATCAATATAATCTATAATCTTACGTACCAAAAAAAAATTAGTGCAGTCGTTTCTCCACTTCTTCACCATTTTCACCGTTGAATCCCTACTTTTTTCTAATTTTCTTGCAAGAATATTTCCACCATCCCCAAGACAACCAAGCATAATTAGGTTGGTTCCTTCATTAATTTGTACCAATGTTGAGGGTCTTCAACTAATCCTGGTTGAGTTCGCCAAGTAGTTAGAGCATGCAGCATACTAATACAGTTTTTATCAAATTGATTATTAATTGGAATTTAAAAGCATTGTCTACTATATTTAACAAATTAATTATTAATTTTGAAAAAATTCCATGCAACATGTTGGATACATATGGGTGCCATAGACGGCTATTTTTAAACATCATCCATTTCAATGGTCAAATAGTCAATAGATATTTTACACCTCATCCACAACAAAAAGTGGTAAATATTTGTCCTATTTTTATTGTCCACTGGAAGCTTTTTCTCATAAAATGTGATATGGGAAAGGCCCAAAATTGCAGTGCTTTAAGGAAAATCAATTCAAGGAGGAGCATAGTTACAACGTCTAAATACTACTATTAATATTTCCAACTAAGAAGAAAAGTCAATGTTCATACCAAAGAATGAGAGTACTGAATAGAGGAATGGGTAAGCTCCATTTTTGTTAAGAAGGCTAGCATAAGATTTACAAGGCATTAAAGGCAATACAATAGCCTACAAGAAAACAATTTACCCTTTAACTTTTAGGTAGGTGGTCCATGAGAAACTGTGTCCTTGGCCAAGTGTGGTGCTAATATTGTTCTAGAAGAATAATAGCACCACCTGCGCATCAAAAATTATCTTCTAAAAAATATTTTTAAAGATTATGTACTGTTTAAAATGTTATTTTAAATTTGGGTAAGTGCAAGAAGATGGGGGGCCAAAAAGGGGTCTTAAGTGGCCACTTTTTTTCTGAAATCAGGAAATACTGACCTTGGATGAGAAATTGAGCATAGTTACACTCAAAATTTTAAGATGCAACAAAAACAATGTTCGTAGTACTCTGAGTCTACTTTCTAAACTACTATTTTTTTTTAAATGGTATGATTAAGGGGTTCAAAAAGGGAGCCACATAAATTGGTGTTGTTTCTGTAAAAAAAACATAACATAGCGTGTTTTGTGGCTCCCTCAAAAGGTTAAATTTTTCTTGGTATTTTTAAAATCGCTTCATTGAGAAATTGGTTAATAGCATGTAGTTTATGCCTGATTTTTCTAATAATTTTTTAATGAATATTTGATTTTTTACTAACTTTCAAAGTGGACACATCCTGAAAAACAAAATTTTGGTCATGCTACCCCTATAAATTTTGAAAACTAATTGAAAATCAATTTTTTTAATATGTGTAGAATGGAGTCTAGTTTATAAAAATGTAATTTATTTGAAATTTCAATGAACGGTTAATTTATAAAGAAAAAAATACCAAACACTAGTTTTTGCCAAAAAATGGACACACAAACAAAAGAAATTAAAGATGAAAGGCTTAACATTGTCAAAATGTGAAAAAAATTACATCGTTAAATAGCTAAGAGAAAGCCTAACATTACCCAGGCGCTTGATTTGTTCGACCTTGAAACACGTGCAAACCTGACGATTAGCACAAACGAGATTATGTGAAATCCTCTAAAATATGCAAAAACACGTCTTTGGACATTGGGAAGGCACTCCAAGCCTTTGGGTTGGAAATCCAAAGCAAATCCTAAGCCTAAGGCTTGGGATTCCCAAAGCAACATATAACACAAGAGTGTTATAACGCGCTCACATTATGTTTTGCTTTGCATTTTTTTCTTTTTTGCAAAAGTTTACCTGATGTTTGTCAAGTTTGACATAACACAAGCACGTTATAATGTGCTCACATTATGTCTCACTTGGAATGTTATATGTTCAAGTTTGTTAAGTATGTTTGATGTATGTATGTTTGTATATATATTTGTATGTATGTATGTATGTATGTATGCTTGTATGTATGTATGTATGTATGTATGTATGTATGTATGTATGTATGTATGTATGTATGTATGCCTATATGTATGAATGTATGTATGTATGTATGTATGTATGTATGTATGTATGTATGAATGTATGTATGTATGTATGTATGTAATTATGTATGCCTATATGTATGTATGTATGTATGTATGCATGCATGTATGTATGCTTGTATGTATGTATGTATGTATGTATGTATGGTTGTATGTATGTATGTATGTATCTATGTATGTATGTATGTATGTATGTATGTATGTATATATGTATGTATGTATGTATGTATGTATGTATGTATGTATGTATGTATGCTTGTATGTATGTATGTATGTATGCTTCTATGTATGTATGTAAGGGTTTTGGGTTTAAGGTATATAAGGACCTAAGCCCGTATAGTTTTTAGGGTTAAGGGTTGAAGTTTTTGGGTTTAGGGTTTAAGGTATAGGGTTGAGGGTTGAGGGTTGAGGGATTAGGGCTTAAGTAATAGGTTGAGGGTAGAGGGTTGAGGGTTGAGGGTTACAATTGAGGGATAATATTCATCTTGTTGAGTGTATAAGATTAAGTGTGTAAGGTATGGGGATTAGGGTTTAGGATATTGGGTTTAGGGTTTACAATATGGATTGAGGGTATATAAGTCATATGGTGACTTGGATTCAGAATGTATGGTTTAGGTTTTAAGTATAGGGTTGAGGTACAATATTCAAAGTTTAGGGTATAAGGGTTAGGTTATAGGGTATAGGGATGAGGGTTTGTGGGTGTAGGTTTCAGGGTTTAAGGTATAGGGTTGAGGATTGAGGGATTAGGGCTTAAGTATATGGTTGAGGGTATAGGGTAGAGGGTTGAGAGTTTACAATTGAGGGATAATGTTCAAGGTTGAGTGTCTAAGATATAGGGTTTAGGGTTTAAGGTTGAGGGTATAAGGCATATAGATGAGGGTTAAGGGTTTAGGGCATAAGTATAGGGTTGAGGGTATAGGGTATAGGGTAGAGGTTTGAAGGTTGAGGGATAATGTTCAAGGTTGAGTGTCCAAGGTTAAGTGTATAGGGTATAGGGTTTAAGGGTATCTAGGGGTTGAGATTTTAGGGTTTAAGGGTTTAAGGTTTGAGGGATTAAGGGTTTAAGGGTTAAGGATTTAATGGTTGAGTGATTAGGGTTTAAGGCATAGTGTCAAGGGTAGAGGATTTAGGGATAGGGTTTAGGGTTTAAGGTTTAAGGGTTGAGGGTTGAGGCTTTAGGGTTGAGGGTTAAGGGATTAGAGTTTAAGGTATAGTGTTGAGGGTAGAGGGTTTAGGGATTAAGGTTTAAGGGTTGAGGCTTTAGGGATAGGGTTTAGGGTTTAGGGTTAAGGGATTAGGGTTTAAGGTATAGTGTCGAGGGTTGATGGTTTAGAGATAGGGTTTAGGATTTAAGGTTTAAGGGTTGATGGTTGTGGCTTTAGAGATAGGGTTTAGGGTTTAGGGTTAAGGGATTAGGGTTTAAGGTATAGAGTCGAGGGTTAAGGGTTTAGGGATAGGGTTTAGGATTTAAGGTTTAAGGGTTGAGGGTTGAGGCTTTAGGGATAGGGTTTAGGGTTTAGGATTAAGTGAGAGACCTAGATGGCTAAGGATGGATGGAGAGGCAAACAAGGAGTGACTGAGAGACCTAGAGAGGGGAGAGGTAGAGAGGTGAGGGGGAGACAGAGGTGAGAGATAGAGAGGTGAGGGAGAGATAGAATAAAATGAGAGAGTGAAGTTGACAACATGAGGGAAAGATGGGTAAGGAGGAGGGAGAGAGATGAAGAGGAAGGGAAATATCTAGAGAGCCCTGAGAGATATACAAGTGAGAGACCTACAACCTAGGGAGGGAGGGGTGAGAGAGATAGGGGAGAGATGGGGTGAGGCAGATAGGGGAGGAGAGGGGTGGATAAGGGTTGAGGGCTTAAGGCTTAGGGTCTTAGGGTCAAGGGTTTAGGGTTTAAGGGTTAAGGTATTAAGGGTTTAAGGGTTGAGGATTAGGGTTTAGGGTTGAGGGATTAGGGTTTAAGGTATAGTGTCAAGGGTTGAGGGTTTAGGATTTAAGGGTTGAGGGTTGAGGCTTTAGGGATAGGGTTTAGGGTTTAGGGTTAAGTTAGAGATCTAGATGGCTAAGGATGGATGGAGAGGCAAACAAGGAGTGACTAAGAGACCTAGAGAGGGGAGAGGTAAAGAGGTGAGGGGGAGACAAAGGTGGAAGACAGAGAGGTGATGGGAGAGATAGAATAAAATGAGAGTGAAGTTGACAACTTGAGGGAAATATGGGTAAGGAGGAAGGAGAGAGGTGGAGAGGAAGGGAAACATCTAGAGAGCCCTGAGAGATATACAAGTAAGATACCTGCAACCTAAGGAGAGAGGGATGAGAGAGATAGGGGAGAGATGGGGGTGACAGGGGAGGAGAGGGGTGGATAAGGGTTGAGGTTTTAAGGCTTTAGGGTTTAAGGGTCAAGGGTTTAGGGTTTAAGGGTTGAGGTATTAAGAGTTTAACGGTTGAGAGATTAGGGTTTAGGGTTGAGGGATTAGGGTTTAAGGTATAGTGTTGAGGGTTGAGGGTTTAGGGATAGGGTTTAGGATTTAAGGTTTAAGGGTTGAGGGTTGAGGGTTTAGGGTTAAGTGAGAGACCTAGATGGCTAAGGATAGATGGAGAGGTAGACAAGGAGTGACTAAGAGACCTAGAGAGGGGAGAGGTAGAGAGGTGAGGGGGAGACAGAGGTGAGAGATAGAGAGGTGAGGGGAAAGATAGAATAAAATGAGAGAGTGAAGTTGGAGAGAGGTGGAGAGGAAGGGAAATATCTAGAGAGCCTTGAGAGATATAAAAGTGAGAGACCTACAACCTAGGGAGAGAGGGGTGAGAGAGATAGGGGAGAGATGGGGGTGAGGCAGATAGGGGAGGAAAGGGGTGGATAAGGGTTGAGGGTTTAAGGCTTTAGGGTTTAAGGGTCAAGAGTTTAGGTTTTAAGGGATGAAGGTTTAAGGGTTGAGGTATTAAGGGTTTAAGGGTTGAAGGATTAGGGTTTAAGGTATAGTGTCGAGGGTTGAGGGTTTAGGGATAGGGTTTAGGATTTAAGGTTTAAGGGTTGAGAGTTGATGCTTTAGGGGGGTTTAGGTTTAAGGGATTAGGGTTTAAGGTATAGTGTTGAGGGTTGAGGGTTTAGGGATAGGGTTTAGGATTTAAGGTTTAAGGGTTGAGGTTTGAGGCTTTAGGGATATGTTTTAGGTTTAGGGTTAAGTGAGAGACCTAGATGGCTAAGGATAGATGGAGAGGCAAACAAGGAGTGACTGAGAGACCTAGAGAGGGGAGAGGTAGAGAGGTAAGGGGGAGACAGAGGTGAGAGATAGAGAGGTGAGGGGAGAGATAGAAGAAAATGAGAGAGTGAAGTTGACAACATGAGGGAAAGATGGGTAAGGAGGGAAAGAGGTGGAGAGGAAGGGAAATAACTAGAGATCCATTTGAGAGATGTAGAGGTGAGAGACCTATAGCCTAGGGAGAGAGGGGTGAGATACATAGGGGGAAATATAGGTGTGAGAGAGATAGAGGGGGGAGAGGGGTGGGTAATAAGACAATGAGTTAGGAAACCTTTAGGAAATCAACTTTTTGAAGAAGTTAAAATATGGTCATTTTGTATAGCAAGCTAAAATGCGCTCACGTTATAATGTGAGCACATTTTGCCTTTCTATACAAATAGTAAAATAGCTAGGACACCCGTGATCTAGGCCCACATGATCTGTTATTCTCCTAGTTATGCACATTTTCCAACAAAAAAAGCTTTTTGATGTTGTTGGGAAGCACACATGCAAATTTTTCACATTCTACCACCTTTGCATGAACTTTCCACCACCTTTTTCTAGTTTTCCAACTTAGGAAGGAGGAAATAACATAGTTTTCATATCGAATTTGATATGTATCAATTCAAGTTTCAATTTTTGTAGTGTTGCAATGTTAATTGTGATTGAATTGTAGGAATTTAACATTATGCATTGGTTAATTGTATTGTTGTTAGTAATTCTATTTGAGTGATATACAATTGAACGTTGAAAAGGAAGCAAGTTTGTGAAAAACTCAAATTGTTGAGGAGTTTGATGCAAGAATTAAAAAAGACTACATAATTGGGTAGTCTCTCCATTTAAATATCTATTTTTTAGGTATGTCAAGTCTTTACACATGTTCTTTACATTTTCGTTAATTCTATTATGTTTCTTTATCATCCCTTATCATACATGATTAATACAATGCTTTGATTTTGTTATTATGCATATTCCATGTTCATCATTGTTTGTTTCTCATTATAACCTTAGCCCTCTCTTGGCACATTTTAAACTATACAATTATTTACACTTGCCAATTACATTTGCTTGGAAGTTTCAAAAGATTTTTCATGGTGATGGACATGAGACCACATTTCTTTGAGTCATTTTTTCAAACAACTCATTGCCTTGTCTATGTTATTTGATAAAATGCTTTGGTAGACATCTATGTAAAATGTGGTAGCATAGACAAGGCAATGAGCTGTTTGAAAAAATGCCTCAAAGAAATGTGGTCTCATGGTGATGTCCATCACCATCAGACCACGTTTCTTTGAGGCATTTTTTCAAACAGCTCAATTCCTTCTCTATGCTACCACATTTTACATACATGTCTACCAAATCATTTTGTTCATATTATTAAATCATGGTATTCCTTGAGACCACATTTCTTTGAGCAATTATATGTCAAATAAATCATGTGTCTTGTCTATGCTTCCACATTTTGCATGCATGTCTAATAGGGAATTTGCAACTATAACATTTGACAAAAATCCCCCTTCCATTATGCTTTGAGGGATGCCCATACCTTGTTTGAAATAGCCCATTTTGGAAAATGTAGGGAGATGCTATCAAAGGTTGTCGATTTTGGCTTTACACTTTCCAATTGCATTAGCTTGAAAGATTCTACAAACTTTTAAAAAAATCCATTTTGTGCATATTCTAAAATCATTATGCTCTATGAGACCATATCTCTTTGAGGCATTTTTCTAAACAATCCACCTATCTTGTCTATGCTTCCACATTTTTTTACACATCTACTAGGGTAAGCTATAACTATAAATTTAAAAAATGCCTCTATCCTTAATGCTTTGATGGATGCTCATATCCTATTCCAAAGATCCTTTCTTGGCATGGGTAGGGAGGATCTTGACAAAGGTTGTAGAATATAGCTTCACACCCACTAATTTCATTTGCTGGGAAGTTTCCAAAACCTTTTCAACAAATCCATTTTTTGCATATCCCGCAATCATTGCAATCCATGACATATCTCTTTGATGCATTTTGTCAAACAATTCATATGCCTTGTCCATGCTTCCACATTTCTCATACATTGCTACGAAGGGAGTTGAAATTATAACATTTGACAAAAATCCCCCTTTCTTTCAATGATTTGATTGATGCCCATACCTTGTTCCAAAGGTAGGATGTTGACAAAAGTTGTGGAATTTGGATTTATACTCAAGCCAATTGTATTTTCTTGAAAGTTTGTAATGCCTTTTAAAAAATCCATTTTGTGCTTATTTTACAATCATGGCATTCCATGAGACCACATTTCTTTAAGGCATTCCATCAAAAAATTCATGTGCTTTGTCTATGCTACCACATTTTGCATACATGTCTATTTGTGGTCATTATATTGGTAGGTCATACATTAGAAAATGGCTAGAGAAAAGTCACATGATAAATTCTTGCAAGGTAGAAATACTTCAAAAAAAAATTCTTTCCATTTTCCTTGTGTTCTTAGTGTACTTGTTTATTCATCATGGTTGAGTGACATTTACTCTTCTACATGATGATTGTATGTACATTTTGTATGAAGGGTTGAATGACATATATGTCATTTATCTCTATGGATTCATTTTTTAGGAAATAATATTTGTCTCTTTATCATGCTACAGATAAATTCTCCATCATGCCGAGGAAACAATAAGGAATTAAACCAACGCAGGAAGAGAAAGAAGCCAAGAATGCAAAGAAAGTAGCAGCTATGAGGGAACTTCATGAGAAGAGGAAATTGGACACGATTGTCGAAGACATGCCAATTGAAGAGGAACCTCAACCATCAACAAGAGATATGGTATTGGTGGCACAAAGGGAACGAATACAAAAACTTCGTGCTATGAGATATTTGAATACCATAGTTGGAGGCACGTCCTCTACCGCAAGTCAAGATGGAGGGACACCATCTACCACATCTCAAGTTGAGAGTACATCATCACTCACATGTGAGGAAGGAGGTACGCCATCATTCCTACCTCAACCTCAAGGTATGTCATCTATTCCATCTCTAATCGAAGGTATGCCATCTAGCCTATCTCATTTAAATATTGATGAAAATTCCTAATGTTGAGATGAATTTACCTTTCACAACACCACCTAGAATTTTGCATAGAAAGCCAAAGTATTTGATTGATATTGATGAGAATATTTTATAGCCAATGGAAGGTAAGATTCCAAAATGCACTTGTATAAGATATGCTCATAAGATTTGGAGAGTGTTCTTTGAAAAGTTAAATGAGACCGTAAGATGTCAACTATTCGTTGAAATGATGCGAAGTATAAAGTATAGGTCCATCATGAAGATTCTTGGGTTGAGAACATCAAAGGATTCAAGTGAAAAATCTATTGTCAAGAATCTAATGAGTGCATATGATAGTGTGGGTAACAACTCACACACAAAAGATAGCAATGTCACACGACGTGTCATTACATCGACAATAGTAAGTAATCAAACTAGAAAAGTTTGTCTTATTAGAAATACAAGTCAAGCATTGAGAATTAATAGAAAAACTTTATCAAGAGCCATTGGAAGGCGCCAAAGAATCGAGGACACCAATGCCAATGAATTATGGGCATTCTCGGGGAGACTACCATGAAAAGATAAACCAATTGTTGAAGCATTGAGATCACTAATTGAATATTTTTGGAAGAATTACACAAGGGTATCTCTGAATCAAAAGGATGTGGTAAGAAGGAGAATCGATAGTCAAAATCGTGAGCCACATCCAAAGCATTTTTTGGATATGACTCAAACATACTTTTTTGGTAAATTTCTATAGATGTATCCTCAAATTAAAAGTTGTCAAAGATATTTTGAAATGCTAAAACCTTTCTATGTCAAAATAAATCACACACACACTACTTGTTGTTCTAGATTACATATTGAATTTTCTAATCATTTTGATGTTTATCGGTCTATATGTTTAGATTTGCATACTAACAATGTTTTGCAGGATTGTGGCATACATGTCCCAGCAACATCTTCAAGAGACTTCATATCAACAATTTTATGTGAAAGAGAGGAAGGTCAAATATTCTATAGGAAATTATGCTTGGATGGCACATGTAACCATTTCGGTGGCTTGCAACGTATGCCAATATGTGAACATATGGAAAGCACACATGTGGTTGGAAATGAACTAGTAGAGTTTGGCAAGTATAAAACAGTGGCCTACAATACAACAGATGGTAAATAAGCAAAGAGGTGTGATTTGGTTATTCAAAAGATTCCAACTTATCAGTTTATGTCTACATTTCGTGACAGTATAGTGTATGAGTATGCAAGGCATACCCATAGAGTTCGATGGTTGGACTTGCAATTCAAGTTATGCAAGGACACATTTACGCTTGGTAGCATTGTTTCAGTCATCGACTTTGTAGAGAACTACAGTCTATAACCACAGCGTGAGGTGCAATCACAATATTACAACTCCAAATAGGTTTCTATATTTGTGCACATAGCATTCATTCATGCGAATGATAGTACAGAGGATGACAAAAAGATCATAAGGGAGTATCATTTTATATTAGTGATGATTGCATGCATTCTATGGAGTTCGTGCAAGGTTGCTTTTAGGTGTTCTACAATGATTTCACTAGAAGGGGCATATCATTCAGTTAGCATATCATATGGTCAAATAATTTTGCATCACAATTCAAGAACTCATGGATGTTCTATTGGTTGAGAAGGATGTATAATATTACAGGTGTTCAGCATATGTGGAACTTTTGTGAGCTCAGACATGGAAAGGGGGAGCATGATGGTGCAAGAGCATGTATCAAAAGAGCCATAGCATGAGAAGAGTTAAAGTATAAAGACAATGCAAAGTTGATAGATACAAAATCAATCATCGATTGGTGTAATGCTTCGATGGGTCTAGGTAATGAAGGTAAGTCTTCAGTTCGTAGATTTTTTTAGTTGATAGATGATACTAACATTGCACCATATGAGGATTGTTGTACACTGACAGGATCAAGTGAGCTACACTATTTCAGAAGCTTAAATGCAGGTTCATGGAGTATCCATATGCAGAAGATGGCATAATTTTGTTCTTCATGTGCAATTCAAGCCTAGGATGAGTGTGAGTCAAAGGAGTGGGTTGATGAATGGTGGTTAATTTATCTTAGCCCACTTCACATGTATCAGCCCTCAATGGCACTGGAACTGACACAGATGGAATCATCTGTTGACTTTGACCTCATATCAGATCTAGTTCAACCAGGTAATATATCTACTTGCATAGTTTTTAAAATTCCTAATGTTATCTTACTTTCTAGTGTTTTTGTAATGTTGACTAATTTCATCTAATTTGCTACACATATCAATGTAGGGCATGTTTATACAACTAGATGAAGACAATGAAGAGGGAATGGATTATTACTTGTGTCGTTGTGTTGAGGCCAAAAAAAAATTGGAGGCCTCAGTTACAAATGGAGAAACATTGAATACCCTACAGGGTCATTGGTTGTTACTGGAACATGGCTTAGAAGGTACCCACATAAGAGTGTTAATGCTTGGCTATTTCAGGACTTTGACATGCATCAAAAGATTCTTCATTACTTGAACCTTGTCGTGGCATCAAATGTGCATTTGATACAATATCAGGGTAGACCTTTGAACAAGACCTTGTGGAAGGTGCATGAGTCTGACCATGAGGCAATACTTGACACAATAAAGAGTAGAGTAGACTTGAATGGTTTGTTGGATTAATTTGTAAGTATGCAGATTGATTTTGTAAATTTATTTTATTGATATTAATGTATTGCAATTGATAGTTAGACCTTTCATTTCTATATTTCAAGTTTACATATGTTTTGGTTCCAAGTTTACATATGTTTGTCTTTTTTTTGCTGTTGCATTTTTACACATATACAGTGAATATTGGGCAAATTATATGCATATTTATGGTTTCACCATTTGACCATCTAGAGGCCTCAATTTGCTAACTTGACCTTTGCAGCCCTAGATCAAACTTAGGAGACCCTTCCTCAACCATCATCTCACCTGAAACATCAACCATTTCATCATATCCATCCAAAATATATCATCTTTCCCTCATCTTAGCATTTTCATCCATTATCATAAGCTAGTCATCACAACCATCATCCTTAGACCTTGGTCCTTTTGGCCATTAGCCTACCCTTATCATCTTATCATTGTCATCATCATTAGATTTGAACAAATGAAGTCAAAGATTCTTGAACTTAAGACTTCCATGGAGCAAATACAACTGGAAATAGATGATATGGAATAAGCAATATCAAATGTAAGTGCAAAAAAATAGAATTGGTCCGGTGGACACATGAAATTATTCAAGACATTGAAAACTCTATCAAACAAAGGGATGTTGTTGTCCTAAACATTGATGCCAGAGCAGCTAATCTAAAGCTCAAAGTAAAATATATGAAAAAGAAGTTACAAGATCATGAAAAGGAATAACAAGGGGGTGTTAACAAGTAATAGCCCTTAAGAGTCCAAAGTGCATGTTGTCACATAGATTTGCACCCAGTGTTGAAGGCTTTTAGGGCTCCAACAACCTAGTGAAACATCGAGATGACCTCCAGGTGTGGGACCCTGCAAGGAGGCCAAATCTCCAAAGAGAGGCTGGTTCCTTTGCTAAATAAGAGATTCACCGATCCTAAGTCTAAATCTAATCTATCCACCTATTTATGAAAAGAGGAAGCGAGAGTAAAACTGAAATTAAAAGGAGGTGATACACTAGGTTTGAATATGGGAAGGCCCTCAAAACAACCATGTATGTACAAAATAATAATGTCCAACAGACCAACATACACAAATCATGAACTACTTGTAGAGGTAAGAGAAACTAAATGAAATCCAAGAGGAAAGATGCATTCACAGATAGAGATCAAACAGAAGAATATATAGAGAAAAGAACAATTCATGAGAAGGTAAAAATCTGATGTCTATTCTCTAATAGGCATGATTAAAATTGCAAGAGATATGGTTTTTTAGACCAAAATGCCAACCAGAATACATTACATTTCATGCTTTATATAGCATTTAAAATGGAGCACCATTACCTACTATATAATGAATGCACTCATGGGCCTGTCAGAGATATTTCCTCGCCAGAAGGGACGTCTATCAACAAAACTTCAATGCAGAAATATCTAGATCCAAGAGTAGATGAAAGATATTTGTGTCTTCAATGCAAACTGTTGAATCATCAACCTGCAACAATTAATGCAAAATATCTACTTTTTGAAAGCTTTTACAACACTTTAAGTCAGCCTCTGATATGTCTTGTCAGCTGAGTTTGCATATTCATCTTCAGTCGACAACCATCCTGATATCCAGATATGCATATCCATATCCAGATCATGAATTCTGGATCATAATTTCAAAGTGTGGATATCCCTCATAAAAAAAAGCCCACCAAATGAAAGAGGATGAAATTCTAAGCAATTTTGCCTTTTAGATCATGCAGAAATTCCTCAGGATGACAAAGATATTTGCGGTCAAAGTTATGGTCAATGGGCACATGGATATCCATGAATATCTTCAAGGTCTGCACATTCGCAAATGTCTGGATCATATAGCCTGGCTGAACACAAGAGTCTCCATATCCCGATATCCAAATACACCCGTCAAATTTTACCTTCGCAGTTATTCGAATCGTCATCCGCATGAATACATGATGTCTAGATGTTAACTTGATATCTGGATATTAGCCTAATATCTGGATGCTTCTTTATGTCCATGCCCATGAAACTAATATCCATATCCTGATGACATCATTTGCATATGAGGTCGGGATACTAGGACTTGTCAAATATCCATGCCGGAATGTCCTGCTGATGTCATCGTCATAAGGCACTTCTTTGGAAAGGATATGGATGATGTCATTAGGACATTCGCATAAGGATCTGGACATTCGAAAAGATCTGGACATTAGGAAATATCCGAATAATATGAAAAAACCTGGATATCAACTAAGGTCCAAATATTTGGGAGATATCAGGATTTGAGTTAATGTCTGAATATTAACTAAGATCTAGCTATCAACAAGGAACTGGAACTTAGCTAAGGTCTGGATATTAAAATAATATCCAGATATTAGCTAAATTCTAGATATTCAGACATCAGATATCCATACCAAAATAACCAAGTATGAAGGTGGAAAACTTCTCTACAAAGGCAAACGTTGAAGACTAAAGGTTTCTAGGCTTTTCTAGGTTTTTTGCAAGGATTCTTTAGATGAATTTTTTGGGATTGTTTCAAGGTAGAACACTGGGATTTGAAGGATTTGGGATTGGAGGACAATATCCCAAGGGGCATCAAGGGGATTTTCAAGGTGAACTATTTGACTCTGGGAAGAGGAAAATAGGTCAACATTTTGGTGACCTCTCAAGGATGTTTGCCTGCTAAACAAAATACTATTGGCCATAAGAATCCATTGGGCATGGAGTATAAAAGGGAACTGAAAAGGTCAAGACAACTGAAACTGGCCTCCAAAACACAAAAAGAAGGACTGCATTCTCCTAATGATAATGCAGCCTGTGCAGAAGCACTTATGGAAAGGGAAACCTAAAGAAGAAATAAACTAAAACAATATGTACAAGACCTCAGACCAACCTTAATGGTAGGGTTTGAGATGAATCCCATTCACTAAGATCAGAAAAACTTCACTGTCTAGCTTTGAAAGAATGAAGGCATTTGCCTACTTGTAGTTGATGATGATATAAGGCCCACTCCAAAGTGCATCAAACTTGATGTCACCTCCAAGTTTGGCTCGGTCTACATCCCATTTCAAAACAAGATCACCTTCTTTGAATGTTTGTACCTTGGCCTTCTTTTCAAAATACCTCTTGGTCTATTTTTGATGCTCTTCTAATGTAATCATGGCTGACTATCTTTTTTCTTCTAGTTCAGTCAATTCAACCATCCCGATAGACCTTGCATCTTCTCCTTCTAATGTCAACTACTGAGCCAATTATAATGCAGGAAGATCTACAGATATAGGCAATTTAGTTCTCTTCCACACACAAGAACAAAAGGAGAGTCCCAATGGCTCTCTTGTATGTGATCCTATCATCCCAAAGAGCTAATCTGATCTTATTGTGCCATTGTCTTTGGTTTGTCTCCATGGTTATCTTCAGAATCCTTATCAGGTTCTTATTGGTGGACTCAACCAGCCCATTACCTTGAGGGTAATAATTGGATGAAGTCTTTAAGAACACATTATATTTAATATCCCAATCAGCAACCCTAAAACCAGTGAATGCTTTTGCATTATCAAAAATAATAGTATGAGGAGCTCCAAACCTTGTCATGATTTCTTCCAAGAAATCCATGATAGATGACTCAGTGGCTTCCTTGAGTGAGACTGCTTCAACCCACCTAGTGAAGTAGTCTGTTGTAGTCAAAACCCACTTGTGACCAACACTGGAAGAGGGATTTATCATGCCAATGAAATCTAATCCCCACTATGAAAAGGGTTTCTCAGCCTAGATAGGGTAGAGTGGGAATGCTACCAATCTTTTCTTTCCTGTAAAGAGAGCACACTCTTTGTATTTTCTTACCCATACATGGGCATCATTGAATGGTGTGGGCTAAAAGTAACCTACCCTCATTATTTTCATAGCTATAGCTCTAGTAGAGAAATGGCCACCAGCTGGGCCAGCATGAAACTCACTAAGAAGTCTATCAACTTGATCTTCTTCTATGCATCTCAATAAGACTCCATCCAAGTTTCTCTTGAAGAGAACACCATCCACCAAGGCATAAGGGATAGACTACAACTTGAAATGACTTCTTTTGGTTCTATCCATTCCATAGGTATACTCACCAGTGGATAGGAACCTATCCATATATGATGTCTAAGAACTCGCAACTAATGGCTCAGTTGTAGGCTTTGTCTCATTCAAATGGCAGGATGTAGTCACTTCATCTACTAATGTCTAAGCTAGCTATTCACATAGTCCTCTTCCTCTAATCAACTTAGTGGCCTTGATAATCACATCATACTCTAGGATCTTGGTGACCCAGTTGGCTCTCTTTTCACTAATCTCAATCCCCATTATATAATCTCTCACACGAGGATGAGAAACTAAAACTTTAATATGGTTATTTGCCAACATATATCTAAATTTCTTTAAACCTCTAACAATGGAAAATACCTATTTTTCCATGGAGTTGTACCTGACCTCATAGTCCTTCAAGTTCTGACTGAAGAAAGCCAGGGGCTGCTCCAGTCCTTGTTCATTTTGTTGCATCAGGACAGCAGCAATATTGTTGTCCCCTCCATGTGCATAAAGGACAAAATCCTTCTCATAATTTCGATTCATGAGAGTAGGTTCTTGGGCGATCTCTTCCTTGATCTTCTCAAAACCCCTTCCTTAGTCCATCTGAAGACTGCATCTTTCTTGAGCATAAGGGTTAGAGGCTTCACCAAGCTAGCACAGTTAGGAATGAACTTCCTACCAAAGTTGATCTGCCCTAAAAATGATAGTAAAGACTTTTTGTGAGTGGGTAGGGGAAGAGAAAGGAGAGCAGATGTTCCATCAGGGTCTACGGATATCCCATCCTCAGACACTATGTGACCCAAAAGCTTACCCTAGGCAATAGCAAAAATACATTTCTTGGGGTTCAAAGACACCCCAAACTCTCTACTAGTCTGGAAGACTTTCTCCAGATGCTCCATGTGATTTTCTCCCTTCTTGGAGAAGATTGTGATGTATCCAAATAAATCAGGATGAACTTGTTTATAAATCCTTTGAAGGTAATATCTATTGCCCTCTTAAATGTGGCACCAACATTAGACAGACCAAATGGCATTTTTGCATATGTCATGGTTCCCCATTTGGTTGTGAATTTTGTCTTAAATCTATCTTCTTCTCCGACAAAAATCTGGTCGTAGCCAGAAAAGCCATCCAATAATGAAAACCTCTCTGCCCCTACAACAGTTTGCAAATTTTGATCCATAGAGGGCAAAGGGTAATGATCCTTCAGAGAAGCACGATTCAGGTCTTTGAAGTCTACACAAAGCCTTATTTCTCTATTTTTCTTTCTTACCGGCACTAGATTAGCAACCCAAGTAGAATATTTGAGAGGGAAGATAATCCTTGCTTGTATGAGCTTAGCAAGCTCTTTTCTCATGAGTGGCTCAATTTTTGGATTTATGGGTTGTTGCTTTTGGCGAACTAGCTTGCAATTTGGATCTAGATCAATGGCATGTTTAGCCACATCTAGATTGAATCCTTTAATGTCATCATATGTCCATGCCAAGATGTCATTGTACTTCTCAGCAAGTTTTAAGAACTCTTGCTTCTCTGCATCACCGAATACCTTTCCCAACAGCAACTCTTTGTCCTGGGCGACAGTTACCTTCTGGTAATCTTCTTTCTTGAAGGTCATGTTATTTATTTCACCCTTGAACTCATCATCATGGCTGAAAATGTCCTAAAGGGTGACTAGACCCTTGGGCAACCTGTTTGATTTAAGTTGGATGATTTGATCACCATAGCTCTCTTGCAACCTAGGTTGCGCCATGGAGGAAAATTTTGCTTCATTCTGAATGAAGCTCACAATCTAGTCATTGATGTCAAAGACCTACCAATGGATATCATTATTAGGAACATATGGTCTAACAATAATCCTCACATGTTGATCAGGACCTTGAAACAAGTCAATAGGTGGAGAAAACTAAGCCCCCACTGTTGCCAATTGATCAGCGTCTGAATTTAATTTTCTTGGGATTACCTGCAGGTTGAGAGCATCAAAACTCTCAAACATGTCCCAAACTCTATGTCTATAAGATCTTAAAAGCTAGTTTTTTGATGCACATCTCTCTCTGACTTGGTGTACTACCAGTTCAGTATCACCAAAGATCTCCAGATGCTTTTATTTTATTATTTTCTGCTAACAACAGGCCATGGACCGATGCTTCGTACTCCGCTACATTATTGGTGCAAGAAAAATGAAACCTATGAGCAAAATGCAACTTCTTACCAATTAGAGAGACTAGCAAGACACCTGCACTAGCTCCATTTCTACTTTTTGCACCATCAAAGAGCATCTTCCATGGACCGTTGGAGTCATCATCTGGATTAAGTACTGAACAGACTAAAGAATTCCCTTCATGGATCATGTAGTTGCCCAAGTCAGTAGCCTCAGTGGTGTCATAAGGATCAAAGTTTTCATTATCCCTTGCCCACTCATCAAGAAATAGGCCAGGGATAAGAAGAGGTGAAGGCTCTACCTCAATAGGCTCTGGATCATGCACTTCCTCACCCTGAATTAGAACATGCAAATTGATCAGGTTGTGGTCATAGTTCTCCACATGATAGTTTGAAATTGGTTCAACCTTGATGGTGAACTATGTACCATATCTGGTCCTCAGTAACATATGAGACCAATCAGAAGAAATGTAGCCACCTATCTTGGCCGTGAAGTCTCTTGACAAACAAATGGCAAAAAAAGGAGGAAGATTAATGACTAAAATGTCTTGTTTGATAGTCAAGTTTGGACATGCATGTAGAGTCAAGTCCAATCCCCTGATCACTCCTATGGTTTTTACAGAGGTGCCATCCAATTGTAATACTCCTAATGAAACAGGGGTATACTTGATGCCTAATGCATTCGTTATCTTCTTGGGCATGACTGAAACACTAGCCCTAGAGTCAATCATGCAGTTGTGCACTAAAAACTAGCCAATGATCAAAGACAAGTAGAAGGGAGATGGTTTTTTTACTGCACTTACTTGTCCTTCACTTGGTTGCACAAGACTAACAAGAGTCTTCTCTCTCAGCTTTGTTGATGGATTTGGTGATGCTCACTCAGTTGATGGGAAGTGCCTTACGGCTTCTTGCAAAAGATCCCTCTGGGAAGGGATAGACATTACTTCCCACATAGAGACATTGATATTTTTTTTCATCTGTTCCACAATATTTAATGGAACAGTGTCTGCCTTGTGCATTGAGGGAATCCATGTCCCCTTCTTTAATTGTTCTGCAACTTGCTTAGGCACCTTTGAGCCTAATGGAATTTCTTTTATAATAGCAAGTTTGTTGTTCTGAATTGGAACTGTGGCATTGGCCACTTTTACCTTTGGGACAGGGTCTTTTTGTAGCACAGTAGGCATAGGACTAGCCTCTAACTGCCTCTTATTTGACCCAAGGTTGTCTGCAATGGGCATAACCACACTATCCATAGGTTGATTGACAGCACAAAAATCTTCTGATGTCCATAGCATCATACTGGCATCAAAGGTAGCCTCATTGGATACCTCTAGGTTGTTATTTGCTGCCTCTAATAATGATGATTGCTGGGTATGAAAGTTCTATACCATTAAATCCCTTTCTTGTGCTCCAAAAGTACAAGTGGACTAATTATGAGGTTGGTTGTAGGGGTAGCACCAATCTGCCTCCTGGGCTAGATTATTCTGAGTAGGGACTAAACCCCTAACTGGATTCATAGCTGGTATTTTTTGGATAGGTTGAACTATTTGTAAAGGTTGTGCAGTGTTAGGATTTTGGTATCTATTTTGTTGGTAACCCTGATTCTAGTTCTGATTTCTATTAGGATTATACCCTTGGTTCCAATTTTGGTTAGATGATTGCCCCTTATTATAATTCTGATAGGGTTTGGGAGCAGTTTGAATATCTATACTATTCACCTTGTTGGTCAAATTGGACATTAGGCTCTTAAGATCACTCTCTTCTTAAGAAAAAGAGGAGGTGGAAGCTTTAAGCTCTAGAATGGGAGCAATAATGGGTCGCTGGGATGAAGAAGGCGGCTCTAGAAAAAGTGGAATTGGGGGTCTGGGAGCAATTTTCCCAGCCTGTATTAGGCAATTTTCATCTTTTAGAGTTGTCTCATAGTCAGTGGGTAGGGTTTCAACACCCATTAATTGCATCATCACTGCAATGTCAGAGTTGAAAGCTCTTAAAAAATACAAGAAATCACCTTGTGGGGATGTGTTGATGTTGATGTTAGTCATAAACAAACATAGAATAAAAGCACACATTAACCTTTACTCATCTTGTAAGATATGATGAATTCAGAGAATTCATAATCTCAAGTCTCCGTTGATTAGGTCTTAATCTTCTGACGTTACTCAGAGGTTGATGTGTGTTGTTGTTTTCCATTCAGGGGCCTTACATTTTGATTGTTCCTACAAAGTTCTTCAATATTCCTCCAAATATCTTGTTCAAAATGTCTGCCCTGCATAAATCATCCAACAATTCTATCTCTGCACTATGAATTCATTCAAATAATGTGCCTATAGGCTGATATTTACATGATTTCTACCATTATTTGAAAGTCTTTGCATGATATTTTCAACAGTACATGCATTTAGCTCAAAATATGCTAAGGATTTTCAGTTACCTACGAGATGTCAGCATATTTCTCTGTTCTGCTTTATTATTTATCATGATTTGTAGTTATGGAAGTGAATTTATGAAATTAAAATGAGGGAAAGGGTTAAAGGATGAGATTCCCAAAATCACTTGACTGAGATCATTGATCCACATACAAGTTCCCATACATGTAATGAAGAGAAGGAAACAAGAATCATACTTCACCAGGACATTCCACAAATCCGCATGATCCAGTGCAAATCTTCAAAGGAAAAGTTAATAACATGTAATGAAATGAAAGCGCTTCTATTTGAACACAGCATTCACCAGTACATATCTAGAAATCAACTTGAAGATTACTTAAAATTTACAATCAGGATGTAATCTGAAACTTCATCTTCATTCAGTATGCTTAAGAATAGGTACATTTACAGTGATCTGAAGAAAGAACCTTGATGTTTCAACAATTCGATCCTCATTAGTCTTAGCAATTCGACCTCCTGTATTAAAATTGGCTTGGTCTAATTTTGAATAAGTGACCTCCTCTATCTATATGTGTATATCCTATTGTGACAAGTTCTAGCCCTTATATAGGACAAAAGCCAGAAAATGGTTACAATGATCCAATGATCAAGATCCTCTCAACACAACTAATGGTCTAGATGAACAGCACATGCCCTGCCAGGTTGGCCAATGTACAGCTGGCATAGAATATTCTAGCATCTTCAACTCAGTCCACCTTCCAGCTGGTAAACGGCACATTTGACAATATCCTCCTCATATCTGGTTCAGGTTACCCCCGTGTCAGCAACTCTGCAATATAGTTCAGCTACAAGATCCTACAATAAATAGACAAACATTAATCATCATCACCATTATTTAAAACAATAGGAAAATAAACATTTAAATCAGGCTGAATGTACAACTACAAAATAATCGGGTTCCAAATCAGTGAAAATCATGCCTCAAACGCATATACAAGGCTTAAAATAATCAGGTCAACAATCGTTGACCAACATCATGCTATCAGGTTCCAAAATTTAACTTTAAAATCCATCTTTTTACTTTCCCGCCTTTTCCTTTGTATATCAGGTTCCATTTTATCATCATGCAAACGCTGAAATGTACAAGGAATTAGCCAGTTTTAACTTTATTTGGCGTCTGGCACTTTGTATATCATCGGGTTGCATATTGGATTCTATTATGATCATGCAGTCAAAACATACAAGGAATTCACTATATTTAATACCTTTTCGGATCCGCCTTGTATGTTATCGGGTTGCATCTTTTGAACATACAAGCGGATCGGACATACAATGAATTCACTGCTTTTAATATCTTTTCGAATCCGACCTTGTATATCTGCAATGTATCCACCATATACATGTGGCAAATTTATCGCTCTTATAAACCATATTTTATTTGCTTTGGAATCCCTGATGTATATACTGATATGCATCTATTGATATGTATTTGGTATGATGCACTAATTACATTGGATTTGAATCTCCGCTGAATTCCATGATGTACATCTGTAACACATGTATATCCTATTGTACATACAACGTGAAATATATACGACTTAACCATGTTCTATAAACATTTCGATTCCAGCATGTACAAAATGTAATGCACATACAAACCATTTAAAGATGCACCCGACGGATTCATTTAAGCATTCATTCTAACTTTTAGCCTCATCGAGTCCGATATGTATATTAGCTAATATGAGGCATATTTAACTAAAATGACCCCCTCCCATATATCTGGTTAGGATGATGATGTCATCATCGTGGACAAATTTCATTAACATGCTACAGGATGACCTCATGATCATATCAAAGGAGATGAGGAGGATATAGGATGACGTCACCATCATATTAGCGAATATCAGTCATATCAGTAAATATGACCCCCTATTGAATATGCGAATGCTTTGACAGGAAGATGACCCTCTGATAGGAATTTGACGTGCGCATACAAATATGCAGATGGTAGATTTTCTAAGCAGGGTGATATTATAATATCAGGGTGATGTTATAATATCAGGATAACTGTTGTTTGGAATATGACCCTCTTTAGAAATATCATGTTTGACCAGACCTTTGACCTGTCACAACTTTCTCATTTGGTCAAATTTCAGGGTGATGTAAAAGGCAAACTTGCCTGGAATTTCATCCTCTTTCACATGGTAAGCCTTTTTTTAGGATAGATTCAGACTTTAAGATTTGGTTCAGACTTCAAGACACAAATACCCTTGACATTAGGCCTATGCATACTGACTGACATTGTTTTTACCATTACCGTCCAGAGCACAAAAGCAAGGGAACAAGCCAGCAAAGTTGGGTCCCTGTTTCGCTAATGCAAAATGGGGCGTGTTGTGTAACCATACAACAGGATGGCATGAGGGTAGCTGGAATTCTCTCCCACATCCTCTGGAATCTGAAGTTGAAATCTTCCAGCATCTCACTTGGAGCCCTCTTGATAGTTGTCAACTACTCAAGCAATGAAACGTTGTCTGCCCTCTCTCCAAACTGTTTGTAGAGGGCCTCTCTTGGCTCATCCCAGGTATGTATGGATGTAGGGGTTAGGCTCCTAAACCATTGAAGAGCTCTCCCTTTGAAAGATTAAACCATGAGATAGACTGCAACATCTTCATGTTGTATATTATGGACTAAGCATACGTTGGATATGTCTTTGATGTGCTCAGCAGGTGTTATAGAACCATCACCCGTGAAGGGTGAACACTTTTCAGGGCTGCAACAGGTATGTCATTATATGCAGCCAAATCTAAAGGACTTCCTCCATTGAAGGTCACAAAAGAAAAATTCCTTGCCATCCTAGGGATATTAGAATTCAATCTAGGGATATTAAAGCTTCTTCTATTATATTGAAACCTAACAGGAGGGGCTGTAGGTTGAACTCTTGAATGAGGTAAAGCAAAGCTGCTATTCCTTCTCATAGGAGACCTAGATAGCCTAGACCTTCTCCTTGAAGCAGCAACAGATAGTTGAGCACATTGGAAATTACCTCTTGAAGATGCCCTAGTTTGCACAGGCATAAAAGATGGCAGTGATTTGAACCAGAAGCTTGTAGAGTCGCCAGGTGCATGAAAATATCTGCCAAGATGCAAAGTATTGAGAAGAACACTAGATTCATTTTCTGTCCCACCAGGCATGCCAGAAACTATTGTCACATAGATTTGTTCTTAGTGTTGAAGGCTTTTAGGGCTCAACCAATCTACTAGTGAAACATTGAGATGACCTCCAGGTGTGGGACCCTACAAGGAGGCTAAATCTCTAGAGAGAGGTTGGTTCCTTTGTTGAATAAGAGATTCAGCGATCCTATGACTAAACCTAATCTATCCACATGTTTATGAAAAGAGGAAGAGGGAGTAAAACTGAAATTAAAAGGAAGTGATAGACCAAGTTTGAACATGAGAAAGCCCTCAGAACAACCATGTATGCATAGAATAATAATGTCCAACAAACCAACATACACAAATCATGAACTACTTGCAGAGGTAAGAGAAACTAAATGAAATCCAAGAGGAAAGACACATTCATAGATGGAGATCAAACAGAAGAATACACAGAGCAAACAACAATTCATGAGAAGGTAAAAATTTGATGTCTATTCTCTAAGAGGCACGATTACAATTGCAAGAGATGGTTTTTTAGACCAAAATGCCAACCAAAATACATTACATTTCATGCTTTATATAGCATTTACAATGGAGCGCCATTACCTACTATAATGAATGTGCTCATGGGCCTGTCAAAGATATTTCCTCGCCAGAAGGGATGTCTATCTGCAAAACTTCAATGTAGAAAATATCTGGATCCAGGAGTAGATAAAAAATATTTGTGTCTTCAATGCAAACTGCTAAATCATCAACCTGCAACAATTAATGCAAAATATCTTCTTTTTGAAAGCTTTTACAACACTTTAAGTCAGCCTCTGATATGTCTTATCGGTCGAGTCTGCATATTCATCTTCAGTCGGCAACCATCCTGATATCCAGATCATGAATTCTAGATCATAATTTCAAAGTGTGGATATCCCTCAAAAAAATCCTGCCAAATGAAAGAAGATGAAATTTTGAGAAATTTCACCTTTTGGATAATGCGGAAATTCCTCAGGATGAAGAAGATATTTGTAGTCAAAGTTGTGGTCAATGGGCACATGGATATCCATGAATATCTTCAAGGTTTGCACATTCGCAAATATCCAGATGATATAGCCTGGCTGAACATGAGAGTCTCCATATCCTGATATCCGGATGCACCCGTCAAATTTTACCTTCGTGGTTATTCAGGTCGTCATTCACATGAATACTCGATGTCTAGATGTTAACTTGATATCTTGATATTAGCCTAATATCTAGATGCTTCTTTATGTCCATGCCCATGAAACTAACGTCCATATTGGGGAGATCGGGATACTAGGACTTGTCAAATATCCATGTCGGAATGTCCTGATGATGTCATCGTCATAAGGTGCTTCTTTGAAAAGGATCTAGATGGCATCATTGCGACATTCGCATAAGAATCTAGACATTGGGAAACATCCAGACATTAGGAAATATTTGGATAATATGAAAAAACCCAGATATCAACTAAGGTCTAGATATTTGGGAGATATCAGGATTTGAGTTAAGGTCCAGATATTAAGATAATATCTAGATATTAACTAAGATCCGGATATTGACAAGGATCTGGAACTTAGCTAAGGTCTGGATATTAAAATAATATTCCAATATTAGCTAAAGTCCAGATATCTAGACATCAAATATCCATACCAAAATAACCAAGTATGAAGATGGAAAACTTCTCTGTGAGGGCAAACATTGAAGACTAAAGGTTTCTGGGCTTTTCTAAGTTTTTTGCAAGGATTCTTCAAATAAATTTTTTTGGATTTTTGCAAGGTAGAACACTGGGATTTGAAGGATTTAGGCCTGAAGGACAATATCCCAAGGGGCATCAAGGGGATTTTCAAGGTGAACTATTCGACTCTGGGCAGAGGAAAATAGGTCAACAATGCAAAAAGGCAATAATCTTTGATGAGCTATTACTCGGAAAGTGTTTCAATTAGAAACAATCTATCTAAGGCTATGGGATACGTAGGGACCCTCTACAATAACCTCTCTTGGTTTTTTATATCTCTAAGGTGTTTACCCGTGGTGTCCAATTTTCAATTGATGGAAAAAGTGTCAAATGCATGCAATGTAAAGTTGCAAAGGGGTGTAACTTTCGTTCTACTCCTCGTGTAACCAAACTGACAGTTCCAACACATCCTGATGGGTATGTTTAGACTAGGAATGGTCTTGTTTCACACCCAAACATGTCGAAATAGTCCAAGCTACATTGTACCAATGATATCCCTTAAGAGTCCAAAATGCAAAAAGGAAGCAATCTTTGACAAGTTGTTACTTAGAAACCGTGTCACTTAGAAACATTTTGTCTAAGGCGACGGGATCACATAGGGCCCCTCTACAACAACCTCTCTCATTTTTTTATATCTCTAAGGTGTTTGCCCATGGTGTTGAGTTTTCAATTGATGGAAAAAGGGTTAGATGCATGCATTGTAAAGTTGCAAAGGGGTGTAACTTTCGTTCTACTCCTTGTGTGACCAAACCAATAGTTCCAACATGTCTAGATTGGTGGGTTTATGCTAGGCATGTTCCTATTTTGCACCCAAACATGCCGAAACAATCTGAGCTACATTCTACAGGTGATATCCCTTAAGAGTCCAAAGTGTAAAAAGGCAGCAATCTTTGGCAAGCTATTACTCAGAAAGTGTGTCAATTAGAAACAATTCATCTAAGGGAATGGGATCATATAGAGTCCCTCTACAATAACCTCTCTCATTTTTTTATATTTCTAAGGCGTTTTCCCGTGGTGTCCCATTTTCATTTGATGGAAAAAGTGTCAAATGCAAGTAGTGTAAAGTTGCAAAGGGGTGTAACTTTTGTTCTGCTCCTCGTGTAACCAAACTGACAGTTCCAACACATCCAGATAGGTACATTTAGGCTAGGCATGGTCCTGTTTCACACCCAAACATGCCGAAACAGTCCAAGCTACATTGTACCGGCGATATCCCTTAAGAGTCCACAATCTTTGATGAGTTGTTAATCAAAAACTGTGTCACTTAGAAACATTACATCTGAGGCTACAGGATCATGTAGGGCCCCTCTACAGTAACCTCTCTTGATTTTTGATATCTCTGAGGCATTTTCCCGTGGTGTCAAGTTTTCAATTGATGAAAAAGGGTCAGATGCATGTAGTGTAAAGTTGCAGAGGGGTGTAACTTTTCTTTTGCTCCTCATGTGACCAAAATGATAGTTTCAACACGTCTAGATTGGTGGATTTATGCTAGGCATGGTCCTATTTTGCACCCAAACACGCTGAAACAGTCTGAGCTACATTATACCAGTGATATCCCTTAAGAGTCCAAAGTGCAAAAAGGCAGCAATCTTTGACGAGCTATTACTCAGAAAGCAGGTCAATTAGAAACAATTTGTCTAATGCTATGGGATCACGTAGGGACCCTCTATAATAACCTCTCTTAGTTTTTGATATCTCTGAGGCATTTGCCCATGGTGTCCAGTTTTCAGTTGATGGAAAAAGTGTCAAATGCATGCAGTGTAAAGTTGCAAAGGGGTGTAAATTTCATTCTACTCCTTGTGCAACCAAACTGATAGTTCCAACACTTCCAGATGGATACGTTTAGGCTAGGCATGGTCCTTTTTTGCACCCAAACATGCTGAAATAGTTTGAGCTACATTGTACCGGCGATATCCCTTAAGAGTCTAAAGTGTAAAAAGGCAGCAATCTTTGACAAGTTGTTACTCAAAAACTGTGTCACTTAGAAACATTTTGTCTAAGGCTACAGGATCATGTAGGTCCCCTCTACAATAATCTCTCTCAGTTTTTGATATCTCTGACGCATTTTCTCGTGGTGTCTAGTTTTCAATTGATGGAAAATGGGTTAGATACATGCAGTATAAAGTTTCAAAGAGGTGTAACTTTCGTTCTACTCCTTGTGCAACCAAACTGATAGTTCCAACATGTCCGAATGGGTAAGTTTACGCTAGGCATGGTCCTATTTTGCACCCAAACATGCTGAAACAGTCCGAGCTACATTGTACTGGCAATATCCCTTAAGAGTCGAAAGTGCAAAAAGGCAGCAATCTTTGGCGAGTTGTTACTCGGAGACCATGTCACTTAGAAACAATCCATCTAAGGCTACAAGATCACGTAGGGGCCCTCTACAATAACCTCTCTTAGTTTTTGATATCTCTGAGGTGTTTGCCCGTGGTGAAAGTTTTTCTGATGCTCCAAAAATCATCAAATGCATGTAGTGTAAAGTTGCAAGGTAGGCTACTTTTGTTTTCTTCTTTGTGGAACCAAACCATTAGCACCAACACGTCCATTTGGGCACATCTACGCTAAGCATGTTCACCACCCTTCATTATAAAAGGGTCATAGTCTTTCCTATTCGAAGGGTCACAACTTTTCGCCTTTGAAATGTCAGAAACTAAATCATATCATCACTATTTGTGAGAACCTAAATTCATTTATTTGCAATATTTTCTAAGGTTGTATTCTTAATTGTATTCTTCAAGGATGTTATGGATGTCTTTCTCAACAATAAATTGCTCTCCATTTTATGTTAGTGCTTATCAACCTAATACACAAAGTATGAGGCGTACACGTGAATACACGTAATACGTGAAGTATACGCAGGAAGCATGAAGCATACATGTGAATACATGTAATACATGAAGTCTACACAAGAAGCATAAAGCATACACGTGAAAACATGAAGTATAATAGGAAGCATGAATCATACACATGAACACGTGAAGTACACACAAGAAGCATGAAGCATACACATGGAATGGTAGCATGAAGCATACACGTGGAATGGTAGATGTCTTCCAAGAATTATCTGATAAACTTCTATAGGTATGAGGTCACATGTAATAATGTCTTGCTCATTTTTAGTTGCATACTTCAAAGTACATTGTATAATTACATGAATTTCCTTACCATGTTACAATGATCCTACAGAGTATGGGCTTAGATGTGTAGTGGTAGAGAGACCTAAGTGTTAGATTGCATCATGTATTATTATATTCATATGATTGATTTAATGTTCAATAATCTTAGAGGAGAATAATGTTCAAACTTTATATATTTACAATTATATAAAGGAAGAGTGCATGTAATACAATTTGACTTTAAATATTTTAAGTAAACCATCTACAAATATCCATTGAAGCATGGATTTATAATGCAAATATGGACACCATCAACAAAAAATATGTGTATTAACCAAATAGCCATATAGGCATACATCAATATCTGTCAATATAAGTATAACATATATACAAAATAGCCATATAGGCATACAATGTCAACTATATGCAATACAAATTATATGTCAACAAATGCCATATAGGCATACAACAAAGGAACCCAATAAAAATTCATTCCCCTCTAGGTGAAGAAAATAGATCACAGACGGCCTTTGATTTTTGAGGGGATGGAGACACATATGAGAGTGGTCTACTTCGAATTCAAGGGCTGCTCCTCCTATTTAGTTCATCATGGAGCTTTAGTTGTTACAATAAAAAGTATAGACATTAATATATAGAAATTATATTATAAAAAAATGAAATATTTAACAAAATAATCACTTACCGCTACCAGATAATCTCTCTCCTCATTTTCCACAATAGCAGGATTAGGCTATGGCATTGTAATGTCCTATAGAAACCATCTAGATAGAAATTAAACTTTAAATTAATAATCATTTAATTTTTCAATAATAAACAACTATAACAATGAATGTAATTTGAAATTTACTAATCTGCCTCATACCCCCGTCAAAGGCATGGAGATATCAATTACGAAAGACACACCATGCTCCATTGCCATATGAACATCAAGAGGTGTCTCTGCCTACATCATCTAAAAATAAAACATTATTCAATTACAAAAACTAGAATAGTGATGCAGGTCATGGCTTATAATGTATGAGATAGTCAACAAAATTTTGAGTACTTTGGTAGATGTGTATGAAAATGTGGTAGCATAGACAAGGCAGTGAACTGTTTAAAAAAATTTTGAGAGAATTGTTTGATAAAATGCTTTGGTAGACATGTATGGAAAATGTGGTAGCATAGACAAGGCAGTGAGATATTTGAAAAAATACCTCAAAGAAATGTGATCTATCACCATGAAACCACATTTCTTTGAGGCATTTTTTCAAACAGCTCACTGCCTTGTCTATGCTATTGCTTACTATTATGCTTTGATAGATTGTTTCCAAGCATCCATAGTTTGTTCGAACAAAATCACCTATTTTAGGCTTGTAGCCATAGCAGCAAGGAAGTGAATTGTTTGATAAAATGCTTTGGTAGACATGTATGGAAAATGTGGTAGCATAGACAAGGTAGTGAGCTATTTGAAAAAATGCCTCAAAGAAATGTGGTCTCATGGTGATGTCCATCACCATGAGACCACATTTCTTTGAGGCATTTTTTCAAATAGATCATTGCCTTGTCTATGATGCCACATTACTATTATTCTTTGATATATTTTTTCTAAGAATCCATAGTTTGTTCAAAAGCACCTATTTTAGGCTTTTAGCCATGGCAGTAAGGAAGTGAACTGTTTGATAAAAAAAATTGGTAGACATGTATGGAAAATGTGGTAGCATAGACAAGGTAGTGAGCTATTTGAAAAAATGCCTCAAAGAAATGTTGTCTCATGGTGATGTCCTTGTCTATGCATTTGCTTGTCATGGCATTCCATGAGACCACATTCCTTTGAGGCATTTTTTCAAACAGCTCATTGCCTTGTCTATGCTATAGCTTACTATTATGCTTTGATAGATTTTTTCCAAGAATCCATAGCATAGACAAGGTAGTGAACTGTTTGAAAAAATGCCTCAATAAAATGTGGTCTCATGGAATGCCATGACAAGCAAATGCAATTGGCAGTTGCTCCTAGTTATTATTTATGCAATGTGAAGTACTTGCATAATTACTTATGTTGACTTTCTAAAAAACTATATTGTAATTGAAATTTTGTCATCTATCAACATCTAGTTATTAGTTATCCAATGTGTAGTAATGCTTTGAGTTTGAAAGATGTGCAATGCAATGTAATCAATGATATGAATATAAACTACATAAATCTAGTAAGTACAATTCATTAGTTAAATTCTTTATTTTATTACCTGAGTGAAGCTTTGAACTCCACCTCCACTGGGAGGTGTTGCTGTGAAATCTCCAAGATTAACCTATTCAACATCCAAAATCAAATATTAGAATACCATCCATATAACAATGCTATTCACACATCGATGACGGCGTGGTTCGGTGGTTAAGTCATCGGTTATAGTGGCGGCCACCAGAGTTCAAACCCCCGCTGGGCCAATGAGCTCGCAAGGCTTTACACCTTCGCTAGGCCAACAAGCTCACGAGTTTGAAGTGTTCTTGCTAGGGGATGAGGTCCCCCATGTTGTGGCCTCACCAGTTCATTGCTCCGGGCAAAAGCATTCGCGTGGAGCCAGAGGGCGTGTCACACCAGCGTCGCCGGTCATGTCAAAAAGTTTACCAGGCCCATTATCAAAAAAAAAAACAATGTTATTCACACGTAATATTTATAATTGTTTACTAGTTATATACCTCGGCAATACATGTCGTAGTGTAATACGGAGGTGGAGAACTACTAAAAAGTGAATGAACGCTATGACCCTGAAATTTCATTACAATCATTAAACTAAATTAGTTAATCTTGCATATCAAAAATAAAATTTAATAAATTAAATTCAATGAACTTGCTAACATTTACCTAAGTATCAAGGCTGAAAGTCTCATTCAGGAGGGCATCTATCATCACCATTTGCTCAAATACAGATGTAGCAGGTGCACCTGCGTCCTGACCATCCATGGGGTCATAACCACAGGTTGACCTGCAAGCCTAACAAGTATGGGGTGGAACCCTACTCCTCGAAGTCTCCCCCAACTGACCCTGTGCTGCAAGACTGGCATGCTCTATGATGCTTTGGGTCAAGGAACCAATGGACTATACTGTCTCGATCTCAGCACTCTCCTTCACAATGGAAGGGATAGATAGGTGCTTATGGGTTGGTCTGGCAAGTGCTCGTCTCGCTGGCCACTATGGGTCAAGACATGCCCCTAGTCTATCCTGTGCTAACCCCCCACCTCTACCCTGGAAGTCCCGCATATCAAAATAGTTTGGCACTTTATTGAGGAAAAACTCGTAGTAGGGTTTACTCAAAAAATATTATGGGACCTCATTATTGTTGCATGGAGGATGGTCAAAAACCATCCACCACCTCTGCCCAAAATGGTCCTTTATCGCTTGGTTGTTACACCAATGGATAGGGAACCTCTTGCATGTAAGGGGTAGAGGTTGATTTGTTCGTAGGTCTATGAAAAGGGAACACAAGTCAAACTTTGTAATTTTTTTCTTTTTTTACTTGTTTGTAAGATAACTTATCTACATATAATTATCTAAACTCTCTCCTCTTATCTGACCAACTAGAGATTTTCTTGCTAATTGAATCTACATTTGATAACATAGATTCAATAGATTGAGCAAGTGCAGCTCTATGTGAGGTTGAAGTTGTAGGATCTTTCAACCTTGTAATTATGTCCTCAATTTATTTTTTATTATTTTCAATTTGCCCCACTAAATTTTCTTGTGTTCCAGGGGCACATTGAGGAATTACTGGAGGTGTTTGTTGTTGGGGTTGTTCTTCATTGGGTATTTGGTGTTCAAGTGATTTAGGATTTTGAGGATTTTCAAGAGGAGGAGGTGCATTATCAATTCCTATAAATTAAAGAAATTTACATCAAAAAACCACTTAAATCTACCTATTTAGTAACAAATTCACACAAAAAAAGAAACAAAACTTACTCCAGCTTTGGCCTCCCCGACGTCATGGCGGCATTTTGATGAAGAATCGATGACAATTTGGTGAAGAATTTGTCCTCCAATAACGCGGGCACGCTCTCAAGGATTTGCAAGTTACGGGTTTGCAAGAAAATGCAGACGCAAGAAATGACAAATGTTGCTTTTTATTTGTTATAAATACCAAGCCATAACACGAGCGCGTTATAACGCGCTCGCATTATGGCTTTTTAAAAAGTTTTAAGAATTTTGGTCATTTTTTAGCCCCACATCTTTTTGCACCTGCCCATTTTAATAACATTATTTGTCTTTAAAGGACATCCAAAATTTTCTGCTTTCTGCGTTCAATCTGCTTTTCATGGCTTTCTAGGGTTTTTAGGGTTCCTACTTTCTTTTTCTCTTATGATGTAGGTTACTGCCTTGGGCAGTACCTCTAGGACCCAACTTTTGGTGGGTGAGGATCTTTCCAAAGGATGGAAAGGGGTTTTGACAAGGAAGAAGAATCTCTCCCCTACAGGCGCTTCTGGGGTTCTAATTCAAAAGGAATCGGCGCGGAAGGTATGGCTCTGGACATACCTGATGATTTGGTCGAGGAAATAGTGGTAGAAATAGATCTCTCCCTAGTCGGTAAGTTTTTCTCTCTTCGCCCTAATAATGAGATGGTGCGTAAGTGGGTGTTTAATCAGTGGAAGATCAAAGGTAGTGTTTTTGTCATTACTATGGCAAGAGGATTGTTCTTATTTAAATTTACAAGTAAAGAAGATATGTTAGCTATTTTGGTGGGAGGGTCGTGGATTTATGGCACTCATTCGCTCACTCTGTGTACCTGGAAACCTGGTTTCAATCCTAGCAAGGATTTGTATCGGACTGCCCCAGTTTGGGTGAGGCTCCTAGGGTTTCCCTTGGAATATTGGGACGAAAAGATTTTTTCTACTATTGGTAATTCCTTCGGTCAGTATGTGACTGTGGATAACACCACTCGGGCTAAGTCTCATTGTGTGTATGCTAGATTCTACGTTAATGTGGAGATTCACAAAACCCTCCCCATGTCTATAGAGCTAAACTCCAAATATGGGATATGGACCCAGTCGATTCTCTATGAAAATGCTACTACTTTCTGTCAGATTTGTAAGAAGAAAGGTCACCTAATGACCCATTGTAAGTTGAAGCAAATGGGAGAAAATATTGATCTTAACAAAGAGGGCGATGATAACTCATCCAAAGAAGACATCCCTGATAATCAGGGAATGGGGGGTAATGAGGAAAATGGTTTTACAAAAAATCTACAAAGAGGGATATGGAGTTGGGTTCTCAGAAGGCTGGTGAGGATGACTACCAGCACCTTGATCAACAGGATACTCAAAATCCCCCGGTGCTTGAAGAGGGGGAGATTCAATCCCAGTCGGTGGAGTTTGCTGATGAGGGTCAAGAGGCCTCAGTTACTATTGGGCATGCTCAACCTCTAGAATCAGATTGCAATAATAGTGTTGCGACCTTCCAATCATTCTCTAAGTAGAAATTCTCTCCGGTCCTAGACAAAACTATGGCTGAGAACACGGAGGAGGGATTTTTGGAAGCTATTCCTTCCCTATCCACTAGAATCGGACCTAGTGGTAATGGTAATGACCAAGATGACTGGATTACCCCTAACAAAAAGAATCGTAGGACTAAAAAGTCTGCTGATGTTGGAATAGATTCTAGACAAGGAAGACTGACTCTTAGAGAAACAAGGTAGAGAGAGATTGCCAGGGAGATTGCCAGTGGTAAGCAAAAAACACTGGAGATTCAATCTCAAAAACCTCCTAAATGAGAATTCTCTCTTGGAACTTGAGGGGCTTTAATAGCCCCACTAAACAGTTTGAAGTGAAAAACTATATTATGGAACATAAGATAGATATTCTTTTACTTCAGGAAGTTAAGATGAAGGAGGAGAACTTTAAGATGATTGCTGATAAGATTTGGCCCAAGGATGCTTTCTTTATTAGCCTGGCTACGGGAGCCTCTGGAGGGATTGTTACCATGTGGAATGATGCTAAAATTCATGGTACTCTTGTTGTTTCCAGTAAGCATTTTCTGATTGTTAATTTCTCTTTGCCCTCTTTTAACTGGTCTTTGATTAATATTTATGCCCCGAACACTAGGGCCCTAAGGAAAACTTTGTGGATAGATTTATCTAATACTCTTTCCACTTCCCCTCGCTCTCGCTAGATGTTGGCTGGAGACTTTAATACTCCCTTATATCCCTCAGAGAAAATTGGGGGTATTCTTGACTATTCTGATAGTATGTTTGACTTTGTGGAGTTCATCAATGCCTTCGGGTTGCTAGATGTGGAGCTTTAGAATCAAAATTTTACCTGGTCTAACAGAAGAAGAGGAGATCAAATGATACAAGTTAAATTGGACAAATTTCTTATTTCTAATAATTGGGACAACCATCATAATATGAGCCTGGAGGCTTTACCAAGAACCATGTCTGATCATAGTCCTATTCTCTTCAACTGGAAGGAGCAGCGTAAGTGTGGCCCCTTCCCTTTCAAATTTGAAGCTATGTGGATTAAACATAAAGATTTTAGAAATCTTGTGGCTCATTGGTGGCAAATTCCAATTCAGGGTACTCCTATGTTTTAGCTGGTCAAGAAGCTCTTTCATATTAAACAAGAGGTTCATGGTTGGAACAAATATAGTTTTGGTAATGTGTTTCTTCAGAAGAAAACTATCTCTGGTAGACTAGCTGATCTTCAACATCTAATGGCTCAAGGAGTTGTTACTGATGACATTACCCAGGAGGAAAGTAATCTGATTTCTGACTGGAAGAATCTTATGAGCAAAGAAGAAATTTTTTGGAAACAAAAGTCCAGAGTCTAGTGGCTCAAAGAAGGGGATCGGAATACTGCTTTTTTTCATCTTTCAGCTATGAAGCATAGGAAAGCTAATTCTATTTCTAAATTATGTTTGGAGGAGGGCAATATTATCACTGAGGACAATGAGATTGGGGATCAAGCTGTGTTGTTTTTTTAGAATTTGCTGTCGGAACAAGCTGATAATGTTGTCAATGGACAGATTATGGACCAATTCCTGGAGAAAATCCCCTCGTTGATTACGGAAGAGGACAACATTGAAATGTTAAAACCAATTTCTAAGGAAGAGGTTCGTGGTGTCTTATTTTCTATGGGTCCTTTCAAAGCACCAGGCCCTGATGGCTTTCCCCCGATATTCTTTTAGGAATATTGGGATATTGTGGGCTTTGATGTTACTACTGTTGTTAGGGACTTCTTCAGAACTGGTAAACTTCTCAAACAGATCAATAATACTTTTATTGTGCTTGTCCCTAAAAAGCCTAGGCCTATGCATCTTTCTGATTTCAGACCTATTAGCTTGTGTAATACCATCTATAAGTTGTGTACTAAATTGATTGTTCTGAGGTTTCAACCTTTTCTAGATAAAATTATTTCCCCTTCTCATAAAGGTTTTGTCCCTAGTCGTCAAATTCTAGATGTTGTTATTTCCACCCATGAAACAATCCATTCTATGGATAAAAGCAAAATCCCTGGTATGGTCCTAAAGTTAGATATCTCTAAGGCCTATGATAGAGTTTCATGGAAGTTCCTGTTTAAAGTCATTAAAAAATTTGGTTTTAATGATAAAATATCCCTTCTCAGTTAAGAGGTTGTTTCTACTGCTAAATTCTTTGTTCTGGTTAATGGGGTCCCTAGGGGTTTTTTCTCTTCCATGAGGCAGATTAGACAGGGTGATCCTCTTTCACCATATTTGTTTATTATGATGGCTGAGGCCCTTGGGAGATATGTTCACTCTAAGATTACCTCTAAGGAGATTGTGGGTATTAAACCAGCCTCTTCTCTCCCTTCTATGTCTGTGCAACAGTTTGTGGATGATACCATCCTCTTTGGTATCTCTTCGGTGGTTGAAGCTCAAAGTTGGAAGAATATTCTAAATGACTATGCCAAAACCTTTGGTCAATCCATAATTTTTTAGAAAAGCAATGTGTACTTTTTTAACACTCAGGATGATCTCCAGAGAAAAATTATTAAGATTATTGGCTGTGCTAAGGCTGACCTTCCTGCTGTTTATCTTGACCTCCCTCTCATTGTTAAAGAGGTTTCTCGGGGATTTTGGAATGGAATTCTGGAATGTACTCAAAAGAAGCTAGTTGGCTGGAAGGGGAAGCTCCTCAGTAGTGCTGGTAAACTACAATTTTTACGAGCTTCTTTACAAGGTATTCCTACTTATTTCTTATCTCTCTTTAAAATGCCCAAGTTTATTGTTGACAAGTTGGAGCAGATCCAAAGAAAATTCCTATGGACAGGTATGGAAGATAAAAAGAGAATGTCTTTGGTTAGCTGGGAGAAAGTTTGTCTTCCCAAATCTCATGGTGGTCTTAACATTAGATCTATTAGGAATATGAATAAAGCCCTCCTTTCCAAAATTAACTAGAATTTGGTCCATGGTCATAAAGAGTGGGTGGCCATTATACAAGCCAAGTATTTACATGGTACTGATAACCTTAGTTTCCTCCATAAGGAGGGGCTTCCTCAGGGCTCTGTAATTTGGAATAAAATGTTGAAGTCTAGAAACTTACTCAAACAAGGGCTTAGATGGAAATTGGGAAATGGTAATTCTATCAATTTCTGGGAAGACATTTGGGTGGATGATAAGGCTCTTGATGCTCAAGAGGATTATGGAATTGTTGCTGGCATTGCTAAATAGTTTTTTGGGTCCAAAGTTTGTCATTATATTCACAATAACAATGGTCTCAGGCTCTGGAAAAATCTTCAGGATTGTTGTGCTCAATGCCCTGAGCTTACCCCTAGGATGCGTTCTATTCAACAATTGCTTTAGGGTGTCAGAATTCCTCTTTTTCCTAGGGAAGATGAGTTGTATTGGTGGCCGGATAAGAAAGGTCAATTTTCTGTTAACTCTGCTTACCATCTGCTGATCCCTGATGTGCATAGAAATGAGTTGTGGAGGAAAGTCTGGAATCATAAACTTATTCCTAAAATTAATATGTTTTGGTGGGCTGCTGCTCATAAAAAAAAATTTAACTCAAGATAATTTACAGAGGAGGGGATTCACTTTGGTGAATAGGTGTTTTCTGTGCCTGGAGAAGAAGGAAACAGTCTCTCATTTAATTCTTCACTGTGACTTTGCAAGGGAAATTTGGAATGCTATTTTAAGTAACTTTGGCATTCAATGAGTTTGTAATCCTGATGTGAGGGAAGTCATTGCTAATTGGTGCCCTACTTTCTCTCATCCATGGCTTGTTGAGCTTTGGAACCAAACTCTACCTTGTCTTGGTTGGACTTTATGGAAGGAACGGAATAACAGAATATTTAGGGATGTTACTAGGGATTCCTCTCGAGTCCTTCAATCTTTTTCCAAACTCCTTATGGAAAGTGTGATCAACTCCCACATCAAAACGGCTGACAAACCACATACTCAAGAGGAAGAGCAAAGTGCGATTAATTAGAGAATTCTAAACCAAATCTTGATATATGATAACTCCAAACAGCTGCAGAGATTAAATGCCAAATGGAATCCTCCGAGGCTCCATTGGCTCAAACTTAACTTTGATGGAGCCTCTAAGGCTGATGGTAAGGCTAGTGGTGGTGGGATTATCAGGGATGACAAAGGATGGTTAGTTGCTGCTATGCTAGTGGGATAGTGTTTCAAAGCAATAATTATGCTGAAGCCTCTACTCTTTTATGGGGGGTGAAATTGGCTATTTCTCTTGATATTCAGCAATTGCATATACAGGGGGACTCTAAAGTGATCATTGATGCAGTTAATAAAGTGTCGACTTGTGGCTGGAAACTTAAAGATATTATAGTTGATATCCAAATTCTTCTACAACGGATCTCTAGAGTTGAAATCTCTCATATTTATAGAGAGGGAAACGAGGTTGCTGATGCCCTTGCTGACTATGGCCAGCAATTTTAAAATTGGCGATGTTGGTGCCAATTTAAAAACATTCCTATAAACATAAGGGATTTGATTCAAAAAGAGCTAACTTGTCAAGGATGACTCATCATGCAAAGAGAGACAGCATGTTCCATCAGCTTTTTTGGCCACTGCTGACGTGTATCTCGAAGTACGGGTTATTTTGTATTTCGTTGCTCAATGTCATCTCGGCATTATTACTCCCTTGTGTTAAGGCGAGTTGCTTATTTGATAATCATAGTGAATTTATGATTATTATGCTTGAGCATGGGAAGGGCAGACTTCAATTGGCTTATCGTAAGGTGGTTCTGATTAATGATAACTCATGCAGCCTATTTATCATTAGTCCTGGTGGTGCCTACCTAGGGTTAGGATTTCGAGCTTGAAAATCTATTGGTCTTTTTATTTAAACCCTCAAAATTCTAATTCCCTCAGCCTTCTGCATTGTATTTTCTGTTGTGTTGTCGACCCCCTTTGCCTTGTGTTGCATCCTTTTCCCATCGCATCGAAAAAATGTAGGTCCAAAAATTTCTATACAGCGGTGGGGTCCACGGTTGCATGTATCGTTGTATGTTCCAAAGTGTATCTAATGCGCAGGTTCAAATGTACACTGGTGGACCCAAAATTGGAGTTAAATCGGCTTCAGAAAGTGAAAAACTAGTTGTATGCATCGTTGCATGCATATTGAGTTGTATGTGCTATTCGGATGCTTTTCTGGATGCGAAAAGGTGGTAGCGCATCGCATATTCCATCGCAGATTCTGTGCTTGTATGTGAATTTGTATGTATGTTGTTGTATATTGGATATACAATGCGGAATATGCAATCCTGGACTTCAAAAAATTATTAAATCGGGCCTGGCGGGTGCATACAAGTGCAGAGTTGAAAAGTCAAAGCGATTTCCTTTGTATCTTACATTGTATGTATCTGCGACATGTAATTGCATATACAAGTGAATGTACAAGTAGGCATGTGCAAGGGCGGATGCGGCCATAAATTTAGCAGTATTCATGAGGGGTGAAATCTACGGTTGTATATTGGGGTTGTATGTACCCAATATACAATCAGATATACAATGGAGGATACAATGAAATATGCAAAGCGGGAGCAGTCAAAGTCAACAGTCTTCAAAAGCATGGTGGGTCCATGCAGTTGTTTGTCCCATGATTGTATGTATGTGCACATACAATGCAAGATACAAAAGGCACATGTACAATCCCGAACGTGAATGAAAAGTTTGTTGTGGCGGATAAGTGGTTGGGGTCCGCAGGTTGTATATTGCACATTGTATGTATGATATACAAGGTGATATACAAGAGGAGTTCAATACAAGGCCAGACCCAATGGTGCTTTCAAATTTGTTTCATGGTGATTTGGGGTCCACCCTTGTATGCGGGGTGATTGTATGTATATACAATTGCATGTACAACCACAGGTGTAAAAAAAGAAGATACATTTTCTCGCTGATGGAGATGCAAAGGCACAGTGATAGAGATCCAACTAGATGCTGCCACGTGTCCAAATGCAGTTGCGTGTATGTGCTTTGCATATACAAGAGATTTGAATGTGCATCAGGTGAAAATGGTAAAATGTGTTCATGCTGCAAAAAGTCAAAAAGGAAAAGCTGCTTGCGTGGCACGTTTGCATTGGCCGGTGACTTTTCAAAGTGATTTGAAGCCATTGATCTTGGCGATGAGGAGGAAATTGATGGCCCTATTTTCAAATTTTCATAGGAGGGTTTTCCTATGCATTCACAGCTGCATTCCAGGCGGGAAAAGTTCCTAAACACACAAACTACTGCATTTCCAGAAGTCGCGGGTAGGTTGGCCATTAATGGCAAATTTACAGAGGCATGGTCAATGAATGACGGGCCACCTACCATTTTTAATGAGAAAATCTCTAGTCGGCTGCGTGTTTCCCGAGTTCACCTATTTTTCCTTCCTTTTCTACCTCGATCATTGAATGTTTTAGGTGCCATTCTAATGGTGCACTGTATCTGGCAAAATTTTGAAGTGACATTGTACTTAATGTTAAGTGCACATTCTTGTTATAAAAAGGCAAACTGTGTTACTCATTTTGGGGGAAGACTAGACAAATTTTGGTGGAATAATAAGGTACAGCTTTGCTGGTGGCTCTGTTTGGTGTCTTGTGAGTTTATGAATCATATGTTGAATGTTTTATGCATAGTTTTGCTGGTTTCATGTTATTTTTATATGAGAAATGCATAGTTGCATGTGTTTAGTTGTTTGTCTCCAAGTTGTGGGCATCTTTTCTTTTGAATCTAAATAGCTAAGGGTTATCTGGGATTCAGGAACATGGATTTTCTATGTTGAATGTTTAATCTCTTATCTTTGTTCAAGGAACAGATTAAATGTTTTAGGTTAAGCATTGGGAAGGGTATACTGCAACAGGGATACCAGTCTGGTCTTGTATTGAGGTTATAACCTAAGGTCCCAGTCTTGTATCCAAATACAAAATACAAATTCAAACTTCAAATATAAACCTTTAGGATATTAGAAGTAGTTTTAGGACCAAAATCCTCCTTCTCACAACTGAGCATAGGCCCAAAGCTAGCCCCTTTGCACTTATTTTATAGTTTTGGTCTACATAAGAGAGGATTTATCTGCTTTGTGTCAACATCCCAGTAAGTTCACATACATATTTTATGGATGTTGAATAAGGAATACCCCCCTTGGTTCTACAGAGCCTAAAGATGGAAAGGAGATATTTATAGGGTCTATCTCCTGTACTGTTCGCCCCTGGTTCGGGAATCATGTTGATCAATGATCGCTACCTTGTAGGGATAACTGGGAAGCATCCAATTTGGGAAAGAAACCCAACAGATTTGGTGACTCTATTGGGGAGTGCTTTGTGTAAGAACCTTGGTTTAAAAACTAATTCCTAGTTGTAGGTGGCAACTCCGAACAAATCTCCCAACCGATAAGGTGAAATTTGTATGCAAGGGAGAAGATCCATCCGTAAACCTTTGCTTGAAGAATTATCCAGAAAAATGATGTATAGGAAAAATGGGACCTTTCAAGTCAGTCAAGAAGGTTCTCCCAGCCCTAGAAACAATGATAATACCCAAGATAATCCAAGATCTTCAGAGCAGCAGGCACCTTATTTTTCAAACACAGAGGCTGAAATTCAAGATGTATATGAAAGACAACAAGGTGATAGATTGATAATGAGATCAGAGGTGTTTCAGGAACGCCCTTTCTTAGATCCCCTTGAGAGATTTGAAAAAACTAAGTCCCCAAGGGATGATGATGATGACCAAAATGGAATGGGACCATCCTCTTCTATGCCTAAAGATGAAGAATTAGCTGAAGAAATCAAGAACCTGAGGGCTGCATTAGAATATTTGCAAGCTTTAAGGATTAGAGATGATATAAGACAAAAGGTGCAAGCTCTAAAAATTGCTCAACATGATTCAGTTCCCACCCTTGATAATGCAAATGTGCTGAGAAACCAGCAAAGAAATGAAGTTCAAAATCAACAGAATGATCAGAGACAAAATACAAACAATGTTAGGATACCATTGAACAATGTGAGAAATCAGAATGCTAATAGGAATGCAAATGTTAATCAGTTTGGTAGACAGCCTATGCAGTTGGATAGATTTAAGCAGCTAGTTTTTAATGGTATTCCTAGTTACCCTAATCCCATTGATAAACATGTAAGGTCTCAGATATAAAAAGTTTTCAGGAAACAATGTTGTGTCAGGGGAAGATCATTTGAAAGCCTTTCAGAATGTTATGGACAACTTTGAGGTTGAACATGAAGATGTTTTTATGAAATTGTTTATGCAGTCCTTAGTTGATGAAGCTAGAGAGTGGTATAAAAGTCTGCCTAACCAGAGTGTCTCATCATGGGATGACTTCAGAAAGATTTTTAAAGAACAATATGGTGATAAGACTGATCCAAGCTTTTTTATAAATGAATTCGCTGGTATTACTAATGGGTCAAATGAGCATGTTGCAAATTTTAATGCTAGGTTCACTAAAGTGTTGAACAAATTACCACTTCACATGAGGCCTAATGAACCAATGTGCATGGTACTATACATAAATGCTTTTGATGCTAAAATAGCTTATGGGTTAAGAGATAAGGGTCCTACTAGCCTCAGGGATGCTTTTAGAATCGCAACCAACATTGAAAATAATAGGAAAGCATATGGTAAGACAAATAGAAGGGATGATGTAAAGATTCTGCAAAATTTGAATAATAAGTCTCAAAGTACTCAAGGTAATGCATCTACTTCCGAAGAGAAATTCGATAAATTGACAACTATTGTTAAGGACCTAAGTTATAGACTTGCTAAAAATGAAAAAGGGGTAGGTTCTGAAAGGCAGGTTTACCGAAGACAAGAGAAGAGACCATCATTGCATGATATGCCATATAACACTAATTGGCATAATGGTAAACCCATTCTCCCAAATAGCAACACTAATCAAAGACCTCAAAATGTTAAGGAGACTCCTAATCCTTTGAAGAAACCTGTTATGAATGTTGATGATACCCCATGGTGCATAATCTGTCAAATGCCTCACTCACAATTGCAATGTATGATTGCTCAATCTTTGTATAATAATGTTGTTGTCTGTGATGAATGTAATGAGCCACATTGTATGGAGGATGATAGTGTCAATATGTTGTTCACAAATAGGGAGTATTCTTCTTATGATGCTAATGAAAGCACGAATTATGGGACTTAGGTCTGCTAGCAGATTTCCTATGATGAGGACGATGAAGATAACTATGTTTATGCTCAGGATTCATGCATCTTTCTGAATAACTTGAGAAGGCCTTCTGATTAAGAGATTAGAGCTCTCACAGCTGCAGTAGTGGGTCAGGTCAAGAGCAACTATAACATTAGAGGTAGAGCTCAGGTTGGTGATCCACGTCAACCAGAAGACACCTTTGTGAATCAACAAATGCATAATCATAAAGGGGCTGAACCGCATAAGACGTGATGGAATAATAACAAGAAAAATTCTAAGCAAAACCAAGTCATGATTCTCAAAGACTAGAAAATAAAGTTCCCCAAAATGAGGATCAAAATAAGAATTCACAGGTCATGGATGACAGTCAGAAGGCCATTAAAATTAAGGCTGGATCAGCTCAAGATAAAAATAAAACCACGGCTCAAGCTACAACTGTTATACAAAATTATGCTCCCTTTGACATAACTCAGGTTTTATCCCAGATAAAGGTCTCTGTTCCATTGATGGAGATGATGAAAGTTGAAGAATTCAGGAATAAAGCATTGTCCCTAATTTCAGGAGTAGCTTGTCAGGCGGAGCAGAATGTTGAGACTCAGGGTAAGAAACAAGCCTTGTGTATTGATGAGGATGAGGTTCCTGAAGTCTATTTGGGGGTAACAATGACAAAATGCCCTTCACAGGTTGAACCATTTTTGTCTCCCTTGTTATCAATGGAAAAGTAATCAAGAATTGTATGCTTGACTCAGGAGCATCAAAAAATATTATGCCTCTGGCTATCATGCAACAAGCTGGATTGAAAATAGATCAGGCATGTGGAAAATTCTATGCAATGGATGCTAGGGAAGTACCAGTTATAGGAATCATGAAGGATGTGTATTTTTTGCTAGTAGCATATCCAAAAAAAACTTACAAAATGAACATAACAGTAGTTGACATAAAGCCATAGTATGGTATGCTGTTGTCAAGAAGATGGACAGCATTGGTTGGAGGAAGTATGCAATTAGATTTATCATATGCCATGATCCCAATGAATGGTAAAGATGCCAAACTAGTCAGAGAAGAGAGGTCACCAGAAACAATTGAAGATCAAGATTCAGAAGAGCATATCTGTTTTGTGGATACTGACTGTGAGAATTTTAGAATTGTCTCAAATGATCGATGAAGCGAAGGGAGAGATTTTTACATTCAAGAACTTGACTAACAGGGTCTCTGGACTATGTATTTTGATGGAGCTTGTTCAAAGGAAGGTTTTGGTGTTGGAGTTGTGTTTTTATCTCCAGCAGGTAAGCTTCTGAAATTCTCTTTCCTGTTAAAGTTTGCCTGCACGAATAATATTTCAGAATATGAAGCTCTGCTACTAGGATTAAATGTTGCTTTGAAGAATGGGATTAAGATGCTAAAAGTGTTTGGAGATTAAGAATTAATTGTCTCCCAGGTGAGAGATAAATATGCTTCAAAAAATAAGAGGTTAAAATAGTATAAGCATGCTTTATGGGAAACAATTGAATTATTTGATGCTTTTTCAATAAATTGGATAGAAAGATCAAAGAATGTCATGGCAGACTTTTTAGCTAATGTGGCCATAAGGTCGGATGATGTCACTCTGTCTGATGTTACAAATGTTGAAGTTAAAATTAGACCTGTAGTACCAGATAATATATGCAGTTGGAAGGTGTTTGATGATGATAGAGATTTGTTGAGGTTCTTACACTGCATAGATGAATACGAGAACTAGGAGATTAATTTTTAGAACTTTGTAGAAGTTGCGAATGGAAAAGAAACTCTTTTGGGGAAAGAAGTAATTCAACTTAAAACAAATAAAATCCCCAGAGGGCTAGTTGCTTTACAAAGAGCATTTGATGATAGAGACCAGTTTGTTACAAAGGCATCTCCTACAAACAAGGATGACTTGGAGGAGATAAACTTGGGGACATGTCATGCCCCCAAAAGGGTATATATTGGCAAACAGCTCAAGCCACACATCAGGAGTATGTTGATTGCATTATTGAAAAAATATATGCGTGTCTTTGTATGGTCATATGAGGACCTAAAATCTTATAGAGAAGACTTATTCCAGCATGAGATTCCTTTGAAGCTTGGAGCTAAGCAATTTAGATAGAAACAAAGACCTATTAACCCAACTTTGGCTCCAAAAATGTAGGAAGAGCTTGTAAAGCTTAGGGAGGCTGGAATAATTGTGCCTATCAGACACTCAACTTGGGTGTCCAATCTTGTCCTAGTTAGAAAGAAAAATGGTGATATAAGACTTTGTGTGGACTTCAAAAATTTGAATGTATCTTCTTTAAAGGATAATTATCCACTGTCTAACATGGAGGCTATGTTGCAAAAGGTAACTGGTTGTGAGCTTTTATCCATGATGGATGGATTTTTAGGATATAATCAGGTGAAGGTAAAGGAATCTAAACAATACAAAACTACCTTCACCACTCCATGGGGGACTTATGTATATGTAACAATGCCATTTGGACTAACAAATGTAGGTGCTACATTTTAGAGGGCTATGGATGTTGCTTTTGTAGGATTGATTGACTCAATTTTGGCCGTATATCAGGATGATTTAACTGCTTATTTAAAAAAAGAGGAGCAACATTGCATGCATCTAGAACAAATTTTTATTAGGGCATTGGAATATGGCATTTCACTTAACCCCAAGAAATGTACTTTTGGGGTAGTAGAAGGAAAACTATTGGGACACATTGTTTCCAAGGATGGAGTCAGGATTGATCCTAAAAGGGTTGCTACAATTGACAGAATTCAAATTCCTAAAACGGTGAAGGGTATTCAGTCTTTCATTGGGTAGATTAACTTTGTTAGAAGATTCATTCCCAACTTTGCAGAGATTACAAAGGATATTTCTAAAATGTTGAAGAAGGGTGAAACTATCAAATGGGAAAGTGAAGCAACTAGATCATTTCAGAACATCAAATAAGCTATAAAGGTGGCTCTTGTGTTGAGATCTCCTAATTTTTCTAAGCCACTTCAGTTTTTCTCATTTGCCTCTTTTCACACTATTGCTGCATGTTTATTACAGAAAATAAAGATGGTTTTGAGCAACCTATTGCTTTCTTTAGTATGTCGTTGCAAGCAGTCGAATTGAAATATGATATCATGGAAAAGCAGGCATATGCATTGGTTAGGGTAGTCAAAAGCTTCAGGCCATACTTAGTAGGATCTCAAATAGTTGCATATGTACCCCATGCAGTAGTTAAGGACATTTTCACTTAGCAGGAAGTGACAGGAAGAAGATGCAGGTGGATTAACAAGTTACAAAAGTTCAACATTGAGATACAAAATACAAAATTGGTAAGGGGACAGGGTTTGGCTAAGATGATGACACAGTCAAATTTGGAAGCATGCCAAGTAAATGTAGTTCAGGATGAAGTTGTTAACATGTCAGAATTTGAATGGTACAAGGATATTGTGTATTATTTGCAGAATTTGAATTGTCCTTCCCATCTCAGTGATAGTCAAAAAAGGACTTTAAAGTTACATGCTATCAAATACATCATTATTCAAGGAGAATTATATTGGAAGAATCCTGATGGTGTATTACTTAGGTGTGTAGATGAAAATCAAGCTACGGATATTTTAAATGTCATGCACAAAGGAATGCACGGTGGACACTAAACTGCCAAGACAACAGCTCACAACACTCTTAGAGCAGGCTATTGGTGGCCGACCCTTTTCTCAGATGCACAAAGGATGGTAAGAAAATGTGATCCCTGTCAAAGGTTCTCAGGAAAACTTAAGTATGAAGGTGCATTACCCCTTAGAACTGTAACTGTGGAGGCTACATTGTAGCAATGGGGAATTGATTTTATAGGGGAAATTTTAGAAAGATCAAGTGGAGGACATAGTTGGATTTTGGTCGCTACTAACTATTTTACTAAATGGATTGAAGTCATTCCAACTAAGAAAGCTACAAATAGGGTGGTGATGGATTTCATTTTGGAACACATTATTATCAAATTTGGAGTACCAGTCAAAGTGGTCACAGACAATGCCATGTGCTTCAGATCTGGTGAGTTTGTTGATTTTTGCAACAACTATGGGATTGATTTGTCATATGCATCAACATATCATCCACAAGGAAACGGTTAGGCAGAATCAAGTAACAGAAGCCTTATGAAAATCATCAAAAGGATGGTAGACAAGAACAAAAGGGCATGGGATTCAAAATTAAAGATGGCACTATGGGCTGACCAGATAATAGTGAAGAAAGCAATTGGAAGGTCACCTTTTGAGCTAGTGTATGGCATAGTAGCTAAGTTACCGGTGACTAATCTCTTTCCAGTTTATAGATTCATACAAGAAAATGATAAAGAGATTGAGGTCTCAATGAATGAAAGGATAAATCAACTGGTTGCATTGGATTAAATTAGAAGAGAAGCACAGAAGACAAATATCAAGAAACAATAGAAGGTAAAATATTTGTTTGATAAAAGGCCTATAGAAAGGAAGTTTTAGATAATCGACTTGGTCCTTGTGTGGAATGCAAAGAGCCAGGATAAGGGCAAGCATGGTAAATTTGAGCCCTTATGGATGGGCCCATATCAAATCAACAATACTCATGGAGAAGATTCCTACTTTCTCCAGGCCCTAAATGGTGAACTACTGGAATTGCCTGTGCACGGTAAATTCCTTAAACCTTATTTCTCATGAATGAATATCCTATGTACACATTGTAAATTAGGTGTGAATAGTTTGTACAGTCCTTGTGTGGTCAAGGTTTTGCTTTTGTGTGTTTTGCCTGGTCTGTCCCGAAGTGGTCTAGTTCTTGCTGCAGCCTTGCACCTGCACGTCCCTAGTCAGAGCCAATGGTGGTGCCTACCTAGGGTTAGGATTTCGAGCTTGAAAATCTATTGTTCTTTTTATTTAAACCCTCAAAATTCTAATTCTCTCAGCCTTCTGCATTGTATTTTCTATTGTGTTGTCAGCCCCCTTTGCCTTGTGTTGCATCCTTTTCCTGTCGCATCGAAAAAATGTATGTCCAAAAATTTGTATGCAGCGGTGGGGTCCATGGTTGCATGTATCGTTGTATGTTCCGGAGTGTATCTAATGCGCAGGTTCAAATGTACACTTGCGGACCTGAAATTGGAGTTAAATCAGCTTCAGAAAGTAAAAAACTAGTTGTATGCATAGTTCCATGCATATCAGGTTGTATGTGATATTCGGATGCTTTTCTGGATGCGAAAAGGTGGTAGCGCATCGCAGATTTTGTGCTTGTATGTGCATTTGTATGTATGTTGTTTTAGATTGGATATACATGCGGAATATCCAATCCTGGATTTCAAAAAATTATTAAATTGGGCCTAGCGGGTGCATACAAGTGTAGAGTTGAAAAGTCAAAGTGATTTCCTTTGTATCTTGCATTGTATGTATCTGCGACATGCAACTACATATTCAAGTGAATGTACAAGTACGCATGTGCAAGGGCGGACGCAGCCAGAAAGTTAGCAATATTTATGATGGGTGAAATCCGCAGTTGTATATTGGGGTTGTATGTACCCAATATAAAATTAGATATACAATGGAGGATATAATGAAATATGCAAAGCGGGAGCAGTCAAAGTCAACAGTCTTCAAAAGCATGGTGGGTCTGTGTAATTGTTTGTCTCGTGATTGTATGTATGTGCATATACAATGCAAGATACAAAAGGCACATGTACAATCCCGGACGCGAATGAAAAGTTTGTTGTGGCGGATAAGTGGCTGGGGTCCGCGGGTTGTATATTGCACATTGTATGTATGATAACAAGAGGAGTTGGATACAAGGCCGGACCCAATGGTGCTTTCAAATTTATTTCATGGTGATTTGGGGTCTGCCCTTGTATACGGGGTGATTGTATGTATTTACAATTGCATGTACAACCACAGGTGCAAAAAAGAAGATACATTTTCTCGCCGATGGAGATGCAAAGGCACAACGATAGAGATCTAAGAAGATGTTGCCACATGTCCAAATGCAGTTTTGTGTATGTGCTTTTGCATATACAAGAGATTTGAATGTGCATCAGGCGGAAAAGGTAAATAGGGCAAAAATGGTAAAATGTGTTCATGCTGCGAAAAGTCAAAAAGGAAAAGCTGCTTGTGTGGCACGTTTGCACTGGCCAGTGACTTTTCAAAGCGATTTAAAGCCATTGATCTTGGCGATGAGGAGGAAATCAACGGCCCTGTTTTCAAATTTTCATAGGAGGGTTTTCCTATGCATTCATAGCTGCATTCCAGGTGGGAAAAGTTCCTGAACACGCAAACTACTGCATTTCTAGAAGCCGCGGGTAGTTTGGCCATTAATGGCAAATTTGCAGAGGCATGGTCAATGAATGATGGGCCACCTACCATTTTTAATGAGAAAATCTCTAGTCGGCTGCGTGTTTCACAAGTTCACCTATTTTTCCTTCCTTTTCTGCCTAGAGCATTGAATGTTTTAGGCACCATTCTGATGGTGCACTGTATCTAGCAAAATTTTGAAGTGACATTGTACTTAATGCTGAGTGCACATTCTTGCTATAAAAAGGCAAACTGTGTTACACATTTTGGGGGAAGACTAGACAAATTTTAGTGGAATAATAAGGTACAGCTCTGTTGGTGGCTCTATTTGGTGTCTTGTGAGTTTATGAATCATATGTTGAATGTTTTATGCATAGTTTTACTGGTTTCATGTTGTTTTTATATGAGAAATGCATCATTGCATGTGTTTAGTTGTTTGTCTCCAAGTTTTGGGCATCTTTTCTTTTGAATCTAAATAGCTAAGGGTTATCTGGGATTCAGGAACACGGATTTTTTGTGTTGAATGGTTAATCTCTTATCTTTGTTCAAGGAACAAATTAAATGTTTTACGTTAAGCATTGGGAAGGGTATGCTGCAACAGGGATATCATTAGTATGAAGGACTAAATACTCAGTCTTGGGAAGTATTTGTAAGGCAGACACTAAAAATTCTCCCCTTGAAACTTAGATATTGATTCAAGTTTATGGTAATCATTCACATGTGTATGTCTATTGACTCCGAGCCCCGAGATAGGCACCAGTCTAGTCTTGTATTGAGGTTACAACCCAAGGTCCCAGTCTTGCATCCAAATACAAAATACAAATTCAAACATAAAATATAAACCTTTAGGATATTAGAAGTAGTTTTAAGACCAAAATCCTCTATCTCACAACTGAGCATAGGCCTAAAGCTAGCCCCTTTGCACGTATTTTATAGTTTTGGTCTGCATAAGAGAGGATTTATCTGCTTTGTGTCAACATCCTAGTAAGTTCACAAGCATATTTTATGGATGTTGAATAGGGAATACCCCCCTTGGTTCTACAGAGCCTAAAGATGGAGAGGAGATATTTATAGGGTCTATCTTCTATACTATTGGCCCCTGGCCCAGGAATCCTGTTGATCAATGATGGCTACCTTGTAGGGATAACTGGGAAGCATCCAGTTTGGGAAAGAAACCCAACAAATTTGGTGACTCTGCTGGGGAGTGCTTTGTGTAAGAACCTTGGTTTAAAAACTAATTCCTAGTTGTAGGTGGCGACTCCAAACAAATCTCCCAACCGGTAAGGTGAAATTTGTATGCAAGGGAGAAGATCCCTCCGCAATCCTTTGCTTGAAGAATTACCCAGAAAAATGATGTATAGGAAAAAAGGGACCGTTCAAGCTGGTCAAGAAGGTTCACCCAGCCCTAGAAACAATGATAATACCCAAGATAATCCAAGATCTTCATAGCAGTAGGCACCTTATTTTTCAAACACAGAGGTTGAAATTCAAGATGTATATGAAAGACAACAAGGTGATAGATTGAGAATGAGATCAGAGGTGTTTCAGGAACGCCCTTTCTTAGATCCCCTTGAGAGATTTGAAGAAACTAAGTCCCCAAGGGATGATGATGATGACCAAAATGGAATGGGACCATCCTCTTCTATGCCTAAAGATGAAGAATTAGCTGAAGAAATCAAGAACCTGAGGGCTGTTAGAATATTTGCAGGCTTTGAGGATTAGAGATGATATGAGACAAAAGGTGCAAGCTCTAAAAATTGCTCAACATGATTCAGTTCCCACCCTTTATAATGCAAATGTGCTGAGAAACCAGCAAAGAAATGAAGCTCAGAATCAACAAAATGATCAGAGACAAAATACAAACAATGTTAGGATACCATTGAACAATGTGAGAAATCAGAATGCTAATGGGAATGCAAAAGCTAATCAGTTTGGTAGACAGCCTATGCAGTTGGATAGATTCATGTAGCTAGTTTTTAATGGTATTCCTGGTTACCCTAATCCCATTGATAAACATGTAAGGTCTCAAATACCAAAGTTTTCAGGAAATAATGTTGTGTCAGGGGAAGATCATTTGAAAGCCTTTCAGAATTTTATGGACAACTTTGAGGTTGAACATGAAGATGTTTTTTATGAAATTGTTTATGTAGTCCTTAGTTGATGAAGCTAGAGAGTGGTCTAAAAGTCTGCTTGACCAAAGTGTCTCATCATGGGATGACTTTAGAAGGATTTTTAAAGAAGAATATGGTGATAAGACTAATCCAAGATTTTTTATAAATGAATTCACTGGTATTACTAAGGGGTCAAATGAGCATGTTGCAGATTTTAATGCTAGGTTCACTAAAGTGTTCAACAAATTACCACTTCACATGAGGCCTTATAAACCAATGTGTATGGTACTATACATAAATGCTTTTGATGCTAAAATAGCTTATGGGTTAAGAGATAAGGGTCCTACTAACCTCAGGGATGCTTTTAGAATCGCAACCAACATTGAAAATAATAGGAAAGCATCTGGTAAGACAAATAGAAGGGATGATGTAAAGATTCTGCAAAATCCGAATAATAAGTCTCAAAGTACTCAAGGTAATGCATCTACTTCCGAAGAGAAATTGGATAAATTGACAACTATTGTTAAGGACCTAAGTTATAGACTTGCTAAAAATGAAAAGGGGATAGGTCCCGAAAGGCAGGTTTACCAAAGACAAGAGAAAAGACCAGCATTGCATGATATGCCATATAACACTAATTGGCATAATGGTAAACCCATTCTCCCAAATAGAAACACTAATCAAAGACCTCAAAATGTTAAGGAGACTCATGATCCTTTGAAGAAAGTTGTTAACAATGTTGATGATACCCCATGGTGCATAATCTGTCAAATGCCTCACTCACAATTGCAATGTATGATTGCTCAATCTTTGTATAATAATGTTGTTGCCTGTGATGAATGCAATGAGCCACATTGTATATAGGATGATAGTGTCAATATGTTGTTCACAAATAGGGAGTGTTCACAAAATTATACTCCCTTTGACATAACTTAGGTTTTATCCCAAATAAAGGTCTTTGTTCCATTGATGGAGATGATGAAAGTTGAAGAATTCAAGAATAAAGCATTGTCCCTAATTTCAGGAGTAGCTTGTCAAGCGGAGCAGAATGTTGAGACTCAAGGTAAGAAACAAGCCTTGTGTATTGATGAGGATGCAGTTCTTGAAGTCTATCTGGGGATGACAATGACAAAATGCCCTTCATAGGTTGAACTGTTTTATGTCTCCCTTGTTATCAATGGAAAAGTAATCAAGAATTGTATGCTTGAGTCAGGAGCATCAACAAATATTATGCCTCTAGCTATCATGCAACAAGCTGGATTGAAAATAGATAAGGCATGTGGATAATGCTATGTAATGGATGCTAGGGAGGTACTAGTTATAGGAATCATGAAGGATGTGGATTTTATGCTAGCAGCATATCTAGAAAAAACTTACAAAATGAACATAACAGTAGTTGACATAAAGCCACAGTATGGTATGCTGTTGTCAAGAAGATGGGCAGCATTGGTTGGAGGAAGTATTAAGTTAGATTTATCATATGTTGTGATCCCAATGAATGGTAAAGATGTCAAACTGGTCAGAGAAGAGAGGTCACCAGAAACTGTTAAAGATCAAGATTTAGAAGAGCATATTTGTTTTGTGGATACTGACTGTGAGAATTTTAGAATTGTCTCAGATGATCGAGGAAGCGAAGGGAGAGATTTTTGCATTCAAGAACTTGACCAACAGGGTCTCTGGACTATGTATTTTGATGGAGCTTGTTCAAAGGAAGGTTCTGGTGCTGGAGTTGTGTTTTTGTCTCCAACAGGTAAGCTTCTGAAATTCTTTTTCCTGTTAATGTTTGCCTGCACGAATAATATTTTAGAATATGAAGCTCTTCTACTAGGATTAAATGTTGCTTTGAAGAATGGGATTAAGATGCTAAAAGTGTTTGGAGATTAAGAATTAATTGTCTCCCAGGTGAGAGATAAATATGCTTCAAAAAATAAGAGGTTAAAACAGTATAAGCATGTTGTATGGGAAACAATTGAATTATTTGATGCGTTTTCAATAAATTGGATAGAAAGATCAAAGAATGTCATGGCAGACTTTTTAGCTAATGTGGCCATAAGGCTAGATGATATCACTCTGTCTGATGTTACAAATGTTTAAGTTAAAATTAAACCTGCAGTACCAGATAATATATGCAGTTGGAAGGTGTTTGATGATGATAGAGATTTGTTGAGGTTCTTACACTGCATAGATGAATACGAGAACCAGGAGATTGATTTTCAGAACTTTGTAGAAGTTGTGAATGGAAAAAAAACTCTTTTGGGGAAAGAAGTAATTCAACTTAAAACAAATAAAATCCCCAAAGGGCTAGTTGCTTTAGAAAGAGCATTTGACAATAGAGACCAGTTTGTTACAAAGGCATCTCCTACAAACAAGGATGACTTGGAGGAGATAAACTTGGGGACATGCCATGCCCCCTGGTGGTGCCCACCTAGATTTTGGGTTTCAATTATTCATCTGCATGCATTTTTTCTCAAACCCAAAAAATTCTAAGTCTTTCGGCCTTTGCAGTTGAAAAATGCAATAAACAGTTGCATGCGTGTATCTTTGTATATACATGTATGTTTGTGTGTACAAGTGCGTTGTGCATTGGCAGGCCCAAAGAATGTTCAATTAGCCTTCAAAAAATAGTAAAAAATTGGTTGTATGCATTTCACAATGCATATCAGGTTTGTATATGCACTAAGGAATCTATCGCAGATTCTGGGAATATGCTGCATTTGTATCTAAGGGATTGCATGTATATCACATTATATGTTCAGACATACAACGGGTAGATGCAAGCGGACATACAACCGAAAGGTACATTCCAAGGGACAATGTATACCGCAAAGGTAAAAGAGGTGAATGTATGTCCGACATACATTGGGAATGTACATTGTAAATATACAAGAGGCCGACATGCATTCGCTACAGTGAAATGTTTCATCAGCGAAACAACACTCATCGGCAGTTCACATTGAATTCTCCCCGACAGCCGATGCACATACAAGGCGGATATACAATTGGTGGGGCCCGCAGATATACAAAGCAGAATGTACATCGGGTGCATGCAAAGAAAATGTGTAGGGAAAAAAGATACAAATAGTGGGGCCCATTGATTGCACATACAAGTGTGATTGTATGTTCTAACATAAAAAGGAACATGCATTCTCGAGATGCATTAGCCGGACCTGACTTAAAAGTCAAATTTGGTGAATTCAGTGTTGGCGTCTGTAGCTTGCATGTATATGGCATTGTATATGCCGATATACAAAAGAATGAAGATACAAGGCCCGGATTTCAAATTTCTCCAATCCGATTGATAAATGGCTGGGGTCCGCGGTATTTATATTGCATTTGTATAATGTGATATGCAAGGAAATATACAAGTAAAGAGATACAAGCCGGACTCGATTTGAATTTCAAAGTGCTTCATAGTCATTTGAGATCCGCAGGTTGTATATTGTGTTTGTATATGCAATTTACAAAGCGATATATGCAAAAGGGAGATACAAGCCGGACCCAAATGAGATTGTGATTTGTTTTATAAATATTTGGGGTCCGCACTTTGTATGCAGGAAGTTGTATGTATATGCATGTTCTTATGCATATGCAAAGGGGAAAAAGGCAAAATAGATGGCAGAAAAGTCAGCGATAGAAGCACAGGGTGCCTACGTGGCATAATTTCATTGGCTGGCAACTTTTTAGCGCGATTTCATGCCGTAGATCTTGGCGGTAGGAAGGAGATCGACAGACATAATTCGAATCTCAGTGAAGGGGATTTCTGTGTATTTGCAGCTATTTTCAAGCTGGAGAATTTCTTAAGCGCAACTGTTGCACTACCAAGGGCCGTAGGTAGGTTGGCATTTATGGCGAAATGTAGAGGCATGGGTTGATAATTGACAAGCTACCTACCAGATTTGTGCGGAAAATATGTGAACAGCTGCACATTCCCCGATTTCACCTATTTTTCCTTCTTATTTTGCCTAGACATTGAATGATTTGGGCACCATTCTTGGTGCATTGTATTTGGCAGGATTTTGAAATGCCATGTAATTATTGCTGAGTACATAGTCTTGCTATAAAATGCAAACTGTGTTACTCATTTGGGGTTGTTGAAGACTTGGGCATTTTTGGGGGAAAAATAGCGAAGAACAGAGCATTTTCCAGGCTGTTCTATTTCTTTTGGAGTTTATGAGTTGCATTTGAATGCACCTTGCACATATGTTCAGTTTCATGTCATTTTTATATGAAAAATGCTTTATTGCATGTTTTTTAGCTATCTGTCTCCATTTGTTGTATGCATTTTCTTCTTTTGAATCTAGTTGCTAAGGGTTTCTCAGATTCTAGGATATAGATTTGCTGTATCACATGCTTGATCTCTAAATTCCATTCAACGAGTGGATTAAACTGTTTTAGGTTAAGTATGAAGAAGGTTGTATGTCAGCTAGGATATTTGTAAGTAGAGACAGTTGAATACTCAGTCTTGGGTGGTGTTTGTAAGGCAAATACTAATCCTAACCCCTTGAAACTTGAATGCCAATTGCAATCCATTCTCTTGTATACATCTAGTTGACTCCTTGCCCTGAAATAGGCACCAGTCTGCCCCTGTGTAGTAGTTATGATCCAAAACCCCTTGTCTTGCATCCAAAATTTAATACAAATCCTTTCATATTTCCAACCTGTTAGTTTGGAGGAGTAGGATTAGGGCCCCTGCATACTCTCATCCCTAACCAGTCAGATATGTCCAAGAAAGTTGCCAACCTTGTGATCTATCATTAAGATCTTGGTCCAAACATGATAGTATTCTACCTTTACTGTAAAGCTAAATCTTTCTGTTATTGGGTGAGTCAAAGGTCAAATCTTTAGCTATAGGGATACCCCCCTTGGTGCAGTAGAACCAGAAGTGAAGGGGAGGTAGCTCACGCAACCTCCTGTATTTGTTGGTTGGATCTGCCTGTGCATTGGAACTGGAAAACCCTCTGCCGATCTGGAGAGAAAGAACCAACAGAAATGGTGACTCCACTAGGGATGTTGAATTAAAAGTGTAATATTTTATCCATCTGAGTCACCAACAGAAATGGCGACTCTGCTGGGGACTGTAATGTCATATCCATAAAGGTATGAGTCTAAAAGATTGAAGAATCAGACCTGGAAGTGCTTTGTTGCAGCAAAAGAAAAAAATTATGTGTGACTCTGCTGTGGGAGAACCCAGAAAGAAAAGAAATCAATTTTTAGCTTCAGCTTATTTGAAGCTCATTCCTCTACAAGGAGGTGGCGAATCTGCATATAAGAACCTGATAAAAGACACAAAATGTGTTAGATGTTCTTTCTCTCAGTCAGGGAAAGAAATTTGCAGCTGCTACAACATATCCAAGTATTTTTACATGTTTTGGTTTTCAAAAACCATGATGCATAAGTTGTAAAAAATTCCCTATTTGGTGAAGTAGCACTAGTTAAAAGGGAAATATTGGTGATAAGATTGCATGCTTTTATAAGAACCTGGTTTGTATCTTCAAATGAAGTGTGCAATGTTACTAAGACTCATTTGGGGGACTTTAGGCAAGCTGAAATAACGGGTTGTATTTTAAAAAGCCTAAGGTCATTGTTGTGATTGAAAATCTGAGTTGAGAAGAGGGTTGCAAAAACACATAAAGATGTATTATCAGCCCATGCACCCTTGTGAGGTGTCAAATGTAACAATGTATAGTGATCAATCCCAACCATGTAATAGAAGAAGCTTCAGTATTGATAGATATAAGCCCATCAATTTTGATGGCATTTGTGGTTATCCAAATGCTTTTCCATCTAAAATTAGAAAGTATCTGCCTAAATTCAATGGTATAAAGGATGAATCAGCTGAAAGACACTTGCAATAGTTTAGAAATGTTATAGATGATTTTGAGATTGACCATGAAGATGTAGTTATGAGATTATTTGTTCAATCTCTAGATGAAGATGCAAGGGACTGGTTCTTCTATCTTCCAGCTTACTCTATTAGCTCTTGGAAAGAATTCAAGTCTGCATTCCTAGGACAATATGGTGAAAGAACTTCTGAATATGCAATTATTAGTGATTTTATGTATATTCATATTGAAGAAGATGAGTTAATTCCAGCGTTTAACCTCAGATTTATGAAGGCATTGAAAAGAATTCCAGAATGCATGAGGCCTAATGATGCATTGTGCCTAGTTGTCTATTTGGGAGCATTTGATAAGAAAATGAGTTATAGATTGAGAGATAAGGAGCCCACCACATTGCATCAGGCACATCAGTTTGCAATAGATATTGAAAACAATTGGAAGTATGGAATTCAAAAGGGTTATTTGTCTGAAAATCTTTACTGCCCTGCAGTCCCCAATGTTGATGAAAGATATAATTTAAGTGTTGAAAATGAATGTCAAAGCACTCACACCCCTGCTATCCCTGTCTATACACCATTCAAAGTTAGTGATGACTCTTCCATAAAGGAGGATGCCTTGATTTGCCCAGCAAATGAAGTTGAATGCAATGATTTTTCAAGTGATATTAATATGCCAGTCCTCAGCAAAGAGCATTCATGTTTAAATGATCCAGTTATGCATAGTTGTGATCATATGGATCAAGAGTCAATTCCAGTTTCATCAGGAAGTATTAGAGGGCTGGAAAGTGATTATATAGTTCAGCTTCAGAGTGCATTGAAATAGTAGAAATCTTGTATGTGGGGCAATCAGATAATGAAAAAGAGGTGGATTGTCATGAAGAAGAAATAGAGACCTTTCCAATGAGTATAAATCCCCTTTATGATAAGCCTTTAGATGCATTAAACATTGTGAGTCATGACCTTCATTGGTGCAGAATTAACCCTCTTTTTGAAGAAAACTATGAATATCAAGAGACAACTGATCTAGGTACTGCATCAGTTTGTGAAGAGGGGACATATAAATTTGAGGCAGATATCTTCAGCTCTTGTGAAGATAATGTGGATATGCAAACTGTGGATGATGAATGTTCAGCATCATTTGTTCCAGATGTGTGCTACAATGGGTGTATGGATCAAGTTTTGTTCTCAATGTAAATAAGTGATATAAATGATATGAGGGTCTTATATTTTCTGAGTATTTTCAGTTTCTAGATCAGCTGGATGAGTGCCTGGTAATGTGCAACAGCCAGGTAGATAATGAGTATTGCCAAATGCAATATGATGATGCACTGTCTGAAGAGTATAACATACATATGTTGCCTAATGCTAAAAGATATTCTAGTATGTATGGTTATATGTTTGATTGTGAGATGCAGAGTGATAGAGGCAATACTGACAGAGGCAAGTTTTCAAAAATGGTGAAGTATGTGATTGACAAGATCAGCCTATGGGCAAGTTATATCAGTGTTTTCAGTTGTGGTTGGGGTTGTTTAGATTGGAATCAGGCATTTGACAGGAGGAGGTTATGGTTTTTCATTTTTGGCTGCCTAGGACAGCCAAAATAAAATTTTCAAATGTGATTTGTGATGCAGGTTGGTGCAATATTCGACTCTGTAGCCCAATGGATAAGGGACTGGTCTGCATCCCAGAGATCTGAAGTTCTTGTCATGCCTACAAGAGGCATGCGTCCCCACACAGAGCCACTAGTGGTGCCCACCTAGATTTTGGGATTCAATTATTCATCTGCATGCATTTTCTCTCAAACCCAAAAAATTCTATGTCTTTCAGCCTTTGCAGTTGAAAAATGCAATAAACAATTGCATGCGTGTATCTTTGTATATACATGTATGTTTGTATGTACAAGTGCATTGTGCATTAGCGGGCCCAAAGAATGTTCAATCGGCCTTCAAAAAATAGTAAAAAATTGATTGTATGCATTTCATAATGCATATCGGGTTTGTATATGCATTGAGGAATCTATCACAGATTCTAGGAATATGTTGCGTTTGTATCTAAGGGATTGCATGTATATCGCATTGTATGTTCAGACATACAACTGGTAGATGCAAGTGGACATACAACGGAAAGGTACATTGGAGATATGCAAGGGACAATGTATACCGCAAAGGTAAAAGAGGTGAATGTATGTCCGACATACATTGGGAATGTACATTGCAAATATACAAGAGGCCGACATGCATTCGCTAGAGTGAAATGTTTCATCAGTGAAACAACACTCATCGGCAGTTCACATTGAAGTCTCCCCGACGGCCGATGCACATACAAGGCCAATATATAATTGGTGGGGCCCGCAGATATACAAAGTAGAATGTACATCGGGTGCATGCAAAGAAAATGTGCAGGGAAAAAAGATACAAATAGTGGGGCCCATTGATTACACATACAAGTGCGATTGTATGTTCGAACATACAAAGGAACATGCACTCCCGAGATGTATTAGCCAGACCTGACTTAAAAGTCAAATTTGGCAAATTTAGCGCTGGCATCCACAACTTGCATGTATATGCCATTGTATATGCCGATATACAAAAGAATGAAGATACAAGGCCCGAATTTCAAATTTCTCCAATCTGATTGATAAATGGTTGGGGTCCGCAGTATGTATATTTCATTTGTATAATGCGATATGCAAAGAAATATACAAGTAAAGAGATACAAGCCGGACTCGATTTGAATTTCAAAGTGCTTCATAGTCATTTGAGATCTGCAGGTTGTATATTGCATTTGTATATGCAATATACAAAGAGATATATGCAAAAGGGAGATACAAGCTGGACCCAAATGAGATTGTGATTTGTTTTATAAATATTTGGGGTCCACGCTTTGTATGCAGGCAGTTGTATGTATATGCATGTTCTTATGCATATGCAAAGGTGAAAAAGGCAAAATAGATGGCGAAAAAGTCAGCGATGGAAGCACAGGGTGCCTACGTGGCATAATTTCATTGGCTGGCGACTTTTCAGCGCGATTTCATGCCATAGATCTTGGCGGTAGGAAGGAGTGTTGCAAGTATGAGGTTAACCAGTGTTGTCATTGATGTCAACATACTCATATTGCATTGATAAGAAGGATTGGATGAGCTGTGTGTTGAGGATATTGAGAAAATTAGTCTCAATCAGAAATAGTGAAGAACAGTGATGAGAAGAGGGAAAAAGTACTCAATAGGTTGAGGATCAGACGATGCGGATTAAAGGGTTTGTAGATATGAGTCTTAAGATGTTCCAGTTAAGATTTCTGAGGTCCGCATGAAGATATGAAGAAGTTGTGATCGATCAAGTAAAATCGGTTCCGGGAGATGCTCCGGAGTGATAGATTGTTACAAAAAGGTCCGGTGAGATCCGGAAGTGCATTGTCATATTCTGTGGATTGGAAGGAGTGTTTGGGATGTCCTTATTATGTGTCATTTTGATTTGTACATAGTTTGGAGGTCCAGAAGAACCTGTTTCTATCTAACAGTGTGGTGCAGGAGCACCCGTACATGATCAGGGTATAGGTTAATTGTCCACATGATGACAGGGCATTAGTCTATTTTTAGTATGTTTGACTTCATCATGTAATAAGGTCCATTGGACCGATGCTATGTATTAGATCAGCCTAGGAGTGTGTGTAGGCAGTTACAGATCGTGATCAGGTAGTCTGAGCTGTCCTTCTCCCAGCCGCTTGGAAGCTCCCAGCCGCTGGGAAGTGAGTTGGTAGTACTCGAAGGATTTTGCTATATATACCTTTGATCTGTTAGGGTTTAATATATGGAGTTATGATATGTTATGCTAGTTGTGTTTTGTATTGGTGTTGTTGAGATTCAGGAGAACAATCTAGATATTGAGAAGCACTGTTGTTTGACAGTATTGCAGAAACAGTACATTTGAATTTCATTTGAATAAGATCTCATCATTTGCATTATCTGGTTTATCAGCTGTATCTGTTTTGATTTCCATTCTGTTAGCAAGTTGATGGATTCCTTCAACCCTTCCACCGGTTGATCCTGTGAATCTGTGGAATGGTCCTGTATTATAGCTTAGTTTGCATTTTTGTTTTCTGTTTATGCATTGCATCGTTCAAGAGATCAGTTAGGAGCATGCTGTGAATCAGCCTAGCATCCTCATGTGCTAGGTCTAGAAAGATAAGCTGTTAAATTTTGGTTTGAAGGTGATCCGGCCTGATCATCATATTGTCTTTGTGAAATTGTGCGGTTCTGAGTGTTTGCATGCAGCGGACGGATATACAGGAGTCTGCATGTGCGTTCCCAGTTGGAGCGAGTCGCATCGTCATCTGCGAATACACCGCCATCAGGATCGGGTCGTGAAGTTGATGAATTTTGCATGTTGCAAGTGCATCAGGATGTTGTAAGTCAGATATATACTCAGTGTATATATCGCCATCAGGATCATCTCTCGGAGGTGCCCATCATCCGCATATCGCTATCGGATGCGGGAGTGAAAGTTCATATTTTTGGCTAAGTGTTGAAGAGGTCATCAGGATATTGGGTGACGTCATCGTCATCAGGATATGACGTCATCGTCATCAGGATATTGAGATATCACTCTATGCGAGTTTATCCTGCTGTCGCTAAGTGTTTTGGCATCGGCGGAAGTCCTCGGCAGAAAGTTGGGTTAACATTATCAGGATGTTCCAAGACAACCGGATAAATCATATCATGATGCTGTTGTTTGTATAGTCGGCTATCGGGGCATCGAAGGAAAGGTGTTGAAGTTGACATCATCAGGATATTTGGAGCAACCGGATATTTGATATCCTGCTGACGAAGGTGGTGTTGCATATCATGATGATGCCGATGGAGTTTGGCGCCCGATGAACAGTGCAACAGGAGGATGTTTGCGCTAGTTGAATATCATGATGATGATGATAGACGGAAGACGGAGGAAGTGAACAGTAGTCGGCAGGAGGATAATTGTGCTCGTCCGACATATGATGATGCTGTTGGTGTTTGCAGGAAATATGATGATGATGCTGAGCCGATAGGGATTTTTATCATGCTGTTTGTATTATTGGCTCCTCCTTCCTGTTAGTTAGCTCCCATTGCGTTTACCTCTGCATCATAGTGGTATCAGAGCAAATGTTAGGATCTTCTGGAAAAGATAAGCAGGATGTCAGACGAAGAAGGAACATCTGAGGTTCCAGCAAGAATGACCAACGCTGAGTTGGCAGTTCTGGTGAAGAAACAGATTGCAGAAAGCAAGGCCGTGAAGGCTCAGAATCAGGAATTGAAGATGAGTTAGCAAAATTGAGGAGCAGAGTAGGTTCTGGTAAAGAAGAAGATAGGGAAGAAGAAGAGATCCCTAATTGGAGCGAGGAGGTCGTTCCTGCAGACCAGAGACCACTGTTGAACGCCCTCAAGGCCATGGAGAGGAGAACCATGGCTGTGAAACTGGATTTGCCAGTGTTTACAGGCAAGATGGACCCTGATTCAGTAATGGAATGGATAGACTGTTTGAACAATTTCTTTGAAACAGAGGAGATACCAGAACAACAGAGAGTGAAGATAGCACAGTCAAAGATGAAAGAAGCTGCCTTGACATGGTGGAATTTTGTTCAAGATGATAGAGTACAGGAAGGAAAACGTAGAGTTGCCACATGGAAGAAGATGATGGCATTAGTCAAAGAAGCTTATGTCCCATTGGATTACAGTATCCAATTACACAAAAGGAAGCAAAACCTGAAGCAGAAGGAGCTAGATGTCAGCTCATATACAGAAGAATTCATGAAACTCTGTATGAAGACAAAGGTAAAAGAAAGTGAAGAAGAGAAGGTAGCTAGATACCTTAATGGATTGAGGTTTAACATTCAGGAAGATCTCAGTCTGCATAATCCAGATACAGTTCAGAAAAGTTTTCAGTTGGCATTGAAAGTGGAAGAGAAGTTAAAGAGAAAACAGGAACGAAACAATATGAGGGGAAGAGGAGCATCCCCTACACAAAAGCAAACCAATGAGGGTCAAGAAGACACTGGTAAAGGACAGGGACAGTCTGATTTCAGAGGTGGATGGAAAGGTAATAAACGAAGATTTGGAGGTGGTAGAGGTTCTACTACATTTTCAGGAAAATGTTACACCTGTGGTGAGTTTGGTCATCCATCCTTCAAATGTCCAGAAAATAAAGGTTCATCATCCAGAAATGATAGAACTAATGACAAGAGAGTACAACTTGTACAAGAAGAGAAAGTAGAGCAAAGTGTGCAGAGTTCAAACACTTATCAAAAGGATAAGGAGCCTGATAATTATGCATACCCAGAGAGTGGAGAGTCTTTGATGATGAGAAGAACAGTGACTACCATGAAGGTACCTGACAAAGAATCCCCACAAAGAAAGTCTCTTTTCAAGACCATATGCAAGAGTAAAGGTAAAGTATGTAAGGTTGTCATTGACACTGGTTCAACAAACAACATGGTATCTTAGGAAATGGTGGATAAACTGAATTTGGAAAGGATTCCACACCCTCACCCTTACAAGGCATCTTGGGTGAGTGATAGTCAATCACTTTTTGTCTCTGAACAGGCATATGTGGATTTTCAGATTGGAGCATATCAGGATAGAATTTTGTGTGATATTTTGCCCATGGAATGTTGTCACCTACTGTTGGGTAGACCATGGCAATTTGATAGAAGGGTACTGTATGATGGGTATGCTAATACCTACACCATCAAGAAAGATGGGAAGACTATTAAGTTAATGCCATTGCAGGCAGATGCTGCAGCACAAGGGGCAGCCAAAATCATTTTAATGGGAAAGAAGGAGTTTGTGCAGATGCCTATAGGAGCAGGCATAAAGGCAGTTGAGGACACTGCAGGGACAGGAGTTGTTCAGGACAACAGGTTGAAGAAAGTTTTAGTTGTGACTGACAGAGGTCAGCAGCAGGTGCAGAAGCAGGTTTACAAACAGCAACCAGTTGAGAGGGATGACAAGGATGTTGTCATAGTTGGGACTATTGTTTGTCCTATAAAGATTGACAGGAAGACAGAATTGAACATTTCAGAAGTTCAAGAGGCAGTTCAGACAGAGGTTCTGGTCAGACAACCTGACAAACAAAGGGCATGTGAGAAAAAGGCCTACATTGACAGGCATGAGGATTTACTTGCCAGAAAGCCAGTTACAGTTCAGAAGTCTTGGAGCAGCCAAGAGCCAGCAGTGGACAAAGCTGGAGCAGATCAGCATATTGCTAAGGCAAAGTGTAAAGGTGGAGGACTTCCACAACCCAAACTCATGGGACATGAGTTCTTTTCTGTTGGGGAGTATGGTGCAGGAGCACCCGTACATGATCAGGATATAGGTTAATTGTCCACATGATGACAGGGCATTAGTCTATTTTTAGTATGTTTGACTTCATCATGTAATAAGGTCCATTGGACCGATGCTATGTATTAGATCAGCCTAGGAGTGTGTGTAGGCAGTTACAGATCGTGATCAGGTAGTCTGAGCTGTCCTTCTCCCAGCCGCTTGGAAGCTCCCAGCCGCTGGGAAGTGAGTTGGTAGTACTCGAAGGATTTTGCTATATATACCTTCGATCTGTTAGGGTTTAATATATGGAGTTATGATATGTTATGCTAGTTGTGTTATGTATTGGTGTTGTTGAGATTCAGGAGAACAATCCAGATATTGAGAAGCACTGTTGTTTGACAGTATTGCAGAAACAGTACATTTGAATTTCATTTGAATAAGATCTCATCATTTGCATTATCTGGTTTATCAGCTGTATCTGTTTTGATTTCCATTCTGTTAGCAAGTTGATGGATTCCTTCAACCCTTCCACCGGTTGATCCTGTGAATCGGTGGAATGGTCCTGTATTATAGCTTAGTTTGCATTTTTGTTTTCTGTTTATGCATTGCATCGTTCAAGAGATCAGTTAGGAGCATGCTGTGAATCAGCCTAGCATCCTCATGTGCTAGGTCTAGAAAGATAAGCTGTTAAATTTTGGTTTGAAGGTGATCCGGCCCGATCATCATATTGTCTTTGTGAAATTGTGTGGTTCTGAGTGTTTGCATGCAGCGGACGGATATACAGGAGTCTGCATGTGCGTTCCCAGTCGGAGCGAGTCGCATCGTTATCTGCGAATACACCGCCATCAGGATCGGGTCGTGAAGTTGATGAATTTTGCATGTTGCAAGTGCATCAGGATGTTGTAAGTCGGATATATACTCAGTGTATATATCACCGTCAGGATCATCTCTCGGAGGTGCCCATAATCCGCATATCGCTATCGGATGCAGGAGTGAAAGTTCATATTTTTGGCTAAGTGTTGAAGAGGTCATCAGGATATTGGGTGACGTCATCGTCATCAGGATATGACGTCATCGTCATCAGGATATTGAGATATCACTCTATGCGAGTTTATCCTACTGTCGCTAAGTGTTTTGGCATCGGCGGAAGTCCTCGGCAAAAAGTTGGGTTAACATCATCAGGATGTTCCAAGACAACCGGATAAATCATATCATGATGCTGTTGTTTGTATAGTCAGCTATCGGGGCATCGAAGGAAAGGTGCTGAAGTTGACATCATCAGGATATTTGGAGCAACCGGATATTTGATATCCTGCTGACGAAGGTGGTGTTGCATATCATGATGATGCCGATGGAGTTTGGCACCCGATGAACAGTGCAACAAGAGGATGTTTGCGCTAGTTGAATATCATGATGATGATGATAGACGGAAGACGGAGGAAGTGAACAGTAGTCGGCAGGAGGATAATTGTGCTCATCCGACATATGATGATGCTGTTGGTGTTTGCAGGAAATATGATGATGATGCTGAGCCGATAGGGATTTTTATCATGCTGTTTGTATTATTGGCTCCTCCTTCCTATTAGTTAGCTCCTGTTGCGTTTACCTCTGCATCACAGTGGCAATAGGCTGTGTTCCTAAAGTTCCAGATGAAGAAGAAAAGAATTCTAGTAAGTGGAGGAAGTGCGGATGTACTTGGTCATTCAGGCAAGCTTGTGAAGGTTCTTGGATCATGCTGAGGTTGTGTTGTCAGTCCGCATTAGTGTTAGAGCCCAGAATTGGAGATATACTTCCGGATGAAGATGTTCTTGTTCAGGCTGACCGACCAGATGAGTTATTCATATTGCAAATGTTCTTATGGATAATTGCCAACTTAGATGATTGTTCCTAAGTCGATGCCTTTATAAATAAAGGTTTGTGAATTCATTTTGAAGTGTGTCGTGGAGCGGATGAGTGTGGTATAGCGAAAGAGTGAAAGGCAGAGCAGGTGTGTCTCGGGCTTAAATGGAACTGATCCAGACATGGTAAAAATGTCACTCTCCAGTTCAAGTTTGTAAAACTTATCATCTTGTAGACAGTGTGTCTCTTGTAGGTAGTGTGCCTCCTTGTGAGCAGTGTGCTCAGGCAGTGAGCCCTAATTTGCATGTGCCATTCATTTTTCTTATTCTTCTAACAGAGAATAATCCTTGGGTTAATCACCCCGTGGTTTTTCCCTTAACCGGGTTTTCCACGTCAAAATCTTGGTGTCCAATGTGTTGATGTTTATCTGCTCCTGTGTTTATGCATTATGCTTTCATGAATGGTTAACTAATATGCTATTAACTAACAAAGAAGAATCAAGTGTTTGAAGTAGAAGCAAGTTTTTGTACAACTGATTCACCCCCCCTCTCAGTTGTGTGCCCTAGATCTAACAATTGGTATCAGAGCTGAGTTCCTCTAAAAGGAGCTTAACCGCTTGAGGAGATCCAGGATGTCGTCATACAAGAAGGACAGTCCAAAGTTTGATGGAACCAACTTCTCTCTCTGGAAAGGCCGCATGAAATGTCACTTGGAGTGTATGGGAAAAGCATACTTGTCCATGGTCACAAAAGCATATGTACCCCCACAGGGTGGTCCGACAACTCTAAATGAAATCACAAATGTTGAAAACAATCTACGGACCAAAGAGGCTCTTCTAAGTGCATTGACTGACTCAGAACTCTCAAATGTTATTGATCTACCAACTTCCTATGAGATCTGGGTTAAATTGGAACTTCTGCATGAAGGAGATGAGTTTGTTAAGAGTGCAAGGTTGCCAAGTCTCAAAGGAAAATTTGAAAGATTGAAGATGAGAGATGATGAAAATATCACTACTTTTATGCCAAGAGTAAATAAGCTGGTGTGTGGAATCAGGAATGCTGGTGGAGTTCTGGATGAAAATGAGATTGTTTGCAAAATTCTCAGATCCCTTCCTGCTGCCTACAAGATCAAAGTTGCTGCCATTGATGAATTCAGAGCCCATGCAACTGTCACAAGAGAGCAATTGGCTGGCAAACTGGCTGCATTTGAAATGACCGAGTTTGGAGATGATCCCCCCAAGACTGAATCTGCATTCAAAGCCAGTGCCTATGTGAAAGGCAAACAAAGATTTGATCCGGGAGAAAACTCTTCAAGGAAGCTGTCATGGTATGATCAAGCAAGGAAAGACATGGAAGAGGAAGAAGTAGAAACAGCTCATCTTGAAGCCCTCATTGCAAAAAGATTGCCAAGAGGATCCGATAAGTATGAAGGAAAATTACCTTTTAAGTGCTTCAACTGCAATAAGATTGGTCATTTTGCTTCAAGATGTCCGAAAAGATCTGCAAGGTCAAATTCTAACAGACAAAGGTTCCAAAAGAATTGTTACTATGTTCATGAAGAAGATGATAATGAAGGAGTAACAGATGATGAATCAGAAATAGAAAACAAATCCGGAAATGAATGGGTGTTTATTGCCATCAAGGAAGAAGATCCAATATCCTCTGAATCTATCAATCATAAGGTTGTAGAAAGAGCTTTGGCTGCCCAAGTTGAAGAAAAGGATGATTGGGTTATTGACAGTGGTTGTTCTCACCATATGATAGGTAACAAGAACAAGTTCTTAGATTTGGAAAGGTATGGGGGAGGAATGGTGAAGTTTGGTGATAATTCCGCTGGTAGAATCAGAGGTAGGGGAACTATTTCTTTTGATGGAAAAAGCAAAACTGGTAATGTACTGTATGTTGAAGGATTGAAGCACAATCTTCTCAGTGTTGGACAATTAGTAGACAAAGGTTATGATCTCCAGTTCAAAAATGGAAGATGCAGGATCTTTGAAAGCTTCAGAACTGAGATTGCATCCGGTACTCAAACAAAAGGTAATATCTTCCATCTGGTTAGTTCTAATAAAAGTTGTTTGTTTGTTTAAGTGGATCAGAGTTGGTTATGGCATAGAAGGATGTCTCATGTAAATTTTGATAACATCATCAAAATAAGCAATACTCAGGCTGTAAGAGATCTTCCAAAGTTGGTGAAACCTACAAATAGTTTGTGCAAAGAATATCAGCTAGGTAAACAGAGCAGAGTCTCTTTCAAAAGTAAGGATCAGTCCTCTACTGGATTATTGGAATTAGTTCATACTGATCTATGTGGTCTGACAAGAATCAAAAGTATGCAAGGTGAGATATTTCATGTTGCTGATTGATAACCATTCCCGGATGATGTGGGTTACCTTTCTAAAAGAGAAATCAGAAGCCTTTGAGAAGTTCAAAATCTTCAAAGCTATGGTAGAGAATCAAACCGGATTGAAACTGAAATGTCTGAGGTCTGATAGAGGTGGTGAATTCACATCTGGTGAGTTCATAGACTTCTGTGAGAAGCATGGTATAAAGAGATAGTTGTCTGCTCCTAGGACTCCACAACAGAATGGAGTAGTTGAGAGAAAGAACCAGACCATCCAGGAAGCATCTAGGACAATGATGATGGAAGCAAATGTTCCTCAGATGTTTTGGAGAGAAGCTATCAGCATTGCAGTCTATACTCTCAATCGAGTTCAAATCAGAAGCAATACCGGTAAGACTCCTTATGAACTTTGGTTTGGTATAACTCCTCCTATGAGATATTTCAGAGTATTTGGTAGCAAGTGTTACATCAAAAGAGATGCAGATCTAGGAAAGTTTGATGCTAGAAGTGATGAAGGAATTTTCTTGGGTTACTCCACTCATAGCAAAGCATACTGGTGTTACAATAAGAGACTGAGAAAGATGATAGAAAGTACAAATGTGAAGGTTGATGAAGGAGTTGAGAAGCCCTCAAGGTTTTATCAATATGATGAAGATGATTAGGATGGTGTTCTAGTTCAAGGAGCTCAATCCTCCTCTGAAAGTCAATTTTAGACTGATCCGGTAAATCAAGAAGAAGAGATTTGTCCAAATAAGCCTGATCAAGAAACAATAGTGCAAGAAACTCCCAAAGTTCCAAGGTATGTAACTCTAAACCATTCTGAAGATCAAATCATAGGTGACAAAAGCAAAGGGGTACAAACAAGGAGGAGAATTGCTCAAAATTCAAATGAATACTGTCTGATTTCAAAGATTGAACCTAAGACAATAAATGAAGCTTGCAATGATGAAAACTAGACCAAAGCAATGGAGGAAGAGTTGATGCAAATTGAGAAAAATCACACTTGGGATCTTGTTCCCAGACCTAGAAACAAGAATGTGATTGGAACCAAATGGGTCTTCTAGAACAAACTAAATGAAGTTGGTGAAGTAATCAGAAACAAAGCCAGATTGGTCTACAAAGGCTACTCTCAAATAGAAGGAATTGATTTTGAAGAAACCTTTGCTCCGGTTGCAAGAATTGAAGCAGTCAGATTATTTCTTGCATTTGCTGCCTTCAAAGACTTCAAGGTATATCAGATGGATGTCAAATCTGCCTTCCTAAATGGTGATTTGGAAGAAGAAGTATACATTGAACAACCGGATGGATTTCAATTGTCTGATCAAGATGATATGGTCTGCAAGTTGAAGAAAGCACTGTATGGATTGAAGCAAGCCCCAAGAGCATGGTATGAAAGGTTGGATAAGCATCTTGTGCAAATTGGTTTCAACAAAGGTACTGTTGACAGTAATCTATATTTCCAAATAGATAATGAAAACATCTTGATTGTTGAAGTATTTGTTGATGATATCATTTTTAGAGGAAGAGACAGTATGTGTAAAACCTTTGCAAATCAAATGAAAAGTGAGTTTGAAATGTCAATGCTTGGTGAAATGAATTTCTTCTTGGGTCTACAAATTACCTAGACAAAGAAAGGCATCTTTATCTCTCAGACCAAATATGTGAAAGAATTGTTGAGAAAATTTGGAATGGAAGATTCAAAGCCAATGAACACTCCTATGGCAACCGGATGTAAGTTGAGCAAAGATGATGACTCTCCTAAAACAAATTAGACCAAGTACAGATCAATGATTGGAGGACTATTGTATCTCACTCAAACTAGACCAGATATTATGCAGTTGTTGGTCTTGTGGCAAGATTTCAGGCTGATCCCAAAGAATCTCATGTCATGGCAATCAAAAGAATTTTTAGGTACTTGAAAGGAACAGTTGAGTATGGTCTTTAGTATCCTAGAGATCAAGATTTTTCTCTTCATGCATATATAGATGCAGATTGGGCAGGAGATGTGGATGATATGAAGAGTACAAGTGGAGGAGCATTCTTTTTGGGAAAAAGATTGGTTTCTTGGCTAAGCAAGAAACAAGAGGCAATTTCTCTGTCTACAACTAAAGCAGAATATATTGCAGCAGTAGGTAGTTGCACTCAAATTTTGTGGATGAAGCAAATGCTAAGAGACATTAAAGTAGAATATAAGGAGCCTATCACAATTTTCTATGATAATTCAAGTGCAATAAATATTTCTAAGAATCCGGTGTTGCATTCTAAGACCGAGCACATATCTATCAAGTTTCACTTTCTGAGAGAACAAGTGAACAAGGATGAAGTCAGATTGGAGTATGTACCCTCCAAGGATCAGATTGCAGATATCTTTACTAAACCTCTTTCCAAGGACTCTTTTGAGTATCTCAGGGAGAAGTTAGGGGTCATGGCCCCTCCGGTGATGAACTAGGATGCACTGATGTGCATTAGTCCGGTGGATATCATAGTCATATCTTGTGATCTGGATTGATGATGGGGAGCTGCTACTAAGGGGGAGTAGCTGGTATGATTCTGATGTGTTAGAATTGAAAGTATGAGCCCTTTGCCATTGATGTCAAAGGGGGAGAGAAGACATGTGAAAAACAAGTGGTTGATGATCAAAGGGGGAGCAGTAAAGGAAGAAAAGACATGTGAAGAGTTGTTGCTGATAGGGGGAGTTGTGTCAGAAAGGAAAAGTTTTTGTCTTGATGGTTTTTCACATCATATGTTGCCATCAATGACAAAGGGGGAGATTGTTGCAAGTATGAGGTTAACCAGTGTTGTCATTGATGTCAACATACTCATATTGCATTGATAAGAAGGATTGGATGAGCTGTGTGCTGAGGATATTTAGAAAATTAGTCTCAATCAGAAACAGTGAAGAACAGTGATGAGAAGAGGGCAAAAGTACTCAATAGGTTGAGGATCAGAGGATGCAGATTAAAAGGTTTGTAGATATGAGTCTTAAGATGTTCCAGTTAAGATTTCTGAGGTCCGCATGAAGATATGAAGAAGTTGTGATCGATCAAGTAGAACCGGTTCTAGGAGATGCTCCAGAGTGACAGAGTGTTACAAAAAGGTCCGGTGAGATCCGGAAGTGCATTGTCATATTCTGCGGATTGGAAGGAGTGTTTGGGATGTCCTTGTTATGTGCCATCTTGATTTGTACGTAGTTTGGAGGTTCGGAAGAACCTGTTTTAGTCTGACAGTGGCGATAGGCTGTGTTCCTAAAGTTCCGGATGAAGAAGAAAAGAATTCTAGTAAGTGGAGGAAGTGCGGATGTACCTGGTCATTCAGGCAAGCTTGTGAAGGTTCTTGAATCATGCTAAGGTTGTGTTGTTGGTCCGCATTAGTGTTAGAGCCTGGAATTGGAGATATACTTCTGGATGAAGATGTTCTTGTTCAGGCTGGCCGACCGGATGAGTTATTCATATTGCGAATGTTCTTATGGATAATTGCCGACTTAGATGATTGTTCCTAAGTCGATGCCTTGTATAAATAAAGGTTTGTTAATTCATTTCGAAGTGTGTCATGGAGCGGATGAGTGTGGTATAAAGAAAGAGCGAAAGGCAGAGCAGGTGTGTCTCGGGCTTAAATGGAACTAATCCAGACATGGTAAAGATGTCACTCTCCAGTTCAAGTTTGTAAAACTTATCATCTTGTAGACAATGTGTCTCTTGTAGGTAGTGTGCCTCCTTGTGAGCAGTGGCATGTGCCATTCATTTTTCTTATTCTTCTAACAGAGAATAATCCTTGGTTTAATCACCCTGTGGATTTTCCCTTAACTGGGTTTTCCACGTCAAAATCTTGGTGTCCAATGTGTTGATGTTTATCTGCTCTTGTGTTTATGCATTATGCTTTCATGAATGGTTAACTGATATGCTATTAACTAACAAAGAAGAATCAAGTGTTTGAAGTAGAAGCAAGTTTTTGTACAACTGATTCACCCCCCCTCTCAGTTGTGTGCCCTAGATCTAACAAGGAGATTGACGGACATAATTCAAATCTCAGCAAAGGGGATTTCTGTGTATTTGTAGTTGTTCTCAAGTGGGAGAATTTCTTAAGCACGCAACTGTACCAAGGGCCGCGGGTAGATTGGCATTTATGGAAAAATGCAGAGGCATGGGTTGATGATTGACAAGCTACCTACCAGATTTGTGAGGAAAATCTGTTAACGGCTGCACATTCCCCGATTTCACCTGTTTTTCCTTCCTGTTCTGCCTGGACATTGAATGGTTTGGGGGCCATTCTTGGTGCATTGTATTTGGCAAGATTTTGAAATGCCATGTAATTATCGTTGAGTACATAGTCAAGCTATAAAATGCAAACTGTGTTACTCATTTGGGGTTGTTGAAGACTTGGGCATTTTTGGGGGAAAAATAGCGAAGAACAGAGCATTTTCTAGGCTGTTCTATTTCTTTTGGAGTTTATGAGTTGCATTTTAATGCACCTTGCACATATGTTCAGTTTCATGTCATTTTTATATGAAAAATGCTTTATTGCATGTTTTTTAGCTATTTGTCTCCATTTGTTGTATGCATTTTCTTCTTTTGAATCTGGTTGCTAAGGGTTTCTCAGATTCTAGGATATAGATTTGTTGTATCACATGCTTGATCTCTAACTTCCATTCAAGAAGTGGATTAAAGTATTTTAAGTTAAGTATGAAGAAGGTTGTATGTCAGCTAGGATATTTGTAAGTAGAGACAGTTGAATACTCAGTCTCGAGTGGTGTTTGTAAGGCAAATACCAATCCTAACCCTTTGAAACTTGAATGCCAATTGCAAGCCATTCCCTTGTATACATCTAGTTGACTCCTTGCCCTGAGATAGGCACCAATCTGCCCCTGTGTAGTAGTTATGATCCAAAACCCCCTGTCTTGCATCCAAAATTTAATACAAATCCTTTCATATTTCCAACCTATTAGTTTGTAGGAGTAGGATTAGGGCCCCTACATACTCACATCCCTAACCAGTCAGATATGCCCAACAAAGCTGCCAACCTTGTGATCTATAATTGAGATCTTGGTCCAAACATGAGAGTATTTTGCCTTTACTGTAAAGCTAAATCTTTCTGTCATTGGGTGAGTCAAAGGTCAAATCTTTAGCTATAGGGATACCCCCTTAGTGCAGCAGAACCAGAAGTGAAGGGGAGGCAGCTCACGCAACCTCCTATAATTGTTGGCCGGATATGACTGTGCATTGGAACTGGCAAACCCTCTGCCAATCCGGAGAGAAAGAACCAACACCCCCAAAAGGGTATATATTTGGCCAACAGCTCAAGCCACACATCAGGAGTATGTTGATTGCATTACTGAAAAAATATAAGCATGTCTTTACATGGTCATATGAGGACCTAAAAGCTTATAGAGAAGACTTATTCCAACATGAGATTCCTTTGAAGCCTGGAGCTAAGCCATTCAGATGGAAACAAAGACCTATTAACCCAACTTTGGCTCCAAAAATGTAAGAAGAGCTTGTAAAGCTTAGGGAGGCTGGAATAATTGTGCCTATCAGACACTCAACTTGGGTGTCCAATCTTGTCCCAGTTAGAAAGAAAAATGGTGATATAAGACTTTTGTGGAATTCAGAAATTTGAATGTATCTTCTTTAAAGGATAATTATCCACTGCCTAACATGGAGGCTATGTTGCAAAAGGTAACTGGTTGTGAGCGTTTATCCATGATGGATGGATTTTCAGGATATAATCAGGTGAAGGTAAAGGAATCTGAACAATACAAGACTTCCTTCACCACTCCATGGGGGACTTATGTATATGTAAGAATGCCATTTGGACTAACAAATGCAGGTGCTACATTTCATAGGGCTATGGATGTTACTTTTGCAGGATTGATTGACTCAATTTTGGCCGTATATCAAGATGATTTAACTGCATATTCAAAAAAAGAGGAGCAACATTGCATGCATCTAGAACAAATTTTTATTAGGGCATTGGAATATGGCATTTCACTTAACCCCAAGAAATGTACTTTTGGGGTAGTAGAAGGAAAACTATTGGGACACATTGTTTCCAAGGATGGAGTCAGGATTGATCCTAAAAGGGTTGCTGCAATTCATAAAATTCAAATTCCTCAAATGGTGAAGGGTATTCAGTCTTTCTTTGGGTAGATTAACTTTGTTAGAAGATTCATTCCCAACTTTGCAGAGATTACAAAGGATATTTCTAAAATCTTGAAGAAGGGTGAAACTATTAAATGGGAAAGTCAAGCAACTAAATCATTTCAAAACATCAAAGAAGCTATAAAGGTGGCTCCTGTGTTGAGATCTCCTGATTTTTCTAAGCCACTTCAATTGTTCTCATTTGCCTCTTTTCACACTATTGCTACATGTTTATTACAGAAAAATGAAGATGGTTTTGAGCAAACTATTGCTTTCTTTAGCATGTCGTTGCAGGCAGCTGAATTGAAATATGATATCATGGAAAAGAAGGCATATGCATTGGTTAGGGCAGTCAAAAGCTTCAGGCCATACTTTGTACGATCTCAGATAGTTGCATATGTGCCCCATGCAACAGTTAAGGACATTTTCACTTAGCAGGAAGTGACAGGAAGAAGATGCAGGTGGATTAACAAGTTACAAGAGTTCAACATTGAGATACAAATTACAAAATTGGTAAGGGGACAGGATTTGGCTAAGATGATGACACAGTCAAATTTGGAAGCATGCCAGGTAAATGTAGTTCAGGATGAAGTTGTTAACATGTCAGAATCTAAATGGTACAAGGATATTGTGTATTATTTGCAGAATTTGAATTGTCCTTCCCATCTCAGTGATAGTCAAAAAAGGACTTTAAAGTTACATGCTATCAAATACATCATTATTCAAGGAGAATTATATTGGAAGAATCCTAATGGTGTATTACTTAGGTGTGTAGATGAAAATCAAGCTACGGATATTTTAAATGTCATGCACAAAGGAATGTGTGGTGGACACTATACTGCCAAGATAATAGTTCACAAAACTCTTAGAGCAGGCTATTGATGGCCGATCCTTTTCTCAGATGCACAAAGGATGGTAAGAAAATGTGATCCCTGTCAAAGGTTCTCAGGGAAACTTAAGTATGAAGGTGCATTACCCCTTAGAACTGTAACTGTGGAGGCTCCATTTCAACAATGGGGAATTGATTTTATAGTGGAAATTTTTGAAAGATCAAGTGGAGGACATAGTTGGATTTTGGTCGCTACTGACTATTTTACTAAATGGATTGAAGTCATTCCAACTAAGAAAGCTACAAGCAGGGTGGTGATGGATTTTATTTTGGAACACATTATTATCAGATTTGGAGTGCAATTCAAAGTGGTCACAGACAATGCCATGTGCTTCAGATCTAGTGAGTTTGTTGATTTTTGCAACAACTATGGGATTGATTTGTCATATGCATCACCATATCATCCACAAGGAAACGGTCAGGTAGAATCAAGTAACAGAAGCCTTATGAAAATCATCAAAAGGATGGTAGACAAGAACAAAAGGGCATGGGATTCAAAATTAAAGATGGCACTATGGGCTGACCGGATAACAGTGAAGAAAGTAATTGGAAGGTCACCTTTTGAGCTAGTGTATGGCAGAGCAGCTAAGTTACTGGTGACTAATCTCTTGCCAGTCTATAGATTCATACAAGAAAATGATAAATAGATTGAGGACTCAATGAATGAAAGGATAAATCAACTGGTTGCATTGCATGAATTTAGAAGAGAAGCACAGAAGACAAATATCAAGAAACAACAGAAGGTGAAATATTTGTTTGATAAAAGGGCTATAGAAAGGAAGTTTCAGATAAGTTACTTGGTCCTTGTGTGGAATGCAAAGAGCCAGGATAAGGGTAAGCATGGTAAATTTGAGCCCTTATGGATGGGCCCATATCAAATCAGCAATACTCATGGAGAAGATTCCTACTTTCTCCAGGCCCTAAATGGTGAACTACTGGAATTGCCTGTGCACGGTAAATTCCTTAAACCTTATTTCTCATGAATGAATATCCTGTGTGCACATTGTAAATTAGCTATGAATAATCTATACAGTCCTTGCGTGGTCGGGGTTTTTCTTAAGCATTTTGCCTAGTCTGTCCCGAAGTGGTCTAGTTCTCACTGCAACCTTGTGCCTGCACGTCCCCAGTCAGAGAGAATGGTGGTACCTACCTAGGGTTAGGATTTCGAGCTTGAAAATCTATTGGTATTTTTATTTAAACCCTCAAAATTCTAATTCTCTCAGCTTTTTGCATTGTATTTTCTGTTGTTTTGTCGGCCCACTTTGCCTTGTGTTGCATCCTTTTTTCCATCGCATCGAAAAAATGTAGGTCCAAAAATTTCTATGTAGCGGTGGGGTCCACGATTGCATGTATCGTTGTATGTTCCGGAGTGTATCTAATGCACAGGTTCAAATGTACACTGGCAGACCCGAAATTGGAGTTAAATTGGCTTCAAAAAGTGAAAAACTAGTTTATGCATCGTTGCATGCATATCGAGTTGTATGTGCTATTCAGATGCTTTTCTGGATACAAAAAGGTGGTAGCGCATCACAGATTCTGTGCTTGTATGTGAATTTTTATGTATGTTGTTGTATATTGGATATACAATGCAGAATATACAATCCCAGACTTCAAAAAATTATTAAATCGGGCCTGGCAGGTGCATACAAGTGCAGAGTTGAAAAGTCAAAGCGATTTCCTTTGTATCTTGCATTGTATGTATCTGCAACATCCAACTGCATATACAAGTGAATGTACAAGTAGGCATGTGCAAGGGCAGATGCGGCCAGAAAGTTAGCAGTATTTATGACGGGTGAAATTTGTGGTTGTATATTGGGGTTGTATGTACCCAATATACAATCGGATATACAATGAAGGATACAATGAAATATGCAAAGCGGGAGCAGTCAAAGTCAACGGTCTTCAAAAGCATGGTGGGTCCGTGCAGTTGTTTGTCCCGTGATTGTATGTATGTGCATATACAATGCAAGATACAAAAGGCACATGTATAATCCCGGACGTGAATGAAAAGTTTGTTGTGGCGAATAAGTGGCTGGGGTCCGCGGGTTGTATATTGCACATTGTATGTATGATATACAAGGCGATATACAAGAGGAGTTGGATACAAGGCTGGAGCTGATGGTGCTTTCAAATTTGATTCATGGTGATTTGGGGTCTACCCTTGTATGCGGGGTGATTGTATGTATATACAATTGCATGTACAACCACATGTGCAAAAAAGAAGATACACTTTCTCGCCGATGGAGATGCAAAGGCACAGCGATAGAGATCCAACTAGATGCTGCCACGTGTCCAAATGCAGTTGTGTGTATGTGCTTTTGCATATACAAGAGATTTGAATGTGCATCAGGCGGAAAAGGTAAATACGGCGAAAATGGTAAAATGTGTTTATGCTGCGAAAAGTCAAAAAGGAAAAGCTGCTTGTGTGGCATGTTTGCATTGGCCAGTGACTTTTCAAAGTGATTTGAAGCCATTGATCTTGGTGATGAGGAGGAAATCGACGGCCCTGTTTTCAAATTTTCATAGGAGGGTTTTCCTATGCATTCGCAGCTGCATTCCAGGCAGGAAAAGTTCCTGAACATGCAAACTGCTGCATTTTCAAAAGCCGCAGGTAGGTTGGCCATTAATGGCAAATTTGCAGAGGCATGGTCGATGAATGATGGGCCACCTACCATTTTTAATGAGAAAATCTCCAGTCAGCTGTGTGTTTCCCGAGTTCACCTATTTTTCCTTCCTTTTCTACCTCGAGCATTGAATGTTTTAGGCTCCATTTTGATGGTGCACTGTATCTGGCAAAATTTTGAAGTGCCATTGTACTTAATGCTGAGTGCACATTCTTGTTATAAAAAGGCAAACTGTGTTACTCATTTTGGGGGAAGACTAGGCAAATTTTGGTGGAATAATAAGGTACAGCTTTACTGGTGGCTCTATTTGGTGTCTTGTGAGTTTATGAATCATATGTTGAATGTTTTATGCATAGTTTTTCTGGTTTCATGTTGTTTTTATATGAGAAATGCATCGTTGCATGTGTTTAGTTGTTTGTCTCCAAGTTGTGGGCATCTTTTCTTTTGAATCTAAATAGCTAAGGGTTATCTAGGATTTAGGAACATGGATTTTCTGTGTTGAATGTTTAATCTCTTATTTTTGTTCAAGGAATAGATTAAATGTTTTAGGTTAAGCATTGGGAAGGGTATGCTGCAACAGGGATATCATTAAGTATGAAGGACTAAATACTCAGTCTTGGGAAGTATCTGTAAGGCAGACACTAAAAATTTTCCCCTTGAAACTTAGATATTGATTCAAGTTTATGGTAATCATTCACATGTGTATGTCTATTGACTCTAAGCCCTGAGATAGGCACTAGTCTGGTCTTGTATTGAGGTTACAACCCAAGGTCCCAGTCTTGCATCCAAAAACAAAATATAAATTCAAACTTCAAATATAAACCTTTAGGATATTAGAAGTAATTTTAGGACCAAAATCCTCCATCTCACAACTTAGCATAGGCCCAACGCTAGCCCCTTTGCACTTATTTTACAGTTTTGGTCTGCATAAGAGAGGATTTATCTGCTTTGTGTCAACATCCTAGTAAGTTCACATGAATATTTTATGGATGTTGAATAGGGAATACCCCCTTGGTTCTGCAGAGCCTAAAGATGGAGAGGAGATATTTATAGGGTCTATCTTTTGTACTATTGGCCCTTGGCCCTAGAATCCTGTTGATCAATGATGGCTACCTTGTAGGGATAACTGAGAAGCATCCTGTTTGGGAAAGAAACCCAACAAGTCCCCATCAAGATGTTATTTCTGGTTTTGGGGGTTCTGTGTTATTGTGAGGAAGATTAAAATGGGTGGAGATAGGATTCGCACAGAGCCAGTCTCCTGTTGTGAATTCAAGGACAATGTTGTGGTCTAGCATTACTGTAAGGAAGGTGGAATTAGCCCTTTCCTGGAATGCCTTAATGGTTATGATGAAAATCTGTCTAAGTAATTTGCCCGGTCTTTGCAAAATCGTAGAGTTACTGTTGGGAGAATTAGGTTTGAGATTTCTTAGAAAGTGATTGCTATGGCGACTGGTATGTCTACTAAGGGAACCAAACTACAAAGGAAGGCGAAAGTGGTGGACCATTCTAAACAGAAGTTGTTCTTGGGGGAAGGAGAAGAACTTGTTCCCTACCAAGGAGGGTTTGATCGGGCCAAGCTACCAAAACCATGGGGTGAAATGTGCTTCCTCATGAAATACTTCACTTTGGAGGGTCAGTTTACCAGGTTTTATAACTACCACCTCCCTTTTCTTAATCATTTTAGGCGCAACGCTCATATTAGTTTCCCTTTCTATTTATTGTCATCTCTTGAACATTCGGTCTTTAGGGCTAAAGCTAAGTCAGATAAGAAACCTTCCAAGAAACCCATCCCTTTGCACCAAGGTCTTATCCTCTGTTTATACAATTTCCATCTGGCTTTGGAGCCGCCTAAGCCTACCCAGACCCATAGTGGTGAGGTTTCTGCCAACCCTGATGATACTGCCATCTCTGAAGAGCCTTGCCCTTCCCCTACTTCTCATAAGTTGAAAGGGGTTTCTTTTTCTTTGTCTAATGAGGAGACCACCATGGTAACTGTTACTCATACTCCAGCTTCTAAGGGGAGTGTGAAAAGTAAGAAGAGGAAAATCAAGGAGATGGAGGAGGATATTGTGGGGGACGCTGTGGGGACCCCTAAAAATTTGAGCAGTAACCCTGTGGGACCTGGTAGTAAAAATAAATCTAATCTGTCTGCTAAAGAAAAGAAGGAGGGTTTCTCTTCTAGGGTTAGACGGTCGGGTCAGATTGTTGGTAAGCCTGCGCTGAAAGTGAAACTGATTGATTATTCAGAAAATGCTTCTGATGCCTCCACTCAGGGGGATGATCAACTAAATGCTAAAGACCTCGAAGTTTAAGAGATCTCTAAAGATGTTGAGGGCAAAAATGAAAGTAAACTGGCGGATGTTTTGGGAGATGTTGTTGGTGATCCTGAGGACAATACTGACGAAGGAGAGAGGATGATTGTGGAGGAGGTAGGGGACGAGACTGAGGAAGGTGATGACCACAGGCATGATATTTCTGCCCTGAGCGGTCGGGTAGAGAAGCTGGAACATAAGATTTCTTCCATGGGAGAGTTCATAAGCAGCATGCTCCGTCAAATGGCGTTGCTTAATCTTTCTGTGTTGCAGGATCTTGGGACTAATGCTGTTAATGAAAAGGAGGAGAATCTCAAAAGGCTGGATGAATTTATTGAATTTCTGGCTAAAAGATGGGAGAATGTTTCTCCTTAGTTCTGTTATTTGTTATGTTGTCTATTTTCTGCTACTTTCTATCTACTGTCTATAGGCTATTCATGTTGTCTATGTTGTTTATGCTGGTTATGCGGGTTATGCTATAATGGTTTTGAGGCTCTTTTGTTCTTAAGCCTCTGGGATCTCTTTTTGTCTTAATGTAAGGGTTTAGCCCCTGGTTTTTGCTGAGTTATATAATCAAAAACATTATAAGTCTTGTTAAGCTAATTACCTGAATATATAGGTGTTGTTCTTCTAGTTTTCCCAATAATCTAGGACCAATAAAAAATGACCGATCCTAATCGCAATAGTAGGCGGCCAAATTCCATGTTCATGTCACAAAACTTGCCTATCGGCAAATCTGTTGCACATCAATACTGTGCAACTGCTAGTACCTTTACTATATAATTACTATTAACTTATAGCTCTACAATAATGAATTGTCAATTTTTGCCGACTCTTTCCCCACATCCCACCAATGCACTTGTGGAGACAAAATAATATCGAAAACAATAAGGAAAAGGAACCTAAATGTGAGTGACCAATTAGGTTGTAACAAGAAGGTCTAGGTTTTCAGACATAAGATTTCATTATCTTAGTGGACACAAAGTAACATGGGAGGTGGACATTGAGACTTGCATATTAGAAAGATAAATACAATTAAACAAATGTGACATTGCTAGCTAAACATTTTTTCCAGTAAATATTTGTAAATTGAACAAGGGTTTTACTGGGTTCAGATAATAATTTAATATGTATATTTAATTCAATTTAAATAATATTAAATAATAATATATAATGATAATAAATTATATTTATATTTTATGTTTTCTAATATATAATAATACATATATTTATAATATGAATTTAAAATATAAAATAAATATATAGTTAATATACTTGTGAACATAGTAAATATATTTAATTTAATATGTATATTTAGGTTGATTTAAATAATATTAAATAATAATATATATTAATGATATAATATAATATGCCGATGATGGCATGGTTCGGTGGTTAAGTCGCTCGGTTGTACTGGCGGCCACCAGAGTTCAAACCCCCGCTGGGCCAACGAGCTCGCAAGGCTTTACGCCTTCGCTGGGCCAATGAGCTCGCAGGTTTGAAGTGTTCTTCCTAGGGGATGAGGTCCCCCAGTTGTGGCCTCACCAGTTCATTGCTCCGGGCAAAAGCATTCACGTGGAGCCGGAGGGCGTGTCGCACCAGCATCGCCGGTCACGTTAAAAAGTTTACCAGGCGCATTTTTTTAAAAAAAATGATATAATATAATATATTTATATTTTATGTTGTCTAATATATATAATAATACAAATATGTGTAATTATATAGATTTATAATTACACATATTTGTGAGCATAGTAAATATATATTTTATTTAAAATATAAAAATAAAATCATCCGTTCAAATCTCTAAACAACATAAAAAAATGAGGAGAAAAAAATCCTCTAGACAAAACAATTTAGTTCTCCAAAACCACATGCACTTTATCTACCAAATCATACTTTCAAAACTTTATATAACATCAAAAAAAAAATGGATTTTTTTAAATCCTCCAAACAAAGCAATTTTGTTTTCAAAAACCACCCAAAAATGACATGTCCCGTCAACTGTCAACATCCACACACTTACCGACTCTTACCTTCCACGGAAAGTTTGAGATAAAAATAAAACAAGGAAAGATAAAGCGGCAACCAAAACGAACAAACAGAACTAGAAAACAATGACGACAACCAGCGAAATCTAATGGCCCAAGACACTTCAATCGACTTGTTGCCTCCTGCATCACTCTCAACCGTGGATTTGCCAAGCCAGGTCTTTGTTTGCTGAAGGGAATGCCTTCAGCATAAAAATAATTATATATTTATCGTCACAAATATATAAGCAATTATTACTCATAAAACAAGATTTTAATACAAAATTATAATCCTTTTATAACAAAATTGTATAATTAATGTGTTTTAAATGTCAGCAAGAACATAACTTATTCTAAGTAATATTTACCAAACAATTGGTCATATCTGTTGGAAATAAGCCACCCCCAGACCGATGATGGATTGGCCGCAAAGGGGCCAATAGCTCAGTTGGTAGAACAATCCAACAACAAATGAAAGGTCCTAGGTTCAAGTCCTAGCTGGTCCATATGAGTTGTAGCTCAACAATTGGTATCAAAGCCAGGTTAGGAGCTCCAAGCACCTGTAGTGTGTCTTAAACGGGGGTGTTGGAAATAATCCACATCCGGAAGAACAAATAAATGCATTCAAACTTGTCAACAGATTTCAAACATTTTCAAATCAATATATTCATTCTTCTATTTTACTCCTAACTTCATGACATTAGCCAATGAAATGATGCAACACAATTGCATATCATCCAATCAAATGAAAGTGGATAGATCACTAAGAATAAGTTTAATGGATGCTTACATGCCTATAAATACATCATGTTCTCTACTAGCTTTTTTCTATAAACCTATATAGAATTTTTCTACAAGCTGCTATAGTTTTTCCATTGTGCTATCTACCAAAATATTATCAACTGAAAGTTCATATTGTATTTGTCATTCATTTCCTTTGACTTACATTTTCTTAATTTCATATTTGTAGTTGCTTGAAAATGATATATTTGTTGTAACTTTAGATTACATTTGTAAATCCATGTTTGATGGGAAGTAAAATTGAAATGGTCTTTTTGGTAAGAATATACACGTTTTATGGAAATTAAAATCTTGTTGATAATAGTGTCTATTATAGTGGACAATCAGAGACTAGATTTTAATAAGTAATATGATGACTTGTCTATGAAAAATAATTAATTTAATAAGAAGTAAGTGAACTACATATAACATGATGTGGCAATACTTAAAATAATCTGATGATCTTATCAAGAAAATCATATGGGATTCTCATAAACATAAATATGTATAATTTTCCATGTTTCTACAAGGAGAAAAATAGTCATCCTACTAAACATATAGTAATCAATTTTCCTTAAACAATCAAACTAAAGTTATTATAGTATAAAAATTACACAAGGGTCCACCAACTGCTATAATTTCCTTGAGTGGCAATGCATATGTGAGTAGAGGTTGTTTATATATACTACTTCAAAAAATGTTATAATTTAAGTTTGATAGGTCACACTAATGATTGTTCAGAATATTTAATTTGCATGGTAAGTGTTAATGTCAACTTGTTTTGTTTATGCAAGACAACACATTACATGAACCAAGGCAATATAAACTATAAAGGGATTTGAATTTCATTTAATGGATGGTAGACTTTCATTAATTTCTTGATCTTGGAGATGTATCATCTCCAAATAACAAGATATATAAACCAAAAACAAAAGAAAAAATTTTGAAACTCAAGAATTAGTAATGTTTTCACCTAAAGGCTAATGAAACAATATTGTAGGTCTAGAGTAGCCTTGAAATAAGTAATATAGTAGCCATTATTAGGGCTTTCAAGATAATTAATAGTGAATCTAACTTTACAATATATTTCACAAACATTCAAAATTTTGATTACCATTAGGAGAATATGGGTCAATATAATGTACTAATTGATAGATCTAAGTATTTTGAACCATTTATAAATTAAGTTTGACAAGTCACAGTGATGGTCAGATGGAAGATTTAAATTTGCATAACTAATTTGAAGCATTTGGATAGTTTGCAATTTATTTACCACCACTTTTCAAGGTTATCTTCAGAAGTAGGATCTTGCATCCACATAAAACTCAAACTTAAAGAATATGCCTTGTGGTTTTGGGTACAGATCCTTTTTTAGTATTATTGATTCGTGATCAAAACTTGGAAAGGCAAAAACATTAAATAATAGTTTGATTCCTTTAGTAACCCAAGCCACATTCAGCAAGAAGCAATTCAATCTTTTTGGATTAGAATATCTCCTTGGATTGTCCCTACCTTATGTTATTCAAGCAAAATCCTTTTTTGGAGGATTATTATTTATGAACTTGCTAGTTGGTGGTAGAACACATTGAAGTCCAACATTTCTTTTGATATTTGTTTTATTCCTCCTCTTCTTTAGAAATGCACAACCCAATTTGAATCTTCATTATACCTTCTAAATTCACCAATTCCACCTATAGAAATTTATTATGATGTAACGTATTTTCTATTTTAGGTATTTTCCCATTTTTTAAGTATGGTTTATTTTTACCAACAATTTCCTAGAGTACCTACTAGGGTTCCATGTGTGGTGTTTTTATATTGTATCAAATTATGTGATGATTTATCAAGATTTAACTATGTATTTTAGAGCTAATATTCATAAGCACATATTTCATGGGTTACATATGGTCACTATCCCACCCATCAACCCTTCATAGCATTCAACCACTAATACACATCTTTTCAAAACTCTATTTGTTAGGTATTGAAAACATTCTTCACTTACTTTTTTATTTCTTATGGGAGAAGGGTATTATTGATGTATTTTTGGCACATGCCAACATAAGGTGGAATAGATGGTTCCCTCTTGAAAGAGATGTGAATCCCCCAAGGCTTCATTTATCTAGTCTAGGCTTACTTGTTTTTAATTAGGGTTGACTATCTATGCTCCACAAGGGATACCAATGAATAAAGGCTTAACTGAAACAATCATTCTTAGTTTTAATGGACTTAAAATTAGGTTTTAGTTTAATATTTTAAGATTTTAAATATGTCTAGGAAGTAAACACTTCGAATTGATTTTTAGTAATCTCAAAATGACAATGATAAGAAAATAAAAGAGAAACTTATTCTATTTCTAATCTAATCGTAGATTAACCATTTTTCAAAAAAAGATCAAAAGAATTTAAGGGTGAAAGAAAGGGGGATAGAAATAAGCCTTGTCAATCTGATATTTAACCATTGGTTGCTAAGTATCCCAAGTAAGCAAATGGAAACCATCCAAGTGACAACCAAATTTTCATAGTTTAAACACTAGGGTGAAGCAATCTTCAAGTAAAGAAAGCAACTTATAGGATCCAAGTTGACCACCATAAGAATGCAAAGATCATCAAGGGTATACATACTACTCATAGAATGTAAAGGATATTACTTTTGAACTCAAAATATTGGTTGCAATGATAACTCCTTGTTAACTAAAATAGTGAAATATAAAAGTTCACAACACTTAGATTCAAAATGGGAAGATAAATATTCAACAAAATAAGTTAATTAAATAAGTTTTCCCAAGATTCTAACTCTTTAAAAAGACAAATGACCTAGTATAAATATAGAATTCATAAGAGACTCAAAATTTGTTTTCATTAAAAACACGAAGGAAAAAATAGATTCTGGCTTCCAAGACATTCTTTTACATCAAATCCCACTTAAAACTATAGAGAAATGACTGGTTTTATACCTCACTTCATGCTTCATAACACTAATTCATGTCATGGGATTAATGGTTTCACCAAATTCTATAGCTACTTAGGCAAGGCAAATAAATCAAATGTGATTCATAGTACACCCCTAGGATCTCAATATGATTAGCATTAATTATTTCACTACCTTCAACATGGTCCTCTAGTGAAAGTAATCTAACTAGTTGCAACTATCCAAGAGACTATGGCACCAACTCTTAATTTGAAAGCCACTAAATTGGCTTCTTCAACAAGACACTAGTGACTAAAGCCAATGATAAACTAGGGAAACATAATTGTCACCATGCCACTACATACAAGATTTTAATCACTACCCTAGGGAAATCAATTAAATGAGACAAATTTGATCAAGATTATAGTCCTGTGAAACTAAAATATATCCATTTTAAATAACCAGGGAGAGAAAACTTGTAAATTTTTAAAGCTATACCTTGATTGTCCATGATTGTACTTGATATGAATCACTTATGATCAAAGATCATTCCCAAATATATACTTGCACTTACTTAATTCCTAGAGGATAGAAACCTATTTTAGATAATTCTCAAAACTCTTTTCAAAGTAGACTTTTTGTACCAAATTATTCACCTAATTTTCTTATTAACACGTGTCAAATTCATTTTAGGTTTAGTCCAATGAGTTATATTATTGGGTGATACATGGTGATAAATTTATAATTATTAGGCTTAACCAAGTAGAGCCACATTAGATAGGATTTGGGGTCATCACAGGGATTTCCATAATACTATACATAGTTGACCAATACATGACACACCTAGAGCCAAAAATAGGAATTAATGAAATTTGAAAATTCAATAGTTTTGGAGCTCAAACAAGTCTTCTAGAATGTAATATTATTTTTAAAAAGTGGACCTAAAAATAGGATAACATGGGTTAAAATAGGTTTCACATTTGTTAAAATATTTAAAATATGTTGTCTAGGAGTGATAAGTGGAAGAAATTAGATTCCCTGGTGAGGACAACTGGCACTATTACATTGGTCTCAATTTGCTTCATCATCGCTAGGTTGTATTACGTCTCAAAATGCTCATTAGACAAGGCCATCCCTAGACATTGCACTCATGATGGATGTTGGGACTAGATATTACGATCAAACATGTTATTTTTCCTAATGGTGGCCATGCCCTTTAGCCTAGACTCTTCTGAATTTCACAAGTAGCTATAAAACAAAATTCTAAGTGACTTTCCTTCAAAGATCACTTCTTTATCTAGGGGTATCTGATATCACGTTTTAGTATTTTTCTACATTCATTTCATAGTCATTTGTAGTTTCCAAGTCTTGCATGTGTCCAATTAGCATAGTTTGTCATGTTTTCAATCCACTTGTCAATCCCAAGTCAAGTGGTTCTTAATTAACGTTGGCCTAGTTGGAGATAGTCTTAAGAAACTTTAATTTTTAGACAACAATACTTTAAAATAAATAAAGAAGAGCACCCTTCTTTTTCTTAGCTTTCATTAGGTGAACCCAACATATCCTACTAGTCTCACCTCTTAACCACAAAAGAGTGAGTTTGTTTTCATTTAAGGATTTGTAGAGCTAATATTTACCATATTATCAAAGTTGATGTGTTCCATTCTCTTGTGCCATAGCCAACACTCACTGGACTGAGCCAATAAGCATGTTCTTCCATTTACCTCCTTCAGATGATAGATGTCACCATATGACTTGATGTCTTCCGCAACTAGTTTTTCGGACCTTGCCCTCCTAATTTCATAACATTTGGCATGAAAGGTAAGATTGTATCCTTTACTACACATTTGAATGACATTGAGAAGATTGTGCTTTAGCCCTTTGACATAGAGGACATCCTTTGTCTTGTTCTTCCCATCACTAGTTATAGCACCCTTTCCACAGATTTTTTCTGACTCATCACCACCAAACTTAACAGCTCCACCATTCCACTTCTCAAGGCTGATAAACTTCTTGTCACCAATCATATGATTGGAGAAACCACTATCAATTACCCAAGCCTTGGCTTCTTCTTTTGCATGAAAGGCAATCCATACAACCATTGATTTATCATTGTTTTGGTTAGTTTGCAAGGTATCAATCTTCACACATTTTTCAATATCATCCTTTTTATTACCAATATTCAAGGCCATGAAAAGTGTTTCATCATTTGAATCATCATGATCCTCATCTTCTGAAGAACAACTGCTCTCTATGGAATACAGGCTTCTTTTGAACTTGTCTCTCTTGTTACTACCCCTTGATTCTTTAAAGGGACATTTAGAAGCAAAATGACCAATCTTTCCACAATTGAAACATTTGAAAGGTAACTTACCTCTGTATTTTCATGTTTCTTTCTTTAGTGTTCTTACAATTTGCTTCTACCTCATCAAGGTCATCATCTTGATCAGTTGCTTCATCTTCTTTCTTCTTGCTTGCTTTGAATGTTGCTTCCTTCTTTGGAGCACCTTTGTCAAATTCTCTCATTTCAAAGGTTGTGAGAGAGCCAAACAATTGATCTACTATATATGTATCCAAATCCTAAGTCTCCTCAATAGCAAATACCTTATGACTGTAAGATTTGGGAAGAGTTCTCAGTACCTTCTTCATAATTTCATCTTCTTTCACTTCACCACTAAGACCTGTGATGCCATTAACTATTTCATCCACTCGAAGCATATAACTAGCAATGTCTTCATCTTCTATCATCCTCAGGGTCTCAAATTTGCTCTTGAAGATTTGCATCTTGGCTTGCTTCACTTTACTATCTCCTTCATAAATGCTTTCAAGTTTTGCCCAGACATCCTTAGCATATTTGCAACTCATTACCTTTAGAAGTTTTGTATCCGCCAGTCCACTCATGATAGTACTCTTTGCCTTGGCATTATTATCATACAACCTAATCTCAACAGCATATGTAGGCTTAGAACCAGGAGCAATGTTACACCAAACTCTAGAGAAGATAGATAGTTTTCCATCCTTAGCTTCCAAAAGGAATAATTTGTTCCTTTAAACATAGGTGCCTTGTGAGATCCATTAGGAGCCATCCTAGACCTTCCTCAATTGGTTAAGCTTCTTTTGAGTAACTTGGCTCTGATACCAATTGTTGAACACACCAAGATATTGAGAGGGGGGGTGAATCAGTATCTAAACAACTTCAAGTCCTCCAGAGCAGATTAAAACTTAAGTATTACAACATTAATATAAACATGAAAGATCAACACAATACACATCAACACATGACACTAGATATATGTGGAAAACCCAAGAAGGGAAAAGTCATGGTGAAGATTAACTCACAATATATGAAGCTCAAAATTACAACTTTATTTTAGAGCTACAACCCAAGGAAGCTACTACTCCCTGCTGACTTTGTTTTAGGGCTACAACCCAAGGAAGCTACTACTCCCTGAAAACTTTGTTTTAGGGCTACAACCCAAGGAAGCTACTACTCCCTGAAGACTTTGTTTCAGGGTCACTCCCAATGAAGCAACTACTCCCTGAACTGAGAACAAACTCAAAAATGATTACAATATGACAGTCCTACTGTCTGAAAACTGACATTGAGGCTCACACCTTTGATGATTGCACTTCTGCTTCTTCTAATGATTGTATCAATTAGGCACACTCTTCACTTCCCTCCTATCACAAAAATGTCTTCAAGATTAATCAGGGCAACCTCTAATACTTCTGCTCTTTCTCCTTCGGTTGCACATCACAATGCATATGATATTCATACTCTGCTCTTCACACTTTCATATTTTCATCTTCACAATCATACCTCACCTAGATCAACTAGGTTCACAATATATACATGATATTACATTGATTTCATTACAAGTTGGCCAATACAACGAGAATATTACATTTTACAAGTCGGCCAGAGTTTTCACAACATGACGTATGCATAGGGCAAGCCCTATTATGAGCTACACGCCACTCCAAAAGGAAACACACTCCTTGCGGATCCCAACACATGCTTAGCCCAGTTCTAAACATTCTTTACAGCATCATCCTTCAAAGAGTAACATCCACACATCACACCCATTTGAATTAGGTCACCTTTAAGTAAGAACACATGAAGCTTGTAGCACAACGGTCATTTCACTTTGGTGGTACACATAGAAGATTAAACATTACTTGCAGTACACCGAATCACTAGATACTTTACAAAAGTATACATTGAGCCTCTCAGCCTCTCCGAACATGTTCACAAAGTTTTATTGACAAATCTTCACATCTGGAAGAGTGTTGGGCATTCTAACAAGTCTTCATCACCATTTTACTCTGCCAGAACATAGACCAGAACTCTGTCACACATAACTTTTATTACTGAAGGTATACAGACTTTATTTCTTGGATATAACATCTTCACAACATACTGAACTTAGATATTGAACCACATGATCATATCTGCAAATGCAGAGGAATACAAAGCAATCTCCCAAGCAGTCTCCCAGGCAGCTTTCTATGGCAAAAGTCTTCATCACTTTCCAGAGATCAAAACCTACTTGTGTTCTTGTGACAGCTCATGCAGACATAGAAACATACATTTTAGTGCTTCTAATTCCCATATTAATATATCTTCAAGATGCTTCTAATTGCCATCTTAATATGTCTTCTTGATGCTTCTAATTCCCATCTTAATATGTCTTCTTGATGCTTCTGATTCCCATCTTAATATAACTTCATACTCAACTTTTCATTGACCAAGGCATGACATCCAACCATGAAATTCAACAACCACATTACATTCAATATGACATCCAACCATGAACTTCAGCAACCACATCACATCCAACATCAGCAAAGTATCAGACAGTCCAAACTAAGTGTTGACATCAATGACAACCACATCACAACCGTAGGTATCATATGTGCAACAAATTTCTCTATATAGAGAGCTTCAAAAGTCGTAGTAAGCGGTTAGTTGGAATGTAGAGAAAAGTGGTTGGAATATTCTAGGCCTTGGATACAAGGTATCCACATTTTGGGGAGTAGTTTCTATTACAGAGTAGGTTCATTTTGTCAAGACTGCAGAGCAGAATTATGTCTGCATATGAATAAATTCTTGTATGACAAATTCTCAATTCAGATTGCCATATATGAGTAACACTATATGTGTGTATTTCTTGCAATTGTCTCCTTGAATGTATGCATTTATTTTGTGAATGAAGGAATTAAGGGTTTTGGATTTCACCTATGCACATTTCTTGTATTGAATGTCTAATTCACTACTTATATTCAAGGAATGGATTAAATATGCTTTGAGTAAGATATAGGAAGCAATGTATTACATTAGGGATTGTTGAAGAAGAGTTGCAGGAGGTACTCATTCTTGGTTCTATCCTTGTAAGGCAGTGATATAAGCATACCCTCTGAATTTGAAGCTTTGATGTCAAAAAGAAAACATTTGCATTGTAGTATTTTGACTCTGTTGCCTTAATAAAGCATCGATCTGAAGAATTATTTGCTCAAAGGCCCAGAAACGACACTGAATTTAAAGTTAAAATCATTTGAACCATTTTATTTTGTTTTAGCATTAGTTTAGGTAAGGTTCTAATATATGTTCTCAAGGCTAGCAATGTGGAATCTCCAAGAACTTTGCCAATATTTGGATAATCTTACATATCTTGGTGCAATCTATGAGAACATTTCTGCCTAATATAGTGAAAGACAAATCTATTGATATTCATAAGGGAATACCCCCCTAGGTTTGGCAGAGCCTGAAATGTAGGAGAGATAGGTGTGAACAATCTTCCACTCTGTTGGCCAAGTCTCATTGAATTTGATCATAAGAACTGGCAAATCTTTAGAATTTGATGTGGGTAGATTTGGGAACCAACAGAATTGGTGACTCTACTACGGAGAAAGCTAGATTATCCATTTGGAGAGATTTAAGAAATTGTTTGCTCTTATCATTAGGGTTAGACATTGAAGGATTTTACACCTGATGTTGTATGTGTTACAGTTTTTAGAAATAATTTTGAAAAAGGGGCTCTACTGGAAAGATTAACCCAAAAAGCTGATATGATATTTATTCTCTTTTGAGGTGGTGACTCTGAACTTGTAAAGGTTGCAATACAATTCTAGGTACCATACTTTGCTTGCATGCTCAAATTAGATATCAAGATAAATCGTTTAGTTGCTGAAAGATACAAAGCTAGCTGAATTTTAATGATATTCATGGATACCCAAATGCTATACCTAGTGAAGTTAGAAAATATCTACCAAAGTATGATGGAAAAAATTTAGGACTAGCAGATAAACATATGCAAGGGTTTTGTGATTTGATGGCTGATTATGAGATTGAAAATGAGGATGTTGTTATGATTTTTGTTCAGTCATTGAAGGATGATGCTAGGGACTAGTTTTCAGATTTGCCTTTGTGTTCTATCTCTTCATGGCTAGATCTCAAGATTACATTTTTAGAACAATTTGGTGAAAGGACTGGTGTGGTTTTATTGATTACAAAATTTATGAGCATTCAAAGGAAGGAAGATGACTTAATTCCAGCCTTTAATTTAAGATTTTCAAAAGGAATCAGAGGTATCCCAGAGTACATAAGGCCAAATGATGTATTTTGTTTAGTTGTTTACTTGGGTGCATTAGAAGAGGAAATGAGCTATATGTTACTGAATAAGGAGCCTGCTACACTTCATCAAGCATTTACTGATGCAATGGACATAGAAAATAATCAGGAATATGGGATGATAAAAGGACAAATGATTGCTAGTATAGAATATTACAAAAGCTCTCTTATAGGTACACAAAGCAAATTAGGCAATATGTTTTCTATGCCTCAAAATGTTGTTGCTCTGTCCAATAATGATTATAGGTACTTGGTTAATGAAAATAAGGAAAGATTTGATATGAGGAATAAAAATGGAGAGCTCATCATACAACAAAAAGGTGAAGTTTGTCATGAAAATAATGTGGTTTGTGATTAGCCTATAAGAGTAGAATCTGATTGCAACGATATACATGAGGTTACTTCTTGCAATAATGTTATCACTGAAGAACTATAGGAACACATGGATGTCAGATTTAATATTTCCATAAGAAGTGACAGTTTGTATGAAACAGATATGGAAAGTTTTATTTTGGATGTGGGACACATTGATTTCAATAATAATGGAGAATTTGTTGATATCTTTCAAAATTCAAATCTATGTGTGAATTTCTCAAGTGATAGAGTATGTATGGATGTTGAGTATGAATGTTTCTTTGGGGATGATGATTGTTTGTACAATGCTGAAATAGAGACATTTACTTTCAATGATGAATACATTAAGGCAAGTTGCAAGTTGCAAGTGCTCATATTGGTACAGTGAAATATAGTATTGATATCTGTGGTAAGGGTGACTATGATGAGGCTCTTGACAATGGGTTATATTTTGAAATTTTGAAGCCCCCTTTTGAAGCATTCCATGTGGAGTTTAACAATGGAATTGTTGAATACAATAATGAGGGATATGAGCATGTTTTTTAAAATGAGCTCCTTCAACTTATTGATCATGGTAGCTGTGAGTACGATCAGTCTTTAATTGATTCAAGCCACAACAACTTTGATTTTGTATATCATACCATGGAAGATGTTAAGAAGACACAAGATATGTGTGATGGATGGTTATGAAGAGCTAGGAAGGCAAAGTTGTTGGTTGTCCAACCAAGACATCATTTACAGCAGGTCAAGGAATGTGTTAACCAGCTAGATCATGCAAAGCAACAAAGGGAGTTATACCTTAGATCTCTATTTCTTCCAAGGGAAAATGCATAGAGGTTGAGCAAGCAAAGGAGGAGCCTCTTGAGGTAAGCAAGCAAGAAGAATATGCAGATTTGGTTGAACAAGATAATAGGCATGATTCAGAACATTTTGTTTGTATACCTAATTTGTATCATAAGGTTCATGAGAGTCCCTTGAAGACTCAAATCATAGATGGGAATGGAACAGCTAAGCATGCACTTAGTGGATCAGTCACTACTGTTATATCCGCACATAAAGAGGGAGACATAAGTGATTTAGAGTTGGGTGAGCCTTTAATCATTCATGGAGAGGTTGGCAAGTTGATCTGTGATAAAGTACAATTCCATTTGGAGGCTTCCCTACTTCAAGGATTTGTGCTAGATACACCTTTTGGGTCAGTATATAAGAGTAAGTATCAAGCTATGGAAGAATTTGAACATGAAACCTATGTCAATAACATATTTTTGAATAGTTGTTCATTTTCTAGTAATTCCAATGGTTTACTTTGGGCAGCATGTTTTCACCGATACATAGCTATGATCCAAAGGATAGTATCTATGTGGATTTTTTAGTTTTTGTTAACATGGATCAACAGAAGCATGACGAAGATGGCACAATTAGAAATAGGATGATATGCCTCCATAATATTATCACTAAACATAGTGCTTCTAAATTGGATTTGAAACAACCTACTGAAAATAAGGTATTTGATAGAGGCAAATACTGGTTTTTTGTCTTTGGTGGCCCAAGGCCACCAAGTGGGAGTTGATATTTGAGTTAGCTTTCAATCAGTCGGCTGCTCCTTATTCAAACAGTTCCTTGGCATCCCAATGGATCTGGCACGTGGTCTGCTTCTCAAAGTGTTGTGGTCCTCGTCGTGCCTAAGCTACAGGGATAACTTTAAGGAACCCCCCCAAAAAAACTTATAAAATCCTGGCGAATCCTAGCTAAGTGCTATAATTTTCCTAGCGAATCTTTCCTTTTTTTTGAAAAAAATATTAATTTTCCTGGCGAATTTATGCCCGTTATTAGAATTTTTATAAAATCCTGGCGAATCCTAATGAATAATTGGTAAAAAAATGGCGAATCCTAGAAGATGATCACTAAACAAATTAATTATAATGGCAAATATTTCTTTTAAAATTTTGCATATTTTGTCGGCGCAGTCCCCTCATATATTTTTTTTTATTTTTTGTAATGTTTTTTGCAAGGGCCCGGGGGCGGTAGCCACCGGCGCGGTCAAGGGGCAGCACCCCTTGCAGGGGTCAAGGGGGCAGCGCCCCCTCGCGGGGTCTGGGGACAGCGGCCGCTAGGCACAATTACATTACAAAAATTTAAAATTTTAAAAATATCACATTAAAAATAAACAACAATTATTCAATTCCGTGGGACTATGAGCACGTGCCTTTTAAAAGGCTTACTAAGCTCCAAAATTACTTTTGGGCCACACAATTAAATCTAATCGTGTGGCCCAAAAGTAATTCTGGGGCTCAGTAAGCCTTTTAAAAGGCACGTGCTCATAGTCCCACGAAATTGAATAATAGCCATGAGATGAACACTTTAATCAACGGTAGTGAATACAAGTCATATTGAAGGCAAAAATAGCCCTAAAAATATGTGATACTTTATCAATAATGGCAATATTGCCCCTAAATTAATGGCAGAAATATAATACTAATGGCGAATATGGTTAAGTTTTTTAATAAAATTATAAGCTACTGGCGAATCGGCTCAAATCATGTATAATTTACTTGGCGAATTAATTAAACTTATTAGTTTAAAAAAATAATTCTTTGGCGAATTAATTATGACTAAATAAAATTTTCGTAAAAAGCAAGCGATTTAGTCACCTTTATAGCTTGAAATATTCGCCATTTTTTTAGGCCCTAATTTTTAATATTCGCCAATTGGTGAAGATTCGCCACTAAAAAAATCCCTGCTAAGCTAGCCATGTGTCCCCAACCAGAGCCACTGGTGGAACCCCCTTGCAATTTCCTTGCTCTCTGGCCTTAAGTCCTTACAATTGGCTAAGTTTGAGTATAACAATTCTAAACCCTAAACCCTTAGCTTTTTCCCTTGAACCTACGTTCTAATTGTGTGTTGACTTATGATAGGCGATCACCCAGATTTAAGTCTAGGTTACCATTTGAAACTGGCCCCTTGAGCCTATTTACCGGCTTTCCCTATGCGTGCAAATGTTTCCTAAGTCTGAGTCTATAGTCCCTTAAGGATAGATCAATGGTTGCCATGGCATCGCGGGCTCCAAATCTATCAGATCCGTTAGAGCCACGCTGATGCACTGGCCGTAGATCTCCAAGTGGGTGGGCCCCAAGCCTCATCAGCCAAATGCCTAAGCCATGCTCGTTCCTCATTGGATCGCATGAGCGTGTAGCAAGAAGATGCCAAAGAATATACTTTTTTAAGCTACAATAGAGTGATAAGTGTCGTGTGGGTCCCGTTTGGTCCAAGCAAGCTGAAGCAAGCACTCAGTGCGCTAACGCAAGGGCAGTACTAGGGTAAAAGCACAAACCTGTGTCACACTTTTTAAAGGAATTGAACAACACAAACAAAAAATTTTAACTTCAACCTCATAAAAGGGGCATTTATGTTTTGAATTTAAAAATGATGTAAACTAATGAAATGTAGAACTCTTGATGAATTTTATGCTAGTAATTTTTCAAAAGTTTTAATAAATTATTTTGATATTTTTTTGTAAATTTAAGAGTAGATTTTAAATTGTTGAAAATTTTAGGAAAAAGTGATGTCGAGTCCACGTCACAAACAAAAGAGCAAACAATCTTATTTTTCCCTTTTTTTTTCCCAAATAGATTAGTTCAATATCTAGTGCATGGAAGAAAAAAATAATAATTTTCAATGGGTATTTTCCTTGTAATAACGTTTTAAAGTTAAACTTACCAGAATTTGATAGTTTTCATTCCACGTCAACTTTTGTATAAGTTTTTTATCATTTTCAAAAAACCAATTATACCCATTTGAAGAGGACTCCTTCCTCAAGTGCACCATATAATTTTCAAAAAAAATCAATGTGATTTAATATTTTTTTTAATTTCTAATTAGTGTCATCTTTGATTATAACAACTTACTTTCAATATTTTAAATCAAAAACATATTAAAACTAATCAAAATATCAAAAAAAAAAAGTACTTGGATTGTAGACTCAGAGATCTCCAAAAGGGTATTTTTAATTTTTTGAAATAATTCATTCTAACTAAAGAAATATTTAGTTTAAGTTGAAAGTTTCAGAAAATACTGAAAAAGGAGTAGGTGGCTGCCAACAAGGATGCAACATAGATAGTTTAAGGCAAAACAGCTTCGGGCGAAACTGTTTCGCCCTAAACTATCTTATTTTTCCTGCCACAAATAATACGAGAAAAATATTTTTTTTTGTTTTTAATTGCTTAGTTTCAGGCGAAAATGACTCGCCCAAAAATGACTCACCTGAAACTATTTTGACACGTATGGGCCACATAGGCGTGACGTTGTTTTAGGTGAGACCTACTCACCTAAAAATGACTCGCTAGGAACTATTTTGTTAGCCCAAAGTGTGACACAGGTTTGTGCTTTTACCTGGTAGTGTGGGTCCTTTCCGGGTTTGCATTGTTGCGATAAGGTGACAAGTGCCCTGGTCATAACTTCTTCAACTGGGAGGACTTACTCTATTGGCACCTTCTAATTGGTCGATGACTTTTCAATGATCTTGATGGATTCTCTTACATCTTCAGTCATTGATCCTATTTTGATGTGTCTCAAATCAACGGTCCAAGTTCAAATTTTGGATTTCATTCGAGCATGTTGGCATGAATATCAAAACAATTGTAGCATGACAAGTTTTTCTTGGATTTTTGAGATTATCAGTGTGCTCTGGTATGAGTTGAGAGGTGCCGCTCGAGCATAGAAGATTGTGATTTGACAGGCAACACATTTCTCAAGTAGGTCCCGATCTTCAGTTGGATTTTGGTCCCCTTCCTCATGTTAGATGGCACTCATCAAAGACATAGATGCAGTAGAGGAAGGTTGTTGCGTTCAAGTAGCCCGATTGGTGATGAAGAATTGGGGCTCTATTCATAGAATCAAAGAAGCATGTGCCTAATTAATGGACACATCTGCAAGATCGCCCTTGCAAGAACAATTTTGATTGCCTTCTAGTTCAATTGTTGGTAGATAGCTCAGCAATACCATGATCCCAGACATTTAACGAATGAAGATTGAAAGATGGGGAATCATGCTAACAATCTAATACCCCATGCTTTGAGTCTGAATTTGAAGCAAAGAGGGGGCATCTGTTTCTAATTGTCCAAGGAGTCTTTTGACCTATTCGAACAATCTTGTGAATTGGAATATTGTTGTAAGTCTTTCCATGTTGCGGAGGGATTTGTCAAAAGAAAGTGTTGTAAAAGTTAGCCAATCAGGAAAAGGAGATGTAATTTCCCAAGTCATAAATATTAACTGAAATTTGACTAGAAATTTGTACTAAGGGAAATCTGGACAACATAATTTCTCTATATAAAGAGCTTCAAAAGTCATAGTAAGTGGTTGGTTGGAAGGTAGAGAAAAGTGGTTGGAATATTCTAGGCCTTAGATACAAGGTATCCACATTTTGGGGAGTAGTTTTTGTTACAGAGTAGGTTCATTTTGTCAAGACTGCAGAGCAGAATTATTCTTGCATATGAATAAATTCTTGTATGACAAATTCTCAATTCATATTGCAATATATGAATAACACTATATGTGTGTATTTCTTGCAATTGTCTCCTTGAATGTATGCATTTCTTTTGTGAATGAAGGAATCAAGGGTTTTGGACTTCACCTATGCACATTTGTTGTATTGAATGTCTAATTCACTGCTCCTATTCAAGGAATGGATTAAATATGCTTTGAGTAAGATATAGGAAGCAATGTATTACATTAGGGATTGTTGAAGAACAGTTGCAAGAGGTACTCATTCTTGGGTCTATCATTGTAAGGCAGTGATATAAGCATACCCTTTGAATTTGAAGTTTTGATGTCAAAAAGAAAGCATTTGCATTGTAGTATTTTGACTCTGTTGCTTTGATAAAGCACTGATCTGAGGAATTATTCACTCAAAGGTTCAGAAAGGACACTGAATTTAAAGTTAAAATCATTTGAACCATTTTATTTTGTTTTATCATTAGTTTAGGTAAGGTTCTAATATATGTTCTCAAGGCCAGCAATGTGGAGTCTCCAAGAACTTTGCCAATCTTTGGATAATCTTACATATCTTGGTGCAATCTATGAGAACATTTCTGCCTGATATAGTGAAAGACAAATCTATTGATATTCATAATGGAATACCCCCTAGGTTTGGTAGAACCTGAAGTGCAGGAGAGATAGGTACAGTGAATAATCTCCCACTCTGTTAGCCAAGTCTCTCATTGAATTTGATCATAAGAACTGGCAAATCTTTAGAATTGGATGTGTGCAGATTTGGGAACCAACACCTTTTCTTAGGGATAAAAAATAATAATAAAGTAGAATGGGAAGAATTAATTGTTGGTTTGAAAACAACTATATCTCATAGGATGCCCAAGATTGTGGTAGGAGATTCAATGGTAGTGATTAAGGCCATAAGCAAAGGTATGAGTTCATACTAGAAACGAAACTGATATGTAGAAGAAGTGGGTCTAAAGACTAGTTTTGAGGAGATTAGCTTTTGTCATTGTAAGTGGACGTTGGATTCAACAATAGTTCATCTAGTGAATGCAAGTGTGGACCAAGAGCCAATAATAGTTATTTATAGTCATTTGTTGAGCACTTGGGTAGATCTTGAGCAACATACAAGATACCACCCACCCTGATTTCATATTTATTAAGCTCACATTAGGTGAGATATGTTAGTCAAGGCTCATAGGTTGTTTGCATTGTAATTTATGATATAATTGGAGGAATGAGTATGCATGAAGGAGGTTTTTTCTCCCCATAATTTGTTATGGTGGCATTGGATGTCTAGGAGGTGATAAGACATCGAGAAGAAAGCATTGGTAGGGTAAGTTATTAATGATTGAATTGAGGTTACACATGTAGGAGGCCATATTAATGTGGTGAGAGCTCATTTTGAGGATGCTCTGTTTGTGGAATATTGGTGGCTTTCTCTTTCTAGTTTTTCTATTAGCAGGAACATATATTAGAGATAGGTAAGGGATGGTGAGTATCAATTGGGCTGGAAAGATTAAAGAGAAGTAGAGTTGTAGCTCTCTAATAGATAGGAGAATCAAATAAATCCTTGCTTATGAATCTATAGTGGCTTTAGGGTTTGTGGGGGTGTTAGGAGAAAGAGGATTAAAGTTTGGCAACAAGCAAAAATCAATGATAAGGGGAGATTTTGTGGCAAATCTTGGTCTTGTGGTAGTAGATGCAAATTTACACATGTGGCTGCTAAAGTTATTCCTGCCTAAACAATTTGAAGACATGGCAATAGCTAAAGATATGGAAACATTTAGAGTGGCGAAGAGTTTGGCAAAAAAGTATGTGAAAGGTGAAGACTCTACATCCTCCCTAGTGTAGCAAGAGGGCGAGAATGAGGAACGTGTAGCGTTGAAGCAAGAAATTGGTCTATTGAGGGCATATTGTTGTGACATGGGTAAGGTGATAACATGCTTACATGTTTTGTATGACAATGGGAGACTCGAAGCAAGTAGTGATTACACCATACCAATGTTTTGCAACAAATCTATTCATAGGGCCAAGTGATGCAAGGAGCTTAGTACTAGTATCTAGTTACTAGCATTAGTAGGGTTTGGTCACTACTAGCAAGCTCAAGGTAGTTTAAGGGGAGCAGCTGGCAATGTGGAGGAGGTGTATGAACCAGTTTTGAATATACCTATGAGTATGGAGAAATGGGGAATGATATAGGGTTTAAATTGTGTGAGCCTTTAGTTAATGTTTTGTTAGGTGTTACTAGTTTGTGGGGGCTTTTTGTTCCTTTTGCTTTTGGCTAGTATGTAGGACAATATGGCATGTGCTTTGCTCAATTAGAGTTATTTGGTAACTTCTTTTTTGCCTCAATATTGGGTCTTAGTGTCATTTTGCTTGCTAAGGCTCCCTTTGCTATTGCTAGTTATTATACTACATGTATGAATAATGTTTTTCAAGGGTTGGGGCCTAAATGGAACCCCCACTAAGCTATCTACAAAAAAAATATGAAAAAGAAACTAAAAATGGTTCTTTATAACAAGTCCACATGAAAAACTATTAAAGCACTACTAGTATATTAGACAAAAAATTTCTTAGAAGCATAATACCTTTCCCAAGATCGAACCTAAGGTTAATCCAACATAATGAAGGGCTTAAGAATGATCTTTTAGCAAATATTTTATAACTCGACAAAAAAACATATCTATGTATTAGCGCAATTCTTTGGACCACTATATTTAAAAGATATTTACAATTTAGTTTTGAGTTAAAGTCTATTGTGAGCCTCTTTATTCCATTTTATATCTTGTATATATTCACCACTGATAGGCCTATACCTCTTAGCCACTTTAATTATTGTATGAAATGGATTGAATATGGTGGCTCAACTAGAGGAAGATCAAAATATGCCCCTCAAACTCATCATCAAATATGTCATTGTCTTCAAATAAAACAAAGATTAGGGAGGTCCAATGAAAAAATGAAGGAAGTGAGCATGCAAGCCCAATCAAAAAAATGTGGTGAAGGTGACTGTGAAAGTGCCACTTCATGTTATGGGCCTACCAAATATATTACAACATTTGACTCACCATTCTAAATGGTGGGCATACATTTTTATTCAAAGTGCACATCTAAATATTAAAGCTAACTTAAAAAGTAATATAAATTTATCATGACATAAAAATACATATTTTTACACAACACTCCACCATGAACCTCTTTATGTCATTATATCGCTAGAAAATTCCCATCTCCCCTTCATGTCTATATGGATTGGTTACACAATACTCCACCATAGACCTCTTTATGTTATTATATAGGTGGAAAATTTCTCATCTCCCCTTCGTGTCCATATGGCTTAACCAATCCAATTGTTCTTCAAAAAAATGGTTTGAGAGAGTTTATTATTCATGTGCCCAATCTCTGACCTACCATTGCTTTTATATGCCTCTCTAACTTATTATTGTGTGCCACAATAGAAAAGGGTTTGGATTGTGCATTCTTGAAATCTAGATTTGGACTCGACCTTTGAACTCAACCTTTTAATTCCATTACATTCTTTAAAAATTGCTTATAAATTGCAATTGAATATTAATTTTTAGCAAACATGTTACTATAAAAATCTAATTTTAAGTATTAATATTACATGTTACTGATTTTAATTTCATGACCTACTATATGTGTACATCATGTATCTATGATTCTAGCTCCCAACATCAATAGATTGCTAAAAGCAATTCAAGATGTTTATCCTTTCAATATTTTTGGAAAAAAAAACAAAAAAAAAAACTTTAAAAACCTATAAAACTAATAAAAAATCATCGAGACTTGATTGAAATTGAGATTGCATTCGACCTTTATTGCAGAGTCCAAACAAGCAATCAGATTGTAAAGCTTTGACATAGTAGCAATTGTGAACATAAACAAGGTATTTTTTGCACTAAAATATACATATATGATATAACAATCTATTTTATTTATATTTAAAGATAGTTTACAAATATGGCTCAAATGAGAAGTTGACTTAAAATGAGACCAATACATTAGCTCCTTCTGAGCAACAACATTATTTAGCTCCTCATGAGCATTAACATTAAATAACAAATTAGATATTAACACTAGAAGCCAACAATGGAAGACCAAGAGTCACTACTTAGACCAATTTACATTAGCTCCTTATGAACAACAATATTATTTAACTTCTTATAAGCATTAACATTAGATATTAATAGTGAAGCCAATGATGGAAGACCAAGAGTCGCCACTTAGACCAATACATTGGCTCCTTATGGATGACAATATTATTTAGCTCCTTATGAGCATTAACATTAGATATTAATACTAGAAGCAAAAAATAGAAGTCCACGGGTTAACACTAGAAGCCTCAACCCCTTTGGACATCTATTTTATTTCAAACCACAATCTACTTAAATTTGTGGCTTACAATAATACTAAGCATGTAAATGATTTATCTAACACAAAAAAATGGAATGCTTTGGCCACAACAAATGTGTGCAGAGCTTAAGCCAATTTCAACCTCCGCTGATTGGAGGGATAAGAGCAAGTTCATCTCCATCTTTCACAACGGTAGAATCAGAAGTGTACATTTCATTTAAGGCCACTGCCATGCAGTCATATATTGCTTTTAAACTTGGAACTTGCAGTATAAGCTTATTAACACAGTCCAAAGTAGTTGAACCTTCTTCTATATCCAAAACCTTATCAGATGCACCAGCAAGATCACGGGCCCTGGCAAAGAACAGTACTTTCACTTTCATAGTTTTCTTTTGTTCCCGAGTGCCCTTGGCTAGTTCCTTGGTTTCTATATCACACTCTTTCATTTCCCTATCCATAATAAGATACTCTGCAAGCAGATTGAACACTCGGATTAACATGGGTGATGAACAATACAGCAGGCATGCAAAATTAGTCATGCATGCCATCTTTTATAAGCAAAAGTTTGTGAAATCATTCGTGTCTAGAATTGAGGATTAATTTACTGATATTTTATGGTCACTCCGGATCACACAGCTCTACATAAAGAATACCACTCCTGCAGACAGTCAATCATATTGAACACAAGTAAAGGATGGCAGGCAGACATAATACAACATAATCCAATATGCATAAAAAAAAACATAGGTAGTATTCTTCAGAAGATATTTCATACATCAACACATATGGATAGCAAACAAAGAGACATAATATGTAAGGAAGCGACATGCAAATTTAATCTGAAAGCAATATCCTGAGATGCGGGCCACAATCATGAATAATCACAAATTTTAAGTAAACAGCATAAAGCATATAGGTTATTTTTGTGTGACAATATCTGCGAGTAAATATAACCAAATCATTCATAAACCCCAACTCCAAACCGAATTGCAGGAAAGTAGCCCATCCGATAGATGTTCATACTGTTCTTCTCAATTCAAGCAATACACTTGCAATTCAAAGATCTGGCAGTTGAAAGTTGCTGGGGGCAGGGGAGTGGGGGAACAGGATGCGGAGGAGTGATGATGATGCTTGATAAGATTTGAAGGCTTATGAAGGAAATGGCAGCTGACATGGTAAAATAGATACCCTGTGAGAAAAACTTCGCATTGCCACAAAGGAGCTGAATAATCAGGATGAGGAGGAAAGGAGACTGGCTGAACTGCTGTATCTGCTGATGATGGAGAAAACGGTACCAGACAGAGATTAAGAAAAGAAGCCAACTGAGGTAGTAGATTTAAGTAAGAAGGAAAAGGAGGTCCCTGCTGAATAGCCTGAATGGCAGGCCTATTCTAGAGAGCTGGTGAAAGCTTATCTCCAGCAGATTTTGATATGGAGGTTAAAACTTAATATGTGCTGTGTACAGTAAGGTGAAGATAGTACGGAATTTGATTTGCAGCTAGTACCCGAAGGCTGGGCAGGTGGTGTAATGTACCAAATATAGAATTTTCTGATTTTTTTGGTATTTTTGTATTTTGAACAAAATAAAAAGATGGAAACAGCAACTGGAAACAGTATGTACTGATTTGTAAACAATAGATGATAGAAGAAAAAGAACCCTTGTATCAAGCCCTTGTTCAGTGAGTCGCCAAAATTAAACCCTCAATCAAATCTGGTTTAAAAAAAGACCTTACATTGCTGTGACAACAGCGTACAGATTCAGATCTGACACTTAATTGTATTTGCAATCATTGTACTGCTGCTTTCAGGCAATATTCAGAATTTTTAACAACTGAATTCACACTCAGAGAATATAGAAATGGTATAGTTCTGACCAGATTTCTGAAAAGGGGTCAAATATAGGTCGTGGCAGCCTGTATTCAGCTACAACAATGATGAAATCGCCTTCCTATCCCCTCTGTACAGACTGCTGTATGGTTCCAATCTGATTGTGCCCTGGTAATAGGCCAAAGGATGATGAAGTTGCTGATAGATGGCCTGAACAGATGCCACAGTAGCAATAATTCTGTCCTTATACTTCGGTCTGATCTGCTCAGGGTATCTAACCCCCACTAACTGGTGCGGCCTCTTCCCCAATGGATTGCTCAACAGAAGACGATGTAGTAGTGGCAACCAGCTATTAAACTGTCCAGAAATGTTGCGACCAAAAATGGTTTGTATGGCGGATGGACCGTAGCTGTTGGCGCCCTCCAAATTTGCAGTTTGCAACCACAAACATGGTGTGTTCCAGCCACAGGGTGATGAGGAATTGCTCCAGCAGACACAGCACTTCAAGCCAGCCTTAAACTCTATAACTTTGATTGGCGATCAGCCACCTAGGGTTAGCCTCAGCTCTGAAATCTATCCTTGCAGCAATCTGATCCTTCAAGGTGGCACTACAAATCAATACCAATCAGCTCAACTCAAGACAATGGCGACCAAGGATTTGCTTGCAAATTCAATTCACCCTAGACCTGCAATTAACATATAGATCTCCAATTCAATCCAACTTGCAACCCCCGAAACGGAATTGCCAAAGCAAGAGGTGAAGGGTTTCGTCCTCATCTCCGTATGGAGAGCTAAGAGGGTTTTTGTCCTCCTAGTTCTTAAACTTGGATGAAAATCAGAAAAACAAACTCACAATGAATGCCAAAACCAAAATCTTCCTCCTCAAATGAAGATAGGCGTTTCCTTGACATATCTTTTCAAATTGGGCCCTTAGGTCCCAAATTTCCCTCCAAGCATTTAAAAATACTTTTGTTTTTTATTTTATTTATTTTTTTAATTTTAAATATTTAGAAATACTTTATTTTAATACTAGTGTTAAAAACACCTTTTATTTTAATTATAATAATATTATTAAGTTGTCCTTAAAATTAAAAATTATTCAGGCCCAACTTAAATAATATTATTAATTATTTTAGTCCAACAAAGGGGACGTGACAGGTGGGTTGGGGGCAGCTTCAGGACCGATTATGGAGTGGTTAGATAAATTTTGTTGCAGGAAAGCAGCTCTTCACACATGGCCTGATTGGCCTATTCTTTGGCTTCTTTGTCTAGCTCTGTATCTATTATATGTATAACTCCCACAGTAGGTAGGAGCCTTTTATGATGGCAGCAGAAGTGCTGTTTCAGATTACAGTTGGACTTCTTCCATAGTTACAGAAAATTTCCATGAATTGGCTGGCAGTTAATATGAGAACTTCTGAAGTTTGCTAATAGATTTGCTACTTTTGTTATTCATGGCTCTGGATTTGATTTTTTCTGGCCTTTCTCATTTATCTATTTTTTATGGGCAAGGTTGGACAGAATCTGAATCCCCCATGATAGGATTCACTAGAATCCACGTGTGTTTGATGTTTCTTCTTTGTATATTTTCGGGCATGTGGTCCCCTTTTTGATATTTACCTATTTTTTTAAAAATAACATAAACCGACAAGAATACAAAAATCTGGACCAAATTGCAAGCACAATGCTTAATGCAAGGGTAAAAATGACACAGGGCTTCAAGATATTTTAATAAGTGTAAACATACTCAAGGCTGTTTGTACATAATTTCTTCCCTGCTGTAACCCCATTCATGCATATGCTTTAGATGTATTCCTTAGCAAGGAATCTTATAGCTTGAAAGGCCAACAAGACCTGCTGCAGAACCTGCTCAAAAATGTTATAAAGTAATAAAGACTGCTCCATGGTTTAGTTTTTCGTCTCATATATTAAAAGCTAGCATCTCATTGTCTTTTCCTACAAACATGGCACTGATTTCACTCGACCTTAAGTCATTCAAAAATATGGTAAAGCGTCGATCATAAGCGTCATTCTTGTTAACGTCTCAAGACAATTACTCATAACGATGAGACTCGAGAGGAAGAAATGAAGAAAAACCTAAATTTATGTAATGATTAAAGCAATCGATATCGGTTTGTATATTAAGAGCTAAGTTGCAAAGGTCTCCAAGTTTCGTTTTTAATGATGATTTGCATGCTGTGGGAAAAAACATCCAAGATTTAAGGGTGCAGATGACCATTAAGATAGGGTTTAAAACGAAGGTTAGATTTTAATACAATCATCCAATTCAACTCTTTTGGTATGGAAAAGAGCTTAACTTTTAACTTAAAAAAGAAAGATGATAGTATGCAGCAGAGAAATCACATATGATGGAAAGAGAAGATTATAGACCATTGTCAAATATGAATTAAACTCAAAATTGAAAACTTTGCCAACATTTGATAATCCACATAATAAGTGTCTCCAATTTCACACTATTTGAATTTTGCCCACAAAGTCTCCAAGTGCTTACACTAAATAATGATTGAGTTGTTACGCCACAGATCATCATGCAACTCCATGCTCATTTCATGTTGAATATTTATGTTGTATTTTGGTTTAGAAAAAGAACACTATCATAGGTTATCTGTGTGCACTCGTCAAATTTTACCTTTATTTATCAAACTATTGAGTGTTTGGATACCCACAGCTTTTTTAAGTAGAGTGCATGTCAAACTCACCCAAAAATTTAATGCTAATCATTTAGTTTGAGGGTTTCCATTCTACCTGTAATGCTTCTAGAACTCTATGTTCTGTACTTGCATACGTGATAGAATATCTAGAACAAAAGGAATTACAAAGATTGCTTGTCACCAGATTTGGTCATGTCTATTAAATGGACTGGATAGGCATAGAATCCAGTTAAATAAGAAATCAAGAAAACAAGTTTGCTCATTAGATATAAGGTTGTGTTTGAAAAATGGCTCGTCTGATAATATCAGAGCATTTAAATTTGTAAATTTGCCAACGGGAGTACTAAAAATACCTGTTTCAACAATTACTAATCTGCGAGTACTAACATGCATATGGTGAAACAGATATGAAAATACTTTCTTTTGAGAGGATAGATGTTGCAACATCTCTAAAGAAGTTTAAATAATACCATTTTCTGTACTTAACCTAATATCACAGAATGAAACAGTTACAACAATTGTAGGTATTAACACGAGGTGATTCAAGATACTTCAAGAAGAAAGATTATAATTAAGAAAGTCTATAGTAGGACTAAGATGTCTTACCTCTTGAAGCAGTTTTGACTCTCGAGTTTGAAGTAAGTATTTGTTTAGGACAAATAGGAATGATCAAGATTCAAGAAAGACAAAAAAATGTTTTACATCAATATATTGCTTGACAAAAACTATTTTTTCACGGTTTGGAAAATTGCAACCCAAAAATGGTTGGAAATTTAGTTATACCTTCGAAAAGAAAAAGATGAAATTTTAAGACAAAAATTCTGTTGTCAAAAAGCACAATGAACATTCTAGTAGACATAATTGATCAGGGGCCCAAATTGAAACCCAGGGTACAACTTTCTAGATGAGGATCTAGATTAAGTTATAGGCATGTGCAGAAGCTTTAGAGACAGACAAGTGCAAAGACAGAGAAAGATATAGAACTAAAACAGTAAATGTAATTTTATTCAGCTATCCGTTTTGTACATGACGTACTCCTAAGAAGGATGTATGACTGTTATCTACCTAGCTACTTCCTATCTCTATTACATGTCTATTTGATGTTACAGAGATGTACATATATGGATTACATAGGTTCATGCCATGGAGGCCAAGAATCACTAGGAAGTTGAACCTTTTCTTATGGAAGTGGAACCATTTCCTTGTATAACTCCTTATCTCCCAACAATTGTGGGGTGTAATGTGATGTCCCGTTTTTAAGATTACGCTGATATTCTGATTTTTTTATTAAATTTCTGATTTCTGATGTAAAACAAAAACCGAGACAGCAAATCGAAATCACTAGAACTTGTTACCAAAATCCTCGATTGGCTGAAAACAACTTCAACTCCACCTAGAATGGCAATAAGTAAAATGAAAAGAGTTGGTTATAGCCTGATATGAAAGGGACAGCCATCTTGTCACCCTTATCACATAAATATACTCGGATCTGAGTAGTTAGTGCACACATTTTCAAGTACAGGTGCTGATATGACTAAAAAATAGATGAATCAACTCTCAATGTCAACAATATTCAAGAATGGAACACTGAGGGAGTAAACTTACATGGAACTCAGTTATACATCTTCAAAATGCAACATAAACCAGATTCGAGCAAAATTACATCATGGATAATGGTTGTTACAGACCTGATTGCATGATTAAGATAAGCCCTAGGAAGCTGATTCTATTCAGATCTGAATCATAAACAATTATAGAATCCTCTAATGCTGATCCCACCACAAGGATAATTGCTGGAAACCACTGAAATTGATAACAATTGACAAAATCAGAAATGCGTTTATGATTATGCCCAGATCAGACCTGAAATCATCATAGAAATCGCCAAATGTGATGCTGATAATGGTACGGCCGCCCTTGGAGGAGTACGGCAGCAACCAAGGAATGTAAAGTTGGGCTATGGAGGGCTGTATGGCTGGTGTAGGGCTGGCAACAGCTACAAATCAGTTCCAAAACCCTGAATAAATATTCAGATCTACCTCTCAATTGAAATCGTCACCAAAGGATGATCAAATATGCACCTGAAATTGCTGATTTGATGATAAGTTACTGTAGCGACACTGTAGCAGCAGCATGCAACCTTCAAAATGCTGGAATCTTCAATAAGTTACTGTAGCGACACTGTAGCAGCAACATATAAGCTTGAAACTTGACCAAATATGTGAAAATTCCTCTTAAAATTTGTCTAATCTTGTCTTTACACAATTGAAAGATATTTGCTTGCAAATCAAATTAGGTCCTTGTTGATATAAGCTTCAGACCCTAAAAATCTGCAACAACCTGGATTGGAAACAAGGGTTTCTGTCCTTGATCCAAAATGATGAATCCCAAGCAGGTTTTCGTCCTCTAGAATTCGAACACACCAAGGGTTTTCATCTTTGGATGCCCCAGATTGAACAAATGCTCAATTCTGAAAATAGTATGCAAAAGGATAACTTGAATGATGATCTAAATGAAGATAGGTGCCTCCTTGATATACCTTTTCAAATCCAGCCCTTAGGTCCTAAATTTCCCTTCAAGTATTTAAAAATACTTTTAGTTTTTTTATTTTTATTTTAAGTATTTAAAAATACTTTTTATTTTAATCCTAGTGTCAAAAAACACCTTTTATTTTAATTATAATAATATTATCAAGTTGCCCCAAAAATTAGAATTTAGCAGGCCCAACTTAAATAATATTATTAATTATTTAGTCCAAAAAAGGGGACATGACATGTAACCATTTGTTGGTAGGTGCCTAATGAGCTAGGATGACTTGGCATAGCATGAGTCTCAAAAGTGCCACTTGGACTGCCACATTGACCACATTATCCTAAGTCTACAAAGTGATGCTCAAAGTAGTGCAATGAGTTGCGGTGAGAACTGGACTTTGCGGTTTGCCTAGAGGTGTACTAGACCTTGTTGAAGCCATGGCAAAAACTATAGAGTGTTTGGATGAAGTATGGTTACTGCAAGAGTGTTTGATCCTATGCAAAGTGCTATGTGCCATTGCTAGAGTGCGTGGTACTTGCTAGAGATCGTTGGTTCGTCTTTGTGTTGGTGCAAGCATCTAGGAGGTGCTATGGGGTACCGCAGACCAATGAGATGTTACCACATATACCGCAAACTATGAGAATGGTCTTGGCATTACCACATGTACCAATTTTGGTGAATCCTCCTGGATTAGTCATCCCTCCTTGTGAAGCAATAGTCTCAATTGCATTGAGACTAAAAAGCAAGTGCAGAGCCTTGGCTTCTAATTGTTGCTTAGTGAACCATTTGGCTTGTTGTAGGAGCTGACCCTTTCTAACTACTCTGTATACAACAATAGAATAGTTCTCTGTAAACATGGTTTCTAGAATCCAATCTATCTTTGCTACAACAGGTCATTCTTCAGTTGGAGATGAGGTGCAGAAAGCTAAGTATGCATTGTTGTATGGCACAATCTTCTTTGGAGCTGGTTCAGCATGTGTGGAGCATGAATTCACTTCAAGAATCTGGTATCCCTTATTGCCCACTGTTAAACTACACTGTAAGGATTGGCACTATACACAAACTTATGACTGTGCATGTAAGGATGCCCAAGAAGTATTTTAAAGACTTCCATTAGCACTAAATCACAAACTATCTCCTAAAAAGGATGAAAGGATTATGAAAAGTGGCATTGGAGAGTGACACATATACCTTGGGCGTGGCATGCGCTAAACCATCCCAATTTGTAGGGATGTGGATGAGGCATGGTTGGCAACTTCAATCTTTCAATAATTTCTAAAGAGATTAGATTCTTCATGCTACCACTATTGATCATGAAGTCCAGTGGCTCCCTTTCACCCACATTTGTGAATGGAATGGTGATTCTACCTCAGCTTCTTTATGGATCACTTGGAGCTATGTTGACTAGGATGTAAAGGATCAATGTCGATGATTCCATTTGAGGTCTTGACATCATCATCCTCTACTTTGGCCTTTGTAAGTACTCTTTTGAGCATGGCACTTAGTGTTGGAATGATTGCAATTTTTGCACCTGTCACACCACTTACCTATCTTGGAAAGTGTGTTCTTGTCTGAAGGAAGTGTCTTTCTTGGTTTCCCACTTGCTTTTTTATTTGATCTCCTCCTCAATGGTTTCCGCATAGCAATAGGCCTCTCCCATCATCTCAATTTTGATCAGCTTCAATCTAGATTGGATGGCTAGTCATAAGCCACTATAGTACTTGAGGACACAATGCTACTCTTAATAAAATCAGCCCAACTTTGCGTGGGGCTTGTGGAAGGCATTGGTATAGGCTTGGACTGATTGTTCATGTCCTTGCCGCAATTGTGACCACTATATGCATCAGTTAGCGTAAACATCTTTAGAATAGTATTCATCCTTTGTAATGTCCCCGTTTGGATCCATTCCAACATTCTTGGAAAGTTCCAAGATTCTTGGATAATTCCAACATCCTTAGAGAGTGCCAACTTTCCGTAGACTTTGGGATGTGTAGAAAAATAATTAAATAAGTAACGTAAGTTGTCTTAAGGTAACTTTCTATTATTTTCTTAAAGGCAACTTATGTTTATTTATTTATTTATTTATTTATTTTAAAAGAAGAGTGGCCAACGTCATAAAGTGTTTTTAGAAGAGGGCCAAAAGTGATAACACTCCACATGAGGTACAAAGTGGTGACTTAAAAGGTTATTTTAAAAGTGACATTGAAAATGAGGATTAAAAGTGTTATCAAATTTAAAAGACTTTCAAAAGTCACTTTATTTTATAATTTATTATTGAGGGGAAAAGTGAAATAAAAGAAATAATATTTGGTTGCCCTAAAGTGCCTATAAAAGGAAGAGTTTGTTGATGTGTTTGGTATTCTATCCTCTCTTGAACAAAGTCTCTCAAAGGCTAAACAATGTGATCCAATGAGACAACTCCAAGGTTCATGATATGTCAGGTCTTGACTTGCAATGGATAGACTCAGTGGTTGATTTGTGCTGGAAACACACAAAGGGACTTACGCTGAATTGACTCCTTACTCCGCTTTGATATGTTATTTCCTTCTTATGAAATGGAACTTACTTCAAACTGACTATGAAAGAAAATAAAAAAAGGACAAGGGTTTAGAAAACTATTCTAAGGACAAGGGTTTAGAAAACTATTCTAAGGACAATGAGATAATGAAATATGCCGAGATAGACAAACTCCTCATGAAACCAAACTTCGCTTCGCCATGAGAACCAACAACTACACGAAGCCAATGTAATCTTCTAAGGTAACTCAAGGATTTTCATGTTGCGAATCTCCACCCAAACACCCACTGTTGGCGCAGCTTGAACAAGCATCCACAACTGAACTAAAACAAATGTGGTTCAGGCTAACTTTGCAAAATGACTTATCAGCAACAAATCATAAAAAGTATGAACCATCTAAGGAATTCATCAATTATCTCCACATATAAACATTGCATCAATGAACTTCTAATCTAATTCTACTCTACTTGGAAACATCTCTCCATCATATTCGAGAATTGTAAACCATGCTAACATCCTGCAATCATACAAAATCACCATGTGAACCAACAATGAGCTTGTATTGATTTTGGAAATGTACTTTTACAACAATTTCATGTCTCTTCAATGACTTCGAAGAGTCTCCTCTAATCTACTTCTACTTTAACAACATCTACCCCTACTCTTCTATCTTGATCTCCCTTCTCTCTCTCTGATACAAATGAGAGAAATGGGCCTTTTATAGGCTCCAAAATTACATGAATGGCCAGGATTGATTCGAGAATCAATGGCCAAGATTGAGACAACAAAGCAGTTTGTTACAAAAAATTACTATTTTTAGAACATTGAATGCAAATGGATTATGTGGCAGACTGTGATTGGCTTGATGGTGTGCACATGCCACCTCGACATCGAGCAAACTGGTTTGATTTTCTTTATGTTCACATTGCTCAAAATATTTTCCCAAATTTTGTCATCTTTTGGAGTAGTCTTCGAATCTGGATTTTCACCTCTAGAACTTAGCTTCATCGAACTTGAAAACTTGGGAATTTTGTCGATTTTCTTCTTGTTGTCTTTGATGTGAAACCTGAAGTGTATCCCGTTGTCTTTGAACTTCCTTCTTCTTGATTGGAACGTATCCTTATGAAGTCTTGTGTATTACTAGAAGTAACTTGCTTCTTTGGCGTTGGAATTCTTGCATCCACCTCGAACAACTTTGTTCATCTTTGAATTCATCTCGAACATCTGATCCTTCATTGATCATCCTTATCATGGAACATTATCCTTGGAAAATAATTCTCCTGCATTCTTGCACAAACAAAGGAAATTCGAATAGTCACATTGAACAAAATCTTTGAATGCAATGAAATATCACGATGAAGCATTAATAAATTTGCAAAGAATTATATTCAAGAATCCAGCTTGGAAGAAGTGAATAATAATGATACTTGGGAATAATACTACTCCACAAATAATTCGCCCTTCTTGAAAATCTCACCTAAATACATGTCTAAGGTGAATTACTTCATTAAAATTCCAACAACGTTTATTTATCACTTTTCTTTTACCTAAGCCAACTCACTTAGGAATAAAATGAACTTCATTTGTTTGTCTTGTAATTTTGCATTCTTAATAAGTTCCTTCACTATTTTAAGGCACACTTATGGTAGAGTCTTTCACAAACTTAGCACATTTCCCTTGTTCTCCCTCACAAGCTCTTGGACGCATTTTCCATCAATCCTTTCACAAAGTAAAAGCGCATTTTGCATGATATCGTTCACAAAAGTTGGAGCACAATTTACATGTGCCCTTTCACAATTCCTTAGTCGCAAATTTCTAATGGTCTTTCACTAATTTCTTAGGGCACATTTTGGGAGAAGTCCTTCACAATACAAATCGCATTTTTTCTTACTGCCTTTCAAAAACTTGAGCCAATTTTCCATGAGACCGTTCTCATTTCTTTGGAATCGCATATTCCTTTGTTCCCTTCACAAATTTGAGGTCGCACTTCTAAAGTAGTCCTTCAGTGATGAGCGTGATTTGTAGGTAGTCATTCACAAAACGTTTTTGCACCTTTCCTGAGTGCATTCACGAATTTAGGGCGCGACTTCCATTATGTCTTTCACAGATGAGAGAAAATCATTCACAATGTTAAGCTTTGAGCGAGGATTTCTTGACTTCATGCACAGGTTTAGCGCATTTTCTAAGATGCCTGGAATAATTTGTAGCGGAGATTTTATAAGCCTATTCACAATTTTTTAGCGTGAATTTCCTTTATTCATTCATTATCTTGAGCGGGATTTTCATGTTCTTATTCACAATTTCTTGAGTAGATGTTGGCGCCATAGATGGAAAACTCGCTGAGTTTTCGAAAACTCACGAGTTTTTTTTGCAAAAGAGTTTTTTGACTTTAACTCGCAGAGTCTTTTCTGCCGAGATTTGTTAAGTCAACGCCGAAAACTCGGCGAGTTTTTGGCGAGTTTTTGCCAAAGACTCGCCGAGTCCGCAAAAAAAACTCGCGGGCGTCAGAAATCAAGGGCTCCACGGCCAGAAAAGGCAAATCACAATCAAAAATTAGTTTTTTTGAGCTCTGCATAGCAACCCCCCCCCCCCCAAGCAAAAAAAGTCCATTTGTAATGTTATGGCATCGAGAAGATCGGATTCAAACGCCATTTTTTGCAGATTTTGAAGGCAAATTCGAATCCCAGGTAAGATAGATCCTTACAGTGATTGGACAGGGCAGGATGAGCAACCTCCATTGTTTACCGCAGATGACAAATCATTGGATCCTATTGATTTGGATCAGATATATACTTACAGTGATTGGACAGGGCAAGATGAGCAGCCTCCATTGTTTACCGCAGATGAGCTTCTTGATTTCGAGAGACAAGCAATGGAGGATCTGGGTGCAACAAGAGATGTAGGGTTGGAGGACATTCATAAGCATGAGGAGTCATTGCCAGAGCCAGAGCCAAATAGTTCCAGGATGGTGGTCGAGCCTCAGCCACAGCCTTCCATGCCAACCGAGGAGCCACCGGCACCGCGCACTCGCAGGACTAGAGCATCTGCCTCTTCCCTAGCTTTGGCTAAATTAGGGAAGAGGAAGATGTAATATGTTGTATAATTTTAGTATTTACTTCTAGTTTTACTATTTTCATTTTCAGCTATCTATTGTAATTTGTATCAGACTATCAGGGTTTCAGCCATTAGGATTCCGCATAAGAATGCAATTTTGTAATCAATTTGCATTGAAGTCAATCAAATTTAATAGAAAACACTTTTGTACTCATTTATGGACTCATTGGATTCATCTTGTCATTGAATTTTGCAAAAAAAATGCGTTTCTAATGAAATTTTAGCAATTTTTTAAGTTCCCAAGTTTTTTGCCGAGTTTTCTCCGAGTTTTTTTTGACTCTCCAAAAATTGGCTTGTCGAGTTTTTTGCTGAGCCGAGTTTTCCAACTATGGTTGGCGCATTTCTTAGGGGATTCTGAATAGTATTCGGCGCACATGCTTCACAAAATTCAAGGGTGCATTTCACTAATGTTCATTCAATCTTTTCTTGTTGCAAATTTCTGAGTGCTCATTCACAGTTTGGAGCGGATTTTTTGGTGGGCCATGCACAATTTGAAACTCATCCTTTGCAAACCGACTATCACCATGCACTCAAGCGGACCTTCTAATCTGCTACGTGTGAGAAGAGTGATGAAAATTGCACGATTGGAGGAATAAACGCTAAGGAGAATAAGCGGACATTTTGGCATGTCATGCATAGAGCGGACTTTTTGATATGCTATGCATAAAACAATGTTCAAAAAACGTTTGCATCTACATAGAATCTCACCACTCCAACAAACCGAACGCCAACTTGCTCTCTATTGACCACGTTCACACAAGTTTGAAAAACCCGAATATGTGCTTAGGCGAACCTCCTCATGTGCTATGTATGACGTATTTCATCTCTTGCAAAGTGATCTTGCTTGGAGCAGACATTGCAAACCATTGAGCATGGAAATGAGAAATTTGAATTACGATGGGTCTGCGAAAGTCCGCCTAGGCGGCAACAATTAAATTTGCTTGCAAATTGCAAAATCGCCTAAAGGATATACTTCAGCGGAAGTTTTGGCATGCTCCACATGCAATACGTGATATGCAAGCGCTCTTATGAAACGAGTAGATTGTTCAAACCATCATGCATGATACTTGGAAAATAAGAATTGCAAAGGGACTATAAATGTCCGCTTGAGGCAGATATTTGAGTGCTTTGTGTATAATTCGAATCCCCACATTTTGCAAAGTAACCACTAAACATGCACCAAGGCGGAGGTTTAAAACAATCATGAATGATTGAATCCCACCTTATTCGAAATGGCCTCAATTTTGCACCCAATGTGGACTTGCGGGTCTCACGTACAGGTTTTAAAAAGAATGTGGTTTGCAAAGTCTAGTCGGACGGGCGCTCTAGGTGGTCGATTTAAACCATCAAGTTTGAGGAATTCAGATTGCCAAGGGACTGCGAAAGTCTGCCTGGGAGGGTCGTTTAAATGCACCATACATTATTTACAAACTCTTTATTTAGGTACGAAATTTAGAACAGGACCATCGCCAAAACCAAACAAACTCCAGCCAAAAGCTCAAAATAGAGGGGTCCCCATCAGTGATGGGGCGATGTATGATTAGGTCACAATAGAGTTGTGCAAAGAAAAGCGTTACTGTCAATTTATTTTCTCATTTGCTCTGTGCAAAACGTGAGTTCTCTCTCTATTTGCCTGAGGATGAAAACCCTCTGGTGAATCCAATTTTGGGGACAAAAACCCTCCTAGCTGGTTTCTGTGATTTCACCCAGAAATCACCTTGGTGCTGATTGTGAGATTCTAGTATTTGCAAAGATTTTGAAGTGTTTAGTTGATGTTGGAGATTAATATTTGCATCATGTTGATAACTATCAAGTTGCAGCAGTTTATACATGATTGGGGGGTGCTATACCATTGTTCTGCTAGGCTGTACAGGTCTGTAAGTGTGTACAGCAATGTTTAGATGAGCAGTTGCAGTCCATACAGCAATTATTTTGGAGTTTGATGCATGATTTTAGGGCTGTTCAGTTCTGAGTTTTCAGTTGCAGCAGTGTATGAGGGTAGTTCAGTGACCAGTCATATGGTAAGTTCATATGGTCAGTTCTAGCTTTCAGAACAACAGTATATCTTCACTTTCAGCCTGGTATTCAGAGTTTATTTATTTGCAAGTCATTTGTGAACTAACTCTGTTGCAACAGTGCTGATTGCTTATTAGCATAGCATTTTCAGTACGCTGGTGTTTAGTTTCCCTTCAATATAATTATCAGTAGTTTATATCTCACCTTATTGTAATTCCGGATGGTAGTACTGCCAGCATTCATGCATTTCATAAATATCATACTGTAAAACTTGATGGTTTACCATGGTTTACCGCCAGTTAATTGTATTCATTCATAGCCCGTTTTGGCATTGATTGGATCCGCATTACAATCGGCCATTTTGGCTTGATCGGATTCCGTTGTAATCTTCCAGTGGCTCTGCATTCTCTACGCATGCTTGTCAACCGAAGAGGTGTTGATTTGGGTCGGCTTTGCCACCTCCATGCTCTAATCGGCTTTCTGCCTTTTCATTTCAGTAGTGCATTCATCTAGATATATTGTGTGTTGTCCAAACATTGTATGCTTTCACCTTGCCCTCCCTGGGAACTTGGTGATCAAAAAGTGCCCAGACTTGCATTTGCATTTTATATATTGCAAAAAAATAAAAAAATTGGTGTGGGTTATTACATCCTTGAAGGCTTCCAGGAATTGCTCCCAAGTTGGCTCATATTTGCCTTCTACCTGGTCCTCCTCCCAAAGTGCATGGGTTGGCCATCATTTTTTAATAGGTGAAGAAACCTTCAAGAGTGCAATCTTAATTTTCTCTCCATCAAAGAAATCATTCATGGAAAAGTAAGATTCTAATTGATCTAACCAATTATCTATAACATCAGCAATAATCTTACCCTCAAACACAAGAATGAAACCTAGGGGTTCCTCAACTACCAAAAGCTCTACTTGATGATGAGGTCAATTTAACCACCCATTTGAGGAGCTCTACAAACTAGTTGAACATGAATTTCAGTTGGCCCGTGAGATCTTCTTCGATTTCACTCTTGATCATCGCATGTATCTTCTCTTGCGTTGGTTTGGCCATCTTGAAATAGGTTGGCAAGTAATTTGATGGATCTCTAGGTTCAATGTTGAGGCTTGGATACTCTGATCATATTCAATAGGACATGCAAGTTGAAGATGAACCACTCTAATACCTCTGATTTGAGGTCCAAGTTGAAACCCAATGCACAACTTTCTAGATGAAGTTATTGGTGTGTGCAGAAGCTTTAGAGATAGACAAGTGCAAAGACAAAGAAAGATAAACTGAAAAAATAAATGTAATTTTAGTTAGTTGTTCGTTCTATACATGACATACTCCTAAGAAGGACATTTAACTACTATCTACCTTTCTACTGTCTCTCTCTACTACATGTCTATTTGATGTTACAGATTATGTAGGTTCATGCCATGGAGGCCAAGAGTCGCTAAGAAGTTGAAATATTTCCTATGGAAATGGAACCGTTTCCTTGTATGACTCCTTATCTCTTGACAATTGTGGGGTGTAATCATTTGCTAGTAGGTGCCTGATGAGCTAGTAGATGACTTGGCATAGTGTAAGCCTTAGGAGTGCCACCTAGACTACCATGTCGACCACACTGTCCAAAGTCTGTAGAGTGACGCTCAGAGCAGTGCAGTGAGTTGCGATGAGAACTAGATTTTGCAATTTGGTCTGGGGGTGTATTGGACCTTGCTAAAACCATGGTAGAAACTGCAAAGTGTTTGGATTAAGTATGTTTACTACAAGAGTGTTTGATCCTATGCAAATTGCTCTATGCCACTACTGGAGCATGTGTGGCACTTGTTGGAGATGGTTGGTTGGTCTTTGTGTTATCACGAGCATCTGGGAGGTGCTATAGTATGCCACAAACCACTGAGGTGTTATTGCATATACCGCAAGCCATGAGAATGGTCTTGGCGTTACTGCGTGTACAATTATTGGTGAATCCTCCTGGATCACTAATAGTGAAGCATAGTTACCCTTCCCAAGGATATTTACTATAATAATGAATCATGTGTCAAAGCAGAAGGGAGAAAAGAAGATTAAGAAAACAAGCAGCAAGAAAGGACTACATACTCAATTGTGTAGGAGAAACCACTTAAGACATCACGTTGAGCACTAAGCATTGAGTATCTTAAATATAGGAGCATTAACACTTGTCATTAATGGAGAAACTAAATGCTAACCAAAACAGCAAGAATTTTGCATAATATCTCAAACGGCTCAGCAGGTATTCCCTATGTGGTGGATGGGAAATGAAGACAGTTAGTCCTCTTAGCAAATAGCCAAGCTCAATTTCTGGGAATAGTCAATGTACATAGTTTGCCTAATGGTTGTATGTTGAAGCATTTTAATTTTTGGGTTTGAGAAAAGCAAAAATCTGTGATTTCCATTTTCCATCTGCTTAATTTCCCTATGAAGCAGCATTGTTTGTATGGTGATTTGGGTATTATAACTTAAAACACTGCTAACGTTAGAGAACAACTGTCAAAACATTCATTAGTTTTCATTGTTTCAACATGAGCGAGAGGTCATTTGTTCCAATATAAGAATATATTTCACTGAAGCTTGCATGCTGTAGAAGCTTGCAATGGTCAGAATGGAATTATACATGATTTGCTTCCAATGTGCCAACAGATTATGATGAATTAGGAAGCATGGAATGAAAGGAACAAGAAAATGATAATGTTTCCAAGAGTCCCCACATGACTTCTGAAGAAGAGAAGAAATGAAATACACCAAAGGATTGAACATTGAATTTGGTATAGCCACTACGTTGAAGAAGTAAGCACGTCTAAGTGCATCACAATGTGATTGGAAGGTTCTCCCAATAGGAGCTGAAGACATTTAGAAAGGCTAAATGGTGTCAATAATTAATTATGTACCCTCAACATGGAAGTTGAAGAGAAACATAAGAAGCATCTGCCAATTTTGTTATCAGAAGTGTGTAAGGCAATGTTAGGTAGGAGATCCAAATTCAAAACAAAATCTGGTGGAAACAATGATAAAAGAATTCATATCATATGCAATTATGTCAAGTCATGGCACTCACAATGAACCTATGCGAATGATAACAGAAACAAATATCATTGTTGGAAAAAAAAAAAGTGACCCAAGATTGGGGCATACATCCCAAAGTAAAGCTTCCCCTAAATTCTAAGTAACAATGAGCCCATACATGTCTTACAGTGCAGTTGAGAATTTCTTTTCCACTATAATATTAAATTAATGTAGTCATGACTGCCATTATACATGACATCTTTAACTGTACCCATAGGTCTCACACAAGGTCAACCAATTTGATGCTTTACAATTCAAACAAGGGTTACCCAATGTAGAGCAGTACAACTACAAAGTTAACCAACAAGACACTTAATTGTGATCTTACCCACCAACATGGGTCATTCCAGCTTGCATAACATCTATCAAGCAACAAAATAGAGCTTGGTATTTGAGTCCTCTTACGAGAAATAGTCATATTTTTATGAAATTATCCCCATTGTGTCTCTTCTAACATCACCGCTAGGTATCATCACTTAATTAATCCATGTCTGGTCAACCTTAGAAAGATACCTATAGTACTCGTACAAGCTCAGACTTACCACCACATACACCTAACCTTTAGCCTTCTACAAAAAAATAGGGGGTTCATTCTATCCTTTATTAAATATCAGTTGTACTTTGAATTGCTGTGCTGATATGGTAATCTCTTTGAATGAAGAGCTTCACTTCTTATATTGTTAAACACAACCTCGTCTTATTAGTTACAGACAAGAAATTTATATGTTCATGTCCAACTTTTCTAAACTTTTAGAGGTAGTCTTCAGTATATAAGGGTGTTTCTTTATTTCTATGTGAAGCCACTGAAATATTTGGCTCCAAATATTATTACTAAATTTTGGTTTTGGACTCCTATATGACATTCTACCTTCTGTTTTCAAGAAGAGAATGATCTAAATTAGGTTTTTCAAGGTCCATATGTATTATGAATTATCTCATTGCCTAAAATTAGCCAGCATATAAAAAAGATTCTTACAATTACACCTTCTGCATAAAAAATGCTTCTAGATCTCAAAATCTAACATTTTTTCCTGCCAATATACAAGGCACAGATGGTGAAAACAAATATTCTCAGACCAGATGTTTCTGTGGATGTCTACTATTATACCCTAAAAAATAAATGAATTCCACATGCAACCAAATTAGCCATACTAACATAGTAACAACCACACATGTAGACGCATCAACGTCTACATGGCCCTTGGCCACATACAAAAGGCACTATCAATATGATAACAGCTTTTGATTAGAGTTAAACCCACCTCTATTTGACAAGAAATCAACATGACTGCCTAAACCAAATGATGATAGAAAACATTTCCCTTCCTCATTTATCACTTGTGCATCAACCAAGGCTGCAGCTACATAGATTACAGATCTAAAAGTTCATTCTAAGCAGTCAACTTGCTCTTTCATGAAATTCAAACTGATTTTGTGAGCCAAATTTGACCGTAGATAACTTGCTTATTTCTGTTCCAAAATACAGAGACTGCTGCCACTATAAAGAACCAATTCAATATGTACTTTCATCTGGAAAAAAACAACACAGAATTCCAAGTAAAAGTGAGAAGTTCAGGCCTTCCAACTGAGACAGACTCCAACAGCATAAACCAACTCTGTGAGAATGAAAAGGTAGCATAATCCTTGAGTTGTAGCTGTTAATGTCCCCTAAAGAGAATCCTCCTGCCTCCAAGATCTGTCTTCAAACTTTTTCATATTCAAAAATATATCTGTTTCTTACTTTTGAGAGTGTGTATATGTATACTTGTTCTTCAGGCATATGGATTATGCCTTATATTCATTTGAATTGAGAATTGATTATAAATGATATAACATTTGAAAAAATAATTATAGTTTCAATGGTGTTAGCGTTAGGATAGTGTTCATGCATTAAAAAATCCATAGAGGACATAATTAGGGTAATAATAAGCTTTTACATTGTGGGTATTCAGCAGTAATGGTGACAGCTGTGTAAATTGCTGTATACATTATGAAATGAGGAATAGACGTGTATCAATATCATAGAGAGGTTATGTCTTGTTCATTCTAGTACATGAGCTCCACTTAACTAGTGTCTTGGCCCTTGTATATCTTTGATACAAACATTTCTTGGTTTAATATAAACGTTCTCCTTAGATTAAAAAATTTCAATTTTGACCCTAGGGTTTCAGCTAGAAGAGAATGAAATGTATTTTGACACACACTACCAATTTTGAAATTTTCAAACCAAATTGAAAGGATCCGGGAAAGGAAGGAGAAATTTTTTTGCAAAAAAAGAATTATTTTACCCGGAATACTTATTTTTCCTCACCTCTGATAACTCCTTGCTTCGTAGAACCACTGCCCAATTCTTGTAATGAAATAATGTATTGCATGAATAGAAAAACAATAGCTTCTCACACCCCCATTAAAGGTGTAGGAATTAAGAAAGTAGTTAGGAAGCAAGCTAGATGGATTAACCCCCCAGTGGTTTCCTGAAATTAAACTTTGACGGTGCTTCAAAGGGGAATCCTAGGTCAGTGAGTGCAGGTGTTACTTTGAGAAATGACCAAGGGTGTTTTGTTGAAGGTGGCTCATTTTTCTGGGTGTCCATTCTAATAATGTTCTGTTGATGCTGAAGGTCTCTACTAGGTGAGAGAATTGGGTTGCAAGAAGTTGATCGTGGAAGGGGATTCTCCAGTTGTGATTTAGGGTTTGACTAAAAGAGAATGTCCCAACAAGAAGGCAAAATCATATCGAGATGAAGCTCTTGGTATCTTTGATTCTTTTGTGATTTTGAGGATGTTATTTTCACTCTTCCTTATTGTGAGTGTAATTAGGTGGTGGATTTGCTAGCTAATATTGGAGTTGACCTTTCTGCTTTTCCTTCTCTAGTGGTAGGGTGTGTAGAGGCTTGGCAGGGTTTGGCTAAAATTATTAAATTAGGTCTCCCTTCGTGAGCCTTCTATCCTCAATAGGGGTCGTGTTTTTTGAGGACCCCTTTTTCCACCTCCACATTTTGTCATCATTCCATTTGTATCCTTCTTTCAATAATGGATTGTCTCCCACGCTCTTTCATTAATAAGGTTTTAATGTGGAGGAGGCGAGCTTCTGTGGTATTTGTTACATGGTAGGTGATTTGAGGTGGAAAAACATTGGCACGTGGAACTTCTCTTTTAAACCAGCTCCTCCCTCTCTCTGCCGGTGTGTCTAGCTGATATGTGTGTCATTTGGAGCTTTTCTGCACCATTCTCCATTCTCTTTGGTGGCTGTTTGTGGGCTTCACAGCTTTTTGTTGTGGTTTTTTCTAGGCCCCAGCCAATATGATTCATAGGCAGAAAGGTTCAAAACTCCAGGATCCATTCCTATGGAGTTGTTTCAGACTAGCGGTTGAAAGTAATTTTCAACTCCTCAGACTCTAGATCTCTAAGTCTTGTAAAATGTATCCTAGGGCTGGAAGGTGTTGAGGATTCAGGAAGATTGCTCAGTATAAATCCTCCATTCAGGAGGACTTCTTGCATTGTTTGGAGGTGAAGGTAACTGATGGTGAGGTGTGCAGCAAGGTGCATAGTTTCCTGCTCCCTGAGGAGTCTTTAACAGTGCAATCAGTGGCAGTGCCTTCTTCCTCAGCTTGATCTGCATTGCAGGAGCTGGCTTCCATGAGTGATGTCCGTGTGCTCAACGAGGAAAATCTGGTGGTTTACTGTCAGTTTAGGAATCTGCAATTTTTTTGTTTGGAATTGTGCTCTGTACTGCAGAATCTCTTGGTTACTCACTCCAAGGGAACAGTTGAGATCACTAATGTTGTCACTCTCCCGCTACTGGTTGATGGGGTCCTTCACCATTTGATTCAATGCAAGGAGGTTATTCATGGAGTCAATTTCCCTCAATTGGCAGATCATGGTTCTCCAGCTTCTAAAAGTAAAAATGTCTGGATTGCATCGATTCCCCAAGCAGGCTCTTCTATAGGTGGTGGTGGAGGCTTAAGTGGGTGGGGTGTTTCATTCCTGTCGCAGCCTCCTACTGTTGATGTTTTCTGGGTGCTTTGTCTTTTTTGGGTGGTGCTTTGCCTCTGTGCAGATGGTGGCCTTTGTGTTGGTCTTACTTTTTGTATAATTGATGGGCTTAGTCCCCTTTTCTGCTGATAATTTTGTATTTTGATCGTTTTATTATGGGGTGAGGGTCCCTATAGATTCCCTCCATAAATTATCAAAAAAAGGAAAAAAAAAAGGCTTCTCACAAATAAATACAATGCATAAACAGAATAACAGCAACTCTTCAAAAACAAGGGCAGTATAAAACAAATCCACACAGTACAAGTGAAATTAATAATAATATGTTGATTCAAGTTGCATAGATATCTTAATCAAATGAAAACATTGATTTCAAGTTGCATCGAATTCATATATGTAGTGGCATTGTGAAAGTTGTAAGGTATTGACTTATAGATGAGATTGCCTTTTAGTTGGAATCTGAACTGAGTTATTGGTCTTAGAGATACCTTGTAAGTAAACTTATACCATGTATGTTATGTTGTACCTCCTTGTACTTGCAATGAACATGCCAGTATTGTAAAAGTTATAAGACAAAGCTGTATTATGTTAGTTGTACTGTGAAAGTAAGATGTTATCAACTCACCTGTTAGAACTTGAGATGCTGTGGTCAACTATGAGTGAGAGGAAGCATGTTCAAATAGAGATCTCAGTTTCAGATTTGGGGATTATTTGTTAGATATATAATATTTCTGTTTTTAGAGTATTAGGCTTCACTATTGGTCTACTGTAAATTGGAGGGTTGTTTGATAATGAAGTATGTTCAAACAATGTTCTTATGTGGAAACAAGGAAAAGAACATGTGATTTTTTAAGTTGTCAAGATCAGCACTATTGGATATATATCTACGTTCTGATTGAGTTTTGTATTCATTGTATTTAAAAAAAGAATTAGTTGATGAAGACTTACTTTAAATACTTGGCCTTCTAATTGAAGTTAATCTAATGATTTAAGAAGGGAAGAGCTCTCATTTTATAAATGACTTATATGCCTAGGTTCTCTCTCTCCATTAGATCATACTTAATCCAATCTGATTTTTCAAACTGAAACTTAGATAACAAATATTGTGGGATATGAGTTAACAAGGCAAGATACTTTAATCTTGAGAACATGGATAGAGAAAACATGAAATAAGACTGATTTAGATGAACCAATAACTGATCAATGTGAAGTGAGTAGAGATGAAACAAGAGGTATACTCACTGGGCGAGAAAACATGTTCTTGAAAACTTAACTGAACCAAGTACCAAATTATTCATCATGTTTAACAATGTGAAACAAACAGTAAGGGAAAGAATGTGAACAACTACTCTTCTGTCAACTGTTTCTGCATTTTTTTTTTTAAAGTTGTTCCAATTTCAGGAGTGTTTACAAAGAATTAAACACCAGTTACAAGTGCAAGGTGGATGTTCAAAAGTTTGGGTGGTTACTGAATTCATTTTGCTGGAGACAAAATTGCAATAATGAGTGTTGATGATTGTTTTTCGACAAGTCAACAATAGAGTGAAAACACTAAGTATCCAACCCTCTCTTGAACAAAGCCCTCCAAAGGCTGAACTATGTGATCCAATGAAGTGACTCCAAGGTTCCTTTTCTTATGATTTATGATGGATAACTCAATGGCTTAATGTGATTTTGTTGATAACACAAAGGGACTTACACAGACATCTTCATACTTCATTTAGCTTATCTCTCCTAGCAGTGTGGATGATATATGTACAGTGATTCAATAACAAAGAAAAGGCAAAAGATAAAGGTTTCAGAAAGTTAATCTAAGGTCAATGAAGCAATAATGATGCATGAATAGACAAACTCCTGAATTAACCTAACTCCACTTCGCCAAGGATGCCTACAACTACATGAAGTTGGTGCAATCTCCTAAGATACAGCGAAAGGTTTTCAAATCATGAAGGCTCATATAAGCACCCATAAGACGGCGCAGCTCAAACAAGCGTCCACAATCGAACTTAAGCAAATGATAAAGCTCAGACTAGCTTTACACAACACTTCACCGGCAATGAATGTTAAAAGCATGAGCTAGGAGTTGATCAAATATCCAATACAAACATACATTACATCAAAGAGCTTCTAATCTACTTCTAATCTAATTGAAACATCTCTTCATTCAATTCAAGATACCAAAAACCATGTTACTCCACAAGACAACACTTAACACCAAATGAATTCCAATGTCTTTGCATTAATCTTGAGAAATATTTAGAACTTCAAGGACTCTCAGAGAATTTCGAGAGTCTCTCCTATTCTACTCCTAAAAAACTAACGATCTATCTCTAATCTAATAATGAGGCAACAAGGCCTTTATATAGCGGTCCAGATTTACAATGAAGGGCTAGGATCAATTCACGTAGCCAAGGGCTCAGATCATGCCACCTCAGTAGGTAGTTACAACAACTTGCTATTTTTAGTACATATGAGAGGCAATGAAGGCACGCTTTCCAAGAAGATAAGATAAGATGGAATCTTTGGAGCATCTTCCACATGGACGTCCTCTTTGTCTTCTTGTTTATTGTAGATACATTGAATGCAGTTGAAATGATGTCGCTGATCATAATTGGATGATGATGCTACTCACCACATAGGTGCCACTTCAGCATGTTCCCAAAGTATATCATCTTGTATGATGTCTTTGATGTGGTTGCTTCTAACTTGAACATTTGGGATGTAACTTGTTGATCTTGCCTTGTTCATCTTCTCGTAAACTGGATATATGATAGATGTTGCTTCATTTGTCTAACTCTATTCTTCTTCTTCTTGTAGGTAGGTTGATGATCTTCCTTGATGCTTCTTCATGAAGAGTGGAGTAGAGATATGATGCTTAATTGAGTAGGAGACTCTTCTTAAAGACTTGAAGATTGGGAGAACTTGAAGTATGATGAATGTCTTTGAACATGTAGATGAAAATGAAGTAGCACACTTGAACTTGATGTGATCCAACATGATGTCAGTGATGAAGAGTGTCAACATGTTAGACTTGATGTGACCTTTTAGAATGGTGTTTCCTTTGCAACTTGAAGGTGATTCAAGTACTTGCTCTTGATGATCTTGAAGTATTCTTTAGATCAGCCACATGATGACTCTTCCTTGAAGGTGACTCCTTACTCCTCGCTTGAAGGTGACTCATTGAACAACTCCTTAGCTTTGTTGATGTTCCTACAAGACGAGAAATAATATTAATCACTTTACAACACAGGAATCACTTTAAACATGTAAATAACCCTTCTTCAAGTCTAGGCGCATATATAGGTAAAAAGAGGAACAAAGGGCGCCTAGCACAAGTTGGCTCCATACTTGACATTTTAAATGATTTCAAACAGTTGTAATAGCTTAAAAGGTCTATCTCCCTTAAAAGATTCACTCAAAAGATGTCTTTCAATGCAGTTTCTCCCTTAAGCGCCAAAATGAGGTGATTTTGGTGGAAAGTAGCGCCTAACTTTATGACTTGATATTTCATACTTTCTAACACTTGGAGATGACTTAGAATGATTTCTATCATCTAGGCATTTATTACCGAAAGGTCACTTCATGCATTCCCCTTCAAGGTGCTCATTGAGGGGTTGGGAGTAAGGAAGTGCGCCTAGGGTTGAATTGCTCTTACACTTGTTATTTGATGACCTCAAACAATTAAACATGCCTTAGAATGTTTTGCTTTCTTAAAGCGCCCAATTTTAAACATGGATTTGAATGATTTTCCTTAAGGCACCAATTGAGTTGGTATGAAGATGAAAGGGCACCTTGTCAATTTGGGTTCTATTTGCTACTTTCAAGGCTTTGAATGATCAAACATGTTTTAAAGTGATCCTTTCTCTCTAGGCGCCCATTCAATGATGTCATTTCATGTACTTTCTTCCAAGGCGCTCATGGAGGTATTGAATGACAAGCAAAGGCGCCTAAAATACTTGGCCCATTTCTTTGGTTTTTTGATGATTGTAACCCTTTAAATGACATCCAACTTCATGTCTTCAAGCTCTCTTCTTACAAGGCGCCAAATTAGGATGCTCCAAGTGTGAAATGGCGCCTAGTTTGTAGCTTGTTTCTTGACACTTTAAGACACCATTTGAGATGTTTGAGGTCTTAGAATTACTAGGCGCCCTTTAAAGGTCATTTGGATATGAATTAGCGCCTTGACATAAGCAACTGTCTTCTTCAATTTGGGCGCTAATTTTGGCTTGTGCAAGTAGGAATGTGTGCCTAGAATATTCAGGCTATTTCTTCATCATTAGGCGCCTATTTTGATGTCTTAACTCTTCATGATTGCTAGGCGCATATCAAGGAAAAACAGGTTGAGAAGGGCGCCTAAACTCACTATTAGTGTCCTTTCAAAAACTTTAAGTCAAACAACTTCATTAGGTGCAAATTTGGATGTCTTTCATTCACTCCATGATCAAGGCGCCAAATTAGGATTGCACAGAGGTAAAATGCGCCTAGATTCCATTAGGTGTTCATTTCAAAGTTTTATGACTCTAAATCATTGTGATGGTTCAAAGGAAGCCTCAATAGCCTTAAAACTCATGAACGCAAGCATTTTCCTTGTTAGGCGCTCATGGAGGTAGGAAATTACATGAAGGGCGCCTAGATCTAGTGGCTTTATTCTTGTCATTTTAGGGTTCTCAACACTAGTTTACACCCTTGTGAAACTACTTTACCCTTAGGCGCCCATTTTGAGGTTATTCATCCACTCTATCGCTAAGGCGCCAAAATGGATAGTCTAATGCATGAAGGGCGCCTCACTTGATGTTGCTTATTTTCATGCCTTCAACTTAGGCGCACTTCTATGGTTGAGTAAAACATGAAATGGCGCCTAACTCTAAATGCCTCTTCCTTGTCAAATTTCAACTTAGGCGCACTTCTGTGGTTGAGTAAAACATGAAATGGCGCCTAACTCTAAATGCCTCTTCCTTGTCAAATTTGCAGTGTTTCAAGCTTCCCAACATCAATTTCAATCAAGGCGCTTTGGTTTTAAGCCCTCCTTGCCCAAGGCGCAATCTTGAGGTTGTCTAGATGATAAAAGGCACCCGAAGTTCTAGGCGGAGTTTTGAGGTTGTACAAGTAGGGAAATGCGCCTAAGTACTTAGAGTGAATTTGCGCCTAGAAGTGGAAGTCCCAGAGGGTAAGGTATATTAAAAAATATATTTAAGTATAAGAAATTCTTATACTTTAAATATTTTTCAATATACCTTTCAGGATGTTTGAGATAGGTCTCAGATCCACCGGATTTAACATGCAGATTCTAGATTTTTGAGGATCCACCAGATTTCAGACTTAGCCAATTTTCAAGATCAAGATACCAGACTAAGTCATTTTCAGGATCTCAAACATCAGGATCAGGTCATCAGGAGACTATAGGACTCAAACACCACTGACTTCATCATGCAATAGACTAAAGACTCAAAAAACTTAATGCAAAGCATGAGAGCTCAAAAAAAAAAGGGGGTCCCCATTTGCAATGGGGCGATGTGTGATTAGGTCACAACAATGAGCTTTGCCCAAAATAGGCTCCACTATAACATAGCAGCAGGAGACAAGATTTGAAGCATAACATCAAAGAAAATCAACTGTTGGGTGTTTAACTGTATTCGGGCTGTTCCACAAATATGTACATTCCAAATGAAAAATGGAAAAAACTAGATGATAAAAGTGTGAGAAGAAATACAACTGACTATAATTCAGATGCAGCTACACATAGATTGTATAATACAGCAAATCACATACAATCTTAAGAAGTCAGAATGTTGTTTTCGATGAAGTTGTAGTGTTGCTAAACATTCTGATGGACATCCCAGTGATTTCACAGAAGAAATAATGGTCAATCAGCCAGGAAGGGCAATTGTTAGATTGTTGGATTTTCCCTCAACCGAAGCTACTGAGGAATGCAAATGAAAATCTACAGGTAATTTAGAGCTCAGGTTTTCTCAATCAGCACCATTGTCTTTGCTGGTTGTTGATGAGAAAGATCTCTTGCATGAAGACAATCCAGAATTTAGGGAAAGTAAATAAACCTCAGTAGAATAATCAAAAGAAGTGCAAAAACTCAATCCATCAATACGCAGAAAGCCAACAAGAAATCACAAACCAATGGAAGGATTATATGATTTCTGGAATATTTGAAACCCCAAACTTTGGAAATGGCACTGAAGCAAAGAAACAAAAGAATGAAAACAGGCCATGGATGAGGAACAAGATTCCTCAACCAAGAAAAAAGACTACCCATTAGAAGAAAGGCAGTTGTAATAAGTGGGTCTTCAAGAAAATGTGTATGTCAAAGAGATTGGTGAGTCTTTTGTCATTCGGGCAAACAATTGTCTTTGTTAGATTCTTTCATGGCAAAGTTGGCAACAGAATTTGAAATGAAAGGTCACAGGGAAATCCATTACTGCTTGGGAATTCAAGTGCAATGAGATGGAAAGAACAGATGGATTTGTTTGAACCAAAGGAGGTACATTAAAATATCCTTCAGAGGCTTAAGAATGCACAAATGCAAAACTCCAAGGATACTAATTGAAGTTAGACAGGATTCGTCAGAAGATAAGGTTACAAACCAGCAGGTTGATGAGGAAACCATGGAAAATGTTCCTTATCAGGTGCAGTGTGTAGCCTTATTTATACAATTACATGTAGAAGACCTCGCATTGTTTTGTCTCTTAGTATAGTTACTCGGTTTTCAAATAAACTGGGATTGCAGTATCGGGCAATTGTTAAAGTCAGGTATTTCAAGGGCACAAGAGATCTAGGCATCACATTCAATGGGAGATGAAGGATGCACTGCAGCTGAATGAAATTATGATGCAGGATGGGCAAGGGATGTTGACGAATTCAGGTCAACATCTGGATGTTACTGTTTTGCAAATTCTTAGAGTTTGACTAAGTATTTATGAACCTCCCTGACTAATAAAACACTTGACGAAAGACTGCGATCGTAGCTAAATTGTAGCTATGGACATACATATCAAGAAACCATTAAAAGTTATAAGTGCAGATTGCAGCATCTATATCAGAGTGAGATTTTTTTTCAAATTCAATCAATTTGGATAGTTTCCTTACATCTAAGCACACTATCAACCAACAGATTATACATGTAGAACCTTTTGGGTTAGATTTATCTAAATTATATGCATAATCATTTACAAATCAAAAACAGTTAGGTAGGAATCACGGTCACATGAAAATGGTGCAAGCTAATGGCTTCAAGTATTCAAGTATCATCAAAAAATACTAATAATCGAGGAAATGGCAAACCTCACTTTTAAATAGACTGGCCAAAAAAAAAAGTTCTTTTTCAGTGTACTCAATTTAATACACTTGGAAAAAACCCGGAAGAAAATCCAAACAATCCTGACATAGATGACTTATTGTTGCAGTGTTTACATTTATGACAGATATAATACGTAGATATATGGCCTTGTTAACTCCCAGATTTTCTATTAAACCTCAAATTAAGTTGAAATCATAACACAAATATATAAAAGAGATCAATAAAAGATCAGAAGAAGTAGCATTACTTAAACTGGACTTAATTGCTGGGTATAAGCCTGCTCACACACTGTATCAAGGGCTCCGAACAACCTCTCAAACCATTTTCACCCCCTGCGTAGATCAGTGACCATCGAGTAAATCTTTCTTCAAAGCCCTGCATCACTCATCTTCAATCGCAGTCATTACGTAAATGGCTTTTTTCTGGCTTTTTTCTTCGAGTATGGTATTTTAACTCGCGGAGGTGAGTAATAATTGAAGTTCAGGGGTCTTGACAGACAAGCATCTTTTAGAACATTCTCATAGCTTTAAGGGAAGGAAATCCATTGCATTAGGTTTTCGTTTTTTTTCCATGTAGGTTTATGGAAAATAGGGGAGAGGACCTAGTAGTCGTGCACCCTAACTTCACACCTTTCAAAATCATACTGTCGTTTACTTGGCAAAGCCCCTGCTTATAACTAAGGTTTTAGGGCCACATCATCAAATATGATGCCACATCAGCATGCTTTTTGTTGAGGTGTCAAATAGTTCCCAAAAAAAAACGGGTGGACCAATAGGTGTGCATTAAGTCGTGTTTTGTTGGTGGGCTGATGTGGCATCACATGATTGGTTGTTTTTTAAATCTAAAGGGCACATTTCATTCCATTATTAGTACTTATAGTAACACTAACAACCTTGAAGTCACAACTACTAGTACTAAACTTCAAAAAATATTGGGCCTTAAATGCACATATACTATCTCAACCATTGGAACTATCTCACCTATTGGGCCTTTTCCCCTAAGCGCTTCCTACTCTGCAACCATTTATTAGAAACAATTAAGGCATCTTGAATACTCTTTAACAGTTCTATATAGAAGCAATTCCTCTATGATGTACATCTAAACTACAATTGGATCACTAGGTTCAATGGCTATGCAGTTTATTAAATGCATTGTTATTATAGGATGAAATAATTTTTATTAGAGAGGAGTAGAAAAATAATTAGATAAATTTTATGGGTTTAAAATTTATTAAAGCTAAATTATATTTACTAATTTTTTGGTGGTGAATTTTCAACAATTGGCAAATAGTGGAAATCGTAAAGCTAGATTATATTCACTAATTTTTTTAGTGGTGAATTTTCACCAATTGACAAATAGTTGAAATCAAGGCCTTTATTTTTTGGGACTATAAAAGGAGACTAAATCTTTTTTTACTAAAAATTAGTTTAGTGTTGTTTAAATGGCCTAAGCATTATTTTATTAAAATTTTAAATTAAAATCTTTTTTATGAAAATTTAGTTTAGTGTTGTTTAAATGGCTTAAGCATTATTTTATTAAAATTTTAAATTTCACCATAGTAAATGATGTGTGATTGGAGTCTAATTGCCAGTACTTTATAATATAATTACAAGTCTTAATCATATTCACTATTCACTATTAATATTACATTTTGGCCATTCCTTATAGGGTCATATGGCCATTACTAATAAAATCCGACTTACTTTTAAGGTTATTTTTGTTTTAAAATTAAATTTGATTAGATTTGTCACTTATAAATTGTATATAATTAGGTTTTCAAGCATTTGTCTCCTTTATTATCATGGCCTCTAAAATCCAAAGCCTCAAATGACTACAAAGAATAGAGGTAGTGTACAAAATTCATGTACTAATATTATTTTTTAAAGTTTGCATGGATAATAAATTAAATTATGTTTACAAGTTATGATAGGTATTCACTTCATGTAATGTTTGCAATACCTCTTCTATTTGGTAAAGTCCACCTGAGACAACTATGATCTTAACATTTCTACTTTTGTTCTATGCAAATAGTAAGTAAGAGCATCTAAAATTTTTGTAACAAATGCAAGATTCTAGTGACAAATGCAAAGTTTACTTTTTGTTGATTTCTATGGGCACATATGTATCATGAATCATTGATAGCGAGGCCAATATAGAAACTATGACATTTCTACAATTTGGCTTTCATTTGCCACCATTGATTTCTTTTCTTTTTCTTTTTTTTTTTTAAAATGCGCCTGATAAACTTTTTAACATGACCGGTGACATTGGCGCAACACGCCCTCCGGCTCCACACTAATGCTTTTGCCCGGAGCGATGTACCGGTGAGGCCACAACACGAGGGACCTCATCCACAAGAAGGAACACTTCAAACCCGCGAGCTCGTTGGCCCAACGAAGGCGTAAAGCCTGCGAGCTCGTTGGCCCAGCGGGGGTTTGAGCTCTAGTGGCCGCCACTACAACCGAGCGACCTAACCACCAAACCACGCCCTTAACGGCAACCACCATTGATTTCTATTATAATCTAAAGGCTCTAATTAATTTCGATGGGTTCATAAGAACAAGCCTTTTAAAAGGTTTGCTCCACCCAAAAAGAAATTTTGGGCTGCATGATTAGATTATTTAATCAAAACCATTCAATCAGTAGTTGAATATAAGGTGCAGATTTGCTCTTATTTTAGTCTTATTTTAAAGTGTGAGATTTTTAAAATGTTTAATCTGTGTGCTCCATTGCCTTCTTGATAGTGGATTTGTGCTTGAAGATGAGGAGCTCCACCCTTCGACCCTACCTATATTGCGACAAGAGCATGTTGAGGCCATTGTCCCCAAACCTCGCAAGGGGGTGTTGCACCCTTGACTCTGCTAGTGGTTGCCGCCCCCAGGCCCTCACTTCAACATTACAAAAAATAAAAGAATATATGGGGGGACTACTATCACAACCCCTTTTAGTTATTTATTTAAAAACTATTAATGTGTGGATTTAATATTTATTAGTCTATTTTGTATCACATTATAATGGGACAAATGATACTTTTTTATTTTGATAGAATGTTCTTGATATGGGATTTGATTTTATGCAGATTATATTTGCTTAATTGTTATTTTGAGTTATTTGCTTAACGGACTAACTACCGAATGGATGGATACGAGGTGGATGCAAGATGATATTTTCCCTACCCATGCAACAAGGGAGAGTATCATCCAAGAGGATGATAAATGGCGACCAATTGGTAGTTGAACCAAAATGTCTAAGAACCACTCACATTTGTGCGAGTCAATAATATAACTATAGGTGATGTTTGATAATGTTTGGGAGCATGTTAGGTGTTATCGAAGGGAGTCATAAGGGTTTATCCTATTAGTCAATTTAATATTCAAAAAGTCAACTATTATAAATGTTATTATTTAAATAACAAAATATATCTATAGTCGACTCGATTATAAGATATAATAGTGTTTAAATAGCATGATCTTATTTTTGAATTCATAATTGATAGTGGCAAGTTTATGGTATTATTATTACTATTCTATCTTAACTCCCCCTCTTGTGTATAGTAACCACTATGAATGACAGCATGGCCATTAAGGCATATACATGTTTTGGAGGCTAAAAATAGCCAAGTAGTGGAGTGAAGTAAGTGGGGGAAGGTGGCATTGAAGCATTCATTCCTTAGTCTCCTTTTCTGAGGTCATGGCCTATTGGGAGAGGAGATTTTTCTTTATCCATGTGGCGTAGTGTTTTCTAAGAATTATTTTAGGGGTTTAAGTTTGAAGAAGGGTTGGCCAGGTAGTGTTGGTTGCTTGGAAAAACGAAGTTGGTCAATGTGAAGACCAATAAGCTATAGGAGGATCTACAAGTATGATTAAATTCACTCATTCATACCATGATATCTCTGTTACAATCTATCTAGTCAAAATAGATTTATATTTATGGTCGAGTGCATCTATATATTGTATATATATTGGTGGTTAATATACTAGTAAGAGGCATTCATTGTTATATCGAGTTGTTCAAAGTATATTTGATATTGTTACTGTATATTGTTGTTAAGTCATGGAACTTAGAGCTTATCTTGTTGCAAGTTGTAGGCCCTATTATCCTCAACCACATCCACTTGTGACTCTCCCTCATAGTGTTATTTCTCCTATCATTGGATCTACTCTCTATTATTATTATTATTCTTAGACCTATTAGCCTTGTGAGTGGTCGTTGTGGAACCAATGATAATGCATGTTGTTTTCTGTCATGTTAAATGGAATCAATACTATATGTGGTTGTGTGGAGGTTCATTGTTAATATGTGCAAGGACCCGAATGGGTCGATGCTCTATCCCTATGTGGAGTCATGTATAAATCTCTCTGCATCTATGTATGGAGTAGAAATGTCATCTTGGCATGATAATCAATGTTGAGGCCATGTGCAAGCCAATCTCAAGTAATGCATGTATGTGGTTTAGAAGACCATTCAAGTTTTGGAATGGTCATGTATGAATAATCCATAGATTGGCCTATGGAAGGTTGCAATCTTTGTTAAGTGTGGTCTCTTTGTCATGGTCTATGACTAGATTCTTTATATAATCCCTTCACTTTTTAGTGTCCCTCTCTTCACGGTTAGTCAACCTCATAGTATAGAGGTTCACCCAATCTTGTTAACTATATAATGTCACCAGTCATGATAAGAGGAATAGTTAAAGAATAATTTTGGAGAAGTGATCAAGTTGCAGGTATTTATTATTGCATGGATCCATAAAGGTTACAAGGAACCCAATAAATCTATGTTTCCTTATCTATATTGCTTAGGGTCAAGTTAGCACTCACTTTTGGGTGTCAATATTTTATTGATATTATCAATGTATTATTGTGCTATCAATAGTTTATTGTTAATATCAATGTATTATTGCAATATTGATATTTTGTCGTTAATATTAATGTCCTATTGTGTTATTGATGTTGCTATGTGGGTATGAATTCATAGTTGTAAACTCGATTTGTTGTATAATCTTATTCAAATTTAAGTGTAGTAGTATACCAGGAGAATGGAAATAATAATCGTCATTGTTACAGTTAATAAACCATCTTGGGGTAAGAATATACTGGGAGAATGGAAACCTAGTAATTCGTATGTTCAATATTATTGCACTCATTAAATCATCTCAAGGATAGAGTATACCAGGAGACCTAAAAACAATAAATGTCGTGTCTTGTTCATTTACCAAATTTTAGAAGACGAGGTCACCTTAGGGTAGAGAATACTAGGAGATTGAAACTTGATGGTCATATACCAATCTAAGACCATATTTAAAGCAAAATGGCTAGTAGGACTATCTTAGGGTAGGGAATACTAGAAGATTGACGTTCATAGAATATTATACTTTTTAGCCTATACTTACATTTGTCAATCATTAGTTGACAGGAGCATCAAGTAGGAGATAGTAGTGTATGAACGAATGACCCACATTTATGTGATCGAATTTGAAAGCTTTGGCCAAAGGATGTAATAGATGTAAGCATCGTCAATTCATGATATCCGCATACTCGTGTTAGTTGGAAATCATGGTAGCTAGAGGGTATATAGGGACTACCTGATTGACTACATGTGGTGGGTATTCACAGTTGCACTTAGTTATTAGATTTGGTTCTATTACAAATTCCCCATCTATTACCCTCATCAAACGGTTGAGCCTCTTCTATGATTAGAGGTAAAACTCTCAAGTGATGTTCTCCCTCCTATAGTTGATCAACCACATAGCTTGCACTCAGATGAGATGAATATGACTAATGGTCGACCATTATTATGATGAAAATATGACCATGTATATTTGATGCAATTTAATGGATTACAAGGATAATTATCCTAGTTTGAAATTATATGTTATTATTCCTTAATTGTAAAATTGATTATTGAAATCTATGTGTTGATAAATGATGGTAAATGGAATTTATTTATGCTTTAAAAAGAAATTTTTTATTTGTGGCATTTATCTATTATTAATTTTCTAGATTTTTCATTATTTCTTATTATTAAATTGGGTGGCTCATTACATGTGGTATCAGAACCTAAGTTCAAACACTAGGGCCTATGAGCCTGCTATGTCTACACAAAAACTTTCAAAACCAAGAAACCTAGGCTAATTTAAGTGGTTTTCACTACAACAAAACAGGCAATTAGCGCCTAAAATAACACCAAAATTTAGTGCATTTGAGTCCATGAATTGGAAATTTCTGTCGGCACCAAACTCGATGCCCAATTGCATTTCACTTTAGCTCCGGGTTTAGCGTTGGTTGTAACGCCAGGTTTAGCACCGGGTTTAGTGTCGGATTTGAGTGCCAGGTTTAGCGCCGGATTTAGTGCCAGATTTTGTTGCTTCCAGTTTGGCTTTTGATTTTGCTTCTGGTTTTGATTCTTATGTTGCTTCCAAGTTTGCTTCCAATTTTGCTTCCAATTTTGCTTCCACTATTGCTTCCAATTTTGCTTCCGATTTTGCTTCCAGGTTGGCTTCCAGTTTTGCTTCCAATTTTGCTTCCAATTTTGCTTCTGGTTTTGCTTCCAATTTTGCTTCCAGGTTTTCTTCCAGTTTGGCTTCCACTTTTGCTTCCACTTTTGCTTCCAATTTTGCTTCCAATTTTGCTTCCAATTTTGCTTCCAGTTTTGTTTCCAAGTTTGCTTCCTATTTTTCTTCTAATTTTTTCCACTTTTGCTTCTAATTTTGCTTCCAGTTTTACTTCAAATTTTGCTTCCAGTTTTGCTTCCAATTTTTCTTCCAGTTTGGCTTCCAATTTTGCGTCTAGTTTTGCTTCCAATTTTGCTTCCAATATAATGTCGCTTGTTGCTTCCAATTTTGCTTCCATTTTTGTGTCTTTTGTTGCTTCTAATATGGCTACTATTATTGCATCTTTTGTTGCTTCTAAAATTGCTTCCATTATTACTTCTTTGTTTGCTACCTAATATGCTTCTATTTTTGCTTCCTAGATAACGCCAAGTTTTGCTTCCAAGATTGCTTCTAGTTTGCTTCTAGTTTGGCTTCCATTGTTGCTTCCTTTTTTGCTTCTAAAAATGCTTCTTGTTTTGCTTACATTTATTAATTTAATATGTTTTATTTCAATTTAATTAGTTAAATAAATCATGCCTCTTAAATAACTCATATGATTATAGAGTAAGTAATTTAATTATTTAACTCATGATTAAATAACAAGATAATTATTATAACATGATCATCATCTATAATTAAAACAAGCGAGTCAAATATCTATAATTTAATTGAATTTGACAACATCCATCCTGAGCAATAAATTAAAATCATCATACGTAATAAATATCCTTCCAAAAATCATCAACCACTTTAAATATATATAAATTGACAAGTCAATATAGATAAGATCATCATCATATATAACTAAAACAAGTGAAAGTCAAATATGCCAGTAGATCAATAACATCTCAAAATGATACATGTACAAATGATATAAGTAAAAATGATAAATTATGTAACTCAAAATGATACAAGTCAAGATGATACATGTTCAAATGATATAAGTCAAAATGATACATAAATTTATGATACAACTCATTAATATGGTACTGCAGGCCGTGAAAATGATACATATGATAGCTAGTGACCATGAAAAGAGGCATCATAATGATATATCAACAATGATCCATGATGCAGTCTATATGATCATGAATGTCACTGGCTACTACGAGCAACTACCTCATCATCATCATCACCATCGTGATCATCATCATCATGATCGTCGTCGTCGTCGTCATCGTCATTGGCCTCAGTGTCTTCTGTATTTGTGTCATCATCATCCTCTGCCATGTGATCTGTACTAGAACCAACATAATCTGGATCTCTATCATGAGGATCATCTTGATCTTTTGGAAGACCTGTGTTCTGCAAAAAAAATATTTAAAATGAAAAGTTATTATTTATTTCATGCAATAATTTATTTTTCTGTTATAGATCTAATATTACAACATATGAAACGAAACCATAATCATATTACATCATATCAAATTGCACATACCATAATAAAATTTTAAAAAAGTTATAGCTAATATGTCATTCCAATGATGTAAAACATGCAACAATTCTAATAAACGTTAGTAAAGATCATAAAAAAAATTGTTATAAATTCAACTATCAACTATAAATTCTATTACATAACCTTAAGTGCTACAAATTGCTTGGTTGAAAGCTCCCATTTTGACACAGGTAGGGAGGATGGTGGCAAAGGTTGTGGAATTTGACTTTACACCAGCCAATTGCATTTGCTTTAAAATTTCTGAAGCATTTTCAACCAATCCATTTTGTGCATATCCTGCAGTCATTGCAGTCCATGAGACCACATTTCTTTGAGGCATTCTATCAAACAGTTCACGTGCCTTGTCTATGCTTCCATATTTTGCATACATGTCTAATAGGGCAGTTGCAACTACAACATCTGACAAAATTCCTCTATCCTTTATGTATTGATGGATGTCCATACCCTATTCCAAAGCTCCCATTTTGACACAGGCAGGGAGGATGCTGGCAAAGGTTGTGGAATTTGGCTTTACACCAGCCAATTGCATTTGCTTTAAAATTTCTGAAGCCTTTTCAACAAATCCATTTTGTGCATATCCTGCAGTCATTGCAGTCCATGAGACCACATTTCTTTGAGGCATTTTGTCAAACAGTCCACATGCCTTGTCTATGCTTCCACATTTTGCATACATGTCTAACAAGGCAGTTGCAACTACAACATCTAACAAAATTCCTCTATCCTTTATGTATTGATGGATGTCCATACCCTATTCCAAAGCTCCCATTTTGACACAGGAAGGGAGGATGGTGGCAAAGGTTGTGGAATTTGGCTTTACACCAGCCAATTGCATTTGCCTTAAAATTTCTGAAGCCTTTTCAACAAATCCATTTTGTGCCTATCCTGCAGTCATTGCAGTCCATGAGACCACATTTCTTTGAGGCATTCTATCAAACAGTTCACATGCCTTGTATATTCTTCCACATTTTGCATACATGTCTAACAGGGCAATTGCAACTACAACATCTGACAAAATTCCTCTATCTTTTATGTATTGATGGATGTCCATACCCTATTCCAAAGCTCCCATTTTGACACAGGCAGGGAGGATGTTGGCAAAGGTTGTGGAATTTGCCTTTACACCAGCTAATTGCATTTGCTTTAAAAAATTTGAAGCCTTTTCAACAAATCCATTTTGTGCATATCCTGCAGTCATTGCAGTCCATGAGACCACATTTCTTTGAGGCATTATGTCAAACAGTTCATGTGCCCTGTCTATGCTTCCACATTTTGCATACATGTCTAACAGGGCAGTTGCAACTACAACATCTGACAAAATTCCTCTATCCTTTATGTATTGATGGATGTCCATACCCTATTCCAAAGCTCCCATTTTGACACAAGCAGGGAGGATGGTGGCAAAGGTTGTAGAATTTGGCTTTACACCAGCTAATTACATTTGCTTTAAAATTTTTGAAGCCTTTTCAACAAATCCATTTTGTGCATATAATGCAATCATTGCAATCCATGAGACCACATTTCTTTGAGGCATTATGTCAAACAATTCACGTGCCTTGTCTATTCTTCCACATTTTGTATACATGTCTAACAGGGCAGTTGCAACTACAACATCTAACAAAATTCCTCTATCCTTTATGTATTGATGGATGTCCATACCCTATTCCAAAGCTCCCATTTTGACACAGGCAGGGAGGATGGTGGCAAAGGTTGTGGAATTTGGCTTTACACCAGCTAATTGCATTTACTCTAAAATTTATGAAGCCTTTTCAACAAATCCATTTTGTGCATGTATGTTGCAGTCATTGCAGTCCATGAGACCACATTTCTTTGAGGCATTATGTTAAACAGTTCACGTGCCTTGTCTATGCTTCCACATTTTGCATACATGTCTAACCGGGCAGTTGCAACTACAACATCTGATAAAATTCCTCTATCCTTTATGTATTGATGGATGTCCATACCCTATTCCAAAGCTCCCATTTTGACACAGGCAGGGAGGATGGTGGTAAAGGTTGTGAAATTTGGCTTTACACCAGCCAATTGCATTTGCTTTAAAAATTTTGAAGCCTTTTCAACAAATCCATTTTGTGCATATCCTGCGGTCATTGTAGTCCATGAGACCACATTTCTTTGAGGCATTCTGTCAAACAGTTCATGTGCCTTGTCTATTCTTCCACATTTTGCATACATGTCTAACAGGGCAGTTACAACTACAACATCTGACAAAATTCCTTTATCCTTTATGTATTGATGGATGTCCATACCCTATTCCAAAGCTCCCATTTTGATAGAGGTAGGGATGATGGTGGCAAAGGTTGTGGAATTTGGCTTTACACCAGCCAATTGCATTTGCTTTAAAATTTCTAAAGCCTTTTCAACAAATCCATTTTGTGCATATCTTGCAGTCATTGCAATCCATGAGACCACATTTCTTTGAGGCATTCTATCAAACAGTTCACATGCCTTGTCTATGCTTCCACATTTTGCACACATGTCTAATAGGGCAGTTGTAACTACAACATCTAACAAAATTCCTCTATCCTTTATGTATTGATGGATGTCCATACCCTATTCCAAAGCTCCCTTTTTGACACAGGCAGGGAGGATGTTGGCAAAGGTTGTGGAATTTGGATTTCAAACAACTCATACTCGTAGAGTCATGGTTTTAGGTCACGTATGTTATGGTAACAACAAAGGGATTCCAACTATGGTTATAATAGCTAAGACTGCCCTCATTTGTGACCATAACAAGGTTCTTGGACAACACTATCTTGCTCTTCACACTGGGTACTATATAGGCCAAGATTGGGTTGAAGAAATCACTTAATGGTTACCTATATAGTGATACCACACCCTAATACCCCTTGCATTCTAAATAGCTTAAGATTTATACAATACTCAACCAAGATGAAATTGTATCACTGTACCACACTTAACTATGTCAGTCCTTTCTTGACAACAATTTGTAATCTTTAGACTATTGGGATCCTTTCCACAAATAAATATTAGGTCAATGACACAAGGATTTTAAACAAAAACCATAATCCCAACTCTATATCCATCCCCTTGGTAGTCTCAAGGGCCACCTTGAGACAAAAAATGCTAATGTACTATTATGACAGTTATGATTGTCCTCCATCATTTCATTGTGCATTTGAAACTTGAGATGAGGATTGGGGAGGTGTCCATTTGTAAAAACATGAAAATACTCATGGCAAGATCTTTAAAATAGGCATATTCAACTTCAGGCATTTCTGCAGACCCTAGGAAGGTGGATGTAAACTTAGTGACTTTAATTACCACCACAAATACTATCCCCTTTGTGACTATGACAAGGTAACACTGTCATGCTCTTTATGACAATCCCTTCTCCATTAGGTGATGGCCTAATAACATTTATCTCCTTTGCAATTTCAATGCCTCTATAATCCATTATCATAGGAGTCTTGACAGTCCTTATGTATCAGTGAAGAAGGCTTCCAACAAATCCAAAAGGAGGGCTTAAGATTACATACAAAGTCCTAGTCTTCATACCCTAGTCACATATCACCCCTCTAAGAAGACCTCAAGACAATTTCCCTTTAATACAGGAAGTCAATGCAGTTTTAAAAGATAAAGTGCAAGAGGCCAAAGAACAAGAAAACTTAAGGCCTTAGGGGTTTAAAGGAATAAAAATATAGGTTTGCAGACTCGACTTAAAACCCTAACCCTAGGTGGGTACCACTAGAACCCTTTAACTTGGCACTGCAAAACCTTGTCCAATCTGATCGTGGGAAGCTAAAATCAAGCATGTACACTCACATATGATAGACAAGTATGCCTACCAAGTGGTTTGGCATAAAAATAAATAGGCTTCAAATTATAACCCTTCAAAGTAGGCCACTGGAGTATATTGTACAGGTGCATTTCTGAGTGCTGCAGTCAAATTTTTCATCATGGGAACCTAAAATTTTTGCAAAAAATGGTAGGAAATTTTAGGTTCCAACAAGTCCATTAGTTGGAGATAGGCAAACAAGGGTTTTCTATTCATTATTAGCCCATTAAACTTAAGCATATGAGATAGCATGGCACACACAAAATGTTGTGGATAATGACCACAAGATTAGGTTAATTGTAACCACTTTTTGTAAGCAAGCACAAGACTAGTATACTCATTATGATCCTAATGGCACCAAGAAGGGTCCCCAAAGATATAAGAGTAATCATTTGTCATCTAAGAGAAATCTTACATTTAAGGGTGCTAGGGCCAACAGAGAAGCACTTTAGAACTCATCGTACGCATCAATAAACAACTCAACACAAGAAATTAAAATTGACATATTAACACAACAATATCCAACTAAGTTATTGAAAGTCAACTATTGATACCTCATTCTCCATCCAGATTACAAAATCGGTCCACTTTTTGCTTTGTAACATTTCCTTTTCAAATTGGCTTGGATGCCGGCCATATTTCTCCTCCTGTCAAAACATGGCACATTGACTAGTTAAACTAATTAATATGCAATCATTTACTTTTTCCTATGAAATAAAAAAAATACCATTTAACTTATTAAATATACTTACAAATGTACAAATCAAGGCCTGTAAACCTTTCTGGCCACTGTGATGCGTGGCACGAAGTTTGTCAAGCCTAGCCTTGGAGGCCTTGTCCTGAAACATATACTAATTCAATTTAACTATGCACAAATAAATTTTAAAAATCATTTAATAAATTTGATATAATCTTATGAGCAAATTCAAATACCTGTGTACTCTCCTCATCGGACTTGCTCCGTGCATCAGACTTCTCATATGCTTTTACAAGCTCTTTCCATACTTTCAAACTTACATCAATTGGCCTTTTTTTTAGCCTTTGCTCAGGAGGGAGTTTTTTTATTTTCTTTGTTTGGTTGCAACAAAATATCTTGCAGTTTTGAGAAATTCGTAGCTTTATCTTCTTTACAGACCAACCTGTGCCAAATTCAGTCTCCATGTCTTGGATAACTGCTTTTTGCAGGTGCATGGGTATCTTTGAGAATGGAAAATGTAGATGGTCTTTGAGCCATTGAAGGCATGATTCCTTTAACCTATTCACAAATGCTTTTCTAGCATCTGTCATTCGGACGTCCCTTGAAACCACATCATATTCTATCTTGGTATCGTAGGTACCAATGCAAGATGCAAAACATGGCGTGGTGGTCGAAGAAGTCTGTGTCCCAGGAGTGGGTGGGACATTGGAAGCCTCTGTTCCCTGTTCCACATTCTTAGAGATTATTGTTATTGATTTCCTCCTGGATCTTTTGCTCGATCCATGACTGGTTGGGGAATCAATTGATTCCCTTTGACACTATAGATTTGGTTGCAATGTTTCAGGGGCTTTACCATATCATTTTTCTATGTATTTGGCAAGCATTGTCAAGTCCACACCATCCAATTTGTTCACTGCCTCTACCCCCAATATGGAAGCCAATGCCTCTTTATCTTTGTCAGTCTCATGTTCCTATATATATATAATAATAAATTTCTTCTTTTAAATTTACAAATAAAAAAATAAAAACTAAAAATTAAAGAAATAATAGAAACATTTACAAATCTATAAATTAACAATGAATTGCCTCATTGTGGCCAGAGTCTGCTCCCTTTGCTCTCTTCCCTCTATTGCTTGACATTTTGAGGCAACCTAGGGCAAATTATTTTCATTCAGTCTGTGGAGGCAAACGAAGTACACACTGCCAGGTATGAAAGTTTTCGTTCAGTTTTTCTGTATTCCTCAATGTTTTTGACCTTTACTTTGTAGAGCAAATCATGAAGCTATTTTCCTATGAATCAATTGGTGCCTTGGGAGGGAATCTATAGTTCCCAACCTAATTTTAGTTTGCTCACCCTCATCTCAAAATCCCTATCTCCTTGTATTGTCTCGACCAACCTCTATTTTAGTTTGCTCACGCTCGTCTCAAAAGCCCCAATTTTAGTTTGCTCACAATCGACTTGTCTTAAAGCACTCGACTACTTTTTTAGGAAGGAAGCGAGAAAGTTGTCTTTAGAGAAAGGTATTGATGGTAATGATAAGTGAACCTATGCATTTGGGTTTGAAAAATGCGTTCACTACTCTCGGATGCAGAGGAAATAATGCAATGTCTACAATTTTACCCTCCTCCTTTGCAACCACATGAGACTTGAACGATTCGCCTGTAAACAAAATAATATTCACAACCCTTTCTTCACAATCCTCTCCATTTAATTGAAACAAAAATATATTTGGGAACAAAAAAAAATTATTGTAATTGTAACCTTACCTATGGTGTCTCAAACTAAATTGAATAAATCTCATCTACTTGCTTATTTATCCCTTTTTTCTCCTCTCTTCACGCAGCGTTTTTCTCCTGTAATTATCGAATTTCTCATATAATTCAGGCAGGATCTCCAACCCAAATGCTCGATCTCCAAACAAAAAATGAACACCAAAAATCAATAAAGTTTTTGTTTTGTTTTTTGTTTTGTTTTGGGGTACGTGTAGGCGGGAATTTTTTTAATTTTTTTTGTTCCAATAGTCGGCACTATAGTCAGAGCAGTTACCGCTGACTTTCGCCTGAATTTTAGGCCAAAATGTAATTTGTTTGGGTCACCAAAGGCAGTGCAAAGTGTGCCTAATTTAGCGCCAATCACTTCAAAATGATGTATTTTGCCTGGAAGTTGATAAAAATGGAACCTCACCAAATTTGGATTGTCCTTATAATAAGTAACTATATCTTGTTTCCATGATAGCATTTTGACTTCATGCTTCTCCTATGATTAGCTCAATAATGACTCACTCTTTCACGACCTTACACAGATGGTTGGTGACAATCCTTATGCAAGTGATATGGCTTTGGAAAAACCAAACAACTCTTCTCTTACTATCATGATGACATGATATTGGGACTATATTGGCAGCTTATGGTATTGTGATTTTCATTTCTATGTTCTCATTAACCTATTTTAGGTTGAAGCATGGTAACTAACCCACTAGCTATTATGACAGTCATACAATGACTAGACAATCCTCTCCACTTTGACTATGACAATCCTATGCATGGTGTTTTCTTCATGATAGTCCCTAATAATGTGAATTATTGATAGTAGCTAGTTCAAATGGAGTTTTGGATGGTGTAGTAAGTTGTCCCTATGGCTCATGATAGTGCATGTCTTGGTTATGTCCTTGTGACATTACTCTCTAGATATCTCCTCTTTATAGTGACAAGGTTTCAAGAACATGACAACTTAGGTAAGGTATCAACTTGTCTCTTTAATCTTTGGATTGTCATTTTTCAAGAATTGATCTCATTGAAATGCAAAGACAACATGTCATAGATTAGATGAAAAGATCAAGGAGATGCATGTTATAGAGTATAAAACTAAAAAATTAAAGGTCTTTTTGGGCCTTTTCCAATAATATGAGCAAAATTCAAACTTTAAACATGTAACCAGGTACCATATGACTCATTCGCATACATCACACATGTGGGACCACTAAGAAGGGAGGTAGGTGCTTAATATGAGCAATGACAATTGTACATAATGTTTAAGTTCACTTCAACAGATATTTGGGGTTATGATAGCTAATGGAGGGTTTTCTTTTCAAAGGAACCATTAATTTTGGAGTGAAAGGTAATGGTGAAATATAACATAAAGTCCCTATAATTAAAGAATATCCAATGGCTAGGATTAACCTAACAAAGATCTAACGACATGATTTCAAAATTAACATCCAAATTATCCTTCCCTCCATCAAGAATTTAAAATTTTGGTGCCATAGACTCTTTGAGACTGTTTTGAGGGTTCTACGATAGTTTTGAGGGTTTTATGGCCACTTGGAGAGATATAGATTGCCTTAAAATGACCCATAAAAGAAAAAGGAGAGTCAAATATGAAATAAATGTCTTTTTGATGTGAATTTGTAGTCATCTTGTAATCATAAGATTTGAGCTCTAGTTGTCAAGATTTCGTGTGTAAACTTTTTCTGAAAAGCAAAATGTTGCAATGTCCTATTTTGTTTTTCATAATGCGTCTTAATGAAAAGTGAGTGTATTAACAAGACAAATTCAAGAATATTCTCTTGGTGCACAACTGTTATGTGACTATTGTCATTGTTGTGTATTACAGGATTCAGAGGAGGCCATGGAGAGAGGACATGGACAGCATAGAACTACTAAATCGCAAAGAGGAAAGTGGGTGGAAATAGATATGACAACGAAATCTGCAGATACAATAGAGGTAATAAGAGAAAGCAACCTCAACCAAAGGAGGAAGGTGTTTATGAATTCACAGATGCTACAACATAGAGGAGATAAAGTCATTTTTGTGTCCATGAGGCCTCTGAGGTCAAACTTATTGGTTGAAAATGCACAGGAATGGTGATTAAATGTGATTCTATGATCAAGGGAAAAGTTTGAAAATTAGGATGGCCAAAACATGATATCAATGTCAAATATATGACTAAAGTGAGGTTTTGTGTTGGATAGCATATTCCTTAAAATGATATAATTGGTGTACTAAACATTATTTACTATGTTGTGTATTATAGGGGCCAGACGAGGCCATGGCAATAGATCGTATCATATCAAATGAGGACACAACAGATGAAGTGGGAAATCAGGTACTCAAATCCAATTTCCTTAGGAAAAAATGAACTGATGGTATTTTGTGATACGTCCATCTTTTTTCACAGTATTATTGAAATTTATAATGTATTATCCAATCTTGACATAAATTAATGCATATTGTTGATTATTTTATATGGAGATTGGAGCAAATACAGAGCTTGAGCATTCAACTAGAAAACAAAAAATGTATGTACATGGACGTAGACCTAAAACTGTTAAATCACATAGATGATAGTGGGTGGAAGAGGATATGACAATGGATCCTGCAGACACAACAAATGATTACACTGAACAAGAGGTTGGTCAGGACTATAGTACATGGGATGAATACTTTGAGAAAATTGTTGTTTGTGGATGTTCTGTATGTCGTGGAAAGAAACAATTCAAATGAACGATTGTACAAAGACATTACATATACGATGAGCTTCCAGTTGATAGTATGCCTCCTACAATCGATTCAAATCCAATAGGAATTGTGGTAAGGAATTTTCCAAATTGATATAAATAACATGTATACTTCATTTAAACATTGTTTTATATTATTTAAATAACTAATTTTTTTCTTAATGGATACTTGTAGGATAAAGTTCTTGGTTTAAAGTTTCCTAGATCATCGACTTCCAGCCTAGAGGGCAATGATCATTTATCAGATGATACATCTAACAAAAATATGTACCAATATACCAGATCGGAAGATGAGGAATTGACGAAAACAAGCAACAGAACAAGAACCCATTTAAAGATGCATAATTTGCTTAAAGACAAGGGGAAGGTGGACTACATACCCTATGAGAATGAATGCGATGGAGATGATGACTTGCCCCTAAGTTTGAGATCAATTTACAAAGAGAAATTTGATCGTCGACTATATTGCACTTGGCCTAGTGATCAACAACTACCTAGAGTGTACGAGGTGTTTCAATTTTGGGGATACAGCTACATGATACGACCCTCCAATATTCATGGAGTGAATCTAGGCCTCTTTATTGTCCAAAATGTACATGTGGGATCTAAACATAGAAACAATTCAGAACAAACCACTAGGAGATTAATGCCATATTATGGTCCATCTTATTAAAGTGGTGAATGGAGAAGGCTAGCATAATATAAGCCTAGCATGTCAGCATATGGTCTAAATTTGAATATGTATACATATCGTCTCCAATGGGAAAGTGAAAAAGAAATGAATAGAGGTCATCTTATGTATATAGATGGACCTGCATACACACACAAAAATATTGCAAGATTTATAAATAGTAGTAAGGGAAGGGACCCTACTGTAAGACTGAATTGTCAATTTGTTGAGGTTATAAATGATAAAGATGGAGATATGGAAAGAGAGGTTGATAGATTGATAATGGTTGAGGCTATTATGGACCTTACCATTGGGGATGAGTTATTGATTGATTACCCCTTCTTAAAATGCACTCCTACGCAAAAGATGAGGGAAGAACAAGGTCTCCCTAAGGATGTTCTTAAGGGTAGAAAACCAAAGAATAATAAATGAGTGTGGACTGATGTTTTATAAACTATGTTGTCAAAATTGTGTTTTATTTAAATTATTGTATAAAAAAGTAGTCTATAAAATAATGTTCCATTATTCAATTGATGTATATATGTTCATACAATTTTTATTTTTATTTTTTAAGCCATATTTGATTATATTTCTTTGAAATTGATACATTTATGATTTATCCAATTGTTGCCAAACATTAAATAATGCTTGCATTTGTTGATAGGTAGAAGATGTTGATGAAACACATACTAATACCCAAGATCTAACTGGGTTATTAAGATTTGGACGGGATGATCCAAACCATCCTTTAAACAATACCAGGGCGAAAAGAGCATTATTGAAGAGAATACTACCAACTGAGAAATTTTAAGAGCTGATGAGATCCGCATACACTGATGACATGCCACCTAGCCTTAATGATGATGATCATGATAGTGAAAATGCAGTGTATGAAGAAGGATTGAATGAAATGCTTATAGATTTCTTTGGGGATGAAAACAATGATGACAATAATGATCATATGGTTGACAGTAACGATGATAGCAGGGGTAATTACCACCAACATAATGTTGATGATAACAACCTAAAAGACTCCATCAAGCAAGCAACGAAGACACCCGTGTTCAAATCAGGTGCAAGTAGAACCTCAAAACTGGCATACACATTAATATTATTAGAAATCAAGTCACTATTTGGTTGGTCAGACAAAGGATTCACTACCCTACTGAAGTGAGTTGAAATCTATTTCTTACTTTACAATTGTCAATTGGTGTCCATAATTTGTAAATATTCATGAACTTCGTTTATATTTCTCTAAGGGGATTTTAAAACCATATATTGTATATAAACAGTCCTAGTATAGATTGACATATCAAACATGTTCATCATAAGTCAAACATTCAATTGATTTAATCTCTGGCAATCTTACAGGGCACTAAAAACTAAAATATTCCTTGAAGAGAATGTGTTGCCATCAACTTGTAGAGAGGCGCGTCTGTTGTTGGTTGAGTTGGGTATTAAATATAAGCAAATTCATTCATGTAAAAATAATTGTATTTTATATAGAGATGAATATCAAAACAAGGTAGAATGCCCTGTATGCAAAGAGAAGATATATCGTACAGATATACAAGGTCCTACAGTTCCAAAGAAGGTTTTACGTCACATGCCAATTATACCTAGACTTCAACGAATGTTTCATTGCAAGTCACTTGCACAATTGATGGAATGGCATGCAAAGAACAGGAGTAAAGATGGATTCATGCATATTCTGACCGACTCCAAAGGATGGATTCATGCAAATTCTGACCGACTCCAAAGCAATGAAACACATAGAGGAAAAATGGCCCAGAAAATTCAAAGATGAACCCCGTAGTATCAGGTTTGGTCTTGCAATTGATGGAGTGTGCCCATTCTCTTTCCTGAGCTCAAATTATAGTGTTTGGCCAGTCAGATTGATAGTATACAATATTCCCCCATGGATGAGTGTTATAAAGGAGCACCTTATGCTGACTCTCATTGTTCTAGGAAAACATCAAGTTAAAAACATGGATGTTTATCTTGCACCTTTTATTGATGAGATGCAACTGCTATGGAAAGGCATAAGAATGTATGACGTATCATGTCCCCCATCAAATAGGTCCTTCATGTTGTACGGTGTGCTATGTTGGACTATTCATGATTTCCCAGGACTTGGTGTTTGTTCTGGTAAGATAAAATATTTATGTATTTACACTCATAATTTATTTTCATCCCAACTTTCATACTTAGTTTTATACTATTTTTTTATGTTACTAACATTACTTATTGAATTGCAGGGCTTCAAACAAAGGGGATATTTGCATGTCCAAGATGTGCAGAACAATTTCAAGGGCGGTATTCTAAAGATCTACATAAATTTATTTACACAAACAATAGTGTTTTTCTACCACTAGATCATAAGTTTAGAAATCGCCTTAAGAATCAATTTGATGGAAAAGTTGAAAATATAGGCCCTCCCATGATTATGGGTCCAGGTGATTGGATTAAGAAGTATGAAGATGTTGAATTGAAAGGTTGGGAGGATTTTTTTGATCGGGCTGATTCAATTGAAGAACTAAAACAAGTTGTAGTTAATATGCCAGAAGGAATGAAAAGGAAATCCATATTTTATGAGCTCCCCTACTGGAAGGATCTATTAATATCTCACCTATTAGATCCTATGCACGTCTTCAAAAATGTTCCAGATTCTATATTTTGACATATATCAGGCAAAGAGAAGGACACCTTGTCTTCGAGGAGAGATAATGCTCTTTCGCGTACCAAAATTGATAGAAAACATTTGTGGCCAAACATGGAAAATGAAAAATATGCAGAAGCTCCATGGATTTTGAAAAAAAGAAGCTAGACCAACTAAAAAATGTCATCCATTCAATAAGGACACCTACTGGCTATGGGTCATCATTAGCTAAAGCTTTTACAGTTGATGGACATATCACAGGATTTAAAACACATGATTTTCATAATTTTATGAAGGTATTATATATCATCATTTAACATTTACTAGTAACATTGATTAAGTACTAAATATATTTTCATATCCTTATGTTGTGTGAGAAAAAATTACTAATGACCTTTTCATAAATGTGTTTCATAGCATATCATGCCATTAGCAATTAGGGGGGATTCCTGTCTTACAGTTGACTTAATGAATGCCATAAGTCGATTGTCAGCATTTACAAGGTATATGGTTAATGTGCGAGAGACATAGAGATATTATATTGCATTTTAATTTTTGACTAAAGGTTCATACTAATTTACTATTCTTATATTAGGTGGGTGACCTCCAAGGAGATCCACGAATGTGAAGTGCCAAAATGAAGAAGGAAATTGCATAAATTGTATGTGTATTTGAGAAGGAGCTCCCTACAAGTTTCATGGACCTACAAGTCCATTTACTTATACACCTAGTCAATGACATTGAATTGGTGGGTGTCGTATCAACGAGGTGGATGTTTTTCTTTGAGAGGTATATGAAAACTCTAAAAAGATATGTCCAACAAAAGGCACATCCAGAGGGTTGCATGGCTGGAGGGTATGTATTGAATGAAGCATTTTTCTTCCTATGTGAATTCCTTGGTAAGGATTTTGAAGATGGGCCACGCTTCTGGGATGAAGAACGAGCATCAGATATTATTTATGGAGAAAAACCACAATCTAATGGTGTTCAAGTAGAAATTAGTAAGTAAATTCATGATCAGTGTGGTTTTTTTTCTTGCAATCATTAATTTACTCTGTAATTTATTTGTCAAATTAACAGCATGACATTTGGAGTTTGAAATAAACATGTTGACATGTAATAGGTGTAGATGAAAGTGCTATACTCAACAAGTTCATTCTGTACCACATGGACTTTATGAACAAATGGATTGATATGTATGATAAAAAGAGAGAAGTGTTAGAAGCAAGGAGACAATTTAAGAGATCAAACCCAAGGAATACTCCACTTCCCACTGATCTGCTTGGGGAATGGGGCAAAGATTGCACACTAGAATGGGTTACTGAACAAATTCAAAATCAAATAGAAGATGTAGGTATAAATTCAAACATAACAGAAGATGAAATCAACATGTCTAGAGGATGTGAAAGAAAGGTACAATTGGAATTTTACAAAATGTTGTTTCCTTATAGCTTTGACACTATTAACTATTTTAATATTCGTCATTATATTTGTTTTCACTAAAATAAATGGTCTTTCACAGGTGAGGAAATATCCAGTAATGTGGGCATATGGTCGACATTATCGTGTAGAAAGTGTAGATGTGAAGAGATGATCCTTTGATTGTGGCATCATGGTTGACTTCAAGCAATCCAGTCGATCAAGCTCAAAAGATAAGAATATAATTGAAGGGAATCTACAATATGTTGGGAAAATATAAGAAATTATTGAGTTGGATTACCGCTCTTTTAAATGTTGTATTTTTAAGTGTAGATGGTATGAAGCATTTGAGAGGACACGAAGACATGATACCCATAGTGGATTGTTTTCTATAGATTCCTCATGTTTCCTACTGGAGGATAAGGAGCCTTATGTTCTACCAATTCATTGTGAGCAGGCATTTCTTTAACTCAAACAAGAAGCGGTAGTGATCATTAATCTATTAATTCATAGTTTATTGTGAATATATACATGTGTTTATTAATCAATAAAATTGTTATACCATACGTCTAATATATGTATGTCATTCATGTGCAGGTATTTTTCTATGAAGATATTTTGGACCCGAAATGGATATTTGTCATACATTATGATCCAAGATTAAGGTATGTATTTGACGATGCATTAGTGGATATTGTGCAAAACAATGATGGCCAACAAAATGAGAGAGAGGGATTAGAGAACATCAAAGAAATTGGCATCCATGATGATGTTGAAGATGGTTATGTTCAAGCACAAGAAGACAACAATCCAAAGTTGGATGATGTTATGGAAGATAACAATATGGATGGTATAAAAAATGATGATTCAAATACATCTGGTAACAATATAGATGGTCTACAGTTAGATTTCAATGATGATGAAGATGATGGAGGTCAAGATGAGGATGATGATAATATTAAATACTTGAAAGAACATATGAACATTGACAATGATACACTGGATGACGTTGTAGCAGACAATAATGTTAATGACCAAGACTTCTAAATTTTTAGAATTATTTGCAATCCATGTTTAAAAAAGGATGATTAAATTGTTGGAAATAATGTTAATTAAATGGATTGTTCAATTGTTGACAAATTACCTATTGCAATATCCTTAAATTGTTCAATCTTTAGTATGAATTGTTGGCAATAATGTTAATTAAATGGATTGATTGATGTTCTTCATAACTTGTTAATGGATAATCCTTATGTGATAGAAGTATTAAGTGATATAGGTCAAAGGATAAGCTCATCAAGTTCCTTAATTAGTGGGCATTACCTTATTTCACCAATGACAATTTACTTTCAAGTTTGCTGGTGACTTTAGAACAGATTAAGAAGCTTATGTAATTTTGTCAATTAAATCATCCAGTTCACTTAACCCAATCTGGCATATCATTTGGATTAATGTTTTCTATAAATCTTTAAACCCTGCTCCTAAAATAGAAAAATAAATTTAGATTTTAAAAATATATACAAGGGAATGATTTTCAAAAGAGAAAGACCGGTGCCTGCCACATGAGGAATTTGTTTATCTTTAATTATTTTTCATATATATCCTTAATTCTATCTATGCCATGTTATCTTGTGATAAGTACTTGAGTAAGACCATCAATGAAAAATGAAGTGGACATATTATCATCTATATTAGCTAATTGATTGCACAAATATTTTAATTTATCAATGATCTCATGTTTCTATTCATTTTCAACACTTTTAATAAAGACATCATGATCATAATATTCTTCTTCATCATTGGAATGCAACATGTGATCATCATAGGAAGTAGGAGAAAGAGGTAGTCATGTTTGCAAGGTGAGGTGTAGTGCCCCTCAACTTGTCGTCTGTCTGATTGATAGTTGCTTATTAGGATTTGACATTTTGACAGTATCTTAGATTATCTAATGATGGATCCCTTGTTGTTTTGTTGATTTATTATGGAACTAATCGTTATGATAGCAGTTGTTGATGTTGGATTCTGCTTTGCGATTGATAAATAAACTAGATGTGTCAGATGTTTTGATGTTAATTGCTATATTTGATGGTGAGATAATTGATTGTTTTATGTTGTTGATAAGTAACCAGAAATCTTGTTCAATGTAGTGATTTGTTTATACAGGAACGTAAATGGAACAGTGTTGTATTGCTCGCTCTCGAGTACCCTACCCCCACTGCGATTTCCATTCACTAGATGACTGCATGTGGATATATATCTTGTTATGTTTAACCATGTACTTGCTGCAAGATGCAGGTACTAGGCACCGACTCCACCTGATTTACCAGGTTTGAGCGTGCCTTCGCCAATGGAATAGTTGTTTGGAGTTACATAAGGTCCCATGCCCTAACCCATCATCTGTGATGAGGATGAGCATCGCGTCTAGTTACCCTGCTAGTTGAGGTTGGTTGGGATGTGAGTTCACATTGTGTTTCCAATTAATGGTCAGTTGGTGTTGTTAAGGTTTAGTCGTGTGATTAAATGACTAGGTTGGCATTTTTATTTGATTGGCTTGATGCCTTGGTTAATTTAGGTGTTAGAAAACAATATTAAATATATATAAATCTATATAAATAAATTATAGTTGTAAAAGTTAATATATATTTATAATGTTAATTTAATGATAATAATAATAATAATGTGTAAATAATTTAACCATTGCTTTGAATTAATTAAGTCAAATTATTCTGTCATGGACTTAATAAATTTGATGTTAGTTCTGGTACATGAAAGTTAGTTTTCCCGTAAATTGGTTACCAAAATATTTTTATGGGAAGGGTTTGTTTTATGAAAAGGGGAGACTGCAGAAAGAAGAGGGGGAGGACAACAATTCATCGGTAGGACAGGATCAAGAACAAGTAGCCAAAGGTGGTAGCAGCCAACCATTGACGTCATCTGTAATTAGTCAAAGGGCATCTTGCATTGCATTCATCAATAAATTGGTAGGTTAACCAACACATCTACAATTCTGATTTGTAACAGATTTATAGATATTAGTTTTATATATCTCGATTTGTTTGGTAAAATTGTCAATCTTTGCTATTGTTTAAAAGTTTCGTAAGTCTTTCTGGATGAGCTAAAAAGGTTTCCACTTAATTTTTGTAGGTTTAAATATTATTTTAATAATAAAGCTAGGGTGTCCTTAAATGATGGAAGGCAAACTCGCAAGAAGACCAACGGTAGACATAGGGTAATAAGGGTGCAAATAAGATTGAAGTTTTTTTTACCAGATCTGTGTGGCTGCAAGCATCAAGATTTTAGAACCCCAACCGCCGTGGGATCATCTGCTATGGTAGCCTATTGGCCTTTGTACTTTACAGAGACCAACTCGTCACCATAGGACCCTTCTTCCTATTTGTTTTGCCTTGGCAACGGGGAGCTTTGCGCCTGTTTCTATGTAGACACTAGAGAAAACTAAAGTTGTGCAATGTTTATATTGTGATCCAAATCAAACAATAGCATCGTTAAAATACTCCTAAGCCTATATTCAGATGTGATCTATAGAAAACATATTCATATAACCAACACAGAGTCATTGGGTGTCTCAATAAAAAGGTTAGGGTATCTTTGATAGCTAGAGCGACCATTGTAGGTCAATCATGCGCACATATTGCTTGTTCGTAACAACTACGCAGAAGGGAATCCTTTGTTTTCTGTACGTGCTTCCCTAGTAACTCACAATAAAATACTAAATCTTGTAATTCGATATGCTGGCCTGAGTTATTTACTTTCAATCATTTTTTTTTCCTCAGCCGCTTCAACTCTGTGAATTCATCATTAGTCTGGCAATGATGTCTTTATTTCCGTCACCCTGTGACATACAAATATGGCACTCAGGTAAGTTGCAAACTGGTATTAACTATAATTTCTCTCTGCACTTCCGATAAAATTGCCAATCATAACAAAATGAAATGGATTTAGGTATGAAAGTTTCTAAAGCCTGTTCTACCAAGCTCTTTTAGAGTCCATCCTGCAGCCGTAGTATTGTATTACCTGATTGGCAGTTGAGGTTGATAATGTATACATTCACGTTGTATATATATCCTTCAATCGTTCCAAGAATAAGTTGTTAAGCTGGGCGCACAAACTTAAATAGTTCCATCATACAGATCATACCTTCGCACTAGTTCAACGGACTACAAAACAGCCCACACAACCAACATAGACTTCACCGGTATCTCAATGGGATGTATAACGCAGTCTTTGCAACAAATCCATTATTGTTTGGAGAGCTATTCATAGCTGAGCGCACAAGTTGCACCTTTACTCTAGTTCAACCTTTCTCTAAAAAAAAAAAACAATCCATACAACCAGTGTAGATTTAATAGATATTTCATTGATTGGATTTAGCATTTCCCCTGAAGGGCCAACGCTGCCAAAGGAACTATTATGCACACACAACAATCAGATGGTTGTAAATTGCAAAGGGTTGGTAATCTGATAATTTCTATCAGAAATAAACATAATGCATCAATTAACTCTGTTGTCACCTTTCATGGATGGAAATTTGCACAACTGTGAGGAGTATCAATTGGACATTGGGCAACAATAAGCCCATTTATAAAAAAATTTCTTATAGTCTTTACAACAAATCCAAATTGCTGTTATCATTGCCTTTCGTTAGATATATCTTAAGAGAGAGAAAACCATCGAAGTTGATACTGATTTGCAAGGCGCTGCCAAAAGTCGTGAGACTAAATAGACATCATCCGTTTCAATGGTAAAATAGTCAATAACAATTTTATGCCTCATCAGCAATTTATACCAAGCTGTTCACATTCCGTTCAGTTTGGCACATTTACGACCTTCTTCTTCGACAAAATTAATCACTTTTGATAAAATCCTTTCCAAGACTTCATTACCACGAAGAAATGCAAAACATGTTAAACTATCTTATCTAGTCGAGGTCAATGGAATATCTGGAAAGACCGTATGAAGGCAGAACCTTAAGGAACAACAAATATTAATGTTCGTCATTGAGTGTTCCTCATGTAATTGCTGTATAATTATAAGACCTCCATCCTAGCATTATTATTCATTTCATCACTTGAATGAGTAAAATTAATCAGTCAAGGATGAAAGAAAGATAATATAGAATGTATTGTTAGAATAATGCAAAAATCGTAAGGGTAAGTAGGTATTAAATATTATAATTGATTTGAGTGGTTTCTTTAAGAATGAGTTGTTGTAGTTATTTAGTTAATCATGAATGTAATTTATTTAGATAACTAGTTGTATTGTATTAATTTAATTATTGTATTTAATTTAAAAGCAATTGGTTGGAAAAAGAGTTAATCCACTGTTGATTTTATTACAAAGTTGTTTACATTGAACGGAGAAAGAATTGTGGTGTTAACTCTAGAACTGTATTGAACTGTATGAGTTAAGTATTTCTATTGTCATAAAGAGTCGAATTGAGAGTGGTCAAACTCGAATTCTAGAGGCTTAGTTTGTCGTAGTTATGTACAATACAACATGTGTATAGTTGTTTTTGTATTGTGATGTTATAACGAACATGTGGTTTTAGTTAGTATGAAGTTTAATGAAATATTGGCTAAGTTGATTATGTGTTTTGTGAAGTAATATTCTCTGGATGAGATATTTAACGACTTGTGATTATCTTATATCCATTTTGTTGTAATTGTCATATGGAGATACTTGGAATCTATAAAAGAGTAAAGTGTTGTAATGCTATAGGCGATGGTTAACGATTGGTGTTTTGATTCTATTTGTAATGCAAGATGGTGAATGCCTTGCATTGTTACATGTACATGTTCATATCAGGATAATTGTTATGCAAGATGGTTAATGCCTTACATGGTTCATGTATCATCGTTGTCATGATGATGTTTGCTATGTTTGTTGAGTAGGGTCTTCTAGATGCAGGTAGGGGAGTGGCTCTCAATGGGGGCCGGAGCCCAAAGTGGCGTCCTGGACAACCCATGTGGGAGTTTGTTAATTCAGTGATAACCTAAATAATGAATTAGGGGGTTGGGTAAGTTAATCACACTAAATAAAGATAAGTGGATGCCTCACTCATGGCTCAAGTGCTCGTTTAGGCTTGAGATGAGATGAGAAGGTCTGGAATGGCAAGATCAACTACCTTGTCCTCATGAAAGGTATGCTGATCCCGCATGAGCATTGTATGGGGGCCGAGAGTCGGGAGAGGCTACCAAGACAACCCAAGATGGGGGCTGGGGCCTAGGAAGGCTTACCAGGACAACCCATGACAAGCCATGTGATGACACTCCTCCCTACTGTAGCCTAGCATTCCCTAGTTGTTCTCTCCCCATTCGTTATGTGTTGCCTCTGGAAGTTGTGTTGGGTTATTGTCATGTGTTGTATTGGAGTTTGGTCATCCTTTGTTCATGTTAGTCTTTGTCTACCTGACTGTTGTCGTTTGGGACCTCATGTTAACTCCTAGCTCGGGGGGTGGACCTTAGGGTTCCACATGGTCGGGTGGAAGAGCTATCTTATCCATTGGTTATTCCCTGTCAGAGTTCATGTGCAAAAAATGATTATCTCAGCTTCAGACAATTGTACTTGTACCAGTTGAGGAAGATGATTGTGTACCTAACTTGTGTACCAGAACATCCTTAATGTATGTAATTTGATGTAGGCAGAAGATGTCATTGATGTAATGATATGACTATGTGTAAGGAAAAACATTACAGTTATGTAATTGATCATGAAGGTTATATTTTGATTACATGCAATGAATATGAATATGTTATTTATTTATACATTGGATTTAGATTAGATACTGATGTTAGCAATATATGTTAAATTATGTCAGTTAATGTGTAAGTAATGCATCCTTGAATCCTTAGAGAACATGTCGTAAGTTTAATGGTGTAATTAGTTAAGTTAACATTACTTTGTTATCTTATTAAAAAAAAAAAAAAATTCCTGTTTCATATAGCGTAAATGTAATTTTTCTCTAAGGTGTTCAGGGCGGGGCGTTACATGAGGGTTTGACCTAGTACTTTGTTGAAGGGGACATAAGGATCCTAGATGTTTCTTAGGAATGCAAAATTAAAGGCATTGGGTTGTTTCCAACAAATGCAAACCACAAAAATCTCAAAATAAAAAATCAATCTTTTTTTATCCTAAACATAGGCATGGAAATTGCGAGTTCAAAAAAATGTAGGGAAATAAATCATACCCTATAATAGAAGATTTAAGTCCAATCCTATATTTAATTAAACTTTAAAGTACAAGGAGTTGAGAGTAGAATAAAATATTGAGATATTAAGTAATTAAGATAGAGAAATGAAATAGTTGAGAAGAAATACAAAACTTATTTGATCTGTTTAGCATGATGTCAAATGTGAAGTGTGTGATTAACTAATGCATTATGAAAAAAGAATGAAAACTAGGATTTTCTACTAGAATAATGATCATGAGATTGTGGTAGTGATTAACTAATTTTTTCCATTCCTTCTTCACTTGTCCTCTTTTTCCATATTTCCAAAACTTTACTCTTATCTTCCTAGGGATTCTAGATTTTCCTCTTGACTTGGATTGATATTTATACCATTCCCCTTTAGATCCACTTTTGTCCTTGGGCCTTTGCGGAACATGCAAGGCATCCTTAGAACCTTCATCATTGAACTTTCTCCTCATATCTCCATTGAGCATTGTAACAATAAAGGATTCCATAGTCACCTTTGCAACACTATCATTTATAACAAGCATTATGTTCTCCTAATTTTTGGGTAAAGAAAAAAGTGAGAAGATACATTTGTCTTCCTCATCAAGTTTAACATTTATTGAACCTATTTGACTCAAAATCATATTAAAGGTGTCAAAATGTTCTACAGTAGAATATCCTTCCTTCATTTTTAAATAATATAAACATCTTTTGAGATATAACTTATTACTTTATAATTTTAGTTTGATAAATATCACCTATCCTCTTTTGTAATGTGAATGCAGGGGTCTCTTTTGATTTGAATAACAAGGAAAAAGTAAATTGGAGACAACCAGATAAATTATTAGCAATCCAATTCAACAAACAAATGATAACTAGAAGTTGACCACCAAAGAATAGCAACTTTTATATTGATTTGCTTCAAAGTATAGGCAGTGCAATGTCTCTTTCAAAAAATTAAAATCCCAGATAGATTCTGAGCCATAAGGTCTTGGTTTCCTTTTATAAAGGAAGCAACAAGCTTCAGACCTTTCACATTCAAAATGGCTCTTTGTATTCCTAACCCTTGATATTACAATATTTGTCTTTTAAATGTCCAATTTAGATTTTCAAATATATTTGAATACATTTTGAAAACATGAAGAAAACATAAAGAGACAAAAAGAGAGCGTTCAAGATGTGGTGGTGCTATTTAATGCCATCATATGGCTCATTTCTCTTCTGCACCTGAACCTGTGTTGCTGATGATTCATCTCTAAGATATTTCTCCTCCCATTTATATATTGTAAAATCACCAGGCCATTGGTAAGCTTGAATCTGAAGCAAGTTCTCCTGGTGATCTTTCCATCTTTTATCAAGCAAAGCTCTAACATCCATCACAAATTTTACATACACAACATCCAACGCAATTACTCAGTCCAATATCATGTTGAAACTGAGAATACTGACATCTCCATCCTTCTTCAAAAAATCCATAACTTGGAATATTGTTTGGCCGAATTCCATCTTCCATGTGTCAAGACTTTTGATTTTCTTTTCTTCTGTCAGTATGCAAGGAATAAATTTATGCTTGAACGTAGTAAAAGATTCAACCTTTGCTTGCATCTTCTGGGTTTCCCCATTCACATACTAGTATTTATCAATGATCATTTTGACTATTTTCTCAGTGGGCTTCAAAGCTGTAGGGGCATCAAGATTCCTTTGCACTACTAAGCACATCGTAACCAAATTGTGATGATAGGGTTGCCATTTTTTAAACAACAAATCCAAAACAAAAAAAGTTTATCTTCAATTGCTCAATGGCCTAAGATAAAGAAGAGTAGCAATCATGCACACTCCCAAGCTTATCCACAACTAATTTCACTCTATGCTCCAAAATTTTCTCAAAAATTTCAAAAACTTTCATCTTTGCCTCATTCTTTGTCATTTCATTTTGTTTATTTAAACTTTCAATTTCCTTTTCAATTTTCAATCTTGTTGCATTAAATTCTTTAGTAGACATTGTGACATCACTGGTTGTTTGTGGCATAGGGCGCTGATAGGGTACAATGGCTTGACCTTGAGAAGAATTCATAGCTTGCAATTGTTTCTTTAATTTCACATTTTCAAAATACAATTTGTTTACTTCATCATTCATTACTTTCTGAGTTTGCTCATAATCTATTAGCCTTTGTTCTAACCTCTTCACAACAACATAAGTAAACATAGCAGTATGAATATTGAGAGTAGTTGCGTATGTTGCTGATGTATCTTGTAAAGTCTTTACCATAGTTGTACCCCTCATTTCTTGAACAATATCAAGCAATCTTAATTTGCTTGTATTCTTCTGAGTAGTCCAGATTGTAAGGGTCTATGTCTTTGGATTAAAACCACATCCACTTATGCCATCTTCATAATCAAATTCTGAAACAAGTTGTGGATCATTCTGACTTCTAACTTGGTCAAGCAAAAATACCTTTTTCAATTCAAGGCCAAGGATGATGAGCATATTACTTTTCAACACCATTTGTCTTGCCTCCTTTGGACTCACATCAATTTCATCTACTTTCAATTTTTTGAAAGTTTGTGTAATGATTTGATCATGTTGTGTTTCATCAGCACCCATTTTATTTATTGCAACTTTTTCATTATATTCTTTCATTTTCATTTTCAGCTAAAAATCCTTAAACTCTAGAGTTTTGATGAAGTCATCATCTTCTATGAACCTCATGGATGCTATAATCCTTTCATCCTCCTCCAACTCTGGTTCAGCTTGGGCTTGCTCACTCTTCCTAGCCTCAGGCTTATGCGTATCAGTGGGTTGACCAACCAATGGCTGATCAACCTCTTGCTCATCTCCCATGTGCCTCAAGATGTTAGCCACCTCATCAATGTCCCCCACCTCTTTAGTCATTTCATAGGGGACAAGTGGAGATACCTCTTTTGTCCTCTGTTTCTTTGCTGGTGGTGATTCTGGGACCTATGGATCTTGCACTAACATAACATCAGGAGCAGACTCATAAATCTCAATCCCTACAGACCTTTTCACTAGAAGTTTAGTAGCCTTAGGAGGTTGCTTCTTAGATTTACCATAAATACTTTCAAAATTATCAATGATTGCATCAATTCTCTTTAGAGGGTCTTTTTCTTCAACAAAGAATCCAAGAAATAGGGGATTCTACTTTTTCTTTTCATCTTCAATATTTTTCAAGATATCCCATTCTCTCTTCCTACTGTATACCTCATTAAAAGTGACAAGATTTCTTATCACATCCTCATCAAATAGGACCTGATGGGATACAACCATTTTAGTCAGAATTGATTGTCTCACAAGATTCATATGACCCTCAGGGTCACAATTCCTCTCAATACGCAATTTCAAAGAATATTTCACCTTTAAAAAGGCTTACAAATTTTCAAGAGTGTCAAAGCCAATAGACCAATCATCAAAAATTGTAGCATTAGGTAGAAATGTACCTTTCTTTTGTCTTTTCATTGCCTCCTTTTCCATCCACATCATTTGCCACATAAACTCCATAAATACAATTTTGTCTGATACAAATTTTGGCAATATGTGAGGTGGTTGGGGGCAACCATACACTCTAATTATAGTATGATCTGACATAAAAAACCAATCAGCAAAATTATGGTTGTGGCCTTGCTCTGGTTTGTGTGCAAGCGGCCTCAGCATTGCCCTGACTTCCTTAGTCAACCTAGGAAACCAGATACCAAGAGAATTCAATATCTTGACAACAAACAAATCATGAAATACAATGTAGTCACTATTCCGGCAACATGAATCCCACTTATAACACCAAAACTGAGTCAACAATCTTTGTCCTTTCTCATCAACCATACTCAGATCCATTTTGCTTGACCATCTCCCTCTGTTCTAATACATAATCAAGTGACACAATAAAGAATAGAATTTGAAATCTAAGGGTTGCTTGTTCTCCTTCACATAGAAGAATCCTTCATGCAGTTTTTTCTCAATATGAGATACAAAGTTGTATTCAATGTTCACCTCTGGATGTTGTATTTTCATAGTCATCATCATTAGGCTAGTTGGCATTCTTCCTTGTGCATCAATTCTCAAGACCTGGCACAGTGCAAAATAGGTTCTCTTGAAATATACAGTGAATTCTTCCACAGGGAAAGACTCAATAGCATTTGATGGAATCTCAATTTTTATGTTGTTGGCCCCCCTTCTCATATATATTGGCAATTCATCTCTCCTAAGTGTTTTCCTCAGGCTTGTGTAATCTCATTCAAATCTCTGCAAATCCACTTGAGTGAGAGCTTGCTTGTTCAACATAAAATAGTCAACAATTGCATTCCTATCTATTGTCACCAATGGTAATCCATTTGGCATTCTGACTATTTTAGTGGTAGGATGGTAAAATTGTTCTAGTGCCCTAATCAATTCCACATCCGCAAATACAGTGGGCACCACCAACTTTGCCAAATCCAATTTCCATGAATTTCTCACTAGTCCCTTGCCATCCCTTTTTGCATAAAAATACCAAAACAAATCCCACCTGGAGATAGGGATTGTAGCATCCCGACACCCTTCTACTGCATCTATGAACATCTTCTTTGGACCCTTGTCTATGGACTGAGGCAATACTTCTAGTAGAGATTGTTGAAGTGGTCTTTTCTTGGGAACTACAAGCTCATCACCTTTACTGGCAGACTCAGACCTCTTGGGTGTCATGTTTAATGACTTGAACAAGCTAGGGTTTTTCAAAATTCAACTTACTATACCAACAACTGAAAAATAGAGTGAAAGAGCAAATGAACTTGACATGGCCAATTAATGTAGGTAGACATAGGAATAAAAGAACAGTATTTAAAATTAAAAATAAACCCATTCAAGAATGGATAAGAACAGGATTTGTATCTTCGGTCAGCATCACAGTCAAATTGGAGAACTTTGCAAGTAGCAGAGATAGAACAGACTACATCCCCCCTATTGTATAACACAAAAGCTTAGCCCTAGCCTTTTTTTTTTAAAGAGAAATTTTATATTAGCAAAAGATGTAATTACAAGAATCCCCAGTACCAGCAACTGAAAAACAGAGTGAAATATATGCCAACTTCTAATCAGAGAGTGCAGGAATGAACTTACTTGGTCAATTGTAGTTTGCAGAAAACACACTGAGCTGAGTTGCGCCTTCTCCAAGTTACGCCTGAATTCTCTGAAATGAGCAAATGCCAAGAAATCTTCAAATCTTATTCAGCCAAGGAATTCATCATATCACCATTACTCTAGTTCGTGCGACGAGATCATGAAATCTCAACATTCAATTTCTTTCTCAAGATTTGACAGTAATTCTTGATAATCGCGACCACGCATTGAATGTGCTTGCCATTTATTTCTTTTATCGTGTCGCCACAAGGCTCGCCCAGACTGGCTGTGGGATAGTGGGGGCTTACAGCCACTACATTTCTATTTCATCCTTTACTACTAGACCGCAAATGCTTAGATTGACCCCTGCGGCACCGCGAGAGATTATTACCTGATGCCCTTCTGTTTACCGCCCACTCGCAAATGTTATGAATGACCGTCACAGGATAGCGGTGGCTTACAATCACTACACTTCTATTTCATCATTTACCACTAGACCGTAAATGCGTAGATTGACCCCTACGGGATCGTGAGAAATTATTACCTGATGTCCCTCTGTTTACCGCCCAACCGCAAATGTTATGAATGACCATCGCGGGACAATAGGGCGAAAACCCATTACATTCTCCTCTTGCCGCTCCATCGCGGGCCTCGGTTGAAACCCTTGTGGGGACGCCGTAAGTGTTATTACCGCAATGCTGGCAGTTACTTTTCAAACCTTCGCAGGACCACGGGAAGAGACTAACACCACCAAGCATGAGATGAACACCGCTAAGCCGCAAGCGTGAGATGAACCGTCCACGGGGTAGCGATAGCTTCTTCATATCAACCACTTCCTACCACCAAGCTGCAAACTATTCTTTTATGCTCTACGGGAATGCGGTATGTGTCATATTTCATTCCTCTTGTTCTCGCATAACCGCAAAAGATAATCAATTAACCTGCGGGACATCGGTAATAAACAAAAACACTCATATAGTAAAAAATAGTCAAGATTATTTCACAATAGCCATGATATATATGTATTTATTAAGTTGTGGGGTAATCTTGGGGGTGATTGATTTAATTAAATAAATGTAGATTTATTTAATTAAGGATGAGACTTTAGAGGAAGGGTTAATATTTAAGTAATGTCAGAAGAATGGTTAGATTTATTAACTAAATAGCATGACTTATTAAACTGATATTAGGAGGAATGATCAAAGTGGTTAATTAAATAAATATGATTTATTTAATTAGCATTGTAAGAGGAGATGTGGGATAGATCTGGTGTGATGTTAGGCCATGGTAAGATTTAGGTGTCTACATTTCTAACAGTGCATTAGTTTTTGGGTCGATGAATAATGATCACAATTTATCTTTGGTAATTTTTTCCTTCACCATATCATGAGACAATTTTGAGGAACAAAATTGATGACAAATTTCTCTATGGGTTGCCCTTGTATTTATTTCCTTCACTATTAAGATAGATTGAATTAGGAATAGGAGAACATCAATCAAGGATCAAATTAATAAGTGTAATCATGATTATGTTATTGGATTTCAAACTTTGTCAACAAAGATACACTATCAAATTCCTAATGATGATTTTGATACACTATCAAATCCTTAAGTCTAATGCACTTAAATATCGATCTCATCCTTCAAAATTTCAATAGGAAAATTCAGTTTTCAAAAGGGTGAAAATAAGCAAGAAAATCAACAAAATGCTCACCATGTTGTTAATTTACAGTCAACTTCAAATGTTATTTCATCTAATTCCCAAGGTGAACTAGTGAGGGACAATCCTATATTATCTATTAATGTAATTAATAAGATCATAGAAAACATAAAGGAAAATAGATATGTAAACCAAAACACATTCAAATATAGAAGGGTTCTAACATATATGTCACTTCTATTCAAAATGAACAAAGGAAATATACACAGAGGTAAGATGAAAATTTGTTATATATACCTTGCTTTTACTCTACAAAATGTACAAAGTAGGCATTTGTTCAAGAATACCATCAGTTATTCTACATGTAGATGTTGACAAATATCCAACATATTGTATGGTACATTTCTTATATGGATGGGGTGAGAACAAATGTACTCAAACTTGTATGGTGCCAACTAGTAGATCATTGTGGCATATTGTGGCGTACGTGGACATCATGACCATGTGTCAAACACATACAGTGCCAATTATATGATCATGTTTTGCAGTACAAATGTCATTAGGTGGCACACGTGTATGGAAGCATAACATGTGGTTGTTGATGTTCCATGTGTCTAACTAGCCACCAACATGTGTAGCAATGTATATAGACACACTATCTAGATCCTTGAAGATCTGTAAACCCTGAATAATGCCCCTAATAACCCTAAACCTTGACCCCTAACCCCTAAACCATAAACCCTAAATAATGCCCCTAATCCCTAACCTGGCATAAACCCTAAACCCCTAAATCCTAAACTACAAACCCCTAAACCCTAAACAATAAACCCAAGCAACCATAAACCTCTATCTCCCTATCTCCCTATCTAGCCCTATCTCTATCATTCCTCTACCTCTCAATATCTCTCCCTATGTCTCTGGCCATGTCCCTCACTCTCTATATCACCCTATTGGTCCTCTCTCTCTAAACACTAAACCCTAAACCTCTAAACCTTAACCCCTAAACCATAAACCCTAAACCCTAGTAAACTCTAACCCTAAACTTGAGCAATTCTAAACTCTTAAACACTAAATAATGCCCCTAAACCCTGACCGCTAACCCCAAGCAACTCTCTGTCTGTCTCTCTCTCTCTGACCTATATATTATCTACCAGCTCCTAGCTAGTTAAATCCTTTTCCTAGCTTTCCTAGTTTTCCTTTTCCTTTCCAATTTCCCTTTAGATCCCACCAAATTTTCCTATTTTACTATTTTCCACCTCTCCTCTCATCATTCTTCCCATCCAATGACTTTAGTTTTATCGATTAGCTTGTTTCCATTTGCTTTGTTGATGAGAGAGAGAGAGAGATTTAGTGTTTAGAGAGAGGACCAATAGCTGGGAGATATAGAGAGTGAGGTACATGGCCAGAGACATAGTCAGAAGAGATTATAGGGATATATATGGAGAGTGAGGGACATGGCCAGAGACATAGGGAGAGAGATTGAGAGGTAGAGGAACGATAGAGATAGAGAGATAAGGAGATAGAGGTTTAGGGTTGCTTGGGTTTAGTGTTTAGGGTTTAGGGGTTTGGCATTTAGGATTATTTAGGGATTTAGGGTTTCTCAGGTTTAGGGTTTATGGGTTAGGGGTTAGGGGCATTATTTTGGGTTTATATATGTTTTAGGGGTTAGGGGTTAGGGTTTAGGGATTAGGGGCATTATTTAAGGTTTAGAGGTTTAGGGTTTAGGGCCATTATTCAGGGTTTACGATTGCATGGTCAAAAGAAGTCTCTCTCTCTCTCTAAATCCCTCAACCCTAAATAATGCCCCTAATCCCTAACCCATAACCCCTAAACCCTAAACCTGAGCAACCCTAAACCTCTATCTCCCTATCTCTCCCTTATCTCCCTCTCTCTAGCTATCATCCCTCTACCTCTCAATCTCTCTCCCTATCTCTTTAGACATCTCACTCACTCTCTATCTCCCTATCTCTCGCTCAGTCTCCTCTATCTCTCCCAATCTATCTCCTCTCTCTACTTATCTATCTCTCCCTATCTCTCTAGATATCTCTCTAGTGATCACTCTCTATCTCCCTATCTCTCCCCTCTGTCTCCTCTATATAATTATCTCCCTCTCTCTCTCTCTCTCTCTCTCTCTCTCTCTCTCTCTCTCTCTCTCTCTCTCTCTCTCTCTCTCTCTCTCTCTCTCTCTCTCTCTCTCTCTCTCTCTCTCTCTCTCTCTCTCTCTCTCTCTCTCTCTCTCTCTCTCTCTCTCTCTCTCTCTCTCTCTCTCTCTCTCTCTCTCTCTCTCTCTCTCTCTCTCTCTCTCTCTCTCTCTCTCTCTCTCTCTCTCTCTCTCTCTCTCTCTCTCTCTCTCTCTCTCTCTCTCTCTCTCTCTCTCTCTCTCTCTCTCTCTCTCTCTCTCTAACTTGAGCAACCCTAAACCCCAAACCCCAAAACCCTAAATCCAAGCAACTGATCTAAACCTCTATCTCACATCTATCCCCTATCTCCCTATCTCTATCATCCCTCTACCTCTCAATCTCTCTCCCTATGTCCCTGGCCATGTGCATGTGCCTCACTCTCTATCTCCCTATCTCTCTCCACAGTCTCCTCTATATCTCCCTATCATTCCTCTCTATAAACCCTAAACCCTAAACAATAAACCCTAAACCCTAACCCGTAACCCCTAAACCTCTATCTCCCTATCTCTCCCCTCTCTCCCTATCACCTTTGTCCCTCTATCTCTCAATCTCTCTCCCTATGTCTCTGGCCACGTCCCTCACTCTCTATCTCCCTATCTCTCCCCTCGGTCTCCTCTATATCTCCCTATTAGTCCTCTATCTCTCTCTAAACCCTAAATAATACTCTTAAACCCAAGTAACCATAAATTAGGTGCTTAATTAGGCACTAAAACAGGTGCTAAATTTAGGCGCTACATAAGGCACTAAATAAGGCATTAATGGAGGCACTAAATCAGGCATTAAATGTGGCACTAAATAAGGCGCTACAGTAGGCGCTAAAGTAGGTGCTAATTGGCGCCTAATTTAGTGTCAACTTGTTCTAGTCAGCGCAAAAAATGCCAAAAATAGCACCATCCTGAGAAATAGCGCTGACTTTTTCAAAAAAATGGAGAAAAATACATTAAAATAGTGGGTGGAAGCAAAAAAGGGAGCTGATCACAGGGATTTGTTGTCGTGTTTCTTTGTTTGAGTATAGATATGGGAGGATCTAGATTGGGGAATAAATATAGAAAGAAGAGCAAAAGTCAAACCCAGTCAGGGAAGAAGTCCACCCAACCACCTCTCAAGGAAGAGCAGATATGGTTATCTGATACAGAGACCTTAGCCTCGACTACAAACCATATAAAGTTGAACAAAGAGAAACAAGTTAAACACAAGGTTGAGATTAAGCCTAAACCAAAGAAACCGGCAGTAGTATGTGACATGCCTTTTGGTTGTGGACACTACACTCCTATTGTAAGCAAGGAGTAAAGACAGGCAGGAGTACGAGACCATCTAGCCAATAAGTTGGCTCAGGATATGAAAAAGGTCAAGCCACTTAAATTTGATGGCACAATTATGGGAGACAGAGCAAAAGCCTAGCTTAGTGAAATGGAAAAATATTTTGAGATCTGTAATTATTATGAGATCACAAAAGCTATTTGGGGAGCATACCAACTCTCAAGAGAAGCCTCTACTTGGTGGGCCAATAAGAAATTAGAAATGGGGATTGATTCCACCAATTTCACTTGGGATTAGTTTGTGACCCTGTTTAGGCAAAGATGGTTGCCCTAGCTATACTTTGATAAGAAATTGACTAACTTTAAAAAAAATTGAGACAAGGAGATATGACAGTAACTGAATATTGGGAGAAGTTCACCCGACTCCTTAAGTATTATCCTTAGTATCAGAGAGATGAGTGGTTCATAATACAAAAATTCATCATGGTATTGAACCCCTTGATTGGAGGAGAAGTAGATGTTCATGGACCCTCATCCATGAAAAATCCATAAAACAAGAGTAGAAGATTAATCCTATTGCTACATCAAGGGGTGAGTACTGCAAAAGGTTTGGAAGCTCAAAATCATTAACATTTAAAAATAAAAAGTGGTACAAGAACTAGAATACCAAATAGAAGACAAATGGTGCAAGGAATAACAATGATTTTGGATTTAAGGGAAAGAATAATGAGTCTAAGGGAAGGAATGGAAATGGGGAGGAAAAGAAGTTTGACAAGAGAGGACTACCTAGAGGATGTTTTACTTGTGGAGGAGATCATTATGCCAACAACTACCCAAGTAGGAATTAGGGAAACAACTACAAGACCCTCTATCATTGCAATAGACAACTTTTTAGCAAAGGATCCATCCAATAGTTGATAAATGCCAAGTGAAATTCTAGATTGCTCTAATTGAAACCTTAGGTACACTTTCTGGTTGTCATGTTTCTATATTCATTGATACTAGAGCTACTGAGTGTTTTGTGGCACCTAGAGTGCTTAATAAGATTCCTAGGAGAGTAGGATTTATGGAAAATTCATGGCTTGTGCAATATGCTAACCAAGCTAAGGCAAGAGTAGAGCAATGCATGTTTGAATCCGAGTTAAAACTTCCCACCTTCTCTACTAAAGTGAACCTTTATGTGGAAACCTTAGGATGTTATCTTAGGGATGATTTGGCTTTGGCACCATAAGATAAGAGTAGATTATTTTACAAAATAGTTGAATGTTTAGATGATTTGGGAAACCATGTTCAAATCCAAGTGGTTAAGTGGGAAGTCAAGATGAGGTAGATTTCAACTATGCAACTTAAAAGAGCTAGAAGGAAGGGGTGAAAAATGTATGCCATTAGGGTAGATGAGCTAGAAGAAATCAAGGAACATATGTGGCAAGATTACCCTTTTCTTTAAGAGTTTTGGGATGTTTTTCCTAAAGAGTTACTTGGGTTGCCTCCTTGGAGGGAACTTGATTTTGCAATTGTCATAATTCCAGGGTTGGAGCCTTAGTCCAAGGCTCCATACAAAATGACCACAATAGAGCTCATGGAGCTAAAGGCTCAGTTACATGAACTACTTTCTAAAGGATTGATTCAACCTAGTGTGTGTGTCACCTTTGGGTGCACCAATAGTTTTTGCCAAAAAGAAGGATGGAACCTTGCGTAGTTGTGCATAGATTATCAGATGCTTAATAAGGAAACAATTAAAAATAGATACCCCTTGCCATGCATTGATGACCTCTTTGATCAAATGTATGGTGTGATTATTTTCCCTAGGATTGACTTGAGAGCAGGGTATCATCAATTGAGAATAAAGGAGGAATATATTTCTAAGACCACCTTTAGGACAAGGTATGGTCATTATGAGTTCACAATATTTCCTTTTGGATTAACGAATGCACCATCAACATTCATGAGTCTGATGAATAGTGTTTTTAGAGACTTCCTAGATAAATTTTTGTTTATCTTTTTGTATGATATATTGATATATTCAAGAAATGAGGAAGAACATTTGCATCATTTAAGGCTACTAATGTAGCATCTGAGAGAACATAAGTTGTATCGAAAATTGTCCAAATGTGCATTCTTTCAGAAAGAGGTGTAGTATTTAGGCCATGTTATTTCTATTGAAGGGATCTATCCAATAAAGATAAGAGTGATTGTGGAATGGCCCACACTAAAAAATGTTCATGAAGTGTGAAGTTTCATGGGTTTGGCAGGCTATCATAGGAAGTTTGTGTTGTATTTCTCAAGAATAACCGACCCCACAACATTGCTTCAAAGAAAGGGTCAATCATTTGTATGGTAGATAAGTGAGGAAAAGTTTTGAATTTTAAAGGAGAGGCTAACTTCAGCACCAATTCTCAAAGTGTCAAATCCTTAAGGTCATTTTGTGATGCATCAAAAGAAGGGTTGGGTGGTGTACTTATGCAAAGTGGGCAAGTTTTCACCTATGAGTCTAGAAAGCTCTTCCTAAATGAGACAAACTATGCCCCACATGATCTAGAACTTGTGGCAGTTATGCATGTGTTACATGTTTGGAGACATTATTTGCTAGGCAAACCATTTGAGTTGAAAACAGATAATTTGGGACTCAAGTACATTTTCACTTAGCCTAATTTGAATGCATGCCAAAGGCATTGGCTAGAATTCTTATCAAATTATGATTTTGACATTAGTTACTTTAAGGGAACAGAAAATCAAGTGGTTGATGCTCTTAGCCAAAGATGACACATTGCAGTACTGGCTACAATGTAGACCAATTTCCAAGAGCAGGTTCTCAAACATTCTCAAGGGGATGAATTTTATGAGCAAGTTAAGAAATCTCTCTTTGAAAATCTATAGGACTATCAATATGATGGATATTAGTTTGATCCCAGTGGGTTATTGAGATACCAAAACATAATGTATGTCCTTGATAGGGAGGTTTGAGGGCATTTGTGCTAAAAGGGATTCATTGTGCACCCTACTCAAGTCACCCAGGAGTAACTAAGTTAATGGTTAATTTGAAACCACTGTACTTCTAGAAGGGACTTAAAAAGGATGTAGCCAACTTTGTGGCTAGATGTTTACAGTGTCAATGGGTTAAGGCTAAGCATGTGCATCTAGCAAGATTATATCCTGATGATGTTTTAGAGTGGATATGACATGTAATAAATGTGGATTTTATCTAAGGGATCCCAATGTCAAGAAACCACCATGATATGATCCTAGTAGTGGTAGACAAGCTCACTAAGGTTGCTCACTTGACTAATGGTGCACTGGTCCTCACAAGAAGATTCATTCAGAAATCTTTAGACTCCATGGAGTTCCAAAAAATATTATCTCAGATAGAGATGCATGGATGACTTTGAGGTTCTATCAAACCTTGTTTTAAGCACTGGGAACTTAGTTCAACTTTAGTTTGACTTATCACCCAGAGACCAATGGTCAAACTGAAAGAGTAAACAAAGTACTGGAGGATTTATTGTGAATGTATTGCATGGACTAGCAATATAAGTGGGTAGAGTACCTTCCATTAGTTGATTTTTCTTATAATAATTCTTATCACTCCACTCTAAAAATGGCTCAATTTGAAGCATTGAATGGAAAAAAAAGGCAAAACACCCATCAGTTTGGATAGACTAGAAGATAGGGTGTGCTTCAGGCTAGAGAAGCTTGCTGAAATTGAAGAGCAAGTTAGATTGATAAGAAAGAGATTGTCTAAAGCATGATGAGCACACGATTATACTAAGAGGGGAGGTGAATCAGTATAATACAATCTTTTACTTTTTCAAAACTTAGCAACCACAAAAGCAATGATATCAAAAATACTCAAGATCCACACAAACACCAAAAACATAAGATTTATGTGGAAACCCTTACGAGAGAAAACCATGACCAAATATCACTTGATGTTAAGATCTCTTACAATCTTTGTAGGTACCAAGTTGTAGGAGACACCAATCAGGCCTCTTATACAATTTGTGAGCACCCACCCACTAGAGACACCAATCCCCACAATTGAGCATCAACCCAATAAGAGACATCGATCTCTTGTTAAAGCACCAACCTTCTATGCAACAAGATCACTATCTTTTTGTGAATGTCCTCTTCAATGGATGATGAACAATCACATTCCAATCAGCAAGTTCTTTTCTTCAAATTTGCTTATACTCTTCTTTAAAGATCTACTATAAAACTCTCTTTTATTTCTGCATAAACTTCTCCTTTATATTTGCATGAACTCTGCACACAAAACTGCTATAAACTCTTCTCTCAAATCTGCATTTATTCCTCTTACAATGATCTTCTTCTTATCTTTCATATGCAGATATGTAGGTATAGATATGATATTTCTTTTTATTCCCTCACACACTTCTTTTCATCACTTCTCAAATAATCTTTTATATCTTCAGGGATTCATGAATGGATGCATATCTTGAAAAGGGAGATGTCCTTTTACAATTTACACCTCTTCATACATGTCTCTTGAATGAGACGTGTTGGTTCCCAAAATAAGTACAACCTGAAACCCTAAAACATTTTACAATCACCTAGGCTAGGGGTGTCATCAGGGTGATTAAAAGAGGTTTATCCACAGGTTAAGGGTGATTTTGGCCAACTTACAGGAGTGGGTAGACTCCTCTACACTTCAAACTCATCTTAGACTCTAGAAAGATATTCCAAGGGGTATACCTTAGCATGTATTGACTTCAAAACTAGATGAACAACCAAACCCAAAATCGTTGTCTTGGCCCCAAAATTGTCACTGAACCAAGAGCAACTGGTTGTCACAAAACCCCTATTTTAAGCCGATGGGAGCAATCCTACAGAGTGAGGATGCTTATGGAGCTGTAACTGCATCTAAAACTAGATATACTATTTTGTTTTTAAAGAGCTTGGGTGATCACAGGCTTCTTAGACCGGTGCCTATCCATTGGGTTGCAGAGTCTCATATTCATCAAAAGAACATAACTACAAGGAAAAATATGGTTGCCTATTTGAAAATTCTAATTCATAAAATCAATATCAAATCATGATAATGCTTAATAATCTAATGCCATACAACATTCTTCCATATTTAATACTGAAATGGCCATTTTCAGATCCTAGAAATGGATTAAGAACTGTCACATTCATTCAAATCAGTCTTTACAATCATACCACTAAACACGGCAAGAGAAAGTCCTAACTGTGATAGAAATTTCCTGAAAGAACACCTACAGTAGTGGAGAAAAACAATGATTCAATAGAAAGATTACAATATATTTGACATATACTTTTATAGCTACTTCATGAAGAATAAAAACTACAAATTGGTTTTTTTCCTTTCTGCCTTTGGATCTCTAAACCTGTCAAGAAAAAATTGCCCAAATGACCAACCCCTCAAATATCAGAAACATAAGCATATATAGCAATCTAGGTGCCGAAATCTCTCATCATGTATGCCCATGCTGTATTAAATCTAACCCATGGCCTTGTCAGAACAACTGCATGATTGAAGGAATGCCCATACACTGGCATGTCTGAACACTGACAAAAGAAGATTGCCCACATGCCTTGGGAACCTGTAGTATTAAAGAGGGAAGGTTGCATCCATATCTTGGCACCTATAAATCCATTTTATCCATTTTGTCCTCCATGTGTGCAGGCACATTGAAGATTTTCACTATTTTAAAAAACCACCTGTGACCTTGGCCTGCAACACATTAATTTTTGAGTACCAATCTACATGTATTACCCTACAATCATGGTATAATTTTAGGAAATCGTTCCCCTTAAAGCTTTTACAACATTTTTAAAATGTTGTTCAATAATCCCTTACATGCCCCCTTTGAATCTGGCTATACTTGAAGAATTTGAAATTCCGGTTGGTTGATCTTCATCTTTCATCTTTATCGGGCCATTTGGATTCAGGTTTTATCCCCCTTCCTTGTCAGCTAATTTGCTGGTCAGTAAACTGTTCAGTTAGTGAACTACCAGGTTCACAAACTCTATTTCTTTGATAAGGGCTCTTTGTTTCTTTTCTCTTATTTTTATTCTTCATTTCCCTTATCGGCGATCTTTCCTTTTGCCTAACCATGGAATCACCCTCTTTTCTTCCTTCATCGCCTTCTTCCTTCATCGCCTTCTTACAACTTTTCATCTTCTCTATTGACAAATCTTCCTTGCAGCAAACTTGGTTATTGGCAAACCTATCAATTTGTGAACCTCTCCTTTCTTTGATGAAAACTTACTCTTTTTCTCCCTCTTCTTCCTTGTCTTTTTCTTTTTCTCCATTTACCTGTCCTTTGCACTTTATCTTTCCTCTGTCGGTAATTTCACCTATCGACAAACTTGGCCTAGCACGAACCATCCTTCCACCACTTCATTCTTCTTCTTTCTTCGTTGTTGGCAAAATCACCTTGTGGCGAACTATATTTCACTTATCTTTTTCCCTTCCTTTCTGAATTTGCACTTATATCTATTTCTTCCTTTGTTGTCAGCAAAAATTCTTGTCGGTGAACCCTTTGTTAGTGAAACCAAGAGTTTGTGAACCAAATGTTTCACCAACCAAGACTTTACCATTCCTTTGCTTCCTTAGAAACTTTTCCTTCCTCCGTAACTTTGTTTTCTTTCCCTCTTTGCCTTAGAAAATTTTACTTCCTTTTGTCACTAATCTGGACCATCGGTGAAGTCTTCATTGGCGAAACCTTCCATTGGTGAACCTAATGGTTCGCGAACCAAAAACTTTTCTGCCAAAGACTTGACTTGCTCTTTCCTTTTCTATCTTCGTCGCAACCTCTCGTCATTGGTGAAGTTGGAAGTTCATGAACTTCCAACTTTGCCAATAAAGCCTTTTCTTTCTTTCTTTTCTCCTTGTTCAAACTTTGCTTTGTTAGCAAACCCTTTGATCGACTAACTTGGCGATCGACGAACCTTTCAGTTTGCGAACTGCCAAATTCACCGACAAAGACCAGCAACTGAACAAATTTTCAAAGGGAAGAAAAGACAATGACAAGGGGGAACTTTTACTTAGAAACTTTCTGAAAGAAAACTCATGGAAAACATCTCAGATCGGGTATAAATGATGGGTTTAGACTGCAAAGGCAAAAAGTGGGAATTTTGATGAATTTTGGGGCAAAATGACACATGTTTGGGCATTGGTTTTCTAGGTGCCAACACTAGCTCTGGTTGCGGATGTGTGCCAAACAATGGCACAGTGAGGATCTTAGATCTCTGGGTAGACCAAAAAACATAAAAAGCAACACACAGAAACAAAACAAAAATAAAAACACCATCTAGACCAACAGTGATCAAGACTACTCAAGGTCAAAAAGTGAAAGATATAACTTGATTGCATCATTCAAAATTTTAAGGGAAACATTACTATGAGAAGTAAAGTTTCAGATGTTGTCCATGAACAGGCATCTCCAAAAGTTCTCCCTCCACATTTCTGATATAAAAGGTGTCCTAGCCAGTCTTTTCATCAATTTGATATGGGCCCATCCATAATGGTTCAAACTTACCATGCTTGCCCTTGTCTTCTAACTTTGCATTCCAGAGGAGAACCAAATCACCAATCTGAAAGCACCTTTTAACTGTTCTCTTATTGAACAAATGCTCGACCCTTTGTTGTTGCAGCAAGTTTTTATCATGTGCCACCCTTCTAGCTTTATCCAATTCTGTCAATTTGTGCATTCTTAATGCCAAAGCATCATCCCCATCTTCTCCTATTTTTTATAGTAGTTGATAGATAGGTAATTCTAATGTCATTGGTATTCTAGCCTCTAACCCATATACTAGCTCAAAAAGACTCTTTCCTGTAGCACATTTGTAGGTGATCCTATCAACCCAAACCACATATTTTAGCTTGTCATCCCACCTTTTCTTATTCATATCTAGAGTCCTCTTCAAAAATTTCATGAGGCTCTTATTTCTGGACTCAGCTTGTCCATTACTCTGTGGATGGTATGGTGGTGAATGAATCAACTTTATCCCATATTTGGAACATATACCTACTATGTCTTGAGTTTTGAAGCACATGGCATTGTTTGCAACAATTTTAGACGGCACACCAAATCTAGTTATCACATTGTTCACAAGGAACTCAATCACTACCTTAGATGTGGCATTTAGAGTTAGAACGACCTCAACCCATTTTTTAAAATAATCAGTGGCCACCAATATCCATTTGTATCCATTACTTGATCTTTCTTGAATTTCCCCTATGAAATCAATGCCCCATTGCTGAAATAGCACCTTAGTGATAACATTCATGAGGGGAAGAGCACCTTGAAATTTTAACTTGCCTACAAACCTTTGACAAGAATTACATTTTCTAACTTGTTTTGTAACATCTCTGAAGAGACTTGGCCACCAAAATCCTGCCCTAATAATCTTGTGTGCAGTGGTTTTCGCATGGAAGTGCCCGCTACATATTCCTTAGTGATATTCTTCAACGATTTCCTCATATTGTTGTTGGTTCAGACACTTCAACAACAATCGCTCATGACTTCACATTAAAACACCTTGGATAAAAAAATACCTCTAATATTAGAGCTTAAGTGTCCTTCACTGAGTTACATTCATTCCTAGGGGCAATGCATGTTGATGAGATAAAAGATAATATCTTTGTAACATGGATCATTTGTCAATGTACATACATTAGTAGATGGAACATCATTCACCTCATTTACTTCAGCTGCCTCTAGGTTGGAATTAGCCATCAACCTAGCTAAACCCTAGCCTCTAACCAATTTGGTGACCTGTACCTTAGTGTCATACTCTTGGATCATGTTGATCCATCTACATTTCTCCCAGAAACTTCCCGCTGCATGAAAATATCTTTCATAACTGAATGGGGCACATATGCAATTGTCTTTGCACCCATACAATATGGCCTAAAATTTTTTACTGCCTTAACCAAAGCATATGTATGCTTTTCCATATTTGAATAATTCAATTTAGCAACCTGCAAGGACTTGCTAAAGAATTCTATTGGCTTCTCAAATCCATCACCATTCTTTTGCAACAATACAACAGCAATAGTATAATATGAAACAAAAGAGAAGAGATGGAAACGATTGGAATAATCTGGGCTTACCAATAGTGGTGCATTCTTGAGAACCTCCTTTATGTCAACAAAAGCTTCAGCTGGTTCCTTTCCCCATGCAATAGGCTGCCCCTTCTTGAGCATCTTGGAGATTGTTTTGGTCTTCTCAACAAAGTTGGGGACAAACCACCTTACAAAGTTGATCTGTCTAAAGAAAGACTAGATGCCCTTGACCATCTTAGACTGAGGGATAAGATCAATGGCCTTAACTCTTTTAGGGTCTATTCTAACCCCATTCCTTAACACATATGTCCCAACAACTTTCCTTCTTCTACTCCAAACTAACATTTCTTGGGATTCAAAGAAATCATGTACTCCAAACATCTATCAAAAATTAGTTGCAAATGCCTACAATGATCTTTCCTATCTTTGGAGAATGCAGTAAAATCATCCTGGTATACAACCATGATCTCATCAATGAGGCCTGAAAAGGCCACATCCATTGCTCTTTGAAACGTTGATCCTGCATTCTTCAACCTGAATGGCATCCTCAAATAAACATAGGTTCCCCAAGGAGTAGTGAATGTTGTCTTGTATTGTTCTGATTCCTTGACCAACATTTGATTGTAGCCCGAGAATCCATCCATCATAGACATTAGTTCTAAACCAACAACCCTTTGTAAAAGATGATTCATACTTGGAAGAGGATAATTATCCTTAAGGGATTTGATGTTCAAGTTCCTGAAATCTACACAATCTAATCTCCCCATTATTTTTCCTCACAGGGATGAGATTAGACACCCACTCAGAATGTCTAATTGGTTTTATGATACCTCCCTCTTTTAGCTTTGCCTACATTTTGGGAGTTATGGTGGGATTTATAGGCCTTTGTTTCTGCCTAAAAGGTTTTGCATCAAGTTGAAGGGGGATAGTATGTTGAAATAAATCCTCCATATAAGCCTTCAACTCATCATAAGACCATGCAAAATATTTTTTGAAATTCCTTAATAAAGCAATCAACATTTGCTTTTCATGGGTTTTGAGATGCTTACCAATATAAACCATCCTCGGTACCTCGTGAGTGCCAAGGTTAACACATTCAATGCTTTCTTCTTCAACTAGTTTTCCTTTGCTTTTCCAGTGGTTGGCATTGTCAAACATCCTTTCAAGCACCACTAGTCCTTTTGGAATGGTATTCATCTTCAATTGCATGACCTCACTACAAAATAGAGTTTCCTTGCCATCTTCTACTTCTATCATAGGCTGCCAATCAATCAATTGACTATCAAACTCATCTATGCAATTCAGGAAACTATAGATTTGATCATTGTCATTGAAAACCTGCCAGCTATAAACATTATCAGGGATTGTCGGTCTGGTGAGAACTTCAACAGCGTAATGGGAAAAATGACAAGAATCTGGTTGCAAGTCAAACTTTGAAACAACAACAACCAAAGCATCCACCTTTTTATTTCTACCTCTCTTGATCCATTCAATGCCAATGGCATCGAATAGTTCCAAAGTGTCCCAGACTGCATTCCTGTATGCTCTCAATTTGTTGTCCTTGGTGGCAAAAACATTTCTAATCTATTGCACAATTAATTCAGAATCACCATGTATCTTCAGGCATTTGAGTCCATGCTTATGAGCAACATTTAGACCCAACAACAATGCCTCATACTTAGCTATGTTGTTAGTGCACTAAAAATCAAGTCTAAAGGACATGTCGAACTACTCTCCATCTGGTCCTATCAGAACAATACCAACACCTGAACCTTCTCTTGAATATGCACCATTAAAATACATTGTCCACAAATCATCTACACCACAAGTAGGAACGATGGGAGTGGAAGGTAAAATATCAAGGCTATGATCATGCCCACTGCAATATCCCATGAAGTGGTCAACATCAGTGTCAAAGAAGTTGGCATCATCATCCGTTGCTTTATATCTATCCTCAATATTTTCACCTTCAACCTTTTTCTCCCTATACAACTTCACTTCCATGCCCTGGACTGGAATAGTGGCATATGAAAGATCTATCTAGATACTTCCACCCATGGAGGCCGCCCACTTTCTTGATAACAACCTACCCTTAGCAAGGCAGTCTACAACAATTATATCCATCAAGAATGATTTGTCTAGGTAAGCAGCAAGTTTGACCTCAACATCTTTAACAAGAACTATCACATTAAATTCCCTGGAATCCATGGCAAAGCATTTGCCAAAAGACCTGGACACTTTCAGTCCCAACTCATTCATTATCTCCAAGGGCATAACATTGTTGGAAGCGCCGGAATCAAGCATGCAATTAAGTAATAGCCAACCATTTATGATCAATGTTGTGTAAAAAGGATCTACTCCCATCCTGCTATTAACAATAGTTGATCCTAGATATACCTCTATAGTTTCATCATGGCCTTTACCCTCATCATCATTACTAGGAATAACAATAGGCTATTTTTGTGCATCTACAACAGTGATGAATGACACCACCCTATCTCTATGTTTAGGGATTCTAAGAAGTTCCCCCACAAGCACTGAATATCTAACTTGGCTAAAGACTTGAGCCATGTCAATAGGGCTATAATTTGGGAAAGGAGCATCACATGAGATGGTAATATCATTTGCACAAGGAATGTAAGGTATTACTTGATTTGAAGAAACATCCATACCTTTTTCCTTCATCTTCTCCTTGCCCTTTTCTGGTTCTTTTTGTACCTAAGGTTGATCATGCTTCTCACCACCTTTTGGATCATGAACCTTCAGAATGGATATAACAGTTGGTTGCACCATTAGTGCAGGATTTTTCTGCACATACTTCTTCTTTGTTACTAGTGGTTGTCCAAAAAGTTTCTTCTTTTTTGACACATTCTTCTAGGGAGAACTACCATCTTTTTTCTCCATATTCTCCTTAATTTTTTCCTTCTCACACTCCAATCCATTTTGTCTTGACTCAACAACAGGAGAGCTCTATATAGGACTGACCTATTTCTGAACGGATAACTTTTTTTTCGACTTGCATAATTGTTGCATCAGTTAAAGCTTTCATCTCTGCTCATTAAATGAGCCACCACACAATTTACTGGATCATGGGGAATAAAGCATGCCTGGCACCACAAAGATGCATCTTGAAAGTTGATTTTATCCTTTCTCAATGGATCAGGCATGTCTCTGTCAAGCTGTTGGAAACTTACATGCCCGGGGCATATTGTCTATCATTTTGTTGTCGCATCTTAGACTAGTCAGTATTGTAAGGTCTGTTATGCAATCTATGACCTTCATTGAAATGTGTTGCAACACCCTGAGGTGGCAACCCTTTATCATTTCTAGCAACCTTGTAGGATAAATCTTTCATAACCCCCATAAACTTATCCAATTTGTCTTTAGTAGTGAGGGACTTATTGAAACATGCTTTGTCTAGCTAGGACAATTTTACATTAGACCTTTTGATGTGTTTTCCCGAAGCTCAAGTCAAATGCTCCAAAATACAAAACCAAACACATAGATTCATTAGGTCTCCTATGAGGAGGTACCTTTCTCATTGTCATGATGAAGCGGCTATTAAAATCAACTACTATATCATTTATTGCCTTTTTGATAGTTGTGAGTTCATGGATAGCAAACTTGGGGTCAATCCTATCCCCATATTGCAATCTGAATACCCTCATGAACTCCTCCCAAGAGTCAATACTATTATCAAGGAGAGCCTTATACCATTCCTTAGCACTTCCTTCCAATTAGTGTACAAATAATTGCATCATGACATCTTCATCCTCAATTTCATATTCATCGGCGACATTAATAAAATGTCTAAGATGGTCCTCACCTATGACAACATTGTTGTCTTGAAACCTAGGAATATTTCCCCTAATCTCATTTGGAATTGGATTTGGAAAGTCATGTATGCCAAAGAAATCAAGTTGTTTATACCTCTTAGCTCCCAATGGTTGCCTCAATGGAGGAAATCTCTATGCTTGTCTTTGTTGTACAAGTCTAGGGTTATGAACATTGCCATATTGTTGATTCACTTGATTTTGCAGTGGATGATTGTTAACATTTTGAGCATGGGAATTATTTACACCATGTTGTCCCATTTGTTGATGTTGATGTTATTGGTTATGGCTCTATTGTTGTGCATTTTGGTTTCCTTGGGCTTGCTGGGCAAGTTGAACTTGTTGTTGATCAAGTAAGGCATGCACCTCTCTTTGTCTATTCTTGATATGATCAAGCAGGTCGAGCTCATCTTGGAGGATTCTTTCTCTTTCTTCAACACCAGGCAGCTCCTATTGATCTCCCTCATTAGGAATGTTATCATGTCGACCTCCAAATGACCCTGTGGGAGAAGTAGGGTACTTAATATTCTGACATGTCTCTTCATTCTCATTAGGCATTCTAAATGTTCTCAAATGTGGAACATGAGATCTATCTCTAATTCCGCTACCAATAACATTTTCATTTCTTCTAACATCATACTCATTCCTATTCCTCCTTCTGTTTGTTCTGATTATGTTATCTGCAGAGTCCTCAGAAGTATAGTGATATTGGCTCCTGAGATCAACAAATGTATCATTTCTGCCAGAGTTACCTATTTAGTTTTGGGTATTCAATAGAGGCACCACATTGGGGTTTCTTGTCCTCCATCTACTCCTCCTATTTCCTACATTGCTAGAGGATTCATCACGCCCAAGCTACTTCTAGTTCCTTCCTCTATTCATTGTAAATCTTTTTTCACACCACAATTAAATTTCTAGGTTGTACAAACCGAGTCGCCACTTCCCCTACTGGGAAGAAATATCTAAACAATCACTGCACTTTAATATATATACCTACAAAAGGGTTAGCACAAATAATAATCACAATTAGAGAGCTTCAGTAAGCTAGAGGTTCGCTATAGTAGAAATCACAAAATCATGTCATGTTGTATTGTCAAGATGCCAAGATGTAAAGATGTCAGGATATCTTCAAATGAGGGGAAAAGACTTTCTTATATATGAATCAAACACCTTTCAAAGAGTCATTTTTTTAAGCTGACAAGCAAGGTACATCATTCAATGCTCAAGGCCAACAATTAAATTCAAAACTTTTTGGAGCCAACGGACAAGACCCTAGCGTGGGGTGCTAGTGTCTAGGCCCAATTTATCCCCGAAATCCAAGTTACTAAGGGTCTTAGCACAATTTCTTATGTAAACAACAAAATGGTCACATTACAAATAGAGGTAATCATGCACACTAAACAAAGGGCCAAATCTAGTGTGAAATTGTGAGAGGCGACAATTTACAACACTACATTTTGTATTTATTTCCATATGTTTTATGTTTTAGAAACATGGAAAAATAAATAAAACTCTGCCAAAAATTTCCTAGAATCACCCACATGGATTTTATTTGATATTTGAGATGTTGCTCACCATATCTATAATGAGTCTTTGTTCATTTTTGCATACACTTTGTGAGTCAAAAGTTAGAAAAATGCCCTAAAAACCAAGCATTCAAACATGGAGGAAATTGGGGTTTATGAGTATTTTCATGTTTTAAAAATGAGTAAAATTGAGATTAAAATTGTTTCATGATGTATTTTTATGTAATATTGAATGTCTCCTTCATGAAATGTGAATCTGCATCTTTTGAGACCATGTTGTGTTTTTTAGACTTTTGATGCATTGATTTCCATGTCACACTCAGTTGGATAAATAGACGTGTTGGGTGTCTAGGAAGAGGATTAGGAGTAGGTAAGGAGTGGCTAGCCTACCATATAACACAACATGAAGTTGTTGGTGGGTTCAGTGTGTGGGGAGTTGTAAAAGATAAACATTAAACACATGGGTAAAACAAAACTAATAACAAGATCATCTACTTCAAACTCTAGTACCTCCAAGTGATAACACCCTAGATTGCTTTGGCAACACTAGGTGATAATGTTCTATTCTACTGTGATCCAGTTTGGGTGTAAAGAGCATCCATAGTTTGACTACACCCTAGTTTTCTATGAGGTTGATTACATCCTCATTATTATTGTGAGGTTGAGTACGCACTTGATTTGACACTCCTTATCCCAGGCTTGGTAGTTCTCTCTTCCTTATGCTAGTCACTTTTTGAGTTGGACTCAATGTGTGTTGTGCACCTTGCATTGTTGTGTTTGCAATGGTTGATTCATGATTTATCGTGTTGTGCATTATATCATGTTGTATGGTGTGAGTGGAACCTAATCCTCTTGTTTTGCGTGTGTTGTGTGCATTGGTTGGTGTGTATGCCATATGTTGCTTTGTAAACCTTGGATTTTGTGAGATGTTCTTAGTGGGTTTTCCATGATCATCTTCTCTGTAGCTCAGGGGTTGCCTAGAGTTGCATAGACAACTATTGTGCTCGACGATGGAAATATGGTTGGGAGGTGAGCAACATTTCCCCATTGGTCCTTCGTGATGATCTTCAAGTGTTGGATGGTTTCCTTATCTTCTTGCAGGTTGAATATGTAGTGCTATGTCCTTGATGCATCTTGGAGAGTGTGATGGATTTTAGTTTATTTTATGCACTTGTATTTCTTTTTTGTATATTGTAAACTTTGTAAAGTAGGTATTTTGAGACCTTTGTAATAAGATTTTATTGATGATATGGGATAGTTTATTATGTGTATTATGATTCATTTATGTTAAGGGTGAAGCCTTTTGAATGTTATGGTTATTGGATGTAATCTTTTTTTTTCATGCCTTGGTTTGTGAGGACCTGGGCATGTTTTGATAGTTTTCACATGTAATATTTCTATGTTAGCATGTTAGAATCAATTTATATGATGTCATTTTGATGAGTATGGCTATGTTAGTGTTGGATCGTATTCTTCCCACATAGGTGGTGAGGATCCTATCTTCACTTTTGGCATGTGTCGACATTGGTGTCGAACATGCGTAGCCTTTTGTATCACTTTTGTCCCTTTTGGCATGTGGGCATTATGGGTGCATCACCTTATTTTTTTGGTTAAAATGAACCTAGTTTGATGGTAAATTATGTTTTGAGTCATCATAGAAGTTTTCACCCAATTCTGGGTTGAATTGCTAAAATTTGGGCCATTTTAGTGATTTCTACTTTTTTGGACCTGGGTTCTGGATGGCCACAGTGCTAGGCACTAGTGTCCCAAGACCACAGTGTTGGGTGCTAGAGTCCTGGACAGTGGGCTCCTCCTTGTGGCTACGTACTCTACTAGGATGTCATGTTATGCCTGTTCAACCCTCTTGTGAAGTTTGTTGTCGAAAGGTGCTCATTTGACCACCTGACTATAACCATGGTGTCATTTACATGATGTGATATGCACTCTCATATTATTCCCTCTTTTTCTTTGGGAAGTGTGCCTTTGCACAAGTTTGACTAGTGACCATTCCAATTGGACCATCCCATGGGTGAGTGTTACCCTTGTGTTTGAGATGTCTTGTGTAGTCATGGAATGGACTGATGTGGATGTCACCCTCATCCTACTCCATGTGTTCGCAAGGGAGTGAGTTCATGGATGTGTATCCAATCCTCATCATGGAGTGAGCTCCACCTCTCACTTGGTCATTGTGGTGAGTTGTCACATGATGGGTGAAGTCTTCTGCTTGTACCACCTTACATTGTGCAATGGTGATGTCATTTTAGGTGTTGTTGTCCTTGTTGCAACACCTTTTGTGCATGTGAGTACAATGCGACATGTAAATGTTGCACTTGCAAATGTGGAAAATTTGTTTGTTTGGTGTTTGGTCGGCTAATGCTTTGGGTGAAAATCGGGGGCATTACATGAATATTGTATGTCAAAATTAGAGTTTAAAACTCAATAGTTCAAATTATAAAACAAATGATCAAAGATTAAATTGAACTCACAAGTGCTAATAATGTGTAATCTCCTCTTAGTTCTTTGATAAAAACAAAAAAAGATGGTGTATATTTAAGATTTTGGTTCTAGTTCTTGGATCTAAGGTTCCTAGAATAAATCATCTAAAAACATATCCAAAAAGATAACTAAAGTATATTTATGATATTTTAAATTTTTTTGGTATAAGACCAATATCAAATAAAACAATTATCTAGTTTTCCTTTTAAAATCTACATTCCATCCCCTATTATAATTAGCCAACACACATCCTCATCCTGGTTCATCCATTAATTCACCTAGTTTTTGCATGTTCTTGGTATTCTGACATGATGCTCATCTATCCCAAATCAACTTTATTATTTTCAAATAGATCTAGATAATTATATTGTATTTCCTCATGCATTCACATGCATTTATTTCTATGCAACTTATCTTGTCCAGAGCATTAGGGAAATTCCCAGTGGGTTTGTGTATCTTCATGTCTATTCAAGTATCCTACAAGACAAAAGTAATCCAAGTTAGAATTTAAACCATTTAAAATAATACTAAAATACCTAATGTTATGATCTATTTATGCATGTTATTGATTCACAACTAATTTCCATCATAAACTTCTAGGCTTATCTAAAGATAACTTGATCTTAAATACAAATTCCTAAGTCTTTTGATATAGGGTTAACTTGGTTGAAAATCTAGAGGCATAGATGGTTTTGGTTATCACCTAGAGAGATCAATAATTATTGCATCTTTAAACATTGAGAATCCCATTAGTTTTATCTTTAGATGTCCAAAAACCAACTAGGGATTGTCACATGTAAAACATTAGTGGAAACTGTTAAGGAGTCAATGGCTTTCACACCCTTCAAAATCTCTAGAGGATCTCATGGATATGCCTTAGTTAGACCCAAACCTAGCAATTATCTGAATTCTAAATAATGTCAGGTCCATCAAACTCCCAAAGAAACTTGGGATATAAAATGTCATTTTTTTTGTAAATTAAATCTGGATCCAAAATTCGAAGTGGTAATGCACAACATTTTGCATCAAGATTTTCTTTATATTACTTAGTTTCCCTTTTATTCAAATGTGAACTATATTATATACCCAAGTGAATAGAACTTTGCATCTAGTTTTCCTTCAAAGCTCAAAATCCAATTTTAAATCAATTTCTTCCTTGAGATGAATCTCAAACTAAAATTATAAAAAATTGTACATATTTCCCTTGAATTGCACCACTTGACTTCGTCTTGCATTAATTTTTGTTGCATGTCTCAACATCACACTATCTCTTAAGCCTTATTTGGTTTCAATTATTTTTTCTTGTAAATCTTTGATTTGCCCATTTTTAACATGATTAAACTTGGATATAAACCCAATTCATGTGTGTTTTGATCTCAAAGTATAAAAGCAAAACATCAATGAATAAATACTCTAAAACAACCTAGATCCAACAATTATATAAATCTTGGTGAATGAATTTTTACATATATGTTTTCTTTATGTTATTCACACTTCATTTTATCAAGATGCATTGAAGTCAATTATGAAACTAGATGTATCTAGTATTTTGTGTATGTTTTCCTTTGGAGCTAAAAAATAAAATCTTAGTGCACAAACTCCTCCAAAGTGAATCTAAACCCAAACCTATTTCTAAAACCTAGCATATAAATATTTCAGGTCAAAACCTTGATGTCTTTAACCATTTAATATCTAGGAGTTAAATCTTTAAAACCACATGTTATGATCTAAGATGAACTTTTAATCCAGGTGGGAAGATGTCACACTATCTTATCTTTATCCACTTAATTTTCTACTTGTCACCTATTAATCTATGGTTTTTCTAGACTTCAAAATGATGGATGTTTCCTCAATATATAATCAAATGTGAATCTAATCGTAAACCCAAGTGTATAAATATTTTGCACTTAGATATCCTTAAGAGCACAAACGTCATAATTTGGATGTGAAATCCCTTTGAATCTTGGTATATAAATATTTTTCATCTAGTTTTTTATTCCTTTGACTACAACCCCTCCATCTATTAAAGAGATTAAACTTTAGGTAACCCATGCAGAATATCTTGCACTATACTCTCTGTCAAGTATCATAATCCCACACCACCCTAATTTCAAAGTAATTGAAACCTATTGTAAACCTAGATGTATAAAATTTTCATATCTAGTTTGTTATAGGAGACAATTAAAAATAAAATAACCAATTTGAGGAGTGAAAAGGGTCTAGACATAGAGCCCTACAAAATTATGTTATATAAAATATTTGGGTCTAAATGCACCTCAGAGAAAAAATGAACAACTTGAGGTGCAAAAGCATCTTGATGCAAACCTTGACTAAAATTTGATGCATATATATCTTCGAGATCTGTATTTTAACCTTTTTAAATGTACTTCACAAATGTAAAACTGACAAACTTTGGTAAACCACATGGAACAATATCACATTATTTCATCTTCCCTCATTTACCACACATTATAATCTCAGACTTTCATATTTCAAACTAAATGAACTAGATTTTATACATAATTTGATTGCACTTGACCCTTAAACCTTAAAAGAAAATTTTTGACAGATGTTTCCTTCAAAGATACTTTGGATGTGATTCCCTTTAAACCTTAGTGTATAAATTCCCTCGGGTCTGATTTTATGAACTTTGACTAATGAATCCTCTAAAGAAACTTCAACTGTGAAACCATTATAAACTTAGAAATACCACCATGTTGAGTTTGAAATATTCAATCATGTTCTCTCCCCCTAAAGATAGATTAAAACATAAAACCTTGGTGCCCTACAAATTAATTTAACATTAAAAACTTGGTGCAAAAATAGTTGTATAACAAAAAAGGGTATATTTACTTAAACACAGATTGAGCCCAGATTTTAATATATTGAGAAACATGTACTTGAAATCAAACTCAATTACATTACTTAGAAGTAAACATTATAACTTTAGGGATATATTTAAAAATTAAAGCACCAAGATTTTAATAAAACCAAGGAACAACATTGAATAAATAGAGAACTAAAACTAGGGATAGACCAAATTTCCTTGGGGCATAAACAATTATTCACAAATCTCTTGGTTAAACTATTATTGGTTTTTTATCATAAAAAAACATTGTCTTGAACCCCCCAAAAAAGGAAATAGGATAAGACTATGGGAATAATGAAAATTTAAAGAGGCCCTAAGTTTCTTACAAAAGTCAAATGTGCTGTAGGAACAAGACATAATACTATCATGATGAAAGTCGACTCTCTGAGGATGGTTTATATGTACACAATAGGGATCAATATGATTTGATGGAACATTATTCTTCTAATATTGTTGGTTGATTTTTAGAGATCTCATGCTCTACATATTTATCTATACATATATTACTTTATTTAGATATTGTCCTCCCAATTGAGAGGCGTATCCTTTATGACATTTGCCACATATCTATTATGTTGATATATTTACAAACTTATCCATATGATTAAAATTATTATGATTTTACATTTTTAACTATTTTTTTCACTTGCAGGATCTTTTCTTGTGTTGATTATAAGATCTTCCATGATTACCAAGCATATGTCTTATGATTTTATGCTAACCCTAATAGATCATGTTTATGCTGGAAATGATGGCATCTTATGCTAAGATGTTTTATGTTGATTATGTCTTTTCCTAATGTTTATCATGATGATATATCACTTATGTTTGTGCATACATGATCCTTTATCTAGCATTCATGTCTACATTCACTTGTTATATAGCCCAATTTGAGGGCAAGATCAAATTGCTTCCAATTGTTTAGATGTGCTTTCATTAACATACCTTAATATCTAGTTCATGTGTTGTCATATGACGATATCCTTATATTCCTACATGATTAATGAGTGTTCCAAGGTTTACATCATTTTATACATTTTTCTACTTTCCTCCAAATTAATTACATTCTTGACATGCAACTAATTGGAGGGGGTACACAAGGTCATTATCATGTTCCCTTTTTTTGTATGGTTGTAGTGAATACCTTACAATGCTATGTCATTTTTAGATTGTACCACATTACTTTTGTTACTCCAAACCAATGCCTATTGATGATATCATTGCCTCTGAGCAATATTATTGTTCCATCACAAGTGAAATATTTCTTTCCTTTTCCTTTTTGATTTTATTTTGGTTGTAGACAATGTATTCTTATTTTAAATACCTATGTGATGATACTCATTGAATCTTTATATATTGTAGGCTTTCAAGATAGAGCATTTATTACAAGGGAGCATATACCAAAGCATCATACATATCCATATATCTTTCCTTTTTATGAGTGTGTATATTTTTCATGTTGACTTCTTGATTCTACTTTGACATGCATCCTCATAGTAGTTCTCATGCAAGTCAAAGTGGGGGTAAAATGTAATAGTGAAAATTACGTATCTTGTACTTTTCCCTTTCATTTTGGGCTTACTTTGACCCAATTACCCTTTATGCAATGACAAGTGTACAAGTGATGTGATTTATGCTAAAAATTGGCACATAACATGGGCCTTACTTAATCCCATTTGCATTTGTTTGTACAAACTGGTTCTAATCCTTAGTATATCCACTTACAACCAAGGTTCAAATTTGCAATCTATGGAATTGACCCAAGTCAATTCTATGATTTACAAAAATGAACCTAGAACTTTTTAATTTCAAATTCAAATTTGCAGCCAACCTAACCTTTCCTACTAGTCATTATGTGTTGACGCAAATTATGAAACATTTCACTTGCCAACTTTGGAGTTACATTTAAGTGCTAACCCTAATTCATTTCAAAGCATTTGATCACCTTGCACCTAGACATATAGTGTGCATTCAATACATTCATCGCATTTATGGATGCATTTATTACTACATTATCTACTTACATCAACATCTAGGTTATTCTCTACATGATTACATGTTGTCTTTGATCTTCGTTCATAATCGTCAAATTGGTCCATCTAGGGGTTTGACTAAAGGAGAACTAATTGTTGCCTAGTAAACTCCCTAAAGGTGTTCCTAAACACCATTAGTTAGCTAAAATAAATCACATGGATCAAGGAAAACCAAAAAGTAGATAGTAGAGTTCGACAAAGATTAGATCCACACTCCAAAGTTCAAATCTATTAGCTTAAGTTAGATTTGTAGCCGTGAATATCACTTCCACAGTCATAGAAATGATCTAAAACAACAAGGTATCCATTTTTAAATTCTAAACCATTAATTTGACTACACCTAATTTTCCTACACATTAATGAATAAAGTCCAAACACCTTATATTGCATTTTCAATTTCAATTGATTAAGTTCTAACTAAATACCCTTTATTAATTTATTCAATACTACTTTTATTTCTATACATTACTCTAAATAATTTATAACATAACTCTTTAATCTTATCTAACTATTATTGTTAATTTAAAGTTTTATAAAGTTTTACATAAAAGAGATTTTATTCTCCCCTTTTATTACTCTAAATAATTTATAACATAACTCTTTAATCTTATCTAACTGTTATTATTAATTTAAAGTTTTATAAAATTTTACATAAAAGAGATTTTATTCTCCCTTTTATTACTCTAAATAATTTCTAACATAACTCTTTAATCTTATCTAACTATTATTGTTAATTTAAAGTTTTATTAAGTTTTACATAAAGTGATTTTATTCTCCCCTTTTCCTAATCATGTATGAATCTTTAACTTTGTCCTCCATTTTCGGCTTACTTGATTGAGGTATATATGTAATGATGTGGAATCTTAAGCTCGCCCTTAAAAAAGGGTTATCACAATACAAATTTAATTAGTGGCTGTCCATTCCTATAAGTTGTATTCTCCTCGATTGCAAATTCCATTTCTCAAAGCAAAATGATTAAAAACCATAGAAGTTGCATTCTTGAGCATTACAAGCCCTTTAAAGATTCGATTCCACTAGAGATAGGGTCACTTTAACATATAACTTTAATTAAAGGTTGAGCTGTCTAAATCTAGAAAGAATCAAACGACTTCGGGTTAAAAACAAACTTAGTATATGATGAGTTCAAAGAGCTATCTAAATCTAGAAAGAATCAAACGACTTTGGGTTAAAAACAAACTTAGTATATGATGAGTTCAAAGAGCTAACTTTACCTTTGGCATGCCATCAATCTTGTTTTTTCTCATGTAAGTGACATCCGCCTAGGTAAACAATAAAGCATCTCAAACAAAGGAGAACGTAAGCTTTGGTGGTAGGATAAAGACACTTATTTGTATTCAATAATATTGAATTCTAATAAAGTAAGTAGTTAGGAAGGTTGCAAGAATTTGAACTATTAGATTATGACTAAATAAATATGGTTTACAAGGATGATAATGACCATATGTATAATAAGTTATTTATAATTATTATACAAAGTTTATCATGATATTAGCGGTGGATGTAACTCTTTTATTTACAATGTAACGATTAATTTATAGTTCGCTGATTTGTAATTTGATTAAAATATTAGTTAGAAAATAACGACATTTCAAAAACTACAAAGTAATTATTGTATTAAAATTTTATAACTCAATCACATATGTACATGCGTACTAAGGTCATGGTATAAAAATGTGAAGGAAAATAAGCTTTCCCTAAGATTAATTTAGGTTAATCAAATCAAATTCATACAACTTTATATAAATTAATTTAGATTAATAAATGATAGTTGTGGGTTAATGTATTCTAATATTAAAAGTTAAACTATTAAAGTAAATGTAATGGATAGGGGTTATGATGGAAAATAAACTTCCCTTAAGCTTAATCTAAGCTAATCCAATCAAATATATATATAAACCTAGATTAAATAATGACATTTGGGTAATTGAACTTTCACAAGTGTACTTGCTATGTACAAAAAGTAAGTAAAGAGAAGTATACTTAGCTTTATGACTAAACAATATAAACCCTCAATGAAGTTTTTGGATTATTCATTGTTACTTGGTCTAAAATGTGATCTCTTAGTTTGATAAAAGTCTTAGATTTTGTACTAGACTTGTGTACTATTAGAAGACAAGTTTACATATTTGGTACAAGTTCAAGGTCACAATGTATTCCTCTAAATCTGGACTCATCCTTGAACACAGTGGAATTATTCTCTATCTATCACCTAATGGATCAGTGTTTTCTCTACTCTTCCTAAAGATTTGGGGATTATAAGTATGGAGAAGGTGCACAAATCTACATGGTAGTTTGATGATGACATAAAGATCCAAATCATGGCCCATTAAGGTGTGAATTATATACCTCTTAGCAATCTCATACTTGATGATGTGTACTTCAGTGTTTTTCCCCTTGTGATCTTCTTTTCAAACCTCTAAACTAGGTTCCAAGACTTCACAAATGATAAACAACCCTTTTTAGATCCTTAATAGGAGGGTTGCTTAAGAGACCCTAGAGTCACTCGGGTGACCTATCCTTAAGTTGCAGGATCGCCCGAGTGACCTACCCTAGAAAAAGGGGTGATCCTGTCATGTTTTGGCATGCATGATTTCTTCTAGTTCTACCTAGTTTACTTCTATTTTTAGATTTTGATTAAGTGTTCCTTTATGCAGAATTGACCCTCTACTTCCACTCACTATTTGTCAACTCTCAATCACTCTTTTGTTCACTCTTGATCAATTCCCAATGGTCTCCCAATCAGTCTTCTATTTTTCCTCTCTAGCTCTTGTGATCTCCCAATCAAACCTAGTTATCTCTTCAATCAAATCCTATTAACTCCCCAAACACCCTAACTTATTTTTCCCATTTTCTACCTACAAATACCCCTCCTCTATTGTTTTAAGGGAGGCTAAGAATTAATTACACACTTGCATTCTTATTTGAGCTAATTTTCTCTTAAGAGTCAATCTTTTGCAAAGGTACCACCCATAGAACTCTTGTGCTCATGCAAGATTATGTGTACCTTTTACTTTCATTTTACTATTGCTTTTGAGCCAAATTCATTTCCTCATATCCTCGCCTTTGTCCCTATCATCAAGAGGAGGAACCCGTTGGTTCAGAGGAAGAGACGATTGTCATAGGATCTCTGAGGATAAAATCCTAGCCCCAACACCCAAATTATATAGGTTCTTTTATATAAAGTAATTACCCCACAATCTTGCCCTTGAGGGAGTAAATTGGTGATTATTTTATCTTGGTAGTGTAGAGTTTTGTTGTCACGTGAAATTGCACCATATTTGGACCTCTTTTCCAAACATTCTAATGACACAATGGAAATGATCTCAAGGTGTGGGACCCTGTGAAATGAGATCAGATCTCCAAAGAAGGCTGGTTCCTCTTTCTAAGTATGAGGCTTAGAGAACTAAACCTAATTCTAACAGATCACCAAGGGAAAAGGGAGAAGGAATGCAAGAAATGAAAAGGGGGCGGTACACCAAATTTAGTATTCTAACTACAATATCAATGAAGATGCCAAACAACTGATGGACATGCACAAATCATGGAAAACCCTATCAAAGGTAGAGGGAGAAGTTGAAACTACAAGGAATTAAGTATTCACAAGTAGTCAAATAGATTCAATACTACACAGTGCAAAGAAGAGACCATGAAGAGGCAAAAACCAATGTTATATTGATCAAAAGGCAAGATTTACAACTGATACAGAGTTATAGTTGTTAATAGAAAACCCACCTTATTACATCTTTTTACATGCATACATAGTATTTACAATCATTGTTGCATCTTTAGACGAAGGGAAGAAGATCAGTCAACACATTTTACAAATTCCCCATGTCCGTTGCATCATGCCCACATGGGTTGTGTTAGGAAAACATGTAGAAATGGAGTGTTTGCCCTTGCCCTAGTACAAAAATTCTTTAATGAAGGAGCTAAAGTAGCATGGGGACACAGGAAATTGATCTAAAACTCCATCAGGTTCTACAAACATTATTAATGGCGACCAAGAGGGTCGCTGAGAAGTCTCGTTATGTTTTGAAGTGCCATAAGACCAGGAAGGAAAAATCATCAAAGACTAACAAATCAAGCTTCCACAATATCTTCCACCCATGAAAGGAGCAAGGGAAACCTCTGATCTTTGAAAACCTGACAGAACCAAGGGAGACTGTCAAAATTCAGCTATCAAACCCCTGCTGGAATGTCTACCACTTTGAAATGGTGAAGGAAAAAACCATGAACTCTTAAATCTAAAGTTGACAAAGAGAAGCTAGCAGATATTGGTAGCTAGGCCTTTGGCATAACATCTTCCTATTGAAGAATGGCGCAGGGGAAAACCTTTGACCTCTAAACTCCAACAAGGGAAACCATTGGGCTTTGAGGATCGGATTGCTGCTACTATCTCTACCACAAAAGTAGAAGGAACAAGAACAATTCTAAACACTGAAATCTGAAAAGATAAGAAAAAGTAACCTTTGTTGGACTTCGGGGTTGGGGCCTTCTCCAGATCGCCTTCCACTTTGAGAAAGAGAAAAAAGAGCTAAACAAGAATAAAACTCCAAAAATCTGTGATTTAAATGCACCCAAGCGTGATCTCGATAAGGAGAGCATACACAAAAAGTCAGGGATCAAAGAACACAAGGAAAACATGCCTAAAGAACATGCTAGATGAGGAAGACTAATTGCCCAATCTTGAAAGACTTAGTATTTATATTTTTTAGGATCGAGGATCGGGAATGCCAAGGAACAATGAACCATCTGCCAAGCAAACAAACAAGAAACCTCCTGATCTTTGAAGGCAAAAAGACTTAGAAGAAACAAAGGTCAAAAAATAGGTGGTGGGAACACTTCAGAATGCATGCCACTGAAGACAAAAGAATAAACACCTCCCCAATGCCGCAATCCTGAAATACTTAGAAAAGTAAAATACTGAGGATCAGAGGTCAGAGATACCTTTGAAAACATTTTTCTTAGAGCAGACGAGAACAAGAATGGCTAAAAGTTTGATCCCTCAACACTTAGCAAAATACCAAGGCAAAGTTTAGAGCCGATAGAGATAGCATGTTGGTAGAGGAAACACCAAAACTTTGAACCACTGAAACACTTAGAAAAATAAAGAGAAAAGCCAAGAAACATTTGGACTTAGGATTTTATGAGCTTTCCCTTGAATTACAACACATAAGTGACCCATTTTGGATGTCTTAGATTATTTATCAACATGGGGTCAAATGGGCCAAGGAAAAGAGGGATAAAATACTTAGGGTTTTGATGGGTTTTAGGCAAGAAAATGAAGTATTCCTAAGGGGAAGACCGTTTAAGTCAGGAAGACTAAAAATACTCAACATTTTGGCAACCTCTAGGGGATGTTTTTCTGCTAAACATGAAGGATCTAGTGGCCTTAACATCCATTAGGCATGGAGTCACAAAGAACCTGCAATTGACTAAAACAACAACTGAAACTACCACCATCAAAACACAAGGAAAAATAAAAGAACAAAGCATACATTCTCCTAATGAGAATGCAATCTGTGCAAGAGCACTAATAGGAAAGAAAACTAACATAAATCAAAACCTAACCTAAACCTAAACTAGCCAACCAAGGAATCAACTCAAACAAAGCCATTAACTAGTTTTTCAAAATAACTTTCCTTTCTTAACAACTTACAATGCTTTCCATGCTTGTGGGAAACCAAAAAGATGTGGGGAAGGGATGGACATACAACAACCTTGTGAAACACTTCCCCAAGGATGGAAATCAACTCACCCAGCTACCTAAACTGATTAGAAATGCAGCTACTCTAAAGTGGATAGGTGGGATGATCTAGCCCTTTTTAATGTTCAACTTCATGCTCAGGAGTAAGCATGACAAGTGATGACTTCTTATGTTCTTTCTCTAGTTGATCCAGATGTCTGATAGGGAATCTCCTTGAAATAGCATGCAAACCATCAGGGCTGATTTCATGCCTCTGTTCTACCTCCTTAACTTTTGGCTGGTCTAAATGCACTTGCTCTTGTGGCTCACTTGGAGATATGGCTGCCTCCACACCTTGTTGCACAAGACTTTATTCATTAAAGGATGTTGTCTTGATGTCATAATTCAAGCAAAATTCCTCCAGCTCATCCCAAAAGGAAGCCTCCTCAAGATCTTCAATGCTTTTTTGCATGATAGGACTCACCATAGCTTCATGATAGCTCTCTTGAAGGTCTGAGGAAACATTAAGATCCTCTTCCTAAAGAAATGGTTCTTGTCTGATATCTAGTTCAACCTGAAGAACAAGCATGTGTGCATTAACCTCTTCATTCCTTGAAAGAGAATTGTCCTCAATGAAAAGTGGAAGCTCACTCGATAGGTCAATGCAAACATTCCATGTAGCCCCAGGGACAACCTCTTCCTTAAGTGATTGCACCTCCACTATTATCGTCTTTGATCTTGTGTTGTATGCTACTGCATTTGTGTCCTGATTCATGCCACATAAGTCATCTTTCATCCAATTCATTAGTGTAGACTCACCTTGCACTTGCTCTTGCTCTCCCATAGTCTACTGACTGGGTCTAGCTTATTGTTATGGAAGTGTTGATGGGTTTTGGACCATCAAAGCTTGACTGAACTATCTAATTTGGCATAAACTTTGGTTATGAGGTTGATTGCATGGATAGCATCATTCATGATCGTGAACCAAGTTATTTTGTATTGGCACAAGGGCTCTTGATGAGTTAGTGGTAGATGGGTTTATGGTGTTTAGGGGTCTAGCATAGATTAGTTGATTTTGTCCTTGCATATGGTCCTAGTAAGACTACCTATTAGGCTAGAAAATTTGATTAGAGGGTTGATATGGCCTATTAGTTTTTGTTCTTGTTGCCTCCTTATGGCCGCCATTTCATTACTAAAATTTTGTAATATAGAGTTGAGCTCATTGGAAGGTGTAACAAGGGGATTTGGTTGGCTAGCTATCATAGGGGTTGGTGCTAAATTTGGTTGAATTACTGGGGCCTTAGGGAATAAGAGGATTAGAGGCCTAAAAGCTATATTTCTAGTCTGGATTAGATAATTCTCTACCATAACAACAATATCATAGGCATCTGGTAACACATTCCCTCCAATGAATTGGGTCATAACAACAATATCACGGTTCAGGGATCTCAAATAATACAAGAAGGCAGCACTAGGGGAAGGCCTCACCAATGGTGGGATTCTATCCCAAGCATTTTGAAATCCAAAATTGAAATCAACCATGAACTTGTGGGGAGCCCTTTTGATGGTGTTAGCTATTCCATTAGAGACAAATGGTTACTTTTATCTTCAAACCATTGACAAACCCTATCTCCTAACTCATCCCAGTCATGAATAGAATTTGATGTTAATCCCCTATACCATTGCAGAGCTTTTCCTTTCAGGTAAGAAGCAAGAATTCTTACAGCAACATTATCTTGGGTAACATTATGAATAGAGCATATTCACTGGCAATGTCTTGGATGTGTTCTACAAGTGTAGTGGAATTTTCACCAATGAAAAAGAGAATAAATTTTATAGGTGTAGTTGGGATATCATCATATTATACAAGTTCAAGAGGGCTTCCTCCATTGAAGGCTGCTAAAACTCTATTCCTTGGTCGAGCCATTATGGAGATGTCAAAGTTATGATGGGTATATGGAAGTCTACTTTTGGAGGAGGGAAATAGCCATAACCTCCATAATAGTTTGACATATTAGAGCATTAGAACTCATTCCAATACTTTTTAAATAAGAGCAATCAGATCTTCTCTTGAGAACTAGGTACATACCAGAAGAAAGTCACTAGATGATTGAAATGCTTCAAAAAGCAAGAAAAGGCCAAGAATATCACCGAAATCTTGATCCTTGATAATATTTAAGCACTTGGACTACTTAAACCAGTAGATCTAAGCTTGGATTCACCATGGTATTGAATAAAACTACCCTAGATGGCAAGATACACTAAAGAGCACACCAACCCTTCAATGGACGATAAGGATAATCAAATTGGTCCCACTGGGCATGCTAGAAACTATTGGCACGATGCTAGGATGGAATTACTAGGTGTTTGTGAATGCCTCCATGGCTACAAAAAGCTAAGAGCAGCACCAAATTTCTCATCTTAAACTCTTATCCCAGAGTTGAGGGTCCTACCAGGCATGCAAGAAACTATTGTCACATGAAATTACACCCTGTTTGGACCTATTGTCCAAACATTCCAATGACACAATGGGAGTGATCTCAAGGTGTGGGACCCTACGAGATGAGATCAGAGCTCCAAAGAAGGTTGGTTCCTCTTTTTGAGTTTGAGGCTCATAGAACTAATCCTAATGCTAACAGATCACTAGGGGAAAAGGGAGAAGAAGGAATGCAAGAAATGAAAAGAGGATGATACACTAGATTTAGTATTCTAGATACAATATCAACCAAGATGCATAGAATGACCTCAAATAACTGATGAACATGCATAAATCATGGAAAACCCTAACAAAGGTAAAGGGCAAAGCTAAAACTACAAGGAATTAAGCATTCACAAGATAGTCAAACAGATTCAATACTACATAGTGCAAGGAAGATAGCATGAAGAGGAAAAATCTAGTGTTATATTGACCAAAAGGCAAGATTTATAGCTAATACAAAGTTACGACTATTAACAAAACAACCACCTTATTACATCTTTTTACATGCATATATAGCATATTCAAATCACTATTACAGCCTTGGACAAAGGGAAGAAGAGTAGTCAACACATTTTGTAGATTCCCCATGTCTGCTACATCATGTCCACATGGGTTGTGTTAGAAAAACATGTAGAAATGGAGTGCTTGCCTTTTCCCTGGTACATAAATTCATCAATGAAGGAGCTATAGTAGCATGGGGGCACAGGAAATTGATCTAACACTCATTAGGTTTCGTAAATATCATTAATGGGGATCAAGAGGGTCGCTGAGAAGTCTCATCATATTTTGAATTGCCAGAAGACTAGGTAGGCAAAATCGTTAGATTGACAAATTAGGATTCCACCATATCTTATGCCTATGAAAGGAGCAAGGGAAACCTTTGATCTTTGAAACCTTGACATAAACTGAAGGAGACTGTCAAAATTCAACTATCAGACTCCTACTAGAACATCTACTTCTTTGAAATGGTGAAGGAAGAAACCCCAAACTCTGAAATCCAATGCTAACGAAGAGAAGCTAGCGGATATCGGCAGCCAAGCCTTCAATATAATATCTTCCTACTAAAGAATGGTGCAAGAGAAAACCCCAACCTCTAAAGTATGACAAGAGAAACCATTGGGCTTTGGGGATCAGGCCACCACTACTATCTCTGCCACAAAGTAGAAGGAACAAGAACAATTCCAAACGTCAAAATTTGAAAAGATAAGACAAAGTAACCTTTGTTAGACTTCAGGGTTCAGGTCTTCATCAGATCACCTTCTATTTTGAGTAATAGAAAAAAAACCTCTCTAATCTTGCAATCGTAAAACACTTAAACAAATTTGATTTCATTGGGATTGGAGATCAAAGCCAAACAAGAACAAAGCTCCAAAAATATAGGAGCCGAATACACCTATGCACGATCCTGATAAAGAGAGCATACATAGAATGTTGAGGATAAGAGCATGCAAGGAAAGCATGCCAAAATGAGGAAGACCGATTGCCTGATCCCGAAAGACTTCTAAGCAGTTATATTTTTGGGGATTGGGAATTTCAAGGAACAAAGAACCATCCACTAAGAAAATGAACAAGAAACCTCCCGATCTCTAAAGTCCAAAAGACTTAGAAGAAATAATGGTCAGAAATCATGGGGCAAGAACACTTCAAAATGCATGTCGCCAAAGATGAAAGAATAAACACCTCATCGACGCCATGACCCCAAAACACTTAGCAAAGTAAAATACCAGGGATCGAGGGTCAAAGATACCTTTGAAAACATGTTGCTCAGAGCAGACGAGAACAAGAATGACTGAAAGTCTGATACCACAATACTTAGCAAAATACCAAGGCACCAAGATGAAGTTCAGAGGAGATAGAGATAACATGCTGGAAGAGGAAAATCAAAACTCTGAACCATCAAAACACTTAGAAAATGTTTAGTAGGGAAAAGGAGGGATGAATGCAAGCATGCAAGTACACTAGATCAAACCCTCTTTCTCTACAACATTCAAGGAAAAAACTGAGCTAAGTCACTACAAGATGAAAGAGGACTCAGGTACTAATTTTGTGCTCTTGTATGCTAAGTAAAGATGTGATTCAACCAAGTTTTTTTTTATTAAAACCTAGGTTAAGAATGAGTTAAAACCTAGATATGAGATACTCAACTTATAACAAACAATCATCAATGGAAACTCAGGATCTAAAAGTACCAAGATGATTAGTGAGATGTCATAACTTGTTCCACGGAAGCTAAAATGTCGAAGGACTCCAGGGTGGGCACCCAAGTCCTGGAAGTCTCGATCTTCAGAAACTCAGAACTGGAGAATTATTGTAGATGATGTCTTGATGTTGTATCCAATGTCTGATTGAACAGGAGGACGTCAGGGTGGGCGCCCAAGTCTTCCGTAAAGGAATTTCCACAACCTATTTTCAGATCTTGAAACTCTATCCCTTGAACAACCTCTCTATACCTTCACTTCTTCAATCCTCGCACCTGTAACCTACACATAAGAAGAAAAGGGGTTTGGGGGTTGTGGTGTTTAGGGATTTGCCTCAGTCAAATCCTAGGTTAGCATTCAAGCTTTCCCAACACCTTTGTTAGAGAGAAAGCATGCGCTTGAAGGGTAGAGACTAAAGATAATCAAAATGAATGATGAAATGATTCAAACAATGATGATGTCACCTTGGAGGTGAATTCCTTAGGATGAAGATTCATCAACTCATAAGGATGTTGATGATGATTCTAAATCTGCAACAAACACACAATACAAACACAAATATGCAACAGTAACACAATGAATTCCTTGAATGCTCTTTTGCTCCAATATCATAACCTTGCTATCATCAATTTTTTTCAAAATGAATTCAAACACTCACTTATATATTCTTTCTCGTAAACATTCACAAATTAAATGAAAGAGCCGACAAGGAGACACCTATTTAAAGGTCCTATGCCGACATGATTTAAATTCTACCCTGACCAATCAGGGAGGACTTGGGCATGGGCACCCAAGTCCCTAAGTACCTTTTTGGTCTGAACTTAAGCATTAAATGGGTCCCTAGTTCCCATTTGACATGGGTTTCATGGGATTTCTCATCAGGATGAATATTTTGCATGTAGAGTGTTAACATGGGGACCTAGGAGCTAAACTAGGAGGTAAAAAGGCATGTGTCCACTTTTTACTCCATAATAGAAAAATAAAGGGAAAAGCTAGGAAACATTTGGATTTAGAATTTTATGGGCTTTCCTTTGCATTACAACACATAAGTGACCCATTTTGGATGTCTCAGATCATTTATCAACATGGGGTCAAATGGGCCAAGGCAAGAGGGGCAAAATAGTTAGGATTTTGATGGATTTTAGGCAAGAAAATGAAATTTCCTAAGGGGAATACTATTTGAGTTAGGAAGACTAAAAATAGTCAACAAGTTTATTTCTTTGAATTGCTTTCTAGATTGAATTCATTTCCTATTTTGCCTAGAGTAATTGTAAATATCATTTTCATAGACTAGCTTACATCCACATCAAAACACAAAAAAGAACAAAGACAAATTGCATTTAGGAATAGCCATCTAGTCTAGCATTTATATTTTATTTTTAATAGTAATTAGCTCATATCAAAATTTGGAAAAAAGAATAAAAAGTTTGCATTTATTTAGCATAATTACATCTAGAGACTCATATGACATTCAGAAACATTCACAACAATGAGAGAGCCCTCAATCACATCGCGAGGCATGAAAATATCAAAAAAATTAAACAATTTCAACAAAAGTAAACATTCAATCAACGAATTCCTTGATCACATCATGAGGCACAAAATCTAACAAAGCACAAAGTTTGACAAGCTCAACAAAACACAAGTCAACTCAAAAGAAAAACCAAACATCCATCTCCTCCACTTAGCACTGAATGTGCCTAGGTGTGAGGGAGATTAGATCCAAAAAGTCCTAGAAGAAATTAGGGAGAACCTCCCAACACAAGGAAATCCTTCTAAGGAAGTATCCCAAGAATAAGAAGCAATCATAAGGCTCATTCAACGACAAAATGAACAAATAAGATGAAGAGAGGAGCTTCCTAATAGAGAACATAGGATTCTTGAAGAGCTCATCGAGCTCGAACAAAGGAGACTAGATACATTTCATCTCTATGTAACTAACAAATTAAACAAAATTAGAGCAGGCAACTCTTCAAGTCACATGAGATTCACAACAACTATAATCCAGCATTTTCATCAAAAACAAATTAACATCAACAACACATTCAAGCCAAGAACATGACCAATCTAACTGTGATCCATGACATTCTTCTTTTGCAAGAACAAAACGACTATTTTTCTCAAGCTAGATAACCCAAAACATACTCAATAAAGAAATCCTCACAAGAGATTCAAATTCTTAGTACTAATTACCTAACTACATATGTGTTATCTTAAGGAAGCTAAGAAGACCAAACCATATCAAGCACTTGAGTGAGATTTGACCATGTGGATGTAGGAAAAATCCATTGTTAGAGAGAATAAACAATGCAGCCTACAACCCTACAAGGAATCTAATCTAGATAACAATAGAAATATAAAAATGGAACAATATCACCTAGATCGGATCAATTCCTTGGTGTGCATGTGGATTGCTTCATTGAGTATGCAACCAAATTGCATAAAGTTGCCATTGATGTGCTCAAGAAAATGATATGCAAAAGACACTAATGCAGATACTAGAAAATGAATGTTAAAAGAGAAAAGAAGAAAACAAAAATGTGAGAGAAAGAGGGCATTTATAGATGTAGAAGATGGATGATCAATGGTGGGAAGAAAAAGGATGAATCAACAGATGAGAGTGACAAAGAAATGTGCATGCGCCAAGTGTCCATGAAAAAGGCACTTTATTTAGAAAGCTTGGGTGGGCTTCGATAGTGATAAGATTCTTTTCTCAACATGAGATGCTTTTTCTATTTTGGAGTTGGAGTGATGAGGATAATAGATTTACTTCTATTTTATTAAATTGTCCCACATTTTGATTTTTGCCATTTTATAGGACAAAGGGGCCCACTTACACATTTTCAAAGAATAAGATAAAAAAATGGAAGAAAAATATAAATTAAATAAATTAAAATTTATTTAATTTATGAGCATGGTAAATAAATAAATAAAATAAATGATTTTATTTATTTATTAGAAGAAAGCAACAATAATTAAATAATTTAAAATTATTCAATTATTTAATGGTAGATGGAAGAATAATGAAAATTAATTAAATAATTAAAATTTATTTAATTAATTAAGGATATGAAGAATGATGAATTTATTTAATTATAAGTGTGTTAGACAAAATTAAGGAGAGTGGTGAGAAATGCAATAAATGCCTAAATAATGAAATGGGTCAATTTTGGGTGTCTACATTTTGCCCCTCTTTGAGACAATGTCCATTAGGGCGTTGTTTCAAAGAAGATGTGATACTTCAGATAAACAGGCTTTGCCCCAATGAAACTGGCGGATGATGCCCCCTCGAGAGGAAAACCAGGCTACTGAGAAAGGTTAGGGTGACTCATGACAAGAGGACAAAAAAGGGATAGACTAGGTTAAGGTTGACACGAAGAAATAGGGTTTGGGTGGGGTGAAAATGGGGATGATTCAAAAGAATTAGGGTTTGGGTGGGGTGAAAATGGGGATGATTTAGAAGAATTAGAGTTTGGTTAAGAAGAAAAACCTATGGCTAGGGTCCTATAAATAGGATCCATGGTTCAACTCCACCTCATTTGTGCCATTGGCTTTTAGAAATCTTGAGCTCTAAGTGTTTAGAATGTATTAGAGTCATAGAGAGCTTTGAGGATGTCAATTCCACGCGAGGATCACTAGGCCGAGAGGGTGAGGACATACAGGCGACCGGCAGGAGCTCTTGCACTGGTATGTGTTGAAAACTTTACCATTTGCATTATTTTTTTGGTCAAATGCGTCATAAATAGGTTTGTGCCACCAAAGGCGCATAGGTTTAGGTGATACGCCTTTGAGCGACAACAAGGCACCTTTGGCGAAAGAAGTCACATATGAGCGCGGGCTAGTCGCATATGGCTTTACCGATGCGCATATGGTCATAAGTTAGGGTTTGCGTCATGGGCGTATGCCTTTGGTTAAAAATGTCACTTTTAAATAGCAGCTAATCGCATTTGGTAAAACTCATCGCATTTGAGTGGCAAAAAGTCGCATTTGGCAAATGTGATGCGCATATGGTAAAAATTAGGGTTCTTAGGTGTCTATATGTGCATATGGCTAAAAATGTCGTGCTTGATCAACAACAAGTCGCATATGGTTGATTGTGTCGCATATGGTTGATTGTGTCGCCTATGAGTGACAGGTGGTCGCATTTGGCTAATCAGGTTGCCTATGGTAAAACATGCCACTTTTGGTCAATTTTAGGCAGTTTTTAGGGTTTTGCTTAGAAAAGTCATAGATACTAAGTCTGTTGGATGATTATAGGCTATTTTACGACCATTGTTATCATGAGAGGTACACCCATCAAATTTGGGATTAGTGCGACAGTTGGATGCAGATGAACATCTATTCTTAGAGATCATTGGCCTAGAGCATGTAGCACATATTACGCTGGTTCACGCACACATGGCTTTGATGACTGCCATAGTGGAGCATTGGTACAACAAGCACAGCTCCTTCCTATTCTCAACCAATGAGGCCACTATCACATTAGAGGATTTGTGGCGCATTTTACGAATCCTGATCGATGGGGATCAAGTTGATTATGATCCAGATCTTGGGCCTGCTGCCTTTCGACAATTATTTGGGACTCCTGATATAGGCGTTGAGGATCATGAGATTCCTATGCAGAGGATGAGGGAGATGTGCAATCAGTTGCAGAGAGTTGTGGTTACTATTATCAGATTTTTGGTTCCAGATCACCGAGCATGAGGATTCCCAGTAGGATGGGGTGCTGTCATGGAGAGCATGTTTGAGTACGGGGTCAAATATGCATGGGGTCCTTGTGTACTAGGACAACTCTATCATTATCTTCATGATTATGCTTATATGTTCAGATCCAACATGTCGGCGGGAGTCCAACTTCTACATGTTTGGGCCTATGAGCACATAGCAGTGACGAGACTAGTGGGTTTGAGACAGAGGATGCCAGGACAACCCTATGCTCATATTTATGGAGGAGTGACTACATATAGGCATCTTCATGCACCGGTATACTAGCAGCAGACATTGGATGAGCTCGATCAGTCTACTTGGAGGCCGTGGAGGGACTGGGAGAGCTGGGACGATGATGTACCAGAGCTACTGTATGCTTGACAACCTCGTTATCTTTTTGGCTAGAGCATATATGTGATCAAGAGATATATGCCTAAGAGAGTTTTGCGACAGTTTGCTTTGCCACATGCTAAGCTAGTTGGAGAGGCCATTTTTGGGTGCACACAGTGGGAGATCTCAGATTGGGGCCCAGAGATTATTGTAGATGTAGCTTTGGCCGAGGTGGAGGTGTTGCAGCCAGTGGTATGGGACTGGATTACAGGGCCAGCCGATCCAGGAACCACTCTTAAGTATGATTCATACTGGTTGATACACAGGCCCACACGATTGACCAGGCCAGGAGAGATGGGAGAGGTTGCAGTCCACGAGACGGTCAGGAGAGGGGTGAGGGGACAGAGGAGGCCCCTTAGAGTACATGTAGTGGTAGCCGTAGTATCACCACAGGCTCAGGGAGGGGCACAATAGCAGGTGTCGGGCAGGTTCTGAGACATTTTCAAGTGTCGGTTCCTCCATAGCAGCAACAGGTTGTGGGAGCAGGAGATGATCAGGGAGATGTTACACGTTGGCGACAGTAGCTACAACATGAGATGGGGAGGAGGATACAGATACAAGCTAGGCTAAGATGCTCAGAGATAGATAGGGAGAGGACACTAGTTGCCATGAGGTAGGCCAGAGGATAGGTGCAGGCCTATCAGACATAGGTTGCATAGCTACAGTCATAGGCACAACAGGTAGCACAGGCCGTGCTCGATGATGGGGCTATAGCTAGATTAACAGTAGAGAGAGAGATGTGGCACTACAGAGAGTACAAATTATTACCGCAGAGAGAGACACAACCATCTAGAGGGCTCAGCGGGTGACATCAGAGAGGGATGCAACTGTAGTTGCACCAGGCACAGACCAGGTGACGTTGTTGTTGGCGATAGAGTTGGCCAGAGTGCAGGGAGAACCCATGGCAAGGTGGAGTATTACCATGGACTCTACCATGGAGCAGTTCCAGTTGAGCAGAGGTAGCCAAGTTACCGAAGCAAGTCAGGTGCTTCAGCCTCCCGATAGACAGGTGGATCACGGTCAGTGAGCTCAGTTATGGGGCAGCCGTGGCACAGGGGACAAGAGGAGATAGAGGTAGAGATCAGGGGGAGGCCTCATCAAGTAGTGCCACCAGACATCAGGGCTAGTCTTGTATGTATGCATTGTATCATTTTGAGGCCTGTGAGCCTGATATATATGCATTATTTTGATGGCTCTTTGTTAGCCAGATTTGTATATATTGATTCATTTGTACATGATAGACACTTGTATATATTGACCCGATACTTATATATGATGATGGATTTTTATGATGATATACGGTTCCTATTGTTATGGATGCATATTTGTTATGGATATTGATTATGTTTACATATTTGATGATGAGTTGCACATTGGTTATATGTATGGATGCTTATGATTATGATTTGATGATATGATGATGATTTTGTTATGCAATGCTTATAATGGACATGAAAACATGCATAGATGTACTAATGTATAAATGATGGATAGATGGTAGATGCTTATAAATGATATTGGATGATGATTAATTGTTAATGCAAATAGTATATGAAAATGAATGATATTTATATGTCTAACACACTTGTTTTGTAGGAGGAAAAGGATGATGATGAAGATCAAGAGGATGACGAATAGAGAGAAGATGATGAAACTGTTGATCAATCAGGTGCAAGATGAATGGTGAAGGCAGCTTCAGATGGTTGCATACAAAATTAGAGATTTGCAATCCTTATGTTTGATATAGCACTAGATATTATGCACTGAGGTATAAAAGACCAAGGTGTCGAGTATCCAATGCGCTACAGACTAATACAACCTTGTCGAGATACAAGATATGAATATTAGTTGTTTTCAAGATGGACTTTGACTCTGCAAGCAAAGGTTTGAACTTATTTCCACTAAACATAATGAAACCTTGTTGGTTATATGTATGGGAAATAGTCTTAGCATAGAATAGTCTTAGTACATAAGAGACTGTTTAGCTTCTCAGATGCAGAAGATATTGATATGCAAGATGCTAATCCCAACATGTACAAGATACCATTAGGAATAGTAGGAGAATAAGATCATCCCACAAACACAACATACGAAAGCAAATGACCATGCCCCAGTCCATACTTCATCACAACATACCAAGATATGATAGATCAAGGCAGTCTAGATTAGGTATTAGAAAGGAACAAAAGATAAATAAAAAGAAAACAAAAGACATTGCCATCATGTTCTCTTGCCAAATTTAGGGTGCTCTTGGTAAGTTTGGATAACACCTTGTTATAAGGAAAGATATATCCTATTGAAGGCTAAGATGTTGGAGTGATTTAGAATATGTTGGCTTAAGGCATGCAGACAAATATCTTTAGCTTACCCCTGATTTTAGAAGTGTTTGAGCTATCGTGACATGCATAGTTTGGTTCCGCTTGAGTTAGTCAAAGAGAGGAAAAAATGGAAGATAGAAAAGATGAAAGGGGTATGGAAGAATGAATCATTGGTGCTTGAGTACTGGATACTTCCTTCGTATTCCAGACTGCCTGCATACCCTGTATCCATGGGATTAAAGCACCACACGATGATGATGAGACATGATGATATGTAGTTCTAGGTGTTTATTGATGATGTGGGAGATGGATGATGGAAGAAGTATGAGATGAAAGATGATGATCATGATCGGAAGAAGAGTGGAAGATGAAAGAGAGTGCATCATCTTGTGCCTGAATTTGGATATTTTGTTCATACTCTAGACTACCTACATACCCATGTCCACGGGATCAAGGCACTTAACAATAGAGATGATATGTAGTTCTTATTTGTGACAGCCAAGATGAAAGATGGATGTGATAGTTTATTGATGAGACATGATTGATTATTGATGGGAGTGATGGAATGTTTGTTTTTTTGATATTATAAGGCGGCAAACCAGGGGCCGATCCCTTACAAAATAGAACCCAAAAATGGCAAAAAATGCTAGTTTCTCGTGATGGAATGTTTGTTGATACGAGGTGTGGATGATTGTTTACTGATGGGATGATGTGGACGATGATGCTTAAAGTATCTACCCAAAATTGAAGCGCAAGCAAGTGCCCCCAATTATGGGAAGAATTTATTATGGATAAACGAATGAAATTTTAATATGGAATGGGATGGCTAAGGATGACTCAGTTAATGTTGGGAACAAATGATATGTCAGCTTTAACAATTTCCAAGCCATGATGTAAGTAGAATGAGGGGATGGAAAAGGGAAAAAAGTTTATTATGGATGGCAAATTTACTCTGGAATGGATGGGAATTTAGGATAGGATGGATGATAAATGATAGCTAAGTAGATGGTGAGAGCTGGGTCTACACAAAACGCCTGTTTGCCAAGTTTTCACTATGGTACTTATCCAAGGCATTTGTTTGCCAAGTTTTCACCATTGGGCGATTTTTTTATCTTTACTATTTTTTGTTGTCCAACAGTGCCACCAAAGTGGTTTTCACTATTGGATCCTTTTTTTTTCAGAACTTTTAATGATTTTTTTGTATTTTTTTTGGGACTTTTATGATTTTTTTGTATTTTTTCTGATGTAAAGATTAAGGATAAAACTTCTTAAGATGAACACTGTTGATTGGTTCATCTAAAGGGATGCCGTCAAGAGTAGCCAGAGTATAGGCCCCAGAGCCATAAACTGATGTGACAACAAAGGGACCAAGCTAATTCGGTTCGAACGTGCCCTGTTTCTCTCGGTTAGATGTTGATTTCTTTGATTCTCTTTTAGGAAGAGGTCGCCCATCAGGAACCTTCTTTCTTTAATCTTCTTGTTATAGCTACAACGAAGACAATTTTGATAAACCTGCAGATGATTAAGGGCTATGATTTGTCTTTCATCTAATAGCTCTAACTCATTAAGTCGGGTTGCTCTGTATTCTTCATCAAAGATAATGTGCTGGAGTGAGATTCGCAATGAGGGGATCTCGACCTCGATAGGAAGGATGGCATCAATACCATAAACAAGGGCATAGGGAGTAGTGCTAGTAGGAGTTCTGACACTTATACGTTAAGCCTGCAATGCAGGATTCAGTTGGAGGTGCCAATCACGGCTAGCCTCATTGACCGTCTTCTTGAGGATTTTTATGATGGTCTTATTAGAGGCCTCGACTTGGCCATTACTCTGAGATAGTAGGGCGTGGAAAATCTGTGTTGGATATGAAATTTTTGGCATAGGTCTTGGACTTCCTAATTCTTAAAAGGGCACCCATTGTAAGTAATGATGGTTTCTGGGATACCATAGTGGCAAATGATATAATGGAGAATAAATTTTGAGATCTGCTTGCCAGTGATGTAAGTCATCAGTATGGTTTCCACCCATTTGGTGAAGTAATCTATAGCAGTGATAATAAACTTATGGCCATTAGAGGAGGGTGGATGGATTTTCCCTATGAGGTCGAGTCCCCATTGCGAAAATGTCCAAGGAGCTATGAGAGGTTGGATCTCGTGTGATGGGGCGTGTATCAGGTCTCCATGTTTCTTACATTGGATACATCTTCTGGGGAATTGCTAAGCGTCTTGCTCCATGGTAGGCCAATAATATCCAGCTCTTAGAAGTTTCTTGACAAGGCTAGGACTGGCGGAATGCGATCCACAGACACCCTCGTGTACCTCTCGTAAAGCAATGTTAGCCTCTTCTGAGTCGAGACACCTAAGTAGAATACCATCGAGACTCTTACAGTAAAGGGTTTTTCCAAGGATGGTGTAGCGAGAAGCTCGGCGGAGGAAGGTTTTACGTTGAGTGTTGGAAAGTTGGATAGGGAAGGTATCGTTGTTCAGGTACTCATAGATGTCTTTATACCAAGGGGAATTGGGACTAACAATCTCACAGATAAGCTCTGATTGTGGTACTTCAGAGGTTGGGATTAGGAGTTGTTCGACCAAGAATTCACAACTTTGTGTATTGGCAGGCATGTCTAAAAGAGAACCAGTGGTTTCCATAGCATCAGCTGCCTTGTTGTTGATCCTAGAAATCTGCTCAAATATGATATTAGAGAAATATTTCTTAAAATCATCAACCATTAGTTTATAAGGGAGAAGCTTCTCATCTTTTATTTGATATTCTTCTTGGACTTGCTTGATTACTAGCTGAGAGTTTCCAAATACTTGTAATTCTTTGATGTCCCATTGGACAGCCATGCACAATCCAGTAATTAAGGCTTCATACTCTACGATGTTATTTGTACATGGAAAGGCAATTCTATAAGATTTTGGAATACAATCACCCTGAGGGGTGATGAAGAGGATTTGGGCTCCAGATCCATGTTGGGTGTAGGAACCGTCAAAGTATAGTTGCCAAACTTCTAAAGGGGACACATTGAACAGTTCTTCGTCAGGGAACGCAGGATGAATGGGATGGACATCTGCCATCGGTGCTTCTACTATTTGATTTGCAATAACTTGTCCTTTGATAGCTTTGCGATCAACATATTCAATATCGAACTCACTGAGGATCATTACCCATTTTTCTATCCTGCCTGTGAGAGTCGCTTTAGAGAGGAGATACTTAAGTGGGTCAAAATTTGATTTAAGCTTTGTTAACTGGTTCAACATGTAGTGCCGCAACTTTTGTGTGGCAAACACCATAGCCAAACATGCTTTTACCACTGATGTATAATTAAGCTCATAACCCACAAGAGGCCTGCTGATGTAATAGATGGCATGTTCCTTCCCTATGTCATCATGCTGGGCTAAGAGAGCCCCTAGGGCAACTATTATTGAAGAAGTGTACAAAAGCAAAGGATGCTCAGGAACAAGTGGTACCAATATAGGAGGTGTTGCGAGATATTCTTTTATCTGATCAAAGGCCTATTGACATTTATCATCCCACTTAAAAGTCTCTCCTTTCTGAAGCAAGTGTTGAAAAGGATGGCATTTGTCTACAAGTTGCATGATGAACCCGTGGATGCATTGCAATTGACCTTGAAGGCTTCGAAGTTGTTTCAGATTTTATGGAGGAGACATGCTAACTATAGCCTTTACTTTGGTAGGATCTACTTCGATACCTCTTCGGGAGACTATGTAGCCCAATAATTTTCTAGAGGTGACGCCAAAGACACATTTCTTGGGACTCAATCTCACTTTGTACTTCTCGAGCCTATCAAAGATTTGTTCCAATACTTGGAGATGACTTTCTCTTGTTTTTTATTTTCCCAGAATGTCATCAACATAGTCTTCCATTATGGTATGGAAGAGATCATGGAAAATGATGGTCATGGCCCGTTGATAGGTTGCACCTGCATTCTTCAGACCAAAGGGCATTACAACCCAGTAGTAGGTGCCCCATGGACAGATAAAAGAACTTTTATGTTGGTCCTCTTCTGTGATCCTGATTTGATTATATCTAGATAATCCATCCATCAATGAGAGCATTTCATGACCCACTGTAAGGTCAACAATTGTGTCGATGCTTGGTAATGGAAAGTCATCTTTGGGACAAGCTCTATTTAAATCTTTGAAATCATTGTAGCAGCGGATTCGTCGATCAAGTTTTGCGACTGGCACAAGATTGCAAATGCACTTAGGATAATCAATGGGCTTTATGAACTTGGCATCCAATAGCTTCTGGATTTCTACTTTGACCAATAATACTATTTGGGGATGCATTTTTCTCAGTTTTTGTCTGACCGGTTTGGCATTGGGAGATACTACCAAATGATGTACTACAAGTGAAGGGTCTAGACCCGATATGTTTGCATAGGTCCATGCAAAATTGATTGCTCTTTTCATGAAAAATGCCGTGAAATTAACCCTTTCTTCTTCTGATAATGATGCTACTAAGAATGTGAGCTTTGGATCCTATGTGGTGCCCAGATTAATTTCCTGAGACTTTTCTATCAACAAAGGTGACTACTCTAGCTATGTTGTGGTTAAAGGAAGGTTAGATCCTCCATCCTCGGGTGCCTTAGAGAGGTTTTCACCCGTGGATACGTCCTTTATTTTTATTTTTCCATGGTCAAGAGGCATCTTTCAATTTTCACCTAATGACCTTTCATTTTTTATTTTGTTTATTTCATTTTTGCGGCTAGAGGATTTGACGCTTCCACCACAATATGCCAATTGAGGGAGGTCAATTGTGAATCCCACTTTGTGGTCTCCCAATGGCAAACCTTTCCTTAGTCCCATGAATTCTGCTATGGCTTCATCATTATGAAATATGTCTAAGATAGGTGCCCCTATTGGTCCTAATCAATTAGGCTAGGATAGACACGTTGCAGGTCAGAGGGTGTAGATCGTGAGGTAGATGATAGCATGAAAATGGATGTTTCCTAGAATAATTCGGTGATATGGAAGAAAGAGTCCTCAATGGTATCCTGACTAGTGATCTCCTCCGTGGGAAAGGCCTTAGCTACTTCTTTGAGGATATACTTAAGGTCCAAGAAAGGCGGACCCTCCTTTCTATACCCTAGACCTTGCCTATTGAACTTCTTAGTAACAATGATAGGTTCCAGAGGGCCTTGTTCATGTGATCCTAGTCCTCCTTTTCCTCTGTAGCCCATGTTCTTGATAATCTTGAATCCATTGTTGTATTTCTCTAATTCTAGAGAGACCTGATCATTCTCATCATGGAAGATCCAAGTAGAAATGTTACTATCAACATCTTCATCATCAAGTAGTCCTGATTGGATAAACACGGTTGGAGATATAGTGATAGTGGCTTTAGATGAAGTGGATTTGGATACCAATGACTTACCATAAGATTTAGGTGACAAGGGCAATGTTCCCACACAACAAGATTCATTTAGACTATACTCACCAAGTCCTTTCTCCTTGATTTTAATGTTGGGAATAGATTTGCTAGTGGAGGGCTTGTTTAGGTCAGATGGATCAACATAAGATGTGGATGGATGGGCTTCGACATTGAGGGGTATACGATTGGGGTTCTGATAGGTAGCTTAGAAGGCTAAACAATATTCAAATGGATTTGGATCTGCATGAATTGTGATTTCCACACCATTATATGGGAATTTAAAGCATTGGTGGTATGTAGATGACACTGCTTTTAGGGCATGTATTTAAGGACAGCTGAGGATAATATTATAGGGCAAATCAATATCCAAGACTTGGCATCGAGTATCAGTAGTGACAGGAACAACCCTTATAGGTAGATGAATGATCCCTTCTGAGTCTCTTTCTCCATCATCGTAAGCTTTGATGGTTATGCTTTTGGAAGTGTCAATATGATCCTCAGAGTATCCCAATTGTCTTATTAATTTCAAAGAACATATGTTCAATCCAGCTCCACCATCTACTAGTATGCGTTAAACATGACGTTGGTTAATATACACTTCAATGTGAAGGGCATCGTGATGGGATGGATTGGAGGATGAAAGATCTTGATCGGAAAAGGTCAAATGATGGGGAGACGCAATACTTGCTATCATAGCTTGGAGTTGCGTTGTATCGATATCATTTGGTACCGATGACTCTTGCAAGGCTTTGTGAGTGGGTGATATATGTAATAGCTCAAGTATGGAAATATGGGCAGGAGTTTTACCATGATGCTCAAGGATATTATAACTAGAATTTGGACGAGCGGCAGGTGGTGGGGCTCCTTGGATAGTTACGTGACCTCGGCGAGTAGTAACAACACAATCGGGTGTTTGTCCCCTTATAGTGATAGTAGATATATGGGCTTGATCAATACAGCCGATAGTGGACTCATAGGTGTAGTTTATATTCTTCCCTATGTTGGAGGCACTTGCTTTGTCATGTGAGGGAAGGGGATTCTTATAAGCATCAAGGTCGTAATTGGTTGTTGGTTTTGGTGTATCAACGTTGATTGCTCCTTGTTCTATGAGATTTTGAATCAAGTGTTTCAATTTCATGCAACCTGTAGTGTTGTGTCCTTTTACCCTATGGTACTCACAATATTCATTATCTTTATACTAATTGGGTTTGAATTGTGGTTCCTCATATGGCCGTACCTTAGGTAACGTGATTGTCCCTGATTTTACCAGTTTTATAAGGATAGCCTCGATGGGTTCTCCCAAGGGAGTGAATTTACGTCATGGTGGATTTGTTTTAACTTGATCACGAGGAAGAAAGGGTGAACCACTGGATGCTACTTATATATTGATGGGTGCTTTCATAGTTTGCACATTCTTGGCATCAACAACACCATCATTCACAACATTTTTGTTTTTGTTCCAGAAATGAGATTTGTCATTTGAGGATTGTGGGTTGTCTTTGTTTTCTTTAAAGATCTTGATAAGGCCTTTTGCGATTAGGGCCTTCTTGACATTGCTCCCTTTAGATGTGATTTCATTGAAGGAGGTGGCACTGTGCATTTGTAGTTGGAATGACAACTTAGGATGAATGTTTTGGACAAAAATGTCCACTTGTTGTTTTTCAGGCATGTGCCAAGAGAGTTTGTTGGCCATGTTTCTCCATCACTAAATGAAGGATGAAAAAGTTTCACCATTTCATTGTTTGTTATTGATGAGATCATTCATGGTAACCTCATTTTCTATGTTGAATGTGAAGTGAGAGATGAACTTGCTTGCTAATTCTTTAAAAGTTTGAATGCCCGAAGGCAGGTGAGAAAACCACTCCATGGCTTGTCCCTCGAGACTGCGAGGGAATAGTCGCAAGAGATATGTGTTGTTGTATGTGACGTCTAGGCAAGCCACATAGAATGTTCTAAGGTGGTCATTAGGATCTCCTTTCCCCTTGTATTTGTCGAATTGTGGCATTTCAAAATGCGAGGGAAAGTGTACCATTTGCAGTGATTTATCAAAGGGGTACATACACACCTCCTTAAAAGAGAAAGTTTTCTTTGTTTTACCGAAAGACATGTCAGCAACTTGTTGTTTTAAGTCGATCAATTCTTGTGCGAAATTAGGCATTGATGATTGAGGTTGTTGTATGAGATTTTGATTGGTGGGGTGAGGTATCTAATACATTAATTGCTGATTCGAAGGATGTTGCTGTGATGGATTGTATGGTGGGGTGTACATGTTTTGAGTTTGATCCCCAGGTGGTGGAGGTACATATGAGCCATATGATGGATTAATAGTATACGTCTGTGTCGTATGAGCACTAAATGAGGGATTGGTTGTGTTTTGATTTTAACCACCTAGTGGTGGAGGTATGTATGAACTAGATGATGCATTGACAATATAGGTTTGTATCGCATGAGTACTAAATAAGGGATTGGTCGTGTTTTGATTTTGACCACCAGGTGGAGGTACGTATGAACTAGATGATGGATTGACAATATAGGCCTGTGCTGCATGAGGACCAAATGAGGGATTGGTGTAATGCATGGGTTGAGTGGAGATTAACGAGATATGAGAGATGGAAGTTGGAGTGACATGAGATGTAGGATTATTGGATAGTTGTGGTCCGAGAGACATGAGTTGATCAACATACAAAGTGTTGGACGATGGGTTTGATGCAATAGGTTGATCAATAAGAGAGGTGTGGGGATGAGACATGGTATGAGAGGTTTGAATGGGGTGAGTGGATGATATGGCAATATGTGATGATGCATTGGATACATAAGATGATCTGACATGCGACACATTTGGATTTGGATTTGGTGCTTGGGTGACTTGGGTAGAGATGGCAATCATTGAAGCAGATGGAGTGGAATGTGACACATGAAAGAGTGGCACCCTTAGATTAGAGACCTCTGAAGTAAATACGTAGGATGGTGCTATTAAAGGCTCAATTGATGGTGTAACATTTGGTTGACTTGGTCTCATAGATGCGGATGATGTTTGAGATGTATGATTGGGTTGATTAGGCAAATATGGTGTTGAGGGTATCATGGTCTTGGTAGACATGGTAATGATAGACGGAGGATTCTCTGTAGCCACATTAGTCTTAATGATGGGGTTGGATTTGCAAATGGTAGATACGTCATAATTACTCAGCAATTTAGCCCCTCACTGAGCTAATTGTAACATGAAACGGTTGGGGTTAGATTCTAGGAGCTTGTTCATAGATTGTAGAGTCTCAAACTCCTTTAGAGATTGAAGGTCATCTTGGGATTCCTCATATTCTTGATAAGTAGGCTCAACAACATAGTATGGTGGCCTTTGGATAGATGATGATGGTCCAACAGTGTAACCCTCGGGTACAAAAATTCTAGGATCCATTCCAGTTGTGTATTGGGAGGCATCCTTAAGCGGGGTAGACTGAAATTGTTTGAGATTGGCTTCCATGGCTGCTTTGTATTGGCTTCTAGTCTGAGGCATGAGAGATGGGGTTTTTAGATTGGTTGATTTGGATAGATTGATCAAGTTTAATTGCTGGATGTTTGATTGGTAGATGTTTCTTTGGCTCAGTCAGATTTGATCGATTGGATTTGATGGGTAGATTGGTTGGTTGATAGATTGATTAGGTGATAAGGGAGTTATAACCCCAAAGATAATGACCAAATCCAAGTGATTTTAATGATAAGGTTTGTTGATTTGACTGTTGTTGGACAACAAATTAGGGTGTTGTGTTGACTGCAGATGATCAAATGTGATGTCTAAAAGTTGATGGATTGATTGAGAATGGGATTTGGACTAGAAAGTATAAAAGCATTATGTGATATACTAGAGGCGACTAGGAATAACCTAAAGGTGATCTGCTGTTATTCAGAGACGATGAGGAATAGCTCAAAGGCGATTGGCTGTTATTCATATGCGGCTGGGGATAGCTCAAAGGCGACCAATGATAGCTCAAAGGCAATTTTATGTGATAGTCAGGGATAATGTAATGATAACCAAAGGTGAGTTGGTATTGTGCAAAGGCGACTAGCTGTTGTTCAGGGGCGACTGGATGATGTTCAAAGGTGATTTTTTGTGTGACAGATTTTGTTTTTGGCAGTTTTTAAACAAGAAAACAAGATGACAAACACTCATACTCAGAACATTCTCAAACCTTAATAACTTAGGCTCGCAGAGACAATATCTATTGGATTCCCACTTGGATTGCTCCAACCACACTTATTCAAAGTGGATAGCCTAGAAGTTTGGTAGCACTTGCTCCCCCTTGCTCGGTACTCACTTCTTGAGCATACCAAACTTTGAATTCCCAAAGGAAATTTGCTATCTCTACTTTGAACTGCGAGAATGTGGGACGACTTCAGAGGTTTGACCTCCTGTGCCAGCAAATAGAAGGTTTTTGGCTACTACACTAGGTTTCTAGTAAGGGCTTTCGTTCAAGTGGCCATACATGCGGCGATTTGCTCTAATTAGGAGGCCTCCCAACCTACAGAGGTTACGCTCTACAAGTTTTCACGCACCATAAGGTACTAAGGGAGACATTCGTCAGTATGACATAATAGCACCTATTGCTTATGACTTTTGTCACAAACATGTTATTTTATATAGCGGTTCAAAAGAGCTTGGCTTTAGCTTGTTATCGCTTGGGTCGTTCCCACCTTTCAAAGCGGGGTGGCAGACCCTCTAGAGAAAACAACAATTTCTCTTACACCCCAGATCCATAGGATAGGCCGAGGGAGAGGATACTCTTGTTGTTAAATTAGGTTACAAACACTCACATCAAGCAAACAAAAAAAAGGAAAACAGACACAGAGCATGTAGGGTTCATTTTAAGCACCAAGCCCAAATATGCCTAATTTACTGGGAAAATGTTTTTTCTTCGATCGATCGAACCTGTAGAAGATAAATCAGTAATTTTTTAAATTCTCCATTCTTCGACAAATGACTTGACAAGCTGCATAGATAGATGTTAGTTCCTAGAAAATCCAACTTTAAAAACATAGACCAAAGGCGTACGACCGAAACCAAAGGCAATTTTCTGAACTGCAAAGGTGACCAAACCCTTACCATAGGTGATTACCTGCTCTTTAGAGGTGATTTCAGATTGTACAAAGGTGATTTTCTACTGTGCATAGGTGACTGCCTGTCGATCAATGACACTCAAACCCCCAAAAATCTACAGAAACCCTAACACAGAGACATAACAAGTTATCCTACATGTAAAAGATGAAACCCTAAAAAGCTTGGAAAATAAGATTTTGTCATTTTTATTCTTGTCTTCTACAAAAATAGAAAGGATTAGACATTATGATAGGGATAAACTAAAAAATCTCCAAATAAACTAGCTTAGAGATGATGGAAAACAACAACGGCTAGCATCTACAAGAATATGCAACCCAGATTAGATGACCCAAATGATAGAAAACCTGCAAAAAAGACAATATGAGCCATGAAATCTCTATCTAGACCAAAGGTGACTGCATACAAGCCATAGGCGACGATTTGTCGACCAAAGGCGATCTCAGGTCATGCATATGTGATTTTGCCCCACTTAAAGGCAATCCAGAGACCTGCAAGTGCAATTTTCTGCCATGCAAAAATGATTTCCTGCATATCAAAAGTGTATTTCCGTACCTGAATTCAAAAAACAACATTTTAGTAAAAAAATCAATCAAGTGAGTGGTCCCACAGGGTGTGCCAGAATGTGGATGCAGGAAAAATCCATTGTTAGAGAGAGTGAACAATGCAACCTACAACCTTACAAGTAATCTAATCTAGATAACAAAAGAAATAAATAAACAAAACAATATCACCTAGATTGGATCAATTCCTTGGTGTGCATGTGGATTACTTCATTGAGTATGCAACCAAATTACATAAAGCTGCCACTGATGTGCTCAAGAAATGATATGCAAAGGACTCTAATGTAGATGCTAGAAAGTGAATGCTAAAAGAGAAAATAAGAAAATGAAAATGTGAGAGAAAGAGGGTATTTATAGATGTAGAAGATGGATGATAAACGGTGGGGAGAAAAAAGGATGAATCAACGGATGAGAGTGACAGAGAAATGTGCATGTGCCAAGTGTCCATGAAAAAGGCACTTTATTTAGAAAGCTTGGGTGGGCTTTGATAGTGATAAGATTCTTTTCTCAACATGAGATGCTTTTTCTATTTTGGAGTTGGAGTGATGATGATAATAGATTTATTTCTATTTTATTAAATTATCCCACATTTTGATTTTTACCATTTTATAGGACAAAGGGGCCCACTTGCACATTTTAGAAGAATAAGATAAAAAATGGAAGAAAAATATAAATTAAAATTTATTTAATTTATGAGCATGGTAAATAAATAAATAAAATAAATGATTTTATTTATTTATTAGAAGAAAGCAACAATAATTAAATAATTTAAAATTATTCAATTATTTAATGGTAGATGGAAGAATAATGAAAATTAATTAAATAAATAAAATTTATTTTAAGGATATGAAGAAAGATGAATTTATTTAATTATAAGTGTGTTAGACAAAATTTAGGAGAGTGGTAAGAAATGCGATAAATGCCTAAATAATGAAATGGGTTAATTTTGGGTGTCTACAGACCATATCATAAAAGAGAACTCACAGTGAAGTAACAAATGATTAATAGATTCCTCTACATTCCTACACATAATGCATTGAGACAAACTATAGAAACCCCACTTCCAAAGATTGTCAAAGGTGAGAATTTTATTTCAACTAAACAACCATACAAAACATTGCATTTTGGGGGAGCTAACTTTGCTAAATCAACTAAGAAAACCAATTCTTTTAGTGATGGAAAATGATTGTTTTTAAGAAAATCATAACCCACCTGAACATGGTAAGATCTCGTTGGGTCCCTATTCCACCTAATTTCATCTATTCAAGTAGTGAAATTCTCACTTCCTTGAGAGAACTAAACATGAAATCCTTTTGCTCTTAAGGAATAGGGAAAGAAGTAAGAGATTTCTAGCTTCACACCAATTTACTATTTGAAAGAACCAACTCCCAATAATTTTGCACCTTAGGGCCCCAAAGGTTATTGAGAAAATAATTTAGTCTCCTCCAAACTAGGAACATTACAAAGAGGAGGGTGACCCATCCAAGACTGAATTAAAAATTGGGCTTAGGTCCATCATCAAGGCCTAAGACAACTTTGAACCTAAAAAAACTCTTAACATAACCATAAAGTTCCAAATTGAGGAGCTTCTAAGGAGGGCCTCCATTGAGAAAAAACTTAGGGGATCCAAATCACCAAGATATTTGTACAATAAGAGGGCCATCCAACCTTGATTACATTTTTTAAGAAAGTGTCAATCTTATTTAGCCCCCAAAGCTAGGTTGTGAAGCTCCAAGTTTTTAATTCCATCTCCCCTTGTGATTTCTTATGAAAAACCTTAGCCCAACTAAGTAAAGGATTTTTGCCAAATAAAGCACCTACAAAGCCCTGAGATTAGGGACTGAGAAAACTTGGTGACCAGGAAGACAGAGTAGATGGATTGGAATGGCTTGCAAAACTACTTTAATTTTAGTGATTCAACTAACCAAGCCAAGTCATTCCCTTTCCAAGTAGCCAACTTTTGCTAGATACGGGAGATAATTTTCTCCCAAATTTTAGCCCAAGCACCCAAGAAAAGAGGAACCCCAAGGTACTTACTAGGAAGAGAGTCCAAGAGAAGCCAAGAATGGTGGGATTAATTTGGAAGAAAATAATCTTAGATTTGCTAGCATTGATATATTAACCTATAATGAAGCCATAAACTTGAAGAATTGAGTAAAAAGCCAAGCTTTAGCCACTAAGGATTCCCCAAGAAGATTTGTATCATCCAAAAATTTGAGATGTATGAGCAGATCCAAACCGAGAACCAAAGAGAGACCCTCAAATAAATATTAAGCCTTTGAAAGTGATTAAAATATCCTAGAGCTTCAACCATGATAATTAATAGATAGTGAGATAGGGGGTCCCCTTAATAGAATCCATGTGAATGACTACGAAGAAAAAGGGGGTGTCATTGACCAAGACCAAAAACCATACTCCTATAATAGTCTCCATGCCTTAATCTAACCAGTGGGGATCAAACCCAAAATCCCTTAAGAATTCTATAAGAAATGACCCATTATTTCATAAGCTTTGACAATGTCCAATTTAATAGCCATGCCTTTTTGTACATTGGAATTTAAAGAATACAATGCCTCATGAGTCAAGATAACCCAATCTTGAATTTGAAAAATTGCAACAAAACCATCTTGCTCCATAGAAATGATATTAGGGAGGATAAGCTTAAGATGCTCCACAATCACTTTGGAGACAATTTTGTTGTGTGTTATACAGAGTAATGGGAGGAAAATCCCCAAAGGTCATTAGCTTCTTCTTCTTCTTAGGGTTGAGTGTCAAGAAAGTGCATTTGAAATCCATATAGATTTGACCAACGGATTGTATTCATTAACTACATATGAGCTCTTGACCAATTAACTCAAAAAAGACTAAAAAGGGTCACTTGAATACTATCTATACTTGGTGTATGATCTCCTTTCAAAGAAAGAAAACATCTTCATAGACGTCCTCCAAAGAAAAGGCTTTAAAAGCATACTATTATGAGAATCATCCACCAAATGTAGGATAAAATTTAAAAGAGGAGGGAAAGAGGGGGGAAGGATACACTCTGGTCAACGATTGGTGCTGAAAAATATTATTAAAGTATTGAACAACTTGAGAGGAAATCTCTTATGGGGAAGAGAGATCCAAACCAAAATCGAACATAATTTCAAAAATATGATTGACTTGTCTTCTCACGACTATAACAACATGGAAATAATTAGTATCATGGTCCCCTACCAAAATCCATTAGTCACGTGATTTTTGGTACCAAAATATTTCTTCTTGTAGTAGCATCCCTTCAAGTTGTAGGTAGAGATAATATTCTTCCTCCAAAAGAGCATTAGATAAACCCAAGGAATGAAAAAACAAATAAATTCTTTAATTTCAATTTTGGCCTTGGTAAAAAAAGTCACCAAACATAGACTTTTCCATTCTTTTATTTACAATTTTTAATAAACCCTAGCTTAAGATAAAAATGATGCATCCAAGAGTCCAAGAAATGAGGAATAGAATTACACCAATTCTCTAAGTTGTGAGAAGGTCTTGATGTTACAACTGCATTAATTTAAATTTAAAAGGGCATTTGGAGGGATCCTAATCCAACAATATTTCTAGAAGAATGGGATAATGATCTAAACTAGCAACTAAAAGAAGGAACTAAGTGAAGAGCCATGTATTTAGTCTCGACTAGAAACCTATCAAGCCATTTTGTAATGTTAGTAGAAGTCTTTACATCTATTGTGCCAAGTAAATTTGTTATACTTAGGTATAACATCAAAGAGGTTAAATTATGAGTTATAAAGTTAGAAAAGTTTAAATCTAATTTGGTCACATGATTGACATCACCCCATATTTTAGAATACCTTGAAATGGCATTAAAATCTCCCCCAAGAACCACATTTTTATCCTTCAAAAGATAAAGAGAGTGAGAAATCAATGCCAAAAAATTGAAGATGAGACCAGACGTTTCCTTGAAGGAGTTAAAATAAACTTCAATCCAATTTACATCCTTGCTAACTAGTTGAAGAGAAACTCTACCAAGCTTCTAGAGGATGCTCAAATTGCTTGAAGCTCCAACAACATCAGATGAAACATTAGACCATAAATAAGCAACATATAAAAGGAGAGCACTAAAATCTTCATTTAGCAATTTAGTTTCCTAGAGAAAAACTATACCTACAAGGGAAGGGGCAATGTAGTAAGACTACCCATCCTTTGAGCCCCCTAATACTCCAAGAGAGGATCATCATTATTGAGGTAAAGGGAACCTCCACCTCCATAATGAGATAAAATCATCCATCATTGATTGAGCCCCAACATTCCCAACATTTATCTCTTCTATGATGTATTCTTATGATGCTCAACTTTTGATCTTCAACCCCTCTTTTTCCTACGTTTTTTTGAGAAGAATTTTGAAGAGAGTTTGTGTTGGCTACTCCCCTTAACACTACAAAAAATTCTTCCACTACAACTTTGAAGCAAAAATCTTATAAACAATCCCAACAACATCATCTATACCTCCTAAATACTTAGCTATTTCATCCAAAGGGACAACTAGAGGGGCAAAGAAGAGATACTTTATTTCTTTTAGCCTTCAACAAAAGCCTTCCATCTTAGGGGATGGACCTCATCCATAAAAAGACCATACTCTATACTAGTGATAAAAGAAAGCTTTCATTGTTGTTGATAAGATTTTTCACCTTTAAACACAAGAAGACTTAGGTTTAGAAGAGAAAGACAAAGGTTGCTTGAGAGACATAGATTTACAGGAGCTCACCACATGGGCTACCTTATAACAAGCATATCAATGAAGGGTATGTTCTATTAATCAACTTCTTGAGAAATCTTACCAAAGGAAAGAGAAAGCATCACTGTCTTAGGGAGGGGGAGGTCAAGGTCTCTCTCAATCCACATGTGAGCATAGAATATGAGATTTTCTATAGTTTTTGGATCAATTTCCAAAAGCTTCTCTAAGTCCACTCTAGTCTTTTCCAAGCAAGGTTGGTTTGAGAACTCAAAAGGAAGATTGTATAACCTAATCCATATGGATAAAGGGGCACTCAAGAGAATCAAATTGAAAAACCTGGGCTTCTACAGAATAAAAACCAAAGCTATATCAAGAATCTTCCATAGAGAAGATAACACTAGGACCTATTCCTCATGCGAAGGAAGTTGAAGCACACAAAAACCTTTTGGAATGAAAAACAAGCTATAGTTCCAAACCACAAATGAAAAAAACCCAATCCTTGATTAGTGTCAAAAAGTGCATTTGTAATCCCTATAGATTTTACATAAGGATTGTATTCATTAACTACATCTATGACCTCTTGACCAGTTAACTCCAAAAAGACTAAAAAGAGTCACTTGAATACTATTCAGACCAAGTGCATGATCCCCTTTCAAGGCAAAAAAAACATCTCCCTTGACTTCCTCCAAAGGAAAGGTTTTAAAAGAATACTATTATGAGAATCATCCACCAAATGCAAGATACAATTTAAAAAAGGGAAAGAGGGGGGAAGGATACACTTTGGTAAGTTGTTAGTGCTAAAAAAAGATTTTTAAAGTACTAAACAACTTCAAAGGCAATCTCTTGTCTGGAAGAGAGCTCCACACCAAGATTGAACATAATTTCATAAATGTGGTTGACTGTCTTCTTGTTGCTATGATCATGTGGAAATATTTAGTATCATAGTCCCCTACCAAAATCCATTGGTCACGTGATTTTTGGTGCTAAAAGATTTTTTCTTGTAGGAGCATTCCTTCAAGTTGTAGGTAGAGAGAATATTCTTCCTCCAAAAGAGTATTAAATAAACCCAAGGAATGAATTTATAAAAAATATTCTGTAACTATTGTTCAATTTTGGCCTTGGTAATAAAAATGTCGCTAAACATAGACTTTTTTATTCTTTCAAACAATTTTTAATAAACCCTAGCTCAAGATAAAAATGATGCATCCAAGAACCAAACAAATGAGGGGCAAAATTCCATCAATTCTCTAAGTTGTAGGAATTTCTTGTTGTTACAACCACATTAGTTTAAATTTAAAAAGGCATTTGGAGGGAGCATAATCCAATGATATTTTAGTAGAATGGGATAATGACTTGAACTAGCAACTATAAGAAAGGTCAAGAACCATGTATTGTGTAGTCAACCTTCAATGACTAGGAATCTATCAAACCATTTTGCAATGTTAGTAGAAGTCTTTATGTCTATTAAGCCAAGTAAATTTGTTATACTTAGGGATAACATCAAAGAGGTTAAATTATGAGTTATAAAGTTAGAAAAGTCTAACTCTAATTTGGTCACTATACGCTCAAAAATCACAATTTCGGTTGCCTGGTGATGTCGAGTTGGATTTCAGCACGCACACAGACCCTTCCCTCCTTGCCATGGGGCAAACCACCACATCACTCTTGCTCTTGTGGAAGTAGCCAGTCGAGAGTAGGTGAGACACGGCGGTGGTCTAGCTCGCTGGAGAGCTGGACTTTGCAGAGAGGGGTTGGCACGTCCCGGGGCCTCTGTTGTTGTGTGCTAATGCATATGTTTTGTTTGATGAGTGTTGTAGAGATAACCCTATGACCCGAAGGGTCACTAGTTACTCTTCGTCTGTTAGGGTTTCTACTATTCCACCTCTGTGTGGTTAAGCTGTTACTTTTGTTGATGGCTTCTTGTCTTTTAATTCATTGGATGATTGCACATTGTATTTGAAGTTGTCTAAGTGTTTCTAGTTGTTGTAAGACCAATGGATCTTGTTGAGGTCTCAGATGAATTTACTTAATCTCGTCGAGGACTACCCTCACCCACTCCCCTCTTAATCCTAGGCACATTCGTGAGCCAAGACAAGAGATAGGTGTATGCGGACTAACCTTGACTAGAATTTGGGTTTTGACCTAAGGTTTTGAGTTGACCTAGGGTTTGAGTTGTGCATTGACTTTTGTTGACCTTGTGATGATATCAAGGGTTTGACCAAATAGTTGACCGTGGTCGATCTTGTGATGGTATCAAGGGTTTGCAAGTTATCTATGTGCCTAATGTTTTTGTTCTTTTCTTGATATTTTTATGAATGAAACTATATGACATGCAAAACTTATTTTTGTGCTTTTTTTGGTATTTTTGGAAATAAAGGTACTTTTTAATCTAGAAAAAGAAATATGAATGCAACTGAAATGAATTTTACCTAATGCAATTATTCTATGTTTATGGGGTTTTCGAATGTTTTGAAATGATTTAATCTAGAAAAGGAAATTGCAAGTAATTGAATTAAACTATGAATGCAAATTACTTCTAAAATATTAGATCTGACTATTCTATCAAGGAAAAAGCAATAGATTACTAATCCCAAGAGCAATTTCAATTTTCTAATTACTACTTAATTGACAAAAACATAGAGGAACCTGAAATAAAGAAGACTTGTGAGCCTCCACTACCCTCAGAGATACTTTATGGTAACCTCGTATTCTCTTGAAGCAACAAGAAGACCTCTTGGCGACAAGACAACACAAAGAAGCGAAAGAAGCTTTAGAAGCTTTGTAAAATGAGCTCAATGACAGCTGTTGATGAGTATGATGGCTTGATTGAAGCAGCGTAATGATGCTTGAAGAGCTTTATGTGAAAGCTTGATGAACAATGAACAAATAAAAGGCACCTTCATCCTGTGTGAGCATGAGAATGTTGATTGGAGAGCAAAAGCTTAGCAAGAGCTGTGTTCACAATGAATTTGCCTCCCTTTGTGCTTAAGGGAGGGGGTATTTATAGGTTGGAAGAAGGGAATTGATTGAGAAGTTAACTCAATTGATTGAAGAGTTAACAAGGATTGACTAGGGAGTGAACTGGGTTGATTACCCAGTGAACTCAATTAATTTGGGAGTGATAATGCAATAATAGCTTATCACTGAAGAAGAAATGTAGAAGGATGCATGGAAGAGAATGAGTTGTTAATTTTAGATCAAATAGAGCTAATTATGCATGTGTGGGTGCATGAAATGGTCAACTCCAAATTAGGCATAAAAAATCATGTGAACTGGAAGAAAAATGGGCAAAAACAGAGCTATTTCAAGTTAGAAACTTGATTTTTTATGCGACTGGAAATGTGACAAGGTCGCCCATGGGTCACCCAGGGGGAGATCCTGCTTTTTGAGGGTCACTTGGCGAGAGATCCAAAAAGAAAGGGGTCTGGGTAAGACTGCATGATGGGAGATGGTAGAGATGAAAAGGAGGGGATCTGCCTCCGAAAATAGGTCGATCATGTGCAAGAATCCAAATTTCCACTTGCAAAGTAGGATCTCCCAACGGGAGATCTGGAAATAATAGGGGGAGATTTGGATTGGTTGAGTGAAACTAAAAATTGAAAGTGGGAGATGGGTCCGAGGGACCTCTAGAAGGCTTATAGGGGGTGGAGAAGATGAAAAACATAGGGGAAAGGTGAAAATACACCTACAATACACACACAAGGCTTAGGAATAGGGTCAAAAGCTTAGAAAACATAAATCAACAAGTGTCGCAAAAGTGTCAAAAAACGTCGACGACAAAGAGAGAGAGAAAACGACAAAGAAGAAACAACACAAGACGAAAGAAATGACACGTCACCAAGAGGTTTTCTGCTTAGAGGACATTATTTCACAGTTACATGTACGTGACAAGGATCATATATCATCATAGGGGTCCTCATGGAGGCTATGCGTGATTTTTGTGCTTACATATTTGCCCCCTCAGGGACGGTAGTCTACATGAAAGTTAGGTACTGTTCCTAAACTAGGCCTTACCTGTTGTCAATTTTCCCACAATTGTACCTGCAATAACTAGTGTTAGCCCAACATTTAATATATCAAAATGAATAATAAAAACTGAAATGATGAACTTACCATAGATCGTGAGAGTTCGACTAGTTGTTTGCCTTTGTTGGTGAGACCTATAGGAATGAATGCACGCAAAACAACACACGAAAGATGCATAAAAGAAAAAAACTAATCTAAGAATGCATAAAAGAAACTAAGCTAAGGGCAAGCAAAGAAAGAAAATTAGTGAGATCAGAGTGAATTGGCGACATAATTGATCGTGTGAACAGTCATTGGGTAGATCTCGTTGAGGAGATTGCGAAGATGGCCGCCTCTTCTTCAGCCGCTGAGAATCAGGGATGCAAACATTAAAAAACCCTCCTCTAAACCCTAGGTTGAATTTTGTGAAAACTCTCTTAAAATTGTTTATTTTTTGTGATTCTTTTTGTTGCATTGTCTTTGTTTCATCATTTAGAGTAGGTCTAGTTTTTCGTTTACTAAAATCGATTGAAAAACAAGGATTTTAGGGCACTTTTTGTTTGAGGGATCTCCACATAGGGTTGCCCCTTTTGTCAGGCAGGTCGTCTAGGGGGAGATCTGGCTGACAACAGGGTTGCTCGGGGGGAGATCCTGCTGACAACAGGGTCGCTCGAGGGGAGATCCTGTTGATATCTGGGTCGCCCGGGGGTGACCCTATTAGGTAAATTTTGTCTAAAATTTGATGTTTAATAACATTTGTTTCACTTTGTTTCGATCTAATTTAACTACTATATTCGCCTGTTTATTCCAATTTTGATGGTTTATATGCTTTTTTTGTGAGATTTTCTACAAGTTTTACGATTTTTAGGATTTTTGTGAGTTGACAAGATCTAATATAAAGTTCTTTTCCGATTTGTAGGACATGCACATTTGATGGAATGCTTGCAAAGAGCAGTTGTGGCTCTCAGAGATGTTTACTTCACTGAGTGATGATGATCATGCTATTCTGCAGAGAGCGGGCCTAGCTAGAGTATGCCATGTGCCGGTTATTCATCTTGTAGCATGCATTTGTTGTGACATCTTGACATATTGGGATGCGGATAGGAACACCTTCAGGTTCCCACATGTTTCAGGAGAGTGGACTATCACTTTGTTTGATGGTTATCGCATACTTGGAGTTCCTATGAGAGGACATCCTCTCGTCTTACCTGCTAGCGAGCCCTTTGAGGACAAGGCATCTCAGGCACAGTTTATGGTGGTTAGTCGCCCCGAGGATCAGATAGGGGTTAAGCTTACTTATATGCCATGACTTCATATTCCTCGCTTGAGGAAGTTCCTGATTGGTTTGATTGTATCGAGGCTATCTGGAGATAAGGCCTCAGCTCACTTGAGATGGTGGTGGGCACCAATTATACAGGGTCTTGAGTAGGGCAGAGTCTATGCTTAGGGGCTAGACATTTTGGCCATGGTCTACAAAGATTTCTACCATATTGCAAGACGAGGGGCTCTAGATTTTAGCCACTCTTCTTTGGTTATGACTTGGATCTTTGAGCACATTAGGCCTTATCAGAAGCTAGTTCTGATTCCTGACAGATGGTTACTGAGAGTAGCTAGATGGGTTCAGGTGGGTCACTTTGATGCTTCTCTATGGGCTGTAGCTACTCTCATAGATGAGGATATGATTTTTGATCCTTATGTGGACTTGGAGGGATCATGGTCACGTGATGGTGAGTTCAGAGAGTATTGCCGCGGGGTAACGGAGCTTTCAAACCGTAATGGTTTGGTCGAGGCTCATTGTGTTAAGCACGTTTTGCAGTAGTCTGGCGAGGACTTTCCTAAGGATTTGTCACCAGTGCCTACCTGCTATAGATCTATCCAAGAGATGGGCAAGGTTAATCAGAGGACAGTTACTTGGACTCCTTTGACTCTCATAGTATTGATTACTAAAGTTCCTAGATCTTTAAAAGGAGGACAGAGGGGAGGGAGAGGGACTCCTTTCTGAGCACTCATTGTGGTTGAGGACTCATATTCCATTAATGAGGACTATGCTCCTGATGGGGATGATTCGACAGATGAGGGCACGCCAAAGGATATACAGGACGATGATTCTGATGATGCTAATGATGCGGATGATGTTCATGATGTTCCAGAGGTCCACCTATGGTTCCTAGACCTCCTCACTCTGATGAGGTGATGCAGCAGCTTGATCCTAACTGGTAGCTTGGCAACCCACGCGAGTCCACATTTACTTTACTATTTTTCATGCTTTGTCCTTTCTCTTTCCTTTTTTTTTGTGGGGAACTAACACACTTTTTGCTTTTCAGTTTGCTTTGCAGGTAATGTCAAAGAGTGGAGGGCTTTCATTCGTGAGGTCAATGTTAGCTTGGTTTCCCCCTTCACTAGGATGACTCAAGAGAGTCTCCTTGTTGATCCTGGTGTGTCTCCTACTGCTAGGTGACATACTGACATTTTTCCTCCTGCCTATCATGGATGTCAGGCGAGTGCGGATTTGAAGACTAAGAATCTCATCCTTAAGGGTGAGAATCATGTGCTTCATGAGATGGCTTGTCTTGGATTTGGATGGTGAGATACTAGTGCAGCGGGGCCTTCACAATCACACACTCATAGTAGGATGCCTCTCTCTCATAGATCTCATGGAGCGACTAACAGTACACATAGGCAGAGGAGAAGGAGTCCTGAGGGTTCCATTGGAGGGAACTGTCCTTGATTTTACTTTGCTTTCCTTTTGAAAACGTGCCCCCTTGCATGGGGAGCCTTTACTTCCCTTGAGAGCATTTTGTTTTCAGCTCTTTGGTATTCTCTACATGTAAACTTCGGATATATCAATGAAAGTTTGTCTTTTTATGGTTTTGTCTATTGAATGGGTACTCATCTCTTGTGTATTATGGAAGTTTTAGAACTTTTTTATTATGTTTTTGATCTTCAACTCTAACCATGCAAATATGATGACGATGACATTGTTTTGTAATTTTGTGACATATATATGAGATGCAATTTATGATATGCAGATGCAAGAACACAAGAATTACTAAAATGAAACATTTACTTCTACTGAATGTCATGAGTTATGACATTGACTTTATTGCTTTGAGACTCTTTTTCTGATTTTGGTATGAATGCAATGTGGAACAAACAATATGACTTCTCTTTAATACGATTTTCAATCCAGGGGATTGCAAGTTGTCCTGATATAAGAGACCTATTCAAGGCTATGAGATAGGCTTTTAAAATTCTAATGGGGAGTGGGAATGAAATGGAGTGCTTCTAAATTTTGGCTTTGCTAAAGGCTAAACATTGATCCTTATCTACATAAGACAAACTGACAAGCTTTCAACTTAGACAAGTAGAAAATTTTATTGATGTTTTCTAGACTTAGATCATAGATGGAAAGCAAGATAGACCCAAGGTAAAGGATAAATGGGAAAGAACTCGGGTCCCTAGATAGAAGATGATCCTAAAGAATACTAAACTTTTGGCTTTGCTCAGCTAGTGTGTGTGTGTGCTTTGTACCTTTCTTTTTATTTCCTCTGTTAGAATGTCACCCTTGAGGCTTCGAGCTTAGACTGATCTCCACCCAAGAGTACGGACATTCAACAATCTTCTCTATTTCACTCTTTTTTTTTTTATCTTTTTTTTTTGCTTTTTCAATTTTTTTGTATTTTCTCACTTGATTTTTCTCATCTTTTTGGATTTTGACTTTTTATGAAAATGAATGCTTTTTGGAACTCTTGATATGCAAGCTTGATCTCTCAATTCTCACTCTTCTCAACACTCTTATTTTGATCACTCATTTTTTATTCACTTAGATTTTAGATTGCTTCCTTTAGAGTTTTGATCCTCTTGATGTTTTTGGCCAAGGAAGATAAGGAGTTGAGTGCCACCTAAAGTTTTTGCAATCTGGTCAGAATTCTCTTCTACTAGAGAAGAATTGGGAAGGTCTTCTTGCAAGCTTCTTTCGAACATTGTAGGTTTGAATACTGACTTTGTTTAGACCTAACATCTTAGCTCATTAAGATTGGGATCAGTGTAAAGCTAAGAGCTAGGCTTTGATTAGAATCACTAGGAATGAAGGGGGATATGGTGATTGTGAAAATGGGGAATCTCTAGGTCCTAAAAGGATGACGTATACCTATGCAACCTTAGACACCTTACTGAAATGAAAATAATATAAGAGCAAGTCACTGACTGTAATGCAAGATGAACAAAATGATACTGAAATGCAACAAACAAATTATTTTTGACATTTTTTTATTTTTATAATTTTTTTTGTATTTTTGATTTTATATTTTTTTTGTATTTTTATGTTTTATAATTTTTTTGGTTTTTAGACATAGTATTTCTTGAGGTGAAAGGCATTAAATATTTTTCCAAATTCCTCACCCTCCATTGTGCACAAGAGATAGGCACCATTTCTAATGTCTTCTTTAACCATGTAAGGACTTTTCCAGTCCTCCGTGAATTTTCTTATTTTTCATGCTATCTCTTCTTAGAACAAGTTCTCCTATTTTACAGGGTTTGTCATTTTCTATCGTTTCCAACACAATTTTTTCCCTTGGCAGCGTGACACAAAGTAAGTCTTGAAAGGCTTGTTGATGGGAAGGGGTCCAATATAGAACTCCATCATATCTTAATAACTCTGCTAACAGGTCGAATTGCTCTTGCATGTAGATTTTCACATCTTGTTTGTCTTGGATACTTTACAAGAATTGAAACAATTCGAGGGGAGTTTGTGGCTCCCTTTGCTCATTAGGAGGGACAAAGCTTATACTTGTCCTCCCATTTGGTTCTAGTCTTAAATCTATGGAATACCCGATGTAACTTCCTAGTAACTCAAAAATGATAGGATCATCAGTACCAACTGATACTCTCATTTTCCATTCATTGTGAAACATTCCCTCACTTTCTTCATCTTCGTCAGGGAATCTTTCAACCATTTCAATTTGTACTAAAGGTGCTTCCCACTCGCTGAGTTCATTTGATTGAACCGAGGTAGAAGTGGTTGGCTTCTCTTATGGTTGAGACACCATGAACATCTTAGGTAACATTCCTATCGCGTTAATTGATACGTTGTCAATAGAATGCACCTCTTCCATGGGTGTCAATGGTCTATATGAATCCTCTATTGGTGTGAAAGGCTCGTAAGATTCTATTTCTTCTGGTTTCTCAGGGACACGTAATTCACTTAAGGGTGATATAGGACTGTAACTTTCTGTTATGTCTTCCTCAGGATCTGAGAAAGCGTGCAGGTCTGCATTCCTCAAGTCTAACGTAGTGGTTTCAAACATTGGACCTTCAGTTCTATGAGGTTTCTCCCCTATGCAAGGGAAGAGCTTGTAGGCGGGTTGAAAATTGATCATGAGCACTTCTAGAGGGAATTGGAGAGGTCCATCTTGCTCTGACCATTCCATGATCTTAACTGTCTTTTCTTTAGGAACAATTTCTTTTTGTTTTGACGGTACCTCATTTTCTAGAGTTTTCATCTCCGCAGTGTTTATGGTCTTCTTTGGATTTTCTATTCGCTTGATGCATATTGATTGAGGCGTAGGACTAGGGAGAGTCAATTTGTTGGTGGGAAGTTCATAATCTATGGGGATGCCTATACGCTTGTTTGATGTGTTTGACTTTAACATGTTGAAAGGTTCTAGATCCCCTTTCACAACATATACCTTCCCCAGATGTAAGAATTGAACTTCTTGAAATAGCGTTGATGGTACAGCTTTCATCTTATGGATCCATGGTCTTCCAATGAGCAAATTGTATCCTGTGTGCTTGTTGATGACGTAAAATGTGGTTGGGATAGTCTTGGGCCCTAGAGTCATGGGGAGCGTGATCTTCCCTATCATAGCGGCCTTTAGATTATCATACCCACTCGAGGTGTCTAATGAAGCGGTGATATTTGTGTGCCCATAACCCATCCTCTCTAAAAGGGAGAACGGATCTATGTTCACTGTGGCTCCATCATCATTTAAGATTCATTTAATGCAAGTGTCATGGATCCAAACTTGTGAGTACAACGCAGGGTCTCCTTTCTTGGTTAGTTCGGCCTCAGAAGGCATTTTCTTTAAGTCGAAGAAGAACCCTAGATCCTTGAGTTCTGAGTTTGGTGGGCTGATGTCATAGTCCACATGGTTGATTTGCTCACTAGGTGGTGGAGTAATCTAATCGAGATACTTCAGCCCTATTGCCTTTAGTAGCACAGAGCGATGTGAAGGGGAGTTTATGAGAAAGTCAATGAATGAAATGTGAGCATATGTCTTCTTTAGGTCTTTGATAAGTTCATAAGGTCCGACTGGAGTTGGTATTGGTTCCACTACTAAAATGAAACTCTCATATACTTCTATTTGTTCATTCTCAAGGTCTTCCTCTTCTTCTTCATTGTGTATAATCTTGACTAATCCCATCATCCTAGCTTCACCTTTCTGTCCTAGTTGTGGTGGGATGCCAATGTTGCTACCCTAGGCTACTTCGTTTTGGTTTGATGTCTTTGCATCCTTATGAGCGGGAAATGGATCTTGATAGATTCTCATGTTTACATTTTGCGGGGCTATTGGGGCTTGAGTTTGTCTTGTGCCCTTGTTATCCGACGTGACTTCCTACGAGTTTAAGAACATTTCTATGAACAACCATTGTTGGTCTTCTGGTAACCTCACTATAAATCAATTATATTCCCTACAGGATTTTGTGCTATGCCCCCTTGTTCTATGAAAAGAATAGAATTAGTTGTACTCATACAGGGGTTTCTCATATCTTCCATCATTTTCATTTCTGTTGCGGTTCTAATTTTGGTAATTGTCCCTAGGGTAGTATCCATTATTTCTAGGTCGGTCAATCGCATTGACATTAGGAGGATAATAGTCTCTCCCATTGTAATCGTCTCTTAGCCTTTTGACTGGGGGTTGATCTGTCACCCCATATGTGGTTGTATTTTTGTTGTTTTTAAGAATCTTGATGACAGGAGCATTGTTCCCTGTCTTCCTTTGTTAATTTTCTGTTTGACCCATAGACCTTTTTGCCATTGTCGATGGCTGCTTGATCTATCCTCAAATCACTTTCCAATGCTTCTTCATAGGATCTATATGGTAATTTTTGAATGTCTTCTCTTATGTCCTTGTTTAAGGCATGTTTGAAAAGGTCACATAGTTCACAATGGTCCATCTTTGGGGCACTGGTTGAGGAATAGAGGACTTGCCTCCATCTGGTCACAAAGTGGCCTACGGATTCATTTGGTTCTTGCTTCATGGTTAGGAACTCTCTAATTCTTGTTTTGATGAGCTTGTTCATGTCAAATACCATGACAAACTCTCCGATTAGTTTTCTGAATGAGTGAATTGACACCTTTGGCAAACAATAGTACCAATCTAGTGCTATTCCTTCAAGAGTTTTTGAAAAAATCTTGGCAATAATCCCATCCCAAGGGAGGATTTCTCTTATCGCAGTGGTGTAAGCTTTAATATGTGAATTTGGATCTCCTTCTCCTTTGAATTTCAGGAGATCAGGCAATGGTTGAGGTAATTATTAGTTCCTTATGTTTTTATCAAGAGGTTCTTTCAAGTACTCGAGATATGTTCTGAGAAAGGCACTTTGAGATTGAGGGGTTGATAGTAACAACCCTATAGGTGAGTTTTGATAACCCATTGTTTGATTTGTTGGATTTCCCAACAATGCAAGATTGTTTTGGATAGGAGGATTCCCATTCAAACATGTGTCGTTACTTGCATTTCATGAATAGTAGTTGAGATAGGGAGGATTATGAGATGCCCCCTGGTCTTGTTCATGGAATTTTTGTGTTCTTTTAGAAGCAACTTTTTTTGCTTCCAAGATACTAATCCTTTGCACTAGAGTTGCGATTAAGTCTGTAGGAGTGGCAACTCTAGGTGTTTCCTCATTTCTAGGATTTTATCTCTGAGTATTGTCATGGTGGTATGCTTCTTCTCGTGCAACATTTTCTATGTGTTCTTCTCGCAAGGCAACTCTTAATGCCTCTTGAGCATCTTTTGCTTCTTGTAGGTGTCTTTCTAATCGTTTCACTTCCTCATCGAGGTGAGTACTTGATGTGCTTGTGGAAGGTTGATCGGGTCGATGTATTTCTGATCTTACCCTCCTGGCTTTATGTGGCACATTCAGTATGGCCAAATTGTATTTCCAAGCTGGGTTGTTGAAAGACAGAGAATGCCTGGATTCTCTTTGGTCTTGTTCGTAATCTAAGTCTTCGTAGTCATAGCAATTGGTGATTGTGCATCTGGATGCAGCGACACATACCTATCGAGATGAGTTTTTGGTTCTCTTGAGGGAATATTCCCTTGGTTTAAGTCAGGTTCTGTCATATTTGGAGGAGCCATAGACACCACAAAATAAATGGAACAGATGATGGTAAAGGCGAGAGAAGCTGAAGCAGTGGAAGTGGCTATGAATAAAGTGAAAATGCTTGTCAAATTTTGTTTTGAAGCATTTGAATGTTTTGAAATCCAAATAATGGGAACGCAAACTACAAAACCAAAAGATTCTGTAATTCACGTCGGGTTCACCAAAATATGTATGCTCAAAATCGTGACTTCGGTTGCCTGGGGCTATCGAGTCAGATTTTGGCAAGCACACGGACCCTTCCCTCCTTGCCATGGGGTGAACGGCCACGTCACTCTCACTCCCGTGGAAGTAGCCAATCGAGAGGAGGCGAGACATGATGGTGGTCTAGCTCGCTAGAGAGCTGGACTTCGTGGAGAGGGGTCGACACGTCTTGGGGCCTCTGTTGTTGTGTGCTAATGTGTAAGTTTCATTCGATGAGTGTTGTTGTAGAGATAACCCTATGACCTGAAGGGTCACTAGTTAGTCTTCATCTGTTAGGGTTTCTATTGTTCCACCTCTGTGTGGGTAAGCTATTACTTTCATTGATGGCTTCTTGTCTTTCAATTCATTAGATGATTGCACGCTGTATTTGAAGTTGTCTAAGTGCTTCTAGTTGTTGTAAGACCAATGGATCTTGTTGAGGTCTCAGATGAATTTCCTTAATCTCGCCGAGGACTGCCCTCACCCACTCCCCTCTTAATCTTGGGCACATTCGAGAGCCAAGACAAGAGATAGGTGTATGCAGACTAACCTTGACTAGACTTTGGGTTTTGACCTAGGGTTTGAGTTGTGCGTTGACTTTTGTTGACCTTGTTATGATATCAAGGGTTTGACCAAATAGTTGACCATGGTCGACCTTGTGATGGTATCAAGGGTTTGCAAGCTATCTATGTGCCTAATGTTTTTGTTCTTTTCTTGATATTTTTATGAATGCAACTATATGACATGCAAAACTTGTTTTTGTGCTTTTTTGGTATTTTTGGAAATAAATATGCTTTTTAATCTAGGAAAAGAAATATGAATGCAACTAGAATGAATTTTACCTAATGAAATTATTCTATGTTTTTGGGGTTTTCAAATGTTTTGAAACAATTTAATCTAGAAAAGGAAATTGCAAGTAATTGAATTAAACTATGAATGCAAATTACTTCTAAAATACTAGATCTGACTATTCTATCAAGGAAAATGCAATAGATTACTAATCCCAAGAGCAATTTCAATTTTCTAATTACTACTTAATTGACAAAAGCATAGAGGAACCTGAAATAAAGAAGACTTGTGAGCCTCCACTACCCTCAGAGATCCTTGATGGCAACCTTGTATCCTCTTGAAGCAACGAGAAGACCTCTTAGTGACAAGACAACACAAAGAAGTGAAATAAGCTTTGTAAAATGAGATCAATGAGAGTTGTTTATGAGCACTATGGCTTGATTGAAGTAGCATAATGATGCTTGAAGAGATTTATGTGAAAGCTTGATGAACAATGAACAAATAAAAGGCACCTTTGTCTTGTGTGAGCATGAGAATGTTGATTGGACAGCAAAAACTTAGCAAGAGCTGTGTGCACAATGAATTTGCCTCCCTTTGTGCTTGAGGGAGGGGGGTATTTATAGGTTGGAAGAAGGGAATTGATTGAGAAGTCAACTCAATTGATTGAAGAGTTAACAAGGATTGAGTAGGGAGTGAACTGGGTTGATTACCCAGTGAACTCAATTAATTTGGGAGTGATAATGCAATAATAGCTTATCACTGAAGAAGAAATGGAGTTAGAAGGATGCATGGAAGAGAATGAGTTGTTAATTTTAGATCAAATGGAGCTAATTATGCATGTGTGGGTGCATGAAATAGTCAACTCCAAATTAGGCATAAAAAATCATGCAAACTGGAAGAAAAATAGGGAAAACAGAGCTATTTCAAGTTAGAAACTCAAGTTTTTCTGCTAGAAATGTGATAAGGTCGCCCATGGGTCATCCCTTTCACTAGTAGGGTCACCCATGGGTCGCCTGAGGGGAGATCCTGCTTTTTGAGGGCCGCTCGGCAGGAGATCCGAAAAGAAAGGGGTCTGGGTAAAACTACATGATGGGAGATGGTAGAGGAGATGAAAAGGAGGGGATCTACCTCTAGAAATAGGTCAATCATGTGCAAGAATCCAAATCTCCACTTGCAAAGTAGGATCTCCTGGCAGGAGATCTGGAAATAATAGGGGGAGATTTGGATTGGTTGGGTGAAACTGAAAACTGAAAGTGGGAGATGGGTTTGGAGGACCTCTAGAAGGCTTCTAGGGGGTGGAGAAGATGAAAAACATAGGGGAAAGGTGAAAACTCACCTACAAGACACACACAAGGCTTAGGAACAGGGTTGAAAGCTCAGAAAACGTAAATCAACAAGTGTTGAAAAGCGTTGACAACAAAGAGAGGGAGAAACGATAAAGAAGAAATAACACAAGTCAAAAGAAATGACACATCACCAAGAAGTTTGCTACTTAGAGTATATTATTTCATGCTTACATGTACGTGACAAGGATCATATATCATCATAGGGGTCCTCGTGGAGGTTGTGTGTTATTTTTGTGCTTACAGTCACATGATTGATATCACCGCATTTGTTAGAAGACCTTGAAATGACATTAAAATCTCCCCCAAGAACCAAATTTTCATCCTTCAAAAGCTAAAGGGAGTGAGAAATCAATGCCCAAAGATGATGTTTCATGATAAGATTATTCAAACCATAAACATTGAAGAGGAAACCGTAGATGTTTTCCTTGAAGGAGTTAAATTAAACTTCAATCCAATTTACATCCTTGCTAATTAGTTGAAGAGTAACTCTACCAAGCTTCTAGAGGATACTCAAACTGCTCGAAGCTCCAAGAGCATAAGATGAAACACTAGACCATGAATAAGCAACAAAGAAAAGGAGAGCATTGAAATCCTCATTTAGCAATTTAGTTTCCTAAAGCAAAACCATACCTACAAGGGAAGGGACAAGTTGGTAAGACCACCCATCCTTTGAGGCCCCTAATATTCCAAGAGAGGATCATCATTATTGAGGTCAAGGGAACCTCCCCCTCCATAATGAGATAAAACCATCCATCGTCGATTGAGTCCCAACATTTATCTCTTCCTAGATGGATTCTTTACGGTGTTTAACTTCTGATCATCAACCCCTCTTTTTCCTACCTTTTTTTGAGAAGAATGTTGAAGAGAGTTTGTGTTGGCTACACCCCTTAACTCTACAAAAAGTTCTTCCACTACAAGGTTGAAGCAAAAAGGTTATAAACAATCCCAACAACATCACCTAGACCTCCTACCTACTTAGCTGTTTCATCCATAAGATGGACAACCAGAGGCAGAGAAGAAGAAAGACTTGATTCATTTTAACTTTCAACAAAATCCCTCCTTCTTAGGGGAAGGACCTCATCCATAAAAATCCATCCTTAATACTAGTGATAAATGAAATATTTCCTTCTTGTTGATAGGATTTTTTGCCTTCAAACATGAGAAGAAGATCTAGGTTTAGAAGAGAAAGACAAAGGTTGCTTGAGAGATGTAGATTTATAGGAGCTCACCACATGACCTACCTTAAGACAAGCATATCAATGAAGGGAATGTTCTCATAATCAACTTCTTGAGAAACTTACCAAAGTTAAGAGAGAGCATCACTTGCTTAGGAAGGGGAAGGTCAAGGTTTCTCCCAATTCACATGCGAGCATATACTATGATATTTTCTACAGTTTTGGGATCAATTTCCAAAACTCAAGTCTTTTCCAAGCAAGGTTGGATTGAGAACTCAAAAGGAAGATTGTATAGCCCAGCCCATAGAGCCAAAGGGGCACTCAAGAGGATTGACATGGAAAACCTAGGATTCTAGGGAATAGAAACCAAATTTGTATTGAAAATCTTCCACAGAGAAGATAACACTTTGACCTATTCCTCATGCGAAGGAAGTTAAAGCACACAAAATCTTTTAGAAGGAAAAACAAGCTATAGTTCCAAACCACAAACAACAAAAACTCAATCCTTGATGTCTTGCACTGCCAACGATCAAGACAAGATCTAATAACAATCAAATTATAAAAAGATAGAGCCATAGGATCAAGTTCTATCTGTAAAGATCCACAATTATATAAACCACCACATGAACCCTAAGACAATCTTTCTAAAGAACTCTACCATTTTCCTAAACCGTATCACTACTAAGTAGAATCACATTGGCCAAAGGCTAGGGAATCTATCATTTGATCCTCATTGAAAAAAAGGGATTTAAACAAGGGTTTCCTATCTCCCTCATAAGAAAACTACTCAAAAACATTTGAATTTGGATGGGCAATAGCCTTCCCTTTTCCATCATCTATTTTTTGGAGTAGGATCTCATCTTCTATCGTAGCCACATATATCCTTGGGAAACCCTTGACCAAACCTCACTCACCTATTGCTAGAAACTCTACACACATATCAATACGAGCACTTACCAATACCTCTCATTGCCCCCCAAAAATTAATAATTAATTCAATTATTATTATACTTTACTTATTTTTGTTCTCTTTTGAATTTTTTTTGGAGTTACACTTACACTCACTATTCCTTATTTTCATATTATTGTTACAATTCATATTATGTTACTGATCTCTATCAGCAAAATAGATGAACATGTAAAGTAATTAACAATAACCAATACCTAGCATGTTATTTTAGCAGCATTTAACGAGTTTTAAATTCGGCAGCAAATGCGGTCACCATTGTGTCAGCGTTCGTCACTGCATAGCCAAATCAACTGAGGGAAATATCGTGCAGGAAGAAATTCTGTCAAATGATGGGAAATTCGATGACACAATCGATTTAGGGTTTTAGCTATCCGCCTACTGCTAAGAGTAAAAGGAAAAAAGATCAAAGGAAAAATGTAAGAGATGTTTTTTTTTTAACTATTAAATATTGTTTCTTAAAAAAATTTCTTAGTGCAACTTTCAGCCTACGTAGCACTATTTTTTCATCAAATTATTTATTTAATTTAATTGTTTTGTTTCATATTTGATATTGTGATTGTTTGAAGTCAATTATTATTTTTCTTTATTTAAACTAAATTAATTTTTTATCTAGTTTGGTGGTTACTCATAATAATAATTTAAATATTTTATTATATTTCTTATTATAATGATATTAATTAATTATTAACAACATTTATTATTATTTTTATTTTCAAATATTTTATAATGGTATATTAGTCACTATATATCTCGTGCAACAGTGATATCTATACCATAAAAAAAGTTTATTTGAAGAGATGTTTTTTGAGTCATCTTTTTCAAAAAAACAACAATCTCTATTCCAACATCCTTTGTTGAATTCTTTGGGAGGGCTTTACTTATTGACAGGTCAAAGTATTTATGTCCTATGTGCTATCATTAGTCCTAAGTATACCTTTGACCTATGAAGTAACTGGTATATGTGAAAAGTGGGAAGAGGATAACTAGTGCCAAGATCTATCAAATCAACCCTCCTTTCACACTAACACTCAAGGACAACAACCGAGCCAAGTCACTACAGATGAAGAGGACAACTACAGGTTGATGTACTTAGGAATGATATGGAAAGACTGATTGGATTGAAAGTTTTGCCAAACCCTAGATTCAATAAGCTTCAAACCCTAATTATAATGAAATCAGGTACAGACAAACAAACTACTATAGGTCACCAGATAGGAAGGCACTCAGGAAGGATTAGAAACTTACCAGAAGTTGGATTTCTAGAGGTAGAGACTTTTCAGACTACGAGGCAGGCACCCAAGTCTGGTAGGACAATATTTCTACAAATCCGGAATAGTGAGTAGTGTCAGATGATGTTCAGCTCTTAAGTTCAGGATAAATCCTGTCGAGAGGACTACGGGGCGGGCACCCTAGACCAGTAGGGTAGAATTACAACAACTTCTCTCCAGATCCTGAATCCTTATCCTCTGAATTGCTTCTCTGTACTTGCACTTCGCCAAATCCCGCACCTATAACATGCAATCACAAAGAGAGGGGTTTAGGGGTTGTGTTGTTTAGGAGCTTGCCTTGGTTAAGCCCCGGAATGACATTCAAGTCTTCCAACACCATTGTTAGATAGAGTGCATGCTCAAGGGAGTGCAAAGGCCAAATCAATGATGAAATAGATTGATTGAAAAATAAATAGATGTCACCTTTGAGGTGAAACCCTCACGAAGATGAAGAACTTTCAAATCATAAGGAGATGAATTGATGAAGCCAAATATGCAATAAACAAACACAATAACAACACAATTCTGCTTTGCAACACAATGAATGCCTTGAAATCCCTTAACTCAAAGTCACAAGTTTGCATTATCCATCTAGTTGTAAAATGAAGTCCTAAACATGTTTATATATGCTTTCCTGCTAACTTTCATAATTCAAATTGAATAGGCCAAACAAGGGAAACCTTTTTAACGGTCCTAAGCTGACACATTTAAACTTAAATCCTGACAAATCAACTTAGACTTGGGCACGGGTGCCCAAGTCCCAAGAGCCTTTTTTGGTCTTGTTAACATTTAAGATGGGCCCCTAAGCCCCATTTGACATGGGTTTTAGGGGGGAATTTTCTCCAGGATAAGTATTAAGCATGTAAAGTGTAAACACGGGGACCTAGGAGCTAACTAGGAGGTAAAAAGGCATAGGGATAATTTTTACTCCATAATAGAAACATACATGGACATGGAGGTGTTCATTAGAAGAGCTCTAATAACCAAACAATCTAAGATGTAGATTTGTTCCTATGAGCTTGGAATTCATGTTTATTGTCTCATTCAAAATTATTCGAGCTACTTTAGACAATCTATGTTTCACAAACTCCTTGCTTGGTGCCACAAAATACATGGTACAAAAGCTAATGTATAACATGCATTCATACACTATCATTCATATAAATCACAATAATATATAATTGTAAATTTTTATTCTTAACTAGAAAAAATGCTCAACATGAAACTAAGTTTTCAACTCTAATCAGTTTTTTCAAATGGATTATAGTGAGACATTCTTTGGATTCAGATTCAAATCAATTTTTTCAAAGCGGTTATAGCAAGACATTCTTTTTGTTTGGATGAAAACATCTTTAGAAACCAATTCCAATCCTTGATCTAACTATTTGCCAACCTAGTTTAAAATCAAAATACGAAATTGAATTTGACTTGATTTCTTGGTGCACTCATCCTTTTTTAAATTTAAAATTCAAATTAAGCCAATGTTGATACCCTCCAACTAACCATTATGTGCAAACTCTCTTTCTTTCATTGTGTATTACATTTTCATTGGCAATGAGATTGGAAAGCAATAATTGTAGGAAAATCTTCAAACATTTTGAAATGACCTAACAACACTTACTATTATTTCTACTTTTAAACATTTTACAATAACATGTATTATTCGCTATACAACCTTTATTAGTACCTGCCTTCGGCCAGTACTATTGCAATGAGGTCGCACTTATCTAGTTATTAATCTATTGATTGTAAACCAATCAAAAGATAAGATTATTTTTCTTGTCGGGCAATTTGATTTAAATTTGTACTTTTCCTATGTCAAAATGATAAATTTTTAACAAAAAATCATTGAAAAATGATTTATCTGTGTTGTCATTGGCTCAAAAAAATGACCTCTTCTCTGCGGATTTTCGGAGATGTTGGGAATTAAGGTGTCTCAACCTTGGTAATTCCTTGTATTTTTACATTGTATTTATTTATTATTTGTCTATTGTATTAATTGGATGCAAATCCTATGTTGTCATATTGTGGGAGTTAGCACGGTGATGTGTCATCCTACATGGCATATGACCACATGTATTTTTGTCCTCACATGAGGAGATAGGCGTCCCACTTAGTGGTAGGAATATTTTGCCATGTGTCGGCATCTTGGATGTTGTGTAAGGGAATATTGACCGAAACGGTCATGACAGATTCCTATGACAAAGTTATGACATGTAAGAGTCAGAAATAGGAGATTCTATGACAGGTGAAGACATGTGTCAAAGAGCATCTTTGAAAAAGACATCTTTAGGCACCCCAAGGTGGACTATGACATGTTGTAAGAGAATATGCTATTTATAGCCTATGTATGACAGATTCTCTTACAGTTGTAAGTTATGACAGCTATGACAGATTCTATGATGGTTGTAAGAGTCGTAGAAGCATATGTCATTACCCATTTTGGGAATAGGGGACCTCTTTGGGATGGGGTTACCTGACAAGTGTCAAGAACATTCTACAAGGTTGGACAAGTGTCCATAGGCGTGGGTTTTGGGCCATGAGGCCATGTTGGACGCCCATTCCAAGATAGAGCCAATTTTGCCTTCTATATTCTATATAAATAGGTGCTTTAAGGAGGTGATGTATTATAGGTTTTACAGGTACTGTTATGCTGCCGGATCATCTCCAGATACAAGTGTTGAAGACTCCTGCAAGAGCATGGGCTCTGTGTTGTATTGTAACCTTCATTGTTTACGTAATACATTTGAGTTATGTTTTGGAGTGTGGGGTTTTTCACCCGTAAGGGTTTTCCCCATGTATATCTTGTGTCTCTCTTCTTCTGTCATACTTTCTTGTTTATGTGTTTGCTGCAATATCTCTGTTAGTGGGTTTAACATTGTTGTAATAGTAAGGATAAAATTGAATTTGCACTCTCCTCCCCTCATTAGATTAGTGTAGGAAGCATTTTCCGCACACCTAGCTTCCTTTCAGTTGATATCAGAGCCTGGCCAATTTTGGTTCTAGCTGCTGAGTAGGGGTTTTTTGAGCTAATCTTAGGTTGAGTGGGAGTGTTGTGCAGAGCATTTTGTATCTTGTTGCAGTAAGGAGATGGCAACCACATCCGGAAGGTTAGAGGTTGAGAAATTCAATGGCACTAATTTTGAGTTGTGGAAACTCAAGATGGAGGACCTACTTGTTGATCGTGACCTATGGGAAATTGTATCCGGTGTGAAACCTACAGCAATGTCACAAGTTGATTAGGACCTCAAAGATCGGAAGGCTAAGGGTCTCATAAGACTCTGTTTAGCTGACTCTGTCCTGTTGAATGTCCATGAGGAGAAGAGCACGAAAGATCTTTGGAAGAAGTTGGGTGATGTTTATCAGGCCAAGTCCCTTGTAAACAAACTTTTCCTGAAAAAGAAGTTGTTCGCTCTGAAGATGGAAGACAGAGGATCTATTGCGGACCACATGAATGCTTTCAACATGATCGTTGCACAGTTGACATTTGTGGGTATAAAAATGGAGGAGGAGGATCATTGCATGACCCTTCTTTGTTCATTGCTAGATTCATGGGATCATCTTGTCATGGCTATCAGAAGCACCACAACCACCTTCAAGATGGAAGATGTGGTGTCCTCGCTGTTATCTAAAGAAATGTGGAGGAAGACATCTGAATCAACCAAAGAGGCTCTTGTGGTTCGTGGAAGACCCAAAGACAAAGGGAAGAAGAAAGACAAGAAAGCTGAGAAGGGCATATCCAAATCCCGTGGGAGATCCAAATCTCCTAGAAAGTCCAAGGCTCTCTGTTGGAACTGTGGCAAGTCTGGGCATTTCTAAAAGGAATGCAAAGAAGAGAAGAAAAAGAAAAAGAAATCAGCCCCAGATTAAGATTCTGACAAGTCACAAGATGATGGTGATGCCTTCATCGCAGCCCTGGGCACCCATGCATCTAATGATGTGTGGTTGATTGATTCTGGTGCATCATTCCACATGACCTCACATCGAAGCTGGTTCACAAAGTATGAAGAGCTCGATGGTGGAAGAGTCTACCTGGGTGATGACTCTCATCTGAAGATTATTCATCGTGGAAGAGTCTCAATCTGATTTCCTGATGGATGAGTGAAGGAGATCACTGGGGTAATGCACATCCCAGGCCTAGCACGTAACCTACTTTCTGTAAGTATGTTGAATGATGCATGTGTGCAGGTTGTCTTTTTGAAAAATGGATGCAAGATGACTAGAGGATCTATGGTGCTTGCTAAGGGTACTTGGAGAGGTACCCTGTTTCAACTAGAGGCATGTACTTCATAGTGCAATAGTTCTTCTGACTCGAAGAAAAGAGCTACAGTCACTTCATCCCCACCATTTGAACAAGCAGTGAAGAAATCTGTTGTAACACTTTCTAATGGTAGTGCACATGCTTTGGAAGTTAAACTTCCTGCTGAAAAGACTATTGTATGGCATTTGAGATATGGCCACATTGGTGAGAAGGGTCTGCATTCCCTGAAAAATAAAAACCTTGTTGAGGGGTTAAATGATTGTAATCTTGAGTTTGACTTTTGCGAACATTGCATTTATTGAAAGCAAAACCGTGTTTAGTTTTACTCTAGTTCTCATAAGTCTTCTGGTGTATTGGATCTTATTCATTCTGAGGTGCTTGGTCCTGTTAATGTTCCTTCAATTTCCAAATATATATATTTTGTATCTTTCATAGATGATTACAGTAGAAGGACATGGGTTTATTTTATCAGAAGCAAGAATGAAGTCTTTAGTCGGTTTAAGGAGTTTAAAGCCTTTGCTGAAAATCAGACTAGTAAAAAGATTAAGTGTTTGAGAACTGACAACGGTGGTGAGTTTTGTTCGGTAGAGTTCGATAAGTTCTGTAAAGAGCAAGGGATTGAAAGACATAAGACAACTCCTTACACCTTGCAGCAAAATGGAGTTGTAGAGAGGATGAACAGAACACTGATGGAGAAGGCTAGGAGTATGCTTAGTGGAGCAAGCCTCGAACAAAAGTTTTGGGCTGAAGCTGTAGCCATTGCCTGCTATCTGGTAAATAGATCTCCTACATCAACTCTTGTTGGAAAGACACCTATGGAGGTGTGGTCTAGTAAGAAGCCTTTAGTTAGGCATCTTCATGTTTTTGGTTGTGAGGCATATGCACATGTACCTAGGGAGAAATGGTCTAAATTGGAGAACAAGGTTGTTAAATGTATTTTCATTGGCTATGGTGTCGGTGTGAAAGGATACAAGCTTTGGGATCCTATGGCTAAAAAAATGTTTTATAGAAGAAGTGTTATCTTTAGAGAGCTAACACCTTCTTCCATTGTTCTACAGCTAGAATAAATAAAAAAGAAAGAAGACGCGGTTCAAATTCCTTCTACCCCTGAGAAGACTGAACTGATAGACCTTGTGAGACCTGATGATGAGGAGAGCTCTAGCAGCTCTAAAAGCTCAGAAGAAGAAGCAGAACCTCAACCTCAGCCTTTGAGGAGGTCTACACGAATGAGAAAGAGACCTGATAGGTTTGATTATTCATTACTTGATTCTAGTTGTACTTTTGCTTTACTTACTAACACTGATGAGCCTAGAACTGTGAAAGAGGCTATGGGCATGAAAGATGTAGGTTCCTAGAAGGAGGCCATGGAAGATGAGATGGCTTCTTTGGAAAAGAATAAAACATGGGACTTGGTGCCTTTTCCTGATGGACGGAAACCCGTTGGATGCAAATGGGTGTTCAAGAAGAAATTTGATGGAGATGGTAGTGTTGAAAAGTACAAGGCTAGATTGGTTGCGAAGGGGTATTCACAAGTGGAGGGAATTGATTATGGTGAAATTTTCTCTCCCGTTGCAAAGCTAACATCCATTTGATTTCTGTTATCTCTTGTAGTTGCTTATGACTTAGAGGTAGAACAGATGGATGTGAAAACAACTTTCCTTCATGGTGATTTGAAGGAAGAAATCTACATGTCACAGCTAGAGCATTACATAGAGAAAGGTAAAGAAAATTTGGTTTGCAAGTTAAAGAAGTCTTTGTATGGTTTGAAGCAATCTCCTAGGATGTGGTACTTGAAGTTTGATGCCTTTGTGTTGTCGATTAGCTATCTAAGATCAAAATCTGATCATTGTGTGTATTACAAGTTTGACAATGATCGCATTCTCATTATTGCATTGTATGTTGACGATATGTTGTTGATTGGGAATGGTAAGAATATGATTTCTAATTTGAAGTCTTAGTTGTCAGCATAGTTTGAGATGAAAAATCTTGGGGCAACCAAGTACATTCTGGGAATGGAAATCAGAAGAGATAGAGCAAACAGAAAACTTTGGATAAGACAAAGTAAGTATGTGAAGACTGTGTTGGACAGGTTCAGCATGGCAGATTGTAGACCATTGTGTGTTCCTGTTTCATTGGGGACAAAGTTGTCTGTTAATGATTGTCCAAAATCTCCCAGTGAGGTGGAGGACATGAGTAGAGTACCTTATGCTAGTGTTGTTGGCAGTTTGATGTATGCTATGGACTGTACAAGACCAAACATTGCCCAAGCAGTGGGAGTCCTTAGTCGATTTATGGCTAGTCCTAGACAGGTACATTGGGATGTAGTTAAGTGAGTGTTTTGATATTTGAGGGGTACTTCCAAGTATTCCATATGCTATCATGGTAATGGTACATGACCTCCGCATTCAGTTTGTATTCATGGATTTGTGGATTCTGATTGGGCAGGTGACATTGATAGTAGGAGATCCACCAGTGCCTATGTGCTCACTATGTTTGGTGGTGCAATTAGTTGGATGAGTAAGCGACAACCTGTGGTTGCTTTGTCCACTACTGAAGCTGAGTATATGAATGCAACTCATGCTTGCAAGGAAGCCATTTGGCTTAAGAGATTGTGTTCAGATATTGGTGTTGATGTAGGTCAGATGATGATCAGTTGTGACAGTCAAAGTGCAATTTGCCTTGTGAAGAATCCAACTTTCCATGCTAGAACAAAGCATATTGATGTACAGTTTCACTTCGTGCGAGACATGCTAGAGGATGGGAAGGTAAATTTGGAGAAGGTAGATACTTTGAAGAATGTTGCAGATGCATTGATAAAACTAGTGGGCACAGAGAAGTTCAGATGGTGTTCGGAGTCTATGGGCCTCTCGACCTATAGCAGTTAAATCCTGTTAATTCTATTGGCTCTTACAAGGTGTTCGACAAGTGGGAGAATGTTGGGAATTAAGGTGTCTCAACCTTGGTAATTCCTTGTATTTTTACATTATATTTATTTATTATTTGCCTATTGTATTAATTGGATGTAAATCATATGTTGTCATATTGTGGGAGTTGGCATCGTGATGTGGCATCCTACATGGCATATGACCACATGTATTTTTGTCATCACATGAGGAGATAGGTGTCCCACTTAGTGGTAGGAATATTTTGCCATGTGTCGGCATCTTGGATGTTGTGTAAGGGAATATTGACCGAAACGGTCATGACAGATTCCTATGACAAAGTTATGACATGTAAGAGTCAGAAATAGGAGATTCTATGACAGGTGAAGACATGTGTCGAAGAGCATCTTTGAAAAAGACATCTTTGGGCACCCCAAGTTGGACTATGACATGTAAGAGAATATGCTATTTATAGTATGTGTATGACATATTCTCTTACAACTATAAGTTATGACAGCTATGACAGATTCTATGACGGTTGTAAGAGTCGTAGAAGCATATGTCATTACCCATTTTGGGAATAGGTGACCTCTTTGGGATGGGGTGACCTGACAAGTGTTAGGAACATTCTACAAGGTTGGACAAGTGTCCATAGGCTTGGTTTTTGGGCCATGAGGCCATGTTGGACGCCCATTCCAAGATAGAGCCAATTTTGCCTTCTATATTCTATATAAACAGGTGCTTTGAGGAGGTGATGTACTACAAGTTTTATAGGTACTGTTATGCTACTAGATCATCTCCAGAAATGAGTGTCGAAGACTCCTGCAAGAGCATTGGCTCTGTGTTGTATTGTAACCTTCATTGTTTACATAATACATTTGAGCTGTGTTTTGGAGTGTGGGGTTTTTCACCTATAAGGGTTTTCCCCACGTATATCTTATGTCTCTCTTCTTCTGTCATACTTTCTTGTTTATGTGTTTGCTACAATATCTCTGTTAGTGGATTTAACATTGTTGTAATAGTAAGGATAAAATTGAATTTGCACTCTCCTCCCCTCATTAGATTAGTGTATGAAGCGTTTTCTGCACACCTAGCTTCCTTTAAGGAGAGTGCAACAAAAAGCTATAAATGTGGAGAGAATTTTGGTTTGAGGGGAGGATGTGGCAAGTAAACAAATTATGAACACAAATCTTGTCTCCGACTAGTTAAGTCATGCCTAAATGGATGGCGATAATTATGAGACGAAAAAATCATCAATTTTTTGAATTTAATTTTTTACTTCATTAGCTAAACGTAAAAATTACTTTTTGTCAAAGGGACAAAGTTATAATATTAATAATACTATTAAAAATATTATTATTAGTATCTACCTTCATCCAGTACTATTGCAATGGGTTTGCACTTATCTAGTTATTAATCTATTGATTTGTTATTCACCATGATTTGCGGGCACGCACACCCGTTTCCATCACCATCTTCATATTGTTGTGATATTAGTTATGTTCTCGGTAATTTGCATTTAATGATGAAGTATTACATTTTGTAGCGATAGTGGTTTTAATTTAAAGTGCTAAATGGTTTCAACAGAAGAAAGTTCTAGATACGTTCTTAACAAAAAATCGCAGGTATATTTTATAGGATTGTATTTTATTGAAGGCTTAGAGATGATGATTACCATCGGGTAAGTGCAAGAAGATGGGGGGCCAAAAAGTGGCCAAAAAAATTTCAAAAAAATTTAAGTCATAACGCGCTCGCGTTATGGCTTGGCAATGACAAGCCTTAGGCTCGTCATTACCGAGCCATAACGCGAGCGTGTTATAACGCGCTTGCATTATAACCTGTTATAAATAAATAAAAAAAGCATTTTCATTTCATTTCATTCTGATTTTCTCCTCTGCCCGCGGCTTCAAAACCCTCAAAAACGCGCTCGCGTTCTACAAAATGCCAATCAACACAAAAAGATTGTCGATTCATTGCCAAAATGCCGCCGCGACGTCGAGCACGCCAAAGGGGTGAGTTATCTTTGTTTTTTTGTTTGAATTTCTTTCTAAATAGGTAGGTTTTTGTTGATTTTTGATGTATATTTTGTTAATTGTCAGGAAATGTTAATGCACCTCCTCCTCCTCCTCCTCCTCCTCCTCAAAATCCACAAAATCCTGAGGAGGAAATACCTGTAGAACAACAACCTCCTCCATTCATTCCTCAACATGCCCCTGGAACACAAGATAATATAATGGGGCAAATTGAAAACAACAAAAAACAAATTGAAGATATAATTGCAAGGTTGAAAGATCCTTCCACTTCAACCTTGCATAGGTCCACGCTTGTCAAATCTCTTGAGTCTATGTTATCAAATGTAAATTCAATTAGCAAGCAAATAACTAGTTGGACCGATAAAAAGAGAGAGTTTAGAGATTACTATGCAGATAAATTGTCATACCAAGATGTCAAAAAATTACAAATTACAAAATTAGACTTGTGTTCAATTTTCACAAACCCACAAACAAATCAACCTCCACCCATTACATGCAAGAGGTTCCCTATCCATTGGTGCAACAACCAAGTGATAAGGGACAATTTCGGGCAGAGGTGGTGGATGGATTTTGACCATCCTCCATGCAATAATAATGAGGTCCCACAATACTTTTTGAGGAAACTCTACTGCGAGTTTGTCCTCAATAAAGTGCCAAACTATTTTGAAATGCGGGACTTCCAGGGTCGAGGTGGGGGCTCAACACAGGATAGACCAGGGGCACGTCTTGACCCACAGCGGGTAGTGAGACGAGTAATCAGCAGACCAACCCACGAGCATGTTTCTATCCCTTCCATTGTGAAGGAGAGTGTTGAGGTTGATACACTGAGGTCGATTAGTGCCTTGACCCAGAGCATCATAGAGCATGCCGATCCTACAACACAGAGTGGGTTGGGAGATAGTGCGAGGAGTAGGGTCCCACCGCATACTTGCCAGGCTTGCGGGTCAGCTTGTGGTTATGATCCCATGGACAGTCAGGACGCAGGTGCACAGGCTACATCTGCAGCTGAGCAGATGGTGATGACAGACACCCTCCTGAGTGAGACTTTCAGCCTTGATACTCAGGTAAATATTAGCAAGTTTATTGAATTTAATTTATTAAATTTCATTTTTGAAATACAAGATTAACTAATTTAAATTGATGATTTTAATGAAATTTCAGGGTCATAGCGTCGATGCAGTTTTCAGTGGTTCCCCGCCTACATTTTTCACTAGATCATCTACTGTCGAGGTATGTAACTAGTAAACAATTATAAATATTACATGTGAATAGCATCGTTATATGAATGGTATTCTAATTTCTGATTTTGGATGTTGAATAGGTTAACACTGTAGATTTCATGGCAACACCTGCCAGCGGTGGTGGACTTCAAAGCTTTACGGAGGTAATAAAATAAATAGTTTAATGAATGAATTGTACTTACTAAATTTTTGTATGTGATTTGTGTGTTTTATTGTGTGTACTTCCATGTTTAGATGAACGTGTGTGTATGTTAGGAGCCATGATTTGCATCACTATTATAGTTTTCATAATTGAATAATGTTGTTTTATTTCCAGATGATGCAAGCTGCGGATACACCTCCCCATGTTCATAGGGCAATAGAGCAGGGTGTGGCCTCTGCGATTCATAGCTCTATGGCATTGACAGGGGTATGAGGCAGATTAGTAAATTTTAATTTACATTCATTGTTATAGTTGTCTATTTTTGAAAAATCAAAAGATTATTGATTTGAAGTTTAATTTCTATCTGGATGGTTTCTATAGGACATGACATCACCAGGGCCTATTCCTGCTACTGAGGCAAGCGAGGAGACAGATTATATGTCAGCGATAAGTGATTATTTTGTTAAATGTTTCATTTTTTTATAACATGTAATTTCTATATATTAATGTCTATACTTTTTTTTGTAAGAGGTAAAGGTGCAGGAAGAACTAAATAGGAGGAGTAGCCCTCAGGTTTGTAGTAGACCACCCACATGCATGTCTCCATCCCCTAGAAGATCAAAGGCTGCTCGTGATTGATTCTCTTCACCAGCCAGAGGGGAATGACTTTTTATTGTGTTCCTCTGTTGTATGCCTATATGGCATTTGTGGACATATATTTTGTATTGTACATAGTTGACATTGTATGCCTATATGGCATTCTTGTAAGCCTATATGGCTACTTTGTATATATGTTATACTTATATCGACAGATATTGATGTATGCCTATATGGATATTTGGTTAATACAAATCTTTTTTATTGATGGCGTCCATACTTGCATTATAAATCCACTTTTGAATGGATATTTGTAGATGGCTACTTCAAATATTTAAAGTCCGATTGTATTACATAGGATGTTTGCATTTTCTTTGATAGGCTTGATAGGCCATGGATTACATGATGGTGTTTGATGGAAAAGTATGGTACTAGAAGACTCTAGTTCATTCTTAATAGGCTTGTGATTGATAATATCTTTGCATGATTGCACTTGATCTTGGATCATGGGCATGTTAGGATTTTGATTGCATTGTGATGTTTGATGGATAGGCATGGTGTAAGATACCCAACTAGTTCTACGAAATTTTTTCCTTACTTAAACAATTTTACTTGCTATCAATTCATCAACTACTTCAACAACACAAAGATATACATCAAAGATAACTACTTGAATGAATCAACCTTAGAGTTGGGTACTTGTCTAGTTATTTGACTCAATCAACTTGCAATGTCTTATTACATGGATAATGCTTTCAATAGCATGAAGTTACAACTTATTCAATGGAGATACAAAAGAAAGGCCTTGAAGCCTTGATGTTTACAATGGCGTCTACACTTGATCAACTCAATCAAACTCAATGATGTCAACTGAATGTCAACACCTCACAATATCACAAGGGAGCATCACCTTGCTTGTTGCATGGATGAACGTCATAGTTGCAAGACTCTTAGGGTTAGGCGCCAACTGAAGGTAGTAGAGACCAGACTAGGCGCCATCCTAAGCTGGGCACTTCCTTGAGGTGGTAGAGACATGGATGAATGTCTAGTGGGGTTTGATGACTCTATATTGACACTCAAATTCACTTAGGCGCAATATTAGTGTTCTTCTAACTAGGTGCCAGATAGGAGGATTCTCAGGGGTTTTGGCGCCTAGGTTACAACTTGTCAATTTCTCAAAGAATCTTTGAAACACTTGACTTCCAAGGATTATCATCTTACCCTCTGATGGAGCGCCTTGTTCCAAAATTGGTCTTGGGGACTTGCATCTCTCTTAGGCGCATGTTTGGAGTAATGTCAACTGGTATCAGCACCTATTATCTCAATTCACACTTGACATCAAACTTTTGAAGCTCTTTTACCCTAGCGCCTTTATCTTCTATCAAGCGCCTAACATTCTGGAGGTGAATTCCATCTTAATCCAAGTCTTCAAGGTACTTCCAAGTTTAGGCGCCAAAACAGGGTTATGGAGGAGCAGAACCATGCCTTAGGAGGATGACTGAACCCTAGGCGCCAATTTGAGGTTGCAAGAGCATAGGTATGCGCCAAGTAGAGTTTGATGCTCAAAACATTAACATTATTCAGTGAAATCCTTTTTTGACTCTAGGCGCCATTTGGAGGCTAAAAAGAGGGAAGTTGACACCAACTGCATTAGGCGCATTTCTGAGGTGATGGAGACCAATAAGTGTGCCTTGTCCTCTAGCTCTATTCCTTGTTAACTTTACAACTTAGATTATCTGAACAACACTGAGAATGCTTCCCTTCTTCCTGATACAAGTTGAAAGATCCACTGGGTGCCATTTCAGGTGTCTGGAGAGATCATCAACCAAGGGCGCTAATAGAGCCTTTGGCAAATGGAAAGAGCGCCTTACTTAGATTTGATTTCTAGATGCCAGAATTGAGGAATTTTACGCCTTGGCTAGGAGTTTCTCATTTCAATCTTGATTATTCATCTAAGTGACTTTCCTTAGCTCCCAAGCCTTCAATCTATCCATTACCCCCTGCTAGGTGCTCAAAATAGAGTGTTAACGCCTTATGAAGGTTAGGCGCATTCTGAGGGTGGGGTAGGCAAGTGAGGGTTCCAGACCAGGCCTTGAGACTTCTCTCCTCATCAAAGGCTTTCAATCCTAGGTGCCAAATCCAAGGAGTTCCAACCAACACATGCGCCTAGTGCTGTGAGTTCACCCAAAGGACATCTTTAACTTGAAAACTTTCAATCTTCATCCATCTATGCTAGGCGCTCAATTGGAGGATCCCTAGAAACATGTATAGGCACCTTGAGGTTCTTAGGTGCTTAATTTGGATGATCCTTGTGCTAGGCGCTTAGTAAGGAAAACTGGAGTGAAATGGGCGCCTAGGCTCCCAAGCTTCCATACTTAGTCAAATTTTAGGGTTCTGACCTTGTTCCTGCAAAACAAATAGATAGAGTTAGTCCGAAACCAATTCATTCCCTCATCATTTGGAATTAGCCTCCGAGAATGAGGAATAGGCTAATCCATTATACACTTGATGATCAAGCCGGGAACGGGGACATAACACATGGTACTAGGCTAATCATTTTGGGTTTTGCATGAGCCTCGGACAAGGTAGTGGGATGACTTGAATGCATATTGCCTATATCCACGGGATGACTTTGTTATTTTTCCTTGTCTATGCTCATTTGCGCATTGGTATGTTGCATTGGGATGAGAGGATGGATGTTGCTTTGATAGTGATGTGTATTCATCACTTAGTGATGGATGATCTTATATAGTGGTTGGGTGTAATGGTTATCTTCATGTGGTTGTAGATGTTGATCCTTGGTTTAGAGGTGTTTGGTAGTGTGTCTTGGTGGACTCTTGATTCTAAATTAGAGTATTAGCATGATACAAGTTCTCTTGAGACTAGGATGTCTGTATTGGTGCATGTGATCTTCTAGGAGGAGATGTTAGATCATGATGTCATGTTTGGATACCTAATTTTGTAGTTGGATTTTTGACAGTGGTCTTGTTGGTTCTCTTGGTATTGAGTACATTGGTCATGTGCTTGGGAGCTTCATGATAATGTGGTGTTGCATTTGGAGCTTAACATGGATTGATTGGTTGTAGGTTCTCATACATACTTCAAGACTTGGGTGAGGCTAGAGTTCTCTTGGGATTAGAGACACTTGTTGAGATGGTTACCCTTTAGAGGTTTTAGCAGGAAGACCAAGGAGACTTTCACTTGGATATGGGCGTGAGTTAATTATGGACCTAGAGAAGATTATTATTGGTTCTAGAGGGTTCATTCGAGGGGTGTCTCTAAACATGGTTTTTCTCAGGCACTAAACTGGAGTTGTCTAGATGCACAAGTGTGCCTCCCTCAATGAAGTTCCTTTTGTTAACTTAGTTCATCCTAGTGACTGAAGGGGTTGTTATATTCTTTAGGTACAATCTTTCATAGACTAAAACATTCACTCCATGTTAAGGCGCTCAAAGGAGGCTCTGGAGATGGAAAATGGCACCTTAACTCACTTATGTAAATTTTGGACTTTTAGGCAATCGCAAGATGTCTTGGAGGGCTCAATTCTTCAAGGCGCCCATTTTGTTCACCACTTGTAGCATCACTTGTTCAAGGCACATGTGTGATTTGGTCAAAAATAGGCGCCTAGAGTGAATAGGCTTTCATCCTGACTTAATACACTGCCTCCTTCTGACGATTTTTGGGGCAGCAGAAAACCTTTCACCATGGGCAAATGCCTCAGAGCTATAAAAAATTGAGAGAGGTTATTGTAGAGGCACTCTACGTGATCATGTTGCCTCAAACAGAATGTTTCTAAGTGACACAGTTTTCGAGTAACATCTCGTCAAAGATTGCTGCCTTTTTGCACTTTGGACTCTTCAGGGATATCGTTGGTACAATGTAGCTCCAACTGTTTTGACATATTTGGGTGAAAAATAGGACCATGCCTAGTGTAAATGTACCCATTTGGACACGTTGGAACAGTCAGTTTGGTCACATCAGGAGCAGGACGAAAGTTACACCCCTTTGCAACTTTACACTGCATCCTTCTGACGATTTTTGGGGCAGCAGAAAACCTTTCACCACGGGCAAATGCCTCAGAGCTATAAAAAACTGAGAGAGGTTATTGTAGAGGCACTCTACGTGATCCTGTTGCCTCAGACGGAATATTTCTAAGTGACACAATTTTCAAGTAACATCTCGTCAAAGATTGCTGCCTTTTTGCACTTTGGACTCTTCAGGGATATTGTCGATACAATGTAGCTCCGACTGTTTCGACATGTTTGGGTGAAAAATATGACCATGCCTAGCGTAAATGTACCCATTCAGATGCGTTGGAATAGTCAGTTTGGTCACATCAGGAGCAGGACGAAAGTTACACCCCTTTGCAACTTTACACTGCCTCCTTTTGACGATTTTTGGGGCAGCAGAAAACCTTTCACCACGGGCAAATGCCTCAGAGCTATAAAAAACTGAGAGAGGTTATTGTAGAGGCACTCTACGTGATAGTGTTGCCTCAGACAGAATATTTCTAAGTGACACAGTTTTCAAGTAACATCTCGTCAAAGATTGCTACATTTTTGCACTTTGGACTCTTCAGGGATATCGTCGGTACAATGTAGCTCCGACTGTTTCAACATGTTTGGGTGAAAAATAGGACCATGCCTAGCGTAAATGTACCCATTCAGACACGTTGGAACAGTCAGTTTGATCGCATCAGGAGCAGGACGAAAGTTACACCCCTTTGCAATTTTACACTGCCTCCTTCTGACGATTTTTGGGGCAGCAGAAAACCTTTCACCACGGGCAAATGCCTCAGAGCTATAAAAAATTGAGAGAGGTTATTGTAGAGGCACTCTACGTGATCGCATTGCCTCAGACAGAATGTTTCTAAGTGACACATTTTTTGAGTAACATCTCGTCAAAGATTGCTGCCTTTTTGCACTTTGGACTCTTCAGGGATATCGTCGGTACAATGTAGCTCTGACTGTTTCGACATGTTTGGGTGAAAAATAGGACTATGTCTAGCATAAATGTACCCATTCGGACGCGTTGGAACAGTCAGTTTGGTCGCATCAGGAGCAGGACGAAAGTTACACCCCTTTGCAACTTTACACTGCCTCCTTCTGACGATTTTTGGGGCAGCAGAAAACCTTTCACCACGGGCAAATGCCTCAGAGCTATAAAAAACTGAGAGAGGTTATTGTAGAGGCACTCTACGTGATAGCGTTTCCTTAGACGGAATATTTCTAAGTGACATGGTTTTCGAGTAACATCTCGTCAAAGATTGCTGCATTTTTGCACTTTGGACTCTTCAGGGATATCGTCGGTACAATGTAGCTCCGACTGTTTCGACATGTTTGGGTGAAAAATAGGACCATGCCTAGCGTAAATGTACCCATTCAAACGCGTTGGAACAGTCAGTTTGGTTGCATCAGGAGCAGGACGAAAGTTACACCCCTTTGCAACTTTACACAGCCTCCTTCTGACGATTTTTGGGGCAGCAGAAAACCTTTCACCACAGGCAAATGCCTCAGAGCTATAAAAAACTGAGAGGGGTTATTGTAGAGGCACTCTACATGATAGTGTTGCCTTAGACGGAATGTTTCTAAGTGACACAGTTTTCGAGTAACATCTCGTCAAAGATTGCAGCCTTTTTGCACTTTGGACTCTTCAGGGATATTGTCGGTACAATGTAGCTCAGACTGTTTCGACATGTTTGGGTGAAAAACAGGACCATACCTAGCGTAAATGTACCCATTCGGACGCGTTGGAACAGTCAGTTTGGTCGCATCAGGAGCAGGACGAAAGTTACACCCCTTTGCAACTTTACACTGCCTCCTTCTGACGATTTTTGGGGCAGCAGAAAACCTTTCACCACGGGCAAATGCCTCAGAGCTATAAAAAACTGAGAGGTTATTGTAGAGGCACTCTACATGATAGCATTGCCTCAGACGGAATGTTTCTAAGTGACATGGTTTTCGAGTAACATCTCGTCAAAGATTGCAGCCTTTTTGCACTTTGGACTCTTCAGGGATATCGTTGGTACAATGTAGCTCAGACTGTTTTGACATGTTTGGGTGAAAAATAGGACCATGCCTAGCGTAAATGTACCCATTCAGACGCGTTGGAATAGTCAGTTTGGTCACATCACGAGTAGGACACCAAAAATACAAAAGTTGCTTTGTGCAACTTGACAACATTGACACTTTTTTGCAACATGACTCAAAGACTCAAACTAACCCCAAATGACTCAAAGTGACTTAAAATCACCTTGATTTGGTGCCCAATGTACATTATAGAGGTCGAGGTGCTCCTTATCATTCAAACATCTTAGATGAGCGCATAGGAAAGGAAAAAGCTCTAAGTTTCATCATCATGAGCGCCTAATATCAAGAGACTTTAATGGCTCAAACCTTAGCATGGAGTCCTAAGGCGCATTTCATGTCTCCTTTCATCTAGTTTGGTGCCCTTATGTAGATTTTTCAACTTGATTTGGCACCCTATATGTGAAGGAAGATCTAAAGGCATGAAAGTGGATGCCATATTGCAAGAGTTTGGATCATCAAAATTGAAAGAAATAAGTCTATTAAGCTTGGGCACCCTTGGTCTTCTTTTCATTCATTATGAGCGCCTTGGGAGAATGGTATATAGGTCATCATCATGATTGGGCGCCCTGGATCCAGAGTGTTGGAGAGATCATCAAATGGTGTCTAGTAGGGTGAGTTATGAGTTTGGTCGCATCAGGAGCAGGACACCAAAAATGCATAACATGATGATGTAAAAATGTGTACATATGTGTAAAAATGCAGGAGGAAATAAAAAAAGACAAACCTTACAAATTAATGTGCATACTTACAACTCAATGTAACATAACTTTACAAAATCAATGTGAATACTTACAAATTAATCCAATGAACCATCCGGGTCTGCTCTACTCTTTATTGTGTCAAGTATTGCTTCATGGTCAGACTCACGCACCTTCCACAATATTTTGTTCAAAGGTCTACCCCGATACTTTATCAAATGAACATTGGATGCCATGACAAGGTTCGAGTAATGAAGAATCTTCTGATGCATGTCAAAGTCCTGAAATAGCCAAATATTAACACTCTTATGTGGGTACCTTCTAAGCCATGTTCCAGTAATAACCACTGATCCTGTAGGGTATTCGATGTTTTCTCCATCTGTAACAAGGGCCTCCAATTTCTTTTTGGCCTCAACTCAATGACATAAGTAATAATCTGTTCCCTCTTCATTATCTTCATCTGCAATAACTGCATATACGTGCCCTACATTGATATGTGTAGCAAATTAGATGAAATTAGTCAACATTACAAAAATACTACAAAGTAAGATGACATTACCTGGTTGAACTAGATGAAATTAGATGGATATACATGCCCTATATTACCTGGTTGAACTAAATCTGATATGTGGTCAAAGTCAACTGACGATTCCATCTGTGTTAGTTCCAGTGCCGTCGAGGGTTGATACGTGTCAAGTGGGCTAAGATAACTTAACTGCCATTCGTCAACCCACTCCTTTGACTCGCACTCATCCCAGACTTGAATTGTACAGGAAGAACAAAAGCATGACATCTTTCGTGTATGGATACTCCATGAACCTGCAATTGAGCTTCTGAAAGAGTGCATCTCATTTGATCCTATCAGTGTACAACAATCCTCATATGGTGCAATGTTAGTATCATCTATCAACCAAAAAAATCTACGAACTAAAGACTTACCTTCATTACCTGGACCCATGGAAGCATTACACCACTTGACAATCAATTTTGCATCTGTCAACTTTGCATTGTCTTTATACTTTAACTCTTCTCGTGCTATGGCTCTTTTGATACATGCTCCTGCATCATCATGCTCCCCCTTTCCATGCCCGGCCTCACAAAAGTTCCACATATGTTGAATACCTGTAAAATTATGCCTCCTACTCAGCTAATAGAAATTCTGCGAGTTCTTGAATTGTGACGCACAATTATCTAACCATATGATATGCTGACTGAACGATATACCCCTTCTAGCCAAATCATTGTAGAACACCTGAAAGCAACCTTGCACGAACTCTGTAGAATGTGTGCGATCATCACTAATATAGAAATTATACTCCCTTATGATCTTTCTGTCATCCTCTGTACTATCATTCACATGAATGAATGCGATGTGCACAAATATAGAAACCTGTGTGGAGTTGTAATATTGTGATTACACCTCACGCTGTGGCTGTAGACTGTAGTTCTCTGCAAAGTCGATGACTGAAACAATGCTACCAACCAGAAATGTGTCCTTGCATAACTTGAATTGCAAGTCCAACCATCGAGCTCTATGGGCATGTCTTGCATACTCATACACTATGCGGTCACGAAATATAGGCATAAACTGATACACTGGAATCTTTTCAATAACTAATTCACACCTCTTTGCTTCTTTACCATCTTTTGTATTGTATGCCACTGTTTTATACTTGCCAAACTCTACTAGTTCGTTTCCAACCACATGTGTTATTTCCATATGTTCACATATTGGCAAATGTTGCAAGCCACCGCAACGATGACATGTGCCATCCAAGCATAATTTCTTGTAGAATATTTGACCTTCCTCTCTTTCACATAAAATTCTTGATATGAAGTCTCTTGAAGATGTTGGTGGGGCACATATGGCACAACCCTGCAAATCATTGTTAGTATGCATATCTAAACATATAGACCTATAAGCATCAAAATGGTTAGAAAATTCAATATGTAATCTACAACAACAAGTAGTGCGTGTGTGATTTATCTTAACATAGAAAGGTTTTAGCATTTCAAAATATCTTTGACAAATTTTAATTTGAGGATACTTCTCTAGAAATTTACCATAAAACTATGTTTGAGTCTCATCCAAAAAATGCTTTGGATGTGGCTCGCGGTTCTGACTACCGATTCTCCTTCTTACCACATCCCTTTGATTCGGAGATACCCTTGTGTATATCTTCCAAAAGTCTTCAATTAGTGATCTCAATGCTTCAACAATTGGTTTATCTTTTCATGGTAGTCTCCCCGAGAACGCCCATAATTCATTGGCATTAGTGTCCTCAATTCTTTGGTGTCTTCCAACGGCTCTTGATAAAGTTTTCCTATTAATTCTCAATTCTTGACTTGTCTTTCTAATGAGACGAGCTTTCCTCGTTTGACTACTTACTATAGTCGATGTAATCACACGCCGTGTTGCATTACTATCTTTTGTGCATGAGGTGTTACCCACACTCTCATACGCACTCATTAGATTCTTAACAATAGATTTTTCACTTGAAGCCTCTGATGTTCTCAACCCAAGTATCTTCATGATAGACCTATACTTTATACTTCGCATCATTTCAACGAATAGTTGACATCTTGCAGTCTCATTTAACTTTTCAAAGAACAATCTCCAAATCTTATTAGCTTATCTTCTACAAGTGCGTTTTGGAATCTTACCTTCCATTGGCTGCAAAATATTCTCATCAATATCAATCAAATACTTTGGCTTTCTATGCAAAATTCTAGGTGGTGTCAAGTTAGGTAAATTCATCTCAACATTAGGAATTTCATCAATATTTAAATGAGATGGGTTAGATGGCATACCTTCGATCAAAGATGGAATAGATGACATACCTTGAGGTTGAGGTGGGAACGATGGCGTACCTCCTTCATCACATGTGAGTGATGATGTACTCTCAACTTGAGATGTGGTAGATGGTGTCCCTACATGTTGACTTGCGGTAGAGGACATGTCTCCAACTATGGTATTCAAATCTCTCGTACCACAAAGTTTTTGCATTCGTTCTCTTTGTGCCGCCAATACCATATCTCTTTGTGATGGTTGTGGTTCCTCTTCAATTGGTTTGTCTTCATTTATCGTGTCCAATTTCCTCTTCTCACGAAGTTCCCTCATAGCCATTGCTTTCTTTGCATTCTTAGCTTCTATCTCTTCCTGTGTTGGTTTAATTCTTGATCGTTTCCTCAGCATGACGGAGAATTTTTCTGTAGCATGATAAAGAGACCAATATTAGTTCCTAAGAAATGAATACATGATAATAGTGGGATTGTATTTTTTTTATGTTGTAAGGATTTATTCTTGTATAGTTTGACATCATGGTATGAACTAAGGTTTGTTTATTACACATAATTATTAAAGAGCCCAAGTGTAGAAAATATACATGGCATCATGTGAGATTGTAGGTTGCTTTCTTGATTGGGAATGTGTCTATTTTAAACATGTATGATAAAGCATGATAAAGTAATTCAATCTGAAATAAGGAAAATGTAAAGAACATGCATGTAAAGACTTGACATACCTAAAAAATGAAGATTTGAATGGAGAGAGTACCCAATTATGTAGTGTTTTTATCTTCTTGCATCAAACTCCTCAACAATTTGAGTTTTTCACCACTTGATTCATTTTCAATGTTAAATTCTTAAAATTGAATCACAATTAACATTGCAACACTACAAAAATTGAAACTTGAATAGATATATATCAAACTTCGTGTGAAAACTATGTTATTTCCTCCTTCTCAAGTTGGCAAAGCAAAAAAGGTGGTGGAAAGATCATGCAAAGGTGGTACAATGTGTCAAATGTGCATGTGAACTTCCCAATAGCATGAAAGCACTTCTTTTTTGTTGGAGCACGCGTAGAATCAGTAAGAAAATAGAGCATGTGGGCCTGGATCACGGGGGTAACCACTTTTTTACCGTTTCAATAGAAATACAAAACGTGAGCGCGTTATAACGCGCTCACGTTTTTTCCTGCTATAGATTCATCACATCCTTTGCATTGATCACATCTTTTTCTTGCAAGGGCTTGCCAAATGCTCCGCCATATGATAGGCATAACAATGAAGGGGCAAGCCCTCATAATCAAGTTCGTGATAGAAAATGCCCTCAACCCTCAACGTCAAACCCTAATCCCTAAACCCTCAACTCTGATCCCTCGACCCTCAACCCTCAATGTCAAATCCTAATCCCTCAACCCTCAACCCTATCCCTAAACCCTCAACCCTCAACGTCAAATCCTAATCCCTCAACCCTCAACCCTATCCCTAAACCCTCAACCCTCAACGTCAAATCCTAATCCCTCAACCCTAATCCGTCATCCCTCAACATCAAATCCTAATCCCTCAACCCTAATCCATCATCCCTCAACTCTAATCCATCATCCCTCAACTCTAATCTCTCATCCCTAAACCCTAAATGCTATCCCTAATCCTACACCCTCAACAGACTCGATACTATACCTTAAACTCTAATCCCTTATCCCTAAACCCTCCACCCCTATCCCTAATCCTTACAACCCTCAACCCTAATCCCTCAACCCTTAACACTGATCCATCAACCCTCAACACTATACCTTAAACCCTAATCCCTTCAACCTCAACCCTATCCCTAAACCCTTGACCCTCGAACCTCAACCCTCAACCCTCAACGTCAAACCCTAATCTCTCAACCCTTAACTCTGATCCCTCATCTCTCAACCCTAACCCTAAACCCTCAACCCTCAACATCAAATCCTAATCCCTCAACCCTTCACTCTAATCCCTCAACCCTAAACCCTCAACACTATACCTTAAACCCTAATCCCTCAGCCCTCAACCCTAAACCTTATCCCTAAACCCTAATCCCTCAACCCTCAACCCTAATCCGTCATCCCTCAACTCTAATCCCTCATCCCTAAACCCTAAATGCTATCCCTATTCCTACACCCTCAACAGAATCGATACTGTACCTTAAACCCTAATCCCTTATCCCTAAACCCTCCAACCCTATCCCTAATCCCTAAATGCTATCCCTAATCCTACACCCTCAACAGACTCGATACTATACCTTAAACCCTAATCCCTATCCCTCAACCCTTAACCCTTAAAACTTAAACCCTATCCCTACACCCTCAACACTTGACACTATATCTTAAGCCTTAAACCCTCATCCCTAAAGCCTCAACCCTCAATCCTTAAACCTTCAACCCTAAACCCTATCCCTAATCCCTCTACTCTTGACACTCTAACCCTAACCTCGACATTAAATGCTAATCCGTCAACCCTAAACCCTAATCCTAAACCCTCAACCCTCAACCCTCAACACTATACCTTAAACCCTAATCCCTCAACCTTCAACCCTAAACCTTATCCCTAAACCCTAATCCCTCAACCCTCAACCCTAATCCATCATCCCTTAACTCTAATCCCTCATCCCTAAACCCTAAATGCTATCCCTATTCCTAAACCCTCAACAGACTCGATACTATACCTTAAACTCTAATCCCTTATCCCTAAACCCTCCAACCCTATCCCTAATCCTTATACCCTCCACACTCTACTTTAACCCTAATTCCTCGACCCTCAACCCTATCCCTAAACCCTTGACCCTCGAACCTCAACCCTCAACCCTCAACATCAAACCCTAATCGCTCAACCCTTAACTCTGATCCCTCAACCTTCAACCCTAACGCTAAACCCTAAACCCTCAACGTCAAATTCTAATCCCTCAACCCTTCACTCTAATCCCTCAACCCTAAACCCTATCCCTAAACCCTCAACACTATACCTTAAACCCTAATCCCTCAACCCTAACCCTAAACCTTGTCCCTAAACCCTAATGCCTCAACCCTCAACCCTGATCTGTCATCCGTCATCCCTCAACTCTAATCCCTCATTCCTAAACCCTAAATGCTATCCCTATTCCTAGACCCTCAACAGGCTCGATACTATACCTTAAACCCTAATCCCTCTACCCTCGACACTCTTATTTAACCCTAATCCCTTGACCATTAACCCTATCCCTCAACCTCAACCCTCAACCCTCAACTCTCAACATTAAACCCTAATTCATCAACCCTAAACCCTAATCCCTCAAACCTAAACCCTATCCCTAAACCATCAACCCTCAACACTAATCCTTAAACCCTAATCCCTCAACCCTCAACCCCAAACCTTATCCCTAAACCCTAATCCCTCAACCCTCAACCCTAATCCATCATCCCTCAACTCTAATCCCTCATCCCTAAACCCTAAATGCTATCCCTATTCCTAAACCCTCAACAAACTCGATACTATACCTTAAACTCTAATCCCTTATCCCTAAACCCTCCAACCCTATCCCTAATCCTTACACCCTCCACACTCTACTTTAACCCTAATTCCTCGACCCTCAACCCTATCCCTAAACCCTTGACCCTCGAACCTCAACCCTCAACCCTCAACATCAAACCCTAATCCCTCAACCCTTAACTCTGATCCCTCGACCTTCAACCCTAACCCTAAACCCTAAACCCTCAACGTCAAATTCTAATCCCTCAACCCTTCACTCTAATCCCTCAACCCTAAACCCTATCCCTAAACCCTCAACACTATACCTTAAACCCTAATCCCTCAACCCTAACCCTAAACCTTGTCCCTAAACCCTAATGCCTCAACCCTCAACCCTAATCTGTCATCTGTCATCCCTCAACTCTAATCCCTCATTCCTAAACCCTAAATGCTATCCCTATTCCTAGACCCTCAACAGGCTCGATACTATACCTTAAACCCTAATCCCTCTACCCTCGACACTCTTATTTAACCCTAATCCCTTAACCATTAACCCTATCCCTCAACCTCAACCCTCAACCCTCAACCCTCAACTCTCAACATTAAACCCTAATTCATCAACCCTAAACCCTAATCCCTCAAACCTAAACCCTATCCCTAAACCATTGACCCTCAACACTAATCCTTAAACCCTAATCCCTCAACCCTCAACCCTAAACCTTATCCCTAAACCCTAATCCCTCAACCCTCAACCCTAATCCCTCATCCCTCAACTCTAATCCCTCATCCCTAAACCCTAAATGCTATCCCTATTCCTAAACCCTCAACAAACTCAATACTATACCTTAAACTCTAATCCCTTATCCCTAAACCCTCCAACCCTATCCCTAATCCTTACACCCTCCACACTCTACTTTAACCCTAATCCCTTCAACCTCAACCCTATCCCTAAACCCTTGACCCTCGAACCTCAACCCTCAACCCTCGACATCAAACCCTATTCCCTCAACCCTTAACTCTGATCCCTCATCTCTCAACCCTAACCCTAAACCCTAAACCCTAAACCCTCAACCCTCAAAGTCAAATCCTAATCCCTCAACCCTAAACCCTATCCCTAAACCCTCAACACTATACCTTAAACCCTAATCCCTTGGCCCTCAACCCTAAACCTTATCCCTAAACCCTAATCCCTCAACCCTCAACCCTAATCCGTCATCCCTCAACCATAATCCCTCATCCCTAAACCCTAAATGCTATCCCTATTCCTACACCCTCAATAGAATCGATACTATACCTTAAACCCTAATCCTTTATCCCTAAACCCTCAAACCCTATCCCTAATCCTTATACCCTCCACACTCTACTTTAACCCTAATTCCTCGACCCTCAACCCTATCCCTAAACCCTTGACCCTCGAACCTCAACCCTCAACCCTCAATGTCAAACCCTAATCCCTCAACCCTTAACTCTGATCCCTCGACCCTCAACACTATACCTTAAACCCTAATCCCTATCCCTCAACCCTTAACCCTTAAAACTTAAACCCTATCCCTACACCCTCAACACTTGACACTATATCTTAAGCCTTAAACCCTCATCCCTAAAGCCTCAACCCTCAATCCTTAAACCTTCAACCCTAAACCCTATCCCTAATCCCTCTACCCTCGACAATCTAACCCTAACCTCGACATTAAATGCTAATCCGTCAACCCTAAACCCTAATCCTAAACCCTCAACACTATACCTTAAACCCTAATCCCTCAACCCTCAACCCTAAACCTTATCCCTAAACCCTAATCCCTCAACCCTCAACCCTAATCCATCATCCCTCAACTATAATCCCTCATCCCTAATCCCTAAATGCTATCCCTATTCCTAAACCCTCAACAGACTCGATACTATACCTTAAACCCTAATCCCTTATCCCTAAACCCTCCAACCCTATCCCTAATCCTTACACCCTCCACACTCTACTTTAACCCTAATCCCTCGACCCTAAACCCTATCCCTAAACCCTTAACCCTTGAACCTCAACCCTCAACCCTCAATGTCAAACCCTAATCCCTCAACCCTTAACTTTGATCCCTCGACCCTCAACCCTATCCCTAGACCGTAATCTGTCATCCCTCATCCCTAAACTTTAAACGCTATCCCTATTCCTAGACCCTCAACGGGCTCGATAGTATACCTTAAACGCTAATCCCTTATCCTTAAACCCTCCAACTCTATCCCTTATCCCTTAACCCTCGTGATTAATAGCCTTGAATGTAAAAAAATTTGAGTGGGACATAACGCGAGCGCGTTATAACGCGCTTGCGTTATGTCAAACATGACAAAAGACAGACTTGCGGGAAAGAAAAATGCAAGGCAAAACATAACGCGAGTGCGTTATAACGCGCTCGCGTTATTTCTTGCTTTGGGAATCCCAAGCCTTGGGCTTGGGATTTGCTTTGGATTTCCAACCCAAAGGCTTGGAGTGCCTTATGAACAGTCACAGACATGTTTTTCTATATTCTTCAAAATTTCACATAATTTCGTTCGTGCTAACCCTCAGATTTGCATGTGTTTCAAGGTTGAACAAATCAAACACATGGGTAATGTTAGGCTTTCTCTTAGCTATTTGACGATGTAATTTTTTTCACATTTTAACAATGTTAAGCCTTTCATCTTTAATTTCTTTGTTTGTGTGTCCGTTTTTAGGCAAAAACCACTGTTTGGTCTTTTTTTCATTGTAAAATAACTATTCATTCAAATTTCAAAAAAATTACATATTTAGAAACTAGACTCCATTCTACAAATATTAAAAAAATAAAAAAATGATTTTCAATTAGTTTTCAAAATTTATAGGGGTAGCACGGCCAAAATTCTATTTTTTAGGATGTGTCCACTTTAAAAATTAGTAAAAAATCAAATATTCATCAAAAAATTATTAGAAAAATCGGGCATAAACTACATGCTATTAGCTAATTTCTCACTGAAGCGATTTTAAAAATACCAAAAAAAAGTTGACCTTTTGAGGGAGCCACAAAACATGCTATGTTATGTTTTTTTGACAGAAACAACACCAATTTCTGTGGCTCCCTCTTTTGAACCCCTTAATCTATGCCATTTTCAAAACAAAATAGTAGTTTAGAAAGTAGACTCGGAGCACTACGAACATTGTTTCGGTTGCATCTCCAAATTTTGTGTGTAACTATGCTCAATTTCTCATCCAAGGCCAGTATTTCCTGATTTCAGAAAAAAAAGTGGCCACTTAAGACCCCTTTTTGGCCCCCCATCTTCTTGCACTTACCCCATTATAGAAAGAATTTTTCTCCATTTTTTCAATAAAGCCTAGATTGTGATTTGAGAGGGTTTTAAAAATTTAATAATTTTTTTTTGGGGTTTTGTAATTCTCAGATCTTTGCAAATAACTGTGCTCTAGGGTGAATGCAGATTACAACCATACCAAAAGAGGAAGCGGTTTTGGATTACCTCAATTTGCTTCCTGTTAGGGTTTCAGAGGACATTTCTAGGTTTTCTTAGACAAACTATTTAATTGTACTTTCTATGTTCAATAATGAGATAAGGTTGCAGAGACCAAACTCGTTTAAGAGTTACATGGAGATGATTAATCGGAGCAACCAGTGAGGAAGAACATGAAGAAACATTTGGTTTGTTTTTCATCTTTGTTCTTGTTATTATTTTCATTTGGTGTCTGTGTGTTTTTGTCACCTCAAGCAGGAAGCCTCATGGATTCGTGTTCTTCAGAGTTAGGGCTCTTTTGTATGTAAAAATGGAAGGAAAAAAAAGAGTTATAGAAATAGTTTGGAGTGTTTGTTTGGAAGAAACCTGAACACCTAATGTTAGAAATGGTGTAAATTTGGATAAATTCATTTATTATTTCACTTTTCAAACTTTATTTACCATAGAGTTAATTACAGACAGAAAAATGCTTCTTGTGCTGCTTTCAATTTGTGCTGCCACAATAATGGGTTACACTTTTTGGGACATCCTGATTTTTACTGAAATCACATATTTTTAGAAAATATAATGATTTAAGCCTTGAAATGTTCCATTTAGAGGATTTTAATTAAAGAGGGTTTGATCAAACCCCCTTAGATTCAAACCCCCTTGGATAGAACCCCGCTAGTTTTAAACCATACCTATAATGGAGTCTCCTCTACACCTATCAAAATGCTGATAAAAAACCAATTTTGATTTATCTTTTGAGGGATCAAATGAATTCATTTAAAATTTATGCTTTGTAAGTATGTAGTCCTTATTATAAGCTTCCCAAAAAATATAATTTTAAATATATTTAATTTGATTATTATATTTATTTTTTATTTCTTGTTAATGTATGTTTTTCACCGAACATCAAGTTCTCTATTCTACACATATGGAAAATTAGTAAATTACTGAAAAAAATTCTAAAAAATGTCTATGCACTAGGTATTGATGTCCTTATTTCAACAAAAGAAAAAAAATTGAATTTTGATACATACAGAAAAAGTTATGTTTTATGGAATACGCCTTTGTCTAAATTATAATTGGTTTGACTTCAAAATTTAATTAAAAATATATATTCAACAAAACATTATGAAACCAAATGTATACATTATATATTGGTGTTACCAATCTAAATTAAAAAGAATCAGAAATTTATCCTCTGTAGAAAAAAAGTTATGTGCTACGGAATACACATCACTTTAAAAAAATGTTGTTTACTATTAAAAACCAGTTATCAAAGGAGATGCAAAAAAAATTACAATTGAACTCTAATTTTTTTAAAAAAAATGTATTTAGAATCTACAAACAAAATCTCAGAAATCACTAGTTTGCATCATCTTCAAATTCCTAATGGTTTAGCGACTATAGGTGTCAGAATGTGAAGATTTAGTTCAAAATATTGATTTCAATGTCAAGTTTGGGCAAAAAGTGTAACCCAGTATTGTGGGATGACCCTTTAAACCCTATAGAGATTTGATTTATTGTGGTATTAGCTTATTAAAGCTGACCTTGAATTTTCCTACAGTGATTTAATTTGAGAGAACTGGTTGCACACTGTTCAGAAGAATAGTGAATGCCAACAAGTATGCCAATTTGGATACTGCCTCAATAATAATTGAACTCTGTGTAAAAATCAAAGCAAAGTCATTGCCAAGTGCCATAATGAGAACCCAAAAGAAAAGACCTATCGCCATGGAGGTTGTTACTACCACAGTCACTGCAAATTTTGCACCTTTTCCATTTCCACTTCCAAGCTCATTTGCAACCCTCACCTTGTCAATAAAAAGTGGTTAATCATTAGCATAATTAAGAAAATTGAACTTCTTATTGGTTGTTGTGTAAATTTTATGGAAATAGCAGCATGCCCAGAGCTAGAAATCCCAGTGGTATCATCACCTCAACTTCATTAATGTCATGCAAAATGAGAAACATAGAAAAAAGTTAGCATATCGATAGGACAAGAATGGAACTCTCATCGATGGCTTAGATGACAACAAAAAGGGGACTTCATCAGTATTAATTAACTCATATCGAAGTATCAAAGAGAATGTAACTTTTCTCTCATCGATATCTTCATCTTCCTTTGATATCTGTTTGAATGGTATGTTTTATTTCTTTATCGGAGTCATCGAAGAGACTCGAAATTGTCTCACTTCGATATCTCAACAATTTTAAGATTTCTTTAAATAAATTCATATCGTTGTTTTGAATTGCTTTGATTAAAATAGAAAAATTACCCTGACAGGAATTTAAAAACTGTAGATTACATTATAATAAAATCTTCTAATCTTGTAGAGAGATTTTTCAAACCCACCCCAAAAGCAATCCTAATTTTTGTGAGCAAGATTCTAATTTTAATTGTACGTTACTGTTTTGAATTGATTTACCACCTGCCTTACACATCAACGCTATAAGTAGTGCATTTGTCATATGTTTTAACTCATCTGGCGCACGCTTGAAGTAATTTGAAGCTGAATTTGGTCCATATTCTCTCTTCAAGTAGTCGTTAGCAACTTCATTCTCTACTCATCTAAAATCATTGTAATTGTTCTTAAGTAGACTTATGATTTCTAGCATTGAAATGGAATTGAAGTTTGCTCCCTTTCGTTAGAAAATTCTGAGGGTTTTTTGGATCCAGGATATTTGTAAGTAAGAATGATTTTCTTGTTTTCCATCTGGGTCTGTTTTGTTTCTTGTTTTCCATCTGGGTTTGTTTTGTACATGTAAATGCACAAAGTTGCAATAGGGATGAATGGTTTTGAGATCTGGTGTTGTTATAGGATGGTATTTACATTCAAAGGAAGGTTTCTTTAATTATGTCTTTATTTGATAATTAGGGCAGTTAGGATTGAAAGTTATGGTTGTTTTTGTTGTATTTTGCAAATGTAGTTGTAGGTCTCTGCCATATTTTGTTCCTTGTTTAATGTTTGCAATGTGGGTTTTGATATATTTTCCATGTTGTTTCTTTACTTGGTTTCAAATTTTGATAGGGTTTGAGTCTCTTCTCAATATGCCTCAGATTCAGTATTCTAAGAAGTACACCGATGATACTTACAAGTACATGTTTATATTTAGGCCAGTTGCCATTTATGTGAGATTTTGTAACTTCATTTCTTTGTTTTCGATGACTATTGAAGTACTACATTCATTTCAGCCTATTGGCTTTGTGAAAATTTAACTATGTCTGGAAGCTAAGAAAATATCCAACAAGTGAGTATTTCTCAACTTTCATGCATTTGTTTGGAATCTGGCTCCATCAAATTTCTTACCTTTTATGCATTTGTTTGGAATTTGACTAATTTCTTACCTTTCATGCATGGAAGCTTTCAAATTCCAAACAAATGGATGCATTAAAAATGCATTAAAACTAACAAATTTGATGGAGTTAGATTCTGAAAGCTAAAAAATTATATTCACCATTTTGTCCAAGATATGATTTATATTGTACATGTTGGGATTATGTTTGGCCTATATTGACCACTTGTGACCTAATAGATAAGTCATTTATTTTTTTGATTATAAAACTCTAGTTAAGAGACTAGGGACCTGTCAAAAGTGGGCCTAGCCCAAAAGTCTTTTATATTGGCAAAACAACTTAACCATAGAAAACTAAGGTTATACAGAAAATCACTAGTCTACAACATATCATCCACCTTACATAGAGAGAGAGGCAAATTACCACAACAACAATTTTAAACAATGACTCAAAGTTATAGCCTAAAAATTGCTACAAGTATAATTTTACCTCATTCTCTGTGAATTGTTTCCAATTTGCTAGTCACTAATTGATGTTTTCCCTTGTATTATTTGATTAATGATGTCATCAGGCATGTGGTTCTTCCCCCAGATGTTGTTGAACAGCTTCCAAATGGTAAGCTACTTTCAGAAGTAAAAATAGCATAAGGTTTTATGTAATTTTTTTCTTTACTCAAATGTTCTCTTTGGTGCAATGCATTATATAACTCTTTATTTTATAATGCATTCTGAGATTTTATTGTTGAAGTGTTAAAAGAGTTTCTTCATATTTTGGTTTAGACTAAATGGCAAGCTCTCAGAGTGTAGCAGTCTCAAGGTTGGGTGCACTATGCCATTCATCGCCCTAAACCTCACATTATGTTATTCCGGAGGCCCTTGAATTATTAGCAACAGAGTGGCCTTTAGTCTCAACCAACGGGCTTGAAAGCTTAGAAGTCTCATAAGGAGTGTTAAAATGTCTTGAAGAGGTTTCTTTTTAAGTGACGATAATGGTATGCTTAGGTTTGAGTGTGAGTAGTTTTCAAGAAACCTGATGAAGTTAAAAGGAGACTAATGTTGGTCTATATATATGTAAAATCATGACATTTGTTTTCTAAATATATTTTACTTTATTAACAATCAAAATTAAATAAATGGTTTTAGTATTTAAGTTTTTAATTCATTAGGTAAACTTCAAATTTACTTTTTGTCAAACCAACAAAATCTTTATTATTTATAGTTATAATATTAATAATAATATTAACTATATTATTAATATTTATTATAACACTTGTTGATATATTATATTAATTCATATTATAATATTATATAATAATAAACATAAAGATAAATATAATATAATATAATATAATAATATATAATATTATAATAATGGAATAATATAAATACAATTTTATTGTATTTAATATTGTAATATATAATTAAAATTAAAATATAATATTATAATAATATAATAATTATAATAAATTTATAGTAATTATAATAAATTTATAATAATATTATAATTATAATTAAATTATTTTATTTATTGCATTTATTATTATAAACATTATTTATTATCAATATATAATTAATTATACAATTTCATTAATATTTAAGATATCAAATTTCTAAATTATATATATTGAATCAAAATTAAATAATCACATTACTATGAATATTATATTACTATAAATATTACAATTTTGTTATAATATTTATATAGATTTTAAAACAAATTATTTGTTTAACATTATTGGAATGCAATTTGTCTATACAACAAATATTTAATCTAAGAAAAAAATTACAACTAAAACACATACTATAATTACAACACTACAAGGCAGGTACTGGCCACTATATGACACTTGTTTTATATTTGTTCTTCTTTTTATTTTATTAAATGAACATTCTGAGTCATTCTCATAAATTTTATTTAATTTTATTTTCCAATTGATTAGCATTGTTCAAAAAGTTCAAATTGTATCTTTGCTTTACTTGTGAATAATTGTTCTACTATCTTATTTTTTAGTAAACTATGTTCAATTAAGACAAAACTCATGGAAGCATTGTGGGTGTATCATCAAAGTGCATTTTCCCATTTGTTTGTGTGTAGATTATAAATGACCTATGAGGAGAAAATCGTAAAATTAAGGGCGAAGATGATTATGAGTGTGATGTTGAGTAGAGAGAGATAAAGGTGAATTATGAGGTCGAGTGGGGGAAAGGGACTCCATGAGGTCGGCAAGCATATGACATTGATATATGATGCATTTTAGGTAACTAAGGAAATAATGTAATAGTTAGAAGGAAAAAGAGTGATCCTTCAACTTAATTTAAAGACATATATAAGTATGATTGATTTAGAATAAATATTTAAGAAGAGTTAGAGTTAGATTGTTGATACAATTATTTATTTTTTAACAAAAGAAATAAGAAAGATAGGATCACTTAACTTGAAGAGCGAAGGATGAATGCTAAATGGATGAGATTATAGAAAATTATGCACCTTGGGATCAAAAAATGGTTGTGATAGTTTGATGTATGAATTAGAATCAAAATATTATTCTTTGCTATGCTCTAGGTTGACTTTGCCAATTTGGGTTAGGATTGGGGTTGTGAACTAGACTTGTGACCACAAAATTGACATCTAATAATCTCTAGATTTTGCATTCTTTGCAATCTAAAAATAGACTACCTAATCTCTCACAAGTTATTACTAATTTGCACTGACTGGGAAGCAAAACCCTTATGTCAAACCAATTGATATTTCTAGGGTTTCTATTGTATCATATTAAATTTTATACGATACAATAGAAACCCTACAAATTAACAACTAGTCTAATACCTACATACTAAATTAACAACTCACCAAACTAACAATTCAATTAATATATCGATTGATACCAATGGATATATTGATTGATAGATCGATTGATATATATTAGTATATTATTGATTAATATTAATCAATACCAATATTTCAATTGGTATTAATTGATATATCAATAATCAATATATATTTCAATATGATACCTAATCCCTAAATTAATAATTTATTTGATACCTTGATACTAAATTAACAATTCCATCAACATGTTCAAGAAAATTAACAATTAATCTAATACCTAGATCATGCTAACAGATTAATTTTTAGGGTTAGTGTATAAACTTATTAGAGTTTAATGTTCAAGAAAATTTGTGGGAAATTTTCAATGACTAGAAGTAGGGTCAACATGTTACTGTATAATATTTTTTGTGACATCCATGAATTCACACAATGGGTGTTGTACCATCCACATTGCATCGCATGCTAAAGTTTATTCTTCAAAATAGGAAATGTGTAATAAAAGTTGATGGTGACCCATTTAAATTTTATCAAGACATTCAAAAGGATAACATATTGTAAGAGTTAATGTGACTCAGCAAGCCAGGATCCCTGTAATCAAGACAACCTTCCACACAAAGATAACAGAGAAGAATATGCTAAAACAATGGAGCAAAAAATCTATACAAAGATCATGATATTGTATATAATACAATGAGAGATAGCCTTGCTTATGAAGGCAAGGTGAGAGCTAGAAAGGTGGAGTGGAAAGTGGAGATATTCCTACAACATGTGACAATTAGAGGATGATAACTAATTGCACATGTGGAGGATAAGACAACTCACTCCAACTATCAACAACTCAACACACAACTAGACTCAACTAGAAACACCTAGAAGACTCACTAAGTCAACTTAGCATGTGTGAATTATGTGTGATGTGTGAATATTTATCCACACAAGGGAAAATTACCTAAACTAGTTAGGAAAAACCCCTATTCACACCAACACCCCCCCTTAAGTGCAACTTAGGGAGTAGCTGACTAAAGTAAAGATGTAATGATGGATGGGTCCCAGCTACTAGGCCATGTTAGGTACCCATGTACAACAAATCTCAAGTGGAGAAAAGGAGAAAACCTCATGGGACAAAACTCCTCTCCAAAAGTGAGAATGCAGAAAACAAATGAAAGATGTGATGGAAGGAGGACTCAAGACCCCCCAAGAACTACATCCAACACATATGTACAATCAATTACCCCCCCATAGGAGAGAAAGTGTGAGACTGTAGGTCCCCCCCACAATTAAGTAGCTCCTGTGCCAATGATGAATGCTTGAAGAAGAATGCTGAAGAGAATCCAAAGCCTGCAAACAACATTCTTCCCCTTAGGAAGAAACAGGTCCAAAGGTTGACGTCGAAGAAACTCCATCTCAAGGTATGAGGGAAAAAGCCTCATGATGTATGTTGTCTCTAAAAACTACTCAAGTGTCCATATGTCACAACCAAAAGATGTCACATAATCAGGTGTTGCATGCCTAATCAAAGAATGTGACAATCCAAGACAAGATGAAAACTCAAGATTATCAATCTCCAAAGACAAAGTATCCTCTGAATGATGCTCAAGATACTCCAACTCAATGCCAAACTATGAAGATGGTGCCTGCTCATCTGAAGTAGAAGAATCAATTCCTTCAAAGAGGAGATGAATGTCATCAATGATGTCTTCCAAGTCATCAAGATAGGACTTACAAAACAAGTTTGAAATAACTGTCAAGTACTCATCCCACAAACCTGTATCTAGAAGACAAATAATATCCTGCTCAAATGAAGTGGATGAAGCTCTGTCAATGCCAATCTCTGTAGAAGCAGGAGAAGGAGGAAGCACAAAACTAGTCTCAGGAACCGAAGTAGATGCTAGAACACCAAGGTTCAAGTGACCAAACTTCTCCTTATAAACATGATTCACACTTGATGAATGAGTGTGAATAGCAATCAATGGATCTACATCATCATCAGAAAAAAAAATGGGAGAAAGTATACAAGTGAGATGCATGATCAGCGATCCCAACAACAATGATAGCTCTGCTCTCCAAGTCCCGTATGATCACAGAATCAGGAGTGAACTCAACTATCCTCCCTACACTACAATGAGTAATCTGGTAGATGGAAAGGAGATTGGTTGTCAAGGAAGGTACACACAACACATTGTTGAATGTACACTCACCAACATCAATAGTTCCTTTACTAGTTGCATGCATGTATGTATTGTTACCCATCACAATAGGTGGCAAAGTACATGAATGAAATGAAGAGAAAATCCCTTGTGAAGATGCCATATGATGAGAAGCTCTAGAATCAAGAAGCCATCTCTCTGACTGAAGACTTGTTGAAGCAAAGAGTGCCTGTCCTTTTCCTTTGTATGACCCATTAGCAATGCATGATGTCCTTGTAGATGATTATGGTGGCGAAAAAGAAGACTTGGGTAAAATTGTTGTTGATGAAGAATACTCAATGTTATGTTTTTTAAGAAGTTGTGACATCTCATCAATTTTTTTCTCATAACACTTAGTTTCATCATGACCCAATTTCTTACAATAAGAACACTTTGGCTTCTTCTTCTTATTGGACTCCTCTTTAGAAGAAGAGTTAGGGGTTTTCTTTGATTCTTTCTCTTGCTCATTAGACTTTGAATCCTTTTATTTCTTTCCCTTATTATGTGAAGCCTTAGGATCTTTTGTGCTTTGTGTTGCAACTAGATCCTGTGATCTAGGAGACTTAAATGTGCCCATGTGTAGTAGCTTGGCTTGTTCTCTTGTGAGTTGTGTAGCAAAGTTCTCAAGTGAAGGCATAGTAAACTTACTACCAAAATCATCCATTGTAGCATAAAAGGTAGAAACATAAATTGAATATACAGGACCCAATTTTGCAAGAATAGATAGAATCAATTGTTCATCTTCTTTCTCAAGACCACATTGTTTGAGTTGCAACCTGGGAGACTTAAACTTGGTGAAGAAATCTTCGATTTGATCAAAATCTTGAGGATTAAGTGCAATTAGCTCATTCTCCAATTTGAACCTTCTTATTTTACCTTGCTTGCCAAAGAGATTGTCTAATGTTGTCCATATCTTATTTGGTGTTGTACAAGACTCAACATGAAATCTTAGATCTGGAGAAATAGCAAGACAAAGTGTGCCATAAGCCTCATCCCTTCTATCTAACCATTTTCTTCTCTCAGTAGCACCTGTGGGTTCATGATCTATGCCTAAAGTTATTCTATGTAACTTTTGTTTATACAATACAAACTCCATGTTTTTCTTCCATTCAAGATAATTATATGGAGTTAAAAGTGGAAATTGAGGCACATCCATGATGAAAAAGAAAGACAAAAACACAACACCCCTTTACTATGTAAGAGAGCCCCCCCCCCCCCCCCCAATTTGTTGTGGCACTTTATACTTAGTGCGATTTACAATTATCCTCAAGGGACCAAAATTGGAAAAATAACAAAATCTCTTAAAAAAGAGATCTGAGTGGGTTTACAATCACTGACAATGATGTATTACAGCAAACAAACCCTCTCAAAACAAATTTCACCTACTCAAGTATCAAAATGTCCAAGTTATCACTCAAAAGCCAAAAAATTGACAAATTGAATAAAATGAACCTGGAGCTAAATCTAAGAAAAGTGCATGGATGGCTTGAAAGAATCGCAAAAATTGGAGATCGTGGAAAAAAGTTATGAGCTTGAGAGCCAAAAAGAGAGATCTGTCTTCAACCTGCAATAAATGCTGTCAAAGAGAAAAATCTGTAAAAATAACTAATATCACTGTGTAGTACTCTTTATCAGGTTTCCGTTGATATCTCGTTTGCCCAATTTTGAAACCCTGGGCAAAAGTTGTACAAAAAAAAAAGGCCCTACTTTAGGGCTTTGAGGGGCAAAACAGGCCCCCCTGACGAAATATTCTCCCCTGTGATGAAATATTCTCCAGTCTGTACCTAAAAGCCACAGGTCTGAGGAAATAACTATTGTTTAGGTGAAAACCACTTGTATTGGCACAAAATTGCTGTAATGTATGGAAACCACTAGCTCTAGGCAAAAACTGCCAATGTGGAAGTAAAAACTACCCTTTTATATTTGTTGGGGCTGAAGCCCACACTGGTCAGTGGAGCCCGAGCCAAAAGGCTACCATCGACTAAGCTCACCTGATGCTGCAAAGTTGTTGTCTGCTAGATATTGTGACCGGAGGGTTCAAACAAACCATCGAATTGCTTGCCGCCGACGAAGCAACCAACGAGGAAAAGCTTTAAACTGCTGAAAGTTGTTTGGTCGACTGCTTTTGCGAAGAATGCCAAGGGAAGATCAAAGACCAGGCAATGTATATGAATGTCAACTATAGATTTGACTTTGACTGCTGCCAAAATGCTGACTAAACTGTTGACCTAGCCTGTTGTGACCGTCAGTGGATAAAAGATGCCGGAAGAATTGTTTATGGTCGATGGAAAATTGAATGTAACCACTGAATTAAGATTGCAGATCTACCAAGATAACTGGGGTAGTAAGTTAACCATAGGGAATGGGGGTGTGATCCATTTGCAAACAAATGTTGTTGATTGTATGGAAAGTCTGCCAAAGACAAAATGAAACTGTTGAAAGGCTTGGTCACCGCCGATCCCGCCTAAGTCATGCCCTGTAAGGAACAACCGACGAGCTTGATAATTTCTGGCATGAGACAATTTACATCTCACAAAACTGCCAAAATAAATAAAGTACCAATGACTACAAAGTTCGTAGACCGCCAGTGAGGAAGATATTAAACGCTGATTGAGGAAATGCAAGGGGTCCGCCGGTAGTCAACAACTGACGCTGAGAAAGAAAATAGCAATTGCCGGCGCTAGGGATTGGCTGAGATTTTGCAAAGGCCATCGTTGTTTTGAGTGGTCAATCCCACGACTAGGCCCGCCAGTACCTGCAGTAGCAGGTACATCCTGCAGGTCACAGGCAGTACCTACGACAGGGTACTTTGTACCCAAAAACAACCGCAGAACTTTTATAAAATAGCAAATTAAAAAAATAATAAAACAAATTACCTGACGGATTTTAGACCAGATCTGATGAAGATTCTGATTCTACAGGAGAAGTACGACGATGACGTAGTGATGGCGTAGAAACTG